>OX403595.1:12500-5012500 GCA_948107665.1 Lomographa bimaculata
TAGAAACGACTTTACTCCGCATCTAGGTGACCTAGGACGAAAAGTAGTATAAATTCAAAATTTTTTTTTTTTTTTTTTTTTTTTGGAAATTGTTCGTTGCAGACGGAGCTACCACTTGGTAGAGCCGGGGTACAAAATTATACGTGTTGATTTGAAGTGCGACTGTGATATATAGGTTAAGTTTTTATGACACTGCAGTCGACCAAGTGGCGCTTTGTACACGTTCTTTTTCGACCATTGGAACGACTGCAGTCACGATAAAATATATTTTTATATTTTAAAAAATTGCTTCATAGCTTTAAGGTTTTAAATTTTTAAATTTATTTTAATTTTGTGTCCAGTTGACGCCTTTACACGCAACTGGACCTCTTGACTTTCCGAACTTTTTCGGATTGCTTGTTTTATCTTCACGACTTTTTAATTTTATAATTTTATTTTATAATTTAATTTTAGAGAGTAATCTAACTGTGATTACTCTACTTGACTGCGTGTCGCGTATAAAGTCACAAATTTACTTGTGTTATATTAATATCAATAGGAACCTCGTGCCACTCCGACTAGTTTGCGCCCATCCCACTGTATTTTACTTTATTAATCCCCATAATTGAATACTTTTTATTAACTTTTTACAACTTCTACAAATTTACTTTTTAAATAATTCATTTAAATTTCATCCCTGCTCGTAGAAGCCCTACCAAACCATGTTCGGATTTAGAACACCAGCCAAGTCAAGCATGGACGCAGACCCCCAAGGAGGAGTAGCCGAAGCCCTACCAGCGACATCGGGCGTGAGGAAGAGTATCGGGGAATGGGAGGTGGTGGGCAAACAAGCCCCCAAAAAACCCAACCTGACGCCTCCTCAAGCTCTTTCCGGGGCTGAACCCCCAAAGCCAAAACCGGCAGCCCGTAGGCTGTCGGCAGAAGCAACAGGGGGCCTAGCCAAACCGGAGAGCACTAAACGCTCGGAAAAGCTAGCAGAAGCAAGAGGCTGCCTGACCAAGGTGAAACTGCACATCAGCAGCTCGAGAAACCTCAAGACGGAGATAAAGAACGGAGTTATCGAAGCCGTCGAGCGCCTCTACCAACTGGCGAAAGAGGGATTCGCAGCTGGTGTGCAGAGACACAGAGTCGAAAGCGATAAGTGCACAGAGAAAGAGATCCACCTGGAAAAGGAAAAGGGGAAGGATGACGGAACGCACGCACTGGCGAAAACGATCGAGGAGCACATGAAGCTTCTGAAGGAGAACAGCCAACGTATGGAAGAGCTGAAGCAGACCCTCGAAAGGAAGACGTACGCCAGTGCAGTAGCAGCCCCCCCCAAGAGGCACTTCGCAGAGCAGACCGCGCTACACTCGGTAGTGGTAACGGCAAAGGATGAGACGGAAACTGGGGAGGAAGTATTGGAAAGAATCAGGAAAGCCGTAAAGGCAAAGGAAGGAGGAGTGGAAGTGGAAAGAATAAGGAAGGCGAAAGACAGGAAAGTTATAGTAGCATGTAGGACGGAAGAAGAAAGACAAAAGGTTAAGGCTAGGTTAACCAAGTCCACAGAACTTCAAGTGGAAGAGATCAAGAACAAAGATCCCTTAGTGAACCTCAGAGATGTACTCCAGTACAACAGTGACGAGGAAGTGCTGAGGGCACTAAGGAATCAGAACAAGAATTTGTTCGTAGGGTTGACCAAGGAGAACCAAAGAATGGATATAGCCTATAAGAAGAAGACGAGGAACCCGCACACCAGCCACGTAGTAATGAGGGTCTCCCCTAAACTGTGGCAGCGCATGGTCGAGGCCGAGACGGTGCACATTGACCTGCAGCGAGTACGAGTGGCGGACCAATCGCCACTCGTTCAATGCTCGCTCTGTCTCGGTTACGGCCACAGTCGGCGTTTCTGTAAAGAAACGACCGAAAAGTGCAGCCACTGTGGAGGCGCCCATATGAAGGCTCAGTGCGCGGACTTGCTGGCAAACCTGCCACCTGCATGCTGCAACTGCGTCCATGCTAAGCAAACCAGGACGGACCATAACGCCTTTAGCAACGAATGTGCTATAAGGCGGAAATGGGACACACTGGCTAGATCTGCAGTAGCCTACTGCTAAGGTGGTCCCAAGCACAAGATATGTCCAAAATGGCAAAAGGCCATACCTCGTCGCCCAAGCAAATCTCCAACGTAAAGAACTGGCCACTGCGGATTTGATGCTTGAAGCGTACAACAGGAGGGTGGCATTTGCTCTGCTGCAAGAACCGTATGTTGGGGGTAGAGGTAGAATGGGGAACTACAGGGGTGTGAGAATTTTCCAGAGCACAAACCAAGGTGATGGTACCGTCAAAGCGGCAATCGCAGTCTTTGACAGCGAGCTTGACGTGATACAATGCCCTAACTTTACCACAAATAACATCGTTGTGGTAAAGATTAGAACAAGTGCCTGGGAGATTGTAGTGACCTCATTCTACTTCGAACCTAAACCGACACCTATTGAGCCGTACTTGCAGCAGTTAACAAAGATTGGACAACAATTCCGCCACAAGTTATTATTAGGAGGCGATACAAACGCCAAAAACTTGTGGTGGGGAAGCCCGACCGTCGACAGCAGAGGCGAAGACCTGGCCGGAACCCTGGAAGAAGTTAACTTGCAGGTGCTCAACGTGGGTGATATCCCAACATTCGACACCATCAGAGGGGATACGCGTTACACCAGCTTTGTGGACGTTACAGCCTGTACAGTGGATATGCTCGACTACGTGGACGACTGGAGGGTCGACGAGGGGATAACAACTTCCGACCACAACACTATCATTTTTAAAATCAATATTGAAAAATCAAAAGGCATTGACGTAGCCAAAACTACTAGGACTTTCAACAGCAAAAAAGCAAATTGGCCTGAATTTCATGAGAAATTGGGCCAATTGCTAGCGGCAAACAACATTAACAAAATAGAAATAGATAGAATCAACAATAAAATAGAATTAGAATCAATAGTCAATAAATATATTAGCAACGTCATAAAAACATCCAACTCATGCATACCTAAAATTAAAAATAAAAATAAATTCAATTTACCATGGTCGTCTGAAGAACTCGTCAGACTCAAGAAAGATGTCGCCACGAAGAAACGAAGGATTCGCTGTGCAGCGCCAATCCGCAGAGAGAAGGTGGTCACCGAGTACCTGCAGGCTAAGCAAACATATGAAGATGAGGCTAAAAAGGCACAGATCGCCAGTTGGAAGGGCTTCTGCGAAAAACAGGATAGGGAAAGTGTGTGGGATGGGATATATCGTGTAATAGGCAGGACGACTAAGAGGACGGAAGATCTTCCTCTGTCCAAGGAAGGCACAGTGCTAGACCAAAGGGCATCTGCCATTCTGCTGGCGGACACGTTCTACCCGGAGGACAATGAGGATACTGACAACGCAGAACATCAGCGTGTCAGGGAACTGGCCAAAATGGTAAACAGTCTGGAACATGACGAGCAACATGACCCACTGTTTACCATTGACGAACTTACTATCGCCACGGACAGTTTCAATCCGAAAAAAGCCCCGGGGGGGGATGGTCTGACAGCGGACATCTGCAAAATGATCATCGCACAGAACCCGGAAATTTTCCTAGCATTGGCAAACAAGTGCTTAACATTAGGTCACTTCCCAGAAGCTTGGAAAGAGGCCACAGTTGTGATACTCAGAAAGCCTGGGAAGACTGACTACACCAGCCCGAAGTCGTATAGACCAATCGGGCTGTTGCCAGTGCTAGGAAAGATTCTCGAGAAGATGATCATGAGCAGAGTGAAATGGCATACCATACCGAAAATGAGCGCGCACCAGTATGGCTTTATGCCCCAGCGTAGCACCGAGGACTCCCTCTATGTCCTTCTAGGATACATTCGTCGAAAGTTAGACCAGAAAAAGCTGGTAACAATGATATCGTTGGACATAGAGGGGGCTTTCGATAGCGCTTGGTGGCCCGCCATAAGGGTGCGCCTGGCTCAGGAGGGATGCCCTGTTAACATCAGAAGGGTCATCGATAGCTACCTTGAACAGAGAAAGATCAAATTGCGTTACGCGGGTGAGGAGGTTACTAAGACCACGACCAAGGGATGCGTACAAGGATCGATCGGCGGTCCTATCCTTTGGAACCTCCTCCTCGATCCTCTGCTGAAGGGTCTGGAACAGCGTGGCGACTATTGCCAGGCTTTTGCAGATGACGTGGTGCTGGTGTTCGATGGAGACACCGCTCTTGAGGTCCAGCGACGTGCGAACGATGCCCTCGCCTATGTCCGGAATTGGGGTGTCAATAATAAGCTAAAGTTTGCTCCGCACAAAACGAACGCAATGGTCATCACGCGTAAGCTTAAGTTTGACACTCCACTTCTGAGGATGGGCGATGTTGACATCGGCATGTCCACGGAAATCAAGATCCTAGGGCTGACCATTGACAACAAGCTGACATTTAATGCACACGCTTCAAATGTATGTAAGAAGGCATTAAATGTGTACAAGCAGTTGTCGAGGGCGGCCCGGGTCAGCTGGGGTCTCCATCCTGAGGTTATCCGCATCATCTACACCGCAGTTGTAGAGCCGATAACAATGTACGCCGCAAGCGCTTGGGCGTCTGCGACCAAAAAACTGGGCGTTCAAAAGCAACTGAATGCTGCCCAAAGAGGATTCGCGCAAAAGCTTTGCAAGGCCTACCGCACTGTCTCTCTCAATTCCGCACTAGTGCTGACAGGTTTGCTCCCCCTCGACCTCCGTATACAAGAGGCAGCCGCCCTGTATGAGGCGAAGAGGGGCAGACTACCGGCGATACTGGTGGACAGAGAGATAGAGCGGAAGACAGCATTCAGCGAGATTCCCCACCCAGCGGAACAAAAAGGCTTGCAATTCGTGTGCCTGGCTGACCAAAACCAAGTGGATATACACAGTAACCAACAGGTATGTATATTCACGGACGGCAGTAAGATCGACGGCAAGGTAGGGGCGGCATTGTCCTTCTGGACCAATGGCGCCGAAACCAAGAGCCTCAAGATGAAACTGCCGTCCTACGGCACGGTTTACCAGGCGGAATTGCTTGCCATTTGTAGAGCAACTGGGGAAATTCTCAAGCGCCTAGAAACGAGCTTTGGGATTTACAGCGATTCAAGGTCATCCTTGGAGACCGTTGTAAACTCCCACTCACTTCATCCGCTCGCCGCCGAGGCTCGTTATAATCTAAAACAGTGCGCAAACCAGAACAAACAGGTAGCACTGTTTTGGATAAAAGCCCACGCGGGATTGATAGGCAACGAGAGAGCGGATGAGTTAGCAAAGGCCGCAGCCCTTAAAGCGAAAACGAAACCTGACTATGACCGAGTACCGATATCATTCGTCAAGCGACAAATTCGTTTGTGTACGCGTGACGAATGGAACCGGAGGTATAAGTCAGGGGACACGGCGACGACTACCAAATTGTTCTTCCCCGACGCGCTCCAGGCTTTCAGTGTAGTGAGAAAAATAGAACCCGTCGGAATTTTAACTCAGGTGCTGACAGGACATGGCGGCTTCTCCGCATATTTGAATGACTATAAATGTAAAGATAGCCCGGACTGCATATGTGAGCCGGGCAAACTTGAAAATGTAATACATGTCCTGTCAGAGTGCCCTGTCTATGGCTTGGAGAGGTACGAGGCAGAACACAAAATAGGATGTCTTATCACTGTAAATAATATTTGTAAGATTGTAAATGACAAAGACATCCGAGATGTTTTCATCGATTTTTGTGTTCAAGTAGCAAGTAAGGTTATAAATAAAAACAAATGTTAAATGTAAATATTGTGTTTTTGACTAAGGATAGTTTACTATACCTATGTTTTGTGACTTTATTTTTACTTTGTATTATAATTGTGTGTTTTTATATTAGACTAAGATTATTTGAAATAAAGAATTAACTGAAAAAATTATTTGCACACATTTCTCTGATTATGTCAGAGACGCGACACGCTGGCCGGGCCTTCGCGCCCGGTATAAAAAAAAAAAAAAAAAAAAAAAAAAAAAAAAAAAAAAAAAAAAAAAACCTAACCTAACCTAACCTAACCTAACCTAACCTAACCTAACCTAACCTAACCTAACCTAACCTAACCTAACCTAACCAGTCGCACTCTGTCCGTCAGTGCAAGCGCCAAGCTTTTAAAGTGCTCCGCGCCTCAAAAATCGGCAAAAATAGTAAAGTTTCGCAAATCGTGCAGTGATACAAGTGAAAGTGTGCGCCAACACCAGCGCCACGTGATAGTGCAAAAAGTTTCGGAATCGGATTGTTTTTCACTGATTGACAGTGAAAAACCCGATTTTTCGCTTCCCGAAAAAGTTTCAACTAAATACGCTGCACGATTATCAGCGACGACCTATATTTTTTATACTGCACGACGACGCTCCTTGGAGGACACTATAACTTGGCTGAGTCCCGGATTATTCCTGGTTGAACTCGCCGAGTTATACCAAAAACCACCAAAACACGTGTATACGTGTTCCAGGATCCAGAGGACCTGGAACTCATCTGACAGCTACACGACGTGGGTGCAGACGAGCACTACCAGGGGACACCTCGATCACCGAAAACTAACCAGCCGCCACGAAGATTTCAGCTCTTCAAAAGTCAGTAAATTCAACTTCATCTTAAAATTCTTTTAACTTCTAAACAAGATCTGTAACGATATACTTTTTGGACACTATACAGTTAAACATATCGTTACCAACAAGTGTACAAATTTTCGGCATTTTCTATGCAACAGTTTCCAAGCTATCGATTTTAGAGCGTCCAACCAAACATAACCTCTAAAAAGTAGTGACGTCTTTGGTTGGAAAAATCGCCTAAAATCGCATCCATCCGGCAGCGGCTGACAGCGGACGGTGACGACAGTACCTACCTGGTGATTTTAGGAACTTTTGGCCCCATTCTGAGACACTTTTTGGAAAAATCAACACGTAACCGGGCTTAGTAATATTTTAATAAATTGCATCATCTTTTTGCACCCGGCTTTTAGGTTCAAATTTCAGCCCCCAGCCCCCGAAAGATCTGGACGTTTCTCGAGCTGTCTGGAACCTTCGATTGCGACAAGTACTTTGTAAACTACTTTAGCGTATCATCGAAGGTTCTCGAAAAACATCATCATCATCAGCTCGAGAAATAATCATCATCATTAGCCTAAATTATTATCATCATCAGCTCGGATAATAATCATCATCATCAGCTTGAATTATCATCATCAGCTGATAGGCCGTCCAGATTGCTATTGGGCTTTTAAGGGGCTGGAACTCCCCCCTCCTCTGACAAAGGTGGCCTAGAAAGGACTTTACTCCGCATCTAGGTGACCTAGGACGAAAAGTAGTATAAATTCAAAACTTTTTTTTTTTTTTTTTTTTTTTTTTTTTTTTTTTTTTTTTTTTTTTTTTTTGGAAATTGGTCGTCGCAGACGGAGCTACCACTTGGTAGAGCCGGGGTACAAAATTATACGTGTTGATTTGAAGTGCGACTGTGATATATAGGTTAAGTTTTTATGACACTGCAGTCGTCCAAGTGGCGCTTTGTCCACGTTCTTTTCCGACCATTGGAACGACTGCAGTCACGATAAAATATATTTTTATATTTTAAAAAATTGTTTTTATATAGTTGTAAGTTTTACATTTGTAAATATATTTTAAATTTGTGTTCCAGTTGACGCCTTTACACGCAACTGGCACAATTGACTTTCCGAACTTTTTTCGGATTGCTAATTTTATATGACGACCTTGTTTTTATTTATAGAGTAGTCTCAAAACAGAGTTTAACTCTGGGTTTTTTTTTTTTTATATAGTTTTAAATTGAACAGAGACTACTCTAATTGACTGCGTGTTGCAAATTAGTCACAACTTGTTTGTACAATATAAAATCTTAGCAATCGTATCTCTCCTACTATAACGCGTCTTTATTTGAACTTTTAAATTTTTAATCAAAATGTTTATTGGAGTAAGGACGCCCGCAAAATCCAGCATGGATGCAGACCCCCAAAGAGGAGCCGCCGGAACCCTACCAGCAACATCGGGCGTGAGGAAGAGCATCGGGGAATGGGAAGTTGTGGGCAAACCAGCCCAGAGAACACCCAACCTGACGCCTCCTCAAGCGCTCTCTGGGGCTGAACCCCCAAGGCCAAAACCGGCAGCCCGTAGGCTGTCGGCAGAAGCAGCAGGGGGACTAGCCAAACCGGAGAGCGCCAAACGCTCTGAAAAATTAGCAGAAATGAGAGGCTGCCTGACTAAAGTCAAGTTGCACATCAGCAGCTCCAGAAACCTCAAGACGGAGATTAAGAACGGAGTAATCGAAGCCGTCGAGCGCCTCTACCAACTGGCCAAAGAGGGATTCGCAGCTGGTGTGCAAAAGAACAAGACAGAGCCAGATTCCATTGAGAAGGAAAGACCCAGGGAAATGGAAAAGGGGGCGGATGATGGAACGCGCGCACTGGCGCAAAAGATCGAGGAGCACATGTTGCTTTTGAAGGAGAACAACCAACGAATGGAAGACCTTAAGCAGACCCTCGAAACCAAGACGTACGCCAGTGCAGTTGCGGCCCCCCCCAAGAGGCAATTAGCAGAGCAGACCGTGCTACACTCGGTAGTGGTAACGGCAAAGGATGAGACGGAAACTGGGGAGGAAGTATTGGAAAGGATTAGGAAAGTAGTAAAAGCGAAGGAGGGAGGAGTAGAAGTAGAGAGAATAAGGAAAGGTAAAGATAGAAAAGTGATAATAGCATGCAGGACGAAAGAAGAGAGGCAAAAGGTAAAGGATAGGTTAGCCAAGACCACAGAATTGCACGTGGAAGAGATAAGAAACAAGGATCCTTTAGTGATCCTCAGAGATGTACTCCAGTACAATAAGGACGAGGAAGTACTGAGGGCACTAAAGGTCCAGAATAAGACTATCTTCGGAGGGCTAACCTTAGAAAACCAAAGATGTGAAATAGCCTACAAGAAGAAAACCAGGAACCCGCACACTAGCCACGTGGTTATGAGGGTCTCCCCGGAACTGTGGCAGCGCATGGTCGAGGCCGAGACAGTGCTCGTAGACCTGCAGCGAGTCAGAGTGGCGGACCAATCGCCACTCGTTCAGTGCTCGCTCTGTCTCGGCTACGGCCACGGCCGGCGCTTCTGCAAAGAGACCGTGGAGAAGTGCAGCCACTGTGGCGGCCCTCATATGAAGGCGCAGTGTGCGGATTTCCTGGCAAACTTGCCGCCTGCATGTTGTAACTGCATCCATGCAAAGCAGCCGAAGATGGACCACAATGCCTTCAGCAGTGAGTGTGCCATCAGGCGAAAGTGGGATGCACTGGCGAGACAAGCAGTAGCATACTGCTAAGGTGGTCCCAGGTGCATTCCCCGATGCCCTTTTTAGGGGCCTGGAGCAACGCGAAAACGACCACCAGGCTCCTCCAGATTATGCAGTGTTGGTGCTTGATGGAGACAACGCACCGTTAGAGCTGACCATTGACAACAAGCTGACATTTAACAGTCACGCTTCTTCGCATGCGGTTGTCAAAGGCAGCCCGGGATGGTTGGAACCTCCACCAAGATGTGACAGTCAACACATACACTGCAACTGTGGAGCCAAAAATCCATGTATGCCGCAAGCGCTTGGGCGTCTGCGGCCAAAAATCTGGGCGTTCAGGAGATGCCCTATCCAGCAGAAAAATGGGCCTGCAATTGGTGCAATTGCTTGCCAATTACAGAGCAACCAAGGAGACATCAAAAGCCCAGAACGAGTTTCGGGGTTTTGCAGCGATTCCAAGATTATTTTTGGAGACCGCAGCAAGCCCCCACTCACTTCGTCCGCTCACCGCTGGCGTGAGAGCGGATGAATTAGCAAAGACCGCAGCCCTTACAGCGAAAATGAATTCTGACTATGACCGAATACCGATTCCATTCGGCAAGCGACAAATTAGTTTGTACACGCATGACGAATGGAACCGGAGGTATAAGTCAGGAGACACGGCTACAAAAACCGCAAAATTTTTTCTCGAAGTTCTCCAGGCCTCAATATTGTAATTTTTGTGTTATTAAAATGAAATACGTAGGAGAGGTACGAGACTAAAATGTAAGATCAAAAAACTGTGATAAATATATGTTAGAATATTAGCGCCAAACCGGTCGAGATATCTCCCGAAACTGTTAGACATAAATTGACATATAATGTACATTATTGTATAAACGTAATATTAATGTGCTTTTTATAAATTAGAGTGACTTAGGATAAGTACTTGACTAGAATAAGATCTATTATGTTGTGACTAATTTGATAAATGAAAATGTGATATTAGAATAAGGTGCACTTTTTAACTGTTTAAATAGAATAAGACAATTTTTTCTTTTTATAACGTAAAATATAAGACTGATATGAAAAAATTATTAAAGCACCCTAAATCCCTGATAATGTTAGGGAGCAACACGCTGACCGGGACTCAGCGCCCGGGAAAAAAAAAAAAAAAAAAAAAAAAAAAAAAAACCTAACCTAACCTAACCTAACCTTTTTTTTTTTTTTTTTTTAACGTGTGGAAATACCTTTACGTACCGTCCCGCGCGCCAGGGGAAGGCGCGCAGGGTGTGTCGGGCTCGGCACGCAAGAGTTGCGTGCCCCTACCGACTAAAACCACACGATGTCCCTCGGCAACAACAAGAACAGAGTCGCTGGGCCACTTTCGCACTCTCAACGAACTCCGTCAATGCCGATGCCCGTCTCCAGACGGACCCACCTCGGGAGGAGAACAGAACTCCCCCCATTCGGCTCGGACGATGCACCGGGACACACAGTGCATCGACGACTCGGGTGGACCTTATCCCTGATGTGAAGCGTCGGATGCCCCCGCGTCCAACGCCCCAGGCCCTCCAAGCGGAGACGGCGTGCGGGCTAAGTCAGCCCGCCTCCGTGTCCGCGCTCTCCGAATTGGAAGCGAGAGAGGATCAATTTCTCTCTCTCGCTCCTCGGTCTCCCTCTGCGAAATTACTACTTCGCAGAAGGAGACCATCGCCTCCCATGACCTCTTGTCATCGACCATCTTAGCTAAGATGGTCGGCAAGGAGAGGTCTGTCCCCACAACCGTGATCAGGGACGTTCGCGGTTCCACTGCCCCTGGGCATGATTCGAGTACGTGCTGCGCGGTTTCTTCCACGCAGCCGCACTGGTGGCACACCGGGGTGGCTTCCCTACGTGCCACGTTACACAGGTATCTCCCGAAGCAACCATGCCCCGAGAGAACCTGCGTCAGGCGGAAGGTCAAAGCCCCATGCTTTTGCCGGACCCACTTTCCAAGCACGGGCCGTACCCCCTCAAGAAACCGGCGAGCTCCGGATCCTCTCTGTGCGGGTCCCGTAAGAAGCCGCTCATTCCATGAAGTCATGGCCGTTCGTCGTGCAGCTCTTCGCCATCGAACCACCTCCTGCGGCGCGGGATGTGTACCCTGTTCGCAGGCCCGTGCTCTGCGCCAGAAGACAAAGGACAGAACCTCGGCCTCCAGGTCCCATGGAAGGGAGCCGGCGAGAACACATGCCACCTCGTGTGAAAGGGTGCGGTACCCTCTACACACTCTCACAGCCATGACTCTCTGGGCCTTGTGGAGAAGGGCGGTTTCCCGGGGGTCAAGTGACCCTGACCATATGGGAGCACCATACAGGGCCATGGAGCGTACCACTGCCATGTAAAGGCGGCGACAGGTCCCATCTCCACCCCCCAGGTTAGGAAGGAGGCGGCTTAACGCAGCTGCAGTACCCATTAATTTGGGAGTAAGCTGCCGGAGATGCTCCCCGAACCTCCATCTACTGTCAAGCAGGATGCCGAGATATTTCAGAGTGGGCTTGACAGCGATGGTTGTTCCGCCCACTACAATGTTGGAGCCTGCAGGTGGAGCCCCTCGAGGACCATGAAAACAGATGGCCTCGGATTTGTGGAGGGCCACCTCCAGGCCCAACCGACGAATCCTGGCCACTACCGCTGCCACTCCAGCCGTGGCCAGGACCGACGCATCCCTATACGTCTTTCCCCGAGCGGTAACCAACGTGTCGTCAGCGTAACAAACGACGTCGACGCCACGAAGATTAGCGCCCCGAAGGACCCAATCATATCCAACGTTCCACAGTAAAGGTCCCAAAGCAGACCCCTGGGGAACGCCGCGCGTCATCGGGCTCCGGCTCTCCCCCGTTGTGGTCGGGTAGACTACCACTCTGTCCGAAAGATAGTCCCCCACAAGGCGTTGGAGATATTGAGGCACATTGTGGTACCCCATTGAGGCCAAGATTGTGCTCCAGGGGAGGGAGTTAAAGGCATTAGCAATATCCAACGACACAGCCAACATTACCCCTCCACTGGAGCACGCTTCTTCGGAAAGATCGCGGACACGCGATATCGCATCCAGCGTCGAGCGACCCCTACGGAACCCATACTTGGAATTGGCGAGGTCAGGACCCACTCTCTCCAAGTGCTTGACGAGGCGAGCAGCTACCAACCGCTCCAAGAGTTTACCAGCCTCGTCAAGCAACACAATTGGCCGATATCCCGACGGCTCGTCTGCCGGGCGGCCTTCTTTTCTTAGCAAGACGAGCTTGCCCTCTTTCCACCGACGTGGGAATCTCCCCTCTTGGAAACAACGGTCGAAGAGATTCTTCAGTCTGGGCTCTAAAGCATCCATAGCAAGGGCCCATGCTCGACCAGGGATGCCGTCAGGTCCCGGTGCCGTGTTTTTTTCGCCCTCATTCGAAGGACAGCCGCGCCAAGCTCTCCCGCAGAAATTTCATCAGGGGTATCGTCCTCCTCCTCAACACGATCATGTTGTGGCGTCACTGTTGGTGGGATGAAATCTGTCCCAGGACTCTCGGGGAATAGTCCTTCAACCACCCGCTGAAGTACCAGCGGCTGCAGCGTACTGGTGATGGGAGGAGTCCAGGGGCGAAGCTTCTGTCTCGCCAGCCTATACGGGCGTCCCCACGGATCAAATTCCAAGGTCGCCAGTAGCTGTTTCCAGGCATCTGCTTTGGCATCGCTGATCGCAACGCGGAGTGCCTTGGACGCCACTCTATAGGCGGCGTATAGGGCGTTTGCCTGCTCCGTCTCCTGCCGCCTTCTCCTTCGGTATCGCTGATAGCAGCGACGTTTAGCAATACACCGCCGGCGAAGTTCCGCTATCTCCTCCGTCCACCAATAGACTTGTCGCTTTGTCGGATGAGCTCTTGCGCGTGGCATGGCGGCGTCGCAGATATGCGCCATTGACTTGCAAAGACCGTCGGCTTCCTTTTCGAGGCTAATTGGCTCCGTGGGGGATGCATTCCATGCCTGGACGATTGCTGCTTCTTGCAGCAGTTCAACATCCAGGCGGTTAAGAGCCCATCGCGGACCAACCACGGATGTTGATTGACGCTCTCGATTTGAGGGCGAGGAAACGCTAAACCGTATGTACCGGTGATCAGATAGAGTCTCCTCGTCCACAAGCACCTCCCAGTCCCGGACACATCTTGCGAGCTCAGGAGTCGCGAAGGTGACATCAACGATTGACCCTCCCCATCGCCGCACACATGTATCCGCTGATCCCCGATTGAGGACACACAGACCCATCTCCGCTAGCCACATCTCAACGGCCCTACCTCTCGCGTTAGTCGTCGGAGACCCCCATGCCTGAGACTTGGCATTGAGGTCTCCAAGGACAATAATAGGACGTGGGCGGTTTTGGCCCACCAGGATTCCCACCTCACTCAGAAAATTCTCAAATTCAGTAAGGGGCTTATTCGGAGAAAAATATGCCCCCACTACAATCGCCTCGTCAATCTGGGCCGCGACATATCCCTTCCCTCTTACCACTCTTTCAAGGGTGGGTGAACGAGCTGGTGACTGGGTGGTGATAGCCACCAGTCCGTCAAGATCTCCGACCCAGTCGCACCTGGCCGGAACCACGTATGGCTCAGCAACCACTGCAACTTGAATCAACCGTTCCGCCAGAGCTTGCAGAAAGATATCCTGAGCTCTAGCCGAGTGGTTGATATTCGCTTGTAAGAAGGAAAGGGCCATACTTATCCCTGATCCATCTGTACCGCCTGCTCCGATGCTGAGCCAGTCGGCTGTAACTTGTCCTTGGCCTCAGTTACAGCAGTTTTTCGGCGCATCTCTTTTTTAGACGGGGGCTTGGCGCATGCCTTGCCCCCGGAGAGATGTGCCGCCGGTTTCCCTGCAGCTGCACAGAGGGTGCAGTGTGGAGCGGCGGTGCATACATTGGCTTTGTGGCCCTTCTGACCGCAACGATGACATTCATCACTGCGGTCAATTTCCGACTTACATTGGGCCCTTACGTGACCTTGTGCAAGGCACCTATAGCAGCGGCGTGGTCGTGGATCCAGAATTCTGACCTGCGCTGCCACCCATCCTACCTTAAGATTCCTGCCACTTGCAACAATCTTTTTAGCTGCCGTCATAGGACATCGCACAAAAGCGGTACCCATTCCTGCCGGGCCCTTTCTTATCTCACCGACAGATATTGTCGACATAGGACAGTCTCCGACTTTGGCAATAGTCTCTTTTAGGTACTCGCACTCCACCGAATCGTCCAAGCCGCTCACTCGTAAATCGGTCATAGTGATCGGTCTGGAGACTGTGACGTCTTCTGAATCCTTGAATACGTCTCGGAGCTTCGCAGCTAAGGCATCCGCCTTTTCGGCCTTCTCAGCACCTGGGACTTCAAGAATGCGAGCCCCGGTAGCCGTGGTCCTCATTTTGAGAGGTGGTACACCAAGGACATTTAGATCTATGCGGTCCTTTGCTTCCGTCATAATCTTGGCATAAGTAATGCCTTTCTCGGCCGCCCCTGGCTGCAGCGTGAGTACTACGGCTGCCGTGCGAGGGGGGCGGAGTTTCTTAGCCTTTGCCTGGTTTGTAGGCGGTATCGGTTTTGGGGCCGTAGTCCGCATAGGCGCAGATGATCGCGTCTTTTCAAGTCTTGTGACCGTTTTGCCACTCCTTTTCGAACCTTTTTTTACCACCTCAATCCATGGTTCCGGGGCGGGAGTAGGTAGACAGAATGTTGGTTCAGCAGGGCTCGCCGAATCAGCACCTTTCTTCTCCTTCTTTTTCGACTTGCTACCCCCTTTTATTGCACCCGGGGTACTAGGAGGCAAGGCGCCTCGAGTAGCCTTCTCAGGCTTGGCAGTAGCTGCAGCCGGTTTTATTTCTGCCTCCTTCTTTTTGTCAAAGGCTAGCGGAGGTCTTAATCGTCTCTCCGGCAGTAGTCTCTCCTCAATGTTTTCAAAGCGGGCGGAGATAAGAGTGCCCACTTGAACCATGACCGCCCGCAATACCTCATCCAAAGCCGGAACTGAAGCTGGTTCCGGAATTGGAGCCGGGGTCGGAGCTGGAGTCGGTAACACCCGACTAGCCCGTAGCTCTTCCATCTCACGACGAAGCTCTTTGAGCTCCGACGTGAGCTTTTCGTTCGCGGTAATCAGCATAGCCACTTCTTCCGGCATCGTTCGAGTCCGCAAACCTTTTTTTTTTTTTTTTTTGGGGGGGAAAATGCCTTGCACTTCCCTTCCTTCCCAGGGGTGAAGGAAAGGGGTATGTGGGGCTCGAACCCACTAAAAACCCCCCCGTGAGCAGTCCCTCGCCGAGGTGGGGCAAGATAGGGTCGCGTCAGCAGTCACTATCTTGCCCTGGCGGTAGGCCCGGCTGCAAAACCGGGCCACTGCGCCCAAGTAGGGGTGACCTTGCTCACCAAGGCCACCCCCCAGACGTGTGGGGCCGTGCCAGCCGGTGGTGAGCCCCCTGGCTCTCCACCAGTGGTCCCACTACAGAGGAGGAGAGAGGAGGCGGGCGAACTGCCTCCTCCTCCCTCCCATACGTCTACGCCGGATCAGGTCAGACAGAGGGTCGACCTCTCTGGCCCTCTCCGCGGCCTCCTTCTGCGCCATCACCGCTTCGCAGAAGGAGACCACCGCCTGCCACGATCTCTCGCTGCCGAGCATGGCGTTTACCACGCTCGGCAGGGAGAGATCTCCACCTATACTCGCCAAAAGTGTGTGCCGCTGTGGGCCCCATGCGGCACACACTTCCAGCGTGTGGAGCGCCGTATCCTCCAGCGCTCCACATTCGTGACAGGCCGGGGTTGGCTCCCGTCTCGCGATTTGGTGCAGGTACTTTCCGAAACATCCGTGTCCGGAAAGCACCTGCACCAATCGGAAGGTCAGCGAGCCAAATCGTCGCCGCACCCACCTCTGAAGGACCGGGCGGATGGCCTCCACCGTCCTCTGCCCGGGGACCGGTGGCGCCAGGTCCTCCGCCCACCGCCGCAACAGGGCGTCCCGCGCCCGCCACCGCATGCGGGTGACCTCTTCCCACGCTGGGGGGTCACCTCGAGACCTCCTCGCCGCCACGAAGTGGTACACTTCGGCGAGGATCTCCGCTTGGAGCTCCCAGGGTGGGTCACCCGCAAGCACACACCCCGCCGTCCAAGACACCGTCCGGTACCCGCGTATCGCCCTCGTTGCAATGACCCGCTGCGGACGTCGCAGCAGGGTCTTGTTCCCGCGGTTGAGGGCGTCCACCCAGACCGGCGCCCCGTACAGGGCCATACTCCGGATCACTCCGGAGTAAAGCCGACGACAAGCCGCGCCTGGACCACCTGCGTTGGGAAGCAGCCTCCCCAGGGCGGCCGCAGCCCCCACGACTCTCGGGGCCAGCTGAGAAAAGTGGGCCCCGAAAGCCCACCGCCCGTCCAGGATGAGACCCAGATATTTCATCTGGGTCCCAACCCGAACCGAGACCCCGTCCAACTCAATTCGCGTTCCTGGAGGGGGTCCCCCCCGAGGCCCATGGAACAATAAGGCCTCGGTCTTTGAGAGGGCGACCTCCAGCCCCAGGGCGCGTATGCGGCCGACCACGACAGTTGTACCCACCGTAGCCAACCGCACCGCTTCCCTAAGGTCCCATCCCCTGACTACGACTAGGGTGTCGTCCGCGTAGCACGCGACCCGCATGTTTGCGGGAAGCGTGCCCCGAAGCACCCAGTCGTAGCCTATATTCCACAGGAGTGGACCCAGCACCGACCCCTGTGGAACCCCGCAGGAGACGCGACGTTGCCTCAAACCGTCGCGTCCTACCACCAGGACCTCGCGGTCGTGGAGGTAGTCAGCCAACAGCCTCCGCAGATACAGGGGCACTCCGTGATAGCGGAGCGCTTCCTGTATTGTTCCATGCGGGAGGCTGTTGAAGGCGTTAGCTATATCAAGCGAGACAGCCAACGCCTTTTCACCATCGCTGACCGCCTCCTGCGTCCATCCCTTGAGCCAGAGCAGGGCGTCTATTGTAGACCGCCCCGCTCTGAACCCATACTGGGCCTCGGACAACCCAGGCCCAGCACCCTCCAGATGCCGGATGACACGGGAAGCCACCACTCTCTCCAGCAGCTTACCCGTATCATCCAGCAACACTATGGGTCTGTATCCGGAAGGGGAGTCGACGGGTCGACCCTCCTTCCGGAGCAGGCACAACCGGCCATTTTTCCACAGCTTCGGGAACCGTCCTGACGTGAGGCATGCGTCGAAAAGCTCCCGAAGTCTGTCTCTCATCTCCTCAACAGCAATCCCTAGGACCCGCCCAGGAATTCCATCTGGGCCCGGCGCCGTCCTTTTCCCCCGCAGGCGGCCAACCGCAATCTCCATCTCCACCTCTGACAGAGGTGGGATGGAGGTCGGGTCCAGCTCTTCAAGGGGGATTGGCGCCATTATTGGGGGCAAATGGTCGGGGCTGCTTCCGGGGAAGAGCCCTTCCAGCACCCTGCCCAGAAGTTCTGGCTCCAGGGACTCTGCGATGGGGGCAGTCTGGCCCCGGAACTTTTTACGGACAGCCCTATACGGACGCCCCCAAGGATCCCTGTCTAGTCCCTCTAGGGCTTTCTCCCAGGCCTCGGACTTGGCCCGGCCGATGGCCAGCTGCAACTCCCGCTTGGCTTCGCGGTATACGCCATAAAGCCGGAGTTCAACAGCCAGCTCCTCGGCCGAAATCTGCTCATTGGTGCGGCCCCGACGCCGCTTCCTGCAGCGGGTGTAGGGCCGCCGCGCCCCCGAGCAGACGGTTCGGAGATTGGCAATTTCCGAGCTCCACCAGTATACCTCTCGGTGGTCGGGGAGCTGTCTGGACCTCGGCATGGCTGAGTCGCAGACTGCCGTCACTGCTTCGCGAAAACGGTCTGCCGCTACATTTACATCCGGGTGCGTCGGGGTGGCAAGCCACGACTGGACGATTGCCGCCTCTTTCGCCAGTTCGACGTCGAGGCGACCAATCGTCCAGCGCGGGAAATCCGCCTGCACCGTGCGCTGGGACCCTCCCTGGCTGTGGGAGGTGGAGATCTCAAACCTTATGTACTTGTGGTCCGAGAGAGTCTCCACCTCTGACATTACCTTCCAGGCCCGGACACGTGCCGCGGCAGACGGGGTGGCGAACGATACATCCACCACGGACCCCCCATTCCACCGCACGCACGTGTGGACCGACCCTCTATTAAGCAGAGTCAGTCCTGTGGCAACCGCCCACTCCTTGACAATCGAACCCCGAGAGTCAGTGGAAGGGTTGCCCCATTCCCGGGCCTTGGCGTTGAGATCCCCCATGAGGAGGACCTGTCGCGCCACCTGCCTCCCTACTGCCGCGGCCAGGAGGTCTAGGAAGGCCTCCAGCTCTGAAACGGTTTTGTTAGGGGAGAAGTACGCGCCAACGACGGTGTACTCTCCCCACTTGCCCACCACGTACCCAGAACCCCTCTCTTCGACTGACAGGGGGGGACCGCCACCCGCCCGTCTTACTATGGCAACGCAACCGTCCAGATCCCCAGCCCAGCAGGAATGGGAAGGAACATAGTACGGCTCCGCCGCCACCGCTATGTCTATTTGCCACTGCGCCAGGGTCTGCATAAGCAGATCTTGGGCCCTGGCGCAGTGGTTAAGATTAGTCTGGAGGAAGTTGTGATGCAGGACTTGATCCATCAGTCAGACATCACAACCTCCTCGCTCACTGACTGGAGTACAACCTCGGGTGCGGTCTGGCTAGAGGCCGCGGAAAGGGCCTGGGTCCTAGCGGCCTTCCCATTCGTCTTCGGGGGGGTGCAATTGCGTGCACCCATAATATGCCCAGAAGGCCGCCCCGTCTCCGCGCATATAGCACATCGAGGCTCGACCCTCCCGCAGTTGGCCGCCTGATGGCCTGTGCCACCACAACGGAAACATAGGTCCCCCCTGTCATCGGTCACGGGGCACTGGGAGCGCGTGTGTCCCAACCCCATGCACTTAAAGCAGCGCATGGGACGCGCCGCCAGTGCCACCACGCGCACTGAGCTCCACCCCACTAGGAGCCTGCCCTTTTCCAGCAGCGCTTTGGCTGCTGAAGTCGGGCAAGACACGAGGGCGGAACCGGCACCACTTACGCCAGGGCGAATATCCCCAGCTTTGACCAGCCGGACGTCGCAGCCACCCGCCTTTGCGACCGCCGCCGCCACTTTCTCTTTCGTGGCCGCATCATCCAGGCCCGTAATCCTTAAGTCAGCGGTTTTAACGGGTCTGGCGATGTTGGCCACCTCAGAGAGGACGCCGCGGAGTTTCTCCGCGAGCTTGTCCGCCTTCTCGTTATTTTGGGAGCCAGGAATCTCTAACATCCTGGCTCCCGTGGCCGTCTGGCGGAAACGGAGCCGGTCTATCCCCAGTTCTTGGAGATCGATGCCCTCCTGTGCTTTCTCCATAACAGCGGCGTATGTGACCCCCTTTTCCACGGCTTCGGGCAGGAGGGACATAACAACAGCCGCAGATTTTGGGGATTTCAGCACCGCCTTACTCTTCGTGGCAGCCGAGGCTGCCGGTTTGATCTTTGCGATTGGGAAACGCACGGCAGGGGCAACCGCAGGTGCGGGATTGGGATGAGAGGACTGTCCCTTTCCCTTGCCTTTCCCCTTGCCCTTCCTCACTACTGTCGCCCAGGTTTCCGTCTGAGCGACAACGGAGGAGGCAGCCTCAGATATAGAGGGACCTGCAGCCGGTACCTCCAAAGGTATGGTAACCGACTTTGCTGTCTGACCGGCCCGCTTGCCTACCTTGTGGGTAGAATTGTGAGCCGGCGCACGAGCCGGTTTGGGTGGCGCGGTGGATGCCGCTGCCATTTCGGCGTTTTTAATGTCCGCCTTTAAGGGTGGACGAACCGTCGGGGCAGGCAGAAGCCGGTCCTCGATCACCGCGAGTCGGGCATTGAGCATTTGCCCGAACGTAGTAGTCAAGGAGCGTCTCAGCTCCTCTATAATTTCGGCACCCATCAGCAGAGGGGTGGGTGGGACATGCCTGTCAGTGGAAGCGGCAGTGGCGGCAGTAGCCGCCACGGCAGCCTCCGACTTGGCTTCGGCGAAGCCGCGTCGCAGTGCTTTCACCTCCGCCTTGCGAGCTTCAACCTCAAGCCGAAGGCAGGAATTCTCTGCCCTAAGCCGCCGCGTTTCTTCAGCCTCGCTTCTGTTAGCCAGGGCATCAATTACTTCCCTCAGAGTCGATGTGGACCTCTTAAGGCGACCCACAAACTCGCCTTTGAGGTTGCCAGATTTCCTGGCAACCTCCAAAATGCAGGCGAGGCTTTCGCCTGCATGTGCCCTCAGCTCCTGGGCGTTCAGCGTACTAGGGTCACCTACCAACGCAACGGCATCAGACTCACTTTCGGTACAGGTCGCAGTGCCGGTAACGGCAGCGGCTGGCGCCCTCTTGAACCGCCTAGCTCGAAGAAGTTCCTCCAGCTCCCCATCCGACAACGCCGGAGAACTTTTGACAAAGTCCTTCCGGGTTGGGCCCGCTTTGGCGGTTCTTTTTCCCCCTCTTCTGGCCGTATGCACCTTAGCGGCAGCGGTTCCCTCGGTCTCCGTGTCCGAGTCTAAATACCCGGGCACGAAGAACGAAGCAGACGCCCGCTTTCGGCAGCTGCTCTCCCCTCTGTCTACTTCGGACAAGTCTGACGACACTCCCACACCCTCCATTGAAGTCTCCAAGAGGTCCGCAGGAGGGCAGGAGTGGCCCTGAGAAGGGCCTTTTTCTTCTACGGGAGCCTCTAAGAGGTCCGTAGACGGGTCGGAGGAGGGGCCCTGAAAAGGGCCTTTTATATACCTCCCCGACGCATCCCGCAACTTCGACATCCCGTCACAGTACACAGTTACCGCACGTAACAACTGTGAGGCAGAGTATTAGCCTGTCTGAACACCTGCGTTACCGGGTTCAGACAGTTTCCAGGGGCACCACGTGGAGGTTCTCTGCGCTTATGGGGGAGCAAACCTAACCTAACCTAACCTAACCTAACCTAACCTAACCTAACCTAACCTAACCAGTCGCACTCTGTCCGTCAGTGCAAGCGCCAAGCTTTTAAAGTGCTCCGCGCCTCAAAAATCGGCAAAAATAGTAAATTTTTCGCAAATCGTGCAGTGATACTAGTGAAAGTGAGCGCCAACACCTGCGCCACGTGATAGTGCAAAAGTTTCGGAATCGGATTGTTTTTCACTGATTGACAGTGAAAAACCCGATTTTTCGCTTCCCGAAAAAGTTTCAACAAAATACGCTGCACGATTATCAGCGACGACCTACATTTTTTACACTGCACCTCGACGCCCCTTGGAGGACACTATAACTTGGCTGAGTCCCGGATTATTCCTGGTTGAACTCGCCGAGTTATACCGAAAAACACCAAAACACGTCTATACGTGTTCCAGGATCCAGAGGACCTGGAACTTTTCTGACAGCTACACGACGTAGGTGCAGACGAGCGCTACCAGGGGACACCTCGATCACCGAAAACCAACCAGCCGCCACGAAGATTTCAGCTCTTCAAAAGTCAGTAAATTCAACTTCATCTTAAAATTCTTTTAACTTCCAAACAAGATCTGTAACGATATACTTTTTGGACACTATACAGTTAAACATATCGTTACCAACAAGTGTACAAATTTTCGGCATTTTCTATGCAACAGTTTCCAAGCTATCGATTTTAGAGCGTCCAACCAAACATAACCTCTAAAAAGTAGTGACGTCTTTGGTTGGAAAAATCGCCTAAAATCGCATCCATCCGGCAGCGGCTGACAGCGGACGGTGACGACAGTACCTACCTGGTGATTTTAGGAACTTTTGGCCCCATTCTGAGACACTTTTTGGAAAAATCAACACGTAACCGGGCTTAGTAATATTTTAATAAATTGCATCATCTTTTTGCACCCGGCTTTTAGGTTCAAATTTCAGCCCCCAGCCCCCGAAAGATCTGGACGTTTCTCGAGCTGTCTGGAACCTTCGATTGCGACAAGTACTTTGTAAACTACTTTAGCGTTACATCGAAGGTTCTCGAAAAACATCATCATCATCAGCTCGAGAAATAATCATCATCATCAGCCCGAATTATTATCATCATCAGCTCGGATAATAATCATCATCATCAGCTTGAATTATCATCATCAGCTGATAGGCCGTCCAGATTGCTATTGGGCTTTTAAGGCGCTGGAACTCCCCCCTCCTCTGACAAAGGTGACCTAGAAACGACTTTACTCCGCATCTAGGTGACCTAGGACGAAATTTAGTATAAATTCAAAAATTTTTTTTTTTTTTTTTTTTTTTTGGAAATTGTTCGTCGCAGACGGAGCTACCACTTGGTAGAGCCGGGGTACAAAATTATACGTGTTGATTTTAAGTGCGACTGTGATATATAGGTTAAGTTTTTATGACACTGCAGTCGTCCAAGTGGCGCTTTGTCCACGTTCTTTTTCGACCATTGGAACGACTGCAGTCACGATAAAATATATTTTTATATTTTAAAAAATTGCTTTATAGCTTTAAGGTTTTAAATTTGTAAATTTATTTTAATTTTGTGTCCAGTTGACGCCTTTACACGCAACTGGACCTCTTGACTTTCCGAACTTTTTCGGATTGCTTGTTTTATCTTCACGACTTTTTAATTTTATAATTTTATTTTATAATTTAATTTTAAAGTAAGAGTAATCAAACTGAGATTACTCTACCTGACTGCGTGTCGCGTATAAAGTCACAATTTTACTTGTGTATAATAATAGCAATAGGAACCTCGTGCCACTCCGACTAGTTTGCGCCCATCCCACTGTATTTTAAAATTACCATAATTTTATACTTATTTTTACAACTTCTACAAATTTACTTTTTAAACTACTTTTTTATAAATAATTAATTTAAATTTCATCCCTGCTCGTAGAAGCCCTACCAAACCATGTTCGGATTTAGAACACCAGCCAAATCAAGCATGGACGCAGACCCCCAAGGAGGAGTAGCCGAAGCCCTACCAGCGGCATCGGGCGTGAGGAAGAGTATCGGGGAATGGGAGGTGGTGAGCAAACAAGCCCCCAAAAAACCCAACCTGACGCCTCCTCAAGCTCTTTCCGGGGCTGAACCCCCAAAGCCAAAACCGGCAGCCCGTAGGCTGTCGGCAGAAGCAGTAGGGGGTTCAACCAAACCGGAGAGCACAAAACGCTCGGATAAACTAGCGGAAGCAAGAGGCTGCCTTACCAAGGTGAAACTGCACATCAGCAGCTCGAGAAACCTCAAGACGGAGATAAAGAACGGGGTTATCGAAGCCGTCGAGCGCCTTTACCAACTGGCGAAGGAGGGATTCGCAGCTGGTGTGCAGAGACACAAAATAGAACCGGAAAAGTGCATAGAGAAGGAGATTCAGCTGGAAAAGGAGAAGGGGAAGGAAGACGGAACGCAAGCATTGGCGAGAACGATCGAGGAGCACATAAAGCTTCTGAAGGACAACAACCAACGAATGGAAGATCTGAAGCAGACCCTCGAAAAGAAGACGTACGCCAGTGCTGTAGCGGCCCCCCCCAAGAGGCACTTTGTAGAGCAGACCGCGCTACACTCGGTAGTGGTAACGGCAAAGGACGAGACAGAAACTGGGGAGAACGTTCTAGACAGAATAAGGAAAGTTATGAAAGCAAAGGAAGGGGGAGTAGAAGTAGAAAGAATCAGAAAAGCGAAAGATAGAAAAGTGATCGTAGCATGCAGGACCGAAGAAGAAAGGCAGAAAATTAAAGCTAGGTTAACCCAGGCCACAGAATTACAGGTGGAGGAAATCAAGAACAAGGATCCCTTAGTGATCCTCAGAGATGTACTCCAGTACAACAGTGACGAGGAAGTGCTGAGGGCACTAAGGAATCAGAACAAGAACTTGTTCATAGGGTTAACCAAGGAAAGTGGAAAATGCGACATAGCTTATAAAAAGAAGACGAGGAACCCGCACACCAGCCACGTAGTAATGAGGGTCTCCCCTAAACTGTGGCAGCGCATGGTCGAGGCCGAGACGGTGCACATTGACCTGCAGCGAGTACGAGTGGCGGACCAATCGCCACTCGTTCAATGCTCGCTCTGTCTCGGTTACGGCCACAGTCGGCGTTTCTGTAAAGAAACGACCGAAAAGTGCAGCCACTGTGGAGGCGCCCATATGAAGGCTCAGTGCGCGGACTTGCTGGCAAACCTGCCACCTGCATGCTGCAACTGCGTCCATGCTAAGCAAACCAGGACGGACCATAACGCCTTTAGCAACGAATGTGCTATAAGGCGGAAATGGGATACACTGGCTAGGTCAGCTGTAGCCTACTGCTAAGGTGGTCTCAAGCTTAAAACACGTTCGAACTTGCAAGAAGCCATACCTCGTCGCCCAAGCAAATCTCCAACGGAAAGAACTGGCCACTGCGGATTTGATGCTTGAGGCATACAACAGGAGGGTGGCTTTTGCCCTGCTGCAGGAACCGTATGTTGGAGGTAGAGGTAGAATGGGGAACTACAGGGGTGTGAGAATTTTCCAGAGCACAAACCAAGGTGATGGTACCGTCAAAGCGGCAATCGCAGTCTTTGACAGCGAGCTTGACGTGATACAATGCCCTAACTTTACCACAAATAACATCGTTGTGGTAAAGATTAGAACAAGTGCCTGGGAAATTGTAGTGACCTCATTCTACTTCGAACCTAAACCGACACCTATTGAGCCGTACCTGCAGCAGCTAACTAATATCGGACAACAATTCCGCCATAAGTTATTATTAGGAGGCGATACAAACGCCAAAAACTTATGGTGGGGAAGCCCGACCGTTGACAGCAGAGGTGAAGACCTGGCCGGAACCCTGGAGGATATTGGCTTGCAGGTGCTTAACGTAGGCGATATCCCAACATTCGACACCATCAGAGGGGATACGCGTTACACCAGCTTTGTGGACGTTACAGCCTGTACAGTGGATATGCTCGACTACGTGGACGACTGGAGAGTCGACGAGGGGATTACAACTTCCGACCACAACACCATCATTTTCAAAATTAACATAGATAAATCTAAAGGCATTGATGTAGCCAGATCAACTCGAATTTTTAATAGTAAAAAAGCAAATTGGCCTCAATTTCATGAGAAATTAGGCCAATTGCTAGAAGATAACAAAATAAACAAAAACACAATAGATACAATAGATAATAAAATCGATTTAGAAATAATAATAAATAAATATATTGAATACATAACAGCTACATCAAACGCAAGCATACCCAAAATTAAAATAAAAAATTTAGTCACATTTCCATGGTCGTCTGAAGAACTCGTCGGACTCAAGAAAGATGTCGCCACGAAGAAACGAAGGATTCGCTGTGCAGCGCCAATCCGCAGAGAGAAGGTGGTCACCGAGTACCTGCAGGCTAAGCAAACATATGAAGATGAGGCTAAAAAGGCACAGATCGCCAGTTGGAAGGGCTTCTGCGAAAAACAGGATAGGGAAAGTGTGTGGGATGGGATATATCGTGTAATAGGCAGGACGACTAAGAGGACGGAAGATCTTCCTCTGTCCAAGGAAGGCACAGTGCTAGACCAAAGGGCATCTGCCATTCTGCTGGCGGACACGTTCTACCCGGAGGACAATGAGGATACTGACAATGCAGAACATCAGCGTGTCAGGGAACTGGCCGAAATGGTAAACAGTCTGAAACATGACGAGCAACATGACCCACTGTTTACCATTGACGAACTAACTATCGCTACGGACAGTTTCAATCCGAAAAAAGCCCCGGGGGGGGATGGTCTGACAGCGGATATCTGCAAAATGATCATCGCACAGAACCCGGAAATTTTCCTAGCATTGGCAAACAAGTGCTTAACATTAGGTCACTTCCCAGAAGCTTGGAAAGAGGCCACAGTCGTGATACTCAGAAAGCCTGGGAAGACTGACTACACCAGCCCGAAGTCGTATAGACCAATCGGGCTGTTGCCAGTGCTAGGAAAGATTCTCGAGAAGATGATCATGAGCAGAGTGAAATGGCATACCATTCCGAAAATGAGCGCGCACCAGTATGGCTTTATGCCCCAGCGTAGCACCGAGGACTCCCTCTATGTCCTTCTAGGATACATTCGTGGTAAATTAGACCAGAAAAAGCTGGTAACAATGATATCGTTGGACATAGAGGGGGCTTTCGATAGCGCTTGGTGGCCCGCCATAAGGGTGCGCCTGGCTCAGGAAGGATGCCCTGTTAACATCAGAAGGGTCATCGATAGCTACCTTGAACAGAGAAGGATAAAATTGCGCTATGCGGGCGAGGAGGTGACCAAGACCACGACCAAAGGTTGTGTACAAGGATCGATCGGCGGTCCTATCCTTTGGAACCTCCTCCTCGATCCTCTGCTGAAGGGTCTGGAGCAGCGTGGCGATTATTGCCAGGCTTTTGCAGATGACGTGGTGTTGGTGTTCGATGGGGACACCGCTCTTGAGGTCCAGCGACGTGCGAACGATGCCCTCGCCTATGTCCGGAAGTGGGGTGTCAATAATAAGCTAAAGTTTGCTCCGCACAAAACAAACGCTATGGTCATCACGCGTAAGCTTAAGTTTGACACTCCACTTCTGAGGATGGGCGATGTTGACATCGGCATGTCCACGGAAATCAAGATCCTCGGGCTGACCATTGACAATAAGCTGACATTTAATGCACACGCTTCAAATGTATGTAAGAAGGCATTAAATGTGTACAAGCAGTTGTCAAGGGCGGCCCGGGTCAGCTGGGGTCTCCATCCTGAGGTTATCCGCATCATCTACACCGCAGTTGTAGAGCCGATAACAATGTACGCCGCAAGCGCTTGGGCGTCTGCGACCAAAAAACTGGGCGTTCAAAAGCAACTGAATGCTGTCCAAAGAGGATTCGCGCAAAAGCTTTGCAAGGCCTACCGCACTGTCTCTCTCAATTCCGCACTAGTGCTGACAGGTTTGCTCCCCCTCGACCTCCGTATACAAGAGGCAGCCGCCCTGTATGAGGCGAAGAGGGGCAGACCACCGGCGATACTGGTGGACAGAGAGATAGAGCGGAAGACAGCATTCAGCGAGATTCCCCACCCAGCGGAACAAAAAGGCTTGCAATTCGTGTGCCTGGCTGACCAAAACCAAGTGGATATACACAGTAACCAACAGGTATGTATATTCACGGACGGCAGTAAGATCGACGGCAAGGTAGGGGCGGCATTGTCCTTTTGGACCAATGGCGCCGAAACCAAGAGCCTCAAGATGAAACTGCCGTCCTACGGCACGGTTTACCAGGCGGAATTGCTTGCCATTTGTAGAGCAACTGGGGAAATACTCAAACGCCCAGAAACGAGCTTTGGGATTTACAGCGATTCAAGGTCATCCTTGGAGACCGTTGTAAACTCCCACTCACTTCATCCGCTCGCCGCCGAGGCTCGTAACAATCTAAAACAGTGCACAAACCAGAACAAACAGGTAGCACTGTTTTGGATAAAAGCCCACGCGGGATTGATAGGCAACGAGAGAGCGGATGAATTAGCAAAGGCCGCAGCCCTTAAAGCGATAACGAAACCTGACTATGACCGAGTTCCGATATCATTCGTCAAGCGACAAATTCGTTTGTGTACGCGTGACGAATGGAACCGGAGGTATAAGTCAGGGGACACGGCGACGACTACCAAATTGTTCTTCCCCGACGCGCTCCAGGCTTTCAGTGTAGTGAGAAAAATAGAACCCGTCGGAATTTTAACTCAGGTGCTGACAGGACATGGCGGCTTCTCCGCATATTTGAACGACTATAAATGTAAAGATAGCCCGGACTGCATATGTGAGCCGGGCAAACTTGAAAATGTAATACATGTCCTGTCAGAGTGCCCTGTCTATGGCTTGGAGAGGTACGAGGCAGAACACAAAATAGGATGTCTTATCACTGTAAATAATATTTGTAAGATTGTAAATGACAAAGACATCCGAGATGTTTTCATCGAATTTTGTGTTCAAGTAGCAAGTAAGGTTATAAATAAAAATAAATGTTAAATGTAAATATTTGTGTATTTGACTTAGGATAGTTTACTATACCTATGCTTTGTGACTTTATTTTTACCTTTGTATTAAAATTGTGTGTTTTTTTTTTTTATATTAGACTAAGATTATTTGAAATAAAGAATTTACTGAAAAAATTATTTGCACACAATTCTCTGATCATGTCAGAGACGCGACACGCTGGCCGGGCCTTCGCGCCCGGTATAAAAAAAAAAAAATAAAAAAAAAAATAAAAAAAAAAAAAAAAAAAAAAAAACCTAACCTAACCTAACCTAACCTAACCTTTTTTTTTTTTTTTTTTTTTTTTGTGGGGGGAAAATGCCTGGCATTTCCTTTCCTTCCCAGGGATGAAGGAAAGGGGTATGTGGGGCTCGAACCCACTAAAAACCCCCCCGTGAGCAGTCCCTCGCCGAGGTGGGGCAAGATAGGGTCGCGCTAGCAGTCACTATCTTGCCCCGGCGGTAGGCCCGGATGTAAACTCCTCCGGGCCACTGCGCCCATGGAGGGGTGACCTTGCTCACCAAGGCCACCCCGCCCGTGTGGGGCCGTGCAAGTCAGTGAAGAGGTGCCCTGACTCTCCACCAGTGACCCCACTTAAGAGGAGGAGAGAGGAGGCGGGCGAACTGCCTCCTCCTCTCCCCCGGCCGTCTGCGCCGGAGCGGGTCAGATCGGGGATCGACCTCTCTGGCCCGCTCCGCGGCCTCCTTCTGCTTCATCACCGCTTCGCAGAAGGAGACTACCGCCTGCCACGATCTCTCGCTGCCGAGCATGGCGTCTACCACGCTCGGCAGGGAGAGATCTCCGCCTATAAATGCCGACAGCGTGTGCCGCTGTGGGCCCCATGCAGCACACACCTCCAGCGTGTGGAGCGCCGTGTCCTCCGGGGCTCCACATTCGTGGCAGGCCGGAGTCGGCTCTCGTCTCGCGATTTGGTGCAGGTACTTTCCAAAACAGCCGTGTCCGGAAAGCACCTGCACCAACCGGAAGGTCAGCGACCCATACCTTCGCCTCAACCACCTCCGAAGGACCGGGCGGATGGCCTCCACCGTCCACTGCCCAGGGACCGGTGGAGCCAGGTCCTCCGTCCATCGCCGCAACAGGGCAGCCCGTGCCATTCGCCGCATGCGGGTGACCTCTTCCCACGCTGGGTTGTCTCCACGGGATCTTCTCGCCGCCACGAAGTGGTACACTTCGGCGAGGATCTCCGCTTGGAGCTCCCAGGGGGGGTCACCCGCAAGCACGCATCCCGCCGTCCAAGACACCGTCCGGTAACTGCGTATCACCCTCGTCGCGATAACCCGCTGCGGACGACGCAGCAGGGTCTTGTTATCGCGGTTGAGGGCGTCCACCCAGACCGGTGCCCCGTACAGGGCCATACTCCGGATCACTCCGGAGTAAAGCCGACGACAGACCGCACCCGGACCACCTACATTGGGAAGCAACCTCCCCAATGCAGCCGCAGCCCCCACGACTCTCGGAGCCAGCTGGGAAAAGTGGGCTCCGAAAGCCCATCTCCCGTCCAGGATGAGACCCAGATATTTCATCTGGGTCCCAACCGGAACCCGGACCCCATCCACCTCGATCCGCGTTCCTGGAGGAGGTCCCCCCCGAGGCCCATGGAACAATAGGGCCTCGGTCTTGGAGAGAGCGACCTCTAGTCCCAGGGAGCGTATGCGGCCAACCACAAGAGTTGTGCCCACCGTGGCCAACCGCACTACCTCCTTTAGGTCTCTCCCTCTGACCACGACTAGGGTGTCATCGGCATAGCACGCAACCCGTATGTTTGCGGGAAGCGTGCCACGAAGCACCCAGTCGTAGCCTATGTTCCACAAGAGCGGACCCAACACCGACCCCTGTGGAACCCCGCAGGCGACGTGACGGCGCCTCATACCGTCACGTCCTACCACCAGAATCTCGCGATCCTGGAGGTAGTCAGCCAACAGCCTCCGCAGATACAGAGGCACTCCATGATAGCGGAGCGCCTCCTGTATTGTTCCGTGCGGGAGGCTGTTGAAGGCGTTGGCTATATCAAGCGAAACAGCCAACGCCTTGTCCCCCTCCCTGACCGCCTGCTGCGTCCACCCTTTGAGCCAGAGCAGAGCGTCTATTGTAGACCGCCCCGCTCTGAACCCATACTGAGCCTCGGACAGCCCAGGCCCAGTACCCTCTAGGTGCTGGATGACACGGGAAGCCACAACTCTCTCCAGCAGCTTACCCGTATCATCCAGCAACACTATAGGCCTGTACCCGGAAGGCGAGTCAATAGATCGACCCTCCTTCCGGAGCAGGCACAGTCGGCCATCTTTCCACAGCTTCGGAAACCGTCCTGACGTGAGGCATTCGTCAAACAGTTCCCGAAGCCGGTTGCCCATCTCCTCCAGGGCGATCCGTAGGACCCGCCCTGGAATCCCGTCTGGACCGGGCGCCGTCCTTTTCCCCCGCAAGCGGTTGACTGCAATCTCCATCTCCGCCTCTGACAAGGGTAGGATAGAGGCCGGGTCCAACTCTTCCGGGGGGGAAGGCGCCATCATTGAGGGTACGTGGTGAGGGCTGCTTCCGGGGAAGAGCCCACCCAGCACCCTGCTTAGAAGGTCCGGATCCAGGGACTCGGCGATGGGGGGCGTCCGGCCTCGGAACTTTTTCCGGGCAGCTCTGTACGGACGCCCCCAAGGATCCCTGTCTAATCCCGCCAGGGCCTCGTCCCAAGCCTGGGACTTGGCTCGGCTGATGGCTTGCTGCAGCTCCAGCTTGGCTTCACGGTATACGCCGTAAAGCCGGAGCTCAGCAGCCAGCTCCTCAGCCGACATCTGCTCGTCGGTTCGGCCCCGACGCCGCTTTCTGCAGCGGGTGTAGGGCCGCCGTGCCCCCGAGCAGATGGCTCGGAGATCAGCAATCTCCGAGCTCCACCAGTATACCTCGCGGTGGTCGGGGCGGTGCCTGGACCTCGGCATGGCCGTGTCGCAGACGGCCGTCATCGCTTCGCGGAAGCGGCCCGCTGCGACATCAACATCCGGGTGCGTAGGGGCGGCTAGCCACGACTGGACAATCGCCGCCTCTTTCGCCAGTTCAGCATCAAGTCTACTTACTGTCCAGCGCGGGAAATCCGCCCGCACGATGCTTTCGGACCCAACATGGCTGTCGGAGGTGAAGATCTCGAACCTTATATATTTGTGGTCCGAGAGAGTCTCCACCTCCGACATGACCCTCCAAGCCCGGACACGTGCGGCGACAGACGGGGTGGCAAACGATACGTCCACCACGGACCCCCCGTTCCACCGCACGCACGTGTGGGCTGACCCTCTATTTAGTAGGGTCAGTCCTGAGGCAACCGTCCACTCCCTGACAATCGTACCGCGAGAGTCAGTGGAGGGATTGCCCCAATCCCGGGCCTTAGCGTTAAGGTCCCCCAGGAAGAGCACCTGCCGTGGCACTTGCCTTCTTACCGCTGCGGCTAGGAGATCCAGGAAGATCTCCAGTTCCACAGCGGTTTTGTTAGGGGAGAAGTACGCGCCAACGACAGCGTACTCCCCCCACTTTGCCACCACGTATCCTGGACCCTTCTCGTCGACTGAGAGACACACGCCCGCCCGCCCTATAATAGCAACGGAGCCATCCAGGTCCCCAGCCCAGCAGGAATGAGTGGGAACATAGTACGGCTCCGCCGCGACCGCCACGTCTATTTGCCACTGCGCCAGGGTCTGCATAAGCAAGTCTTGGGCCCTGGCACAGTGGTTTAGATTCGTCTGGAGAAAGTTGTGATGTCGGACCCGATCCATTAGTCGGACATTACAACTTCCTCACACGCCGACTGGCGTGCAACCTCGGGGGCAGTTTGGCTAGTAGCCGCGTGGGAGGCCTGGGTCTTAGGGGCCTTCCCCTTCGTCTTCGGGGGAGCGCAATTGCGTGCCCCCATCACATGCCCTGAGGGCCGCCCCGACTCAGCGCATATCGCGCAGCGTGGCTCGGCCCTGCCACAGCTGGCTGCACGATGTCCTGTGCCTCCACATCGGTAGCACAGGTCTCCCCTGTCAGCAGACGCGGGACACTGGGCACGCGTATGTCCCAGTCCCATGCACCTATAGCAGCGCATAGGACGCGCCGCCAGTGCCACCACGCGCACTGAACTCCACCCCACTAGGAGCCTGCCCTTTTCCAGCAGCAGTTTAGCTGCCGAGGTCGGGCAAGATACTAAAACGGAACCCACGCCAGTTGTGCCGGGGCGAATTTCCCCAGTCTTCACTAGCTGCACGTTGCAGCCACCTGCCTCAGCGACAGCTGCTGCCACTTTTTCTTTTGTGGCGGCATCGTCCAGGCCCGTAATCCGTAGGTCAACGGATTTAACCGGCCTGGCGATGTTAGCCACCTTAGATAGGACTCCACGAAGTTTCTCCGCGAGTCTGTCCGCCTTCTCGTGGTTTTGGGAGCCAGGAATCTCCAACATTCTGGCTCGCCAACCCTGGACGAGACGTGCGACGGCGGGGGAAGCAAACGAGAGGTCTACAATAGACCCCCCGCTTTGCCGTACGCACGTGTTAACCGATCCCCGGTTCAATACCAGAAGACCGGTCATCGTCGCCCACTCCTCGAGAGCCTCACCGCGCGCATCAGTCGCAGGGCAACCCCAAGCCAAAGACTTGGCATTGAAATCGCCCACGACGAGCGCCGGACGGGGTAGAGTCTGCCCAATGAGGGCCCCTACCCTTCCGAGGAACGCCTCGAACTCGGCGAGGCTTCTGTTCGGCGAGAAATACACCCCGATGAGAACAGTCTCCCTCCATTGCACCGCAGCGTAACCTTGCCCTCTCGCGATAACCGAGAGGGGCGGAGCCCCAGCAGAACCGGAAGAAACGATGGCCACCAAATCATCCACGTCACCCACCCACTTACCGTGGGAAGGAACGCAGTATGGTTCGGCGACCACCGCGACCTCGATCGACCACTCCGCCATGGTTTGCAGGAACAGGTCCTGCGCACCGGCGGAATGGTTGACGTTCGCCTGGAGAAAGCGATAAGCCATAATTAACCTAATTACAGATCATCGCCTCCTCTCCTCCCTCGGGCTCAGGGAGGCGGCTGGTAGCTGCTGGGGCTTTGGCGGCTGGCGCAGCAACTTTTGGCCCCCGTTTAGGTTTCGGTGGGCAGCAAGACTTGCTGCCCAACCTGTGCTGCGCTGGTCTGTTCGCGGCTGTGCACAGGGAGCACAGAGCCGCAGACGCGCAACACTTGGCCGCTATGTGGCCGGTTTGACCGCAGCGATAGCACTCATCGCTACGGTCAACCTCCGTGGTGCACTGAGCACGGACGTGCCCAGTCTGCAGGCACCGGAAGCACCGCCTCGGCCTGGATTCCAGCACCTTGACCTGTGCCGAAATCCACCCAACCAAAAGCCGCTCGCCATTCCCCAGTCGCTTGGCAGCGACCACTGGACAGCGCACGAATAGGGAGCAGGTGCCCTGGGAATCCCGCCGCATCTCACCGTGCGTCACCGATTCCCTCGTGCACCCTCCGCGCTGTACAACAGCAGTCACCACCTCTTCAGCGGAGACGGAGTCATCGAGTCCGGAGACCCTCAGATCCGCACGCTTCATTGGCCTGGACACGGTCGCGAGATCCTCGCCTAGCGTGTCCTTCAGCTTTTGGGCCAATTTGTCCGCCTTCTCGCCACTAGCTACACCTGGAACTTCCAGAATGTAGGCTCCGGTGGCCGCCTTGCGGAATCGGAGGCCGCTGATTCCGCAACTGGCGAGATCCACCTTTGTGCGGGCGTCCTGCATCACCCTGGCGTACGTTGCACCCCTCTCCACGGCAGCCGGCTGCAGTTTAATCACAACAGCCGCCGACCGAGGGGGGCGCAACTTCACCGGAGCCGGCTGGCTCTTGGGTTTTGCTACCGCCGCTGTGGCTTGCGACTGGGAAGTCGCCGTCGTCTTTTTCCCCCTCTTTGCCACCGTCGACCACGCCAAGTCCATGGACTCGGGCGCCGGTGGCAAAGGGCGGGGTGCCGCCTTCTTGGGATCTGCTTTAACTGCAGCTCCTTTTTGCCCCGTTTTCCCTTTTTTGGGTTTCGGGGCCGCCGTGGGTTTAGCAGGCTGAGACTGCCTTGCTTCGACCTCCACCTGCGGCTTCGGAATACTCGCTGCGGCTGCAGCGTTCTTCCTGTCGGCCGCGAGCGGAGGGCGCAGGCGCTTCTCGGGAGGAAGCCGTTCCGCCAATGCTTCTAGCCGCGCGTTCATCATGTTGCCGACTTGCAACATGATTGAACGCGACAGCTCCTCCAGACGTTCGTCTCCCTGTGAGAGCAGAGGCCGTGAGGTCTCCATTCTCTCAGGAGACGGTAGTCGCTGGGACGTCAAAGCAGAATCCTTCGACATCTTCGCCATCTCCTTACGAAGTTCCGCCATTTCGTGCTTCACTGACGCAATTTCGCTCCGCAGACGGACATTGTCTGCCAGCAGTTTGGCGTTTGCGTCAGTCGTGTTCTTTTTTAAGAGGACTTCCACCACGGCTGCTATAGACATAGCCGAGTCCTTAAGAGCACGCTGAAGTGTGCCCTTGAGGTTTCTCGACTTTGTCGCCACCTCACAGACCATCGCAACGTCATTCATGACGATGCGGTTTAAGGCGTCAGCAGTTTGCAGCTCGTCATCTCCCGCAAGCTGCAACCTCAACTCTGCCCTATTGGTAGACGTTTTCTGTGCGCGTTCCTCAAGCAGACAATCCACCTCGTCCTTTTTCTGCTTGAGGAACTCGCTTCTCCTCGAGCCAATCGAACGGTTTAGGTCAGCCGCCAAAATAGGTGACCCAAGACCTCCAGTTTCACCCTCGCTAGATGAAGGTGTAGGCGCTTCCTTCCGCCTCCTCTTCGCGCCTTTCTCCTTCTCCGTTACCCTCTTTGACAGTAAGCTGTCCCGGTCCAGCGACCTAGCCGACCCAACAGTCCTAACACTCGCATCCGAGTCGGACGCCCTCTCTATCTCTCCTCTCCTCTCTCTCTCCCTATCAACGTCGTGGCATTTCTTGCCCCCCCCAGAATACGAGGGGCGGAATGCTGTCTCTAGAGCGTCTTGCGCTCCAGAAACAGCACCGAGGGATTTCCCGCTCTCTTCGAGGCGGTACCCTCCTGGGGTATCTTTTTCGGAAAGTGCCATATCCATTGAAATTCCTTTTTTTGTAAGGGGGTGTGGTCCCCCTGGTGCGCTCTCGCGACTGGGATCCCCCCAGCCATTCATCCTCTTGGCGAGCGCAGAACCTTAGGATTAGGGATCCGGAACGCGGTGAAAACATCAACAAGGAAAGAACCTTGTCGGTGTTCCCACCGCGACCAAACCATCCCATGGCCCTAGGGCCATACGCGCAGTCTGAGCCAGGGCCGCGTCGCTGCCTAACACAATGTTATGCAGCAACCTTTGCCCAAGCTCATACTACGCGACACACGTCCCCCAACCCACGTCGCCGCTACCCGGACTATCCAGGGCGCCGACTGGGTCTCCATCTCCGACCTGCGTCGTCGCTACTCGGCATACGGCCAAGACGCCGACCAGGCCCCGCGGCCAATCAAGGCCGCCTCGACGCGCGCCGCCGCTACCCGGAATCTCCAGGACGCCGGCCGCGCCTCGCCTGAGCAGTCATACTGCCCAGGCCCACTCCCCCCGGCACAGTGATCCCCCACTTTGCCCGCTTCGTCCATTGCGCCCTATGCTAATCATAGGGACGCGGAGAAGCTTTCCCCAACTACCTTCCTTTTGCTTCCCCCCCCTTACAATAAGGGAAAGGGACGCAAAAGAGAAGGCTGGCCAGTTATTCGCCATCGGCGGCGAGAACTCACAATGAGAAGTCGCACACCGATGCCCAGAGTGCACCACGAGGAGGTTAACTGACACGCACCCCAACCTAACCTAACCTAACCTAACCTTTATTTTTTTTTTTTTTTTTTACGTGTGGAAATACATTTTACGTACCGTCCCGCCGCGTCAGGGGAGACACGACGGGGTGTGTCGGGCTCGACACCAACTACTCCCACAGCAGCTGGTGCCCCTACCGACTAAAACCACACGATGCTCCACGGGACGCCATTGTTGCCAGGGCCGAGGGAACACTTTCGAACTCGCTTGCACAGCCCTGGCGGCGCTGGCCCTTCGCAGGGCCCCAATCCCGTTTGAGAGGCGAAGTTGGAGTTCTTCGCCTCTATCTCCATGAGAGGCGCGCGGGAACACTGCGCGCACCACCTCGCGAGGCCTGTCTAGCGACGGCGGTGTCCCCTGAGACCGCCGTCAGACCTCGGTTATGGGGGGTGAAGGAGGGCGTAGAGTCTCCTCCGCCGCCCTGCTCTCCGTTGGCGGATCGGAAGGTTTGATGCGATCTCCCGCTCCCTTTCCGCCACCTCCTTCAGCGTCATCACCTCCTCACAGAAGGCGATGCCCGCGTCCCACGACGTCTCGCTCTCCAGCATGGCTTTCACCAAGCCCGAAAGCGAACCGTCGTCCCCCACTGCTGCGGTGAGTTCACTGCGCTGCTGGGCCCAAGCCGGGCATATTTCCAGCGTGTGCTGCGCAGTGTCCTCCCCGCAGTCACAATGGTGGCACTCGGTCGTCGGTTCCCTTCCGGCTATTCTGCACAGGTACTTGCCAAAACAACCATGCCCTGAAAGCACCTGCACTAGTCGGAAGGTAAGCGACCCGTGTGCCCTGTCCACCCAGTCTTCCAGGACTGGGCGGATCGCCCCCACAGTCCAGCTGCCGGCTCGTGGCTGAGCCAGCCGCTCCCTCCATTTCCCCAGCATGGACTGTCGGGCGTGGAACTTCCACACTTCGACCTCCCTAGGCGCTAGGCGCTCACCTCGGAGGCGGAGCTCCATACGCCAATCGTACATCGACGCATAGTACTCCGCCTCCAGATCCCACGGAGGGGATCCCGCCAGCACGCACGCCGCTTCGAACGAAATGGTGCGGTAGCCACGGATCACCCCGACGGCCATCACCCTTTGAGATCTCCTCAAGAGGGCGATGGATTTCTCCGTCAGGGCTTCCTCCCAAATGGGAGCGCCGTACATCGCCATTGACCGCACCACTCCGAGATACAAGCGGCGGCTACTAGCCTTAGGCCCCCCGAGGTTGGGCAGCAGCCGTTTTAAAGCGGTCGCCGCACTTAACAGTCGAGGGGCCATGCGCCTGAAGTGTGCCTGAAAGTTCCACCTTGCATCAAGGACGAGGCCGAGATATTTCATCTCGGACCCGACCTCGATGCGTGTGTCGCCGACCACGATATGGGACCCCCGCGGCGGGGCTCGTCTCGGACCGTGGAAACACACAGCCTCCGACTTGCCGAGTGCCACGCGGAGTCCCAGCGCGCTAATCCTGTCGACGACCGACGCTACTGTCACTGTGGCTAGACGGGCAGCCTCCACGAATGTCTCTCCCCGGGCCATCACGAGCGTGTCATCTGCATAGCATGTCACGCCGGCGCCCGGATCGAGATGTCCCCTCAAAACCCAGTCGTACCCGATGTTCCACAGGAGCGGACCGAGGACCGATCCCTGTGGCACACCGCACGACATTGCCGTCTTGCGAGTACTGCCATCCCTCACGGGGTACGAGATGTACCTCTCCGAGAGGTAGGCTCCGACAATCCGGCGGAGGTAGGGAGGAACGCTATGAAAACACAACACCTCCCTAATACAGGCCCAAGGCATGGAGTTAAATGCATTCGCTATGTCCAATGACACAGCGAGCACAACCCCTCCCTGATCCACCGCCTCCTCCGAGTACGCCTTGACGCGCCTGATGGCGTCGATCGTTGACCGGCCCTCTCGGAAGCCGAATTGGTGACCAGACAGATTCGGACCCGCCCCGCCCAGATGCTTATTGAGGCGAGCTGCGATAATACGCTCGAACAGTTTGTCCGCCTCATTCAGCATCACTATTGGGCGGTAGGCGGAAGGAGAATCCGCCGGTCGCCCGTCCTTCCTCAGCAAGACTAGCCTGCCCGTCTTCCACAGTGAGGGGAACCGTCCCGACTCCAAACAGGCATCCAATAGCCCGCGGAAACGGTCCCCTAGCGCCTCCAACGCCAAGACCCAGGCTCGACCGGGAATCCCATCCGGTCCTGGAGCCTTGTTTTTGGCCTTCAGCCTCAACACAGCTGCGCCAAGCTCTCCCTGCGACACAGGTGGCACCTCGGCATCCTCCTCCACCTCCGTCGCTTGCGACGGTGCCATTGCTGGAGGCATGTGGTCCGTTCCGTTCGGAAACAGAGCTGAGACCACGCCGTCCAGCAATTGAGGTGCGAGACTCTCGGTCAGCGGTGGAGAACCTAAAAAAAAAAAAGCCCCTGGACCAGACAACCTCACCTCAGACATCTGCCTACACTTTGTTACTCAATTTCCCGACATAATGACATCAATTCTTAACAGATGTATCGAACTTAAATACTTTCCCACTAGCTGGAAACTGGCAATTATAAAAGTTATACCAAAACCAAACAAATCTGACTACACAAACACCTCATCTTATCGCCCCATTGGCCTTATCAACGTTTTTGGCAAACTTTTTGAAAAATTGATCATTAATAGACTAACACACCATATCCACACCACAGACAACAACTGCAAAAAACAATATGGCTTCAAACAACAAATCTCAACCAACGACGCAATACATGATACACTTAAATTAATCCAGGAAGCTAAAGAGAGAAAGGAACAAGTCATAGCTATCTCACTAGATATCCAAGCTGCATTCGATAATGCATGGTGGCCAGCGGTATTCTCCAGACTAAAAAAGATCGAATGCCCCAGTAATATATACGACATCTTAATAAACTACACACAAAACAGAAGAATACAAATAAGCTTATCAGATACCAATCAAACAAAAATAGTCACTAAAGGATGCGTACAAGGTTCAGTTTGTGGACCCACAATGTGGAATCTTTTGCTAGACGACCTACTCCTAACAAACCTTCCAAAAGGATGCCATATTAACGCATATGCTGATGATATTCTGCTCATTGTACATGACAAAGATCCAAACAACCTACAAGACAAAGCAAACAAAGCATTACAACTAATTCATAACTGGGGAAAAGAAGTAAAACTCACTTTTGGACCTAATGAAACCCAACTAATCACATTTACTAATAAAGCCAGAAAATGCAAACTTCACATCAATGGCTTCCAACTATCATTCGAAAAACAAATTAAATATCTAGGAGTAATACTAAATTTCATTAAACATGTTGACTACATTACACTAAAAGCTAAACGAATTTATAACCAAATAGCCAAATACGTCAGACCCACATGGGGATTGATCTCAGAAAATGTAAAAACAATATACTTACAGGTCATCCAACCCATCATTTGTTATGCAGCAGGTATATGGGCCCAAACAGCCACCAAATATATACAAACCAATAAAAAGCTACTATCACTTCAAAGACTATTTGCTATTAAAATCATAAGAGGATTTAAAACTATCAGAACAGCCACAGCCATATCCATAGCACAACTAATACCACTACCTGACAAACTCAACGCAATAGCAGACACCGAAGTCGCAAAGATAAACAAGTACACCAGATTCGCCCCTACCGATGTCACAATAGAAACACCAACACCCCTAAAAGAAATGACTCACCCATCTCTCAGAGAAGGCATTAAATATGACGAAATCACAAGTCAACTAGATTATGATAATTTGTGTATTCAAATAACGGAAACGAACAGCTGGCAGATATTTACAGATGGAAGCAAACTCGAAAATAAAGTTGGCGCAGCGTTCGTAGCTATAAACCCCACTGGTACACAAATAACTACAAAAAAATACAAACTTCATGACCTATGTTCAGTTTACCAAGCTGAAATGCTTGCAATAAATAACGCCACTACATGGTTAATTAATTCAAGAAACATTTCAAATGTCTTCATCCTTTCTGACTCCAAATCAGCCCTCACAGAATTAACAAACCCTAACACCAATCAACAAATGGCAGTCGATATACACAAAAACCTAAAAATAGCAAATCAACTAAATATGACTATAAAATTCGCATGGGTTTAAAGTCACATTGGCATCAGCGGAAACGAACTAGCTGACACTGCCGCGAAAAATGAAACAACGCTACACAAAACCCCAGACTACTACAAAATTCCGTTAAGCCATATAAAACTACAAAACAAAATTGCCTCGATAGATCAAGCCAAAGAATACTATCAAAAATCTAGTCCACACCTCCTACAACTCATACCAACATTCGAAGAACTCAATAAATATCTTAACACAGTCAAACCAAATTTCGCTACAACGCAGATATTGACGAATCACGGCTATCACAAACAATACCTTCACAGATTCAAGATAACAAACAACGATTCATGCCCATGTGACAATACTAGCACCCAAACTATTCAACACTTGATTGAAGATTGTCCACGCTTCATGTCGTCTAGACTTAACCACACTATTGCCTCCAATACAATTAATGGTTCCCCCTTTCATATACAGAACATTCTGAATAAACAAACAACTACAGACACTTACCACACAGATTATTACGACATCATTAAAAATTTTAAATCTTTCAATAAGACTTAAACTTAGCCCCAATATTCCATCATCCAAAACATCTAACGCGTTAAATGACAAGTAACTCAACAACCTTCCGAAGAATTCACAGCTGGAAGCAAATTAGCTCAATGCTGACGGAACATACAAGTTGCGTGATCACTGCCTCGCCTGCAGTCTGCTTGTGGTCGGATGATTACCGGGCCTGTTTGGTTTTGGATTGCAGCCCGGGCAATAACTTAATAATCGACGAAACCCTTAATGGGGCTGCGATACAAAGGCAAGCTGGCGGTTCCAACAGTTATAGCGGGCTAGACGAGGAGAAATAAAAAAAAAAAAAAAAAAAAAACTATGTTGTTATCAATTATAAGTTAGAAATTAAAGTAATAAATCTTAAGCACTAGTTTTAAGTACCTTACTAGTATTAAGTAATTCAACCTACAAATAATGTAAAAAAAAAAAAAAATATAAATAAAAAAAAAACTAGTTATCATTATAGTTGATAATGTAAAATAAGCGTAATAGTAATCTTAAGTATTAAGTGAATTAGTGTTAAGTATCTCACAAGTAATAAGTGCTAATAAATTCATTCTAAATATGTCAACAAAAATAAATTAAACATAGGAAAAAAATAAAAAAATAAAATCATAAGCGTCTTATATTAATCTTAAGTATTAGCAACTAGATAAAATATAAACTGAACTTCACTAATGAGTAACTGATATTGTTGCTCTTGCCTTATTATGTTGCTAAATAAACTAAATAATACAAAACAAATACTTACTTATAATGTACACACTTTGCGAAAGAATATAAATGAATTATTATGTATCTTTATAAAATAAATGAACAAATGACTCACTTGTACATTTCATAACATCATTTAACTATACTATCATTCAATCTTCATCCCAGTGTCTATGAATCACAAACTACTTCAACATTAAGCAATCTAAATAAAGAATATCCACTTAAGCGAGCAGGGGCAAGGAGTAAACCGTAAGCACCGAACCCCTGCATATCGCAAAACCAATACACTTCATAAAAAAAAAAACCTAACCTAACCTAACCCACCAATTCGGAAGCGCCATCGCGGGCTCTCGAACGCCCTGCAACAGAAAAGCACACATTAGAACAAATTTCTTAGATAACACCCAAAAACTTTCCAAATTTGCATTTTTAAACTTCAAAAATTTATTAAAATCTCAGTTTTAGTCTCAGGACAATTTCAATTGCACAGCGAGGGTCTATTTCGAACCGGACCAGCCCATAGAGCCTTACTTGGAGAAGTTGACTAAAATAAGCAAGGAATCAGGACTAAAAAGGCTGCTAATAGGCGGGGATGCAAATGCTAAGAGCAGCTGGTGGGGCAGTACCAAAAAAGACCATCGGGGAGAAGAAATGACAGGAGTTCTAAAGGGATTGGGAATGCAAGTGCTAAATACCGGGGATATGCCGACCTTTGACACCGTTAGAGGAGGTCAGAAATACTGCAGTCACGTCGATGTATCTGCCTGCACAACTGATATGCTCGATCTGGTGGAGGACTGGAAAATTGAAGAAAATCTCACGAGCTCGGACCACAACGGAATAACATTTAATATTAGGCTACAAAAATTAAAAGGAATCAAAATAATTACAACCACGAGAATTTTCAACACAAAGAAAGCAAATTGGGAGCAGTTTTATGAAAAACTGAACCAATTAAAGCAAGAATATAATTTAACAAAAGAAGCAGTAGATGGAATAAATACTATAGAACAAACTGAAATAGCAATAAATAACCTTACTAAAGCAATAAGCCAAGCATGCACACACTGTATACCAAAAAAGAAAAATGAAAACATACTTACTATTCCGTGGTGGTCCAAAAAGCTCGAAGAGATGAAAAAAGAAGTCACCACCAGAAAACGCAGGATCAGATGCGCAGCGTTGGTCCGGAGAGAAAAGGTCATCGCAGACTACCTAAAACACAAAGCAGAATATGAACTGGAAGCCCAAAGAGCACAAGTTGAGAGCTGGAAGGACTTTTGTGGGAAACAAAATAGAGAAGTCCTTTGGGAGGGGATCTACCGGGTTATCGGGAGGACGGCACAAAGACACGAAGATCTACCCCTCATGAAAGAGGGTAGGGTGCTTAACGAAAGGGAGTCTGCGTGCTTGCTGGCGGAGACATTCTACCCCGGGGATACTGAGGAGGACGACGATGCAGAGCATAAGCGGACAAGAGAAACTGCTGAACAAGTAAACGAACCGGGTCATGATGAAAAACATGACCCACCGTTTACCTCTGAAGAGCTAACGTCCGCTTTAGCAAGCTTTAAACCGAAAAAGGCCCCGGGGCTGGATGGCTTGACGGCGGATATCTGCCAGGGGCTATTGGTCATGACCCTGATTCTTTTCTATCACTGGCAAACAAGTGCCTTGAACTAGGCTATTTCCCAAAGGTCTGGAAGGAGACAACGGTAGTAATACTTAGAAAGCCGGGAAAGGAGAGCTACCTAGAGCCGAAATCCTACAGACCCATCGGCTTGTTGCCAGTGATGGGCAAGATATTAGAAAAACTGTTCGTGGGTAGACTTAAATGGCACATTATACCGAGGCTAAGTACTCGCCAGTATGGCTTTATGCCCCAGAAAAGCACAGAGGACTCTCTCTATGATCTAGTTGAACACATCCGCAACAAACTAGCGCAGAAAAGACTGATCACGATGATATCTTTAGACATAGAGGGAGCCTTCGACAGTGCATGGTGGCCGGCCTTAAGAGTCAGACTGGCTGAGGAAGATTGCCCGGTAAACCTAAGAAGGGTGATGGATAGCTACCTACAGCAGAGAAGGGTCAGAGTAAGATACGCAGGAGAAGAGATAGTAAGAGAGACTACAAAGGGTTGCGTCCAGGGTTCGATAGGTGGTCCAATTCTCTGGAATTTACTACTCGACCCTTTGTTACATGCATTAGTGAAGCGAGGTGATTACTGCCAGGCGTTTGCGGACGATGTGGTTCTGATTTTCGACGGAAACTCCGCATTGGAAGTCCAGCGACGAGCTAATGATGCCCTTGCATATGTTCACCAGTGGGGTGCCAAAAATAAGCTTAAGTTCGCACCGCATAAAACGAATGCTATGCTGATAATGCGAAGGCTTAAATTTGACACCCCGTTGCTGAGCATGGGCGGAGTCAGCATTGAAATGTCGCCAGAAATCAAGATCCTGGGGCTCATAGTAGACAACAAGCTTACATTCAAAATTGAATTTATATAAACAACTGTCAAAAGCCGCCAGGATCAGCTGGGGACTCCATCCGGAGATTATCAGAACCATATACACAGCAGTAATCGAACCAGTAATAATGTACGCGGCTAGTGCATGGGCACCGGCAACCACGAAGCTTGGAATTCAAAAGCAACTGAATGTGGTTCAAAGAGGATTTGCACAAAAGCTGTGCAAATCCTATCGCACGGTCTCGCTAAACTCAGCACTTGTGCTGGCTGGGGTACTACCCCTTGACCCCAGGATACAAGAAGCGGCAGCCCTGTATAAGGCAAGGAGAGGGGTACTACAGTCAGCACCGGGAGATAGAGAGACCGAGCAAATGACCCCATTCACGAAAATTGTTCATCCGGCGGAGCATATGGACCTGAAATTCGTGTGCCTGGAAGACCAACATCAAGCACATAGCAATGATGCACCAGCAGTAAAAATATATACAGACGGCAGCAAAATAGATGGTAAGGTTGGAGCAGCATTGTCTCTATGGAGCAATGGCGCCGAAACCAGTAGCCAAAAATTAAAGCTGTCGTCCTACTGCACCGTCTTCCAGGCGGAATTGCTGGCCATATGCTTCGCTACTAGAACGGTACTCAGGCGCCAAGAATCCAGCTTTGGAATATATAGTGACTCTAGGGCGTCACTAGAAACGGTAGTAAACCATGGTGCTCTCCATCCTCTCGCAGTTGAAATCCGTGAAAATCTTAAAAGATGCAAACACCGGAAAAAAGAGGTAGCGCTTTTCTGGATTAAGGCTCACGCGGGGAATGAGGGCAATGAAAGAGCAGATGCGTTAGCGAAAGATGCAGCCCTTAAAATAAAATCTAAAGCGGTCTACGACCTGTGTCCGGTTTCATTCATCAAGCGACAGATCCGCATGGATACGCTTGACGAATGGAATCGGAGATATAGAACTGAAACAACAGGCCAAGTTACAAAAATCATTCTTCCTCAAATTGTCACAGCGTATAAAATTGTTAAGGAACTAAAGCCAACTGGAATAGTAACCCAAATATTGACTGGGCACGGTGGGTTTTCCGAATACTTGAACCGGTTCAAGTGTAAGGAAAGCCCATCGTGCATATGCGAACCTTCAAAAGCAGAAAGCTTGGTGCATATTGTAACCGAATGTCCAGCTTACGGCTTAATGAGATACAGTATTGAACAGGAAATTGGAATTAAAGTTGAAGTAAAATATCTAAGCCAAATAATGGAAAATAAAGAAATAAGGAATAAATTTTTAGAGTACTGCATAAACATAACAAAGTTAGTAATAAATAGAAACAAACAGTAACAAAATATGTTGAACATTATATTGTCTACATATAATGAAACCAGCATAAATAATAAGATATAAATATTGAAATTAAATTGGCAATGCCAAAATTTTTATTCGACATTGAAACAAATCAGATATCGAAATGGTGCGGTAGCCACGGATCACCCCGACGGCCATCACCCTTTGAGATCTCCTCAAAAGGGCGATGGATTTCTCCGTCAGGGCTTCCTCCCAAGTGGGAGCGCCGTACATCGTTATGTACCATTGACCACACCACTCCGAGATACAAGCGGCGGCTACTCGCCTTGGGCCCCCGAGGTTGGGCAGCAACCGCTTCAAAGCAGTCGCCGCACTCAACAGTCGAGGGGCCATGCGCCTGAAGTGCGCCTGGAAGTTCCACCTTGCATCGAGGACGAGGCCGAGATATTTCATCTCGGCACCGACCTCGATGCGCGTGTCGCCGGCAACGATATGGGACCCCCGCGGCGGGGCTCGTCTCGGACCGTGAAAACACACAGCCTCCGACTTGCCAAGCGCCACGCGGAGTCCCAGCGCACCAATCCTGTCGACAACCGACGCTACAGTCACTGTGGCTAGACGGGCAGCCACCTCAAAAGTCTCCCCCGGGCCATCACGAGCGTGTCGTCTGCGTAGCAGATCACGCCGGCGCCCGGATCGAGATTTCCCCTCAGCACCCAGTCGTACCTGATGTTCCACAGGAGCGGACCGAGGACCGATCCCTGTGGCACAACGCACGACATTGCCGTCTTGCGAGTACTGCCATCCCTCACGGGGTACGAGATGTACCTCTCCGAGAGGTAGGCTCCGACGATCCGGCGGAGGTAGGGAGGAACGCAATGAAAACACAACGCCTCCCTAATACAGGCCCAAGGCATGGAGTTGAAAGCGTTCGCTATGTCCAATGACACAGCGAGCACCACCCCGCCTTGAGCCACCGCCTCGTCCGAGTACGTCCTGACGCGCCTGATGGCGTCGATCGTAGACCGGCCCTCTCGGAAGCCGAATTGGTGACCAGACAGATTCGGACCCGCCCCGCCCAGATGCTTATTGAGGCGAGCTGCGATAATACGCTCGAACAGTTTGTCCGCCTCATTCAGCATCACTATCGGGCGGTAGGCGGAAGGAGAATCCGCTGGTCGCCCGTCCTTCCTCAGCAAGACTAACCTGCCCGTCTTCCACAGTGAGGGGAACCGTCCCGACTCCAAACAGGCATCCAATAGCCCGCGGAAACGGTCCCCTAGCGCATCCAACGCCAAGACCCAGGCTCGACCGGGAATCCCGTCCGGTCCTGGAGCCTTGTTTTAGGCCCTCAGCCTTAAAACAGCTGCGCCAAGCTCTCCCTGCGACACAGGTGGCACCTCGGCATCCTCCTCCTCCTCCGTCGCTTGCGACGGTGCCATTGCTGGAGGCATGTGGTCCGTTCCGTTCGGAAACAGAGCAGAGACCACGCCGTCCAGCAATTGAGGTGCGAGACTCTCAGTCAGCGGTGGCGCCCATGGCCGGATCTTCCCCCGAACCAGCTTATAGAGCCGACCCCACGGGTCGTGACTCAGAGTCTCGAAGAGCTCAGCCTTTGCAGCGGCCTTGGCGTTGCCTATGGCCAGCCGTAGAGCCCTAGTTTTCGCCCGATAGGTCTCATATAGCGGTCCATCTTCTTCTACGTTGCGGCGGCGACGTCTGCGGTGCCTGGTGTACTGGCGTCGAGCCCAAGTGCAGTCGGCGCGCTGATCTGCAATGGCCTGGGACCACCAGTACACCTCGCGCTTTGGAGGTCGGTTTTTGGCTCGAGACATGCCAGCATCGCAAATATGCGACATGGCGTCCCGGAACCACTCGGCCTCCTCTTCGACCTCCACTGGCGCATCCGGAGGGGACTGCCAGGCGTAGACGATCGACGCTATCTCTAGCGCCTCTCTGTCCAACGTCCTTAACACCCATCGCGGGTACCCGCTAGGGCGACGAACGACCGGGTTGGCCGCAGAGGGGGAAACGTCGAATCGAACATATAAATGGTCGGATAACGTCTCAACCTCCTCTGCGACTCGCCAACCCTGGACGAGACGTGCGACGGCGGGGGAAGCAAACGAGAGGTCTACAATAGACCCCCCGCTTTGCCGTACGCACGTGTTGTCCGATCCCCGGTTCAATACCAAAAGACCGGTCATCGTCGCCCACTCCTCGAGAGCCTCACCGCGCGCATCAGTCGCAGGGCAACCCCAAGCCAAAGACTTGGCATTGAAATCGCCCACGACGAGCGCCGGACGGGGTAGAGTCTGCCCTGTGAGGGCCCCTACTCTTCCGAGGAACGCCTCGAACTCGGCGAGGCTTCTGTTCGGCGAGAAGTACACCCCGATGAGAACAGTCTCCCTCCATTGCACCGCAGCGTATCCTTGCCCTCTCGCTATAACCGAGAGGGGCGGAGCCCCAGCAGAACCGGAAGAAACGATGGCCACCAAATCATCTACGTCACGCTCCCACTTACCGTAGGGAGAAACGAAGTATGGCTCGGCGACCACCGCGACCTCGATCGACCACTCCGCCATGGTTTGCAAAAACAAGTCCTGCGCACCGGCGGAGTGGTTGACATTCGCCTGGAGAAAGCGATAAGCCATAATTAATCTAATTACAGGTCATCGCCTCCTCACCTCCCTCGGGCTCAGGGAGGCGGCTGGTTGCTGCTGGGGCTTTGGCGGCTGGTAAAGCAGCTTTTGGCCCCCTTTTAGGTTTTGGTAGGCAGCATGATTTGCTGCCCAACCTGTGCTGCGCTGGTCTGTTCGTGGCTGTGCAAAGGGAGCACACAGCCGCAGACGCGCAACACTTGGCCGCTATGTGGCCGGTCTGACCGCATCGATAGTATTTATCGCTGCGGTCAACCTCCGCGGTGCACTGTGCACGGACGTGCCCAGTCTGCAGGCACCGGAAGCACCGCCTCGGCCTGGATTCCAGCACTTTGACCTGTGCCGAAATCCACCCAACCAAAAGTCGCTCGCCATTTCCCAGTCGCTTGGCAGCGACCACCAGACAGCGCACGAATAGGGAGCAGGTGCCCTGGGAATCACGCCGCATCTCACCGTGCGTCACCGATTCCCGAGGTAACCTAACCTAACCTCTGATTCGGTGTTGATCGGGACTGATAGTTCTGAATAGATTCTCATTCTGTTTATGCAGAGCGTCTTCTATCTTTGCGTTGGTCATCTCTGGGGTGACCCCGACCAGTCGCATAAACGGATCTTTCTGTTTGGGGGCAGTGACTGTATATTTGCTGTCGAGCCCTTTGATTGCTGGCACCATTCGGCTCCGTTCTTCCTCAGAGGTTACGGAGATTGCTACTTTGCCGTCCTTACACTTCCTGAGGCCGCTCACCCCAATTCCCAGACTCACAACGTCCACTCCCGTTTTTACTTCACTATATCCTCTCCTGTTGTGCGAGGGTCCGCCGACTCTACAAGTAGCGTGTATTTAGGGGATGCTACTATATCAGCAAATGAACGAGGTGTCAATGCTCGGCGGCTATCAGGCTGTTCCGGGTGGTTGGCTCTGCTGTCAGATTGAGTTGGAGCTGGGTGGTTCCTTAGGTCCTTGATGCCCTTTAAGATATCGCCAATTTTTGTCTCTATAGCGGTTCCCTCCATCTTCCGAGCTTTTTTTGTTGTTGTACCTCGTGAGTGAGTTCTGTGATGGCCCTAGTCAGTATCGTGGGGCACTCCTTGGGCTCCTTTAACCCCTGTGTCAATTCTGAGATTATATTTGGTGTTACATTGCTCTCAGTTGTTTCTTTAAAGCTTTGTAGCTCTTTGATCAAGCTTGTGACTCTTAGATCCGGTAGTATCTTATGGATGTTTTTCATGGAGACATAGGTTTCTTCAATCGTTTGGGCAAGTTCGTGAGTAACAGTGAGCCTTATCGTAAGACTGAAGGACACCTTAACAACTCCCGCGCATTCTGAAGATAACTTCACTCTTCTGGAGGTACAGACAATATTCCGGTACATGGACCCGAAAAAGTTGCCGGGAGAGGATGGCCTCACAGCGGACATCTGCCTCGAGACCTACCGTGCACGTCCTAACATCTTGCTGGGCTTGTACAACAGATGCCTGCGGCTCGGTTATTTTCCTTCTGCATGGAAAAACGCCATAATCCGAATCATACCCAAACTGGGGAAAGAAAACTACATGCAACCAAGAGCTTACAGACCAATAGGACCTCCATCAAGATGTGACAATCATCACATACGCTGCAACTGTAAAGCTAAAAATCCATGTATGCCGCAAGCGCTTGGACCAGCAGCAAAATGGACCTGCAATTAGTGCAATTGCTCGCCAATTACAGAGCAACCAAGGAGTCATCAAAAGCCCAGAACGAGTTTCGCGGTTTCGTAGCGATTCTAAGATTATTCTTGGAGACCGCAGCAAGCCCCCACTCACTTTATCCGCTCAGCGCTGGCGTGAGAGCGGATGAATTAGCAAAGACCGCAGCCCTTACAAAGAATCCTGACTGTGACATTCTTCTCGAAGAGCTCCAGGTCTTTTTTTTATTGCTAGTATTGCTTTTAAAATACTATATATAGGAGAGTTACGAGACCTTAAATAAAGTTTCACAACACTGATATTAAACTGTTAGATAATAAGTTCTCGAAAACTGCTATTTTAAATTAATAAAATGATAAATTATATTACAATTTAGTTACATTTATATATTGTATAAATGTAACTAAATTGTGTTTTGAAACTAAATATAACAAGTGTGACCAAATATAAATGTGTTTATTAGAATAAAACCTATTTTGTTGTGACTAATTTCATAATTGGAAATGTGACATTAGAATAAGGTGTGCTTTACATGTTTTAATATATCAATAAGAATTTGTAATATTTTTTTTTAATTGTAATAAAGTCGGACTGAAAAAATAATAGCACCCAAAATCCCTGATCATGTTAGGGAGCAACACGCTGAAAAGACCATCGAGCCCGGGAAAAAAAAAAACCTAACATGTTTCATCATTTACTTAAATGTTTAAGTGGGAACTAGGAAAATATAGTATTTATTCCGAATTCCCATGGGAGTAGTTAGAAAAATAATAAAAACGCATTTAATTAATTAATTTAAAGTTTATTTGTTCCGAGTTTGGCGTGCATCATACAAGGAATACAATTATCCATACAAAGTATACAACTCTATTACAAACCCCATAGCTATTAGTAGTTTCGAAAAATTAAAAAATACGTGTTTACTTATCTCTTTTTATTTATACCGAATTAAAGAATATGAAGTGAATCGAACTAAAGAATAAAACTTTCCATACAAACTTTAGAACTACCTTGCACTCACCTTAGGGGTAGTTTCGAAAAATATATATATGTGTTTTTTTATATACCTTATTTTTATATTTATAGCAAGTTATTAGTGAATATAACCAAGGAGTAACATTTTCCATACAAAGTTCAGAACTCTATTGCAAACCCCCTAAGGGTAGTTTTATTTGAACCGAGTTTTGTGTGAATCAAACAACGGAATAACATTTTTCATACAAAGTTTACCAGCCTATTTAACACCTTAAGGGTATCATCTTTGAAAATTGGTTATGTGTTATTCTGGAGCTTAAACTATTTATGTTTTAAATTTCATCAAAATCGGTTAATTTAAACATTCACACACACAAACTTTCGGATTTATAGTATTATATATTATTATTATATTAATTGTAGGATAAATCTATCGGCAGCGCATTCTGGCTTCACATCCAACACTGTCACTGCAAAGCGAGTCCGTATATATTTTTTTGGAAATAAGGAGGTAAGTACATATTATTATTTTATTTCATTACATTCGCCCTGAAATAAAAGGCCACCACGCTTTGGAGCCGTCGATAACGACCGGCGGCAAGTCGGAAGCGCTGGTTCAGGAGCAGTATAGAGGGAGTTCAGACGACGTGGTGCTGGCGCAAGCGCGCCCGCAAGCTCTCGAGGTGCAGCTTGCGGTGCGCGCGCAGGTCCCGCGCGCACGCGCCGGTCAGCACGCGCGGGAGCGAGCAGCGCGCCCGCGCCCTCTCCTCCAGCGTGCACCCGCCGCCGCCACCGCCGCCAACGGCGCTCGTCACCGCCGACTCCACCTCCATCTCCTCTGCAATACAATATCGTTACAAAATGGAACCTTATATTTCGCGAAAACCGAGTGAAACGGACTATAGTAGCTTGTTATAGTCTGTTACTGTCCATAGAATGAAATGCGATGAAAATTCCACCACAGATTTTTTAAAACGTTTTTGAACTCTACTTCCGACCAAATAAAGAAAACTTCATCTCCTGAATCTTATCCATTTGTATTAATGTCTTAGAAGACGAATTTAAACAACGCATTATAAATTGTGCGTTCTTAGATTTTTCTATGCTGCTGACGCGCACTGTTTCATAATATATTTCGAACATCTAAGAATTGAACGCACATTTTTATATAAAAAGTTAAATGAGAGTATTCCTAATTATCCATTTTTCTTCGTTGTATATAGAAAGTGTAAATACTGAAATAGTACCTACATCCACAACATAGACATAATCTTTTTTTTTACTAAGTACATATCTCACGCAGGCAAAGCCGCGGGTAATACAGCTAGTTACTATATACATATAAGGAGGGTCAAAAATCGCTAAATTCATCCATACTTAATTAATGTATGGCCCCTTACACGTTACATGTAATATCAAATACATAACAGCGCGTCATAGAACCTTAATGACAAATGTTACTACACGCTACAAACATTTTAAATGATAAAAAAAACACTTTCCGTCTTTGTGTAATTTGTATAGTTATGTAATATTTATAAAAATAACCTATTATTTAATAGATCGGCCCGTACACTCCCAGCCCTGTTATTGCCATACCTACTAAGGTCATGTCATGTGTTTATTTATGTAGTTTACCTACCTTACCTTTTTATGTAAAGATTATTGCAATAGATGGTTGAGTATTGAACAACCAGGACAAGGCCGCGGAAATGAGCTGCGGATTATCCGCGTAAAAGATTCACTAGGTCATGGGTTGGGAACATATATAAGTTCAGTACAAGTAAATTAAAAGCCTCGTACGGAACCAGTTCCGAAACTCCGGTTCTATAAACGGCCGAAGCGAACCCAATAATAGCAGTTTGCATAATTATTAATTTTGTTTCGTAGACAGACAAATCCATGATTTGTTTTCATTTCCAGATTTTTAATGTTAATATGTCAGCGACAAAACTAATTTATTTTGCTCTGATGGAAGCGTAGATCAGTCGAGATAAACGTAATGCGTCATTGCGTGAGAGTACCGCAAAACGTGGGCCAAGGCAGCAGCGGCAGGCGCGTGCACGTGACGACGTCGAGCCGCACCCGGTGAGCGGGCGCGGGCCCGTGACGCGGCGCCGTGCCGCCTGCCTCCCGCTCGCCCGCCCAGTGCGAGACCGCGGCGGCGCCGGCACAGCGCGTGCCACACTCGAAAGTCACGCGGTAGCTCCACGTTGAGTAGTTACCGCGTTCCTCGACCACGTACCACGAGCCCCTGCCACAGATAATCCTACTAATATTATAAATCCGAAAGTTTGTATGTAAGTATGTTTGTTCTCTCTTCACGCTATAACGGCTGAACGGATTTAGATGAAATTTGGAATGTAACAAATCATAACTTTATCCCCCGAACTGATATACCTACCGCGCCGAAATTTTGCCTATTAGAGAAAAACTTTTGAGATTAATCCTACTAATATTATAAATGCGAAAGTTTGTGTGTAAGTGTGTGTGTAAATGTGTAAGTGTGTAGGTATGTTTGTTCCCTCTTCACGCTTTAATGGCTGAACGAATTTGGATGAAATTTGGAATGTACATAGATTATACTTAGGATTAACACATAGGCTACTTTTGAACTTGATAATAGCGGGCGTAGCCACGGGGCACGGCTAGTTGCTTATAACTTTTTCTCTTCACAATATTTGTTTGTTTTTTGTACCTATTTGTTGTTCAATAAGAGGATATAATAGATAGTTATGCATTCCGGAAACAGACCAAATACCATAGCAATCGATGCGTCAGCAATATAATTGCTGTACTTGCGTCTGGCTCCCGTCCGGTGGTCCGATATTCCTAGAACCCATCGGAATGTGTAAACACAGATAAGCTTTGTTCTCTTATAGTTTTAAGCCACTCTGTAAGGCAGTTCTAAATCAGCTCTCATATGTATCGCACATATTTTAACAATTAATTCGACTTTAATTAATTATAGTTTAGTTTTTAAAAAAGAGTTTTCTTGGCCCTAAAACTTATCTGGCGCAGCCGGTAGGATTCCCGTGCGCGAAAAACTGTGTCATACGATTTCCAACTAAAATCCCGATCCAGCTATCTTCGCCGTGCCGCTTCGCACTTGCGCGGAAATCCACGAACCAAACAAATCAAGAAAGTATCGAGGAACCCAAGGACTCTCCTGGCTGACAACGGAAGCATGAGTTTGGAGGCACTGTGAGTAAACCTTTTCACTTTCCCCTCATTTCCTGTGTATTTCCGTTTGCCAGATTATAAATCGTTATTTGATTTTCCTTATAACACACTTACTTCGGTGTTATATTTTATGTGTACTTAGCATAGTGTTATTGTAGTTAATAGTGTTAGATTCACACATATATCGGTGATTCGATTTAATATAGAATTAATTAATTAGTAATAATGGAACAGCTTAGAGCTATCCCAAAAGACGTGTTATGTCTCATCCCCAAATTCGAAGGTGAACAAAACCTATTAAACTTATTTTTAAGGAAATCACAATACATCCATACAGGATTTTCCACTGGTACCCCGCTACAAACACAGTATGCGTTCCAAGCAATTACGAGTAGATTAACTGGTAGAGCCGCTGCCTTACTAAGTGAACGGGAAGATATCACTACTTTTGAATCCCTAAAAGAACTATTAATACAACATTTCGGAGACCCACGGTCGGAAGAATGCATTGCCATCGAACTCGAGCAAATCAAAATAAAAAATAGCGAGTCTTACATAGAGTTTTGCCAAAGAATCCAGCATATGCGTAGTAATTTATTCGCAAAAGTAAACTTACTGTCAGATGCCGGTTTAAAAGCAGCCAAAATAACTATCTATAACCATACGTGCTTAAACGTCTTCCTATACAACTTGCCGGAAGATTTAATCCGCATAGTCCGCCTTAAGCAATGCGATAGCCTCGAAAGCGCCCTCAGCATTGTTGTCGAAGAAGTTAATTTCTTAAACCAATACAATGCGAAAAGGAAACAGATATCTGCGTCACAAAGTAGTAAACCGCACGTACCACAACAACCAGTACCATTTTCATTTGGTAACCAGCAAAACAAGTTCCACATGCCTAACCAGAACTTTAAGTTTGGGATCCCACATCCACCTCAAATGACATCCAAATTTGGTGCACATAACCAACATAGTGGCTTTAATCCTAAGTTTACTCAAGGACCACAAAACTATAGATTTGGTATCCCAAACCAACCGCAGAACTTCAAATTCGGTATTCCAAACCAACAAAACTTTAGATTCGGGATTCCCCAACAAAACCAGGGTTACAGACCAATGATGAATAGTTTCAGTAGACCACAAGGTTTTCAGCCCCAAAATAACTTTGCAAGACCACAGCTGGGATATCAGCCCCAAAACAATTTCAAATTTGGTATACCTCACCAAAATCTCCAGAACCAAAAACCTATAGATAGCGACGTGTCTATGCGTACCGCTCGTCCGCTTAGGCAAAATATGCTAGACGCCCCGAACACAACTGACGACAATAGTAACGTATTTTATAACGAAACGGAAGCTACCCCCGAGCATGACTACGAAGAATACCAAAGCGCGACTTATGACGGAAACTACGGATATATGTATAACTTAGACATGCCACACTCTAATACTGAGATGCATTATGTAGAGACACCCGAAGTCTATTATCAGGACGCTGACTCCTATTACACTGAAAATTTTCAGGCACAAGCCTCCCAATCTCACCCGAGATAATACAACTAAACTGTGACTCTATCTTAAAGCTGCCTCACATCGTAATTCCAGAAATAAATGCCCGCTTTATGATAGATACAGGTAGCACACGCTCGTTCATAAGCCCCGCGAAAGTAGATGAGTTTTTCTCAAACTTCAAATTATACGAACCGTTTGAAGTCATAAGCACACACGCTCGCAGTCAGCATAATGAAGCCATATACATACCGCTTTTAAAGACTTTCAAGAGTTCAGGGAAACATAAGTTTTACGTCTATGATGTCGACGGTAGATACGACGGGTTAATAGGATCAGACCTTTTAAAACAACTAGACGCTACCATTGACATGAAACATCAGATACTGCATACACGCGATACAAATATCCCAATAATATATAACCCTCCTTATGAAGTCACCCTTGAACCCAGGTCGGAAACGCGTATTAAAGTCCCTACCAATCTACAAAATGGAGATGCTCTGATAGACTATGTTGATTTTGGACAGGGAGTAAGAATGCCTAGTGCCTTAGTCAAGTGTCAAAATTCATTTGCCTATACCGTTATTCAAAACGCGTCTGAGGACAGGATAACAATGACATTTGGTAGGCCTCTAATGGTAGAAAGGTATGATAGAGAAGAATGTATTGTGAACACTGTGGAAGATATGAATGAGTGTGAGATGGACGAACTACTTAAACAAAATCTTAAGAAACTTCGGCTTGATCACACAAATAAAGAGGAGCGAGCATGCATCGAGAAGCTATGCCACGAATATCGGGACATCTTCTACTGCGATGAGCTGCCACTCACGTTCACTAACAAAGTTAAACATCAAATCAGGACGAAAAATGAAGACCCTATCTTCATAAGGCCTTATAGGCATCCACCCATGCAAAATGATGAAATTCAGAACCAAGTAGATAAACTCTTACGCAGTGACGTCATTACGGAATCTCACTCTCCATGGAGCGCCCCAGTTCATCTAGTCCCCAAAAAGACAGATGCCTCAGGTGAAAGGAAATTCCGAATGGTTATAGACTACAGGCGTTTGAATGATATAACAACAGATGACAAATATCCTCTTCCAAATATCTCAGATCTTTTTGACAAATTAGGTAAATCAGTTTACTTCAGCACCATAGATTTAGCAAGTGGGTTTCATCAGATCGAAGTCCACGAAGACGACAGACACAAAACTGCATTTTCAACTCAGTCAGGACACTATGAGTACAAACGAATGCCGTTCGGGTTGAAAACGGCTCCTGCCACTTTTCAGCGCGCAATGGACAATGTGCTCAGAGGCCTGCAGGGCTTGCATTGCCTTGTATACTTAGATGATATAATTGTCTATAGTTGTAGCCTCCAGGAACACATAGATAAACTGCGCATGGTATTTGACCGACTTAGAGAGACCAATTTAAAAGTAACGCTAGACAAATGTGAGTTTTTCAGAAAGGAAGTGTTATACCTAGGACACATGATAACGAAAGATGGATTAAGACCAAATGACGACAAAATCCAAGCCGTGCTTAACTTCCCCATCCCCAAAAGTGCCACTGAAATCAAAAGCTTTTTAGGTTTGATAGGTTACTACCGTAAATTCATTAAAGATTTTGCCAAAGTTACTCAACCACTCACAAACTGTTTAAAGAAGAGAAATAAGATCGAAATAACAGAACAATATATAGCAGCCTTTGAACGATGTAAAGAACTCTTAGTAAATGCCCCTGTTCTCCAGTTTCCAGACTTTCAACAACCATTCATTTTAACAACTGACGCGTCTAACTACGCCCTGGGCGCAGTCTTATCTCAAGGCCCCATAACGGTAGACAAACCCATAGCCTATGCCAGTAGAACGTTAAATGAAGCAGAGACTCGGTATAGCACTATTGAGAAGGAACTCTTAGCAATAGTCTGGGCAGTCAAGCATTTCAGACCATATTTGTATGGTAGAAAATTCACCATATATACTGACCATAGACCCCTTGCATGGTTAAATTCTATTAAAGAACCAAACAGCAAACTGACCAGGTGGAAGCTTCGCCTTGCAGAATTCGATTACGATATCATCTATAAAAACGGCAAGCAAAACTGCGTTGCAGATGCTCTGTCCCGCATGAAAGTAAATGCCTTAGGTAGCGAGGACGAAAGATCTATGGAAGTAAATGTAGATAATGTTGACGACCTTAATAAGCTCATAGATGACGAAATGAGGAAATTCGAAAGACTCCAAAAGATCCACGAGGACTCGAATGACAGTGTAGCACCCCCGGTTATTGAGATTTCATCTGACTCCGATAAAACCATGAGCATTAAAGCTTATTCTGAAAAGAACTTTTCTATTCCATCCCCATCTATTAGTACTCTCTCAGCATCAGAAAAATCTGGTGAAACATTTACAGGACATTCTGCACACGAGGTCGACACAGACGGTATTAAGATCCTTGACGAAGCAATAGATACTAAACCCAACCAAATACTTATTCACTCTTGGTTTAGACAAGATATGACTGTTAAAGATCTTTCCAGACCGAAACAGAAAGTTTTAGAAGTTCATTTGCCCCTCAATAGACCCGATTTAGTCAAGAAATTTTTAAAAGAGTATATAAGACCTAAAATTAAGCACTTCATTTACTTTGAGGAAGAGACTCATAGAAAACAATTTGCGGAAGCCACAATAGCTCTATTTAAAAAGGGGACAGTTCAACTATTTGAATGTAAACAGAGAGTAGTCTACGTTGAGGACGAAAATGAACAACGTCAAATAGTTACGAAATATCATATAGGAAAAACCTGTCACCGCGGCATTAGAGAAACATTAATTCACCTAAAACGTACTTACTTTTGGAATCACATGGACTTGACTGTAGCAACTGTAATTAACTCATGCGAGACCTGTAAATCAATGAAATATGACCGAAAGCCGTTAAAGCCAGAACTACAGCTAACCCAAACACAAAACCGACCTTTTCAAGAAATTTTTGTAGACGTTTTCACAATAGAAGGAAAATCTTTCTTAACAATAATAGACGCATTTAGTAAGCTTGGCCAAGCCTTAGAGATCAACAACAAATCGACACCCGAAATAGTTAGAGCCCTTATTAAATATTTCTCTATGTACGGTGTCCCACGCCGCATTAGCTCAGACTCTGGAACGGAATTTAACAACGATCTTATTAAGGAAACTCTAAGTTTCTATAAAGTAGACTTACACATCGGCACCCCACACAACCCCAACTCAATGGGCCTCATAGAACGGCTCCACTTAACCCTCGTAGAAATCTATCGCCTAGCTAAATATGATCATAAGATCACAGACGCTGCCTCGGTTATGTCATACGCGATTATGGCATATAATCAAACTATCCATTCCTCTACTGGTCTCACCCCTTTTGAGGTCGTGTTTGGTCACACAGACTCGACAAGTACTTTCGATGTAGAGTTCAATCAAAACTATACCCAAAAATTACTACAAGACCACAAGAACCGCACAAAATATCTTTATGAGTACTTGACAGACAAAGCATTAAAACAGAAAGAAAAGATTAGGGATAAGCGCGGAGGAGAAAAGGAGTTCGATATACAGGTCGGAGATACTGTATACATGAAAGGCGTGAATGTAAGGAGAAGCAAAGATAAACCGCGTTACGAAAAAGCTAAAGTCATAGGTGAAATAGACAGAAATATAGTTCCTGTTAAATTCCACCGTCATGATACTAGAGCCCCTGTTAAGGATATTAAACGACCTTCACAGGTTCGTGCTGCTCCTGACACACGTGTCCGGGACCCCGGCCCTTCTACTTCAGGCGGTCGATCACAACCCCGGGATCCTCCCAATTAAGGAAGGACAAGCATTAATTAGTAATGATAAGTGGACATTAGTTAAGATACTAGATTTAAGTTTAATACGAGAAGATTTAGAATTTAATACAAATAAATATGCAGATTTTAATAAGCAATTCGGCAGAAAAGCGTTTAGCGCAGAAATTACTAACATAAAAATGGAAACCGATTACATGCAAAATCTTACCATTGAAAAGCTAAGCCAGTTATTACCGTCTAAACGATCCAAACGTGGAATTGTAAACCCCCTTGGCTCTCTTATAAAATTAGTTACCGGTAATTTAGATAACGATGATGCGATAAGATACGACGCTCTTATTAAAGAAGTTCAGGCAAATCAAAACGTTCTAGACAAAAAGATGACCGTAGTCTCTGAAATGATGCAATCCTTTGTGAGTATCTCAAACTCAACAAAACACAATTTTGTAATACTAGATAATGCAATTTCAGAAATCCGTAAGCAAATTCTGGATACGAAAAACTCCGTAAATGAGTTAAAAATTATTAATGTTTATAATCTCTTTTTACATAACTTTGAAACGCTTTATATTCGACTAGACGAAATAGAAACAACAATAGCATTTAGTAAGTTAGGAACACTTCACCAATCTTTGGTAAACACCAATGAACTATTCTTATTACTTAAGACTATAGAGTCAAATAGCAAACTAGTTTTTCCTGTATCTTTAGATAACATGTATAAGTTAGAATCATGTATAGAACTTAAGGCTTTTGTAAAGGAAAATCAAATAATGTTTATCATGGATATTCCCCTAGTTAAAAATGATTTATTTACATATTATAGAGTTCTCGCTCTACCTATCACTAATCCCCTAAACCAAACCTCCATGGTAGTTCCTAAATATCCTTACCTTTTGATGAAAGGGTTGAAAACAGTGTCCCTGCTGCACCCCTGTAAAGGAGTCGACGTGTCGCTGTTTCTTTGTGAAGAAGATTACTCACCCCTGTTGATGAAAGACGATTGCGTCATCGCCCTGATGAGTTATGTCACCAACACCACGGAATGCCAATCTAAAGTTGTGAAGTTTGAAGATGTAAAGATAGAGAAGATACAGATGAATAGATGGATGCTCTACACCAAGTCACCCTTGTTACTTACCAAAAACTGTACAAACGAAATAACCCATCAGCACATCCGCGGAACATACATAATAACTGCAGACGACGAATGCGAAGCCATCATCAGAGATGTTACCTTGAAAAGACATCGAGAACATCATGAGAGATATTCCTTGCCTGCTCTACCAATTATAAACCTTCCTGAAGCCTTGCTGCCGATGACATCAGAGCTGGAGCTGAAACCAGTAAACCTGGATGACGTGAACCTGAGCGATCTTCAACAACTGTCACAAGTGCTATCCAAAAGTGAAAGTGTTAGCGTAGAAAGAAACGAAAGTGTTATAAATGTAAAAGGCATAAGTGTCGGTACATTGGTTCTGTACATATTCGTAGCTTTACTAATTTTAATACATTTTAGAGATTTTGTGTACCGAAATATTGTAAAACTGTGTGTTCGAAATTCTCAGGATGAAGTTAATTCTCCCGATAATTTCGAAGTTATGGTGGGAGGAGTTATGCATTCCGGAAACAGACCAAATACCATAGCAATCGATGCGTCAGCAATATAATTGCTGTACTTGCGTCTGGCTCCCGTCCGGTGGTCCGATATTCCTAGAACCCATCGGAATGTGTAAACACAGATAAGCTTTGTTCTCTTATAGTTTTAAGCCACTCTGTAAGGCAGTTCTAAATCAGCTCTCATATGTATCGCACATATTTTAACAATTAATTCGACTTTAATTAATTATAGTTTAGTTTTTAAAAAAGAGTTTTCTTGGCCCTAAAACTTATCTAGATATCAAATACAAGTTTCTATGTTAAATATGCGCCGGAGCGGGTCAAATTGGGGATTGACCACTTTGGCCCGCTCCGCGACCTCCTGCGCCATCACCGTTTCGCAAAAGGAGACCACCGCCTGCTACGATCTCTCGCTGCCAAGAATGGCGTCTACCGCGCTCGGCAGGAAGAGATCCACCTTCACCTATCATCGCTGAAAGCGTGTGCCGCTGAGGGCAACATGCGGCACACACCTACAACGTGTGGAGCGCGCGAGGGTTACGGCTCCGCCTGACCGACGGGAGTCAGATTTGCGCGTGGGTAAATAGTTCACGAGCCACGGCCGCCCGCGCCCGGGCAACGTTACCGAGGCGACACTGACGCATGAGGGTGCGTGGAGAAGTCGGCGAGCAGGTGCGCCATGTCAGCAGGCGCGGTGGTCGGGAAGTCGGCGCGGCTCGCCACGTCCACCGCCGCCCGCACGCCCCCCGCGCCCACACACAGCGCGGCCGCCGCCAGCGCCAGCGCCGCCACCCGTCGGCGCCAGGCCGCCGCGGCCGCCCTGGCCCACACGCGCCGTACAACCATACTCTCCACCGTCGACTGTAATTACAATTTTAAACATTAAACAAACACTTTTACACTCGCAGTCGTGGGTGCCGGAAACATTCACATCATAATCATAATCATAATCATTTATTTGCTTAAAATGTAGGTTAGTAAGGTGGAAATGGTTAGTATAGTACCAGATACAATTTGCTGTGTCACGGCGTGCAAATTTTAAACATTTCAATTCTATTAAATTATACAATATCAAATTAATTACAAAATTAAATTCCATTAAATAATGTCACAATTAATTCTATGTCAATTTATATTAAATATTAAAAATTATAGATTCAATGCCATATAATAGTTTTTACAATGTCAAGCAGTTAAATTAATATTATTTAGATTTCAAGAATTCCGTTATCGAATAGTAACACTTTTCTAATAATAATGTTTTTAGTTTCCTTATTAATGTGTAGGTAGGCATTGCTTTAACATCATTAGGAAGGGCGTTGTAAACGCGAACACACATCGCATAACAATTGTTTAAATACATAGATGTTTTAGGAACCTTTGACAAAACAATTCTATCCTGATTCCTAGTGTTCCTCGGGTAGATTTCCTTTGCTGTTTTAAATAAATCTGGGTGTGATCGAATGAACTTCGCTGCTTCCAGAATGTACATACATGGCAGTGGTAATATGCGAAATTCTTTAAAGAGAGGTTTGCATGACTCCCACGGTGGTATTCCAGCGATTGCTCTGACACACTTTTTTGTGCTAGAAGAGCTGTTTGGACCTCAGTTGAGTTACCCCAGATTAGTATACCGTAGCTTAAAACAGACGATATATAACCATGATATGCCGTTAATACGGTCTCCCGAGAAGAAGTTCCACGCAACTTGTAAAGCACATAAACAAATTTATTCAATTTATGACAAACTTTTTCAACATGTGCTTTCCAATTTAAATGTTTGTCCATAGTAATACCCAGGAATGTAGATACCTCAACCTCAGATAATTGATTATTCCCGTGGCAAATATCGAGTTTTAAATGTCTTTTATCATAGGTGCTGAATTGCATATAATTTGTTTCGCCAAGATTAACCTGAAGGTTATTATCCATAAGCCATTTGATTATTGATTTTATAGAATTATTTATGTCATGATAATATTTATTAATGTCAGTTTTATTTTACATGTCACAATTAAAGATATGTCGTCAGCAAATAAAATACACGAATTATCAGTAACTTCCGGAAGGTCATTAATATATAATAAAAATAGTAAAGGTCCCAGAACACTACCTTGTGGCACACCAAAATTGTTATTTCTAAATGTAGACCTGAAGTTTTGTAGTTCTTTTGTTTCATTAATATTCGTCACTTCAACCGATTGTTTTCTATTTTCTAGTTAACTTTGTAGCCATGATAGTGCAGGTCCACGAATGCCATATCGTTCCATTTTATCCAACAGTAGTTTATGTGATACAAAATCAAATGCTTTAGACATATCGAAAAACACAACAGTCACAAGATCACCATCATCTAGACTATTCTAGACTTTTAGAAATTTTACTTACTAGGTCAAAACAAGCTAAAGTCGTTGATTTTCCTTTCTGAAACCCGTATTGCTCCGGTCTTAAAATTTCGTGTTTGTTAAGAAAACTTAATAAACGTCTGTGCATGGCTGATTCAAATATTTTAGACAAGATAGGGATCAAGGTTATTGGTCTGTAGTTATTTAAGTTTGACTTATCTCCCTTTTTAAAGAGAGGTTTAACAATAGATAATTTTAAAGAGTCAGGAAAACAAGTAAATGATCAATTTGTCAGTAAATGACAAATTGATCAAGTAAGTAAGTAAGTACCGGAAGAATGATCTGTGAACACTGCTTTAGAATGCTTGTCGAGATTTCATCATATCCTTCAGCATTTGTATTGTTCAAGGATATAATAAGTTTGTATGTTTTATCATAACTGAAGGGCCTAAGAAAAATACTGCTACACAAATTATACTTAGAAGTATTCTGCCCGGGGTTAGATAAGTTAATCAAGTCTATCAAATATTTATTAAATGATTCTGCTATATCAATCGGATTTGACAACGTAATACCGTCTACATTAATATTATTCATAGTCTCAATCTGTTTTGTAGCTCCAGATTCATTTTTTATGAGTACCTAACCATGACGTTTTACAAATATTTTTTGATTTACTTAAAATGTTATAATTTCTCTGTTTTATAGACTCATTGATGCATTTGCGCAGTAATTTTGAATATTTTTTATAGTGTACCTTATTTGATAGACTTCTATTTAAGTAGTACTTATGTCGTAAAAGCGTTTCGTTTTACAACTTGTTTTAAGCCCTTTAGTTACCCATTTTGACTTATAAGATTAAGTTGACATTTTTATCCTTATCTTTGTAAAACAAAATAACAGAGTTATGAAAACTTTGAAATGCCGGATTCAGACTCTCTTCCATATAAACGTCATTAAACGATAGACACGATATACATTCTTTGAATTTATGCACATACTCTGTCTTGAAGTCTCTCTTATATATGAAATACTCTTCCAACGGCAGTTCTTTCTTTACCGTTGGGATGTTTAAGAGCTGAGCTGTGTTATGGTCAGATATATCTAAGTGTAAAAGCTCGCCCACGGCTGATTCAATATTACTTATTAGGTGGTCAATACAAGTACTTTTCCTTGTAGGCTCATATATGTGTAAATAAAGGTTGTAATTTTTTATTAGATCTAGTAATAATTTTGTATTTTTACTACCTGTATTTAACGTGTTAACGTTCAAATCCCCCGCTAATACCTACGATATTTTTATTGCAAATATAAGTTTATACAACAGTGCATCAAGTTTGGCAATAAATATATTAAAATCTGAATCAGGTGTTCGATATAAGCAGATAATGTACATATGCTGTGATGGTATTTCTATTGCGCAACACTCAAAATGCCTATCTACTGTGTAGTCTTTGCAAAGTGTGGCCTGTTTAAATTGCACCCCGCGTTTAATTAAAATACAGACTCCGCCTCGATTTTGTTTGGTTTGTCTAGAATAAGACGATGCTATATTATACCCAGATATATTCACCATAACTTCATGCCCTCTTTGTATAAATGTCTCAGAAAAACAAATAATGTCAGGTTCTTTATTGTCGTTCTAAGAGTTCGGTTAAGTGGATTTCTACCAGGCGACTTTTACTAAATAAACCTGCAACGTTTAGGTGCAAAATTCTAAGGTGCATTTCTTTTACCTCAGCAGCTACGAAAAAACCGTTTTTTTTTTGCAGTTTCATAAGAAGTAAAGATTACGGCATCAGTTTGACTGCCTTGATCATTTTTGGTAACACAATTATTTTCCTGCAACTCCACCTTAGGCCCAAACTCACTAAGTTCTCCAGTCTGAAAGTTACCACGCCTGGTGCACATTCTGCACGCAGATTTATTTGCGAATGAAAGGAATGTTTCATTATAATCAAGTTGATCTAAAATATAATTTATTTTATTACATAGACCATTCCTAAAATAATATATTTTGTCATAATCAATGTCAACATATGTACAATTTAAGTATTGATTACAGACCAATTTTAACATATTATTCAAATTATTTTCATTTAAATACATATTATTTTTTACCTCTATTACCAAAGTACGACATTTAATAGTCTTAAGAAAGGCAGATAATTCAGCTTCAACGTGAAAGGGGTTAGTGTCATTCTATCCAATAAATAAAATCACTCGATCGTCTTCATTTATATCAAATAGTTTGGCACTCTTAAGTATCACCTCTGTTGTGGCGTAAGATTTCACGAAAGATGTGTATTGGTATCTTCTGTATGGATTATTAAGTCTTGACTGTATGAAATGTTTAGTGAGACCAGTACATTGTTGTCCTCCAAATATAAATGCTCTAGTATCCTTCTTTTGCTTCTTTTTTCAATAATCGTCAGGGGTCAACGCCGCCGTGTCAATGTTTGGGTGAGACTGCTCATTAGACTCTGAGGTCGACTGTACTTGTAAGTGTGTGGTTGTACGTTTTTCAGAAAGAAGCGGTTGGTGCATAGAAAGAGGTTGAGGTTGTTCAGAGGAGACAATATCTATACTCTTTTTGTCTGGATACTGATAGGAATTAAGTTTTTGGTCATCATTTTTGTGCGTTTCCTGTAAGAGCCGTATGGTAATGTTGTTAGTATTATTTTCGAGGTCTACTTCTTCTTTATTTGTAGTTAATATTTGTGTCTTCATGTCTGTGCTAGTTGTAGTCTCGTTAGAGCTAGGAATATTAAGGGGGCTTTCTCTGAAACTATCTGTAAGTCGACGCCTGACGCTTTTCTTGCTACTCAGAGATTTTTTTGGTCGTAAAGAAGTTGTAGGGCTAGTACATAACTGTTTTAAAACTTGTACTTCTTGCTGTAGTAGATCATTTTTCCGTTTAATTTCTATATTTTCTAATATTGTATTGTCTAGCTCATTCTGTATACTCCGTAGGCTTGATTTTAAACTATTTATTTCAGCTTTCATTTCGTCCATATGGTAGGAAAATATATTAGTTGATATAATATCTAGCTTTTTCCAAGAATATCTTCGGACAGCGTCGAGTTAAGAGAGGTGCTGAGAGATAATAATTCCAAGGAGTTGCTTCTTTGCATTGTCTGTGGTTTTCTCAATGTTACGTTACTTGAAGATTCCATTGTTTATTTTGATGTAGGAACTATTGTTTTAAAATGTCTTGAAGTTTGACTGTATAACAAATTTAAGTTATATAAATCAAGTTATCCACTGAGATTCGAACCTGGGGCGTGGTGCACTCAGCTAGGCACGAGTATGCCTCTTAATGCTCTGTACCACTGAGCCACGAGGTCTATGACGAAACGGTCGAAATTAAGGATTCCATTTATAATCACAAAATTTAGAATGCTGTTTGCAAATTAACTTGAAGTGATTCACAGTCCAAAGTTCAATTTTTATTTTGCTGTCAAGAATTTTAGAACGTAACGGTTTTTTTCTTTGTTTACAATGGAGTTAATCAGTGTATCACTGTTGATTAGTGTTATTTTTGTACTCACATTGACTTTTGTCCATCATATGTAATTTTTATAAGTATTGTTGCCGTTTTATCACAAATTACACTCTGTATTCGTAAAAATATATTTGTATTGTTGAAATCAATATTTGTCACTTTTTACCAAACAGTTAATTATCCAAATTAACACTCACACATGATATTTGTTTACTTTTAAACATTTTATGAACTTTGGTATATTTAATTATTTGCTTTAACCAATTTATTATAAAAATCCACAAGGAGACAATGATTGCTTGCCAGCGCCCTCTAGCAGCATCACACATAATATTCGTAGTTACACCCAAAACCAGAAACTTAAATTTTCCTTGGGGAGAAAACTTGTCTTCCCGCCGGAAATCGAACCTTTATCAGGTTCGATGTCCCCTGCTTAACTAAGTATGAACTGTGTATACTAAATACCTCGTATCTTCCAAACGGCCGGTCGTTAGATTCGTCTCAAAAACTCAAATGTCCTTTGATAGATGTTTCTAAAATAAGTTTGTTTAGGGTATGTTTTTTTAGCCGGGCGACGCTGGGCGGGTCAGCTAGTATAACATGATAAAATGTTAGTTTATATCAACTTTGTCACGATATTTTAATGCATATATCGATAAACCCTTTATCGTAGGAAATAAAGTTTGTTGAGTTACTCGCTCTTTTAGGTTACCGAAAAAGTATTTAAAACAGCAAATAGCTACCCAAATTTTTACTCAATTTACCGGTCAATAATTGTCAAATGTTTGGAATACGGAATTGATTAATTATTTACACCATGTCATAAACTTGCCAGTCACGAGTAACCTAAAGCTTCTCCTCGCAACACTTGTCGTTAAATAACTTTGCCTTTAGATTAGAAGACAGTGCTAAAATACCTTGGTGAAGCGTCTAAATTTACACATGCTCCGCTAGCCAATCGACAGACGTACTTGTGATACTTAACTAGTATTTATAATTACCTAACTTGCAAGTTAAAATTAAGCAACATACCGTTAGTGAAGATCACAATTCACAACACAACAACTTCCGGTGCGGGAACTATCCCACAACGGCTCACTTCATTACCTATTTTGTTGTCAATGATCTACGCTAAAGTCGGCATACTCGGCGGTCTTGGTGCGGGCGCGACTGGAGATCGGAAGCGACCAGCGATAGCGACTTCCGCGCAATCAACTGACCCGCTTGGTGTGGACGAGTGACGACAGCGATAATGCGTAAGTTAATATAGGTATCTACATATACACACAAACTAGTTAAGGGTGCAATTACACGCTGCGTCGTTTGCGTAGTCTTTGTTCTAAGGGCACCAGACAACCGGTCGACCATGCAAAGTATCCCGCGGGACTCACGGGAGTGGCTTCAAGAGACGCGCCGCGGTACGCGTCATACAACACATGCGATCTATTTATAGAACCGCCTCATTATTGGTACCGCGCCTTTTAGTTTCAACAGAAACACAAGTTACGTAGAGTAGTACTGTAGCACCTCTACTAAACGTAAACACATATCTGAAGGTACCAACTTTCATTTCTATAACCTAAAATCATAAGCTATGGCCGTTCGTTCCACTTGAATCCCCTATTTCGATCCTTCAGGGGTTGGCTGTATGTATGGTTGCCGATAACTAAGGACTAGATAAATCTGTAACTGATTAGTAGAAATAAGAAATATCCAGACATAAAGCTCTGTCTTATAGCAACATCAGAAGAAGTAGGAGGCTGTGGAACAGATTGGTGCAGAAGAAATTAAAACCCATTTACATACTTACATACGATAAAACATGTTAATTAACTGTTTTTTTAAGGTAAGCGTGTTGCTGGGTTGATGATTATTATTATTCAAAAAGTCCCTGACATCCTGATTAAAAACTTAAAATAGATTGATTATGTTTAGTATTTTTTATTTTTATTTGGTCCATTATAACGCTTGTGTATAATTATTATTATTACCTTTATTATTAATTTGCAATTTTATGTTCATTCTGTTATTACGGTAGGTATAATAAGTTATTCGCTCAAATTAAAATTCAAATGCATGTAGTCTTCACCTTTAAATATAGTGACATTTGGTTTGAAATTTTTAAGATAATGCTGTTGTGAATGTTTTGATGTACACTATGTTGGTGATCTAATAGATAAATAAATAAATTATTATATACAATAAAACACATATTAAACTATAACTGAAAAACGGGACTTGTATCAATGTGCCCCATGTTAAGGGGCAAGTTATATTACTAAGGTTGTATTCTCCTTGGCGTCGTAAAAAAGTATCTGTGAACTCACAATTGTCTATGGTCAAATATTTATAGTGCGTTCAGAAATTAATTAGGTATACGTGTCTAATCTTCTCGTCTAAATACTTCTTTCCTTGCAATTTCTTTATATTTTCTCACCTTTTAACCCACCTTCACCAAGTCAAGAGAAGAGTAGGACATCTAAGGACTAGTAAGGACTCATAAACAAATAATAATATCCAAATAATGAACTGATTTGAACTGCCCGTTGGCTAAGTTGGGTGAGCGTTCGCCTTCTAAGTATGGCCAGGGGTATCGCGGGAACACAAGTTTTCTCCTCAAGGAAAACTTGTGTCTCTGGTTCTGGTTGAAATTGTGTGTGTGATGTGAATGTTTCCGGCACCCACAACACAAGTCATTGAACTTAGTGTGGGGCTGTGAGTGTGAAAGCGTTTATTTATTTAATAAATAGATCTCAATATATTTGAAACGCAAGCAAAGCTTAAAAAACTGACTTTATCGCTTATATTTCGGTTTTGGCTTGACCAATTTCGATAAAATTTATATGGGATCACCTCTGAAGTATACTCCACCAAACAAAAAAAAACCAACAAATCGATTCATAATTGGTGGATATCGCGTAACATAGATACAAAAGAAACATACTGCCGAATTGAGAACTTCCTTTTTCGTCGGTTGATTATTGAAACTATTGCATCTTCATCTTTTAAGAAAAATAAAACAACTCAATTAAAAAAATATTACAGCAAATTTATTCGTCGAGTTCATTCTTATGGCTATATTACTGGCTAGTGCTTACGAGCTATTTTAATTAAATTACTATTACTTACACTTGTGATGTAACGCTAGCCGCACTGCGGTCATTGTACTGCAACGTCTATCATTCTCACAACATTATTCGTTTTAGAAGTCTAAACGGTACTATTAATATTTACCTATTAATAAAAAAAACGTCCAGATGAGATAACGAGCGGTCGACTCGCAAATCTAGTTTTTACGTCGGTTTAAGTTACATAAAATATCACGGTCTTAATTCAAAATAAAAATAAATTATTTTCAATAGTAATAGGTATTATGTCAAAATTATAAATAACAAATGCATTTCAATATTATGTATTTCCTTGGATACATACGTCGTTATGTTTACGCGGGCGGTCGCTACGCGTCGGCGGCCACGCACCGCATCGACCGGGGACCGGGTCCGGCGTCAATCGACGATCTCGGGTCGCACGTCGGACCCGGGAAGACGTCACCCCGACATCGTCGAATAAATCTCGGGGACCCGAGCTCGGTCGACGATCGTAATCAACGAAGTCCGCCATATAAGCCGAGAATCGGGCGACGCCGTCGTTATCGCCGGAGACCATCGGATTCGAACAGAACGGATCCGGAGTCCGGAGCGCGGCCACGGAAGTCCTACATTTTAATTACTGTACTTAAGCACTCAGATCACAACCACGAGGGGGCGGCGCGGCGGCGCCGGCGGAACGCTACCTGCGCCGACGCCGGCCCTTGCGATACCCTTTGCCGTACCAGCCGCCGCCGCCGCCGCCGCCGCCGCCGCCGCCGCCGCCGTCGGCGTCCGCGCCCGGCGCCGGCGGCGGGTCGGCGGGCGCGGCGTCGCCGCAGCAGGCGCACAGGTAGCGGCCGCGGCGCGCGGCGCGGGCGTGCGGCGGCGGCGCGCGCGCCGGCCCGTACCACTGGCAGCGGCGCGCGCGGTAGTGGCGCGCGCACCAGGCGCACTCGGGCGGCGGCGGCGGCGGCGCGGGCGGCGGCGGCGGCGCGGGCGCCAGGATGGTGTGCAGGCCGGGGTACAGCGAGGCGCGGCACACGAGCACGGCGCGCGCGATGATGGCGGCCGCCAGCGCGCCCTCCCCGCCCGAGCGCTCGCCGCCCGACCCGGCCTCCGACTCCGTCGCCGAGCTCCGCGGGGAGCGCTCGGCCGAGAGTTTCGCTCGCAGGCGAGGTTCGATCTTGGGCTCGAATTTTGGCTCGAACTCGGGCTCGATCTTGGGCTCGTATTCCGGCTCTATTTTCGGAACTCGGTCGGGCGCGTCTTCGAGCAGGCGACGCAGCTTGGAGTCGGTGTCGACGTGTCCGTTGGCGGGGTGCGCCGAGCGGAGCGACGAGTCGGCGAGCCCGCGGGGCGGCGCGTCGGGGGGCCGGAGGGACGACGGTAGGTCACCGGGGCGGCGGGGGGGTAGGTCGGCGGGCCGGCGAGGCGGTAAGTCGACGGGCCGGCGAGGCGGTAAGTTGACGGGCCGGCGGGGCGGTAGGTCGGCGAGCCGGCGAGGCGGTAGGTCGACGGGCCGGCGGGGAGGTAGGTCGGCGGGCCGGCGAGGCGGTAGATCGACGGGCCAGCGGCGCAGCGGCGGTTCGGAGCGCGGCGTTTCCGCGTGCTCGGTGCGTAGTAGTATGGTCGCCTCGCCACATTGCAGGGTGACCTGCGACACCATCTTATATTGTTATATCTGTGTGTTTCAAATCGATAAAAATTATCTGAAAAATCTTTTCAACTAAAATAACTGCTATTAAATTAAAATTACTGAATATTATTGGCTATTATTGGCGTGACTTATGCTTCGGCGATGTCTAGATCGACATATCATATCGATATCGATACTGCGCTCTGCGACATATATGTTCCACTAGGAACTCCCGGTTCCGTGACTGCGCCACGGCGACTCACCCGGAAGGCGCGTAGGTCACCGTTCACGGGCGCGGGCGGCGCGGGCGGCGCGGGCGGCGCGGGAGGCGCGGGCGGCGAGCGGCGCAGGCGGTCGGCGAGGCGACGCAGCGGCAGCTCCTCGTCCGAGTCGGAGGCGGACGGCGAGCCGAGGTCCTCGTGGTCGGAGGCGGCGGGCGCGCGCGGCGGCGGCGGCGGCGGCGGCAGCGGCTCGCGGCGCGTCGTGTGCTTCTCGGCCGGCGCCAGAGGCTCGGCGTGCGCCAGCAGCGGGTCGCGCGCCGGCCGGTAGCGCGGCACGCGCAGGCGCAGCCGCCGCGCCACCGCGCGCATCACGTCGTCGCAGCGCGCGTTGATCTTGAGCGCCGCCACCGAGTCCTTGGGCGTCCACTGCAGGTTGACTATGTAGAGGCGCGGGCGCGCGTGCGGCGGCGCCTGCATGCGCCACAGGCGCGGGTAGCGGCGCAGCACCTTGAGCGAGGAGCCGAGGCACAGCACGACGTCGGCGCGCGCGGCGTGGCGCAGCGCGCCGGCCCAGTTGAGCGGCCAGGCGGCGGCGCCGCGCTCGCCGAAGTGCACGATGGTGTCGGCGAGCTCGGCGCCGCAGCCGTGGCACAGGCGGCGCGTGCCGTGGTGGTGGCGCGCCGTGCGCTCCGTGGTGTCGAAGGCGCGCAGGTACACGCGGCGGCAGGCGGCGCAGCGCTCGGCGAACATGTCGCCGTGCAGCTCGGCGAGCGCGCGGCGCGGCAGGCCGGCGCGCACGTGCAGCCCGTCGCAGTTCTGCGACACGACGAACTTGAGCGTGCCGCGCGCCCACAGCGCCGTCAGCGCCATGTGCGTGAACGTGGGCCGCGCGCGCGCCACCTCCACGCGCCTGCAACAAGCCGCGGGGGCGATGAGCGCCGCTGAGCGACGGCGGCGCGGCGGCGAGCCTGGCGGGCCGCGGGACACTCACCCGACGCTCTCGCCGCGCTGCAGCCGCGTCCACACGCCGCGCGGCCCGCGGTAGTCGGGGATGTCGGCCGCGGTGCTGATGCCGGCGCCCGTGTATACCTGAACGTTTTATAATTCAAATGAGTAAGTTAAGATAGACGTCATTTTAGGAATAACGAAAATCGGAAATGGGGAAAGAAATATCATTTGTAGCCCCCGATTTGGACTCTACAACGAATGTACTGAAACTGGGCTATAGTCGTCGATAGACATGCTAGTGTTTTTTTTTTTATTGGTCATCGTTTCACTCAAACTGGTTTCTACACAGTGGATCAAGTTAAAAAGAAAGATATATTAAGTTTGCAGTGTAAAACCTACTCGAAGTGAACACGGCATTGAGTCACACAGTCTAAAAAGATGGTAAAAATCAAATGCAGAGGTTTCAAAAGCTGCATTGCGCATATTTTCAGAAATAGTGGAGGTATTGAGTCAGGTCCAGGCCCTTTTTACGGGTTTAGTGATTGGAGAGACTTAAGGACATCATGTTCTGAAAGCTTACAAGAACTAATGAATGTGTGCGATTCTGTAGTACTACTTAAAGGGACTATGTTAAAATAGTTATAGATTTATTGAAGATGGAGTGAAAGTATTCAGAAAATAAATTACTTATTTCTTGACCACCGTGGGCGTGTTTATCGTCGAGGTGCATTTTTTTCTATGTGGATCTTAGCATAAGCTTTGAATTTGGAATAACATTGCGTTATCATTTTGTCACATTGGTCCCTAAACATCTTAAATGTTATCTCATCTCTTGGATTTTTACCGACTTCCCAAAAAAGGAGGAAGTACTCAAGTCGACTGTATTTTTTTTATTTTTTTATTTGTGTTGCCTCATAACTTCTCTTCACGTGAGCCGATTTCGAAATATTTTTTTTTGAATGTTACTTTCTAATTGGTCCCATTTAAATTTGATCAAGATCTGATCAGTAGTACTTGAAATATCGTCAATAATGTCTATTTTGTGACGAATAATGCGTACTTTGATGATGTTCTCGTTCACCCGACTTCAAAAGTTTCCTCATAACTTTTTTCGTTATGAGCCGATTTTGATGATTCTTTTTTTGTTTGAAAGCTGGTGCTTTTTATGTGGTTCCATTGAAATTTGATCAAGGTTGATCTCTAGTTTTTGAGTTATAGTCAATAATGCGTATTTATACATTAAATCTGATCAAGGTTCCGATGTGAAAGCGGTGAAGTCGGTTTTTTTTAACTTGCTTGCGTTTAATTATTTAAACCTTTTATTGATATTGCCTTATCATTGATAACTTTTATATGAGAAGCACTATACCAATATGGAAATCTTGAATTACTTTTCTTTGTTAGGGGAGTATTTTTATCAATAACGGACATGACGAGGCCGTAAAATTCATTATTATCTTCATGTTGTTATGGGGTAAAAAATTTTCGCTCTGTCGATGAGCGATAGTTCTTGCTTGATTGAATCATAGTCTGCTTTTAGGAAGTTCAGTGAGGAAATTTTATTTGTCTTGGGAATTTTTTGTAAGTGTGGCAACTGAATTCTATAGTTAGCGCCTGGGTTGTAGTAATTATTCGGAACAAAAGAATTAAGATTTTCAGTTAAATTTAATTGTTTTTACTATTAACAACTTTGTTTATTTGGAAGACGTTATTAAAAGCAATTCGTCCACCAAGAGACAATCAGTTTGAGATGTATTAGAAATAGGTTTTAAGGGACATGTGTCATCATCATAATTCCATTGCAGGTTTGGCAAATTGAAGTCTCCAGCAATAAGATATATAGAGTTCTTGGTAGCTTTGCGTTGAATTATTTGTGTGGTGTTAGTTAGAAATTAAGCTGGTACCCAGCTGGTAGCAAAGCGTTCTGGTCCCTGGCTAAGTCGGTCGAATCGAACTTCTGTCGCCCTTCACTACCTCCACTGCTGAAACCTGACGGTGCACTGGCACATACGGCTAAAGAGAAAGCAAATTTGTTTGCTAACCTTTTTGCTGATTCTTCGCTGTATCCAGTACAGCAGGCGAGGAACCACCGAGTTTATCGGCAAGCGAAATACTTATGTCAGAAATTCGCATCCGACAAACCGAAATTCGAAAAACGCTGCTGAATCTAGATGTGAATAAAGCCAGTGGTCCTGATGGGATCATAGTGCTCAAAACATGTGGACCTGAGCTTGCTCCTATTTTAACACGTCTGTTTCGACTCTCTTTAAAAACTGGAAATGTGCCGAAATCATGGAAGCTTGCTAACGTACAGCCCGTACCAAAAAAAGGTAGTCGTGCCGACCCTGCCAACTACAGGCCAATCTCAGTCACGTCCATACTCTGCAAGACTATGGAACGTGTTCTGAACAACAGGCTCCTGGCATACCTAGAAGCTAACGACCTTCTCAGTGACCGACAGTACGGTTTTCATGAAAACCGGTTAACTGGTGATCTTCTAGCGTATGCCACACACATCTGGAGTGAGGCCATCGAGAAACACGGAGAAGTGCTCGCCGTTTCTCTCGACATCTCGAAGGCCTTCGACAGGGTTTGGCATGATAGCCTTATAGGTATACTAACATAATATATTAACGGGCGTGCCAGCTTCCGTCATATAGGTATATTAACAGGCGTGCCAGCTTCCGTCATACGGTTTGCCCACTAGTCTCTGTGTGTGGATATCAGATATCTTGAGGGACCGGTCAATTCGAGTAGTCAGTCCCTCAGGGGTCGGTTCTCTCTGCAACACTCTTCCTGTTGCATATAAATGACCTGCTTAAACCCGGAATATTTGGGTATGCAGATGACTGCACGGTTGATGAGAGTTATGTATCCAACGCATTTGTGCTAGTGGTGCACAAATCCAATCACAAAGGGAGGCAATGGTTGAGCGTCTAAACTTGTCCTTAAAAGCAGTCTCCGATTGGGGCGATGCTAACCTGGTAAAGTTTAACGCTTCCAAAACACAGGCGTGTTTATTATCCGCATAAAGGAGTCTTTTCGATCAGACTCCAACTTTTCGAGATGTATCCATACCAGTAACTGACCATCTTGAGGTACTTGGTATGTCGTTAACCTCAAAACTCAATTTTGGGTCTTACATTGAGACAAAAGCCCAACTAGCTGCCAAAAAGCTGGGAATCCTTGCAAAAGTGAGACGGTACTTCACTCCGGAACAATTGCTCGACTTGTACCAAGCGCAGGTGCGTTCATGTATGGAGTATTGTTCTCATCTTTGGGACGGTTCAGCTAAATACCAACTTGAGGCTCTTGAAATCATTGAGCGAAGAGCCAAGAGACTTATTAACAGCGACCAGTTGACTGATGCAAAACTTCTGAGCTTGGGGCATCGTCGCATGGTGGAGAGTCTCGCGGTATTTTATCGGATACATTTCGGAGAGTGTGCAACAGAATTACACAACCTAATTCCCCCATCCCCATTCTATCATCGGACATTGAGACAGACTCTTAAGCGACACCGCTATATGGTTGATATTCCACAAATGCGAACGAAGCATTTGCCTCCACATTCATTATGCGAACTGCAAAAGAATGGAATTCCTTACCTGAGTCTGTGTTCCCTGATAAATACAATATGGGAGTCTTTAAGTCGCGAGTGAATAGGCATCTTCTAGGCAAACGTGCTCTATCGTCGACCGCATCGTCACTTACCATCAGGTGAGATGGCGGTCAAACCATTGGTTTCGTGAATTAAAAAAAAAAATTGTTACATATAGATATGGTTGACTGGGGAGGATTATAATACAGTACAAATACAGAGGTCAATTCTAGTAGTACTGCCTTTTTTTAAGTGCAGTTACACGAAGAGGTCTTCCACAATGGTTTTTCATTTTAATTTGCATACATTTCTTTAAAACGGCAATAAGCAACCTCCACCTTACAACTCCAATTTAGTAATGCCAATCATAACATGATCTGGTCTAAATATATTATATCCACTTTCAAGAATCTCATGGTCATAAACAGAATAATTGAGCCATGTCTCGCAGAGCAAAATTATGTTAAAATATTTTTTTAATGCATTCATCATTATAATCTCGATACTGAAACATTCAATTATTTGAGTATTCAGCTTGTCTGTCGACGTAAATCAAATCATTATAATTTATTATCTTTATTATTTACACTACTGGGGGACCCTGAATGTAACACAGAAGTATGTCTAGTTTATAGACAGTCCTGGGTAACCCACCAACTAAGGCTATTACTTGTTCTCCACTTTGCAAAAAGTGGATTCTACTCTTGTCTTGGAACCTGGTAAGGAGGTCAGCACCTATGATACAAAGATGTCCTGAAAAATCCTCTCAGCATCAGTAATATAGTCTCTGGTACCTGAGAGAAACTTGCCGCATGAACTGAACATGGGAAAGCACAATCTATAAACCCTAAATTTTTTAAGAAATAGAACCCCTCGAATTCAAACACTAAATTGGGGGCTGAGTCACCCACATCCGTAGGAGGATACCCCTTAAGTCTGACTCCCTACACGTGGTCCCCGGGTGGTGCTAATCAGGTGACATTTGAGAGGTGGTAGAGCATTTTGTGAGTTGCTTCGCCTGGCTTGCTAACGAAGTAGCTTACCACCATCAAGTTGAAAGTCTGCCGCCAAGCCTAATACGGTTTTCCGGCAGTTATCCTTGAGAGCCTGAGTATTCCAGGTCTAGTGTGTTTACCAGCTACGATCACATCGTCACTTACCATCAGGTGAGATAGTGGTCAAACACTAGACTGTAACAAATAAAAAAAAAAAAAAAAAAAGATAGACTTAAGGCATCCCTACAGCTGCATAGCTGTACAGCTGCATAGCTGTAGGGATGTATATGCATATAATAACTCTGTATTTTAGACTAGCTGACCTTCCCGGCGGTCACGCCCGTGTTGAAAAACACATTAATGCTATCATTGAGAAAACTTGTGTTCCCTCCAGAAAACAAACCCACTGCTTAGGAGGCGAATGTGTACCCATTACATTACACCAGCATTACATACATTACTTACACCAGTAAACATAAAAAATTTAGAAATGCTTTCACAATCAAAGCCCCACAATAAGTTTAATGACTTGTGTTGTAAGGCCGTAAACATTCACATCACATGATCACATAATATAGGTACAATATTCAAATCAAACCCAGAATCAGAAACACAAATATTCCACATGAAAAAAACTTGTGTTACCACTGGGGATTAAACCTGATGCTTTGATGGCGCCCTCACACCCAACTATGCCAACGGACTTTTCCAAGTTCATAAATCTATTCTAATATTATAAAGTTTATTTGTTTGTTTGTTTGAATGCGCTAATCTCAGGAACCACTGGTCTGATTTGAAAAATTCTTTCAGTGTTGGATAGTACATTTATGGAGAAAGGCTAGACCAATACCCAAGCTCGAGCAATAAGGGGTGCACAAAACCAACCCTAACCCTAAACCCAAATAGTTTGCGCAGAACAGTGCTGAGTGTTTCCAAATTGCCAAATTATGTATATTAGAAATAGCAAATAGATTTTTTTTATAATTTATGATTATTGTACCCACCCAGTAATGTTCTATGTGTAATTTTGGATATATATATATTTTTAATTTTATTTTTTCTGAGCATGAGATTGAAGCCAAAGTTCAGGTGGCCACTAAGAAACTGGGTATCCTCGCAAAGGTTGGGCGATGATAAGCTAATTGAGTCCAAATTGCAGTCTTGGTCACTGATGTAAGGTTTCAAGTCTACTTTTATAATTCTACAAAAATCTAAATCAAGCACAATCGTCAGGTTAAGGATTACTACCCACAGTATCAATTACATCTAAACATCCATCCTAATTACAATGTCTAGAATAGAATATAGAATTTCATTTCATTCCAGTATCCATATATCTGAAACAGATATTCCATAGATTAAAAAGCTAGGATGGCTTGGGTAGACGCTGAGAGGGTGATATGCACAAAACATCCCAACCAGCATTTCAGAGCATAACTTCTACCCGCATAAAATTAGAAATATGTCCATGGTCATATTTCCAATTTTATCTATTGATAAGCAATTTTCACATCAAGTTTAATGACTTGTGTTGTGGGTGGCAGAAAAATTCACAACAAGCCCAGAACCAGCACAGATATTTTCCTAGGGAAAGTTATATTTGGAAACTTGTATTCCCACAAGAAATCAAAACTATCTGATCTGCCTACGCAGCTACACAACCAACTAAGCCAATGAGTCCACAATGCAATTTAATTCAAGCACTGGTATTATTAGGGCCCTGTTAACTTTAACCCACTACTTTATCAAAAGTAAATAGCATGCTTAAATAAAAATTGCAAGAAACAGGGCCACCAGAAAAAATGCTACCAAATTTAGCAATATCATGACTCACGACGAGATGTTTGGCATTGCGGAGCGCGCGCGCCAGCCGGCGGCACTTGTCTCGCAGCTCGCGCGGGCTGTCCTCCACCTCGCGGGCGCGCTCGGCGGCGCGCGCGCGTCGCTCCGCCGTGGCAGCCGCGGCCGCGCGTCTCTCGGCCGCGCGCTCCGTCTCTGCGCCGCCCGCCGCCGCTGGTACCGCGCCGCCGCCGCTGCCGCCGCTGAGCCGTGCGCTGGAACGCAGCCCGCGCGCCATCTCCCCCGCTAGATCCTCGGCTCGCACTGCCGCAACCTTCGCTCTCGCCCGCGATTCTCCCGCATCTCGCACGGTACCCTCGATATTGCCGGCTCTCGAAACTGTCCGACACCTATCGTGCTGTTTTAAGTTGTTTTGACTACCTACTTAAGCGTCACTCGACAGACTATCTCCTCTCTTTTCTCACCGCGACTCGAGCATTTTAATTTATTTGGAGCACTAGTCAAGTCGAACCAGCCAAACACTCGAACATTAGGCCGACGCTGTTTGTCTGTTTTGGCATTTGTCAATGTCGTAAGTTAACAACTGTTGCTGTCACTTCAGAGTACAGATGACATTTCAACAATGCTTGCTCAATACAAGACAGACTAGCTCAACGGTATGGTCAAGCACGCTGAGCCTAGATAATAGCGAATAAAACATTTTGCGGTTAATACAAACAAATAGGCGTATTTACCATCACAGCCCCTCGCTAAGTTCAAAGACTTGTATCGTGGATACGGAAACGTTTACATATCACATCCAGAACTAGAAAATGGGAAGCAGGGAACCGAACCTAAAACCCACAGAGCAGAGGATAATACTTGTCCACTACGCTAATTTGGTCGTCATTATTGGTAATGTTTTTAGAAATTATGAAAATATCTTGGGAACTTGCCTAATGCCAAAGCCATCGAGATAGGAAACAAACCTACGGTTATTACTTTAGCTACAAAATCCTTGGCCAAAGCACATAATTTGGTTACAGTTCTATTTCATCATCATCATCAGCCTATTTACAAATGTATCCACGTTTGTGTAGGTTTATACTTATTTCGTGAAGTTTGTGTAAACCCGAGGTGTATTTGCTTGTAGGATGATGATCCTAATCGTAATTTGCTGCTTCTAGTAAAACATACGCATCAATTTATTTAAGAATAGGTACATATTATATAAACATAAACACCATCACACTTACAACCCCACACTAAGTTCGATGAGTTGTGTTGTGGGTGCCGGAAACATAGATCACCAAGAACCAGAAACACAAACTTCCCTTGGAGATAAAACTTGTGTTTCCGCCGGAAATCGAACGCGACACGCGTTGCTTAAATAGCGAAAGCTCACCCAACTTACTCAACGTGCACTATGTAAGAGAAAAATAAAACTTAAGAAGTAAGCGTGCTAACTTCATCAAAAAAACTTTGAAATATTAATGGTTAGTAATCCACCATTACTACACAATAACCTCCCGGCTCCCGGTAGGGAGTAATAGTATTCTGTGAAAATAACACTCGAAGAATCACAAGTTTTAGAAAATAATCCAAGATAAATAACGCCATTTTTTTCCCTTTCACGCCAAATTTAAACTCAACAGTAATTAATGTCCATTTAAGACGTACAATAACACTGTCCAAAACTATTACGTATGATCATCGAGATAGGAAACAAACCTACGGTTAATTACTTTAGCTACAAAATCCTTGCGTATATATATATATATATACGACGTAAATAATTGAAATAATAGAGAAAGACAAAATAATTCCGTAGTTATTATCTCTATCACTTCGTTTATTTTTTCATAGTGCACACTCTATGTTTCCTTGTGCATCTAGGTCTCCCGGTAGGAAGAAATAGTATTCTGTGATCTTTAGCCACTTGACGGCAGCTGACAGTTGTCACTGTCAACAGTGTCAACCTAAAAACTGTCTTTTGGAGTTTGACAGGTATGGCTCGCTGTGGTTTCGTGTGATAAATCCTAAAAAATCGCTTATTTCGCTGCTTATAACTACGATATATGGTATTTAAGTTAACTAGATTGAAGCGTTTTTTAATGTTTCATATATATTTATTGTAAAATAAAATTAATATTTCAGTGCGACACTCCGACTATATTGTCATCTCACTATGGTAAGAAATTATATATACCTAGTAAATTACATATTTAGGTAACTGTGCAGCGTGTCTAACTTGTTAATGCAATTAAAATAAGTAACAGTATACGCTGCTAACATCTATGAGTTAATATAGCCACCTCGTACGAGCCTGTGTTTATGTTTGTGTTGTTCCGTTTCAGCCGCGTGAAATTAAAGATATCAAAGACTTCCTACTGAAGGCGCGCAGGAAAGATGCTAAATGTAAGTAGAATTTTACATAAACTTGTGTTATCCATTCAGCTACAACGTTAATTAGTTTTAAAAGCACATACAAGCTTAAACAAAGTTATACAAAGAGGTCTTGTAATTAGCTTGCCCCCCTTAATATACACGCTTTGAATGTGCGAGTCGTTAGGGTGTCGCACTGAGGAAAACTGACTGGAAAATTTCGCTTATAAATTTAGTCTAGGGCAGTCATCAATAGGTACGACGACGAGCCAAGCGAGGAGTGGTTGAGTTTCTTATGACCACAACGCGCGAACCGAGCGAGAGAAACGAGCGTACCGCGGCAGCAGCCGGCGAAGCGCCAGAAAAACTTTGTTTTTATTATATGATGCACTAATTTTTAAATTGACTTTATATAATAAATAATTGTTTTGTACATTGCGGGGCTGTGAGTGCTTTAAATTAAATGTTGTTCTTACTAAAGAATATTGTCTTGGATAGTTCTATTGAATCGCGAAATATAAACACATGCTTAATTGGCAGTCAACATGGTCTGTAATTTTTTAAAGTGTCTGCACCCTTCTCGACACCTTCTACAGAGATAGTAGACCTGAGCAGAAGATAGTTGAGTGGAACAAGCGGAGAAATTTTCAGACAATGTATGTTATTAAGTAATGCAAATAAAGCAGATTCTATAATGGTTCCATCTCATCGCAGTTGAGCTTAAACATGACAATAGTGCTACATGTAATATATAGCCCGCATAATCAGGGAAGCAATTACACAAAAAAACTTTCAGGTGAAATGCCAACTAAATCTTCTTTTCGCAATAGTCAGTCCATTTGTGACGATTTAAATCATAGGTTTTTTTGATAACCATAGATATATGAATTGTAAGATCGGAGTATCTTTCCAAAGATCGTAGACTCCATAGAAAACCTCAATGTTTATTGAATCAAGATAGCTATTCATTCATTTCATTAATGCTGGTAGCCCTTTGTGTAGGGGATGTATGGAGGAAAACGAAACCATAGAACACGTAATAGCTCAGTGTGCTGTCACTGAAGAAATTAGAGTCAATACTGGAATGCTAGAGCAACATTCTACAAAACATAAAGACTCACCTGAAGACTCACAGAATTCAATTACAAATACAACAACTTCATCACTGGAACAGTTATGCCAGCACCCAAAAACCACACTCCGTTATTTTAAGGAGCTGGGGTGGATGGGGTAGTTCCTGGCACGGGGAAATGCACAATACACCCCAAGCGGGACGTCAGTGCAGGCAATATGGGGGCGTTACCCCCATATTGAATAAGAATAAGATAATGCTGGTAACACTTTCGCAATTCAATTTGGTAGCTGTCAAAATCTATTTTAGTCCTGTCATTTCAACTTTAAAATTTTGTTCGATGTAGAATCAGAGCGTTTAGGTATTCCTTGATTAAGATTAGCTTATTTTTAGGATAGTTTAGGTTAGTTTGGTGCTCTACCGAATTGCTACCATTATCACTCTTATCAAGTGATAATGGCACATTGGGTTAATTAATTTCTATACAAAAAAAGCATGTGTGTCTAGTTTATTGTGATTTGTTCAACTAACTAAGGTACAATATTTACATGTACATATCACATGTAAGCACTAAGCAGGCAACAATGACATCTCACCTGATACGTGAATCATTGTGAATGATGTGGAGCATTGCATTTTTCAGCTGTCAAGATAAAGAAGAATCCTGAGAATGTGAAGTTCAAGGTGCGCTGCTCGCGCTTCCTCTACACACTAGTCATCACTGACAAGGAGAAGGCTGAGAAACTCAAGCAGAGTTTACCACCAGGTATGTTTGCTCACTTTTTTTATGCTTAAAAAGCCACAGCTGTTCAGTATGAAATATGGCTGAAATATATTTTTTTATGTTACCAAGCTAATGTTTAATCACAATCTCACCCGATGGAGAGTGATAATGTGTAATAAGTGTTCACTCACTTCTTAAACATTAGAGGATGTGGCATTGTTGTGTGGTTAGTATACAGTTGACAGTACTTGTACAGCCATCTGTGATAATTTCCAGCCACCCCAGAAACATTTTAACATTAATCAAAGATCTTCTTATGAGTATAAGAAGGCCTGGCGTCTCCCAAACAGAATAACATAAGAAACGAGCACATCAACTCTCAAACTCAAACTCACTCAAACTCAAACTCAACACTTTTACACTCGCAGCCTCACACTTTGTTTAAAGACTTGTTATGCTGACACTCTTTCCTCAGTATTATGTTGAGCTTGCAAACCTATTCAGGCTAATAGTGTTGTAACATTAACATTCTTCATAAATTGTTTTATTCGTTTTATTATACTAAGACTTGAAACGGTATTGTTAAAGAAATGTTAATAAACAATATTAGGATTGTTGTTACATGTAGTAGCCGTACCCCGCGGCTTCGCCCCCTATTATCAAGTTAAAAAGTAGCCTATGTGTTAATCCTATGTATTAATGTTAACCTCTATTAGCTTAACAAAAAAGTTCATGGAGGTATAAATCTAACATAAATAGCCTAGATTAGTGATTGCATACCAAAAACTAAAACATAGTCTTTGACACTTATACAGGATAGTCTTACTATCTAGTAAAGTAATTTTCAATGTTGGATTTATAGTAATTCCAGACATTACCTATTACTAAGACTTCATTATATTGTTAGTGTAGATTTTAAGTTAAAGATAAAAGAAGTATGGTGACTTATCATGAAATCTGAAACACTGACTTGTGACTTTTAGACAGTATGTAATCACTGTATTACGTATGCTTGTTATACTGCGAGTGCAATAGTGGTCATACTCTATTTAAGTCTCTTTAGATACCATATATTCATATTCAATTAATAAAATACATGTAAACCTAGCTTAAGTTTGAAATAGTGAAGTAAATAAATGGCTGTACACAGACCAGAGAAAACCAGAAGAGAAAAGGAATGAAAATAAAAATTAAAGCTATGGCTGTAATAAATATATATAAGAAAAGTATAAGAAAATAAAGAAAAATAATTCATTTGCAACAATAACAAAATACATTGGATAAACAATTCATATTAAATCTCATAATTTATTGTCGTAAAATGCTCCAATTCAGCAGAACGCTGGTCATACAACCAATGCTGGTCTTCTGTAATTTTGGAAACATTAAGTGATGCCACTGTACATGACATGCCAACAGATATCCTTAAAAACCATTAGAGTAACACGTACATAATGTATAATGGAAATGTTAAATATCTTAAATAGACCTTCAAAAAAGCCCGTGGCAGCATATATTTAGTTTTAAGTTAGTTGTAAGTTTACATTTATGTGTAAGCCATTATCGCCAAAATAGTGAACCATAAATACAAATAAAAAAATATAATTTATTTCTAATGCAACAACTAAACAGATTTGGAATGTGCATCGCTTATACCTATAGGATAAACACAAAGGCTTTTTTAATTTTAACTTGATCAACGCGAGTGAAGCTGTGGGGCACGGTATATAATAATTAAAACACAAGTTATATTATTGTATGTCCGAAACGAATAAACTGTTGACGGAATTTATAACAATAACACCTACAAATGTACACAGTTATACAATAAATCGTATTCTATTCTAGAAAGCTTAAAAAAACCGCCTTCACCACTTTATATTCAGAACCCTTAAATTAATTAAATATGCATAATTGAAGATAACTCTGATCTTGATAAAGTAGGTTAAAACATGAAATACAATGAAAATGACAGTGAATTTATTTAATAATGCATACATATAAATTTAAAATAAGATAGCTTAAAAACCTAATCGACTCAAATTTATCCATTCAACATTAAATTCCTAAAATTTTATTGATATCAATTGTGAACTAATAATTTAGCCATAGTATATGATTACATAGATTCGTTATTGGCATTATTATGGATCTAATTCAATAATATGCCTAAAATGTTATTTAACTTATGCTTACCATCCACAACCTCTATTAATATCAATTTCTTCTTGTTTCAGGTCTTCAGGTTAAGGAAGTTAAGTGATGTGACTTAGGATAAAATAAAAAATATAAAAACTATGTTTATTGTTTTATGTATATCAACCTACGTAGTTCACCACAGTGTGCTGTGGGAAACATTCATTGCGGTACGCCCCAGTGTACTTAACTGGGGCGTACCGTTTATAAATTTAAGTTTGTATGCTCGGGTAGCAGGAACTAGTCAAACTATAGTCAGCCATCTATGACATGCCTATGGGCCTCCACGCGAATCAATGGAGAATTCCAAAGAAATAGCTATTCTTACCCTGCCCTCATTATGGGTACATATTTAAATGTATACATTTAAATATATGTTTAAGTTTCTAATTTCCTAATATCTAATGTACAAAATACACGATCTTAAAATCTGTAAAATGTGTTATTAGTAATGGTTGAAACACTGGTTCTTCCAACAAAGGTTCTTCTCGAGACGGCTGTAATTTTGGAATCTGGCAGTAGAGTTGTTAAATTTTACGAGTGCCTCTTTCGTTTATTCACATGGGCCCCATGTGAATAAACGAATTTGATTGATTTGAGCATTAAAATGCATATATCATTATTAGTTCATTATACTTAAAATTACTATTGAATGCTAGAAATTGTTACATTAAATCCATCAAATCAAATAAAAAGTTTTAACAAATTTTACTTATGAAGTCATGTTCCCGTGCTACCGTCATCGAGATAGGAAACAAACCTACGGTTTAATACAAATACTTTGGCTACAGTATATACAATATACACCATCGACTTACACCGTCAATGGTGCAGATGACACTGCTGAGATAAACATTGAAGACCTTGCTTTCCTTCTAGTGTAATGGTAGAAACTACCAGAACTTCCTTTGTAGTTTCGGAGCGATGAAAGTCACGTTTTTCGAGATCGTATGATATCTTAGTAGGAGTAACTATACATATAGCTAGCTAAGTATAGAGTAACCTACACTAAAAAAGTATTTTCTCTTGAAATGCTTATAGTATAGTATATTATATAGTATATTTTGCACTCCTGGCTTTGGTAGGCCAATTATAATTTAGGAAGCAAGCCATATATCCTTGTAGTGCTGTGTAAGGCATTGTAAAACACGCGTATCTATAAAAACCGTTAATAATGTTCAGCTTTACACGTAAACCAACATATCTCCTTGATTTTGACTTTGGTCCGCCCTCTACATAAGTTTTCTCTGAGAGTTGGGTAGTAGTATTTACAGATTATCGGAGTTTCGTGATGGTTTTAGTGTGACAAATCCGAGGGGCAGGTAGTTGGTATTTAGGAACCAAAAGCCGCTACCTAAGAATAAATCGATTTTATAAGATTTTAAGCATTAGGGTCCTGGAAAAGGGTTACTGAAATTAATAATAAATAATACGAATAACGAATATGCAGTAAAACTCATGTTATCTATCATAACTCTGGCACAGTTTAAGCATAGTAGAAATATATGCTAGCTACCAACTTAGGTAAGCTTTCAAATATGCAGGACTTAAGACCGTACCTACCACTTCTGACGGGACCTAAAAGTCGTGTCTAGCTGTCATTGTGGTGGTGGGGAATTGAAAAGGAGCTGGGAGTTGCAAGCGTTTTAGTCTTTATTTAACTTTTTTTTATTCTCTATAATAAAACATTTGACCACTATATCACCTCATGGAAATCGATGGTGCAGCCTAAGATGTAGCATGCTTACCTAAAAGATATCTATTCTCTCTTGACTTGAAGACTCCCAGATTATACCGTTCGGGAAAAAACTGGGGCATGGTTCGCAGTACGGATGATAAACGAAAAAGCGAAATGCTTCGAGTGAACTGGAGATGTTTTTTTTTATGCTAGATAGGCAAGCATTTGACCGCTATCTCACCTGATGGAAAGTGACGATGCAGCCGTAAATGGAACATGCTTGCCTAGAAGGTACCTACCTATTCACTCAAGCCTTGAAGACACCCAGATTATGCCGTTCAGGGAACAAAGGCGCAGGCAATGAGTTCAAATCCTTCGCTGTACGGATGAAAAAAGTAGAAACGAAACGCTTCGAGCGAACTGGGGGTATGTCAACCATAAATGGATGACGTTTGACAATTTGTCTTGTTGTTTGATGGTGAAAAGAGCATGGAGGAATTATATCATGTAATTCCTGAGCACACTCTAAAATGAAAGCGATGTCAACTATAAATGGATGACGTTTGCCAGTTTGTCTTGTTGTTAGATGTTATATGGGCTTGCGGTGAGTTACCAAGTGTAATTCCTGTGCACATTCCCCAACATGTAAACGATAGAATACCGATAGCTTGCGACCTTACTTCGGTGACCAAGGATCTTCAATTTGGACTCGACTAGCTTATCATCGGCTATGAGTCTTTTCATTCGTAGGTCGATGGTTATTTATTAATAAGCTTGATGCTCTCAACTCACATACGCGCACACTCAAAAACCGACACGCTGAGATTTACTATAATGCTAGATGCTTACTTGGTACATGCAAATGTTACACTTGAAAACAACAAATTAGATTTTGTAAAGAAAACTGTTTTCTAAGAGTTGACTATGGACTCAAAACTGCAGTGGGTCCCTGTGCTTGCATGTCGCTTGAGTTCCGCTGCTTATGCGATCCGTAAAATTAGACAATTGACTGATGTAGCGACGACATGGCTGGTTTACTTTTCATATTTTCATAGTTTGATGAGTTACGGAATCTTGCATCGGGGATCTGCTTGCGATGTTGAAACCTAATTTTATTCTAAAAAAGAGAGCTGTTCGTGCAATGTATGATATGGGTCCGAATCTCTAAGGGAATTCTTTAAAGAAACAAGTATATTTACCATGCCTTTGCTTTACATCTTTAAAAATATTATGCATGTTCGCAAATATATTGATAGAAGCGACGCACACATATACATAATATTACAGTGCGAAGAGTAGAAAATAAAGTAATTAAATTAATTTCTTTTTTTCAAATTCAAATTTATTCAATTAAATTACACACAGATACCTCCAAAACATCGTGTTTAAATACAATTAAAGCCTAAATATTATTAAGTACCTAGTAACAGAAAACTTAACCTAGTGAGATCTTTATTATTAAGATTAATTCAAATTCAAATTTCATTATTTAGACAACTTACAGTCCATGGGTTAGTAAACACGTAACTAACTATAAAAATAACTTATTAACTAGTGTTAGTGTATGGGCGATAAAGTGTTAAATTAAATTGAAAGAGTTATTTTTAAAACTGAAGCTGAGGCATACCATCCGGGCGAGTGAGATAATAAATTCTAAAGAATCTATTTGATCATCACCCCGATGAAATGTCTCAGCACAGGCGAACAAACATCCTCCGCAACAACTTTCAGAATGCTGTTGTGACTCCCTCGCACCCTCCTCACCAACGACGCGATTTTCTTTCGAATAACGGCGTGGAAGCCATCGGTACGAGCTTGCGCGAACATTCCGGAGGCACTACACCAGCGAGGGAGTCCCACCAGCATTCTGAATATGTTGTTATACTGCACTTTTAGCGTAGAGAGCGATTTTTTGGTATGACTGGTCCACAGGCTACCCGTGTACATTCCCTGGCAATATGCTTTGAAAAGCGTAATTTTGACCTGTTCTGTACATCGGGCGAACCTGCGGGCCAGCATATTACCACGGACCGCCAGAGCCCTACGCTCGCGTTCTATATCTACATCGTCTTTAAGGTCTTCGGTAAGATAATGCCCGAGGTATTTGAAATTAAAAACTCTGTTGAGACTTTTGCCATTTAGGGTAATGGGTGGAATGATTTCAGGGCACTTACCGGCGGCCTTAAAGACCATGTACTCGCTCTTCTTTACATTATACGCTAAGCCATGTGAAGTAGTATACGTTTCGCAAAGCTTAAGCATCTCTCGTAGCCCTTTAACTCTCGGACTCAGCAGCACCATGTCGTCCGCATAACTGATGCTATTGAAACTAACACCCCCCACGCGGCATCCGACACGCATGCTGCTGAGACCGACAATAAGTTCGTTAACATATAGGTTGAAGAGCTTAGGTGAAGTTAACCCCCCCTGCCTCACCCCACATTCCAAACCGTATGCTTCCGATAGAGAGTTGGACCACCTAACTTGATTGGTCTGGTTAGCGTACCAGAACTTAAACATATTTAGCAATTCCCCCGGTATACCACTGTCCGCCAGTTTTCTCCAAAGCACATCATATGACACGAGATCGAAGGCTTTGGAGAGATCTAGGAAACAGGCGTATACAGGAGTCTTACGATTTGTATAGTATTGGACAGCATACTTGAGGCTTAAAATTTCTTTCAGTGCTTTCAGTGGAAAGTCCGGGCTGAAACCCGAACTGTGCGTCGTGTATATCAAGGTGTTTTTGCAAGCATTTATCAAGTAAGCTGTCCAATACTTTAGCGATCGCCGTAGCCAATGAAATCGGACGGTAATTACCCAGATCCGAGATATCTCCTGTCCTATTCTTTACTATTGGAACAACAACCGTCTTCATGAGTTCAGTCGGAAGATAGGAATGGCCAATGCAAATACTAAACAGCAAGGACAGGACCCTCGGAAGATGGACACCAGCATGCTTTAGGTGTTCGATGATAAGTCCATCATGTCCAGGGGATTTGCCTCTACTCATCCCGTTAATAACAAATTTTACTTGACGAGAAGAAAAACGCATCAGAGGCTCCTCCCGCGGACTGAAGGTCTGAGCATCGTCCGCACTTGCTGACGGACCTAGCGGAGACTGCACCTGAAAGTGTCTCATAAAGAGATTTGCAATATTCTCCGGATCACTAACACCTCCTACATTCGCCGGAAGGCCAGGCTTAACGTCCAATTTACCAGTGGCTTTCCAAAACTCATAAAAGTTTTTATATTTATATTTTTTTATTTTTATTTCAATAAATGCTTAATCTTAATAATAAAGTGAGATCTTTATTATTAAGTTTACTATTTAGATTAAGCAGAACGAATAAATCTTTTATGGCAAATCGGTGGCAGGCGATCACCCATCCAAGTACTGACCGCGCCCGACGTTGCTTATTTCGGTGATCGGACGAGAACGTGGTATGGCTTACAACTATAGCAAAAAGTGTCGTTACAACTTTTGGTCTTAATTTTTTCCGTCTAGCCCCCTTTTTTTTTAAGCTATTGCATAGCTTCTCTCGCGGGCCTTGAGCGTGGAGACCGAATCCAGAAATTCCGTAAAGAAATTAACCTAACACCCCCCACTCCGACCGGCACAGCGGTGACACTTTTTAGCTATCGATGAATAACAGAACTTTTAATGACTTTTTTTAAATATCACGCTTGTCTCTTTAGTTCAGCAACTCGCCTCTAGGTGGCAGGAAAAAAATACTGCATAAATAAATAATTATAATTGCATAAGTTGATAAAAAATGCTATGCCATAGCTTTACCACGGCAGTCCCCGAGTGCCACACGTCTTTTTATTTTTATTTTTTTGTGGGGCGGAAAATGCCTTGCACTTCCCTTCCTTCCCAGGGGTGAAGGAAAGAGGTATGTGGGGCTCGAACCCACTAAAAATCCCCCCGTGAGCAGTCCCTCGCCGAGGTGGGGCATTTCAATAAATGCTTAATCTTAATAATAAAGTGAGATCTTTATTATCAAGGTTTACTATTTAGATTAAGCAAAACGAATAAATCGTTTATGGCAAATCGGTGGCAGGCGGTCACCCATCCAAGTACTGACCGCGCCCGACGTTGCTTAATTTCGGTGATCGGACGAGAACGTGGTATGGCTTACAACTATAGCAAAAAGTGTCGTTACAACTTTAAGTCTTAATTTTTTCCGTCTATCACCCTTTCGCAACGCGCGATAAGGAACTTTCGTTCCAAAATGCACCGAAGTTGTATTTCTTGCCAGGTTCTTCTCGAGATGGCTGTAATTTTGCGGCAGAAGAATTATTAACATTCATGAGTGCCTCTTTGGGGATCATGTGAATAAACGATTTTGATTTGATTTTGGTTATTTATTAATAAAATTGATTTATGTACCTATGACTTTAACTTAAAAACATAGGTACCTATATATTCGTGATAAGGAACTCAATTATTTATTGTTACATATCTTTATATATAATTCTTCTGTAGGTATGTGTGTATTTGACCAAACTCCTAAACGACTGGAAGAAAATTTTCATGTGCTCGAGTGGACTAAATAGTAGTTAATATTCGCAATTTGAGTCGATAAATAATGTTTTAAATTAATTGATCAAATCTAGTAGTCATATTCTCTTAAATAATAATCATCATTACTCACATGTCATGAGTGTCTGTTAGGGCTTCACGAGATGTTAGCATTTCAGGCAAGTAAGGCCCGGCGCGGCGCGTCGCGTCGCGTATGTGACGGCAGCAGCAGTGAGCGCGCGGCCGGCGTCGGCGACGGATGCGAGTGCCTGCCTCGCTCAGCACCGCACGACCTCCGAACCCGATCGCGATCGCTCGACTTCACGCGCGCCGGTACTGCGCTGAGCCGTCCTTATTGTATTGAAGTTTTCCGTGCATTATCTGGAACTGACGTGACAAAACTGCACTGCTCCCAAATCGATAAAAAAAAGTAAGATTTTAACTAAGGTTATAAATTACCAATAGGTTGATTACAATTTTATTATTTAATTCGTCGATACACCGTACAAGCGAGTAAATTTACTGGCTCCTTGTAAGTTGCATATTGAGGTCTAAGTTAGTATCTCTTGGTACAAAGAAGGTCCGATTCCAAAGCTTTATCAAACAAATTTTATTGGAGTACGACGTAAAATTTTATTGGAGTACGACGTAAAATATATGATAACGCTCCGTGGCTGTGACTATTCAATGTATTTACTATGTATCTACTCGAAGACAATAACCAAAACGTAGTCATAATATTATATTTATACGTGACTTAGTAAGCACCTCACGGCGCGTTTCAGTTGCCGAAGCTCTACCAATTATCGAACCAGTTAGCGCTGTGGGCTAGTCTTTGCTTTCTGCGGCGTTGTGCGATTCCCGGCAGGAGTAAAATGTTCTTTCTGAAGGCCATCTATGTTATGGGTCCGCACGAATCTCAGGGAATTAAGCATAAGCTTACCAAGCCTTCGTCTACATCTTTGAAAATATTATGCATGTTCACAAAAATATTGATAAATATAAATTCAGAAGCGACGCACACAATCTCAATACTAGATAATAATATAAGCATAAAATTGCGGTGCGCGCATTTAAATCTTTTTTGATAAATGTTGTTAAATTCCTAAAACTAACTGTATTACCACTGGGAAAGTTTAAATCAGTAAACGGGCATTAATAAAATTAAGAAAGCTTATTATATATGAGTACATTAATGACAAGGAGCATGGAAGTGAACTGTGCAAGCGCTTTCCGGCGACTACATAATATTACAAATATACTTACCTAGGTTAATATAATTCCTGTATTAGTCATATAAGGAAGTTTAAGATGTGTAAAATATTAATTGAGTGCTATTAAATTATATCATTGCATCCCTGTTGGTACGAGTAGGTGACGATGGCTGTGAGTTGTCGATGACGGAAATGCACGTTAGGTCTAAAATGGGTCCTGGCTCTCAAGGGTAGCTGTCGGGACACCGTTTGTTGCTTGGATACATTTTTTCTTTTGCCAGCCTGGCGAGTTTTTAATAGCGCTCTACTACCATATGGTGGTGGAGCATTGTTAAATGCTCGCTTAAACAGTCGAAAGACTTAAATTATACTTGATAAGAAGAGGTGAACTGATTATAGCGTCGGCTCTATTCGAAAGAAACGTCTGTAAAAGTATAGTAACAACGCCTTTACTAGACCGTAGCGCGTAGTTAGGCGTTAAAAGACTACATCATTCGTAATTAATTTGCATAAATTGTAAGATTTAGCTCAAGCGCCAATTCACCGACGCAAAAGCACTGGTATGGTGGGTTACTTTAGACAACCAAGAATATCTACATTAATGTTGAATAATTAAACGCAAGCAAAGCTTAAAAAAACTGACATTACCGCTTTATCTTCGGAACCTTGAGCAGATTTAATGTATTAAACACGCATTATTGACTATAACTCAAAAACTAGAGATCTGATCTTGATCAATGGGACCACATGAAAGGCACCAGCTTTCAAATAAAAAAAGAATATAAATAACTTTGGAAGTCGGTTAAAAGAGGACATCGTCAAAGTAGTCCACAAAATAGGCATTATTGAAATATATACAAATATATATTTCTACTATTGATATTTTAAGAACTTCTGATGAGATCTTGATCGAATTTAAATGGTACCAATTAGAAAGCAATATCTTTTAAACTAAAAAAAAAATTCGAAATCGGCTTACGTGGAGAGAAGTTATGAGGTAACACATAAAAAAAAATACAGTCAACTTGAGTACCTCCTCCATTTTTGGGAAGTCGGTAAAAATGAGAACAATTGGTTTTACTTCGGATTATTTATGTATATTATATACCTACTAGCTGCGCCCCGCGGTTTTACCCACGTAAGTTACCGGTAGGTAAGTAGGTACCGGACCCGCGGGAATTCCGGTATAAAAAGAAGCTTATATTCTTTGTCAAGCTCTAGAGTATTTGTGACCAAAAAGGGTAATATTATGTTTAAAAGCCGATGTATGTTTGTTCCTTTATGGCGTTCTTGAGACCAAACGTGTATGCCGATTTTGATGATTCTAACATCAATCCATTTTTTTTTATTTTGCGATTGTTACTGAAGGCACGATAGTAATCAAAATTCAATATGGCCATATTGTGATAAGATGATTTTCACATACCAAAAAATCAAAATCAAAATCGTTTATTCACATGGGCCCCAAAGAGGCACTCATGAAAGTTAATGAATCTATTGCCAGATTCGCAAAAGGACAGCCATCTCGAGAAGAACCTGGCAAGAAACTCGGCGGCGCATTTTTTTTTTCATTTTTTTTTTTTTTTAAAGCTTTCTTAATTTCTAATACATAATTTTCTTAACCTAGGTGTTATTATGGTAGTCGCTAGAAAGAGCCTGTGCAGTTTGCCTCCATGCATCCTTGTCATTAATTTAAGGTATGTGAAAATCATCTTCAGGTTTCTCCTATTATATCATTTTTATTTAAATCACCATTTAGTATCTATAACGATTAAAAGTGGTTAGCAACCAATCTCACTGACATTTTCAATACTATTATAGTGTGGGGCTGTAAGTGTGAAAGCATCATTTATATGTAAGCAGCGGGTATTGGGTGCGATTCCCGGTGGGACCACTAGTTTTCTCTCCAAGGGAAATGTGTATTTCTGGATCTAGGTGTGATATACATATTCAGGCAACCACGACACAAGTCACCGAATTAAGTGTGAGGCTGTGAGTGTGAAAGCGTGTATATGTTTGAATCCCTTGTATAATTTTCATCTCGTATTTTATTTAAAAAATATATATATTTGTATTTTAAAGCAATTTTCAGCATCTATAATTTAAATAGAAAAAAAATCCGCAAAAAAGTTATGGGTACCTAAGTACCCATAACTTTTTTTGTGTCAGATATTATTAAAATTATATTATAAATCCCGCACTTGCTGGACGGAACCCCGACACGCGCCGTCAGCGTCACGTCGCTCCGTGCTCGCCGGGTCAGCGGGAACTTACGCTAACTTTTCTAATTATAAACATCACATAAGGTCTATACTCGAATACTCGGAAGTGCAGCCGCTGCACTAGACATACATTGAAGTTAGCGTCGTGCGTGCCGCTGCACGCTGGCGTGTTGACGAGCACAGCCATCTCACACTTAACTATGCTTATACGGGACGCGGTCAGATTATTAGGAAATCTAAATCTAGTTCGCGACACGATCATCAAGTTCAAGATCTGATCACTAGTTTTTGGGTTAATGTCAATAATGCGTGTGAGCAAGCAAAGCTTAAAAAAACCGACTCCACCACTTTATTTCGGAACCTTGATCAGATTTAACGTATTAAACGCATTATTGACATTAACCCTAAAACAAGTGATCAGATCTTGACCAAATTTAAATGGGACCACATGGAAATCACCAGTTTTCAAATAAACAAATAGTCATCAAAATCGGCGCACAAAGAAAGAAGTTATGAGGTAACTTTTGAGTCGGTTCAAAAAGAGAACATCGTCAATGTAATCCATAGAATACGCATTATTGAGGATAACTCAAAAACTACTAGTCAGATCTTGATAAAATTTAAATGGGATTGGAAAGTAACATCAAACAAACAAAAAAAATATAATCTAAATTAAAGGTAACATACATAAAAAAAAATACAGTCGACTTGAGTACCTCCTCCTTTTTGGGAAGTCGGTAAAAAATACAGTCTACTTGAGTAGGTACCTCCTCCGTTTTTGTGAAGTCGGTAAAAAAACCGATAGGCTCGCCACCCTATGTTAGGTACCACCACGATACGCCACCACTCGATTCAATGAGTCGTTTGGCTCGTCCGCGTCGGTCAATGGATTCCAGAGCTTCAAGTCTGTACCTGGCAGAGTCATCCCGAAGGTGACTACAATACTCCATACATGATCGGACTTGAGCTTGGTACAGATTTAGAAGCTGCCCCGGTGTGAAGTATTGTCTGACCTTACCAAATATGCCCAGTTTTTTGGATGCCAGTTGTGCTCTGGATTCGATGTAGTAGCAAAATTAAGATTGGGCGTCAAAGTGACGCCAAACTGAATGCATGTAGAAAAATCCGTCTTCATCATTAAGCAACAGCCAACGAGTGAGAATGTGGTTAAATGACTCGTCTGAAAGCATAAAAAGAACAGCTCAGTAGGTAATTATAAAGTTTACGTAATGGCCATTACTCAGCAGGTTCGAGTGTTCTGCTAGTATCCGTGTAACGTTTGTTATCAGCTACTAGTAACAATACTATAATTATTATAAGGAGCGTTGCTACGTACGAGTAGTTTCGTGGACCTTAAGAGGTCGTCTTTAAGCCTTACATACTCGTACGTGCGCACACACGGGCATAGTTCCAGGGTTTTCCGTTAAACACTAAATAATTCATGGCACGCGCCGGCTACCTGCCTCACACACACATGCATTACGCACTTCTGTTTGTAACTTGTATGTGGAAGTACAAAATCTGTTTCAAGTGATGAAATTCTTGGTTCTAAGAGAATTTCTCATGCTCCGTACGCATAGCTACAGTACGCAATTTACCTCCCTAAAGTTAAAATCAAAATGGTTGCTACATTCTCGGTCTAGCGTCTATCTTCGATCCTAGTTTTTTTATCAGTTATAAGCTTATCTATAACTACCCTATTGGCTCAGTAAGTCTGCGCTTTCTACGATGCGCAATTTACCTTCCCGACCCAAGAACATTGGTGATAGTTTTGGCTGTGTGATGTAAATGTTTCCGGCACCCACGAAGTTTAATTACTTAGCTTAAAAAATATAGCTATGTGTAACACTCTAAGGTGTAGGGTTGTGAATATGAATGTTTACCTATGTCTATTGTTTGTTTAACCATTCATGTTAAGCGAATGTGTGGTTTGAAAGATTAACTAAGTTTAACGAATATAATATGTTATTGTCATTGAGGCATGATACAAGTCGCTCGCCTGGTGGTTAGTGTCACGCCTTCCCAATACAGATCAGTGCCTACCAGAGTTATTATTGCGCGGCAAAGCACTGCACTCGTCACCTTGAGATATTATTAGATATTATATCTCTTTAAGCCCTGTAATTTCACTGGAAACATTGCTATAACTTCTGCCGAATCACTTAATCAGTTACAGCGGTGGGCTTATATTATATTAATATAGCCTAATTTTAAGCTTTGTTAATATACAGTATTATTCCTTTTTATTAATAAATTATTTATAGGAACAATTATGGAACACTTGGTCAGGTCACTGTACTAATACGTAGCTATCTAAGAGCAGCTGTAAAGTGGCCTTGACAGAGATTACGTAGTGTCATGCAGCGGTACAGAGGCTTTGTCAGATTAACCTAAGATCCTAAGTTTGCACGGAGCTAGACAACACCCGTGCATTTTTGTCATCAACGTAATCTTTATAGTTGTAGTAAGCTTTTTTATTAAGCAGACTAACGTATTTTTTAAATTTCGTTTCGGGTTAATATATGATGTCATTCGGTATTTTACTATAAAAACGTATCGAATTGCCCAGAAAATATTAATGGCTTTTTTGGAGTCTAAAACAAGGCATACTTAATTTGTCTTTATGGCGTGTGTTCAGACTGTGAACATCGCTTCTTTTTTTAGTTTATGGATATTTTTCCGGACGTACATTATATTTTCATATATGTATAAGGAGTGGACCGTCATAATGTTTATATCCTGAAAGATTTCCCTTAGAGAAGTGCGTCGGCTAAGGTTATAAGTAAGTAAGGCATATTAGTAAATACGATTAGGTTTACCAACGCTTTACTGGATACCACGCTAAGACGTAGGGAAACATTTCTTGTTGTCTACGAAACTTCGTAGCACCAGCGTAGCAGCTCTCCACACGTATATTATCTGTAGACTAAGTAAGACTCTGTAAGACTAAACTTGTCTATTTTATTGTATTTAAATTTTTTTATTAGTCTCGTCCGGTAAGTTATACTAAATATCGTTCATTTTAAAAATTAACGCCTTCCTGTTAAGATTTGCAAGCGGTTGAGTGAAAAATCCGAAAAAAAAATTGGGTGAATGATGACTAGGTGCTTATGTGAATCATCCTTAATTTTTTTACATTATTGTAGTATTATTGTATTTTTATAGATTCAATTAGATATAATATTCGTACTAGTGCAGGCCTTACTTCAATTGAAGTAATAAAACATTGAGGCTCCATTGCCGGCGCTGATCGAGCCTCGACCTTCGACCCCGACCCATTGTGAATGAATAGTATCACCGTCTGATTGAAACGACATTCTCATCAATTATTCCGGCGTTGGAAGAACGTCGGGTATTTTAAATGTCCTTTTCTAAAGATCTTTAACTTATGAACCTGATTTGTGACAACTGCACTGTTCGGGGAACAGAGACGCGGACAGTGAGTTCCACTCCTTCGCTGTACGGATGATAAATGTAGAAGCAAAACGCTTCGAATTTTTTATTCTTAAATTTAAGAATTCATCGCTTTTGCGAAAAACTATATTTGAAACGAATACAGTGTCTATAAATACTCATCCAGTGACAAGAACAGTGATAAGAATCTAGTAACTTAAAAATAAGTCTTTAAGTAATCACTAGATTCTTATTGAATAGAATTGAATATATTTGCGTCAAATATGAGTGGTGGACATACCAACTGTGCGCTTGAAGCGTCTCGCTTCTACTTTTTATGCCCGATAGGCAAGCATTTGACCACAATCTCAATTAATGGAAAGTGATGCTGCGGCCGAAGATGTACAATTATTTTCAGACTCTGAAATGAATTGCCAGCTCATATGAAAGAAGGTTACCACCAAAGTTACCTTTAAGCGGCTAACTGAAGCACATTTCTTTAAGAAGCTCCTCTCGTAATGGTATCAACATCATAAAAATGTTTTTACAAAGTCTAGTTCAATTTTATATTTATTTATGTGTAATGTACATTATATCGTATATTATATTTAAGTAGGTATGATAATATGTATTTATATTAGCTATATTTGTAGTACGTTATGCTGTGTGTATATGTATGTATATTTAAGTCATAAATAGACATAGGTTGTAGTTAATAGTCCTACTAAAAGTCTCAAAATCCCCATCAATGGGAAATCTAATGGGGATATTGACACTAACCCCTTTTACTTCACTACGACATGACTACCACGAATTTTTCTGCACCTTCTCGGATGACTGGCAGAAAATGTTGTATTAGCTTTAAGTCCTCCATGTACAGCTACATTGTGCAAAAGATAATAAATAAATAAATGTAGCATGGTTGCCTTCAAGGTACCTATTCACTTATGACTTTAAGACTCCCAAATTACACCATTAGGGGAACAAAGACGAGGGAAAAGAGTTTCACTCGTTCGTAGTACGGATGATAAACATAGAAGCGAAACGCTTAGGTAATAGGTACCTTCTAGGCAAGAAATCTTCGGTCGCATCGTCACTTTCCATCAGGAGTGAAATAGTGGTCAAATGCTTGCCTACCTAGCATAAAAAAATCCATTCAATCATTATACAAAAAATTAAGTACCCGAATTGGCAGAAGTGCTCTGGACGTTAATTAATTTTGTTGAAGCTCGTGTTTTACTACGGCGAGCGAGAGTGGAGTGAGTGGCGCATGGCGGAGACGACGCGCTTTTCGGTTTTATACTTCCTTTTCGCACCTTCGAATGATGGACTATAAAGCTGACGATTTCGCTAATTAATTTTTAAGACCTGAACAGACAAATTCATGCCAATAAAATATCTGTTATATCTCTAACGCACTTTTGTGACTGGGGAAACTACCATTTGCGACTATTCCTGATTTATTTCCCTTGATATCTTTAAAGTTTTAGTATGTAGGCCATTCCAACCCTAAAGATAACGTTAGTTGTGAAAATAAGAAATATTTTTGAGTTCCGTCCAAGTTCCTTCGTACATTTCCAGATTTCCATATGGTACTTTGTTCGTAGATGTAAATAGATGTCCCCTTGGTCGCGAGGACGGTGAGATCGGGCTGTGAAGTGGAGCGCCGGTGCGAGGGCAGGCGGCGCGGGCGGCGCGGCATGGTGGGCGGGCGGAGCGCGCGGCGCGTGCTCAACCTGGCCGCCGCGCTGCTGCTGGCGAGCGGCCTGCCCGTGCCGGCAGCGGGCCCCACAGACCCCCTGGCGGGCCCACCCTGTACGCCGCTTTGCCATTGCCGCGGCGACAACTTCGCCTGCGACGCCGTGCCTTTCCATCGGTTCCCACACACCGGTCAGTGCCTCGATTTGGACAAACAGTGTTTGTTACTCATGTTTCAATTATAAGTCGAGAAGCGCATTACTGTCACATGTGGAACTTTGTCATGTAAGCTAGCTAATTCAATTATTTGTCGGCATATACCATGACGAAAATCAAAACCGATATATTTTTTTTTTTTGTTTGTAACAGGCTAGTGTTTGACCACTATCTCACCTGATGGTAAGTGACGATGTGATCGTAGCTGGTGAACACACTAGACCTGGAATACGTAGGCTCTCAAGGATAACTGCTGGAACATCGTATTTGGCTTGGCGGGAGACTTTCAACTTGATGGTGGTAAGCTACTTTGGTAGCAAGCCAGGCGAGCAACTCACAAAATGCTCTACCACCTCTCAAATGTCACCTGATTAGCACCACCCGGGGACCACGTGTAGGGAGTCAGACTTAAGGGGTATCCTCCTACGGACGTGGGTGACTTAGTATTCTTTACGATATGGTCCATGCTCTCGAGATTCGAACAAAATCTTAGAATAAGATACATAAAGACTGATAATCGTAAAAGCCATGAGTGTTAATTTTGAGCAATCTGTGAGAAGTGTTTTTCTTTTAAAGAAATTGATTCATCTAGTATCGGCGAGGCCAAAAGGCGAATAAAAACACTTGCTTTCGAACAAATTTTATATTGTTAGTCAACGAGTTGATTTTTGGTAAAACTAATAATTTGTCTGAACAGTTATCTCGAAACATTTTGCTTTTCAGTTCACATCTCATTCAAGAGTCATCCAAGGATGACGGCAACCAAGTTTGAACATTTACTTTGTACTAGCCGTGTCCCGCGGCTTCGCCCGTGTTAATTGTTAATCCTGAGTACATAGGTTATATGTACAATGTCTAATAATGGATTGGAAATTTCAGCCAAATCAGTTAAGCCATTACAGCGTTAACATGAAGCAATCATACTTACACAATAACACATTTACACACAAACCCTCGCATTTATAATAGTAGTCTGATTATCATATAACTGTGCGTTAGAGAATGTAGTTATTTCTAACATAATGTAATGACTTATTAATAAAATTACCTTTCATTTCAATACTCAGATACAATTTACATTACTTTTACTAAATAAATAAAAAAAAATTCATTCCCCATTGCACCACCTTAATGCAACCCTGGCGAAAAATATTGATAATATAATTTACTACTCAAATACCTATTTTGATTGCTAAAAGTTCAAAAACAAAGAACTTTCATACAAATGAGCGTTCGTTGCTAACTGAAACCGCGACTACTATGACCTTAAAAAAACTGTTTTAGGTCAATGTAATCTTTTTTTACATGATGTTGACTAAAGCTATTTTGTTGTTCTATAAAATTTTTTTATACCTGAGAATTTCTTGGATTCATTAGTAGAAATAAAATCTGTACCTTATTTGCTAGTGTATTTTTCATTATTGAAATAACAGCAATTTTATCTTCGTAGGTCTTTTCTCTACTACTACGTATTATACTTAGGTACTCGTAGTTATTGTATTTTTTGACTAACATGAACTATTATTTTAATGATAAATAAAACCTGAATCGCGAAAAAAATACTTTTTAAATATCTGTAGTCCGGGCCCGGTCACATTGTGTATTAGTGATAATGGTCGTTGTGTTGCGCAGACGTTGGCGTGCGGCACGTGTCGGTGTCGGCGGCGCGGCTCGGCGCGCTCGGCGAGGCGGCGCTGGATGGGCGCGCGCTGCGCACGCTCGTCGTCGTCAACTCGCGCCTGCACCACATCGAACCCGGCGCGCTCGCGTACGTTACACCATCACACGCACTCTGACTACTCCGACCTATAATTGTTCGTAACATTCTGCAATTCTTGTGCAGAGATAAGGTTTATGTTATTCCTTACTTTCTCGAATTTGTTGCAGGTCTATGACGTCGACATTGGCCTCGTTAGATTTGAGCTACAACGAGTTTACTGACATACCTATAGAGGCTTTGCGGGAACTGAAAGTGTTAAACTGGCTCAATCTGCAAAAGTAAGTCATATATCGTCGAAAGGTGCCGGCACATCCTTAATCCCCAAAGAATAGCTAAGCAAATGCGGAGAAGTGACTGGTGTTTCCTTTTACAGCAACTGCATTGGCGATGTGGCAGCGGACATGGAGTGGGGTGGACTGGCTGAGTCGCTGAGCAGCCTGTCTCTCGGCAATAACCATCTGCGCGCGCTACCGAACGGCGCACTGACGGCGCTACGTCACCTCGCGCAGCTCGACCTCGAGGGCAACCGTTTGCACGCATTGGCACCTACCGCATTGCCCGCTTCCCTCGCCCTACTGCGCCTCTCCGACAACCTGTTACCGGCGTTGCCATGCGCTGCGCTCGCGCGTCTACCGCGCCTGCGCCACTTGCACCTGCGCAACAACTTACTGCGGCCTGCGTTTAATGGCAGCTGTCACGCCGACGGTTCACGAGTCGACTCGCTCGATCTCAGCCAGAACGAGCTCGACGACCTATTTGCACTCGACTTCTCGCGGCGGCCACAGCTCCGACAGCTAGCGCTGGACCTTAATGATTTCACGGCTATCCCGCCCTTCGTGCTTGACGGCGGGCGCCTCGAGAAACTGTCGATATCTTACAACCGGCTAAGTCACGTGTCGGATGCCACCCTTCATGCACTTAAGCGGGACCTGCAGCGGCTTGAACTAGAGCACAACGAGCTGACGACGCTGGGTACAGGGGTGCGCGCGCTCACGCGGTTGCGGCACCTGGCGCTCGCATACAACCGGTTGACAGAGCTACCGCACCTGCCACCGCGGCTCCACTCGCTCGCGCTGGCTGGCAATTATCTAGCGCGGCTGCCGGCTGGTCTGCACCTCCTTGAGCCGGGCTCGCTGTTACACCTAGATGTGGGATACAACCGCATTGCGACGGTGGCGGCGTCCGACTTCGGCCCATGGGCAGCAGCGCTCATCACGCTCAGCCTGAAGGGCAATCGCCTCGTGGCGCTCCGTGCAGACGCGTTTCCAGCTGGGCTGCCGCTGCGTGAGCTGGCCCTCGGATTTAATGAGCCCTTTGCGCTGGAGGAGCGCGCGCTTGCTAACCTTACGCACCTGCAAGTGCTAGAACTGTCCACGGCATTGCTCGGGGGGCCTATTCCGCCCGCCATCTCCCTCGACGGTCTGGCGTGGCTGGCGCTCGACAACAACGATATTCACCACGTTTCGGTGGATCGCCTGGCCACGCTTGCCTCGTTGGAGTACCTCAACCTGGACTTCAACAAGATCGTGGAGTTCCCTGCCGATGCGAACGTGAACGCGGGGATCGATTATAGACTGAGAGAATTAAGGCTGTCGTATAACTACATTAGTAAGGTGAACGCCGAATTTATATCGAATTTAGTGCAGCTGCAGAGCTTGGACCTGTCTTATAATCGCTTGCAGAATATTAGCGAACGTGGATTCGCAAATCTGCCAAATTTAGTGTTTTTAAGTCTTGCGGGAAACTTCGTGGAGAACGTCGAAGATCATGCATTTAGACGCCTGCCGCGCTTGCAGGCGCTCGACCTGCACGACAACCGTCTGCCCGAGCTAACCACCGACTACTTCGAGAGCGTGGCTACCACCGATGATCATTTCTCCCTCAACGTCAGCTACAACCGCATTGCGACTCTCGTCGCGGGAAACTCCACGGTTCATATCAACGTTTTAGACCTGTCTCACAATTTGCTCAATAGCGTGCCACGGGCTTTCTTCGAAGCTCTCGGCCCGCATATTCAGCAGCTGACGCTGTCACACAACCGACTCGCTATCGTCGACGGTGGGAGCTTTGGTTTTCTGCCCAACTTGCAGATCTTAAACTTAAACGAAAATCGGCTCGTCGCAATCAAGAGGCGCGCATTCGCCGACCTACCGGCATTGCAGTCGCTGGACCTATCGAGTAACGGACTGCAGCAACTAGCCGCCGAGCAGTTTGCGGGATTGCACCGCCTACGCCATTTACGGCTCGCCAGCAACGAGTTACGTGCGCTGCCGCGGGACTGTTTCAAAAACACGATGCTGGAACATCTTGATCTCGCTGACAACCGACTCGCTATCTTCCCGAGCAGCGCACTCGCGCAGGTCGGTTTCACACTGCGACGGCTCGAGCTGGCGCGTAATCGCCTCGAATACCTGGATGCGGCCATGTTCCACGCGACTGCCTTTCTGCGCGAACTGAGCCTCGCGCGCAACGCGCTCACCGTGCTAGCCGACAACACGTTCGCAGCGCTCGCTCGCCTGCGCCGTCTGGACCTCTCGGGAAACGCGATCAAGACCAACTTCAAGGAGTTATTTCACGGCGTGCCGCGGCTGCGTGCGCTTTCACTCGCGGACACCGGACTGCGTACCGTGCCCCCGCTGCCGCTGTCCGAGCTCACCGAACTAGATCTCGCCGGTAACGCGGTGGCCGCCTTCCACGAGGCCGACGTGCGCCGCATTGTGGAGCTTCGCGCGCTAGACCTTTCAAGGAACCGCTTTACTTCGCTGCGGCCAGCCATGTGGGCCGCGCTTCCAAATCTCATCGCGCTGGACGTGTCCGCCAATCCCCTCGTGCGCCTCTCGCGTGGCTCCTTCGAGGGGCTCGATCGGCTGCTACGACTCGCGCTCGAGCGCCTGCGTCACCTGGAGGCGGTCGAGCCGCGCTCCTTCCTGCCGCTGGCGGCGCTGCGGGAGCTGCGCGTCGATTCGCCGCTGGCACCATCGGCGGCGGTGGGGGCCCGCGACGGTGCCTCGCTGGCGGAAGTGGTGGCGGCGGTACGCTCTCTGGAGGCGCTGACGGTGACGGTGCGGTCGAGCGCGTTGGACACGCAGCTGCTCGGACTGGCGGCGCCACGGTTACGCGCGGTTGAGGTACACGGCGCGGCGCTGCGACGGGTGTCAGCCCACGCGTTCGCGGCTCTGGGGCGACAGCGCGCGCTGGCACTGCGGCTGCACGGAACCGGCGTGGTGGCGCTTCCGGCGGGGTTGGCACGACCGCTGGCTCGCGTACCGCACCTCGCGCTCGACTTCAGCGACAACCGGTTAGAATCCTTCTCGCCGGCGACCCTCTACCCGAACCTCACGGGCTGGAACCGACTGGCCACCAAGCTGCTCCCGGGTGAGTGCGCCACGGAAACTCGTCCCATTGCCGTCGGTTTGTTGCGGCGCGAGCATTGACGTGTGGCTTGTTGCAGGCGGGCTGGTGGTGTCGGAGCGCGCGCTGCGGTGCGGGTGTGGCGTGGCATGGGCGGGCGCGTGGTTGCGGCGCTGGACGGCGGAGGTGGGCGGCGGTGCACGGGGTGCGCGGGCGGCGGCGCGCGTCAGCCAGTGCGCGGGCGCGGCGGGCGGCGCGCTGCCGCTGGTGGCGCTGTACGCGGACGAAGCGGCATGCCAGGCGAGCGCACTTTCCTCGCGCGCCCCTGAGCTTTCCGCCCCTGCGTCCCGCGCCACCGCCGCCTCAATAGCGATCTGGATAGTGCTGCTCTACTTGCTCAGCTAGTGACGGACAGTGTATTTAGTTAAACTGTGATTATTAGTCTGTTTGATGCAGATTGAATGTGAATGAATTGAAGTAAATATTTAATCGACGTACTTAAAAAACGGACTTAAAATGATTGATTGGATTGCAGTTATTAAGTAAAATTACCTTGGACTACTTTTAGACTTCCAGACTTTATAAATTTTGTAATAATATTAGAGTTAATAAATAGTATTTACGAGCAATTTAAATATATTTGAAGATGAAGAAATCTTTCAATCCTTGACACTACTCAGCACACGTGGCTAATTTCTGTGAAAAGACATTGTAGATGATCTATTCTGTCCATCGAAACATTTTTTTTAGCATTAGAATTATAATAGTCACATTGACACAATACTGTAAATTCGAAACTTTGTGTGTAAGTGCGTTTATCCTCTCTTCACTTTAACGGCTGAATGATTGAGGCTTTTGAATCTAATATGAATAAATGTATAATCTAAAATGAGTATGAGTATTTAGTTTTGCATATTTGGAATGAGAATCGAATACTTAGTAGATACCATCTACAAGCACGTTTATCTCCAGAGCAGTCACCCTGTAGAGGTAAGCCTGTCGTACTTGAAAAAGGGACTCTAATGTAGAGTACTTCAAGATGTAGTATTCATAAAAAAAATACACTCGACAACGAATTAGTTAAACCCATTTTTTGTAAATATCTTGATAGTCATATTTGCTTTATTGTTAAACACTGTTTAGATGTATGAGAAGGGCATGTTGTGGTTTCCCATTGATTAACGAAATACAAATCCATTATTATCCATTATTAATCGAGCGAAGCGAGATCTAAGTTGACTTAGGTCGTTCACCACTTTGTCCGTCCGTCCGTCCGTCTGCCAGAGGCATCTAGCGTCTAAACCATATAAGCGAATAAATTCTTATTCTCATAGAATACGTAAAACTACGGCCCATTTGAAATTATATATACATTATATAACATACGGTACATTTGAAATTATATAAATTAAAATATTAAGGGGGCGCGATCATACATGTTATTGGAGAGCATAATATTTTTTATTTTTTTATCTACCCTTGTAAGGTATCGTTGAAAAGGGCTTGACAAGCAGAGTACGAAACCGGTTTAAAAAAAAATATGTTGGAAAATAACGATTTGGTAGGCCACCAAAGTCACTGTTTTTAGACCGATTTTGTCCCCGGGTCTATCTCAAAAACAGCTTCACAGCGAACGCTAAAACTTACGTATAATATTCGTTACATCCTGTACTTGAACAACAAATACAGAAATCAAACAATTATTATATAGAAAAAGAGTTATAATATTTCTGGCAAGTAACCTAAAAAGTTTTTCTCTATGAAGCAAAATGTAGGCGCGAGATTTCAGTTCGGCGCGAACGACTAGTTATTGTTAATAACATTACCTATATGTATTAACGTATGGTAATTGTTATATTTTTTGTTGGTTTATAATCGTTTATCTTATCCCACTACTACAATAAAATAAATGTGAAAGTTTGGATATATGTTACTCAATAACACCGAAATTACTAAACCAATTTGGTTGAAATTTGGAACGCAGATATATCTGGATTAACACATATACGCTACATGTTAACTATAATATGTTATGTTAGCCGGGCACGGCTTGTAATAGAATAATATCATTTTGTTAATTTGTTGTTCAACATTAGTACTACTTTTCATGTGTACATCTAGCCAGCTTACAGCACCAAAACCAGCTTTAATAATATTTTTTGAATCCAAAACTGATTTGTCAATCATTGGGCCTTAACATCAAAAAAGGCGGTACAATGGCGAGTACAATAGTGTATGAATTTAGGCGTGAAGGATAACAAGAACTTGCTGGATTTAAAAGTTATTGAACCCCTGTTATTGTATTGATAGTCCAACCCCTTCCACTTAGATAGGTTCAAGCGACCAAGCTTCTGTAAATTTACGCATTTCTGACAAATACAAATTTTGTAAATATGATAAATACAAAGAAAAAATACATATTTTTCTATGAAAATACTTGTTTTATTAATCCTTAATTTTATTTTTGTATTTACAAAAATTTCTGTCTTTGTGTTACCGTTTGGTTAACCTAAGCATAAGGTGGGCTACGTGTATCTGGAAGTCTATCCTACTAATATTATAAATCCGAAAGTTTGTGTGTAAGTGTATAAGTATGTTTGTTCCCTCTTCACGCTTTAACGGCTGAACGGATTTGGATGAAATTTGGAATATACATAGATTATACCTAGGATTAACACATAGGCTACTTTTTAACTTGATAATAGCGGGCGAAGCCGCGGGGCACGGCTAGTTAGATATATAGTAAACCGACCCAAATACAAACTGCTCGCAAAGCTAATCCGTTAACTACGGGCCAAATGTCTATATTTCCTAAAACTAAACTAACATTATATACATCTATATGCTCGCATATTTGGCACATTGAACACTCCAAACGGAGTGTGTGATTAAGTAGTTTTTCAAAAAGTTCTTAAACGCGCGTCAAGTAGCTGAAGTAGGTCTTAATTCTTTAATATCACTTTAAGTATACCGTATCCCATTTAGTTTCCCGGTATTCGAAATAAATTGGTATTTTTATTACAAATTTATTAATACTATAAATTTAAATAATAAAAACGTCTTGATAAATTAATAACTGTTGAATTTTAATAAAAATAGGTACCCCAGATCCTGATGCATGGATCCTGATGCCCAGATCCTGATGACTAACAGTTTTTCCACGCAGGATGGCAAGACCTAACCTTTGCATCAGAAACAAGTCGCACTAGAACTTAAGGCGTTTATCTAGCAGCGACCGTGCTGACGCAGGTTGTGTCCCATACTAATCACTTGCCTTTCCTCTAGAACACTAGAGTCGTCTGGCTTCTTACCACCAAGCAAAGCCCATGCAGTGCATGCAACGTTTGCACCGTTTCTACAATAATTAAACGCAATCAAAACAAAAAAAAACCGACTTCACGGCTTTATCTTCGGAACCTTGATCAGATTTGATGTATTAAACACGCATTATTGACGATAACACAAAAAAATGTGATCAGATCTTGATAAAATTTATATGGGACTACATGGAAAGCACCAGCTTTCAAATAAAAATATAATCGTCAAAATCGGCTCACAACGCAAGAAGATATGAGGTAATATACAAAAAAATACAGACGAATTCAGAACCTCCTCCTTTTTTAAATTCAGTTAAACATAAAGGATATTTTAACGGATTCATTTGTTCATTTCATTTCTTTTTTTGTATTATTCAGAATATGCAAGCATTTTACCACTTTCTCACCTGATGGAAAGTGATGATGCGGCCGAAGATATACCATGCCTGTCTAGAAGATACCTATTTTGTAGAATACAATATGTCTACGTAATATATATTAACAGCATAAAAAGTAAAACCACGGAAAAACATTATTTCCGTAGGCATACAAGTAGGAAGACATAATATTAACACGGGCACCTGCTAGAGCACTGTATCCGTTCTGCAGCGAAAAAGGGCTATTGTGTGTAAAATGTGTACGAAGGGCTCAACGTCACTGCGGTTCATGTAGGTTTTTGCTTGAGACTACATTGTAGAGTAACTAAATGTATGCTCACTGGCAGTCGTTTCGACCAACGTCGGGCAATCTAGCTTGTCTACATAATATTTTACTAGCATATTATAAAATAGGCAATTTGTAAAAAAAAATATAACAAGCTTTTAGAAATCCGCCATATTGGATTTAGAGTGACGTCACTTTATTTTTCGAGTCATTCTCAGCAAGCCCTTTCATTTGATACCCATATTGTAGGAGTGCATTAAAAATAACTTGTCCGTTATTTTGGGTGTTCCGCCATGTTGAATTTAGAATGACGTCACACAGCTAACCATGCATTATCATCCAAACTAAACGTGAATACAAAATTTTAGCTCAATCGGATAAAGATATCTGCTTCAAAATTGAGGAGCAGAACAATCATGGTTACATACATACAAACATACATACATTGCAAGTTAAATAAAAGCTTGTAAAAATAGGTACCACTGGAACACTGACACTTGATACTTACTCATAAGTAATTACGGCGAAGTATCGACGTAATGTACGTCACGTATTCTATCATGTTTCTATACCTTACCTATCTCTAGTCATTATGTCGACTGCATACCCTCGTCGCTGGTCGATTAGTGCTGTTTTCACGGCTCAAGTAAGGAGACGAATACACTGGCTGACCATCTGACAATTGCCACTTACCTGTAGATGATAAAAAATACCATACAATCATTAATTTATTTACTCACGATGTATTTATTTATTTACCCGGGTTACACATAAACAATGATATATTATGATCTCGATACAAGGTGCCGAGTTTCGTGCGATATTCTGTAATTGTAGGTACTAGAGATACTCGTATTAAATAGTGACCTCTATCTACATCGACCTACAAACAAATTGTGCCGGTTAATCGATGGAACTATACATATATTTGGTTTAGATCTATTTATATCATATAGGCTAACGTGACTTCTACTCTATCTCACCGGTTGGTAAGAGATGTTATGGTCGAGGATATTAAGTACGCTAATATCCTCCATCAATTGCCCGTCAGCTTATTCTAAAATTACCTGGAACGGTCGAGTATTTTGCGGTCGAGTTAACAACCAACCCATATTTATTGGTGCGTCGTTCATCTCTAAAAAGATTACTCAAAAAACCTATCAGAAATAAAATAAAATGGAAATGGTATCGAAAAACATTAATTGATGACATTCCGTGGTGTCGCACAAAACCGTTCAAAAACATTGTTTGTGCGGAGTAATGGTTTCGTGGACAAAAAGCCTTTGTGCGCGCGTGTCGACAACGACATTAGGTATACAGTAGATTTGAATTTACGAAACATTTATGAAAAAACTCTCCCCTACATTGTATCCGATCACAATGTCTCACATCATATATCATACCATTATTAAATGTATACCACTATAGGTACAAGAAATATAATGTGTATACGGTGTTCATATTCTCATCTCTATTAAACATAAATACTGCTAAATTAATGTTTTAACGACGTTACAGGTTACATGTAAAAACGTCGACTTACTTCGTTGCTGACTATTTGACTATATTCTGAAAAATCTGTTGTACTTCCTTAGGACGTGCCAGGTGCGCGACACGCGGAGGCTCAGGACTAGGCATAACTGGTTACGTAATCACGTTGTCCAAACTAGTGGACAATAAAGTAAGTCAACGGTTTTACGCGTTTATAGACGTCAACTATGTCTAATGCTCACGATACAAAAATGCTATTGATTTCAATTGTTGTGCAATGTGCATCTCTTGGGGTGATCAAGGTTCAAATAAAATTAAAGAGTTTGTAATTCTATAATTCTAAATATTAATTACACATACCTCGTTTTAGCATTTCAGATGCACTTGATTTAAGTAAACAGTATAATATCTAAAAATTTTATGACTGCACACAAGCAGAATGAATAAGTATCTTCTTGGCAAGCATGTTACATCGTTGGTCGCATGTTCTACATTTCATCAGGTGAGATTGTGGTCAAATGGATGCCTGTCTACCATAACAAAATATGTCACGGTTTAACAGTAACTCTTGGGTTGGACGCCAGGTTAATTGAAAATTGTAAATTTACTTGTTAATTGTAAATTTAATTGAAAATTGTAAATTTACTTGAAAATTGAAAATTAAATCTTTACGGTAGAAAGTAGTAAACCAGAAAGCAGAAGAAAATTTGTAACAAGACTAAGAAAAACATGTATTGTGACGAAGGACGCGTCGGGTACGAATACACGCATTCCCATTTGCTGCTCACATACCAGCTTTTCTTTTACCTGTTCCGACGGAACCCGCGAGACGTGAATAAGAGTTATAACGCTGGGTTTACGCAAAGTAAATGGTGAAAAATTCAATATTGTTTTTACGAACCATAACATTGATAAAAACTCTCCTTTCATCCTTTGATCGAATTACGCAACGTAAACTTCCGCATTCGGCTGTTTTGTTTGATGGTAAATAACCCGCGGGACTGCTCCGACGACAGTTTTAAATCGCCTTCTAATAAAACATGTGTCCCTCGGGAGCGCTCTTACAAGAGTTTTACATCGGGCTCACATAAAACGTAACACCAGGTGAAATTTATACTTGACTGTCTACTGACAGTATAATGCACATAATATAGGTACGTAATGAGTCTGATCGATTCGTAATTTCAATTTGAGGTGCTTATATTCATCTGTTTATTTCATCCAAGCCATGCCATGTAGCCATACCAGGCAGCCATAACTACATGTTTATAAAGTGTTAATTGTATGACTAAGAGTTCTTTAAATATTACACATAACCTTACAACGATGCGAGTAACAAATCGTGTGTGATACCGAGTCTCTAAGCAAGCGTGTATCCCGCTCATTAGGATAAATCCTTTTTATCGTGCTACTTCTGTTCGTAATATATTAGTATTATGTTATGCTTGTTGCTCCTTGTGTCACATCGAGGCCGCTCCCAGCACGTCATCCGCTTCATCAGTGATAAGACTATGAGTATAGAGTGACTAAAGTAACGAATAACGTCACGTTGCAGATGCAACACCCATCGATTTTGATGGTGATTTATCACACTTAATATTATAAATGCGAAAGTTTGTGTTTGTTTTATCTTCACACTGTAACGCTTGAACAAATTTGGATGAAAAATTGGAATGCACATCAAATGCCGGGCGAAGCCAATGGGCAAGGCTGGTTGTTTATAAAAGCGTCTACGCTGGGATATCTAAATGAATTAATTAAAAACGATTAAAAATGCAATTGCAAATCACAATGCATAAAGACGACGTAATTTTTTGGGTAGTAATGTTAATTATTTTTGGGACTACATTGTTTAATTATTGGCTAGCGTTTGAACACTTTAAATAATAATAATATTGTTATTATTATTTAAAGTGATCAAACGCTAGCCTATAGGCGATAAATAAATACTTTATAAAATAAGCTTAAAAACGTCACGCAATTGGCTCCCCCGATGATACCTGTTTATCCAGCCATGTAACAGCTTCGCTAGTTTATACTGTTAGTTTGTGGAAAGATTGTATTTGCGCACTGCACTGCATTAGCGCGCACTTTGGGGAGTATTTGTCGCGCGGATTATCCCGCGTCACACACACCGCTTCCCCTAAGTAGGTACATTGACACTAATACTGTATAGAATAGGAGATTAGCTATCGTTTGACCGCTATTTTCCTAATCAGAAAGAAAAAAGAAAAAATTAAATTGACCATGGAGATTAAAAAATTAAGAACATTAAATATTACAAGAAAATAACTATTATCATAATTTCACTAGTCTCTGTCTGGGAATGTTATAATTATAATATTAAAAGTTCATTAGTGACTTTGACTTAAGGAATGTTGTTTCTGCGGAGACGGCTGGGGAGGTTGCTGTAGTAGTGGCGAAGTCTGTTGCTGTCCATGCATAACTATATAATCTTACTGCACGAAAATATGCCAAGTCCCACAACGTGCTATCAGGTGCTAATACAATCATATAAATATAATAATAAATAATGTAACGGCTGAAAATAGGACATAGGCTACACTGTCGCTATCTACGTCCAATTGCCTATATTTCCTAAAACTTAACTTAAACTATATGGCTACATTTGTTCTGGATGTATGCTGACGCAGACTTGAGGCAATTTAATTATTCTGATAATTAAATCGAATTAATATAACCTTGATGTTATGAAGCCCGAGGCGATGAGCTCAGGAGAAACCCAACTCTATAGGGCTCTATTCACAGAATAACATTAGTCCCTGCCGGGAGGCTGTATACGAAGTGTCGGGTCTGGACGCTATGGTTAGCGTCCAGACCAGACACTTCGATGGCTAATTGATCAAGCTTTCTACGCCTTAAATGAAATTGTGAAATTAAAGATTATAATGTAACAAGTAAATTATTTAATGTAATAATATATGACAATTTAATTTATTTTAATTATTCTTAAATTCACATGGTGAGATATTTTTATTATTTATGTACTACTGTACCTACGCATAGTAATTTTTTTGTGTATATATAATATGAATATATCTTAAGGATTTTATTGTCAAATGTACCTCTTATAAATACCTATCTCACCACCTTTAACATATAATGGAAGGCATTTAAATTTTAATGCAAGTACGAAAATGATAATAACCTTTTACATAAGAGTCAAATAAAATAAGTAAAATACAGATTTTCTACTTATTAACTGTTCTAGAATACCATCGAAATAAATAAGACATTTACATTCCACCATCACAACCCAGCATAGTTTGTGTCATTTCTCTTTTACAACAAAACAAACTTTGCGTGTTTATAAATTAGTGTAGATATAGATGTCATGAAACGCTCTGAAAATCTGTTCATTAGTGTAAAATGTATTCCTAATATATAATAAAAGTGTCTTCGTCTGCCTTAAAGAATAATTTAATAATCAATGCGTCGTGTAGACTAGACTAGGAGATCCGAGATAAGATCCGAGTGCAGCGAGCAAAGCGCTGCCAGTAAGCAGATTACGAGCACTCTACAGGCACGGGTGAGATTAACAAATAGCATGCTCTGAAGCTGTTTCTACCAAATTACTATGTATTAAAAGCTTCTAGAACTTCAGCAGTGAGGATATGTTTTGTACTTGAAATATATAGTTAAACAAAGTCTTTACTTGACTCAGTTGGTTGACTCTGTTGGCTCAGTTGGTAAGTATCTGCTTATAAGCCTCATGAACTGGGGCTTTGAATCTTGACAGGTACATAATTTTCCTTCCCCAAGGGCCATTTGTGGTTCCCGGTTCTGGGTGTGATAAATTGTTTGTGTGACATAAAGATTTCGTCACCCACTATACAAGTCTATAAACTTAGTGTAGGGCTATGAGTGTGAATACGTCAGTTCATTTTTGTATGATTAAGTTTGCAGCACAGTTGACAATAAAAGAAACTAAACATTCTCAACAACAAACAAACAAAAAGTCATTGTTAACCTCAAATATAAAATAACTTTTTCTAAGCGCTAATTATGATCAGGTAACTATCCTTGAGAGTAGACCAGGCGTGTTAAACGCCCTCGTCGTTCATATTCCTGATCCTGATAAGTATAAAAAAGACCCTGAGTCCTTTGTCCTTTATGGTTTTAACTACTTCCCTGCTTAATTTCATTAACCTGGTTCAGTGGTTAAGGTATAAAGGTAATAAACGGGTAGACCGAGTTACCCTCAGATTTCTATTGTTAACGTCTACACTTCGCGCCTTTTCCGCGATCACGAACCAGAAAAACAAACTTGCCTTGGGAAGAAAACTTATGTTCCCGCCGGGAATGGAATCTGCTTAGAGGGTGGACTGACCTAACTAATCCAAAGGGCAGTTCAGTGCACATGCACACCAAATTTAATTTAATTCCGTCAAAGTGGTTGAAAAGGTAGGTATCTTTTTTACCGACTTCCCAAAAAAGGAGGAGGTACTCTACCTCATAACTTCTCTCCACGAGAGCCGATTTCGAATTTTTTTTTGTTTGAATGTTGTTGCTTTCTCATTGGTCCTATTTAAATCTGATAAGTAGTTCTTGAAATATAGTCAATAATGCCTATTTTGTGACGAATAATGCGTACTTTGACGATGTTCTCGTTTACCCGACTTCAAAAGTTACCTCATAACTTCTTTCGTTGTGAGCCGATTTTGATAATTTTTTTTATTTGAAAGCTGGTGCTATTTATGTAGTCCATTGAAATTTGATAAAGGTTTGATCTCTAGTATTTGAGTTATAGTCAATAATGCGTGTTTATACATTAAATCTGATCAAGGTTCCGATGATAAAGCGGTGAAGTCGATTTTTTTTAAGCTTTGCTTGCATATAATTATAGTATCTAAAATGCCCACATACTCACACATTAGTATAAATAAACGTAGGCTAACTAATATAATAGTTGAATTTATTGTTGTTTAATATATTCTATCGTGCTAGTAATAGTCAGTATACGAAATTAGCTTGCATAACTTTTAGTGTGTTCTTATTTTTATTGGTTAATTTAGGGGTGGTTCTGCTAATTAATTACCGGATGAGAGGGCGGACGCCACCGGACGCCGAATGTCGTAAACTCGGTATTATGTGATGGTATCTAATGAGATCCCTCGAATCAGCTTTTATTTTTACGTTGCCTACTCTACGTCGGACAATACATTTTATAAATCATATCATAATAGGATAGGTAAAATAAATCCAGTACAAACCTTATTGTAGCGCCTGTTATTATTGGAAATAAGTAAATACTACTCGATAGCTACAATAATCAGTATAATTTCCTAATACGTACAGTACAATTGACGTATAGTAGAGTCAGCATTCTCATGACTGTATTTATAGTAATTGATTCTATAGAACTACAGTAGTCGTTTGAAATTAATACCTACGACATGCACACGAAGCTAGTAGCTAGAGCAGCTGTAAATAGATTGATAGAAAAATCATTATTGCTCAAACAATATAGTAGGCAACTTAATGCTTCAAATAATTTGCTTCCAGTTAACCTTGATGTATCGTGGTGATTTCAATATGATTGCACGTGCCCAATTGTAAGAAGAAAATGTGACATATATATTTTACAAAAACAAGTGTAGGCAAACCATACAAAGTTGAAAAACGCAATTTTCGCTTTCGCTCTAAAACTCCAAAAGAAGTCCTAGTTAAGTTTCTACCACTTTACTAATCCATGACTTGACTATGACTGGACCATGACTCTTTTACTTGAATTTGACTGTGACTGGTGGTGACTAGGACTGGTTTTATGAAATAACTAGCTAATTTGAAAAAAAAGTCACGCTTTTCATATACAACTTTCGAATATCACCAATCACAATGCAATTGCTGTTTTTACCGACTTCAAAAAAGGGGGAGGTACTATGTTCGACTGAATGAATTTTTATGTATGTTCACCTATTTCTCCCCCATTTGTGGACCGATTCAAAATTATTTTTTTGTATGGTAGATTAGCTTCAGAGGTCAACTATAAATTATATCAAAATTGATCAAGCCAAAACCAAAAAATAAGCGGTGAAGACGGTTTTTTAAGCTTTGCTTACGTTTAAATTATTGGTAACATTGTTTTAGACTTTAAGTATAAGCGAAGACAATTTTATACATCTGCAGATATTTTTAAATAAAATTTCTCATTAAACAGCAAGTAATGGACAATCTACAAGACAATAATAATTCATATTATTATGATGATTCCATTTAAATAATGGTAATATGTGTCGGTGGCGCGCAAACTTTTGTAATACATTGTAGAATTTGTCTTCCATGCAATCTCTTAATTAATAGTAAGCTTTTTCAGCGAGAAAGGCTAATATTTTCGCTTGAAAGTTACTGTTTCTTCTGTATCTACAATAGTACGTGGCTATTGTAAATCGTTGTTTCTATATCCGAATATTACACGGGGTTATTTGACGCCAATTATCAGTTGCCGGCAATGAATTACGTGATTGGAGGACATAATCACACAGTTCAATGTTTAATGTAGCGTGACTCAAGTACTTCCAAACGAGTGGGTCATGGTCCTCCGTTACCATAACTACGCTAACGTTATGTAATTAATAACCAGTAGCAGTAGTAGATCACGTTTAATCCTGGTCGTAGCCGTTGTGCGCTATAATGGAAGATACAATGCTGGATAGGCAAGCATTTGACCACTATCTCACCTAATGGAAAGTGATGAGGCTGAAAATGGAAGAAGCCTGCCTAAAAAGGTGCCTATTCACTCTCTTGAAGACACCCAGATTGAAGAAAGATGACCTTATAGGACGTTATTTATTTTTCCAGTTAGTGTCTGTAGTCAATTATTTACGTATGCGTATAATATTATGTGCCACTAAGTTGTTGTTATTATGATAGTAAGAGTATAATGATTCTTGTTTATTTGTGATCATGAAAGAATCAAGAAAAATATTTTAAGCGCGTATAGCAGTTTAAAATTTGATTCCTTGCACTTTTGGGCTATTAATTTGTAACTTAAGTGTGTATTTGTATTGCGGATATCACTAATTGGGAGAATCAGTCACTCGTTTAGAGTCAGCCTAGTAACATGGAATACACGAAACATCAATTATTATCAATACTAGTTTTATTTTTATACTTGATAGGCAAGCATTTGACCACTATATCACCAGATGGAAAGCGGTGATGCGGCCGAAAATAAAGCATGCCTGCCTTGAAGATACCTATACTAGTTAGCAATAAACTAAATTGTGATGTGGTACATAATATAAGCAGGTAAATCAGGTTATATTCAAAGAAATGAAAGGTGTGTGAACCATAATTTGCCGAGTGTTAGGTTGCATGCCCGACACAGCGACAGCGAGAATAGTAATTGTTGTGGGAATTTTATGTGTAGCACTTAGTGCATCCATTATTCATATGCGGCAAGATAGAGCACCGGTGCACCAGGAACTCATGGAAATGAGCAGCGAAAGTTTACCCGCTCCCGCCGGCTGTCGAGAGCTAAACACTCCTTACTAACGAGTGGGCTCGGGCACGCTAATAGCCGTATCTCATTTGAACCAGCTGAATGTTGACCATAGCACCTCAAACGATTAAACTACAAAGCACACAGTTCACACGTGTGTATCAGCAGTAGAAGCGCCTCGCGCGGGCCGGTGCGGTCCACAAATCAGCAGCGCGGGCCGACGTTCACATAACGGTGAGCTTCTCGGGATATATCACCGATAATGTGCTTGAGTTATATACATTAACTGCTGATATATTAAACCTGCGTCGGCAGAACCACGATCGGGCTTGGGTACAAAGCACTACATTAATTTATTCGCCTATTATCTGTCGTGTAAGTAAAACGCAAATTTTGCTAATAATATTGCATAATGACGCTTAGATAAGAATTACTTTGTAGTTAGTGTTGCAAAAGTAGACGAAAAAGAAGGGTTTGGAATAAAAATATGTTTAAAAAGTAGCGGCGTCAAATAGTGAATCAATCAGATCATAAGGTAAACTAAATTTAATGCCAGGGCTTACTAAATTTAACCGTTACAGAGATATGCTATTTAAATCAAATATACACACAAGCTCATACGCATTCACATTTATTGTGCTGCAGTAAATTGATGTGTCGAAAACGTAAATTATAAGTGTACAAAACAAACAAAGAAGAAATAAACCACTTCCGTAATTGAAAGCGGTCCAAGTTAGCTGCGAACAATATTAACTACCATCGTTAGTCAACAAGCACCAAGAGTGTACTAACCTTTCCGAAACAACTCCAACATGCGAGAGATTAGTTTAGCTTGAACAACATTCTAAGCGCAAGTAATCAGTGTGTGGCGAGATGACGATCCAAATAACGGCCGCTGCGTGCCGCGCGGTGCCGCCTCGGCACGGCGCCGCGGCGCGACACCGCACCGCCACGCGAATTTAAACTAAGCATGTGAAATAATTAAGCTTTACACTAGATTCGAAGGCGCGGAGGTTCGTACACAAGTTGTGGCGAGCTAAGTTTTAATACACTCGTGGTCTTGCATTTCCTCTCTAATTAGTAAGTTCGAATAACTCTTCGTTTTAATTAAACTAGAACGTGTAATAATTAATTTTAGTGGTGACGTGACTTGATAATTCTATGATTATTTTAATAAGCTTTAAATCAAATCTTAGTAACATACAAACTCCCAGAAATTTTGAAAATATTTATGAGCAAAAAAATGATATTTTTTTATGATAACCCACCCTGCCGGCCACCCTGCTGGCCATTATTAGCAAATACAGCCTTCCTTGGACGGCATTTATTGGTCCTCAGGTAAAATAATATTGAGACAACATTTCTTGACTGATGACACAGTTATTGTGCGTTTTATTCGTGCTATCTGTCGACGAATATCACATGGAAGTGACACATAACCCGCTACCGATGCGCCCCGTACATTCATCACCTGAATTACATTTAGGTCTCGAACGTTCAACGTTTTCGCCACATAGATGACAATAGTATCGTTCCAGAAATTAAATATGTTTTCATTTCGCTTGCTTGTATTTTAGAAACTTTTTTTAACAAACGTTTTAACGTTATGGGCAATGATGGACCACCTGCATGGAAAGCAATAATGCGCCTGAAGATGACCATCCTTGCTTAAAATATATTTTTTTTTACAAGACTGGTGGTTCTCACCGCTATAAAAAGGCAAATTGATTAGTAAAAATTGTGTGGCGATAATTGTAGCATGTTGTAGCGTTACAAGTAACTGAATTATTGAACCGTACCGTCTGTACTATGAGTATGTGGTTCTAATTGGTATCCACAAAGCGTGACCACAAATAATTACAAGACCAAAGTTCAAACCTATTACCTAATTTAGTAAAGTAAAAGAATATGAATATGAATAATTAGTGTTCCATATTACATTGAAAACTAAGTATAAAGTTTTAAATCGTACCCATATTGTCTGTGATGATCAAGGTCACTAAAATCAAGGCTTCTAGCTTAACCCACAAAGTAGTACATACAGAGGGTTCAAAAGTGCTTCGAGAAAAAACATTTTGTTTTACATGTGAGACCTAATGAGAATAAATGATTCTGCACTTATAGTTAAACGAAAAACTTCTACAAAGTGTTAACCTGCTACGTGCTAGTTCTATACCTTGCTACGCGAAGGTGCTACGCTAGTGCTACATGGAGCACATCTACGCTTTGTTTTACGCATAGCAGATTTATTTTTAAATATTCTAGTAAATCCTGCGATCATATCACAAGCTATTAGAATCGTCTATAATTTATCATATAGCAACTGGCATGTTTGAATAAAAAAATATTAATGTATCGAATTATTCATGTACTATGCGCGATAGTAAAAGTACATAACAAAGTTCAATTAAATTTTTAGTTTTTTGACCAACAAATATTTTTACACTTATAAACGCGAACCTAATCGAAACTACTTTCAATTCGAATATATAATTGCATCGAGTCATGAAAGCCTAGGACACATTGTACTCAGTAGCCATGATTCAAGAATATACTTAACCGTTGTTTACCCTAACGATATGAGTGTGAGAGTATTTTAGGCAAGCATGTTAAATCTTCGGCATCATCGTCATTTTCCATCGAGTGAGATAGTCAAATGCTTGCTTATAGAGCATAAAAAACTGAATAGTAAAATAATTGCAGTGGCGGAGATATAGTTAACGGGAAATAGGCACTTCCGGCGTATTTCGAGCCTGAAGTATCTCGCCGCCCGCGCCACGGGTTATTACTCGGGCTGTTGCTAACGCAGTAGCTATTTATTATCTGCGCCGTCATCATTATTCATCGCCGCGCCGTGGCTCACTCTGCGGTGGTAACCTTCCCATCCGAGTATGTCGACAGACCCACAAAATTTAAAACTAAACTTGAGTGAGCTTCAGAAAGGAGCCAAACTTGTGTCTATTATATAAATAAATATATCACTATACTAGTATGCACCTTTTATTATTTGAAGATGGTTGCATTCGACCTATCATATGTTGTCAAGTTATGTGGTCGAGAGTGATAAACACGCTTAGCCCAGAATGTGTACTGATTCTTGAGGGTAGCTGCCGAAATACCGATTAGAGGTCTACCGAGGTCTGCTAGTAGGATTCGAACAACGCGCAGATAAAACACCGTTGTACTGTCGTTGATGCAATTGACTTGCCCTTGAAATGTCCGTTACCGTAGTTGATTGCGCGTCTGCTTTCTAAGCAGTGAGTACCGGGTTCGATTCCGCGCGGGAACACAAGTTTTCTCCCCAAGGGAAGGTTTGTGTTTCTGGTTTTGGGGTGATTGCGTGAGTGAGGTGAATGTTTCTGTCACCCATGACACAAGTCTTCACACTTGGTGGGGCTGTGAGTGTGAAAGCGTTTATTTTATTGTTCTGAAATAGATTTAAAATCTCCTTTTATTGGTAACTTATTGAAATCAAGTTCTACGTTACAAAGCTGCATCCCGTCATATGTGTCGGCGAGACGTGCATCGCCCGAGAGCTTTCTATGACGACGATCCTATTACTGTGATCGTGGAAAAATATTGTTTAATCTGTGGCTTGACTTGACATCACCAGCAGTTATTTCTTTACCACAAAACGAGTGGATTTTATGGAACACAGTCTTGATAATACATAGGAAACTTCCTTCAGTAAAATGCATGATTATCCAATGTTGTGCAATGACATTATTTACGTCATCTAAGGACATGAAATTGTATCTAGTATCTGCAGACTTGTACTTACCAGTAATATTCTATTAGTACCGTTACCTAATAGATTATTACTGGTGAGTACAAGCACGCATGCGATATGCAATTCATGCAATCTCCGTAAAGTGTAGCCGGGCGATAACGGCCGGGGCTCGGCAGCTTCATAAAACACGTTTGAATCAAGTTTAAAACAAATAAAACAACCATCACGCATCAATGTTACTATTTCAAGCGTGGAATAAAAATACAACGCATAATGTATGCGTGGGAATACTTCTGATTCTACAAGTCATCTCCATGACACAATAATTTGGTTTAGGTACTCGCAAATCGTCCCATTCGCAACTTGTTAGTTCATTATTTACATCTCATCTCATATTCTAATTTCATATTGCTTCTTATGATCGTTCCTTCCTCGCACATGCAAGATGTCAGATTTCAACAGCGATTTAATTTGAAGATGTTCAAGAAAAAATTAAAACAACCTCTCACCACTTAGGGTAGGCAACATGTTAGCGGGGTGCCAGTCCAGAATACCTCCTCGTGAACCGGTTGCTACTGGTTCTTTCTGGATACGTTCGGGGGAAACAGTAGCAATACGTGTCGGTGCATCCTGGGTAACTGTCAACAACTTCTCCCCGTGGGATCTTGTTGACAGTTAGCGAAAGGTCTGGAACGGTGGCCTGCTCTTCGTGTCCCTTTGATATTTAGCAAAGGGCACGGATGAGCAGGTAAGGGCGGGCTCAGAGATGAGCACCGCGGTGGGTCTGGCGGTTGGCAGATTGCAGGGTGAACATTTTCGGTTAATATTTTTTCCTTGTGGGATATTGTTAGCCGAGAGCTAGTAGCCTTGCGGCCTTGAGTTGATAACTTCTCTATATGGGATTTTATTTGCTGAGGGCTGGAGCCTCGAGAGGGGAAGGGGTTCTTTGCCGCCTAGAAGCCCTGGGGGTGGGACCTCGGGTGGAAGCGAGAAGTAATTCTCGCTTGCATCTGAGTGTCGGTGTGTTGTGGAGGGTCCTGTTCGCCAGCAAAGGTGATGCTTTTGCTGGCGAATGGGATGGATTGTGTCGGTCCGCTGCTGGAGACCTCGGGTGCAGAGGGTTTCAAAACTTCTCTGCATTTGAGTATCGGAGTGTGAGAAGGAGCCTCGTTCAACAGCATATTAACCATTATTGCTGTTGAATGAGTCGGAGTGTTAACTGCCAGGTCCCATTCTGTGAGCCCAGTTGTGGTCCGGAAGGGGACCGCCGAGTGGGACATTTTCCCACTCGGCCGGCGGGTACCGGCACGCGGCCTTGAGACCTCCCCGGGACACCCCTGAACAAGGTTGAGGTGTAGCCCGGCTCAAGTGTTGCGTGCTGTGGAAGGATCTCATTGGGCAGCGTAGGGCCTCACAGACTACGCTGTCGAACGAGATGATAAGGCGAGCCGAGGTTCCCTTCGCGAGCCCCGTTGTGGTCCTTAAGGGAACCGCCGAGTGGATTCCACCGCCACTCGGACGGCGTCGGAGAGGTATCCCGTTTCACGGCGGGGTACACCTCTGATCAGAGAGTCGGCAACCGAAAGGGAAGCGTAAGATCTCCGACCTTTCGTTTCTTTTTCGGTTCCCAGAGGCCTGGGTGGCGGGTGCAGGGGAGCCCAACGCCCAGACGCTTCGAGGTGGCGCGCGCGGTGCTTCCGCGCGCCGCTTCATTTGGTGTGGGGCTAAGGTAGTTAATCTGCCTTCGTTCTTAACCGAGGTGGGGTCCGAAAGGATCGGCGCCTGCTGGGTACTGTGGGCGAGTGCAAAAGTGTTCCCGCGGTCCCAGCAGAGGCGAGAGGAGCATCTTGAGGGTTTAGTCGGTAGGGGTTACTTGCTGCTATGGGAGTAGTTGGTGCCGAGCCCGACACACCTCGTGCGCCTCCCTGTCGGCGTGCGGGCAGTGGGTATGTAAATGTATTCCCTCAGGTTATAAAAAAAAAAAAAAAGGCAACATGTCCCAAGTGTTGCAGGAGTTCATATACGGCGTACCCTTTTACTTCCTTGGTTGCATGCTCGTTAGCCACTCACAAAAATAAGTTAAACAAAAGTCAAATATTCTATGCATTATCTGTGCTTTTGTGTTATATAAACAATCATCTATCAATTATTATATTACATAAACAATCATCATTAGCCCATTTCGCTCCTGTTGTCTTATTTGTCTTACAACACAATGCTTTTGTTTATTTATTCGAGATAGGCAAATGATTGACCACAATCTCACGTACATTACTCACCCTAGCTATTATAGTATTCCTTAGATGTTATCATCCAAGTAATACTACAAAATAAATTTAACAAACCACACCAATGTTCAAGTGGAGATACAAGTCTTCGAAAACCCCAAAACAGTTATCAGGGACCTACAACTATATTCGCTCCAGTACTGGCGGATTAGTTATAAAATAGTGATATAACGGTAACGATTCTATATAAATAACCACCCATAGCATTCTACAGTACAACGTCGAGGTTAAACGATCTTTGACCAATAAAAGTTATTGCAACGTTCGGAGTCGTCTACGATAGTCCTAAAGTTGTAAACGGTTGGTGTTAGTGCGCACAGGTACATGCGAGCGATCAGAACGAAAGAGCGATTTGAGCGAGTCAAGCGATCCGAACGAACGACGGAAGTTTGTATCGAGCTCTGTCGAGCTATAAAATAAAATTGACCTACACAGCGCACACATAGCAGTAGCTTCATGCGCACATTTTAAAGGCGGTAATATCTAACCTGTGGTCAGGTTTCTACTAGGCGTCGTTGTTTAATTACCTCTTAGAACGTTGCTTTATGGAATCCTAAGCCCTCAACTGGTTCTTGGAAGATACTTTTCATTAGTGACAACAGTGAACTCATATCCTCCTCACATATTTTATATAAATGAATCGCCAAACGAAACTATGACCACTATTTAACAAGTTGGTAAGTGATGATGTGATTTAGGTTGGTATAATACATTAAGCCTAGAAAGCGAACTGGACACATGATCAAACCTATGCTTTACTACTTGTAATCTTGACCTTGGACAGAACGCCAAGCTTCTAAGCAGCGGTTTGTTGTAAGCATTATAATTATAACCCAAACAATAATTGTTGATCGAGCGAAGCGAGATCTAAGTTGACTTGGCTCGCTCAGCACTTTGTATATCGTTCAAAAGGGCTTGACAAGTAGAATACGAAACCGGTTTAAAAAAAATCTATGTTGGAATATAGCGATTTGGTAGGCCACCGAATATAACGATTTGGTAGGCCACCGAATATAACGATTTGGTAGGCCACTGTTTTTGACCTATTTTGTCTCGGGGTCTATCTCAAAAACGGCTTTACACTGAACGCTGAAACTAACGTATAATATCCGTTATATACTTGATCAACAAATACAGAAATTAAACAATTTATATATAGAAAAAAAGTTATAAGCACCTCATAGTGTTTCTCTATCAGGCAAAGAGTAGTAAGTAGTAATATCCTACTAATATCCTACTAATATTTTAAATGCAAAAGTTTGTGTGTGTGTATGAATGTTTGTTAACACGTATCCCCGTTACGAATAAACCAATAATGATAAAAAATTTTATGTAAATAGTTTAGGTTCCGTAATAACACATAGGTTACTTTTCTTAGTTTACGCGGGCGGAGCCGCGGGGCACGGCTAGTTGTAGTATAAAGTATACTGCCAGTTGGTGCACGACACTGTGCGCTGGTGTATGGCCGCGCGCCAGCTTGCGATGGACGATGGACGTTGCAAATTGAATAAATAACGTGGGCATTGTCGACTTTAGCACCTTACAATAAGACTCAATTTACTATTTCAAATACGAATCGAAATCTATTTATCATTCGATTCCAACTCCTATCAGCAGGACTTAAAGCATGAAATAGTTTGCGTGTTGCAATGCAATGGTCTGCGTCGGTATTACCGAAGTTAGTGGAGACATTCGTTTGCCTCAAGTTAGGCGTAAGAATTTGGCATTGTAACAATTTTTGCTAAAGAAATGCAATGTTTAGAAACTTACCAGAGTCGATTATGATAGTGAGTAAAGGGAAAGATATCGGATGAACGGGATAGATAGAAATAGAAATCATTTTATTGCTAAATATTTAAAACAATCATATGGTACACAAAACTAAATACATGCAAGAGATATTTGACAATTGGAAAAAGTTAAGCGCTAAGACTGCACAAACTAAGGGTTTGTGCAGGGCTGGTTTTCAGCATATCCCACTCATCGAACTTAGGGCTACTCGAACATAATGTCACAATATTGTTGTTATTTGCATATATTAACTATACAGAAATAGAATTTATAGTATTATTCTGTTAATTTCTATAAAAAACCGGCCAAATGCGAGTCGGACTCGCGCACGAACGGTTCCGTACCATTATCTATAAAAAATCAAGTTTGTTGTATGGAAGCCCCCTAAAATATTTATTTTATTTTATTTTTAGTATTTTTTGGTATAGCGGCAATAGAAATACATCACCTGTGAAAATTTCAACTGTCTAGTTATCACCGCTCTTGAGATACAGCCTGGTGACAGACGGACGGATGGACGGACAGCGAAGTCTCATTAATAGGGTCCCGTTTTTACCCTTTGGGTACGGAACCCTAAAAAGGTAGGTAACATAATATTATATAATAAGTAAAAAAAAGTGTTATGCATCTCAGTGTGTGTAAGTGAATGTGTGTTTGTATGTGTGGGTGAGTTAAGAGAAGGAGATAATAACTCACTGGTAGTGGCCTTGAGCACTTGAACTACCTTCGCCTAATTTTATAATTTCCTATGTAAAGAGCTCTGGGCTTTTCATCTCGGGTAAATGTAAATGCTGTGTAGGTGATAAGATGTAACGGTGAGAGATCAGGGGACGCCCTAGGGAGAATGGGAGAACAATTTCCGATACGTTGAGCGTCAAATATTTTACACAGAGCCTTGCACGGGGTTTTGTTATTATTGCTGCACGTCCTCGAGATATTTCATATAGGGTCATAAAAATATGCGTATAAGTAAATATCTGTATCTAAAAACGACGAATCATGCAACACCTAGCGCACATAGAGCGTACAAGATGTTAAGTTGAAAATTCCCTTCTTGTACGTCTGTATTGTGTCTGTATTTCCATTTATCAGCTCTACCACTTTCCAGCTCTTTGTGTGTGCATTTGTAAGTGAAAAATCCTTTCAAATTTCTTTCACCACAGCAGTCGGCAGGTGCGATCGACCGCAGAAATAGATTTGAAAGTACGATACGACTAACAAAAACATCCGCTTTGTGCGCAAAGCCGATGCAACACGTATTCAATCGGAGTTTTATCTGAGCCGTAGCTCCGGTGATGCGGAATGGATGCAGAGATTCTGGAATACATTGTGCTCGGAGGAGCACAATGTATTCCACAGTATGTTGAAAACATGACTACGACTCGAGATATCGTACAGGATATGCGTAGGACGCATCTAGAACATCTGAACTTGTACTTACTATTAGTCCAGTAAAACTATGAATTTTCAAGAAAAACAGGCAATTTTTTTTGGAATCCACCAAAATTTTCCACAGGAAGATAGAAAAAAATATCTACCTGTTCCTACCTAAAGCAAAAATACTAACCACATGATATTAGATAAAACACAATGATTCTTATCATGACATCTATTAATCCAACCCAATCATGCAACGCAATTTCCCCATACAACGCATCGATATTTTGCTTGGACTATATTTATTTACTTACAAGAAGCACCCAACTGCAAACTTTAAGAGCACTACAAACTCGTAATGTTTAACTGATCAGATGTTAGTGTGTATTTCCACTTTCAAGAAAATCAGCCAAGTGCGAGTTGTACTTACACATCGAGGGTTTCGATTCGGGCATTCCATTAGTCACCACACAAAAGCGTGAGCTTGAATCGAACGTGGCTAGTTTTCACGTTTGAAGCTTGTGTGTTAGACAATGGAGCAGAACCAAAAACGTATGTATAAAGTACGTAAATTATTTTGAATTTTCAAGAACAATTTTTCTTTTTGAAATAACTAATAATTATATTGATTACCCCTTAAATAGTATGATTGATAGACTTACACACAAACAGCGTAGAGTTAGTAATAGGGTTCCGTAGACACCTTCTTGGCATGTAAAAACACAATTTTTTACCGACTTCCCAAAAAAGGAAAAGGTACTCAAGTCGACTGTATTATTAATATTTTTTTATGTGTTACCTCATAACTTCTTTCCACGTGAACCGATTTCAATATTTTTTTTAGTTTGAAAGATGTTGCTTTCCAATGGTCCCATTTAAATTTGATTAAGATCTGATCAGTAGTTCTTGAGATATTGTCAATAATGCGTATTCTGTGGACTACTTTGACGATGTTTTCGTTTTCGACCGACTTCAAAAGTTACCTCATAACTTCTTTCGTTGTGAACCGATTTTTATGATTATTTTTTTATTGAAAGCTGGTGCTTTTTATGTGGTCCCGTTGAAATTTGATCAAAATATGATTTCTTGTTTTTGAGTTATTGTCAATAATGCGAAATACATTAAATCTGATCAAAGTTCCGAAGATAAAGCGGTGAAGTCGGTTTTCTTAAGCTTTGCTTGCGTTTAATTATTATATTTAAACATTGGAATCAGTCTTATTTATTTCCAGAACGTTTTAAAACTTTTCCATACAATTTTCACATTACATACATGTGCTAGTATTTAATCGTCAGACGGCAAACGTCCGTTTGATTAAACTTAAAAAAAAAGATTCTTAAATGCTTTTGCGGTTTGCCCGAGCACTAACTTGCACCGTGGTATTCCATGCACGTTCGAATACCAAATCTCGTGGCTCTCTTAGTCCTGACTGCTTCTATGCTTTTGAGAAACAATCGAGCGCCTTGCGCCGCTGGCGTTGGCCCGTGCGCATTCGCTATTTATATTGTACTCTCGCGAGGTTCCTCCCGATTGCCACATGAATATGTGAAGGCCTCCACTCGCGCCGCATCATACATTTATTAAGGGATACGTTAATAAATGTATGATGCGGCGCGAGCATACTGTACGAGAAGTAGCTTTAACTAAATGTGCTAGGTAATAAGCCCATATTTTTATCTCACCTTCAACACCCTTGTTCCATAAAAATATAGTTAGAATAAATTTATTAAATTTACTTAGTCAATTATTTTACAATGGGAACGTGAATTATTGTGATGCAATAATGTTTAAATAATAATATTATCAAGAGTGCCTAAAACTAGCATCTTGGTAATGAAAATAATTTTCATCGGAATATTAATATTAATATAAGATGAGACTCGCTGAACCACCAGTATACTAAACATTTACACATTATCAAATTATTGGGCGTAGTGCAAGCTTGCCGAGCTGAAATCCATGATTTAATACCAAGTAAAGTTAAATCATGACTCGATCATTATCGTGATATTAGAATTCCGTAGCATTACGCTTCCCAACACTATGTATGATAGAACGAAAGGTGTCGTGGGACACCCGATTCGAATGAAATTTTCGCTATATTATGTTAAATTTGATAAAGCAGGCATAATGAACACTGGTGGATGATCTGGTCTCGTTTCGTATATTCATAGATATATAAATAAATACATGTGATTTGGCCTTAGCCAACAAACTAGATTTTTAAACCTCTATCTTGGTAGATAGTGCCTATCACAAATTATTATTTTCATGTACACCACTGTATAGAATGCAAGAAGAAAATTTGATTTCAATTTAGTAATTTGTTTTAAAATGTCCTTCTTATAACCGTAACCAGTCCAAAGCAGGCCTCTATATGAGTTGTCACTTGTGGCACCCTATACTTAGGTATTCAGGATTGAATTATAATTGCAGAGTGTAAGTTTACTTTGACATGTGTATCAAATTCCATCCAAATCCATTTATCTGTTAAGAAATGCCTTGTTTTAAACATAGTTAGAAACAAAGGTAATCAAAATATTGCAACTGCATCGTTAGGAATCAAACCTGCACCCTATCGTGTACATGAGATAGTTCTACTAATATTATAAATCCGAAAGTTTGTGTGTAAGTCAGTAGATATGTTTGTTCCCTCTTCACGCTTTACCGTTTGAACGGATTTGTATGACATTTGGAATGTATTTAGCCTATACCTAGGATTAACACATGGCTACTTTTTAACTTGATAATATCGGCGAAGCCGCGGGGATGGCTAGTGTTATATAAAAGGAAATTAAACAATTATCACTAGATCAGCACAGCTGTAAGCTGAACAGAGTTTCAACTGAATAAAGTTGTAAACAAAATCTAGTTTTGACTAGATGAACAGAAAAACACACAAATTATATACTACTTTCTATGGTTAATAATTTTTATGTTGTGGTCGGTAGCAATTAGTATCGCCGCAGCCGCTCCAGTTACAGAGATAAACATTTCGTACAAAAAGTGTTGAAGCCAGTAAAAAATTGACTCGCTTCCTCGTCGCCCATGGGAACTTTACATAATAACACTAACTAATGGTAAATGAGGGACTTAAATCATTAACACATAAACATATACTTTGAGGGAGATAAACTCCGGTATGTATTCCTCGGTGCCTCAACAGTTGAAAAAGGACACGGGCTTGCATATACCCAGCCACCTCCCTAAAATCCTTTTTTTAATTCATAACCAATCAGAAAAGGTAAAAATACATTTTCAGTACAATAAACAAAACGGATGTTTCATACTAGCGCAACGTACCACTATAACTTGAAATACGAAGAATACGTAACGACCAGCTTTATTTAATTTGCGTCAAACGGTACTCATAAAGAATTCAAATTGCAATATAAATATCGTAACTCCAAACGCTTCAAAAAGTTCATAGCACGATACCGAAAATAGTAGCACAAATAACCGCTCAGTAATTTAGTCCTACTGTAGCGTTCGCAAAATTCTAAAATAGAAAAGCAAAACTGTTTGAAACTAGCGGAAGCTTTCCGCGCGCATTATTTACAACTTGGAGCATTAACATTGTATCGTTTATCAAAATGAAGAACTGCGCCAAATGGTTTCACAAACCTACTCGTTATACCACAGTTTAATTTAAACTATATCATATACAATTCGTGCTATTTTTTCAATGATTTCGTACATATATTTATATTCTTGCATTTTTTATGCCACAGGAGTTAAATGAGTTAATTCTACAATGTCCATTTGATCATCTAACAACCAGACAAACAAACGCCATCATTTTATGGTTGACATACCTCCAGTTCGCTCAAAGAAACAAAGAATAGATTCTTTCATCCATAAATCTATGTTGTAAATATAATTAGATCCGATATCAGTTTTTATTGTCGGTCACCGGTTAAATCCTCCCTGTGGGAATGCTTGATGTGAGTAGCCAGATAGTGGTTCATTGATCGGTAGTGTCATCGCAGTATGGTGAGATCGATCTCGGCGGCTTGGTTTTATTTTATCTATAAGATATAGGAAAATTGCTCAATCATGTAGAATTTAAAATGTCACTAATGTATAGTTGTCATATTATGAATAGTTTAAGACTGTTCGCTCGAAGCGTTTCATTGCTGCATTCGTACCGTAAACTCATTGCCTGCGTCGAAAAGCATAACCTGGAAATCTTCAAGTCTAAAGTAAATCTTGAGTATCTTCTAGGCAAGCGTGATTCAACCTCTACCGCATCGTCACTTTCCATCTGATGAGATAGAGGTCAAATGCTTACTTATCTAGTATAAAAAAGTGAAATCTGAATGCTGTGGACGAAAGCGTAACAGTAGCTTTCACTACCGCTTGGTGGTCAGACTTAACGTCTACATAATACAATTTATAAATAACAAATGACTTTATAATATCTTCTTATTGATCTTTAAATAGAATGTAGCAAAATAGTAATAATTATTTAGCTACATTCTATTTCAAGTATTTGACTACATATTACCTTTTCCTGCAACCACGCGTTGAACTCATTTCTAGCTAACTAACAGTAATTTGAAACACGTTGTCTTGAGTTCTAATTAAGTAGGACCTCTTTGAGTAAGACAAATGAACAGAAACTGGAGCGAAACTTAAATCTGTAGCTCGTTATAAGTTTTCTTCAAGAGTTACATGTGCTGGAGTCGTTGCGATTAACAATCGTTTGTAGAAACTGTTCAAACACTTTGTACTTATATATGCCAGTTTATTTAAACTTTCGAATTAGTTTTGTACTATCAATATCGTAGTAGATAAGAGAAAGCTCGTAGCGTATGCAATAATTTAGTTACTTTGAACAAACATGAGGAGTAAACACGAAAATACGATAACAATTCAACGGGAACATCTTACAAAAGAAAACAAAAGCTATTTGAAAAGTTGGAGTTGGTTTCGTGACGAGATATATGGCATTATTTGGTTTATAGTCTTATGAAACGCGCCGCGACTTCGCTCTTGGCGGGTTAGATATGTATTAAAATATTATACTCTTTGGTATTCAGCTCATTTTTTAAATGTTTAATGCAAAGTAATTGCAAAGGACTTGGTAAGTAAAACAACTAATTCATAAGCTACTAGCCGTGCCCCGCGGCTTCGCCCGCAATTATCAAGTTAAAAAGTAGCCCATGTGTTAATCCTAGGTATAATCTATGTACATTCCATATTGCATCCAAATCCGTTCAGTCGTTATAGCATGAAGAGGGAATTAACATACTTACACACTTACACACAAACTTTCGGATTTATAATATTATAAGTAGGAAGTAGAATTCATCAATTAATAAAAATAAATTACCGTGCGTTCGTTTCGCCAAACTCGAAAATGGCTCAAACTTTTTGTTTTGTGCGCCTCACTACAGTTAAAAAAAATGGGAAATACGGAACACCCGACAAATCGTAATTGGTAATTTCGTATAGGAATTCCCCCATCTGATTACATTCAATAGACGTGATACGAAACTTACAGGGTAATTTAGTAATTAATATAATTAGAATTAATTATAGTGAACAATGCTTTATTGTGCGAACTATAATTAGAAACATTACTAAATGTTCAGCCTCAATTCTATATACGTCGTAGCTACGACGTCGTCGGTACGGCGTCGCTACGGCGTAGTCGCGTAGAAGTGTTACATTTATTTAAGATACGTAAAGGCAGCGCCACACAGAACGCATTTGGTTTAAACAGATTGGTGTATACGGGTACCGCTGTACGGGAGACGACAGTGCCCTCATCCTCGCACGCCATGTTGGAGCCAGGTGCGTCCTTCTTGTGGCGTGACGTGGCGCATTCTTGAAGAAATCTTCTTAAATGGAACGCCCCAACAACCAGTTTTTAAACACATTTGACTGTTTTTTTTTAAAGCTCCATAGGCAAGCCTTTTGATCACTATCTCACCTGATGGAAATCGACGACGCGGCCGAAAATGAAGCATTCTTGCCTACAAGATTCACTCTTGACTTTGGGACTCCCAGATTATATCTTTTGGGGAGACGCGGGTAATGAGTTCCACTCCTTCGCAGTACGGATAATAAATAAAGAAACGAAACGTTTCGAGCGAACCGGAGGTATGTCGACCATATATGTATGACGTTTAATAGTTTGTCTTTTCATTAGATGGTAAAACGGGCATGGCGGAATTAACTTGTGTATTTCCTGCGCACACTCTCCAAAATGTAAGCGATAGAATACTGATGGGCTGGCAACCTGACGTAGGTGACCGAGACTCTGCATTTTGGAGTCAATTAGCTTGTCATCGCCAATGAGTCTTTCAGCTCGTCGGTCAATGGACAATGGTCAATGGAGCTTCAAGCTGGTACCAAGCAGTACCCAAAGATACCGGGCTTAAGTAGATTGTTGATGTGGATCAGAATGAGTGTGGCCGAAAGAATTGATCCTTGAGGTACATCGGCAATAATAGCCTTAGATCTGACGAACAGCTGTCATCAACCACTCGAATCGATCGTTCTCTCAAGAAGTCAGATATCCAAATAGATAAATCGGGAGGTAAACCATAGGCTGGAAGGTGCCAATAATTCTATCGTGCTAAACCCTGTCAAAAGCCTTGGAAATGTCTAGCGAGACTGCAAGTCTGAGGGATGGGATAAATTATTCCATACCTTGACGCAGCACATCCACCACAGCATTCGCGCATACTTGTCCCCAAGGATAAGATGCATAAAATGAACGCATCTCATACCAATCTGCTGACTTGTAACGCCATACTCGCCGAATGCCTTATGGGTTGAGGTCGTTCGGGGAATGAACTGATACAGACTTTACTAGACAGTGGTCGGAGCTACCAAGCCGTGATGAAACCGACATTGAGTAACGGTCTGGGTCTGCTGTCAGCAGAAGGTCCAAGCAATTGGCTGTGTGGCCACGACGAGTCAGCTGGACATCTGATCTGCGTCTCCGTGAGGAACAATAGATGCGGTTTGTTAATCTCTAGGTGGAAGTGGACCGAAACGAAGCTTCGAACAATTTACTACAACAATGGGGAAAAACCGGAGACCGCGGGGACGCCCGAGTCCCCCCAAGAATGTCCATCGGTCCACTTTTCTGGTTGCTCTTTTGGCGCTACCCAGGGGTTACGTGTAGGACATTGAATGCTAAATCCTAAGGACGCCAGCAACATGAACCCCCAAATATTTTGACTTTGGTTAAAGAGCGTTCCGTATTAGATTAGACAATCTCTACTGAGTGCATGGACATCGTATCTGTTAAGCGTTCCCATGAATAAACAACATATCAATTCTATTTAAATTGGTAGTAGCAACTAAATTGAATGGAAATTGAATTGAAATGTTGTGAACCGTGAATGCAAATAACCACAAATTAACCTCCTTCCTAAATAACGCCTGTCGACAATTTGTGCACATAATCCGACTGGTAATCTAAAAGTTAAATAAACAAGCACGATGTTCGATTTAAATAATTTGCTTTTCTGTATATATTGAGATTGACATCGTTTTGAAAAACCATGTATATTTAATATGCATTAAAATTTTAGTATAGTTTAACATTAGTTAGTGGTATTATATAGAATAGAATATTTTTATTTCTTGAGAGTTACTACTAATCCTACTAATATTATAAATCCGAAAGTTTGTGTGTAAGTGTGTAAGTATGTTTGTTCTCTCTTCACGCTTTAACGGCTGAACGGATTTGGATGAAATTTATTACATAATTAGGACTTATAACAATAGAATTATTTATAATATTTATTATTGTATTGTATTTGGGGCAGAGGATAAGCCTTGCTATACAGCGTGGTAATGCAGCAAGCATTATGGGAACTTTGCCGAACTTAAAGATCGTATAAATCATCTTTAACCTTTTTTTTTAACTTGAATATCTATATTGTAAAACTAGGTCTTGGAATAAATAAATACATATTTTGTCTTGTAAACTTTTTAATGAAAGGAAATGGCTTTTATATATATATACACTAACTAACTACTAACTGCGTCTTTTGTCTTAGTCTGCGTTAATCTGGCTAAAAAATATATACATAGGTATACCGTGAATGCACGGTATACCTATGTATACATTTTAACTAAAATATACTAGAACAAAGGGTGTTCTTATCGCTTAAAGTGATCTCTTCCGGCCGATATTGGGAGACATAAGGGAGATGGCACCAAAAGCGTCTTTTTAGATATAATAACTTTGTAAATTGATTGTCGGAAGCACATATACGTTTTAATATGTAACAGGATTTATAAAAAGAATATACCAGATATTCAGAGACGTCTAAAAAAGAAGTGAGATGAACTGGCCCAAGCTAGGCAATAAGCCGGTACGACGTATTTGTGAGTACAAATACTTTATTCCGTGTCGTAAAGAAGAACGTAACATTATAAGCGTATGATGCTAACGTGCTTAAGCGATATACCAAGTCAAATTGAATTTTGCGCCAAAGAAAGAATTACTGCAAAGTTTTGCGGCGACGATTCTGACCTAGTTTTAAAGCTCCCCGTCCCGGAGCGGTCGGTTGCGACCAGCTTTGGACTTTCCGTCTACATTTTTTTCCATTTAGTCAGATCCCTCAGACGCCGATTACTGCCCCAAATTGTTTACAGTAAACATCCTTCTGGCTCTAACAACACGCCGCCTCTCCGTTTACTGACGAGCGGACTCCTCGCTTTCTTAAATGAACTTTACCAGATAAGCAACCTTTGTGTATTCATGGAGTGAAATCTCATCTTGGGGTTTTGCTATTTAACGTAAATATCTTTCCAAATTACTTCTTTTGGAGCGTCCTTATTCATCGATTTCCCTTATTTTATTTTTACTGCTTTTTTACGCCGCTGTTAGATAATAGCGACTGAAACAGAGAAATGAGAGAATTGGAAGACATAAACTTTATTGTTTTAAATTCGTATTCGTCCAAATAGTAGCGGTAAGATATGAAAAAAATTATGCAAAAGAAACCGAAATAACATTTTTGTATTGCTTGTTTTATAACTTTATAACTGCTCTCAGTTAAAACGTTCGCGGCAATCAAGTCGCTCGCATGGAAATATTATCCTTTAATACGAAACATAGTAGCCAAAGTTCTCACTTCATGCTGCCAAATGACTTTGCAAATATTCCTACGCATCAAAATATAATTCTATGTTCCTACTACTACAAAACATGTTTGCCTTCTAACGCTGCTGAGATCGATTCTCGGTAGAATACAAATTTCCGTTTTTCTTCTTTCGGTTGTAGTTTAAGTGTAGTTGTGATGTGAATGATACCGGCACCCATGATGTTGCCATGTAATGTAATATGTAAGTTCGTATAAATGTTGTTTCATACAATTTGCGTATCGTGTGTGTTATTTTGATATCGTAGTGAATGTGATGCACACAAAATATTAATTCCATTCATGGCAATATATTAATATTCTGATTTAGTATCAAAACTGATCATATGGATATTCGAATTCATATTTATTTCCTATAAATTGTAATAAGTAATTATTTATTCAATATAATCTCTTGACTTAATTAGGGTTCTGTCTTAGGGCTTTAATATTTAAATAACTGTTATTAAGGCAGCGGCATGATAGCTAATTATAATTTAAAATGAATTTATAATTGTCAGGAAGATTTGTATTATATGTATACTTATATTTAACAAACATTCGAACGTGACTTTTATTGAATAGATAAACTAGATACACACGCTTGTTTTTTACTTCAAAATATATAACATAATCTGTATTACTTCGTTCAGGAGCTGTTTCCTTCTTCTACCTTTGCTCGCATAATAATATCTAATTTAATAAAATGAAATTTATTTGTCAGATCAACTACTATTAGAATCTTTGTCCTGATATACTGGCTGATTGACTTAGAGACAACGCACAACCTAAACCGCTGGTCGTAGAGACTTGAAATTAGGAGGGTACATCTGTCTTAGTACGTAGGGGTTTACTAAGAATGGATTTAGAAAATTCTACCCTGAAGTGGGTTAAATGGGTGAAAACGTTGGTATAAAAGTTCCTTGTTTTTTTTTATTTATAGCGATAAATATTGGTATTTGAGTAGTTCCTTTAATATAAATAAATTTAGTTATCAACATTTTTTACCAGGAGTGCATTAAGGTGGTGCAATGAGGGTGAACATTCTTATTTATGAAGTTACGCTAATGGAAATTGGTATTTGTGTAGTTCATTTAAGATAAAAAAAATATGTTATCAATATATTTGGCCAGAGGTGCATTAAGGTGGTGCAACGGGGAATGAAAGTTCAAATGGAAAATTTTATAATAAGTGTTATATAAGTATATTAATGAAGTTAAAATGATGTAAATTTTATCTAAGTAGTATAATCTACCATTTCCGGTGTACAAATAATTGTTTGGTACTTATAATGGCTAAAATATTGATAAAACAAAACATTTAAGTTATTTAATTTGAACAAAATATATAATCAGAATAAAGGAAAATAAATAAGTCAGTGAATAATTAAAAAAAAAGCACTATCAAATTAGAAAAATAATTAAGTGCCAATTGAATTATTATAAACACTGTCAGTTTATCTCCTAGATTTTTTCACTGAGTAATAGCTATTTAAATTAATAATTGAAATGGCTTACGCTTCGTTTTGGCTATAGATATTATAGAAGCCGGGCACTAGATATAGATGGCCATACAGTAAACATTGCTACTGCACAGCTTAATTCGTTGCAAGGGACGTTCAATTTATATTTCTTACGACTGTTTCTAATCACCATATCATTGTGTTAACTTAACAAGAATAGATGTTGATGGACAAATAGACTCATTTCAAAAATGTATGAACAGTGCAAATGTAATAGTTTGTTTTTTATAAATAGGGGTCTGCAGCTATGTAGCGGACACCGCACAATGATCTTAGACATTGTTACATTGTTTTATATACTCTTTTTCTTCAGATTCCACAGAGTTAACCACAAACATCACGGCACGAGACAAAATAAATGTATCAGAATGTTTGAAACGAAGTGAGCCTACCGGCTAGAATGATTTTAATGAATAAATGAACGAAGAGAGTCGATGCCTTCGACTATCTTCATACATTAAGGTATAAGCTACTTTTTATCCAGATTGACGCGAGATAAGCTGTGGAAGTTAGCTGATTACATGATCCATGAATTTGAATTTGAATTTGATTTGAATTTATTATTAGTGAACATACGTAAAATAAAAGAGACCACCCGCCGACTTCTCGCTAGACACTGAAAGGTCTTCAAAGCCGTGACTTTTTTCGTGATCCGTAAGGGTTATCTGTTATATAAACATTTGATGATGTGTTTGAACCTGTCTCCTATTAACAAAACCATCATATAATTCATACAATTATTTTATGCGGCAGAAGATAACTCAATTATTCAGTACCGATGAAACGATTTGAATAATTGAACCGCACCCGCGACCGCTTGCAACACAACAGAACAAATAAAATTATCACAGACCATGGCAGTTGTAATGACTATTGATATTGTACGCTTACGATGAAAATAGGGCAGAGAAAGAGCGCAAGTTATAATAGTCGTGTCAGAAGCACACGAATACAAACTGGGATTGGTTTAACTACAAACAGAAATGAGTTAGTAAATATTATCAAAGTTACTCCTACAAACAGATCTCAGGAAAATAATGCAGGTCACGTACTGCGTCTCTCACCTGTCAGCACCAGCTTCGTAGCAAGTTCAGTTTACTCTCAATACTTTATGTGGTAACTTTCGTCTATATGACAATCTCACTCTAATCACTTTTTCGATTTGTAACATACTTTAAACCATACTTAATTGCGCGAAAGACTTTATTCTACTCGTCCTTAATTTTTTCATTGGCCTTGGCCCGGAAACCTCCTATCAAATAGGAATGGTTTAAAAATGCCTGTTAATAATTACAAAATTTAACGATTCTCTTATCTTATATTATATATCATAAAGTTAACCGCTTGAAGAAGTCAGACATTTTAATAACGTTACGAATGTTTATGATTATGAACGAATTATCATGACTTTGTATACAAGACATGCGAATTATTTCATCTTTATTCCTTTCCGATCAAAAAGTTTTCAATTAAATTTAATAGAGATTGTCGATGGACATTCCTTTCATCATGGTAACCTATTCTCAATGTGAATATTTAGACTGGTTTAAAGAGCGATAGTGTCATTATACAGGCGCTCTTTAGAACGTTCGTGTAAAATGTATTAGCCTTAACACTTTAAGGCTTCGCCACACAGGACGCATTTGCTCTAAGCGTAGATGTCATTACGATCTTACCTTCATCGGAAGCTCAATCCCGTCATAGGATTCGAAACCGTGATCATCCTCGATAGAGAGGCGTACTTAATACGACTTTACACTTAATTCGATTTTACCTTTAAATCGGTGTAATGGAATAAAGTATGAATAAGTATTATAAAGGTATCATCTAAAAGGGATCCTTCGAACTTCACATTATTCTTAACGTTCATTTAAAATTCCAATTTCATGCACGACTTTACCACTCGCATTGCACTTAGTAGTGGAAGAGCAACACAAGCAGCAAAACTAAATCCGAATTCCAATTCTCAGAGCAGCTAAAAAGCTCCTTCTATTAAGAACGTTAACAGGCAATCGAAGTCTAGTCGGTACACTCTTTAAGAGTTTAATGGACGCCGCCGGCACTGAATTGAAAAGTTAAGATTCATTTAAAACAATAGTTTCAGTCCCTTATGTACGAACGGGGGGAGGGCGCGCGCGGCGGCACATCGCTTGATTAATGGCATAAGTTTCAATAGTTTGTGATTTCAATGAATGCATTCGTTTGTAAAGTGTAGTAAAGACGCGGGTTAGTTAATATTATGATCTATTTCGCAATGATCCCCCACAAAAATGAAAAAGTTGAACATTTGATGGAAATTGTGTTGTTGGTTCATATATTGTGCTATAATATTGACTTGTGAATATCCATACATAATAAACTATTTCGCTGCCTTTAAAGTCGCTGAAAAAATAATATTATATAGGAACAAAAACAAAACCTTGGCTGTCCCAAGATCTTTTTATATAAGCTCTTAGAGTTCCAAACCATTCACGCTTTACCCCAGTTCCACCAGTGGTGTGCACGATACATCATTTAGCTGCAAATTAAATTCGATTCAATGTGAATCGCTGCAGGCGTCGACTGCCATTACATGAACAAATGATGATTAAATTTAATATAAAATGCCAGCGAGAGAGCGGCTATGAGGAAATTTGAAATTTTAATGTCATTTTTAAATGCCGTTACAAAATCTGAATGACCAATGTGTATAATATTATACAGTTTAATCAGGATGGAAAACGAATATTATAGCGTCGAAACAGTAGCATATAATGCATTTAAATTTAAATAGTTTTCAGTTTTAATCAAATGTTCAAGGCCTTTGACAGTATGGCATGATAGCCTTATAGGTAAGCTTCCTGTGTATGGTATACCTCCCGGTTGATGTGTTTGGATTTTGGATTTCTTGAGGAAACGATCGATTCAAGTTATCGTTGACGGCTTCTCGTCCGATCTAATGGCAATTAATCCCGGGGTACCTCAAGGGTCGATTCTTACGGCAGCGCTCTTTTTGCTCCATTTAAACGATCTGCTTAAGCCCGGTATCTTTGGGTACGCAGACGACAGCACTGTTGTCGAAAGATATGTATCCAATGCACGAGCTGATGGGACACAAGTTACAAAGAGTCTGACAATTTAACTCGAGCTTGATAGCCGTGTCCAAATGGGCGATGCCAACTTAGATTCAATGCATCAAAGAGACAGCCGTGTCTCTTCTCTGCCAAACGGAGACCATTCCATCTATCTACGAACTTCCAAGATGTACCAATACTGACGGCGAACAAGCATGAGATTCTTGCCGTTACCTTATCGTCGAATCTTAATTTTGGCACATACATAGAAGCTAGAGCACAACTGGCCGCAAAGAAACTGGATATCCTCGCTAAGGTCAGGCCGGGGCAGCTTCTTAACCAATATCAAGCTCCAGTCCGATCGTGTATGGAGTACTGCGTCACCTCTAGGATGGATACACCTAGTACTAGTTACAAGCTTGAATCTATTGACCGGCGAGCCAAAATCGACGATCATTGGCGACAATAAGCTAATCGAGTCCAGGTTGCAAAGTCTCGGTCACCGACGTAAGGTGGCAAGCTTGTCGATATTCTATCGCTTACGTTTTGGAGAGTATGCACAGGAATTACTTTACCATCTAACAACAAGACAAACTATCAACCGTCATCCATTTATGGTCGACATACCTCCAGTTCGCTCGAAGCGTTTTGCTTCCACGTTCATCATCCGTACAGCGAGGGAGTGGAACTCATTACCTGCGTCTTTGTTCCCCGAACAGTATAATCTGGGAGTCTTCAAGTCTCGAGTGAATAGGTATCGTCTAGGCAAGCATATCACATCATCGGCCGGATCATCACTTTCCATCAGGTGAGATAGTGGTCATAGGCTTGCCTATTTCTCATCAAAAAAGTTGTTTATTTTTACCGAAATATTTTACGTGTTATAATTTTGTCACTTCTGTATAATATATGGATCATAATCGTAATGTTTAATCAATATTTTTTTACATTCACTTAAATAAATACACTGTAATATAGATAAATAGTTTTATATTTGAGTGAGCGAAGCGAGCTCTCTAGGTTGAATGTAGTGGTTCAGCATTTTTTCCTTGCGTTCATCCGTCCGTCTATCAGAGGCATTACGTCTAAACCATACAAGCGAATAGCTTCAAATTCTTAGAGAATATGATGGCTAAAAGCAAAAAATGGCCTATGGCTAAAAGCAAAAAATAATATTTAGGGGGCACCGCAGAGTACCCTACATGTAAGTGGAGAGTAAAATAAATCTGCCCTTATAAAAGAACTTAGCAATGAGAATACGAAACCGTTTCAAAAAAATCTAAAATGGAAAATTATAATTTGGTAGGACATCAAATAAATCCTAAACGTATTCTGTCCTAGGTGCCTATCTTAAAATTAGCTACATATTTAAAACAGAAACTTGCATATAATATTCATTATATTCTCTTATTAAACAACAAATACAAAAAACAAACGAATGTCATATGAAAAAAAAAACTATAAGCAATCAACTTCAGAAGTTAGTATCAGGCAAAATGTAGGCGCGAGATCTCAGTGCAGCGCGAAGGACTGGTTATATATACACGGGTAATTAAAGTGGCACAATTATTAGTAGCCGAGCTAGGTCGAACCTGTGACCTAACAAATGGAATGCTTTAATTGTATTCACCGTTAAACTAACAATACGATTACAAACTGAATGTAAGTTAATATATGAGGTTGTGGCAGATACAGTCGTATTAAATTAAGATCTTACATCGTAAAACGATACAGACAGAAAAGATACCAAATTCCATTATCCATTTATGGTCGCTGAATTATTTTCCTAAATATTTCCCTCGTGCTTGAAGATTTGCCAATAGACAATATTAGCAAATGTACAGATATGCAAGATCAAAGTTACACTTGTCCAAAGTTAGGCCCGCGACAGTAGTAAAGCTATCAGTCAGAAGTACCCAACTTGCTTGCAACTTGACCGGAACAAGCTGTAACTTTGGGCATGTTGACTCCTCTGGGCATCCATCTTCCAGACTAATACTAGTATTGTGGTAAATGGAACACTTGATGGTAGACACGTAGATGTATTGATTACAGACATGGTATGCCTGAGAGTTGCTTGAGTTGTAGGTATCCAATTTTATTCTATCACAATGGTCGGCATTCCGAATCTTATATATATAAGATACTATATGAGCCCCGCGGCTTCGCCCGCTTATGGTGATGATGAATAAAGTAGCCTATGTCCTAATCCAGAGTATAAGCTACCTACATTCATTAAAATCGGTTAAGTAGTTCCAGTGATACGTGGTAACAAACATTCACACACACACAAACTTAAGCATTTATAATATTAAGTAGGATATATAACTTTGTTATTAGTACTGAGACTTAATAGCTTTACAATATTATAACAAACAAACAAACGCATTCACACTCACAGCCCCACACTAAGTTCAGATACTTGTATCGTGGGTGCGGGAAACATTCACATCGCACACACATTACACCCAGAACCAGAAGCACAAATATCCCTTGGGAAGGAATTTGTGCTCCTACCGGGAATCGAACCCAGGACCCACGGCGCAGAGGGCGGGCACCTGTCCTCTGCGCCAACTGGGTCGTCGAGTATGCCGTGTATTCCTTGTGTACTAACTAAAAAACCTTATCCTTCGCGCCAATAATTCTAGACAGGAATCGTAGCAACCGTAACACAGGGTATCCTACGGCTGCTAACGAACACCTAATTTACCATCAATTGTAAAAAATAATTTAATGGTAAATATGATATTAGGTTAAGTACTAGTCTCGAGCCAGCAGTGTTATAGGAAGGTGTTTGTGCCACGAAAAGACACCTACAGATTGACAAACAAAAGCTTCAAACTAATACAACATCTCAGATTAGGAGTTCAAAAGTAACCAATGTCCTGTTTATACATAGAACATGTACAAACAGGACATTGGTTACTTTGAAACTTTCGCAATTCGAACATTTAACAACAACGGGTCTTAATCGCGCCAAAATTCTTTACCTCCCTGTAAATCCCTTTGTACCTTCAAATAAGAGGACATTGTACTTTCTTTGTGTAAGGCTACAGACACTCAGCCTATATATAACCTAACTCATAATAAATACTCGTTCCAGAATACTTGATATTTCAAAAAAAAAATGTTGTTCTGTATTGACAAAGGTCGCTGTCCCAGTGGAATATCTTTGTTTGGGACTATCAAAGAATCAAGAGCGCCGCGGCGAATATCCTTAAGGTTCATCGAAAACTGTGACTCTGTATTCGTTTCATAGACCATATACATTAGTTAACAAACTTTTAAGAAAACAGTTGGGTCAGGACACAACAACAGGACTGTCCATCTCATCGTCCATAAGTAAAGCAAGCACGGAACTTCTCATTCACTAACAATCTACCGTTTATCGTTAGCGATTACTTAATAATAATTTAATAGTAGTTCAATAGTATTTGGAGTAGTTTTGTATATAAACCCACATTACCTACTTTCTACATATTCTATAAAGGAAATCTTTATGACATTTTTACCTATCTGATTACCCATATGTACAGGACCGTGTGATTTGCGAACATAATATATATATTATAGTATAGAATTGCCAGGGGCAGATTAAGCTTACGTGACACATTTTTTTTTATATAGACGTTTATAACTTAAACGCAGGCAAAGCAAAAACCGACTTCAATAAAATCCGACTTTTTTCATTCGTTGATAGATCGTTAATAAACTTTGTAGGTAAAATATTTAACCCGACACTTTTCCAAACTTCTAAAGTGCTTTGAATAATTTGGCTTTTGAAGCACTCAGTCTAACATGCTGTAGAATTTAATGACGTAGCGTTATTTTCCCGACATTTACCTCAGCTAACCCACTAATTGGATGAGTTATAAAAGTTACGACCAAAATATGTCATTCGCTTTAATGACCGCCAAGCAGGCGAAGCGGCTGCAGGTCGGAACTAATCTAAAAGTCATCTATCGAGAAAATGTCATATTCAATATACAGTGACGGCGGCTGACAGCTTGATACTGCAACGGCCCCCGCACCGAGACTATAATGCCGTGACTTTTCACATCATCAGTGAAGGGACGATCCTTTCAAACCGGTCGTAAACAAGTCTAGTAGTTGAGTCATACTAAAAAATAAGTAATAATACAATATGTTTCAATTAAACTGTGTGACCGTCTCAGGATCGTCGAGTTCATACTTGAGATGTTTTAGTTTAGGTAAACTACCTATCATAGGTTATCATAAGTGTCTAGTACAGTACCTGTATGAAAACGAATGTTTGAAAGGTTATTCTTCGTCGCAGTTAGTTACGCAGCAATATAATTTACAATTGTAATAGTGGCAATTACACGTAGTAATCTCCACATTTCATTGGTAGTAGAGACTGACAGCTAATCGGGAACTCGTAGAGTTGAAGTCAACCGCACCGTTTGATATGGATGGTGGTAGCGCTTTTTGTAACTCTCGCCTGGCTAGTTATCTATACATTTTAAAGTACTAGTACAGTCAAAATTTGCCTCTATAAGAAGAAAAATCTACTCATTAAGCAACAAACGGTGTGCTATTTTTTTATATCTTTAGACCGTGTGTATGTGGTACACACCATTGCCTTACTTACCTATTCAAACGTCAGACTGGTCGAGGATGTGTTTCACGCTAAACCTAAAACGGCTGGCTCTAGTAGTTAATATATTTTCTTCTTCTTCTTCTTAGTTATGGCTTCGCAATCTTGTGCATTTAGCCAGTGTCAAGTGATAATATAATATTCAAGTGTATTTCATATTATAGTTTATCATGTAAGCGCAGTCATCATTGACACCTACAAGCATTCAAACACATTTTGAACCCATTCATTAAAGTGATAACCTTCTTTTAGTGCCAGCGCTCGTGCTATGTACACAGCTATAACATAAACGTACAAAGATAAATGCCTTCGGAACTAATTACAGCGATGCCATCTTTAATCCCACTCCGCTTGATATTACTGTGAACCGCTGAATTGCATTTGGGAACTGCAGGCGACACGACAGTTATATTTAGTTTCGAAGCTGCACGACGAAGGGAAAGCTTATATTGGTTTATATGGGTCAACAATATACCTAACTATTAATTCTTCTGTTATAACGATGTATGTTAACTTTTTAAATGTGTAGTTAGCTCTAAAACTTACAAAATTATGTTACAATGTTGCATATAATTTTTATTTACCACATTATCACTTACCATCAAGGCAAGCATGTCCATAATCGTCACTTTCTATCAGGTGAGATAGTGGTCAAAAGCTTGCCTATCCAGAATAAAAAAAAGTTAGATAAGTAAAGTAATAAATGTTAAATACTAGAGTTTTGCCGCGCAGCGAGCATGCTCTATTAGGCCTTTGCGGTTGAAGATGTGACGGCCCAGAACAACACCTTCCTATCTTCCACAGAATAAAAGCCGTACCGCTTAGCCTTTTACTATTGTCACAAACCTACCAATAAGTCGCCGAAAAGCTGCGTTGTTAAAATTAATGTTGGTGTTGGTAAAAGTCTCGCGAATTGCTATGAAAATTTACATAGTGCAGCGATATGTGTACTATAGATATACATACCTTTGCACCAGTATTGTCTCAGTAAGGCCACCTCTCTGCAAGTTTGTATAGCTAGTGCCGCTAGAGGCGATTACATCCATGCATAATGTAATCGTGTTCTGCTCACACCTCGCAACTACAGTGCATGTTATTGTACTCATATTCTTGAAATAGCACTATGTGAGCACTAATGTTTAAAACAAAGTCACAGAATGTACATATACAATGTATCGTGTAAGCGAATAAACTATATTCACTTTGGTATTTAAAAAAAGGGAGGTTTAAGGGAATTCCGTAAATCTATATACATTCCAAATTTCATCCAAACGGATGAAATTTGGAATGTACAAAGATTATACCTAGGATTAACACAAAGGGCACTTTTTAACTTGACAATAGCGGGCGAAGCCGCGGGGCACGGCTAGTAAGTACATAAAACTAAAACACAATGTAAATAAATAATAATTATTACTATGATACATTTACATATCACATACACAGGTCAAAGTGTCTAATGTACCTTGAATTCTTTATTGTTGTAACATAATAATATGGTAAATTTGTTTGTTGGTTTAAAAAACGTTGTGTAGATGGTAGAGCGTCGGTAATTGTTTCTTTGAAGGTGCTTCTGAGAAATGGGGTTTAATATTTTCTAAGCAGGGATGCGCCACACACAGCCTGCGATCCGCCCACATCATCGGAACATAATCAAACAAAACGACCACAAAGAGTATTCTCAAAGAACCTACAAAGTAAAGTACAGGGCTGTGAAACAGGATTCTTAATCGTTTTCTTCTCAATGTTTCGTCTTTAGACTTAATAAATTTCCTAACATGAACAAAATATATAAATAAATTTCCTATATATATAATAAATTTCCTAACATGAACAAAATGTAAAAGCCGTCATATAAATAGACCACGTTGTACCGACGACATCTTCTAATCGTTAGCTTCTCAATTTGTGAGAGTTTGAAAGTGCCTAAATATTAATAAGATTTAATCGCTCCGATATCTCGTTACCAGAACGAGCGGCCAACATTTTGGAGAGCGCTGGCTCGAGGGGAATTATACCAGCGACCCTGTAGGTAGGACGACTGTGGCTTTGGGGAAGAAAACTTTACTAAATGCCTTATTTAAATCAAAATAGTTTCTTACCGTGGCTACCTTTTTCTTACTCGTTTCGCGTCGTGGCTGTCTTGTTGTATTGAGCCTAATGAATAAAGATATCATTATGATATTTCATCATGTTTTATTTTATAATCAAAACATTACATCTTTCAAATCCTTTTTTCCCTGACTGTAATAATTTCCTATGGTTGTGATGTACCATAAATTCATACCAAACTTTCTTTTACCAACAAATGTACCTTTGATAAATTTATAAATAAATTTAGGGACACTCTATTGATCATAACTTTTGCTTAGAATACTCATTAATCTACAAAACATTGACATAATACTTAAATAAATAAAAAAGAAGTGAAGGCGTAAATACTAATGTCCTTTTACTGTTTAGATACCATTTTAATAATAACAAAAATAAAAAATCAACTCTTTTTTTATGCTCGATCGGCAAGCATTTAACCACTATCGCACCTGATGGAAAGCGATGGTGTGACCGAAAATGTAGCATACCTAACTCACTCAAAAATACGTTGAACAAAAATCCTATTTTGACATTGTATAGTATCTGTAATTAAAAAATGGTCCGCAAATATCAGCCTATGATATGGTGCCCCTAACGAGTCGGAAGTTTGTCAAAGGCAGTGCCAGGCCACCACGAGGAACTTTTAACGAATAATATAAAGTTTCATATTTAGGAGCGTTAATTAGAGAATTGCCACACGGGCCGCTGGCTTCTGCCGACAGCTACCGAAAGAAATAAGATGAAATTAAAAAGCTTTAAGATAGTTGGGTAGGCAGCTAAAATCTCAGACACCCGGATGGAGAGATAGGCGAGTACACGGAATACACGGAGAGTATAAAGCTCGATCACTTATCAAATCTGTAAGGTAACGTCCGCGCTGACAGGCAGCTTCCTAGCACCTAAAGCCTAGTGACTCACATGAAGGATACATGGTAGCCACACTGAGAGGTGGTTTGCGTGTTGAGTCGCTAGGGGCCTACATTTGCTTGGTACGTCCGCGTCGACGAGATGTCAGTATCAAAAATAGCTCAAAAATTGCTACTTACCCAAAAACATCTTTAGCATTTATACTGTATTTTTTTTAATTAATATTGTATTTATTATAGGCAACTGTATTTTTATAGAGTTCATTGGTTGGATTCTACAGAGGTTTTCTTTTTAGACTCTGATGCCATTAAGTTTCGTTCATTGTTTTATATTTCAATTTTTCTTGAATAAAACTTGAAAGCTTTATTATAAGTAAGTATTAAAAATTAAAGTGAGATTCGTTACTAATCTAAAATTTAACCTAAATTTAAATTGTTATTAATCCTAAACGGTCATTCAAAATGTTAAAATAAACCCAGACAGAAGAATAGCAAAAGATGATTTTCTAACACCTATTCAATGATACTTATCCCAAGTGAAGCAGCACGTCGATTTTTTTAAATTTATAACAATATGGCGTCATGCGCTAGTCATATTGAATTTTGATAACTGTCATGTCTTTAGTGACACCAAGGATTTTGTAGCTAAAGTCGTAGGCTTTTTTCGTATCTCGATGACACTCGCACGATTAAGTCAAACCGACTGACGCAAGAATCATCAAAATGGGCGCACGCGCAAGGTCTCTAGTAAGCCATAAAGTAACAAACATACATAAATACTCATTTATTCGTAAACATTAGTTTACACGTCATGTTGTTGTACAGTCTAGAATTAGATATTTCTTAATTAAAAAGATAATTAATAAATAAAAAATGACATAATTACAATATTATTATTAGAAATATATATAAGATTTTCCATTAAGAACATGTCAATATAATTTATGTCAATTTATAAAATTATGTTATTTTCATATACTCGTCTGAGCTATAAAACCTCTGCTCAATAAGACATTGTTTCAATTTATTTGAAAACAACTAAAAGAAGTTGCCTCTAATACGGTATTAGGAAGCCTATTGTACACAGCCGGGCCCATAACATGCATCAGCTTGCAGGTCTTTGTAAGCTTACGAGGTAAGCCCACGAGTTTGCTTGCAATGCACGTGCTGTAGGAGTGCAAGTCACAACGTTTGGTGTAAATACATAGGCTAATAAGCACAGTACATCATTACACGCCTTTGCGTTGCGCAGTCGGGTAAAATAATGTGAGATAAAAAGTAGTGGGATATTTCTGAAGTTGAATCCAAGACATTCCCCGATAAAAGGTTAGTATGAAATACGGGGCAAACTCCGACAAACCTTTGGAGTAGTCAAGGGCCCCTGGGTCTCTCTCTAAACAAACATATTCAGATTTAAGTGCAAAAGCAAAAAAAACACTAATCATGTATGTCAAACCCTGTATACTTTGTCATTATAATCTAATATATAATATGTATATATATAACGAGGTCCTGTTTATTATAAAACTTATAACTCCAGCAAGAGTAGACAGATTTTAATGATCTTTGATTTGCTAGATTAATCTCCGCCTCGAACCGTTGGAAAAAATACTAAAAATAATCTTTTTCTCTTACATTTTGTAACGGAATTGGGGTTTTGATGATATTAATTCGAAAATTAACGCGGGTGAAGCCACGGGAAACAACTAGTATTTCATAAGAGCTAAGCGTCAGCAGACCCCCTTTTACCTATCTCTATTGCGAACGGTTTCAATACTGAATTGACAAAACTCCTAAGAAATAAGGTTCATTTTTGCTTAATTCAAATAGAAACCGCGTGCAACAAAGATACGTAATAGGGGCAGGTGGCGAACTTGTCAATGTTATATTATTCGTTATTATAGCTGTCAAAAAACGTGCAGTAAATGAAGATTTGCTCAAGCTGAAGCTAAAAAAATATCATCTAACTAAAAAAAGTGAAAGATGAAGTTAAAGATAGGTGCCCTGAATGTTACATTCGCACGCTGAAGAATTTTATGCAAAATTTTAGTCAACATTCTAGACCAAGAGTACTCAACTCATAAGAACAAATCAATTTAGCTGAAATGAAACAAAATAAACTGAAATTTGCTTTATTTGCTTCAAGTGTAGGTATAAACAGATGTAGGGTTTAGTGTATCAATATAGTTTACACATTAGTAATAATAGAGACATGCAAATATCGATTTGAGGACTAGGTAGAAGAAGAGAAGCTCGGAAAGTTTACTAATAGCTGTTGAAGAGTTCTTTTTTCGTCTGCCCGGCTACATCATCAGACCTTCGTCGACAATTCGTCGCCAAGTATGGTGTATTGAAGTCGTCAGATAAAATACCCGTGTAAATAAATAGTACAATGTAGGCAAATATTAATCACCCTGAAAACCATACACAATTTACGATACTGTTAAAGTATTTTCGGAATGCTTGTTAATATTTCATATCAACGCCAGTTTTTGTTATAAAATGTGTCCAATATGCGTTGGCACGCAGCCAATCCACAGATTTCCGAAGTGGGGATTGGAATTTCAATGAACTACGACCGCGACCGCGCACTCCCGCACTGCTGTCTGTTGGTAATTATTCCACTGTGTGTCCTGCGGCTTCACTTGCGTTACTGATGAAGGCGATCGTCACTCAAATAAATAAAACCGGCCAAGTGCGAGTCGGACTCGCGCACGAAGGATTCCGTACCATTATCTATAAAAAATTAAGTTTATTGTATGGGAGCCCCCCTTAAATATTTATATTATTTTATTTTTAGTGTTTGTTGTTATAGCGGTAATAGAAATACATCATCTGTGAAAATTTCAACTGTCTAGCTATTACCGTTCTTGAGATACAGCCTGGTGACAGAAGGACGGACGGACAGCGAAGTCTCAGTAATAGGGTCTCGTTTTTACCCTTTGGGTACGGAACCCTAAACAGTACTTTATGTCTTTCTCCTTGACGTTCAACTTTCTACCAAATATCAAGACTGTTCCAACGTTTTAACTGTAAACATTTAACAAATAGACAAGGGCACAGGGACACGCATACAGTTACTTTTGGAAAGGTATTAGTTTAAAGAGCTAAACGATGTGATGTTATCTATTATGATGTATGATTTTGATTTGATTTTATCCTAAGTTGCTTGGAACAGATCGTTACGATTGCTCTTTGTTCACATAGTTTAAGTTTTCTTCCTTATGTCTTTATTGTAATTTGGTCTTGAAGTGTTATCTATTTACTTTAAGTATAACGACGTACATTTAAGACTGAGAAAGAGTGACGAGTGTGAGGCTACATTTTGGAGATTGTGATGCGGAATTGCAATTCCGCCATCAGTACCTAACACAGAAAAAACTGCATTGCGACAGCGACATTGTTATTTAGTTGATATTCTACAAAAGATTACTCTTGGAGATTGTATTCCTTATCCGATACTGTGTTTGCCGAAGAATCTTCAAGTCACAGTGAATAGGTTGATCTTCTAAGCAATCGTGCTCTATCGTCGACCACCACGTCGTCACTCACCATTAGGTGGAATAGAAATCGATGGTTTGCCTAGCCCAAATAAAAATAAGAAGGTATTTATGTTCGATATGCCCGTGATCACTCTCTACCTTACCTTTACCAAATATTTGGTGGTAAGGTATTGAACAGTGTATTTTAGAACATTTTGGACCCGCCCCCGTACTCTGGCCGGTTTCTGCCACTGCAGAAAATATATAAGAACCAAACCCAAATTGGAAGCTTGAAAATGAAATCTCAATCATTCGAATAAAAATCAAAAGTCATTTTAAAATGAGTTCTGAACATAGCTCGTCGAAGCTGACTATTGAATATCTTTGTAAGTGATTCGTATTCAAATGGAAATTGAATGATCCAGTTCTGATACGATAGTTGCAGCGAGGCTGCATTTAAGAACTTTACGAGACGGATAGCGTAATAACACCTACATATTGTTATTTGTACTAATTTCAAAAACCTACAGGCACCGTTCTGCAAATAGTATTACAAAGCGACAGCGGGTGTGGCCGAGGCCATGCTTTAGCGCTAGGTATTTGAAATAGACGCTTCCACTCTAACCTACAATAAAACATGCCTACAATAAAAACAATGATATTTGAAAAGAGTACCTTTGTCAGTGCTATCCGTATTTACAACTCACTGCCCAATAGTTTGACTGAAATTTCTTCTAATCATATTTTTAAGACAAAGCTTAAACGATGGCTAGTACAAAGTGTATTTTATGACTTAAAAGAATTTTTTAATCACAATAAATCTTCTGACAACGGTAATTTTTGACATTAACCATTAATATAACTATAGTGTATGGAACAATTTTAAATTGTAACGTAAAATTATTAGATTATTCATGACATTAAATAAAATTTTATACTTGACATCATATGAATTCGACATTTTATTATTATTTTTCTTTATTATTGTATTATCTGCTAAATTTGAATGTAAAATTGTTCCAATAAAATATTGCTGTGCCTATATATTGAATGCCCGATGTGGGTAAACTGATGTCACATAATTGCACTAACAACTTGCATACCGTTATAATTTGTCAGTTCTCAATAAATTATTCTTGATTCTTGATTCTTGATTCTTTAACCCTTATAAAATTATGTTTGAACCAATTCCATGAAGATGTTTTGAAATTGGTTTTTAAACGAGCTCACGTAATGAAGTCTGCAGCTCGGTGCAGCCGCGGCTGCGACTTGATTTTGTAAGTAAACTGTGTCCGGGTGGAGTGTATCATACTTTACCTCAGTTTGGTTTACTCGTAGAACGTCCCATTCGCATTTGGTCACGCAGTCGCAAGACGTCTCATTCTCAAATCGTCCCATTCTCAAACCGTCGCATTGTTGTCTAATATTTTGTAAACAAACTGTGTCCGGGGTGGAGTGTATGAAACTTTACCTCAGTTTGTCTAACATTTCCAAGTGGTGAAAGAATGTTTGTCACGTGACCTACGTGACAAACATTCTTTCACCATGGTCTTGGCAAATGTTTAGTCGTATAAATTAATACACACTTAAAATATAGAATCATTATTGTATACATACATACATACATATAAATCACGCCTCTTTCCCGTAGGGGTAGGCAAGAGACCACATCTCTCCACTTGCTACGATCCTGACATACTTCTCTCGCTTCGTCTATTTTCATCAATCCTTTCATACAAGCGCGTCGGTTTAGGGTACTCTTGACCAGACCTTTACTTAAAACGTCTTGAATTTGATCAAGAATCGTTCGTCTCGGTCTTCCCCTTCCAACAGTTCCATTCACATCTGCCTTATAAATTTCTTTCGTTAATCTACTTTCATTCATCCTCTCCACATGTCCAAACCACCTAAGCATACCCTTCTCAATTTTAGTCACTACATCTTCTTTTATACCACAGCGTTCTCTTATACAACTATTCCTCACCCTCACTCAATTTCACACCAATCATACCTCTCAATGCTCTCATTTCTACTGCATATATTCTACTCTCATGCTTCTTCTGCCATACCCAACTTTCACTACCGTACATAAGTGTTGGCACCAACACCCCTCTATGCACAGCCAGTTGCGCCCTTTCGGATACCTTCTGGCTACTCATAAAGGCGTGCAAAGCACCATTCACCATGTTTCCTGCATTAACCCTTCTTTCAATATCACTTTCACACTTTCCATCTCTCGAAAACTTAGAACCCAGATATACAAACTCTTTCACCTGTTCTACTTTTTCTCTGCCTATCAAAATACTACATTCAGTCATACAGTCTTCCCTTTCAAAAACCATTATTTTTGTCTTGCTTACATTTACTTTCATTCCTTTCCTTTCCAAAGATACATTCATAATTGTACCTAGTAGGAAATAAAAACCGGACAAGTGCGAGACAAACTCGCACAACTGGGTATTGTACAAACACATAATGGTGTGCAGTTCACTATCGGCTGGTTTTATTATTTTGTTGTTGTATTTTACAGTTGAAATTGTTGAAAATGATCTTGAATGTTTTTTACCTAATTCCTAAAAAAGGAGGACTCAAGTCGAATGTATTTTTTATGTGTGTTACCTAATAACTTCCTTCCACGTGAACTAATTTAGTCATTTTTTTTGTTTGATAGATGTTGCTTTCCAATTGGTCCCATTTAGATTCGATCAAGATCTGATCAATAGTTCTTGAAATATCGTCAATAATGCGTATTCTGTGGACTAAATTAACGATGTTCTCGTTTTTGACCGACTTCAAAAATTATTGCATATATATAATTTTTTTTTATGTGAATGAAATTTGGTGCTTTTCATATGGTCCCATTGAAATTTGATCAGTTTTTGCGTTATCGTCAATAATGCGTGTGCAATACATTAAATCTGATCAAGGTTCCGAAGATAAAGCGGTGAAGTCGGATTTTTTTTAAGCTTTGCTTGCGTTTAATTATTGATTTAGAACAAAGACAAAATGTTTAAGTCACTAGGGTCACTGTCACTCAAATTTTTTGTTCAAGTTTTTACCATTATTAATGATTACAAAAAAAAGCTAATTTGATCTAATTTGTATAGGCTCTTCATTTTCTTAAATTAAATAACAATAATAACATGTGTTCGAATAAACCTTTCAGGCAGCTATCTATGACAGTATAAAAGATAGAGTTTTTAAAAAGATGAAATAGACAGTCAGCTTAATATTAACTATAACGTGCCGATTGTATAATTGAAACCCAAGCAAAGCTTAAAAAACCTTATATTTTGTTTTTGGCTTGACCGATTTCGATAAAATTTGTATGGCCTGAAATGACCACGCGTAACATAAATACAAAAAAAACATACAGTCGAATTGACAACCGCCTTTTTTTGAAGTCGGTTGACAAATGATGTTAAAACAAGTGTGAAAAAGTAATAATGAAAGGTTAATATAAAAAAAAACCGAATACAAACTGTCTCATGCTTCGATGCCGAATATGGCGTGCCTCATTTCGCCTTGACAGAACAAGGCTCGTTAAACTTTAAGTGGCGTCAGTCAAGCGCTACTTGTCGCGCCGCAAAGGGCCTGCACAAACTGAGCTGCGATTTGTTCCGTATTCTGAGGCCGCGATCAACATTGTCAATTATTCGCACAAGTTCGTACACCTAACGCCGCCGCCATTGAATGCCGCGTGTGGACGACGTTACCGCACCCGACGTTACCCCGCCCAGCGTCGCCCGGGTAAACAAAACCTTGCACATAAACGTTTTCACACTCACAGCCCCACACTTAAAGTACTATAACTTGTATCGTAGGGCCGTAAACATTAACACCACACATAACATCACGTCATACCCAGAACCAGACTTGTGTCATTGTGTTCCCACCGAGATTCGAATCCGCTGTTTTAGAGACGAACGCGCACCCATCTACGCCAGTGGGTGGTTCAAAGTTCAAAGATTACCCACCCTTCATCGCCCGGTTAAAATATACACATTCACAGCCCTACACTAAGTTCAATGACTTGTAGCGTGGGGCCGTACCTAAACATCCAAGATTCACACAACATTCACAACATATTAAAAATCAGGAAAACAAATTTCTGTTATCACTGGGAATTGAACCCGCTGCTTTGAAGACGAACGCGCATCCATCTACGCCAGTAGGTAGTTCAAAGTTCAATGATCCCATCCGGCGTCGACCGGTTAAAAAATATTCAAACAAACACTTCCACATTCACAGCCTCACAATTAGTTCAATGACTTGTATCGTGGGGCCGTAAACATCCAAGATTCACACAATATTCACAACATATTCAAACCAGAAACACAAATTTCCCGTGGGGAAAACACCTGTGTTCCGTCAATCAAACCCGGTGCTTTAAAGGCAAGCGCCCACATAACTACGCCAGCGGGCAGTTCAAAGTTCAATGATAAGTTACGCAGTAACTGTTACTCATTCTGTGACCCACCATTTTCACCCTCAAATAAACATAACGATTTCTCCTAGACTATATATATTAAAAAAATATATGCAGTAAAGAGCAAATTGCATATCAAAAGCATATCTACTGAACTACGTAAGCCGATGAAATAGTTTATTTTGATAAGGATCTATATTAAATACTTATAAATGCCAACAAAACAGAAGCCGCTATTTTTTAATGTGCAGGATTTCGTAGTACGTGTTGATAAATTTCTGACCTGTCATCCTTCTGTAAAACGAATTTCACGATTTCTCATAACTATTTATCCAAATGATATGCAGTAAAGAGCAAATTATATCTACATAAACTACGTAAGACGATGAAATAGTTTATAGATATATGCTGTCGCGGACTTTTTTGTAAAACTCATGAAGGCCAACATTTTTGCCATACATTGTATTCACCTAGTCTAACTGTTTAGACAGCGTACGCCGATAAAGCGGAAGGTTAGCAAATTTTTCTCTGACTTGTCTTACGAATACTATTATTTCCTACTGATAACTAACTTTTATCCCAACAAAACATAGCCTATGACACTCAGAGATAGTATAGCTATCTAGTAGTGAAAGAATTTTCAGAATCAGATCAGTAGTTTCAGAGATTACCTTTTACATACAACAAACAAACCTCCTCTTTATAATATAGAGTATAGATATAAACCAAATCAAGTGCTCAAGCCCGCTACAATTATCGGGTGGTGTGCTATTTATGCTGGCGGTCGGTATCGCAACGCTAGTAACATTAGTAATTAAAGAATATTGGTTTGAGAAATAAAAGAAAGAGTTATTAAAATTAATGTTAGAAAATATATAGAAGGAAATAGGAAATAGAATGAATTAATAAAACAACATTTTTATAACAAAACATAATGTAAATAACAATGGTCACGATGATTTCTGGCACTGAACATGAATGAATGTGAGATTTAAATATTTATAACCAGGCACGTGTTTCACAATACTACCTGCCCTGGGCGACTTGACAGACAGGCGCACGGGCAAACCGGGGCTCCCTGGGTGGGCGGCGCGCGGCGGCGGAGATAAAGCGTAAAGGAGACAGACATGCTACGAGCCCCGAGAGGGTTTAGGGTAGCGGGGATTAGACATGTTGCCGCAACTACCACTTGGAGTTAGTAGCCGCCGCTAAACATGAATAACTCGGTATGGAAACATTGTTTTTACTTAAGCAAGTATTTAAAGGAAAAAATACTACAAAACCTTATGCTGATATGACCATCTCCCACTGTTGATGCTAGTGATGAGTGGGGTGCACGAATTGTTAATCCATATTTAAATAGATTTGGTAAGAGTTTAATGACCAGATGTCTGCTGTCATCGATGCTCCTTGATAACGTTTTGGCTCTCAACTGGAACAGTTCAGATGAAAATATTTATACTGTTTAGCTAAAATATACAAAAAAAATTTTTTACCGACTAAATTATTGACTCTAACATTGCTGTCTGTTGTGTTGTGAAATCTAAAGATGAAGGAAACTGCTGTATTACAGTAAAAAGATTACCTAAAATACATGTAAAACATATCGTGATACATAGTAGTCACATTTTTTTTATACACTTAGTCTAAATGTAATACTGGAATATTTTCTACATTGCCTATGCACCCAATTGAGTAACATCATTCGGCTGCGACAGATTCTATAGTGTGCTACACTATATGATCGAGTGTGTGGCAAACGGGCCTAATTTCCGGAACCTGTATCATATTTGGACACCAAAAACTTAAGTTGCCCCCAAACCGTAGTGAACTGCAAACTAAATTCAAACCACACTCTCTCAACTCTACTTCACCAATTTACTGGACAAAACAATAACAAGTGATTCCCGAAAATAAACTCCATCGAAAACTTTTTATAAAATTGCAGCAACGAGAAGCGGAGATAGTGTGCACTGGCGGAGCCGGTTCTATTAAAATTAATTTTACACAGCTTTTATAAAATACTCGCCGGTGTTTACTTAACTGGCATTTTCTCAGGAATAACACAAACCTTGCTTTAAATTACTGGGTAATAGTTTAATTAAAAGATAGGGAAAGCGGTATGCAGCTGAGCTTTCTTCTAAAAACTAGGCGATGGACCTCTTTTGATTACGCATACCAATTACTACTAAAATGCGCATATATAAAGGTACTGAAATGGGCCATTTTTATTTTATATTATTTTATAGTAGAAGTGTCTATTTAGGTTAGTCCCATTTTCTAATACACTTCAAAATCCATTGATTAAAATTAAAATATCAACTAACACTCAACTCAAAATTACAATCAGTAAAGAAAAAAGTCTGATTTCGAAGGGATGGGAATATATTATATCAAAATATGATTAGAATGAACAATAAACAAACGCATTCACGTTCATTGTACAAAACGTAACTTTTATCAAGGATGCATCGAGATACAAAGTAAGCGCCGTGAGTATAATGTGAAGGTAGCGCAGCATTGCTTCGTCACTTGAAACTACTGCGTTATTATAGGTACTGTGTTTATAAATTGTACATATAGCTTTATTTATATTTCTGTGATCGCGGTTTTTCAAAATTGCGTACGACGTGAAGCAGACGCTGCAAATAAATGCGGAAACGTTGAGTGAATAGTGTTTCACGGTTTGGGCGCTCGTCGCAGCTTGTTTGGCAGCCGAGTACGTTACACACACGCATGACTGACTTGCTGACTCTTTGGTATTTGTTAGTATAATTTTTATCATAGATAAGGATTTATACTATACATTAGGTAACAGTTTAGAGTCTTATTCGATAACACACGTCGCCCATTTGGGTATATACACCACGTAATTTCGTTACTATTAAAGATATTATCATAAAAACGTACGTTCGACTGCAAGAAATGTGTCAGCACAGTATATTTTTTTTTTTTTTTTTTTTTTTTTTCGTGATAGGCAAACTTTTGACCACTATCTCACCTGATGGCAAGCGACGATGTGGTCGACGATGGAGCAAGCTTGCCTAGAAGATACCTATTCACTCGTGACTTGAAGACTCCCATATTGTACTCATCAGGAAACACCGACTCGGGTAAGGAGTTCCATTCCTTTGCGGTTCGCACAATGAATGTGGAGGCAAAACGCTTAGTGCGCATTTGTGGAATGTCCACCATATAGCGGTGTCGCTTAGCAGTTTGTCTGCTTGTCCGATGATAGAACGGGGATGGGGGAACTAGATCGTACAGTTCCTTAGCACACTCTCCGAAATGTATCCGATAAAAAACCGAGAGACTGGCTACCATGCGGCGATGACCCAAGCTCTGAAGCTTTGAATTAGTCAGCTGCTCGCTACCAATAAGTCTCTTGGCTCTACGCTCAATGGTGTCAAGAGCCTCAAGCTGGTACTTAGCTGAACCGTCCCAAAGATGAGAACAGTACTCCATACATGATCGGACTTGTGCTTGATACAAATTGAGCAACTGTCCCGGTGTGAAGTATCGACTCACCTTTGCAAGGATTCCCAGCTTTTTTGCAGCTAGTTGGGCTTTTGACTCGATGAAAGTACCAAAATTGAGCTTTGAAGTTAGAGTCATACCGAGTAACTCGAGATGGTCAGTTACTGGTAGGGATACATTTCGGAAAGTTGGAGTAAGTTCAAATTGACTCCGTTTAGCAGAGAATAAACACGCCTGTGTCTTGGTGGCGTTAAACTTGACCAGGTTGGCATCGCCCCAATCGGAGACTGCCTTTAAGGACAAGTTTAGACGCTCAACCATTGACTCTCTTTAGGACTGGATTTGTGCTCCACTAGCTCGTCCGTCGGAAACGTAACTCTCCACAACCGTGCTGTCATCTGCATACCCAAAAACACCGGGTTTCAGCAGATCGTTAATATGCAGCAAGAATAGCGTTGCGGAGAGAACCGAACCTTGAGGAACCCCGGCATTTATAGCCAATTGATCTGACGCGCAGCCATCAATGACCACACGAATAGATCGATCCCTCAAGAAGTCCGAAATCCACACAGAGAGACTAGTAGGCAGGCCGTATGACGGAAGCTTACTTATAAGGCTATCATGCCAAACCCTGTCAAAAGCCTTCGAGATGTCAAGAGAAACGGCTAGCGCTTCTCCATGTTTCTCGATGGCTTCACTCCAGATGTGTGTGGCATACGCTAGAAGATCTCCTGTTGACCGGTTTTGACGGAATCCGTATTGTCGGTCGCTAAGGAGGTCGTTCGCTTCTAGGTATGCCAGGAGCCTGTTGTTCAGAACACGCTCCATACTCTTGCAAAGTATGGACGTGACTGATATTGGCCTGTAGTTGGCAGGGTCGGCACGACTGCCTTTTTTAGGCACGGGTTGCACGTTAGCTTGCTTCCAAGATTTTGGCACTTTTCCAGTTTTAAAAGAGAGGCGGAACAGACGTGTTAATATAGGAGCAAGCTCAGGACCACATGTCTTCAGCACTATGGCTGGAATACCGTCAGGACCACTGGCTTTGTTCACGTCTAGATTTAGCAGCGTTTTTCGAACCTCGGTTTGTCGAATGCAAATTTCCGACATAAATGTTTCGCATGCTGACGCACTCGGAGGTTTTGCGCCTGCAGTATCTAGACGTGAAGATTCTGCGAAGAGGTTGGCAAATAAGTTTGCTTTCTCTTTGGCAGTATGGGCCAGTGCACCGTCAGGTTTTAGCAGTGGAGGTAGTGAGGGGCGGCAGAAGTTCGATTCAACCGACTTAGCCAGGGACCAGAACGCTTTGCTCCCAGCTGGGTATGAAGCTAGTTTGTTCCCTATTCGGCTAATGTGGTCAAATCGAGCCTTCCGTAAAGCTATCTTGCAAGACTTGGCGGCCTTATTAAAGGCTTTCTTCTTGTCTGAAATATCCTTGGCTTTGCGGTTTCGAGCGTCAACCCAGGACAGGTATGCCTCGTGCTTAAGCGCTTCTGCGCGTCGGCACTCTGTCCTGAACCAAGGTTGAGCTTTGCCTGACATTGGTACGTCAGAGTAAGGAATAAAATACTCCATCCCTTGACGCAACACATCCGTCACAGCATCCGCGCAAACAGAAGGATCATCCGAAGAAAAGCAAACAGGCCGCCAAGGGTAAGACGCAAAGAACGAGCGCATCTCATCCCAGTCTGCTGACTTGTATCTCCACACACGCCGGGTGCCTCTAGGGCTGAGATCGGGCGGTGAGTATACAGATACAGATTTCACCAGACAGTGGTCGGAGCTACCCAGTGGAGATGATATCGACACTGAGTAGCGGTCTGGATCAGTTGTCAGCAGAAGGTCCAAGCAATTAGCCGTTTGACCGTCAACATCGGGAACCCGTGTTGCCCCTTGGACCAGCTGGGTGAGGTCTAACGCTAAAGCGAGCTTTCGCGTCTCTCTCCCAGCATGGTCAGTGTACTGGTGTGGGAAAAGCCACTCCTGGTGATGGGCATTAAAATCCCCCAGTATCACTAATTGGGCAGACGGGTATCTTTGCTGAGCGGTGTCCGCCGCCTCACTAAGATATTCAGTGAGCCTGGTCATCTCCTGGTCTCCGCTGTGCGACCGGTAGACACAGGCGTAGAGAATTTTCTCTATTCCTGTGTCCACCAGAACCCAAAGTACAGAAAAATGGGAGTCCTCAAGGTTACGGAGACGTCGACAGCAGATGTCGTCTCGGGCGTACACGCACACTCCCGCTCGGGGTTTGAAATTGTGCTCCAGGGTAAACCCTGGGTAGGAGAGGTACGCCACGTCAGACGGACACTGGCGTAGTTAGTTACACATTGCAGTAGTAGGACTCTTCTGCAGAGACTGCTTGGAAAGGTACCAAACATTTTCAATAATTATATTAGAATTATTGAATATGTGTGGTAATATAAGGTGTTAATTTCACACACTCACACAAACACGTAAAAACAATCTAGTACCCATACCTTGATTTTTGTACAACTAATATTTTGAGGTGCCATTTTTAAACCCTGTTGGATTAAAAGTTAAAAATTGTTTAAGGGATGATTTATGCTAGGCCGTGGCGGGTGCGAGCCGTATCCGAGCCCCGTACGTGCGACATGTGTACATTATACCGCGTGTGCGCCGAGTCATTACACCGCCCGCCGCAGGGACCGATACGGACGTAGTGTTGTGATTTCTCATAGAGTTCAAAAAAAGGAAGAGGTTCTCAATTCGTCGGAATCTTTTTTACCTCAGAATTTCGTCATTTATCAACTGATTTAGATTTTTTTGTTTTCTTTGAAAGGACATACGTTCAATATTTCGAGAGTATCGGAGATATTAGCGATTTTGGTTAGTTGAAGTTGGTTATTTACTATTTAAACTCCTCTGTATTATTTACTTGCTATTGAGTTACATATTAATGTCTTGTACTTGGTTTATAGGAACGGACATATAATAATGAAATGAAATGAAAAAAAAAAAATGTTTATTTTGCAGCGGTTAGTGGTTAAAGTTTACAAACAGTTTATACACAATAATTACACATTTTGCTAATCGCTGATGATAGCTTAATGTAAGACCAAGAACAGCGGACTTCCTCGACCCAGAATGCTATAAGACAGTATTACCGCCGCGAGGAGCTGGTGCGCTCTATTTTGCCGCTGGCGCGTTTTGTAATGCACTTCTCTAACTGTATATTGGCTGAGAATTCCAGTTGTTTGAATCGCTTAACTTTATTTCATGTTAAGCGGAACGTGAAATAAGTTGAATACTTTGAACAATTCAGAGTTAAAAGACATCATAATATTTAGGATTTGACGATTTCATTCACGGCTGGATTCTGGCATTGTAGCGAGACTGGTTTGGGAGCAGTCGGTGCTCCTTCATCAATCGAGTCCGCGCGTAGACCGACCTGGACGGCGTTTCTCTCGGTATGTTCACGTTATAAGTTGCCCAAAATTTAGAATACAAATTGTTTTAGAGACGCGGTTCGTCTTTACCAACACGTTTATAATTTGAATATAGTAAAAAAAACTAAACCTAAATTCACTATATGAATGGATTTAAATGATTTAATTTACTGGATAAATCATTTAAATCCATTCATATAGTGAATTCTAAAGGTTTAGTTTTTTTTACTATATTTAAATTTTTAAGTCGAGGAAGGTAAAACATGTTTATATGGCGCTATTATGTACTGGATTTTTAGGTAATTACTATGGCTGCATTTTCAAAAATTGCACTTCGCATATCCAACGAATGCTAAATTTAAGTTAGCTACATAGAAATTAAGTAATCTGTAACGAAAGTACCAATTTATTTTCCTACGATGTAAGTGAAACTACACGACAACACTTATTCACAAACAATAGATAGAATTCTTACATTTCCATTATAATTCTATATTGATAAGGAAGATAGTTCAAGCTAACAACATGTCAACACAATGTCGTTTTTATTTAAATGGACTCATTACAGAATAAGTTTAAACACTATTCTCGAGCGTGGAATGAGGTATGATTTAAATGGTACCAAATATAGTACCTACGTCGTGCTTTGTAACAGACAATATGACAAACCTTAAAGGTTTAGGATACACGCTTACATAGCAACTCTAAGGTATTCTTTACTACTTACTGGTGTTTGGTATAAGTTACGTCGGCATGTCGAAAGGCGCGCGGGTGTGGGCAACACGGCGGCGGCGGCGTGGGACGCACAAAGGATGTTCAGAGTTCCTCCACCGGACTTTGAAAACTCTTTGTCAAAAGTACTCCTGCTACACTGTATAATTTATCGGTATTATGGTTAACTTACTCACCATATTCGCTTAAAACGTTTTGTTTCTACATTCCATGATATGAAACTGTGAAGGAGAGTAAGTAATCCGTCTCTGTTCTTCGAACGGTACTATTTGACAATTATGTATTGTACATTTAATATGCATCTTAGGCAAGGATGCTACACTGAGCGATGCACCTCAATGTAGAATCATTGCTTTACATTTTATGTGAGACTGTGGCATTATGCTAGAGTGCTAAGCTATAGTTGATTTTTCTCATATTATTATTTTCGCGATTCGAATATAATACATTTAAAGGAACAAGGTCGAAGTAAACATAAATAGTTTTTGACGCGATTAAGTTTCGTATAATTCCCTAATTAGTACGACATTCTAAAGAGAGCTTACCAGGAGAATTTTTCTACCAGTACAAGTCAATTTAGTTTTATTAATACATATTATGAAGTTGATCTGTATGTTGTCTTTTCCGCAGTTTTCTTTGTTCTCTAACAGAACATGGCTGTCAAATTACACAGACACAATATTTGATCATATTTCATTTACAACTACCCGCTATTATGGCCGCCGCGCCGTGCTCGCACTTTAAATATAAAATAAGATTGCGAAATGGCATACGAATGCAAACCGTAATTTCATACATATGTATGAAGATTCTTTCACACGATAATTTTGCTCTCATGCATACGAGACGTAATCACATAACGGGATGTGTGAATTTTCCGGAATAGCCGACAAATGGCGGGAATTTAGCTTCAATGTGGGAGTTTTACTTATGTGGTTTTATTTCATAAGACAGGTACTGAAGGCGCTGATCAGTATAGCAATATGCTTGTTGGCGCCACCATGCAATGTCCGGAGTAGGATTTAAACACCGATCGATTATACTACACCCTGACAATCAAAAAGCGTTATTCTAATACACTGTATATCTTCTAAATGTATATAATTATTCTGTCCGTGTGTTTGTCACCTAACTCCTTCTAAACGGCTGGACGATTTGAATGAAATTTTGTGTGTATATTTTAATAGGTTGCTAAATGGTTTGAAAACTCAATTGAACCCGGTGTGGCGCTGGTTTTCCAGAGGACGACGTCTGACAATGACACGATATTTTATATATATACATATTATATGCTACGAACCGTTATTCTAGACCTTAAACAGTGAGATAACATCACTTCCGGAACGACGTCACGACCTCTTTTGTGTCCCTCCCATCCGGCTCCGCCCCACTTGAGCCGGGGGAGGGGGGGTGAGCTTGCCCGAACTGTCAGGCGCGCTCCTCACATTGGCATTTGCTTTCGGCGTGAACACACCTCTTTAAAAGCGGGTAACAGCGTTGCTGTTTTTTATAATTTTTATTAATAATGTTATAATTTTAACAATTTTACTAGAAAATAATAAACTTTTTTAAAATTTTTATTATTAAAAATATTTAAATGTTAACAATTTAACTTTTATAATATTTAAACGTGACTAATTTGTGCTTTTATTTTGTTATTGTAGCACTCATAATATTTTTTTCAAGATTGAAGTAGGTGAACGGGGTCGCCCGCCTCCGCTAATTTCACCACTGATATCTTCGTCATCTTCACCGTTGTCGTCGTGTAACCCAGCCCCACACCGTCGAGTCACCGCGGTCATCGAGCAGCAGGCAGAGGGGATGCGGACAGGTTCGATGCGAATTCAAATTTGCTTATTTCACATAACCAAAATGATAAAAGAACCCATGAGGGTAAGTTGCACATTCGTAATTAACTGCAGCTAAGATTCCACTAGGATTAGGTTTCTGGAATGAGCCTACTTACCCCGCTCAATTTATAAACCAACAATCTTGTTTCAAAAATATGTATTGTCTTTCCTAACTGAATTGTACGATGCGAACATAATCATCCGAAGCAGTCGCACTTGTATAATAAGAGTTGAATTTCTAAAGTTGGACTCGCGAAGGATCCACGCAATTTAAACTTTTCAATCCACAGGAATTCTTTTCTTTCTTACAAATTATAGTTAATAGGCACGACAAAGATATCGCATTAATTGTATATTTTGTTTTGAATTTTAAAGGCTGGACTTGCAAAATATCCACGCATTAACCTTTTCAATCCACAGCATTTATTTTCTTTCTTACTAAGAGCCAGAGGTTCAAAAAAAAAAAAAAAAAAAAGCTGTTTACAACTCGAACGTGAGGGTGAGCCCCCTGGCTTTCCACCAGTGGTACTACTACAGAAGAGGAGAGAGGAGGCGGGCGAACTGCCTCATCCTCGGGATCCCGTACGTCTGAGCCGGATCGGGTCAGACTGAAATGCCCGCTCCGCGGCCTCTCAGTCGGAGACGCAGAACGAGACCACCGCCTCCGCCTGCCACGATCTCTCGCTGTCGAGCATGTCGTTAACAACTCGAACGCAGTGGGAAAGAGCTTTATTCGTGTCTATGCGGAATAGGCACGATGTTTGCAAAGCGACCGCGGAAGTCCTATTATTGCAACAACAATGAAACTGAGCCGTCACAATTACATACTTTAAAAGCTGGTCGTCAACGAATTTTCATCCAAAGGTAAGAACCAAAAGCTGCCAGAAATAAATCCGATCCGAGACAAAATTACAGTAGCAAAAAATTCCCGATAACTCGATACATATTAGCTTAATATTTATGATATCAATGCAATACAATTACTCTTTATTGACATCAAGCTTACAGAGAAACTTATAAATATATGTAGGTCTTATTGCTAAGAGCGATCTGTTATATCTTAGATTGTATTATAATATTTTTATGAGAATTTATTGAAATGTACCTACATTTTAATAATATTACGGAATTTTTTCTTTGGCTATAATACCCTCGCTTTTTTAAATATTTAACAGTACCCCGGTAGCCGAGCGTGTATTTAGCAATAATCTAAACAATATCAAACTTTACTTGGTATTGAAACCAAACATTTTATTTTTTTGTTTCTCGGATCGGACTTATTGTAAGCGATCGAATTGTAATCAAAATATACATAGACCCGGATATTTTGTTTACGTATTTATCGCCGGCGCCCATCTACTGTCAGTTCTAGTAGGTATTGTACGCGTTGGACTAGAAATCGAACCCAGAGCGACTACACTAAACAAGTATCGCCTTGCCTGGACGAACTAAGCTCGACAAGCTATTCAAGTCCTCGTTCGTGTGAGTGATGCAGAAGTCCAGACTGAGGGCAACTAAGGATCGTTTTTCCTAGACGGATTAAGCTGCGGCGGAAGCTATTATGTCCTAACCTCATTCGAGTGAGTGATGAAGTATCAGAAGTCTAGTCTGACTCCAATGAAAGATCGTTTTTCCTTGACGGACTAAGCTACGGAAGCTATTCAAGTCCTAACCTCGTTTGAGTGTGTCACAATTTTTAATATACAATTGCAAATCATTCTGTAAAATTGACTTGCCTTGTGCAACAGTCAGTTGTAATGGCCAATAAATGCATTTAATTTATTTTTTCTGATGCCAACCAGGGATTGTTTTTCCTTGAAGGACTAAGCTGCGGAAGATATTCATGTCCCATTCTCAATCGGGTGGATTGTGAACTATGAGAAGTCTATTCTGATCCCAACCAAAGTCATTTATTATCAAATGGAATCCAAGCCTAAACTCCACGTATTTGCCCGGGTATAAGAAGTAAATATGGCTCAAAAATATTCGCTCTAATCTAAAAGCAAATTGGTGGAGTCTGATAATACCTGGTAAGCATATTAAACTTTACGGTTTCGGCCTAGTTAGTAACTGAAGGTATCTGTTTCACTTGCCATTCCTTGCAGTTAATTTGCAGACTACCTAACTGAAATAACGAAGTCTTTTCTTTTGTAAGTACTTGGTCTTAATAGATACAAAGAATACAATCAGTTCTTGTTTCATACCTTGTAACGACCGTTGTCTCATGCGTTACAGTAGAACCTATTAGATGGCACTATATGTCTTCTAAGCGCCAAAGACGTTACAGCAATCTGATGTACTAGTGGGAGTTTACCGATACTCACATACGTAGTGAAGTTACTATTTATACATTCCATAGTAATTGTATATTCATATATGTATTATTTAGTGTGTTATAGCTTGTGTTATAGCATTATTTATTTAGTGTGTTACATGACACTGGTTAACAATATGTACACCATCCTGTTATCATTACACAAACTGTCCAGTAACAGTACTCTTCTGAAACGGCTTAGGAAGAGACATTGTGAATTTTAAAACGCAGATAGATTTTCTCGCTTCAACGAGCACACACTTTCTTTTTCGTTATGTTCCTCTCATACGGTTCTGATACTTATTAAAAGATCCAACTTACTCGGTGGTTTGGCGTCTGGAACTCGAAAGAGCTGATAGAGAAACACTTCTGATGTTTTTTAATGGTTGATCACATTCTTAATTTCTCCGTCATTTTAGTACAAAGTTTTATCTGGTATTTGGCAATAATGATAATGTTGATCATATATCAATCACATTCACATGCTCCCTTTGCTTAGTTAAGCACTTGTTCATTTCTTGCTAAAATGCATTTAAATTTATAAAAAATATTTTATTTTTAATTACCAAAAGGAATTGCCACAACGACGTTTTCCAATGGAGTGCCAATAAGAGTTTTACCTGTAGTAACCTGGGTAACGGTCACGTAGACTAGATATATTACGAAAAGACTAGCTATAGATCCCAGTCTTGACATTTATAATTTTATTGTACTTGAATGGATAAGTGATCAACCATTCCTTTAAAACAATATTTCAGATGATACGGGTACTTACATAAGGTACGGTTCTCTTATTGCTTCTCGAATGTAGTAGTCAAGCCCGCAATTTTGCACATTTAATTATCGACCCAAAATCAAAGACGAATTTAAACATGTTTATTGACATCCTTTCTTTGGGTCTACCTACTCCACAAGTATAAACCTGCCGTTGCAGTTATCATGGAGATTACAGATCTAATAGAATAAATGTCTTGTTGTAGATATGTCTTGTTTAATGATGTAGACGTAAGAAATGTGTTTTCATCTCGTAGGGTATGCAATAATCTAGTCAGGGGAGAGGTGTACGCGAGGAGAGCGTGCGCGAGCGGCGCGGCGGTCGGCTGCTAGTAGCGGCCGGCGGCATCGCTCGAGTCAGTGTCATCGAGAGCCGGACCAAGGCAGACGTATAGAACATTCCACCGCACTCCCCGCGTTGTGCCACACGCTAACCGCGTGCTGTTTCTTTAGTGTGTGAGCTAATGTACCGGTTGTATTTAATAAAAGTGCTTCAGTATTACGTTCCCCGTGTCTTCAATGTGAACCCCCGCACCTAAATCTCAATAGTAATAATGATTCGATTTGGTAAAGATGATTTTAAGAGGCAAGTATTGAAGCCTCTTCATATTTTGTACTTGAACTACTTCAGTACTTGCAATAACTTGGTGTTTGAATTAAGTGCTTTTATTTTTACAATGGCCTCTCATGGTAAATGTATGACGTATCCCTACGTATGAGCCTATTCGAATTGAAACACTGTAGCATAAAAATATACAACAATGTATATACAAGTGTCATTGCTAAACTGTTATTAGATCAATATATGATCAAATTCTTTACCTACCTGTCTATGCATGTGATAGCATTGTAACTAATAGTCATTTTAACATTTACGATTGTTAATTCCTTGTCATAACATTATTTTAGTTAAGGTACCATAATAATAAAATGTATTTGTCGTGAGTAACATGTATAATTATTCTAATTTTAAGGTTACTTTCGTCCCTCTGTTCTGTAGGTACACCTATTCATGGGATACATATCATAGATTTGCATAACCTAGGTACACATTATAAAGTACCTGATACTATCAATTATATTTATTCACACATTGGCTACTTTTTAGCTTGCCACCAGGCGATAATAAACACATCTCACTGTTTAAGGTCTAGAATAACGGTTCGTAGCATATAATATGATGTTTTACCTGAAAATAAAACAATTATTATATGCGAAACCTTATTCTAGACCTATATTTAGAATCCTGCCTGGTGGACTTCTTTATCTTGTCCACCGAAAGTGAGATGCAATGTGAGGAGCGCGCCTGACAGTTCGGGCAAGCTCACCCCCCCTCCCCCGGCTCAAGTGGGGCGGAGCCGGATGGGAGGGACACAAAAGAGGTCGTGACGTCGTTCCGGAAGTGATGTTATCTCACTGTTTAAGGTCTAGAATAAGGTTTCGCATATAATAATTGTTTTATTTTCAGGTAAAACATCATATTAAATATCGTGACGTTGTAATATACCATTGGAAAATTAAGTTGTACCTTCTTAAATGACATCTGTATTAATTAGTCCAACCGGTAATGATTTTTTTGAGCTTATCTACAGTCTATTCGTTCACAGCTTTGTAGACCATGCCAAAGGAAAAAAGATAGTTATCATTGTAGCAGCTTTTGTTTCATTGATTGAGCGAAGCGAGATCTCTAGTTGACTTGGGTGATTTGGCACTTTGTCCGTCCATCCGTCCGTCCGTCTGTCAGAGGCATATAGCGTCTAAGCCGTACAAGTGAATAACTTCAAATTCTCATAGAATATGTAAAACTATAGCCCAAAGCTAGAAATAAGAATTAAATTAATTAAATGAAAATATTAAATGGCATTTATATACATGTAAGCGGGGAGCACAATATTTTTTTATTATTCTATATACCCTTGTGGGGTATAGTTGAAAATAGCTTTTTAAGTAGAGTACGAAACCGGTTTTAGAAAAAAACTATGTTGGAAAATAACAGTTTGGTAGGCCACTAAAGTCACTATTTTTAGACCTATTCTGTCCCGGGGTCTATCTCAAAACCGGCTTCACATTTAAAGCATGAACTCAAACTTACGTATATTATCGTTATATCCTGTAATTAAACAAATAAAAATATCAAAACAATTACAATAAAAAAAAATATTAGCAATTAACCTCAAAAGTTTTTCTCTATTAGGCAAAATGTAGAGGCGAGCTCTCGGTTCGGCGAACGACTAGTAATAGTAACGTAGGCACTTTTTAACTAAAGACGTCGCGTTGATCAGTACCTACCTTAAGATCATTTTATGGCTAATTACAATAAACACTGTATCTGAGTTCTACAATGAACACATTACTACGTTCTTGCTGCGTTCTTTGTTTTATTATGAGAGCGTTCTGTATCAGTAAGCTGCTTGTAGAAACTTTAGTAGTAACTCAAAAGAAGCTCCAATTGTAATTGCTATAGATTAATACGCTATTATTGCCAAATCCAATTTTTAGTTTACTTCCGAGGCACGAACAGCCAGAAATAGACTTACTTTGAATAAGATATGCTTTCGGAAAAATTCGATGTTCGATACTTAAATTTCCCCCGGGGCGGTGGGAGAATCCTCTGAATGGTGTGCGTTTTCTGTTTTCTGCGACAGTATCTTATTCGATACCTGCCTCAGGAACTGAATGTGGCAGTGGGTTTTGAAACTTATAGTAAAAGTAACTTTACAACAAATTCAAACTCAAATTGTTTAAATCTGCTTTATAAAATTGGTTGACTGAAAATGTTTTCTATAGTTTGAAAGAATATTTCCTTAAAAGTTTTTTGACATAGCATGAATTTAATATCTCTGACATTTTTGTAGTGTTCTTTATATTTCACAAACTAATTAAAATTATTGTATCTTATTCACCATAAATTCCAAATATCTATAATCTAAATAATGAAAATTTGTATGGCTTCTATAATCATATTTTGTGACATTGGACGCCCGAGATGGGTCAACTGTAATAACATTACCTGCAATAAGAACTCGCAAATACTAACACTACAGTTTTAGCCAATAAATAATTATCTTATCTTATCTTATCTTATCAATCATTGGCCAGGTGAAACGATTTCCGAGTTAACTTGACCACTTTTTCCATACTTCCTTCCGTTCATCTGTCAAAGGCTAAACAAAATAAAAACATCTCACCGGTTGGTATTGACCATGATGTGGTCAACATATTTTTTTAAGTTGGCATGTTAGCAATTGTTTTTAATACTTGTGTAGTCTCCATAAATGTTTGTATTGTAGTATCGAGATCTATGTATTCAATATGTCTGTTTCAAGAGTTTGCAATATTTCGTTTCTAAAATGACTACTTTATGTTTGATTGCTTTATCTATTTAATTGAAAATAACATTATGTGTGAACTGCGTTTGTATTGAATTATAGGTTATATTTGTGCATACTCAAGTTTATAATTAGATTTTTTTTATTAATTTAAGGGTTCCTAATCTTCTTTATATCGTTGTACACATAAGCTTCATTAATTGTATACATAGCTAACATATTATGTCGTATACCACCTGTTAATATACAGCTTCATTTATCACGCGCCGATACATATATCCTGAAATAGCAGGATGACTAAACTATACTAGAAAATGCATTAAGTCCTCATATATACACAGTATTTGTGCATAAAGAATAAAATTAATTAATGAATGTTATTTATAATTAGAACAATGCAACATTATTTATATCTTAAATCAGCGTTTGATCAGAGTTTAAGTAAATGCCGGGTATCGAATGTATCTCTCTTGTTAGACATAAGTACTTGTATACTCAAGTGTACCTACTGTAAAACAATTAAAATCCAAAATGAAGACGCGAGGTAATTCTATATCAAAAGAATAATTCTCATTTACGTGAAAATTCAAGTAGTCATATTCAGAAGCCGACTCTTATTTTACATTAATTTTTGCATTTATTTCAACGGATTTCATTTTCATCATATCCGCAAAGCTTAATTCCAGTGGAAGCGTTTTTGTCGCTCGAGCGTGAGCGGCATTAACTCGTCGCCCGCCATTACCCTCTTAAACGTTGCAGCGTACGATTATAAAGTTTGTGTCGGTATTCACATTTTAAACTGATTTTTTTTTTAGTAACCGAAAGTTGTACTTCCCGATAGGTCTTTAAGTATTGGGTGAAAAGTTATCTTTCAAGTAAGCGTATTCCAACGTTGAATATATTGTCGCTCGTCACCAGATGAGGTAATAGTCAAACGTTTGTTCACCCTGAACATTTTGCCTAATAGAGATAATATTTTCAGGTTGTAGTATTTTAACTTGATAATAATTGTTTGATTTTGTATTTGCAGTTTATTTAGAAGATATAACGGATGGTATATATGCAAGTCTCAAATCAGTCAGTTTTTCTAGTCGAGGTGCTGGCAACTTTCCAGGCGGTTGTTTTAAACAGATTCCTCACATCAAGGTGAACATTTCTTTTTACCGGCAGTCAGTGGCGGATTTACACATTTGCCGCAAGTAAGCTACTCAAATTTTACCGCCCTTTCCGACCTGTACAATCCTAGTTCAAAATCATATTAATTACAATATTTTTGTCAATTAAATATTACGATTCCCATGTCATAAAGTTACAATTTCATTAAGAAAGTTTGTGTGATTAGGACGATAGTGTGGGCTCTATATTACACCACCTTTGCCCCAATTAGCATGAATGTGTACTAGGTAAAAAAAAGATGGTCCCAAATTTGCCGCCCTTAAAATCTGCCGCTCTAGGCTCCAGCCTACTCAGCCTGCTGATAAATCCGCCACTGCCGGCAGTCATGCGCGGACAAAGCTCCAGCGCCGCCCACCGTGCACCGGTCCGATCACCGGACGAATATACACGTGAGCATTAGCGCGTCGGCTAAGCTAGGCGGGTTGAAATATATGTTTAGTACTGGAGCACGGGATTCAATTGAAACCCAGCTCATAAGTTAGAAATAAAACAATGTATTTGCAAAAATTTATTAAACGATAAACTTAGTCATTTTAAATTTGAGTCTTACAATACAGGAATTTGCAGAGGAATTCATTGCCCGCGTCTTTGTTCCCCGAACGGCATAATCTGGGAGTCTTCAATTCCAGAGTGAATAGGTATCTTCTAGGCAAGCATGCTACATCTTCGGCCACATCACTGTTCATCAGGTGAGATAGTGGTCAAATGCTTGCCTATCAAGTATAAAAAAAAGGTCTGCAGCTACGCAACTTACCCTGATGCATATTACTAACCCCGGCAGCTTTAGTAGAAACGTAATGGTGATTTTATTAATTTATTTTAAGATTAGAGGCATCGCTGTTCATACTGGCAATCTAAGCTTCTTCTAATTCATATTATTTCGGAGGAACACCGTGAGCATGAGAGAGCATGCGAGTTCTAATTTCGCTTGCCGAATGCTTGTAATCTGCTTAGCACTAGTGTTTGGAGAGCGGGACTCACATGCAACGCTAAATTAACTATAAGCTCCTTGATTCCACGGTTTATCATACTTTGGCAGAGAGAGATGTAGAATGTTCCACTCTTTACGGTCGTGATATTAATAAGCTTATAGAGAATTGAAATATAAAAGTCTGTACATGAAAATTAAGCAAACTTGCAATATTTTTGTGACAGGCTAGTGTTTGAAGTTTTTAATATGATAGAGATAGATAATACTTTATTGATCCACTTTACAAGATGAGATAAAACAAAGGCAACAAACAAGCTTATACGTAAAGTACCACAACAGGCTGTTTTAAACCTAATATCGATCTCTACCAGGCATATGATTACCTGAAGCACTCTTTTAAAAGTCATGTGACATTTTTGATTTCAATATGGCATTACAGCCAATAACTTTCTCGAGTGCCTCTATGGGCCCCTGTGAATAAACAATTTCGAATTTTAAATATTGATGTAATATTTCCATGGTGTTGATGAGTGAATGTTCATATGCCTAGTAAGTGTTTAACTAGATATTGGTTTATAAACTTGTTTATCTTTATATTAATGAGAAAAAGTGACTAATATTATAATGTTAAATAAACATACAATTTTGGTTACATTCTAATAAATAAAACGCAAGCAAAGCTTTAAAGTCACCGACTTCACCGCATTATCTTTGGAACGCATGACCAGATTAAATGAATTAAATACGCATTAGGATATTGAGGATAACTTAAAAACTACTGCTCTTGATAAAATTTTAATTGGGTAACGGGAAGCACCAAGTTTCAAAAGAAAAAAAAAACATTGAAATCGGTTCATCTAGAAAGAAGTTATGAGGAAACACACATAAAAACATATTACAGATACAATCGAATTGAGAACTTCCTTCTTTTTTGGGAAATCAGTTTAAAATAAAAGTGGTTCCTATCACTAGCATTGGTTCTATAACATGAGACTGCCGATCAAATAAACCCAATAATTAAATAAACATATTACAAAAGTTGTTTCTGAGTAACATGCACTATAAATAGTCTACTTTCCCGGTGTTTCAGTTGACGTGTATAAACTGATTATCAGATTAATTGTTATAATGTTACGCGAATTATTCGATATGAAATTTAATTATAAAGCCAATATTCTATATGTTTTATATGTTCTAGTGTAGACTGAGGCCCTGTTGATACTGTTGGCAAGTTAGTTTTATCACGCCGGAGGTTTTAGTTTTTAATCTCGGCAAGACAATGATTTTCCTACCAGAAGAGAGTATGTGCTTCTGGTTCTGTGTATGTTCTGTGTATGTGATATGAATATATACTTCTAGTTCTGTGTATGTGATATAAATATATCAATAATACACACAATAAATACGCTGATGAGGCTTGGACTACACCGATGTACAGGGCACATAACACCCCGGTGTTATATGCCTATATGTCAAGCAGAAATATCTCCTCACCCGCTGACCATCGCGCGTATAAACATACCTTACTAACGAGTGGGGGACGTTGAAGGCACTAACAACCGCATTTTATTATGGTTGTGCCATGTGTTCAGCTGAATGTTACCTCATTTGTACAGAACACATATGTATATCAAACGGTATCGTTAATGCGAGCAGCCTATGCCGCAGTGCACATTAGCTGTAGTCGCAGCTTGTGGCGGTGGTGGCCACAAATCACCCGCGTGGGGTCCACTTAGCGGCAATCTCCTTGGGATCGCCGATAATGCACCTGACTTATAGACGTTAACCGCTGATATATTGTATTTGTGCCGGCTGAATCAGTAACGTGTTTGATTATAGGGCGCTATCATTACTAGTTTTAAGGAATCCAGATACTTAATACGCGTTCGAGTGGAAGAGAGATTTCGCAAATGCAGTAGTCAGCTTTTGCAATCATAGCTTGAATTGAACTACTGATTATGAGTGCCGCACACAGAGATACCATCCGGAGAGGCATCGTCTACGGTTACTAAACAAACATATTTTATTCATCGTGCTACATCCTCACCTGCAATATCGCAGAATAATAGTTGTGAAAGGCACAACTAAAATATATAAAATTATACTTCACCATACTAAGCCGTCAAATATCTTACAACAAGTGTCTGGAACGCTTGCCACATCTTAGTCACTTGCCACTGCCTCGTTTTGAACCACTACAACTCAAACGGCGGAATTGCTTAGTTTGTTGGGTAATATAGGGAGTGAGTGAAGGCTGTGTGTATTGCGAGACTGCTCCAATAAATAGGCAGCAGCCGCTGCACGCTGGTGCTAAATACATTTAAAATAATAATTGAAAAAATGTTTACATTTTAAATTAAATATTTATTATTAAACAGAAAATTGTACTTAAAGCCAAATTTAACAACTTCCATTTATATCATAACGATTATGTATTAAAATGTCTAATATGGCGAGTCAAAATGTTATTCTACACACGTAATGTCAGCATCACACTCAGACTAACTAATAACATAGAAATGCTACAGGAGTACATTACAGTCTGAGACGAATTGAAGCAGGTTTCGATTTCCTGTAAGAACAACTAAATGTTGGGATGTGAGTGTAAAAACATTTTTGGGTTAATGTTTTAAATCTTATAATGTAAAATAATTTACTAGTTTTGTGAAAAAAGTGACCCTAGTTGTAAATTGAACGCCGTAAGTTACATCAAGCTGTAATTGATATTCGTGTGGGAACGTGTGAGATTGTGGAGTTTGGTCGCAGCACTGTTCGGTTTCAGTTTCAGGGTGTGAGTATCCCTTGGTTTTAATTAGTCACGTGTTGTCGGTGAAGGGGTTTCGTTGAGGCGGTGCGGGGAGGCTGTGGGTTTGTTGTTTGTTTTCATAATCTAGGGGTTTGTTGACAATGGCGCGATAATTTGTTTTGTTTCAGTCTTTTTTTTTCGTCGTTCGCCTGATTATAACTTCTGCAGTGCTACCCGAACAATGAGTTACAAAGTTCGGTAAACACTGTAATGATGATGATGTTTAAGATATTATGTCTCATTTGTCCTAACTACACTGGTAACTCGCCTTTTCAGCCGTAACCAGTAAAATTTGCGGAGTTCTGATATTCTTTCTATTTATAAAGATTATACTTATTTTTAATTTAATTTAGGCTATTTATTTCCAGGTTAGGACCTGCCTCAAAGTATTTAAAAAATATGTTTAATATGTAACCTATAAAATCACAAATAAAAACTCGCTCTAAGTGCGTGGTTTCGTGCTCCAAACTCAAAGACGTCCTAGAAACTACGACATGTTAAAGTAGAAACAAATTATCTTTGGTCCAAAGTCGAACCTAGTAATGTAATAACTGAAGTTGACTAAGATATATTGAGTTATAGGTCTCGAGTCTCAACTCAACTTTAAATCTCATTATTTAAAACTCTGATACAAACTGTTTTTATATTAAACCAATCTTAGATGAATTATCATTATTTCTCTTTACTTCCGTACGAACAAAATGCTACGTATCCGTAAAGTTACATTATTTACTTCAAACACTTTCAATATGTTTGTTATTCTTGAATTATAATCCAAATGCCATGAATTCCTACACGTAACATGTAATGTAATTGATATCCAATTAGAATCAATATGTAATTAGTATGGAATTTGTAGACAACAGTCTATATTCCAACAATGCCAACATTGTTAGGTTGACATTATGTGATCCACCTTAGTATCAGTAATCAGTACTGACTAATTGATGTAACGAGAACCGCCAGAGTTTCATCCGGCACCGACCCGGAGCCGGGTTCGTGACGGGATGTGAATCAACCACCGGTAAGTAGCAGCGTTCCTTGCGGCTATGAAATTGTTAATTCAGTTTAGTTGCACTCATTGTACCATCGAATACTAAGGATAATAGGAAATATAAATAAAATAGGAAATGTAACTACTCAGGATTAGAATGAGCGTCGTCATATTTTTACCGACTTACCGAGAAGGAATATTGTCTTTTTTAATTATATTTACTTTTTATATGTTTATCATATCTAAAATACATTTCCAGCGTAACTACGTTAAAATTTGGATGATGTTTCTTTGTTGGAGAGGGTAAAGTGTCTATTTGGTCCTATAAATAAATATGAAGACTGATAAAGGTTTCCGATGATAGACACGGCGAAGTTGGTTTTTTACCGATTTCCCAAAAAAGGAGGAGGTACTCAAGTCGACTGTTATTTTTTTTTTATTTGTCCTCTTAACTTCTCTCCACGTGAGCCGATTGCGAAAATTTTTTTAGTTTAAAAGATGTTGCTTTCTAATTGGTCCCATTTAATTTTGATCAAGAACTGATGAGTAGTTCTTGAAATATCGTCAATAATGCTTATTTTGTGAGCAATATTGCGTACTTTGACGATGTTCTGGTTTACCCGACTTCAAAAGTTACCTCATATCTTCTTTAGTTGTGAGCTGATTTTGATGATTTTTTTTTATTTGAAAGCTGGTGGTTTTCATGTGGTCCCATGAAAATTTGATCAAGATCGGATTTTTAGTTTTTGAGTTATAGTCAATAATGAGTGTTTAATACATTAAATCTGATCAAGGTTCCGATGATAAAGCGGTGAAGTCGTTTTTTTTAAGCTTTGCTTCCGTTTAATTATTTTAATACTTATAATTATTAATCATATCTCTGACGCTCTGAAATTTTATTCAAAAAAGTTTAGTAGGCATGCACAGTTTTATAGTACATATAAACAGACAACTCGCGCTCCCAACTTTACAGAAACTATTATGAACCGCCAATTAAACGGCGGCGCTTATATTAATGAACTGCTTGAAACTTTCAGCAAAGCGACGTAGACTATTCGCTTCTCTAGATCCCCTCCCCTCTCCCTAACAGAAGGAAATATTAATCCTAGTGCAGAGTGCAGCGATAACACTCCGCGCCTCTTCGCCGGATAAATAAGCACCAAGCCTGGAGCTCAAAAGACTTTGTCGCTGAGACGACGCGACGGCGCTCTATGTCTGCGCAATTTCGTTGCGTTTTGTCTGATTACCAAGCGGACTTATTAAAGTATTTGGCGAGCTTTTCTCTCTATTACACCTCAATAGCACATAATATATTTTGTTGAAGCAAGGACAATTCAACAAATAAATAATATATTATGTACCCAGCGCTAAATAGCTTTGAGAGTTTAGGTAAATGATTATCGATGAATATTGTATTCTACTACAACCCCTATAATCATTAAAATAAAACATAAACGCTTTCACACTCACAACCGTACACTAAGTTTGAAGAGTTGTGGTGGGTAAGAAAAATGGTAAAGAAAATAAATGTAATATTTATGACAAACACAACATTTATATTACTTTAAGAGAAAACTCGTATTTCTACCGGATATCGACCCCTTTTCTTGCTAATTAAAGGGCTAATAATAATGTATGAATTCGAAATATCTCAATAGAAGTGGAGGTAGCAGCAAGTATCGTGTATCTGCATTCATGAGCGATATATATTCAGCGCGCCCGCCGAGACGAGAGAGATTAGCGGCTTTAACAACTCTCTGCAGCGGCTAGAGCTACGTGTAGCCAGTTTGTTTATATGATGCTTGAGAGTGAAGGAAATGAAGAAATTCCAACACTATCAGTGATGTCACATTACCTACCTCTGTCCAGCAAAACTCGTCCTAGGTTTGGAGCCGAATGTAGTGGCGCAGTAGCGCTATAACATGAGGCCTACACCGCTGATGCTCGAATTCGTCAAGTTAAGGAAATACGTGAAAAGAAGAAAGCTTTCAATAAAGCTGCCAAGTCCTGCAAGCAGGTTGTTAAGAAGGCTTGTTTCGACCTCATAAACCGAATAGGGGTCAATCTTGCTTCCCCAGGGAGCAAAGCATTTTGGTCCCTGGCTAAGTCGGTTGAAGTGAACTTTTGCAGTGAGGGCACTGCCTCCACTGCTGAAGTCTCATCGCTACGGAGAAAGCTGACTCGTTTGCTTCACTCTTTGCGGAATCTTCTCGTCTAGATGCTGGTAGCGCTGTACCTCCTAGTTTATCTGTCTGAGGGTCATCCATGAGGAAAACCCGCATTCGACAGATAGATGTACATAAAGCGCTACGCAATCTGGACGTGAAAAAATGGCATACCAGCTGTAGTTCTGAGGACATGCACGCCTAAGTTGACTCCAATACTGACACGCCTGTACAACTGTTTGTGACTGGTCACAAAGAGAGGATATGATAGGTCAATTGAATTCGAGCTTGTTGGCCGTGGCCGATTGGGGCGATGCCAACTTGGTTCGTTTTAGTGGATCCAAAACACAGGCGCGTATTTTATCCGCTGTAATTCCTGCACACACTCTCCAAATGTTAATGATAGAATACCAGAGTCGATACAGAGATATAGAGATAGGTTACCGACCTTACGTCGGAGACCGAGACTCTGCAATTTGGACTCGACTAGCTCACCATCACCAATGAGTCTTTTTGCTCACCGGTTGATGAACTCAAGAGCTTCAAACTGGTACTTAGCGGATCTATCCCACAGGTGGTCGCAGTACTCAGATACACAATCGAACTTGAGCTTGATATAATTTAAGAAGCTGCCCCGGTGTGAAGTAATGCCTAACCTTTGCGAGAATACCCGGTATTTTTTCCGTTTTACTATCTAACAACAAGACAAACTGTCAAACGTCATTCTTATATGGTTGGCATACCTCCAGTTGCTCGAAGCTTTTCGCTTCTACGTTTATCATCCGTATTGCGAAGGAGTGGAACTCATTGCCCTCCTCTTTGTTCCCCGAACGGTATAATCTGTAATAGTCTGTGAATAGGTACCTTCTAGGCAAGCATGCTACATCTTCGGCCGCATCATCACTTTATATCAGGTGAGATTGTAGCCAAATGCTTGTCCATCGGGCATAAAAAAAATGGTGTAAAAAAGTTGTTTAGAAATTATTCAGGACCGAATCAAGCAAACTTCGTCTAAAATACTGGAAATGGCGGTTAACTGTTAAAGTGCTGTCACAGCCACGTCATCACATGCATCAGTTAACGATAAAAAGCAACTGAGTGTTACATTGTCTTATTTAATTCAGGTCTGTTTAACCCATTATTTTAAATTAATCCTACTAATCTATTATTTGTTTATATATATATATATATATGTATATCTAATATATAAAATTCTCGTGTCACAGTTTTCGTTGCCATACTCCTCCGAAACGGCTTGACCGATTTTGATGAAATTTTTTGTGCTTATCCGGTATCTATAAGAATCGGCCAACATCTATTTTTCATCATCATCATCATCATCACTTTTCATCATTATCAACGCGGGTGAAACCGCGGGGCGCAGCTAGTATATATATATATATATATTATTATCGAATCTAAGTTCCCCCAGACCAGGAACTAGCACGGCACTATAAAAGCGATCGCTCGTTGGGCCTCGGTTTCACTTTGTGCGTGGCGTTCGGACGCGTCGGACGTTTCGGTTATTGTTGTAGCTAAAAATAGGGTAGTTTAAGGATTTAGATAACTGTTAGAGTTTAATGATTTAGTTAATAGTTTGAATCATTGTATTAGAAGTGGTATATTGTTTTGTTTTCTTGTTAAATATATTTCGGGTAGATTTGCGTGTGATTTATTTTTTAAAAATCAAACTACTTCTCGATCGATAACATCAGAAGTGGGACAGACCACGTGTTTTTAAATGACGGGACGTCGATCTAGGGATGAAAGGCGCGATCATTCTCGTCGGCGCCGTCATGACCGCTCGAATTCTCGATCTAGAAGTCGGCTGCGTGAGCCATCGTTGGCGCCTAGGCGTCGTGATCGTTCTGTGAGTAAAAGGAACGGGACGCCTATGCGACGTGATGGCTCCCGGCATGATTCCCGCGACCGTACTTTGGACCTTATACTCGCGAGATTAACGGCCATAGAAGGTACCTTACCGGGACCGTCTAGTAGCAATACATCATCGCATTCGTTTACCGAACGCCACGCGCAGTTATCTTTGGCCCCAGCTGCACCGGTTTCCGTCGAAGGGGGTAACGCCAGCGCACCCAAGACCGCCGGAACTGCGTCATGCAATTCGGTGGGTGAGGGTAGCAGTGCTGGTCGACAAGAGGACGTGACGGACAGGATTGTTGGAGCATTACAGGCGTTATCTAAAGTAAGGTCTCAAAATTACCACATTTCTCCTTTTGATCCAAGTGTGCATGATTTTGACGTATGGAGTGCGGAAGTTGATCGTGCTAAAGAAGTAAATCGCTGGGATGATGGGGAATGCCTCGGGCGAGTAGGCGGTAGTTTACGTGGAGATGCTATATCGTGGCTTAATGAGTGGGTATCGAATGACCGCTCATGGAGCAATTTTAAAATCGAATTTAGATCATTATGTCCGCGTAACATTGATGTAGCTACCGTATTGTATGACGTAATGAATACAAACTCGGATAAATTCGTGACATACGCGGAATACGCTCGTAAATCGCTTTTACGCTTGAACATAGTCACGGGACTGTCAGAAGAGTTGAAAGTTGCCATTATCACCCGCGGCATTACCGATCCCCATATCAAAGCTGCAACAACTAACTCCAAACCATCGTCAAAACAATTAATCGAATTTTTATCGGCCTTTGTCACACCCGATGGGCACTTTGAATACCTCAAAATGCCTTACGGCCTTGCCAATGCTCCCATTGTATATCAAAGACGCTGAAGCCTCTCATAGACGCTGGTGATCATGACATATATTGACGACGTCCTTATCCCGTCCAATACGATTTCTGAGGGGCTCGATACTTTGCGAGAAGTCTTACGGACGCTAGCCGCTGCTGGATTTTCCGTTAATCTTAAGAAGTGCACCTTTTTAGCTACCGAAGTTGAGTACCTGGGGAGACTAATTGGACGAGGCCAGGTACGACCGAGCTCAGGTAAAGTTGAGGCTCTTATTAAATCCCCAAAACCAACGAACGTGAGAGAAGTCCGTCACTTTTTGGGATTGGCGGGATATTTTCGGCGGTACATTGCCGGATATTCCTCCAAAACTGCATGCATTGCTAAACTTCTCAGAAAAGGTATACCGTTTGAATGGAGTGCTGAACAAGATGCTTCTCGTGAATACATCTTGCAGTGTCTAACTACCGAACCAGTTTTAGCGATTTTTGACCCAGAGTTACCTACAGAGCTGCACACCGACGCCAGCGCTGTGGGACTTGGCGCGATTCTGCTGCAGGAGCATGCCGGTAAGAAGAAGAGGGTAGTTGGTTATTTTAGTAGATCCACTCGAGGCGCAGAGTCGAGGTATCATAGTTACGAATTAGAGACTTTAGCGGTAGTTCGAGCACTTCAACATTTTCGGCATTATTTAATTGGAATTAACTTTAAAATCGTTACTGATTGTAACTCGCTAAAGCTTACCGAAAAAAAGAAGGACTTGGTGCCTCGGGTCGCGCGCTGGTGGGTTTACCTACAAGATTTCCAATTTACAATCGAATATAGGAAAGGTGTTCTTATGCAACATGCAGACTTCTTGAGCCGCCATCCTCCTGTCGTGGTGTCGCATATTCGCAACCCTAATAACTGGGCAAAAGTCGCTCAGACTGCTGATGAGGAGACACAGGATTTAATGAGTAAGTTAAGGGACGGTTTACTTGATTTTTGTAGATACGAAATCAAAAATGACTTGTTGTATTATAAATACTCTTCAACTGGTGCTGACTCGCGTCTATTGTGTTTTGTACCTAAAGGACATAGACTTAGCTTGTTAAGATTATTTCATGATGAGCATAGTCATATAGGTGTTGATAGGACTACTGATCTTATATTGCGAAATTTCTGGTTTCCGGGTTTACGCCAATTTGTCAGAAAATATATCGGTCATTGCCTTATCTGTTTATCGCACAAGAAGGTACCTTCGGGTCCTCCACAACCAATTGAATGTTGGACTAAGCCCGAAAACCCATTCTCAGTTATTCATACTGATGTACTAGGCCCTTTGCCTGAATCTAATGGTTACAAATACATACAAATTGTTGTAGACGCATTTTCTAAATATTGTTTACTATATTCAATGTATAGACAAGATTCTGAAGAATTGAAACGAGTATTCTCAAATGTCGTGTCACTGTTTGGTACGCCAACTACTATTGTTTGTGATCGGGGTAGAATGTTCGAGAGTGCTGTATTTAAAAACTGTGTTAGTGAACTTCTTCGATACATTTTATAACTCCGGGAAAGCATCGCGAGAACGACCAGGCTGAGCGCTACTGCAGATCCGTTCTTAATTTGCTACGCGTCGAGGTCGGCAGCAAAGGATCCCAATGGTCTGATGTGCTGTGGAAAGCACAGCTCACTCTAAACATCACAAAACAAGCGACCACGCAGACCTCACCACTTCAGCTTCTGGTTGGCATAGAGGCAGCTACTCCAGTCATCAGAGCTCTGGTGCGCGATGTTGCATTAGATGATGCTAACCTCAATCGTGAAGCCTTACTAACCCTCAGTCGACAGAAAGCATCCGAATTACTTTCGGCCAATCAACGGCGACAAGACGAGCGGGTCAATGAACGTCGGCGGCAGCCCGCAACGTTTGCTGTGGGTGACTTTGTGTTCGTCAACAAGACGGCGCAGTCAACAGGCAAACTCGACTCCGGGATGCGCGGCCCTTACAAGGTTTTACAAACGCTTCCACATCACCGCTATGAGCTGGAACTCCTCGCCGGGTCTTACGGCAAAAAGACCCAGGCGGCGGCCCAACATATGGTGTTGTGGCGCGGCGAGTGGACCCCGGACACGTGCAGCGCTTTCTTTGAGACTGGTACGTGCAGGTTGAGGTGGGCACTTGTGTGCTTTACTTCCCATTTTTGAGGTCGAGGTGGGCACTTGTGTGCTTTACTTCCCATTTTTGAGGTCGAGGTGGGCACTTCTGTGCTTTACTTCCCATTTTTGAGGTCGAGGTGGGCATTTCTGTGCTTTACTTCCCAATTCTAAGGTTGAGGTGGGCACTTATGTGCTTTACTTCCCATTTCTGAGGTTGAGGTGGGCACCTCGGTGCTTTACTTCCCATTTCTTTAGAGCAGTATGGTAGAGGTGGATTCGGCCGGATTTTACTTCCCTACTGTGTGGCTGTGTTGTGTCGGCGGTGTTCATTACCTGTATCGGTGAATATTGACGACAAAACGCGCTACTGTGTTAGACGTTTCATATACGAGCTAACATAATACCACCGTGCGGGTGCCTTAAATTGCGCAGTTTGAGGCATCTGCACGCTATCCATTCATTTTACTTTTAAAACATTTTTTGGCTCATTCTCGCTGCCGATGTAAGAGTGCACGCTTGCGCCTGTAGTGAGAATTCCAAATTTTCATTTTTAATCGCTTTTCCAAAACCTTAGGTTTTAGAACATTAACGCTTATATGTGATTTCTATATTGCAGAGGGTGAACTTGTTGACGCCAACTCTGATGTAGCTGGAATAGACATGTCCCTGCTGAGTGATGAAGCGGTCGAGGACGCCTCGCCATCAGGAACGGCCGTATTATCGAATCTAAGTTCCCCCAGACCAGGAACTAGCACGGCACTATAAAAGCGATCGCTCGTTGGGCCTCGGTTTCACTTTGTGCGTGGCGTTCGGACGCGTCGGACGTTTCGGTTATTGTTGTAGCTAAAAATAGGGTAGTTTAAGGATTTAGATAACTGTTAGAGTTTAATGATTTAGTTAATAGTTTGAATCATTGTATTAGAAGTGGTATATTGTTTTGTTTTCTTGTTAAATATATTTCGGGTAGATTTGCGTGTGATTTATTTTTTAAAAATCAAACTACTTCTCGATCGATAACAATATATATACTATTTTAAATATGTATTATATTGGGGGGTTTTTATGAGTAAACAATTTTAAATTGTGTTTTTTTCAATGATGGTAGACAACATTTGATCTTTAATAAATATATGAGCTTTGTTATTATTTAACAATATTTTATTTGAGCTTACAATAATATTATTAATGCAAAATAGATTGCTTTACGTTTATACTCAGACAGTTCGGAGAAAAAAGACTTACGCGAGTACCACTCCTTCGCTGTAAGGATGATAGACGTAGAAGCGAAACGTTTCGAGTGAACTGGAGGTATGTCAACTATGAACGGATGACATACTTGTAGGTATTTCTAGCAGCTTTTTAAAATTAAATCCGCCTACTGATCTACACAATGGGTTACGACTCTCGGATTGCGGTGGACAGATAATGTCTATTCTTGACTTTGTACTAAATTAAATATCTTGAATACAATATATATATTCACATATTCTGAGTTCTGTTCCTACCCAAAGGTAAGCTACGATTAGATCACTAATAAGTAATACCTAACCCTATAAATGTATAAGCACTCCGTGCTAATCTACCCTAGTTACATCGCAAATTGCTGACAAAGTTTTAATTTATTCGCAACGCAAACAGCTTTACTGAATACGAAGTGAGTTCTGGATTTTGAAACTTTAGGATCACCTTTACTCATAAAGTCCGGAGCTGGTGTTTTTTGTAGTTATGTCTATAGATACACATGAAAACAAATAGGAAAAGAACTATAATACTGATTTCAGGAAAATAAATGATTAAATTAAATAAGCAGTGGATTAAAATTCCCAGGATATTGCCACTGGATTATCCATGAATCTCGTGGCACTACGGATTAAAAACTAACCTGTATATACAGATTAGTTTTAAAGTTTCCGTTTCATCATCCATACAGCAAAGTAGTGGAACGCATTGCCTGCGTCTTTATTCCCCGAACGGTATAATGCTTGCCTATACAACTTAAAAAAAAACTATAGCTATGTGCATGATATCCATAAAAATTGATATAGCAGGATTAGTTAATCACTTGTATTGACTTGTTCACGAGACTGCTAGTGATTAAGTTATAATAAAAGTAATTTAAAACCTTTATACACCAGATTTGAGGTCTATTAAATTTGTGATATCACGCCTGTCGCAACACCCTTCTACTCCACCCATCACTCTGAAACGGCTGTTAGAATCCCAGGGCCATACTTTGCTATATATGTAAAGGAGTTGGGGTAGCTCAAGTGAGAGTTGGCAGGGGGAAATGCACAATACACTTCTAAACGGGACGTCAGTCAGATTATCGTCCCCACTCAGAATTATAATCTTCACTAACCTACAAGTGAGTATTTGTATAACCGTGTCAATGTCAACTAAGCTGAGCCTATGTGCTTTGTTATCTAAGCTTGTTAGTACAACTGAATAAAAACGAATACTGACTGACGAAAACTGATAAAAGATAAGGAATGTGGTTAACATACAAGGATTATTAACATACATATCATCACATAGATCTTGTAGTGTAGTTCACATAGTAAATCTCCTACTCACGATATCCTTATTTGATTCAACATTAGCATTTTTCGATTTCATGAACCAAATTGATTGTTTAATGCAATACTGGTTTATCTTCTAACGGATAGAATTAAGACCTCTTATATTCTTTGCTGTGAGTGTGATTTTTATCAATGATGCGATATGTGTGTTTGTTTCATTTGTAATTCCCAGACATGAATGGAAGTGACCCGCATCCTAACTCTATTCGGTAAGTTCCAAAGGCGATCGTTCATATAATCATCACTTACGCTCTCAAGGTATACCAAAAGATGTCATCGTATAATGTGATAATACTAACGATAAGAGTCAAAATCTTTCATCGTCATTCGTCGATGGAATCTGCTATCTTAAGTTCTCCTCCGTGGTCGGTGCTCCCTTGAATAAAATTGCCTTTAATTGCATTTTTTTGCATTTCTCTGCCATGTTTTTATTTTCAAACAACATCCATTACCATTTTTTTACTTACAGTACTATAATTATTGTGGACCGTTGTTGGTTGCCGTAATCCGATTCACACGCCGTATTTCGATTCCATGTGATTCCATCACAAGCAGCATCAAACAAATCATAACTATCAAGAGTTCGCGCCAACATTTTGCTTAATAAAGAAAAAACATATTTTTTTACGGTGTCACACTCACAGCATGTATCTTATATATATTAGTTTATATCATTGTTATGCCATTTATGGCCTTGGGCCATACACTCAGCTAGGCCTTTAAACGCTACGTATCAATGCGACGTATCAAGTGGTTGACAATAGTTCTAAACGATTGTATTTAATGGCCGCGAATACTCATGGATCCGAGCGATTGAAGCGAATCAAACAGTCGCCCGTTTCATTTGTATCTCGGTACATGTGTGTCTCGAAACGAAATAAAACGTGTTCTGCAATAGCCAACCGTCGACACAGCGCCATCACTGCAGTGCAGCGCCGTGTGGTACACGGGGCTGAAATTGTTTGATATTCGGTTGATGCAAGTAACGGTACTTGGCAAGAACGAAGGTGAGCAATTTATCAAACTGTTGTGAATTTCACTAGTAGTTTGCCACGAACTGAGACCTCGCGACGTCTAATTGCCATCTGCTCCACAAAAACTATGGAATATATTAAATATTTAATTGGCTACTTTATTATTTGTTTGTTAATATTTCTCGTATAAATATTTCTTTGTTTTTAGGATATGTTGTTTATGTACAGGATGTAATTTAAATAATGCATAAGTAGCACCTTTGTACATAAAGCCGTTTTTGGGACAAAATTGATCGAAATAATTCGTCATAACCCACAGGGGCAAAAAAATTAAAAAAAAATTCCTCGCCATTTACGTGTTAGGATATTTTCTACCGACTTCACAAAAAAGGAGGAGGTACTCAATTCGACTGTATTTTCTTATGTTTGGACCGCATATTTTCTTTCGACGTGAACTGATTTTGAAGATTTTTTGTTGTGCTTTCCCATTGGTCTATTTAAAATTGGTCAAGATCTGATTAGTGGATTATGAGTTATCGTCAATAATGCGTGTTTAATACATTGAATTTGATCAAGGTTCAGAAGATAAATCGGTGAAGTCGGTTTTTTTAAGCTTTGCTTGCGTTTAATTATTGTTTATATCATTTTAATTGTCATAATTGAAAATTATTAGCTCGTATGGTTTAGACGTTAAATATCTATGAGAGACGGTCGCACAAAGCACCACCAAAGTCAACTAAGAGTCCTCGCTTCGCTCCGTCCGTTAAATATAGCATTTATTTTGTCTCAATTTTGTGTGTTGATGTGACCAAAACGTTCAATTTAACCAAATTTCATTTTTATTTCGGATAGGCAAGCATTTTACTTCTATCTCACCTTGTTAAGCTACGATGCGGTCGACAATAGAGTACACTTGCCTATATTAAATCAGATCAAATCGTTCATTTGCCAGAATACATGTAAATAAGATGTTAATGTAAGTTGTGACACAATATATTGAGTCTCAAGCAGACATGCAAACGAAGATTTCTATAGCAAATCCTGGCTACCCTTACACTGTTATCGCAGCACTTCCGGGATGAGAAGTCGCAGAAAATAAAACTACTGGTATGGTATGAATATATCTGACGAAACTTAATCGTCTTGCAGACGCAGAAACAGTAGCGGCTCATCATGATACTACTTATTGCAATAGTTGTGATGGGGCACATGTCATTAGCTGGGCATACAGGCCAAACCTTGCAGATCGATGAAAGCCATGGGAAGAGTATAGGTGTTGTGACGCCGATTTACATCATGAAGATGTATCGTGATACGGGTTTACGATGTCCGGGTGGCCAAGAGAGAACTACGCCTGGTGGCGGTTGTAAGCCTGTGATACAGGATCAGAATTTAAATTTGTTTGGATACAAAAAAAACCTAAAATTTAGAAGAAAAAGTAAATAAATTTAATTATATTTCATTGTATTACTTATAGGGAATCGTACAATTAATCACATGAAATTATTTATGTAGGTATATACGTATATTTAGCAATTACAAGAACCCACTGTTAGAATAAGGAAACTTGTTAAAAGTAGATTTGAAATATAAGAAATAAACTGAAACTTAAATAAATTAACGCTTAAAATATGCATTAGATAACAAACGCTTACATTTAATAACAGGCGTGTTATATACATCTATGTCGTCGTGTTGTGACGCTACAAGATTGAAACTGCGGCTTGCTCTTAATAAGTATGCGTTTTGCCTATAGTTATTAGGCGCCCAGGGGCAAAGAACACGGCCTTATATACGGATTAGCAGATACTCTATACTACGTACATAAGCACAATACAGTATCTTGTTAGTTTTAATCTACTTGAAATCACTGTTAATCGCATAACGAAACCGATCGTTCTTTATGCTTTCTTGACGATGCTGTCAATATGCTCGTCAAAAAGTAATTTATTGTCATAAATAATACCTAAATCATGAGTTTATAGGTAAAAGGAAGGGGTTATGGCTACAAATGTAGCATTTAGAGACATTTAGGTCTAACTTATTTAACAAACAGTAGTTATCAAATCTATCTAAATCGTCTTGGAGGTGCTGTGCATTTTCTTGTGAGTCGACTGGACAGAGAATTCGTCGATTAAAGCGTACATTATTATTTTAGAATGATAAAAAGATGAAGAGATATCATTGATAAAGATATTAAATAATAACGACCCTTGAGTGACTCCTCAAGGAATATGTAATGTCGCTGAAGTATAACCATTGAGTGCTGCAGTCTGGCATCTATTTTGAACATATGATGCAAACCATCTGTACAAGGTACCTCTTATGTCTACTTATTGAAGTTTTTGTAGAAGTACTATATGATCTATTCGATCAAAACATTTACTAAAATCTGAATAAGTAATATAAATCTGGGAAGGTTTTGACATGTACTCAGACAAGTAGTCGCTGCTGATAAGTAGCTGTAGGTTTGATGTTGTAGACCTACCTTTTAAAAGGCCATGTTTCTGGGAGCTAAGCGTTTGTTTTAGTGCGGCATAAAGCTGCTTATGAACATTTTTTCCTAATATTTTCGCAAAAAGACATGTTTTAGAAAATGGTCTGTAGTTTTCTACTAAATCTCTAGGACTCTTTTTGTGTATAGGAGTGATAAACGCCGATTTCCAAATTGTAGGTACCGAGTCCCCCACAGTTTACAGAATTACCCTTGAACGATACGGCACCTACCTTCTGACATCGAACGTTAAGTTGAAGATAGATATTCACTTTAATAACCTATTCGTCTTCGACAATCGGCAGCCGCGGACATAATTGCCGTTTCCGATCCAAATATCATACACGCACAAATACCACACCAAGTTATATGTCGAATACGACATATTTACTGCAGCAGTAATGCAATTGGGAGTAAATCTCACGGAAAACGACACGGGGGACGGTGCCGCGACGCTTTGCTTAACTCGATGCTTGTGAAATACATGTCTGGAAACTGGTAAATTTGAAAATGTCAAACAACATTTTCATCCGACATCAATTTGTGTTGTGATTTCGAGTACTCAATACTCAATACTCAATTCTAGTAGTTACTTAATTGCTGGTCTACTACCGATAACTCGTCTCGAACCGCGTCTACCGCAGTTTTTTTACAAACTCACAAATTACGTAGTACACCGACCGCCCATTGTACCTATCTTTATAAGTTTCTCTGTAAGTTGTATTTATCTTTTGGTGTCAATAAAGAGTTTTTTTTTGTTCGGAGATACCTCAATGGAATTGAAGTTGACATATCTCCGATTCGCTCGAAGCATTTCGCTTCTACGTTTAATATCCGTACTTTGAAGGAGTGGTAGGTTTGACTTCTATCGAATCTGGCAGTGGATTTATTGACTTTCATGAGTGCCTCTTTGGGGCCCATATGAATAAACGATTTTGATTTGATTTGATATCTCGATGATTGAAGTAGAAGTCTGTCGTAACGCGATGAGTGATGATGTATCGACATTTGTTTCATAATCTTTGTTCACACACAAGCGCTGTCCCATTTTTACTGGCATTTTCTCATTCAGCAGAGGTGGTAAAGACAGTACGAAACTAGCAAGGAAATTTTAGCCCCTCGGCCTGTGTCGTATTTACTATTTACGATCTCTCGCAGGGATCCTCCAGACAGCGACGTGAATTTGTAAAATGTTCACGAGTCATCTGCCCCAGAAAAATGTCTCACAGTTGCTGTGAATTACTTTCAACTCTGTTTTGGAAGTATTGTCACGCTATTAATGTTTACTAACCAACTGGTACTCGTGGCGGTTTTGTCGGATTTTCCGACTAGTTTCGGGCATGTACGATGCCCATCATCTGGGAGGTGGCCGATCGGAACGTTCGCGTCGCCTCTCCGCGCGCACCTGACGAGCGCTGGGGCCGGCGCAGGCGGCGCGGTTGGCGCCAAGAGTGCGAGGGCTTGCTCGGCTGTTGTCGTCGAGTCATCCTCCGATGAGTCATCACTGGGCCGGTATACCTTTAAGTTGGGCTGTAGGCACACTGCACTAGTAGTGTCTATACCGCGATAGTCCGGTACTGTGGTTTGGTGAAAGGAGTGTCAATAACGGTTCTCCAAGCCGGTGGTAGTATCCATCCACGATCACGGTTGAAATTGGAGTAGCGACTGATCTCGATAGCTTCCCGTACCTTACGTGGGATAAAATGTTTATCCCTTGCCAGTACGGAAACCTTATCGAATCTCAAATAATGCCCCGAGTCCTGGATGTGGGCGTGCTCTGCTACCGCCGAACGTACGGTATCCACATTTTTGACACTCCTTATGTGCTCCGAAATCCTGGTTGATACGTTGCGACGCGTCTCGCCGATGTAAGATTTTTTTTTTTATTATTTGTGACAGTCTAGTGTTTGACCACTATCTCACCTGATGGTAAGTGACGATGTGATCGAAGCTGGTAAACACACTAGACCTGGAATACGCAGGCTAATATTTTCCACAGTCACAGGGGATCCTGTAGACACCCGGACCGCTCAGTGGCTCTCTATCTTTGGGTGACCTTAGTAGGCGTCGGAGTTATGTTAGTGGGCGGAACATAGTTTTGATTTCGTATCTACGCTTCAGTTAGTGACCGATTTTGTCGGTCACCCCCTTGACATATGGTAGATATACAGGCAACCGTTCCACTGTGTCTGCTCGTTTTCTCGCACCCGTTTTTATAAAGCGAGAACATTGACGCCAGTTGTATCCATTGTTTTCAAGAACTCCCCTTACGTGATCCAACTCAGCTTCGACGTACTGGGGGTCGCAGATACCTAGTGCTCTGTTTATCAATGTTCTCGGCACGGAGGCGAGATGGGACGGGTGGTGGGAGTCGTCCGCCTTTAGGTACCTGTCCGTGTGTGTTGGTTTCCGATATACGGTATGCGCCAACGTGCCATCTGGATTTCTTATGACCCGGACGTCCAGGAAAGGTAGGCTCGCATCTTTCTCCTCTTCCACTGTGAAATTGATCTTCCTATGGACCGTGTTCAGGTGACGTGAAATCATGAAGTGCGTCCTTTGTGACGATAGCGAATACGTCATCAACATAGCGCCACCAGTATCTAGGCTTCGTAGGAGCGTCTATCATCGCTGCATTTTCGAACCATTCCATATATATATTGGCTGCGGTTCCCGCTATTCGCGATCCCATGGCCACCCCATCAATCTGCAAGAAATAGTCCCCTCGCCATACAAAATAACCGCTGTTCAGTCAGTACCTAGTCCATTCAATGTACCGAGTAGGTAGGTTAGAGGTCCGTATGAGATCTTCGATTACCCTCATAGTATCTTCTACTGGCACGTTGGTGAATAGCGAAGTGACATCGAAAATCACCATTATCTCAGTCGGTTGTATTCGGACCTTTTCTATCAGGCGGATGAAATGCCTGGAGTCGCTAACATAGCTATTGGTCTTCCCAATGAGAGGTTGTAAGACCGTAGCTAGATGTTTCGATAGCTTGTATGTTGGAGCATCGATTTGGCTTACTATTGGTCGAAGTGGCCACGGTGGAACGGTTGCCTGTATATCTACCATATGTCAAGGGGGTGACCGACAAATCGGTCACTAACTGAAGCGTAGATACGAAATCAAAACTATGTTCCGCCCACTACCACAACTCCGACGCCTACTAAGGTCACCCAAAGACAGAGAGCCACTGAGCGGTACGGGTGTCTACAGGATCCCCTGTGACTTTGGAAAATGTTACATCGGCGAGACGCGTCGCAACGTCTTGGGGGCTGAGTCACCCACGTCCGTAGAAGGATACCCCTTAAGTCTGACTCCTTACACGTGGTCCCCGGATGGTGCTAATCAGGTGACATTTGAGAGGTGGTAGAGCATTTTGTGAGTTGCTCGCCTGGCTTGCTACCAAAGTAGCTTACCACCATCAAGTTGAAAGTCTGCCGCCAAGCCAAATACGGTGTTCCGGCAGTTATCCTTGAGAGCCTGCGTATTCCAGATCTAGTGTGTTTACCAGCTTCGATCACATCGTCACTTACCATCAGGTGAGATAGTGGTCAAACACTAGCCTGTCACAAATAAAAAAAAAAAAACTTACTTCGGCGAGACGCGTCGCAACGTATCAACCAGGATTTCGGAGCACATAAGGAGTGTCAAAAATGTGGATACCGTACGTTCGGCGGTAGCAGAGCACGCCCACATCCAGGACTCGGGGCATTATTTGAGATTCGATAAGGTTTCCGTACTGGCGAGGGATAAACATTTTATCCCACGTAAGGTACGGGAAGCTATCGAGATCAGTCGCTACTCCAATTTCAACCGTGATCGTGGATGGATACTACCACCGGCTTGGAGAACCGTTATTGACACTCCTTTCACCAAACCACAGTACCGGACTATCGCGGTATAGACACTACTAGTGCAGTGTGCCTACAGCCCAACTTAAAGGTATACCGGCCCAGTGATGACTCATCGGAGGATGACTCGACGACAACAGCCGAGCAAGCCCTCGCACTCTTGGCGCCAACCGCGCCGCCTGCGCCGGCCCCAGCGCTCGTCAGGTGCGCGCGGAGAGGCGACGCGAACGTTGCGATCGGCCACCTCCCAGATGATGGGCATCGTACATGCCCGAAACTAGTCGGAAAATCCGACAAAACCGCCGCGAGTACCAGCCGGTTAGTAAACATGAATAATGAATAACACTCGCGATGGTTTTAAAACTCATATTGTCACACTGTTACGCATATCTTTATCAGTTTTTACACTGCATATGATTTTTTTGGCTAGTTTTGAGTAAAATTATTTCAATTGTTCCTAAATGATGATGTACAAAGTGGTAAATAAACCTACCTTACAACAAGACTTTGACTTAAGGAGCTATTAGAACACCTTGGACTTAATGACAGATTTGTCTACGGGCTATAAACTATACGAAATTTTGGTACTAAGTACTTATACGTATAGCAGGTATGAGAAAATACCTGACTACCATAGATTTATCTATTGTATGTAAGCAATGTCGTACGGTCCACTAAAGTAATACAATTTCGATATCCAATCAGCATTCAAACATATTTCCAAACCACTAACAAAATTATTTACAAGAGAACCTCGCCAAAATATCAACAGCCCAAAATATGACGGAACAGATATTCGATATGAAACTAATTTCGATAAGTAATAAAAACAAAGAGGCAACGTTGACCAGATTCGAACCTATTACAGCCGGCTTTAGAGCTTAAACCACTGCGATGTCAGCGGGATTCCACCACTGTATCGAGATCCCCCGCGGCTCGAAGGGTGTTGAAGATTGGGGCTTTGTAGGGAACTACATAGTACTGTCTCGGGTCCAGCGCGACTGGTCACCATAGTAGTAGTAGTGAATACACGACCCGGGGTCCGGGGACGTATCATCCCTAATGGAGAAACTGCAGATAACATTTCGTTTACTTATAATTGAAGTTGTATCAACTTCACAGCCTTTTATTTATATATGTTAGGAAAGCTAAATCTAGTTGCCGACTAAAACTTATGTTTAAATTTGAAGGAATCATTAAATCGAAATTTCATCTTTACGAAAACAGTAATAATTATAGCGTTACTACCATGAAACTAAAATCAACAGCAATAAAGGGTGAGGTGATAATAACATAATCCATAGTCGTCTTAACTTAAGTTATGTTTTAATTAATTTATTATTAAATTAGCACGGTAAGAACCATTTACACTAACTGAAATAAATTTATAATATTTAAATAACACATGATTGAAGTAGAAAACAAAGAGTAGGTCGATATATCGCATCACACTAATATTATAAAGGCGAAAACTTGTGAATGTGTTTGTATGTTTGTTACTTCTTCACGCTCAAACGGCTGGACCAATTTTGATGAAATTAGTATGGATATAGCTGACACCCTGGGTTAAGACTAGGCTACTTTTTATCCCGGACTTCCCGCGTGTCCGGGAGTTACGCGGGTACACCCGCGGGGCGCAACTAGTTATAAATAAACCTTTAAGTATTAGTACTCTACAGACTCACATTATAATTCTAAATCTAGAAACAGGGACGCAGGTAAAATCATGATTATCATATTTTAACTGCGGTTATGTGTTGGCAAACTCGGCGAGTTTCATACCAGTAGATGTTTTCTGTCTCTATACATCTTTATGTATTCTGTGTATACTCATTACTCACTAACCCGTGTACTAGGCACACCATAGCGCATGCTGTATCACTCACAAATTATCGAAGTTATAATTTTAGAGTTCGTCAATTTCACAAATTTACTATTTGTTGCGGATCTCAAACGTAACTGGTACGAATAACCCTCATCAACAGCTCACCAGATTCTCACTGGGATATCCCAGTGAGTCTTGGTTTTTAAATCTCAAAACATTAGGCTAGCTTTTAAACTATTGTTTCACCTGATGATAAGTGTTGATCTGGTCGAGGTATGTGTTGATCTGGTCGTTATGATACTGGCATAACTAAGAATATTTTATATTCTTAGTTATGCCAGTTTCATCACTATGATTTTTTATGCTAGATGGACAAGCATTTGACCGTCATCTCATTTGATGGAAAGTAAAGATGCGGCCAAAGATGTAGTATGCCTTCATAGAAGATACTTATTTACTGTAGACTTGATAGAACGGAAGACTCCTAGATTGTACCGTTTTGGGAAACAAAGACGTGGGCACTGAGTTCCACTCCTCCGTCAAATAAACGTGGTAGCAACACGCTTCGAGCGAACTGGAATATCGACCATAAATGGAAGACGTTTGAGGGTTTGTCTTGTAATGTTGTTAGATGTTTTTATTCACTAGCAGTGAGAGCACGTATGCATGTTCATACAGTTTCATATATTCACTGGTGTTAGTTTAACTAATAAAAAGGGCTCTCTCTTTCATTAATTTCTAGAAATTTTTACTAAAACCTCAATATACCAAATAGTTTCGTGGGCGTGGGTTCAAATCATCATCCTTGGGCGTACAAGCCAAACGTAGCCCGGCGGGACCAGATTTGCATTGAAACTGACGATTTATTTCTACTATTAGAACATGAGAAAAGACGAAAGGTGTCGTGACGGTATTTTCGGTGCTGTCATAACATCGATGCAACATGACAACTATTATTCCGGGCATTACACTGTCGTTGCTACATGTGCAGCTACGACGTAGATAGCCTACGGCGTAGCTGAAATTTTGTTTTCAATTAAACGAGATCGTGTGCGTAACGCAACGGAAGTGCAGGTTATATCAATGAAAAAATTAAATTGGAATAAGGGACCGTTCTGAAACAATAATTAACCCAATTTAATTACATCCAAATTTAATTTTAATTTTCACAAGCACACACTGGTATGAGCAAAAGCCACAAATAAACCTCAATCCTAAATAATGTCTGTCAACAAGATAATATATTTAAATGCACGCGCAACGTAATTATATTAGTATGTTAGCTAGATAATTAAACCGGACCCCAAATTGGAATTTGAATTTGAATATGAAATGGTGCTCATTCGCGAACGGTACCAAATTAGCGTAGATAGTGAGATAGTGGTCAAATGCTTGCCTATCGAGAATAAAAAAAAAAGTAATCGTACAAGATGATTTATTTTATTGTTTAATTACCTATACATCCTAAAACTAAATAAATACAGTACTCTCTCGCTAATCCGCCACCATAAAATCCTAACCATCGGCAGATTACTGAAAACGGCGGATTATAATGTACAGGAACAACAAATTGAAAAAAAAAACAAAATGTATGATTTATTTTTATATTGTATTTAAGAAATCAACAAACATGAATTTTTAATTAAGTAATTACTCATATTTCGAAAAAAAAATGTCTAATTTTGCTTGTTTTTTACCAAAGTATATCTTCGTGATAACTTCATCGCGCATTTTACGTAAATTTGCAACCATATCGCATGATTTTCCATTTTCTTGGGCCCATTTAATACAAATATCTACGCTATTCAGGGCATAATCTCGAGTCCAAAAAACGGCGGATTATAGTACTTGTCGGATAATCGAGCGGTGGATTAGCGAGAGAGTACTGTATTTACAGCAAAGACCTAGGTTACCTACAAGTGCACTTAGATTGACATTTATATATAGGTACCTAACTAGGAAACTATTATATGACAAAATTTAGAATTTCTTCGAAAACCTGGATTTAGCTAACTGGAATTTCACAAGGACTGTTATCAAAAATAAAAGTATTATGTGTTAGGCGCTGTACTAGAATATCACGTCTTCATTGTCATGTATCTCGCAACACTTGAGTCAACCATCACACTCGACTCGGCGCTGAGTGTGCGGCGCGAATAAAGTACAAAAGAGTAAGTACATTTTTATTTGGAAGTTGTCTTTTGAGGGTGACGTTTTGTTTGCTGTGTATTTCAGTCTTTAGTGTAGTGTATTTTAACATATTTTGCGTATTTCTACAATAATAAAAATACATTATAATATGAGTGGGTTGTATGTAATACAATAAAATACTAACATTCAGGTAATGGGGACACGCATATTTCTTTTATTATTTCATCCGACTGCAACGTTAATATAAAGTCGGGATACAAAATATTTCGAAACATTACATGTCTTATCAAAATAAAAATTTAAATACAATCAAGTTCGAGAAAGTTTAAACGCTGCCATTTTGAAGTTGTTTCTACAACGTCCACCTACAATCATAACTGGGGCCACTATGACTAGTAGTGGATATTATTCAATTATTCAATTCTAAAAAAACATTTAAGGAAAGACCAATCAAAGACCTCAAAAAAGTGTGAACTGATATCACAGATCAGAGTATTTTGCTATTTTTAATGTTCCATACATAATTAACAAAAAATAATAATGTATCATTTTATTTATTAAAATACCAATTTTTTTATCTGTGGCAGGCAAACATTTGACCACTATATCACCTGATGTTAAGTGACGATGCGATCGATTATGGAGCATGCTTGCCTAGAAAATACCTATTCACTCTCGACTTGAAGACTTAAAGATTGTAGTAAGTACAATCTATAAAGGCATTTAAACAAGAACGTTACAGCTGTAATTCTAGCTAAATGATAGAAAATTATACTTGAGCTATATTTAAATCTCATGCACATTGCCTAATATTGAGAACCTCTTTTTTTATTAAAAGATACTCAATAACATTTATGTGCTGGTTACAAGTTTCAGATTTCTTCAACATATAATTATAGGCAAATATGGAAAGAGCGTCTCAGGGTAGCCTAGAGTCAGTGTCCCCAGGTAGCGGATAGGGGAACGTCTATTGGGAGGTAAAACTCCTCAGGGTGGTAGAGAAATAAAATACATCTCGTTGACCACAAGGCCGGAGAGAAAACTTTTTTTTTTATCCCTGATAGGCAAGCATTTGACCACAATCTCACCTGATGGAAAGTGATTATGCGGCCGAAGATGTAGCATGCTTGCTTAGAAGGTACCTATTCACTCTTGACTTAAAGACTCTTAACTTACTCTTACTCTTGACTGCGTTAACAAATAAACAAACCCCGCTATTGCCGGTCCCAAGCCCGGACGCAAAAGGAGAAGGGTTGGTCAGGAACAGACTAAACTAGCCGTAAACAGTCAACGCCGAATATTGGGCGGCGGTAAATAGCAGGCGGCGAAAAAATAATTGCATACCAGCGCATAAAGCGGTGACAGTGGCTTTGAGGAATTAAATAGCCCCTAAAAGTCTGAGAGTGGAAGGACACGGGGACCCACCACTTAAGATTTCCCAAAACAAAAATGGAAACAACGGAAAGCGAATTGTTATGCAATCTAACGAACGATCAGCGCTACCGAGTGTCCGGGCTGGCTAGTGTGAAATGGGTTACCGAAGCTCCTGAGGTGGTGGCCCGCCAGACCTTTGAAAGGAGAATAAATTATGGCAACATACATCTTCTACGAAAATATCAATACGTGCTCACCATCGTATTGGAGCATGGAAGGTCAGAGGACTCAATAAGCTCAGCATAGTGGTTTTCCACGGGGAACCACGTTATCTGTTAGCACTTGTAGATTCTTCATACTACAGAAGTCAGTGCGTCACATGGGTTGACATAACGTTATCTAAACTCTTCAAGTTTCAGAAAGGTGTGCAACAAGGATGCATATTATCCCCCATCCTGTTTAATGCATATGTGGAGTTTATAGTAAAAAGAACAATGGAAGGTAGGGATGGTGGTGTGAAAGTCGGTGGTGTAAGGATGAAAAACCTACGCTACGCCGATGACACTACTCTCCTGGCTGCATCTTCATTTTCAGAAGTTAAAATGACAACTCTTTTAAACAGGATGGAATGAATTAGCAATGAGCTGGGTTCCAGATAAACAAAACCAAGACTAAAGTTGTGGTGGTGAATCGTACAAAGAAACTGGAGCTCACTGGAATACTTAATCTGGAAATTGTTGACAACCTTATTTACATAACATTTGATTACAAAATTAAGTGTGGATGTTTTAAAATTTCTCAGATTACTATCTAATTAAAAAGAGAAATCTGAAAGCGGCACTTCTAAATGAATGTTAAAGATCCTTCCAACGATGAAGAGGGTAAACACTAAACGATCTCTGTATACATATATCCGAGGTTTCGGGACCTATGCAAACACTATCAGGAAAATGGTGGCTTGAGATGTAGGCGGATTGTTTTTAGGTTTCATCAAAGTCAACATTGTTATTATCTATTTGCAGAGGTTAGTATAAAGAAGAATTTACTTTTATAGAGGCATGTTGGTTTTTGTTGGTTAATAGTACAAAAATGTTTTTCCATATCATCTATATGTATAGGCACACTTGATATGCGGTGCAAAGTAGCTTGTACATTTTGGGGTACCTAGTTATAATATCGGAATAGTTAGACTTTTTAAGCCGCCTGGCATGTAATGTTTGACATCAGAATAGCTCACTAGTCCATGTGATAAGCCTTTCGTCAAATAAACTTACATACCTCTGGCAATGGGCAGAACTATTGAAATTCTTGGTTTATCTAAATTCAATCGCATTCTATATCTTGTTGTATCCACGCAAGACACGCCGCCAAAAACAATCGTTTTTATAAAGAATTGAAATAAAACGAAAGCATTATCGATACGAGTAGCTGCGTAAGTAGATTTCGTTGCGAATGAAATTGCTCGTAAATAAATTGCAGCTCAGCAGATCGAAACAGATTGAATTTTATAAATTGAACGATTATTGGATCGCTCTAGCCATCCCGCGTTCAGGTGAGTGTAATGAAACTTTAAAAAATAATATTAATACGCACAAATAAAAATGCTGAAACGTCTGCTTCTGAGACTGAACTACAAATAGGTACCTGCATAAGAAGTATGTTTGTGTAAGGGATATTGATCAAGTAATCTAAGCGATTATGTTATTTGTTTATTCAAGATATGCAAACTTTTGACCAACATCTGACCTGATGGTAAGCAACGATGTGGTAGACGATGGAGCAAGCTTGCCTAGAAAATTTGCCTATTCACTCGCGATTTGAAGACTCCCATTTTAAACTCATCAGGAAACACCGACTCAGGCAAGTAGTTCCATTCCTTTGCAGTGGGACAATGTATGTAGAAGCAAAACGCTTCGTGCGTATTTGTGGAATATCTACCATATAGCGGTGTCGCTTAGCAGTTTTTCTGCTTGTCCGATGATAGAGCGGGGATGGGAGTCTCCGACGTTCCAAAATGTACCAATACCGATAGCAAATGTTTTCCTGTCGTCGAACCTTAACTTTGGTACCTATATTGAAGCTAACCGCTAAAATAATTGGGTACCCTCGCAAAGATTAGGCAGTACTTCACACCGTGGCAACTTCTTGATTTATATCAAACTCAAGTCCGATCGATATGTAGTACTACGGTCACCAGTCCAGTGGGATGGATCTGCTAAGTAACAGCTTGAAGTTCTTGAGTCCATAGACCGGCAAGCAAAAAGACTCATTAGCGATGATTAGCTGGTCATGTCCAAATTGGAGTTTCGGTCACAGACCTATCGGTATTCTACCGTTTACATTTTGGAGAGTGAGCGCAGGAATTACATGATTTAATTGTACCTAGGCCCTTTTTACTACCTAACAACAAGACAAACTGTCAAACGTCATCCTTATATGGTTGACATACCTCCGGTTCGCGCGAAGCGTTTTGCTTCTACATTTATTATCCTTAAAACGAGGGAGTGGAATTCATTGTCTTCGTCTTTGTTTCCCGACTGGTACGATCTGGGTGTGAATAGGTATCTTCTAGGCAAGTATGTTACATCTTCGGTCGTTTCTTCACTTTGCTTCAGGTGAGATAATGGTCAAATGCTTGCATATTAGCATTAGAGACACATTGACTGAATGCTAGCATTCAGTCAATGTGTCTCTAACAGAAGGTACGTTTATTTATTGATCTTGCCAATAAAATAATTAAAATTATAAATAAAATTATTAAAGAAGTATGCAATTTTAAACCACATAAAGTACCATCAAATGAATTATTAGAAATAAATAGAAGTCCAATAGAATCCCTTAATACTGTTAACTCGTATTTTACATCAATAGGTGGCACTCTCGCTGACAAGACATTAAGGACACTTGAAATGACGGAGAATCAATTGGCATCTTGTGCAAAAACACCAAACAGATCCATTAGTACGATGTCTTTATTTCCTACCGATGTCGTTGAAGTGAGAGGTGTTATTTTTGATTTGAAGACACACAGTGCACCAGGTTGGGACAAGATTACGGCAAATATTCTGAAAATGTTTTGTAACCTTATTGTAGAGCCAATTACATATTTGTGTAACCTTAGTTTCGAGACAGGTGTATTCCCTTCTGTACTTAAAAAAGCCGTAGTTTGTCCCATATTTAAAGCTGGCGATAAGAGCAACCCGTCAAATTATAGACCTATTTCTCTACTTTCAACTCTATCCAAAATAATTGAAAAACTGATGAAAAAAAGAGTTATGAGTTTCCTTGAGAAAAACCAAATATTGAATAGTAATCAGTACGGATTCAGAGAAAGAAGGTCCACCAAAGATGCGGTCCTGAAGTTGACATCTTTAATCACTTCGTATTTAGACAGTGGAAACAAGTGCATAGGAGTTTTTCTGGATTTGCAAAAGGCTTTTGACACGGTTTCAATTCCCATTCTTTTAACAAGACTGCAGAACGTTGGCATTAGAGGGGTATCTCATGACTGGTTCGCGGACTACTTAACAGATAGAACACAGCGTGTACGGGTCGATAATTATATAAGTGAGAGTTCTGTATGCACATATGGTGTTCCGCAAGGCAGCACACTGGGACCGACTCTTTTTCTCATTTATATAAATGACCTATGTTATACTGCTTTGTCTGGAATGGATCTTCTGATGTTTGCGGACGATACGGTGCTACTCCTTCATGATAAGACTTGGGAAAAAGTTGAGAGACTGACTGAGGAATGTCTTTCAACGGTAACTAAATGGCTAGAGGATAGTCTTCTGACGTTGAACACAAGTAAGACGAAATATATGTGTTACAGTATCACATCCTCAGGCAGTGCTAGACCAGACACCTGTGTCAAAATACACACATTCCCATGTAACCGTAGTGGCTTGCGTTCTCAAAGATGTGACTGTGCAATATTAGAACGTGTCACGACAATTAAATATTTGGGAGTAACAATCGACAATAAACTCAACTGGATAGAGCATATTAGCTCACTGGCAAACAGGATAAGAAAGCTGATATATATCTTCAAAATTCTTCGTACTGTTGCAGATATAAGCCTAGTTATCCAGACATACAGGGCTCTATGTGAATGCATTATGAGGTACTGCATATGTGCATGGGGCAGTGCAGCTAAAACCCATCTCCTCGTAGCAGAGCGTGCACAGCGTGCTGTACTCAAAGTACTACTGTATTTACCATTTAAGCATCCTACAACAGCAGTGTATAAAAAAGCAAACGTTTTATCTGTGCGAAAATTATACATTTATGAAAGCCTAAGAAGATACCATAAAACCGTTGTGCCATACTTGCCAGTGATCTTAAAAAGAATTAATAAATGTCCTGTTCCAACAACAAAAACTAGATTTGCTCAGAAACACTTTAGTGTCATTGTTCCCCACCTATATAACAGACTAGATAAAATTCACAACGTAAAAAGTAAAAATAACAGGGACATAAAGAATATTATACTTTTATACCTAAACTCATTAGATTATGATGGAATTGAAAATTTGCTAACTAATTTATACTTCTGATACTTTATATACCTACACTATACATTAACACTCATGCGCTTATACACAAACATTTAGATACACACCCTTACATGCATTATTACACTTCCCACATAAACACGCATTTAACACATACACTCATAAACACACACACATATATATATATATATATATATAACATATATAAAGATTGTCATATATAGATCTCAGATGTGATCACAAATGCTAACGATAGTTTTATGTATTTCATTGATGGGAGAAGCCACTGGCTCCTGAAACACAGTTTGACTAGTTTGGGAGCCTATGGATTCAAAAAATTATTGTACCTACAAAAATTGTCAATAAAGCAAATTTGATTTTGATTTGATTTTAAAATAATTAAAACGCAAGCAAAGCTTAAAAAAACCGACTTTACCACTTTATCATCGGAACCTTGATCAGATTTAATGTATAAACACGCATTATTGACTATAACTCAAAAACTAGAGATCAGACCTTAATTAAATTTCAATGGGACCACATGAAAAGCACCAGCTTTCAAATAAATAAAAAATCACCAAAATCGGCTCACATCGAAAGAAATTATGAGATGACGACTTTTGAAAATTGTGAACGATGAATGATGATGAAGACTTTTGAAGTCGGGTAAACGAGAACATCGTCAAAGTACGCATTATTCGTCAATAGGCATTATTGACGATATTTCAAGAACTACTGATCAGATCTTGATCAAATTTAAATGGGACCAATTACAAAGCAACATCTTATCGGCTTACGTGAAGAGAAGATATAACACACATAAAAAAAAAATGGGATCTCGGTAAATGACTTGTGAGATCGATTTCTATGTTCAAATAAAAAAAAACAAGGAGTACAAACTAATATTTTTGCTACTAAACATGTCATACAAATGCTACAAATATAGCAATATTTAGTACGGAAGCAAACATTCGATATGTGATAGTGTACATTGTGCAATACCAGTATTTCAAATCTATTGCAGTATCCATTTGGAATCGTTCCATGTCATAAAGCTGTAGCAGTGAAGTTTAATTATATCATCGCTTAGTTAGTTAAATGCGCTAAATTATGCGCTCGGAAGCACCGATATCTTACCGGAAGCACGTTTGTCTGTGGCAGAGAGCTTCAAAATCCTGAGAAGTACAGTAATAATGCGCACACGGTAATACGTGGCTAGAAAAATTGGTAACCAGCAACAGTTGTACAATTACATTCACCAGTGATTTACTTTTTTCAAAAATATGAGACTGATATAAAGTGTGACTCTAATGGTCACGATTTAAATGTATTTTGTACATGGATGAAAAAAAATGGAAACAACAAATAATACATTCTTGTAGAGTTTAAAAATCTCAGCGAATCTAAATATGTAAAATATAATCTGAAAAAATGAGAATTAATTATATGAGGCTAATTCTATGTCTATTACTTAATAAAAACAATTTCGATGTGCGAGGTGGGACGCGACGGCGGGCGCTCCGCCCTCATCCTGAAGAAGACTTCCGAATGAAGTCGAAACAGTTGTCGATCTAGACATCGACAACGCGTAAGTCACGCTAATTCCCGTTTTAATTTAATTTAATAAATTAACCTATACTTAAGTTAGGTACTGAGGATTGAAAAAAATACCCTTAATGAACCATTTAATGGACTAAGTGAACGATTGAAAGGAATTTTTACAAAACTAAAATACATTGGTTGCTAGAAAACAACAGAGCAACAATGGAGATTGTGCACGCCATGCGCTCTACCAAGCGCGCCGTTACTGTACGAAACGCACCAAACTACGTTTATATAGTACGATACATATCTATTATATCTGAACAGCCCGCTGGCGTAGTTGGGTGCGGGTTCAATTCCGGCGAAAACACAATTTCTCCACAAGGAACATTTGTTTCCGGTTTCGGCTGTGATTATGTGTGTGATGTGAATTTTTCCGGCAGACACGATACAAATCATCGAACTTAGTGTGAGCTGTGAGTGTGAAGGCGTTATAACAACATTACCACCTACTGAGATGTCGCAACGATGTACAACATTGTGTCGCTGAATCCAATCACATAACTACGTTCAAATGATCCGTTTGAAGCGAGCAATATAGTTTTTACGAACTCTCGGTAATATTACAGATTTGGTTTCGGCTCGTAGTTTACCGTGGGAGTAAATGTTTAGTGCATATTGATGGACGCGGTTTACGGGGACTCCATGTTGCGGATCTGATATATATTTTTATGTGAAATCCATGTTTGTGTTTAATATGTTAACACATAGAGTGCGAGAATCTGTGGAGATTTTTGTAGCGACGATGATATTATAATAATTAGTTAATATGATGAATAATTATTTCTAAAAGAAATCCTTTTAAGTGATAAGAATGCTCTATAAACTTCTGCGTTAGGATTATTTTACTATCAGATGAGATAGTGGGTAATCACTAGTTTATCAGAGTAAAAAAACTATTTTTTTACCTGTTCTTTATTATAGGTATTCAAATCAGATTAATATTATAAATGCGAATGTTTGTGTTTGTGTAAGTATGCTGGTTTTCCCTTCAGGCCGTAACGATTGCTTAATAGCAATATGCTCAAGCATTTCCTCAATAAGCGGGCTAGAACAAATTGGCTTTCTGTTTAGAAACATCGATATCAACACAACAAAGTAAGACTTTACCGGCTCTAGAATCGTTAGACGTGGTAGTATATATGAAACACAATATACATGTGACCAGGATACGTGAAGTAAAGGTATGGCAGCAGTTACAATCCAAGACTATCATGTTCTAATAGTGGGTAGCAGAATATGTAGAATAATGGTAACACATAACCACGGTCATTTTAAAGTAACTTCTTTTTGGATAGAAGTGTAGTTTCTCAATTTGACTGAATGTTGTTTTTTTTTCTAGGTACTCGTATCTTTCGAATACTTCTGTTCCTTCGTCTTTTATTGAGGTTATAGTACATTATATATAAATATATGCACTTCGTAAAATACCAAAAACCTCATGGGACATCAATTCAACCACTGAGACCAACGTTTCCGGCTCGTGGTACGGCTATTGCAAATTCTATTTAGCGATCTTTCAAATAAGTTTTAAAATAAATTATTTATCCTCTCTAAAAATATATTGAAATGAAATGAAATGAAATGAAAACGAGCCAAGGGTTAGAATACAAATCAGTCTGAGAGCTTTCTGGTGTTTCATAAATTACCCTGTTTATATTATAATATATAGAGAGTTATAGTTTATATACCTGTTACATTAATAAAGCTATGAAAACGTATTAAGTCCAACGCATTTGTGTGAAACCAAACGTGAAAAGCAATCTCGAGAGATCTCGAGCTATTCTATCAGTACACGGCCAACAAAATTACACATGTCATTGCTCCGTATGGTTGAGCATGTGTGCCATAAATGTGTCGTGTGGTGTGCATGTGTGCACACGGCCACTGCTAACGAGCTCATTGTACGCGCGGCCGTTGTCGCATCCGCCAAACTATTTGCATTCGCTTGTCGACGATAATCGCTCTGTGATGCTGGCAGACGGGCTACATTCATCTGAGGTGTACTTAGGTACCATGCAAACAATTAGTAGAAGTGTCATAACTGTTCTAGCGTCTTACTATACCATAGATCCTAACTATGTAAGCTTCGGTCATATATTAGGAAATACAAAATTGGGGTGAAAAAAAAACACACGTTTAAAATAAGTTTACATCGAAACATATTTTAAACGTGTACATGTAAATAGCATTAGATTTAGATGATAACCACTGTGATTTGTGCCCATGCATGTCACAAGTCGTTAGTTTGTATCATGTCTGACCTCAACAGTCCAGACCGCAGTCAGCACACGGAAGCTGTTTCTTTGTCGAATCACCATCGATGGAGAAGCGCTCGGCTGCACCCTAATGCACCAAACAATATCGACCGATTGCTCAAAAGCATATGTTTTTTGTTCGTTTTGCTAATCCACACTCGTTCTGTTTGCGATACAAAATTGGATCCTTTCGATCTTTAAGAGTTCATCGACGATAACTAAATTGGGTTCGAACTCCATTCAGGTACGACAAGAGAGGAAAATAAATAGGCTCTCAACCGAGTAAATAGAATTCCGGTTTGAGTCTTTTATATTATAAATTTTACAATTAAGAATAGTCATAATAGTCTTAAAAATGACTCTTACATTTGTACCACATTAACTGTTATTATTTACTTACCTGCGTTACCAAGATGTCACCTGATTTTAGACTGCATACTTCACCCAAATCAGTTCAGCAGTAACAGATCAGCAACGGTGAACATTGCTCATAACTCACATTCAGATACATGTAAACATAAATATCGCATTTATTTAGATAAATTAGTCAAGCTCAATCAGACATTGAAATTTGCTCTTTAACTTAGTATTGAAGTAAGTAGATTATTTTACTATTTCGGGGTTGTATGATAACAGTATCTAAAACATATACTTTTGGAAATTATTGAATGTTTTTTATATCATCCTTACTATTTATAAAGCAAAATAACAATAAACATTGTTCATTTATATTTTTGTATAGGTACCTCCACGGACAAAGCCTACCAACTCCAACAAATAACTACATTACTTATAGGACTAAAATAGGCCGGGACCAAATTCCATCAGCGCGCTGCGATTCAATTTGCTTTTATGTACGTTTTCTCTGCGCTGCGCGCTGCTCAGACAACAACAATATGACAAAATATTATTGCAACACTGTATTACTAATATATTATTTTAGACTGCAATTATTATATTCATTATAAGAGGATTTTTTTTAAATCTACTCCACAACATATTTTGACAAATGTACACTAATATCACTGTAAAACACTTGAAGTGTAATTTTTTTTGTAATAAAGTCATAATCAAATATGTATTTAGCGATTATGAACATAAATAAACAAACAAACAAACAAACGCATTCACACTCACAGTCCCACACTAAGTTCAAAGACTTGTATCGTGGGTGCCGGAAACATTCAAATCACACACACACATTACACCCAGAACCAGAAGCACAAATAACCCTTGGGAAGGAATTTGTGCTCCTGCCGGGAATCGAACCCCGGACCCACGGCGCAGAGGGCGGAGACCTGTCCACTGCGCCAACTGAGTCGTCAAATTAATATAGATGAATTTTCATAATTATTTTCCATTACTTTGAAATGTCTAAAAGGATCAACTGGATTTGGCAAAAGCATAAAAGTACACGTTCAAGAAAATAACTGTGTACTCAATGTAGTATATAAAAAAATGAACTAAATGTTATGTTATTTTTTTAGATAACGTTTGAATAACATCTATATATTTGTGTGGTTGTGATTGTGTGTGTGATGTGAATGTTTCCGGCACCCACGACACAAGTTATCAAACTTAGTGTGGGGCTGTGAGTGTGAAAGCGTTTATTATGTTATTTATCAGAATAGCATATTTTTAATAAATCTGCTGCTACACGTCGTCGTCGTAGCGGCTGGCTCACAATGTTACAAACGAATTACAATTAACATTCCAGCAACAGTTGGCAGTTATGAGGGTCGGCGACCGCACGCCTGCTCGGGACAGACTTTGAGTAGACTTGTCACGGCGTCCATCTGTAAAAAGTATGCTTAATTCGTCTCATTAGAAAGTTTTTGCGGCAAAGCTACGAACGTTGAAGTTGTTGTACCCGCCGAAGTTGTCGGATTTAGTTACGTAAAGTAAACTCTACTGTCTCTACTAACTAGTATGTGAGTCAAATAGGAAGACGTAAAACGTTGCGTATTTATAGTTAGCTATCTGTACCTACTTAGCTTCATGTAGTAACAGATAGTTTGTGAAGTTATGTCATAATTGTGATACAAGAATGATATATAGAAACTTGTTGTTGTGAATTAATAACGGCACTCAACACATTAGTGTTTTATACCACAAGATACTTAAATATAAATGGTTACGGAGTAAGGAAGGTAATATATAAATAACTAGTAAGGCATCGTAACCTTAAGACTTTCGCGATTTGAACACATAGTTTAGGTAATATCTCGGGACTTCATTACGCTAATAACTATCTTTATTTACCTCGACGCTAGTATTCTCGAGACCATGGTCAATGCAACTTATCCGAAACGTAGAGATAAATAAAAATATTTTTTAGCGCGATTAGGTTTCCAGATATTACCTAAACTAGTAAAGATTGAACTAGTAAGGAAGAAAAACCTTTTCATACTCTTCACTTCTATTTTAAAGCAATTAAATATCTTTAAGTAACTACAAAATATTCAAACATTCTTGTTCTTTCAACTTTCTTAGAGTAGAGTTTCTTATCTAACAAATTCCGCGTATGGCACAGACAGTGGAGGGTTCAAAGCCTGCGCCTCTCATTATCCCGACTCGTGTCCGCTAAGAAAAATAATTAAAAGACAAAACTGCGGTAATTACAGCAACAATTAGACCTTTATCTAAATGGTGTCGTGTTACAGACGACAAGGAAGTCAGAGGCGCTCCAGTTACTGCGTACAGTTAGAGCACAAGCAAGCTTCTTTCTTTTATCTATCCTATTGTTCCCAAACGATTGTTTTTCTTTTTATTCTATTGTGTTAAGAATTAGATAATGATCTTGTATTTTGAATTATTATTAAAAATACTGACACACAAAACTTTTAAGTACTTTTAAGAACTTTAAAAGCGTAATTTGGTAATGTAAATACCGCTTTAGTTTCTTCAGTCAAGACAAGAGTACTAAAATATATGTACGATTTATGTGTCATTTGTTGCCAGCTTTAAGTTTTATAATAACCTATATTAAAAGTTACGCTGTACGCGCACGTGTAAAGCACAAACAGGTTCCTAGCTAAAACTATTTAATAAAATTCTTTACAATGTCATAATAATCTTAATTAACATTTAAATTATTTATTCATCACATGTGCCCCAAAAATACAACCATTAATATTAAATACCTTAATAACCAGATTCGCAAATTCACAACCATATTTCCAATAAATAAACTAAAATTATATACAGGACTCGGGTTAGGTGTTCCGTTCCTTTGGGTGGCAAGAGATCAGATATAGAAAGGCCTATGTCCATCAGTCTACAACTACAAACTGGAGAGTGTGCATTAATTACATCAATTAATTCCTACATGCCCTTTTGTACCTTGTTAAAACTAGACAAACGTCATCAATTTATGACAAACATACCTCCAGTTCATTTAAAGCGTCTACGTTTATCATATACGGCAAAGGGGTGGAGCTCATTGCCTGTGTTTTTGTTCTCTAATCTTCAAGGCTAGAGTGAATAACTTCTAGGCAATAATGCTGCATATTAGATCGCATCATCTCTTTCTATCGGGTGAGATAGCGATACATTGCCTATCTAGCATGCAAGCAAATGTAAAGAAAAGGACTCGAAATCAAATAAAATTCTATGTATCGAATACAAAAAGCATAGAAAATGTTTTGGACAAAGCAAACTTTGACAGCTCTCCAATACCATTCAATCAATCTATCTAAAATAAGTCTATAAAAAAGAAATAAAAACATAATTATACCTGTTTTCCTGTATAGTAGTTTAATGTTCTTCTCGCGTGCTGCGAGTTGCAGCTGCGCGCTCTCACGGCAAACGATAATAGGAATTAAATTACATCAGCAAACCTTTCATACACTCTTATTATTTATTGTAGATACGTAGTTATTGCACTGTCAGGGCTCACTGAACAATAACTAGCGTCTGGAGGTCAAAACAAACATACATAGGCTGATAAACATTTATCCTTCCTTTGCATTGCGTAGTCGGGCACGAATACTACAATGTAAAATAATTATTTAACTTGGATTAAGCCCAGAAAACAAAGCTGAAAATAAATTATGATCGGTAAAAAGTATTTCAGATGCCTATAGAAGGTCGCCAATTCACAGGATACCTTCGTTATTTAGAAGACAAAACTACCATCTAAAAGAAAGCCTTTTATAAAGGCAAATAGTCTACGACTTTGTGTTTACTCTGATTAAAGTTATGACATGACTCCCAAGCTGATCTTTAAATGTATTTAGGTTAGGCAATGATCGAGCAAAGTTGTTCTTTTTTGAAGGTATCATCGCCTCGGTAATACCAAGAAATATGAGACGACCTCATAAAAACTCCATTTGTGTTCCAATGACGACGTTACCTGACGTCGTTGCCTTAGAATCGGCCGTTTCGTTTATTTTGTTAGCCCATGAAAGTTTATAAAAGCTGCTTTTCCAGACAAGCTCAGCTATCAACGTATAATGCTATTATTTTGTGCTCTGTTTTTGATACTTAGTCATCAAAAATAAAATGTATTTGAATCTGTTGAAAATTTTGTGATATGAAATATAACATTCAATCAAACTGAAATTTGTTTTTACAAAAGTAATAAAATCTCTACGCTACTCTAACGCTATGCAATCTCTACTTCACACAACTGTGAGATAGCACTTAAAATTAGATATGTTTTGGATGTGTGGATAATATACAAATAAAATGTATTTATAAAATTTTGTGCTTGAAATGCTACTATGTATCTTGATGAAGAGCATAGCTAGCATGTAATAAATGCAAAAGTGTATTTGTAAATATACACACTATTATTGGCCTAAATATCAGTAGTTTTCACATTTGGCTAAAAAATTTACTTAATTATTTGATAATATGCAGCGTGACTCAATGTCTTAGTGTTCCGCATTTGATGTGACCGAACGGAAATAGATTGGAATTAGAATCCAAATGACGCGCTAAAGCTCGCGAATAAGTTTGTAATAGCGGCATACCAGCGTGGAAACCGTCATATAAATAAAATATATTCACCCATATTGTATGTGCATAGTGCGCTTGATGTACATAATACGATGAATCTACTCAAAGCAACCACCTGGCATGCCGCCAGCGTCTTAAACTGACAGATTCATTTCTTTGTAACACTAGGCGAATGTTCTACGAAATAAAAAATGTTTAACTGAACTATTTTATGAAGTGCCTGCGAGTACTTGTTTGTTTTTATTTCAGTTATGAATATGATACGTTTTATATTAAAAAGGCTATCTATTATTAGGCTATATATCACAAGCATTTCTTCTTATGTGAACGTACTTTTTAAATTAGCTTATAATTATTATAAGCTACGCTACTTAATTCAGATAAGCACTTTTATCATTTTATAAGTGCTTACTATAAAATGATAAAAGTGTTAAATAATAATGTAACAAATAGTCAAAGTAAAGGGAACTCTGAAATACAAAACTAGGTTAACATGTGTAATCAGATTCAGGGGTACCCCGAAACTAACGAAAGGGAAACAGCTATTGCGTATACACATGGTTATGTCTAAGATTTAAAACTATAATAGTTTATTTAACGAAACAACTGTAATAAGCTTTGCGACAGATTTTTCAAGTTGAGGGTGGTTAATTACTAGGTACAGGATAGCTAGCCAGGTGACCACGAGATATGCCCTACTACCTGGTCTTTAGTTTTATTTGTAGATGTCTTTTAATATTTTCAATAGCAAATTCATTATAGTAATGCTACAAGATGCAGTAGTCTTAAGAGCCGTGTGCCAGTTACGCTAACAAAGCATGCAGCCGACTGTAAAAGATCCATGTTATTAAAAAAAATGTAGAGCAAACAACCTATTGTATAATATATATTATAAAATTCACCTTAATTTATACCAGGAACATTTATCTAAGGATAATGTGTCTAAATATTTGAGAAATAATAAGTGTGTAGACAAACATTAGAACAGTTCTTTCCAAATTGTATTTTGGTGGATTCGAGAGATGCATTGACTAAAATTAAAGGTTTTTCATCCACTGTGAATGACAAAGTGTACCAGTATGTATAATGTACCTGTTCATATCTAAAGCAAAAATATTAATTGTTGCTTTAGATTTGAACAGGTAGATATATTTTTTCTATCTTCCCCTGGAAAATTTTGGTTAATTCCAAAACAGCCTCTGGAAATCACCTCCTTATTGTAGTTGCAGAAAATAGCATGTTATTATTTTTTTCTTGAAATTTTGTAGTTTTGCTGGGCTATAGTCCAAATTCAGTGTGTCTGCGAAACTGCTGGGACACAATTTGACAAAGAATGTAATTTTTTACCGACTTCCCAAAAAAAGGAAGAGGTACTCAAGTTCAGTCAACTTTTTTTTTGGTGTGTTATACCTCATAACTTCTCTCCACCGAGTCGATTACGAAATTTTTTTTTAAGTTTGAAAGATGTTGCTTTCTACTTGGTCCCATTTAAATTTGATCAAGATCTGATCAATATTTCTTGAAATATCGTCAATAATGCCTATCTTGTGGACTATTTTGACGATGTTCTTGTTTAACCGACTTCAAAAGTTACCTCATAATTTCTTTCGTTGTGAACCGATTTTAGTGATTGTTTTTTTATTTGAAAGCTGGTATTTGCCATCTGATGTCTAGTTTTTGAGTTATAGTTAATAATGCGTGTTTCATACATTAAATCTGATCAAGGTTACGAAGATAAAGCGGTGATGTCGGTTTTTTAAGCTTTGCTTGCGTTTAATTATATTCAAAAATTAATTATATACAAAATACTTAAATCTCATGTTTGTGTGGACCAAACGTTATTACCAATTATATCCCATGAGTGTAAATTATGCCAAGAGAAGTCAGGGCTATTACTTAGCGACAGAAGGACAGGCGTGGAGCCTTTCTTTTATTCTTGTAAACATTAGCTTGTAGGCTGTTAAATTCTACGATGTCTCTAAAGGCGCCCCTGTAAGTGAGGTAAATTCTCAACAAATAAATAATCTACAGGTACGTAAGCAAAACAAGCCCCCGCGTCCGCCCCGGGGGAAATTGACGAACTGTCGACCGGCAAAATTTACTGAATATTTTATATAAACCATTTTAGCTGTTTAGGAAGCTGTGGTGCTGGTTAAGATATTGTAAGTAGATTTTTACTTTGTTGTACCTAACGTTTTATTTTTGTATATCTGTTAAAAATGTGGATAGAATTATTAAACATCAGGGAAACAAGATTTTCGTTTTTGTTTGTAGAAATATTTGTACCTAGAGTGGTTCTTCGTTGTTAAGAGGATTGAAATACAAAACCAATATATTTTGTGAAACCAAATAATTTCACAAAATATCTATATCTGAAATGGTCTCTAAAAACAACTTCACCACCCTAATTTGCACTCAATTTTAACTATTATTTCTTCATTTGTATTATTATTTTTACTTTATATAAATGAAACGGCTTGACTCACGATTTCAGGTTGACTCTCGCCTGATGATGGGGATCGGACGTCCCCGAAACCTAGGTCGCAAGAGTCGACCTTAAATCGTGAGTCAAGCCGTTTCATTTATATCTAATATCTTTAAACGGGCAATTCTTGTATATTTATATGTGTAATCTAGATCTCGGAAACGGCTCCAACGATTTTCATGAAAGTTACAGATTAGGGGTTTTTCGGCCCAAGGAATCGATCTATCAACGTTCCAGGTCCGATGCTCGGTTCCCAAACTGCATTTGAAATTTTGAAATTCCCAAACGCCATCTATTACACCATGACCGATGTAAAAAACTGTTTCTACTTGACACTAGATGGAGCTTTCTGAGGCTACAAATTCAAACACATTCTACCAAAAACAAACAACCGAGCAAAGCTCGGTCATCCGGGTACTAAAGTATAATGTGTCAAACTCACGCAAACTTGAATAATATTTTTACTATTATATTTTAGTTATTTTAAGAATTTTACCTTCCTTCTTTCTTCGTGGAAACTAGCGCTCACTACATAAATTATAAATGCAATTACCATCTTGCAATGTTTATTTCCTCATATTTTACTGACAACGGCTTTCAATTAGAGAAGCAGTATTGCCAGAGGTAACAAGAATTCTCAAGTAACTCAACAACATCATAGAAAGCGTAGTTTTCTCTTTCCTGCTGCAACAAAGGTAAGAAAATTTAATAAAAACAAAGAATGACGATAAATCCAACAAACGAACAAGTGTCCTTAGACTACGTTGTTATATCTTGTAAAGTATTGGAAAATATTGTTTGCTTGAACGCTTGTGAATCGTTTATACAAACGAGACTGTCAACTGAAATGATCTCTGAATTATTTTATACAATTTTTAGAAGAACATTGGCTGCGGTCCTCGGTTTTGCTACAATATTGTATTTCAGGATCGACTCGTGAAGGTATTTCAATGAAACACTTTCGCATTCATAATATACAAGTAATATCCCGCAGCTAAGCCCGCATTTATTAAAACAAGATGAAGGTTTAAAGACTAAAACCCAAAGAACCCACAAATTGCCATTTTGTAGATTTTTTTTTGTTTAGTTTTAAATAAAAACAAATCAAAATTGTTCTAAATTATGTTTTGTATATTTTTTAAATGGTATTGCAAAATCGTATTCTTTTTTAATACCCATATTGATCGTATTTGTTCATAAAAAAAATATTTGGTCTCTTAATATTCGGATTCTAGAGTCCTATAAAGTACAACGAACGCCATTCTGTTTTTTTTTGTAACACCCTAGCCGTAGCCTACGACACCCGGAGAATTGAGACAAACACAATGATACCCTGAAAGTTTATTAGTTCATACTTTCATACGTACATACGTATCTAAAATAATAACCTTCCTCTCTGTTTTGTCGTAGTCGGCTATTAAATCTCATTTAATGTGCTATAAATAATCTAGTTCAGCCATAACGGAATATAATATAAACTCACAAACTTCTAATACATACTTCAACCACCCTATCCCTCTGACGTACCGAGTAGGAACGCCTCAAAGTAATGTCGTGTAACTTGTTCGAAATATTACAAAACCGTAAGCGTCGTATATAGCATTTCTTGTTTTATTAAATCAAACAAACAAACGCATTCACACTCACAGCCCTAAACTTAGTTCAAAGACTTGGATCGTGAGTGCCGGAAACATTCACATCACACACACATTACACACAGACCAGAAGCACAAATGTCCCTTCTATTCAGTTCTCACAATGGTTACTTATCTTTCATAAAGCTGGGCAGTGGACAAGCAAAATTGTTCCACTTCTACGCATTTCACTAAGAGTCATGTGCGAGTGTGTCGACTCTCACAACAGCTAAATGATAAAGAAGTGCTCTAGTATTACTGTCGTTCTCTACAATGTAACAGATGATTGTTTAAGTTTAAGTGTGTTACAAACATTGACAAAGAAAAAGAAATACTGTATCCGTTTTTATAAAAACGGAAGATTCCCGAAAGATCTCCACCAAAATATTACATAGATGTCGTATTATAGGGTTCAAAGTTTAAGTTTATTCAACTCTTCGCTACACAAACTAAAGTTCAAATTCAAACAAGCGATTCAAACAGCTCAAGCTTCCAGTCCATTCACAGTTTTGAAGTTAGTGGAGTCCATTTCCAGAGACGAAAACAGCGCATCAGCACTTCACACCGACCAACTTGAAGTCCGTTCTGCTTCACTAACGCTGTTCCGAGGAAGTTCCTTCAGGTCGGTGTTTGTTCTTAGCTGTAATTAATTATATTGAACTAAATGAAAGATTTTTTTCCGCTGACATTTTCGAAGTACTTGGGCAGGTAACTGATGTTATGGTTAGAGCGTTGGAGAAGTGGATGCCGGTTTTACCTTATGTTGTTATATAATATTAAGAAGGTATATTTTTAGATATTAAATTAATATAAAACATAAAAAAACATAAACGCTTTCACTCACAGCCCCACACAAGTTCGGTGACTTGTGTTCGATGACGTGGGTGCCGGAAACATTCACATCCAGAACCAGAAACACATTTTTTTCTTGGAGAGAAAACTTATATCCCTGTTAAGAAGGCGAGTGCCACCCAATTAAGCCAATGAGCAGTTCAATTGAACAAAAGTATATGAAATTAAATTAAAAGAGACGATAAAGAAACTAATTGAAAGTGAACGAACGGAAAAAGTTAGCATAAATAATTATGTTCACCCTAGAACTGAAGACTCCCTGTTAATATCATTCGGTGAACAGAGACGTGTATCCAATCTTATAATAATATCTAATCTAAATCAATTGTCTAATCTACGGGCCAATTGCCTATATTTCCTAAAACTAAACTAAAACTATATACAGCAAAGAGCCAAGTTACCTACAAGCCATCGAGCCTATAGGTAACTCAAGTGCTCAAGCCCACTACCAGTGGGTAGCGTTCCCATCATGCTGGCTGCATTGCCTCTCTGAATTGCAATGCTAATACGTTGAGCCAAATAAGTGCCAGCATTTTGGTCACGCGTCGCCTCAACCAGGCGCTCTGATAGAATTTTGAAAATAGAATGAGCTCCCGGTCCCCACGGACCCAGTGTCTCAACACCAAACGGCTCAAATATGTAACCACTGCCGAGGTTTCCATATTTTCGCCGTTTGCGCTGCTCTGCCGAAGTTGCCGCGACGCCAACCCCATTCTGTGATTCAGGAAGATGTGACGGAGCTAAAGTATCGACACAAGTTGCATCCCACACTAAAGGCCGTCCCATCTTCCATGGAATTAAAGTCATTCCGTCAGGTCTTTTACCATCGTCACGCATCAGACCATTCGGTTCGAGAATGGCTGGAACGTTGGCACTGGTAAAAGCCCGGCGGATGATATCGTTGAGGCTGGCGTGGCGGGAAATTCGGCCAGCACTTTTCTGGCACGAGAGGCCGTGGTGACCGAGCTGGTCAACAGCAGTACCACACTGACAGCTATGGGCAACATAGCACCTTGCACCCAAACGTAAGCATATAGCGAGACGGAAAGCAGATGGATCCATAAGAGTACCAGTATTAAGCGAGGGAATGGTCTGCAACCAAAGCCCTGACTCCCATACAGAAACTGCTAGAAGTCTAGCACGCTCTGTGACGCTAGGACACGTATCTAAAAGATGTTTCCGTGCTAGTTCACAGAGCGGCCGATCCCACAGTCTCTGTGAGGATAGCCTCACTGGGAGCCCGGTATTTGGGCATGCCATCTCCCAGGCGCTTGTGGCCTCAGTCTGGTTTGAAATTTCTAAAGAACCCAAACTATGTGAAAGTATTTTTTCGACTAATTTAGAAGTACCATGAACTGAGGACAAGAAAGCCGGTAACGCAACACTAGAAATTTTACGAATACCTAAGCCTCCTAGTCTTACAGGTAAAGAAGCTTGCGACCAAGCCCTATCATCTATGTCAATATTCAAAACCGATACAAGAGTATTCTTTACGATATTGTCCATGCTCTCGAGGAGCGCGCCATGTTTCCATAGCGGACAACATCTTAAAGAATACGTAAATTTTGGGACAAAAAGGCAAAATCTAATAATTGTAAAAGCCATATGAGTGTTAATTTTGAGCAATCGGTCGGAAGAATTTTTAAAATTTTGAATTTTTTCTTCTACAAAAGGTGAAATTGATTCATCTAATATCGGCGAACCTAAAAGGCGAAGTGAATATCAGCTCAGAAATTAGGGATAATATCTAATCTTATCCCTAATTTCTGAGCTGATATGAGAATCTGGCATTTAAATGTTTTTTGTCATTGAAAATTAGTTTATATCGCTGAGATACATAAAGCAATTTAGAAACGTTGTAATAGTACCAGTTTCAGTATAAACCACACATATTCCATAAATACAGTACACATTCAGAGACAAAGGTGTTTAAATCCAGTTTTTATAACAATCCATAATATTAGATACAAATATGTAATGGTGCTAATTCTGTTGAGCACCGAACTAACCTAAACTAAACTAAAAATAAACTAATTTTAGTCAAAGAATACCTAAACGCTATTCTGATTTTACGTTGAACTTAATTTAAAAGTTGAAATGACAGGACTAAAATTGATTTTGACAGCAACCAAATTGAATTGTATTCACAAGAGCCGCAATCACATATTCCTCCATTATAGACTTTGTAGGTCAGTATTTGCTTCATTAATTGCACGTGTGATTCTTTCAAGTATAAGATCACATTAAAAATAATCCAGACCTTTTTCATACAGACTAATTTGAGTTTAACATTTCTATTTTTAGTCTTAATTTGACGTAAAACATGTACATTAGAATAAGAATTTGGTCATTTTCACTAAATAGAGTAACTAAACTAACTTAGTCCTGTCAAACTTAATTTTAGTCTAATCTTGCATTTTCTGAATAGGTTTTGGACTAAAGCAGGACTAAAACTAATTTTAGGCTAGTTTAGTCTAATTCTGGACAACAGAATCGGCACCAATAACAAGTTAAACTATCCGGCGTCGCCCGGCTAACGAAACAACATTTATATAAACGCTTTTACATTCACACTAAGTTCAATGACTTGTGTCGTGGGTTCGTAAACCCTCAACACATCAAACTCAGAACCTGAATGACAAATTTCCCGTGGGAAAAAAACTTGTGTACCCTCCGGGAATCAAACCCGGTGCTTTGAAGGCGAACGCACACCCAGCTCAAGCAGGCAGTTCAAAGTTCAATGACAAGTTCACAAATATCAGTCGAATTTAGATCCTCCTTCTAACTTTACCTAAATCGGTTCAAAACGTAGACAATCTTACGCGCATAATGTGCCGGATTACGCAGTAGCTTTTACTCAATCTGTGACCTGTCGCCACCGCACTAAAATAAATCTAACGATTTTTCGTAGGCTATTTATTTTGTCCAAATTATATGCAGTTCTACTACACCCTTTAATTGTATTTATCTGAACTATGTAAGACGATGAAATACTTGATAATAGTTTACTTTGATAAGGATTAATATGAAATGCCTCAAAAACAGAATCCGCAAATTTTTTTTTTAACAAAGAAAGCATTTTTTCTGGGCTACGGACTCTATTGTAAAACAAATGAAGGCCAATATTTTAGTGAATATCGTATGTTTAACTGTTTCGTCAGCGTAGGGCCTATTAGTTATTTTTTCTCCAACTTGATACAGATAATAATTATTATTACGAATGCAAAATTATCCTGAAACATTGAAACCTAATAAACTTAATGATTTATTCTAGCAGTGTAACCCTTGCACATGTTTCCGCGTTCGTATTTGAACACTCGGATGCCAAACGAACTGCGACGTGCGCTCTAACCGTGAACACTCGCTCTCGATGTTTCTACATTTTATTTGCAGCTTTTGCAGTTCTATTCGAAACGAGGATCTACAATATGATTTAGCGACCTGTAGCGGTCAAAGGTTTATTCGGTTAATCAGAGGTTTAGTTACAGTTTACTAACGTCTGAAAACAGACGCCAAGCACTAGGCCCTATCAGATTACATCGTGGGCATACGTGCCTTACCCAAATTATGACTTATTTTATTAAAGACTAGCGATCCGCCCAGGCTTCGCGCGAGTTCAATGTTTCCGGTGAATTATTAGAAAAACAATACGTACAATCCTTGCTCTGACAATTACAAACAAAACAAAAAAGAATCAGCAGACTTACAATGTCAATTTATTTTTATATGTATAGATGATGGTCATTAAGATCTTATACAAAAATGTTTTCGATGAGATTGTTAGGTGTAAAAACTTTGAGACCTGAATTACTAAATGCCGTTTCCATTGTATCTTGAAAGCTTTGCATAACAAGCACAGTCTGTTAATCAAATTTTCTTCGTTGCTGCCGCGAATTTTTCTAAGGAAAAACCGAGCTGCACGCCGTATATAATATTCTACTTTAAATTTAACTATTACCAAGCAGTTAAAGCAAAAGCACGCTTTCCTTAGAACGTTTTTATTAAAACAACGGTCTTACACCTGGCGCTGAGCACCGGTAAAATTAGTATTTTATAAAAGCTTTATGGTATTCGTTTTAATACGAGCAGCACCTCCCGCGCCACTGCATACTATAACTCACAATCTTTAGTCAGACGATTGCATTTTACACCTCATTTAGCTTTGGATAAGATTATATTAGTTTCTGATGTTGTTCGTATCGAGAAGTTCGTGTATTTTGAGTAGTTATGTGGCTTTGATTTTGTTTGCAGTATACGCTAGTAAATTTAATGTCACAGTTGTTATGTTAATATAAGGGCTACAGCAAATTTGACAGCACCATATTTGCCTATAACGAATAAAAAATAAAAACCGGCCAAGTGCGATTCGGACTCGCGCACTGAGGGTTCTGTACAAACCTATAGGTATATAAGTAATTTCACAGCTGAAAGACAATTACACCTAAGTATTTGATATGAATTTCAACTTGATACTCTACGCTTTCATGAGGAAAAGGTTAATAGGTTTATAATTATTTTAAAAAAAAGTATTTCGAAATGTTTCCTTTATGTGTAAGTATAAATCGTTGCTTCATGCCAAATTTCAAGATCATTCAATCGCGTGACAATGCAATATTATAATGGCATGGACCTGATCTGATGATGGAGCTGGAAGGTCAGGTCATAGGAACTCTGTAATGAAACGACGCAACCCCATCGAATTTCGGCTCGTTTGATGCCAAGTTCTCTGGTTATATAACTTTTAATCCTCTTTAATTACAACTTGTAAAAGTCTGATTTTAAAAAACTTTTTAAAGTATTACTTGTTAATACACAATTCCAAGATGTTTATTACCTTTTAATACTATAGTTACATCTTTTTGCTTCGTTATTCTTTTCACTCGGGCTGCCAATCAAAACGAAAAATAGCTCATATTGTACGGCGACCGCAAAACTGGTGTAAAAGCACGCTCACACGAAGCTGAATAGCAGCATTCATGATGTGTGCTGATGTGATGTAGATCGCGATAGTTTGTGTATATGCCCTTTGCGCCGAAGCGAGTGCTGCTTGAAAGGAGCCATTAAAACACACCCTAAGACGAGAGATGAGATAACAAACATGAGATTGGGTCCAATACAAGGTAACTTTTTGTTACCGTGCCTTTTGCTTTATGCCTTTGGTAGCTCTAGTTTTTTTAATTATTTTGGTTTTTACACACACTACTTAATAATATAATGCATTAATCTATCTAATACCTGTAAACGATCAATTCTTGTATATATCTATCTATATATATATATATATATATATGTGTGTGTAATCAGGATCTCGGAAACGGCTCCAACGATTTTCATGAAATTTTGTATGCAGGGGGTTTCGGGGGCGATAAATCGATCTAGCTAGGTTTTAATTTTAGAAAACGTCGTTTTATCCGTGTTTTCAGCCGAGCAAAGCTTGGTCATCCGGGCACTAATAGTGATCCCTATCCTATATCCGACATATATACCAAACGTTCATGTTTTAAAACACTAGATTGCTTTACTTTCTATCCAACCAGTACCAAGTAGACGTGAACAAAAACATTTCCACACGTGGACTGGCGGCCTCAACGCATTCTTCATTGTTTTTACCGCTAGAACATACCATAATTTTATTCTCCTGTCTATAAACTTGAATATACTCAGTGCTGAAGGTTGCTTGTGCCTCTCACATTACTTTAAGTTTAAACATCTTGAACACTTTAAAATAACAACACAATTTTGAGACACGTACTTTGCCGAAATATAAGTAGTTACTCTGAAATCATATAAAATATATTGACCACATAATGAAAAACCGTTTAAATAAAAAAGATATCATGGTAATAAACTTCGGCAGAGCACCACAAACGCCGAAAATATGGAAAACTCGGCAGCGATTACATATTTGAGCCGTTTGGAGTTGAGACACTGGGCTCCCCAAACGGCTCACCAGGCTACCAGGATTCTATTTTCAAAAATCTATTAGAGCCAGAACCAGAGAGAACCAGGCGGTTGAGGCGACGCTTGATCAAAATGCTGACACTTATTTGGCCCAACGTATTAGCATTGCAATTCAGGAGGCAATGCCGCCAGCATGATGAGAACGCTACCCGCTGGCTTGAGAACTTTACCTATAGGCTCGATGTCTTGTAGGTAACTTAGGTCTTTGTTGTATATTTTTTGTATATTTTTTATTTATATAGTTTTAGTTTTGTTTTAGGAAATATAGGCAATTGGCACGTAGTTTGAACTAGCTAGTACTAATTTTAGATTAGATAATTTGAAATAAACTAGTTGGAAAATCTCCACCGCCGCGAGTCCCAGCCGCATTTTTAAATAATTATTATTATCTAGCGTATGACCACTGATATATCTCACCCAAGTGATGATGCTTTATTTTATACATTTTTAATTTTAGTAAAATAGTTTTTTTTTTTGGGCTAACAACTATATATATTTATAAAAAAGTCTTAAATTAATTCTGTAAATGAATATATCCACTTCTTTATTCTGCTTGTACGGAATTACAAAAATAACCATCATCCAATGAAATGTAACTAAGCGGTATACTTGCTGCCGTATCGCTCCATCGCGACTTTTACCTACATAAACTACAGAGTACTAATCTTACACTACACTGCATCGTCACTATACCGCATTCGCCTTAAGGGATATACATATACTATATATATATACACAACAGCCAGCGTTGTCATTTTGTGCAAACAGTTCGATGGGAGACAGACCGGCGAGAAACACCGATTCTGCTTTGAAGTCACATTTCACCCCTCAGGGTGGGTATTGTGGGTGATCTGTGCTTATATCGTACCATGCGTTTACTCGGCCACTGTTCTCTTTACGATGGCCACAGCATAGGTAATAGTTTCTATGTAGCAATTTGCCGTTCCAATCGCTCGAGTGAATGGATTGGACATTGGCAAAGTGGTTGTGTAGCGACTCAGAGTTACTGTACTATTACATTACGTTGATGTTACACTGTGTGTGGATGGAATTGTCAAAGGAACAAAGCTTTAAAATATCGATATAGATATATCATGGGGAACTCATTTATGCATTTTAATATATATAATTCATTTATTCCAAGTAACTTAAGATTTATCATTTACAATTATTCATTAATTAATTAATTAGTCACATTACAATAGCATTTTTAAGATCTACGATCACAAATTAGCTATAGGTACAAACCTATAAAGAACTTGGTGGCTGCCTCATTATACTATATATGTGCGTGGAGTAGTGCTGCAAAACCCTCCCCCTTAAAGTATTATTAAACTTAACTTACAGGCATCCTACTAACACCTTATACAAGAAATAATCAGAAACATATGTATTACATTAAACTGTGTTAACATAGCTGATGCATTAAGGGTTTTGAAAATTTTCCTTTATAAAAGTATATATATGTAACTAGAAAATAGTACCAACATTACTGGAATCTCCTAAAAGACTCGATCGGTGTCCTATTCCAAGTGTAATTAACAAGATTTTGCGCAAAAACATTTCTGATTATTCTGCTTCTCTTGTACAATAAACTAAATAAAGACCTTCAAGTGAAAAAGAAATCGAGTTGAAACGGCATTGAAGACATTTTCATTACATATACATAAGAATATGTTAACCTGTATAAACGTAAGCGATTAAATCTTAATACATTGTTAGGTACCTTATCACACACACACATACATACTTACGCACCCAGGAACACACACTCACATAGACACACATATACACATAATAATTTCTACGATTTAAAAGTAGTAGTTAAATTATTATTAGTAGTATTTAGTATTATTAATACCAAAGTTAACACTAGTTCGGGAGCCTATGGATTCACGTGATATTTGTATAATTTTTTTTTTTCAATAAACTCATTTGCATTTGAATTTGATATTGTTATTTTACGTTTTGTTATAATATGTGTAGACTGCAAACCGAAACTGAGAGCACTTTGAAGACGTCTATGTTATTTATACACTATATTAACAGCTTCTAAGGAATATAAAAAAAACTTGAACATTACGCGTACACTCGTTCTTTTTTATGCCATCTGTTCTTTGTCTCATGTTACCCGGTAAAATATGATCGTGATCATTAACAAGGTATTCACCTGCAGCAACAACATAGTGCACTTGAAGTCTGCTAGCAAAGCTCGGCACTTATTCAAGACTTGCAAGAAAGACGGATGTGTTAAGTTGACACCGAGAGCCGGAGCTGAGTAATAGTACTGCATCGGCGTTAACTCTAGACTCCTCACGAAACACTGCACCTAATTTGACTCTTGTCTCGCGATGACATGGATTTATGCAACAACTTAGGAATAATTTCACACTGTCTTCTCTATGTAGCGCTATCAGTATTCATTCCACGCTTAAATTTAAACAAACTGTGATAAAGCCACAGTATGCACTCTAGCCCGGCTCTACGACGTTTGCGTGTTGGCGTTTTCCGTCTTTTTTCAGCGATGCAATAACTATATCTTTGCAGAACGCGGTGGTTCTGCGATGGCAATGGATATGATAATAGAGCAAAAGAGACAATCTGCCTTTGCCGCAGCGCGCGGTGAACGCCGTGTGAATTTGCCCTTTGAAGCACAGTAATTTTGACTGGGCCGCAAAAGCCGCTGATAATTATTACGACAATCACAAGTATACCTCACCGTCGTTCCCAGCTCATAAATACTGTCTTGAAAAAAAATATGTGCATATGCGCTATTAACTGTTTAATTAATCTCTGAAAGAAAGAAATAAACCAAATTAACTACTCCACCACTCGTGGTGTGATATAAAAATATAGCAACATTCCAATGCAACTTAGAATGCGACCGATTTTATACCATGCAGAGTGCACAAAGGTCCTTATATAGTTTGTAAAGTTATTGTAATAACGCAGCTCCCACCCCCTGCATCCAGTTACAAACTTCATTTCAAGAGCTCGTTTAAAAACGAATTTTAAACATCTTCTCAGAATTGGTTGAGAAATAAATTCATAAAGATTAGGGTTGTTGCGGGGAAATTGAAACTACTTTTAATTTTAGTTTAACTTACAGTAGATCCTTAGATCCGCTTATTTTAGTAGGTTTAGTATAGTAGGCTGCAAGGGTGACTTATTTTAAATACGAGAATGAGAAAAGAAACGATATATAAATGTAAAATTGTTTATGTATTGACGGTAATGCTGCGTTCCGGTGGCTCTTAGACGAAAAGAAATCTGTCAGAAAAGTATTCCATATCTTATTTCACGGTTTTAAACAACGTTAGATACCAACAAAGTTTAATCCTATGAAGCTTTATCAAGGCAGCGATAAAGCTTCATAGAGAGATAATTTAAAACATGAAAAAGGTCACACGTTGATGCCCTTTGGCTTATTTGAATGCACGTTCGCCTACTAAGCTGCGAGTGTCGGGTTCAAACTCCGGTGGAAATACAAGTTTTCTTCCCAAGGGAATTTGTGTTTTTGGTTTTGGGTGTCGTTGTGTGGACATGGATGTTTCCGGCACACACGACACAACCTAGTGTGAGGCCGTGAGTGTGAAAGCGTTTATGTTTATTTTACTACTTATTTAGATTAATTAGTATCAGTAGCGTGGAAAAGTCTAGGAGTACACAATTTGCAGATAAATTCCGAGTAGTGTCCTCAGGCACATCCACTCTGACTAACGGTTCTCGAAACCTTCCTGTGCATCAAATATTGCATTATACACACAGTGAACTTACTATTTACCACTGCGGAGTTCAGACGCAAAAAGCTTTAAAATGGTGTTCCTAAAATATGTACCTCTCCAGAACTCCAGAGAACTCCAGACTACAGGCGATGATTACCGTCACCTGTAGATTGAAAGAAGCCGCATAATAAAATAAAACCGATTGAAGACTAAAAAGTGATGCGCGGCGGTCGGCGGCGGTCGGCGGCGGTCGGCGGCGGTCGGCGGCGGTCGGCGGCGCGCGGGTGGTGTGAAGTGCGGATGTGGTTGGCGCTCATTTAAATTCTAATTTTGTCGGAAATCTGCGGTTCACATACTTATTGAAACCATAAAATAATGATAAATTATTATTAGACAATCTGGAAATTGTTTGCATAAAGTTTTTAAGACGGGGGTGTCACTGATACGAACATTAATATTCATATTATTATTATAATTTTGTGATTAATAAGAACACAATATAACAAAATAATAAACCTATCAGAGCGCCTGGTAGAGGCGACGCATGATCAAAATACAGGTAGGTACTTATTTGGCTCTACGTATTAGCATTGCAATTCAGAAAGGCAACGCCGCGCTGAGAGCATTACGGAAACGCTACCCACTGGTGTCTTGTAGAGCTCTTTGCTGTATAGTTTTAGGGAATATAGAAATTTGGCCCGTGGATATAACATTATAAGATCCTGTATTATACATGTATCGTGTTTTCATATTAAAGTTACTATATCACACATCACACCTACACATCAAACCTGTTGGTCTATTCCTGGTTTTCAAACTAGAATTGTTTTCGATACAATTGTATTGTAAAATATTGTTAAATTGTAAACAATAAAAGAAAAAAAGTCGATCTGTTGAAAGTTCAGTTCGATGGTTCATAAGAAAAGAAAATCGTTTAATTTCCAAGTCGATGTAAAGATAATTGGTGCCCGGAATAGAACTTCGAATTGGTGCGACGTCGTCGATACGACAGTCAATCGGTTGAAAGTTCAGTCCATTCGATGGTTCACGAGATAAGTTTTTTAACTTAAGAGTTATATCTGAAGAGTCACTGTTCTATTTTTTTATGTATTAATTTGTAAACCCGCTTTTGTGACACTACCTCGGCGAACATCTTAACCGAGAACAGGGGTATATTGAAAAACAGCGCTGCGAGTCCATGCACGGACGTACTCGCAGCACATGCTGAATCTACTCCTAATGCCATAAACTGCACGAAATTTTCTTTTTTTTAATTATAATTACAATCTAGCCAAACTATGGCTAATCAGTAATTTAACTTTAACTTTAACTGCTACATTGCTAAACTAAAAATGTGTCTATTAACACCTTTCTTATTGCCTCTATTTAAGGGTAAGACACTTTGTTCAAGTGTTCTTTTGCAGCACTCTCACTATATATTACACTGATATATACTAACATTAGACAAGTTCAAATGGTTTAGTTCTTTTAAGTCTTCTCACTAAGTCTGTTACGTCAACGAGCTGGATTGCCTCGACATTAACGTGATGATGAAGTCTGTATTGGTGAGATTCTGCGTATGTATTTGTTACTTTTTGAACGATCTTTATCTTAGGGTCCCTATGAAGATCGTAATTTTTGACGTACCAGGGAGCGTTGACAATTTCCCTTAGTACTTTGTTTTGAAAGCGTTGGATAATCATTTCATTGTTCTGTTTGGTACAGCCCCAAAGCTGTATGCCATAAGTCCATACAGGCATAAGGATTTGTTTGTACAGCAATATCTTGTTAAGTGTTGACAGCATAGAATGTCTTGTATCGCATTTCACTGCACTGCACTGATAGATGCGACCGTTTCAGCCTTGGCTTTGGTAAAATTAGTGTTCACAATAGACGTCTTCTACCACTTGTAAAATTTTGTTGTAAATGTGTTTTTATGTCGTAATGTAATTTTGATGTAAATGTGTTTTGAGGCAATTAATTGATTTTTTATTTATTTTATTTTATAAGAAAAATCGTTCAACTTCGACGTCTTTGTAAAGATAATTGATGCCCGGAATAGACCCCATGAAACATATACGCTGGTGTAAAGAAAATGAAATCAGTAACCAAAAGTAACCATATCAAAAAAAATAATGAAATTATGCACCGCCGAGTTTCTTTCCAGGTTCTTCTCGAGATCTTTAGTCATTAATTTTTGTGAGTGCCTCTTTGGGGCCCATGTGATTTTTACCTGTAATGAAAAAATTACTGTAATAAAAAAAAATGGACTAAATTATGGTCATAATTTCGTAATCAATAAATAAATCCTGATGCTGACTTTTAGTTTTGAGGTGAAATTTCTTTGTTTCGATGTAGGTTCTAACGCTTGAGAAAATGTTTTCAACTTTCCAGTGCTATACATTACCCCGGCCATCAATCTTACAGAGCGATCGTTTGCCTGGGACGCTCTGCAACCTAGTTTACTGTAAACAAATCGACACACTTTCGCCAGACGAGTCGCGCGAGCTATGGCCTATAGTGTTGTTCTATTAACAGCACTCCATCAGCCTTAAAAACGGATAGCGGCTACTATTATTTGAACTTTATACTGATGCACATATGTTCCAGACTGCACCATAATTTTGGCTGTAAACACACAAACAAAACAAACGCATCCCCACACACAGCCTCACACTAAGCTCAAAGACTTGTATCGTGCCTGAAACATTTACATATCACACACAATGAACTATTGTTTTGTCACTATGATAATATCTGCAGTACCAATAATCGAAGATTCCGAAATGTTACGGTTGATTAACGTGCATTAACACACAATGCTAAGATTTATGGCACATGGCGTATGTTTATATGGAACTAGCTGTCCCGGCGACCTTCGTTCCGCCTAACAGTCAATGAATGTGCATGTTTAGGAAGCCATCATAGGACTATATTATTACCTCCTTCATTTTTATGTTTGCCTAGTACTTTACCAAATCTGAGTGACGTATGAGTAAATGATTTTATACACCAATAAGATAAGATATAATCAATTACCTCCGGAGAACTGTTAACCAGTTTAGTGCTTTACCTTCCTCACAAGAAAACAACACACTTTTGAAACATAGTTTTAGTAGATAGATATGGTTGATTGTACCGTAACCAAGGATTTGCAGCTAAATCGTAGGTTTGTCTCCTCTCACAACGCAACAAACGCTGACATCTGTCACATCGACCAATTACAATAAGGCGTCGGTTAATAACAAGCAATTTTCTCCTGATCAAAACCCAAAATTGTAGCTCGTCCCCTTCCCTCACTATTTTATACATTGTTGTAGAAATGTTTTAAGTTTAATTACATCCAATAATAAAACGATTCTAAATCGTGGTGTGTTTGAAAAAACACATTAAGTCTACCTACGGTTAAGGTTTTCGTTCGTTAACGGACTAAAAATAATTAAACGCAAGCAAAGCTTAAAAAACCGACTTCACCGCTTTATCTTCGGAACCTTGATCAGATTTAATGTATTTAACACGCATTATTGACTATAACTCAAATACTAGAGATCAGATCTTGATCAAATATCAATGGGATCAATTGGGATCACAAGAAAAGCACCAGGTTTTCAAATAAAAAAAGTTATGACGTAACTTCATTCTATCTAAAAAAAAATTTGAAATCGGCTCACATGGAGAGAAGTTATGAGGTAACAAACATAAAAAAATAATTCGTTCGACTAGAGTACCTCCTCCTTTTTTGGGAATTCGGTAATTAAATATTTATATATATTCATTTATTTCAAGAGATTACAAAGTTATTATATAGCTAAATTAAGTGAAGTTAAGATACAAGTTATAAAAATAAAGGTTAAAGATGGTTTAGACGATCTTTAATGTCTGGCAAAGTTCCCAAAATGCTTGCTGCATTACCACGCTGTATAGCAAAGCTTATCCTCTGCATTTTGGTCATGTGCCGAATAAATATAATAATCTTAATATTAATTAGCTGGCCAAATCAAACGTCACACATATCACATGCAACTGTGAATGACAGTCAGAAATTAATTGGAGAATTAAGTAATGGGGCACTAAATTGCGTTGATGAACTCGGAACTTATTAAGTATAACTTTCCATTGGAAATACTCTAAAATATCTAAAAAGCGTCTTTACTACCAGCGTCTTGGCCTCTGCGCTAATACCTGAGTATGTCAATCAATCAGATCATATTATTAGTATCGATAAATAAAATAATTTCTAAACGTATTAATATAAATAACTTCGTGAATGCTTATTTAAACATCGAAGAACACTCAACAGAAATGAATATTTCCACAAAATATATTGATAATAGAAACATAATATCAATATCATTAAAAGAAATTCCTTCAGTGCAAATTCGTGGTCCGTGCACGTCCAGAGATAGCGAGGTGACAAACATTGTACGAAAGCTACCCATACTTCCCATGTCAACGTTACTATTCAGACTAGTATGTCTGCTGACGCCGACCAATAAATTCCTTACTCTGAAATATGACAAAATAAAAAGGGTTAAGGAGCATCAATTGAGGCAATATGCTTTTACATCAATGTGTAGTGTGTACCTCATAAATGACAATTTATTTTAAAAAAAATCTTTGTAAATTTGTGTACAAGGAAAAACAATTCACTGGTGAAAAAAAAAAAAATTAGGAATGAATTAAAAATTATACAAACAACTCAACGAAGTTCAGAAATTACTCACATTACAAAAGGTAATGACTGTAGCTGCTATACAATATTCAACACCGATCTCCCCATCTCTACGGCAAGTAATTATTGTTATTCTAAAGTAAGCACGCCCAGTACAACGTGAAACAAAGAAGTTCGAAATAAACTTTTTCAAATGCGAGAGTAATTCTCGAAAATTTAAAATAATGGTTTCTCAAAGTTTGACGAATGACTTTTCAACTTAGTTCATCGATAAAATTATTTTTGAGTTTAGAAAAAGCCATAGAAAGATTTATATTATTAACTGAAGACTTTTAAATCAATACGAAATAATTTATATCGTACCAGAGAGGAAACTGACTTTTTATTTATTTATAATTAATAAATAAATAAAAAGTCAGTTTCCTCTCTGGTTTCTTTTGCACACTATAAATGTACACGGAGGACTTATGCTAATACAGCATTTTCTGCCAGTCAACCGAGAAGGTGCAGAAAAAACTCGTGGTAGTGCAGTATAAGGGCTATTAACTACTATTTACGAAAAAATAAATTAAATAAATTAAAATATACCTACTTATATACATAGCATACACATACAACAAATATACCAAAATATAAAGTATATTGACTATAGTTATATTTTTTTCTAAGAATTTTTTGGTTACATTAATCACGAATAAATTTCGTACTAACATACAATCGAAGCGTTTTATTTCTACAATAGTCTTTCATAAAAGAAATGAGCTCATTTCCCACATCTTTATTGCTCAGAAGCGAACGTTGTAATCTAGGACCTTTTATGGATAGAAGAATAAAAGTTTATTTTAAGTAAATGTGCTATATCGCCGAACGCATCTTCTATACCACCAGATAGAGGTCAAATGATATTCTACCATGAATATCAAAAACCAATACATTACCAATATAAATAAAATTTTGCATACTTACATATGTCACGCCTCTCCGCCACACACATATCTCCGCCAGTTACAATCCTGACCCATATTTTGTGCTTCTTTTACATTCATGAGGCTTTTCATACATGCTCGTTGGATGTGGATACTTTTGACCTGACCTTTCTTTAAAACGTTTTCTACTTAATCGACCCTTACCAACTAGCTCATAAAAGACTTTCAAGTATAAAAAACTGAACATAGAACCAAAAAGAGAAGTATAGAAGTAGTGTAAGAAACTGGAGAAGATCGTTACCACAAATTGGCTCGTGAGCCAAATAATAATCGATAAATTGATAAAAAAATTAAGTACTTATTTGAAATCCATAGTCCCTACAGGGCAGGTGGTGGAGTCATTCCTCCTCCTTCGCGAGAAGCTAGAAGGTGGAGAAATGAAACCACGGCCTCAATACCGACCACTCTCTAGAAATTTTGCTAATCCTCATTATGATGAGAGATTGGAGCGAATAAATCTTATTAATATTTAGGCACTTCGAAATCGCCGGAAATTGAGAAGCTATAAATTGACAAATATTGTGTTATTCAACGTAGATCCGTGTCTGCTCTGAACCATATTCATTTTATCTAGTTGAATTAATACGGGTAGTATTTATACTTACCTATCTACTAAAATATTGAATAATATTTATGTGAGATAATTTATCCTCAAAAAAATATCTGATTTGTGAATTTGAATTCTTATTAAGTGTTGATATGGTCTTCCTACTTAAACGAATTGTAGTTGACATTTTCGATTATGATTTTAAATCACGACAACTTGGGCGTCTGCCCTAGGCTGTATGTAGCAGGTACAAATTATTAGATTGTGTTGTGGTGGCACCTCGCTGCCGTAAAATATTGCTTATTTCTCAGAGGAGCCATCAAAGGAACGTCTGAAAGCTTAGAAACATCAAAAAGGCTGACGTCGATACGGAAATTGTATATTTTCTCGTATTCGATGATGTAAACAAGCAATATTATTACGTCGTAGAACGCAATGAGTCCATACATGGATGTTTGAAGTTTTTCATATTAAATTTCAGTAGACGACGCAAATAATTGTATAGAGCTGAAAACCACGCGTATTTTTCGAAATGGCTGAAATTCATTTTTTAAATTCTCGACCATTACCCTAAATGTCGACCATTTTGAAATTTTCCTACAACTGAATCGACAAAAAAAAACTATATTGGCGGTATTTTTATCTATAAGGGTTCCAAAGAAGGAATAACTGAGATGTTAATTCTAGTGGTCATTGATTAGAACGCCGGCATATTAAGCCGCATTGTTGTAAGTACAAATATAACAGTACTATGCAAAACGGTGTGTTTTACATTATGTAATTACTTGGCTTGAAGTTGGTCCTATCGCATAATGACAGGTGTTACACAACTGAAGTCACGGCATGTGACGCTGATTCAGATTTAATGTAAATATGTAATTAAAATTTAACAAATTGCTGTTTCATCGGTGATTTTGCCAGCAGCTTGTCATATCGTACCAGGAATGTAATTACTATCCGAAAATGAAGCTATTCCCGTGAAAGCCGCGTTCCCGCCATATTTCTCTGCGGTGGGATTATTACTTGCCATTAATGGAAATAATCGGATTAACGCGTATTTTACAATCATTTTTACGTAACATAGTAAAATTATCAATACATGTTGTACGAGACTCGTACAAGTGAGCTCTGGACCGTCTACAGTAAAAGTTATAGTTCATAATTTTATCACTTTACAGGGTTATTTGTAAAATACCAGAAACCTCCTGGGACATCATTACAACCATTTGAGACCAACAATTTTCGTAGTACGGTTATTGCTATTTCTGGTTTTTTTAAATAAATTTTAATATATATAATTTATCATCTCTTTTAAGTCTAAGGTGAACGATGCCGTTCTTTACAGGACAGTGTAGGAAGTTAAGGTACTATTATTTATAGATTGTATAGATACATCATCCTAAATATTACGAAAAATATTGCATTAAGTAGAAGTCGTAGAACTAAATGAGTTGAGGGTTAGAAAAGGAATCATCAGAGAATATATATATTTATGACAAATGGTTTAATTGCTGAAATAGCTGTTAGTGCTGGCTAAAACCTGTCCGAAATTAGGCCGATGCTACGTCAACTATAAATGTGTTCGAATTTATACAACTAATGTAGAGACATATTATTACAATGTTTTTGATTAAGGGAAATAATGTATTACTCTACAAAAAATGGTGTTCATAGAACGAAAACCAACAGTCATATTTTTTTCATATTTTTTATACAAAAATAGTTTTAAATATTGTTAATCGTTAGAAGTATTCTTGAAATGACAAAAAATAATGTCATGTTTACATCATTTTAGAACAACAATTATACCACAAGGATCCAAAATCGAGTTAAAATAGTAATCAAACCAAAACTGGGACTTTTTTCAGGTAGGTAATAGTTAAGCATTGCCTAATTGATAGTATGTCTGAAAATAACGTTCAAACAGTTTTTTTTATTCGTGATGTTAAAACTAGCTATTTGCCTCTGATACTAACAATTGCGGGGTTCCCTAGTTAGGAACCAACCCTGAGTGCATCAACCATGTCATAGTAAACTTAAAACCGACTACCTATCATAATTAAATGCGTACACAAAATTTTGTATCTGTGATGATTGACTCTTGAAGAAATCCTTTATCTGAAATTAATCCTGGATTTCAATTCAGGTCATACTAACCATAAAAGTGCATTGTCATTAGAATTTCACCGACACGTAAAAAATCAACTCCAAAAGAGAAGATAAAAGAAAGTTACCAATCTAGCTTGGAAGATTTTACCTAAACAACCCAATATACGAAACTTTTCACAGAGGACCGTTTTATAGGGCTCTACTCTTGATACGGTTTAACAGCAAAATGCTGACTTTTTACAGAGTACTTTTAACATAAATTTATGATAAATGTTATTGTATTACAATTCTACCCTTTTCCTTATAATTCCAAGTACAGACAATTGGTTTTATACATGTTGCACCATAAACACGCCAGACTCTTTCTCGTCACTTAAGGGGAATGTATAATGTGTAAACTACTTCGATGGATTGTATTCGAATTCCATCAAATAGCTAACTATAACATCAATTAATATTAACTATGAAACTAAGCAATTCTATCTATTAGCTCTGGAACTCGGTTACAAACTGTATAGTTTCATCGGCAATAATTTTACTTGAGAGTTTCAGTGGTCAGGGTGTGTCTACACTCTATAGCGTATCCCGTTTGCCGATACACGGATTACTATTCCCAATTACTAGAGATACGTTTATCAGCACTGCAAAATAGATATTGTTCCGCTATCTTGCATCAAAATCTGCCGGGAATATGGAGTTCAAGGGTCTGATCCGGGATAATACGTCACGTGACGTAGCAGATATGAACGGATGTACGGAAATCCGCAACCACGCCGGGCGACTTCCCAGCATATAATCTGCGTCCCCGCGTGCCAAATGATACGATGAAATATTGTGGAAGTATAACATTTTGACATCGAGCAGGCAAAGCCACAGTGGTGCCAGAGTACTGCGGTTTTGCCTGAGTTGCCATAATAATGTATGATAAATAATGTAATCATACATTTGAAAATTTCTTCGCGTTTGTCCTGTCTTCACGCCGCGACAGGATTAACATTTAATGGATAAAGCCTTAATTTTTTTGGTTAATTAACGACATGTTAAGTCATCTTGTTAAAGTCAGGCAGGCGGCCGGACAAAATAATTCTTTCCAAATCCATATATGCAACATGGATGGCCTCTCTCTATTGAGATAGCTAAAGATGACCTGAAACTTAGTTATGTATTTTTTTTCCAGTGGCACTAAATGGCTTGGTATTATCTCTGCCTTGTATACAATTTCTCTATTTGGTTACAAATATAGTCATGTGATTGTAAATATGCTCACTGCGTGGTGACTTTGCGGATGTATTGGAGATTATCTCGACTCGTAAAGAAATTCCAATTGGCCTCCACCCGGAACGAAATATTTGATCAATTTCCGCACCTACACGTCGTACAATACAAGTACATATAGGTACAGAGGAGAGAGAAATATTGACAGAAGTTCGCTCAAACATTCGTGTGGCCCTGCGGATGCTAGCGAATGATCTTATGAATCCTTCTTGATTTTATAAAGTGTAAAGTATCTTAACTACGAGTATCTACATAAAATAGTGGTATCATCAAAGATTTAGATGTATGAAATGATTAAATACCCAAACCAATAACGCCCACATAGCTCTAGTAACGTAAGCAATTAAAGTCACAAATACTGCAGAGACACTTGACTGATTCAGGAGACACTGTTCCAAAGTTCTATAATTATCTGCCTTTCAAACACCTCAGGAATGCATCTCAAAATAGTATTAGCATTGAAAATCTGTACTTACTAAAGAAAAGTGTGACAATTTCGCAGAGATTGCAATACAGCTGTTGAGTGGCTCAAGAGTCCTCGCGTTTGAGAGAGTCGAGACGGGACGAGTCAGCGCTCCTCCGTTTTGTAGTGTCGCACAAAACGCTCGCACGTCGCGACGTTGTTGAATAATAAACCGAGAGTGTACTTTACAATATACAGCCCTCTTGAAACAATAACGTGTAGATACACGCAGGGTGTAACTGACAACTAGTTTCACTCTGCGTCATGTTAGAGGAAAGGAGAGCATAATGTGTACAGTTAACTACATATTCGTCGTTTCCAAATAAAGTGCAAATCAAATAATGTGATTATTTTAAGTTCAAATCATACTAATATTATAAATCCGAAAGTTTACTGTGTAAGTGTGTAAGTATGTTTGTTCGCCCTTCACGCTTTAACGGCTTAACGGATTTGGAATGTACATAGATTTTACCTAGGATCGCCCGCTATTATCAAGTTATAAAGTAGCCTATGTATTAACATAGGCTACTTTTTAACTTGATAATAGCGGGCGAAGCCGCGTGGCACGGCTAGTTTAATATAAATACGTTTCCTCCGTAGGCAACTCTTCTAAGACGTAACGTTCTGATTAATTGCGTTTGCTTGTGCAGATAATAATTCTTATAATTATGCACTCCAGGAAAAACGTGAAAAAGTAACCTTCCCTTAAAATTTCGAATAACAAACGTTATTTTTCACATCACAACTATTTTATTAAATCATCTGAAATCATTTATTAAATTTTCATCTTTTTTTTTTATTTATCTAGTTAAAATTATACATACAGTTTTAAAGTAGGAAACGTACCATCAAACCAAAAGAAGTTTGTGTTGGTACATTCACTCGCACCGATTCGACTCGACCTTTTTTATCAACTTTTTAACTTAAAATGAACAATAAATATGCAAGAAACATAATCTGAATTTGTGATTTTCGTAGTTCCAAATACCCAAACAGGAAACTCGACGCATTTCTCAAATTCAGACATAAAATATTATAGGAATAGTATTTTACGCAACGATAGCCGATTTCCTTCCATTTCTCAGCGAGATATGCAAATCCCGCCGGCTCCGGAGTGGAGCGACTTCACCGAGTGGAAGCAGGCCGAATATATTTTCTACGCGACTTACGACCGGACGGTCAATAACTGACCCAACGGCGGCTACACTTTACAAAACGAGGCACAATTGAAACTTGCGCCGTTACCCGAGCGCGGCGCGCCGCTCGTCGCTCGCCGGTCCCGGGGGACGGAAACTATTGTTCTAAATGAGTCTTAACTTTTCAATTTAGTGCGGGCGGCGTCCATTAAACTCTTAAAGAGTGTACCGACTGGACTTCGATTGTCTGTTAACGTTGTTAAAAAAGTAGCTATTTAACTTCTTTGTAGAGTTGGAAGCTTGGTCTAGCTAGACTAGTTCGTGCAAACTGGGGTGACGGAAAGTACTCGCTCTGATTGGAATTCTTAGTAAAATTAAGAGAAAATATTATTAAGAGATTCCCATCTCAGTTGAAAAGTTTTAAGAAAGTTGGACTCAGAGGGGTTTTTGTTTGAAACTTTTGGCTCGGTCTATTCAGGCGATGCATTTATAATTCGAGTTTCCATACAAATGATTTATGGATAAAAATCTAAAAGTCATAGCGACCCCATAAACTTGCTCACGATACTGTTACCAATGCTCTGTTATTCAATGAGCTGTGAATTCAAAACAGATTCCAGTAGAATGGTGCAAAATGAAAGTTCAGTGGCACACAGCGAGCGTATGATTATTTCACTATTTCTGCTCACATACCGTTTTCAAAGCATCCCTTGATATCATTAAATGTACTTTTCCTTTATACTACAAACCAGGTAACAAGCAACTACTGTCAAAAAAACTTGTTACAATTTATATCTCCAACCATACAGTAAATAAATAAAATAATTATGTTCTCAAAAGTAAAAAATCAAACCAATAAGTAAAATAACCTGAAACTTGTGTGTTCTTCTAATCAATAATAATTCCCGTACCACGACTCATTTTAATTGCCAAGAGTATCCCGAAGTCCCAATTCAGGACATAATTACAAAATTAAACCATGTTGCTAGTAAAATGGCAATCCTTTAAACCCAGCCTAATTTGACAGAGGTTTCAAACCGGCACGGCGCTGTCCGGACAAGACTCCGTCGACGGAACAAATCCATTTCTAAATGCTTTTTCCACTAATTTATTTGCAATTCAAAGAAAATTCTACTTTGCAGTAATGAAAATAAGGTTAAAAATAGTCGTTCTTGTACTAATTGGGAAGTGAGAAGGCTCGTCAGGTGGATGAAGGCTACCGCAAAACGAATTGAGAACAAGCTGAGTTGGTACGAGCCTTACTAACGCAAGCACTCTGTTTTGCATCTGGCATGTAATATCTGAAACTATTATATTATACGCATTAACGATTGTTACATAAAATTGTGGCATGATTTTGCTTTAGTATCAATTTTAATGACAATAAACCTAAATGTCCACTTGCTCTGTCAGATGCTTAACCATGAACAGTAAGTTCATGTGTTTAACGAACATAGCTGTCGAGTGAATCACGCGGCAACACCCGATCGTACTTCCGCGAAAATGGTGTTTTTATACGTGCATTCTTTTTAACCCCCGACGAAAAAGTGAGGTGTTTCATGTTTGTAGTATGTATGTGTTAAGTTTGTAGTGTGTCTGTTGCATCGTTGCTAAAAAACCAAAAGGCTGGATTTGATGATTTTTTTGTTTGAAAGGTGATTTGTTCGACAGTGTTCTGAGCTATGTTTGGTGAAAATCTGTGCAGCCATTTTCCAGAGAATGCGTAGGTTTTCTTCAAAATGTTAAATTTGTTACTTATAATAAAAAGTAACATCAATATACATACATGTTTATTAAACTGCAAAAATAAAGCATGCATAATACGAGTAACAAAACCATCCTTCTCTTGTTTATACGTACAGCCAATGCAACACGTATTCAATTGAATGGAGCGCCGAGCGTTGGGTGCGGTGACGCCAAGTGGGTAATGGGCTAAGGTGTTTCCGATTACATTTTGCTTGGACAGAAAATACTACTAATTTTAACAAACGCTGAATGCGTTTGTTAAAATTAGAAGTATTTTCTGTCACTCACAGCCCCACACTAAGTTCTAAGACTTGTAATTACTTATGAAGTAAAACACAAACTATCTTCTTAAGGGAAAATTGTGTTTCTAGTTCTGTTTTTAATAGGGAAAATGCATTATTTGTGTTTATAATCGGTTATTTACCGATAATATGTTATTATATATACCTATAATATTGTATCACTTATTATCATCGAGATTTTAAGTTTTATATTTGAACTGCTCGTTGGCTTAGTTGGGTACGCGTTCGACTTCTAAGCAGTGATGGGTTTGATTCCCGGCAGGAACATAAGCTTTCTTCCCAAGGAAAATTTGTGTTTCTGGTTCTGGTTGTCCATGTGTATGTGTGTAACGTGAACGTTTCCGGCACCTACAACACAAGTCATCGGACTTATTCTAGGACTGTGAATGTAAAAGTGTTAATAAGTGATTTTTGTTTTGAAATCTTAATTAAAAAGCGTTTAAATAAGAAAATGATATTATAGGTGTAATTCTATTGCTCTTGTGCTTCTGAAGCAAAATTTTACTAAACTAAAACGGTACAATTTTTTTTATTTGCTATATATATTTTTTATGGCTAATTGTTGACCACTAACTCATGTGGAATGTGAAGATGTGGTCAACGATGGAGGCAATACAAACCCAATAATCAGTTCAGAAGTCAGTAACTGAACTGATTCTTGAGATTCCAAGGAAGAATCTAGCCGGTTTCTCAGAAGCCAACAGTGCGCGCATTCGCTATTTATGGCTCCTCGCGAGGCTCCGGATTGCCGTATGAATATGTGAAGTGCCCCCGACCCGCATACACCATTACACATTTATCAATGTAGCACAATATTTCGGTACTATATGTTGCCAAGGCAGTGAATGTATTCTAAGTATTCAATGTCCAATCGCTGAAACGAGATGCTTACTTGTTAACATCTGTTTTCAGCGACTGGACTTCGATGCTACGGGTACTGGGTTCGATAAGGAATAGGGACACAATATTTCTCACTGAGCTTTTGGCCGGGAGTGGGTGTGAGTGTGTGTGATATGGATTTTTTTATCTATGCCTTTTTTACACGCTAATTCTCAAATCTTAGCACGAGGCTGAGAGTCTAAAAGCAATTGTTAATAATACATTTTTGGATGAAAATCTAAAACTTTAAGAATCTTTGTCCTGACACTTAGAGACAACGCACAGCCTAAACCGCTGGTCGTAGAGCCTTGAATTTGGAGGGTACATTTGTCTGAGTACATAGAGGTGTACTAAGAATAGATTTTGGAAGTTTTACAGAGCAACAGAAGCCAATACAACCAGTTTTAGAATTCTTGTCTGTCTATCTGGATGTTTGTACGCGCATCACGCAAAAACTACTGCATGGAATCGAATGTTGATTTCACCCATATATTGCAACAGGTCTAACTTATAATATAGGCTTCCATTTTACTGCACTGTCTGTCTGGATGTTTGTACGCGCATCACGCAAAAAGTACTGCTTAGAATTCAATGCTGTTTTCACCGATGTATTGCTACAGAACTAATTTAAAATATAAGTTCAATTTCACCGCAGAAAAATATCTTATTCTCACTGCTTTCAATTTAATATTGCCCGGATCTCACGTTCTGTGAAAGCTACTACGCGGAACAAACTACTAAACAAATTTTCATACGGTTTTACGAGTCGATTAAAATTTGCCTGAAGCGATAAAAAAACTTTATTTCATTACAATTGGATTACAATTGGAAAGAAAAGTTATTATCAGTTTTAATTCATTGATAAGTCGCCAACATATCTATTCTATACTATTTTTTTTTATAAGAACTTAATAAATTTAAATTGCCTGTTGGTTTAGTTGGGTGAACGTTCGCCTTCTTAGCTTGGGTATCGGGTTCGATTCCCGACGGGAACACAAGTTTCCTCCCCAAGGAAAATTTGTGTTTCTGGTTCTGGTCGTGATTGTGTGTGTAATGTGAATGTTTGCTGGGAATCCTTGCAAAGGTGAAACGGTACTTCACTCCAGAACAATTGGTCGACCTGTACCAAGCGCAGAGGAGTACCTATTATATATAAATTTGGAGTATTTCGTCATCTTCGGGACGGTTCAGCTAAGTACAAGCTTGATGCTCTTGAAGTTATTGAGCAAAGAGCCAAGAGACTTAATAACAGCGATCAGTTGACTAATGCAAAATTTCAGAGCTTAGGGCATTGTCGCATGGTGGCGAGTCTCTCGGTATTTTATGCATAATGTATCTGACATTTCGGAGAGTGAACAACGGAATTACACAATCTAATTCCCCCATCACCATTCTCTTAGGACATCAAGACAGTCTGCTAAGTGACACCACTATATAGTAGACATTCCACAAATGCGGACGAATCGTTTTGCTTCCACATTCATTATGCGAAGCGCTAAGGAATGGAACTCTTTTTTGAGTCTGAGTTTCCTGATAAATAAAATATGGGAGTCTTTACACCAATTAACTTTAAGGACACCACTTTAAGGCGGGCTCCATGGTATAATGGACTCCGCGTAAAGTGGTGTCTTTCGATACACAATACAATAAAATACAATACAATACAAATACTCTTTATTTCACACCAAGAAAAATAATTATTAACAATAGAAAAAAAATACAATATAGCAGTACACTAGGCGGCCTTATCGCTAAGCATCGATCTCTTCCAGGCAAGCTTAGGATGGAGAGGATAAAAAAGATTAATAAAAACTGATCAGGGGTGCGGCAATGATCATTATACATGCATTCTTTTAAACATACATATAATCAAACAAATCCTATAAATATATAGTTACATACATAAATAAATAAAAGATAAATACAAAATATATAATTAATATACAATACACATATAAATATTATAATTGACATAATTAATATAATACTATAGAAGCCGTAATTATTACGGGCTCTAGAGCTGGTGAAGTAGTTTTCATACCATACGTACCTATCATTGCCAACAACTGAAACTCTTGCAGTTTCCCGTGAGCGTATGTTTCGCTATGACCATCAATAAGTCGCAAGTTCAGACACTTTAAGCCGCCCGGTGTCGATCTCAGAATAAACTGTTTCTCTCACGGACATCTATATTATGTTGCTTGCTCACGGGTCACTAGCTCAGATCGTTTGTTTATAATGGCTCCTGGGTCAAACAAGTTAAGAACATCAAAAGATGCGTCTATAAAAATATTTAGTTTTTATTGTTTTATTTTGTATAACAAGAAACTCTACGCTACGCCTGAGAAAAATATGATGTACTCCTACGTTCATTTTAAAACCCATGTTCAATGATACCACACATGGCTTTACATCTTTGAAAATATTATGCATGTTCGCAAAAATATTGGTAAATATAAATTAAGAAGCGACGAACACAATCTTAATACTATATATAAGCATAAAATTACAGTGCGCGCGTTTAGATTAAGTAAAACGAATAAATCTTTTATGGCAAATGGGGTTAGATTTTGCAATAGAATTCCTAAAATCAAGTAACTGAATTACCACTGGGAAAGTTCAAATCTGTAATAAAACGAGCATTAATTAAGAAAGCTTACTATAAAACGATCGACTATATGAATGACAAGGATGCATGGAGGAAAACTGCACAAGCGCTTTATATATATATATTTATAATAACACCTAGGTTAATAAAATTATGTATTAGAGTTTAAGAATGTTTTTTAAAAATAAATATGAAAAAATGCGCCGCTGAGTTTCTTGCCAGATTCTTCTCGAGATAGCTGTAATTTTGCGTATCTGGCAATAGAATCATTAACTTTCTTGAGTGCCTCGTTGGAGCCCATGTAAATAAACAATTTAGATTTTGATTGACTGGGTGCTACTTAATAAAATACAATCAAATGTGAAATTTTAGAAGATGTTTGTAACTCAATTACGTCAAAAACTGCTTTGAATGAAATTACACAAAGATAATACCGGGGTTAACACATAAGATGGAACGTTTTACCCACTACGCGGACGAAGTCGCGAGCAGAATATAGTTAAAAATAAATTTATCAATATTTTTTGGCAGGCGTACATTAAGATCGTGCAATAGGGGATGAAATTGGGTGGCTTTTAAGGCCCGAAAAAAGTGTATTCGTGCTATTAGTGACGTGCGTATAGCGAGAGCTGTAAACCAGTTTATCAGAAACTTCGAATATTAACGATGCCGTCTCTTTACATTCACGAGTTATCGCTGTACGTAAGTAAAGCAATGCTTAGACAGCTACGATCTACAAGACTTAAAAGCAAAATACCAACATTAAAAAATATTTAATAAGTTGGATTTTTTTAAATTTAATATTTATCATTTTATTTCAATTGTTTTTGTTGTCATACTCACTGTAACTTATAATATTGTGGAATATTTGATAAAATTTGTGGAAATTTTATAATTCATGACATTTATCTATATTATACTAGCCGTGCACCGCGGCTTCGCCCGCTAGCCTATGTGTTAATCCTAGGTATAATCTACCTATCAAAGTAGCCTATGTGTTAATCCTAGGTATAATCTATGTACATTCCAAATTTCATCCAAATCCGTTCAGCTGTTAAACCGTGAAGAGGGAACAAACATACTTACACACTTATACACACACAAATTTTCGGATTTATAATATTAGTTGGATTATATAAATTATTCAAGTTCTTAAAATATCGAATGCCCTGTGAGGTGAAACATAGCGCATAACACTAACTTTAAGACCTGCATGCAACATGTTTACCTATGTTTACGATGAATAAATAATTTGAATTTGAAAGTTCATATGGAAGGTGTTTTTATTTATGAAGTTAAAGTGATGAAAATTTTATCTGAGTAGAAAATGAAAAGTAATATTCTACTAATATTATAAATCCGAAAGTTTGTGTGTAAGTGTGTAAGTATGTTTTTTCCCTCTTCACGCTTTAACGGCTAAACGGATTTGGATGAAATTTGGAATGTACATAGATTAAACATAGGATTAACACATAGGCTACTTTTTAACTTGATAATAGCGGGCGAAGCCGCGGGGCACGGCTAGTGATTAATAAGTCATTGTAGTAAATTAGAAATAACTACAGTAACTCGTTGTAGTAAATTAGAAATAACTACTCTAAGTCTAATAAGTCATTGTAGTAAATTAGAAATAACTACTCTAAGTAGTTAACTACTAATATTCACACTGATATTACAAATCCTAAAGTTTATGTGTAAATATGTTAGTGTGTAAGTATGTATTTTTCTCTTCACACTGCAACGGATAAACAGATTCGGCTGAAATGTCTAATGTACATAGTTTATACTCAGGATTAACACATAGGCTACTTTTAAACTTAATTAACACGGGCAAAGTCGCGGGTCACGACTAGTACATATAAAATTACTAGCCGTGCCCCGCGGCTTCGCCCGCTATTATCAAGTTAAAAAGTAGCCTATGTGTTAATCCTAGGTATAATCTATGTACATTCCAAATTTCATTCCAATCCGTACAGCAGTTAAAGCGTGAAGAGGGAACAAACATACTTACAAACTTATACACAAACTTTCGGATTTATAATATTAGTAGGAAGTAGGATAGCAATATTAGTATACGGAAATGAACATCCATTACTGTTAATGAATGTTAATTTTCGTAAATACATTGGCATGTTCCTTATAGCTTTTGATAAATAAACAGTAGCATTAATAGTCATTAAATTTAAAATGCATTATAATTTGCATAAATAAAAATTATGCGGGGCAACTTATAATGGCAAAAGCACTAAAAACAAGGATATCGCTCCAATCTCGTTTATAACATTTATTCTAAAGCTAAATTATTTGAAAATGAGGTCATTAAGTTTTATTGTAAGCCAGAGCTTTAGAGGTTTAAAAGCAATAACTTTTTATTTACAACTTTCTTCAATGGCCTCGTACCTACAGTTGTAGTACTAAATGTAAGTGTAGGATGTTAATTATCATCATAATACTAACTTTCTACAATAAAGATTAATTACTCATACTCATACTCATACTCATACTCATACGTTTATTTGCAAACTAAGTGTTACATGGGTCTTATTCTAAGTAATCAGAACTTAAACTTAGCCGCCTTTTACAACCATAGCAAATTACTTAAAAAAAATTGTCTTTGTTTTTTATGATGTTATGTATAAACAACATGATAAAAAACAAAGAAAAAATATTAAATTATCCGTATCTGGAGAATCATTCGTACAGACCAGATAGTAAGTATATTATTACTTCAATTAAGTATTTATTAATTAATATACATAAATTATCAATTATATTATAAATTTATGTTTGGTTTTAAATTCAAGGAATTTAAAATTATGCGTATTCTGGCTCTACAATTACGCTTGCGTTAGTCATAATTATACATGGTCTATGTATGTCACGGTACATATTCCAGGGTCTAAACTATTTACATACAAATATACCTCTTATGTATAACACCAACTTTTGCTATTATAATATTAGTATGATGCAAACTTTACAGACAGAGTAGCAGACAATATAAACTATAATATAAACCTAAACTCTATCACATTTACAGCTCTGGCTTGTATCGTATAACTAAGAGGGGTTAGCTGTAACAACAGAACTTCAGCTGCAGCGCTTGTTATTATATTCATTTAAATCATAACTAGTTTACGAAACGATTTATTTTCTTACGATTCCTAATCTAGGTTGTAGTGTGCGTGCGTAATGAAATAAATTGAAGTGTAGTACATAAAACCCAACTTTTAATTGCCCGCGATACCAACGCGTTCCACTTGCTTGATTCTTAGTGCCTGCCTAGAACTTTATTTTATTTCTTTCTTTGAAACTGCTGATAATTGCCAACCTCGTTTGCCACAATTTCCTGTTCCCTGTGGATAGAGTTGGCGGATTGCCTACAAAATAGCTTGAAGTTAGATCCGCGTTAGCAGCGTTTGTCGCATCGTCTATAGCACGTCTATAGTGTGAAAAGCATTAAGAGCTGGCTGCGCTTTAGTCTGAACACAATTGTCATCACAAGCGATTAAATAACATATGTTCGTGTGTAAAACTTGTGTTCCCACCAAGAATCAAACCCGATACCCGCTGATAAGAAGGCAAACGCGCTACTAAGTTTAAACATATGTGTGTGTTACTAAGAAAAACTCAATTTGAAATGCCCGTTGCCTTAGGTACTCTCTTACGTGAGTTTTTATATAAAAATCACTTATACCTACATCGATGTGCAATCAAGTGTTTTTGAACAGAAGTAACAAAATCCATATATTTTTTGTATCAATGTGCACGGATATTCGGTATACAATTAATATCGATAAATAATAAAACAATATCGATAAAGAGATGTGACGTCGAGCTTTAAAAATTAAGAGTTGACGCATCACTGCAATGTCAGCGATAAGCGACCAGCGGGGACAGACCTGGCCGTTCAGCAAAGTCAGTAAAAGCGCGAGGGATTCGACTGGCCTGCGCTGGAAGCGAAGGGTCAGCGTTAGTTGGTCGGTTGAAATCATAGTTTGAACACACGCCCTGCAATCCGTGGACGTTCCTGGCTATGTCATGACATTAGTTTAATTTTGAAATATTATTGAAGTGAAACTTTGACGATAAGTGGTGAGAGTGTGATGAATAATTGAATACTATACATCGTGTTTTTTTTCTTTTTTTTTTTTTTTTTTATTCTCGATAGGCAAGCATTTGACCACCATCTCACCTCATGGAAAGTGACGATGTGGTCGAAGATGGAGCATGCTTGCCTAGAAGATACCTGTTCACTCGAGATTTAAAGACTCCTAGATTGTACTTAACGGGAAACACAGACTCGGGCAAAGAATTCCATTCCTTAGCAGTACGTATAATAAATGTGGAAGCAAAACGCTTTGTACGCAACCTTGGAATATCGGTGTGAAATACTGTCTCACCTTGGCAAGAATTCCAAGCTTTTTTGCGGCCAATTGAGCTTTCGACTCAATATACGTGCCGAAATTGAGTGTTGACGTCAAGGTGATGCCAAGTAGCTCAAGACTGTGAGTTACTGGCACGGATACATCTCGGAAAGTAGGAGTCAGATGAAATTGGCTCCGCTTCGCAGAGAATAGACACGCCTGAGTTTTGGTGGCATTAAACCTAACCAAGTTGGCATCGCCCCAGTCTGAGACTGCCTTCAAGGATAAGTCTGAGCGCTGAACCATGTCCTCTCTCAGAGACTGAATTTGATCCCTATTAGCTCGAGCATCAGATATATAGCTCTCTACAACTGTGCTGTCATCCGCATACCCAAATGTCCCGGGCTGAAGCAGGTCATTTATATGCAGCAGGAATAGTGTTGCAGAGAGAACCGACCCTTGAGGGACTCCGGCATTGATAGCCAATAGATCGGACGAGCAGCCATCAATGACCACTCGAATCGATCGATCCCTCAGAAAGTCCGATATCCACACACAGAGACTAATGGGAAGACCGTATGTCGGAAGCTTGCTTAAAAGGCTATCATGCCAAACCCTGTTATTGTAATATTCACTATAATGAATAGTCATAAGCATGTATAAAAAGAAAATACTTGAGGATATTATTATAAAGCCTATTTATATGCCTATTATATGTCTCATCCCTGCTGCAGCAGAGATTAATACATCTTTCCCTGAGGAGCCGGAGAAGAGAGCAACGGTGATGTCAGCGTAGTAAATAAGGTTGGAGGATTCATTGGTCATTAGGTGATAGACTTCGTGTACGTTTACATGTAGCTCATGTGCTGACCAAATTTTAGGACTGATTTCACATTAAATGCCTGTTGTGGGCTAAGTGTTTTTTATTGTATTAGACATTATACCAATTAGCGTAAATTATTGCATTAAGTTGTTCAGTTTTTTTTTTCATCGTGATCACTTTGAATTTCACAACGAAAGACTAAATTGTGCATTCAGGGATCATAAAATAAGATTTTGTTTATGTTTCTGGCTCAATAAACTATACGTCTACCTAATCAAACACGTCATTTGTTCTCTCAATACAATAACTAATAGTGTCCTACAGCATGCGGGTGTATGGTCACCTCCTCACAGTTTATGAGCGCCGACTCTTTGCTGGTTCATTGGTTGTTAATTAAAGTTTTTTCTTTCTTTTCAGCGTTTTCCATCGTTTTGCTGCCAGCTTACTAGCACAATTGAAAGTGTAATATATAAAGAAAGTGCTCTAAAGATTTCTAGTAAATTGTCTGGAAATTGATGTACTTTAGCCAGTTAGCTTTTGACCATAATGTCACCTGATGGTAAGTGACGATATGATCGAGAATAGTAAACACTTTTGTATTCCGATATGTACAATCAGGGAGGATAGAAACTTCAATGTAAACGTGTTTTTTCTGCTGTTTTTTTTTAACACATACAAGTTTTTATGTCATCTGTACTGTAAAAAATAAAACCTTATATTTTAATTCAGGGAATCACTCAATGCAGTGATTTTTGTGACTAGTTATGGATATAGTACTAGTATATATAAAGTAGCTTTGGATTGTACTCATTTCGGAATACACTCAAATTTTTTTTTTGGTAAGCACTTGGCCGCTATCTCACTTGATGGAAAGTGACGATGCGGCCGAAGATGAAGCATGCTTAGAAGATACCTATTCACTCTAGACTTGAAGACTCCCAGATTATACTGTTCGGGGAACAAGGATGCGGGCAGTGAGTTCCACACCTTTGCCGAACGGATAACAAATGTTGAAGAAAAACGCTTTGACCGGATATGAGATATGTCAACCATATATGGATGACGTTGGTTTGATTGTCTTGTGGTCCGATTATAATTACTTGTAGAATGGTTTACATTTAACTTTTAGTTTCGCTGATTATCTATATATCTTAAATATATCTTTGAGCTGAGGTTTGGCGCAGTGGTTTTTATTTCTCTCAAAATATTTCGTCCACGGTCACTGTTGACGGTCAGCTAAAAGTGTATCACAACTGTCTCTCGTCCATATAAACTTTTCATAATATACAATTAGAACACGGAGAAACGTGGCTCGAGTTTATCATAAAAGTATCTGCGTGTCTTTTAAGCTTTTAATAATTATAATGAATCAAGGTTAAAAGTAGCCTATATATTTATCCTAGGCGTAAACAGCATATATTCAAAATTCATTATTCAAATATGTGCAGCCATTGCGGCGTAAAAAGTATCAGAAAAGGTTGTCCGCCGGAAATAGCCTCCAAAAATGTTACTGCTATTATACGTTTATTTTTTTATTGAAACAGAGCGTGTCCTTATCCCAAAATCAACAGAGGCTCGTCATGTGTAATATAAATAACTGGTTCAGGGGAGTAATATATGCAAGTCATTGCAATTTTTATACCATTTAAACAATTCTTTACAAACTCTTTCTATTCGAAAATGGAATATTAAGGTTACTTTATAACGATGCAGTCACTTGCTTGAGTGAATACAGTCAAGGTTTACATTTCATAGTGAAATTTCAACGATAGGGTGAAGATGCCGAATATGAGATACCATTTTTATTTTTGTCTATAAAAAAACAACTCTTACACTTAGAGTTTCACAAACTATATTTGTGAATAGGGAATTTAATATATATTAACAATATAGTTGCTATTTAATCTTAATTGTAAAATATTTTCAGTAATATTAGATAAAATAAAAAATGGCCCAAATTACGTCTTAGCCAAAGGGTCTCCTATTATGAGATACTAGAGGTTGCTAATATGAGATAGTATCTTATATTAGGTTTCTACAATTTTAAGGTTTAGAAAATGTATAAAAACCAAAATATACTCAATGAAATCACAGTTTTTATTTGCACTTAATAATTAAATGAATCTTAGAGTAACAGTCTTCATATTAAAAGAGATCTAAATTAGTCGTTTGCCTTAACTAATGATCAAAGGTAGATTTAATCTATATCAGCCACTTAATTATAATCACAGCGATACTCATAATGGCACATGTTTAACAATATCAATTAATCAACAATAGATAACAGTAAGATCTCTTCAAGAGGATTCATAATTTTACATATCCAAACATAAAGAACACAAAAAACAATTTGCTGATACGTCTCCACAGCCCTCATGAGTCCACTTGAAACAACTCTGACAATTAGCCCATTTTTCTTCTCTCGTTTCTTCTGAGAACTTGCCACTGCAGAATGGACACTCAGCGTCATAAGATTCATCACAACTGCTTTCTGCGAGCTCTGGCAAGTCGTCATCTTCAGAACTGGAACTGTCTGACTCTTTAGTTTTCTTTACAACTTTTTTATTCTTTTTTTTAGCCTGTGATTCCTTTATTGTCTTTTTAGAGCCTTTCTTCTGACTTTTTTTTGTTTTACTTTTCTTTCTTTTTATTTAAACTCTCTATGAGTGTTTTTTATATGGAGATGCAGTAATTATGTTAGCTGATCTAGTCCTGGTTTTTTTGGCAGAATCGTTCCGAGGCAGTCTGCCTTCTCATATAACCCCGCAGCCACTTTTTGCCAGCAGATGCTTTCACCACGCTGAAGGGGTGTTTAAGACCATTTTTGATAGCTAACTGAAACGCCATGTATTTTATGTCCTTCAGACGTAAACCATAAAATCGTCCATCCATTTCTTTGCAATATTTTTATAGCTCTTCTTCTAAATGGTCAGGTAAGGCTGGACGTCTCCCCATACGAACCTTAACAAGTACTTCTGCATGGTCATCCTTCTTGACGTAGCGCTCTAGGGTACCCTAAGGAACACCAATTTTTTTTGTTGCCCTTAGGTATCCCATCTGCTTGCTTCGTACTGCATTCACGTCTCGTATCATGGCACTGTGATCCCACGTTTTTCTTTTGATTGGAGCCATCTAAAATATAATAAAAAAACATTTGATCAAAGACCTTATACTAGCGCCGCACCTGGATCCTAATATGAGATGTCTCATTTTAGGAACCTTAATGTGTCTCATATTGGGAATTTATCAAAATTTTACAAAATCGCTGCCTACTCTTTTGTTGACAAAGAAAACACAATAATATGGCATCCGTTTCTTAAAATTGACCGTATTATGGATACAATGAAAGTAAATTAAAAGAATTTAGTGAAATTATAAAGTTCTTACATACCTCGTAAACATTTGATGACAAAATTTTGTTTCTGTGGTTCCACAAAAAACCGTACGCCCACGTACTAACAGCGCCACTGGCCGGCGCGCACTTACACACGATTAGAGCGGTTACTATGTTGCTTCGGGTGACACTAGCGCCAAATAGTTGCCGTGAATAGTTTGGGCAAAACCTTGCTACCTCACATTTGGCGCCTATCTCATATTCGGCATCTTCACCCTATGGTTTGTATGTTCTCGTTACAACACGTTCTAGTATAAATCATCTGTTGTTGGAGCTAGATGGAAACTAACATTCTATAGTAAAAAAACGATACGGTTTCTTAACTGGCGGGAACTTAGAGGGTCGTTGTCTGCTCGCGTCCGGGGGATTTAGCCCTAGTTGTCCTCCACGTGACCCTTGGGTGGTGCCAAGAGCCACCAAGAAATAATTAGGTGGGAGGCTTCGGCCGCCGTCGTAGTTTAGCCAGCTACGAAAGGCTGCCCCACCGCCTGTGTAAAATCCTGAGTTTAATCATTGGGATGTGATCGACCGGATGTGAGGAACTGATGATTCACCTCAGGGGGGCTCGGGCGTCCCCGCAGTCTCCGAGCAAGCTCCTTATTCCCGTAGGCACTCCATATTTCTCGCCATTGTTGATATTCCAACTCCTCGTCTGCATTTACCCGTCTTACCTATTCACAAATAATGAAGAAAAGTAAACGAAAGAGCAAGTTAAAACGGCAGATGCACGTCCTCACGTTGCAAGTGCACCTCACCAATATACGTGGGTTGCACTCAAATCTCGAAGCGGTCCATCATCATCTTGAGACCTCGAAACCGCACTTGCTTTTTTTGACGGAGACGCAGATTCGCAAACCATCTGACACGGCTTATTTGGACTACCCAGGCTACATCCTGGAGCACCGTTTTGTCCCACGCGCTGGTGTGTGTGTGTATGTGCGAGATGATATTTGCTGTCTGCGTCTTCGTAATATTGAACACCCCAAATTCTCTGTGGCTTGGATACTGGTGGACACTGGCATAGAGAAAATTATCTATGCCTGTGTCTACCGGTCTCATAGTGGAGATTGTGAACTGCCCGTTGGCTAAGTTGGTGAGCGTTTGCCTTCTAAGCAGGGGTATCGGGTTCGATTCCCGGCGGGAACACAAGTTTTCTCCCCAAGGAAAAATTGTGTTTCTGGTTCTGGTTGTGATTGTGTCTGTGATGTGAATGTTTCCGGCACCCACGACACTTGTGTGGGGCTGTGAGTGTGAAAGCGTTTATGTTATGTTATGTTTATGTGACACAACTCAGTTGGCTGAACATCTCAGTGAAGCTGCAGATTTGGCTCAAATGAGCTATCCTGAGGCTCAGTTGGTGCTTCTGGGGGACTTCAATGCTCACCATCAAGAGTGGTTAGTCCCACACCAGTTCACTGATCACGCGGGAAGAGAGACGCAAAGGCTAGCTTTGACGCTTAATCTCTCCCAGCTCGTCCAGGAGCCTACTCGGGTGCCTGACATTGACAGCCATACTGCCAACTGCCTCGATCTGCTGATGACAACTGAATCAGACCGTTACTCAGTATCAGTATCTTCACCGCTTGGTAGTTCTGATCACTGTCTGGTGAAGTCCGTCTCAGTTTACTCCCCGCCGGATCCCAGCTGTAAAGGTACAAGGCGTGTGTGGAGATATAAATCAGCAGATTGGGACGAGATGCGGCATTTCTTTTCTTCTTATCCTTGGCGGCAAGTTTGTTTTTCTTCAAAAGACCCTACCAATTGCGCAACTGCTGTTTCTGAGGTCATCAATCAGGGAATGGAGTATTTTATTCCATTCCCTGATAAGTCTCTAAACGGTAAAGCTCGGCCCTGGTTTGGATCCGATTGTTTACGTGCTGTAGTACTTAAACATGAGGCATTTTTGGCCTGGGCTGATGCTCGAAAGCGTAAGTCTCCTGACACAAAGGCATTGAAGCGAAAATTTAACGTTGCTGCCAAGATATGCAAGAAAACATTAAAGAAGGCCCGCTTCGACCACGTCAGCAGTATAGGGACCAAACTGGCTTCTTACCCCGCTGGTAGTAAAGCGTTTTGGTCCTTAGCTAAATCAGTTGAAGCAAACTTCTGCCGCTCCTCACTTCCTCCTCTGCTGAAACCTGATGGTTCGCTAGCTCACACTGCCGATGAGAAGGCTAACTTATTTGCGAACCTTTTCGCAGAAGCTTCACGTCTAGATTGTTCTGGTGAGGTACCTCCAAGCCTGCCTCACTGCGGGGTTTCCATGCCTAAAATTCGCATCCGGCAAAAAGAGGTACTAAAAACACTTCCGAGCTCTAGACGTGAACAAAGCTAGGGGTCCTGATGGTATACCAGCAGTTGTGCTTAAAAACTGTGCTCCTGAGTTGTCTCCGATATTGACACGCCTGTTTCGAATTTCTTTTGACGCCGGCCAAGTCCCGTCGTGCTGGAAGCTTGCCAACGTACAACCTGTACCAAAAAAAGGTAGTCGTGCTGAACCTACCAATTATAGGCCCGTATCTATAACCTCCCTGCTTTGCAAAACGATGGAGAGGGTGATTAACAACAGGCTCTTGGCATACCTAGAACAAAATGATCTACTTAGTGACCGACAATACGGGTTTCGCCGAAATCGGTCCACTGGTGATCTTCTAGCGTATGCCACACACATTTTGAGCGAGGCCATTGAAAAGCAGGGTGAGGCTTTAGCTGTGTCATTGGACATCTCAAAAGCTTTCGATCGGGTCAGGCACGACGGCCTTCTTAACAAGCTCCCATCATTTGGATTGCCTGTGGGTTTGTGCACATGGATATCTGATTTCTTGAGGGAACGGTCGATTCGAGTAGTTGTAGATGGATGCTCGTCCGACCAAATGGCCATCAATGCCGGTGTACCTCAAGGATCCGTACTCTCTGCAACACTTTTCCTACTTCATATCAATGATCTGTTGAAACCCGGTACCTTTGGGTATGCAGATGATACGACAGTAGTTGCAAGGTACGTACCTAACGCTCGCGCAAGTAGTGTAGATATCCAGCACCACCGTGAGGATATGGTTGAACAGCTAAACTTGTCCAACTGGGGTGATGCTAATATGGTTAGGTTTAATGCTTCTAAGACTCAAGCGTGTCTATTCTCTGCTAAAAAAAGCCAGTTTCTTTTAGCTCCCATCTTTTGTAATGTGCCCATCCAGATAGGCAATCAACTAGAACTATTGGGTGTCAGTTTGGCATCCAACCTCAACTTTGGTTCGTATATCGAATCTAAGGCCAAAGTAGCTGCTAAAAAACTTGGTATTTAGTCGAAGGTCAGGCGGTACTTCACACCGGGACAGCTTTTAAACTTGTATCAAGCGCAGGTCCGGTCGTGTATGGAGTACTGCTGTCACCTGTGGGATGGTTCTGCCAAGTATCAGCTGCGGGCTTTGGATTCGATAGAGAGACGCGCAAAGAGGCTAATTAACAATGACGCTTTAGTTGAAGCCAGATTGCAAAGTCTTGAACATCGGCGTAAAGTTGCAAGCCTATCGGTATTCTATAAAATACATTTCGGTGAATGTGCTCAGGAACTACACAACCTTGTTCCCGCTTCACCTTTTTTCCACCTTTCATCTAGAAGAACGGCGTCGCGTCACCCATTTTTGGTTGAGATACCGTTCATTCGGACGAAACGTTTCGCGTCTTCGTTCATTTATAGAACAGCAAAAGAATGGAACGCTTTGCCGTCGTCTGTGTTTCCCGAAAGGTACAATTTGGGTGTGTTCAAAAGTAAAGTGAATAGGTATTTACTAAGCAAGCGTGCTCCACCTTAGACTACATCGTCACTTTCCATCAGGTGTGATTGTGGTCAAACGTTTGCTTGGTCTGTAATAAAAAAAAAAAAAACTTTCGAAGCGCATTATTTATTACTTAACTTTATCATTCAAAATAAAAATCAAAATCGCGTATTCACATGGGCCCCAAAGAGGCAATCATGAAAGGGAATGACTAGCATTTTATTTTTAATGCAGAATTTGACCGCTATCTCACTTGATGGAAAGTTATGATGCGGCCTAGGATGTGATGCTTGCTTAGAAGATACCTATTCACTCGAGACTTGAAGACTCCCAGGTTGTACCGTTTGAGGAACAAAGACGCAGGCAAAATTATAAGCTTATATCTAGTATTAAGATTGTGTGCGACGTTTCTTACTTTATATTAATCAATATATTGGCGAACATGTATAATATTTTCAAAGATGTAAAGCGAAGGCATGGTAAGTATACTTGTGTCTTTAAAGAATTCGCTGAGAGATTCGCGCGGACCCATTTCATAGATTGCACGAATTGCATTGAACCTGGTATGGTTAATCAATATGATAAATTGCGTCACGTGATTACATCCAAGTAACCAAAGATTTCTCATGCATGTAAGGTTTCGCTTAGTCATCAGGCAAACATAGCAAGACGTTAGTCTGCTAATTGACATCTGCAGTCTCACTCGGAACATTGAATAACAAAGTTAGGTGTATGACTGCAGTATGTGTACATAATTTCCCTGAAACTATAAGTCCATATGGTAATTACATTCGAATTTTTCTAATGATATTACATAATAATTGTATACGAAGAATAACGCCCTGTAATATTACGGAGTTTTGAAACTGCGTAGAATTTCGAGCAGCTCCAAAACTTGTAAGCGACACTCACTACGGACGAGCTACGCCGTAGCCGCGTAGCTGTTCTACACTTAATCCTACAAAAGCGTACGTGACGTGCAACCGAATGCAGCTGCTTTATTATGTTAGTGAATAATGTCTGTTTGAGCAGCTCACCCGAACTAAAAGATAAGTTTTTTATGCTATTAAAGCATGACGTTGTATAGATGGTAAGCGTCACATGCATTGGCAGAGCCACCCGTCATATTGTACAACAAAGTGGACAACCGTGTCAAGTTATCTTCTCAAAACTTTAATAACATAAACGCTTTCACACTCACAGCTCCATACTAAGTTCGATGACTCGTGTCGTGGGTGCCGGAAACATTCACATCACACACACAATCACAACCAGAATCAGAAACACAAATTTTTCTTGAGGAGAAAACTTGTGTTTTTAACCGGGAATCGAACCCGATACCCCTGCTTAGTAGGCGAACGCTCACCTAACTAAGCCAATGGGCAGTTAATGTATGTCTTATATGACTATTTTCTCGTAGGAGGAAAAATAGGATTTCCCTATAACCTACTATAATAGACCTACAATGTAGTGGTCTGCAAAAGTAATTTTAGTTTTCAGGAAAAAAATATCGAAATGAGCTTTAGTGGAATTTACCTCGCAACGAGTGTTTCTCTACCCACCATCAAATAACTATCCAGGAATTTAGAATACAAGTATTGATCAACAACATATAATTGTAAATTCAATTGAAATGTATTGAGCCGCGATCACATTCAGTAAACAACCGCAATTTAAACTCAATCCCAGATAATGCCAGTCAACAAGTTTGTTAGTATGCCGCGCGTGTTGTTTCAATAATATAGAATTACAAATCTGATGTGGGATTTGATTAATTTGAAATTCTAAGCGTAAAGTAATTTTCCAAATTTTGGTAAAGCGAAACGTAGGTTATAATTGTAGCAGCGTTTGTATGTATGTGTTTGGATTCTACAATCGCCGCACAGCGCGCTCGATAAAACATGGAAGTTATATATCATTGGATTTGATATAATTCTTCGATTGTCACAATTTTGCTTTTTTTAAAACAAAACACTTTTTGGTTTATGGGTCGTTGCACTTCATAAATACCACCAGCATTTTGGGACTCTTTGCATAAGGTAAGTAGGTACTTGAGTTTATATACATATAGTTATATATTTGTTATATTTTTCATACACTGAAATTGTTTACTCGTGTAATGCTCATGCCATTGTTATCGTTGATATATAAACTACAAAGTGACAACAATTAATTTTATGATACAAAAAAATCTCTGAATTTCTCGCGATGTGCTTCAAACATTCTTCAAGTGCTTCAAACATTCGTCATCGATACATCGAAGCAGTGCGCTCAAATTTCGATCAAACTGCCTATTAATCCATACAACAAGTTTCTAAGCAACTTATTAAAGATAAACTAGACCAAAAGTAAAGTTAATCCTTTCAGTTTTCTCTACACTAATCACTTCAAAATTTTATTACTCAGAACAATGTTGAAACATTAAATTCTGTTTGTTAAAGAAGTCCACCTCACGCTTACTTACAAGAAGTCTTTTTACCTCATTTTTTGACGAAGTTTTCAGTTATTCACCTCCGTTTAAAAGGTGTCAAAATTATAATAAGAATATGTTAAAAAGTCAGTATTTTTAGTTCAATTTACAATGTTATGTTTTTCAATTAGCTTGATAGAGAGCGGCTCTTAAAGGCGTTTAAAAATAATAGCCGATATAAAACGCATTAACTGCCGCTGAAAAATATTTATCCTCAGCCGAGCCGGGTGGCCGGAGAGTCGTCTTTAAAGTTTATTCCGTGTCGTAAAGAATAACGGGAAATTGTAAGCCCATAATGCTAATGTACTTAGTGAAATTGAATTTTGTACCGAAACTGAATCAGGAGTATAAAGTTTGTTTGGTGAAGATTTTGAACAAGATTTTTAAATTTTTCGTTAGTTTCGGCTGGAATAGTGTAAACGGAATGAATAAAATATTATATTTAGACGGTTATACGGTGAATCAGTTTTATACATAACAGGTACAGTTAGAACAAGTAATGAGTAAGCAATTCGCCGTTATCTGTCTTGAGTAACGATTTATTTATTGTGATTTTAATTGCTCAAAAAACAGTACATGGACTTAATGCCAGAATAGCAACTTCTGTCAGAAAACCTGGAATTGCAGAGAAAAGTGTAGCGGTGCAGTAAAAATATTTGATGAATGAAAGGATAATATGTATGATGATGAGGTCAACGATATTGTACGCTTTTCATGATATCTTATGTAGTCAAGTATGATATCCCAGAATAATATAATAAAGGTATGTAGAATGATCCAAACGGTTGCGTAGATAACTTATTGTGGAGAAAACTAGAACAAAACGGTTAAAGAGTATCTAATCGGAGATTGGTTAAAAAGCCTATTTGACATCATTGATGAAAGCTAATACTACAACATTTGTGAAACAAGAATGCTTATTTTCTCTATCCTATTCCTTACAGTTTGTGTAACTGCTTTCTGTCCTGGTTTCATTATTCCTATCCCACTAAATTTCGGCACAGCAGTAAGAGTAAAATTACAGAGCCTGCAAGTGGCCTGCCTGACTGACTTCAACGCTTTTTGTAAATACTGGTTGTGAAACACCGGAGCCTATTTAATCAACTTGAGCGACTAAGTATTATACTGTCCTTATTTCCCTGGATATTAATTACTGTTCCGGGTTGTTATCCGAAACATCTATATAATTACTAGAAAGATGAAACAACACTCCGTTTGTCCCGTTTTTAGCGAAGCTCTCGTTCTCACGATTAAATGAACTTTACCAGATAAGCAACCTTTGTGTATTCATGGAGTGAAATCTCATCTTGGGGTCTAGCTGTTTAACGCAAATACCTTCCCAAATTACTTCTTCCGGGCGCATTTTTACATCAATTTTCCCTATATTTTCTTATACAACTTTTTGAGCCCGTTGTTAATAAGAATAAGGTGAAAATTAGCGTAAATTTAGTGAGTGAGTCTGCTCATTCAAAATCAAAATCGTTTATTCACATGGGCCCCAAAAAGGCACTCATGAAAGTTAATGAATCTGTTGCCAGATTCGGAAAATTACAGCCATCTCGAGAAGAACCTGGCAAGAAACTCGGCGGCGCATTTTATTCCATTTTTTTTTTTTAAACATTCTTAATTTCTAATACATAATTTTCTTAACCTAGGTGTTATTATGGTAGTCGCTAGAAAGAGCCTGTGCAGTTTGCCTCCATGCATCCTTGTCATTAATATAGTCTGTGGTCTTATAATAAGCTTTCTTAATTAATGCCCGTTTTATTACAGGTTTGAACTTTCCCAGTGGTAATACAGTTACGATTTTAGGAATTCTATTGTAAAATCTAACCCCATTTGCCATAAACGATTTATTCGTTTTACTTAATCTAAATGCGCGCACTGTAATTTTATGCTTATAATAATATCTAGTATTAAGATTATGTGCGTCGCTTCTTAATTTATATTTACTAATATTTTTACGAACATGCATAATATTTTCAAAGATGTAAAGCGAAGGCATGGTAAGTATGCCTGTTTCTTTAAAGAATTCCCTGAGAGATTCGCGTGGACCCATATCATATATTGCACAAACCGCTCTCTTTTGTAGAATAAAAATAGTTTCAACATCGGCAGCAGATCCCCATAGCAAGATTCCGTAACTCATCAAACTATGAAAATATGCAAAGTAAACCAGCCTTGCCGTCGCTACATCAATCAGTTGTCTAATTTTACGGATCGCAAAAGCAGCGGAACTCAAGCGACCTGCAAGCAAATCAATATGAGGACCCCACTGCAGTTTTGAGTCCATAGTCAGACCTAAGAAAACAGTTTTCTTTACAAGATCTAATTTTTTGTTTTCAAGTGTTACATTTGCATCTACCAAAGGAACATTAGGAAGGGAAAACTTAATACACTTGGTTTTGCTAGCATTTAACAATAGGTTATTAGCAGGAAACCATTTCGAGACTAGATCTAATTCATAATTTACTTCATTAAATTTACGTCTTTCCTATGTTTTAAAAATAAGTGACGTGTCATCAGCAAACAAGACAATACCTAATGCTAGCGAAGTTGTCATATAAGGTAAATCATTAGTATACACTAAAAATAGGAAGGGTCCCAATATTGAACCTTGAGGCACGCCAATTTTAACTGTAGACCCGTCAGATGTCCCACCATTAACGCCTACTTTTTGTTGCCTACCCGATAAATATGAATCTAACAAATCAAGAGCAGTCCCACGTATACCGTAATGGTTTAATTTGCTAATAAGCGTGTTATGGTCCACGCAGTCGAACGCTTTGGAGAGGTCACAAAATACCCCAATTGCATCCTGCGATCCCTCCCAAGCCCCGAGAATGTGTGACACTAACTTAGCATTAATTGTAATTTATGATTAAATACCAATCCTATTTCGGGAGCATTCATCTTCTGTTAGTTTCAAAACTATAATTGACAATAGACAGGCTTTAGACGCATGTGTATTTCATTAGAACACGTTATACGAGTAATGGCTTTTGTGTCAGCAAATCTTTGTATGGTTTCACACTTTCTACAAATCGAATGGATAACTGCAGTTTTTAACAGTTTCCAACTGTTCTTTCTGGCTTCGATCGTGCTATAATAAAGGTAGATTAATCTACCTTATTCATAAATAATTAATAAAACATTAATTATTCGGAAAACCATCTAAAGTTAAAGTATTTTATCTTGTGTTGATGCTTAACCTTTAACATTCAAAATAAAACAAAGCATATTTTAACTAGGTTAAGAGATTTTTCGAACGTTAATGAATAAGTATAAACCAACATTTACTATACCGTAGACACCTAACCTTCGAACATACCCTTGTCGCGTATAAGTGAATCTATTAATACATGTTAATGTTGCGTTTAATACTTACATACGTGAATTAAGTATTATATTATTTTAGCAAATAAAACAATATATTGTGTTAAAAAAAAATATATACCTTATTTTGCAGGACACTAGATTTTTGAGAGACTAAAAAATAAAAAATAAATGACAAAAACAGCCGGACGGAAGTGTAACTTTGAACATTCATCTCGTCAAATAATGCACAGTAATAAACCCTTAAAACACTGTACATTTTGTACATAAAATTATTCAGTAATCCTTTCCAAGCTGTTCTCGGCTCGCTTCCAGATACCGGATCCGGCGGGATTTGCATATCTCTCTGATAAATTGAGCATCGTTGCGTAAAATACTATCCTTACAATTCTGATACTATTTTTGTCAAATTCTGATATTTTATGTCTGAATTTGAGAAATTCTTAGACAATACTTAATAACTGGAGATGTTTTGATTACTCAATATGGTTTGCTACATTATTAAATTTAACAAAATTAACAAGTAAATTTGAAAAAATAACTTAGGAAATTGTGTGGTATAATCATGAATAGACAATATCATAATAGACATAGCCAGACTTGGCCTGATTTATACCTCAGATCTAATTGAATTGTAATTAATGCATATGCTGTTGCATGTGCATTTTTTTTGTAAACTATTGTTTAAAAAGATGCGATTCTAACACAGTACCAGCCAAAGAGTTGCATGGAGCTTGCCTTCCATAATGGCATTGTGGCCTCTGGTATTTGATTTATATTATATTACCCAGTAGCATTTGTCTTCCCAACGACAGTTCTCCTATCTGATGCATAGGGACTCAGCTTCTAGGGAATCAGACTACACCAAAGCTAAGCCCAAGCCTAACCCCTGTCGTAGCATGAATCAAAACTACACTTTTTATAAAAGCTACGAGTCAAAGTCAAATAGTGATTTAACTTTTACTAGTAGATTTTATTAGTGTATATTGTTTTAGTGGATCATGATTAAAAATACAGACAATATTATTAAAATTACGACTAACTCATAAGTTTGATAAGTCGAACCAACAGCAAGATGTACGTATTACCTACATAAAAATAAAGTTTCCGAAGCCTTGTCGTAACACAGGTATAATAGAAAAGATTTTATTTCATAAATTAATATTCCGTGGTACACATTGCTTTTACGACGACGGGGCGGGCGAGTATCGTCGTAATAACAATATAATACGTTTATATTCGCACAAAACATTCCCAGTGGTTGTGGAACTGGGGCGTAACATTTGCAAGACATTTTTGTGGGCTCCGTTAAAAGAAAAGTTTTACGAACACGCCGTTATTTTGCCTCGCACCGCTGCTCATCAAGAAATCTTCTTTTTTGATTGTTTTATTTTTTCATGGTGATATTATTTCGAGTCATATTTGACCCGTCACCTGTCTTGTCTTTTGAAACAGAAAACTAGCTGAGTTTTGACGCTTCAGGTAAGTTCTGGATTAAAGTACTTAATCTCTAGACAATCTATGTTTTTTTTAATATAAATCGGTTCCATTGTAAATTTACTAAAGACAAACTTACAAATATGAAATAACAAACAAAACACAGCATAAAATAGGTACTGGCGGTCTCGTTAGTGAATTGTAGTTCTACATTAAAAAAACACTTTATAACGCGTACCCGCCCTCATTCACCCGGTATATTGTATAAGTAGAAGTTTTTGATCAAGCGAAGCGATATCTCTAAGTTGACTTGGGTCATTCCGCAGTTTGTCCGTCCGTCCGTCCGTCAGAAGCATATACTTTCTAAACCATACAAGCCAATAACTTCAAATTCTAAGAGAATATGTAAAACTATGGCCCAATGCCAGAAATAGCAATTTAAATTATATACATACACATTTTAAGGGGCACGTAATATTTTAATTTTTTTATATCTCACTTTCTCGTGTATCGTTGAAAAGAATTTAGCAAGTAAAGTGCGAAACTGGTTTAAAAAAAACTCCGTTGAAAAATAACAATTTAGTAGGCCACCAAAGTCACGTTTTAAGACCTAATTTGTCCCGGGTCTCGTAAATACTGTTTAGTCGCGACAACAAATAATACAAATAAAACAGATCATCAATCACGACAACCGTCAGATTCGCGACGAATAATATTATTATTACCTAGTGTTTGTTACGAAATCAAGCCAGTAATAATGTTATATATACCTGATAAGGTATAAGTTCTATGTAATGATGGCTTATGTAATCGTTGGTAACTACGTAATATTATTAATATTTTTTGCGTTTGACCAATGTCTCATCTTTTTTTTTTTTTTTTTATTTGTGACAGGCTAGTGTTTGACCACTATCTCACCTGATGGTAAGTGACGATGTGATCGAAGCTGGTAAACACACTAGACCTGGAATACGCAGGCTCTCAAGGATAACTGCCGGAACACCGTATTTGGCTTGGCGGCAGACTTTCAACTTGATGGTGGTAAGCTACTTTGGTAGCAAGCCAGGCGAGCAACTCACAAAATGCTCTACCACCTCTCAAATGTCACCTGATTAGCACCACCCGGGGACCACGTGTAGGGAGTCAGACTTAAAGGGGTATCATCCTACGGACGTGGGTGACTCAGCCCCCAGGGGCTGATAGAAAGTAATGATTCGGCCGAAGATATACATATGAACATATATACATATTATGTTGTAAAGGAGATGTTTCATTTTGGGCCAGCACTATGTACCATACATAGAAAAAGAGGGAAAAAAATATTGCATTTTCTTAAAAATACAAATAAATTAATCTGCAGATGATTACAGCTGTACCCTCAAATTATTATTTAGTGAGTTTTTAAATATGTTAACCCTATTTTTGGGGCAGTCATGACAAGTAGATACTGAATGTCACTCTGTTCCGAGTTTCAATCGAGTAACATATTCTATACTCCTATTATAATTATAACGAAACCCAAATATTTTAGAACAAGTATGTTGTTTACAATAATTAATGATCATTGACAATGAATAACACGTCAAAATTACAGTTAACATTGTCGCAATCCGCCATTTGTAACTGTGTTGTGTTGCTATCGATGTACCAAGATATTTTAAATGTACATTAAAACGAAATAAAATCAAAGAAAAGAAACATTCAAAAACGGTTACTATATTGTATAGCTATATGTATGTATATGGTATATGGTGCTGGCCCAGGCTCCTTCAATTTTAAAACATCTTTAATAATGTACATTTGTAAATGTTGCATTTGCCTTCTTTAGCTCCAAAATTGAACCTGACATAAAAGCCACGACAGAATGTATGGTTGGTTCGTAACGACCGGCAAGCAGGCGAGGCTGCAGGTCGGAAACAATCCAATCGTCCTCCATCGAGGAAATGGCATATTAAACCAACAGCGCTTAGTGGATCGCGAATGATGGCAATCGCGACACTGCAGCAATGCCGTGTCGCGCCGAGACGTCGCCGCGCCCGCCCGCCCGCCCGCCTTGTACCACGACATTTGAAGTAAGTCGTCGTCTCGACTATACTTTAAAATTAGGTGTTAAATGCTATTTGCGTAGTGTTTTACAAGGTTTTGACGAAGTATTGGTGCTCTTTTCTGAATCTGTCGTATGTCGAAAGTTTTTTTTTATTTTGGATCCAATATAATTAAACTTCATAATATTATGAAGACATTGCAGTTAGTTAAGTGTCGCAAAAGTCATGATTATGGTTTTTACCGCGAAAACGGTGGGACTATTTTAAGTACAATCGGTAGATTTATGTTAGCATAAGTATATTTATCCTGATCTATGCGGACAAAGCCATAGCTGTTTGTAAATAATTTCTTCCAAACATTGAGACACGAAAGTAAAGTGTAGAGCCCGCACGAACCTTCCGTTAAGAGATAGGTATCTAAACGAAAGTTCAATTCCGTATCCGGAACCGTGCCGTGCACACAGCTATACGTCTTCACAACTAATTACAGCGATGCCATCTTTAATTCCAACTAGCCTGGAATTACATTTGGAAACTGCACGCGACAGTTATAAGAAGTTTCGGCGCCACACGATGAACAAAATGCATTCAGCTATTAAATAAATGTAGCCGTTCCTATTCTAACCCTTAAAACAATAATTTAATTATTTTATTCAATTGTTATTTTCAGTGAGCATTCCCTAGGAGTTATAATACTTATTTCAAATACAGCGGTACACAAACGCTGTTAATATAACACAAACACTTTTTTCAAATGCTTCTCAGAATTGACAAAAGTTATGACTCCAATGAATATTATGGCACTGTGCACTGGCGTAAAATCAGTTATATATAATATGTATTTAATATTGCCAAAATCAATATCATAAACATTCCAAAAGGTATGGAACGCCTATATTACCTTCATGCATAATGTAGTAGTTTCCTGCTCGCAAATCGCATGTCCTAATATTATTGTCGAATTAATTATAACAACGGTAGAAGCAAATTGTCGTAAATTTAAATAAAATTTTACTATAGTTTACCTTTGATATGTTACAGACCATTAACGTACATAATATAATTCGATCGAGTTATATAGTTCATCGTATATCATCTTATATTTGTTTTGGATAAAAACCTATTTTGATTGAGATCTTATAATATAGTCAAATACTATAATCTTGTTGGTTAATTTCACTATCCCATGTCTATGTTCTCAACCATCAACAATGGGAAAAACAATTTAAACAAAGGCACCGTCAGATGATACACACAAACAAAAGTATAGCATATGTTGGTTTACCCACTCTGTACCGAGCCTTAATGTTTCTTTGAACTTCAATAGAATAAACGTCTTGTTGCGGATATCCGTACAAACACGTCAAATTTATTGGAATATAATGGAGCGAAACGTCGTCGATAACAAAGAGATACATTATTGTTAAAAATAAACACTGTAACAAAAACATTCGTTTTACGGTTGAAAAACATTTCCGACATGATGTTTCCTTAATGTTTTTACCACAGGAAATTTTTAATATTTATCGAGCTGCTTACCAAAGGATGTAACTTTCCAATTTCTGTCTGTTTGGAACTGCCTAAATATTAAATCACTCCAATTTCTCATTACAATACAGAGTTGGCAAAATTCTGCGAAAGTGGAGATAAAGGATAGGAATTATACCAGCGCGTTTAAGCTTTTGGCTACCATTTGAGAGCACTCTGGTTTTTGATCAATAAGATTTTCGATTATTTAAGAGGAATAAAAAAAAAAATACTTCACATTTACTTTATATTATTTTTTTCTTTATTCCTTTACATTTTTGGTTAATTTTTATACTTGAATTAAGTTAGTCAAACTGAAAAGAGTCACTCATAGTTGTATTTCTAAATACACCAATGACCGTGAGACTTAACGTGAACCTACCATCAGATGAGATCAAAAGCAAGACTATTAAAAATTAAAAAACTGATCGTGTTTAAAATCTTGTATTGCTCCGCTAGCAATACAAACGTTGCTGCGTTGCTTGCAACAAGGCCGCCCTGGCATCCAGAACTTTATCAAAGGCCACGGACGATCGCGAATGAACTTTTTAAATACTAATTTTAACGAAGAATAATAAGTTTCATTCCGAAAGCGCACTTTAATTAGAAAGCTATCACTAAATACAAGTGTTTTTATTTTTCTTAAATATGTTATGAGACGCAATCTTAAAGATAGCGTATAAAGATAGTTAACTGGATGGATCATGTGATTTAGAAAATGGAACAAGATTTAATATTGGAATAAATGGATACAAAAAAACTTATGTGTGTAATAATTTTGTAGATACCAATATTTTATTAAAATCCGTGTAGCCATTATAGATTTGGGCCTTTATATACATAATTATACTAATTCAATCAGATACACATAGTGAGACATGACATTTTACTTCCGCTTGAATTCATTTTCGACTTTTTCCTTAAATTATTATAAACCATAGCCTGCACAAACCCTTAGTTCAGTTTTAGCGCTGATCATATTCCAATTTCCAAACTTTTCTTGTATATGCATTTTGTTTTGTGTATGTGATCTTATTTGTTAGACAATTTAATTTATTATACTTAGAGCGACATAAACACGTTTCAACATTTTGATTAATAGATATTCCTACTTAGAGCGGCAGCGATTCATCAAGTTAGTGATCGATTAGTTTGAGACGCTTTTCAAATTAGTTTACTGTAAACAAATCGGCTCGCTTTTACCAACAAGTTGCACGAACTACAGCCCATATTGGTGCTCTACCGACTAATCACATCATCCATCTTGAAAAGGAATAGTGCGCTACTCTAAGCTTATTGTTAGAAACCTAACTTAGCCAGTAATTATAACATTTATGATGAGACTCGACTAATAAAAGTATTACATAAGTTTAGCTTATGTTGTTTTACTTACTATTTGCAATCAGCTTGATTTGTAGCCATAAATCGAGTGATAGGATCGACGAATGCTCGTCAGTTCAACGATGGAAACTTGTCAATAGAATTCCTCGTCCGCATGAAGCGAATAGTTTTGTGTTCCGTAATCTAACTTGGCTTTCGATATACTCGTAGAACTAGAGACACCGCTTGCTGGTAACAAGACCCGCATGTTAATTATATCACTGTACTTTGTGTTGTATAGTTGTGTTGATATCAGCGGTTTGGAAAGATAGTTTTATCATTGTTCTTTAAAATACATATCACGGGAAAATTCAGATTATGTTCGAGATCTAAATTTTATATCAAATAAAGATGCTCGACTGTAAAAAATCAATGAACTTCCTTGTTATCAGTAATATTTTTACCTGATGAATTGTGTGTATGTTTATACAATATTTTGATTGTACTATTTATTATTATAGAGATGCCATATTGCCTATGCCATATTTAAAATGCAATATAAAAATGCGAAGTCACATCTACTAACAAAACAATAAAAACATAAACCACTGTCTTTTGGTTCCATTCTCAGAATAGTCCAGAAGACCCCAAATTCAATGGCGATGATGAGTTTAGCTGTCCTAAATATTGATTTAACCATCTATATTTCAAATGTCGCTAATATCGCAAAGTCATAACTCATAACATTGAATTACATCTAACAGGAAATGAACACTGAAACAAAACATAAAGGAAATAGCTTTAACTCGAGCAAATTTGTACTCCGCCCACGTCATTGACAGGAAGTTGACGAACCAACGTCGACATTTTCTATACAGCCCAGGTTTTCTATCTGACGTAATATGCTGATGCCAAGCAATGAAGAAAATGTCGAAATGCTGTTGAATAACAAAATAAAAATACGGCATTTGAGGACTTGTACTTTCATCATACACCCACATAAAAGGTTGCATTCCTTAAGTCTTGGTAGTTTTTCATTTTGAACTAAAATGTGTGTGAAATAAGATCGCACCTTAACCGCGATCATTATATATTTGAAACTGTGGGTGAGGGAGTTATATATAAATACGTGTGTGAGTATGTTTGAAATGAGGTAACTATCTAACACATTTTTAACAGAAGCGGCAATGAAAATAAACTACAAGTGGGTATATTGCTCACGATTTCAGTAAAATACATTGATTTAAAAGTATCCGATTGGAACATTTTAATTGAGTGTTAAGTTTAACTTCTTTGCAGCCTCGGCCCGGACGGCTAACTCGCTGAATAGCACTCGCGCTGCCTTTCACTCACTTTGCCGGCTCGAGATAGCTTAGAACTTTAAAATGACTTTACGATAGAGCTGTTGAGCATTTTAATACCAATCTGCTTTAAAGTGAAAAAACATCCGTCGATTGGATAAAGGTATTAAAATTATCGACTCATTGTATTTATACGACCAATTAATGATTGAATGAGTATGTCTATTGCCAAATATTTTGATTATGTGTAATATCATTGTGCAAATTTTAAATAGAGGTCTTTAATTCACAGCTTTTAATTTTGATAACATTATGCCGTTTACTACTGAGAATGTAGCATTCACGGAGCTTGCTGAATGCCTATACTTCAGTTCATTTTCAATGTCACAAACGATAAAATAGACTATTAAATAAAAACGGACATCGGCGAGACTTTAGCGTTATCGATGTCTACACAAGCAATTATTGTTTCGGTTACATTTAGAAGCCTTCATTGTGCTGAGTGCGAAGCGCCGTCACTTCCCATCTCGCACAACTATAAAACGAAAGCTAAAATTTTAAAAATCTTACATTTGAGACATTTCCTTGGCAAAACAGCATCAGTTATATCAACAGCATCGTAATTGTATGAATGATTGAATTTAGAAAAATAAAGTCCACAAGGAAATTTTTGGGTCAAAAAAATTTATAGAAATAACTAGCTGCGCCCCGCGGTTTCACCCGCGTTGATAATGATGAAAAGTGATGATGATGATGATTATGATGAAAAATAGATGTTGGCCGATTCTCATAGATACCGGATAAGCACAAAAAATTTCATCAAAATCGGTCAAGCCGTTTCGGAGGAGTATGGCAACGAAAACTGTGACACGAGAATTTTATATATTAGATTTAAACGTAGCTTAGGCAAAACTTAAAAAACCGACTTCATTGCTTATATTTTGGTTTTGGCTTAATCGATTTGGATAAAATTTATATGGGACCTCCGAAGTATTTATCAAACAAAAAAATATTTTTGAGAATCGGTCCACAAATGAGGGAGAAATCGGTGAACATACATAAATAAACATACATTCAAACATAGAACCTCCTCCAGTTTTGAAGTCGGTTAAAAATATGCTATGCTGCTATGTGTGACTTTGTTTTATAAAGCCCTGGATGGCATCGCAGATATTTATAATAGACAGTCGTAACGTTTACGATCAGGTTTATAAAATAAGCAATCAAAACAATTTTCCAGAGAATGCGAGAGTTAAGTATAGACTTAGCACTCGTAAATGCAACGAGTCCTGTAAACAGCCGCCGCCGCTGTCTCTGCAGAATATTTTCGCATGCAATGCGCATTTACATAGAAATTCAGAAATCGAATGCTCGAGTCTTGATATTGTTCATATACGATAGTTCCAGTAAAACTGCATCGGAGGACGTTTTACAGATGGATGGCGGTTTATCTACGGATTTTCGAAATAAATAGGTAGATAAGTGGGGCGCGCCGCACAAGTTATTTAGAAGTCACATTTATGTAGCGAACGAGGACTACGGGTGTGGCTACATGGTTGTAGCGGATTGTATACCTACTTAGGAACGGTAAATACTACATTTATAAAGTTTTTGTAAAATATGCTTTATATTAACTTACGTTCAAAATAATTTTGAATATCAAAAATAACTGCCTAAAATTGCTAGCCGAGATCATAATACATTATGTACATAACGTTTATATGCGACTCGTAAGTATTTTCCAGCTTTATTGACATCTTTTCGGTTACCATTATACAAGTGCGTTATTTTCAGAGATGCGTTTTTTTGTAAGAGGCGCCACTAACTGTAAAATAATAAATGACATAAATACTACAATAACTCGCTGTAAGCCGCATTATCGGGAATGTTCTGCCGTAAGTTTCGTATTCGTTCACTCAGTCTCTAGTGTCACGACGCGGTATCGGCGGTAAGTTCACAATATATCTTGTGAATTGGGTACTACGTAAAATTGTACACCTATACCGGAAACATCTCACAATACACGTACAATCATTTTCAGAATTATGGATTATAAAATGAATACAAATTCTACAAATCGGAGTTTGGCAATTTTCATATAACAATATACTGATTAGTTATGATTATGAAAAAGTAATTGATATCAAAAACGCAGACAGAGGTCACGAGTCAGTCTAGCCCAGCGTACGTTTTACTACTTAAAATTTTGAAAATGTATACATAGAAGGTCTTATGAGCTCTTCTAGACTAAGCAAAAGGTGTAGCATGCTCTTATACTGTTTTCAAGCAATATCGGATGCTTCTGGCGACCTGAAAAATTCCAACATCAGGATTTCCAGTGGTAGTGAGTCAATACGAAAAAAAAGCATTTAACCTCCGCATATTAGACAGTCGATTAAATTAGAAAGACTCAATAAATAAATAACTCAATATACGACTTGACTTATTTAAAAACATACCTACGTTACATGTTTGGTACATTTGTTGGATCTAAATGTGTGACATTCCTTTTAACATTTAAACATTGAATATGTTTTTAAAAATGTCTCTATTCAAGCGTCTCTCGTCGTCAATGCGAGGCCACTACTGTGCCACGATCTACATTGCATCAGCTCACAACGATGGAGCCTCTATTCAGCAGTATGTGTGCGCCCTTACAGGGCCGAGTGACATCGCCCTAACATACGAATTCATGTTTCTATACAACCTTATAGTTAGCATCTCAACTTGTGGATGAATTGTTCACTATACGGCTACAGTGACTAAAATTCAATTTTTTTTTCTGTTTTGTTTTGTTCTTCAATTGTGGATGCTCAAGTGGAGAGATTGATATTTGGAAAATTCTAGACGATAACCGTCACCTTAATAGTTCAAGATACCAGGGCCAAAAAAAAAAAATATCTTGTGGAATCATATTCAGTTGATGGGTCATATGCATCAATCTACGTTCACCTAGGCCATGTTTGAAAAATTGAGTATCACACGTTTACAACAACTCTTCTAGACAACACGCGTCGTATTTTTGTCGTTAGAAGGAACCATAGAGCTGAAATTCCTGACACAGAAAAATGGAATAAGCGAGATCTAATCAGCTTTGGACAAGAATGTTTTAACTAGAAACATGTCCGGACTGCACCGCACACAAGCGCTTGGAATGAAGTTCTGATTGGAAGTTTTCTTGCGCCTTCTCTCCAAAAATGTATAACTCTAGCGTGCTTAAACATGTACAGCATTTTGAATATCAAATTAAATAAAATATCTTTTTTTAAAAATCTGTTTGATATTCTGCCTTATGTTAGAGGTTTTAAAAAGTGTGTTACAAAAAGGTCGTCCCAAAACTGCACTTATTTTTACAAAATCAGATTTTTATTTATATCTTAAGTTACAAAGAAAATTAAAAAATGGATGCATACAACAACAGAAAGAAAAGGAAAATCTAATATATATATTGAAGCTTCTTAAACATTTTAATCCTAGTATACAGATAGAGAGGGTGTAATATAATACAGCAAACGAATAATTTGAAAAAAGGTAAAAATGTTACAAATTAATACCTATAAGATTTTGTAAGTTTCATCCAAAGCATTTGGTTTTATCTCTAATAGGCTAGAGCTTGCTGGTAAGTGATGATGCCAGTCAAAGCTTGGCAACGGATTATTCTAGAAAATATGTATCCCAGCAATTGCATTGACCAAACCTTAAAATTTAGAACAAACATTTATTTTATTAATTCGGATTCGTGAACTTAACAATTTTTGCTACGCAGAATGGACAGCAAAAATTTCAGTAAATTTTTGGGTATTAAATCTTAATATTCAATACCCTAAGCGACCTGAGCCCTCTACAAATGAATTCAAAACAAGGTCCTCTATTCTATAGAAATCCCTGACTTGTTTACTCAACCAGCACCTTTGGTAAAGTTTTATTCCCGCTACTTGCGAGCGCATTAAACCTGACTCAAACTGAACTACAATATTATTTCCTGCAAGTATTAATTGAACCCGAAATAATTACACAAACTCCTTTAATACAGATTCCTCCAGAAACAATTATATAATCTATATTAGGATTAAAACTTGAACGCGTGACGTTGGTGTGAACTTGCACAATTTGCAAACGCATTCACACTTACAGCCCCACACTACGTTCACACCAGTTCCAAACGTGCTTCCAGTATTAGTAAAATTGTATAATATTATTGTCTATATATCATATAACCAAACACTTATATAACATCTGGGAAACTTTGGAATAACTTAATTTTTGTTCGATCTTTTTGACTTCCTTGATCAATTCGGTACATGTATTTGGTGCTCATTGTACCTTGAGCTACCTCAGCGCAGTGCAAGTTGCCGGCGTGGGGTACTAATGTACTTTTTTCACTGAAATGGTCTTCTCTAATGGTAAATTGATTGAGAATCTGAGCTGTTTGAATAGCTAAACTCAAGTTTGTACGAAGCAAAACGAGGTAGAGTTGAATGTTATAAATTCTTGTACTTCTTGGCAAATGTTTTGAATAGATGGAACGTTCGGAGGTAAGTAAGTTACAATTTACGCATACCGCTTTTTTCTCACTTTATATTATAACTGCAATGAGTATAAAGTGCTGCAACCACATAATATTTAAACTTTTATTACATTCGTTTATGACTTATATGACGACCCAGTTGGCGTGGTAGGCAAGTCTCTGCTCTCTGCGCCGTGGGTTCTGAGGTCGATTCCCGACAGGAGCACAATTAACTTCCCAAGGGAGATTTGTGCTTATGGTTCTGGGTGTGATTGTGTATGACATGTAAATGTTTCCGGCACCCACGATGCAAGTCTTTGAACTTAGTGTGCGGCTGTGAGTGTGAATGCGTTTGTTTGTTTTGTTCATAGTCTTAATTTTCCGTATAACTTCTTGTGCTATGATATCAAGATTTCAACCAAACGGTGAAAATCACGCTAGAACGTGACATCGAGCTTATACATGTTCATTGTTCCGTAGCATTATGTAGGTATTCACAGCGTCGTCGGTAGCGGGGGCTCACAAAAGAGACTCACACTTAAGATCTATCCGACTTTGAATAATCTTTGATATAAGAACATCAAACACCTCTCCGTGTAAACAAGTCACAGCTTAGAGATGAAACTTTGAATTGCATTTGACGGATGCTGGTTTTGTTTGTGATTGTTTTATGATTGTGAGAACTGGAACGTCTCTTCTGTTGTTACAGTCTGTGGTTTTGGATGCGTTCTCTCGGGTTGTCGTTGGTCATGGAGCAGTGTGATCGGACAAGTGAATTAAACGCGTTACTAATTAATTAATGGTGTTTTCTTCATATCTAACATTGGCGACGAGGAAAAGAACCAAGCGTGCAGACGAGACGATAATCAATGTAAAAAATCACTTCAACAGTGAGAAATAAAATACATGTTAAAATTGCGTGTCACGCCAACATAACCTACAAGAGGAAATTGACACGACACTACGCCGTTTGAATTAATGTCGGACTCTGATTCCGAAGCTGATAAATTATCACTTATTAAATCGGGGAAGAGAACATACATTTACAAATGTAATAAGCCGGAGTTATTGCGTATTTTGGAACACGAGAATATAGCAAGGCCTAGCGACATTTCGGTGGATAACCTAAGAAAAGTGGTCAGCGAACACTTTAAACGAATATCGGATAAACGTGAACAGCAGAAGACGCTTAACATCGGGAAAATGTCATTGTGCGGGGATATTAAGCCTTTCGACGGGGAGAAATGGGAGGTCTTCGAGCAGCAACTGGAATGTTTCATGTTAGTTAACGATATTTTGGAAGAAAAAAAGGTACCGTTACTCATAACGAAATTAACGTCGACCATTTTCGAAACGCTCACATACCTATGCGCACCGATAAAACCAGGTAAAAAGACATTTCAGGAATTGTGCATAATTCTAAAGGAAAAATATGCGAAGCCATTGTCAACAGCTCTAGAAAGAGCTGAGTTTCGCAAACGTAATCAACTACCAAATGAAAAAATTGAAGATTACATATTAGCTTTGAGAAAACTTGCTGCGGCCTGTAAGTTTAAAGACATTGATGATCAGGTCAGAGAGAAATTTATGGAAGGTGTGTCATCGAAAGTAATTAAGTTTGAACTAATGAAGACTGAAGATGAAATGACCTTAGAAAGATGTATCTCTGTAGCTCGGACAGTTGAGGCTGCTTTGCTGCACACCAACAATGAGGTCAACACAACGGAAGTATTTTATAGTAACCGAGGAAAAGGGAAACCGGATATAAAACCCAAAAGTAATGATAATAAACAGAACAGTCAGTGTATTGCTGTGGTAAACGCAATCATTTTAAAGCAGATTGCACACTAAAAAAAAAATATTGTTCAGAATGTGGTCAACAGGGGCATATTTTTAGAGTATGCCCGAGGAAGCAAAGGCAGACCAACATGATAGAAAAGAACTCCTGTGAGCCGATAGAAAGTGAAGACAGCGGGGAAAGCTCTATTAAAGATTTGTTCCAAGAACATCAAACATATACGGTCAACAGTGTAAGTAAAATACCTCCACATTATTTAACAGTAAATGTGAATGGTCAAAACTTAAGGTTTCAGTTGGACACTGGGTCTGATGTCACAGTCATGCCCATTAAGGACAAATTATTATTTTTAAAATACTTTCAATTAGAAGCATGTGGGATATTATTTAAAAATTTTGATCAAACAATCTCCCAACCATTAGGTATTGTCACTAATGTACCTGTAAAATATAACAATGGGCTTAAGAAATTAAATTTGTTTATTGTACCAAATGGTATCCCACGAATTATAGGTCGTGACTGGTTAAATGAGTTAAACTTATGGCCTCCGAACGTGCAACAAAAATTAGACCTAGGTACTAATATGATACAAACTGTTTCAGATGCACAGCAACATGTAAAAAACCAGTTCGCAGAAGTATTCAGCCCGGGATGGGGAAATTTCAAAGATGAGGTAATCAATCTAAAGCTGAAACCAGAGGCTAAGCCAAAATGTCTACCCGTTAGGCGAGTGCCGTTTGCTCTCCGAGAAAAGGTAAATCTTGAAATTAATAGATTGTTAGAAAATGAAAGAATTACACCAGTAGAACAAAATGAGTGGGGTACACCGGTAGTACCTATTTTGAAAGCTGATGGGTCGGTTAGACTTTGTGGTGACTACAAATTGACAGTCAACCCATGTTTGGAAATAGATCATTTTCCACTTCCCCATGTGGAAGATATATTCGATGCTCTAAAAGAAGGTGAATACTACTGCGAATTGGATTTGAAGGAAGCCTATTTGCAGGCTCCGTTAAGTGAAGTGAGTAAAAACTGTACTACTATTGTAACAGAAGTTGGAACATTTCGGTACAACTATCTGCCTTATGGAGTTAGCTCTGGACCAGGTGCTTTCCAACGTCTGATGACAAAAAAGTTGGAAAATATCCCTAATACAATTGTTTTCATTGACAATATTTACATAAAAGGCAAAAACCTACAAGATACTTATGAAACTTTGTGTAAAGTTTTAAGTAAACTGAAAGAAATTGAATTTAAACTTAAAATATCAAAATGCAAATTATTCACTACCAGTTTGGAGGTGTTTGGCTTTCATGTAGACAAAAATGGTATAAGTGTACTAAAAACAAATATTGCACCACTGCTAAATGCAAAAATACCCACAAACCTAACCTTACTTAAATCATTTTTAGGCAAAATTAATTATTATTCTCGTTTTTTGGAGAATATGGCAACAATTATATCACCTCTGTATGAATGTACAACAAAAATGTGCAATTATCATTAATAATTAGATTGAAATATGTGGTAGTCTATCAGGTGCAGGAGAGTGTGAGAACTGGAACGTCTCTTCTGTTGTTACAGTCTGTGGTTTTGGATGCGTTCTCTCGGGTTGTCGTTGGTCATGGAGCAGTGTGATCGGACAAGTGAATTAAACGCGTTACTAATTAATTAATGGTGTTTTCTTCATATCTAACAATGATGTACGCTTATTTTGTTCTGATTCCCGTTTACTTCGTTTAATTATTTGAATATATAAACTTGCCCGTGGCTGCAGCTAATTGCATTGCTGTCGAACTGCACAAGCTTCATCAGTCCGAATTGGTCATGTCCAAAAAAATATTCTGCTTCCAACTGATTTGGCTACATGCCCGCCGTTACCGCCATTTAAATATAAAAAGATAGCAAAAAGGTCCACGATTGCAAGCGGTAATTTCATACATATGTATGAAGAATTCTTTCACAAGATAATGTCGCTCTCATGAATGCGGGACGTTATCGCATATACAGGCTTCAACATGGACAACCTTCTCATATACTAAGGACTGAGTTCGGCGTTGTATTATGCTGATTAGTAACTATTATAAGACCCAATCAGAAGAGGTAAATTAAGTTTTTTATGTAATTAAGAGACGAGTCAATTAAGTTGTTCACCTGATGGTTGATCATGCTTAACAAATAACAAATAACTCTCACAGGACAAGACGGTCTTAAAAACTCGCTCATAAAAAAATTGTGTCCATTAATTCTCGAGCCTTTAACGTATGTTATTAACCTCAGCCTAAGTAGTGGGAGGTTCCCAAAATCCTGGAAAGTAGCTGCAGTATTGCCAATACACAAGGATGGTTCAAAACAAAACGCATGTAACTATCGTCCAATATCCCTCCTTCCAGTATTCTCAAAGATCTTGGAAAAGATAGTGAATAAAAGACTTATAAGATATCTTGAATTCCGCAACATCTTGACACCGTTGCAGTTTGGATTTCGTCAGAAAAAATCTACCGAAGACGCAGTTACACTTCTTTTGGATAGTATAGTGAAACCTATGGATGACGGTCAAAAGTGCATAGGCGTGTTCCTCGATCTAGCTAAGGCGTTTGATACAGTTTCGCCCAAGATCCTACTGAGGAAGCTGGAGGGAATGGGAATTCGAGGAATTGCTTTGGATTGGTTTGAAAGCTATCTTTCGGGTAGAGGACAATATGTAGTTTTGGATGGTCATAAGAGTCAGGTTAGAAATATCTGTTTTGGAGTACCCCAAGGAAGTATTTTTGGGCCAACCCTTTTTATAGCATATATAAATGACATAGAAAAATCACTCCATTCTCAGGGAAATTCACAATTAGTTTGCTATGCTGATGACACTGCAATAATTTTCAAAGGACGTACTTGGGTTGAAGTTTTCAAACAAACTGAGTGCGGCATGTCTAGTGTAGCGGCATGGCTTAATTTAAACCTCTTAACACTAAACACAAAGAAAACGAAATATTTATGTTTTCACAAGACGAGTGTCACATGTCCTTCAAGAAATCTTAAATATAAATTCACAAGTGTCAATCTCCAATGCAATCAGCCTGATGTTCTTGTTCAGAAATTAATCGTGCTACAACTATTAAGTATCTGGGAGTAACGCTTGATGACAAGCTTACCTTTAAACCGCACATTGATATTTTAAGTGGCCGAGTGCGTAAGCTTATACCCATCATGAGACTTCTACGGGATGGATCTGACAAGGAACTGCTTATCTTAGTATATACTGCTCTTTGCCAGTCTATCATAGATCTATCATAAAAACATTTATGATCAAGCTCGAAAGAGCTCAGAGATCAGTACTGAAAGTAATGTTTCAAAAACCTTTTCACTATCCCACGTCAACCTTGTATAATGAATCGAAAATACTCACAGTACGAAAACTCTTTGTTAATAGGGCTATCATTATGTATAATAAAATTAATAACATCTCGGCCAATCAAAATATATCACCAAAGACACGTAGAACCAAAATTAATGTCCCTCAAACAAAATCGTCATTTGCACATCGTTTTAGTTTCTACATTGTCCCATTTCTCTACAAACGGGTGATTAAGCTCTGCAATTTAAGAGACAGTATGCTTCATGGCGTTAAAGCTAAAGTTAAGAAATGGCTCCTGTCTCTGGATTATGATGCCACTGAAGCCTTATTTATCGCTCAAAAGTGAACTGGAACAACGTAATATAGTAAATTCTATAACACACAAACAAACACGCACACACACACACACACACAAACTCCCGCCTAATCATACATTCATATGTGTCCCACATGTGTTTCTATTGCTTTAGTTTATCTGTTATTTTTTATAAGATTTTGTTTCCAAGAAATGTTTTAAATTCTGTATAATTTGTAGTTCTCCACATAATTTTTTATAAGCATATCGTAGAATGGCCTCCCGCGATACAGGCAAGCCCTAGTGCGGGGACCGTTAGTAACTAGGATACCTATGTTTGTAAAGTGTTTATTTGGAAAATAAACTATTTTGTATTTTTTGTACATGAAAAATGCAAAATCTTGCATTTTTTAAGCAACATCTTTCAAACTAAAATAAAATTTTCCAAATCGGCTCACGTGGAAAGATGTTATGTGGTAACAAACATAAAAAAAACAGTCTACTTGAGTATCTCCTCCTTTTTTGGGAAGTCGGTAAATAAAAATGGATTTAGTGATGCGTGGTTGTGTAGTACAGAACAATAAAAGCAATAAAAATGTTATAGGTATGTCTGCAGTTTATCTTATAAACGTGTTGATCAGATAAAAGTAAACTTCTTGTAAATAGAAATATCGTGACAAGGAGTGTCCTTTTTCATTAACAGAAGCAGCAAAGGATATTTATTATTGTTGGTTCTTTTTTAACGCTTGACGCTTAACAAATTGTACTGTCTTTTTCAACACCAACCTTCTTTTTGTACCGTGGGAGATGCGTCAGGGATAAAGTTGCGTCCTTCCAGCTGTGTCGCAAAGAACAACAAATTAAACCAGGTTTCTACAAAATATATGTACCTATTTATAATCGCACGCAGGGCCAAAACAATGCCATACAACGCAAGTGTATTTTATTCATAGAAATTCAGTATTCCAAATTGTTATAAAATATTTTGTATGATCTCCCTACAACCTCATTTATATTTACCCACATTCAACTTACGGCTCTATACAAGTTAAAATAGATTTCAAAATGCTGTAATAGTCCCTAAAACGTAACTTTATAGCTCTTGAACTTATAAAGTAATTCAAGTTTCATGTTTAGATTATGTTTTGATGTGAATCTGTAAACACCCAAGCTTTGCGGTTAAATTTATTTTGTTTTGTTTGCTTTCTTGCGTTACATAATTTAATAATGTATACCGACAATACGTGAGTGAGTTTCCTTATTCAGGGAGCTACGTTTCCATACAGGTCACAATCATGCGTCTTGCTTCATATACCTAATATAATAATGAATGCTTGTTAACATTATTTTAGTGAATAACTATCACAATAGTTTTTATATGTAAAACGTATGTAATTGTTAAAAATATTGAAATTATGATTTTTTTACTCGTTAATAGTAGAATTGTTAACTTGTAGTGTGCACTATGTGATTCGAGAGTCATTTGTGGCTCGAAAGCTGTATGCAATTTAAAGTTCACCTGATCTATAGTACCTAGGTCAACGCAGTAAATGTCTCAATATATCTGTATCACCCCAGAATTAACACCCTAGAATCACCTACGCGATATAAGCCAGGTGAACATAGAAAATGCCCTTTGTTCGTCTTGGGATTTTAGAAAAACATTGAATTGAAACAGTCAGGGTGCTGGCGGCGCGCCAGGGGCTCGCTTTAAACAGTTTCCGCGCACAATACTTATAAGTATGTACAATTGAACATTGTGCATATTAAGGTGGACATTTCTTTATTCTCTCAGCACGTGCGCTGGCTTCCCGCCAACACTAATTTATTTGCGAGCTTAGTGAGGTCGGATGCTAAACTGGGGTATTGTGATACAAATTAGCACTCGGACATACGATTAACCATTGGCGCTGGACAATTCAGCTTGATTTTGAATGTTTCACATATTCATTACACCCGAGCCGGGGCGTGTCGCGAGTTTCATATATATATATATATTAGTAGTGTATAATCCTGCCAGGGGGTTCTAGGCAAACTATGGCACCTCGTAGGCAGCTGCTACAATGAACGCTAAAATAGCAAGTGATTGCTACGAGTGCTACGAGCTACGGAGCTACAACGTGACGAGTCACACTATTACCATCTATTACGTATCTTTGTTGCACGCGGTTTCTATTTGAATTAAGCAAAAATGAACCTTATTTCTAAGGAGTTTTGTTAATTTTGTATTGAAACCGTTTGCAACAAAGATATGTAATGGGGGGTCAGGTGTCAATGTTTCGAAACTGTCCGCGCCACAGTTTACTTACCAGTTAGTTCTATTTTTTTTGTAATTCTAACTAGTTGCCCATTCCAAACCCCTTGCAGCATTGTACACTACCGACCCCTGACCCTAAATATGTTTTGCTTCTACTTACAACATTCGAAATATCTAGGAAGGGGAACTCGCTGCCGGCCTTGTTCCCTACAGTCTCCCAGACCGTAGTGAACAAAGTTTTCTTTAACACTAATAGTTAAGAAAATATATATTTCTTTGCAAGCATCTACATACATTTGTCGCATTATTACATAACGTCAGATATGATACTGGCCAAATGCATGCAATGCAAATTCGAAACATCTCAGTTATACACAAATGGAATAAACGTTTCCACATTTTCAACCGACTTAAAAAAGAGGTCCTCAATTCGATTGTATGTTTTTAATTTAATATGTATTTTACGCGATTTCTTCGCAAATTATGAATCGATTTTGAGGATTTTTTTTTTTGTTTGGTACAGTATACTTCAGAAGTGGTCCCATATCAATTCTATTGAAATCGGTCAAGCCAAAACCGAAATATAAGCGATGTAGTCGGTATTTTAAAGCGTTGCTTGTATTTCAATTATGGAGTTAAAAGCAATTCATTCCCAATTATTCGAAAATTCCGACTTCTACATTTTGCCAGTAAACACTTATTGTGAAAATGTACAACAGATGGCCTAATTCTAATGTATTAATATAAGTCTGACTTAACATACATACTCGTAGTAACTATAGCGCCTACTGACTTCCTTGTGGGCTGTTAACGGTGTCACGTAGATAAAAGTCTAAATGTTGCTCTAATTACCGCAGTTTTGGCTTTTAATTATTTTTCTCGGCGGACACGAATTGCGGTAATTAGAGGGCGCAGGCTTTGAACTCGCCCCTGGCCGCCCGCGCCCGTACCGTCCGCGAGATGGGTCAGATAAGAGAGTCTCTTTGGGAAAACCGATAAAACAAGGATGCCTTAATGTAATTGGAGTTCATAAAGATTTCTAAAGTAGTGTTTGTTTATCTTGGTGCAATGTTTTTCTCTCACAATACACAAAATCTAATCAAATATCTACTGTTTTGCATTTTGTAAGTAGACAATACACAGCACTTTTTAACAAACTTAAAACAAAGAAGTATTTATGAATTCAAACAATATTCTACCTGTGACGCCATCTAGTGGCTAAAATGATATTTTGCTTTTATAAGATATTTTGCTTAACACTTGTGGTTATTATATATATTCTTTTCTAATTAATAATTGTTTGTTTTTAGTATCTGTTGCTTAAATATAGGAAATAATTACAATACTTCGAATTTTGTAAATAATATTGTTTTTTACTATATAATAGACAAATATGTCTAGAAACAGCTGCCGTACTACCAAATTTATATTTTCCAACATTTTATTTTTAAATTGTAAAGATCGTACTCTACTTGCAGAAATGATAGATTAAGATAAATCGATTGACGTAAGAATTATGAAAATCGGCCCACGCGTTCGGTCTCTAGACAAATATAGGCTGGTAAACACATTACCGGTTCTTGCATCGCGCTGTCGGACATACAATTTTTTTTTAAATATGAATCCTACTTTATTTGTATATTACTTTGAGAGTTCATTAATTAAAATAATGCTGAATTTTTATAAACCCGTTTTTTATAATACCCACCTGGCCTGATTCCTGCGAAACCCACAGCAATCGAGCACTGTATGCAGTGCTGTAAGCCTGCAGCAGGGAATGAAAAAATTATATTAATTATTTTAAGTGAAAGCTGTCGCGCACATGCCGCAACTCGCATTTAAGCCGAGGGACTGCTATCAAGCTGTAACCAGCTACTATCAAAGCGGCTTGTCACTAGACGGTCAACGTAAACTACATTGACCGTCTAGTGAGAGACAACGCTCATTAGCAAATTAAACCATTATGGTATACGTAATGGTTTAATTTGCTATATCTTTTATACGCTCTTGATTTGTTACACTCAAATATATTTCGTAGGCAACAAAAAGTAGGCGTTCATGGTGTGACATCTAACGGGTCTGCAGTTAAAATTGGCGTGCCTAATATTGGGACCCTTCCTATTTTTAGTGTATATTAATGATTTACCTTATATGACAACTACGCTTACATTAGATATTGTCTTGTTTGCTGATGACACGTCACTTATTTTAATAAAACTAATAGGAAAGACGTAGAATTAAATTATGAATTAGATCTAGTCTCGAAATGGTTTGCTGCTAATAATTTATTGTTAAATATTAGCAAAACCAAATGTATCAAGTTTTTCTTTCCTAATGTTCTTTTGATACATGCAAGATACACTTGAAAGCAAAAAATTAGATATTGTAAAGAAAACTGTTTTCTTAGGTAGCCTGTAGCTACTGCAGTAAACATAAGCTGTATATTTTTAGCGTGTTTATATGCTTGACAGTAATTTGAATTCTAATGCGTTCTAGAGATATTTCCGCCGCTGATGCGTTTTACGTAAGTTTTGCATTTTCTAATACCGAGATCTTTATTATTATTATTTTTCAAGTTATGCTATCTACGGGCCAATTGCCTATATTTCCTAAAGATATAAAGCATAAATAGCACTAAATCTATACAGCAAAGACCTAAATTACCTACAAGGCATCAAGCTTATAGGTTTATTATTCAAATGTAAATATAAATAATACTCGTTTGTATCGATAAACTGAAAGGATCAGAATCGCACATAAAAGTAGATCACCGCCGAAATCTATGTGGCAAAACTACCGAAACCAAATGTGTAACATTACTGGAGGAGCCCATAAAAACTGGATCGCTCGCTTCAAAATGATCGTCTGGCTTTAGTTATGGGGTAAGATTCGGCAACACAATAATGTGCCACTTTTAGATGCTTCAGTAGTGAACTAGTAGTCTCATTGACGTATTAAAATTAAACGCAAGCAAAGCTTAAAAAAACCGACTACACCGCTATATTTTCGGTCCTTGATCATATTAAATGTACTAAACACGCATTGTTGACGATATCTCAAAAACTACAGATCAAATCTTAATCAAATTTAAATGGGACCAATAGGAAAGAAACAGCTTTAAAACAAAATAAAATCGAAATTGGTTCACGTGGAATGAATTAATGATGAACTGAAAAAAAAGAAAAAAAAATACATGATACAAACCTTTTTTGTTAAGTCGGTAGAAAACTAGAAGGCAGAAAACAGTCACATGAAAAAAATCCAAGGTAAATGTACAATTGCAACTTTTAAACTTTCGCGATTAGAACACATAGTTTAAAATTGGGGTAAATATGAAGTAGTTTTTAGCGCTATTACCCCGTAAAGTTATATTACGGGGTAATAGCGCTAAAAACTACTTCATATTTACCCCAATTTTTGTAACAATTTGTGTCGGTCGTGGACAGATAAAGAGGCGTGTATTGTCTTACATCAACAGTCAACTAACGTCGAGATTAATCAAAATAGTTTGATACCTAAACTAAGTATACAAACTGTTAACAAACTAGACAATTATTTGTACGTGATTGAATGAATGATTTTTTCATCGAAACACATGTAGTAGTGCTGTGGTATTTAATCCGGGCCCTAAAGTAGGCGACGTCGACGACTCGACTCCTGTAACTTGGTCGCCCATGCATTGGTAGGTAATGATTGTCCATAATGATAACAGATTGTTTGTTGATTTTGATTTTGTTACAGTTCGGTGAGTGTGCACTCGGAAAACATCAGTTGATTCCCCCATGCTATTTCTATAATCGGACCACAAGACGAACCGACCAACGTCATCCAATTATAGTTGAAATACCTCATATCCGCTCAGAGCGTTTTGCTTCTACATTTCTCATCCGTACAGCAAAGGAGTGGAACTCGCTGCCCGCGTCTTTGTTCCCCGAACGGTATAATCTGGGAGTCTAGAGTGAATAGGTATCTTCTAGGTAAGCATGCTACATCTTCGGCAGCATCATCACTTTCCATCAGGTGAAATAGCGGCCAAATTCTTACTTATCTAGAATAAAAAAAACGATGTAGAACTATGTAGTATATGTATATGCATAAGCGCATTGTAGTTATGTATGTACACGCCTACCGCGCGCGCCGTTGTGTAGTGATGAATGGAGGGCTTCGCGTGCACTATCTATATAGCGCAGTTCCATTGTAGTCATGAAAACGATACTGATTTGCTAATGCTTTGTTGTTGTCTCATTTTATAAATATATCATACGTAAAAAAAAATGATTTGTTTAAGATAAATGTTCTTAGTATAAGTTTAAGCCTGTGGTTCTCAATATTTTTTATGTAATACATATTTTATTTACATAATTATCACATCACACATGAATCACAAGCTTGAGTTAATTGGCGTTACCTTATCGTCGAACCTCCACTTTGGCACTTATATCGTAGCCCAGAGCTCACCGGGCTGCTATGAAGCTGGGTATCCTTGCTGAGGTCAGGGGGTAATTCACACCGGGGCAACTTCAAGTTTTACATATAAAATTTTTATTTATCAATATTTTGTTTTTATATTTTTTTTTATGGCGGTCAAACGTTTGCTTTTCTTGAATAAAAAAAAAAACTAAGCTTAAGTCATGTAGATCACTATGTAGTATATGTATAAGCGCAATGTAGTTATGTCATTTGTGTCAATCATGGACGAATTACATGATATAATTCCTCCATGCCCTTTTTACCATCTAACAAAAAGACAAACTGTCAAACTTCATCCATATATGGTTGACATACCTCCAGTTCGCTCGAAGCGTTTCGCTTCTACGTTTATCATCCGTACAGCGAAGGATTAAAACTCATTGCCTGCGTCTTTGTTCCCTGAACGGTACAATCTGAGTCCCTTTAAGTCCAGAGTGAATAGGTACCTTCTAGGCAAGCATGTTCCAGTCTCGAACGCATCGTTACTTTCCATCAGGTGAGATAGCGGTCAAATGCTTGCAAAAAGCCAACCGGCTTTAAGGTAAAATTCTTCTAGTTTAAAATGGTAATTCATACGTATTTTGTTCTTAATTTTCGTAGGAATAGTAAAGACAATTAGAATGTAATCGCTTAAAATCATGGTATTTATTTTATCGTTATTGTTCTACATCAGCTCGGACATTCATAAAGCTAACGTATCGGTTGATACAATGTACACCTAGCCTCGCTAAACGGTCCGATTGGGGCGTGCGCTGGCATGAGCGGTGCATGCTATTATTTTGTAGATAGCATCGCCTCGCCTCGCCTGCACCGGGACTAAGGATGCCAAGAGCGAAATATGGACTCAATATTTCACATTGAGAGTTTGGTGGACATTCAACACATTGAATTACGCTGAGATGTAAATATGTAGAAATACTAAAACTGAACGCCGCTCCATCAATTGACCTAACGACTGAGTCAAAGATATGAAAAGCGTGGTAAAAGGGCCTTTAGAATAGTAGAATTTTAGGTTCAGTAAGGAAGATCTTTTATTATTTAGTTTCTGCACTCCACATCTTCGTTCGCGTTATTCAAGATAAAAAAACGAATGTCCTAATCCTGGGTCGTCTTTCTACTTATTCAGATACGACGTACTGGGATGCAACGAAACAAATAATTCAGACATTGATTATAAAGTAAATATTAAGAATAATGGAATACGTACACCTCCACCGACCTCAGTTGCTACTAAAATTTCTGTCCATCCAAAGGTTGTGAAATCGCTGAAAGCGATAAGGCTGCCCATTGTACTGCCTTATAATATTAATTTCGTAGTTTTAAGTTTGTATTTTTTTGTTTTTTTTTTTTGGTGTACACTAAAGAATCTTGTATTGTATTGTAATAAGGGCTGCAAAATTCATAATAGCAACCCTATCGAAGCGCGCTTCATGTACTCGCCATGTTTCAAATAAAGTACCGCTATATTTTATTTGTTCAATTGGCTCGTTAGATTAGTTTTAATTTTGACTCTACGCGTTTATTAGTCGACGCAGGAAGGTGTTCGAGCGAGTACCTGTTTTGTTTCCTTTTGCCACTTTTTTGATCCCTGATAGGCTAGCGTTTGCCTGATAACTCAACTGATGGTAAGTGGTGACGTGGTCGAGGGTAGCCAGTAACAGCAAGTAGTAGGTGCTGGTTGTTAAACATAAGACAATAAGATACGCTATGACTATGAGTAGTAATGTAGTTTGTACCTACATCTGGCACCGACTCACCAGTCCAACAAAAAAGCATTAAGCCGTTTATATAAATGAGTTCACATCTTCATAGTAACAATACAATATCTTATATTTTCATATTTAATAGTTTGCATTGCATCACAATTTTATTGTTACATAATTCTTAGTACTATAATAATATGTACGAAGAATATTATTTTTATATATAATTCTACTGTACGTGTGTATGTCACTGAACTCCTCCTAAACGTCTGGACCGATTTGAATGTTTTTTTTTGTATGCGTTTGGGTGGCCTGGATAGTTTAGATTCACAAATCTGCCCGGCAGATGGCGCTGCAGGGTTGCACACAGGCGAAGCCGGAGCGAATCACTAGTTTTATTATAAGTTTGTCATATTATATTTTGTATTCGAAGATATCATTATCTGGGATTTCTTTATGTATACTGGCGTTTAATTATTGCCGAATAAATTTAAAGCATTGAATGAAATTAACACAACGTAACAATATAGATATATTAATTAATGTATATACTATGTCTGGTAGCAGTAACGTTGCGCCGGATATTGAGGTGCTGCCGGAGCCGGATCCGCTTCCGGCAAGATGGCGGCGTTTTCGAGCGCGGGAACCCAGCGCATGTCGCATTTAATTAATTAATCGGATTATATATATACGGTAGCATTTGGTACATCATTGATTAATACCTGTTAATAACTTGAATTACCTTTAGTTCAACCTAGGTTTACTTATGTATTTTGTTTGTTGTAATTACTGCTATAATAATTAATCACAGTACCTATGTATTTGTTGTTGTTCAATAGGGCGATAAACTAATTTTACCATTGCATATTGGATTAACTAAGAAATACACAAGAGCTAAACTGGATCTCGTTTTTCATCAATGGTGTTAGTGACTTTTTAAATTATTCGCATTTTAATCCTTACGCTAGTTCTAAATATGTATAGTAGTCTACGGAAAATCGGGGAAACAAATTTTGCATCGTAATAAACAAATTAACATACCTAAAGGAAATTTAATGTATATCGAGAACAAATGAATCCCAGAAGGAACAAACTAATATCAGGGATAACAATTGTTCAAGGACAGATAAAAACAAAATGGAACAACTAATTAATATTCACAAGCTTGCCGAGAACTGAATTGTTGGGATAACCAGACGTATTATTATATTTTTAGTTTGTTTGATTTGTACACGTAAAAAATTTAACATATAGCACTTTACACATTGATGCGACCTATAATTATTAATCTGTCAGTTTGGATTATCACTTGGCTTACATATTTTTATATAGTGCGTGATGTTTGGACAGCGAATATTATCATTATAAAATATCACCTGAGGGTGGCTCGCTCCAATAATCGTTCAATTTATAAAATTTAAGCTTCTTTGATCCGCACAGCTTCAATTTATTTACGAGCTATTTAATGTACAGTGAATGCCTCTTTTGATTCCGCTCTCATAATAAAAATATAAATACTAAGCACCCGCGTAATTATGCTTTTATATACTCGTAAAATCAAAATAGGTTGATTTAACAGCGGCGTTTGTTTTGTCGTACACGCACCCATGAAAATTTAAAATTTAAAGAAATCTTAGCCTTGCTAGCCATGGTATTTACATATGAATTCAACATTCAGTTGAGTCACAATGATTGTTTTATTTATTTTTATTGAGCTCTTTTAATATAAGATGGCTTGCCTCTCCACAAAACTTATCAATGTGCGTAAATATTACATACATAAAAAAGAGGTTTTTTTTATTTTTTTTTCAAGATACGCAAACGTTTGTCGCTATCTCACCTAATGTTAAGTGACGATGCGCTCGAAGATGGAGCACGTTTGTCTAGAAGATGCTTATTCACTCGCGACTTAAAGACTCCCATATTGTGTTTATTAGGAAACACAGACTAAGGTAAGGAGTTCCATTCCTTAGCTGTTCGCATTATGAATATGGAAGCAAAACGCTTCGTCCGCATTTGTGGAATGTCCATAAAGCGGTATCGCTCAGGAGTCTGACTTGATGTCCGATAGTAGAACGGGGAAGGGGGAACTAGATTGTGTAATTCCGTTAAACACTCTCCGAAACGTATCCGATAAAATACCGAGAGACTCGCCACCATGCCACGATGCTCTAAGCTATGAAGCCTCTTGGCTCTTTGCTCAATAACTTCAAGAGCCTCAAGCTGGTACCTACTTAGTTGAACCGTCCCAAAGATGAAAACAATAATCCATACATGAACGCACCTGCGCTTGGTACAGGTCGAGCAATTATTCTGGAGTGAAGTACGGTCTCACCTTTGCAAGGATTCCTAGCTATAGATACATCTCGAAAGGTTGGAGTCTGTTCGGAAGGATTCTATTTAGTGGAGAATAGAAACGCCTGTGTTTTTGAAGTAATTTAATCTGTGACACAAATGATCTGTGACAAATATGCATATGCATTTGTTGCGCATATACTTGTAGGCCTTGAGTCGTCGATTATGACAATGGTAATAGTTATATATGTAAGCAAATAGAATATTTGTCTCAAAGCTATCATACAAAAACGTACATAAAAGGCATAAGAGGTTAATTATCACTGTAACAGACAGACCTCGCAAACAACTACATCCGTCTCTTCTCCGCGCGGGTTTTGTGGATGCGTTGATAATGTTTACTTAGGACCCGCGGATGGCGGATATGATTGTGCTCACAGGCGTTTTTGTTTACTCAAGTATTCTTCTTAACGAAACAACCGAGAAACTCACAAACATAGAAACAGCAATTTTCTGTGTATATTTAACTTAAACTTTCTATATTATTACATAAGAAGGTACTCACTTTCATTCGCCAAATGTTCATTCCTTAGATTCCATTACGTAATACGTACGTATTTATTGTAAGCGCAGTGCACGCAGAATCTTCTCAGATAACGGTAATCGTAACTTGTGCAAAGCCTCGCGTACCTTATGCGGACTCGGGAGCAGTACGGGGACTCGAATATTATAAGTAGTTGAAACTTGCATAACCGCCATTTTATTGCTTCACTAAAATGCGCTCTTTCGTAAATAATATAAGTTTGACTATATACTGCTGCAGCAAACGCGCTTGCATTGAATTGGGGTAGCATCGGTTTAGTCCGATGTGATACTGGAACAGAAGAATAAGTGCCATCGTGGAAAAGGTGAGATAAAAAAGTCATCGAGCCAAATGACACTTTTTTGTGCCAACTGTCTCGTTAGTATATTGACACAAAGAGCCACCTGGACCGATGCATACATTGCAGGGATACCGGGCCCGATAGGACTAAACCGTAGCTCCGACGGTTGGTATCATCAATATGTAGCGCTTTTCAGTTCCACATGTTTCTTCATACTGTTTTCCACGGCACACATTGCTGCCCATATTGTAGTGGAGTTACGAGGGTAACGCCGCAGGCTGGCGCCACAAACTTCTACTAACAAACTGGATAAAAACTGGAATTTATAAGAAAAGAACCGAGCAAAGACTAGGAACTTTTGTTCAAGTTATTTATTCATTTTTTCAACTGTCTCAGTAGAATAGTGATGCGACGCGACGGTCTGCTCGGAAAATATTCATGGGATGGGAATACGTTATGGTTTTCGGATGAGTGAGTTTCATAAAAATAAATTAGAAAATTATTCAACGAAAATCAAATATTTTTACCATTTTATATATTTAGTATTAAGAGCTCTTAATCTATATTTTGTTTACAGAGCATTTTATTGCAGAACTTAATATAAAAAAGCGGCCAAATATAAAGTCGCTCAAGCCAACACTCATGACTCATATACTAGTGAAGCCCCAGCTGCCTAAAGAAAGAGGCTCGGAGAGACATAACGAGTTATGGTTACTTCAAGCAGGCGGCCACTCATATAAACTCATGCCAAATCTTATTCCCAGCATTGGTCCATGAGTAAGTGAACCTTACTTTACAAATTTTTTTTCACCATACTTTACTCATTCGTTCTCGAAGCGGAAGTGAAAATTTATTCTTGTTGTGCCAACCTCACTTAGTGGAAAAATCTAAATTCAAGTTACAAAGTCCACAGTTCTACGATTTTAGTTTTAAAATTTTATATAAGTAGTTGCGGTATGGCCTTTGTCAGCAACGCACTTAAAAGTACATCCTAATGAGTCTAAACTCGAGGGGATTAAGTAATCATTGAATAATTTCAGTTTCCACCTCTTTTGAAAAAAAATGAATGTTAAACATTATAAACCATTATAAATTATAAAACAATTTATGGACAGTTATATCGAGAACTAAACAACAATCAATTAATTATACAGTAATTAACTAGAGCTACAGAGAAGAAGTATGTAATTAAAATGTATCGGGTGTATATTATTGGTTGAACTTTATTCCCCTGCACTCAGCCCGGTAGCGGTGCGCTTAGATTTCCCCGCAAACACTATCTCGGTGTCTGCGTATCATATTTTAATAGCAAATTCCACCTTCAGAGCTCTCTCGAAAGCGATATTGCAGTATCCAGTAAATCGAATTCTGTAGGTAGGTACTGTTACTAATCTCTGATATAAAATAAGCTAGCGTTTCAGGGTATGAATAGATATAGGAAGGATGTATAGGTAAAGTGTAAGAGTTTAAGCAAAGTATATCTAATACAAACTAAAGTTATATATTATTATTAAAACTATAGTGAGTCGTATTCGTGTTGATTTTGTTCCGTTTGTATTCATGTTATTTTTGATTTAATCTAAAATAACGTGAGTACAACCGGAACTAAATCAACAGGTAATGTATAATTTGACTCATAGAAACTGAGGTCAAATGCCTGTACTTTTTAACCTAAATACATGTATACCAATAGATACAAGCTTTAAACGAGCAATTCTTGTAGATATATATATATATGTGTAATCAGGATCTCGGAAACGGCTCCAACGATTTTCATGAAAGTTACAGATTAGGGGCTTTCGGCCCAAGGAATCGATTTATCAACGTACCAGATCCGAGAAATGCTCGGTTCCCAAACTGCATTTGAAAAACAGGGTTTAAGAAACTATCAGAGCCATCTATTAAGCCATGACCGATGTAAAAAACTGTTTCTACTCGACTCTAGATGGAGCTTTCTGAGGCTACAAATTCAAACACATTCTACCAAAAACAAAAAACCGAGCGAAGATCGGTCATCCGGATATTGCTTATTAAAAGCTAAAGCGAAATAAAACGTATACCAACTCGAATAAATTATTAACTGGTAAGATTAATACGTACGATTTACGAGATTATCCGCTACTTGCCTTGTCAATACGAAGTGAAAAGCCTTTCGTCGTAAGGCAGCGTGCCATTGGACAGCTGTTCAGAAATGCTGTAAGATAGTTTCCTTTGGTGCACTTGAAATAAGTCTGTGCTTATAAGTAACATTTCTGTGAGTAAAGATTACTTTACTCACATACATGCTATTAAGCAGTTTTATTGTTAAAATAACTATAACTTAAACAACTATAACTTAAACTTAAAGTCAATGAACTTAGTATGAGGCTGTGTCATAGCTTTAATTAATTTGATATAATAAACCTATGTGAATCAAAAACACTGGTACACTAGATCTAGTTATTGGTTTCCTGGGAATAAAAATATAAAATAAGGCTCACGGCACAGTGGCGCGCGGTCCCGCGCCCTATTAGAACACATTCGTAATTGGTTGTTGTTCACCGCACGAGCTAATTCGCCGCCGCACGGCATCGGCATCGCGCAACGCACGCAACACGTACGTCAATAAATTTGAAAACGATCGCGAGTGCTGTTCACATGAAACACTTAGGCGCATTACATTGCCGCTTTGCCACTATTTGCGTTATGTAAATGTAGGCACCACTACTCAACGTTAAGCTATCATTACATTACTTGACAACCGTCATTATATTACGGCAGCAATAAAATACCACCGTAATACTAAACCGCACCTTAATGCGCTAGGTGTCTGTTCCCCTCCAGCCTGTTTCGGATATGTACGTGAACTTCTATTTTATAAATTTACACATATTATGTATTAGACGAATATTATATTATAAATTCGCAAGTTCATGTCTGAATGAATTTACAAAACCTTTGTAAGGCCGACCTTACGTACGGATGCGAGGCCTCGAACATCACATTAAAAGAGGAACAAAACCTCCTTGCAGCAGAAAGGAAAATCAAGCGAAAATTTTGGGACCAGTTAAGCGAGAAGATGGCAGATGGAGGGTGCCTAAAAACCTGGAGATAGAGGTCCTAGTTGCCGAACCTAATATTGTCGGCACAGCAAACTCGTACAGAGTTCGCTGGCTTGACCCCTGCAGAGAATTGAAGAGGACCGTTCTGCCAAGAAGGCGTATCTTAGAGTTCCGACGGGCACCGACCGATCGACCGTAAATATCGCTGGAAGGACGTCATTGAGGCGGACCTACATGAGCTCCAAGCCGTCAACTGGAAAAACACAGCGCTGATTCGGTTACGCTGGCGTTATCTTATGTCGGAAGCCAAGACCCACTTTGGGTCGCTGCGCCAGCGGAGTAAGTATGTTCACGTCTTCTAGCATTTTTAACTGAAGTCATTACTTATATATTAACTTACATAATCTGTACCGCGCCATAAGTCTTGGGTTCGATTGATCTGACCGATGGCTAAGTTGGGTGCGTGTCCGTTTTCTGAGCAGCGGGTATCGGGTTCGATTTTCTACCCAAGGAAAATTTGCGCTTCTGATTCTGGGTATTAATGTGTGTGTAATGTAAATGTTTTTGGATCCACGTTATAAGTTTTTGAACTAAGTGTGGCTGTGAGTGTGAATGCGTTTGTTTTTTGTTTACTTACGGGATTGGTACAATTGATTTTTAACTCGCAAGCTAAAAAAGTAATTGTATATTTTTATTTACTTTATTATGTTTGATAGCGATCTTTGTAACAGTTGGACGAATTAGTATGCAGATACTCTAGACTATCTGCATACTAATTCCAATTGGTAAAACGAAAAAAGATAGACAACACAATTATGCAAAAAACTATTATTAGTGATAGTAATGATGAATACATTGTATACCAAACGAATGGATATCTATTTGGGAGCGAGACAGGCAGCCCACAAATTCGTACGGCTAGTAAATCTTCATAACATTAGTCAAACCGCGCCCACATAAATCTGCAGCCGCGAAGCTTGCCTCCACACGTTTCCTGGATATTCATGGTACACCATTAGTATAATGCACTGAGCACTGTTTCATTTTAAATTACATCCGGGACATTATGTCGAATAATAATCATTTCTAAGCTACCCTACTAAACACTACGGGCCAAATGACCAGATGAATGATTGAGATGCCTATATTTTCGTATACATCTAACAAATGAATCATTTATTTGGTAATATTTTTTTTTAAGCATGCTACATCTTCGGCCGCATCGTCGCTTTCCATCAGGTGAGATTGTGGTCGAATGCTTGCCTATCGTACATAAAAAAAACGACTGCACCGATTTTCACCAAACATAGATAAAAGCATTTTCGATCGAGTCACCTTTCAAACAAAAAAAACTACATTAAAATCGGTATAGCCGTTGAGGAGCTATGATACCACAGACAGGTAACAACAAGATGTAGTAGTTAACAAGCTGCCGGAACACGTTGTAAAAGAATCAATTGATAATACTTTTTTGAACCAAATAAAACGTTTCCTTGTTGAAAAAAGCTAATATACAGTTGGCGAGTACCTTAACGATAAAAACATTATTATTCTACACCATTAATTAATCCAATTTACTAATTGTTATTAAATGTCTCCTAAAAGTTAAAAAATTAGTGCAAATATTAACTCATATACATATTATTATTTATTCTGATGTACTATTTTATAAATGTTGTTTCTGTAATACACAAAATGTTTTATTATATACTTTTATAAAAATAATAAGACGTCCTCCTCTGCTATAATATTGTTGTGCCCGACAGGGTCTCTAATGAACTGTAAATTTTTAAAACCATGTGCTGACTATTAGAGATTGCAATAAACATTTGAATTTGAATTTCAGGTGTTATGAATTTAAAGGATGTATCTGTACCCGTTAAACTTATTACACTAACTCTTTTTGCGTCGGGGGATAAGAATTACAGTATGTTTCAATTCTGCTGTCGATATGTATGAAATTTCAGATGTTTGTTTGAAACGTAATCATATCAAAACGACTGAATATAATATTAAACATCATTCCATAATTTATTTTTATTTTTTGTCCGTAATGAAATCACTTGCAACTTAACTAGACATATAAGAAGACGCATACCAGTGCTATCAATAATTATAATTGTAACAACTGTTAAACTGCTAAAATAAATAAAATAACGTAGGCAATAAGTACTTGCTATACTCTTGTTATACCTCTGGAAAATCAACTTAAACAATGATTGTCCAGAGGTATAACTTGTCGGGTAGAGAAAACTTGAAAAATAAATTCTCGCTATCTGAGCGAATCTGTGAGTCTTCAGATTGATTCTAAATGTACTACAAAATTGCTTTATCCGTTCCACGTCACCGGATTATGGATAAAACTGCAATTGAAAACGTGTTGCATCGGCCGTTGGCGCAGAATCTACAGTGAAGCGCGGAAAGAGTCGTCGAGTCGCACGTGTTTGTATTGTGTCAACCTTAAACTATGGAAGGTGTCAACCCTTAAATTGATTCATGGGCTAGCCGACAATACTTCAAAAGTGGGGTAAACTGGATCTGATCCCAGTTTTATTGATACAAGTTTACCGCTAACTCTTTCATGTCTCAAGCCATCTGTATTTCAATAGGGAATCACACATAATTATATATCATAGGTTCGCATGCTAGCAACATAAAAAAATTACTTAATAATATACCAAGTCACTAATTTAACGATTTTACATTATTTAAAATCATTTTCAAACTTACAGTAATTATTTATTTTACGTTTAAAAATGCAGCTTCATCTTAACAACGATTGGATTTAAAAAAAACATTTTTTTATGCTTCAACCTTGACAAGGGCCACGCTTCGCTCATGAGTAGTAGGTACACTTTACCAAAGTTAGATTAAATAGTAAAAAGGTTTTTTATAAAATACCATGTGCCGCTTTTTGGCCTACCTGTGGCTTAAATTTGGGAGAACAAAATGGCATCATGTGCAACACGTCACCTTTACAAAGTGCAGCGAAGTGGTACGTTATAATAACCTGTAATAATTTTCCTAGTGTTACAACTAGATAGATAGATAGATAGATAACGCTTTATTGTCACACCTTACACATAAATTACTTACAAAACATGTTAAACCTTAAATTAAAGTGTACAATCGGCGGTCTTATCGCTAAAAGCGATCTCTTCCAGACAACCTTTGGATGGAGAAGATATTAATAATTCGGTGAAACGGGGGTGTAAATACAAGTAATGAGAAAATAAAAATATACATTAAGGAATATATATACATACTTAAACAAAATAAATTCTATAAGGCAATAATAATACATACATAATGTTTATAATATAAATACATATATACAAAATATTATAATAAAGTAAGGATATCTGTTACAGCTTGAATCATATTATGATATATATAAAGTAGCAGAACAGTTTGACACAGAAAAGTTATTGGGAGAGAAAGAAATTTTTAACTTGAATTTTAAATGTATGCACAGTCTGAGCACGTCTTATTGGAACAGGGAGGGAGTTCCACAAGCGAATAGCCTGTACTGTAAAGGAATGATCGTAAAACGTAGAACAGTGTGAAGGCATTTTAAGGGAGAGATTTTCTGATGACCTTAGACCATAGTTGAGGAACGAAAAACGCTCCTTGAGATAGCGCGGGGACGAAGGATTAAATAGGATATTATAAAGGAGGGATAGTATATGAGTATTCCGGCGAAGGCGTATTGGAAGCCACTTGAGTTTAGATCGAAACTGAGAAACATGATCGTATTTACGTAGGCCAAAAATAAATCGAATGCAGAAATTTTGAAGTCGCTCAAGTTTGTTTAGCTGGTCCTCCGTGAGATCTAAATAGCAGGCGTCTGCGTAATCGAGAACTGGAAGCAAAAGAGATTGGGCGAGTGCAATTTTAGTGGTGGTTGGAAGGAAATTTTGCAATCTTTTCAATGAAGCTGCAGACCCATACAGCTTACGACTCGTCGCTTGCAGTTGAGGGCTCCAGCTTAAACAATTATCTATGATAAGTCCAAGATTTTTAACAGTCTTGCTGAAAGGGATATTAACTCCATCAAAATTGACACCAGGAAGTGTGCGCCAGTCTATCTTATTAAGCAGTCTTGAGCTACCAACAACGATCACTTGAGTTTTTATAGGATTAACTTTTAAACCGAAGGACTTGCTCCACTCTGCAATTAGATTTAGGTCAGCATTCGTGACTTCCACAGCATCCGCAAGTTGGCCGAGGGACGCTTGAGTATAGATCTGTAGATCATCTGCATATAGGTGGTAAGAAGAAGAAAGATTTTTAGAAATTGAATTTATAAAGATAGCAAAAAGAAGAGGAGATAAGACACCGCCTTGCGGAACGCCGGCAGACGTGGGGCACCATGAGGAGAAATTCTCACCAAGGCGAACGCGTTGCCTGCGTCCATGCAAATAACTGTGAAACCAATCGATTGTCTTAGGAGATACATTAAGTGAGCCAAGTAGAGCTAGGAGAATATCAAAGTTGACAGTATTGAACGCATTGCTGAAGTCCAACAGTGTTAGTACCGTCAAAAGCCCGTTTTCCATCCCGAAACGAATGTCATCAGTGATTTTTACTAGAGTAGTGACTGTGCTGTGTCCGGGACGGAAACCAGACTGGAGAGGATTGAGGAGATCGTGACAGGAAAGGAATCTGCTAAGCTGGTTGTGTACCAGACGCTCAAGGACCTTGGACAGAAATGGGAGAATGGATATAGGACGGTATTCAGAAAAAGATTTAGGATTGGATTTTTTGGGCAGCGGGATAATTTGAGCATTTTTCCAAATGGATGGAAATACACCATTTTGCAGAGAATTATTAAAAATGAAACAGAGGATGGGAAGAATAATGTCAAGGATCGGTACTAACATGTTGCGACTAATACCATCCCCACCTACTGCGTTAGACGTTATGGATAGTACGCTCTTCTTAACATCGCCATCAGACAATCGATCAAAAATGAGAGAGGGGTAGTCTGGAATTGGTAAGTTGGAAATAAAATGTAAAGTATTGCATTTATCTGTGTCGTTAATGCCAGATGATGATGAAAAGTGAAGATTTAGAGAATCTATGTCAAGATCATTTGGAATTGAGTCACAGCGTGATTTACCAATCCCTATAGACCTTAGGAACTTCCAGACTTTTGCTGGATCTTCGTCATCGACGGAATTATGGATATGGCGGCGGAAAGCATCCCTACACACCATATTGCAGCGATTACGGATCTTTGTATACTTGGCCTTGTTATACTCAGTAGGGCGACATTTATAATTGCTTTTGGCTATAGACTTTTTATGCATAAGTGTTTTAATATCGTCAGTAAGCCATGGTGCTGGAAGATGTTTAAGCTTGATGGTACGCATAGGAGCATACTTATCATATAGTTTAATGATTGTCGAGTTGAAAATACTAACCTGCTCCTCAACAGACTCAGCATTACTGATTGGAGACCAGTCAATATTGCGAGCCTCATCAAGGAATGCAACCTGATCCATACCACTAAAATTGCGCTGAAGTATAGTTTTGGGCTTAGCTTTTGGAGGACGAATTTTATAAGATAGGAATATTAAATCATGATAAGACAAAGCATCAGCCGAACATTGCCCGTGCTTCGCTACATGCTGAAGTGAAGATACTAATGCAAGATCAAGAAGCGAAGGAGAAGAGTTTGGAAAATGATGAGTTGCATTAAAGGGAAGAATGTGCATATTGTTAGAGTTGATCACAGATTCAAATGTCAAAGCGCGGTAGTCCTTTTTGATGAGGCAGGTATTGAAATCACCCATAATGATAGAATGAGTATATGACGGAAGGAAAGTATCTAAAAGAGTTTCGAATGAGGAAAAAAAGTTTATACGCAAGGAAGGGCTATAATAGACTCCGAGCAAGATTTTAGTGTGTGATAGTAATACCTCCACAAATAAGTGCTCGCCAGCATTAGAGGGAGGTGGCTGTGCCGAGTTGCTGACTATTGAGTAAGGAATGTGTGCACGGAGGTATATAGCAACCCCGCCACCAGCACAACCAGTGCGGTCGTTACGGATAAGGTGATATCCAGGCAGCAAGTAAGATGTGGAAGGGAGGCACGGTTTCAACCATGACTCGGAGACTAATATAGCGTGAAGATTTTTGTTACCAAAGGAAACCAACATATCAGAGTAATGAGCCGGAATACTTTGCGCATTAATGTGAACCACGTTAAAATTTTTTGGAACATCAGAAAAATGTGTTTCAATTGAATCGGAAAGCGTTGGAATACTAGTATAACTTAAGTCACTACTGCTGCTATTAATAGAAGATAGAGATAGAAAAAGATCATTGTCGCTGCTATTATCTGTGTCGGACATAATTCAATATAATATTTAAAATATAAAATATATAAAATAAAATATATATAATATAAAATATACTATTCGGGCCTTATTTAATAAGGCGTACTTATCTACCACCTGCCGGTTGTCGTGTTACAAAATAGGAAAAGAGGTCAAAAGCAATACATAATCATTATGAACTCAACTTAAAAAAAAATATGTATATAAAAACAAATTAACATATTCCTACAATTATGAAACTAACAGAGCACATCAGATACTATGCTACATAAACAAATGAAAAGAACAAAATTAACCATGAATTATTTCATGAAAAGATTATTTTATGTCCATGGCCAAAGATTACGAGACCGGAACGTAATCTAAGTTGCAACTGTCAATCTGTCAGTGTCAGTGATGTCACTGTAACCAAGACAATATTTACATGATTTTATTTTTAAAATGTAGGGTATTAAAAGAGTTATTTATTTTACACATAAATATTAAAAGTGAGCGGGTATAAAGCCAACAAAATTACAGTAACAAGGAGTCACAAGCACAATGACGATTACGGATCAGGAGAAAACTACCGGATTTTGAGTCATTTCTTGCTAGCATCACTTGCGGCCTTCTTGCCAGCTGCAACCGCGGCCCGTCGGGTCTGGGTCTTAGCTACTGGCACTTTCTTAGGCTCCTCAGGAGTAGAGATCCGATCAAGCTCAGTGAGGGAGCTAATGCGATGTCGAACACCATCAGCACCCAGCACTATGATGGAACCCTGATGTGACCAACAATTCTTAATGCCAAATCTCTGCCTCGCGGCCATAAAAGCGTCGTGTCGGGCCTTAGTCAGGAATTCAGAGACAGTAATGCCAGACCCCTTCAATTTTGTCTTGGCATACCAAAGCTTGTTCCTCAGCTCCAAATCGCGCAACTCTACCAAAATAGGCCGAGATCGGTCGGAAGTAGAAATACGACCCATCCGGTGGCAACGAGAAATATCCTTTGAAGAAAAATTCTGCTCACCCACACGATCAACAACAGCTTTCACGACTGCAGCAGTAGCATCCTCGTTCTTCACCTCAGGCAGGCCATGCACCAGCAAAATCTTTCGCCGGCTCCGCATCTCCATGTTGTCCAATTGACTGGCAAGCAGACCCACCTGATCTTGAAGAGTGTTAACTGCATTTAAGATGAACTCTCTAAATGCAGCAAACTCGGAGGACAAGCTAGCAACACTTGTCGATGGAGCAGCAGCCTGAAGGTCACTTTGATAGGCATCCATGCGAGCAGAGAACATCTTCTGGAGTTGAACAATAGATTCTTGTATGGCGTCCATCTTGAAAGTGATTGATCAGTGCAAGTGCAGTAAAAGTGCCACAAATAATTAAGTGCTGGTGCTAAAGATAGGAAAACACTCCCCGGCAGGTATTGTACTAATTACTTTAGTTTCCCATATGATATAGGTACTTTGGAATTGATTTTATATATAAATATCAAATAAATTAAAGAGCTCAAAAAAACTGATGTTTATCTTGCACCTACCCACCGCGAAAAAAGCCAACTAGGTACGCGCGTTATGTCCATTGCAAGCCTGGCGCGCGGCCAGCCTGCACTGATGTACCACACAGTGCGGCTATTAACAGTACACTATGTGTCACCATCGCAAAAGTTGGCTTAGTTGGGTGGACGTTCGCCTTCTAAGCAGGGGTTAAGCGTCGGGTTCGATTCCCGACGGGAACACAAGTTTTCTCCCCAAGGAAAAATTGTTTCTGGTTCTGGTTGTGATTGTGTGTGTGATGTGAGTGTTTCCGGCACCCACGACACAAGTCATCTCACTTGATATGTGGGGCTGTGAATGTGAAAGCGTTTATGTTTATGTTTTGAATGGTTATATTTTTCTATTTTACTGCAAAATGCGGTTAAATAATAATATGCGATAGTAAGTTTGTTTTTACACAGTCTGGGAATTCAGATGCAGGCAAAACTACATCTTCAGCCGCATCATCACTTTCCATCAGGTGAGATTGTGGCCAAATGCCTGCCTAAAAGGCATAAAAAAACTACAGATCCACTTTTGGTAAAATTTGGAGCATAGGTAGATATACATAGATACCTGTTATAACACATATAAGCTAGTTTTAAATTCATATCTCATCATCAGTATTTGCCCGCATCATCATTGATGCGGGCAAATACAAAGAGTGCATTACTGATTTAGGGAAGTTATATTTGATTTCTAGAACGAATTAAGGTGTGAATTTATTAGGTGTGAATAATAATGTACTATTATATTTGCCTTTTTATTGTACACCACCATTCCTTCTTTAGATACTGTCCATCCGAAGGCTGTCTGAACTTTTTCAGAATCAAAGATCAAAGATCGCTTTAAGTGATAAGACACTGCCACAATGAACGAAATATTTTATTTGTAAGGCGTACTGTGGTCGAGTGTGTATGTAATAATCACTTAAGGCCTAGAATGACTTAACTGGCTTATGAACCAACTAGCCGTGCCCCGCGGCTTCGCCCGCTATTATCAAGTTAAAAAGAAGCCTTTGTGTTAATCCTAGGTATAAACTATGTACATTCCAAATTTCGTTTAAATCCGTTCAGCCGTTAAAGCGTGAAGAGGCAACAAACACACTTACCCACAAACTTTCGGATTTATAAAATTTGTAGGATTATCTGCCAAAAAACATTTAGTTCATCGCAGGTTTTCAGGATGAAAGTAGCATAAACTACTTACATGAAGTACATACTTGATACAAGGTAGCCAAGCGAGCATTAGAATTATTTAATTAAAAAACATTGACTCTGCTACTACTAAAACATTTCAAATAAAGCTACCGTAACTACGTTTGAGCTTCTGTTGAAGCTGGCTTCCCTTTGGCTGGCTGCACTTAACCTTCAAGCGGGCGCGCGTAATCGAATCGACCGCGCTCAGTACATTTTCGTTGATATTATTATTACTACCCATCATATTTATTTCTCATTTCTAGTAGCCTGTCGCTATATCTTTGGGAGTAAAATAAAGAATAAACCGTCGCTCGGGGCGCTCCCCCCACTCCACAGATCGCAATTGTTTTAGTCCCAGTGCAGTCGTCGAAAAGACTACACGCGCCTGTCGTCGAAAAGGTTACGCGCGACGCTAGACGGCGGCATACCCTCGTTCACGCTCGTAGTAGTTCTTCGGTCATCATTCAATATTATCAAATTAAGCTTGGATTTTTTAATATAAAATGAGTCGTGGACGGTTACCACAAGGTGCAATACTCGAGGAATTACTAAGAGAAGACTAAGGAAGAGAGTGAATCAGAGCTCAGCGATCAAGGCTCTGAAACTTCCGACCACATCGTTGCAACTAATTTTTATTCTTATTTTGTAATTTTAAATATTAGACTAGGTATATAAACTTGTCTGAGATATGTTAAAGGGGTTTGTTTCCTAATTTTGGTTTTGATTCAAAGAATATTTGCGTTATGTTAATTAATTTAATAATTGTTTCTTTTTCATAATTTTTATTACTTTTTTTGACAAATCAGACTTTCAAGGCAATGATAATATATTTGAGTACAAATAAATAAATAAATATTGAATAATTTGTGCTTTATTTCTCTTATTCATCCCATAGGTCTTTTCGGTTACGCGCGCCCGCTCCTGTTACAAAAGACCGCGCGCCCGCTTGAAGGTTAAGGGATGAGAAAGGGTGAACCCTTTCTACGACGCGTCACACAACATACGCGTATGATACAACCTTCGCACATAATTATTAAAAAAGAGCTCAAGCATTCCGTCACTGTTCTTGTACGACGCTGATTTTCGAGATTTATAGTTAATTAAATATTTTTTGATCATAGATACCTTATCTAGTATACTATGAATATTTTCAAAAAATATGATATATTACATAATTAACCATTAAACTTATATTGAAAAAAATCACATAATAGAAATAAGCAAAGTGTAACAGGAAGAAGTTTGTGAATCTGCTAAATAGAATCAGTTAATTCTTAGACATTCTATTTTGAGACTTCATAAAATATTAATATTGATATAATCTGTTTAGATACAAAAATAATTTAATATTAATAATACGTAAAGTTTTTAATAACTAATAACCCTCTGTTATGTGAGGTAATCCCGGTATCAAACAGTTGTTAATCGATAGAACAAATTACACAAAGGTCCATAATTTTAAACTTTTCTCATAATTTTCCGGGGGATTATACATAAGGCTTGGGCCACATTATTTAAATTTTAATGAATCTCTTCTTTGCTGTGAAACTAACACTACCTACACTACCACGCACGTGTTATTGTGATAGTATATATTCGTATCTCAGACGTAGTTTCGAATAAATTGTCATCTATTTGTGTGTAACAAAAGAACATAAACAGCACATGATGTTCGCCTATCCTGAAAAAATAAAACAGTTTTTTTTCGAAATATGTTAACGTTTGCTCAGTATCTCACTTGATGGTAAGTGAAATGCACTGTGATAAACATGTTTGCTAAATAAGCTGACATGACGTCATAGTACCATACAATCATAGAACAAACCACACTCGTATTATGAATCCGAAAGTTTGTATACACACTCATATACACACTCATATTGTATACACACTCATATATACACTCATATACACACTCATATTGTGAGTGTATGTTAGGGTATGTAGATGATTTAGCAATCTTATGTATTAAACATTTCGTAAAGTATTTCCTTATTTTTTAAGTATCAATAGTGAGTTTGCAATACAAAGCTTAAGTTATAAATACGCAGGGAGTTCTTAACGTCCAGACCTATATTACCTATATTCTCTTCCGGACAACCCTAAATGTTCAATTCACAGTTTCTGGTTGTCGTTAACAAAGTAGAATGTTGTGTGAGGGTGATATTTACGCTCGTAGTAGAGTTGATGAGCCGATGAATGATGGCGGCGGCGGCGCGCGGCGCAATAACCGTGAAATCGAGGCTTCCGGTGCAAAATATCACCAGTCGACTTCCCTACTATATTACACCGCAATTTTGACTTACTCGCATATTTTTTGCATCCATGTTAATCATAATATTTTTTGAAGCGTTTTGCTTCTACGTTGATCATCCGTACAGCGAAGGAGTGGAACTCATTGCCTGCGTCTTTGTTCCCTGAACGGTACAATCTGGGTGTCTTCAAGTCTAGAGTGAATAGGTACCTTCTAGGCAAGCATGTCACATCTTTGGCCGCATCGTCACTTTCCATCAGGTGAAATAGCGGACAAATGCTTGCCTATCATGTATAAAAAAAAAAAAAATAATAATAATAATATTGCTGTCTCATATTAAGGAATATATAAAAAAATAACACAAAGAGGATCTCATCGTGTTGCTTGAAACCTGGCTCAACGATTTCGATCAAATGATCTTGTAAAAAAAAGCATGAAATTTTTTAAAGAGAAGAACTTTTTAATAGAATACAAAATACAGTTTCACAAGGTAATTCAAAGTATGCGAATCGTTATAGACCATCATACACGTAGCAGTCTTGAATTCGTAGCACGTAGCATCGTACATCCGCGCGTAGCATGATATTTTAGTAACACAGTAGCTTCGAGATACGACAGCCTTGCGGCTTGCATTGTATCGTAAAGAGCGAAAAACAATCGTACAGAAGCATTTTATGGATTTTTAACTTCGCAAACTGCTTGCATATTAGCCCAGGCAAATAGCGGAGCATTGTATGGCGAACTTGCATTAATTTATAACCAGCAAATTATTTTCCAAATATATAGTTTTTCATGTCTATAATATTTTTGCAAAGGATACTAATATAAATTTTAATTTCGTTTAAGTTATTTAATTAAATAAATATGCAAAAATAATACCAATACAATGGACAAGAGAAAAAAAAAATTAAATATGTTGATTACAAAAACAGGCAAATCAGGCTCGCCTAATGGCGGCGTAGACCGCTCAGAGTGCGAGTTTGAGTCGCATTTGGCCGGTTTCATGTTTATTTATGTACATGCTTTTAGCGAGTACAGCTATTTACTAAGTATTAGCAAACATTAAAAATTATTAAGAAGAGGCGTGTAGAGGTAACACAAAACGAATATTATGAGAAACAGCCTCAATAAAACCGCACAGTGCTCATTTACAATTCTATTTCAGGCGGTAAACTTGTATTTGCCCAGAATTTATAGAATTTCGTTTCGTTCAACTTTTCTTGAAATCGTAAAGTAAGTTAATAAGTTTGATAAATGAACGTGCTTAACAAATCGTTAACGATTCGAAAGTTTCTCCGCGAATCGCTTCGAAACATTTCGCAGATTGTTTGGCAGTTCGCAGTTCTCCGCAAACATTACCATTTGAATACTAAATTTACATTAAAGTACCGCCTGATATTATTTACAAGAAACTCAGATAAAGTTTTTGCCTAAAAGCTTTACGTTGCTTAGAGTTATGATTTATTGTTCGCCACCTGTAACGAGAGCCCTAATTTTGTTTCGAAGTAATATTTTTAATCGGTGTTTCAAGTTAATGGTAATTTTATACTTTTATGAAGACGAATATTGTACACGACCAAGCAGGTGGAAGCATTTTATTAGTTAGTTATATTTATCACGCGCAGAACACCAATTACAGAAATAACATAAAGTAATAACATTTACAAGTACAAAAGTAATAAAAAGCTATTTTGCAATGCAACAAATAATACAACACGCTTTTATACAGTGGACATACTAACATTGTTTTACTTATTACAATACATTTAATATGTACATGCGTAATTATTTAATATATACATGCATAATTATTTTAGTGAAATATGTACATAAATAGTGTTAGGAGACCAAAAAATATCAACGAGACCTTTGTATATAGTTAGTTATTACATGTTTGTTGTTTCTTCTTTTAATGAGGAGAAAAACTTAATATGAAGAAGAGTGATTGAAATTATATGCAAATCGATTGAAATAAACCAAATGTAGTTTAATCAGATAAGTAAACCAAATAGAATCCAATTAAATTCAAATCAAAAAGAGCGATCAAAAGATCAAATGAAATAAAATGCTGAAGTTAGTTTTACTGACGGTACCTATATACCAATAGTTTAAGCGGTAGCCGTTACTTGCATGTTACAGTTATAAAAAAGACCGCCACAAACGTTTGAAGCAAATACTGATAATTATAACGCTGTTTTCGATATCATCATCATGGTACATAACTGTGTGGCAAGCTTGATTTCACGTGGCGTTTGCGGCGAGATTCTGTATAGTGCAGCGCGGCAAGAGCGGCGCCCTCGCGCATACGGCGATGTATATCACGCCAGGCATGTTTACGGTACTCGAGGGATATCATTCTTTCCGAATGACTAGACGTATATTTATGTTCTGCACAAGCGTATAAGATTACAGTATTTTTGGTTCGTGTAGTTTATTAAAAGTGATTATCCCTGATGTCTAATATCCATCTTCAACGTTAATTACTTCAAGGCTGGAGCCCGCAGCTTGGAATAGGCGCAAATAGCACGCGCATAAAAAAATACAATAATTCATAACTGTAAGTGTATCCAGCGGCGGATTTTATTTTGCCTACCGTCCCGCGCCCACCCCTGCGGTGACGGACGCTGTCCCGGATCTTGTCTCGTTACGCTAGTCAATTTGTCGCGAACAGCGTTAATTAGGGGATTTTTTTTTTAATTTTATTTGTGACAGGCTAGTGTTTGACCACTATCTCACCTGATGGTAAGTGACGATGTGATCGAAGCTGGTAAACACTAGACCTGGAATACGCAGGCTCTCAAGGATAACTGCCGGAACACCGTATTTGGCTTGGCGGCAGACTTTCAACTTGATGGTGGTAAGCTAATTTGGTAGCAAGCCAGGCGAGCAACTCATAAAATGCTCTACCACTCTTCAGAGTACATATAATTTTATAGATTTAAAAAATATGTTCATTCACTATATTAAACATAAACAATACAACAATATTAAATTAAAATAAAACAGAAGTAATTTGTAATCGCGTTTCAAGTACCTGCCTCAAAAGTGCTTTTGTCCAATATAGCATCGAGTTGCAGCAAACGTTTAAAGAACTCGTAGAAAATACGCTGGCTTGCATTTGACAAGCTGTTATAACTACTGATGGAGTTCGGACTTGTTTCCTTTGACGAGTCGCCGTTTGCTTTACGTCGTGGCTTCGTTGAACTTGAAATAATTAACTATCTAGATTTAATTTTATTGAGAATCTTGGTTATACTGTCATAACTTATGAAGATTCGTTAAGCATCATAAATATGTTATAACAAGTAAAAAAAAAAAGTTTTTATAATAACAGGAAAACTTATTTAAGGTTTTGCTTCTGCGCCATACTATTCAGGGATTTGCTATGAATTTGTCGTTTCACATTAAAATTCTTAATAAGGAGGGAAACTGCAGTGTCTCAAAACAAACAATCGCATTGTTCCCTCACAGCCCCACATTAAGTCCAAAGACATGTACCAGACAATGTACCAGAAGCACAAATGCCCTTAGGGAAGAAAATTGTGCTTCTGCTGGGAATAGGCCCACGGCGCAGAGGGCAGAAACTTGCCGACTGTGCCAACTGGGCTATTAATAACGTGAACAAATGTTAACTAATATAAAAATGTCATCTAATTCCGTTCAGTTGTTACTATACGTTAAAAGAAACACACTTACACATTAACACATAAACTTTTGCGATTAAAATATTAGTGTGATCTCTACAAGTAAGTATTTTATAAATTTTGGTTAATATTATATAATATTGAAGCACCTGGACGACAGAGATTTGAACGTTATAACGACGTTTTTTAAAATGAAACCTAACTAGACCGATTTATCGCCCCCGAAACCCCCTGAATACTAAATTTCATGAAAACCGTTGGAGTAGTTTCCGAGATTCAGATTATATATATACAAGAATTGCTCGTTTTAAGGTATTGATTGAAAACGCTTTAGAACAAGTGAAGTAGTCAATCCAGGCTTTAATTACAGATAAGACAACAGTCGAAACGTTGTCGCCCGCTGGTACACACTACAACCATCATTACTAGTGGTAATTTACGGTGATTATCCAATACTTAGAAAGATAGTACGTTACTTAAAACTAACCAAATAAAATAAATTATTAGAGACATTTGTTGGTCACCTAATTACAAACAAACAGGTACAAAATAATATCCTCTGTTTATATCAGCACTAGAACATAATAAAATTAAATTAGCGATAAATAGAACAGATTATTTACACAGAAAATTACACTCACAGCCCTATGCTAAGGTCAATCTCCAAGCCCTAACTCTTGTTCTGAAAGATCATTTTACCAACTGGTTCGTTGCCACATAGTAGCGCCATCTACAAACTACAAAGTCAAGTGTCGTGGTTCGGTGGAGTCTTGTGGAGTCTTGTGGAGCGGAGTTGGCGCCGAGTGCACACGTGGTGAGCTCCGACATGCTTCACGTTAATTAACGGTGCGGTTCCCCTGTTTGTTTGTTTGGAATGCGTTCATTGAGTTGGTTGGAAGATTCCTACTACCATTTTATTACCTTGATTAATTTTGCTAGTGAGAAGAGATCGTTTCGTCGTTTGCTCAAGCAATCGACGCTACTATCAATAGTAGCGCCTATTACACCTGCAGTGCCACATAGAATTTGAATAACTAAGTACTTCGTTCCTCTGAATTTTGTTTTTTTTACCTATAAATGCTATTGCCAATATGCCTAATATCTACCCTTACCTGGATTTTTTAATATTCTATTATAAATATACTTTTATAAGTGTCTTATTTTATGCTATTATTTTGAAAATAAAGGTTACCACAGTAAATAAGGTAAATCATAAAGTACTTTGAACTCAAGTCCGATTTTAATTCAACTAGCTCAAATTTAATTTGCTAATAGTAAATGAGTATAAATTCAGTCACATCATCAGTTATATATTATTGCTCTGAGAAACTAGCCATCTTAATGGTGACCCAAAGTCCACTTATGACCTTCGGTCCGCGCGGCTGATTTGTGGAAGTACCTAATGACGCGAGGCGCGTCTGGAGGACGCGCCACACCCGTTGTGTACACGTGCCTACATTTACATTGAGCTACACAGAAAGCTCAACCGTAATGAGATGCGGCTATTAGCGCCTCCGCCGTAGCCGTCCACTCGTTAGTAAGGAGTGTTCACACGCTCGACAGCCGGCGGGTGCGGTTAAAGTTCCGCCGCATATTTACATAAGATCCTGATGCACGGGTGCCGGTGCCCCGGCCTGCCCCGGTCGCATGAATAATGGATGCACTTAGCTCTGCGCCTGTTACAACTGACGAACAACTACCAGCAAATAGGTACAAATATACACTGCCAAACTGGTTGCAATTATACCTTCAAAGCTACCGGGCCATTTCACACCTCCGTTGTTACTAGTTACCACAGGCTACATATTATGTTTACCTAATAACATTTATATACTTAAATTTATTATTTGATGCGTGACGATGGTAAAAGACCCGACGGCATGACTTTAATTCCATGGAAGATGGCACGGTCTTTAGTGTGGGATGCAACTTGAGCATCTTCCTGAAGACAATAGGTACACAGAATGAGGAATTCACAGAATAGGGTTGGTGTCGCGACAACTTCGGCAGAGCACCGCAAACGGCGTGGTTACATATTTGAGCCGTTTGGTGTTGAGACACTGGGCCCGTGGCGACAAGGAGCTGGCATGCTGGCACTTATTATGCTTAAAGTTTTAGCATTGCAATTCAGAGAGGCAATGCCGCCAGCACGATGGGAACGCTATCTGGTAGTGGGCTTGAGCACTTGAGTTATCTATATGCTTGATGTCTTGTAGGTAACTTAGATCCTTGCTGTATATAGTTTTGGTTTAGTTTTAGGAAATATAGGCAATTGGCCCGAAGATAAAAACAATGAAACGTTAACCAATAACATTGCCAGGGTAGAATAATACAAGAGTAGAGTAAAAGCGTATCCAATACGCCAATGAAAATATCGTATACACGTACATAATTATAGAAATTACATAATAATTCTTGAAACATTCAAATGGACTTTATACTTTAAAGTGCGAGTCTTTCATAGCTGATCTCTAAAAAACAGAAATTGTAGAACATACATACTTACTCGTATAAAACCACACTACAAACAAGTTTCTAAACTATACTAGTGTCGGTGTGCAGCAATTACTCACAATAGTTTATATAAAGTGGTTTTGTTCTGATCCGGGGTTTTAAGTTGTTATGAATTTTACTAGTTTACAACGGTACTGCAGTAAATATCCAAAATAATGAATCCCGGAGTCATATAAACATATTCGGTAGGTGAACACCTAGTTCTGATTATCTTATGAGTCAAAGATTGGATTGGTCTATTTAAATGTGGTTAATCAATTGACCATGCGAGCGCGAGCGAAGCATCTCCGTTTCCGCTTGGGAAAAATGGCTTTCTTATGTCCGGATGTTCAGATTTACGGATGTTCTACTCTACAACTCGCATTTCTCAACCGTTTCTCGTGAAATTTTGTGAATATTTTCGATAATAATATAGATTATTTTACATTACGATTAAGTTTAAAAATATTTTCAAAATGGCGGAGATTTGGGGGTTGCAAACGTTAAAAAAACATATTTCAGCCATTTTGAAAAATACACGAAGTCTACAGTTCACAGAGCCACTAGTTTATGTTTTGTTAAAAAGGTGATGTCGATCGTTACATAAGTTACAATTGTCATCTAGTCAGACATGAAATCTACCGAACTCGACAGAACTACAACAGAGCTATTTATTGGATGTTTATTACCTGATTACTATGCTCCTTTCAAATTAGCAGAATTGTAATTTACACCTCCATAATCATGGGAAAATTGATTGATAATTGATAATCTATGCAAAATTATGAGCTTTTTTTAGTAGAGACTAATAATTACTATCGCTAACCAACGTTAACAGTATTTTATTACCAGTTAACTATACTTTGAAATTAACACCAAAATATAATATGTTTAACATATCAAGTTTAATTACTAAGTTCAATGATCACAACGCGAGCGCGAAATGGTCAACAAACAAAAACAGAATAAGCTTTATGGGTAATGTGGGTGTCGCGTGCCGCGTGCCGCGTGCCGCAGCTGCGCGCTCTCACGGCAAACGGATAATACGAATTGAATAACACGAAGCCTATCATAGTAACACATTTCAAATCAATGTCCTATGTTCATTTTTCCTAAACTAGCACTCGACTTCAATACAACTTTCAAGTCAAAAGTGAATAGGCATCTTCTAGACAAGCATGCTTCGGCTGCATCATCGCTTTCCATCTGGTGAGATAGTAGTCGATTGCCTGCCCATGGAGCATAAAAAAACTGTATTCAGTATTCAGTATTTTATTGCAACTATGAAGTAATTACAAGGATGTTATAATAAAATTGGTTAACAATTCTTTATAGACCCTGGTAGGGCACGGCAATAATGTGTATAACTGTATAGCCCTTAAACAAAACAATAAAGATTACAAAATCTGCCCAAATGTCTGATGTTCATGCTATATGATAATCCGCATCATCACCAAGTTTCGTTTAGCATTTAAAATCTCTCGGCTTTATTATCAATGGGAAAACGCATTATAGTTAACACATACATACATAGTTAAACTGATCCTCGCCGAGATCGTAATCTATACGCGTCTATCGAAGAAAGCAGAAAACACACATGTGACCTTCAGCGTGCAGGATTCAAATTGATCAATCAATATAACAGTGATTTCTCCCACAATCCCGTTTTGGCTGTGAGCGATCTAAACAATATCACCATTTTTATAGAACATACTTTTACCTATAGTTTAATTTCCATAGTTCTAGCAAAATAATCCAAGCCCATCTTCTAGTGCCAAGCATAATTCGATCCTCGTACCTTAGAAGGGCACAAAGGCTTTCAAGTATAGAACGGCGCTGGCGCCGTGCCAGCGCGCATGACTGGCGGAATAAAGAAATGTTCACCTTAATGCGAGGAATCGGTTTAAAGCAACCACCTGGATCGTTGCCAGCGCCCCGACTGTAACTGGAAAAACAAAACATTTTTTTTTTGTTACGCTGATGGTACAGAAATACGATTATCTCTCGTCAACAATTTCCTTTGTTACTTTCTGTATTTTGGGTTATTAATATTGGAAAGCTAGTTTAGCTGATTCTCGTAGCGCACATGGTCTTAAGTGACTTACATCGCAATACATATTATATATAATATTTTATGTATATTGATACTTAAAATATTTTTTTCGATATTCTATGTATTGCGATGTAATCACTTTAGACCATGTGCGCTACGAAACTCAACTCTAACTTGCTAAAACGACTACGAAGCTATAAAGAGTGCTACGAGTATTTGATGCAGTTGCGTTGTAAAGAAATATGTGATTTTTTTTTTTTATTAATTTAACTCAAAATGTAGCGATAATTAAGTATATAGAGCGTACTTTATGTAACTAAATTATATCTATTTGCTAGCACTCAGTCCGAATCGGTAAATTAACCATCAGGTGAGGTTGAAGGCTGAAGGATACTGAATAAATAAAATTAAGTATATTTCACTACTTAGATTACATTTTCATATTTGATATCTACTTATTAGGTAATTCTAGTTGTAAGTTTTATTCGCTATAATATATTCATTATTAATTATAATTAGCTTTATCAAAGCTTTATTATAATAAAGCCTTGATAAAGCTACAAGAACAAAGGAGACGTTCGTAAAATTTACAGAGTACTTTATTGATCTTAGCTTCAAAAGCTTCACGAGCGTTGTTGCCTTGTAGAACATGAATTTGTAACATATTAATTATATCTAACTACACATTAACAACCAACAAAGATGAAATAATTGGAAACACAGAGTCTCTCCTCGTAAACAATTCTCATCAAAACAATCTATGTTCTAAACTTGAGCTATAAGGCTACGATTAACGGTAATTACAGCAATTGTGAACCTATTTCGATCATGTTAAAGTCTTGAGTTGAATGATTATGGATGTACATGGAGACGTGAGAAAGTAAACATAAAACAATCTGGAACATAACATTCTGAAGAAACACCGTTTGTTTACCGCGCGTCTACTGCCGCTTATAAACATGAATAGACTGAACTTTTCCAGAAGAATTTATATACATGGCTCTTTTGATGTGCATACATTTTTATGCCGAATACATTTTGTAGACCTGCCGTTTATACAGGCTTTTTTATTTACAGGCCGGGCTCATTTTGCGCTTTGTAAGCGCAGCTACAAGTACATCGACGCAGCCGCCCTGATTGTCATCCCGATGTCTTCGCCTCACTATGCGAGCTGAATTGCACTTTATTGCGTTGTATTATGATTCGCTGTTTATTTAAATGTCTTCGCTGGTAGCAGAAAAATGTAAAACAACGAACATCACGTCGTTGGCATAATTACAGCCTTTAATAAACACGGCAAGGCTAAGCATAACGAATCTGTTTTCCACGGCAGTCTCCAAGGCAGGTGCCGAGTATGGAACAGCCTGATGATATCAAAGAGTATTACGTTCTGCATTCAAATGCGTTTCCTGGCGCCCGCCCTGTGGGAAATTTAAATATAGACCAACGAATTTTACTCAAAACATATTTTATTCAGCGCAAGTCAATTTTCTGGCTGCTCGTGCGGTACGTTGAAATTGAATTTTGCACAAATGTTTGTAGGTTTACTAAATAATTTAATAACCTAAGTAACGTAATATTTTCTTCCTTCTTCATACTCAACAATTTATGTGGTAATAAGCTTGAAAAAAATATAAATAGAAAACAACCGCTTCTCATTTGTTTCTTTATTCTGAGAAGCCTGGTGCTTCAGAACGCTCATAATGTGAATAACTATAATATACTACCTTACAACTTTTAATAGCTTATATTTTACAAGCGTGTTAATTAGCAAGGAGCGTTGCTAGAACTAACAAATTTAACTACAAACTTGTGATATCGTAGATGGAGAGGACATTTTGTTACTACATTTATTATTTTATCTATGTCCATAAATATGCCCACATTTATCAAGGTAAAAATTATGTCATATAATTATGCTTTCTACATCCGTCCTCCATGGAAATCGCAATTATCTTCAACAGGATTATTCCTCGTCACCAAATAAAGAATTAGCTCATGTATTGTATCATGTAGGTATGTGAGTTTTCATAATCAATATTTTCGTCTGAACCAAACATGATTAAATATTTCAGAATCAAAATATCCTTTATTGTCAGACGGTGTTTAAGAAAAGATCTTAAATATTATATTAACAATTTAAACAGTTTGCCCACTTCGAGCCCTTTATATTTATATATTAAAAGCGTTTCGTATGTTTGTTTCCTGTTAGCATCAGATCAAGTTAGAATCGTTTGGAGAAATATGTAATTTGGTGTTTTCAACTTCAAAAAGGAGGTTCTCAATTCGACTGTATGTTTTTTTTGTTTGTATGTTACACGATATCTCGACCAATGAATCGATGTTGATGTTTTTTCTTTTGTTTGGTAGATTATACTTCAGAGGAAAATAAAAATTATATCGAAATTGGTCAAGCCAAAACCAAAATATAAGTGGAGAAGTTGATTTATTTAAGCTTTGCTTGCGTTTAATCAAACCTTTAAACATTTAACATGCATATAAACGCTCACAGCCGACACTAAGTTCCATAACTTTTGTTGAGAGTACCGAAAACATTCACATCACAGACATCCAGAACCAGAAACACAAAATCAAAATCGTTCATTCACATGGGCCCCAAAGAGTTACTCATGAAAGTTTATGATTCTACTGCCAGATTCGAAAAATTACAGCCGAGAAGAACCTGGCAAGAAACTCGGTGTCGCATTTTTTTTCATTCAACAACAAATTTCCTATGGGATAAAATTTGTGTTTCCACTGGGAATCGAAAAAGGCAAAAGCGCAACCAACCTAGCCCACGGGCAGATCATTATACGTGCATGTTACTCTGGGGATAATATATTACTGTTGCAATGGGGCTACTACTTCTACCAATTGGAGAGCCTACAACAAAGACCATTGTTATCACCCAGCTTCCAGGTTACGGCTGTTTTTTTATATCATGAAGTTAGATTGAGACAAAAGGTTTAAATCACACCTCAATATAGTATTAATGAATGCCGATTGATATTAATTAGGCTTAATATATATTGGTCCACAAAACTTAAATCAAGAATAATGAACCCACGCAATAACATAGGCAAGAAAGTTTACTTTTAGAATAGAATAGAATAGAATAGAAAATTCTTTATTGTACACCAAATACAGTTAGTTACAGGGGTAATCTTAAAAAAACGAAAGTACAATGGGCGGAATTATCGCTAAAAGCGATCTCTTCCAGTCAACCTTTGGATGGAGAGAGGGATAATTTTATGTAATGTGGTCGGTGGTGTAAAAACATACTAATAGATATAAATACAACTTACTTAGATACCTATCTATATACATTAATACATACATACATATAAACTTACGTAAACAATATTTAATATAAACCTACGTAAATACTATAAACAATACCCTTTTAATAATTAATATCGGATACCAATTTGTCCTTTGTTAGTGATTGTAGATAAAACATTTTCACCTTATTTTGAAACACGGCTAAAGAAGTAGCTTGCCTGATTGTAACAGGAAGACCATTCCATAAACGCACTGCCTCTACAGAAAAGGATGCATCATAAAAACCGGTTTTATGGACAGGCATCTTTAATCTGAGGTTTTCTGAAGATACTTTTCAACCGACTTAAAGAAAGTAGGTTCTCAATTCGACTGAATGTTTTTTTTAATGTATGTTACGCGATATCTCCGCCAATTATTAATCGATTTTGATGATTTGTTTTTGTTTGGTAGAGTATACTTTAGAGGTCCCATATACATTTTATCGGAATCGGTCAAGCCATAACCGAAATATAAGCGATGAAGTCGGTTTTTTAAGCTTAACTTGCGTTTCAATTATTGTCAGTCACTTCAGATATCTAATAAAAGAAAAAGTATGCACCTGGCATTATTATACTACATAATAAAACTATTACTACAGAGGAGAGATAAAACATACTATAATTTCTCTGCTGCTGTGAGCGCGTAGTGTGCTCTCAGCAAAGTTCGCGCTGTTTCTTAAATAACTTTATTAAATCTACGATCTTGACGTGACTCTCTAAGCACGGGGGAAAATTAGTGTTGTATAAAAGCTTTAGGGAATTTGTTTAATTAAAACCGGCACACTGTCACACAATTCGCGGTGGTTGTGCATTTTGCAACTCATTCAGCGTGGTATGGTTTTTGTTGGTGTTTATTTCCGAGAATTCAGTTCTCTGCACGAGCTGTCTCTGAATGGTGCTACTTTTTATATTAGGACCGATGAATATCTGAAATTATTGGCTGACGGCATCAGTTGCTACTAATGCAGTTAGTTTAAATGTTTATAATTATTGTTTTGGCGGTAAGATAAAAGACAACGGTACTCGTAGCAGTATGAGAGTTACATCATTTTTCATATCATAGGATGCAGCATAGTACTAATTTAATAAAACAAATAATACACATGACCAAAAAATTTTTTTTTTAAATAACCGCATTCACACTCACAGCACTAAGTTCTGAGACTTGTATCCTGGGTGCCGGAAACACATCGCTTTGAGCCCGCCCGTTGTACATATTAATTAAAGTACCTGGACTTTTAATTTTAAACGACGTTTTATAAAAATGATACCTAGCTAGATCGATTACATATATACAAGAATTGCTCGTTTAAAGGTATTAGATATTACATTTCTGACTTATTCATGTAACTTGGTTGAATATTAAAAATCTCTAAGTTAATACATGTATATTACTTATTAATTACATTAAGAAAACACGCAGCGAGGCAGGAAATGCGATAGTCAAAAGGTAGCGGAAGTATGATATCATAAATAATTATAATATGCCCAATTATATGTGAATTGCTTTCGTAACAAAATAATAATGCCCACAGTTACAAACGAATTACGTGAAACCAGTTATTGTTTCAAGCGGTTAGTTGCCCGTGGTCCAACTGTGTTGTTGATGTGGTAGGATCTCAGGCAAGTTTTTCCGACCGGAGCGGTAAAGATTTGGATTTTTACTTGTAATTGGTTCACTAAACTAGTTTTTACACAGTGGAACAAGTTAAAAAGAAAGATATATTATGTTTGCAGTGTAAAACCTACTCGAAGTGAACACAGCATGCTTCAAAATAAATGTGCACCCTTTTGAAATTAACCACCTAGAAGGAATACAACATTTACTGTTTCGAAGTGCAGTCTTGCATGTAACAAGACCTCTTAGAGTTATTGATGGATGCATTAAAAATATTGACACAATTGCTTACGTCGTTATACGCTGAACAGATATGATAGACAGGAGAATGCTGCCCGTAGTTATTTCGAATGAATGGTAGTTTAAAGGATTTTAACAGACTTCAAAAAAAGAAGGTTCTCAATTCAAAGTTGTTGTATGTATATTACGTGATTTACCGTCAATTATTATATTCAGAGGTGGTCCCATATAAATTTTATCGAAATTGATCCAGTCGAAACCAAAATATAAGCTTTGCTTGCATTTAATCACTCTAATATGAAGACGGCTTTCTTGACGAAGCACAGCAAGCTTTATTATTTTTAGTAAGTCCGGGCAGTCGATATGACCATTGACAATTTTATACAAGAAGACTAGGTCAGCAATAGTTTTTCTTTTCTGCAATGAAGTTACTTTGTACTGTTTGGCTCTTGCGTCATAAGACGTTAGTTCAAGGCACTTATTATCATTGTAACACAGATGATAGAGAAATCGTTTTTGTTGTGTTTCCAGTCATGTGATGTGAATTTTGTAAGAATGATTCCAGACAGCGCTACAATATTCTATTAAGTTGCGAACATAACAATTAAAGAGTAGTTTTGAAATGTCAGGGTCCTTGAAAATCTTAGTTTGGCGAATTTCGTCTTTTGACAATGTGACAACGTGATACATCATTTTTGCGTGTCTATGTATAACTACTGTGAAAAACTAAATACTTATACCATGGGCCTACACTATTAACAAGCGCGGGTATAAATTACGGATATCAAAACCAGCGAGCGGTAGTTGCGCAACAAGTCTAATCTCCGCTATCCGATGTTCCTCTCAGGGCTCACGTCACCTCTTATCTCTGCCCGCCCAGTGAACGCCGCCGCCCGCCCCCAGCCGCAATAAAGAAGAGAAAAATCATCTTTATACAGCCATACACTGTATGTGAGGCCCGGCGCGCGACGTGCCTCTAGTTAAAACATTTCGTTTTTGTTCTCTGCTAAGCCGATTAAATCTCGCTCCGTCTATGTTTATGTGTCAGAAATTTCAGGCTTTAGTGTTATTTCTCACGATACGAACTTTTTATTGTTTCTTTATGTGTCGGCTTATTTGGCTGCGTAAAAATTACTTCTGGCTCCATTCGCTACAAACTCTTGCGTTATCAGCTGTAGATAATATAAAACTTAACTTGGTATTATACATGATATATCGACTGCTCTGTTGGCATAGAGGCTAACCCATTGGCTTTTAAGCTGTGTACACTGGGTTTGAAATCTGATAACAGCTAAATCCACATTGTAGAATACCTGTGCTTCTGTACTGGACTGAATATAACAGATTTTAATACATGGCTGCGGATGTAAAATAGTTTTTGTTGTCAATTAGAGCAAAGCAGAGTCGCTGTAAAATCAAACTCTCCATGGCGAAACAGAAATGTCACTATAAAACACATATGTTGCCATCATACAAAAGCCGCAATGTAGATTAATGGTAAACGAAACTCGGCACAATGCCTTTTTGGAAAAATATCTTTAAATTTAGTACCGGTATTAAAATACTTTTTACACGGCGGCTCATAACTTTCTAACCACCGAGTACACTCTGTCACAAAAACAGTACACACGTGGACCGGAGCGGCGCGGCGCGGTGGCCATACGTGCCGCTAAAAGCATCCTTCATTCTTTTTGTACACTAGTTTTTGCGTCTCTACCTTTACTATATAATGCACACTCACAGTATGTAAGCTCGTGTTCTGTATGAAACCTTCTCTGGGGTCTTTTTTTGTTCTTTTATTTAGTCTAACGTTCTTGTGAAACCATAGTGATTATTTATCTGAAAAATTATTTCTCCGCTTCTGTCCCATGTCGAATAATAAGCTTAAATGGTTGGAAATGATTTGACCTAGTATCCTGCGTTATTTTTCCACAACCACTTGAACCTACATACACGGAGTGCTAATCTCTGTTCGGCTGTGTCACTGCACCGACACGTTTTTCCCGCGCATTTTACTGCTCGTAGGTCACATTCACTCTGCGGCAGTCGGCGCTATCGTTTTTGTACAAACAGTGCCTCAAACAAGGGCTCCGAACCTATACATAACAGTTCCGGTAAAATTTTTTTATGAAATCTCGTACGACATACTTGTACGTGAACTGTATATGAACTACAAAGTTTCTATATACTCAATAGCGCCAAAGATATAACTGACATCTTATTTTCATTATACGATTTGATACGTAAATAAGTTAAAGTGTTGTTCATTATTGCCGCTATATATATATAATCGATTGTCATTTAAGTATTTATCGAAAAATATGAATATAATAATATATATTAAATGTAAATCGTTAAAGCGTCAAGCTAGGACACTAACATGCTGTTTAAAACTTTGCTGTTCAATTAAGGACTATATTATTAAGCCATGTTTATTTAAAATATGAAAGGAAGTTACAAGATCTTTCATAGGTGATGAGATGCAATTAAAATAAACACTGGGTCCGTGGGGACCGGGAGCTCATTCTATTTTCAAAATTCTATCAGAGCGCCTGTTTGAAGCGACGCGTGATCAAAATGCTGGCACTTATTTGGCTCAACGTATTAGCATTGCAATTCAGAGAGGCAATGCCGCCAGCATGATGGGAACGCTACCCACTGGTAGTGGGCTTGAGCACTTGAGTTACCTATAAGCTCGATGTCTTGTAGGTAACTTTAGTTCTTTGCTGTACATAGTTTTAGTTTAGTTTGAGGAAATATAGGCAATTGGCCCGTAGTTAGTACAGGATAACAAAAAAAAAAAAAAAAAATTAAAATATGAAATGATGAACACTAACTAACAATAATGAACCTTTTGACAAGAACAAGCGGTGCGGTCGGTGGTGCGGTGCGCGGTTGTGATCGACGGTCATTGAAATTCTATTCGCATCGGAAATCAGCTAATTGACTGCGTGCCGCGCAGAGTCGCCTGAGATAAGATCGTACCACGAACTTGTTATGCCTAAAAAATCTGTTCATAGACGATAGGATAACAGTATTTATAAATACCGTTACAGTTTAATATTTTCTCTTCTCAAATACAGCACTAAGTCAATATTAAGTTATCTGGGAGAGTAGTAATAGACGCCCTACACACATTTAATTAATAATCATCACTTGCCATCAGGTGAGTAATATAGTGTTAATATTATATGTAGTATAAACTTAGTGTACAAACAAAGGTAAAACATTTATTCATTCAGACAATATGGATCTATTAAGAGGTTTTAATATAACCTGATATATTAATAAATAAGTTATGTATGGTTAACATACATAATAATATGGTAAGTTGTTGTATGAAATCAATAATAGATTTGTATTATTATTTTTTTTAAGTGTTCAATAAACAGTATGCCTAAGTTTCCAACGAGTCAATGTTATATAATGGCCTCGATTCTGATGTCACACACTAAATTAAATTTAAACTATTCCTGTCTTTTACAAAATAGGAACACAAGACAGAGATAGCATACTGCTGTGCTGTCAAGTTAGTCAGAACTTAGATGTCTATGCAAGCTTAGTCGAGTATGTGTTGTATTGGTGTTGACTAAAAACAAGCGCCTTTCTGCTTCTGCTGTTCATATTTTAATTGATAAACTAGCGTGACAGCACTAAAATGCATGCTATCTCTGTCTTGTGTTTTATTTTGTAAGAGACAGGGCCAATATCAACATAATCTTAACATGAATCTTATATCGTTTGTTTGAACTAGCTGCTCGTTGGTGATGTTAGTCGCGCGTCTGCCTTCTGGGCGGCAGGTTTGGACTCGATTCTCGGTTCCCACCGAGAATCACAAGACTTATTCCTAAGGGAGACTTGTAATTCTTGTTTAGGATATGATCGTGTGTGTGTGATGTGAATGTTCCGGCACCCACGACACAAGTCCTTGCACTTAGTATCACTCACAGCCCTGAGTGAGAAAGCGTTTGTTTATATTCAAATTCAAATTCATTTTATCAATTCAAAACATATATACATATTATTAACCTAATATTTATACCTCAATTTACATAAATTCAATTCATCTATAAATTAATTTACAATATAATATTATGGTAAATTAGATGTTCGTTAGCAGCCTTACTAGGATACCCTGTGTTACAGCTGCCACGATTCCTGTCTGACTACGTTATGTGTTATTCAATATTTTGGATATCCGATTGACTCAAACAAATCCATTCACATAAGAAACATTTTACATTAGTATAGGGTGCGACCCAACTACAGAGTAAGGCACAGTGCAAGTATACACAGTATATAGTATGTATTGATACCGTTTGTAAATAAATACATACTATACACTGTATAGTATGTAACCGTATACAAATCTTATAGGTTTGTCTTCCATCTCGATGGTATGTTACTGATATTGTAAATGCTAAAGAGTGTGTGTGTGTGTGTGAATGTTTGTTACCACATATCTCCGTAACGAATTAACCAATTTTGATGAAGTTTGAAATGTATATAGTTTAGGTTCCGGAATAACACAAAGGCTACTTTTTAACTTAATTAACTCGGGCGAAGCGGCTCGTTTATTATCTTACTGAAATTCAATTTGTATTCCGTGCAGTTTCATTAAATACGACAAAGATAATGTAATCATTCCGTTAAAAATACGAGTTGACGGATGATATGAAAAACGTCAAAACATATCTGTTCGGCTGAGATTTGCCGTCTCCAAACAATAAAACCCTCGCTCCTGAAATATTACAAAATAAAAAGGGTTTTGGAGCATCAATCGAGGCCTTTTGCTTTCCATCAACATTTGTACCCGCTGAAAGGGTAATGTTATCCTTCAACAGCGGTAATTTTGCATTTTGCATTGCAAATGTGTGCGGAAGAAAGACCCGCCCACCGCTGACCGCGAATATCTGATTAAACGAATGCCCTTTACCCGACACGAAATGAGGGAACATACAGTCAACTTTTAAACAAGAAGAAAAATGTAAAGCCCCTCATTTCGGAGTCTATCTACATTCTTAATTTGTGGGTCTGAGTAGAAGGGACGCGTAATTAGTACTTGACCGCAATCTAAAGCAGTACTACTTACCATGCAAATGGGAATCTTGCAAAGCGACCCGAAGGTACTTACCTAAATTTCTAATTTCTACCAATTTTTTTTTTAATTTAACTTTTTTATATATTTAACCAGTATCTTACCTGTTCGTAAGTGCAGGTATTTATAAATGGAAACCGGCTCTTAAAGGCGGCTTATCATTCCAATAGGTTTCTTGATTTCAATAGTAGTAGGTACCTAAAAAAAAAAAAAACTGCAAAAGAATGGAATTCCTTACCTGAGTCTGTGTTCCCTGATAAATACAATATGGGAGTCTTTAAGTCGCGAGTGAATAGGCATCTTCTAGGCAAACGTGCTCCATCGTCGACCGCATCGTCAGTTACCATCAGGTGAGATGGCGGTCAAACGTTTGCCTATCTTAAATAAAAAAAAAAAAACCTATCAAACTTATGTAAAATTTTAAGTCATCAAAATAATTTTATGCAGTAATAATATCGCAGTTTTTAAACAGAAAATTTATAATTAATTTTCACGTTCAACCGACTTCAAAAAAAGAGGTTCTCAATCGATTGAATTTTGAAGTGAAAACTTCTTTAGCGGCGTTGTGCACTTTTTTGAGTTGAGAAAAAAAATTTAAACTCACGTCAGGACACGTGACCCGATCGAAACTTCGTAAGACGAAAGAGAGGAAGTAATATCCCCCTCTCTTTCTACCCCGCGGCGTAAATGTATGCCTGCTCCTGCTGTTTACAACTTTAAGTTTTCACTTCTGCCGGCACTCCCGGAATGCAACCCGTTGTTTTTTTTTTGTTTTTTATCTATGTTACGCGATATCTTCGCCAACTATGAATCGATTTTCGTCGAATCGAAATCATTCAATCCTAAACCGAAATATAAGCGATGTAGTCGGTTTTTTAAAGCTTTGCTTTCGTTTCAATTATATAATAAATATTTTTTAAGTAAACCAAACAATTCATCATCATTACGAAGTAATTTGACAAATAAATTCGTATAAATTTTACGTATTCGTAAGGTAAAATAATTCCGAAGTTAAATCTAAGGGAAGTTTAATATTTTAATGGGCTTCGTAATCTTGTGCATTTGGCCAGTGTCAAGTGACAATATATTTCAAGTCGCTACCTACAAGCAATTACCTGTTTCCTAAAACTAAACTAAAACTTTATACAGCAAACACCTAAGTTACATACAAGACATCGAGCTTATATTATTATGTAATTCAAGTGATCAAGCCACTACCAGTGGTACCGTTTCCATTATGCTGGCGGCATTGCCTCTCTGAATTGCAATGCTAATACGTTGAGCCAAATAATTGTCAGCATTTTGATCACGCGTCGCCACAATTAATTTATATATCAACTAGGCGCTCTGATAGATTTTTGAAAATAGAACGAGCTTCCGGTCCCCACGGGCCCAGTGTCTCAACACCGAACGGCTCAAATATGTAACCAATGCCGAGGTTTCCATATTTTCCCCGTTTGCGGAGCTCTGCCGAAGTTGCCGCGACGCCAACCCCATCCTGTGTTTCAGGAAGATGTGACAGAGCTAAAGTGTTGACACAAGTTTATTTCAAGTGGATTTCATATTAAAAGTCCTAGTCACAAGTCACAGTCAAAATCAAGTAAAAGAGTCAAGGTGCAGTCATAGTCAAGTCATGCCCTAGTAAAGTGGTGGAAATTTACTAGAACTTCTATTGGAGTCTTGAAGCGACGGCGAAAATCACGATTTTCAACTTTGTAACATTTGCCTACACTTATGCACGTTTACTAAGCATTAACGGTTATTAATCTGCCATTATTACACATTAACACTCAAAGAACCACAGGTTTTGGAAAATTATACAAAATCAACAACGCCATTTTTTCACTTTCGCGGCAAAACTCCGTCGGTAACTTTCAAATTTATTGTATAATAGGCAAAAGCAAATGTCTATAAAGTACATATTTGCTAAACCGTAACCGTAATGGAAGCGGTAGTCACTTTGAGTCACTGTGTCAAGTATGTACTGATACGATTACAATGAAGGCACCTATATAGTCAGACGAACGACTCGCTTATCTCCGGTACTACCTGGGTGTACCTTGAGTGTTTGATTACTATTCTCGTCGTAAAGCCTGAAAAGAATTTTGAAATGGATATATATAGCTTACTATCCATTTCAAAATTCTATATTATATATAGCTACTTGCAGAAAAAATACATAAACTTTGACGCTTTCACATTCACATCCTCACACTAAGTTCAACTTGTATCGTGGGTGCCGGAAACATTCACATCACACACACAATCACAACCAGAACCAGAAACACAAATTTTCCTTGGGGAGAAAACTTGTGTTCCCGCCGGGAATCGAACCCGATACCTAGGCGCTTAGAAGGCGAATGCCGACCCAACGAAGCCAACGGGCAGTTCATAAATAACTCGATTCATTATCATCCCCATAACCACATTTTTTTTCAATTCCAGATTGTAAATCGACGTACTTCTATTCCTAGAAATACGTCGATTTTATGTGATATTTTATCAGAGTCTTAAATTCGAGTGTCTGTCCCGACAGGCGGAATAATTCCTCCTCCTCCTTCGAGCCACCTTTTTCCTGGGACTTCGTTAGTGTAATGAGACTGGTGCGAGATTACAAATCATTAATATTCAGGCACTTCCAAGCAGTTGAGAAAATTGAGAGAAACTACGCAAATTTGATGATTTCGTTAGTTATAACTTAATTATTGTAAGAAACAATTTAACTGTTGTGGTGTGAAAGGTTGAACGTGTAGAATTAAATGTTATTCAGTTGTAAAATATAATATTCAACTCGTATTTCAGTGTTTATGATTTTACTTTGTATTTACCTTGTACGGAAATACTCTTTGTAGCTGGTACTCTTTGTAATTCTCTCTGTTGTATTGTGTGGAGGCTTTGGCTATGGTGATCACCTCACTCGTGTGTGTGTATTTCTCGGAGCCATATTGTAGATACCGACGAGTATTTAAAATACAATTAAATAAACATGTGACTGTTACATATACATATCTGAAGAAATATTATTCACACGTTAATGTATATAAAGTCGTTGTTCACGTATGTTGCATCCTACTAATATTATAAATCCGAAAGTTTGTTTGTAAGTATGTTTGTTCCCTCTTCATGCTTTAACGGCTGAACGGATTATGATGAAATTTGAAATGTACATAGATTATACCTAGGATTAACACATAGGCTACTTTTTAACTTGATAATAGCGGGCGAAGCCGCGGGGCTCGGCTAGTATTTTCATAAAATTATCCGAGATAATGCGAGGTTTCAATTGATGAAGATAAGATTTCGTTACTGAGTTTTTTTTTTTATGTTGTGGCGCGGTAATTCGGTTTGTTGCCGATGGTCCAGCTGCGTATTCGAAATACGAAAAAAGGTTTAGTGTTCGGTAACCATTTTCCAACCCTTAATGGGTGAAACTAAGGAAAAGGGGGCTAATAAAGGCGAAGTCTATTTTTCAGTCTTATACTGTCCTCGAAGAATATAGTACGTGTTGCGCCGAAAATTGTGGTATTACTGACCGAGCGAAGCGAAGTCTATGAGTTGACAAGTGGTTCAGCACCTTTTCCGTCTGTCTGTCATTAGGCATCTAATGTCAAACTGTATTAGCGAATCATGAAGTGAATAACTTCAAATTCTCCGAGAATATGTAAAACTATGGCCCAAAGCCCAAACTAGCAATAAAAATGATATTTTTTTTTTGTTTTTTTTTTTATCTTTGACAGGCTAGTGTTTGACCACTATCTCACCTGATGGTAAGTGACGATGTGATCGAAGCTGGTAAACACACTAGACCTGGAATACGCATAAATGTAAATATTAAGGGGCATCCATAGGACTCGTAAGTAGGGGCCAAAATGCAATTTACCCGTATTACGTTTTGCTAATTTGACTGGGCTAAAAACATTTAAAGCTAAAACTTACATATAATATCCGTTATACTCTGTACTTGAACAACTTTTTGTAGTATTTGTAAAATGAACCAATTAGAATAGAATAGAAAATTCTTTATTGTACACCAAATACAGTTAGTTACAAAGGTAGGTAATCTTAAAAAACTAAAGTACAATGGGCGGACTTATCGCTAAAATCGATCTCTTCCAGTCAACCTTTGGATGGAGAGAGGGATAATTTTATATAATTAGGTCGGTGGTGTATAAACATCATTTATATTAATTAAAATGTTAACAGCATTTACCTCAAAACGTAGAAAACGCAGGAAATGTAAACCAATACAAATTTATAAAGCCGCAAGCATTATAATAATATGGCAACATATATATTTGTATACTAGACTCCCTAATGTAACTATACACAAGCGCAATATTAATATTACAGGTGAACTATGAAAGAGGAACAATGAAATCCACTTGAATGCTTTTCATCACCGTGCAGCGCTAAAACTATAACTGTCGCTTGCAATATCCAAATGCGATCGCAAGGAGACTGTAATTCAAGATGAAATCGCTATAATTAGTTCTGAAGATGGAGCTGTGCTCGCGACACGCCACCGGCAACTGAATTAAATTTTTGTTTAGGTAACTATAATATTATACGTAGGTACATAAAAACTCTCATAATATATAAAATTATACGTGGTTTATTTTTGTTGAACAACAACTGTCGATTCATTTTATCGCCTTTATAATTATAAAAAAAAATTAAATATAATGTCATGCATTATAGAATATATTTTATGATTTTTTTAATGTAACGATAACCACTAACTCACCTATAAATCTGTTAGTAAGTGATGTCGTGCTTTATTGTCTAGATGAGAGAAAAATTGAAATTATAAATAAAGTTTTGTTCTTATTAGTTGAATAAAACGTTGACATTGACTTAGAACACGCAACGTCTATGATGCGACTAGCACTCCAGAATACGATTTATAGGTTGGCGATATTTTTCAAGTGTCTGTTGGCTTCGTTGAATACGCATTCGCCTTCTAAGCTGCGGGTATCGGTTTCGATCGCGTTAGAAACACAAGTTTTCTCCCCACGAGAAATTAGGTTTCTAGTTCTGGGTGTGATGTGGATGTTTTTGGCACCCATGAATCAAGTCATCGAACTTAGTGTGGTGTTGTGAGTGTGAAAGCGTATGTTTAAACTATAACTGAAGCTTGGTATCGAGGATAGAAACTCGGTTTCGATTTTAAACCCATCGTGGGCCGACTCTATAGCTTTAACCTATTTTATTATCAGTTATTGATCACTTATTAGAGCGATGGGTCCAACTATTGTATATATTATTATATTTAAATGATATGATTGTTTTTTATTACTATATTCGGTGCATAAAGAGTATTGTATTATTATAGCGTTATTCCTACTTATTTGGCATATACTTTGTTTCACAAACAAATGTTAAGGTTCAACCAATATTGAACATATCATTCACAGGTATTAATGTATGATATTAAGTTAAATATAGCGTGAATCCCGACGTAGCGTATCGAAAACTCATTTGCGGAATGTAACGCGAGGTAGCGTCATGTTTATTGTTATTGGTGCTGTTATACCATGTCGTTGTGCACGGCGACGAATTACATATATTCCGATAACCATCTCTCGGACCATAAATATCAACTAACAGCTTTATTCTGAAGTATCAAGAATTAACAGTCATTCTTAATAAATAATAATAATAAACGCTTTCACACTCACAACCTCACACTAAGTTCGATAACTTGTGTTGTGAGTGCCGGAAACATTCACATCATGCACACAATCACAACCAGATCCAGAAACATTAATTTTCCTTGGGGAGGAAGCTAGTGTTTCCGTCGGTAATCTCGAAGAAAAAATCTGCTAAGAAGGTGAACGCACTACAAATACTGCCATTAACAATTTAAGATACTACTAAGCACATTCTGTATGAAATTGTGGAGACAACACTGCAATGCTCAGGACTACGATCTTTTATTTATGAACAGCTGGCCAAAAAACGGTATGTACAGACTTGTATGTAGATAATTCGTCAATCACGGAAATCGATTCTAAACGATTTTGCCTTTTTCTTTCGTATTGTTTACATTTGACCACAAATTACCGATTCTCGTTTATTTCCGTTACTTGTGCTGTGATAAGGAGTAGGTTATGCAATACTCTACAGCGTTGACTAGATACACTGAAGCCGCAGGGTAAAGCAAGTATTATATAAACGGCAGACACCGCAAACAAATATTCATTCCGCAAGTTTGTAATGAATTTCCGATACAAATAATATTCCCTGCGAGCCTGATTGCTGTCGTGATTGATTCTCTCCTCCATTTCGGTTCTTTATTGCCGCCGCTAGATATAATGTTTTTTTTTGTGAGCTCAACTTCATCGTTTATTTTATTGTTTTATAACATAGCCGAATGCTCCGAATGAGAGTTAACAACGTGAAACTAATTAACGTGCTTCCTCAACATGATACTGCAGGTTATAAGCCAACAATTACAAATAATTTATCAGTTTTTAGATTATGTTGTCATTAGTGATTAAGTAAAAAAATTAATAGGTTAAAAATGTACCAAGTAAGTTTTATTTCAGGATCTAGACATTTTTTTTATGTTAACCAAATCCTTTCAGCCGTCACAATTATACTCCGTTTCAAATATAATATAATTTACCTACACACACAAACGATTTGATTTGCCCGTTGACTAAGTTGGATGCGCGTTCGTCTTTTAAGCAGCGGGTATGGGGTTCGATTCCCAGTGGAAACACAAGTTTTCTCCCCATCGGAAATTTGTTATTCCGGTGTGATTATGTCAGTGATGTGAATGTTTCCGGCACCCTGCAACACAAGTAACACAAGTCATCGAATATAGTACGATGCTTTGAATGCTTTTATTTTAGCGTTTATATAATGTATAGTAAAATATTGCTACAGATATTATACGAGACAGAAAAGTAAACCCTCCTGATAAACCCTAATGTATTACACCAACCGGCCGGCCCCGTAGTGCAAAGTGCGACAAGGTACTGGGTAAATAGTAGAAGCGGCAACATTCATACTTCGGAAATATCACCGACTAGCAAATCTGGATACCAATTTTCACTAAAAATATATTCGATGCATGAACTCTTGCCATGCAAACGGATATAAGATAGTGAAAAATCCATTTATAATGCATAAAAACTTATAACCACGTAATAAATAACATGCTTCAAACGTGTAATAGCCCTCTTTTCAACTCCTAGCTGTAGAACAGAGTCCTGTAGGAAAGTTTAAGACGAAGTTCCCTGTAAAAAGCATACCAAAGTAGTTTATGAAAGTCTTACGCTTTTTTTTTTAAATAACACAAACGTTACGAGAAAATAGCATTTGCTACGAAATGTAGCATGTGCTACGACTTTAGAGACGCGACAGTGCTGCTTACAATGACACAATAATCATAGTAACAATTAAAAAACACCCCTTATGGGCTGAAACTGGAAATATTTACTAACAGCTATTATAAGTTCAAATATTCTCAACTCCTGTTTCATCATATAACCCTCGTCATTAATTATAATGTAATTTATTCGAAAACAAACAAAAAAATAAGTTGCCATTGAAGAGTACTATATGTGCTATGGAATTACACGATCTAATTCCTCCATCCCCATTCCATCATAGTACCACCAGACAGACTGCACTGCGATACCGATACATGGTGGATATTCCTCAAATGCGCACGAAACGTTTTGCTTCCTCTTTCATTATGCGCACTGCAAAGGAGTGGAACTCCTTGCCAGAGTCTGTCTTCCCATAAGTACAATCTTGGAGTCTTCAAGTCGAGAGTGAATTGGTATTTTCTAGACAAGCGTGCTCCATCGTCGACCGCATCGTCACTTAACATCAGGTGACATAGTGGTCAAAAGTTTGCCTATCACAGTTAAAAAAACTATATGGAAGCATCATTTACAAAGAAATCTGATATTAGTTGTAGTCCTCGTAAAACTTTACTTCTAACGAACTTTACTCACAAAAATGTCTTGTAAATGTTACGCTACAGTTCTATAAATACGGAAATGCGTTGTGCCCGTATAGACGTATCTAATACCTATAAACGAGCAACTCTTGTATATCTTTATATATATAATTATACTGCACGTGTGTATGTCACTGAACTCCTCCTAAACGACAGTACCAATCTCGCGCCTACATTTTACTTCATAGAGAAAAACTTTTGAGGCTACTTGGTAATTACTTATTTCCTGTATAACAATCGTTTTATTTCTATATTTGTTGTTCCAGTACAGGATATAACGTTTTTGAGATAGACCCCGGGACAAAATAGGTCTAAAAACAGTGACTTTGGTGGCCTACCAAATCGTTATTTTCCAATAGATTTTGTTAACCAATTTCGTATTCTACCTTTCAAGCCCTTTTCAACGATACATACAAGGGTAGATAAAAAAAATAAAAATATTTTGATCCCCACTTACATGTATGAGAGCCCCCTTAATATATTCATTTATATAATTTTAAATGTCATGTCTGGCTTTGGACCGTAGTTTTACATATTTTATGAGAATTTGAAGTCATTCGCTTATATGGTTTAGACGCTAGATGCCACTGACAGACGGAAGAACGGACAAAATATATATATATTTTTTGTTGTATATCCTTGAAAAATACTTTGCAAGGTGAGTATGGAACCGTTTTAATAAATCTATGTTCGATAATATATAAGCTGCTTCGAATTCAATTACTTACTGAATACAAGTGTGTTCACGCAAGTAAAGTAAAGACACACAACTACATCGATGGGTGCACAAACACAACTCGTTAGTTGGTCGGTGTCGTGTGGTTCTATTGAAAAATAAAGTAGATAATACTGTAGTTGACTATATTGTAGCTCACATATTGTAGGGGAGACCTAGCAGGGATATTGCGTTTAATTCAAGCGCATCAGAAAACCATATACGGAGAAACCTTGCACGCTGTAATATACCCCACCATATATGAACCCTTGATATAGAGGCGTGTGTTGAGGGCAGGCGGACAGATTTGTAAAAAAAAATCGATCCTTTGAAAAACTCGAGCGCGTCACCTTAAAACAAGGTAAGTTAATTACATGCAGAAAAGTGTAAATTTCAATCGTATCCTAAGAAAATGGGCGAATTACAAAATTTATAGTAATAAAAAAGTCACCTCTAAATATTCAAGCGCAATTTATTTTATTTTTTATTTCGATGGAAATCCTTTAAATATTACAAAAAATATAATCTGAAAACCATCGAGTGGTAAAAAAGATGGTCTATAGTAATATTAATACCTTATCTAAATCGCTCGTGACTTTTGGTCGCGTCCAAATCGTCAGTCATCCAAATAGGTTTTTTTTTGGGTTCACTTAACATTCCCTCTGAATAAGAGACACGCTCGAATAACTTAAAAAAAAACTATTCCATTTCACGGCAACCGGCCACTAACAAACCGTCAGATTAATATCTCTCGGTTATCAGAAAGGCGTAGGGCGTATACGCTTTGAATGTCTGATGCGCTCGAGTATTTTAATGTGACTGTTTTTTTACATAATTGAATATTTGTACACGCTCTTCCCCGCCCAAGAAGGCATACTTGTCATAAACTTTTCCCAATCCTCATGACGCTTTAATAACTACCGATTCAGCATCCCGGGCTCCCCTACTAATAAGACTACTTTGCGTCCCCGCAACTTTATTTTGACTTTACTTTGAGATTTTCACAAAATTTACTACAACAGTAATTTTTTAAATCTCAATACATGGTACAAAGGTCCCCCAGACAGTGTGTGGCGAGAAGAGAACAAAGCTGGTTGAGATGTAGACCTTAGTGAATCATTTTTCCGTGCATTTTCAGTGGTGACTGGCCGCTACAATATACAAGAAATACCAATAAAGATGTCAGCTTGATGGGCACGTCTATATGGGAGGAGAAGAGCACAAGTTGACGTATTTTATCGGAAATAAAACCTTGTTTACAATGTTAACTTTCTTAGAAAAGAAGCCTCTTAACATCTCCCAGAGTTGGGAGTCGTTATACCTACCTATTATACCTCTGTACCAATCCGTGCGGAATAAATCGTTTTCTTGAATTGGAGAAATTGAACAAATAGATTTTACAGAGACCTTAACTTTAGAAATTCTTTAGAAATACTTTTAGCTCGTTCTCGTTCTCTTTCGATTTATCTGATGAAAAGTTGAAAAAAAAGGTTTGTGGTTAAAGTTTGCAAACAATTTAAGTAATTCGTTTATAGACAATAATTATAAATTTTGCTAATCGCTGATGATAATCGATGAGGTAAATTTCACCAAAAAAATGGATCACTTTTTTGTCGCCTGTACAAAATGCTCCAGGCTAGGATCAGGCAACCCTGATTTTTTTAGCATAACTTTTTACACACAACACCCCCATATAAGTCTCATCTTGGTACTCGATGAGGTAGGGTTGACGACAACCGGCCCACGGTCTACTAGTATTTAGAAATAACACGCATACACAGTGTATTCATCAACATACGCAGCTTCGACTGACATCAGTGGGTGTGATACACCTTCTGCCCTTTTCTGGCAAGGCAAAATGAAGTGGTGCTACTATCTCAAAAAATCCCGTCTGGATAGAACTCGCCATCATTTTTGCCAGTGATATTTCGAGTGTTAATATGACTGTAAAAAATATGGTGGATTATTATAAACCGTTAATACTTAATAAGTGAAGTGCATAAGTGTAAGCATACAAAATTTAAAAACGTGATTTTCGCCTTCGCTCCAAAACTCCAACAGAAGTTCTAGTAAAGTTTTTACCACTTTACTAGGGCATGACTTGACTATGACTGACTATTATAATTCTAGTACTAATATCTATGGGCCAATTGCCTATATCTCCTAAAACTAAACTAAAACTATATACAGCAAAGACCTAAGTTACCTACAAGACATCGACCTTATAGGTAACTCAAGCGCTCAAGCCCACTAACAGCGGGTAGCGTTCCCATCATGCTGGCGGCATTGCCTCCCTAAATTGCAATGCTAATAGATACGTTGAACCAAACGGGCCCAATGTCTTAACACCAAACGGCTAAAATATAAAACCACTGCCGAAGTTTCCATATTTTCGCGGTTTGCACTGCTCTGCCGAAGTTGCCGCGACGCCAACACCATTCTGTGTTACAGGAAGATGTGACGGAGCTATAGTGTCGACACAAGTTGCATCCCACACTAAAGGCCGTCCCATCTTCCATGGAATTAAAGTCATGCCGTTCGGGTGATCTGTGACGATGGTAAAAGTACCATCGTCACGTATCAGACCATTCGGTTCGAGAATGGCTGGAACATTGGCACTGGTAAAAGCACGGCGGATGATATCGTTGAGGCTGGCGTGGCGGGAAAAACGGCCACCACTTTTCTGGCACGAGAGGCCGTGGTGACCGAGCTGGTCAGCAGTAGTACCACACTGACAGCTATGGGCAACTTAGCACCTTGAACCCAAACGTAAGCATATAGCGAGACGGAAAGCAGATGGATCTATAAGTGTACCAATATTAAACTAGGGAATGGCCTGCAACCAAAGCCCTGACTCCCATACAGAAACTGCTAGAACGTGCTACGACTGCTAAAAGATGTTTCCGTACTAGTTCACAGAGTGGCCGATGCTACAGTCTCTGTGAGGATTAGCTCACTGAGAGCCTTTGGGCATGCCATCTCGGATGCCTATTGACTCGTATAATTTTCCAGTTCCTAGTTTAATTTGGCCGAAAATGTTTCGCATAACAAGTTTTGGCATATTCATGATTTGGCATAATAATGTTAGGGCATACCGTTTATTTTTGCATAAATATTTGTTGGCTAAGTCATATATAGGTGCGACGACGAGCGAAGCGAGGAGGAGCGTTAGGTTACTGGTGACTACAAAAACGCGCGAGCCGAGCGAGCGTAGCGAGCATGCAGTGGCAGCGGCCGGCGAAGCGCCAGGATATAGTTATGCACATTCGTTTTAGGCCACTTTATCATAATGCTCAATTTTTATGCCTAAAACGTTATGCTTATCATGATGTGGCGTATTGATGCGTGAGCCAAAAGTTGTTATTCCACTTTAAATTATGACTTCAGATTTTATGCGAGCCAAAATGGGCCCTGCCATCTCCCAGACGCTTGTGGCCTCAGTCAGGTTTGCTATTTCTAAAGAACCAAAACTATGTGAAAGTATTTTTTCGACTTATTTAGAAGTACCATGAACAAAGGACAAGAAAAGTAATAATAATAATAATAATAATAATAATGTTTATTTCCTTAAAAAAGGTACAGCATGTGGTTCAGATACATGTTAACAGATACAATATTTATTTACAAGGATATTGTTTTCCAATGAGTCCCAAACTAGGCCGAGGCCTGTGTCTTGGGATTCAGAGTACGTATTACAAAACACAGCGATTTATAGTTGTGTACCACTATCTAATTACGTGTAAGTACAATTCTATACCAAGTAACGAAAAATTTTAGTTGTTAGTTTAGGTGTGTGTGTGTGTTTATGAATGTATTTGTGTGTGTATGTTTGTGAGTTGTGTGTGTGTGTATGTTTGAGATTTGCATGTGTGTTATGTTCGTGAGATGTGTGTGATTGTGTCAAATAAAGTTCTCAGTTTCTTCGTAATTTAAAGTTAATAGCCACTTTTTTACAATTTTTTTACATGCAGATACAGAAGCGTCCTTGATATCGCACTTATTGCAAACTTTGTTATATATATTTGTGTGAGCATAGTTTGTGCTTCTTTGGGAAAGAAGTGAAGTGGCCTGTGGGAGTGGGAGGCGAAAAACACGCCTTGAAAGTATTTCTGCCCTATCCGGTCTATTTAGAAATTTTTTGTGAGTTCTGACCGTAGCGTTGAGAATAAAAAGTTGACGTACTCGTAAAACTTTGAATTCTTGATATAAGTCATTTGTCGGAAACCGGAAAGGTTTCTTTAATATTACTTTTAGAAGTGCTCGCTGGGCTCTTTCAATAATTATAAAATGTGTTTTATTTGCACTACCCCAGACAGCAATACAATATTGCAATATAGATTGGCATAGGGCCATGTACACGGTGCGAATGACATCCAAGGGGGTGCAGTCTCTGAGTTTTTTCATGACAAAAATTAATTTTCTTACCCTACCAGCTATATCTGTTAGGTACTTGCTGTTTGTAAGTGGTAACGCAAAAAGTGGTAACGCAAAACTACAAATTTTACGTATACCTAAGTCTTACAGGTAAAGAAGCTTGCGACCAAGCCTTGTCATCCATGTCGATACCTAAAAGGCGAAGTGAACACTTTTCTACTAGTTTTATATTGTAAGCCAATGAGTAAATTTTTTGTAAAACCGATAATTTGTCTGAACTGTTATCGCAAACAAAAAGTTCACATTTGGAAAAAAAAGTTCAAGCCCTATCATTTAAATTCATCAATTAATACTGACTACTTGACTTTGACCGTGATTTCTAATATAAAATTCAGGATATGTAATTTTTGTTTAAAAGTGTAAAAAGTAATTGACATTCGTTTACTTTTAATAAAGTGCGACAAGGATATTGTGGCACTTGACTGACAGGGGGTCGTTGTTGTTGCCTCAGACGAAGAGGTTGTTGCCTCACAAAAAGAGATTTTTATTTTAGGGTCGCCAGCTAATAAAATATACCTTTATGATATTAACAATTAACAAAATTGCAATCAAATAACAATTCAACAACCGAAGTTTACAATATTGCAATCAAGTGTTTTTCGTGTAATTTTGACGGATTGAAAAATTGGGAATGGTATCCAAGATCCAAACTTACACACAAAGAGAACAACAACAACGCATCCAACCTTGCTAGTGAGCAGTTCGGCTATCATTTATGACAATATTCTTGATCATAGATTATGTTTGGGAAGTGTGTGTTTAGACAAGAATAAAAGATGACAAAAAATATAAAGATATTTAATGATCATAATACATTAAATTATTTCTTTAAATAGCGATGGGAAGATTCTCATATTATATGTTGCAGAAAGGCACAAAGATTTTGTTAAATGAAGTTGTATAAGACATCTGTCATCAAATCTGAGCTTTTATTAAAATTTCATTAATAACCGTAAATGGCCTTCACCTTTATTGTAAAGTACAGAATTTGGTGAGGAATCCTCTGATTCCCACCTGGTAGCCCTATATACATAGGCAGACTGACTGATTTGTCAAAAAGTGACACTTTACAAGATGGCGGCGTTAGTTCCAACTGTCAAGAAACGCCAAGAGAGGCAAGCATCGAGATAGGAAACAAACCTACGTTTATTACTTTAGCTACAACCCTTGGGTATATATCTTATTTATCTCTGGCTACAACATCCTTGGAGGCAAGAGATCGTTGACAGTAATTTATTTTTCAATTTTTCTGCGACCATAATATGGTCGCTATAGGAACTTTTTATACGGAAATGTGCGACTGAATGAAAATCTAATTTTAGGAGGACTCTGAGACCGTCATTCTGTGGTCATTCTTCATAAAACTGAAAAATATGGTTATGTTACTATTGAGTAAGGTGAATCAAAACAAGTATATTATCTGCTTGATAATGTTCCTGATAATTTACTACTCATTGAAATACCTCAATCATAATGAGACATCTGTCGAGTTCCTTCCTAAATACCTTCACAAATATGTTATTGCGTTCAAAGATAATGACACAACAAACAATGCCGACATAAAATATTTGTCCATACGAGAAAAAATAGAAAAAATGAGTAAAACACGGACGGTGTATAACTGGCAGAAGTATGGTCCCGTCAGCTCCACGACCACTACCATCGTCATCCGAGTGCACCGCGATCTGGAGCGGCTGCAATACCTGGTCGTATCTTTGGCGTATGTGCATGATATAGAAAACGTTCTACTCATATTCTCGCATACTTTCTACGATGTAAATATAAACCATCTTATTCAAAACATTGATTTCTGCATGGTGTTGCAAATATTTTATCCACGGTCACTGCAGCTCTACCCAGATTATTTCCGCCATGGTTATGGCGAGTATACGAATACGACCTGGGACGACGGCGACGCGAGACAGGTGGAGTCTAAGAACCACTGGTGGTGGACGGCGCACGTGGTATTCGAGCAGCTGACTTGGAACGAAATCCACAGAGAAATGGTCATATTCATCAATGAGGACAGCTATGTACTTCCAGATTTGCTACACATGCTCGGACTCGCCAAGCTATCTTTAGCTTATGTTGCCGACGCCGGTATCATTTCTTTTGGGAGGAGTCCGGCTAAAGACTTGGACTATGATAAATTGACGGTGGAGGCCTGGAGACCGCCGCATGATATAGGATTCGCGTTTAACAGGACTATATGGCGAAAGATCATGTCGCTCAACATGCACTATTGCCTGTACAATGACTCCAGCTGGAGCTATTCATTGCTGCATTTGTTTAAACAGTTGCCTCAGCAGCACATGGTTGTGGTTGCGTGTATGGCGCCTCGGATATTGCCCACCGGAGTGTTCGACAGCGGCAAACAAGCGTTTCAGAGTATTTGGGGGTTAACAAAGTGCGATAAACTGTTTCCCAAGAAAGTCCAAGCGGTTATATTGTATGGACACTCTGGTCGCATCATAAAGAAGCACAAAATGCCTTCGAGAGGTAACGTTGGTTGGAGTGAACTAGTAAATTCGTATACGTTCTGCTTGGACCCCCTGATAGCCACTGGTCCCGTTGACGACCAGTCAATATTCAGTACTGAAGCTATTCTAACGAGTAATAGTAGCGTAAGTGATTTGCGTGAGGGAGCGTGAGGGATTCGACTCTTTTTACCGGTGCGAGCGAGCCGACCACGCGCGACGGTGTCGTTGAAAAATTAGTATCCAAAGACCTATAAAATAGTAACGTGTAAAATTGTATCATTATGTTTTAATCTTGAAAGGAATTTTGTACGATACAATATAAAATTATTAGAATGACTCGAGATCACGAACAACGGTTTTTACTAACTCTGATAAGCTAGCGTTTGACTACCATCTCACTTGCTTTTATGTGGTCCAAGATGGTTAACACGTTTAGATTGACCAGCTCTCAAGGATAGTTTCCGAAGACACTTAGAGCTTGGCGACAATGTGTTAAACTATACGTATTTATGTATTCGAAAACATAATTAATATACATGTTTACGTTTACATGTATTTCAGTACCTAGCTAGCCGCGCTAGCCAGGCGAGCATGAGGATGTGCTATCACCATGGATGTCAACAACGACATGTCACAAAAAAGTATAAATAAAAACTTTTCGTATAAGAAATATTTTTGTGTTGTCATATATTAATCACGACCCACTTGTCGTGGTGGGCAAGTGTCTGCACTCTGCGCGGTGGGTCCTGGGTTCGATTCCCTGCAGGAACACACTTTTTCCTCCCAAGAGACATTTGTGCTTCTGGTTCTGGGTGTGATTGTGTGTGTTATACGTAAATGTTTCCGGCACCCGCTATACAAGTCTCTGAACTTAGTGTGAGGCTGTGAGTGTGAATGCGTTTGTAAATAAATTGTAGATTAACAAAGTAACTTAGGTAAAACTACTATTTCCTGAATAGACTAATTATCCTATCCTACTTTCTACTATATCATAATATTATAAATCTGAAAGTTTGTGTGTAAGTATGTTTGTTCCCTCTTCACGCTTTGACGGCTGAACGGATTTAAATGAAATTTGGAATGTACATAACTTATACCTATGATTAGGCACTACCACATTGGCTAATTATTTACTTGATAATAGCTGGCAAAGCAGCGGGGTAACGGCTATATAGTGTTAAATATGTGTATCATGTACTATGCTACTAATATTATTAATGCGAAAGTTTGTGTAATACAATATTATAATTAACTAGCCGAACCCCGCGGCTTCGCCCGCTGATGATGATGATGATGATTGCAGCAGCCTATGTTTTAATACAGAGTATAAGCTACATGCACTCCAAATTCCATAAAAATGTATTTACGGAGATACGTGGTCACAAACATTCACTCACACACGAACTTTCGCATTTATAATATTAGTAAGATAAACAAAATATTCGCGCGGTATACTTCGTTTCGTATAATTTATTTAAAATAATGTATTACCTACATATATTTTAATCAATTTCCCGCACTCTACAAGTTATTTTCCGCATTTTTAGGGTTACTTATTTTAATTAATTGAAGACGAGACTAGCAAATCACTAACAAGTGATGGTAAACGTCATGCCCATTATTTACAGCACAAAACTCAAAAGTAAAACATTAACCCCCTCATAAGATTTTTACCTTGTTTGTGTCTGTTATGGATATTTTTCTCACGATCGTGAGGTAATAAGTTGAAATGATTATTCTAGCTAGGTCAACGGAAAGTGCGCAGATGACAACGATGAAAATTAATAAAAATAATGTCTTAGTTACGACGGCGACTTCTAATCAGCGACCTCGACCCTATAAATTTGCGTAACACAAGATCCCACCAAAGATCCTCTCCATAAACGATGTGACAATAAATTGACGGCATTTGAGAGCCGGCTGATTGTAGCCAGGTGTCACAGGTGAGCGCAAATTGTGGACCCTCGTCAGCCGCGAGATTACGGCCTCGTACTCGTGCCGCGTATTACGTCTGCGGTCGCCCACTATTGTGTACGCACTTGATAGTCGCCCGCAGATGGGTCTGCCCTTTGTGTAACTCTATTGTGAACTTGGAAGTGAGCGCTTTCTTACTGAAGGTCGAGTGCCGGTATAATGTAGTCCTTTTATGGTAAACGACGAAACAATAATAATATTATACTTATATGTTTATATATGTAATTCTACTGTACGTGTGTATGTTACTGAACTCCTCTTAAACGTTTGGACCGATTTGATTTTTCTTTGTATGCGTTAATGTGGCGCCCTGGATGATTTAGATTCACAAATCAGCCCGACAGATGGCGCTGGCAGGGGTGCACACGGGCGAAGCCGGGGCGAATCACTAGTAATATTATAAACCATATGCTCTTAAAGCCTTCTCATTACTCTTACAGCTCATACTAACTTCAGTTGGTTACTTTTGAATCAAAGTATCGTTAGTACGAGTAGGTATTTAAGTACCTAATTGATGCTTCATGACGATGTTTGTGAGTTTCTTTGTTGTACCTAAACAGTTTACCAGAGGTTACCGAGCCCTTAGAAAGTTGCAAGCCTTATTGCCAAAAGCAAAGTACGTAAGTACATATAATAATCTATATACAATGTGTAACAGAAAGGTGTAGTAATACTCAAGTCACACATCTAGCTAAATGTATGGAGTCTAACAGGAACTTCTACATTCGCGGCAGTGCCATTAAAATTGAGTTAGGAAGAATTAGTGTCTAAAAAATTATGTCATTTGCAACCCTATTTCATCAGTGAGAGTTCAGACGTCTGACAGTGGTGGCCATAACAAAGGTCAAGGTCACGCGCCACAGATGTAATCGTAGAGTTAGCAAAAAAAATAATTTTACTGAACAAATATCTCCGATTGCCGCACATCTAACTGTAGGGTTGTCAAAAGTATTTGAAAAATATATTGTTTAATTTTTGTATGGAAAATATTATGTCCGATTTCGACTTTCGTTCCCTGGTAGACGAATCCTGGCACGATACACATACACACCACCAAGTATTACTACATCTTTTTGTTACAGGTTGTATATAAAAATCAATGCCACTTTTCGTTGTTATTTTATAACTCAAGAACGGGCTCATCTATCCAAACCAAATGTTTAGGCTTTGTTCGGACTATTTAGTAGATGGTTTATGTAAAGTTTGCAAAAAATCAGTCGAGCGTTTCTTCATTTGTCACACCCGGGCGAAGCCGGGGCGGATCGCTAGTACTTTCTATAAAGGGTTTCCTTACATCTCTACATAAGGTTCTACGCGAATCTAGCTTCCCAAAAAAATAATCTAAGTCAAGTATATTGTATTACTTTTTATTGTTTGCCAAATCTTCACCTTCACGTTAACTGCAACCGCGCTTGCCGCTCCGCTTTGTGTGCAAATGCTCTAACGTCGCACTAGCTTGTGGCCAATCCGCTGATTATTTCCACACGATTCCGCGTCAAACGCGTCAAAAATTCTAAATCGGTGAGAGTATCTACGGTGTTTTTGATTGTTGTGCCAGTGGTACCGGTGCGTGGCGCATCGCGTCGCTTCAAAGACTACAACCGACTCCACCACGCGTCGTCCATCAGCATAGCAAATCGTGTCTGTTAACACATTAACTTACAGACGGCAAAAGCAGGTTTGCGTTTGTAGCAAAGTTGAAAAAGCGCACATGAATCCCATGTCTAACAAAGCTCGAGGAAAATATTATCAGGCCATGCATTGGTCGTACAATATAAGGACTTCAACTAAGCTCAATAGGGCCACCATCTTACTAATATTACAAATGCGAAATATTGTGTGCGTGTAACCACGTATCTCCGTAACGAATTAACCGATTTTGTTGAAATTTAGAATGTAGATAGTGTATGTTTCGGAATAACACATAGGCTTTTTAACTTAATTAACGTGGACGAAACCGCGGGGCACGGCTCGTAACAAATAAATGCAGCAAAACGTTCAAACAAGCAGAGCACCAAATCCTTATTAAATTTTATTAACAGATTTTTAAACTACTAGCTATGCCCCGCTGTTTTACCCACGAGTCCTGGATAAAAAGAATCCTATATACTTTCCCAAGGTCTAGTCTATCTCTATACCACATTTCATCTAAATCGGTTCAGTGGTTTAGGCGTGGAAGTGTAACAGACAGACAGAGTTAGTTTCACATTTATAATATAATAAGTAGGGATGTTCTATGTATAACATCTGTTGCACCGCAAAACAAGTCAATATAAGTACCTACTAAAAATGTAAAAAAACCCGACAGCGTAAACTGTGAGTGTGAATGCGTTTGTTTGTTTATAATTCTATTTTTTCATTTTTTCTTGATATGGCGTCTAGTGGACGCCATATTTTTGATTACTGTCATGTCTATAGTGGCACACGCAAGATGAAGACAAATCGATTAACGTAAGAATTATTAAAATCGGCCCACTCGTTCGGTCTCTAGTAGAGACCGAACGAGTGGGCCGATTTTAATCTAGAGACTCTCTACAGCCTCAAAGAAACAAAGAAACAAACATTTCATACACAGGCTGATAAACATATTATTACCCACCCTCCTTTGCGTCGCGCAGTCAGGTAATAAGAACAAGTTAAACACAGTCTCAGATATATAATATTATAATATTAATGTGATTTATATTGCTTTCACACTCACAGCCCCACACTTAGTTCAATGACTTGTGTCGTAGGTGCCGGCAACATTCACATCACACCCAGAACAAAAAAAATCCCTTGGTTTAGAACTTCGTTGTTTAGAACCGCCTTTAGCTGCGAAATCCTTGTTTAGTATCCTGTGGCGCCATCTTTTGTGAACAGCTTATAAGCTATGTACTACGTCCCAGTACCTACTGTATCCGAATCAATTAACTCTAAAGTCATATACTTTAGAGTTAATTGATTACGATTATTTAGAAATATTTTGAATCTTCTTCTTCTGCTTAGCGTTTGTTCCTAATGTTTAGTGTATTTAACTCGAACTGCCTGTACTAAAAACATTTCGTTTATAAATGATAAATATTAAGATTTTTTATATTTTGTTATACTTAGAACAAACAATATTTAAATATATGATAAATTACATTTACAGATAAATAAATTAAAATATTTGTATGGATGTACCGCTACTACTATCTATCTTTTACTTAATGACCGAGAATGTACAGTTTTTTAATATGATTTCTTTGTGCTGACACGGTGTTTCGTTCGAAATCTTTATATTCTATTGAATGGCCGCCTGTCAGCTGTACAAGTAGGTACTTTGGTTCGGAAGCTGTCAAATGGTGAATAGCAAAGCAGGAGCGGTAGTGAGAATATTTTCTAACAAATATGTATTTTCATTCGCCTTATCAGTGTTATAGGTAATCGCCACGCTTGGCCGCAAGCTGTAGCGTATTTAGGATTACGAAAAGGGGCCGGCGTAACGATAAAATGGGCTCGAGAGATAAGTCGCTCCACGACAAGTTGAAAGTATTCTTCAAGAAGGGCGCATCGGGTGAGTATCGACGGTCGGCAGCGGTCCGCGACGGCCGGGCGATTGTCGCAAAGAGCGTGCAGTGATGGCGTTTGTGTTACAGCGCCCCTGCCGCCGCGGAACGAGCTGGTCGTGACGGCGGAGCTGGAGCGCGAGCTCGGCACCGAAACGCCGCTGCACCGCCGCCTGCGCGCGCTCAAGGAAGTTGGGGAGAAGGCCGTCACCGCGCGCGTGCACGAGGTAACATGCACATTGTCCTGTACTCAGCCTTCCTCACTAAGGAGTAGGTAGTAGAATACCTTGCCACGCTCAAACTATTCAAGAATTGAGGGTCCCACAAAGAATTAGCTTTGGTATGATTAATAGACCAATAGTTAAGAGAAAGTGTTTATAATCAATTGTTGCTAAAATTATATAAATAGTTGTTTATTGATAATGTACAAGCTTAGAAAACACTCTCGCAAGTAAAAAGATCATATTAATCTAAATAAATAACTATAAGAGTCAATGATTTGCTGACTGAACCAACAAAGTCTTAACCAGCGTTGATAGAGATGTGAAATTTTCAACTCCCTTTGGTAGTGTAGAATTAGGTAAATTAGATATTTACAGCGGGTTAGCTGGTAGACGAGCAGCATTATCTGCAGGTATGTCTTTGCCAAAATCTTTGATTGGCCTGGAATCATTAAATGTTCATCATATTTCTAATGATAGTTTTGTTGTTCTTAACTAGTTGTCGAGGTTGTTTATAAATTGTGTTCACTGAGGTTGCAGTAACAACTTCTTTGTGTAACTTACTCCAATAATTGTTAACCACTAGGATGTGCCGAACTATATTAATTTTTACTGCTGTTCTGATATCATGATGTTGTTTCTGAGTGTTCTTTGCTTTCTTCTTCTTTTCTTATTATCACATCTTATACAACTGTAAACACAAATTTACTTTGTGGAGAATATGTGTGTACCCACTGGAAATAAACCTGGCACTTGCAATGTAGAAGGCAGACATGTAACCAACTATGCCAACAGGCAGTTTAAAGTGTATTAATAAATGCCTTATATGTAATATTTCAGGGTGGAGTGGAAAAGCTATGGACATGCACTCGTGACCTGCTGGAAGAAAGTAATGTTGAGGCGCGACACACTGCCCTATGGCTGCTACGCTGCTTGGCGGAGGGCCAGGCCGACCACCTGCAGCTCATGCGCACCATCTACTTCCACTACCTGCGCGACACACATGCGAACCACTCGCCTGAAGATACACTGCTACGGTTCAAGCTGCTGCACACACTCACTAACTCCGGGAAGAATATTAACTGCTTTGAAGAACAGGTATGCTTATAGAAGTAGTTTTTGAAAGGGAATATGTCCGTTGTAATGAGACTGGAACTGGTGTCTCCGTTACCTCTAGGGTATCAAGTTCCAGCACTATAACTATCTCTTTAGCTAACCCCCGATGCCAATAGAGGGATGTTAAAAATGTAATTGCTGTGTGTATCTGTCTGGGGCACAGTAGCTTCCAAATGGCTGGACCGATTTTGATGTAGTTCTTTTATTAGTAAAAAGACTTGATCAAGGATCACTTGTGTGATAAGCCACTAGCAAATAGTGGCAGTTAGCATCACAACTGCCTATACCAACTCCAGTGCCATCCAGAACTAAATAACAAAGTTCCGCATGGCACTACAATTCACTATTCTCCTTGAAATTTTACCTGTTGTATCGTATACCAAATAATTACTGTGAGAACTTGTCGTTTCAACTGAAACTGATACTGCTAGCACAAATTTTTCACTTATGAATGTTAGTGAAATTAATTAAAAATACTATTTTCTGGCAATCAACAAATGATTTAAACTTTCCAGATTGGTCCATTCTTACTGGAGTGGCTGCCACAGATTGAGAATACATCTCTGTTGGTGGAGTTCCTGCAACTTATCATCAATGTTGTCAAGTTCAACGCCACATACTTAGATGAGCACATTGTCCATGCCATTGTCATGTACGTATAATTTTATTTTTAATACATTAATTAAGTAACTTGCTTGGTTTGTATATATTTCTACTTTAGTCAACTGAAGCACTGGTAGTAACATCATTATTTAACTAAAATTTAAAGAACACAATAACTATTGCAGTCACATTGACTATACTTTACTTATACCTCAGTCAAAATAGTGTGGACCTGTGAGTGTTGTGTATTATGAGCAGGTATTAACATAATCACTAGTAAGTCAGTTGTAAACGGATCTTTTGTCGACTTCTTGCACTAGATTGCATTTACTGTAACTTAGTAACAGAGCTAATTTTAATGTTATTGGTTTTAGTATCCCAAGGTCTAGCGAGTCTTACGGAACATTACAGAGTACTTGATACTGATCAATGCATGCTCAAGGTCAGATGCAGTTGACTTGCTTATATAAAACATATTATACTGGGTGTTACTAAGGTCTCACCAGTTACTTATTTATGTTTAGAGATGTTTTGTTGGTGATTATGGTTAGACGTAATAATATGTAATTATATAAAAAGTGGCTTAATGTCCTTATCATTCATTAAAGCTCTGACAATGGGGATGCAAACTGTTAATCACTTTTAATATAAGTAAACTTTTTGTAATCTTCCCCATTTACCTGCACCATATCTGTTTTCGAGAAGCTGAAATTTTCATTACAAAAATCGAGTCTTACAATAACTGTCACTTTTAAACTTCGGCTTTCAACTTTACATCCGACGCTCGCCGCATGCTCAACTCCACTCTGCTCCGGTTTAGCCAGTATGCATCTGCAAGCTTCGGTGGGTACACCCTTAGCTGTTAAGCATATCCTCTCCCCTTGGCACATCTCACATGTGTACTTGGGTGGAGCGTGGGACTAATGGTGTCAACGTGTGCAGTGTGTCGTGCGGGCTGTGCGTGTACTGCGCCGAGGGCGGCGTGGTGGGCGGCTGCCTGGCGCTGCTGGAGGCGGTGGTGTCGTACTCGCTGCTGCCGCGCGCCGCGCTGCCCGCCTTCGTGGCCGCGCTCTGCCGGACCGTCAACATGGACCACTACTGCCAGAACAGCTGGAAGGTATTCGATCACGTGTCATAATAAGGGACTGTTCTCTTTGCACACGTCGTTATTCTTATGCTTTTAGTTATATAATATCACAGATTAGCTGCGCGCAACTTCATATTTCTAATACCTTATACGTAAACATAAGGTATACTTGTAGCCTTGTAGGTAACTTGAATCTTTGCTGTATACATATATGTATATAATTTTTGTTTAGTTTTACAAAATATAGGCGATTGGCCCGCAGATAGCTCTAATACTAGATGGATCATTTGACTCACAAGTTCAATAAAGAATGTTAAAATTTTTCATTCTCAAGGGAACTAATCCTTCACCTAAAAAATAAGCTTCGAACTGTTTAGGTTGTAAAAATTCAATTCTTGCAAGAACCTTTTGGACCTCGCCGGGGGCTCCAACTTTCATTTATACTACGCATATCACATTTGCATAGAAATCTATAGTCGTATGGTGATCCAGGTAGGAGGAATAAAAAAAAGAAACCGAGTCAACACGAGCGGTCTGACGTGTTTTTTTTTTTTTTATTTGTGACAGGCAAGTGTTTGACCACTATCTCACCTGATGGTAAGTGACGATGTGATCGAAGCTGGTAAACAGACTAGACCTGGAATACGCAGGCTATATTGTCTAGTGTTAAAAATGTGAATCGCTGTTAACTTTCGATTGTTTCTTTTCTCCCCAGCTTATGCGCTACGTAGTGGGCGCGGATATCGGACACGCAGCCCTTCAGGAGATGGTGGAAATTCTGCGCTCCGGTGGGAGCTCCGCCGACCCCGTGCTGTCGCCACAAACGGAGAACGCGCCGAGCGGGAACGATAATAGAGTCGACGGCAGCGGCGGGGGGAAGCCGGCGGCGAGCGAGAGCGACGCGGGGCTGGTGCGGGGCGCCGTGTTCTACATCAACATGGCGCTGTGGGGGCCGCGCCGGGTGCCTACGCTTAAAGTGTCCTACCTCGCCGTGCTGCCCGCGTTCCTCAAGGTAACGGCGCTAGATCCTCGAAGATCGGGATACGTGCTCGTGATACTGCAATATCTATTTTACCGACTTGAGGAAAATGTTCGACTGTATGTATTTTTTTTATGTATGTTCACCGATTTCTCCCCCATTTGTGGACCGATTCTCAAAATTCTGTTTTTGTTCGGTAGACAATATACTTCAGAGGTGGTCCCATATAAATTTTATCAAAATCGATTAAACCAAAACCGAAATATGAGCGGTGAAGTTAGCTTTTTTAAGCTTCGCTTACGTTTAAATAATTAGCAAATAAGACAGATCGGTCTCGCGGGACCACGGCCGGGGCGAACCCGCCGAAACGTCGAGGTTAGCTAAAATAATTTTAATTTGAAAATAGAAGCGCGAAAATACCCGGGTGTGTCTCGTAAAACGATTAAAGGTCGCGAAAGTTTAAAAAATTGAGACAGATGTGCCGCTCGGAATATAATTTGAATGCCAGCGAGAACATCTCGACTACCGCGTGCGACCCGCGCTCGGCCTCGCGTGCCTCGCAGCCCCGTGCGTGGCGAAACTATACAGAACACGCGAGACGACCGCAGCTAAGGTGCGCAGCGTCGGGCATATTGTATTGGCAGGCGCGCGGTGTCGTTGTATATTGTAATGGCAGGCGCGCGGTGTCGTTGTATATTGTAATGGCAGGCGCGCGGTGTCGTTGTATATTGTAATGGCAGGCGCGCGGTGTCGTTGTATATTGTAATGGCAGGCGCGCGGTGTCGTTGTATATTGTAATGGCAGGCGCGCGGTGTCGTTGTATATTGTAATGGCAGGCGCGCGGTGTCGTTGTATATTGTAATGGCAGGCGCGCGGTGTCGTTGCAGGCGCTGCAGGGCGGGCAGCAGGTGGTGACGTACGAGGTGGTGGTGGGCGTGGCCAGCTGCGTGTCGCGCGCGCCGCAGGAGCTGTCGGAGCCCGCCTGGGACGTGCTGCTGCGCGTGCTGCACGCCGCCGTGCTGCTCGACAGTGAGTACCGCGCCGCGGGAGCTGTCGGAGCCCGCCTGGGACGTGCTGCTGCGCGTGCTGCACGCCGCCGTGCTGCTCGACAGTGAGTACCGCGCCGCGGGAGCTGTCGGAGCCCGCCTGGGACGTGCTGCTGCGCGTGCTGCACGCCGCCGTGCTGCTCGACAGTGAGTACCGCGCCGCGGGAGCTGTCGGAGCCCGCCTGGGACGTGCTGCTGCGCGTGCTGCACGCCGCCGTGCTGCTCGACAGTGAGTACCGCGCCGCGGGAGCTGTCGGAGCCCGCCTGGGACGTGCTGCTGCGCGTGCTGCACGCCGCCGTGCTGCTCGACAGTGAGTACCGCGCCGCGGGAGCTGTCGGAGCCCGCCTGGGACGTGCTGCTGCGCGTGCTGCACGCCGCCGTGCTGCTCGACAGTGAGTACCGCGCCGCGGGAGCTGTCGGAGCCCGCCTGGGACGTGCTGCTGCGCGTGCTGCACGCCGCCGTGCTGCTCGACAGTGAGTACCGCGCCGCGGGAGCTGTCGGAGCCCGCCTGGGACGTGCTGCTGCGCGTGCTGCACGCCGCCGTGCTGCTCGACAGTGAGTACCGCGCCGCGGGAGCTGTCGGAGCCCGCCTGGGACGTGCTGCTGCGCGTGCTGCACGCCGCCGTGCCGCTCGACAGTGAATATTCCCCGCGCCATCGCTCTCTGCCGACTGAGAATACTACTCAAACCTGTGGAGAACAACCGGAAATCCGCCGGACAATCTTTTTTATGCCCGATAGGCATTTGACCACAATCTCACCTGATGGAAAGTGATGATGTAACTGAAGAAATGTTGTCTCACCTGTAGATCTATTCTGGTCGTCAAAATACGATTGTTCGAATTGATGCGACGTCGATACGACAGTCGATTGGTTGAAATTTCAGTTGATTAGATGTGCATAACAAAAGAAAATCGCTCGATTTCGACGTCGATGTGACGCCCGGAATAGACCCACCCCCTGATTACAGTTTTTTGACGTATTGTGAAAACCTAATCGATCAATGTGACATCACTAGTAATAAGCGTGAATGCTAAATGACATTTTGTAGTATTTAATTTATAAGAGTGACATTGTAATTTTTAATTTATAGTTTGTAATATATATATATATATACTATATACATTTACGAACCTGGCATTGGTCATTAACCTCTATGTGAATTAACAATTAAAAGTTTGAGTAAATAGGCTCCTAATCGAATCGTAGATAATAAGTAGCTGTGTACGTACGTTCGCAGAGAGCTACTCGCCGCAGAACGAGATGATCCACTCGCGGCTGCACGCGCTCATCACGTCCATCGAGCAGCTGGCGGACAGCGGCCAGTACACCGGCGACCCCGACCGCCTGCTGGACCTGGTGGACTCGTGCGGACACGACCGCCCGGAGGTCGGTTGTTCCCTATTCGCTATCCGGCAATGTTACTTGATATGCTAGCTGGAATTTTGACTAACAATTGTGTTTTTTTTTAAATATGAAGTGTTTAAATTGAGTTTTCAGTGAAGGCTACTTTTTATCCGCATTGAAGATGCAAATGAGGGTTTGAGGGTTGTGTTTTTTTATGCTATATAGACAAACATTTGACCACTATCTCACGTCATGGAAAGTGATGATGCGGCCAAAGATGTGACATGTTTGTCTAGAAGATACCTATTCACGGACTTGAAGACTCCCAAATTATACCCCTTGAGGAACGCAGGTGATGAGTTCCACTTCTTTGCTGTATGGATGAAGAATGTAAAAGCGAAACGCTTCTACCTTCTTGTAGGTATGTCAACCGTAAGTGGATTTTGTTTGATAGTTATTGTTAGATGGTGGAATTATATGGGATGAAATTTAATGACCACTAAAACACAATCGTTGCCCTAAACAGCCTCATCCAAACAAAATGTAATATGTACAAATAAATGAAACCTGTACCAAAATCTTTCGGGCTATTTAAGTCATGCCTGCACTACAAAATCTTTTCATAACCCAAAAAGGCCACGCGTGCACCAAATTTTAACTTGGGGTATAATTTAGATGGCCACCAAAAATAAAATAAAATTTCCTGTAACAGAACCGAATCGGATAACAGTAGTAGTTTTAATAATTAATACAAAAATATTTATAGTACGAAAAAATTGTTTTATAGTATCATATTTGGATGACATTTTTAAATAAAATGCGGGTACATATTTAGTGCATGCGTGGCCTTTTTGGGTAGCTCAGCAATTATTCTGAAGATACTTGCCTTTTTTAGGTTAGCAGACTTTACGTTTATTGGTGATAATTTCATATTAAAATGGGGATTAAATTCTGGTAAGTACTTACGATTTTTTGGGCGTTATATTTCATTATATCTGGTGATTGCTTAAACGAAGCTTAAGCCGAATTATATCATGTCATTCTTGACCATACTCTACAAAATTTTTGCGATAGATTACCGATAAGCTTGCTACCTTACATCGGTTACCAAGGCTTTGCAATTTTGACTCAAGTAGCTATATTACTATCGCCAATGAGTCTTTTCGCTCGCCGGTCAATAGATTCAAGAGCTTATAGCTGGTACTTAGCGGATTCATATATCCATAGTGTGAAGAAATGCCTGAATATTAGCAAGGATTCAAGCGGTTTAGCGGCCAGTTGAGCTGTGGCTTCGATGTAAGTGTCAAAGTGAGATTCGACAATAAGGTAACGCCAAGTAGCTTAAGCTCGTTAGATCGATAGCTTGGTAGGTTTTTGAACCCCTACGAAATAGGGGGTGTTACAAATTTGTATGTATCTGTGTTTCCGTCTGGGGCATGGAGCTCCTAATAGCCTTAACAGATTTTGGTTTAGTTTTTTTTTGTTTGAAAGGGTACTGGAGGGAGAGGCTCCCTAAATACGTTTGAAAAAATTCAGTGCAGCCGTTTTCTAGATAGGTAACATTCAAAATTCGTTGGTTTCGCTAATCGTAACTAACTACTCCAAGAAACAGAAGTTTCGGTAAATAGTACAAAATGAGGAGGCGGCTCGTCTCGTCCGCTCGGTGCGGACGAGAAGAGCCGCCGGACGTAGCGGCGCTCGGTGGAGCGATGTGTGACTTGCGGTCGGTCGGCAGGCGTCCACGATGCGGCTGGTGCGCGTGGCGGCGGCGGCGCTGGGCCCGGCGCGCGCCGACTGGCTGGCGCGCGCGCAGGCGCTGCACGAGCGCTACCTGCGCCACGAGCCGCGCCTGCCCGTGCGCCTGCACACGCTGCACCACCTGCTCGCCTTCATCAAGCGACACAGGTACCGACTCGCCGCCGACTGGCTGGCGCGCGCGCAGGCGCTGCACGAGCGCTACCTGCGCCACGAGCCGCGCCTGCCCGTGCGCCTGCACACGCTGCACCACCTGCTCGCCTTCATCAAGCGACACAGGTACCGACTCGCCGCCGACTGGCTGGCGCGCGCGCAGGCGCTGCACGAGCGCTACCTGCGCCACGAGCCGCGCCTGCCCGTGCGCCTGCACACGCTGCACCACCTGCTCGCCTTCATCAAGCGACACAGGTACCGACTCGCCGCCGACTGGCTGGCGCGCGCGCAGGCGCTGCACGAGCGCTACCTGCGCCACGAGCCGCGCCTGCCCGTGCGCCTGCACACGCTGCACCACCTGCTCGCCTTCATCAAGCGACACAGGTACCGACTCGCCGCCGACTGGCTGGCGCGCGCGCAGGCGCTGCACGAGCGCTACCTGCGCCACGAGCCGCGCCTGCCCGTGCGCCTGCACACGCTGCACCACCTGCTCGCCTTCATCAAGCGACACAGGTACCGACTCGCCGCCGACTGGCTGGCGCGCGCGCAGGCGCTGCACGAGCGCTACCTGCGCCACGAGCCGCGCCTGCCCGTGCGCCTGCACACGCTGCACCACCTGCTCGCCTTCATCAAGCGACACAGGTACCGACTCGCCGCCGACTGGCTGGCGCGCGCGCAGGCGCTGCACGAGCGCTACCTGCGCCACGAGCCGCGCCTGCCCGTGCGCCTGCACACGCTGCACCACCTGCTCGCCTTCATCAAGCGACACAGGTACCGACTCGCCGCCGACTGGCTGGCGCGCGCGCAGGCGCTGCACGAGCGCTACCTGCGCCACGAGCCGCGCCTGCCCGTGCGCCTGCACACGCTGCACCACCTGCTCGCCTTCATCAAGCGACACAGGTACCGACTCGCCGCCGACTGGCTGGCGCGCGCGCAGGCGCTGCACGAGCGCTACCTGCGCCACGAGCCGCGCCTGCCCGTGCGCCTGCACACGCTGCACCACCTGCTCGCCTTCATCAAGCGACACAGGTACCGACTCGCCGCCGACTGGCTGGCGCGCGCGCAGGCGCTGCACGAGCGCTACCTGCGCCACGAGCCGCGCCTGCCCGTGCGCCTGCACACGCTGCACCACCTGCTCGCCTTCATCAAGCGACACAGGTACCGACTCGCCGCCGACTGGCTGGCGCGCGCGCAGGCGCTGCACGAGCGCTACCTGCGCCACGAGCCGCGCCTGCCCGTGCGCCTGCACACGCTGCACCACCTGCTCGCCTTCATCAAGCGACACAGGTACCGACTCGCCGCCGACTGGCTGGCGCGCGCGCAGGCGCTGCACGAGCGCTACCTGCGCCACGAGCCGCGCCTGCCCGTGCGCCTGCACACGCTGCACCACCTGCTCGCCTTCATCAAGCGACACAGGTACCGCCTGCCTGCTCGCCGCCCACTCCCCACGCCTGCTCCGCGATATACGCGGCCCACCGGAACGTGTGCTCTCGCTCTACCCCACCCGCGCGCCTCGCCCCTGTGGTCTATATAGGATTACCTATATTGGAGGTTGGTATCCTAGGTCGGGTGGTGTTGCCGATAGGCATCGGCGAAGAGATATATTGACGGATACGTTTATAACGCGAAGGCTACACGATGAGGGGCTTAGGCGTCTAGGTACATATGCTACGTTGGTGGTCTCATTAGCTAAGTCAGGTGTTTACACCCTACACCCGTTCGACGGTGAATCTCCCGCCTTGCGACCCGGCGGGGACGCGCGGCGTACTAAATATTATCAAATCCCTATATCTAAATATTATCAATAAATAAAAAATAAAAAAATCTCTTTTAGTCACCCACTATATTGAGTTCTACTTGATTATTCTTGTGTACTGTTATGGGAATAATGTTAAATACGAGCGTTAAATATGATCGTGTGCGTGGGGACAGCCACGTGTACGGTGCGGAGGTGCTGGAGGCGGTGGGCGTGCCCATGCTGGCGGCGTGCGCCGTGGACGCGGCGGCGCCGCTGCGCGCCGGCGCCGCGCGCGCCCTCGCCGACCTGGCGCGCGACCTGCCGCCCGACGCCGCCACCGACCTCGTCGACCTGCTCGAGAAGGTACCCGACCCGCTACACTCCCCTACATTCCTACTCCCTACTCCCTCTTAGCATGTATTTGCCCATGAATCTAGTGAGCTTATGCTAGGCTAAAATTTTACTGTTGCTATTATTTTTCATCTTCGAAAATCCGGCTCGAAGGACCGGAGATATTGGCCGGGCCGTTGTGGGCTATCTAGTATGTAATTTGTTTTTGGAACAGTAGTAATTGGTAGAGATCGCTATTAGTGATAAGGCCGCCTGTTGTGATACTTTACGTATAAGCTTGTTTGTTGCCTTTGTTTTATCTCATCTTGTAAAGTGGATCAATAAAGTATTATCTATCTATCTAATTTAATACGTGTGCGGCGTAAGAAATACGTATAAGCACGTATAGATTCACGGTCGACCCATGTCACTAGTTTGGGTCTAACCGCAAAGTACATTACTGAGGAATTATGTTAAACTGTTTTGTCATTGTATGTGAACGGGTCAGACTGGCAAATCGTACTCTGAAATTCGGCTGTCGGTTGTGAATTATCGTACACGCGACCGCAGCGCATAATTGAATTGTCCCGTGACGTCCGCGGCCGGGCGGAAAGCCGCACTGCTTCACTACCACAATCACATCATCGACTCAATTCCTGGCAATTAAAGTTATCAACTTCCATGATTCGTCCATGGGTCCATGTGAATAAATTACGTCGATTTCGAGTTATGCACTATCTTTCATCGCATCCTCCATGGGGCCCATGTGAATAAACTACGTCGATTTCGAGTTATGCACTATCTTTCGTCGCATCCTCAAACTACAGCAAGCACGCTCCGTTACATCGGATGCGCTCAGTCCCGCCACAACAAGTTGTGTCAAGACTGACATTTTTGTAGAAAATTTGAAAAAAAAAATATTTTGATATTGTTGCCAGTGTTACCTTTATTTTTTGTAGTATGAAGTGTTTACCTCGAAAAGATTATAAAATTTTTCGAAAATAACATTCTCTATCATATTTAGGTTATATTTGTATATAACCAGTTCGGTGAACCAGTAACAACAAAACAAAAACACATTTTCCATCAGGTGAGATAGCGGTTAAACGATCGGCCATGTGGCATTAAAAAAAACCCAATGTCGTTGTCCCAACGCGGCCGGCCACTAGTGGCGCGCTATATACCGGCGAGGGCCCGCAGATCCTGAACCGGCCGTTCGAGAGCATGGGATCGGAGGCGGCGCCGGCGCCGGCGGAGGAGCTGCAGCTGGCGGCGGCGGGGCTGCTGGACGTGCTGCACGCGCGCCTGCTGGCCGCGCCCGCCGCGCTGCCCACGCGCTGCTTCATCGTGCTGCTCGACCACCTCGACCACCACTACAAGCGGCCCGCGCTCTTCCACCACCACCCCGACATCCGGACCAAGGTAACGGGTACTCCACCGAGGGTGCGAGCCATACGGTGTTGACGATTAATAAATAATGGCGGATCTAACGATCCGACTCGTTAAACGCGCCCGAGCGCAGGCGAATAGGACGAAATTGGTGAGATTTCGGTTTTGGATCTCGAACCCCAGAGGAAGTTCCAAGGTATTTTCCATTTTCTTCGGGCCCGACTCGACTAACTGGATCGGGACGTTTTTCTTCGACACGCAAAATATTCGTTCCTCGACACCTAGATTTATAAAATAAGCTAAACGCCCCGCGGGCACGTGTGTGCGCAGATATTCGAGATGGTGTTCGGGCTGCGCGCGAACGCGTTCAACTGCGTGGGGTTCTGCTACACGGAGGCGGGCGGCGTGGCGGGCGGCGCGGGCGGCGCCGGCGCCATGCTGCGCGCGCGCCCCACCTGCTCGCCCTTCCTGCTGGCCGAGCCCGCCGCCGTGCGCGGCCAGCCCGCGCCCGCGCCGCCGCACGCGCCGCGGGACCTGCCGCCGGTCAGTGCACACACACACACACACACACAGAGCCCGCCGCCGTGCGCGGCCAGCCCGCGCCCGCGCCGCCGCACGCGCCGCGGGACCTGCCGCCGGTCAGTGCACACACACACACACACACACAGAGCCCGCCGCCGTGCGCGGCCAGCCCGCGCCCGCGCCGCCGCACGCGCCGCGGGACCTGCCGCCGGTCAGTGCACACACACACACACACACACAGAGCCCGCCGCCGTGCGCGGCCAGCCCGCGCCCGCGCCGCCGCACGCGCCGCGGGACCTGCCGCCGGTCAGTGCACACACACACACACACACACAGAGTCCGCCGCCGTGCGCGGCCAGCCCGCGCCCGCGCCGCCGCACGCGCCGCGGGACCTGCCGCCGGTCATTGCACACACACACACACACACACACAGAGTCCGCCGCCGTGCGCGGCCAGCCCGCGCCCGCGCCGCCGCACGCGCCGCGGGACCTGCCGCCGGTCAGTGCACACACACACACACACACACACAGAGTCCGCCGCCGTGCGCGGCCAGCCCGCGCCCGCGCCGCCGCACGCGCCGCGGGACCTGCCGCCGGTCAGTGCACACACACACACACACACATAATTCTGAAAATTCTTTCACTCATAGATAGCTACACTATCACTGAGTGTCATAGGCTATATTTTGTTGGGATAGAAGTTAGTTATCAGTTCCAAATAATAATATTCGTAAGACAAATCGCAGAGAAATTTGCTAACCTTCCGCTTTATCGGCGTACGCTGACTAAACAGTTAGACATAGGTGAATATAATGTATGGCAAAAATGTTGGCCTTCGTGAGTTTTACAAAAAAGTCCGCGATAGCATATATCTAACATGTATATTTAGCTCACAAAAATACGTTTCTATGTTAAAAAAAAGCGGCCTGTGATATTTGGCTTTTTGAGACATTCAGTATTAAGGCTTATCAAAATAAACTATTTCATCGTCTTACATAGTTCATGTAAGTACAATTCGTTTTTTACTGCATATGATTCGGTTGAGAAATAGTCTATGAGAAATCGTGAAATTAATTTTACGGGACGACGACGGGTCAGAAATGTATCGACACGTACTACAAAAAGTGAGGCGTGCGTGCGTTGCGCAGGGCTCGTGCGTGCTGCCGGTGGGGCGCGCGGCGCGGCTGCTGACGGCGGCGCTGACGCGCGAGACGGAGTGGTCGGTGCTGGCCAACATCCTGCGCGCGCTGCCGCCGCTGCTGCAGGCGCGCGCGCTTGCCGTGGGCCGCCGCGCGCAGGACCTCGACATGCTCGCCTCCACGCTGTGCTCCATGGTACGTAGCGCCCCCCCCCCTCCCCCCTCCCCCCGACCCGCGCCGCCGGCACCGCCACTGTACGCCGCTCGCGCCCGCAGATCTCGGACCGCAGCCTGTACTTCCCGGAGTGCGTGCGCGTGGCGGGCGGCGGCCGCCTGCTGGTGTCGGAGTTCCACGGCGCCGCGCTGCCGGCGCTGGCGGCGCTGGCGCCCTACCACGCCTACCTCGAGCCGCAGACGCAGCAGCGCATCGTGCGCTGCCTCCTCAAGTACGGCATGGGTGAGTGATGATCGGTGGAGCCGTGGGGCGCAGCTATTATTCCCTTGCGACTTAAAAAAACGTTTCTATTAATAGCAATATTGATGCGCCGCTCCCTATGTCCTCCCCATAACGTGGTAGTCATCTATAATGTTAAAATGACGAGCGTGTGGGTGTATGGTGTTGCAGTGTTGCGCACGCCGGCGCCGTACATCGCGGCGCTGAGCATGTTCACGTGTACGAGTGTGTGTGTGTTGCAGTGTTGCGCACGCCGGCGCCGTACATCGCGGCGCTGAGCATGTTCACGTGTACGAGTGTGTGTGTGTTGCAGTGTTGCGCACGCCGGCGCCGTACATCGCGGCGCTGAGCATGTTCACGTGTACGAGTGTGTGTGTGTTGCAGTGTTGCGCACGCCGGCGCCGTACATCGCGGCGCTGAGCATGTTCACGTGTACGAGTGTGTGTGTGTTGCAGTGTTGCGCACGCCGGCGCCGTACATCGCGGCGCTGAGCATGTTCACGTGTACGAGTGTGTGTGTGTTGCAGTGTTGCGCACGCCGGCGCCGTACATCGCGGCGCTGAGCATGTTCACGTGTACGAGTGTGTGTGTGTTGCAGTGTTGCGCACGCCGGCGCCGTACATCGCGGCGCTGAGCATGTTCACGTGTACGAGTGTGTGTGTGTTGCAGTGTTGCGCACGCCGGCGCCGTACATCGCGGCGCTGAGCATGTTCACGCTGGAGACGCGCGACACGATGGTGCGAATGCTGCCCGAGGTGCTGCTGGACCTCTCCAAGATCTCCGACACGCAGGCCATCGCCGGGCCCATGCTCGAGTTCCTCTCCAGTCAGTGCCTACCTACTACTATACTCTACTTATTTATACTTTACGTTATTTTCCACTTTATAAGTAGGCTTTTGTGGAAGCGAGACAACGATCTCATGTGCCAATACTACAAAAACTATTTCCATATTTTTTACGATTAGAAACAGTTCAAGTATTGTTGTGTTGGAATAGAGAAACTCTCATTCGCATAAATTACATATCAACCTTGTACGGGACGCGTACGGGTGAATTCTCGACCGTAAAAGAAGTAATAGATGTTACTGTATTTATTAATTAATTGTATGAGAAGAGATATTTATAATATTGATAAGTTCGACCATTTAGGTCGATTCTGTATCAGCTTTAGGTTCAATGTTCGAGTGTCTCGAACAATACCAATATTATAAAAGCGAAAATTTTAGTGTATGAGCATGTTAGAAACTGGGTATATTTTTGTAACGATTTTTAAATGGTTTTGGACCAAATTTGTTTTTACCTATACGAGTATATCGTAATTTTGTGTTCAAATTTCCTTTTTTTCCAAAGTAAACTTGACTCGTATTACATAATGGATATATCCTGAATTCTTCATCAAATTATTATTTACTTTTTCTCTAATAGGCTAGCATTGGACCACTATCTCATCTGATTGTAAGTGATGATGTGGTCTATTATCATAAACACAAGTGAAAATGGTAATTTTGTAAGGACTTTTTATGTAATACTTTCCGCGCTAGTATTACAATAAAGCCGGGAATTCAACTGGACGGGTTGATTTGTGACATAACCGAATTGGCCGAGTGGGGTGAACGACCCCGGCGGCACTGAATCAGCTGAGTTTGGGGTGAACGACCTCGGCAGCGGCGGTGCCGGTCATTGACCCTCGTGCGTTGCAGCGCTGACGCGGCTGCCGAAGGTGTTCGCGTCGTTCGTGGAAGACCAGTACATGTCCGTGTTCGCCATCCTGCTGCCGTACACGAACCCCTCGCGCTACAACCACTACGTGGTCTCGCTGGCGCACCACGTCATCGCCGCCTGGTTCCTCAAGTGCCGGCTGCAGTACCGACGGAACTTCGTGCGATTCATCATACACGTTAGTATTTACACTATAATATCTTGTTTTCTTATTGTCATATTTTTAATCACAGCCAAACTTTAGTAAAAAGTCATAGACTAGTCTTTGTGTCAATTGAATTTTAGAGCGAATTGAATTGAAACTCAAGTTTTGATAAAATATCAATGCAGTTTTTATATGTATACTTACTATATAGCCATTGCTCTAACCGCAAAGCAACCCAAGCCCTACTTCAAGTGACATAATTATCATTTCATTATTATTTTTTCCTTAGTTCCTCCTTTTCCATTAGTTCTGCCTTCATACCATATTGAATCTTGAATCTTGTTGACCGTTCCGCCCACAGGGCCTGCACAACTACATAATAATGCCGTTCGAGGAGCGGCTGCAGTACAAGTCTAACTTCCCGGGCGCGCCTGCCAACGAGGACTCCTCCAACCGGCAGCGCAGCTCCAGCCTCGTGAGTGCACCGCCTCATCCTTATTACAAGCTTTTATTTAGTTTTACCTGTCCCAATGTTTGTCATCAAATCTCCCGTTTACCGATTGAGCTGAAATATTGCATATATGTGTAAATCGCGTGACAATGCAACATAATGACATGGTGCTGATCTGATGATGGAGTTGGAAGGTGGCCAAAGGAACTTCGTAATGAAACACAACAACCTCATCGAGTTTGGCCTCATTTGAATCGTCTTGACGAGTAGTTTGTCTTTCAATGGTAACCAGGGTCTGATGGTGGTCATAGGAACTCTGTATCGAAACGACGCAACCCCATCGAATTTCGGCTCATTTGATTCGTCTTGACAAGTTCTCTGGTTATATAACTTTAGTCCTCTTTATTTACAACTTGTAAAAGCTTGATCTTAAAAAACTTTTTGAAGTATGACTTGTATATAATTATACTCACGTTCCACTATATGTCGGCAACAAACGCAAAGTTCACAACCGTCGTTTTACTATTGGGCTATTTAAACAAACGCCACTAACACTTGCGCTCTTTGAACGGGCGATGTGAGCGTGAAAGCCGCGACTGCTCACGACTTACGTGGGGATCGTTACATTCGGTGCGTGTGTGTATGTGTGTAACTGCGTATGTGTGCAGGGGTCCCGCGCCGTGTCGCGGCCGGCGCTGGAGCGCGCCGTGTCCGCGTCCGCCTCCGCCGCCTTCCACGTGGAGCTCACCGAGACCTGCGTGGACCTGCTGGCGCGCTACACCTCCACGCCGTGCGACGTGCGCCCCGAGCGGTACGTGCCGTGTGTGTGTGTATGTGTGTGTGTGTGTGTACCTCCGCCGCCTTCCACGTGGAGGTCACCGAGACCTGCGTGGACCTGCTGGCGCGCTACGTCCCACGCCGTGCGACGTGCGCCCCGAGCGGTACGTGCCGTGTGTGTGTGTGTGTGTGTGTGTGTGTGTGTGTGTGTGTGTGTGTGTGTGTGTGTGTGTGTGTGTGTGTACCTCCGCCGCCTTCCACGTGGAGCTCACCGAGACCTGCGTGGACCTGCTGGCGCGCTACACCTCCATATTTTGAACCCCCACTTACATGTATGGGTGCCCCTTCATATTATCATGTATTTTATGTCATATTTTGCTTTGGCCCACAGCTTTATATATTACTGGCTGTCCCGGCGACCTTCGTTCCGCCTAACAGTCAATGAATGTGCGTATTTAGGAAGCCATACGCGGCATGCGTCACAATGCCACGTGACTATATTATTACCTCCTTCATGTTTATGTTTGCCTAGTACTTTACCAAATCCGAGTGACGTACGAGAAAATGATTTGTATACAACAAATAAAAAAAGTGACGTTATATATAGATTTTAAGATCACAGAGTGGCCGTGTATAAAACTGCTCGAAAATACTCAGATTTTCTAATATGAATTGTAATTTATTTTGATATGAAATATATTTTTTTTATAGAATTTTATTTTCAGCGATGTATTAACGTAAATAATCTGCTAAAACATATACATATTCCGTATTGAACTACACCTAATATCAAGTAGAGAAACAAAGTGGTGTACGTTGCAGGAGTGACCTGGCCAAGTTCCTGTTCTCCGGCGGCCAGTCGATGACGTGGCTGGTGGGACACAAGCTGGTCACCATCACCACCTCGGGCTGCCAGCAGAACGCCATCAACCAGGGCATGTGCGACAGGTCTATAACCTTATTATTATAATATAACATGTGTCAAACGTCGTTTGCATCGATAATTTTTTTAATGCAAAATAGGCAAGCATTCTCGCTGTACTAGTGATGAACGTAGAACCGAAACGCTGCTAAGCGAACTGGAGGTATGTCGACCATAAATGGATGACGTTTGATAGATTGTCTAGTGCACACTCTCCAAAAATTTAAAGTCGAATTTACATAACGAAATTATAGGCGTAAAATTAGTATCACGACACTAGTTTCTTCAACAGTTTTACGTGTGAACATCAAGTTTTACAATGCATGCTTTAATTTCATAACACTAATATAGTCACACGCAATTTTTTGATAAAACGAATGTCATGACACTAATTTTACTGTGTAAACGCGACGCTTAATTAGTATCGCAAATGAACTTGCGCTGAGTTTTAATTTTATATACTCGCTTAACTTTTCCGTATTTATCTATACTAATATTATAAAGAGGTAAAGTTTGTTTGTTTGTTTGTTTGTATGTAAAAGGTAATCTCTGAAACTACTGATCCGATTCTGAATATTCTTTCACCAATAGATAGCTACACTATCACTGAGTGTCATAAGCTATGTTTTGTCGGGATAGAAGTTAGTTATCAGTTTGAAATAATAATATTCGTAAGATAAGTCGCAGAAAAATTTGCTAACTTTCCGCTTTATCGGCGTACACTGACTAAACAGTTAGACATAGGTGAATACAATGTACAGCAAAAATGTTGGCCTTCATGAGTTTTACAAAAAAGTCCGCGACAGCATATATCTAACATGTATGTATAGCTCAGAAAAAATACTTTTCTTTGTTAAAAATCTGAAAAAAAAGCGGCCTATGTTTAGTTGGCTTTTTGAGATATTCAGTATTAATCCTTATCTAAATAAACTATATCATCGTCTTACGTAGTTCATGTAGATACAATTTGCTTTTTACTGCATGTGATTTGGATAAATAGTCTATGAGAAATCGTGAAATTAGTTTCACGGGAGTCCTCCCGTGAACGGGACGTTTCAGAAATTTATCGACACGTACTACGTATTCCTGCACATAAAAATAGCGGCTTCTATTTCGTTGCCTTTTTTTTAGTATTTAATATTAATCTTTATCAAAAAAACCTATTTCATCGGCTTACGTAGTTCACGTAGATGCAATTTGCTCTACACTGCATATAATTTGGACCTATAGTCTAGGAGAAATCGTTAAGTTTATTTGAGGGTGAAAACGGTGGATCACAGAATGTAACAGTTACTGCGTAATCCGGCATACTTCTATGTTTTGAACCGACTTACATAAGAAGGAGGATATAAATTCGACTGTTTTTTTTTATTTAGTCGGTTATAACTTATCATTGAACTTTGAACTGCCCGCTGGAGTAGTTAGGTGGGCGTTTGCCTTTAAAGCACCGGGTTTGATTCCCGGTGGGAACACAGGCGTTTTTCCACGGGAATTTGTGTTTCTGGTTTTGAGTATGTTGTCAATGTTGTGTGAATCTTGGATGTTTACAGCCCCACGATACAAGTCATTGAACTTAGTGTGGGGTTGTGAATGTGAAAGCGTTTATGGGTATGTTTTTTAATATTTACTACCCGGCCGACGCCGGGCGGGTCGTTCCTGAACTTTGAACTGCTCGCTGGCGTAGATGGGAGCGCGTTCGTCTTCAAAGCAGCGGGATCGATTCGCGGTGGTAACAGAAGTTTTCTCCCTACGGGAAATTTGTGTTCCTGGTTTTTAATATGTTGTGAATCTTGGATGTTTACGGCCCCACGCTACATGTCACTGAACTTAGTGTGGGGCTGTGAATGTGGAAGTGTTTATGTGTAGATTTTTTAACCGGGCGACGCAGGGTGGGGAATCTTTGAACTTTGAACTACCCACTGCCGTAGATGAGTGCGCGTTCGTCTTTAAAGCAGCGGGTTCGAATCTCGGTGGGAACACAATAACAAAAGTTTTTTCCCCACGGGCAGTTTATGTTTCTGGTTCTGGGTATGACGTGAATGTTGTGTGTGTGGTGTTAATTGTTTACGGTTCCACGACACTTATAGTACTTTTACAGTGGGGCTGTGAGTGAGAAAGCGTTTATGTGTAAGCTTTTGTTTACCCGGGCAACGCCGGGCGGGTCAGCTAGTCTATATATATATAAAAATCAATGCCACTTTTCGTTGTTATTTTATAACTCAAGAACGGGCTCACCTATCCAAACCAAATGCTTAGGCTTTGTTCGGACTATTTAGTAGATGGTTTATGTGAAGTTTGCACAAAATCGTCGAGTGTTTCCGCGAGAATCTGATGTAGAAGCATTTGCATGCGTTTAAAGACATACGATTGTGATTGCACCATTCAGTAATAGTGTCAATATCAACATCTTTATGATCGCAAACCCTCCGGTACATTTTCAATTCATCGGCGAATAATTTCACTTTACATTTTAAAAGACCAGGTAAATCGTTAATGAATATGATAAATAACAAAGGACCCAGATGCGATCCCTGGGGCACACCTGAAGGAACTTTAGTTTCAATTGACCTGTAGCTCTTTGTCACTACCAATTGAGTTCGATTATCCAAGTAAGACTCAAGCCAACGGTGAAGCGAGCCATGAACACCAAAGCAGTGAAGTTTGGCCAACAGTAATTCATGTTCCATTCAATTTCCACTAAGTCGAAAGCTTTACTGAAATCAGTGTAAATAATATGTGCTTCCTCACCTTTATCGAGAATTTCGAGAATATTAGTAACATAACCAATGAGATTTGTTGAAGTGGATCTTCGAGGCAAGAAGCCATGTCGGTTTGGATTAAGTAAATGAGACACATACCAATAAATTTTTCTTACAACCAGTTCGTCCTGAACTTAGACTACGCATCTACATTTTGCCTTTGGGCTTTTATATATATTTTTTTTTGTTTGTTTTCTGTATTTGTTTTGCAAATAGAAGACATAATGGGTATTATACGCTAATTTCAGATATCGGCACTATTTTATAATACAAATATGTATAAACGTATCTTGTCTTTTGTTTTATACGTAGAACTGTGGAACATTGATCAGGTGGAGACGAACCGGCGAACTTTTGAAAAATTACATCGTTTCCTGATGTAGACATAAATTAGTCGAAATGATAAGACAATATTTTACATTATTTAATCCTCGACTTATACTCATATAGAGATTAAAAAGTAGGAAAGAAAGCAAGGAAAAATGAAAGCTACAGGGTATAACAGTGTAATATGTATGTTTACAGATGCGCCACGCTGTGCCGGCAGCACGCGGCCAGCGTGGCCAGCCCGCTGCCGCCCGCCCCCGCGCCCCCGCCCGCCCCCGCACCCGCCCCCGCCCCCGCGCCTCTGCTGCTGCAGGTATATACACAATCGCCGTATACACTCTCACATTGATGTCTACCGACCCGCAGATCCAATTCTCTGCTAACGACGCGGCTGCGAATATATCGTGTAGCTCGATGCGCATGTGGTTCGCGAGAACTGTTTTCTTCATGGATAACAACATCGTGGTTTTATTGTCGTCGTTGGTACTTGAAGGCCCTGGGACGGGCCGCAGAGTCACGCGCCTGTTGTTGTTGCAGGGCGAGGCACCGGCGCTGCAGCTCAACGACGAGTGCGAGCCCCCCGCCTCCCCCGCCCCCGCCCCCGACCTCGACCCCGCCCCCGCCGACTCTTCGCAGCCCGAGGTTAAACGGTAACTACACATTCACTATATAATTATGTTCCGTCCATGAAGGCGCGCCCACAGCTCGGTAACTCTAACCCGAAATAGTTTGACTGACGAATAAATCGCGTTATCTTACGTTGGATACGAATACGAAATCCCACTTGATCGTTGCTGTGGGCTCGGATAACACGAATCCCGATACTCGATAATAGCGACTTGATCAAATTTACCTTTGTAAAACCTGAAGTGAGCAGAGAAAATGTGATTCGAAACTCCCGCCCTTGTTTAAAAAGTTTCCTAAAGGCTGAGAGTGAAAGGGAAAAAGAAGCAACTCCTCTATAAAAAATAGGTATTCTCGTTTTAACTTTGATGCTCTTTTGGTTCTATTCAATGTATAAAAAAAAACTTAATTAAATATCAGTATTCCCATGGTTATGGTTTGAATGTAGGCAAGCATGCTTCATCTTCGCAGCTTCGTTACTTTTCCTTGTCTGAGATAGTAACCAAATGTAAACAATGGAAACGTTCCAATTACAAATACATAGTATTTAAATCCTTAAAATGCGTATAGTTATTGTTCTTTGTAATTTTAACTACATATCGCTTTACAAAATCTGTACAATTTTTTATAGCAGCACATTTAAAAATGGCTTTTAAATTGTTTACCACGCGCTGGGTCCTCTAACAGGCTTAATATGAGTGCGTGCATTGGCTTACTGTTTGGAATTTATAAACTGTGCCTTACTGTGTATCTTATGCATTCCTTGTGTCGGTGTTCTCGCTTTGCTAAACTAACCCAGGAATATTTTGGTGGTTGACGACAATATCACTGAAAACGACCATACAAAGGATATAGACAACTGAAAATAGAAAAAAATAACCATAAAGTGCAGGTTCAAAACATAAGAACGTAAAAAATGGCAACGCATATTAAAGTAATCTCTAGAAGGCTATTCAGATTTCAGCTGCAACAATTACAAATACAAATTGTTGAATAATTAAGGTAGAATCTTTCATTATTGGAGGCAAACTGCACAGGCTCTTTCTAGCGACTACCATAATAACACCTAGGTAAAGAAAATTATGTATTAGAAATTAAGACTGTTTTTTAATAAAAAATTATGAAAAAAAATGCGCCGCCGAGTTTCTTGCCAGGTTCTTCTCGAGATAGACCAGGGTCGATAATTTTTAAAACCAAAAAAAATCATAGTAGGATGAAACCCATTAGATAAGGAGGGAAATATTATAAAAATGAAAGGAAAAATAATTTACGGGCGATCTGAGGTCGGGAAGGGGATGGGGGTGAGTTTTGAAGGGTAAAAAACGGTTTTTCTCGATTTCCGGCAAAACTAAAAGTCCTATCGAAAAAAGTCAAATGGCAAAGTTGTAGATAATAAAAAGATCTAAAACTTTTGTATTTACACTTTATTCACATAACCTCAAAATTTATGTGAAAAATTCAAAAAACCAAGTTTTTGGTTTTTTATTTTCATCTTTTACAAAAATTTTTTTTTCTTAACTAAATTTTGTGAAAACTTACCTTTTTATGTCCCAAATACGCTGTAATTTATTTGATTAAAAATATTTATTTTTTCACCTTATTTTGAATTAATATCGAAAAAACACCCTAATTTTCAATCGAAAATTCACCCGTCAAAATATCAGCTTTTTTTCAAAAAGTTGGTATGGTTTCTGTTCGTTGAAATCTCTACTTTCCGATGGTGAAAAAAAAAAATATGTTAATATGGAAAATCTTCTCAGAAAATGCAAAAATTAAAAAAAAACTTGAATTCAAAATTTTTTTTTTAATTATTATAAATAATTTTGAGCTATTTATTAAAATTTACACTTTAATTACTCGAAAAACGTTAGATTACATGTGACGTTAATAACAAAAAAATTGCAAATAAAAATATAATTAACAAACGAATAAGTTAATTAAATTAATATTTAATAAGACATCTACAATATTTGGAGAAAGTTGTCTAATTTTCTTTAAATTATATGCGTAGATGCCTATTTATAACTATTTTGAGATAAATTATATATATACCTGAGTAGATATACCTGAGTGACCTACGAAAAATTGTAGCCCATCAAAAGGTATTTCGTGGAGAAGTGGGGAAGGGGCTAGGCGGGTCTGGGTTTTACTACATACATACCTACTATTATATACTATATATTTCGTAGCAGCTGTTACAACTGCTAGCCTAACCAGTATTCGAAATACAGTACAGTATACAACATCGTTTATAAAAATACACGTGCACGCTGAGTTTCTTGAAGATAATTGTGACAAGTTTACTTAAAAAAATAAAAAAACTTTTCGAATCTGCATAGGAAGGTAAATACTATCTCTATTTTTATCTGTATCAATCAACTCAACCATAAAAATCGTAATATTTTCTTTAAAAAATAGTAGGTATGCTTAACGTAACATAACCTAAAGATTGAAATTAAATGATATTTTAGTACAAGATAAAAAAATAATAATCTCCTTAATTTTGCACAAACAAATTTAGTTAATCCCATGAAAAAAAAAAATATTTCAAAATACATAAAAACTATATTTAAAATCTATAAAAAAATATATAGAATATATATCGTAAATATATCTATATATATAAAAGAAAGTCGTGTTAGTTACTCCACTTATAACTCAAGAACGGCTGAACCGATTTAGCTGAAAATTGGCAGGGAGGTAGTTTAGAGCCAGGAGAAGGACACAGGATACTTTTTAAGAACGTACATTTCTTTAAATTTTTAGATGAAATTATTTATAATAATTGAAAAAAAATTTTCGAATTCAAGTTTTTTTTTAATTTTTGCATTTTCTGAGAAGATTTACCATAGTAACATATATTTTTTTTTCACCGTCGGAAAGTAGAGATTTCAACGAACAGAAACCATACCAACTTTTTGAAAAAAACTGATATTTTGACGGGTGAATTTTCGATTGAAAATTAGGGTGTTTTTTCGATATTAATTCAAAATAAGGTGAAAAAATAAATATTTTTAATCAAATAAATTACAGCGTATTTGGGACATAAAAAGGTAAGTTTTCACAAAATTTAGTTAAGAAAAAAAAAATTTTGTAAAAGATGAAAATAAAAAACAAAAAACTTGGTTTTTTGAATTTTTCACATAAATTTTGAGGTTATGTGAATAAAGTGTAAATACAAAAGTTTTAGATCTTTTTATTATCTACAACTTTGCCATTTGACTTTTTTCGATAGGACTTTTAGTTTTGCCGGAAATCGAGAAAAACCGTTTTTTACCCTTAAAAACTCACCCCCATCCCCTTCCCGACCTCAGATCGCCCGTAAATTATTTTTCCTTTCATTTTTATAATATTTCCCTCCTTTTCTAATGGGTTTCATCCTACTATAATTTCTTTTCACTTTTCATTATTTTTAAAGGCTTCTACCCTGGTCTAAGATGGCTGTAATTTTGCGAATCTGGCTATAGATTCATTAACTTTCATGAGTGCCTCTTTGGGGCCCATGTGAATAAACGATTTTGATTTTGATTCAGATTGGTTTATTCTCTCAAATGGCTCAGATTCACATACATATATTTATGTATGTGAATCGGGACTTCATCAAATAGATTATAAGCTTAGGACCAACGGCCGATTGCTGGATTACCAGGTTCCATATTATTAGTGTTATAAAAATAGTGTCGGCTCAAAATGCAGGGAGCTAAACGGATTTCTGGCCCTATAAAGCATCGCGTAGTAGTAATAATACTCAGCCCACAGACAGCTCGCTATAGATTCCTCACACAAAAATGCAGTTGCGCACCACAAATATAGGCAGATACTCTGATATAAATTCCGTTTCGATCAATCCGCTAGCGCAACCTTAAATAGCGAAAGAAACCGCTATATTGCGGTCCGCGCTACCCTCGCCTTCCTCTTATTTCGATGAGCTCAGCACAAAAATCCCATCCTGCGGTATCTCCTGGGGGTTTTACTGTGGCTCAGCCTCCAACCGGTTACTCGGGGCAGAGATCCGTAGCGCTCACTGTAGGGCAGAGAGGATGTAACCTGCATTGTTGTGTGGCGCTGCAGCTACAGCAAGTACTCGCTGCAGCACTCGCGCAGCACGGACACGTCCAGCTCGCTGTCCATCTCCGACGCGCACCACCTCTCCAGCGGACACACCACCAGGTCTCCACCCGCCCCGCCCCGCCCCTTCACCGCACGCACTAAGGCTACGTTCCGAAATTCGTCCGTAATCCTCACGATCTCGTTCCACGACATTTTTAGGCGCGTTAACGTTGCAGTCGCCGATTTCGAGACGTTCTCAATATAAGATGACCTCACGCCGCAGATAAGAGTGGGACGATCCCGTTCCCTCGCTTCTGTCGAAGATTTTTCTTTAGAAAGTGTGACGAGCGCATTATCGTTCCATTTATATCGTTATCAACCCTCACATTACGCCATGGGGAATGGGAAATTGCGTCGCGTTCGCTCTCAAACCTATTTCGAAACGCAGCCCTAGCGCCTCTTACTGTTAGCCTCCCACCACTATACCACCTAGCGCTTTTTGTTGTGAGCCTGCCTCCACTGCAGCACGTAGCACCTCTTTTTACTAACTATTATAATCTCTAGTGCAGGCATAAGATATTATAGTTACTTAGCTAATGGTATCTCGAAAGATTGGTAAGAGACGGGAGAGGGAAGTAGAACAGGCCGGCCGCGTCTAGTTTCTTTGTCCTGTAGCTCGTTGTTTGCTTTCTCATGCATTTCTAAAATATGGCTGATTAGTTTTACATTAATATATACCGTTACTCTTAGGACAAATTTTACCCGATCGCATGTACCGCTCCTTTTTTCTCACCTACTAATCAAATGTTACATTTTATTATCTGGTTGCATATGATCTGTAGCATTCTTCATTCAGTGTCGAGCGTGAGTTACACATTTTTGATGCATGATTAGTAAACACTTATCTAGCTACCTCACTGTGATTTCACACATTCTTGCAAATATCACTACATTCCATTCTATCATATATCTAAATCATTTGAATTTTCTTATCCATTAAAACCGCTTCTATATTTGAAAGGCATTAATCAAAGAATTATTAATTTTTCAGACAAAACTCTTCAGAAAACAGTAAAGCAGATCCTCTAATCGAAATCCTCAATCAATTCTCGCAGCGGTTCGAGAGGACATCCAAAGAAGTGGTAAGTTTGCAGCACTTCAGTTTGTTTATTTAGTCTTGAAACAATAAAAGTTACTCTTCCTTAGAACAATGTTGCAAAAAAAATTCGTATATACAGTTGCTAATAAAATTTTACTTGAACAGATCTCGGTGTTCTCAACCTAAGAGTGATGGTATCTTCTAGAAGCAAGCATGCTTATTAGTCGGCCTCGTTGTCATTCTAGATCGGATGAGATATGGGTAATATTTGTGCCTATCTTAGATAAGGAAAAGAAAAAGATGTTACAGTTCCGTGCCGCCAAAAATGTTGACCTTTAGTAGCTCAAAATCCTGCGTGGATGTTAAATATTAAATCTCAATAACCTGTGATTTCAATGTGAAAAAACCCAAATGCAAAACCCTCCAAAAGAGTACCGGGGTTCGGGCGAAAGCTGCAACGATTATGATCGTCGTGCGATGTAAAATTTCGTTCATTCCAAATGCTGCGTCGGATTTAGTTAAATTGCAGCTGCAGGATACTTATTTAACGAAGACGTAGCACTCCCGCACCCGCACGGGGCGCGCGAGGACGAACCCGAGACGTCGCGCTTCACGTTCCGCGAACTATTAAAATGGTCTTCGAGCGAACGAGGTCGGACGGGCCATAAATATAGGAATGTTGAGAGGTTCGGGCGCATATCCTTATGTAAAGTGAGTACAAAACATCTAGTCCGATCTGAACACGGCGCGTATACCTGCGCAGAAACAAAAATTGGGTATCAGCGGGGCCCCCGGCACTTGACTGTACCGACGCGGGCCGCCATGGTGCAACTTCAGATCGGACTAGATGTTTTGCGATTGCTATACCGGTGTCGGTGTCGGTGTCGGTCCGCAGGACACGGAGGACAGCGGCTGGTCCCGCGTGGGCGCGCTGGCGGCGCGCGGCGCCTGCCCGTGCTGGTGCGCCGCCTGGGCGGAGGTGCACGTGCGCTCGCCCACCGGAGACGTCAGCTGGCTCATGCGGGTGCAGAACCAGGTACGCACGCACGCACACGCGCCGGCGACGTCGGCTGGCTCATGCGGGTGCAGAACCAGGTACGCACGCACACACACACACACACCGGCGACGTCGGCTGGCTCATGCGGGTGCAGAACCAGGTACGCACGCACACACACATACACACACCGGCGACGTCGGCTGGCTCATGCGGGTGCAGAACCAGGTACGCACGCACACACACACACCGGAGACGTCGGCTGGCTCATGCGGGTGCAGAACCAGGTACGCACGCACACACACACACACACACCGGCGACGTCGGCTGGCTCATGCGGGTGCAGAACCAGGTACGCACGCACACACACACACCGGAGACGTCGGCTGGCTCATGCGGGTGCAGAACCAGGTACGCACGCACACACACACACCGGAGACGTCGGCTGGCTCATGCGGGTGCAGAACCAGGTACGCACGCACACACACACACACACCGGCGACGTCAGCTGGCTCATGCGGGTGCAGAACCAGGTACGCACGCACACACACACACACACACACCGGCGACGTCGGCTGGCTCATGCGGGTGCAGAACCAGGTACGCACGCACACACACACACACACACCGGCGACGTCGGCTGGCTCATGCGGGTGCAGAACCAGGTACGCACGCACACACACATACACACACCGGCGACGTCGGCTGGCTCATGCGGGTGCAGAACCAGGTACGCACGCACACACACACACACACACCGGCGACGTCGGCTGGCTCATGCGGGTGCAGAACCAGGTACGCACGCACACACACATACACACACCGGCGACGTCGGCTGGCTCATGCGGGTGCAGAACCAGGTACGCACGCACACACACACACACACACCGGCGACGTCGGCTGGCTCATGCGGGTGCAGAACCAGGTACGCACGCACACACACATACACACACCGGCGACGTCGGCTGACTCATGCGGGTGCAGAACCAGGTACGCACGCACACACACACACACACACCGGCGACGTCGGCTGGCTCATGCGGGTGCAGAACCAGGTACGCACGCACACACACACACACACACCGGCGACGTCGGCTGGCTCATGCGGGTGCAGAACCAGGTACGCACGCACACACACATACACACACCGGCGACGTCGGCTGGCTCATGCGGGTGCAGATCCAGGTACGCACGCATACACACACACACACACCGGCGACGTCGGCTGGCTCATGCGGGTGCAGAACCAGGTACGCACGCACACACACACACACACACACCGGCGACGTCGGCTGGCTCATGCGGGTGCAGAACCAGGTACGCACGCACACACACACACACACACACCGGCGACGTCGGCTGGTACACACACTACTTATATTGCTTTATACCGGCAGTCCTACCGACTGTGCCAAATTATCATGACCAACTCAAAGTATCTGTAACTAGGGACTGTATCAGAGAGTCTCTAATGTCGAAACGTTTAAAACGCAAAGTTACGTAACTAGGCACATGAATCAAAGTCCGACTATCTTAACTTGGTGAGTCGAGAAGGATAGAACTACCGTCGCTTTTTAGTAACATGAGACGTTTATTAACAAGCAGCACCCTCGTTATGTCCCAGCTTAGGGCGAAAGTAATTGTTTTATTGCGGATAGCGTTCCCACCACATGAATAGACACGGAGATCTCAACATGATTTTAGTTATTAGGTACGTATACAGCAATATTATAAAACTAGAAATTAATATATGATGTACTCGTTGCAGATGAACTGGGACAACCTGATGGACTCCCCGCTGGAGGACGTGGCGGCGCTCCTGACGCCGCCCGCGCCGCCCCCCAGCGCGGGCGGGGACTCGCGCGCTGACGTCACGGTCGGTACCTACCTGCGTCCCTACACTACCGGGGACCACTACCGCCGCACCTCCATGGTCACAATGTTTATATGATTTAGTTAGTACTTACTGTGGCGGTCCCACTCGCGTTTACGATGATGATAATGTAAAAAATAGGATGTATATATTTTTTTCCGAGACATAAAACATTTGATCGCAATTATATGTCACCCAATGTAAAGCAACAGTATTTCCCCGTTTACATCCGTTAAGCAGTTGCGGACAACAATCACATTGAATTATTTCACATTTGAAAATATTAGTAACACTATTTATTATTTATGAAGACGTGTACATGTAACGCAGACGTCGGAGCGCACGGGGCGCGCGCGCAGCGGCTCCGCCTCGTCGCACCCGCACACGCACCGCCCCGCACACGACCTGTACAAGTCCAGGTAACTATCTACGAGCTCGAACAAACCTGTGCATTACGACACTTCCATAACATACGGAAAAGAATGCTATCATTGTCTCGTGCTGGCCTTGGCTACCCTTTATCGAAATTGAGTCCTAGTATACCATCCCATAAGTTAAAAACTTAGGCGCCACACGTCCCAATAGATGAGATAGTGGGCAAACGGTTAATCTCTCGGAGATTAAAAAAAACAAAACGAATCGCCACCGAGACTTACGTGGGGTCGATGATAAAAAAACAGATTCTTAAAATGTCTACTTTTTTGCAAAGCGATAAATAGTTTCCAGGTCTAATTCTATCATCTACATTTCCTGCGCTGAACCATGCCATACTATTAACTTGTCTACGGATAGGTTGTAAATTTGAAACGTTCACATTCGAATAGGCGCTAAAAACACTTTTTTCTTTTCTTCATTTGGCTTCGCAATCTTGTGCTTTTAGCCAGTGTCGAGTTATAATATAATATTTCAAGTGTATTTCTTATTAAAAGTTCTAGTCACAGTCAAAGTGAAGTAAAACAGTCAAGGTCCATTTATAGTCAAGTGGTAGAAACTTTACTAGAACTTGTATTGGAGTTTTGCAGCGAATGCGTTTGTGTGCGTGTTGCAGCTCGGACTCCGTGGTGGCGGCCGCCTCCGACTGCATCGCGCCGCCCGCGCCCGCGCCCACGCCCGCGCCCGCCTCTACTCCGCTCGGGTACGTGTGGCTCCTTACTACACTACTTGCTGCCGTGTTGTGCTGTACAACGTACGCGGCACCGCAACCCTCATTGCTTATAAAATGTGCCGCTATATCCGAAACTTTGATTACCAAAATCTTTCCTCCTGCCCTCCATTTCTGTGGGTTTTTCGCACTCTCTGATGGACGCGCCCTTTTATATCTGTTATTGATGCTCGGTAATTCCTCTGGCTCCTCTTACTTTTTACCATTTCTGTGGACTACGAGAATTTTGGTGACTAAAAATATTTTTTCGGTTTTTTTATGCCCGATAGGCGAGCAAACGGGACAAAGTCGGAAAAAGAAAGGTGAGATTGTGGTTTGTGATGATGATGGAAAATGATGAGGCGGCCGAAGATGTCCCATGCTTGCCTAGAAGGTACCTATTCACTCATGACTTGAAGTCTCCCGGATTATACCATTAGGAGAACAAAGACGAGGGCAATGAGTTCACTCCTTCGCAGTACGAATAATAAACGTAAAAGCGAAACGCTTCGAGCGAACCGGAGGTATGTCAACCATATATGGATGACGTTTAACGCTCAATCCCAATTTATTACAAAACCTACTTGTCTTTAAAGAAGCCGTTACCGAGGTAGGCCAGATCAGCAATATCAGAACATGATGAACAGGAAACCGGCGGCTGTGGAGTAGGGGAGGAAGAGTAAGCTTTATTAAATGACATTATGTTGCGGTGCATTGTTGCAGCGCGAGCCGCATGAGCACGCAGCCCATCAACATCCCCGGCTCGCCGCAGCGGCAGAGCTCCTCCAGCACCACCGACGACGACGACATGCTGCTCCTGCCCGAGGTCAGTCACTACCCTCCCTTCCTCCTTGTCTCCTCTAACATCTACGACGACGGCGACATGCTGCTCCTGCCCGAAGTCAGTCACTACCCTCCCTTCCCCCATGTCTCCTCTAACATCTACGACGACGACGACATGCTGCTCCTGTCCGAAGTCAGTCGCTACCCACCCTGCCCTCTCTCCTCTAATATCTACGACGACGAAGACATGCTGCTCTTGCCCGAGGTCAGTCACTACCCTCCCTGCCCCCCTGTCTCTTCATTTATGTCCATTATTCCTTATGCCAGCAGCGCCTTTGTTTTTACGTTCATAGGTCATGTCTGTCTCCAAATTTTCAATATTTAAATGGAATACAAAGAATTTCAAAGTCAACGACGTTTTTTTTTAGAATTTTTAGAATTCTGATAGTGGTCATATCTGCCGTAGAACCGATGAACGATGAGGTCGATGTGTTCCTGGATGGAGAAAATATCTTTTTTTTATGCTAGATAAGCATTTGACAACTATCGATCACCTGATAGAAAATGAACATGCGGCCGAAGACGTAACATGCTTGGCTGTAGGATACCTGTATATACTTTAGACTTAAAGAACATTAATGAATTAATTAATGGGAACTAATTTTTTGAGCTGTTATTTAAATATTCGAGATATTATTATGATCAGTTGAAAAACATATTGAGCAGTTATTTAATTTAATGGCGGTTGATTAATTATTGCGACAGTAAAACATGGTCAGTAATAAAAAATCAATTTGTGGGGTAGGATGTCGTGAAAGGGGCTCAATAGGTACGACGACGAGCGAACCGATGAGGAGTGGTTAGGTTTCTTGTGACCACAACGTGCGAGCCGAGCGAGCGAAGCGAGCGTGCCGCGGCAGCGGCCGGCGAAGTGCCAGAAAAACTTTGATTGCATATAGCGTTACCGCTCATTATTTTTTATTACTCATTTTTGTTTACTTTACTGCTTAGTTTTAACTGCTGAACTAGTTATTTAACGTGCCATTTATAATTTTAACTTACCAAAACCGCTATTTACAACTGCCTCTTTAAATCAGTGCCTTAATTAATTATTATATATTGTTTAATTAGATAAACATTTACGAGGACGCAAAGAGCCTGGCAGTTGGAAGAGCTGCAATGAATATATTTTTTTTTTTTTGCTACAATAATGTGTTAGTTTGATTTATATTATGTTTGATTGTTTGAAGGCTTAACGCAAACGACCGAAACGGTGTACCTGTTGAAAATTTTATATTACTAACGGCTTAGGCCGAATCATCAACTCAAACTCAAATATCGATCTGTCAATCTGTCGTTCTGCTATCACCCATTGCAAAAATAAGTCTGAAAAAGAAGCGATCGTCTGCGTACAGCCTAATGTGTGTCCTCCATTTGAGTGTAGTTTTATTGAGTTTTCTCCAACGCGGAGGGTTGTGTTTATGTCGAGCGTTTTGTTTAACGTTGTGGTGCGGGATGCGTGACGTAGTTGAGTCGGCAGGGCAAGTCGCGGCACCCGGTGCGGCGCTCCAACTCGTCGCCGGAGATGTCGTCCTCGTGGAAGGCGGCGCGGCCCGACCTCGACCTGCCGCCCGACCCCGACGACATGATCGTGCTGCACAGCTGCGAACGCACCTCGTATGTACACACACACACACTGCACTAAACGACGGCCCTTACTACGTTACCTTTACTACGTTTTAGTGAGATGCGTGCTGAGTTGCCATGGACACTTCCCTTCAACCGCTAAATCGTAAACATGGCCCCTGCGGGAGCTCCGTGGCCGTTTCTTTGCCGTCTTTATCCTACGCTAAGATTACTTTTATATTGTTTTTTTTTTTATTTATTGTTGAAAGATCACAAAACTAAATGGTATCATATATCCTTCTAGATGTGAACCTAGTTTACATAATAATATTATATACTGTAATGAGAACAAATACAAATAAAAAGTGATAACAAGTACAAAGTACGCAGACGGAGTGAAATTTGATATTGATCATTATAATTGACGATTAAGTATTCGTTGGTTAGGTTTTAATTCTTTTAATAATCTTGTCGATTTAGATGCTCAGTTAGATTAGCATAGTAAACGTGGTGACGTAGAGTTTGTCCCGGCAGGGCGGGCGGGGGCTGCGTGGGCGGCGCGGCGTCCAAGAAGCCGCTGAAGAAGGCGGACACGCGCGTCTCGTGCGAGGCCATCCCCGAGGAGATCTCCGGCACCTCGCCGCTGGCGCCGCACCCGCACCCGCACCCGCACCCGCACCTCATGACCTTCAACTCCGACCCCGGTAAGTAAGCACTAAGCACAATGCTACGGAGAAAAATATATAATATGCTAACGTTTAAACAATGGTCAAGTATTCGTTTGTTTAATCTCGTAGGCTGTAAAATTACAAGTGTTACGTTATTTTCTTATTAAAATTTATATAATTAGAGAAATTACTGCGTAAAAAGACTGTCACGATGACGCCAGTCGTTACTTATCCGTGCACCATCGAACACAAGCACTGTTTTTCATTTCTTGAGCAACAAAGTGGTTCACAATTGGAACGGACTACCGAAAGATATCGTTGTTTCTGCTACCACAATAAATGGATATAATAACAAGTTTGACAGTTGGTTACGAATTAATAAAAAAACTTTATTAGAAAAGTGAACTGTTATGACTTACAACACTGTGATATAAACATATCAGCTTACTGCAGCTCGTCTATAAATAAATAAATAAGTAATAAAAGGCATGGGGAAAACGAAATAGCAAAAAGCACGCTATTGGCTGATTCGTGAGCAATAATTGAAGGCGCAGCTATTAACTGTCGTATCCACGACGTCACAGAACCGCTCTTCGGAGGTCTATCGTCAATTTTGGACCATTAGCTGGTTTATGAGGTTTCAGGCCACGCTCCGCCAATCTTCTTGTAATGGTAGAATCGTTCTTAGAGGAACTGACACAATATACAGGACATCTCGTTCAGACCTCACTCAATGTCTACCAGATCCTGGTATGATTGTGTAGCCTAAACTGCTAGCGGAGTATTTTTTTAATGATATCATACCTCTTTTATATTTATTCCGCCTGAATAATCATAGCACTAATTCAAAACCAAACTTCAGGGGTGTTTCAGAGGAGTGTTTGTGTGTGTTTTTTTTTAATGAAAAGTGTATTTTTGATGTATTTTCGGACCTGTATGACCATGTATCGAACATGGCAAGATTTGAACTGTCGGCAAAACATTTAGACAGATGTGTAATATTTTTTTTGTGTAATTCAGTTTTTTGCTGTCGCTAGTTTCAATCTAGAGCATGTGTTGATCTAAATATGTATGTTCACGATGTAGCTAAAATATAACGATTAATCAGCTACAATTAACTATTAAAACACTCACAATCTACTGCAAGGTTCTAATCTAACATAAAAAGTCTGTGCTCTCGAACATTTTAATACTTACGATAAAGGATGCCTCGTATGAAAACACGTTCCAGATAACATACATCGGATTTTTGCTCCTCTCAAGTATAATTCATGAATAATTTCCACCGCAGAGCTATAGCCTCCCACTGCTTTATCTCTAGTCTCTGCAATTACGCAGCCACATAGGACTTTCGAGGATCAAAAATTCGTTGTGCCGGCATGAGTATTTTGTGTAGGAACACCACTAAGAAAGAGAGAGTAGCGTCTGTAAAGGCGATAACATAGTAGTAGTAATGACTAATGAGTCCCGCGGTGTGGGCAGCCATAACTCGGTTGCGGGTGTGTGCAGGCACGGCGCCCGCCGACGGCCCCGCGCCCGCGCACGTTCTGCCCGACCGGACACACCACCAGCTGCAGAAGGTGAGTCCACTTGAAATACCTATATTATTATTACAGCCCGCGTCCCGCTCCTTGAATACTATAATTTGGGAGTCTTCAAGTCTACGGTGAATTAGTATTTTGGAGGCGAGCATGCTTCATCTCCCGCCGAATCCTAGCATTTAATTTGATCGACGAGATAGCAGTCGAACGTCATATATCTAGCGAAACAACAGAAAACAAAAATGATGTCATACGGATATTCCAATAGAAAATATCTATTCATTTCGTGTTCATTCATAAGTTTGGCGTCGCGGGACGAATAAAAGTATAAAATGGACGTAATTTCGTTTCGTTTCATGTAATTATTTTTGTGCTCTCTTAATTCAGGTAACGTTTAACTAAATCGTTTACACCTAATAATAGGCAAGCCTACGAGGTCGGCGGGGAGGAAACAAAATAACCATCTACAATAGGTATTAATTAACGGTCGAGCTCGCCGGCCGACTGGAATTCCTTCTTCGCTTCGTTTCGCGGGCGTAAGAACCGATGGATCGGGCCAAACATACACTTGGAGCGCACGTATTTCCCTTGGAAATGATCCCGGCCGCTCGGCACCTCCACGTTGGCGAGGCGCGGCAGTAACCGTGCGCGTGTTGCAGACGGCGTCGGACGGCACGGTGTGCGAGGGCGGGCGGCCGCCGCGCGCGCCCGCCCCCGGCGCCGCCCCCGGCCTCGCCCCCGGCCCCGCCCCCGGCGCCGCGCGCGACTGCGACGACCTGCCGCCGTTGGCGCGCTCCAAGCGCTCCAAGACCATCTCCATCATGAGCCCCACGCGCCGCTACAGGTCGGTGTCGCCTCCACTGTCCCTGTCCCTCCCTCCGCCTCTATGTGCCCAGACCATATAGTATAATCTGGGAGTCTTTGAGCCTACACCGAATAAGTATGTTCTAGGCTAATATTAAAATTATTACTCTAGTTTCATCTTTGGCCGCATGGTGACTTTTCATCGTAATAAAATGTGATAATAATTAAACGCTCGCCTAAAGACTTGCGAGCCGCGATCGAGGCCCGTTCTAACTGATGTTATTATTTTTAACGATACTTTTACTGCCGAAACGGAAAGGAGGATAATGATTTTAGCATCGAATATATGATCGTTGTTACTTCGCAGCGGCCGAGCTAATATATACATTTTTGCCCCAACTTTATGGCGCACCGCGACAGCCATTTTGTCTTTATTAATAAACCTACCCTACGACGCGAACCGAGACGAATTCAACGATAATTCCTCTGGGGGGCTCCATATAGTTGGGGCATAACAGTAAACATAACCAAATATAATTTCATAGGTATCGAATGAGAGAACTCCTGATACCATCTCAACGAATAAAACTCAAAATAGTAATAAAGCACAACGATTTCTTACTTAAACTGGAAGAAGCCATTTCGTACTAGGAGCCAGGAGGCGGGTTTTATTTAAAAAGGTCTTATCTTAACATTGGATCTAGTTTGAAAGTAAAATGAATCCTGCGGCAGGCCGTCACCGAGCGGGCAGCCGGCGACGAATTCTAGCGGCAGCAGCGGATCGGGCGGCGGCGCGGCGGCGGCGGCGAGCGGCGCCAGCGGCGGCGGCGGCGGCGTGTCGCCGTCCTTCGTGTTCCTGCAGCTGTACCACAACATGAGCACCTACCCCATCACGCCGCCCGTGCCCGGTAACACGCACACACAAGCACACACACACACACGAACACACATTTGAGCTCATAGCGCTCACCTCGTGTGTGTCACATTATTTTTTAAATTTTGATTTCGTAAGCTTTGGGACATATTAGCGCAAAGCTAGCTTCGCAAAAACGGTATCAATATCATGTAATATTTTTTTATATATTTAAGTAGATGTCCCGGTCCCGGTCGAAGTCGAGCGTGTGAATCACGATCCAAAGGTAATCGAATCGTGTCCTCTAAAAGCGCCATAAACTTTGCTAGAATTTCTATTGGAGTGTAGGAGCGATAATGAAAATAGCTCTATTCGAGTATTTTCATGCGTATGATTCGCCTACACTTATGCTCGATCCCGAACTCGCAATGTTTGATAATTCACACTTGTAAAATAATACGTATTTCCTTAGTTTTGATTTACCGATATTTGGGCGCCGTCGCAAGCGCCACGATCACGAATAACTGGAGCGGGGCGCTATGAACGGGGCCGAAATATCAAAAATTCAAAAGTAACGAAATACATGGTAAATATCCCGGTATTGACAAATATTTATAGGAAGAACGCAAGTAATGTTTCACTTTAGCGGCACACAGTAACGTGTGTTGTGTCGCAGGAGAAACGCAGAGCATACTGAACCCACTGGCGGAGCGGCCGCTGCGGGTGTCGGGCGAGCAGCACGAGCGCACCGTCAAGAACCTCGACCTCGTGCCGCCCATCGAGATCTACAAGGTGCGCCTCTGTCTCTCATCTACTACTGCTAGCGAGTAAGCTAATGGCCACTCCTACTGTCAGGTTGTAGCCACTTAATGACTGTTGTCTTACGGCTGACAACCGAGACCGATGGATGAATGTGCCCTCCGAAACAATTAAGGCGACTCGGTTGAAAATCACTAAACGGTAATTGAAGCGCCGGCTCGTCTGCTTATACCTTTGGTTATACAATACCCTCGGTTATGCGATCGATTGGATCTCGAATTTTAACTTTAATAATAGATGTAGCATAGATGTGAGAACGTGATTAATGTGATTGCACTGCTCGTTGGCTTAGTTGGCTGGCGTTCACCTTCAAAGCGGGGGTATCGGATTCGATTCCCGGCGGGAACACAAGTTTTCTCCCCAAGAAAAATGTGTGTTTCTCGCATTTAAAAGTTCAGTTATATTCCATTATTCGAAGATTCGATTATTGAAGACTCGCGGGACTTTGGTGTCTCACCTGATTGTAAGTGATGATGCGATCGACGATCGATCATCTTTGTCTAGAAGATACCTGTTCACTCGTGACTGAAAGACTCCCGCATTATACTTATCGGGAAACACAGACTCAGGCAAGGAATTCCACTCCTTAGCGGTGCGCATAATAAATGTCGAAGCAAATCGCTTCGTGCATATTTGTGGAATATCAACGACATAACGATGTCGCAATGCAGTTCATCTGGTTGTCCGATGACAGCAGAAAAAGCGTTGCAGAGAGAACCGACCCTTGGGGGACCCGGCATTAGTAGAGAGCATCCGTCAACGACCACTCACAGAATCGATCGGTCCCTCAAAAAGTCCGATATCCAAACACAAAACCGTAAGACGGAAGATAAATAAGGCTTTCATGCCAAATCCTGTCAAAGGCCTTCGAGATGTCAAGAGAGACGGCAAGTGTGTGGGTCATCATTGATAAAACATTGAACTTTAGATAACGGTTTTCACATCATTTGTTGTAGCATTCGTTCAGACTTAAAAAATCGGTCAACCTTTCATAGTATCGCATTAATAATGGTCAAAATCCACAGATCGTACGTGATCCGCATATAACAAAAATTGTTAAGAGTTGGACATTTTCCGCATCGAACAGTTTACTTCTAGAAGGCCGGTAGCCCCATTATTATAATCGAAAGGAAAAATTAAGCGTTTATTCAGGACCGGATATGTTTCGTCCAGTTCAGTTGAATTAATCACATTAATATTAAAAAATCCGAAAGCTTGTGTGGAAGTATATGTTTGTTTTCACTTCACGATGTAACCGTTGAACTGATTAAGACGAAATTTAAATTTAAGAATTACCTAGGATTAACTCATAGGCTACTTTTTAACTAGATAAACGAGGACGAAACCGGGGGGCACGGCTAGTAAATAATAAATGTGGCAATGGGCATAGTTGTGACGTAGCATATCTCGCGGCGGGCACAGGTGGGCGTGCTGTACGTGGGGCCGGGCCAGCAGGACAGCGAGGTGGCCATCCTGCGCAACGAGTTCGGCTCCGTGCGCTACTCGGAGTTCCTCGCGCAGCTCGGCACGCTCGTGCCGCTCGACGCACGCGCGCCCTCCGCCGCGCCCGCGCCCGCGCGCTACCTCAACCTCGACACCGGCGGCGAGGACGGCGCCTACACCTACGTGTGGCACACGGACATCATGCAGGTACTGCCACGGGACGCTACCTCAACCTCGACACCGGCGGCGAGGACGGCGCCTACACCTACGTGTGGCACACGGACATCATGCAGGTACTGCCACGGGACGCTACCTCAACCTCGACACCGGCGGCGAGGACGGCGCCTACACCTACGTGTGGCACACGGACATCATGCAGGTACTGCCACGGGACGCTACCTCAACCTCGACACCGGCGGCGAGGACGGCGCCTACACCTACGTGTGGCACACGGACATCATGCAGGTACTGCCACGGGACGCTACCTCAACCTCGACACCGGCGGCGAGGACGGCGCCTACACCTACGTGTGGCACACGGACATCATGCAGGTACTGCCACGGGACGCTACCTCAACCTCGACACCGGCGGCGAGGACGGCGCCTACACCTACGTGTGGCACACGGACATCATGCAGGTACTGCCACGGGACGCTACCTCAACCTCGACACCGGCGGCGAGGACGGCGCCTACACCTACGTGTGGCACACGGACATCATGCAGGTACTGCCACGGGACGCTACCTCAACCTCGACACCGGCGGCGAGGACGGCGCCTACACCTACGTGTGGCACACGGACATCATGCAGGTACTGCCACGGGACGCTACCTCAACCTCGACACCGGCGGCGAGGACGGCGCCTACACCTACGTGTGGCACACGGACATCATGCAGGTACTGCCACGGGACGCTACCTCAACCTCGACACCGGCGGCGAGGACGGCGCCTACACCTACGTGTGGCACACGGACATCATGCAGGTACTGCCACGGGACGCTACCTCAACCTCGACACCGGCGGCGAGGACGGCGCCTACACCTACGTGTGGCACACGGACATCATGCAGGTACTGCCACGGGACGCTACCTCAACCTCGACACCGGCGGCGAGGACGGCGCCTACACCTACGTGTGGCACACGGACATCATGCAGGTACTGCCACGGGACGCTACCTCAACCTCGACACCGGCGGCGAGGACGGCGCCTACACCTACGTGTGGCACACGGACATCATGCAGGTACTGCCACGGGACGCTACCTCAACCTCGACACCGGCGGCGAGGACGGCGCCTACACCTACGTAACTTAAAAATAGTGGTTCCGTTACCTGAAAACCTCGCGTATTTTCTGGGTTGATATATGTTTTTTTTTACGTATTTAACCCTTGCCAATTTGGAAATATTCCAAAAATGTTATCGACAAAAAATATTACATACTTATGTGATTGGCTCACAAAATTTCATAAAAATTGGTTTAGAAATGCAACCTGTAGAGGAAAACAACCGAAAATCCGGACAAAAACTATTTCGCCTAAGCTGAAACGGAGACGCTTCGCGTCAATAAGTCCTTTAAAATCAGTCGAATGGGGAGTATTCAATAGTATTGATGTCGCGTGAATAGCCATCTCCTGAGCAAATGTACACGAGTGAGATAGTGGTCGAACATCAAACGTTTACCAACCTTCAGCGAGCCAATGGTGTGTGTACAAATAGTGAACCTTAGGAAATATCCCGTGTCCGTGATACGCACAACCGTACTCGCTCCCTTTATAAGAGCGAACATGGCTTCCATGTAGTCGACGCAAATGCGCAGTAATTGTTATTTTAATACAGAATCGTAGAGTTCCCGCAGAGAGTATTCGTAGAGTAACTAGCGAGGCTGTGTGTGTATGTGTGTGGACACGCAGGTGGTGTTCCACGTGGCGACGGCGATGCCGACGGCGGCGGCGGACCCGGCGTGCAACGAGAAGCGCAAGTACATCGGGAACGACTACGTGTCCATCGTGTACAACGACTCGGGACACGACTTTAACATACACACCATCAAGGTACGCCCTGCCCTCCTCGACCCTGCTTCAATTACTTATTTTGTAACGTTTTATTATTTCCTTAGTTAAAAACGAGAGAAGGTAGTAGTTATAATTTATTCACACGGGAGCGTAGTTAGAATTTAATTATTATAAAATAATTTGATGCAAATAAAAATGTATAATAATAAATAATAAACTAAATCGAGGATGAATGTTTTAATGGCTCTAATCCTATGTAGCTAGCCCAGTTTTCTACCGTCAGCAACTTATAACAAATTCAGAGACAGAGCTACTCTTGAATGTGTTAGCGCGATGCGATAACAGAAAACTTTTTAGGTGGTCCTCACGGGTCACTTCCGAGACCATTCCTTCCTTAGATATTTTTGCAACGATTTGAAATACTTAATAGGAAGTCAAAATTTCAGCAAGGAATTGATAAATGTATTAGACGATATTCAAGATTTCAAACGGACATTATAGGGATCGAAGGGGTTACATTATCAATATATACTCTTAAATGTTTACACGTAGCGTGCAAAGAGTATCTGTACATTTCCTTTTGACTCCACTGTGCGTGTGAAATGAAGGCCCTCAATGTAAATTTGTACGCTACTTATTAATAACTACTTACTACTACTACTTATAAAATATTTACTTATTAATACCCTCGCATGAGAATATGTACACAGTTAGTAATGTAAGTGAGGGGTGGCGGTGCGCTGTGCAGGGTCAGTTCAACCTGTGCATCGTGGTGGTGGAGCCGAACCCGCACGGCATGAACCTGGTGACCGTGAAGAGCAAGGACGAGCGCATCCGCTGCGAGTTCCTGTCGCACCTCGAGCCGGCCTGCGTTTCCGACGCCAACGTGGCGCTGCTGGCGCGCCAGCAGGCGCTGCACGCCGCGCTCGCCTCGCACATCTCGCAGTCGCTCAACCCGACCACGCACCCAGGTATGCCCCTACACTCACCTCGAGCGATCCGACCACGCACCCAGGTCTGCCCCTACACTCACCTCGCTCGACCCGACCACGCACCCAGGTCTGCCCCTAAACTCACCTCGCTCGACCCGACCACGCACCCAGGTCTGCCCCTACACTCACCTCGCTCGACCCGACCACGCACCCAGGTCTGCCCCTACACTCACCTCGCTCGACCCGACCACGCACCCAGGTCTGTCCCTACACTCACCTCGCTCGACCCGACCACGCACCCAGGTCTGCCCCTACACTCACCTCGCTCGACCCGACCATGCACCCAGGTCTGCCCCTACACTCGCCTCGCTCAACCAGAGCACGCACCCAGGTCTACCCCCTACACTCGCCTCGCTCGACCCGAGCACGCACCCAGGTCTACCCCCTACACTCGCCTCGCTCAACCCGAGCACGCACCCAGGTCTACCCCCTACACTCACCTCGCTCAACTCGAGCACGCACCCAGGTCTACCCCCTAAACTCGTCGCACATCTCGCTTCACTCGACCCGAGCACCACCCAGGTCTACCCCACACTCGCGTCGCTCATCTAGCTGTCACTGCACCCGAGCACACACCCAGGTCTACCCCTTTCACTCGCGTCGCACATCTCGCAGTCGCTGCACCCGAAACCTCACCCAGGTGTACCCCCCTAGACTCGCGGCGCACATCTCGCAGTCGCTGCACCCGAACCCGCACCCAGGTGTACCCCCCCTACACTCGCGGCGCACATCTCACAGCACACACCCAGGTGTGTTGCAGCCGTGCTAGGTAACAGCGCGTATTGTGCGCAGGCGGCGAGCCGTACGCGTCGAACTCGCTGGCGCGGCTGCGCGCCATCAAGCGGCTCCGGCGGCGGCTGGACGGCGAGCGCGTGGCCCGCGCGGCGCGGGAGCCCAAGCCCTACGCGCCCGCGCCCGCGCTCGCGCACCGCGTCGCCATCGACGACTTCAACGACTACACCTAGCCGCAGGTACCCGCCACCCGGCTCTCTCTATCTATCTATCTCTCCTTGCACGTCGCCCCACCCCTTCTGTTTGATCGATCGAAGCGAGAACTCTAACTTGTGTGGTTCGACCCTCTGACGAATTCTCCGAAAATATGTAAACCAAAGAATGGAAATTAAAATTATATAAATGAAAAATATTTAGAGGCACCAATACTATTGTGATGCAAAATAATATCACATTGTTTTTTAAAATGAAGACAACTATTATTTAAAAAAAAAAACATATCTATAGGTACTAATATATGCTGCTGAATTTTTTGTAAAACTAATAAAAGCCAAATTTTTTCAAACGTATTCACCTATGTCTAACATGTATATGCAGCTCGTAAAAAATTCTTGTCTTTGTAAAAATCTGAAAAATAGCGGCTTCAGTTTTGTTGGATTTTTAAGTAATTCAATATTAGTCCTTATCAAAATAAACTATTTCATCGTCTTACGTGGGTCACGTAGATACAATTTGTCCTTTACTGCATATAATTGAGACCTATAGTCTAGGAGAAATCGTTAAATTTATTAGAGGATAGAAGCGGTGGGTCACAGAATGAGTAATAGTTACTTCGTAATCCGGCATACCTCTATGTTTTGAACCGGCTTACATAAGAAGAAGGCCATAAATTCGACTGTTTTTTTTTTTGTTTTGCCGGGTATACCTTATCTTTGAACTTTGAACTGCCCGCTGGCGTAATCAGGTGCGCGTTTGCCTTTAAAGCACCGGGTTCGTTTCCTGGTGGAAACTAATTAGGTGCGCATTTGCCTTTTAAGCACCGGGTTTGATTCCTGGTGGAAACACATGTATTCTCCCCACGGGAAATTTGTGTTTTTGGTTCGAGGTTTGGTGTGAATGTTTATAGACCAACTTGAACTTTGAACTGCCCGCTGCACGCTGTAGTAAATGGGTGGGCGTTCTCCTTCAAAGCAACGGGTTCGAATCCCGGTGGGAACTCAAGTTTTTAGTGTTATTTTCTACCCGGGTGACGCCGGGCGGGTCAGCTAGTAAGCAATAAACCTTTAAAATTGTTCTCAATTGGCATAATGTAGGATGAGTGAGATCTCAGTTCGAGCCACACGACAAGTGTAATTAAATTAATGTTAACGTTGTCCGCAGCACGTCCCGGGGCCCGCTCCGCTGCGCAGCTAGTAGTGTCGCCGCGACCGCTCCCACGCTTCCCTGGCGCGGACCTTTCCGAGATCGAATTATTATTTCCCACGTTTAATGAAGACGAAACGATCTTAATGTATTAACTGTTCTCTGTGTCGCCCGTCCGTGTAAGTAGGTTTCGCGCCCGCCCCCGCCTTCGCTCGCTCTCCGAACTATTGTGATTCGTTTGTTCGCTGTTCTCCGCTCCCTCGCCTGTAAATACTTGTCTTAGGTAGATATCTGAAAGAAAAATCAACTAAAATGATGTCGATGTTTTATTGTATTTGAATTGTTATGCGGAGCCCCTCGTCGGACGTTTAATGTTTTCTTGTAAGCGGTACGAGGAAATCTCTGACGCCGAAACGCGCGATTTGATAAGTTCCAAACTTTATGAACTTTACGGTTATCGCGAGGTCGCGGGCGGACGCGAAACGGGATCGCTTTATGTGTAATAATGTAAAATGGCACCTCCTCGGTCTCCAACTGTCACGTCATCCCGTTTCTTTAGTACTTTTTAAAATAAAGGATGAAAACCGTGTGAAGATGTCGTATACGCGATTCAGGGGGAGGCCCCTCGCGTCTGTCGCTTACGTTTTGTCATTTGCACGCACTCCCCGGCAGCCGGACGGCAGCTTAACCCACGGGAAACGTAGATCGACTTCGTTCGATTATTGTACATAAACGAGCATTAAATATATACGAAACGACAAATGAGACAAATAAGTGTATCGATTAAGCATATAGTGTTATCTATTTTGTTATTTGATTCGTCGGTTTCGCGTGACGTCGTCTGTCAGCGCCGCGCTACGCAGAGAGAGACAGACGTCGTAGTACTTGAAGAGTAATGCTGCCAACCTCGCACTCCGCGCTCGCACGTCGAGCGCACATTGAGTCGTGGCACTCGGTAGGTATGTACCCGGGTGGGTCGCACGAGGGTGTTACGTGCTGAAGTTTCTCTGATTGTTGATTTATCTCGATGTTAGCCGATGTATTCCCGTCTTTTTTACGGATTCGTTTTTCTCTCCATAAGATATATTTGATGTAACCGAACACTTTAATATAACTTTGTTGTATACCGAAAGAATTAAATTTTTAACGTTTTGCACCACCTTCGATGTACACACACACACACACATCACATTCAGGAGTACACTCTTCACTTTGCGACATTGTATTCTACTCATTCATTTTTTTATAAACTTTTGTGAGATGTGATAGTAGCGTACTAAATAACATAATATATTGTGAATTGTATAATAAAGTAACACACAAATTTTCTACGAATACGCTTCGCTTTCTGGGACTCGCGACTATGAAATAGGAGCAGCACTGACTCGCACCACGTAGTGACGCGCTGTGAACGAGAGCTTCACGTTATTCGTTGCTCCTCCACGTGCGTCGGCTCGTAGTGCGGTACATTTCGCACCTTCTAAATAGACAGGCGGTTTTCATCCCGGTATTTAAACCTGTATCCGCCGTATAAAACCGCCTTCATTCGTAAGTCGATAACGAAATGATTTTTGAATAATATGTCGAAGCGTAAACATTCTACTCATCCTTCGTTTTACGTGAGTAGGTATTATGCTTCAAAGTTTCGAGTGCAAAGATCGTCGATGTAAGTCGCGATAGTGAACATCGCACCTATTACACTTAGGTTTGCGTCCTACTATGTTCTTGTACACACGGAGCACATAGAAATACGTGTGACGTACAACTCGTGGTTAGGGCGCCGTGTTAGGACGTATCGTGAATAAGTCGCGTCCAAGTAGTGTTCCTTTTCCTCTGATATGTGTACGGTAAACCGCTAGAAGTGGCACAAGAGCCGTCGCGTCGGTCCCGGTTAGTCCGGCGCACGAACCGCACATTACCTGAGCCTCTAGTGCTCCGTTGGTCATGAACGGCGTTCGAAGAGCCATTTTTGTAATCCTGCTTATACCTACTTTCTAGTATTGAACTTTTTTTGAATGGTAACAAATCACTTAGCAATGCTTTGCGTTAGGCGTATGGTTCTGATTACAATCAACTAGCCATTATTTCAGAGTTATAAGCAGGATTATAAAAATTGCTCCGTGAACTGCCTTTGTTTACCTAAGGTCTGAGTAGTCCGTGGCTTTGTATAGTTTTAATTTTCTCTTATCCGATTTGAACTGACTGTAAAAGTTAATGTTAAGTATGTTAGTAAGTGTTCTCACGGTATGAGTATAAGTATAAGCATCGCGCGACGCGGCGCCAAGTGCTGCGTGACGCCACGCGGCATGTTGCTGTGACGTCACGCGGCACGGTACCGCGCCGCGCGGCGCGCTACACTGAGTCGTTAAGCAGTTGAGGCATTTCTTGTTGAAATATATTTTATGTAGCAATTTATTTCCTGACGAAAGATTTTGTAATCAAATAAATAATGGCTATTTTTCATGTCTTTCATTTTCATACCCTTTTCTTGTGAACATTCAATAGTGATGTTCAAATTTCAGCTTACACGAATCCCTTCACCCATCCACTTCACTCACAAACGGAATAGACGTATATAGAGCGTTTGACTTGGGGTTTGATATACCACTGTATAAATTCCCAAGTCAAACGCTGCTCTTATCAGAATACAATGAAACTGTCCGTTAGTTACTCGATTACGGGAAGTGGTGGTAAGGAGATTTACTAAACGTTTCATGACGATAAGAAACATTATCATCATCGTAGGTGAAGCTCCGGGGTACAAATGATCTTCTAGTCTTGAGTTACCTATAAGCTCGGTGCCTTTTAGGTGACTTCGGTCATTGCTGTATGCAGGGTTATCGTTTTTATGCTCACCAGTTGGCGCCACCGGCGAGTGAGGTTTTGAAGTATAGCTGTCAAAATTTGTTCAAAACGCGCTTGGAAACGAGTACAATTTCGAACAAAGGAGTACAAATCAAGTTCCTCTATGGTACAAATTGATGCGCAGGGACAATTAAATACCCCCACAAAACATTCACGCGTTTGTAAAAAACACCTCAACCCTGACGATTATGCGTTACGTAGAGAACAAACTGCTAAAATCGCGAGTAATAATCATTCTTATTCATAAATAATATTACGTTCTTACTTCATCATCACAATGATAAATGTTGTAGTTTTATTAACTTTCTACTCCTGCGCGAGTATCTTCAGCCACTCCTATGCTAAAACAAAAAGCGTTGCCTAGTCGATTTCCTTAGGACCTCGGGTAGAGTTTATTCTTTTCTATGCTTGGAACTATGAAAGTGACGTGAAAAAGGAAATTAAAAGAAAGCGTGCGGAGAGAGCATTTTTCCGGTATAAAAAGTTCCTCTATGTCTGTCCTATATGTTATTGTAAAAGCAACAAGAAAGAAAAACAGGTAGTATGCTCTTTCCCGTGGCTCTATCTTTGAAAGAGGTAGAAACAGGTATCTATAGATAATTATAATAAGTCAGAGGATCGTACCAATTTGTTACATTTGCCCTCTTTTTATAAAAATCTTTTTTGTGCAATAACATAGAGGCTCTTCAATCGATTGCCAATAATTAAAATAATTTGAAACGTCCGCGATCGTCTGGCGTTTCGGGGTTTCGGGTCCCGTCATTCCTCTCTATGTTTGGATAAAGTGAAAAAAATAAACAATCATACAATACAAGGACAGAATATTCTACAGCAAGACAGAAGCGGGAAAGTAAAGAAAACTTGTTTCTTCACGAAGGGAGCACACGCTAGTCACCCGGAGCTCATACACGTAACATAAGCGATAAGAAAATGTGGGTGTCAGTTTGGTTGGTGTGCGCGGTGACGGCGGTGGCGGGGGCGGAGGACGCGTGGGCGGGCGCGGACGCGTGGGCGGGCGCGGACGCGTGGGCGGGCGCGGACACGTGGGCGGGCGCGGACACGTGGACGGCGGGCGCGCTGGTGCGGGCGCTGGGCGGCGCGCGCGGGCGGGACCGGCTGACGGTGTGCGCGGGCGGGCGCGGCGGCGGGCGCTGCCCGGCCGCGCTGTGGCGGCGGCGCTGGGCGCTGGCCAGCGCGTCGTGCGTGGCCGCGCCGCCGCTGCACTCGCTGCGCGTGCTGCGGGACCTGGACCACGTCACGTGCGACCACATCGCGGCAGGTACGCCCTCGATACGACGTTCCACACCACACAGTCTGCTTGCTTAATGAAGCATCGCGGTTAGGGTGTCGTAAAGGGGGCACTGAGGAAAAAGGACTTAGAAAAATTTCGCTTATAATTTAGGCTAGGGCAGTCATCAATAGGTACGACGACGAGCGAAGCGAGGAGGAGTGGTTAGGTTTCTTGTGACCACAGCGCGCGAGCCGAGCGAGCGAAGCGAGCGTGCCGCGGCAGCGGCCGGCGAAGCGCCAGAAAAACTTTCTGTATATTGCGGGGCTGTGAGTGTTTTAAATTATATGTTGTTCTAACTAAAGAAGATTGTCTTGGATAGTTCTATCGAATCCGCAAATAAAAACATATGCTTAATGGGGAGTCAACATGGTCTGTAATTTTTTAAGTGTCTGCCCCCTTCTCGACACCTGCTACAGTTTTTGGGACTTGGAAAAATGTTGAAATTTTTTGTGCAAAAATGACCCTGTAGTTTTTTGATGCCATCATGTAGAACAACCTTTCTGGATACATGTTTGTCTAAAACGTTTTTACCTTAAACCTACCCCTACCAAGTTATGGGCAAAATCAGTTATGGTCAAGGTCAATGACCTAGATATGAAGGTTTCTGACTCCAAGCATCATTAAATATAGCAGTATAGTAGCATATATAAAGAGAAAAAAAAAAAAAAAAACTGTTCCGCCCCCTTTACGACACTGACCGGCGTGGTGCGTGTGCAGGCGTGCAGGCGGGCGCGGCGCGCGGCGCGGCGGCGCGCTGGGTGCACCCGCGCTGGGGCGGGCGGGCGCGGCCGCACGCGCGGGACCTGGCGCTGCTGCTGCTGGACCGCCACTACGACGTGCACGACGCGCCCGCCAACGCCACCGACGCCGCGCTGCTGCTGCGAGAGTTAGTCGCTAGCCTCCTACGTTATTTTTATCGTTCATACATTTTTATTTAACATCGAGACGAATAAACATAAACGCTTTCGCGCTCCCAGCCCCGCACCAAGTTCGATGACTTGTGTTGTGGGTGCCGGAAATTTTCACATCACACTCACGATCACAAACAGAATCGGAAACAAACTGTCCTCGGGGAGAATACTTGTGTTCCCGCCGGGAATCGAAGCCGATATCGAATTCGATTTATTTTGCGTCGCTTAGAAAGTGAACAAGAAACGATGCGAGCGAAACGTTCGTCCTTTGATAAGAACGAGCGAAACGTTCGCCTTATGGTAAAGACGAGAAAATGCAGTGCTCGGAAATAGGAATACCTACCTACTGAATTCTAATGCATTGCACTGACTCCTGAAACAGTTTCCAGAGCTATTCCTGTTGGAGCAATCATGCTTTTTGGCCATATTTTGGTAGAAGGATAACTCGCAGGTAGTTTAACCCCCTTGTTTCTTGACGGAGGAAGTTTCATCTCTCCCGTATTTTTTATTAACAGCATTTCTGAATGATTAAATACCGATACATGGTCTCTATCACGAACGCAGGCGAAGCCGCGCGCACAAGCAGTGATATTTAGGCGGTACTACTGGTGTGTTCCGCGCCGTCTCTATAAAGTTTACCTATAATATTGTATGCAACGTGGAGTATTATGGAGATACTACAGGATAAGGACGGCACACACACATGCGTATACAGCGGTGTCGGTTGCAGCTACCTGCCGTGGATGGAGGGCGTGTTCGCGGAGTACTGGCGCGCGCGCAACGAGCGGCTGTGGCCGGCGCGTGAGTCGCGGCGTGAGTCGCTGCGCGCGCAGCTGCGCATGTTCGCGGCGACCGTGGTGCTGCCGGGCGGGCTGCTCATGGCGCTCTACCTGTTCGTGACGTTCTGCACGGGCGTGGCGCCCTCGCCGCCCTACAGGAACGTGAGCCGCTACCGCGCGCTGCACTCCGCCCCCGCCCCCGCCCGCGACCTCGCGCACGGCGACGCCGGTGGGCAGGCGCGCTTGAGCGTGCGCGCACGCACACGCGTCAATGCTCCAGTTTAAATATAAACCTTTACTTTAAATATATTATATTGCTTCATGATTAAGTTATACTTGTGTTTGCTATCTTTCTAATTGCAGCTCCGACATTCCATTAGGCATGCATTGTTGCTCTCCTGTGATCTATTTAAATTAAACAACTTTAGGGCTTCAACCCCTTCTGCTCCCGGGCTTACATGACTGTTGATGTAATAATGAGTTTGTCTCCCAGCTTTACTTGTCAATAAATGTAGTTTCTTTACTCAGATTTGATGAAGTCTGATAATTTGTAATACCTAGCCTAATAGTGGGAGGTAAGCGGGGGGACCCGGGCGCGCTGTCCTCTATGTCAACAATACCTACGACGCCTCGTGGGTCGTCAGAGCCTTCGGCACCACCCGCCTCTAGCGATAAAGTGGACATAAACATACAACGACCGCAACAGCTGAGCGCAATGAATGAACCGCCGTACATACCTACGTATGTATAGAGATATTGCAGATACAAATATTCAATTACGTAAGGAAAGTGATGATGAAGGTTACGTACGAAGCATAATATATCTAACATGTATAATTAGCTCAGAAATTTTTTTTTCTTTTGTTAAAAATCTGAAAAATAGCTGCTTCTGTTTTGTTGGCTTATTTAAGCATTCAATATTAAGGCCTTATCAAAATAAACTATTTTACGTTCACGAAGATACAATTTGCCCTTTACTGCATTTAATTTGGATGTATAGTCTAAGAGAAATCGTTAAATTTATTTGAGGGTGAAAAAGGATGGATCACAGAATGAGTAACAGTTACTACGTAATCCAGCAATCTTTCTACGTTTTGAACTGACTTAGCTACATAAGAAGTGGGATATAAATTCGACTGGTTTTTCTTTTTGTTTTGTCGGTTACAACTTATCACTGAACTTTGAACTGTCCGCTGGCGCAGTTAGGTGGGCGTTTGCCTGGGTTTGATTCCCGGTGGGAACACAAGTTTCCCCACGGGAAATTTGTGTTTCTGGTTTTGAGTATGTTGTGAATGTTTATTTATTTATTTATTACATATTAACTGTGAGAAGGCCTTACAGTTTCCCAAATCGCCCCCTCTAGTACCCTAAATTTATAAAAAATTAAACAAAAAAGTTATCTGGGATGTAAAAAATAATCCTTTCCAACACCGATGGGTTGGACCTGTGCCCAAGGATTATACCCGCAATATACTCAATCAATGAGAGTGTCTGCCTAACTTCTAGTGAGTTATAAGTTATAACTGGTTGTAACGGGTTATAACTTATAACCCGTCATCCCTAGGAGAAACTCGCTTGGGTACAACTATGGATAACCAACAGGGTAACCATATTGTTTCCAGTAGAGCCACCTCACAAATTTCTTTTGTATTTTTTCAACCATTGATACATACTTGGTCTCATATGGATTCCAAATTATGGCGTTGCTCTCTAGTTTGCTCCTGACGAAGGCGTTATATAAGGCTTTTATTGCTGGTATGCTATCTAGATGCCGAGCTTGGCGCATTACAAACCCAAGCATTCTAAAAGCTTGGCCACAGATTTTATTTATATGTGTTCTAAAGGAAAGGTCTCCACACATGAACACACCTAAGTCCCTAACTACATTTGTTCTGAGAATCATCATATTGCCAAGATGATAATCCACCCTTAATGGATGTTTGGACCTTGTAAATGTGATTACCGAGCATTTGTTAGAGTTGAAGAAGAGTTTATTTCGTTCACTCCACCTTTGTACATTATCGATATCATTTTGTAAAGCTAGACTATCGTTGGCATCACTGATTTTCAAAAATAGTTTCAAATCATCAGCAAACAAAAGACAACGTGCTGTCACTATGCTCTCCGGCAGGTCATTTATCATTAACAAAAACTCTAACGGTCCTAGGTTACTTCCTTGGCTCACGCCTCAATACGTATAGTAAGGATCCGATGTATTTATAACCTTTGTATTGCACGTATTGTTGGCGGTTACGCAATTATTCGCTAAAAAAACGGAACAAATGTGGTGTGAATCCTGCTTTCGATAGCTTTTGCAGGAGATTGATATTGTCTACAGTATCAAATGCTTTGCGGAAGTCAAAATAGGCAGCGTCAACTTGAGTTCCGGAGTCTACTGCCTCAAGTGAATATGACCAAAAGACAAGGAGATTAGAAGTTGTAGAACGTCCAGGTCTAAAGCCATGCTGGGCATCCGCCAATTGACTCTCAACTTGTCTGCTGATTCGACGCTGTAGCAATGAATCGAACAACTTACCGAAAACCGACAAAACAGCTACTGATCTAAAGTCGCTTATGTCCGATCCAGAACTCTTGGGAACAGGAACAACTCGGGACAATTTCCAAATATCTGGATAAAACAAGTGCTCATAACACATTCCAAACAGATAACATAAGGGTGTGATAAGTACTCTAGCGCAATCTTTCACTAAATACGGAGGAATTCCGTCCGGACCTACTGATCGCTTAGGTTTAAGTGATTTTAAAGCGTACTTGATGTCCTCCTCGGAAACCGCGGGAATGTCTATACGAGCACTTCCCCCAGGACTTGAATTCATAGCAACTTCGGGGTCTAGCTGCGGTGGGTGTAGGGAGTATACTGAGTGAAAATATTTCGCAAAGCAATCCGCAGCTTGGGCCTCTGCTACTTTCTGACCCTGGCACATAAGGTTTTTTTAATTCTTTCTAGAGGTTCGTTTTGAAGCTACGTATCCCCAAAATGTCGAAGGATCACGTTTAAGGTCTTTTTGCATTCTGTCCTTATAGTATTTAAAATCATCTTTTATGTTCAGCTTTACTCTTGCTCTCCATTCCATAAAAGCTTGCCGGCTCGAGGGAGCACGAGTAGCATTAAATATGCGATGGTGATGAGCCTTTTTTCGAATATGTCTAATAGTGCGTGCTGAGTACCACTCTGGATATATATATTTTGGTTGTATAATAGCACTCGATTTCTTAGGCACACATTGGTTTATATTTCTATTAATATTCCTGTAAAAATAATCTACGGCTTGTTGTGGATCTTTTATGTTATATAGTGAATCCCAACCAGTGCATCTTATACTATCATATAAAGTAAAAAAGTTTGCTTTCTTAAAGTTCCACACCAACTCACCATTCTTCAACGGCTTTTGCGTAGGTATCTTATGTTGAAGTCCTATTTCTATAGCAAGCGGAGGATGATAGTTGTCAGGAGACACCAGCCATTCGTTTTCTTTTAGCACCGACACTTGAGCCAATGCTACACTGACTAGCACCAAATCCAAGATCTGACCTCTGTTATTAATGACTGTATTAACCTGATTTAACTCACAGAATGACAATAGATATTCTAACCTAGAACTTACAACAGCAGAGGCAGATGGTAAATTAAAATCTCCGCACACTGTAATTTAATCATACCTTATACATATTGTTCTATAATATCAAACATTACATCGTAAATAATTTCCTTCGTGTTAGGCGGTATGTAAACACACATAGCTACTAAAATAATATTATTTCCTCGATAAATACCAGAGCAGGCAAGTTCACAACCAGTGTCCATAGGAATACCAGAAGTCTGAATTTCTCTTAGTTGATATCCGTGTGATTTGATTTTCCCACGGACTGTGCAAAGGTTACCGCAGAACCGACAACAGAAGTGGCCTGGGCCTGCTTTTTTGAAATCGTGGAAGCAGGCTAGAGCCTGCCTGAACTCTTGCCTTCGTGTTTTGATTGGAACCAGAGGAAGTCTCTCCACACAACGTATTTTCGCTCTCCCTCAATTCAGCCCGAAGAGCCTTCACCTCAATTTCTAAAGTGTGCAAAGAACTAAGTTTATCATTATTTTCCTTCAAGTTGCTTCTTAAAAGAACATTTGTTTGATTTCATTTTTATCAATGTGCTGTCATCTATTGTCATTTGACTGAATCGAAATTAAACGGAGTGATTACATTCTCTTCGCGATTTCAGAGAAACAAAAGATAACAAATCGTTGAATCTAAAATTTTCACTGTTTTAAATATTAAATATTTGGAACACTTACCAAGAAGTATAAGAACGTTGCGTGGTTTATCTGATAATACTGTTGCCGCAACTAATAAACAGAGTAATAAAACGAAAACCATTGCCGGTGCGCTCGTCATCTCGCCGATAACAACACCCTCCTCGATCGTTTGACGTGTCCCAGTGAAGTGTTGGCACTTTGCGGCATCTGCCGGCGTTCTACTTATTGAGCACCTTCACTTGAAAACAAAAGATCCAGGTCCAAGAGGACTCATCAACAAAAACAACTCAATGACGATGATTGCGTTGTATTTATAAATACTAAATTAAAGTATCAAGAATGCTGAATCATTCAATAAATCTAATATCTTATTTATTTATTTAACTCTTTATTGCCCAAAAAGGTACAAAGGGTGGACTTAACGCTAAAAGCATTCTCTACCAGTCAACCACTCATGGTTGAAAAGCGAAGGCTGTAGGCATGCATCAAAAATAATAAAGTGGTAAAAATATGATAGTTTCATATTTAAAAGAATTTTTGTAACACTAAATTAAATTAAAAATATATATATTTAAATAAAACTTCAATATAATATATATCTAAATAAAACAAACAATACATATACTATACTAGACGTAATACATATGAATACAACATTATATAATACATAAAATATAATTAATATAAACATTAAACTCATTGCAATTAATCGGGGTAATTCCGGTAGGTATAAGAGAATAGAAAAAAAAAATATATTAAGTAACTGACGAAGCATTTAGATAGTGTTCTTTCACGCGCATTTTAAACGTTACCTTAGAAGAAACCTTTCTGATTTTTAGAGGTAATTGGTTCCAGAGCCGGACAGCCGTAACTTTGAAAGACTTGTCCAAAAATCCAGTTGTATGCATAGGAGTGGAGAGGACTAAAGCATCACTAGATCGTAGATCACGATCATGAGTGTCAGATAGGAAAGCAAATGAGTCTCTTAGATACGTTGGAGATTTTGGATCATTCAAAATTGAGAAAAGCAAGTTTAATATTCTTGCGTTCCTTCTATCACGGATTTTAAGCCATTTAAGTTTATTCCGATACTCAGAGATATGGTCAAATTTACGGAGACCATAAACAAAGCGGACACAGGTATTGAGTAAACGTTCTAACTTGTTCATCAGTTCTTCTGAAAGATCCAGGTAAACCACATCAGCGTAATCGATAATAGGCAGTAGTAGAGAGTTGACAAGCGAAATTTTGGTTTGTATGGGAAGGAAATGTTTGAATCGGATGATTGAATGTAAGGAGGCATAGAATTTACGGCAAACTTCATTTACTTGAATTGTCCAAGACAGATTAGGGTCAATTAAAATACCAAGATCCTTTACATTAGGGGACAGAGGGATAGTACAGTCATTGTAACTAAGAGAAAGTATTGAGGGAAGGTTAATTTTGCAAAGCTGACGCTGCGATCCAATAATAATGGCTTGGCATTTATTGGGATTGACTTTTATGCCAAAGCGATTGGACCACAGAGAAAGTTGGAGAAGATCATTGTTGAGAGAGATATCTTACATCATAACTAAAGTATGAGTTGGTTAAGATAATTTCTGACAATATATTATAATTTACTAATTGTATTCTTGAAAGTAAAGATGCAATTTTAATGTGACAAAGTCTATCATACTTGGGTGAAAAATAGATCCTGGTTCTCAATCTCGAGGCTAAAAAGATAAAGCTAAGAAGAGACCACAGTCACTGAAGGATTTCTCATATTATATTTACACAAAATAAATAATGTGGAATATGTCTTCGCCAACCTATGCTGAACTTATGATTAAATAAAGTACTAAAATAGTTTTCTATTATACAGCGTATTGAGCTCGATAGAGCTGGTATAAATAATAATGAATGACTAAGCTAAGTGAATTGCAATAATAAATATGAGTAGGTACTATAATAGGATGAGAATTATTTTAGGACGACTATAATAATATTAATAGGCAGGAAGATCCGAAAGGAATTTTACTGTTCCTAAAATAAAGAGGTACAGTTTAATCCCGCAATAAACAGGTGTGATGAATGCACTATTTAAGGTGAGATACAGCTTTTAGAGCTTACCTTAAAAGTGAGATGATTGTTTTAGAACTTTAAAGTAAATTTCTCTTGAGTTAAAGTTGATGTATGTGACTGACTATTTGATAAAAAAATAATGTCCTCTTGTCTCTTACATTTTAAAACACTGACACTGACCTTACAAACTTAAATAATATTATGAAGTAAATCATAATTCCCTTGGTAAATTGTCGTTGAAAGAACGATAGAGAATATCCAGTAAGGTTTAGTCGAAGTTCATAGTGTGGCTCGGGGAGGGGAGTCGCACCAATCTACCAAGGGTAGTATTTACTTCCACTAATAATATATTCACTCCAGACTCGAGAAATCTCAATTCTACTATAACTGATTTATTTATTTTTTTTAAACTTTCGCGAACTCAATCATTTTGCTACTATAACTGCTTGCATAACATAAAATAAATACCAAATTTTCAGTTGATAACATTTATACATTAATATCTATAATCAATAAAAGGTTGACAGATGTTTATTCGCCCGATTAACTATTCATGAAAACTATCCCGAGTATTGCTAACTTTCATTTAACTTTCCCTTTACAATAAAAGTACCATTACCCAAGTATTTTATAGTATTATTATAATTACATTATCATCTTAGTGATTTTTAAAGACTATAACTATGCTTAGGATAAACTATTTAGGTATTATAATTCCCATCTAATCTGATATGAAAAGACTAGGTTACAACACACGGTTCATAATGTTAGGTCCCGTTTCCACTAGACGATCATTTGGCCAATTCTCAGTTATTTTCCGATCAATATCTTCCAATATGTCCCCATATCATCCGTCATCAAAAAATTAAGATAGGTAGGTAGGTAAGGGGTAAAAGAAGAGTTTGAGGGGGTTACAATATACAAACAATATTTTTTTTCAAGATTTTGTTTTGACTCTTTCGGCGTGGCTAATATGTATATTCATGCCAAATTACAACCTTCATGCAAATGAAATCGTATCTATTTTACCACCACATTGTATACTCTTTTATTGTAACTACTTATTGGTGTGTTATAATATACATTGTACATATAGGTACCTTAAGTCGGAGATAGTGACAACCCTGCGTATTCGGCTAGAGTAGGCATTTGAATCTCCAACGGGCCTCGAGTTATCTGACTGATATATTTCTACTATGATAGTATTCAGTTTATTTTATTATTATCATAAACATAAGATAATAATATGACGTAACCTAAAATGACATGTTAATAAATAACTCCCAACCACATAATAATAAACAATTATTTAACTACAAAATTATTGACAGCACATGTTTTTCATATAAATTATACAATGTGTACAAAAAAAATCTTAGGTATTCTAAAATTATAGAAATGGTAACAAGTACACTAAAGATCATTTCATCATCATTCTTATTGATTTGAGTAAATGGTGATGTTCAGTGCCCCTCATACACCGGCTTTCTCTTTTCCATGAATGATATCATTCCTTCTTGTCTATCTTTAGTGGGAATGTTTATTTCATAGCATTTCTGTTCCACCTCATAGCCATCTTTGATGCTGAGCTGGACACCTTCGTTGATGGCTTGCTTGGCGCAGCGTAGGGCTATTGGAGCATTTGGTATGATTTCCCTGGCCAGGTCTAGTGCTTTTTCAAATGCCGCATTCTTGTTGCTATTTTGTGGCACTGCGTGGTTTACAATACCTGTAAGTAGAAGATCAAATCAGTTTAGTCTTGTGTTTGGCTACTTTCCAAGCAATTTTTCTCACTTTTTATTTATAATATTTCTAATTAAAGGACGTTTTAATAAGATTTTAAATAATTATTGTAGGTGTAATTCAATACCCAAAGATAAAAAAAAATACTTAACCTACATTTAAATCTCAGGCATATTTCCTATTGATTTTCATAGTATTAGCCGTACAAGGCAGAACTAAAGTAGGTTCAGCTGTTGAAGCAATAGGGCATGACACCCTGCCCAAGAGCCTCCCTGGCTGTGGGTTAAACCCCATTCTATGTGATAATTCTACTTTCTTTTAATATTAAAGATAATTCTGTAAATATCTAGGTTGACTGAGATGGATTGATAACTTTCCATTAACAATCCATTTACTGTGTAGTGTAATATCATAATCTTACTATACATTTTAGCCAACATTGACTTACCTAGATTCTTTGCTTCACTTCCTCCGACAACCCTGGATGTGAATATCAGCTCCTTAGCAATATTGATATGGACAACACGGGGCAGTCTCTGAGTACCACCAGATCCAGGTATCAGACCGTGGCCCGTCTCCACGAGTCCAAGCTTGGCTGTCTCGGCTGCTATCCTGATGTCACAGGCGAGAGCCATCTCTAGCCCGCCTCCTAATGCCACACCTTCAATTGCTGCTATTGTGGGTATGGGCAAATCTTCTATTTCAATGATTGTCCCTCTCATCCCACGGACAAATCTTGCAACTTCTTCATTTGTCATCTTAAATCGTTCCTTTAGGTTACCTCCTAGAACAAAGAATACTGTCAAACAAAAGGGTCAAAATAATTCCTGATTAAATTTTATTCATGTCTTTGGCCATTTCCACCTGCACAGAAGATTCCGGGAACTAGACTGTGTAATATGACAACAGACAAATTGGTATCTTCTCTGATCATTTGGTTGACTTCTTTCATTGCATCAAGCAGTTCGAATCCGAGCGCGTTTCTATCCTTGGGGCTATTGAGACCGTAGATAGCGATTCCGCGATCGGCACCAGTTAACTTCTGGAATGCCACGGGCCCCACGTTATCAGATTGCTGCAGCGTCTGCGTCGCCAGGTATCGAGCATTCGCGATACTTCTAGTAATAACGTGGAATGTATGCAGCCTCGGTATCAACATTTTAAAAATATGTCAATAATCAGTAATCACAAACACTAAATACTTGATAATTGCTAGGTGTAGCAACACTGTAAAAGGAGCGCTTTAAATTTATGAATTTTCGGGCAACCTTATCAAATACTATGATAAACACTGATATTAATTAATATCTCTCTCAAAAACTAACAAATACACAGGGCCGCCACCACCGCCAATATTAAATCTTTTTATTCTATCTTTGATCTTTATTTTTAGATTTTTACATTGCAAACTTTGTTATATTAGTTAAGTAATTAATCAAGTTTTTATATTTCTTAAAAGTTTTGAGGCAATAATTAAAAAAAATAGCGTTGTTGATCAATTTGTAATATTTTCCAAAACTTGTGTGATAATTACTTCCGAGTTTCACGTGTATATCACGTATGTATAATAAATAGATAGTTCGTGAACGTGCATGTTTGTAGGCAAATCAAACAATTATGCAATAAATAAATAGCAAAATTATGCCTTGCAAGGATTTTGTAGCTAAAGTAATAGGATGGATAACTGACAACCGTAAGTTTGTTTCCTATCTCGATGGTCTTAGATAGGTATATAGAGTACTTTGTATATACTAGAATATTTATCTATTTATGCAATTATGTACATACATACTCATACATATAGAAAAAAGATTATAATTATATATATATATATATATATATATATATATATATATATAGATATCCCTTTACGGTAAATGTTGATCTGACGCGACTTCACGCGAGCACTTTGTTGATCCAAAAATTCATGTTGATCCGGCGCCTTTTGTTGATCCAATATGCATCTTCGGTTACTAATGTGGCTCCGACCGGATCAACATCTACACTCACGGGACTGCTTACTAGCGTTCGCCGAAGTTGATCCGATATACAAATCCACCTTGCGATAGTTACGGAAAACGTTGATCCGATTTAAATAAGCCAATCAGAGCACAGCAAACGATAAGATTGGCTGAAAGCAGCCGCGACGTTGCCGTTTCGTATCTTTGTCCGTCACAAGCTACAGATTGAACGGATAACTTAACAATTCGACAACGCCACGACTTGTACCGAATTTATGGTGGTCAAATTGAATGCCAGCCCATATGAAAATAAATATGAACTTGAAATAACTACACATAAATGTAGTCGAGGAGCTTGGTACGATACCACCACCACCTCCGCTGCTTCCGCCTCCACCTCCATCATGCACAGACTCTGCTCTCCACCTCCACCACTGTCTTCAACAACGGAGACAGTGGTGGAGATGGTGGAGATTGGAGGATGGTTGGTGATGGTGGAGGTGGAGGCAGCGGAGGTAATTCCTATTGACATGTTTCAATCCTTTTGCAATTGTTCTGTGAGATTCTATTGCAATTGTTGTGAACTGCTCGATGGTTTAGTTGGGTGGCGTTTGCCTTCTAAGCAGGGGCTTAGAAGGCAAACGCCACCCAACTATCGGGTTCGATCCCCGGCGGGAACACAAGTTTTCTTCCCAAGGAAAATTTGTGTTTCTGGTTCAGGTTGTATTTGTGTGTGTGATGTGAATGTTGCCGGCACCCACGACACAAGTCATCGAACTTAGTGTGGGGCTGTGATTGTGAAAGCGTTTAAAGCGTTTTATTCGATGCGGTCTTAATCCTAATCCGGTCTCCCGGTCTAAATCACATTATCACGTATCGATTACAGCTACGAAACTTCGTGCAAGTGTTATATTATTTTGATTGAGCTGGAATCAAACTTCTGAAATTTTGTAAATAGGTATGTAGGTATGTTTGGTCTTTTTAGGTACTTACTAAAATAAAATAAAATAAATAAATATCCTGGACATTTTACACTTATGTAGTCCCTGATCTCAAACTAGGCATAGCCTACTGAACTAGGAATGGAGGCCTGAGAAAAACATAGATAATTAGGTAGTTGTTTAAGACCAAGACACAAAGCAAATATTCATGTTCGTCACACAAATGTTTGCCATGGTTAGAAATCGAACCCACGACCTTAGGATCCGCATTCAGAGCTACCATAGAGTGAGACTGACCACAGAGCCAAAAGGCCAATCAAATTGTTGGTTATCTATTTTTATTATTCTGATTCAGCTTCTGGCAGGCAGCACTGGTGAAATGATGGCGTTTTTGCTGGTCCTTTTGTTATTTGAAACGCATAGTAAGTAGGTACTACGTACACATACCTAAACACAATCACAACTCTTTTTTCGTCCGAGGTTAAATTTTTTTAGCTAGGTACTAGGTATTTAAGTAAGTCCTTATTAGGTATTATAAAGTGAATATCTATTTATTACCATATGTATCGATTATGAACGAGGTAGCGCGTTTCCACTGAAGCGGTCTCTAATACGCCCCCTTCATGTGAGCCGATCACATCCGACCGGATTAACTCATTAATACAATACCATACAATAACACCCACATAATATCAAGTTTCTGAATAGTTAAATAATCAAATATGGATATGGTTAATAAAATACTCACCATCATCTTCTGATTTGTCCATGACAAATGAACAAAATAACACAAATTCGCTCGTAACTAACGCATCTTTCTTACCGTATTACTCTAACGAAATAGTCTACTAGGTTCTCTATCACACGCAAAATGCGACGTTGCCGATTTTTGTTCGAGTACCTATTAGTCAAATTTGGCTCCGGATCCACTTAGTCTAAGGAAATGTCGCATATAAGTTAAATATACACTGGATCTAAGAAATCATATTCAGTATGATTTTTTCGACCGTTGATGGATCAACAAATGTTGGTCGAATCGCTGACGAGCATGTTGAAAACCTGTTAGTGCAGATCCACCGACGTCACACGCGCAATAAGGACGGATCAAAGTATATCAGTTTGCGCGACGCGGAGCTGAGTAAACAAGTAAAATAGGCGGATCAACAATTGTTCTAACTCCTCACTGGATCAGCATTTACCGTTAAAGGTTGATTATATATATATATATATATATATATTTGATATTGGCTTCGCAATCTTGTGCATTTGCCAGTGTCAAGTAATAATACATTTCAAGTGTTTTATATTAAAAGTCCTAGTCACAGTCAAAGTCAAGTAAAACAGTCAAGTTCCAGTCATAGTCAAGTCATGCCCCATTGGAGTTTTCGAGTTAAGGTGAAAATTACGTTTTGCAACTTTGTATGATTTGCCTACACGTTTACTAAGTATTAACGGTTAATAATCCACCATTATTACACATTAACACTCGAAGATTCATAGGTTTTGGAAAATTATACATAATCAACAACGGTTTTTTCCCTTTCGCGGCATAACTCAGATGATTTAGCTTTCGCTCCAAAACTACAATAGAAAGTCAGAAACTTTATGGCATGAGTGACCCCGGTATAAAATGTTCCTCTTTAACCATGACTTTTTTACTTGACTTTGACTGTCACTTCATGACGTCTTGTGGTCCTACCATTATGAAAACTCTCAAATAAACCATATATATATCTTATTTATTTATGATTTATTTTACCTAAGGAAATAAACTTTTATCTTTTGGTGTCAATAAAGAGTTTTTGTATTGTATATTAATAATCTCATGACATCGATTAAATACACAAAAATTGCGGAGCCAAAATATTTAAAAAATCTTCTTGTAGTCTCTTGTTAGCTATGGTCTTGAAATGAATTTTAAAAAAGTAAAAATCTCTTGTTCATTTGAGTCCCTATATTGTACGACCAATAATGCACGGCCTGATAGTCATAATCATAATCATTTTATTATAACCATAAAATTTACTCGTCATTAACTTATATCTAAACACTTTTGGATACACTACTACAATTTAAGTAGGAAAAATATCAAATATACATAACAATTTAATAATAATATTAAAATCATATAAGTCAATACTAATATTAAAATGCCTATTAAATAAATGTCAGTAAAAATAATAATTGTCAAGTTATGAAATAAATATAATAATATGATTACAATTTGTAATTAATAAATTCGTCAAAGGTGTAGAGCGTCTGCTGGATAAGCCAGTATTTTAGGCGATTTTTAAAAGAAGTAAGTGTGGGCGCTTCAGTTATTTGTTCTGGCAGCTTGTTATATACGTGCGGGCCAGTGCCAACATCGTCCTGGCGATTATTGCGGACCGGGTCTACTGTCCTTTCATGAGGCAGTGCTCTCAACGCCATAATTAGTAAGTAATAAGTGTAATTTATATGTGTGTCATTTTATATTTTATTTTTTATATCAACTTATTTCATTTGTATCTTTAATAATATTAATATTTCGGTTATTTTATTTCAATTTAATTTAATTTTGTTAATTTGTCTTGTCCTTTTAATATCTAATAATTTGTGTGTTAAATATTGTATCGTAAAATTATGAGTCCTTGTTACTCGAAATAAATGATTATTATTATTATACCGTCGGGCCCATAAACTGCGAAATTTTGTGAGGGTTCGAGGCACGCCTTTAAGTTTGTCTCTGTTCCGGGTGCAATATGTGTGCCTACTATGTTTTTTATAAGATGACAAATTCATCCTCACATATACTGCTACTTGAAATATGGCAAGTGAGGGAAATGTGAGGATTCCCAGCCTCTTAAAATGTGGACGAGCAGAATTGTCCTGTGGGATTGCTACGATTGCTCGTACGGCGCGTTTCTGCATTCTAAATACGCGCTGCCAGTCTGCGGCTCTCCTCCAAATTTCAGCTCCGTATTGTAACAGTGAGTGAACCGTCGCGAAATAGCAGGATTTTGCTACCTCGGTAGGTACCACTCGTGCTACGCTACCCAACGCAAAGCATGCGCTTCCAAGCTTCCTACATAATTTATCAATGTGTCTTTCCCATTTAAGTCCTCCATCCAGTTCAAAGCCAAGAAATGTAATGAACTCACATTGAGCTATCTTTACACCATCCATAACTACTGTTAAAGGGCGGGGCGATCGTCCTGATAGCCGGAAATGAATAAATAGCGTCTTTGTGAGTTTGAGCGAAAGTCCGTTTACCTTAAACCAGACAGACAGTTGCGAGGTGGTGCTATTCAACTTTTGCTCCAGCTCATCTATCGAAGACGCCGTGACCACTGCAGCCACGTCATCAGCATACATAAATATTTCAGCTGCAGTGATAGCTTCTGGCAAATCGTTTAGCAGCAGTGAAAATAAAATGTTCGATATTGAAGACCCCTGTGCCACTCCCATTTTAGACGTTTCAGGGTCTGACTTTATAGTGCCCCCACCTCCAACAACCATCTGGGACCGGTCTCTCATCAGATCCGTCATTACGGCAAGCGGCGGGCCGACCACACCGTAATGCTGCAGCTTTGCAGCAAGTACGGCATGGTCAGCAACATCAAAAGCCTTAGACAGGTCGCAGCATAATATCGACACATGTTTTTTGCTCTCTCGGGCCATAATACTGTGGGTTACTTGTCAGGTGAGTCCCGTAGTCGATCGGCCTGTTCGATAAGCATGCTGTCGGTCCGAAAGAGCTTCAGTCTGTGTAAGAAAGTCTATTACACGAGAGCTCAGACCGTTTTCAAAAATTTTTGCCACTGCTGGAATAATCGAGACTGGTGTATAGATATCGATAGATTCGCGCTTTCCTTTGCCTGTGTACAATGGCGATACCTTGCTTATCTTTAGAGGTGACGGGAATGATCCTTCTATCAAACAGGTGTTAAAATACCAGCTAGAGCCGGAGCTAGAGGGATCGCTGCTTACCTAACGAGTTTCATTGACACACCATAAATGTCTTTCGATGCTTTTGGGGGAATGCGTGACATTGTAATGCGATAGATTTCTTCAGCGCTAAAGGCTATCAACCTCAAACACTGGTCCGCAGGCGGACGGGCCGTGCGCAGAGCGTTATGCGCACATGCGACGTCGGCCGCGGGTGCACCGCACGCTGCTGCTGCACTCAGGAACCGCGTGTTCATAGCGTCCACAGCACATTTTTTGTTCGGGAACTCCGTTCCATTTGGCATTTTTATAGCTTCTGTGAAGTGGGGATAATTAATTTTTCCTCTCTCTTTGTTTACAACTTTCCACATTGCTTTTGAAGAGTTCGATGTTGTGGTAATTAATTTGGAATAGTAAGAGATTTTATTAGATTGTAATAGATTATTATAATAATTGTTCATGTCCGATATAATTATATCAAATGAGTCAATGTCAGGATATAATTTGCCAATTTTAATCATGTCAAAAAGCAGTGCTTTGTAATCTTTTACATCTAGAGTTATCCAAGATGAGTCATGATTTAAGTTGAAACAGATTTTTCTATATGGAAAGCACGTGTCAACCTTATTACATATAATATTAATTAAAGCGGTAACCTTTTCTGTCGCACTACTATTACGATTCCAAATTTCTTCCCAATCAATACTATGTATGGATGCTTCAAAATTTATTTTATTTGACTGAGAGAAACTACGAGTGAGTCGATGCTCCTGCCGCACCGGCGGCGTCTGTTTTTCACACGTGAGCTCCGCGCGCACCGCGAGTATAATGTACGACCAATAATTCGCAACCAATATTCCGTGATAAGTCCTTAAATTATCAGGTTGTATATTAAGGGCCGTACATTATTGAATGTGAAATCCAACCCGATTTTATACAGCCGATAATACGCAGTCCGGAAAACGCATCCAATATTAGAATTCAATGTACACGAAATATTCGGTCAATACTGGCCGTACAATACAGGTTGGGAAATATTAGCACGAGCTGATAATGTACAGCCAATAATGCACGGCCCATTTTGGGCCGTGCATTATTGGCTTCGGAGGGTAGCGGGATCCGTGGCACGGTGATCTCTGCTGGCCGACCGCAGGTTGTAGGGGGCCCAATTAGTAGTCTAGCCAGCTACGAAGGACTGCCCCACTGCCTGTGTAAAATCCTGTGTTTCATTATTGGGCCTGGATGTGAGGAACCGATGATTCACCTCAAGGGGGCTCGGGCGTCCCCGCAGTCTCCGAGCAAGCTCCTTATTTTCATAGGCACTCCATATTTCTCGCCATGGTTGATATTCCAACTTCTCGTCTGCATTTGCCCGTCTAATCTTATCACAAATTATGAAAAAAAGTAAACGAAAAAGCAAGTTTAAACGGCAGATGCACGTCCTCACGTTGCAAGTGCACCTCACCAATATACGTGGGTTGCATTCAAATCTCGAAGCGGTCCATCATCATCTTGAGACCTCGAAACCGCACTTGCTTTTTTTGACTGAGACGTCGATTTGCAAACCATCTGACACGGCTTACTTGGACTACCCAGGCGACATCCTGGAGCACCGTTTTCCACACGCTGGTGTGTGTGTGTATGTGCGAGATGATATTTGCTGTCTGCGTCTTCGTAATATTGAACACCCCAAATTTTCTGTGGCTTGGATACTGGTGGACACTGGCATAGAGAAAATTATCTATCCCTGTGTGTACCGGTAGATAAGATAAGATAATTCTTTATTGGCTAAAACTGTAGTGTTCGTATTCGCGAGTTCTTATTGCAGGTAATGTTATTACAGTTGTGCAGGACGACGAGACCTGCGCACCGCCGCGATCCACTCATGAATGATGGCTGCGGCGCCGTTTTTGTTTTTTTCGAACGGACTACTTGCTGCTGGCTGTGTGTAGCCTCTGCAGCGTCACCGGGCGGGCGAGCGCGAAAGGCGCTCCGCCGCAAAAGAGAGGGTGTAGGCAACTAGCGCAAGGGCCACCTAGGAGGTGCGAGCCTCGGCTTGGACCGTTGCCGGACAGGGGGAACGGGAGAGAAACGCCCCGGTACATGAGAGTACCGTTGATAGTGGGCCCTATGAATGCGAAAAATCCGATTAGATCGATTTTGACTAGAATTTGGAGAGACATGACGAGAAAATCTACGTCCTCGCCGGCGAGGACTGTTTAGTCTGATTGTGGTCTGTGTACCGGACGATCGTTGCGCTGCAAACGTGATGGCGACCGCAATGGGATCGTCCGGGTCCTGAAGGATGTGTCGCGGACGGCGACTACGGAAGTAGCGTGAGTCTATGGCGTCGATAGAGTAATTGGAAGCTTGGACTATGAGAGGGTTGGAGTGGTGGGGGGCCGCGTCGAAGAAACGGCGGGAAGCCGCCTTCATGAATTGGACGATAGAGGGAAGTTCGAGATCGCAGTGCAGATCGACGTTACGCTGATACCAGCGAGCGCCGACCGCTCTGCGAATGAATCTATTTTGGAGGACTTGGAGTTTTTTAAGTGTCTTGGGTTTGGAGTGAGCGAACACCTGGGAGGCGTAAGTCATGATGGGACGGACGCAAACTTTGTAAAGTGTCAGCTTATTTCTAAGCGACAGTTTACTGCGTTTGCAGACAAGAGGGTGCAGGCGGCCGGGAATGAAGGCCGCCTTGTTTCAGACATAGTTGACGTGCTTTTTGAAGTTGAGACGTCTGTCAAGAAACACTCCTAGGTACTTCGTAGAAGTAACATGAGGAACGTTCTTGCCGAAGAGAGTGACTGGGCTTGGGGGAATGTATTGGGTCGGATGAAAGAACATAGCTGCACTTTTATTCGGGTTAACCGCAATACGCCACTTCATGAACAACTCACCGAGAGCGGTGAGGGCCGTTTGAAGGTTGCGTTGAAGGGTTTTACGAACCCATCCGGTGCAATAAATGGCTGTGTCGTCTGCGAAAAGCGCAATTTCGACATTGGGAGTGCGAGGGAGATCGTTAGTGTATAGCGAGAAGAGTATGGGAGAGAGCACGGAGCCTTGGGGTACTCCGGCTGCTATGGGGTGAGGGGAGGAGTTAACTCCTTCAACGCGATAGCGAAAGTTTCGATCCCTGAGAAAGTCTTGTATTATGCGTACGAGACGGTCAGGCACCCCAAGTTGGTACAACAAGATAACAAACCGTTGTGCCAGTATCAAAAGCTTTCGCTACATCCAAGAAGACTGCGTAAGTCCCTTGGGCAGAAATGTTTCTGTTGAAACCCGTTAGGATGTGCTCCGTTATGCGGTGCACTTGTTGAACGCAAGAGTGTCTGGCTCGAAAGCCAAACTGCTCGTCGGGAAGGAGATTGTGGGCGTAAATGTGGGACCAGAGACGTTTCATAAGGATACGCTCATAGATCTTCCCCAGTGAACTGAGGAGACTGATAGGCCGGTAGCTAGAAGGCTCCGTGGCTTTTTTGCCTGGCTTATGAATGCTGATGACGTCGGCGGACTTCCAGGCGTCGGGGAAAATAAAGTTACTCATGGCCGCATTGAAGATGCTGACCAAGAGATAGATAAGGGCGGCTGGGCAGTGTATGAGCACTCTGTTACTGATGCCGTCGGCACTGGGGGCTTTGCGGACTTTGAGGTCTTTGATGAGCGTCTCAACTTCAACAGCTCTGACGGGGTCGAGAGGAAGGTCAGAGAGGGGCAAGAAGTTCCTACTTTCGACTTCGCTGTCCACCGTACGGAGGTGGGCAGGGTCAACGTGATCGCTATTAGGGGTGCACTGAGACTGAAGGCTGTCTGCTTAGCATTCAGCCTTTTTCTCATCCTCGAACGCTGGGGTTTGGGGAGGTTGTCTATCGAGAGGAGGCATTAAAACCTGAAAAACGACGGACAGACCTAGGTCTGTCCGTCGTTTTTCAGGGTTAGAGCGAGCTTCCAGTATGCCAGGTGGCTCGGCTCTAACCCCGACAGTAAGTCGTCCCACCTTTGATTACGCAGCTCGCCTATGCGCCTTTTAACAGCATGCTGTAAACGGCTCAGGGCGGCTTTGTTTTCTCTGGTGGGAACTCTGTCGTAAGCCCTAGTGGCGGCATTCTTGGCTGTCAATAGCTCCCTCGTGTCTCTAGGCAGTTCCCAGCGCTGGTCGTCCAGCACCGGTACCTGCTTCGAGGCTTCACCTACAGAGGTGGTGAGGTGGCTAGGACCGGCGGGAGTCGTCGATACATTCGCACTTCTGGACGACGGTTCTATGGTCACACTCATCGACCAAGAAATAGCGGACGACATCGGCGCACGAGGACCAGTCGAACCACTGCGTATAGAAGCCATCAATGAAATGAAGACAGCAGAAACGAAGTCGAGAAGAGTACACTTCACACTTCGGGGGACGAACAAAAACGAAGAGTGCATTCAAGCACGGACGATCAAGAACAATTGGCATCTACTGGTCACATCGAAGCTGCGACGCGGAAAGAAACACCAACCAGTGGCATCTCTCACGCCACTGGGATGGGTGTTACATGGGAGCCACACACGCACCCTGCGCCGCAGCATCGACTACGTCACACACGTCACAGAGCACGAAGAGGACAACTTGGAGGAGCTCATGAAGAAGTACTTCGAGATGGACGCACTCTGCATCAACCCAAAGAAGCCAAGAACAGACCCAGAAGAACAAGCCCTACGTATCTTAACAGAAAGTACAGTCCACAACGAAGAAGGAAGATACGAAACAGCTCTTCTGTGGAAAAAAGAAGATGTAATCCTGCCAGACAACTACGACAATTCTTTGAAGCGTCTCTTCAACATAGAGAAGAAGCTCGATCGCGACCCTCATCTCAAGAAGAGGTATACCGAACAGATGGAAGCGCTCATCACCAAGGGCTACGCCGAACCAGCACCGAAGACGAAGACTCAAGATAGAACATGGTACCTGCTGCACTTCGCCGTCATCAACCCGATGAAGCCGGAGAAGCTGCGAGTCGTTCACGATGCCGCTGCCAAAACAAAAGGCGTCGCACTCAACGACATGTTACTCAAGGTGCCAGACCTACTACAGTCGCTGCCGGGAGTCATCATGCGATTCAGGCAACATCGAGTCGCCGTCACAGCGGACATCGGGGAGATGTTCATGCAGGTCAAGCTACGTCATCAAGATAAGAGACGCTCTCCGCTACCTCTGGCGCCGGGATCGACGAGACAACCAGCCTCCAGAAGAATACAGAATGACTTCGCTTATCTTCGGAGCTTCAAGTTCACCATCAACAGCAATTTACGTCAAGAACTTGAACGCCGAGAAGCACAGGAACACTCATCCTGCAGCCGCAGACGCCATAATACAGAAGCACTACATCGACGACTACCTGGACAGCTTCCGGAGTCTAGAAGACGCCGTGCGCATCGCAACAGAAGTGCGCAACGTGCACAGAAGAGCCTGCTACGAGCTCAAACAGTGGAAATCGAATTCGCCACGCCTGCTGGAATTCTTGGCGAGAAAAAAGAAACAGACGACATCGAGCTCTATAAACAAGAAAGAAGAAACAGAACGAGTCCTCGGCCTTATCTGGAAGACGGACACAGACGAACTGACGTTCAACCTCAACATGGCTCGCATCCCACCACCGCTGATCGACCGACGAAGAGGGAAGCACTTCGCATCGTCATGTCGCTCTTCGACCCTCTCGGCTTCGCGTCACCTGTCACCATCAGGACGAAGCAAATCCTACAGGAAGTCTGGCGCCATGGAACGACATGGGACGACGATTTGGAAGAGGACCTCGCCGAACAATGGGGAAGATGGATGGAGCACCTACGACAGCTGAGTAACGTGGCCATACCTAGAAGATACCTGAACTACAGCGACGCCACGACACTCCAGCTCCACATCTTCACCGACGCCAGCGAGACCTCTTATTGCGCTGTCCTGTTTTGGAGGGCGGTCACACCGGACAACGAGGTCAACGTGTCACTCATTATAGCACAGGCGAAGGTGTCACCTTTGAAGCTCACGTCCATTCCGCGACAAGAGCTACAAGCAGCAGTCATGGGAACGCGCCTAGCCGAAACCGTCATAGAGGAACACGAGAGAAAGCCGGACTCGAAGACGTTCTGGACAGACAGCAAGACGGTCCTCACCTGGATCAAAATGGGGTCACGAACATACAAACCGTTCGTGGCGCACCGTCTAGCTACAATAGAAGATGGATCAACAGTCAACGAGTGGCGCTGGATCCCGACGAAGCTCAACGTCGCCGACGATGCCACGAGAGACGTGCCAGCCGACTTCAACAAGAATCACCGATGGTATAGAGGGCCGGAATTTCTCTACAAAACAGAAGATTACTGGCCGACTGAAGCATCTACAGCAATACCAGCGGAGCCGATGGGAGAAGAGAAAATTCACCATGTCACCGCCAACAGAAGAAAGAAGCTTCAAGAAGGACTACCAGAGGTCTCGAGGTTTTCAACCTGGGATAGACTTCGCTTCGCAACAGCAAGGGTTCTGCAGTTCATGGTCCGGTCACCAAAGAGAGTCGCCTTCATCAGCTGAGCGTCGAGTACAAGAAAGAAGCCCTGAGACTGCGCAGCCGCATCGAAGCTACGCAACACGTCAGCGAAGAAGTCAGAAGCTCGATGATACTAGATGGCAGTCATCATTCTGTGAAGCTGTGGATAAAACACATCCATCGCCAGCTTCACCACGCGGGGGTCGAGGCCACCATCAACGAGTGCAGACAACAGTATTGGATTCTGCGCGTGCGACCCATCACTCGCACGCTTCTTCGTCAATGCCTGCACTGCCGAATGAAGACTCAAGCCCCTCCGTATCCGAAGACTGGAGATCTACCGCCGTGTCGCCTTGCTCATCATCAACGCGCCTTCACCTTCACCGGAGTCGACTACTTCGGCCCACTGACAGTCACCGTGGGTCGAGCCAACCAGAAGAGATACGTCGCCATCTTCACCTGCCTTACTACGAGAGCGATCCACCTGGAGATTGCGGGTAGCACGAGTTCAGCGATCATGTCCCTTCGACGCATGATCGCAAGAAGAGGATGTCCGGCCCAGATCTGGTCTGACAACGGGACCAACCTGAAGGGAGCAGACAAGGAGCTACGCCAGGCGATCGACGAAGCAACATCAGGGGAAGCGGCCAAGCGGAGCATCTCCTGGCGATTCATCCCTCCTGGGAGCATTCTGCCCATCGAGGACGTCGCTCCAGCACCGGAAGAAGATGCAACAAGTTCGCGGGAGTAATATGCAGGACGACGAGACCTGCGCACCGCCGCGATCCGCTCATGAATGATGGCTGCGGCGCCGAGCCATTAAATATTTATAGTAACGCACGGCAACAGGGATGGCGCGACGGGCGGCAGCGTAGGAAGGAATAGGAGGGAAATAGTTCCCTTCAAATTTGTAAAGCGTTATTTTAGGTTTAATAGTATAAAATCAATGTAATTAAAGAAAATAGATAGTAATTAGACCTAAGATTAGTCCTTAAGTTAGCTCTGTCGTCTATTTTTAAGTTATTGTTTTGGGTCGAAATTGTTTACATGTGTGGGTAAATATTTAGATGTGTGTATAGACCGATTGTAAGTTACATATGTGTGCGTTAGAACATAAAAACGCCGATAATTATTGATAGACCATGATCACATATTGAAGGACATGTGTGAGGGTTGTGGACGAGGTTTTAACAACCTTTTAACAATAGTCAAAACAGATATCCACAACCCTCCTTCTATTGCACGAATCAAAACAGAAAAGCAATAAAACTTTCCCGCCAAAATAACGGCCGACCGTTACAATAAACTTAGCTAACAAGATTCGTATTGGATAAAATGCCGGGTCTCCCATTGGTCTGCCAATAAGATCGCCGTTCTTTTTTTTTCCATTTTGATATAAAAGACTGTGCGGTTTGTATGTAGAGCATTCAGTACCCAGCTCTATATAGCACTCCAATAAATGAAGAAAGGAATCCTCCTGGCAAGAAATCGTTTCACCGGAAGCCCTCCATCTCTCCAATCCAGCGCAATAGTACCAGCCCGGTACAGTGGCGATCGAGTTTATTTACTCGGGCTGATATCGTTGAATGTGATAGTGATAGAATAGTGGCCGTGCGTTTATTTCAGAACGAGCGCAGTCTACTCGTATTAAGTGTATATATGCCTACCGATTGTGAAGTTGAATATATCTACATCTGGTTCTTTAGCAATTAAGTCATTAAGCAATCTTAGGGCTTGAGTTGTTGGAGCAAACAGCGCAGTTTGTGTACGGACTGTAGGAGTAGCAAATAAGCGCCGCGTAGGTACGCAGCCACCGCAGCTGGTCAGGGACAGAGAGTGAACAGTGGGATAGCGTGGTGGGATTATCTATTTTATTGTTCATTAACTGGTAGTAGTGTAGCAACAAGTCACATTTTCGCCTAAGCTCTAATGTGTTGATACCTACCATGCCTGCTACGAAAAGGGATGGGTACATGTAAGGATAATATCCATATATCTTCATATACAGATATCGCCCGAATTTCTTATGTACTTTTTCAATCATCATTTTATATTTATTTTCATGTGGGCTCCAAATTATAGCAATGTATTCTAATTTGCTTCTCACGAATGAATTATATAAAGTGAGAATTGTGCTTCTGTTACGGAATCGCGTGGCTTGCCTCATAACAAAGCCAAGCGATTTGTAGGCTCGTCCGCACAGCTCCGTTGTAACCTTAGCATGATAAGACCGAAAACAATTTATAATAGTAATGAACATGTAGTTATTGTAACGAGATGCTAAGAGATAATATTTTAATGAATAATAAGTACATAGATATGGAATGTGTTGAGGCGGGAGTTTTATGTAAATCTAAAGAGCATTTTAAATATATTGACGACCTGTATAGCGATATTGTGAAAACCTTGCAATCAGCAGCGGTAAGGACTTTTGAGTGTTATATTAGAAAGAGGGGGCAAAAAGTTATTGGATGGAATTTTCACGTCAGGCGCTTACGTGTAAAAGCTAGAGAATATATTTCACTGTGGGTTCAATATAGTAGACCGGGCTCGGGATGTCATTATGAAAACATGGCAACCTCACGTAGGGAATTTAAGGCTGCCCTTAAATACGTGCAATGCAACCAAGATAAAATTAAAATAGATATGCTGGCCCGCCAACACTCCGCAGGTAACTTTACAGATTTTTGGAAAGAGACTAAAAAGTTATATAGTAAAAGTTGCTTGCCTAATAATGTAGAAGGAGAAACTTGTAAGAAAAGTATAGCCATGTTATTCAGGGATCATTTTAATGTTTTAAAAATGAATCAAAATAATCGCTCAAATAGTTGTAGACATCCACCACATGACCCGGTGACTCATCACGTTACGATTACATCAAAACAAATCGAGATGATTTTGAGAAGTATGAAGCGGGGTAAGTCTCCTGGTCATGACGGCCTTAGTCTGAAACACTTAGTGTATGGAGGTCAGCATATCTGTGAGGTGCTGGCGTGGCTTTTTAGTCTTTGTATGAGACACAGTTACTTACCCGATGAGCTTATTCAAACTATTGTGGTCCCTATAATTAAAAACAAAACTGGTGACATCTCGAGCTTGGCCAATTATAGACCAATTTCACTGGCTAGGGTAGTGGCTAAGGTACTTGAACGTGCTATTCAGTCCCATATCAGTAGCGCTAGAAATGACGACGGTCAATTCGTTTTTCGGCCAGAGGTATCAATTATTATTCTTATTATAGTTGTTACTCTTAGACAAAAATTGTACATAACATACTGAAGTCAGTGCTCCATGCGTGGCACCTGGCATGGCATTGCAGCTTGAACAACAGTGGAACATAAGTGTTGAAACAAACCAGCCTGTGTAGATAAAATTTGAAACAATAGATGTTGTTAGGTGAGGTGCTATAAAAGTCAACTATCAGCCGATTCTATTATCTTATGTAGATTTGTCTTCATATCAGCAGGACACAGCACAGCGTGCAAACCGTAATCTCCTGAATATGCAGATATGAAAAAAAAATATATAAAAAAATAATACTGAGACAATAACAATGAGAAATATTTTAATAATTATTTCATAATATTTACTATACAACTAAAATACCATACCAAGAATTATCTCAACAGACATGTGAACAATATATGCTATCCCAGATTTTCATTCTTTTTTGTCTTCCAACCTCCGCCTCCACACTTTGACTTTCCCGCGCAGTTCCCTCAGCCGCCGCATCTCCTCCTTGAAGTCCTGGTGCTCGTCCCGGAACAGCCCATACTCACGAAGCCTCATCATCAGCTTGCCGGTCTCTACGTGTCGCGGATAGTAGTGGGTGATCTCTTCGTTACTGTGCAGAGGCTGCTGCGAAAATATCTTCACAACTTTCATAGACTTGTCGTTAGTAGGTATAGCCACTTCGCCAAAGATTCTATTGGAGAGGCGCTTCATGCGCCGCGCGTAGTTTGTAGAAGCGTTGATCAGTTGCGAATATTTAACGTAGTTTGTAGCCATTGTTTACCTGAATAGTAGGATTAAAAGATAATGTGATCACTTAGGCAAGATATGTAGTGTTACGTTATTAATATTAGGAGTTAGCAGCATCAACTAAGGATATGGATGAAATGAGCTAATTACTGTAGGTAATACTTACCAATTTAGCTGTTACTGTTAATTGTAATTTGTCTATTTCAACAAACAGTAGCTAACTCCGTTATTTATTTAAATAAGACATGTGAAAAGCCACAAGAAAACGAGCGGATGTTTTATTTTGGTTGGAATTGGAATCGAATCGTGTGTTCGATATAAGTGACAGTGACAGCCAAAGATCATTTAATCACTCCGTTTAACGTGACAGCCGTGTTAAAAAATCTTTCAAATTTCAATTACAACCAAAGACTATGTAAAGTCAAATGAGATTACTTGGCACGTCACGCATGCACTTTGTTCTGAATTCAAAGTGCATGCATGAGCTTACTACCCAAAACGCGATGGAAACCAGCCCCCCGATTACCTATCTTTGTTGCAAACGGTTTCAATACTAAATTGACAAAACTCCTAAGAAATAAGGTTTATTTTTGCTTAATTTTAATTGAAACCGCGTGCAACAAAGATACGTAATAGGGGGTCAGTTTATTCGCTGCTCTGAGCAGTGAGTGAAAAGTATTATTAGCCGAGTATGTATTACGTATAAGGAAAAAATAAAGCCATAATAAATTCTGTCAAATAATATTAAAATTTTGTGAATATGAATTAATGACTAAGAAATATTATAATTTAGAGAAAAAAAAAATTGTCACGTCAGATGCCTGAGACGTAGAGTAAGACTGCAATGCCTACAGACAGACGCCTATGCAAATCTACAATCGCGGTGACTCCCCACGTGTGCGGGGCTGCGTGCAGTGCCTACAACTTCGGCTGTATTTTTGTCCGCGCTCGAAGGCTCCGAACGGTGTTAGTTGGCAAGTATTTGACCATTATCACCCGATACTTATTCCCATTACGGATGATAAACGTAAAAGCGAAATGCTTCGAGCGAACAAGATATGTATGGCAGTCGATCTCATTCAATAATTTTCATATTTAACTTTCAGTTTGACTGTGTATGGCTTTTCTCGAGAGTTCTGCCAAAAATTTGACATTGACAGACGTCAGAATCACATTATCATCTCTAATGGCGGTTTTTTTTTAATTTTGCCAGTATCAAGTTATAAAGTATTTCAAGTACTTAATATATGTCCTTGTCTAATGTCACAGTCAAGTAAAAGAGCCAAGATCCAGTCATAGTCAAGTTATGCCCTATTAAAGTTGTGGAAACTTTACCATAACTTCTATTAGAGATTAGGAGCGAAAGCGAAAATAGCATTTTTCATTTTTGTATGATTTGCCTCGTGCACTAAGTAGTAACGGTTAATAATCCACCATTACTACAAATTAACACACAGAATCACAAGTTTTAGAAAAAAATCCAAATTTATTTTTTCACTTTCGCGGCAAAACTCCCTCAAAACGATTGTTTAATTGTAATTAGCCGAGGACAGAGCCTCCAGACGGATTAGAGTGAAAGGTTACAACCGAGCGTAGGCACCGAACACAGCCCTGCTTAGCTACGTAATCAAAGTATGGTTTTTGAAATCCGAAACATGCCCTGCGTTTCGAATTTAACACGGAGTCAGCAGCAATACAAGCGTGGTATTGACCAATTATAGCGCTATTGTTCCAAGTTGCTATTATCTTTTTTTTACATTTTTACTTATTAATTGACAGAGCGGAGCCAGGTCTCTAAGTTGATTTGGATGGTTCAGCATTTTGTCGACCTATCTATTCATATATATATATATATATATATATATATAACTAGCTGCGCCCCGCGGTTTCACCCGCGTTGATAATGATGAAAAGTGATGATGATGATGATGATGAAAAATAGATGTTGGCCGATTCTCATAGATACCGGATAAGTACAAAAAATTTCATCAAAATCGGTGAAGCCGTTTCGGAGGAGTATGGCAACGAAAACTGTGACACGAGAATTTTATATATTAGAAGATATATCTTCTTATATATAACATTGTTATTCTTCATATTGTTACTCCTCAGAAAAGGCTCGACCGATTTTTATGAAATTTTGTGTGCATATCGGGTAGGTCTGAGAATCGGTCAACATTTTTTTTATACCCCTAAATATTACGAGTGGTCCAACACATTTTTTCTTTTATTCAGCATGATATAAAAAATAAGGCAGAAAGTTTGCTGGGTCAGCTAGTATTTATATATATATATAGCATCTATATACCATAAAAAAGTTAATAAAAAAAACAGAATATATGAATCAACTTCAAATACTATAATTCTGTTTATTATATCCCAAAAATAGATAGATAGATAACGCTTTATTGTCACACCTTACATAAATCACTTACAATAATTTTAAAAACTTAAATTTAAGTGTACAATCGGCGGTCTTATCGCTTAAAGCGATCTCTTCCAGACAACCTTTGGATGGAGAAGATTTTTAATATTTAATATCCCAAAGGAAAAAAATGGCAATAAAAATCCTTTTTGGCAATAACATTTTAATAAAAATATAACTTATTAGATAACGTACATAATTAGAGAGCAAATACTATTATTATGTTAAAAAAGGAAGCAAATACACAATATTAATATTTTTTTTAAAAACAGTACTATGAACTGCAAGAATTAACCCGATAATTAAGAATTATCACAAAACAATAATAATATCTACTTGTTATTATATACCTAGTAATGTCATGCTCTCCGTGATAAGTCCAGAGGTCGCATTGTATACTTATGCCTGGCTGAGCACAATTTCCAATACCCAGGATAGTCATTCTACTAAAGTTATAACTGAGAGAGAAATGTAATCATTATTATGTACCCTCAAGTAACACTGGATAATGATATGTGTGTGAAGTGGGCAGTTACAAGGAAGTGTACCGCGGGTAGTAGTTGTGCAGCGAGTTGTCGAGGCTGCCGCAGACGCCTCGGTCGAGCACGGCGCCGGGCGCGCAGAGCCACGGGTCGCGCGTGCGACGTTGCCAGCGCGCCAGCCGCGCTTGCAGCTCGCGCTCCACGCCCTCCAGTGACGGCTTGCCTGCAAACATACGCGACGAATGTCGTAACTAGATTATAATTTGTATATGTCTGGTGAAGGTGAACTCGCCAGTTCTGCAACTGTAGAGTAGAAACCACTCCTACGCTCAGCAAGCAAGCTTACTTTGAGTACTGCGTTTGGTAAGTAGTACTCAAAGCTCTGTAATGGGCACAAACTAAAGTGGATTCTAGTCTATACAAAATTAGGTGTGCTAAATGCGTAGAATCTATTACAGAAGCTAAATAGAAATGTAAAAACATGATCGTCTGAATATCCTTTACCATTATAGCCCACATTTAAAGTCTTTATAGTTAATAGATGTTTTAGCATTATGTAGAGAGAGTTAGCATATTATTATTATTATTATAATATCACTAGTGGCATACCAACCCGCAAACGGCGCTCTAGCCAAGCTTTTTAAAATGTCTTAAATGTTAATATTATGTAGAGTGGAGGCTACCGTGCAGGTTCCTGGTTTCCTCGGGGTCGGCGCGCACGTCGTAGAGCTCCCACTCGGGCCGGTAGTAGTACTGTTGCAGCGTCTTGTACCACGGCAGCGGCTGCTTGCCGCGCGTACGGTTCAGTATGTCCTGCAAGTATTTTATTATGCTTATAGTTTATACCCCTTCCTATTTTGATTTTACTAACGCTTACAAGGGTTTCTTTTCCTATTCTATACACTCTGTTCAGTCGCTGTGTAAATTTTAGATTTAAGTACTGTTGTCATTTATGACGCTTCGGTACTTTATTAAGTACCTACACTTACAGATTCAAATTATGAGAAATTAATTCCGTGGTTGTATTGCTACGAAAATAAACTTCTCATCAAAAACTCGAAACACCCCTGAAGTCGGCCTAAAGTTGAATAAGTCTTATGATTATTCAGGCGCTAGCAGTTTAGGCTACACAATTATACCAGGATCTGGTAGATACCGAGTCACGTTTGAACGAGATGACCGGTATATATTGTCAGTTTCTCTAAGAAATCGTAGTTTTAATTATATTCAACTGCAGCAGCGGCTCCGTGTTGTTCGAGGATTGACTGTGAGCGATTCTACCTATTCTACCGATTCTACGAGAATTAGAAGAAGATTTTTTTAATGCTCAATAGGCTAGCCTATTCTTTCTCTATATTTGACCGCTATCTCACCTGATGGAAAGATTGGCGGAGCGTGGCCAGAAACCTCGTGAACCAGCTAATGGCCCAAAATTGACGATAAACCACCGAAAAGCGCACCTTACTTTGCACGTGAGCACTTAAATTAGTCATACCTTCAATGTAGCAACGTTTGCTTTTCTAACGAATTTAAGATCATGCTGTATGGTAACGACGGAAGAAAGAAGGTGTATCGAAGAGAGGGAGAGCGTTTTGCACAGTGCTGCATTGAAGAAAGAGTCAGCTAGGTGGCGGTTCATGGCCCTTGTTCTCATATTATTACATTCGCAAAATATTATATTCTCGAATTATTATTCATGGACGGTTTGGGAAGGCATAACCGCCGATGATAAAACCGAACTTGCTTTTGTATCTGGACCTCGCTTACCGTCACTAAATTGGCCACGTTACATCGAAGAGTGTCTGGAGCCTCATGTGGTACCTCATGTGGTTACGCACATTTTATTGGCGAAGAGTTCATTTTTATGCAGGACAATGCCAGGTCACACACACACACATTCTGCAGGCATTGTAAATGAATACCTGAACGAATTCGGTATTTCGGTTATGGGTTGGCCAGCAAAAAGCCCAGATATTAATCCCATAGAACACCAATAGGATGAGTTGAAGAGACGAGTAAGAGCGAGAGATCCTGCTCCGGAGACGCTTGGCCAGCTTAAAACGAGAAGAATGGGATAACATCCCACAACACAAGATTGCGACTCTCATCCTCAACCAAACGATACCTTATAATATCCGCAATTAACTGGCATTATTTCTTTAGTTTGTTTTATCGTAAAAAATCATGACTCTTTCAAAACCAAACTTCAGGGGTGTTTCGATTTTTTTGATGAGAAGTGTATTTAAATAACTAATTTGATCTTGTTATAATATGACACATACAAGGGGCGTATAGTTGAAGGTGTTAAATAAGGAGACTCACCTGAAAGGTGGGCGACACGTAGAGGTCTTGGTCGATAGGAAAGGGCATGCCGTAGTTGAGGTTGTGGATGAGCTTGTACCGCGGCGTACGCACGGCGCGCATCGGGTAGTACATCGTGACCTCGTGGTGCGTCTGCGACGCGAACACTGCCGCCGTCTCGGAGTACGGTGGCTCTGTTGGAATACGATCAAAGAATTATAAACGCCGCCGCGCCGCTTGTTCTTCAAAAATATTATAATTGAAGAACAAGCGTAATCGATTTGGTAACCGGTATAACGTAGGTTATACCGGTATAGGCCAACACATATAACCGATGTTATGTTACCGGTTAGGAACACACATAACCTACGTTATACGTACGTAAGTGTTGGTAACCAGTATAACCTACGAGTATCTTTGCACATACGTAGTAGTATATCCTTTTTGATGCCTGCCTTTCTCACGTCTGATTCCTTTAAGAGAATCTGAATATATATTCTTGAATGCAATTAAATCAAGTATTCGAAATCGATCAATACCCTTACCTACTGCACTTAATTAAAAATATATAAACCTTTCTCCAAAATCGGCAGCAAGCTTTTCGGCTCATCTGGCTCATCCCAGATGTCGATGTCGTTGGTCAGCTCCTTTTGCCCTGTCTGGATCCCGAACCAGTCTAGTACGGTGGGCGCCACGTCCAGCAGGCTGGCCATAGCTCCGGAGGCGGCGTGAGTGCGGGCCCCGGCCGCGGGGGACACAACGATGAGCGGCTCGCGCAGCCCGGGATCGTAAAAATTGGTGCGGCCAGAAGGAAACGGGATACCGTTATCTGACGTGTAGATGATCAGCGTGTCGTCCGAATGCCCAGCGGCCTCCACCTCCTTGAGGACTAATGCGACGCCTGGAATTATCGACATATCATGTTGACATATTCTTTCTAGATAAAATTTCAATGAATTATTATTTACTCTTCTGAGTACCTTGATCGAGCCGCGACATGGTCGTATACTGCGCTGCGATATCTCTTCTGGCCGCCTCTGTATCCTAGTGACAACAAAAAATACTTCAAAGAGAGTTGAATCCTTATTTCAGGCATCAAAAGGTGGTGATGATGTGATTTAACTAAAGTACAACACACCGACGAGTTACCTGCACGTGGTAGGGCAGCTGCACCTCGTCCCACTGGTAGTACCAGGGCTGCCAGTCGGGGATGCGGCCGGTGCCGGGCTCGCCCGACCCGAACCGCTCGCAGAACGAGCCGAACTCGGGGTGGTGGCCGCAGCGGTGCGGGTCGTGGAACCCCACGTATAGGAACCAAGGCCTGGGACACAACTCCATCTTAAACATTATATTTACAGTCATATTGGCCACATGGCTGACATATTGGCCATATGGCTTCGCGGTGATACATAAAACGAGCTACGCCTGATGACAGCTGTGTTCCTGATGACAGCATCTTCATCTTAGTTACTAACATACATTTTAAGCAAATAAATGATTCTGATTCTTAAATATCTCACTTGTTGTTGGTTCGGGCCTCCTGCAGGAAATCTCTGGTGAGGAGCTTGATGTGCGTAATATTGCGGCCCACCTGGTTGATGTCGTTGTTCTCCTCCGTCTGCTCGAAATCGAACTTGTACACTGCCCCCGGGCCCACGTGCTTCTTGCCAATGATACCTAGGAAACGTTAAAAGTAACACGGGATGTCTGGTACGAATTATGATCCTGTAGACATACTAGATTTCGTTTCGTTTCCTTCCAAACATTATATGTAAAAGTTTGTGTGTGTGTTTGTTACCACGCATCTCCATAACGAATAAACCGATTTTGATGAAATTTAGAATGTTGATAGTTTAGGTTCCGGAATAACACATAAGCAACTTTTTAACTTAATGAACGCGGGCGAAGCCGCGGGCCACGGCTAGTAAATATATAAAACTAAACGATATTTAGCTACAGATAACGATTGATCCAACTCGTATATACCCCTAGGTTTATATCCCAAGGCCCTGGGGTATATATACCCCTAGAGTATTCACCCTTTCTCAGTCACTACTGTTAATCAACTCACTAGGTTCACTATTTTTTTGTACGCTCGCTCGCTCTGTTAGCAGTAATAATAGAATATTTTAGTTATATTATGTCTTTTGGTGAAAACAATGAAAGTAAAATTATAATTGTACTTCTATAATAACGGCGCGGCGCGGTAAGGACTACTCAGGTTCTAATTTCTATTAAATATAATTTCAATTTAGCAAAACCGGTCAACAGGAAACAGAGATTTTTAAACAGAAAAATATTTTTTTTTTTACTAGTAACGTGAATGTTTTGTGTCGTTGTAATTTGTAATTTAATTGTCGGTGCACCAAATTAACTAAGTACATTCAAACCCAGAATAAAATTAACAAACTGTGCTCTTAAGTACATAAGCAAGCCTGCATATGTATAAAAAATCTGATGTTATTATATTACTGTTGTATTTTTTCAAAATCTGTATTCATGCCTTTATTAAACCAGATCAGTGACAAAGTAGTCCACAGTCGCGAATTCACGATAGCGGTATATTTTAATGTTGAATGCTCTTCTTAATTGTACTTATTTTTATCATAATCCTAGTCGTATAATTACCTATGCAAATAATTGGAGTGCTTACTTATTGATGACTTTAAACAGCTATACTGCATTTTAACAAAGTGATATTATTGACTGCGATCAGGAACACACAAACTCAGAATTGTGTTATTGTTACTGGCTCCTGAAACACAGTTTGACTAGTTTGGGAGCCTATGGATTCAAAAATTATTGTACCTACAAAAATTGACAATAAAGCAAATTTTAATTTGTTATTGCGCTCGTCATCCGTATTTTACCCATATTAGTATTATGCAGAGTTTGTAGAATAATTATGAATATCTTGTGTAGCGTAACCAAAATGTTTTGTTGGGATAAAAGTTATCAGTTCGAAATAATAATATTCATAAAACAAGTCGGAGAAAATTTTTCTAACTGGCCGCTTTATCGGCGTACGCTGACTAAACAGTTAGACATAGGTGAACACGGAACCTAACACAATACCCCGGATTTACGCGATAGTCATGTAAGTCGGGGTTCAATTTTGCATATAAATACGTATTAAGTTTGTGTAATCGGGACACACTAAAGAAAACAATAATGTAGAAGAAACATGTTTCATAAAATTTTAGATAATAAAAACAATTTACATTACTATAAATAAAACAACATAAACCGAAGTTATTTTGATGTCGAAGGCTTCATATATTCTAACAATGTCGCCTGACGAGTTAAGTTTTACTTCTTCTCACGTAAAATTTCCTCGTAGCATGCCAGTAACTTTTTCGATTGTTTGCAAACGATTAATCGGCCAAATCGATATTGTTGATTCGATTATAACCGATTGTCAACAATCGATTTATTCTTTCGATTGTTGCAACACTACTGCGTACGTAAAACTATTCCACGTGAAACACGTTCGAACTTGTCGTAAACCGAACACTGACAGAGCGAAGGGGGCAAATGAATAACCGAGTATCTCCGTATTTGCGTAAAACGGGGTAGCATAAGTCGGGGTATTATTGTACAATGTTAGCCTTCATGAGTTTACAAAGAAAAATCCGTGACAGCATATATCTAACATGTATATTTAGCTCAAAAAAAATATTTTCTTTTGTTAAAAATCCGAAAAATAGCTGCTTCTGTTTTTGTTGGCTTATTTAAGCATTCAATATTAAGCCTTATTAAAATAAACTATTTTATCTTCTTACGTAGTTCACGAAGATACAATTTGCCCTTAACTGCATTTAATTTGGATCTATAGTCTAAGAGAAATCGTTAAATTTATTTGAGGGTAAAAACTATGGATCACAGAATGAGTAACAGTTACTAAGTAACCTTCTACGGCAATCTTCTACGTTTTGAACTGACTTGCATAAGAAGTAGGATATAAATTCGACTGTTTTTTTTTTGTTTTGTCGGTTACTACTTATCATTGAACTTTCAACTGCCCGCTGGCGTAGTTAGGTGGGCGTTTGCCTGGTTTGATTCCCGGTGCGAACACAAGCTTTTTCCCCACGGGAAATTTGTGTTTCTGGTTACGTTGTGAATGTTGTGTGTTTAAGGCCCGACGACACAAGTCATAATACTTCTAGTGTGGGAATGTGAGTGTGAAAGCGTTTGTGTATGCTTTTATTTACCCGGGCGACGCCGGGCGGGTCAGCTAGTACAATAATATAGACTTGACTGGTAGGCAGGTGTGTATGTGTCAGAATGTGGAGACCTGTGTGTATGTGATTCGCGCGCAGCAGCGCCGGCAGGCTGGTGACGTTGTCGAAGGAACTGAAGTGGTGCACGCTGTGGTGCAGCCCGTACATGCCGTTCTGGTGACTCGGCGTCCCCGTCAGCAGTGCTGCGCGGCTGCCACAAAAACATAACAAAGCAGTGCACTCATACTAGAATAACTCACTACGTGTAACTAATATTTTTAAGTTTAAGACAAAATGTTTCTGGCGCTTTCGCTTCCGCAACCAACCACTGCCACGACACGCTCGCTTCGCTCGCTCGGCTCATGCGTTGTGCAACCTAACATAACATAACCAAGTGGACCTTTTCCCACGTAGGATGTATAAAAACAAGTGAAGTAAAAATTCTCGTATGAATTATTTGGATAATGGTGTGATTGTGTATGTGATGTGAATGTTTCCCACGACACAAGTCATCTAACTTACTGTGGGGCTATGAGTGTGAAGGCCTTTATGTACAAACATAAACGCCTTTACACTCATAGCCCAATAAAACATAAGTTTTACTGTCTGCAGTCCGTGGATAGGCGAAAATGTGTTTCCCTATAATTATACAATCCTCACGCTTTCAAGGCACGACCCGAGCTACGACTTTTAGGCAAACGTGTCTTAAGACCGTAACAGTAAGATAGGGATCTAACATTTGTATAGCTTGAATTAAAAAATTGTAAGCACCACGCGTCGTCATATCGACGTATTCTTTGTTTTTTTTTATACGGGATAGGCAAACATTTGACCACTACTTCACCTTATGGTAAGTTACAGGACACAATATTTTTAATATACCAGCCCTTGGTACATACCTTGGTGAGCAGCTACTGACAGACGTGAAGGCGTTGTTGAAGATTACCCCACGTCGCGCCAGAGCATCGATGTTGGGCGTCTGACAGATCTTGTTTTCGTAAGCACCGATTTCGAATCCACCATCATCAGCTGTCGACATATATTTTTATTTCGTAACTAATTAGGCCAGTTCTTCAAAAAATAATTGGTGGTCTGTCAGAGGCATTTAACATCTAGATCATACAAGCAAATCATTTCTTTTCTGGCCTTGGGAGATATAATAATGAAAGAAACTTTGCAAATAGTACCTAACCGTTTAAAATGAAATCGATCTTAGAAAAATATTTTTTTTGATTAAGCGAAGCGAGATCTCTAAGTTGATTTGGATGGTTCAGCACATAGTCCATTCGTCCGTTCATCTGTCGAGGCATTTAACGTCTAACTAAACCATAAAGTTACCTATAGGCTCGATGTCTTGTAGGTAACTTGGTTCTATGCTGTATATAATTTTAGTGTTTAGTTTAAGGAAATATATTTGCCCATAGGTAGAAGTTTAAAAAAAAACTAAACCATTATAAGAAAATAACTTTAAATTCTCACAAAATGGGTTAAGCTGTGGCCCAAACCTAAAAATCATTCAAAAATGTAATAGTAGTTAGTAATTATTAGATGAATGTATTTGCTGAAATTAAGTTTGGCACATCTTTTAATTACATATTGGTCGTATAGTATCTATCGCGGCCAGTAATAACACTCCCATCCCTAGCTTTGATGGAATAAGCGTTTAATTCTAGACCTAGCGTGTTTACCATCCTCATCTACAACTACATCCACTCATCATCAGCAGATTATGGTCAAATGCTAGCCTATGAGCTCAAAGAAAAAAGAAAATTTGACAATAACATTTGTTTGATTTCATTTTTATCAATGTACTGTCATCTATTGTCATTTGTCTAAATCGAAATTTAACGGAGTGATTACATTCTCTTCGCGATTTCAGAGAAACAAAAGATAACAAATATTAAATATTTGGAACACTTACCAAGAAGTATAAGAACGTTGCGTGGTTTATCTGATAATACTGTTGCCGCAACTAATAAACAGAGTAATAAAACGAAAACCATTGCCGGTGCGCTCGCCATCTCGCCGATAACAACACCCTCCTCGATCGTTTGACGTGTCCCAGTGAAGTGTTGGCACTTTGCGGCATCTGCCGGCGTTCTACTTATTGAGCACCTTCACTTGGCTCCAAATTCAAAACCTAGAGTAATAACTTTATTTCAAAACTGTATCGCGTAAATTTTTTTCGAACATTGACGATGGCGAATCGAAAAAACATTTTGTGTTTGTTCGACGTGGACGGCACTCTAACTAAACCACGCCAGGTAATAACGGAAGATCTAAAGAAGTTTCTGTTACACGAGGTGAAACCGCGAGTGTCGGTGGGCCTCGTCAGCGGCTCCGATTATGCAAAGATAGTTGAGCAAATGAGTGGCGACGAAGTAGCAGAAAAGTTTGACTACGTTTTCTGCGAGAATGGTGTAGTTCAATACAGGGCAGGCAAGCTTATCAGTACTGAGAGCATCTTAGGCCGTCTGGGGGAGCAAACCTTACAAAAAGTAATAAATTTTGCCCTAGGCTATATGGCAAGGTTGGAACTACCAGCCAAAAGAGGAAATTTCGTTGAGTTCCGTTCCAGCATGATCAACATATGCCCAGTGGGGCGCTCCTGCAGCCAGGCGGAGCGGGATGAGTTTGTGCTCTTTGATAAACAGCATAACATTAGGCAACAGTTTGTGGATGCTCTCGAAAAGAACTTCAGTGATTCAGGGCTTAAATTTGCTCTTGGAGGACAAATTAGTGTGGATGTATTTCCAGTAGGATGGGATAAGACTTATTGCCTCAACCACATTGCTGACCAGAACTTTACAGATATACACTTTTTTGGTGACAAAGTTGATGCTGGCGGCAATGACCATGAAATTTACAATGACCCTCGGACCATCGGATACAAAGTCACATCTCCTGAGGACACCAAAGAACAACTTACTCAGTTACTCGATATTAAATCATAACAAATAAGCTGATTTGTGATACAAAATGTGATTGTTTTTGTAATTATAAGTGAAACTTTTACTAATGTATTTACTTTGTTGTTTTTATATTTATAAGGAATAAATGGGCCATCATTCTTTCAGTACATATTGTGCTTATCAGTCACATAAAAATTTACAAAAATGATTACGTGAATACTTGCATTGAATGGTAACAAGTACACCAAACATCAATTATCTACTGATAACATAATTATGTTTACTGTGTGAAATCATTTTGTAAACATTCAAATAATTCACATTACATACCTTGACATTAAAATGTCTAATTTGTTGCCTTTTTTTCCTCCTCGTTAAGTCGATACCCCAATATTGGGGGTAGTGATCAAATCATGGTATCACCCTTCCTTTAATGATCTTCCAACTGTTCAGACTTTACGTAACATGTTAAATGTCAATATCAGAGATGCTAGTGATGAAAGTGAGGTGGAATTTAACTTTTAAAATATAATATTTAATATTACTTCAGTATGAATAAAACTACAACTTAATACCCAGTATTGTAGTGTGACAACTAGAAAGACTGTTTTGCACACTATATACAGTTTGAGGTGTATTATGGTTACATATAAATAAATACTTTTATTCAGATAGCTTATAAAACAGAAAACTCATAAATATTACTAAATATACACTAACTGAATTAGACAATATCTATTAGGTATATGATAGAATAATAATAGTAATATATTATTTGTTTGTTATTTACATTATTTTAAGTGCACATTAAATTTGTTGGATAAATACATTTGAATATTTCGGGAATAGTAATAAAATCACTGGATAACAAGGTAGTAAAAACAAGTTTAATAAATATCATTTATAAAAAATAGCAATATCCATCCCTAATAATTATATTTCATTACTGAATATAATATATTATTATAAGATTCCTTAATAGTATTCAGTTTATCTTATTATTATCATAAACATAAGATAATAATACGACGTAACCCAAAAATGACATGTTAAGAAATAACTCCCAACCACATTATAATAAACAATTATTTAACTACAAAATTATTAACAGCACATGTTTTTCATATAAAATATACAATGTGTACAAAAAAATCTTAGGTATTCTAAAATTATAGAAATGGTAACAAGTACACTAAAGATCATTTCATCATCATTCTTATTGATTTGAGTTAATGGTGATGTTCAGTGCCCCTCATACACCGGCTTTCTCTTTTCCATGAATGATATCATTCCTTCTTGTCTATCTTTAGTGGGAATGTTTATTTCATAGCATTTCTGTTCCACCTCATAGCCATCTTTGATGCTGAGCTGGACACCTTCGTTGATGGCTTGCTTGGCGCAGCGTAGGGCTATTGGAGCATTTGGTATGATTTCCCTGGCCAGGTCTAGTGCTTTTTCAAATGCCGCATTCTTGTTGCTATTTTGTGGCACTGCATGGTTTACAATACCTGTAAGTAGAAGATCAAATCAGTTTAGTCATGTGTTTGGCTACTTTCCAAGCAATTTTTCTGACTATTTAATTAAAGGGCTTTTTAATGAGATTTTAAATAATTATTGTAGGTTAAATCTCAGGCATATTTCCTATTGATTTTTATAGTATTAGCCGTACAAGGCAGAACTAAAGTAGGTTCAGCTGTTGAAGCAATAGGGCATGACACCCTGCCCAAGAGCCTGCCTGGCTGTGGGTTAAACCACATTCTATGTGATAATTCTACTTTCTTTTAATATTAAAGATAATTCTGTAAATATCTAGGTTGACTGAGATGGATTGATAACTTTCCATTAACAATCTATTTACTGTTAATATCATAATCTTATTATACATTTTAGCCAACATTGATTTACCTAGATTCTTTGCTTCACTTCCTCCGACAACCCTGGATGTGAATATCAGCTCCTTGGCAATATTGAGATGGACAACACGGGGCAGTCTCTGGGTACCACCAGCTCCAGGTATCAGACCGCGACCTGTCTCCACGAGTCCAAGCTTGGCTGTCTCGGCTGCTATCCTGATGTCACAGGCAAGAGCCAGCTCTAACCCGCCTCCTACTGCCACTCCTTCAATTGCTGCTATTGTGGGCATGGGCAAATCTTCTATTTCAATGAATGTCCCTCTCAACCCACGGACAAATCTTGCAACTTCTTCATTTGTCATCTTAAATCGTTCCTTTAGGTTAGCTCCTAGAACAAAAATTGCTGTCAAACAAAAGGGTCAAAATAATTCCTGATTAAATTTTATTCATGTCTTTGGCCATTTCCACCTGCACAGAAGATTCCGGGAACTAGACTGTGTAATATGACAACAGACAAATTGGTATCTTCTCTGATCATTTGGTTGACTTCTTTCATTGCATCAAGCAGTTCGAATCCGAGCGCGTTTCTATCCTTGGGGCTATTGAGACCGTAGATAGCGATTCCGCTATCGGCACCAGTTAACTTCTGGAATGCCACGGGCCCCACGTTATCAGATTGCTGCAGCGTCTGCGTCGCCAGGTATCGAGCATTCGCGATACTTTTAGTTATAACGTGGAATGTATGCAGCCTCGGTATCAACATTTTGAAAATATGTCAATAATCAGTAATCACAAACACTAAATGCTTGATAATTGCTAGGTGTAGTAACACTGTAACAGGAGTGCTTCAAATTTATGAATTTTCGGGCAACCTTATCAAATACTATGATAAACACTGATATTAATTAATATCTCTCTCAAAAACAAGCAAATACATAGGGCCGCCACCACCGCCAATATTAGCTTTTTATTCTACCTTTGATCTTTATTTTTAGATTTTTACATTGACATTGCAAACTTTGTTATATTAGTCAAGTAATTAATCAAGGTTTTATATTTCTTAAAAGTTTTGAGGCAATAATTAAAAAAAATAGCGTTGTTGATCAATTTGAAATATTTTCCAAAACATGTGTGATAATTACTTCCGAGTATTAATGTATAATAAATAGATAGTTCGTGAACGTGCATGATTGTAGGCAAATCAAACAATTATGCAATAAATAAATAATAAATAAATATATATATCTCTATGGAATTATGCCTTGCAAGGATTTTGTTGCTAAAGTAATAGGATGGATAACTGACAAGTGACAACCGTAAGTTTGTTTCCTATCTCGATGGCCTTAGGTAGGTAGAGTACTAGCTACTAGCTTAGAGTACTTTGTATATACTAGAATATTTATCTATTTATGCAATTATATACATACATATACTCATACATATAGAAAAAAGATTATAATTATATATAATATATTATATTTGATATTGGCTTCGCAATCTTGTACATTTGCCAGTGTCAAGTAATAATACATTTCAAGTGTTTTATATTAAAAGTCCTAGTCACAGTCAAAGTCAAGTAAATCAGTCAAGGTCCAGTCATAGTTAAGTCATGCCCCATTGGAGTTTTGGAGTTGAGGTGAAAATTACGTTTTGCAACTTTGTATGATTTGCCTACACTTATGCACGTTTACTAAGTATTAACGGTTAATAATCTACCATTATTGCACATTAACACTCGAAGATTCATAGATTTTGGAAATTTATACATAATCAACAACGCTATTTTCCCTTTCGCTACATAACTCAGATGATTTTAGCTTTCGCTCCAAAACTACAATAGAAAGTCAGAAACTTTATGGCACCGGTATAAAATGTTCCTCTATGACCGTGCCTTTTTACTTGACTTTGGACTGTGACTTCATTACGTCTTGTGAGTACAAATGAATTATCTTTATCTTTAGGACCATTATGAAAGCTCTCAAATAAACCATATATTATTTCTTATATATTTATGATTTATTTTACCTAAGGAAATAAACTTTTATCTTTTGTTGTCAATAAAGAGTTTTTGTGTTGTATATTAATTATCTCATGACATCGATACACAAAAATTGCGGAGCCATAATATTTAAAAAATCTTATTGCAGTCTCTTGTAAGCTATGGTCTTGAAATGAATTAAAAAAAAGTAAAAATCTCTTGTTCAGTTAAGTTCTTATATTTTACGACCAATAATGCACGGCCTGATAATGTACGAACAATAATTTGCAACCAATATTTCGTGACCTGGTTTTAAATTATTAGGTTGTACAATGCGGGCCGTACATTATTGAATGTGAAATAACAACAGGGACCGATTTTGTACAGCCGATAATACGCAGTTAGGAAAACGCAACCAATATTTGTATTCAATGTACACAAAATATCCTGTCGTGCAATACTGGCCGTACAATATAGGTTGGAAAATATTAGCACGAGCTGATAATGTACAGCCAATAATGCACGGCCGATTATTTATTTACAAACGAATTGACCGACCGAGATATGACGAATTATATATTGTTCATTTTTATTTCATATGTTTTTTTCTTGTTTTGAGCGCTTCCACGGCCGCTGCCGCGGCACGCTCGCTAAGCTCGCTCGGCTCGCGCTTTGTTATGTCGCAGTTCAAACCTAACCTAACTAAGACTTCATTACTTTGTCTATGGTTGGCTTCTAATTATTGGCTGTGCAATACTAGCCGTACAATATCGACACGGAGTGATTTTACGCACAGCCTGATATTTGGAAGCCATATACATGAATGACTGGCTGTACATTATCGATACGAAACGATTTTGTACTGGCAATAATTGGAGGCCCGGGAATGCACTGGCTAATATCCACGAGTTCATGATCATGAATTATCATAGTGTGTATAATTGGCTGTACCAAATCGGGCCGTAAAATATCGGGTCGTACATTATCGTCTCCCGTTTAGTTGACTACTAGCTTTTGCAGTTGAAAAAGAGGATAATTAAACCGAGTGATTATTACATTATCTTTGAGGATAGTAATATACTAACTAAATGTTAGATGATATTTGATATCTGTCTGGTATTGTTATGAATATCATCATGAGAAACTTTGATACCTATATTGAATCTTGAATGCAAGAATTATAATTTGGAACATCGGGAATATTCGGAAACACATTTATTTGGTAGAGTTTCTTGTTATTATTACTGATAGGTATGATGGGCACAAGATGGGCATCACAGGGCATGGTCTCTCAATACAGTGGTCATCTCCGACACCGCTGATCGCTGGGGCTGATAGTATTTTTTGCATCTCCCTATCTGTCCACCCAAGTGATAGATGAATAAGATATTTTATACTCAAGGGGGTCACAAAATAAAAACTCAATTATAAATTTCATCAAACCGTTACTATGACTAAATCAAGAGGCAGGGATTCTACAATTCTTTGTAAATGAAAATGTTCAAATAAATAATATTGTGTTGTATCAATGTTGCAAAAATTTGCTTGAGTTCGTATGACATCTTCAAAGAAAACTTAGTAATCGGCAGGGGCACCACATGCAGGTGATGTCGGCTCGATGCTATAATGTCCTTGTTCGATTTGTTTACCACAGAGTATATAGATTATTAAAGTAAAATTGGGTGTTTCCACAAGGAATTAAATTTCATCGTGGTCTAACCACTTTGTATAAAGTACTTTCATGGGCTAAGTGCAGTCCTATACATAAAACGAACTTGGCAACCTTATTAGACCGTAAGCTCGAAATGTTCTTAAAACTCAATTTACTAATTCTAACTTGTCTATTTCACTCATTTTCAGCTACTCCACAATGAAAATCGATCATTATAGTGTACAGCTCGACTCAGATACAAACATCACCCTCAAAGTGTATCTATTCAAAAACGTTCAGAATGTTGAAGATATCAGACAGTACATTATCAAAGGGGAATGGAAATGTGCTGTTATAAAGCCCAGCTTAGTTCTAGACCCGTTCCAGTTGGCAGTCGCTGCTAATAAAGCAGTGCTAGCAGAGAAACTTAGCTCGATGGTGACTCGAACAGTTTTTGCTGAGATTCTATTTAACTTGTCACTTTCTAAGAATATTTCACAGAGTTTGAGCAAATTTGGCATAGAGAAGGATCAAGAACTGTTGGTTTGCTTTTTGACATCTCCAGAGGGTGATAATAGTCAAGCAATTATCGACCAGATAGTCGGAGACGTTTGTCCAATAAAAGAGCTCAGCGACTTTACTAATTTCAAGGAATTGAAACAAGTGTATAAACTAAATGACTTAAAATGTGAAGATAAAATGCTTGATTTAATAGTAAGTAAAATGGTTACTAAAAGTTTTGTATCACATTAGGTTTCACTGACTTAATAATATAATTAAACTATTACACTTTTTAAATTGCATTTTATTTAACAACAACAATTAATATGTAAAATGTACATTACAATTATACAAATTATGTAAAAGCGACAAATCAACCTAATTATTGACTTTGCAATAATTACAATTATCCAATTATCATTAAATTGGCAACTGTCATAATTTGTTCCTATTGATGACAATTTTAATATAATATATCTTAACACTTCTTTCTGAAGGCACCAAATTAAATAAACAATTGTTTTGAAAATGTAGCCTTTATCACAATAATTACTATGACATAAGAGTACATTGAAACTGTTAGATGTCAATTCATTTAACAAATAGTTGTGTGGTAACACATTTGATCAATAAAAGTTCCATTAGTTGACTATTATCATTAAATGCTGGTTTCATCACTTAAACCTATAGCTACCGACAATTTCAATCATTAAATCAGAACCTTATACCTTATGAAATGAACACAGAGGTTGTCTTATGAACAAAATCTTATAATTTAAAATGGCATCTGTGTAATTACTTAAGTTTTAGGAACTTTCTGCAACTTACTCATCACAAAATTTAATTCATGGAGCAACAAAAATAACTTATAATTTCTTGTACAAAATGTATTATATAAAATGCGGGTTACTAAAATTACCAGAAAAATATAAGCTTATTTACTATACAACACTGAATGATGATACAATATCTAGATGTGTGACAATGTTGTAGCACCCCTTTGAACACTCAATTTGTTGAACCGTGCACAGCCTCGCTCGGTGGACTTGCGATGTGGCCTGGCGTGCTGGGAAGCAGCTAACTTAAACCTTAATCAATAGTTAGGAATATATTTCAAATTAAGTATTTGTTATATTGGCAGCAGCGTTTGTTTAAGAATAACTTATGTTATAAGTAGTAAATTGGTTGGGATTGGATTTACAATAGCGGTTTATTTAGCAATCATTATGATACGCTGAAATTATGTTTAGATTGGTGGTATAATTAGCAGCGATGCCCATAATAATATATACAAAACACTAGTCTATTAAAAATCAACCAAAGCTATTAAATAATTATACTACAGGTATTGCATTTGTGGCATGTAAGAATTATAAGCGTTTTTTAACATTAATTATATACAAAATCATAAAAAAAATATTTTCTTGCTTGTGATTGTTAATAATTATATTCACTTCTGTACGAAGCAACTTGATTAGGTGGAGTGTCAGTTCGGATCGATAGTAATCAATAATCATTACTCGATTGTTTGTAGAATAAATAATTACGTATATACAATGTTTATGTATGTAATATTGTTCGAACCTACATCGGTAGGTACACTATTTATTCAGAATTACAAAAATTGGTGGATGAATTTGATCATATTTATTTGTCAAAATGAATGCGGTGTGTTTTTAAGAATGCGACGCTCCCCGGCTCTCTGCGATAACCCTCATGATAAATTCTGCTCGGACCAGTCCGATAACAATTTAATTGTAATAGATTGTACGCCGTTAAACTCTTTAAATTGTAAAGAGCAGACTTAACAACGCACACGTCTAGCGGAGACCTAAAATTCATCATATCTTTATTACTTCAGACAGACACAATTTATTAAGGATTTCAACCAATAAAGATGAAAGGACGATGGTGAATTTGCGTTTAAGATAGTGGACTGGCCGGGTGCCGGGACTGCGGACACATAGTATTCCGTTTTGTATTTTTTCACTTGCCGGGGCATGAAGCGCCGGCGCAGCGGGTGCCTCGCGGTTCGAGTTATTACATAATAAAAGCTGTACAATTGAAACAATTTGTTCACGAAATAATGTTCATGTAACCCGTTGTTTACACATAAAGCTAAGAGGAGCAACATGTACTCCGGTAACCGGTCCACAGGTCGGCGCCCGCGCCCGCGCCCGCGCGCCGCTAGTGGAAGGGCAGCGAGCGCGCGAGGCAGTAGAGCGAGGGTCACCGCCGCGACTCCGCCACGTACACCGACACCGTGGAGTCCTTCGAGCCCACGCCCAGCGCGCACCTGCAACGCAACCGGACTCAGCGGGACTCCTCGACACTCGATTCTGGCTCGAGATGTTTTTTAGTAATACACAAAATGTGATACGTGCTAAATTATGTGCTTTAAAATACTGCGATATATCACAGTACCACCATTTTAAAATATTTATATTTTTTTTGTCGAAGCAACCTTTTCGACTAAGCTTTCGTCTTGATGAATCACAAATAAATTCCAGAAATTTGAATACGATACTAATATACAGTTAGGATGACATGTTTAGATACAAGCGCCCGTAACGAACATGTTTGAAGGGAGGAACGATGCCGTCTAAAAAAAAATGGTCGTCTGTAAAGTCGGTTTACGGATGATAATTTTACGTGAAAACGTCATAAGAAAACATCGAAGTTTAGGCCGATCGTGCCTCTCTATCGCTCGTTCCGCGCTCTCGCTCGCACGCTCTGGCTCAGGCGGAACGTGACACTTTTTCGTGCGTGCAGCCGCTGTTCATCGATTTATAAGACGTTATCACGTTAAAAATGTACGAAATAGTCGAGTAGGTAGGGGAGCACTGACCGCAGCGGGTGGAAGGCGAGGCAGGACACGGGCCCGATGCGCGCTCCCATGAACCCCTCGTGGAACTTGATGGTGTTGAGGTGCGCGCCCTTCAGGTCGTAGATGCTGATCGACTGGTTCACGGACCCGCTGCAACAATACCACACTTAGCGCCGCCCGACGATCGAAACACGTGGCTCCACCACTCCACTTATGTCATGTCTAGAGTGAATAGGTAAAACATTTGGGAAATCGAGCACCTAATACTACATAACAATTAAAAGTTAACGGTGTAGGAGTTGATATTCAGCGCATTATAATTACATTTTAAAGAAATATTTATTCTTACCCAACCATCGCTATACACCTTGGAAAATATAATGCATGATCGGAAAAATATGAACACAAATACATATTAGGAAGCCATGTACATAGTTCTAATACTAGACAAACGCATAATATAGTAGTAAACGCGTTTGAAAATATTTTATAAGTTGACACTGGCTAAATGCAGATTGCGGAGCCAAAATAAAATAAAAACATTCATGAGTACCTCAACGGGGCCCACGAGACTAAAAAAATTAGAATATTGAATTGTTCTTCCTGGGTCTCTCGCCCAGTTGATCTGGGGTCGGGCCCTCTCGTAACTTCTCGACAGGATTCGCGATTGGAAGTGGTCGGGGTTACTAGGACGGTATTGTGGTGCGGCCTGTTGCGGGCCTGTTAGTAGACTGACCAGGCGAGCAGGCTGGCGCGCGGGTGCACGTCGACGGCGGCCAGCGGGCCGGGCGCGCGCACCAGCGTCACGACCTCCATCTTGCGCGTGTCGTAGATGCGCACCTCGCCGTTCACGCTGCAACAACACCACCGGTGTATCGATCTACAGAATCTACGCTCTAATTTGATAACGGTAAAGATCATTTATTTGTAAAATATGCGTTTGCATACAAGTGGCATGCTTAAATGCAGGGTGTTGTAAAATGTAGTCAGTGTCTGTACTTGACATATAACATTTATTGTATCCTGGACTTATAATAAATACAAGAATTAAACAATTATTACCTATTAAGAAAAATAGTCACAAGCAATTACTGAATGTTTTTTACTAGGCAAAATGTAAGCGCGAGATCAAAGTTATCAAACAGGCATCATGGTGTGGAGACGCAACGTATATGTGTAGTCACCGGGCGGTGAGCCCGGCGTGCATGTGTGTGTGCGTGTATGACTGACCAGGCGGTGAGCACGGTGTGCAGGTGTGTGTGTGCGTGTATGACTGACCAGGCGGTGAGCACGGTGTGCAGGTGTGTGTGTGCGTGTATGACTGACCAGGCGGTGAGCACGGTGTGCAGGTGTGTGTGTGCGTGTATGACTGACCAGGCGGTGAGCACGGTGTGCAGGTGTGTGTGCGCATGTGTGACTGACCAGGCGGTGAGCACGGTGTGCAGGTGTGTGTGCGCGTGTATGACTGACCAGGCGGTGAGCACGGTGTGCAGGTGTGTGTGCGCGTGTGTGACTGACCAGGCGGTGAGCACGGTGTGCAGGTGTGTGTGCGCGTGTATGACTGACCAGGCGGTGAGCACGGTGTGCAGGTGTGTGTGCGCGTGTGTGACTGACCAGGCGGTGAGCACGGTGTGCAGGTGTGTGTGCGCGTGTATGACTGACCAGGCGGTGAGCACGGTGTGCAGGTGTGTGTGCGCGTGTGTGACTGACCAGGCGGTGAGCACGGTGTGCAGGTCGCTGCGGCGCACGGCGGCCAGCACGGGCGCGGCGTGGTGGTGCAGCGAGTAGAGCGGCTGCGGCGCGCGCTCGTCCCAGGCGCGCACGAGCCCGTCCTGGAAGCCGGCCAGCAGCGCGTGCCGCGCGCCGCGCCACAGCGCCGTGGCGGCCGCGCCCGAGCCCGTGGGGATGTCGCGCGCCAGCAGCTCGGCCTGCGCGTCCCACAGCCGCACCGACGTCGCCGCGCCCGCCAGCGCCAGCGACTGCCGCCGCGCCGCCCAGCGGACCAGCGTGCCGGCCGGCGCCACGTGCGCGCCGCCGCCCACGCCCCCCGCCGCGCCCGCGCCCGCGCCGCCTGTTCCATTCACTCGATTCACATTTTGAACGACTCTACAGTTTTAGTTACAGTTTATACATTGTATCCAGTTTAATTTTTTAATGAATCCAGTTCAATTTTAATTCTAAAATAGTTTTGATGGAGGCACGCGATGGAGGTATTGAAAAAACGCAAAATGAGTGTTTCGTGCAGTGAACATGTTAAACGATTTGTGATATGAACATAAATCCACTGACGGGATGCGTACACTTAACGATAATTTGTAATTAATAGTTCAAAATAAAATGATTTAACAGTAGGAGTTATCATTACTTTATTGTCATTCGCCTTACATTGTCCGCTCGATCACAGACGGTAAAGTTCTACAAGGATTTAACCGAAAGTAGCATACATAGAAAAACGGAACGACTATCTCTCCCGATGGTAAGCGATAATGTACAGTGCGACAAGGATCTCTTGGCAGTCGGTGACAGCTGGAATTAACGCCGTCAACTTGAAAAGTGACAAATCGGTTAGTCCGTCTGTGGCTGTATACAGGATTACCAGGTTTTTAGTGAAGTTGAAATTAAAACGGGCAACAATGCATATATTTGACGACAACTACTTAATTTCAAAAAATTCTTTAACCCCATTCTAATAAAATAAATATTATATTATATGAAACGAGAATCTGACCATCGCTATTTTAACTATTAGAAGAAAAAAATGTATGATCAGTAAAAAAATAAATATATTTTGATGACCACTCCGTCAAAATTAAATAAAACTCACATTTATTTCTTTTTTTTTAAAATGGTACATTTTTTATATACGGGCCAATTGCCTATATTTCCTAAAATTAAACCAAAATTACAGCAAAGACCTAAGTTATTTACTAGGCATCGAGCCACTTGATTGCGATAGTGTAAACTTCTTGTATTTTCATAAAGGGAGATTTCATTAGCTTGCGACCTCTTTGTATGAGGAAACAACTTCCTTATCCGAGGCAAAAACAACGCGCCGCAGCAAATGTCAGTCAAGCGCCACAAGATCCTTGTCGCACTGTAGTTTTAGTTATTCTCGAAGGTATATTTAGCTAGTTAGGTGCGGTTAGGTGATGCGGTGCGGTGACTCACAGTGGTCCTGTTTGTTGGCGGCAGCCTGCTTGTCCTCCCCCGAGCTGAACTGGTCCGACACCAGCTGCGCTAGACCTGCCGCAACAACACACGTCTCTGACGTCACTATACGCTACTCAGTGGCTACTCTGTGGACCTATTCAGAACAAACATTCTTCCAGTCTTTTGATATGGTACAAGGCGGCGAATCAACATGGCCGTATCATCCAACACGGAGTGTTCCGCGTTTGCATCACGTCGCATTTTTGTGAGATAAAAGTAAAATACCATATTTCATTATAAATTTTCCAAATATTATCTGCTTTGAACAACAGATAAGGTTACGAATTAGAACTCTGTATTTCTTAAACAAATTGGGTAACTGAGTTACAGCGGGTTCTAATAACTAATTCAATATCACTTATGTTTGTGCATTTAAATATTTGCACTTTTAAAAACCAGAGTAATAAATAAATACCACTAACAAATACCAAGCGTGAGTGCAACTATAGCAACTAGATTTTGTGTTCATAAATATTTATAAAAAAATTGGCAAATATATGTTTGTTTAATAAGCTCGTTATATATGTCTACTTTATTTATAATTTGGCTATTAACTTTTAAGAAAACGGAATTAATTGGCAGATCTACCGCAACTAGAAGATGGTGATAGGGTGATTAAATGAATGGTGTGATGAGGGCGAATGAAAGCATCTACGAAAAGCAAAGGTTATCAAAATCACAATCACTCGCAGTCACAGTCCCAAGCGTGATGTAGGTAAATAGGAAACGGTAGACACTCGCGGCATCTAACTCACTGCAGAGCGGCCGCAGTAGGCACTCGTGGCTCGTACTCACTGTAGAGCGGCCGCAGTAGACACTTGTGGCTCGTACTTACTGTAGAGCAGCCGCGGTAGACACTCGTGGCTTGTAGTGACTGCAGAGCGTGCGCGGCAGACATGTCGGCGTGTACTCACTGCAGAGCGTGCGCGGCAGACATGTCGGCGTGTACTCACTGTAGAGCGGGCGCGGCAGACATGTCGGCGTGTACTCACTGTAGAGCGGGCGCGGCAGACATGTCGGCGTGTACTCACTGTAGAGCGGCTGCGCGGCAGACATGTCGGCGTGTACTCACTGTAGAGCGGCTGCGCGGCAGACATGTCGGCGTGTACTCACTGTAGAGCGGCTGCGCGGCAGACATGTCGGCGTGTACTCACTGTAGAGCGGCTGCGCGGCAGACATGTCGGCGTGTACTCACTGTAGAGCGGCTGCGCGGCAGACATGTCGGCGTGTACTCACTGTAGAGCGGCTGCGCGGCAGACATGTCGGCGTGTACTCACTGTAGAGCGGGCGCGGCAAACATGTCGGCGTGTACTCACTGTAGAGCGGGCGCGGCAGACATGTCGGAGTGTACTCACTGTAGAGCGGCTGCGCGGGCGGCGGGCGGTAGTCGGGCGCGCGGCGCACGTCGAGCGCGCGCCAGGCGGCCACGAGGCGCGGCTCGGGCGCCGGCCGGAACACGGCCAGGTGGCCGGCGTGCGAGGCCGCCGCCAGCAGTGCGTGCTCGTGTGCGTCCAGGTAGGCGAGCGCCGTGACGCGGCCCCAGGCGCGCGACCAGCCGCCGCCGCACAGCTTGGCGCCGCTGCCCCAGTCCCAGATGCCGAAGTTGTCCTTGGACGCCACGGCGGCGTGCTGCTCGAACGGGTGGAACGCCACCACGCCGGGCGGCAGCGGGCAGCGCGAGTGGAACGCCTGCGTCTCCAGCCGCGGGGGCTTCGCGCCGCGCAGCGCTGCACGCACATACGGGGCAAACCATAAGCTGGAAACTCGCCAATAAGGCTATCGTGCCGTACCCTATCAAAAGCCTTGGAAATGTCTAGCGAGACCGCAAGTGCTTCGCCGCCGAGACCTCGCTCCATATGCGAGTGGCATATGCGAGAAGGTCTCCCGTTGACCGGTTCGGGCGGAACCTATATTGCCGGTCACTCGGAAGGTCAGTGCTCCTCCTAGCTCGAGTAGCACTGACCTCGCTTCAGTGCTCGGTACGAGCTTGAGGCTCTTGAAATAATAGAACGCGGGGCCGAGAGACTTATAGGTGAACAGTTGATCGACGCCGACGTAAGGGTCCAAGGCCTGGAGCCTCGTCGCAAGGTTGCAAGTTCGTCCGTCATTTATAGGATACATTTCGGCGAGGGTGCCCCTGAATTGCATGACCCGATTCCTCCGTTCCCTTTCTACCATCGGAAAATCGGATGTACAGTCACGAGACATCGATTTATGGTAGATATTCCAACACCGCGCACGAAGCGTTTTACTTCCACATTCATCGTGCGCACCGCAAAGGAGTGGAATTCCTCGCTCGAGCCGTGTGTTTCCCGATAGGTATAATATGGGAGTCTTCAAGTCCCGAGTGAACATTTATCCCATCAGGTGAGCTAGGGGTCGAACGTTTTCCTACCGAGAATAAAAAAGAACTAAAATTTTGATGTCGACCAAATGTTCTCTTATACACTTAATCAATATGTAAATTTTATATACTTTAATCGTTCTATCGTCTTCGGCCATTACATAAGAATTTTGTAACCCTGAAGAATAGGAATTTAAAAGCGGCGATATGTATCGCACGTCCATCAGTATGTGATTTGTTGAGGGTGCGTGTTGTGTGTGGTGTGTTGTGTTGCTTACCGTCGGCGTCCCGGCGCAGGCTGCGGTTCCTCTTGCGGCGCCAGGCCTGCTCGTGGCTGGCGCGGGCCTCCACGTCGGGCGGCGGGCGCTCCAGCCCGCGCGCCAGCTGCCCCGACGCCCACTCCACGAACGAGCTGCTCACTATCGCCTTCTTCGCCTGCTGACCTGCCGCACGCCCCCCGTCCCCCGGTTAGGCTCCATTTACACTTTGACGAGCCCGCGTCCCCGGCGAGTTAACTCGTTGTTTTCATTTATATGACCGAAGCGAGTTAAGTAGGATTTTGTCGGTTAAGCTCGGTCAAAAAGACCGCGATCCTATTTTGCGGCTGGTCCGGGGCGACGGAGCCCCCTCTCTCGAGTTTCCCGGCCCCCGCCGCCATATTTGGCGGGCGCGGCGGGTAGGGTAGACGGGCGCCTCTCGGACGGTTCGTAAGTCAGTGTAGCACGTAAATTGTAATCGAGTAATTAGACATCGATTTTCTGGATCGAAGAAAAGTTTCGGAGGACCGGATCCTCTTCGAGTCGAGTAAAATATTAACGCGACCGGCCTTCTTTTCCGAACGGCAACTTACGACTACTACGTTCGGCCGCTCCTTCCCACTCGCAACTTATTACTTAACTGACCGATTTCTTAAATCGCTTTCGTACTCGTACAATACAATAATTATTTATTTACACACCAAATAAAAATTAAATTTCAAATAACACAGCGGGTTACACGAGTGAATTATATTGACGGGTAAATCGGCGGTTAGACCGGCGCCGACGGCCGTATCGGGGGTATCCCCGGAGACAAGGGGCGGGGGGCGCACGCCACTCACTAGAATTGGAGGAGGTAGAGTCGCGGTCCCTGGCGGCGCCGCTGCCGCCGCTGTCGCGGTCGCGGTGCGCCACCGAGTCCTCCGAGCTGGTGTGCGGGAGCCCCGTCTTGCCGCGCCGGCTTCCTGCACATACGCCCGTACGTTACCGACAACGGTATACATTTCCGTTTGTGACATGTACGTAGAGGAGGATGTGCTTGTTACCGTGCGGCAGCGTGCGCGCGTGGTCGTGCAGCGGCGAGGGCTGCGTGTTGGGCGACGGCGGCAGGCTGCTGCTGGCGCCGCCCGCCCGGGGCTCCGCCTCGCGCCCCACGCTGTCCACCTGCACACACACACACACACGCTCGGGTCACTAGGCGGGCGGCGGCGCCGGCGGCGCGGCGGCACGTACCTGGTTGGAGATGTAGTTGATGATGTCGTTGGCCATCTGCGCGACCTGCGGGTGCGGCTCCCGCGCCATCGCGCACAGGATGTTCCACAGCTTCATGTAGATGGACCCGAACCCTGCAAGGACCCCCGCGTTAACCGCACTGTTGAACTGATACTTTTCTGTATTAACCGACTTGTGAGCTTATTGTACTCGTTATGTAACGATGTCGTGTGTGCTTCTCGACGAGGAAAATAGTTGGCTTAGTTGGGTGGCGGTTGCCTTCTAAGCGGGGGTATCGGGTCCGATTCCCGGCGGGAACACCGGTTTTCTCCCCGAGGAAAATTTGTGCTTCTGGTTCTGGTTGTGATTGTGTGTGTGATGTGAACGTTTCCGGCCCCCACGACCCAAGTCGTCGAACTTAGTGTGGGGCTATGAGTGTAAAAGTGTTTATGTTTATGTCGCTCCTTGGGCTGCGAAGACACGGTGTTGACCCCCTAGAACAAAGTAGCCAAGTAAAAAATTTAAAGAGGTTCTTGTTTACTTTTGTTCGATGATTAATTTCCTAAAATGGTTTTTGCACAATGTAAAATGATTTTTGAATGTCGTCGTTCGAGGGCATTTAATTTAAATATAATAGGGAATATGCGTAATATATAAATGTAGGTCGTCCCGTAATATTTTCTTTAATATTTGTAGCTTATTATATTTTATATCAAACCTAAAAAATTTTTTTTTTATTATTATCGCTCGCCAGTACCTGCAGCCTAATTCTGTAAGTCAGCTTCATGGATGAGCGTCACGCCCATAGACAAATCTCAGCTGTTCAACCCACAGACTAAATAGCAATAAAAACCACCCAAGAAAGGCCAGCTGTTTTAGTCCACAGACAAAATAGCAATAAAATACACCAAAGAATTACGTTTCATTTCACCCATTACATTTCATTATACCCTATTTATGGAATCGAGTTCCTAAAAGTAATTGCTGAACTCCTTGGAAATAAATAGCTTTAAATAAATAAGAATCGACTGAATTTATTAAAAATAACCAACCATAAAAAAATATTAAATTTTAGGTGGTAAGCTTTAACGATACGAAAATAATTAACTTAAAACAACTTTAATTTGTCATGACTATTAACGTTAATATCTATTGTTTTAAAAAATTAAACACTCAAAAGAAAAGAGTGTTTACATTATCTTTGAAAAAGCACAAATTAAAAAGAAAACTAAAGATTAAATTATTATTTAAACTCAATATAAGGCCGGCATTAATTTGACATCAGCGAATTGTCTGATATCTTAAACTGTCCACGTAGTACTGAATATATGCTCTGTTGTCACAGAGCATGGGATTGGGAACTCGCTCGCGTTTTTACTAGACCTAGCGCCTTAGCCGTAAATATGTCATAACTATTGTTCAACAAATCAATTGGTAAATTTCCCAATTCGGGAGCACTACCACGAAAATATCTACCTATATACATGAAACGTAATTCATAGACAATTTCGCCACAAGTAACAGCGTGAGCAAATTTCATACTCTGTGGTTTATGTATTGTATTCTATTTGTTTTCTTTCGTTTTGGGTCGTTGAATCAGCTTGGTTTTTGACGCTATTATATCATTGTTGACAGGTTGGTATGTCACTTTTGATAGTTTTTTGATAGTTAATGACGCCCATCCATGATACAGAATACGGCAGCTGGACCGGTTTAAGATGTCGGCGGCCAAACGTTCGACGTTAATGATCGGTAGGATAACTTTCCTCTACGACAGCCCCGATCGGGTCGGGGACGTCACATTAAGAACGTCAAAGTGATCGCAAATAAAAGTGCCCAAAATATAGATACGTCGGAACCGACTCGATTGCATTTTCAAATAATTATTTTGATACCGAATGACTTTTTCACCGACGCGACGACGTATCAACGTGAACATACGAACAAAAGCATAATAAATGGATATTTTCTATCAAAGAAGTAGCCTTCAAAAGTCGGTCGTGTAGTAGTCGGAGCGGGTGTAGGCGTGTAGTGTAGTGTAGTGTAGTGTAGTGTGGTGTGGTGTGGTGTGGTGCACACGGACCGATGGAGGGCAGCGGCAGGGCGGCGGCGTGTCGAGGCGCGTGCGGGGAGCCCCTGCCGCCCGGCTCCAGCGCCTCCTGCCCCGTGTCCACGCGCCCGCCTAGCCCGGGCTGCTCCCTGCGCACAGTAGATAGTACATGGGGATAAATATTTGTATATATCTCTCTGGTACTAGCCAGAGGTTTCCGAGATTCGGTCCGTATAACCGCAAGGTTGGAAGGACCATGAGAGGTGGAAGGATGCTCCCTGCGCACACACATCTACTTCAAAGGGATACATATTTGTGGGACCCTCTGGGGCTACCATTGCCATCTAACATTTATTCGTTTTGCTTCATCTAAATAAGCGTACCGCTATGTCCTACCGTATATATTTTATGCTTATATCTAGTATTAAGAAAATGTGAGTCGCTTCTCCTCTCACCTTCTCTACTTTCCCTGATCTATTAAAATTATCAGTAATAAAGCCTGTTCATAAAAAGGGTAAAATAGATGAACTTGATAATTATCGCCCCATTACTTTAATACCAATTTTATCTAAAGTATTCGAAATATGTATATATAAAAGAACTAGCTGCGGCTTTGCCCGCGTAAGTCCCGGACCAGCCAGAATTCGGGGTTAAGAAGTAGCCTATGTCCTTTCTCAGGCTCTAGAGTATCTGTGTACCAAATTTCGTTTAAATCGGTTCAGTAGTTTTAGCGTGAAAGCGTAACAGACAGAGTTACTTTCGCATTTATAATATTAGTAAGGATTATAGAATTTTGTAGTAAATATAACATTATAACTTAGGAACAATTTGGTTTTCAAAAGCAAAAGTCCACTAGCTTAGCAGTATTTACGCTACTCAGCACAATCTTAACAAATATTAACAAAAATAATTATACAACAGGGCTCTTTTTTGACTTATCAAAAGCTTTTGATTTTGTTTCCCATGAACTTTTGTTAAAAAAGCTAGAAAATATTGGCATAAGAGGTCTTGCACATCAATAGATATCATCATATCTAAAAAACCGTAAGCAATGCATGGTTGTTAATAAAATAGAAAATAATGAGCTTACGTCTTACTCTTCCAGCTATAGAGAGAACAAATGTGGTGTTCCTCAGGGAAGCGTACTAGGACCGATATTATTCTTTTTATACATAAACGACTTTCCTTATATAATTAATCATATATGTATTCTGTTTGCAGACGATATTTCCGTTATTGTGACATCGGATAAACAAAATAACTCAATCTATAATCATGAAATGGACATTAATAATACTATTGACAAAATTATCGAATGGCTAGAACCAAGTAATCTAAAAATTTATCTTAATAAATCGAATTACATCCAATTTCATAAATCGAAGCACGCTAAGTACAATACCACTATGAACATAACTAAAATTAACGAGGTTACACAAACGAAATTCTTGGGTATAATTATTGACCAAGATCTAAATTGGAAAAATCATGTAGATAGCTTATGCAATAGGATAAACCAATTTGTTTACGCCCTGCGTCGAGTGAAAAGTATAACTAATAAAACAACCGCAATCACGTCTTATTATGCTCACATAGAATCAATACTACGTTACGGTATCTTTATATGGGGTAATAGTACGGATAAATATAGGGTATTTATTGCACAAAAGAAATGTATCAGAGCTATATGACGAGTCGTGTAAACCGTTATTTAAGGACCTTTGTTTATTGCCACTGCCATCCTTATACATCTATGATATATGTAATTTCGTCAAAAAATATAAGGATTTATTTAAGACAGCAAGTAAAAATAACTCAAGGTTAAAAAGAAACCAACATAGACTTGTGCTTGAAGACACCCCAAGATCAACAAAATTTAGTAATAGTTGTCTGGCCATGTGTGTACAAATTTATAATAAAGTACCTGAAGATATAAAAATACTTAATGAGAATTTATTCAAAAAGAAGTTATTTGTATATTTAAATGAAAATATTTTTTATGACATTAAGGAATTTTTTAGACAAGAAGTTTTGACATAAATTATTTAAATCTTTAGATATTAATTATATTATTATGACATGAATGCACCTAGATTTATAAGAATAATTGAATATGTTTTAATATATAATGAAAATACAATATAAATTCAATAGATAAATATGTACATATTTGCATGCTAGATATTAATTAGCTTAACATGTGGCTCATCTCAAATGTAACATCCTAATACCATGTTAAAAGCAAATAAATGATTATGATTATGATTATGATGATTCTTAATTTATATTTATCGATGATTTTGCGAAAATGCATAATATTTTCAAAGATGTTAAGCGAAGGCATGGTATGTACGTCTATGTCGCACGGAGAAGTTCCGACAATTTTTGCAGTATGAGACTAAATATTTTTAGGACGTCCCGACTCTTCCCGAGATGCGGACCGTGTAACCGCAAGGTTGGAAGGACGGGAGGTGTACCCCTATGAAGGTACGTACCAGCTATATATTCGTGGGACCCTAGTTGTGCATGCGAGGCTACCTGTCAATCGATCTCGTCTTTTATGGATTTTAAAAAGAGAATGGAGATTGTTAGATCTCGTTCCTATATCGGAAAGTGGCCGCTAGTCGAGTAATGTATTCAAATGAATTACCTATCGCTTCGCCGTACTCTCTCTTGCAAGTAAACGGCGATAAAGGTCTGCTCGAAGATTAGCACCAGCCATTGGAGTGCTGCAAATAAATATAAACGTTATGAATAAATTCTGTCATGAAAACGATTGCAGATATTCAAATAACTTTCAAATCTAATTCATGTTCTATCAAAACTGACGCCCCCTTGTTGATATAAGTATGCAGGGTGTACACTTGTTGATATAAGTGTGTAGGGTGTAGACTTGTAGATACAAGTGTGTAGGGTGTACCGGCTAGTATCTCTCGGCGCACGAGCGCGGCGGCGTCGCCGGTGAGGCACTGCGCGAGCTGCACGCCGACTTGTAGATACAAGTGTGTAGGGTGTAGACTTGTAGATACAAGTGTGTAGGGTGTACCGGCTAGTATCTCTCGGCGCACGAGCGCGGCGGCGTCGCCGGTGAGGCACTGCGCGAGCTGCACGCCGACTTGCTGGTCGAGTGCGTTGGCGTGCTCGGTGCGCGCTCCGCCGGCCGCCACGAACGCGCCCAGCGCGAACGCACACGCCGCGCGCACCTGCACACACGCGCACGCGGTTACACACGGCCGCGGGAACGCTACATTGCAATAGTTAACTCGGGGCCGAGGCGATCGAGATCGTTGTCGTACGGCACCTCCGGCTCGCGGTGCGACATCAGCGGGAAGAGTTTCTCGTGCGCCAGGTCGCGCACGCCGGCCCAGCGCGCGGCGTCGAACCCGCGCCACAGCCGCCCGAGCGCGATGCACGCCCACTGCGCCAGCGTCGCCGACCCGTCGTTCAGCTGCTCCAGGCAGATCGAGATCATCGACCCCTGCGACAAAAATTCGACGTATGCTAACTAACATGACTCCTATAAGATGGTGTGCGGGGTTAGGCAGGGTGGCATGCCGTCCCTGGGGCTTTTTAATTTGTACATTGCATTGATCGTTAAGCTAATGGCCACCGAGGTAGGCCGGGTCCATAAATGTAGTTTGCGTTGTCGTGAGATGAGAATTATTCTGTAGGGTTCGTAGTTTCATTAATTAAGTGCAGTTAGGAATCGTCTCTGGATGAGTTTTATCTTGAGTAAATTTAATATAGCGGTTTTTGGGTTAGCATAATTATTACATTCATCGTCTCGATCATGAAAAGTTACCTGTAAAGCGGCCTCCTGGCCCGGTGGGTAGTTATCTACTATTCCGGCCAACACGTACGCGGCTAGCGTTCTATGTTCGCTCTGTAACAAACGAATATCGCCGTATCAACGCAACTATCGACGGCGGATGATCGAACACCTCCAAGGCGTACCGAATAAGGCGAGCCGGGGGGCGCCGAGCTTAACAATTTCGTATCCGAGATAATTAAACATTCGATCACGGAACACCGGTTAAAACTACCCGGGGGGACTTCATCATTTCGCATGGATCAGATTTACGTTCAAAGTTGCAGGTACGAGGGGGTGTACTCACGTCGACGGAGGGGTCCTGAAGGACGGACAGGAAATATTTGTGTCCTTTGGCATTGACTAGATCGGCTTGGCAGCTCTGGGAAAGCACAAATATTAATAATTAGATATTAGCCAGTCAAGGCGTCAGTTTCCGAAAGCAGCAAGTCGGGGTGCACTCACGGGGTCGACGGCCACGATCCTGGCCCAGATGTAGACCATGGAGGCGCGCAGGTTGGGCGCGGAGGCCTGCAGCAGCTTCAGCATGTAGGGGAAGATGCCCACGGCCAGCACCGCGCGCACGGCGCCGCCGCCCAGCGACAGGAAGCGGCACAGCAGCTGCAGCGCGCGCACGCGGTGCAGCGTCGACAGCAGCACCTGCGCACGCGCCAGAACATACTCTACTCGCTCGCCGCCGTTTGTATGCTACGGCTGAAAGCCCAGTTTCACTTTATATTTAAAACGCTTTCACCCTCCCGGTTAAACTTAAAATTTGGTTCGTGGTGCCGGAAACATTCCCGACTACGACCGGACCTAGTACCGCAAGTTTTCCACGGGAGAAATCTTGTTCCAGCCGAGCCTTCGGAGCGGGGGTCCTTGGAAAGCGAACGCGCCCCGAATAGTGGGGACTGATCGGAAAACGATCGAAGCATTTAGTGAATTTTATTGAAATAGGTTCGAATCGCGCGCTCGTACGATTTGCGCTCGCCCCGAGATCGTCTCCACGAATGACGATTTGGAACTACTCGACTCTTCTTTTAAGAGAGTCTTCTCGGTATCGCAACCCTCGATAAAGTTTTGCAACATATTTTTTTTAATACAATCATATATATTTTTCCATTACCTGCAGCACCATCGGCAGCTGCGCCGGCGGAGGCCGCGCGCCGCACCCCAGCTCCAGCCACACCTGGAAATTGTGCTAACGTCAGCGTGCGTCGTGGAGGCGGACATTGTTTCGGGGGACCCGACGGATCTTTTCTCGAAACTCGTGTAAACGGCCCTAGTTATAGTTATAGTTCGAATGTCATACGATAGGTCGCGGACGGCGCGGCGGCAGGGAGGCTGAATAGTTGTGGAGCGGTTAAGACGCAGTAGAAACGAGAACGGCCCGTGATGCGGCGATCCCAGGTTCGAAATCCCGGGCGCTCGAGCTTCCGATGAAAGTAACATTTTGTCATACTCACCACCTCCTCGTTCCGATATACAGTCGTAATTCTCAGCCCGCCTTAGCGAGCGGGGAACTAGCGCGCTAGTTTGTAACTTAGATTTCCAGGGGCGAGGCTCGTAGGCGGTAAGGCAGGGGGTAGGCGGCGGGTACCCGGAAGGCCGGGAGCTGGTTCTGGAGGACGGGGAGTGCCTGTAGTCGGGCAAGGGATAGGTGCGGGTACCTGGAAGGCCGTGAGCTGGTCCCGGAAGAAGGGCGAGTGCTTGTAGTCGAGCGGCAGCGGCGCGGGCGGCGCGGGCGGCGCGGGCGCGCGGTCGCGCAGCAGCGCCGGCAGCTGCGCCAGCGCCGCGTCCAGCGTGTGGTCCCAGGCCGCCCACAGCGGGTGCTGCGCCAGCGGCGGCAGCGCCGGCGCCGACACCGGCGTGCAGTTGTAGCAGCGCAGGATGCGCTCCGCCAGCAGGAAGTTGCGGCACAGCGACGCCGTCAGCAGGTCCGCGCGGAACAGCTGCTGGAACAGCTCCGCCGGCAGCGACGACCACGCGATCGTGTCCGTGATGGCCGTGAAGATCCAGTTCAGCTCGCCCAGCATGGTGCGCCGGTCCGTCACCTGGCCCGGGATCCTGCGCGAGACACGCACCTTCACACACACACTATGCCGGTACAATGCGACCATGGCTCCCCGCCACGTATTGTATTGCAAATTATTTAGATCTTTTTTTATATGGGAGCGCTCTTTTATATCTAAATTTAGTATTCACACATATTATAATATCGTGTCCTATGAAAATAAACAACAAAATGGAAACAGCCATCGCTCGTTCCGACCGATTCTCGTCCGTACTACAATCGGTGAGGCATGTAGGTTTGATGTGTATCGACTGTGAATTTCGCCCGATCAGTCGTGCTGACGTTGTCGCACTTCATCCGTGATCGTGTACCGTGAAGCGAGTTCAGGGCGGCACCACCGAGCTAGTTCCGGCGTGAGGCAGGTCCGCACTCACTTGTCGATGAGGTCGTGCACGTCCCTGGGCGCGATCCTGGTCCTGGTGCGCGCCACGAACCACTTCATGGCCATCTTGACGGGCGTGGTGAGGCAGGCGGTGAACAGGTCGGCGGGCAGCTCGGGGTTCATGGGCAGCGTCTGCCCGGCCGCACACGCCGCCAGCTGGATGCAGTTCTTGTAGCACACGGGCGCCGGCACTGCGGCGCTGCCCGACTTGCTCACCTGCGCCTGCGGTCAACGACACCTCTACATAATCACTTTACACGGACACGGTGCGTCGGTTTCTATTTCTATCACTGTCCTGTAGGCTACTCTTGTCCAGTCGTAATTTAACACCCTTAAGTGAAACATCTCTTATGAACGAATATTTTTTTTCAACTATATATTAACGTAAGCGATTGATTTTGATTCTGGTAAAAAGCATAAAAAAATAATATCGAAAGATATGTTGTTGTCTAAAGATACGTATCCAACTATCCAACAATCCAACGAGCTGGTGAGGTACAAGTCCAGTCACTAAGAGAGGATATGATAGGTCGGTTGAATTCGAGCTCGTTAGCCGTGGCCGATCGGGGTGATACCAACTTGGTTCGTTTTAATGCGTCCAATACACAGGAAAGACACGCCTGTGTTTTGGACGCATTATTTCGCATTATTCTCCGCTAAACGGAGACCTTTTCAACCGTCTCCATCGTTCCAAAATGTGCCAATAAAGATAGCAAATAAACTCGAGCTTTTCGGCGTTTCCTTGTCGTCTTAACTTTGGTACCTACATCGAAGCCAGCTAGCCGCTAAGAAACTGGGTATCCTCGCAAAGTTTAGGCAGTAGTTCACAACGGGGCAGCTTCTTAATTTATATCAAGCTCACGTCCGATCGTGTATGGAGTACTGCGGCCACCTGTGGGATGGATCCGCTAAGTACCAGCTTGAAGCTCTTGAGTCCATCGAACGGCGAGCGAAAAGATTCATTGGCGATGATAAGCTAGTCGAGTCTAAATTGCAGTCTCAGTCACCGACGTAAGGTCGCAAGCCTATCGGTATTCTATCGTTTACATTTTGGAGAGTGTGCGGGAATTACACGCGTTAATTCCACCTTATCCGTTTTACCATCTTACAACAAGACAAATTGTCAAACGTTTCAACGTAAAAGCTCAAGGCGTTTCGCTTCTACGTTTATCATCCGTATTGCAAAGGAGTAGAACTCATTGCCCTCGTCTTTGTTTCTCGAACGGTATAATCTGAGAGTCTGAGAGTCAAAAATGAATAGGTACCTTTTAGGCAAGCATGCTACATCTTAGGCCGCATCATCACTTTCCATCAGGCGAGATTGTGGTCAAAGGCTTGAATATAGGGCTAAAAAAAATGTATATACCTAAGTGTTTTCAACTCCAATAGAAGTCCTAGTAAATATTCCACCACTTTACTAGGGCATGACTTGACTATGACTGGAATTGGCTCTCTTACTTGACTTTGACTGTAACCGATGACTAGGGCTAGTTTTTTAACTATATCAAACTACATATATCCCGTTTAAATGTAGCGTAAAATTATTTAATTATGCTGCATTCACGTGCTAGGATTACAGTTTGGCTCAAAATGTATAACGTATTTATTGTTATGGTAACATGCTGATAGTAATTTATTTTGTGACTTTATAAATAGATAAATATAAGTATGTATCGACAGAGTTTCAAATTACTTATCACTGTGAGACTATCACGAAAATAATAAATAGGAATCAGCAACGTACCTCATACTCTCTGTAGTGTTGTTCCGCGAACGACTTGAAGTTGTCGACGATGACGCCTGCGTTGGAGCAGTCGTACACGTACAGCGACGGGGCGCCCATCCACGTCTGCAGGTCGTACATCGACAGCGGGATGTACTGCGTGTACGACTGCGGACAAACCATTACGTTCTGGTTTCACATATTTATTAATCTCAACAACAATTACATTCGCTTACAATGGGTCTACGACATGCTAAAGTTCAATCAAACATTTCGAGGCTCATAATGCGGAAAGTATTTGGCTAGATTAGGAGGGGAACTGCAGTGTAAGGTGTGTATTTTGATCATTTTCCTCGGAGTAACACCACTCCTTAGAAGCTGTGAGGACAGGGGAACGCTTGTTCACCAACAACAAAATGTAATGTAATGAACAGCCAAATGAAATGTAGTACTATACGTAAGCGGGACTGGTTCGGCGCGTAGTTACACTGACCTATAAAATAAGTGGCGTACGAAGAGAGTCTCTATTTTTTTTGCACGCGACATGCAAAAAATTTTTTTTTTAAATATACAATGTTAATTAAAAAAGAAATGTTGGTACTGACCCTGTTGAACACCCATATCTCCCCCTGCGGCGTGGGCTTGGGCACCCCGTGTCCGTTGTAATGAAACAGCACGCGCTCGTCCTTCGCATTGCGCCGAAGCGAGCAACACAGCTTTTTCACCTGCTCAATAACAAGCAAAAGAACTCACATTACTTTCTAGGTTTCTTGTGTGGACTAGAATCCAGTCTGGGGATTTTAACCTATTAGACGGTTTTAGATTTGATTGTCTTCTATGGAAGGGCTGCTTTACGAGACAAAGCGGTGAGACCGGCACAGGCGCATCCCAACATAGTGCAAGGCTCGTTTTGTCATCGCTGCTTCTGTATATTCTATATTTTGGTAGTCAGAGCTAAATGTGAGTAATAGCTTTGTGATCTAAGTGCGCGTGTAGTGACGACGTCTGTCCTCATTACGGCGAGGTCGCGGGTCGCGTGACAGTACGGTCCGAGCGGCGCACCTATTGTATTTATGAGGCATTACCTCATGCCTAAATTACGAGCATTTCTAAGCCCGTGAAATGACTGTTTATTAATGAAGCAATACTCTACCTTTTTATTTATGCAACAGATAGGCTTGACGAGTAAGTGACTCGCCTGATAATAAGCTTCACGCTATGCCCATACACATACATATTACATTCCAGTGTTCTCATCCTAATTGAACATCAAAATTTCGAAATCCTGCTCGGTGGCCACTCAATGTTTCTTCTGTTCTTTACATATTCTTTTATGATATTGGCAGGTCTTCGACCCATGTGCCGTGAGTTTTTTCTTCCCAAGGAATATTTATACTTCTGGTTCACTGTATGGTTTAAATATTTCTGACATCTATTATTCAAGTATTTGAACTGAGTGTGGGGGTTTATGTTAAGGCATGCACAAAAGGCAAGCACTGTGACAGCGAAATAGTAACTTAGCAAGGGTTTGTCTTCTGTAATCTACTATAGATAATGATTGTGCGGTTTAGGCCTGTGTAGGTAGGTAGGGTAGTTGTGTGGTGTTGTCGGCTACCTCGTCACTGGTGGGGTCGAGTGACTGCTTGTAGCGCGCGCGCGGCTGCCAGCGCTCGTACTGCGACTGCAGCGCGTGCCCAATGCTCTCCAGCGCTTTGGTCTGCGACATCGACTGGGGATCTGAGGACAGACAACATAACACCTTATATTATATATATGAACAATCTTGTCAGATCTAGATGTAAATACAAAAATGACCAAATTACCTTTTCTTCTAATAGTCACTAGGAATTCACAAATCCACTGATATTCATATATTCAGAATGTGAATAAGAAGCTCAATAAGCTAACTTTTAAGCTTATAAAGCTTGTAACATCGACAATGGCTTTTAGTAGCTTATTATAAACAACAGGTCTCCTTCTTTTATTCTTCTTTGCTAAGTACACCTGCACATCAGGGAAGGCGAGAGAGCTTGCAATACAAAGCAATCGAATGTGCACCACCCATCTAAACAATATTTTAGATAATACTGTGCACTTCAATCGCAGATGAAACACATACAGATTTTTTTAACTCTAACTTGAACAAGTGACTCATGGGTCAATTGGAAACTCAATAGACTAGATATCTAGGTGAACCATTGAACTATGTGTGTCACTATATCTATGTATAAATGTATGACCCCTGTAAGTTAATTCTTCAATCAGTTTATAAATAAAGTACTGGTAAGGCTAACTAATTATATAAGCTTTATGAAGGAATAGCTAAGGCTAGAACATTAAAACATGATACGAGTGCAATATAGATTGGTAGATTATTGATACATGATACGAGTGCAATATTATTTTTGTATTATTTGTAAAATGTGTTTAGTTTAGTTTAGTTGTTTATTGTTGTGTTCGCATATTGTGTGTATGCTTATGCCGTGATTCCACCGAACGGCTCCAACGGAAGATCAGCGCTGGTCATCTGCCAGCATTATGCTGAGTTGGGGCCGATTTGTGACTTTCATTATATATATATGTATATTTTATAATAGTATTTTTATTGTTAGATAAGTCACAAATAAATTATTTTCTTTCTTTCTTTCTTTTTAGAAATTTCTAGACTTCCTTCCCTAAAGGCTAAAATGATATGATGACATAAGGTTTTTGAATACTTTTAAATTAAATTATAATTAGTGAGTTTGAGCCCCACACACCCCTTACCTTCACCCCTGGGAAGGAGAAAGGAAAGGAAGTGCTAGGCAAAAAAAAAATGTGGTAAACATGGTGACATGATTTATCATGCCACCAGGTGGCATCCCAATGGATTAACAACTGTTGTCATACAACTACCTAATGCAACTGACCTGCTAAGCATATTAAAGCTCAATTATTCCTACTAAAAGTAGGATTTCAATTGAGCTTGATCCTACTAAACATACAAGCATTGGTCTCACTGAACATTGTTTAGCATGGCATGATAGCCTAAGAGTACTAAACTAAAAGTGTGTTACTGGCCTGACTGATGTTTATGTAATTTTGGCCAAGTACTTACCGATCCAACACTCGAGGCGGGCACATGGCTGGGTTTTGACCATATCGGGGGGATCCACACCCACATTCAGGCAGAGGACCAGCGCCACACAATGTGTTTTGTACTGGAATGGTACAAAATATTTCAGATACTCAGAAAGATGTGTGGAAATATTTGTCAATTACTACTGCCATTAATAAAGTTTTAGTTTATGAAATATTTTACATACATTTATGACTAAACAAGCACAAAGTGTATCCATTTCAGCTTCGGCAAAATAACTTTTGTATGTATATCCGTATTTCTGGTTATTGTCCAGTATTACAGGTCACATTTCTCAACCGATTCTCGTGAAGTTTTGTCCATAGATTTTTGTAAATTTTTCAAAATGGCAGAGACATGAGAGTTGATGATATTTCAGCTATTTTGAAAAATATGTAAGGTATTCAGCACACAATACACTAGTTATTTAAATTTGAGTATATTATGTAACATAGTTAGGGAATAGGGGGTTTGATGATATTATTATTATTGAATTGGTGTTTCTGGTTCTAGTTGTGATTGTGTGTGATGTGAATTTTTCCGGCACCCACTACACAAGTCATCAAATTAATTGCGGGGCTGTGAGTGTGAAAGCGTTTATGATATGTTACAGGTCTTGATATAGAAATATTTATTTGCAGCTGGGTCATTCTAGGATAGATTGTAATTTTTCACTATAAAAAAAAAACAGAATAACATAAGTATAAGAATTGTAATCTTATTATTTAATATTTTAATTGAAACAACTCATTTATGCATATCTGCTAGATGGCATGTCTACTTTTATTTTTTTTATTGTTTTAGAAAAGGCCAGGGAATAGACTGTACTTTCCTTATGTAATGCAGAAAGTAAAGTCTCTCGCATGGTCTCTTCAAAAACAAGAAAAAAAAATTCATTTACTAGAATTTTTACAGATTCCACTAAATTAAAATGGAATGATTAATTTAAACAAATATTCACCCTTCTATATATATACCCTGGATACTTTGGCAAATTATGTGCCAGAATAGAGACGCCAGGGGAGAGACTTTTTCTTGTGAAAATTGATGTTATTGTAAAGTATTTAATATAAGTATATAAAATAAAGTATTATAGTAATCTATGCACAAATTATAGTATGTATACATATATGTGATCTCTTCCAGACAACCTTTGGTACAGTGTTAAGAGGAAAAAAACATACTTACACACAAAACCTTCATTTTATAATATTAGTTTGATTTGAAAAAAAAATGCTTGTCTATAACAATTATTATTTATGTGTAGAAACACATATTCAACATATATTATTTAGATTTTATCATAAAGAAACAATAGAAATAAAAAGCACTTGTGACATAGTAGAAGCGTTATAAAAATTAATAATGATTGGATGAATGAACACATTATAGTAACATTCATACCTTGAACTTGCTGTCTTGTTGATATCTATTGCAAAATTGTATCAACACGCTTATAGGATTTTTATACGAATACGGCGGTGCACGGCCTTTGCAGTGAAATCTAATGTTAACTGGGAAAATCGAAAAAACCTAAATAAAACAGGCCAGTATCAGACATCCATGTGCGTTTGTTTTCATCGAAATGCGCAGTTACTACGATCGAAGTTGGGAAACTTGGCAAAGCTCGGGTGTACATCATACCTTTTCCTTTACTCTCCATGAGTGCTCCACACGTTCTGCGCCTTTTATAGGTTCCAAATGCCTTGGTTTATCAAAACACAGGGGTATATCCGCATCATCTACGTCGCTTGAAGAATCACTGTCATCCTGACCACTGTTTTTATCCTCACCTTTGACCGCGAGATAAGGAGGCATTTCTGTCATTTTCACACAACACTTTAAAACACAAGCTCAACAATTTTTAAACCCTAACGGAGGTGAACCTTAAAGAAAATCATGTTTATAACTTCACAGAATCATGTGCGCGTCCATTTTTCACCACATGGGGAATAAACAATATAAATTACGTTCCGAGGTTCCAAATACTATAGATTCTTTTCTATGTACTATAGTTCCCAAACGTCAAAGTGAGAGAATAAATAGAGTATAGGTATTCTTTTCTATGGCATAAAATAACAAAACGAATGTAAATCCAAATAAAATTAAATAAATTGTTGAACTCAAAATGATTTCAAATATTAAAATTGTTTATTATAATTACGTCTAGTATTGTAGACAATCCGCCAACTTTTTGCATAGTTCACCTCGGCAAGCGTGACAAACGCGGTGGAAACGGAATCCACGATTCCACGGTGATTTCTGTAGCGGAGAACGCGGCGTTTCGCTTCATCTCGCTTCGTCCTCCTTATGCTTCGTACACCAAAACCATCACAGACGCGCGCGAAACTGGCATAATATTGCAAAGCCTCTATGTCCGATGTCCGCCAACCGGAATAGGCCGATTGACGGTGGCGATGGCGGCAAAGTCGGAAACGTGCACTTGAAACTCTACACGATAGGCACATATACGCACACAAACAAACATAACGCTCTATGGCGAAATTATATTAAATCATAGCCAGCCAATTTTTTGCCAGTCAAGGTTCCAGAATAACACATTGACATAGGCAAATCTAATTTTTGTGGCTTTCTGTGGTAACGCCACCACAATTTCACCAATGTCATGTGAGACCATAGTCTAGGTTACAAACGACGAAGACAAAAAAAGCATATATTTATCTCGTTCACGCACGCATTTTACTCATATATCTGTTTCGCTGCAGAGTAAAAGAGATGAAAATTTGACTGGGTCCACCATTTTCTCCGTCTACGCCACAAATTAAAAATTGAATTTAATTGAAACGCGGTATAAATAAATTAATTGACGTGATAACGAAAACGAAAAAGTGTCACGTTCCGCCTGAGCCTGAGCGTGCGAGCGAGAGCGCGGAACAAGAGATAGAGAGGCACGATCGGCCTAAGCGTTCGTCTTATGACGTTTTCACGTAAAATTATCATCCGCAAACCGACTTTACAGACAACCAATTTTTTTTCAAAACTACACCCCTATGGGTGTGTAATAGAGTTATTTAGAATAGAGTAAACTTTGGACGGAAAATGTTATTCTTTGATTTGATTCATCCAATCACTCTGTACTCGCTACTAATTTAGTTAAAACTAGCTGACCCGCCCGGCGTTTTCGAAGATTCACGCAACATTCACAACATACTCAAACCAGGAGCATAAATAATTTCCCATGGGAAGAAATCATCTATTATCACTGGGAATCGAACCCGCTGCTTAGAAGGCGTAAGCGCAATTATCTACGCTAGCGAGCAGTTCAATGTTCAACAACGACCCCGTCTGGTGACGTCGTCGGCCGGGTACAAAATAATAAAAAACATTACCTAACGCTTTCACATTCCTGTGAATGTGAAAATACAAGTCATTGAACTTAGAGTAGGGCTGTCCCTACACTATTGTTTTCAGTTTTTTTTCCGAACGAATTTTTTACTTTTTTATAGTAGTATGGGTAAAAAATATTTTCCCGTTCTATACAATATTATACAAAATTCAATATTTTAAGTATCATCATCTTCCTAGTCTTGTAGGTCCAGGTAGTAGTTACAGGTACAATATTTGCCCATTTTAGTACTGGCAGTGTACAATTTTTTTCATTCAAGGCAAGCCATTCTCAAAATGACCACTACTAACTATATATTATATAATAGTAAACGCAAGCCAAGCTTAAAAAAAACCGACTTCATTGCATTATCTTCTAACTGAAAAATTAGTGATCAGATCATGATCAAATTTAAAATGGAAAGCACTAGCTTTCAAATAAAAAAATAATCATCAAAACCAGGCTCACAAGTTATGAGTTAAAAAAACTTGAAAAAAACAGTCTAATTGAGAACCTCCTCCTATTTTTGAACTCGGTTAAAACATATATTATGTCTAAGAAGCAAGGTGGAGGCAAACACAATATAGGCAAGCATTTGACCACTATATCACCTAATGGAAAGTGATGATGCGGCCGAAGATGTGCTTGCCTAGAAGATACCTAAGAAGTTGCAAGTGAGTCGCGGCACCACTCTGACTCATGGCATACAACAAACATACTTATTATCCTATCCTATTAACATTATAAATCCGAAAGTTTGTGTGTAAGTATGATTGTTATTGTATATTAATTATGTATTAGAGATTAAGAATGTATTTAAAAAAAAATTATTAAAAAAAATGCGCCGCCGAGTTTCTTGCCAGGTTCTTCTCGAGTTGGCTGTAATTTTGCGAATCTGGCAATAGAATCATTAACTTTCATGAGTGCCTCTTTGGGGCCCATGTGAATAAACGATTTTGAATTTTGATTTTGTTCCCTCTTCACCCTTTAACGGCTGAACGGATTTGGATGAAATTTGGAATGTACATAGATATACCTAGGATTAACACATAGGCTACTTTTTAAATTGATAATAGCGGGCGAAGCCGCGGGGCACGGCTTGTGTTCCATAATATTTGGTTATGTATATAATCATGCTAATAATGGATAAACATTATGATTGAAAATACTTTTGTATTTCATTTGACAAGTTACATGGTTACCTATTACATACAGGGAAAATAATACAAGCCACTTCATTATAAAAAGCACCAAAACTGTGATAAATATAATTAGTTAGTACATGATAAATATTAAAATACAGTTAGTTGTATGGCTAGACATTATCGATAATATTGTTTAATTAGATTACAGTACCTACCTACAACAAATTGAGCTTTAATAAATCGGGTCACATTTTCACAGCACTGCAAACTGTACAGTTTTGACACTGAGCCCCTTCGGGCAGGCATTCTATGTGGAAGGAATGTCTGCAGTTGTAGACCATGAGGTCCGAGGCATTAGATAAGTCCTTTATGATGATTCGGCCCTGACATATGCAGCACATGAACTCATCAGTCACAGATATGCCTCTCTGCTGGCCGATGATCAGCTTCTCGTGCAAATCAAAGTAGTTGTGTAAGGTGATAACTTTACAAGCCTCCTGGACCGACAGTTGCAAGTGGTAATCACACATCATCTTCGCCAAAGCATCTTTCAGATCTTTTATCTCACATCCAGATTGAATATTCTCTATTAACATCATCGGGTCCACATAATTCCCAATTCTCTTCAGGAGCAAGGTGACATACTCGGGCTTGTCAATCGTCTGCTGAATCAGGTCCATCCACAGTTCTTTGTCGTTGTGATCTTGACAGAAGTTGATAGCTTGGTTTATATCTTTGAGCTGTTCGATTATAATCTGCAAGGCATCCCTGGTGTTGCCTATTCGCCCTAATAAGAAAACCATTTCGGGGTAAAATGAATTGCTCTGACACACATCTAGAGCATCTTGTATGGGATAATTGTCACTGCTTTTAAGGAAAGGAAGCAACTTAGGTTTGTCATATTTAGCATACAATTTAACTAAAATGCCATGATCCCAGCCATGGGGTTCAATTTTGCTGTAAGCATGTAGATATTTAAACAAGTATTCTTCATGGCTAGAGAGTTGCTTCTGAACCACATCCACAGGTACTTTTGTCTTTTTTGGTTCTGTAATAGTAAGTAGTACTGAAATTGTTTTATCACAGTCGAGTTTCATTAGATCGAGTATCTTACTATGTATCACATTGTACATGTCGTGCTCTTTGATCAATTTAAATACATTTTCATGTTGAAGTTTTAAGTAAGTGGTCAGGGCCTTGTCATATTTCTTTTGGTAGCAATACAGTAAAGCCAGTGCTTCTAAATAGACATTCATTTCAACATTAGGTTTCCTCATGATGTGATCTAAAACCGCTTGTATTATAACTCCGGTCTTGTACAATGCAGGGTTCCATGTCTGTACAATTTTCAAAAACTCGCAAGAGTCTTCTGTAAGATATTCGTAGAATATCATCTCGTAGATGTGGGAGCGCAAAGCCTGCTCAGGCGTCTTAGGCACATAAGGACTGATGGCTCTCAACTGATTGACTTGTGAAAACTTCATTACCTGATTCTCCCACAATGCTTTATCATTTTTGCATATTCGTGCACAGAGAATCGCCGCATCACCATAAAGTTTCTCTGATATCAAGTAATCAAGATATTGCTCACCCACTGTTACTACAGAATTTTTAGCGGTTCTTCCCCCGACTTCTTCTAAAACTGTTATTGCTTTTTCGAACCTCCCATTCTCCGTTAACCATTTAACTCTATCATCTATATCATTAGGACAGGCAATCACAATATCTTTTGGTGATACAATGAAGAACCTATTCTCTTCTATGAGCATGTCCAAGTGATAGTCATTGCAAGAATACTCGTCGAAACCTCTTATGTTAAGGTGGTCAGTGGACAGTTCACAAAACTCCCCACAATCCTTGTAATCTGCAACAGTAAGTACGGGCCTGTGAGGTTTTCCAGTCTCCGGATCACATTCTTTGGGTACGCCTAATAAAACTAATAGATCATTAAATGGTCCTAAGCCACTGATATAATAGTCAGTCGGGATAGTGTGTATGGGATCTACGAGATATTCGGTAACATCTCGGGTTTGCAGTTCAACCGGGCTTCGTTTTCGTATGACACAGATCCTGATGGTATCGACCCATCCGATCATTAGAGTTTTGGGTGCGGACCAGAGCAGGTTGCAGCGGTACTCTTCGATGTTCCTGTTGGGGGACTTCTCCCACTGGATGAGGCCGAGCGAGCAGCGCGCCACGAGGTCGTAGATGCGCACGCCCACCTCGCTGGCCCACGCCACGAACCGATCGTGCCACGCCATGGCCTGCACGTAGCCCTCGCACTCGCACAGGACGGTGCTGCGGACTCGGTTTAGAAATGTCTTCTCATAAAGTGTCAATTTGTTGTCACCTGCAATAAGGAGTAGTGCTCTCGATTACTTTTTATCATCATAAGCTTTTCTTGATGCTGGGCCAGAGGATTTAGAAAGGTTTACTTTTAGGTATTCAATATTATTACTCTAGGTGGGGCATGTTTACCACCCTTGACCACATTATCACCACCAGATGACTTTAAATATATTATATAATAAAAATACGAACCTCTCAGAGATAAATCACAAATGTAGGTATCTACTAATGTAGTAGAATCTTGGATACATAAAAGTGAAACAGGTATTTAACTTTAGGCATTGTTGCTCAAGCTTTGCTCTAGCTGTGTTCTGAAGAAGCAAAGTGATAGGACCATCGTATATAACAAACCTTCTAATCTCCACAATTAGATACATGGTTAATTTTGATAAATTTGGACAGGACAAGCACTGAACAGGGATACTTGGAAAATTATGGGGAAACCTTTGCCCAGCAGTGGGACACAATAGGTTAAAAAAAGATACATGGTTACAAACACTACAACAGACTTGAGATTCCAGTTACTTTTTATGTTAGCCTGCGATAACAAACATTCTCGCATGAAAGTTGAACTGCAACCAGCTTTAAATCAAATTTTCTAAATTTATCTTTAATATGCAGATATCCTACTAATATTATAAATCCGAAAGTTTGTGTGTACGTGTGTGTGTAAATGTTTAAGTGTGTAAGTATGTTTGTTCCCTCTTCACGCTTTAATGGCTGAACGGTTTGGATGTAAATTGGAATATACATAGATTTTACCTAGGATTAACACATAGGCTACTTTTGAACTTGATAATAGCGGGCGAAGCCGCGGGGCATGGCTAGTAATTCATAAAAAGGGAATGAATAATGAACCTTATTGATTATAATTAAAAGTAAAAATAGTGAGTATGTGTTATATTGCAGCTAATGAGAGCTCGTAATTAACAGGTTCAATATAGGACTAACATTATTAACATAGGATTAATCATCACAAGTGATTCATGGAACATTTCATTCCATACATTTAAATATAAAGACTTTAAACCAAGGTTTATCAGTGCTGGCAAATATTTTTCCCATAGATAAAAATTTCTTCACATCAAGAGTGAACATACATATATATATATATAAATATATATATATATATATATAGATATATATATATATATATATATACATATATTAGGAAAGCATGCTAAATCTTTGGCCTCATCACTTTCCATCAGGCGAGGTAGTGGTCAAATGCTTGCCTATCGACTGTAAAAGTATGAGCATTCACATATGTATATATTTCCATAAATATTCTAATTGTTATTAATTCTGGTTAGATTTCATTTAGTTTTATTTAGTCTTGTATTTTCTACAGTACTTTATCAAAATTAAGTGGTAATATAAAATATATGTATAAGTTTATCATTCTACAGCGGCAGTTTATGAAATAACAAGCTTTCTCTCTCAGTAAGAAAACTTTTTATATATGAAAGTCTGAGAAGATATCACAGCAGTACATGGCGTAGGGATATAAATTTTATCCCCTGATTTTATCCACTGTCAAGAGACAAGATTTTCCTCTCCACCATACACAGCATGGCAGCAGTGGAAAGGGAAATAATATCCCTGTTTGACACTTGGCGTAGACATATTTCTCCCTTCATAACATGGGCGCAACGAAAAGTGGATAAAACTGCTCTGTTTGACATTTGGCAGAGATAAATTTATCCCCCTTTGTAGGACGTGGGTTTAATTTTTCTCAAGGAAGAAAGTCAACAAAATTAATATGTCGCGAGCTTATTGGAATTATACTTTCACGTTAGAAAACCAAAAAATGCAGCGCAAATTACATCGGCGATCGATTCGGGATGCTAGTAACCCATTCGATCTCCCCGATAACGAATTTCAGCATATCTTTCGAGTGCACAAAGATTGTGCTTTGTATTTGTGCGAGGAACTAAAAGAAACATTGAAGCCGATAGATGCAGAAGAATAGTACCAAGCTTGCCAGTTAACAATAAACGAATCAGTAGATGTCCCATTCCCTCCGTCAAAACACGATTTGTTCAAAAACAATCCAAATGTAGTTGTTCCACATTTATACAACACCCTTGATAAAAGACACAACATCAAAAGAAAGAATAATGATGAAATAATTAATATTATAATAACATATCTCAAAAATTATGATTATGAAAGCATTGAAGAAATGCTATCAAAATTTTATTATTGGCAGGATAACTGACACATTCCACCAGCTAATTTTTACACGAACGCACATTACGCTTACTCACAAATAGACAGAAACACACCCCTACACGCATTGGACACTTCCCACACAAATATACATTCAACACACCCATACAATATATATTTAAGATAAATAATTAGATTATCTATTAAATGTTTCTTCTAAAATAAAACTAAAATGTGTATACTTTTGTACTTTTTTTTTTTTTGTCATTAAAGCGTATCCAGTCAAAAAAGTTAATAAAATAACCCACCCTCTATTAAATTAAAATGTAAAATATAGTAAAAATCTAATTTAAAACATAATTATGGGAGAAGCCACTGGCTCCAGATACACAGTTTTTAACTAGTTTAGGAGCCTATGGATTCAACATTAACGATGTACTTACTAATTATGTCAATAAAGTTATTTGTATTATAATTACTGCCATAAGGAAACCCTAATAATTGGTAGAAGAAGTATTAAGTATTTTTGTTTAATAACAATAGTTTTATATAGGTAATAATAAGAAAACCATAACTTCTACCTACCTAAGCTAATATCATCTGCACATGGTGCTGTTCCACAAACGAAACTCCAGTGATTCAAAATAATATTCTGGGAATGTTGAATGGAGAGTTAACTTCAGGCAGGCCGCCGGTCATACAATACTCAAGCCAAATCTACATAGTCCTACCTTAATCTTACTTCTATAAATTATCCTGTTAACCTGTTGATACTGTAACAATTTTGCATTATTTTATTGTGATGGGAATGTATTAGAATATCAGCAGGCAAGTGGACACAGGCCTCTGTCATTTTTTTCCTCAATCCGAGCATGAATGCACAGGATATATTATTGACTGTGGATAAGGAGGGAAATACCATATCTCATTGCTACATCAAAATAAACACGTATCCTATGAACGAGGATAATTTCTCCCTACCAAATGTCAAACAGAGCAGTTTTATCCACTTTTCTTTGCACCCATGTTATGAAGGCAGAAATATACATATATATCTACGTCTAATGTCAAACAGGGATATACTTTCCTTTTCCACTGCTGCCATGCTGCATATGGTGGAGAGGACAATATCGTCTTTTGTCAGTGGATAAAAACAAGGGATACAATTTTATCCCTATGCCATGCAGAAGTGATTTTAATCACATAATTTAATACACTTCCCATGCCACGGTAAATATAATGAACCAATAGATTTTTATTCACAGCTAACTAAGCTAATGGGCAGTTGCCCATTGGCATTGCTAGCTGTGTGTTCGCCTTCTGAGCAGGGGTATTAGATTCAATTCCTGGCTGGAACACAAGGTTTCTCCCCATTGAAAATGTATGTTTCTGGTTGTGATTGTGTGTGTGATGTGAATTTTTCCAACACCCATGACACATGTCATCAAACTTAGTGTGATTGTGAAAATTATAAAAAAAATGTAATAAATAAACGCTTTCACACTGAGTTTGAGGATGATAATATAAAATACTAGTTGCATTATAATATTGTCCTCAATCTTACCAAAGAGATATTTTTATATACAGCTCCACGTAATATGTTTTTATATATTATTATGTTAAAAAAACATCAGTTTTTGGGTATTTTATTACTTATGCTATAATATTTTTCTTCAGTCCCTAACCATACCTGTCAGTCACTAGATGGCTAAATTCATAAAATCCAAAAATTCTAGTAAAATTATACTTGAGTGACTGGCATCTTTGAATATGACATAGTAATTGTATCACCTATTTTAAACACTAATGGGGAATTCTATACCATAGAACTGATACAAATTATATCATACATATACAAATGCCAAAAGCAAGGATAAAAATATAATACTGCTGATTGCTTTTCTCATACATAGTAGTATTTCAAAACTTACTTAACTTACTAACTTTTACAAGTGCCTTTTTGGATCCTTGTAAATAAACAATTTTGAATTTTGAAGCTCATGATTGATCAGAATGATCTATGGACGGACACTCCCTGCCCACCTAGCGGACACAGGAATGTAAGTCAAGTTATTGACAATCACTATTAATTTCTTAATCATTATTGTGCTCAAAAATTGACTGCTACAGCTGTACATCTAAACAGTGTCCCAAATATAAAGGAATATTACCTGTGAGAAATCGTCTGCCTGTTCCTGATTTGAAATAATAGGGATCCAGGGCTATTGACTTCACTTCCCGTCCAAGGTTCAAAACATGAGTATTTTCATTAGTGTATAGTCCATACACTAGTACCTTCCCATCATCGGAACAGCTCGCGACATAGTCCCCATTAATGTCCACCGAGATTTGGTTCACTGCTATTACATGAGCCTGGAGCTCCTTGCCCTTTCCGTCCTGGGTTATCGGCACTGTATTGCCATCATGATCCAGTAGGTGTATGACTCCCCACTGTGTTCCTAGGCAGATGAACTTGGTGTGCACACAAATACAACTCACTGCATCTTTCTGTAGTATGTTTAGGACATCATTACCCATACGATCATACTTTAATTTTGGCTCCTCATCGGGAGGCAGGCTTTCGCCATCCAAATTGTGCACAGCCATGATAAAAAACTACATTAATTTAAGATTATTATGGGGTGCGACACTCGTTACGATTTTACTTTTAGTTTTAAATTAGAGAACAATTTTCCTTCCTGCCCACATCTATTAGATTATTTTCGCAGTTTCCCATTGTATTCTTATTTTACTAGGTGACATTGACAATATTGACTGCTATTTGACCAATGACATAAATAAATTTAGACAGATAACTTTATTTTTTAATTTCAACTTCTTTAAATGGCCACTATAGGGCTGTCGCACCACAATTCTGCCCATATCGCGTGTAGGTAGGAGAGCAGTTTAATACAATTCAAACATTACTTTATAAATATGCCCGGTAACTTCAAGTTACTAATCCAACTTCTAGTACAAAGTTGGCTAATAGTTGAGTAATGGAGTAAGTGGAGTAGGCACAGATTAATGAATACAACAAAAAAAAGTTTACAATTTTATCTTGTGGTTAACAAAATATTTAATGAGAATATTTACAAGAGAAGTGTATGCTACAGGAGCAGAGATCTTTAAAGATATAGGACAGGGGATTTTAGGAGGAAGTTCATCATACAGAGATGGTTGAACTTTAGAATAGTTTAAAAATATATGATCAACTAGTTGTTCCCCACGGCTTCGCCAGCGTTAAATTTCAAAACCCCAGTCAGTTACAAAATGTAAGAGAAAATTATATTATTTTTTTCGTAAATTTTCCCGTTATTTTAATAGTTATTCTGCTATTTAGGGCGGAGATGATCTATTACCCTAATTTTGGCTAGATGGACAGTAGTGCATGAGAGTCCCAATCGAAGCTACAAGGAGTAGAAGTAGTAGATTTGTTTGCCCCTTGGAATTTGAAAAAAAAAAACAGGGTTTGGAAGTAATATCTGGTTGAATGTCACCATAGAACCTACCATTAATACTTTTAGTAAATTCCATTCCTTAGCCTAAGGTCATTTGAGGTTTAACATTAATGCAGAAGTCGTGGACAAAGGACTCTTTATTTTTTAGGTTTTGTCTCCTCTATGTGCCGTGATTCTTCGAGGGTTACTGTATAATAATGATGGATTATTAACCGTTAATACTTAGTAAACGTGGATAGGTGTATGCAAATTATACCTACAAAGTTGAAAAACGTGATTTTCGCCTTCGCTCCAAAACTGCAATAGAAGTTCTAGTAAAGTTTCTACCTCTTTAATAGGGTATGACTTGACTATGACTAGAACTTGACTAATTTACTTGACTTTGACTGTGACTAGGACATTTAATATGAAATACACTTGAAACTATTACTTGACACTGGCTAAATACACAAGATTGCAAAGCCAAAAAACTGTGCATTTAGCTAACGTAGGTTTGGGATCACGACGATGGTGTCAAGTAAAATTTTTTTTTTAAATTAGCTAGATATTTCATAAAACCATAAACTGTTCATGCCCTAGAATCTTTGTATGCTCGGGTAGAGTATATTCTTTTCTATGTTTGTATATAATAATATGTATTGTACACTTTTTGGTCACTTTTTATATTCTGTCGGAGATTGACATTTTATTTATCTATGCATTCGCTTCCGTTTCCTATTTTAATGTACGATTAGGCGGGATTTACAAGCGCAATGGCTAATAACATCAATTTTCGATTTAATCCACGTCCCTACGAAAATCGTTTATCTGTTTTTGGAAGAAAAGTTTTAAATACGCTAATCAACAAATGGAAAACGGGTAAGGTTCTTCACTAATTTTTGCTATACCTACGTAGTTACGAGTACATTGTTTTTCAGAGCTGGGTTGATTGAAATGCCAATGATATGCCATTAACTCTGTAACAAGTAACATAGGTACTAACAAATTAGATATTTAACTTCTTCAAGAGTAGGTTCTGCCTTTATTGTGTTTATTTTGCTGCTACGTGTACCCATAACCCTTGGAGGTTTTTTTTTTCTAAACAAATTATTTTTTTCCCGCTCTCAATGTCATCCGGAACTTTAAATCTTGCATGGTACCTACTGCAATGTATTTATTTACCTAAGACTTATGCTGTTGTTTCGCAGTAGTAATCACACTTGGCATCTCAGCCTTTCATAGCCACAACTCGGAACCGGTCCAATTAACTTGCGCTTTGCTGAGTAAGCTTCATCAAATTATGATGCTCGTTGATGCATAGGGTCTGATATAAGTTTTTGTCTCTGGATAGCCGGTTAGGGTGTCGTAAACGGGGCACTGAGGAAAAAGGACTTAGAAAAAATTTCGCTTATAATTTAGGCTAGGGCAGTCATCAATAGGTACGACTACGAGCGAAGCGAGGAGGAGTGGTTAGGTTTCTTGTGACCACAGCGCGCAAGCCGAGCTAGCGAAGCGAGCGTGCCGCGGCAGCGGCCGGCGAAGTGCCAGAAAAACTTTCTGTGTATTGTATATTGTGGGGCTGTGAGTGTTTTAAATTATATGTTGTTCTAACTAAAGAAGATTGTCTTGGATAGTTCTATCGAATCCCGAAATAAAAACATATGCTTAATAGGGAGTCAACATGGTCTGAAAGTGTCTGCCCCCTTCTCGACACCTGCTACAGTTTTTGGGACTTAGAAATCTTTTGAAATTTTTGGTGCCAAGATGACCCTATCATTTTTTGATGCCATCATGTAGAACAAACTTTCTGGATACATGTTTGTCTAAAACGTTTTTACCTCAAAGCTACCCCTACCAAGTTATGGGCAAAATCAGTTAAGGTCAAGGTCAATGACTTCAATATGAAGTTACTGACTCCAAGCATCATTAAATATAGCAATTAAAAAGGTAAGAAAAAAAAAACTGTTCTGCCCCCTTTTCGACACTGACCGTAGGTAGATGAAACGGCGTCAACAATTTAGGTGATAGGACTTGTGAGTCTGCTTGGGTATCGCCCTTTGTTTCTTTTATAGTGCAGTGCTTAACCACTGCCTTACCTTTTGTTTAAAAACAGTAAAGGCACAAACAAGGATTTTGCAGCCATTAACCGCGCGCAGGTGGCATTCGGCAAAAGCAATCACTAACAAGCAGTTTGCATTGCAAATGATGCAAGAAACTGCTAAGTTATCTATTAACAAAACTAACACCCCACCACTTGCACTGTAAGTATACTAACCTAAGTATAATCCAGCTTATCCTAATCCTACTAATATTATAAATCCGAAAGTTTGTGTGTAAGTGTGTAAGTATGTTTGTTCCCTCTTCACGCTTTAACGGCTGAACGGATTTGGATGAAATTTGGAATGTACATAGATTATACCTAGGATTAACACATAGGCTACTTTTTAACTTGATAATAGCGGGCGAAGCCGCGGGGCATGGCTAGTAATATTATAAATCTGAAAGTTTGTGTGTAAGTATGTTTGTTCCCTCTTCACGCTTTAACGTCTGAACGGATTTGGATGAAATTTGGAATGTACGTAGCTTATACCTAGGACTAACACATAGGCTACTTTTTAACTTGATAATAGCGGGCGAAGCCGTAGGGCACGGCTAGTAAACAATATTTGTGTCTTCCTGTTCTAGATCAGCAACGCGTACAATCTGCATATCAACATCGTTTTACTCCATCAGCACGTAACAGAAGAATATTAAAGTAAGTTCGCTTACTTCTCTATAGAATACAATATATATAATTTATTGTATTCTATTCTTCTAACTACATCATTATAATATTCTTATGCCAAAAGTTTGATTGCGTGTCTTTTTAACAGACTTCAAAAATAGGAGGAGGTTATCAATTCGACCGTATTTTTTTGTGTGTTATCTAACTTTCTTCTAAGTGAACCGATTTTGATCAGTCTTCTTTTATTTGAAAGCTTCCTATCTGGTCCCATTTTGATTTGATCTGAAGACTTGTAGTTTTTTAGTTAGGTATATCTATGGTTATATCCTCAATAATGCGTATTTCATTTATTTAATCTTATTAAGGTTACCGAAGATATAGCGGTGAAGTAGTTTTTTAGGTTTGCTTACGTTTAAATTATGTTACTTTACATAATTTATTATTTTTTTATCTTTGAGAAATTGCAGTTTGGTATATAGCGTACCTACCTGATATAAAAATTATTCCGCTTTATATTCATACAAAATACAAGTGCCACGTAGGTATAGCTAACGTTAGATACATTTTGATGCAGGTTTTGTACAAACGTGCACATTAGCTCTTATCGCGTGGGAATGGGATATGGGAAGCGAACCCTTTCCCACATAACCCTTGTGGTTGTTTGTGATTGAGTATTGCCTATTGACCAAGTTCCCCAAGCTCCTACTATTTTTTACTAAAAGTGTTTAGTGGCTTGCCTAATAATAATATATTAATAAATAACCAATCACAACACAATATAGGCTATATTAAACTTACCATTAGTATGTTATGTATGAATGAATTATTGAACGTAGTTGAACTACCACTATCACACCTTGATGATGTGGTAGAAATAGTAAGGACGCTACACGTAGAATTCAACCTGGCTCTCAAGGATAGCTATCAGAATATTTTGATGCTATGAGTGGTAACTATAGCCAGGTAAGCATTACTAAAATCCCAGTCATAAAAAATGGCGAATGACGCGCCTGGTACGCTTACAACCTTGTCTTTCTGCTGCTGATATCCTGTGGCAAAACGCTAACTTTGTCGTGCGCTTGTTTAACACAATAATATAGTGATAAAAACAATATCTTTAATCACTAAGCAAGTTATGTTCCTGCATAAAATAGTAACTTTAAAATTTTTATTTATAGCTCCAGAGATAAAGCACGAAGCCAACCATCTTGTAGTGATGTTTATATCAATGATAATGTCCAAGGCTTTGGAAATTATGATCTGTCATGCATTCAAACTGTCGATACATCTGAAAATATATGCAATGTGACGAATATTTCAAGCCACGATCTAATAAATTCTGTAATAAATGGAAATACTCGTACTGCATATGATGCGGATGATAACAAATATGGAACTCATGGCGATTTCTGCTATCTTGGTTCATCAGCCAACCCAGAGAATGCTGAGAAAAATAAAACTGATGATGTAGATTGGAATAACATGTTTGATACTGAATTGATATCAGAAGCGGCTATCGGTAGAGCAGAACTTGTTTTAAAACAAATAGAATCCCCGGTTCAAAACGATTTCAATATACATTTCCCACACGATAAATCGAAGAATACCAAAAATACTAAAATTAATCAGACAAATCAAATAAATTCACCAAGGGAGGGTCCCAAAAAAAGAAAACGCATAAATCAACCGATTACTAATGCTATACCCAAAAAAGTTAAGAAAATATCTGACATATCAAATATCACTTTTCGGAAACAAAAGTACACGAAAGCTGTGAAAAATTGGCTCAACGATGTAGATCCTAATAATACAGTTGAGAAAGACAATGATTTAAATACCGAAAATGTCGGATCAGATAAAACCAGCAAACAAGCAGATCTTATCGTTGAAAAAGTAAAGGCAAATGAAAAATCAAGTAAAAGAGTCGTACAAGCACAATTAGCCAACAAAGACGGGGTTATGAAGTTTAGAAAACCTAAGTTACAAGAAATTAGAGAACAAGATAAGGATAAAACTGAGCCATCCGTTACCATTCCAGAGAAGAGCACAAATCTTTCAGAAAATAATAAAACAGTAACCAAAGAAAAGGAAAAGAGAACTAAACCTAAATTCGTAGCTCCCATAAAATCACAAATTCCTGTAAAAGATGTGGAGTTTAAAGTAATTATGGTGGACCATACAACGGATTCAATTAGTACACTGAGACATATAAAGAATCAAGATATAGTTATAGTTCTAGTTTACAGGTAGTAATGGGTTTATTTAAAAATTATGATAATTATCAACAATTTACTGTATTTTGGCATAAATTATTGATTAAAAAACTTTGAATAGCGCTAATCTTTTTCAGAAATGGTTTCTCTCAGCTAAACAATCAACACACTGAATATAAGTGTGAGCCCGAAGGCATTATTATGAACGTTGACGATGATTACTTTTACTTCAAAGGATGCTCTGAGAACAACAGGTAAGTAGGTGTTCCGGTCCACTGTTCAACCAATCAAAAATGTGTATGCACGTCATGAGCCCCGAAAAGAAACTCATAAATAATGACAACCAGATTCGCGAAATTACGGTCATCTCAAGAAGAACCACGTACGAGTAATAACAAACACGGCGGCGCATTTTACTATTCTACGTTTTACTTCAAATAATACTTACTTATATCATAATTTCTCTTCCCTTAGGTATCTATATTTCTATATTTTACAACGGCCGAAATTGTGTTATTTGTGTCACTAGGCACTGTTGTATATAACCAGAAGAACATGAACAAACTCTCATTCTTTCGTCATGAAACTTTTTTTTTTTGCAGAGAAGCCATGCGATTATTTTTGGAGAGTAATAAAATCGTATGCTACGAAGGCAAAGCTTTACTCCTATATTTCATGTATGCTTTTGAACTAGACGTATACAACATTGAAATGATGGACGCAAAGGTAACCACTATCAACACTCATCAATAAAACGAATTCTCTGCCTATGCCTACCCGAAAAGCAAACAGTTTTAATGCAATTTATGCTTTATATTTCAGATAGGCGGATGTCTTCTAGACCCAGACAATCTTCCAGAGAATTTCTCCGAATTGCAAAAGTTATTGTCCTTCACTCCTCAATTCGCGATCGCCACAGAATGTGTTTTACAGAAGACAGCTTGGTACGCTAGCCTTCTGAAAGAATGCAGTTCTAAGCTTGTGCATTCACTTGTGGTAGAACATCTATGGGATATTTTCGTCGAAATAGAGATGAAGCTACTTCCAATTATAGCAGGTTGCTATCATATCCTCAAATATAAATCTAGCAGTTTAAAGATGTTTCAAACTGTGATTTTTTACAGAAATGGAGTGGCTCGGCGTTACAGTAGATCTACAACAGCTGAAGACGATGGAGGACATTCTGCTGGCAAAAATGAAGTCGACCGAGCTGGCGTGTCACGAGGCAGCCGGGAAGAGCTTTCAGATTAACTCACCTATGCAGGTTCGAGCGCTCATATACGATGAGTTACAGCTCGATACCAAGTGCAACGTGAAGATCAGAGAGACGTTGGCTAAGGGAGCCAAGTCTACTTCGGAGTCAATGGTAAAACATAACGTTCGTCATAACATCTGCATTTCTAGCAAGTATTGCATGAGATGTTTGTTTCCTTCTAACAGCTTAAAAGTCTGGTGGCAGTGCATCCACTCCCAAGACTGATCTTGGAATACCGCCACCTACACAAAGCTCACGCTACGTTCCTCGCGGGAATCGCTCAGCACGTCAAAGACGGTGTTGTTAGGCCCACATGGTAAGTCCGTAAGCGCAAAACCTAAAAGATGTTTAGTGAAACTACTAAAAATGCAGTAGTGGTAGCCTAAGTAATTTTCAAACCTTATTATGTGTTATAATCTTGAAAACAATAATCTAATAGGCTATTAAACCTTTAACACAATTCAAATCACGTTAATAAGTGTGCCACATTATTTATGCCTATTATTATGTAAAAAAAAAATTAATAATCTCTCCTTGCACATGATTCATTCCGTGCCAGGGTCCAAATGGCTGCATCTACGGGACGCATTGCTTCCAATAATCCAAACCTGCAAGCTATTCCAAAAACGCCATTCAGCCTTATTCTGTACCCTGAGGAAAATGTAACCGGTAAGTTTATATCTTTAGCATTTAGGTACCCTAATTTAAAACAGACTGAGCCCCGCAACTACGTACGCATTTAATAAAAATTTAACCATCATTCTCGACGGCAGCTTCCAGAATCCAGACATAGCATAAAAAGCTAAAAAAGGTAACTAAAGAGATATATATAGAATAGCAGACTTTCGAATTTGTAATATTAATGTAGATGGATTATCACGTATCCGTATAAATAGTCTCTTCATACGAACAAACAGGAATAAACATAAACGCGTGTGATATAAAAAGCTAATACGTGGAGTTGTACCCGGCAAGTTCTGTACCTATATGCCAAGGTAGTATTTATGTTCTATTGATTCACGTGGGCGAATCCGGTGCACAGGCTATAGTGATAGAATAAATGGAAATAAATAACAATACAAGAATTAATATTATATTTATAAAAAATATTAAAAATAAAGAGGTCACATTGTGAGGTAGGATGTCAGATACTAACTAATAAACCCACTCATTTGTTGATATCACTAGCCCTATGTAAGTAAGTAACCCTAAGTAGAACAAGGCCTAAACGTTGATGATTAATGTTATGACCAAATATTTAGTAAATTGTATCATCAAAGTTAGTTACGGTATGTATTTTATATACACTAGCTGAACCGCCTGAGTAAAAAAACAAAGCCTATCACACTCACAAATAACGTGGTTTTCTATTGGTAAAAGAATTTTCAAAATAGGTTCAGTAGATCCAGAGACTTTACCTCTTTATAACATAAGTATAGATTTATCCCCAAAAACATTTTCAAAATTGCTAAAAGGCAAGTAATGGTGTCACAGATCAATAAGCCATAGGGTATATAGTCTTTGAATGGTGTGGTCTAGGGCCTAGGCTGGTAAGCACACTAGGATTATATGATTCAATCAGTAGCTATATCACACTATTTGTATCTAAACCATATTATTTCTGTTGATCGAAATTTTGGTATAGTTCTAAATTAAAGATAAAATAAATTATAATTAAGTAGTTGAACTGCCCGTTGGCTTAGTTTGGTGGCGTTCGCCTTCTAAGCAGGGGTATCGGGTTCGATTCCCGGCGGGAACACAAGTTTTCTCCCCATGAAAAATTTGTGTTTCTGGTTCTGGTTGTGATTGTGTGTGTGATGTGAATGTTTCCGGCACCCACGACACAAGTCATCGAACTTAGTGTGGGGCTGTGAGTGTGAAAGCGTTTATGTTTTATGTTTATGTAGTTATAGCAAATAGGTAAACTGTACAAAATTTTGTTATTTCTCTAATCACTTATAAATGATGATGATGATGTCGTCCGCGTCGTATCCGACGATGGCGACCCTGGCCCCTTCAATTCATATCAAAATTAAAATGCAAGTCGAGCATTTTTAAACGCGGGTATTTTGACGTTCTTTCCGCAAACGTGTTCGCGTAAGTTGTGTAGTCAGGTAGAACGCGTGTTCAGCTGCAGACAGGCAGACGCTGAGCATCCGCTCGGTGTACGTGGCGCGCGAGGGCTGCACGCTGCTGGCGGCAGACTTCAAGCACGTGGAGTGCCGCGTGTTCGCGCACGCCGCCGCCGACGCGCCGCTGCAGGAGGCGCTGCTGGCGCAGGATGACCTGTTCCGCTACCTGGCGAGCAAGTGGTTAGATCTACTTTTTACTATGTATTACTTCCACTGATTCAGCTTGCAGCTGTTCTGCATTAGGTATATGCCCCCTGGTACTCGGTCAAAACTTACCGAGATGTGGAGTAAATAGTCCATTCCCTTCCTGCAAGCAAGTGTTTGTACTTACATATATTACTTTCAGTGACATTAAGCAGCAGGAAGCATTAGGGACTTTTAAAGCTATCTGACGAGCACGCGATTGTAACCTTGGTGAGGCTATTAAGTGCCGACCTAAATTGTCATAGACTTATTTCCTGGCACCGAGGGCTTCTTTGATGACATTCAACTACAGGTCTGCCTTGTGCTGTTGTTCTGCTTATTGATGACCACGAGGATATCGTTATGAGAGTACATTATATATGCTCAGACTGAGGTTCCAGCGGGTCCGCTAGCTGCTGGCTGCTCTGCAATCAAAGTGTCTAATCTAGGAGCTGGTAAGCGGTAAGACATCATATACCTACCGCGGTTGCTTTCAGTGGCATTCGCTGCCAGATCTCACCGCATTGTAACAATACTCAGTGCCGGCATTCATATTTTAGCATAATAAATACTATCGAATATGTCACGTTTCTTTCCGAATCCATACTTAGAACCCGTCCTCCGTACTTCGAGCGAGTCTTCAGTCAGTAAACAAAATAATAATAATGTATATTATCGACTGTCTATTCACTTCTACAAATCTAATTTCTAATTAATACTAGAATCTACAAAGAAAATTCCTGTCTGTTTACCAGGTTGGAGAAGCCGCAAACGGAAGTGTCTAGTGCGGACCGCGAGCGCACGAAGCGCATCGTGTACGCCAGTCTGTACGGCGCAGGCGCGCGCAAGCTCATGGACATCCTGGGCGTCACGTACGATCAGGCGCTCGCCGTGCTCGCCAGCTTCAATAGTATATCGTTTTATAGCTTCTCTTTTACTGCATCGCAAAGGCCACTGTTCTTCAGCCATCTTTCTAAAATGTGGAATGAGTCCTAGCATGATACACCAAAAAATATGAGTTCTCACGGCAGTCAAGATATAAGAGCAAGGCGAACATCCTGCGCCGAAAGGCTCTCCGGGCATTTTCCTTGGATCGCTATCTTCCATAACCGTCGTTTATTCCGTCCAGGAACGTTCCCCTCGCTGAAGAGTTTCGGTCGGTCGGTGGTGTCGCAGTGCGAGCAGAGCGGCGGGCGGCTGGCGACGCCGTGCGGCCGCGTGAGGCGGCTCAAGAACATCGCCAGCGACGACTTCGCGCTCAAGTCGCAAGCGGAGAGACAGGCCGTCAACTTCGTGGTGCAAGGTACGACGGGGCGGTCCTCGCCGCCGAGGGCCCGGCCACAATTTCGGTGCTTCGGCTTCGGGGAACGGATAAATTTATAAAAAAATATTCAAAATCACGGTATCGAGTTATATTCGTATCGTCGGTACCGGAAATATTTACATTACACACACGATATCCAGAACCGGAAGCGAATAATGTCACATTTCGTAATAATAACAAAAACACTAAAATAGTCAGGACCCGAAAAGATCGATTCGAGCGGGGGGTGCGCGTAAAGCGCACAGCCTTCGATGGACTCGACGACTTCTGTCGTTCCGAAACATGCGCAGATAGTACGGCCGCACACGTTTCAGAACGGCGATGGACGATCGGAAATACCTCGAGCCGTGAAGCGGGAGGGGACGGCAGGGAGGGTATACCGCAACGTAAAGCTCAGTCGGAAAGGGGAAGGGGAAGGGTGCATCGTGAGCGCTGCCCACGGGAACTAACAGGGCGTGCGCGCAGGCTCGGCGGCCGACCTGTGCAAGCTGGCCATGGTGGGGTGTGCGGCCGCGCTGCGGAGCCACCGGCCGCGCCTGCACGCGCGCCTGCTGCTGCAGATACACGACGAGCTGGTGTGGGACGTGCGCCGGGACCACGTGCCGCCCGCCGCAGGTCAGTACCGCTGCCGCCGCGCACACACGGCGTACTTCTTATTTGCTTATTTTAAAACTATGAGGAATTGAACCTTATCGATTGTTGTTGTAGCGATAATAAAGCGCGCGATGGAGGAGTGCGGGCGCCGCGCGGGCATGTCGGCCGCGCTGCCCGTGGCGCTGGCCACCGGCGCCGACTGGGGCCACATGCGTCCCTACCCGGCTTGAACGAAAAAGAGACCATACTCTTGTGCAGGGCCATTACATTTTCAAAACATTTACTATAAAAACAAATAACCGACTTATTTTGTAGTTTACGCTCGCCCGGGGGGGAGGCGTTCATGATTTCGAGCGATTAGAAGATATCCTCAAAATATATAATTGTATGAGTAGGTATATACGAGTATAAAAAACTAAGTGGTCGTTGAAACCTGTCGCTACATTAAAACTTCTTTTCCTTTTAAAAAATCTTTTATTTTGTGAAAATTGTAGAATTCGTAAATAATTTCACAACATATCACAAAGCGATAGCTCGTTAGCTATCGCTTTGTAATATAGGTATTGTGAATTATCCGACGGATCAAATGTAACAATATAAATAAGTTTAACTAAAATATGTATGCATATCATAAACACTCGCCAGTTTCAGCTTTAAATGTGATCACGCAAAATGTATCATCACCATGCGTCATCATGGTCATCATGGCTTTATGGAAATTCAAAGTGCTACAACAAACGTTTCCTAGCCGTTCGTATCCATCTATTAGCTCTCGGCGACATTTACAATATTGGTCCATCCATTTTATAGTTTATGGATATAATGTAATCATAATACATAATAGGTAAATCGTGTCGTAGACTATTATTTATAAATAATATTTATGTTTAACATAAGATTAACGCTTTCACACTCACAGTCCCACACTGAGTTCGATGATTCGTGTCGTGGGAACCGAAAATATTTCTTTTACATAAAATTCAATATAGTTATTGTTGCTGGGTGTCCACAAGTCGAAGCGTATCACAGCTTAACGGCAATGAGCGTGAAGAGGCGGTGCTGCGTGACAGTGAGCGCGCGGTGCGGCACGGCGTTGTAGCCGTCCGCGGCGCCGCCGCCGCCGCCGCCGCCGGAGCGGGCGCGGGCGGCGCGGTTCTCCGCCATGACGCTTAGCCCCGTCGCGCTCTTCGGCTCGGGCACGTGCCGCAGCATGGTGTACCGCGCCATCGAGCGCGGGTATCTGCACGAACGAGTAGCGACAATACATTATAATATATTCGATCGAGCGAAGCGATATCTCTAAGTTGACTTGGGTGATTCGGAACTTTGTCCGTCTGTCCGTCCGTTTGTTAGAGGCATTTAGCGTCTAAACCGTCCAAGCGAATGACTTCAAATTCTCAGAGAATATGTAAAGCTCTGACCCGAAGCCGGACATGACATTTAAAATGATAGAAATGAAAATATTAAGGGTACATGAAACTGGGGAGCAAAATAATTTATATTTTTTTATAATATAGCCTTGTAGTATCGTTGAAAAGAGCTCTGCATGTAGAGTACGAACCCGGTTTTAGAACAAAACTATGTTCAAAAATCACAATTTGGTACAACCCGCCAGAGTCCCTGTTTTTAGAACTATTTTGTCCCGGGGTCTATCTCAAAGAACGACTTTACATTTAAAGCTGAAACTTACGTATTATACCCTGTGCTTTGACATCAAATACGGAAATCAAACAATTATTATATAAAAAAAATTATAAGCAATTAACCTCAAAAGTTTTCCTTTATTTGGCAATATGTAGGCGCGAGATCTCAGTTCGGCGCGAAAGACTAGTATATACCAATACAATACATTGTGTACCATAATAAATCATTCGGCTCCTTGTGGTTAGTTTAAACTAGCTTTGACTTATGGCCTTCCATCTTCCACACGTTAATCGGGATAAAAGTATGAGCAACCTATGTCCGATTCCACGCCGTAAACCATTTATATCACACTTATATTATAAATCCGAAAGTCCGAAACAAACACACTTTCTACACACATGTGTAGAAAGTGTGTTTGTTTTATCTTCTGGATCACTAGCTTCGAAAGTGTATGACTACATGGCGTTTAGTGTCTTAGAATGAGTATATGAGTATCATACACCAAGTGAAATGCAGTAAATTTGAAAAAGGAATGACTTTGAAGCGATGCTTAAATTCGTGGACATAGTCCCATTTGATTTCACCTGGATGAATGATGCAATAAATAAAATGAACGAAGTAACATAACAAAAAGTTCAAGCTCACCTGACCACCTGCAGCTTCTGAGCTGCCATCCGCTCATAGAAGTCGTCGTCCTCGCAGCCCCAGCCCTGAAACCGGTTGGAGAAGCCGTTGATTGCGACGTAGTGTTTGGCTTGGAGTGCGAGCGCTCCGCCCACGAGCCAGGAGTACGTCAGCACGAACCGGAACTTGTCGACGCTGGCGCTCATGTGCCGCGGGAGCCGCGTGCACACATACAGGTTACTGGAGTCTAGCGGCAGGAGGTCCACGTCGTGTAGGATGAGACAGGGGAACTTGTCCGCGATAGCGCGCCGGGCGCCAATGTTGTACAGCATGCCTTTGTTCCATGGCTTATCGTCTTGCTGCTCTATTAAGTATATCCTACAATGTAAATATATCGTTAGTACAATTAGTACATGCTCGCGCTTACGCCCGAGTTTATAATGATGATGAAATGGGGTAATATAATGTATGTATTAACGTATTAATTCTTGTTGTCAGGGAGCGAAGATAATACAAACACTATGAACACAATCTTTTGAGTATTAGTGTGAAGCTAGAATACTTATGTGCTCTTGTTCTCTCTTCATGCCGAAATAGCCAAATGGATTTGGATGACATTTTGAATGGACATAGCTTATAAGGAATCTATTGACGAGGATGTCTATTGATTAAATACTAAACGGTATAGTAATTATGATGAGGAAGTCCATGGGCAACTTTTTTCATGATAGGTAGAAAAAGACAACTTTTCTCCCCAAGGGAAATTTTAGTTTTTCTGGTTCAGGGTGTGATTGTGTGTGATGTGAATGTGAGGCACTCACGACACACGTCATCGAACTTAATGTGTTTGTGTGAAATCGTGTTTACTTATGTTATTTAATCTTGGAGTCTTCAAATGTAAAAGTGAATACGTATTTTCTGGGCAAGCATGCAAACATCTTCGGCCGCATTTTCACTTTCAATCTAGCACAAAAAAATTTTATGAATTTGAAAGAAAAACAAGATATAAAAACCTTTATGTGTCTGTGAATAAGCGATTTCCATTCCAAATGTTATATAAATCTGCTCAGTTTTTGTGTTTCATATGTAAAACATTCAGGCACAGGTCGCAGTTAGTATGCTAGGCTTACAACTAAAGAGTTGGCAGATAATTAATACTTACTTATAATGTATATTCTGTTTTCTTAGAAAATTATGCATGTATGGCAAAAATACTTCCAATTGTGGTTGTCTATTCCTGTACGTGACTAGAATAGCAACACTGAATGCAGGATTGCAATGCTTAGGAATATAAGAGCCATTGGCAATCCCCAGCGGCTGGAAATCATTATGCTTCAAATTCACCTCAGTACTATCCAAACTCTTTGTGCTGGTCAATATTTCATCATAATCACATTCTACAATAGCATTCTTTACTAAGAGAGGATTGGTTTCCCTGAAGAGTTCATTCTGGAGTTCTTCTTCGGGTATATGTGTATAGTCATAATATCCATAAAAGGCGAAAAAGTGGTAGATTATTGTGATGCAGCAAGCTACCGCTATGCATGTTACTATTCGGATTTGAAGTAACCTGGAAAATTTATGAGATCATTGTTGTATTGTATGAAATACCGATTATGTTAACAGGAAAGGAAGACCTTAGGCCTACAGTGGGACACTGTATGCTCACAATTATAATTTGAACTGCCCTAAGTTGGGTGCGTGTTGCCTGTTAGACAGCATGTATTGGGTTTGATTCCCGGTAGAGACACAAGTTTTCTCCCCAAATGAAATTTGTGTTTCTGGTTCTGTGTATGATTGTGTGTGTGATGTGAAATGGAATAAAATGGATTTATTGGCCATTATAACTGAGCCTGTGACAAGGCAAGTCAATGTTACAGAATTAGTTTGTAATAATATTATTGATATAATTAAATAAAATAGGATCAATTAGTCTAGCTCATGAACTGCCCGTTGGCTTAAATGGGTGGCTTTGGGGGTATCGGGTTTCGATTCCTGGCGGGAACTAAAGTTTTCTCCCCATGGCAAATTTGTGTTTCTGGTTCTGCTTGTGATGTGAATGTTTCCGGCACCGACGACACAAGTCATGGAACTTAGAGTGGGGCTGTCAGTGTGAAAGTGTTTATGTATGTTTTCTTAACATGGGATGACCCATACAAAGGGATAAGTTAAATTATGTCCATAATTGTTGACTTGCTTACTTTTTCAATGAACATTTCACCATTTGGAACACTTGCTTGATTATTGTGTATAATTGCAGAAGTCTGGCCTCAATGGCTCCATTCACTTATAACTATAAGTAATGAGTCAATGGGGTCAATAGGGCTGAAACAATACTGTTAGTAGCATATGCAGTTTTTTTTTTTTTATGATAGATAGGCAAGCATTTGACCACTATCTCACCTGATGGAAAGTGAAGATGCGGCCGAAGATGTGACATGCTTGCCTAGAAGATACCTATTCACTCTAGACTTGAAGTCACCCAGATTGTACTGTTCGGGAAACAAAGACGCAGGCAATGAGTTCCACTCCCTCGCTGTACGGATGATAAACGTAGAAGCAAAACGCTTCGAGCGAACTGGAGGTACGTCAACCATATAAGGATGTTTGATAGTCTGTCTTGTTGTCAGGTGGTAAAACGGGCAAGGGGGAATTAAATAATGTAATTCCTGCGCACACTCTCCAAAATGCAAACGGTAGAATACCGATAAGCTTGCGACCTTACGTCGATGACCAAGACTCTGCAACCTGGACTCGACTAGCTTATCATCGCCAATGAGCCTTTTTGCTGGTCGGTCGATGGACTCAAGAGCTTCAAGCTGGTACTTAGCAGATCCATCCCATAGGTGGCCGCAGTACTCCATACTCGATCGGACTTGAGCTTGATACAAATTGCATTTGCTTCTTGGACCAGCTGGGTGAGGTTGTGCGTCAAAGCTATCTTGCGCATCTCTCTTCTAGCATGGTCAGTGATCTGGTATGGGAATAGCCACTCCTGGTGGTGGGCATTAAAGTCCCCCAGAAACACGAGTTCAGCAGAAGGATAGCTCTGATGTGCCACATCGGCCGCCTCACTGAGGTGTGTCGTGAGCCTGGTTGTCTCCACGTCTCCTGTATGCGAACGGTAGACACCGGCATAAAGTATTTTTTCTATGCCGGTGTCCACCAAAACCCAAATAGAGGAGAAGCTGGGATCTTCAAGGTTACGGAGACGCCGATAGCAGATGTCATCGCGAACGTACACGCAAACACCCGAGCGTGGCTAGAACTTATGCTCAAGGGTGTAGCCCGGGTACGCTAGGTACGACGCGTCAGCTGGACATCTGATCTGCGTCTCCGTAAGAAACAGTAGGTGAGGTTTTGCGGTCTCCAGATGATGGTGTACCGGAGAGATATTTGAGTACAAACCTCGGATATTTGACAGGTGCACTTGTAGGGAGAGGACGTGCTTCCGCTGTTTAAAAGTTTTCCTGTTACTGTTTCTCATTTTGTACATTAAGAGGTAAAAGAGGTTAGAATTAAGTCGCGGCGCTACTATAAGACTCATGGCACACAACGAATTAACTACATCATATGGGGAAACAAACCAGAGACCGCGCGGACGCCCGAGGCTCCCCAAGAGTGTCCATCGGGTGCTGTCTTCCGGTCGCCAATCGGTACGATGGCGCACTTCCGGGATTTTTCGTCAGATGGCGGGGCAGCCTTTTATGAGTAGCTAGCTCACTACTTGGGCCCCCAACTATCTGCGGTCGGCCAGCGGAGAACCGTGCCTCGGATCCCGCTGCTCTCTGAGTTTGGTTACCCGATGCAGCGTCAATGCGTATGCCAATCTCAGTCTCAAAAAGCAGCGCAACTAAACTTTCTTCTTCCTCCAATCGGCTGGCCCGGACAACATGGTTGTACGCGGAATTGATCGCTTGGCACCATGGCTTTGTGGTGGTACGAAGGCCGTCGGCCGAAGCCTCCCACCTCTTATCGGTTGCTCCTTAGCGCCACCCAGGGGCCATGTGTAGGACATCGCGGGCTAAATCCTACGGATGTGAGCAACCATGGACCCCCAAAGGTGTAACTTGTTGTAAGTGATCCTCAGGTCTTCTAAAGTGTTTTATGTTTTTAGCCTTTCAAGGCTTCATCCTGTTTGTAGCACTGAAACAAAACAGATAACTTGTTAGTATCCTATTTATACAAAATACAAAAAAAACAACCTATGTCTTTTATAGATATTGAAACTATTCAACTGATGTGCACCAAACTGGTTTTATTTGAAAGGCAATATTGCGAAGATGGCTTTAGACCACTAGAACATATGCATTCGATTTTCAACTCTTCCCAACATAATTTTTCCCAAAATAATTTTGGACGTCTGTCAGACTTGGTTGAAAGTACTAGGTAAACATGAAAATGAAAATTGAAAAAGGTAATAATTCGAGTTTTAAGTATGGTAGGTTGTAATGCCTATCATAATGAGTATGGTATGTATGCACTAGGCAGACATATAGGTGAAAGAGGTAATAACCTTTTTCTTACACGGCTTTGCAACCATGCCGGGTACAACTAGTAAGATATAAATCTTACACACATAAGTATGTTTGTAAGATCAATATTGTATAGATAGATAAAGATAAATTTATAACAAAGGATGTATAGATATTATTATAAGATAAATTTATAACAAAGGAGGTCCTTTGCTATAAACATATCAAGGATGCAAGGATCATCAAAACATCAACATTATAAAAGATTGACCACAAACAAAACACAAATGGATCTGATAATAAAGTTTGAAATATTTTGATGAATAATGAAATATATAAAAAATACCCTAGAAGATGTGCATGTCATAATAAAGCAGGTACATAATGCTCTTTTCTAGAATTGTAAGGGGTGTGCGTGCATTGTATGTGTCCCCTAGAACTTAATTGCAAGCTGTAGGCACTACTTGAGCTCCTCTCACTGCAATATTATAGACTCGACGCTACACGTACAAGGTGAATCCATAGAATGCTCAGCAGTTGGTTTCATTAAAGTATAATTCATTAACCTCATTCTCATTTAATAATTCTACAATGCAATAAAATATACATTATCTATTATGCCCTAATAGCCTGAATATTTATCAAATCTAGGGCAAACTAGTACTAACCACAAACAGAAAATATTCCATTATGAATACTATGATAGGTATATATATATATATATTATGCATCAAATTGATGTAATAACAAAGTAGTCAAAAAACTTCATTACACTTCTTATAATGGGGACTTAAGCTAAATCAAATCCAAAATAAATTGTCATTATCACAAACAATTTTCAAATACATGATCACAATTTCTTTACTTGCATAATAAATGAATAACATATTCAGTTATGCAGAATTATGTGGAATACCATGGTGCACCAATTCAATGCCAACCAAGGTCCTTGATCAGCTTCATATTCTTGTTGAACAATGCCATGTTGCAGTACATAAACAAGCATTGATTTATTCACTAACTTAAAAACTAGTAGCACTACTAAATAATTACCTATGTAATGTATGAAATGGCGTGATGACGACGTATTTTTCCGCGATAAATAAATTAGGTACTGCAGAGGATGTGTGTTTAATATAATGAGAAGATAATTTTGAAAATGCATTGCAATTACTAAACGTGCAGTCACCAGCACCGACCTTGATGCGCGTCCTAGATAAGGCTTCGATTATTACTTTATAAGTTCCCACCACATTTGTTTGTTTTTTAGTTGCATTGGTCATTTGGGTCCAATCGTATCTCCCGCCATCAATCAATCTATATCATCTGTCAAAACTGACAATTCACATAGGACGTAAACAAACCGGGAAATCCATTTTCTATTTATTTACAGAATAAATACCGTACGCTATGTACCTATATAAAGTGTAAATCTTAATGAATAGTGTGAGTGTAGATAAAATGAGTGTTGAAACACCGTACCCAGACGGGGAAGTCGGGGAACTAACCTGCAAGCCATTAAAAACGTTAGCTGAAGTCGCAATGTTTTTGGAAGACCCACCACCTTGGAAGACTATGTGTAAAGAATTAACACCTCATAGTGAATTTAAGATAATTAATATGGAAGTTATTAATCACAGTGAAGAAGATGAAATAAATGTAGATGATCCAGAAATTTTCTGTCATCTTAGCAGCCAGAATCAGGAAACGGAAGATCCAATACGTCACGATGGGAGCAAGTTACCAAAAACATTGCTTTGCCATGACATGGCTGGTGGATATCATGACGACTGGTAATTAAAATACACAAAATATATATGTTAAAATTTAAACCAACTTCAACCTTTTCCGTATAATTTGGACTAGATTAGACAATAATTGTTGATTTTGGGATCCGTCAATGTCAAAAACTTTCTGCTGTCATAATATACTTACGATTTGGCTTCGCACAAGAAAGGTATTTTGCTTGTTTTTCCAAAGATTGTTTTATTGAAATTAACTTTTATCACTGTTTTTGGTGATAGATTTTTTTGATAGATTGTTGATTTTCGGTACAGGGTCTATCAAGTCAGGCGAGCGTGAGAAAACTACCAAAGCATCATATACCGGGGTATTTTGTTTAGTCTAGCATTAGTCACTAATGTAGTTATAAATAATAAATCTGACCATAGGGAGCCATGCCCTATTGCTCTAACCGCTGAGCTCCCAAGCCCTGTCTCAAGCGATGAAATCATCCTTTCCTTATTATAAACATCTTATAAATGTCTGTATAAACGTCTTATATGTGTATACATATTATTATACATATACTATACCATATTTGACATAACTTTTATGTTAATTAGATTTTTAGATGGGAAATGAAAATTTCTGAAATTTTGTATGATTTACCTGCATGTGCATGTTTATAAACTATTAACGGATTATAATCTTGGAAAAGAATACAAATCAATAATGCAATGTTTTTATCTTGTTAATGTAATTGGTTTTCAAATCATGTAGCTATATAAATCAGTTCGGATTTTTTTAACTCATTTAAAAGAAACAAAACTATTACTTTCAAACATTTTTAATTTATCTGTTTTTGTCTATGCTGTGGTTATATAATAAGATGTTACCATGTCCATTGCCTTACCCTAGTGCATCTCTATATTCCTAAACCGTAATGCTAATGCTTATGATGTATCCATAAAACAAAAAATACTATGGTAACTTATGTATGAACCATCAGCTGTCTAGAATCCGTCTGTCATTTGGTTTCACAGGTTTTCTAAAAATAGCTGTGGTTGCTATTGCAGTCATCGACATTTAAGGGGGAAAAGCAAATGTCATGGCAATACCAAACTGTTGTATGAATTACGTTTTCACTTTTGACGTTCGTTTTTTTTTCTTTTTTCTTTTATTATTAGCTTCGCAATCTTGTGCATTTAGCCAGTGTCAAGTGATAATATATTTCAAGTTTAAACGTAGTGGTGGCTCTTTGGAATGGGCTTTTATCACGAATTTACGACTGTCAGAACTGTTGGCGTATTCAAAAAGAGATCGGCAAAGTGTGCTGAGCCATAACCTACAAATATGTTTTGTTTAATATCTTAATAACTAGGCTTTCTAAAACGACAATTATTTTTAAATTAAGCTCAGAAGGCAACCGGCCTTACGTAAGATATTTTTTTATCAATATACGATGCTATTGTACTTCAACTAAAATGATGTATGGGAGTTCGCTATTGTTCTTTGGAGGGTACATTAGTCTTAGTATGTAGAGGAGTACTAAGAAAGGATTTTTGGAAGTTCTACCCCTAAGCCTAAGTAGGATGAAAACGTTCGTATGAAATTTCTTTGTTTTTGAACTTACAGTGATGAAAATTGGTATTTGAGTAGTTGATCTAATTTAAAGAAATATTGTTTATAATATTTTTTGCCAGGGATGCATTAATCAAGATCAAATTTCGAACTTTTGTTCCCATGTCATTTTATAGTCACGCTGTTAAAGCGCGCCGCGTTTCTCATAGTCCTAGTTGCGTCAAGCGCGTGATGTTGAAACGCGCTGTTCGACGGCGCGACTATGGAAATAGCCTAAGAATACAGGTGAGTTCCCCGTAAGTTTCAAACAAAGATATTCGAGACTTGTTGGGAATTCCCCTGTATTTTTTTAAATAAGTTGCCATTATTGAAGTCGCATTCCTGGAATTTCTGGTTTATTTATATTCCGAATGTGGGAGTAATTTTCACTAGTTCAATAATCTATAGTTTGTATGTCAGAGTCCGAGGGGCCCCCTGAGCTTGGGGGCCCCGGGGCACTGCCCCGTCTAGCCCTCCGGTAGCTACGCCACTGTCAATGGGGGATGAAAGTTCAGTATCTATAAAGTTACACTGATGGAAATTGGTATTTGAGTAGTTCATTTAAAATAGAAAAATTATGTTATCAATATTTTTTGCCAAGGGTGCATTTAAGGTGTTGCAATGGAGAATGAAAGTCCATACGGAAAGATTTTTACTTATGAAGTTAAATTGATATGCAGTAAAATTAAATTGTATCTGAGTAGTAAAATGAAAGATAATTGTATTATTAAGTCATTACAGTAAATTAGAAATAACTTCTCTAACGCATATTTAACTCTATAATAATGACACTTATATTATAAATCTGAAAGGTTATGTGTAAATGTGTTAGTGTGTAAGTATGTTTGTTTTATATTTACATTGTAACGGCTAAATTTTAACCAAATGGTTGAAATTTCCGATGTACATTACTTATAGCCAGGATAAATATATATTGGCTACTTTTGAACTTAATTAACGCGGGACAAGCCATAGGACATCATAATAAGCATATTGCATATATTACATTGTTGCGGTTACGCAAGGTCACGCGTGGCAATCTTTGATTTTGTATGGTTTTATTCAAATTTCGTGAAAACGCGCCTCGAAAGAAAAAACAATCTGATAAAATCATCATCATCATCATTTGGTAAAAATACGTAAGTATATAAAATAATTTTCATAATGTTTTCTTATAAAATAGCGTTATCAAAAAGTTACAAAAATACAAATTGATGTTATTTGCATGAGATTTGATATTTTTTTCCCTTTACATTTTTGAACGTTATGAATATTCTAAGAAGGCATAATTTATCATATCACACAGATTCCAATGAATATTTTGTATCGAGTTTTATTATGAATGCCGAGTAAAAGGGTTACAAAGTCACGCGTTTTAGGAGAAATTTTGGTAAAAAGGCTGATGCGTACCCATCAAAGCCAACGGGCAAATCAATATCTTTCTTAACGATTATTATTGGGTCAATTCTTTTAATACGTGCATGCCAATGGCAAAATTCGATTTTTTTAACAGTGACTTAGTCCATGAACCCGACACCAGACCTACAATATTGCCCGTATGCCTACCACTTGGCTAGCCTCTTGCTTTTCTTCTTTTTTACTAGTTAGTATAAAAAATAATTGAAATATTGAAGTATTTTGTCGCTAGTTATCTGCAAAGCTCAAGCTCATAGTAGTATTCGAAACTATGATCATCCGACTTAGCTATTGCCGTTCCAAGATGTATGTTGAACAACTTTTGAAGCTTGTTTGTCGTGCACAGTATGTTCTGTGATGCAATTATTGATTAGCAATCGATGTTTTGTTTTTTTATGTTTACAGCTACATCGATGGGACTAGATATTATGATCGATATACGTTTTACAACTGGGCTGGAATCGATATATTTTGTTATTTTAGCCATCACTTGATAACGATTCCTCCTCTTGGGTGGATCAATGTAGCCCATGCTCATGGCGTCAAAGTAATCGGTAATGAATTTAATATTTGTTTTATTATTTTTATCTACATATTCAAAAACACGTGTTAAGATATATTTTTTAAAAAGACAAAATTAAACTTTCCTTATTTGTCTGAATTATATTAAAACGAAAATAAGTCTATCGGCGTAAATTCCCCCTCCCTGCTAACGTCCACCGAGTTAACAGCTCCTTATGATGCCTCGTATATACATATATAGGCCAAACACAGACTTCGGCGAGAGCTTCTGCGTAGTTCCACGATACTAAAACGAATAAAATAGCACTACATTTTGCGACAAGCGCACCTAGCTAGCATTACGACCTATTTTTACGACGAATTAACAGTAAAGATATAATATTGTAGTTATGGATTTCCGAAAAGTAGCGCCTATAATTATTTTATATTTTGTAAAAAAATAAATATTTCCCATATTGGCTAGCGTTTGAACAGCATGATACTTCATAGTAATATATGTGTTAGTAAGTGTAGTGTATAAGTATAACTTACTTGACAGGCACTGTTATAACAGAACGGCTAAGCGGTATGACGTTCTGGGATAAGTTGTTGCAGTCGGAAACGGAATATCAGAACTTTGCCAACTCCTTGGTTGCCATAGCAAAGACTTTAAAGTTTGAGGGTTGGCTGTTGAACATTGAGAATAAGGTGAGTGATGCTCAAGTAATGAATTCCTGGTGATATTTTCTAGGTGCTTGAGTACTGTAACATAAAATATAAAAGCGTTCACACTCACATCACCACACTAAGTGCGATGACTTGTGTCGTGGGTACCGAAAACATTCACATCACACACATAATCACAACCAGAAAGCAGAAACACAAATGTTCCTTGTGGAGAAAACTTGTGTTCCCGCCGGGAGTCGGACCCAATAGTTACCTCTGTATAGAAGTCGAACGCATACACAATTAAGCCAACGGATAGAAACGTTATGAACTATCGGCCGTAGTTCAGCTAGGGTGCTGGATCTAATGGCTTCGTCATACAGGACATACCTGACTCGAAAGATAGCGTGCGGAGACGCGGGCGCGAGGATGCGGGCGCATGCAGCGCCGCGCTTGTAAAGGATGCGACCGCGTCCGCGTCCCGCACGCTGATATACGCCCAATAATAATTGCCGATCTGCTCGTCCAAATGACCAAATGCGTCATGTGTAGCGCAGCCCTAATATAAACTCAGCTTTGCTCGGCTAAAACACGGATAAAACGACGTTTTCTAAAATTGAAACCTAGCTAGATCGATTTATCGCCCTCAAAATCCCCTGCATACAAAATTTCATGAAAATCGTTGGAGCCGTTTCCGAGATCCTCGTTTAAAGGTATTAGATATTGTGTCGATGTTGATAAGCTTATATTTGTGTTTAAGATCTCCCAACCCGAAGTGTTGGTGACTTTCGTGCAATATCTGCACCGAGTATTGCACGCACAGATACCCAACGCCGAGCTGATATGGTACGACAGTGTGACCGTCACCGGTAACCTCAACTGGCAGAATTCCCTCAACAATAAGAACAGGTAAAGTCGCTGCCAATCATTCATTAATACAACACAATCATTCTTTATTGCCACCAAATAAAAGTAACACGTAACACTTTAAATAAAACAGGAGTTATATGAGGTAGGTACAATGCTTTAAGCGACTTCTGCCAAACAACCTTTGGATGGACAGAAAATGAGCAGGATGATTTGGGTTGGTTAGCATTCTACACTTAAATAAAAAATCATACATACACAATATAAATTAATACCATGAACCATCTATGAAGATAACATACTTCTCTGTTTCTACTATGTTAATACCTACTTACTTATAGTTAAGGGTTGTGTTTCGTTGATATTAAGTTACTAATAGTAACCTTCTCTCTCCATTTATAAACGGCTGAACTGATTGACTATTTAATTTATCTCGGATAGGCTAGCGTTTTAGCAATATGTATGGCGGTAAGTGACGTCGTAAGAGCCTGTACATAGCTTATACCTAAGACTAACACATAGGCTACTTTTTAACTTGATAATAGCGGGCGAAGCCGCGGGGCACGGCTAGTAAATTAATAATGCATATGTGTTAATCCTAGGTATAAGCTATGTACTTTCCATATTGCATCCAAATCCATTCAGACATTCAAGCGAGAAGAGAGAACAAACATATTTACACGAAACACACACACACACACACACACACACACACACACACACACACACACACACAAACTTTGTCATTTATAATATTAAGTAGGACATGAGCGTGTATTGGGAGGTGAGTGGTGACCCGCAGGGCGTTTTTCGACGCGTGCGACGGTATCTTCACGAACTACTCGTGGAACGTGGACGACCTGGACACGAGCGCCCGCCAGGCCGGCGAGCGCCTCACCGACCTCTACATCGGCATCGACGTTTGGGGGCGGAACTTCTTCGGCGGCGGAGAGTTCAGCACGCAAGAGGTTTACATATACTTTTATATACATATACTTTTTTTATATTCACGGTTAATGTTATCAGTCAATCAAACGTAATCCATTTATGATTGACATACCAGTTCGCTCGCAGCGTTTTGCTTCTACGTTCGTCACCCGTACAGCGAAGGAGTGGAACTCATCGCCTGTGTCTTTGTTCCCCGAACGGTATAATCTGGGAGTCTTGGAGAGTGAATAGGTATCTTCTAGGCAAGCATCTTCGGCCGCATCATCACTTTCCATCAGGTGAGATAGTGGTTAAATACTTGCCTATTCTGCATAAAAAAATCAATGCAATGAAATGAAATGATATTCATTTATTTGCTTCAAGTGTAGGTATAAATAGATGTAGGGTTTAGTGTTTCAATATAGTTCACACGCTTGGTCATAATAGTGACATGCAAATAACGATGTGAGTACTAAGCACCTAGTCAGTTATCTTTATAGCGTCATAATAATAATGTTGATTATTGTTATTATATTTGAGGCTGTCAGGTTTACATATGACAGGTTTCTATTAGAAACAGACAAAACTATAACAAAATAATGTTCAGTTTTGCTATATTCAATATAAATTTATCGCAACAAAGGTTAACATAAAGAAATATATAAATAGGGGTTAGAAGGTCGGGGGTGTAAAGGGGGAGGTTCGAGCTTCCGAAGAAGTCGACATCCTGAATAAAGATAGATATTTTTATACTGACTACTACTACTAGAAGCTATCTTTGATCCCAGTACAACAACAGAAGTTTTATAAATTTACTCCTTTTTTAATACGTAGCATCCAGCAATTCTATTTGTAACGTTTGTAAACTATTAAACACATACCTACTAACACTATCGTATAATTATTGAGAAGCGGCTATCACTCGCGCAATTTGATCGAATTGTATTGCGTTGATGTAAGCATATATCGTAATTACGGAGATTTGATATCTAATATCCAAGGTGACGAGCGCAGGTTTTTGGCACGCAGGATTTTGACCTATATAAGTTGAAACTCTGGGCAGCACCAAAGACTGTAATAGGCAAGAGTAACGCTTACTATTGTGATATAGTATGAGCCCAAGGGACGTCATCCTATATTGGGGGTTGGTATCCGAGGTTAGGTGCTGCTGCTGGTAGGCATTGACGAAGAGATATATTGATGGATACCTATGTGTTTATAACGTGAAGGCTACACGATGAGGGGCTTAGGTGTCTAGGTACTTATGCTACGTTGGTGGTCTTATTAGCTAAGTCAGGTGTTTACACAATACACCATCATGCGAGCGACTCGCTAGTCTCGTCACTCAATAGTATAAAAAAAAGTTAGACCGAGAGTTCGTCCCCAGGCGCTGAAGCTGGTGTACGAGCGGCAGTGCTCGATCGCGATCTTCGCGCCGGCGTGGACGCACGAGGCCATGACGCTGGACATGCACGACGTCAACTACGTGATGCACGGAGAACAGCTGGACCCCTGGCAGCGCTTCCTGCTGCGAGACCGCGCGCTGTGGGACAGCCTGTGGCCCTTCCTCTACACGCGCCTGCCCGCGGCGCTGCCCTTCCGCTCCTCCTTCTGCAAGGGCCAGGGCAGGAAGAGGAAGACCTACGGAGAGGTACGCCGACCTTACACCTGCTGAATAACTTCTCATCTATTATAAATGTTTGTGTCAAATCCCGTTATTGACTCAAACATTTATAGTGAGAGTGACCATGGTAGATTGAAACTTATACTCTAATATATTTCTGTGTAAATTGCTTTCACACTCAAACCCTACATTAAGTTTGATGACTTGTGTCGTGGGTGCCTCAAACATTCACATCATATACACAATCACAACCAGAATCAGTAACACAATTTTTTCTTGGGGAGAAAACTTATAATGCGAACGCTCACCCAACTAAGCCATCGGGCGGTTATCTTATATGTATCTTATATGTATTATATCATTTATATGTAGCCCAAAATTAATACTTTTGTTAAATCCTTGACAAAAAAAAAATGTGTTTCTGGTTCTGTTTGTGTTTGTGCGTGATGTTTCCGGCGTCTAGGCGTCACCCCACAAATAGTTATTTGGGTGTGCAGGTGATCTCCCACGGGCCGTGGTACAACCTGCGCTGCCAGCAGTACCAGCCCAACTCGCTGCACGGCCCGCACGGGTACGAGCTGACGCCGCACGACGTCATCCTGGCCAAGTCGCGGATGGCCATCTTGGAGCACAGGGGCATCATCAAGATCACCGAGCCCCCGAAATTATCCCACTCGGCGATCTCCCCGGACCACCGACACGCCGTCAACTATCTGGACCGCCAACACTCCGTGAACTATCTGGAGGCTTCGGGCCGCCAACACTTCGAGAACTACCAGGACCCTTCGACTCGCCAACAGGCCGCGGACCATCCGGACCTTTCGGAGCGAGAACTCGCCGAGGGACAAGGGACCGCCCCTTCGGACCGTCGATACTCCGAGGGCTACCTGGATCGTGTGGCCCGCCAAGAATTCTTGGACTATCCGGAGCATTCGGGCCGCCGACACTCCGCGGACAGTCCGGTGGCCCGCGACTCCGGCCTCGAGATCCCCTCCCACTCATCGTCGAGTTCAATGTGCGGCATTAAAAAGTTCAAGGAAATGATCAAGAAAGTGTTCAGCAAATCCAAGATTAGGAGGGACGGCCTCGATAGCGCATCCAGCTCCACGAGGGACCTGCCGACGCCGGACAGAAACGACGCCGAGGAAGACGATAGAGCTTCGGATGCCGAACCGAAGGTTTGCCACATTACGAGATTAAATTTATTTTGTTTGTTTATTGTATTGTTATTTGAATGAACTTCCGATGGGATAGGCCATTTTGTAACATCATTTTCAGGACTGACTACCTAAAATAGTCGATTGTAATTATTAAACTTTCGCGATTCGAACACATAGTTTAGTTTACCTCGGGACTTAATCGCGCTAAAATACTATTTTTATGATTAAGTCCCGAGATATTACCTAAACTAAAATAGTCGAATCGTCGAGCTATATTGCTAATTTGCTACTTTTGTCTCGTTCGACGCGAGAGTATAATACTGCCGGTGTCGTCCGAGTGCATTAAAACTTACTAAGGTTGCAAACAAAATTCACTCTTATTTTAAATTCTGTTATTTACACTGCCGATACCTGAAGAGCAAACAGCAATCCATAATGTACGTGAGTGAGAGCACCTTTTTTATGTGGAATAGGCATTTGACCACTATCTCATCTGAACGTTAACTTTAAACTTTAACTTTAGGTATAATACTGACACGTATTATACAACTAAGGTAGGAGATTACCAGCGGTATAAATATTTAAATCTAAATTAAATCTAGGTCGCATAATATACCAACATAATTATCATTAACGGAAAGGTGTAACATAAAAAAAGTACGAGAAAATGTAAAAATCAGCCGAGAAGCCGTAACGGCCGAGGTAGCGGCAGGGGCGGGGCATTCGGCCGAGGGTGTTACAGTCATGGATTAATAAATAAAATAATAATAATATGTTTATTAACAACAAAGTAGCTTACATTAAATTAACTTCCATCTTAAATAATCTTAAATAACAGAAACAATAAAACGAATTAAATACTAAATATTAACCAAATTCTACTTATAGTGACCTAGAGCACATTCTGTGACAACACTATCTTTTAAGGTCGTTTCCAAACTAAGTAATACTCGTATTTCGGACAACGACTGCCTCTCCAGATCGCTAGTCACAGAATACAAATGAAGTATGTAGTACAGTAAAAAAGGTAATATATATGATTAATTAAGATTTATAAATGCCTTTGATGAGGATTGTATAATTTGTTGCAAGGACTCGGAGGTGGGTCTGGCGGTGTCTGCGCTGTCGGCGGCGCGGGACCGCCAGTCCATGCTGGCGATGTCGCTCAACCTCAGGCTCGGCCAGGGCCGCGCCACCTCCGGCCAGCGCATGGGGCTGCTCTACGCGCCCGACGACCACGAGTGCCTCGAGGTGATGCCTTCGGTCCTTGTACAAACCCTACTCCTACCTACTCGGTTTCGTTCCAGAATACCACACACTCCTGAATGAGTCCCGGTTTTATTGAGGCAGCATTCGCGCGTCCCCGTTTATGGTGGTAATGGTCGCAGGCTGTCAAAGTAGTTCGAACCGCAAGAGCCGGATCCGACTTTTCGGTCTTCTCTGGCGGCTAGTTTATTTATTACCAAAATTGATCCTGGAAACCAAGGATGCATTAGGACGCCGCACAGGCGAAGCAGGAAGAAAACGCTAGGCTAGTGAGGTAAAACTAGAAAACAAAATAGCGTTTGCTAGGCGGGAAGAAATCTAGGTGGTCGAAAAACAATAAGAAGACAGGCTCAGCTACAATTGCTAGGCTTCATAGTTTACCTACATGAATATCGCAAAATATTGATATCTTAGATAGACTTTTTCTCGTGTGTTAGAAAACGTTACGTTACAACTTTCAAGTTTCAATAAAAACATCTATTTCTATATAAGAGAACAATAAATAATTATGAATAAGTATTGAATGAATGTATTATAAATATAAGGACGATTCAAAATTGAAGACCATTATGTATACTCTATTTTGTGTGAAATATACAAATTTTATTTAAAATATATTGACCCAGGTGCACCTAGCGGACAGCTTCGAGGGCGGGTCCTCGCAGCGCGTGTGCGCGGGGCGCCTGGTGCGGCTGCTGCACTGCGAGTTCTCGTGCCGCGACTCCCTCGTCGTGTGCGTCGTCACCAAGCCGCTGCCGGCCGAGCCCAACCAGTGGCTCAACGTCAAGCTGCGCGCGCGCGCGCCCACCGGCTTCGTGAGTGTCCGGGGACGAGACGGCCGTAGGTCGAGTCGCTTGTAGTGGGACTTCCGGGGAACTCGGTCCAGGACTGAACTTAGGGAAAAATCCTCGGCCATATTCTTTATCTTAAATCCATATTTTGTTCAGTTTTTTAGTTGGGGGAATTGAATTCCGGGAGAGGACGTTAACACGGTAAATTGTTTTATTTGCAAGCTTTTATTTAGTTTCACCAGTTCCGTTTTCCGTCTATTTGTCGGTCTGCAATCCAATCTTGCAAGTTAAATTAGGCCCCCTTCCCGATGTCCGATTGGACTAAAATTTGGTGCGCTCATGTATCTTCGGGGACAGTACAATGATACGGTACCGCGGAGCCGGCCTTCAACGCTTTCGGAATCCGAGAGTCAAACATTCGTCGGGCACATTTTTTCAATAGATTGATAATTTCCCGACGCCCGGGACGTTCGGTTACAGCCCGCGAACGAGGTAGAATAGCTCGAGGTGGACCGTGCCAGAGGGCGTCCCCTCACAGGACGTTCGCGATGAAGGGGTCACTTCAGTATACGGTCGCAGGACGTCGACGATGAAGGGTTCAGTTCAGGATACCGTTCGCAGGAGGTGGAGGCGTGCCTGGTGGGGCGCGACACGGTGCATAGCGGCGCGGCGGGGGTCGCGGGGGGCGCGGCGGGCGCGGGGGCGGGCGGCGGCGCGCTGAGTGCGGGCGCCGTGCGCCGCGTGGCGGCCCTGCGGGCGGCGCCCCCCGAGCCGAGGCTGTGCAGCCTGCAGGCGCACCTGTTGCACCACGAGCCCGCCTTCTACGTGCCGCTCGAGAACCCTTACGGCTGGCGCGTCAGGTGAGACTCGGCGTTTCCTTCTCGCTGCCTGTCCTTGTAACGTCACCCTCCGCATCCTCGACGCAGATGTTGCGTTGTGTGCCATCGGTTTTAGTCTCGGTCGGGTCCGTTCGAAGGCCGACCTTCGGGCTGACCCCGCTCAGGTCTTTGGGCGTAGATCGCACCTCGGAGGCTGACGATGATAAAAGGACTGGGTAGGTCGTCGGCGAATCGTAGGTTTGATAACCTTTTTCCCTCCCGATGATACCCGTTTGTTCTGCCCTGGGGACAAATTTTTGGAAGCAGTAGTAGACTACTGCTTCCAAAAATTACGGCATTGAACAATTTTATTTATACGACGGGTCGTCCTGTCTCCCTCCGTTTCTCATCTTGAAAGAAGGTACAGCCGCGATAAATCTTTTTAAGGTCTATGATATGAATGTCATCTATTTCTAGACAATTGAGTGCGTCGAATGTTGCAGAATGTCTGACAAACGCTTTGGAATAATTTACAAAAGATCAATAAATGGAGGTTCTACACTTTTTTTTAATTTGGTTAATTGAGTGAAGCTGGTGGTAGAGAGTCCACGACGGAACCCTGCCTGTTCTGAAGGTTGTCTAATCACGCTTCAAAACAGGTTATTAATTGAAAGTAGAATATCGCGCTTATTAGCTCTCTACTTTTTATGATCTATACCTGTATAAAGGTTTAATACGAATGTGAGATGAAATTTATAAGCCTTTAGTTTCCTATGTCAGAATTATCACCGTTCTTATGAAGAAGAATGATGTTAGAATAGCAGAAATGTTGACGAAATTGACCAAAATCTAATATGGAATTCAATATGTTTCCGCTCCGTCGCACGTTTTAGTAATAGTAGTATAACAAGGAAGTTCCGAGCGGCAGGTACTACGAGGTGTCGCTTCCCGGGCTGCGGCTAACGTCCATCAACCTGCTGACCGGGCTGAAGGAGGGGGACATCCTGCTGGGACACCTGGCGCTGTGCCACGGGCCGGTCGGGGGACTATTGCCCTCGCCGGCGCCCGAGGTCTTGCCTTCGCCTACGCCTGCGCTCTTTTCTTCGCCTACGCCTGCGCTATTGCCTTCGCTCTCGCCAGCGCGCGCGCCTTCGCCCTCACTATCGACCGCACGCAAGCCTTCGCCTTCGCCCTCGCCCTCGCCCTCGGCCGCGCGGACGCGTTCGCCCTCGCTCTCGAGTTCGCGTGCAACTTCGCCCGCGGCATCGTCGCGTTCTCCTGATCAGGTGACTAATGACATAACAGTGATAATGGTAACTAATATAGAGCTATAATAGATATTATAATTACATGTTCGTATTTCTATATCAGTATACTTTTAATCAATTGTACTGTCCATCTGAATCATCAGCTATTCCACCTTCCACCGCATTCCATCTTGACGAAAGAAAAAACGGTTCATAGTCTTTAAATACAAAGGTTTAGAAGGCGACAGGGACCTATAAAATAAAACCGTACATACACTGTTACTACTATATTGACTTTAGAACACCTATTATTTATTTTATTCACTTGTATGAATATATGCGAATGAAACGCCACCATGAACCAAGTTACCTTATGGCGCCATCTCGGTTTATTTGAAAGTACCGTGCAAAAAAAAAGTTTAAAATATTAGAATTCCCATATCCCGCCACGCTTTAATTTTTCCCAAGGGAAATTTGTGTTTTTGGTTCTAGGTGTGGTTGTGTGAATGTTTTGATGATGATGTGAATGTTTCTGGCACCTACGACACATGTTTTAGAACTTAGTGTGGTATTTATTAAATTAATCTATGGTAGCTATAATTATTTGAAACCAAAGTAATAAAGAAATAGTTCCACCGAGTTTTATGCCAGGCTCTTCTTCGTTTATCTATAAAAAAGCTGTCACGAAACTCTTTAAATAACTTTTCGAATCTGGCAATTAGAATTGACTGTCATTAACTCCTTAGGTAACGCAAAAAGGGCCGACATGCGGCCTAGTTGCGGCAAATAGCCCGCACACCAAGTACCAACCCCTTGGGGAGTTATTGAAAGTCAATTCTAATGCCTAACCATTTTCGACTAATATACCTACCGTCATAAACGTATCCGTTACTATTCCAGGAGCCGGACAAACAGACTGCTAACACGAAATATTGCAGTGATGAATCAAAGCATTGCTGAATTTCAATTTCAAAGTCATTTCACCGACATCATTTGCACACTAACTGAATCTCTAAAGGCCGAAGCTGTTTTTACTTCAAAATGTTGATATGACTTAAAGGACCTAATCAGGACGAAACGAATAATTTGCAAACTGTTAGTTTCGTCCTGATTAGGTCCTGTGTATTTTATAGCAAATATTTCATATAATATAAGTATGTTCTGTAGGTCTATTTTGGTCGCCAAACTACAATTGTTTGAATTGATGCGACGTCGATCGGTTGAAAGTTCAGTCGATTCGATGGTTCATAAGAAAAGAAAATTGTTCAATTTCGTCGTCGATATAAAGATAATCGATGCCCGGAATAGGCCCCTTGCTGTTCTATTTATGAATTTATTTGGTAGATAGTACCTGTTATGATACTTTTTCAACCTATTTGTTTTACTTCTTTTTAGCGTTTTTTTTATCAAAAGTAGCATATCAATAATTATTTAATGGCTTAGGTTTAAGCAATCACCAAATATAATGAAAAATAACGCCCAAAAAATCGTAAGTACTTACCAGAATTTAATCCCCATTTTAATATGAATTTATCACCAATAAACGTAAAGTCTGCTAACCTAAAAAAGGCAAGTATCTTCAGAATAATCGCTGAGCTACCCAAAAAGGCCACGCATGCACCAAATATGTACTCGTATTTTATTTAAAAATTTCATCCAAATATGTTACTATAAATATGTTTGTATTAATTATTAAAAAAATTACCTTAACCTACTGTTATCCGATTCGGTTCTGTCACAGGAAATTTTATTTTATTTTTGGTGGCCATCTAAATTATACCCCAAGTTAAAATTTGGTGCGCGCGTAGCCTTTTTGGGTTATGAAAAGTTTTTGTAGTGCAGGCCTGACTTAAATAGCCCGAAAGGTTTTGGTACAGGTTTCATATTATGTTTTTTTAGGATGAGGCTGTTTAGGGCAACGATTGTTTTTTGGTGGTCATTAAATTTAATCCCTTATTTAATTTTATAGGCGTCCTTATGTCAAAATTAAAATGGTTGGACAGAGGATGTGGTTTTGCCGCGAAAGTAATATAGTCGCGGATTATTAACTGTTAATAGTTGGTGAACGTGCATGAGTGTAGGCAAATCGTACAAAGTTGAAAAACAAAATTTTCGCTCCAAAACTCGACGAGAAGCTCTAGTAGAAATTCGACCACATTCCTAGGCCATGACTTGACTATGACTGGACCATGACTCGTTTACATGACTTTGACTGGTGACTTGACTATTGTTATAAACTTTATACATACCTATTATTATTAAATTGAACAATATTTATTATATACCAAAATTATAATAAAAACATGTTTATTATTATTTTGGTATATGTAAATAAAACCGGCCAAGTGCGAGTCGGAGTCGCGCACGACGGGTTCCGTACCATTATCTATAAAAAAACAAGTTTGTTGTATGGGAGCCCCCCTTAAATATTTATTTTATTTTTAGTATTTGTTGTTATAGCGGCAATAGAAATACATCATCTGTGAAAATTTCAACTGTCTAGCTATCACCGTTCTTGAGATACAGCCTGGTGACAGACGGACGGACGGACAGCGAAGTCGCAGTCATAGGGTCCCGTTTTTACCCTGGGTACGGAACCCTAAAAACAATATGTATTTTACTAAAAATATTTTATATGTTATGTACATAAATAAATGCTTAGAAAGTGTACATACATAAATGATTTATAAACTTCATTGATGTATTGTTTATGATGTGAGCAGTGCTATGGCGATTCATTCATTCGGAACGCGTCCCCATGGGAACCAATCCGTATGTACCACGTTTATGTAATTAACGGCAGAAAAGGCTCAGCCTTGCAATGTACGTCCAAGGTGTACCAAATGCTTGCCTATCGATGACAAAAAAAACACTAATCGATATACAAATTACATCAATGCCTATACTTTCTCCAATACTCTATTTTATATTCATAATATACTCTCTCCCTAAATTTTCCCTATCTCCATCCAAAGGTTAACTGGAAGAGATCGATCTGAACGATAAGTAGCACTTTAGTTTTTTAATATTACTCCTGTAACTTAGTTTTACTTCGTGTACATTAAATAATTTTCCATTCTATTGTAAAATACGTTTCTAACTACGGGCCCAATGCCTATACCTAAGTTACCTACAAGGCGTCGTGCTTGTTGGTAACCAGTGGGCTGAGCACTCCCATCATGTCGGCGGCATTGCCTCTCTGAGAATGCCTATACTAGGTATATAATATTTTTTTTTTTTTTTTTTTTTTAAACAAACGCATTCACACTCACAGCCCCACACTAAGTTCAAAGACTTGTATCGTTGGTGCCGGAAACATTCACAACACACACATTACACCCAGAACCAGAAACACAAATATCCCTTGGGAAGGAATTTGTGCTCCTGCCGGGAATCGAACCCAGGACCCACGGCGCAGAGGGCGGACACCTGTCCACTGCGCCAACTGGGTCGTCAAATATTACACTTCAATTATTCATACCTACTGTTATTGACGACACTATAATTAGTTGTTACATGTTTCTCTGTCATACGTTCCGACTGGATGCTTCTTCAGTGTGCCTATAACGCACGTATACGTTTTAGATAAGCAAATGTGTATAGCTAGCTATATTTTTGTAATAAGTCATAAATAAAGATATAAATAATGTTATACTGTTTGTTTTATTGTATGACCTAAAAATTTCCTGAAACTCGCACGGCGCTACCACTACGTCCAACGAATTCACACTAACAGTACTTCAGAGACTTGCGTGGGTGCCGGAAACATTTACTCATCACACACACAATAACAACCAGAACCAGAAGCACAAATGTACCTTGGGAAAAAAAATTGAACTCTTGCCGGGAATCTAACCTAGAACCCACGTCGCAGAGGCAGAGACTTGCCCACCGCGCCAACTGGGTGGTCACACTGAAGACAGTACCATTATGACGCTCGACAAAGTCGTCGCCCTGTTTTTTTACAAGCTTTTATTTAGTTTCACCTGTCCCGTGGTCTATCTGTCGGTTTGTAATCAAATCTTGCAAGCCAAATTACACTTCCACTTCCCGATACTCAAATTTGGTGTACTTATATATATTCGGTGAATGGAGCTGGTCTGATGATGGAGACGTAAGATGGCCTTCTGAACTGAAAGAGATAAACCCATCGAGTTTGATGTTCGACCTCCTACATAAGGCTACATGGGTACACATTGATCTAGCTGTACTGACGTAATTTATAAGTTATATATATTCAGTAATCGTTAACAGGCTGCGATACAGGTTTTCGTGCAGAGACCAATACCTAGTACCTCTTATTATTTATGTAAACTTTATCCTCCGGATGGTATAATCTGAGAGTCTTCGAGTCTAGAGTGAATAGTTAGGCAAGCATGTTACATCTTCGACCGCATCGTCACTTTCCATCAGATGAGATGGTGGTTAAATGCAAAAAAAAATGATTTTAATAAACAAATGATTTTGTATTTGCGCGGGCCGAGAGGCGTAGGTACATACTTGACTTTTCTATAGTTTAGAATAGTACATTATAGATAGTATTAAATAACTTAAGTAGGTACCTATACGAGGTATGCAAAGTGTCTGGTATCGGTCACTGAATCACTCTTTATATGAAACTGAAGCTGATAATGATACGCAATCTCTGGTAAGTGTTAAGATTATTCAGTTACTGCAAGATACTTATAAATTCTCTCACATCGCGCGCGGCCGGTTTCAGTGTGCTATTTGATTTCGCTTCTTTGTCAGATAGTGATTCTTGCGTTGTTTATGTATTCTGTGCAACTTACCTACACGAGCTGTTGTTTTGGTAAAAATCAACCTTATATTGCCTTGTAACTCAGGAATAAGGGCTCTGAAGATACCTACCTAGTGCTAGGAACAAGGATTGACTGGGATACTGTGGTCATAGATATAAGTGAAGGTTGGACATTACGCGTTTGGGGACACGAGCGCGGGCACCGCTGTACGGAAGGCAATTGTGCCCTTGTCATTGTACGACATCCATTCGAGCCAAGCGCGTCCTATGTGGCTAAGCTATTACTTATACAATATAAAGTTGACTTATTGAAAGAAAAATAAAAGATTATTTGTTGAATATAATATGCTAGGTCAAATTCAATGTGATATTTTTGTTTGATAGCTGATGATGATGGGATGCCGTCGTTGTCAAGATATGAATCAAAACTATTCGAAAAATATTTTTGTTTCTATAACTATGCTAGGCAGAACGCAAAGAGGCAAATATGGCATGACATCCTATGGCCGCGGGTTCGAGTCCCGGCTCGAACAAATTTTTCCTTTTTTAAACTACTTTTAACTTTTGTTAAGCCGTTTGTTATTTATTATTTCTAACATTTAATGTCGGTAGTTTTCAATTCTGTTCAGTTCACACGCACAAGATGAAAAGTAATGTAACTGTGAAAATACCCTCGATATTTTATTAACTTCGTCAGTACATAATGTTATTCGTCAAGCAAACAAAACTGTTATAAAGTCAAGTGGCCTATTTTTCGATTCAAATAGTGTGTTTTTTTGTATGAATAAAGAATAATATGGACGATTAACAAGGTCAGTAAAACGCGATACTCTGTATTCTCAAGTTTGTTTTTATCGATCCTAGTAGAAATAACAGGTTACGTATATATTATGACGAGAAGAAACATCTGGAACTCTGGTAGTCTTGAAGTCAGAAGTGTTTAGTCTGAATATTTTATGCTAGCATGCTTCATCTTCGGCCGCAACATCGTTTTTCATCAAATGAGATAGCGGTCAAAAATGTTTGTTGAACGCCAAAACCGACATTAACAACATTATCCAACAAAAAGCATATTATTATCATGTGATCAGAGAGCTCACATGGGATTACCGCCTCTGTAGATAAATGTTATCAGATTGACATAATATTATTACAGGTACTTATATCTACTGTTGCACAAGCGGTTTCTCCTTGCAGTTTACAGTAACGACTAGTCGTTATTACATATCGCTATAAATGGTCTAGGCGCATTGGGCGGCAAAGTTCTTGAACTATATGGAAAACTGACTTGATCACAACGAAGTTTTTCTTATCCGTTACAAGAAAAGAGGTGACAAGTGACGAAATCAAAATTTTTAATACATCACATCTTCCTAGAAAACGCCTGCACCGATTTTCACCAAACATAACTACAAGAACGCCCTCAATCAAGTAACCTTTCAAACAAAGAAACGAAATCAAAATCTGTCCAACCAGTGGAAGCTACGATGCCACAGATAAATACACTGATATCAGTATGTTTATCTGTGACATAACGGGTATATACCCAATATACTTATAACACACCTCTTTTGCATTAAAAATATGCTCTTTAAGTACAAATAATAATTATAGTCATTGTTTACCGTACAAATAAATAACTTGTTCATCATGTAAACTAATTAGTAATCATCTCTCCAGTAACTTGTTTTTTGTTAAAAAAAATGTATAATATTTGTATCGGCATGCGAAGCAGACGTCGAAACTCATAATAAAGGTGTACAGCTGGAGACGTTTCCCAAAGAATTGAACCTCTTGTTGTTGCCGGTAAGTTATTCATTGTAATTATTGTATTAAGTAGGCATGTGACTTAATCATCATCTTCAGCAGTTTCTTCCCACTGCTGCACAAGAAGAACTCTATTTGCAGTTCTTCTTTCCAACAGCAGCACATTGGGTATCTCGTGGCTCAATGACGTGTATGAAGGTAGGCCTATACGTATATCCCGTTACGTCCTCTTAAATGTTAGTTGGAACGCGGTTTCCGCTCAAGACTAGCTGACACATAAATGCTTGCACACTTACAGCCCCACACTAAAAGGACTACGACTTATATCGTGGGGCCGTAAACATTAATATTACACACACAACATTCGCATCATAAAAAGCCAACAAAACAGAAGCCGCTATTTTTTCAGATTTTTAACTAAGTAAAGTATTTTTACTGAAGCTTTATATACATTTTAGATACATTCTATCCGCATAAAACATATGACACACAGCGATAGTGTAACTATTTATTAGTAAAATATTTTTTTGAATCGGATCAGTAGTTTCAAGCTAACAAATAAATACACACATTTTATCTCTTTAAAATATTTATTATTTCTAGATTTAAGACATGAAAAAGTGTTTTATAGTTATTATCCGTATGGTAAAAATAAATGACTAAATAAAAACACCGCGTGACTAAAGCTGTGGCTTATTATAGCTTGTTGTTTATTTACTCGTACTGAAGCATACATGTTAAAATTGGAAAGGCAATGTGTCAGATATGCTGGTTGCTGGTTGTATCGAGTAACAACTAGAAATTCATAGAAAGACAAGGTGTAGGTTATTTACAACAATTTTTTTTAAGTGAAAACCTTTAGCGGCTTGGTGCACTTTTTTTGGGATGGGTAAAAAAAATTAAACTCGCGTCAGGACACGTGACCTGATCGAAAATTCGTAAGACGGAGGGAGAGTAGACCGCCGGCGCGGCGTAGGAGAGGAAGGAAGTAATATCCCCTCTCTTTCTACCGCGCGGCGAAAATGTATGCCTGCTCCTGCTGTTTACAACGTTAATGTTCAAGTTTTCACTTCTGCCGGCACTCCCGGAGTGCAACCCGTTGTTTTTTTTTAAGCATTTGACCGCTATCTCACCTGATGACATGTCTTCATGAAACAAGTTTTAAATATGTATTATTTTCGCAACTTCCAGTTAACAATTTATCAGGTATATCGTTCAAGGCTAGAGCTCAGTACGTTGACCCCGGCAGGCTTATCTCTGAAAATTAGGTGAGAACGTACGACGGCTTAACTTCTTCGTTTTATTTTTTCATACTTATTAATGGAATATGTCTCGATTAATCTTATTATCTTCGTAATCTGTGATTCAAGAGTGAACGACTTCTGTGTATGCCAAAAAACTGTAACAGCCTTTACTGATAGTAGGCCTACGTCGATTCTCCCATTATGAATGTAGAAGTGATTTAAGTCGGAAGGCTATTGAATTAGTGAGCGTGTATTTTATGTCACGAAAATCTGCGGTAAGTTCTAATTTGGAGAAAGATCATTAACAGGATCAGTAATGCTGTACATGAGACCGTTTTCTTAAAAGGTCACGAAAGACGGTTTGAACTAAACTACCTGTTCTCTGCAATTTTTCGATATTATGTGTTCTTGTTGGGGATTAATTTAAACGCGACACTTCGCCCCTCATCATACTATCGTGATAAGTAAAAATATTATAAATCCAAAAGTTTGTGTGTAAGTATGTTTTTCCCCTCTTCACGCTGTAATGGCTGAATGGATTTAGATGAAATCTGGAATTTACATAGCTGGTATACTCGGATATATATTATAGTCATGAATAAATAAATACAAGTTGTTGCATGTTTTCAGAAAGTCCAGCAATGCCAGATCTGGCGACGTGTGGTAGCAGCAGCAGCGTTGTCGGCGCCACTATTGCTGCCGCGCTGCACTTCTTCGCAGCTTCTCAGTGTCTGGTGGACGAGCCTTGGCCTCGACAAGAGGTCATTGCCAGTAAGTAAAGTAATAGCGTATGTTCTAATGCCTGTTCGGGTACAACATAACCTCTACATCATAGTTTAAAGGTTTTTCGGTATTGAACTTAGACCATTGCACAGGCTACGACCACATCACCACTTATCAATAGATAACAATCGGCAAAATAAAAAATTTGAAAATACGCGCTCTATCTGGAAAACGGCTGCACCAATTTTAACCAAACACAGCTAAGAACATTTTAATGTTAAAACTATCGTGAGTATTACACATTATGTTTCAATGTTATATTCGGCTTAAAACACGATAATTTCGACTTACTTTGTAGTCAACTACTCATCCTGATGAAGGACAATTAATTTGTCCGAAGCTAGTTGACTGCAAAGTAAGTCGAAATTTTCGTGTTTTAAGCCGAATATAACATTGAAACATACATCTAAGAACACTCTCAATCAAGTCACCCTTTAAGCAAAAAAGGTAAATTATAATCGGTCCAGATATAGCTTCGATCGGAGGTTAGTAAGGGATCACACGTTTGATATAAAATCTACCTTTGCTGTTTTATAAAATATTTTAATTGTTAAGAAATAAACAAACGTCTTCATACTTACAGCCCCACACTTAGTTTGAAGACTTGTGTCGCGGGTGCTGGAAACATTCACTTCATACACACGTAACGAGTAATTGTACATACGTGCCTTGTACGATAACCTGTCATCGGTCGTAGCGAAATTATATGCCTTATTAGTACTTCTGGTAACTATGTGTTTGACGTCAATTAAGTACAAGAGCTGCATGTTAAGACGCGTTAATAATTTAATTCTAGATGGATCGAGGTTCGACTTCATCGTAGTGGGCGGAGGTACGGCGGGAGCCACACTTGCAACGCGGTTGGCTGAGGTGGAAAATTATACTGTTCTGCTGGTGGAAGCCGGGCCCAATCCACCGCAAGAAAGCATAGTAAGTATTTTTTATATTTTTTATTCAAGATAGGCAAACGTTTGACCGCCATCTCACCTGATGGTAAGTGAAGATGCGGTCGACGATGGAGCACGTTTGCCTAGAAGATGCCTATTCACTCGCGACTTAAAGACTCCCATATTGTAATAATCAGGGAAAACAGACTCAAACAAAGAATTCCATTCTTTTGCAGTTCGCATAAAGATGGTGGAGGCAAAACGCTTTATTCGTATTTGTGAAATATCTACCATATAGCGGTGTCGCTTAAGAGTCTGTCTCGATGTCCGATGATAGAATGGGGATGGGGATATTAGATTGTGTAATTCCATTGCACACTCTCCGAAATGTATCCGATAAAATACCGAGAGACTCGCCACCATGCGACGATGCCCTAAACTCTAAAGTTTTGCATCAGTTAACTGGTAAGTTAAGTTAAATCGTGCTGTAGCGTCAGTGGTCAGTTATACATAAAACCTGGTAAACCACTTCTCTACCTACTTCACTACAGATTCTCGACTTCTCTACAGATTGAGTATATTTTTATTTTATGGTTTACGAATAGTCTACGGGCCAATTGCCTATATTATCTTGATGATGGTTATTATTATCTCTTACATTTAAAGGATATGTCTTGAACACGTTAATCTTTAAAACATGACATACGAGTTTATTTTTTAGCGTTTTGTGATCTTCTTCGTCATCGCATTTCCTGTTTTTGTAAACAGCATGGTGGCTTCACTTTCAGATACCCGGATTCAAAGAAGTGCTTCTAGGTAGTTCGTACGACTGGAACTTCACTACTGTAGACGATGGAAGGTCAAGTCAGGCGCTGTCGGGGGGCCGCCAGCGGCAGCCTAGGGGAAAGATGCTCGGGGGAACTGGATCTCTCAACAGCATGGTGTACGCGCGGGGTTTTCCCGCCGACTACGACGAGTGGGCCGATCTCGTCGGAAATGAGTGGAGCTGGACCAGCGTGCTGACCTTCTTCAAAAAGACCGAACACATAACGGACCAAAAGATCGTCAACAATTCGGAGCTGATGAAATACCACGGCACCAATGGCGAAATAGAAGTTTCTGGATTTAACGAAACATCCGTTGCAATTGAACGATTTTTGGAAGCGTTTAAAGAAATTGGTTTCAATATTGTTGACGATATGACGTATCCTTACAAGATTGGAGCTGGTCGTTTCTCTCACACGGTCAGAGACGGCAGGAGAGACAGCTCCTTGACTGCCCTATTAAACAACGCCAAGAGAAATAACTTATTTGTTTTAAAGAATGCTCTTGTTTCCAAAATAATAACGGAAGATGGCAAAGCAGTCGGAGTTAAAGTGTTGAATGACAATGATGAGTTTCATTTTGATGCGGTTAAGGAAGTGATCATTTCTGCTGGCACGTTTAACACCGCAAAACTGCTGATGCTCTCTGGTATCGGCCCGAAGGAACATTTGCGTGACTTGGGCATTGACGTTGTTAAGGATTTGCCGGTAGGCGAGAATCTGCACGACCACGTCATGTTTCTGAATTATATTGTCGCCGAAAATGGAACCTGTAGTACTTCCGAAGCCTCACGACACATGGATATGATAAAGTATCTGTACGACGGCAGCGGAACTTTGGCTAAAGAAGACAGTATGGGCGCTTTACTGACGTTGAAAGGCTCGGCGCTCAACACACCAGATTTTGCGTTTTACCCAACTTGCACTCCAGTCGACAGTGGGTTCTACGATGGATGCATTAAGGTGATCGGTTTCAATCAGGAGATCTGTGAGCAGCTGGACGCCGAGAATCGAAAACACGAGCTAATTTCAGTGGCCGTCGTCCTACTGAAACCTAAATCGAGGGGAAAGGTTCGGTTGCATTCGGTCGATCCTTTCGACGATCCGTTAATTTACTCGGGAACTTTTGCAAATTCCGAGGATCTGGATGGTTACTCGGAAGCCGTGGACGTGGTTCATTCTCTGGCCAATACTTGCTATTTTAGGAAGAAGTCCGCGCGCATGCTGGATTTCAAATTGGATGTGTGTAAGGATTTTGAGGGGTATGAGGAGATTAAGTGTGAAGCGATGGCGATGGCGATGTCTGCGTGGCACGCTGTGGGTACTGCGGCTATGGGGAGCGTGGTTGACGGGCAGCTGAGGGTCTTCGGGGTGGACAATCTGCGGGTTGCGGACGCCAGCGTCATGCCGACGGTAGTGCGCGGTAACACTAACGCCCCCGTGGTGATGCTGGCCGAGAAAGCGGCGCATTTCATTAAGACGCGTTATGGAGCGGAATAACGGCTGCTTATGACAATTTACGCACTTCGGTTGCGGTCGCAAGGTTCGTGAGGAAAGCTGACGTGATTTCGACGAATAATTTCTTTAGGGTGCAAATTTGGTTAGTTTGTTTTTATGATGTTGACTCGATATGTGTAGCAATTATTTGATGTATCGTTACTTGTGTAATTAATATTTTGTAATGGATTTTAAAATATCTGATTAATAAATAATTCCTTGAGAAAATCTCTGCGTTGAATTTGTACTTGCCATAATAATAATATAATATTCATTTATAAAACACATATGTTTAATAAGCAGTGCGTATTACGTGATTGAGTAATTGTTTTTTTTATCTCCCACCGTATTTTTTATTATTTTAAATAAGAGTGACGTTATATAACACTTAAATGTTTTAATAAATAAACCTGCTTGTGAAACCTGGGCTCATAAGATAACATTATTTTACTATTTATCCAAAGTTAACCGATGTCAAACTTTGTGGGCACCTAATTACCAGCAATACTATTTCACGTCTTTCATAACCAAAGGAAATGTTGCATATTCAAATTGATTGTCATTTACATAGGTGGTGTTCTAATCAGTCCTCATTTCACCCCTTGAAAGGAAAGGTAACGTAACAATAACGTAACAATAACGTGACCCGCCTGCACTACGTTGCGTGAGAGATAGGTCGAGGACATCATGTTTAATAATGGTTATTGGTGAGCCAATCCTTATTTATAGTCATACTTATGAGTTTGTAACATCTGCTTAATTTTTATCACTCGCACTCGAAAAGTAGGTCAAACGTTCTTAAAACAATCCATCTGAGCAGAAATAAAGACTTAATATAAAATAATAATAACCATCTTGCTTTTTGTCCTAGGAAATCAAAAAGGGAAGGGTAAAAATTCTTATATTAGGGATTTACAAAAAATACTACGAGTATTCCTTATTAAAAACCTAACTGGCCAGCATATACATTCAAAGAGAATACAATTATTATAATACGTTACAGATATTATTTCCTTCGCGAGGCGTATAGATCTTAGCGGAAGTAAATGAAAAAATAATTTAATCTCTACATCTTGAAAATTCTTTGGGGCAGATAATACCATTGAAATAAAAGACAAACCTATGATTACTTTAGCCGCAAAACCCTTGAGACGGGCACATGAACATTTATTCTACCAAAAACTACAGAAATATTTATGTTATTTTAATTTTAATTATATTTTTGTAATTTTTAAACTTTCGCGATACGAACACATTTTTAGGTAATATCTCGGGACTTAATCGCGCTAAAAAACTATTTTTATTTACCTCGACGTTTCGGCCATGTTGCATTCGCCATCTTATATTTTGTTTTTAAATGTTGGGTCTGCGAACTATCCTACTTCTTACTTAATATTATAAATGCGAAAGTTAGTGTGTGTGTGTGTGAATGTGTGTTACCACGTATATCCGTAATGAATAAACCGATTAAGATGAAATTTAGAGTGTAGATAGTTTAGCTTCCGGAATAAGACATTGGTTAATTTTTGACTTGATTAACGCGGGCGAAGCCGCGGGGCACGGCTAGTATTTTTTGACTGCTCACTAAATACTATTAACTAATTAAATAGATATTATTACCATAGTAGCGTGCTGAGGCACGTGCGTACGGCCGTGCACACATACAAGTCGCGTTTGGTAGGTACCACTCTATGAAGACTTACTTATATATTTCTTTTATGTTATTACTTACTAATTTAATATTAACTTACATTAACAAATTAATAAATACTTGACATTCATTATATAGCACTAACACTTTACACAAATACAATAACAATGTTAATAATACATAATTATGACATCTTATTATGAATTAAATAGATATATTATGATTAATGAAACATATCGACCTCCTCTGCTCTAATTTGTTGTGCCCAACAGGGTCTCTAATGTACTGTCATTTAATTCTACCACCTATCTACATGTAGAGAATGCAATAAAGATTTTAATTAAAATTTTTTTTAACCGACTCCTTGAAAGAGTTGAGAATTGGTCGTTTAAAGATACTAGATTATATTCTTAACATATCCATTCTTTCACAATTAATGTAGTCATCATAGTGTAGTACACATTTGGTATACGATATGTCTATAGTCTACAAATACGTTATCATGTTCGACAGGTGTAAGAAACGAATTTGGCGCGTGCTCCCCTTGTCTTATTTGTACGTCCGGTTTGGGCAGCAGTGCCGGAAGTGACGACATTAGGGAACCTCTCGTCTCGTCACGCGTCCGTTCAAGCGGAATAAACAAAAAATCTTTGTGTTTTGGTAGAATTTAATATATATTAGATAATTTTCTAAATTATGTTTCACTTGTAATCTGAAAATGTAATTTAACGTTGGTAAGTATTTGCTTTCTGCGCTTCGGGTACTGGGTTTGATTCCAGGCAAAGACTGAATATTGATAGCGATTTTGAAGTACATTTTTATTTATATAACAATATTCTTTATATAAATATATATATATGTAGTTTCAAAACTATACCTTACTAATATAGTTTTGAAACTATTATCAGCCGCCATGCAATACACTTCATATGTATGTATGTCACTAGTGCATATGCTCGTTTACCTGCCTGTCGACAATATTGTGAGAGAATTCACATTATTGGGGAGAATTACTCTACATGTGGTCAATGAGTACTTTCTATACCAGGGTATTTATATCCTTCGCTATCTATTACTAATATAAAGACTTAAATATGTTGCATTTGAGGAACCCAGTGCAACAGTTTACTGATAGTTATCACAGACAACCAGTTGACTGATAGTATTATTTTTTTCGAGAACAACATGCTTTTTGGAGCATTAATGTAGTAGTTACGATTTGTCATTCCGCGACTGACGCCACAACTGATGCATCTGCTAATCATAAGCATGCTTTAACCTCGTCCTCCCGTTGGGGAATTTTGTTAGGAAGGCATATTATTCTCATGCGCTATCAAATGGTTACATAATCTCATATCTAATTACTTATATACTCATATTATATATCTCACATTAATTTATTTGATAATTATACTTCTTAAAAGTGGCCATTATTTTATGATTATATGAAAAATGCAATAAATTTCGCATAAAACCAATTATTTCCAGGAAATGCATTGACCGCATCTCTGTACTTCCGCGCATCTGAGATGCGCTTTCACCCGCTCCAATCAAAGTTAGGTAACGTTTCAGCGAGTTACATGTAATGCAACGATAGGTAATATCAAACAAAGCAATTGCAAATTTGCATTTTTCACTTCCTACGAAATTAGCGTCCATCAGTAGATGTAGAGATCATCAATCGCGGATCTGCGGGAACTTTACTTTCCCCGTGGGTCGGCGCGTGCGGCGCCGGCGCGCGGCGTCGGTCGCGGCGGCAGTAGGAGCGCAGCCGCGGGCGCGACGCACGTGCTATGACGCCCTAGCAGTCATGTCGGACCTCGAGCGCGGCTCGCCGCAATACAACGCGAGTGCACCCACCGCGACCGTCTCCAGCCTCAAATCCGAGGACTCGACGGAGCACCTCATATCTAACAAGCCGCAAAAGGAAGTGAAAGAACAGAGTGTTACCTCGAAGAGTGTGGAAGCGGGCAGTGATGAGAGACCTGCGAGGAGACGATTGGTAGTGTTTCTGGGGTTGGCGCAAGTGGTGCTGGGGGCGCTACTGGTGGGCGCCGGCGCCCTGGCCGTGGTGAAGGGCGCCGCCCTGTCGCGCGTGGGTGCGGGTCTGTGGGCGGGATGTGTGGCCGTAGTGGCCGGGGTGGTCGGCGTGTTGGCCGGAATTAACGACTGCTACGGACTCTACGGGGTCGGCGCCGGGTGAGTGATAATCTTTATCTACGTTATGGATCAGCTGCGGAACTCGTGTTTTTGGTTGCTTTTTTCTTTCATTATATTCAATAATTATCTATTTTCATTAAAGTAAATAAACGCAGTATTGCAAAACAAATATAAAACGTAATATGAAAATCCAGTAAAATCAACAAACAATTAACAAAAATGCCTGATGATATAAGCAGATAATAAAAAAATTACATATTTGGGAATGTATGCAGTTTAAAGTAATATCGAGGATGCCAATAGATATTTGAGAAAAGGAGATCGATCTTAAGCGTCGACGACCAAGGATAATAAATAAGATTGGTAGATGAAACTTTAATATAAATACTTAAACTGATAAGAACCAGCTAACATATATTTTTTGTGGGGTGGAAAATGTGTAGCACTTCCCTTACTTCCCAGGGGTGAAGGGAAGGGATGTGTGGGGCTCGAACCTACTAATAAGCCCCTCTGTGAGCAGTCCCTCGCCAAGTAGGGCAAGATAGGGTCGCGCTAGCAGTCACATCTTGTTTCGGAGGTAGGTTCGGATGCAAACCGGGCCAGTGCGCCCATGGAAGGGTGACCTTCCTCAACAGCTAGGGAACCACTCTGTACTTATATTCATTACTAATTCAGCTAATAACCTATCAAGAAATATATTTTGCCAGGCACAGTGTTCCGGCAGGTATACTTGAGATCCGGTCACATTATAGACATGTTGTATTTTTACCACCTTTGACCACATCGTCACTGAGCTGGTGAGATAATATAGATTCGCTAGCATATCAAAGATAATAAATAAATATTCTTTATAATAACGACGGAATAGAACCATAACATACTTGATCTCAATAAATTTACAACTTCCAAAAGCGTTGAAGTATTAGACTGGACATCATAGAATAGATATAACTATATCTTTATACCTACTATATCATTGATTGCCGTTCGCCCCTAACTCAGACCTTGCGCCTACATTTTGTCTAATACATAACAATACAACTTTTGAGGTTAATTGCTTATAACTTTTTTCTTAAAAATAATTGTTCTGATTTTGCATTTGTTTTTCAAGTACGTTTTTCAAGCTTTACATATGAAGCCGTATTTTAGATAGACTCCGGAACAAAATGGGTCTTAACGCTAATTAGCATTTTCTTCCAGCTAATACATACCTACACCTAATATATACTATATTAGGTATTAGGTGGTAGTACTATATAGGAATATACGTAGATAGTCTGGAATAAATAAGTAAGTTGTGGATTTGCCGAAAATCTATCTATCTATCCAGGACCCACGGCGCAGAAGGCAGAGACCGACTGCACCAACCGAGTCGTCATAGGCCATAGATTACCTTCTTTTTATCCTGCTTAACGCGAGCGAAGTCGTGAAGTCGCAAAGTACAGCTACATATATATAAAATACCGTGGAGTGGATATCATTCTATTCAGCTCACCATAAAGCTCGTACATTGTAGTACCTACTCGCGAACTGTGCATAGCAAATTGAATCGTGGAAAAGCTAATAAGATATTTTAGCAAGAGAAGAGAAAGTCGGGTGACGCAACGATGTCAAATGCAAAGCATCTGGTATCCACTTTTACTGGCATACGAAAATTAGGTAAATTATTCATAATGCACGAGAAACGCCGGACAAAGCGAGAAACGTAAACAAACACCGTTGTTTGGAGATACATAGTGTTGAAGATTGAAGTAGTTTGAATGAAGAGCCTGTTGTAGCTATTTTTACCCGACTGCGTGACGCAAAGGAGGGTAATGTATTTATCAGCCGATGTTTATTGTCCTCTAGAGACGAAACACGTGAGCCGATTTTGATAGTTCTTAAGTCAATCGATTTGTATCTGGCGAGTGTCACTGAAGATGTGACAGTAATCAGAATTCAGCGTCTAGTTGTTGCCATTCAAACCTTATTTTGAATACGTATAATAAAGTTCTAATATAATCGGATAATAGGTTTTTTTTTTTAAAGTGTAATTAGTGTAAAAGTAAGATCACTTTTTTCACAGCCGTTTTATTTTGATTTTTTTTTTGCACTTTGCTGTCCTATCAAATTGTTATATTGTTACATAGATTGATTTGGTTTTCTTCTTGCAAACTTCAATGTAATAAGCACAACAAGAGCAAAAACAAAAATGCCTCCAACTTACGTGTGTGCCTAAATATTTTTATATATTATTTTTTTTATCACTATTTGTGACTTTGGGCCAGTTATTTTATGAGAATTTGAGTTATTCGCTCGTATGGATTACACGCTAAATTCCGCTGATAGACGGACAGACAGACAAAGTGCTGAACCACCCAAGTCAACTTAGAGTTCTCGCTTCGCTCAATTCGGTCATAAAACGACCAAATATACGTTAATGCTTTAATTTCTCTGTTATTTTGTTGCAAAAGTAATCGGCTTACATAACGGATCGCCGCGACGGCGCGGGCACAAATAAACGTCCGTTTTTCGTGACATCTCGGAAACTCCAGCGTCCGAGCTCCAGGCCGGACGTGACGAGGAGTTTGCTAATGAACTCCAATTGGTGGCAGAGCGAGAGGTACTGTTATTTGTTCTGTGACCTAGGAACGAAGTTCCGATCAAATATGAACTGCCCGTTTTGGCTTAGTTGCATGCGCGCACTATAGTTTTCTCCCCAAGAAAAATTTGTGTTTCTGGTTCTGGTTGAGTGAATGTTTACGGCGCTCACGACACAAGTCTCCGAACTTAGTGTGGGGCTGTGTGAGTGAAAGCGTCATTGGTGTTGTTATGATTGTTATGAATATCTCACTAACATAATAGGTAACATAATTATTGTGTTAGTGTGTGATTGTTATATCATTAAAATGAGGTTCAATGTTCCATCTTAGACCGCATCGTCACTTTCCATCAGGTGAGATAGCGGTCAAATGCTTGCCTATCTAGTATAAAAAAAAATGTGGTAGGTATCTATAATATAAAAAAAATGTTGATAGTTAAGGTTCTTGAATGAGACACTATGAATATTTACTAAAACGATTTGTACGTACCGCGAATATTTTATTTAGCTCCCGATATTTCGTAATTAGTCTTCCCGCGGTTATGGTGACGCAAGGGCATTGAAATAGCGCGAGCTTATAAAAAATGTACATTGTACAAATCCTGTGAAATCACCGTTAAATGCAGCTAGTAATAAATCAATCATTTATTGATATACATTTAGAGGATACATTATAGATTCTGTAGCCTCTGGTTCCCGATGTAAGTTACACTGTGTTACGAGAACCAGCGTCTTTTGCCATTCATGAAACTATTTAGTTATACCAAGGGTTCATTTACAGCTATGCACAAAATAGAACTAATGATTGTGATTGTGTTGTATGTGCAAGTGACCAAGTGTTTGTGAGTTATGTAATTAGTAGTGAATAAACAATTTTCCACATTTTCACATTCCGTGAGTATAAATGTAATAAATAAATAAAAAACATTTACAGTCACAGCTCTATACTAAGTTCAAAGACATGTATCATGGTTGCCGGTAACATTTAACTTATTTCTCACATACAATCACACCCAGAACTAGAAGAACAAATGTCTTATCGTTAGCGAAGGAGTGGAACTCATTGCCCTCGTCTTTGTTCCACGATCGGTTTCTATTTTTTTCTTTTTTTTTTTTATGTTTGATAGGCTAGCATTTGACCACTATCTCACCTGATGGAAAGCGATGATGTGGCCGAAGATGTAGCATGCCTGCCTAGAAGATACCTATTCACTCTTGACTTGAAGACTGCCAGATTATACCGCTCAGGAAACAAAGACGCGGGCAATGAGTTCCACTCCCTCGCAGTACGGATGATAAACGTAGAAGCGTAATAATATATATTTATATATATTATTACGCTTTAATTATTTATTATTATTTTATTTTTCGTTTATATCTTGACATGAAGACTCCCAATTCTGGGAGTCTTCAAGTCAAGAGTGAATAGGTATATATAGGCAAGCATGCTACATCTTTGGCTACATCGTCACTTTCCATCACGTGAGATTGTAGTCAAATGCTTGAGTATCGAGCATAAAAAAATAAATATGGAAAAATGTCTGCCGGAAATCGAACTCAGGTTGAACGGCGTAAGAAGTTAGGAATTCTTAGCTATGTAATATATTTTTTTAAACGTTAACATTGAAACTTAACTTTAAAATTGATCTATTTACATATGAAAAATTATAACCGTTCGCCTGCCTAACAAGATCCCGCGTGGAGCTGAAATCTCACTTTTCTCATGTAAACACAATAAATATATACTTCATGTAATATATAATACTAGTTGTTCAGTCACATACAAACGTACAGAAGAAAAATATATACAAAGCTATATAATATCCTTCTATGTAGCAAAGCCTAAATTTAAAACTTGAATATTTCCTAATATTTTATTTTGTTAAGAAAAGAATGCGGTTTGTATTTAGCTTCATTTGATGAACTATTGACATTTCATCCGCCCATTCGATGTCAGTGTATAATCATAGGTTATTATAGAATATCTACCCAGTATATTAGGTATTAACCAGTAAATAAACGGAGATTTTTTTTCACTTGTGACTAGTAACAAGTGGCAAAATACCTTCGACGAACTATTTGGGAAACGCCTGCATCAATTTTCACCAAACATTGCTACCTAAACTCTCGTACAAGTCATATCAAAAAATTATAGTTACTATGTCCATACGTTTGATAGCTAAGATAAAACAGATGGATACACAAGTCAACCTTAAACCACCCTTCTAGATGTAGGAGAAAAAACACATGATTGAATTATATCGTACATTTTACTTAACTAATCCAACCTAAAGTAATGGGCTGAAATAAGTACAAAAATATAAAAGAACTGTTATGTCAACGACTGTCCTTTTAGATCGGCAACCTACTTTGAAGTGGGCAGGCCTGTGCTCTCTACGTCGTGGGTCCTGGGTTCGATTCCCGGCAGCAGAACAATTTTTTCCCAAGGAATATTTGTGCTTCTCTTTCTGGGTCTGAGTCTGAATCTTAACTTAGTGTGGGCTGTGAGTGTGAATGCGTTTGTTTATTATATTTAATTTGTTTTAGAATGTAACATTTACTATTATTTAGCTTGAAACATTATTTTAGGTTACACCCAATGGTAAACCCCTCAGATAAAAATAATTATAGGCTTTCTGTAATTCTCAGTACCTAAATTAAGCATCTTCGACCGCATCTTCACTTACTATCAGGTAAGAGCGTCGAATCATCAAAGAAGTCGTCAAATGCTTGCTTATCTAGCACAAAAAAAATTAGGTCCCTGATCTTCTTAACAACTCACATCTAATTTGTAGTGACCGCGATGCAAAGATATAACTTCAAAAAGTCTATACCTATAACAAAGATTATTGACATATTATTGTAACGTTACCTGAGTGCCTACACAACTGTATTTTTGTTTCAACAATTTTTTTTTCACTATATATTTGGTAGAGATGCAGTAATGTATGTTGTACCTACTATTTATCTACCTACATTAAATCAAATACTGCACAAGGATGATGAAAGTCCGACAATTCCGTCGGCTTTCTCTGAGGTCAGCACTGCACCGGCGACTGCTGCCTAACCTGTGCCATTCACATGTGACTACAACCTATTCTATGACTATGTTCATTTTATTATGTGCTCTTAAAGACTGCCACACATTTTAAAGATAGACGTCCTTTATATCTGTACTAATAGATCCTTGTATTTGCTTCATAGCACACAGCCTATTTCATAGTTTAGATATATGTTTATCAAAGACCTCTACTATCAAATACGTTTTAATCTACAATGATCTAGGTATGTATGATAGATCTCTTGAATCAAGAGTTTCATATACTTATTCTAGGTATAGATATTATATGTATGTACCTCTATTAATTGCCAAAGGCTAGGTATTCTTATTTCATAGCAAGATACGAGTACCTAGTATGTCCTATTTTCCTTTAGAATACTGGTGATTAAAGTGGATAAGATATATAAAGTATTTGTGTAAGAAGGTTCAGTGGAATATATCCCCAAGGGGCCCTAAGGGAACACACATAGAAAATGTTACTCGTGAAACTGATATAAAGATCTCTAAATAGCTCTTTTTATTCCATTCACAATGATGTATGTCTTAAAACATATTTAGTAAAAAATATATCGAAATAGCTTTTTCTAATTTAGCTCATAAACTCGGTTATTTTGTATTTGCCGTACACCCACCGTTTTTCTTTCACGACCAGTAAGGATGGTAGAGAATCTAATTTGGCATTAAGCCATTCCTTGTACACTGATATGAGCAAAATTATGAAATAAATAGTTATTGAAAAATCAGATTCAGTGGCACGTAATCTGTAACAGTGGTGTAACTTGATATTATTCACGTAAGAGTGTGTGACGGGTGCAATATGTGAAGGTCAAGTAATGTTCTAATTGATTTGTTGGAACGTGCCGGCCGTTCTATTGGTGTTGAGTTGCTATGTGTAGTAAAGGTACATCTAAATTCTAAATCATCTTAAATTCTTAACTCGAACGAAGGAGAGGAAGAGGCTTTAGGAAGTACGCGAAAATACTTTCAGGAGTCCTTAGTAACAATTGGAAATAATACATTTCAAATATTTTAATACTTGATACTGGCTAAATGAAAACGTCTGCGTAGAAAAAATAAAAAAAGGTAAATCTGCTGGTGTAATATATGAAACTCAGTGCGACTGTAAACTATTCCTGCACGCTCCACGGCGCAATGTACGGCGGTGTTCCGGCCGGTGCGCACGCGCAAGACGCGCCTCGTGCGCTGCACAACATGCACTTCATAATAACACAGAATATACAATACTACGCGATAATAATAACACTCCAAACCATAAATAATCGTTTTTCTAAAGATGTCTACGGTTACGGTTGGCTGACAGTTGAAATAACATTTCGCTTTTACTAAAATTTACGTACTTACTTGACTTAAAAATGTGTCTACATTCCAACCATAAATAATTTCTTATTTGATGTTGCGGCTACGCTTGGCTGACTGTAAAATATAAAATGTATATTAAAATATAACACGACTGCTAACTCTATTAAAAAGAGGTAAACAAGCTTAGGATTTTCTATTGGTCAATATGAAATACAGTCAGAGGCAAAATCTTGTGGCATCATTGGCGAAAACTGATACTATAGTTTGACTGAAACCTCTGTACTGCCTTAGGAATCGCGGCGAGGCGGAGGGAGGGAAGTAGCTACCGCCCGTGAACGTTGACGGCAGACTGGCGCATTAACGTACATTTAGCTTTTGTGATTTTTTCTTGCATTACTTAACACTTTTTATTCATAAAAAGTATTTACTCGTAAATAAGAAATTAATTTTTATTTAATTCTTTAGCTATTAAAACAAAAAAATAATGATTAAATTAGTGCATATTTCCTATTACAAGCAAAGCGTTTCGAGCGCATATGTCAACCATTTATACGGAAGACAAATGTTAAATTGTCTTTTTGGCAAAAGAAAGAACAGGTAGGAGGAAATAACATATTATACTATTATATACCAATATCAGTCTCACAACTGAGATGTATCTAACGGCACCTTATAAAAGAAACAGACATACAAAGACACCATTTATGATATATACAATCATTCAGAAAATCCCAACCTTTCACATTTGGAATATTAATAAATGGCCTCATCAAATGTCATAAGTACATAACAGCGATCTCTACGCCGCCGTTTCCATGCTCTCCAAAGTCATGGTCGAATGCGCGTGCGATCAGGAAGTGCAAAGAAATGTATTAAAACGGTACCGCACCGGCGCAAGTGCATTGTCGCACGCATACAACGAATGCATGGCAATTACACAGGTTCGTCTGTGTGTGTGCGCTTCCATTGTAGCAATTAACTTTTAGATAATGGCGCGGAGTCGTATTTATTGGAAATTTGCTTCCTCGTAGAGATTGTAGAGGGGGAGAGATATTCATCTAAAACGGTGCGCCCGGTTACCAAAGGACGGTGACAATAACTGCCCAAAACAACAAATATGACCTATTAATATTTTCTTTTATTGTTTTATCCTGAATAGGCAAGCATTTGACCACTATCTCACTTGATTGACAGTGATGAAGCGGCCAAGTTGAGACATGCTTGCCCAGAACATACCTATTCACTCGAGACTTAAAGACGCCCAGATTATACCGTTTAATTTCTTATTTCGCAATTTTTATTCATTAATTTAAATATTTTTTAACGATACTTATCGCTTATATTTTACAAAAAAAAATGTCAAGTTCCTAGATTTATTAATTTTTTTTTATTTGTTTATATCGTTTTAATGTATTTGTATATATCGTTATAATGAATTGTGGGGTTTGAGAGTTGTTGTTGAGAGTACGTTGGATAGAAATTTTACGGCAAGCAACAAACGACCCCAACAATTACCTTATTAATATTATTATTAAAGAAACAGAAAGCGTTTGATGAACGGTTTCTTGAACCTCGGAAACAAATATGTGCATTGTATACAGATTATAGAAATGCATTTATATTTCTACAAAATAAGACAATAATAATAAGTAGGTAATAGTAACAATCAATAATAAATGACATGTAAATAATAATCATTAATGTTACCTATAAGCTCGATGCCTTGTAGGTAACTTAGGTGTTTGCTGTATATATGTATTAGTTTTAGAAAATATAGGCAATTACCTCGAAGATAGTATCTATATATTCAATCATTATTAGTGATGATATTTAACGTTTCATAATGATTTTATAAGTACTTTGGTGTAATTTTTTGTACCTAATTTTGTTTAGCTAAACTCATTAACATCGATCCCGGTTTTTAATAATAATAATTGTTTGATATAAACTCCAATGTATAATATTGTAAACTCTATTTATATTTTATATTCTCTATTTTGTATGAAATAAATTGTTTTTTTATGGAAAAGATTGTGAAATGTCACGAAATTTATGATCAGAAGCAATTCTGTAACTGCTGATTGACACTGAACAAAATATTTGTAGACCCAAATGATACAGACGACTTTAGCCAGAGGCGCTATTTATATACTTAAATGTAAATTGTCTAGATGCAATCAAGCACGTATGAATGCTTATACATACGTGTAATATAGCAGAGTAATTCCCAAGAAGCCTTGGCAATATTTACAAACATAAAACAATAGTGTAACTGACCCCGGATCTAGGCCAAGAACCTGCGGAGTCTTGGCATTTTAATAAAAATAATGATACCTGTCTGAATAGCAAATGATGCGTGCTTTCTCCGCGTAGAAACTGGTGTTAGTACTGTGACGTATATTGCATCACTGCAATGCAATGTGTGTCATATTGCTCTGGTATGGAGGTTGATTATCGAACAATGCACTTACTTTTTCTTGTCATGTGAGAAGAGATCTGGCTGAGTCTGCGCAGTTTAATGAAATTTGATGTTAATAAAAATAGCTACTAGGATTTTAGATTTATGTACTCGTACTTTGGCAAGATTTAAGATTCGTTAACTCTGATAAGAAGAAGAAGAACTCTAATAGGTAAGCATCTCACCTGATGAAAAGTGATGATGCGACCGAAGATGTATCTATTCACCTGTGATCATAATGTGGTCGAGGGTAAAGGAACGAAACATCATTTCGTGATTAGCGTCAGATTTTTCTACTCTTAAACTAGTACTTAAGCGAACTTAATGTTAATAAGCATTTTCTTCCAGCTGACCTTAGATCAGGTGATAGTGTTATGCGCTGTTATTAGCTTTATATATATATATATAAATAGAAATATTTAAAATACTAAGAATTATACGATCAGTAAACAAATTAACCAATTTAATAAAAACAACTATCCCTCGTATATTATAATATCTACAAAATTATGGCTATTACATGGCTTAACATTTATGCTAGATAACCACGCACCACTATACTCTATAAGAAACTACACAACAACCACTATGTCACCTGATGGAAAGTGATCTTGTCTATCTCTACTACGCATGTATATTTTTTGAAACTATCATCATGTCCGTCATAGTTTTCGAAACCGGGACCATGGGTTAGAGGTGCGCCTACGAAACACAGCTATCACGGCTTCAATGCATAAAATTTGCTAAAATCAATCAGCAATCACCGATAGATGATCGTCTAATGATGTCCGAGAGAAAGTGGTGTCGATCATCGTTGATCAATATCTATAATTGCAACCGACGGACGATCGCGCGATGACAGCCAGCGATAGCCGGCTTTATGTTCCAATAAGATACTTTTAACGATATGCTAATGAGTTAATTATGACTGTAGTCGAGACACGAACAGGCCGCTTAGAGACCGTATGATAACGATTAAAACCTACAGCCACTACAACTGATATTTGCATCTCTTTTTATCGACATAAAAAAGAATATGTTCTTAATTCGACTGTATTTAAAATTAAAAAATATGTATGACCTCGTAACTTCTTTCTAGGTGAACCGATTTTTACGATTCTATTTTTTATCTATAAGCTGGTGCTTCCTATGTGGTCCCATTTAAATTTGATCAAGATCAGACCAGTAGTTTCGGGAGATATCCTTAAGCGTGTTTAATTAATTTGATCTGATCAAGGGTTCCGAAGATAAAGCGGTGAAGTTAGTTTTTTAAGCTTTACTTGCGTTTGAATAATTTTTATAACAATTATTAGAATATACATTTTGTCATTGATTACAATTTTTAACTTGGCATCATATGAATTCGACATTTTTATTATAATTATTTCTTTATTATTGTATTATCTCCCATAATGTGACGTAAAATTGTTTATTAAAATATACCTATTGCTGTATCCCATTCCCGCAGGAGCTCAAATTTCATTCCCAAGGGACATTTGTGCTTCCGGGTTTGGGGGTGATTGTGTGCGTGAATTAAATGTTTTCGGCACCCACGATACAAGTCTTTGACCTTAGAGTAGGGCTGTGAGTGTAAATGCGTTTAAAAATAACAGAAGCCAATTGCCTATATTTCCTAAAACTAAACTAAAACCATATACAGCAAAGATCTAAGTTACTTACAAGACATCGAGCTTAAAGGTAACTCAAATACTCAAGCCCACTACCAGTGGGTAGCGTTCCCATAGAATTCCAATATAGAATAAGCTCCCGGTCCCCACGGGCTAGATCATAATATATTAGATCATTCACGTAGGTACATCTGAATATTGCGTTCCTATAATGTTGTATTTTGTCAACAGGAGTCCGCTGCTAACAGCATTCTTGGCGCTGTCGCTGTTGTGCTTGGCATGTGGCAACAGCGCCGCCGTGCTAGCAGCGACCGGGCTGCAGCGCGACTCCCTGCGCTCGCAGCCCAGTGAACACACTAGCTTCGAGGTAAGCATTGCACATCATATGGTAGAAGCTAGGCAAAACTCATGACGGTCACCGCGTCATGTATGTCAGCATAAGAACTATCCGTTGGCTTAGTTAGGTTAGGGGTCTGCCTTCTATACAGGGGTTTCGGGTTCGATCCCCGGTGGGTTCGCAAGTTTTTTCCCCAAGGGAAATGTATGTTTCTAGTTTTGGGGTTGATTGTGTGTGTTGTGAATGATTATTCACCCTCGACAAAAGTCATAGAATTGCTGTGAGTGCGAAAGCGTTTATCTTTCATCTCAATATCAAGCAGGACGACCGATTTTTAAGGAAACGTTTTTTAGATATGCTTTCTTACTTTACGTCTTTTCGTCCCACCGGGAATCGAACTTGGTACTCACAGCGTAGAAGACACTCACGTAACCAACTACGATCATAACAATATAATAATTCATTAAGACATTAATTAATTCAATAATTAACAATTAATTAGCAATTCGACTCAGTGTTACAGCGTAAACCATAATAATTCCGCTACAATACGACTTATCCCGCATTATGGTGTACAGCACACGTAATTACATGTAACATTTCAAATCCCAATACGATTTATGCACCAGCAACTCCAATCCCCAAGCAGTACAGTCTTGCATAAACAGCGGCCGCAGGCGTTATCTGGGAGTGTGCAATTAGCGCTCCCGTCAGCGCGGACAGAACAATATGCGACGCGCTTCTCAGCTTCTCTACTTTATGTTGCCCAATAAGGATGTAACTTATACTTCATCTTGGCCGGCAGTGCATTGCCGCGCCCATGTTGGCAGTGTTTATGGATGTTGCAATCTTGTCTCAAATTGCGTTTCCCAGCGTTAGATGCTCGGTGCTAATAACAAACAATAAATGGTTAGTGAATCGAAAATATCTTTACGGAACGGTCCTTTGTACATTGATGGTGTAAATTATATGATTTTGTCAAACCTTTATTTATTTTCATATAGTTATTTGATAGTAATACCTTAAGAAGTTGATTGGTTATTTTCAAAGCAAAAAATTATGTTTTCATAACATTATTTTTCCTATTCTGCTGTTGCAATTTTCACTGTTTCCAATCATCAAGTATCAATTTAGTCGCGGCAGATATTCTATAGATATTTTCAAGATTTTCGTAAATCCTTTATCATTGCGCTCTGGCTACAGTATTTTCAGTCTTATGAAGGCCTTCGTATCAACTGAAAATTATATTTTAAAGATTTCTAATTATTGTAATTTTATAAAGGTCGATTGTGATTGTGAAGTGTGACCCCAGATAAAAAAGGTTGTCTCTAATTATTTTGGAATTGTCTAATTAGACATCAATTGACCGAGCGAGCACAAAGCGCGAGCGAAGTGTCTATGTTTTAGCTTGGGCAAAATTGGTGTCGTATGTCCGGGTGTCCGGTTGTTCTCCTCTACAGGTCAAATTACTCAACCGATAATCGTGATAGTCTTTTTAGCAGGTTCGATAATTAAATAGTTTATTTTTGTTGTTTAAGTACTTGAAAAATTTTCAAAATGTCTATAGTCTATATGGAGGTTGGAAACGTCTTCAGCTCACAGAACCACTAGTATATAAGAGTTTATATAGCTATAATTGTCCAGTATGCCCAGTATTTATACTAATATATATGTCAATTTCAAATAAAACTCGAGTGAATCTTATATAGAACAAAATAAAATAAAAGAAATAAGTAAGTACCTAGTGATATTAAACCGCGGTACTTACATGGTGATCACAGATCAAGTTCGCTAAGAGACTAAGTGATCTTGCCATCATTGGTTCTGTTAATTATGATGAAGGTGAAAACGTTCGCATCGCCTCGGGCTCCGCACATAATTACTCTACAACATTCGACGTGCGAAGAAATGTTGTAATGGACAGTTTTAATAGGGCCTAAAAACGTTGGAACCTTTTTCTAGTAGAGGTTAAAAAAAGAAAGTGACAAGCATGAAGTGTTTACTGATATTGACTTGAAAAACTGCTAAATTGCTTATATTTAAGCGATTCGCAAAAACAAGAGGTTCGTAAATCGACTGTATATTGCTTTTTTTCTGCGTATTTTATCCACTCAAATTACGTTAATAAATACGTATAGTTTCAAAGATAGGATTTCTGGCGACCTCCATTTGTTAGGATGCTGCTCTCAAATCAGAAGGAGAACCAATGCGGTTTAGCAGATGACACAATGCCTTCGATTTGTGGCAGGTACAGCGTTAGACTGCCGGTAGAATCACAATTTTGCTCGTCGAGGCCATATATTGTTACAAGTCCTGGGTGTGTTTGTATTAAAGTTTCGGCATCCGTAACACAAGTGTTGGTATTTCATAGCTCGAGGCTGTTTTAGTAAACTTAATTTATCCATGTGAAATAAAATTAATCGTATCCGTGTGAACGTGTCTTTATGGACATTTAAAATCGAAATATTACATCGGTTGCGTAATGTTTATACATTTATTATGAAAGCACTCGAAGGTTGCAGTCAACGTACTGGTCATGTTACCGAAGTCGTCAGGTTATTGTCTCGGCTGTCCACATAGCCCTGAACCGATTTCGATGTAAACATGTTCACAACGAATTGTCTAATCGCCTGTGAGCGTATCATGGCGAAGGCTGGTATCTTCAATTTCGTGTACGACCTTATAACCGTAATTGGTTGGTTGCTGCAACAATTTTTCAATTTTGTTTTAATTGAATATTACATGTGAGAAGCTCGTGGTATTTATTAGAACGTGCTTAGCGCATTAAACATTTCTATACCTGCCTGGAAACATACATATTATTACATATAATTATAAAAAATTACACCATAATTATCTGAGGCGCTAAATAAATAACTCACGATCCTGTTTTTAAACATGAACATAATCATAAACGCTTTCACACTCACAGCCCCTCTCTAAGGACTTGTGTCGTGGGTGTAGGAAAACTTCACATCACACTCACAGAACGAAAAACACAAATTTTCCTGAAAACTTGCGACCCCGCCGTGAATCAAACCCTAATTACACCTACTTTGAAGGCGAACGCTCACCCAACTAAGCCAGTAGGCATTTTTTAAACTCGTTCTTAGCTCTGAAACTCGAATATACACTTGTACTAGCTGTGCACCGCGTTTTTACCCGCCTAAGTCCCGGACCCGCGGGAATTCTGGGCCTAAGCGTCAATCCAGGGTGTCAGCTACCTCCATACCAAATTAAATCAAAATTGGTTCGCTGTTTGAGCGTGAAGAAGTAACAAATACTCAAATACTAATTTATTGATAAACATTGTTTACACGTTTTATAGTTATATTTTTACAATTGTAATTTGAGTAAGATTGTAATATTTTAATGATTGTATAAATCATTAAAATATTACAATCAATGTCAGTACAAAAAAATATATATATATAAATAAAAATAGTAAAATTAAAATATGTCATACCACAGTGTGCTATATATTAACAATTATCAACTAATAATGAATTATGGTCACTTAAACACTAGATATGAATTCATCATAAGAGTAGAACGAACACAATCAAACTTTCGCCTATATAACATTAGTGTGAAAATGTAAATGTGATAGTGTGACTACGATTGAATTAACATACAGGTCACACATACAAACACACCTAGAACCACAAACTCTATTGAGATGGAATTATTGTTCTCCTGCAGCGAATCGAACCATCGTGTGTCGTACACAGCGACTTCGCCAACGAATTGGTAGCCAACGAATCTATCTTTTAATTTGCTGATTTTATGACCCATGTATCCTTGAATTGAAACCACTCAATTTATTTTCCCACGTCATTTGATGAGCTCGACCGCTGGCCGCCATGAGACCTTATATCTTAGGTCTATAACATCGCCAAAACGCCGGTTGTCGTTTAAAATTATCTCCACAACATTGACTTCATATTTTCACACGAGTCCCGTTACAAAACAAACCTTGTAATATGCAATAACAATAATTGTAACTGTTCGTGACTGTAGAAAATTCGAGCATCATTATTATATGGTAATCTTCTGTTCTAACTCATTCTGGCACAGATTGCGTGTTAGTTAGTTCTCTGGGCGCCTTTACTGGAGGAATGTACTGGATGATGCTGCGTATGGAAACATATATTACAACATATATTGCTAGGTTGCTTAAATTGTACTTAAAAGTAATTAGCAGACGACGTCCGGCCGATGTAACGTGCTCTAGGTTTTAAAATACCCCAAGAACATCGTGACTTATCATTTCTCTATACTACATTTAACAGGCGATTGCACTAAGTTGTTGATGGTGTTTACTAATTATTTTTTTACTGACTCAGTATACGTTGGTAAAGTAACCAATTAATTGCTTTTTACGCCACGGGTCTTGAGTTTTATTCCCGCCAAGATCAGTCAAATAATGTACAAACCTAGTGAGGGGCATGAGTGAGATTAAGCTTAAAGGTATAGTTAGATATAATTGAACTATATGCTAAATGCATAGAAGAATTACCACATCCTTTTTCATTTGAACATGAACGCGGTCTCGATAAGATATCTAGTGCCATGTAGGCAGGAATTAAATTAATGTAAACTTCCTGCACCTGCGGTCACCATTATTTTGGTACGATTCAAAAGCTGAGTCTGTCTTTGTATGAATTAAGCGGATTTCCGACCACTATAAAGCAGTACTACAGACTTTTGTTCATTTCTCATGAGAGTTCTTTTCAAGTTTTGTATTTACAGTAATATACCTATACTAGCCGTGTCTCGCGGCTCCGTCCGCGTTAAACAAGTTAAAAAGTAGTCTATATGTTTATCCTGAGTATAAGCTATGCACATTAGTAATTTCAGCCAATTTCTGTTTATTACACTGACACATTCACACACAAACTTTTATAAATTATAAATCCGGTATAATATTAGTGTGACTGTAATAGAGTTATTTACAGTAGCTATTTCTAATTTACTATAATTAGTATTAGTAACAAAGAATTTTCATACAAAAGTTTTCACCCCATTTAACCCTCTTAGGGGTAGAATTTCCAAAAATCTATTCTTAGTATACCTCTACGTACTAAGACAAATGTACCTTCAAAATTTCTAGTCTCTACGACCAGCGGTTTAGGCTGTGCGTTGTCTTTAAGTCAGTCAGACAGTCAGTCAGTGAATCAGTATGTCAGGACAAAGATTCTTTTAGTTTTAAGATTTTGTAGAGCTAAAACATCTTAAAACTCATTTCGAGAAAGATCTCATCTAAATTCTCCGACAGTTATATTTTATGCTAAAAGGCACATTTACGTTATGAATCAAAACGATGGTTTTATAATGTTTATTAACTTGAGTTCTAAAGAGACAATCATAAAAGTTAATTATATGCTGTAGTTACCCGATTCTTAAATTTACAACTATAAATAAATCTTCGTTCGAAAGCGACGCTGTTGTTGTCATGTTGAATTACTTATGTATTACACGAAATACACGACGTTGTTATAGAAGTAATAGAAACCTTACCTGCATTTTAGACCATTTCCTATGTAGCCAGAGAGTTTTTGACCTTATTTGCACCATGTTGCTTAAAAAATCTTTGATATGAGAAGACATGTGCCGAACAAGAGAACATATTTTAAACATGACTTTGCATTTAATATTAGTTGAATATATAATTACTCATTAATCAGCGAAACATCTGATTGGATGATTGTCCAAAATGTTATGTTATTCTGTGGTTTTGATGATTGCACTCTGACCCGGGATGAAACTAACGATTTGAGTACATATAAAAAGTTATATCGTAAAAAAACCATATCACACTTTTTAATATTAATAAATCTAAATATTTAATTGTGTGTTCAGTCCTATTCGTCACGCTGAAACGGCTGAACGGGATTGTATGAAATTTAAAGATTAAACATCAGGGCACGACTACTAAGTAACAAATGTCACCAATATAATTAGAATCTTTAATATTGACTGTCAAAACATTGTCATGTTACTAAACGTATCTGAACTGCCCGTTGACGTTGTTTTATACGCAGTGGGTATCGGCCTCGACTGCCGATGGGAACAAGTTTTCTCCCCAAGGGTTTGTGTTTCTGGTTTAGGTATGATTGCATGTGTGAATTCGTGTATACATATATATAAAACAAAATCGCATCTGTTCTAGCATACATTTCAACTGTTTTCCTGATTAATTACTAATAACGAACTAACTACATAGTCACGTAAGTGAGGCGATACCATCTGTCCTTACAAGTAATGTATATTTGATTGCTGTCATTCACTGCTGCTTATTCTGCGTATACGGTCTACATGACAATTAGCCAAGATGTCGGGTCGAGGCTGGACCGCAGAATAGCACAGTCCAGGAGGCCCTAATACAGGTGTTTGAATGCATTGCGTGTACACTTGGTATGTGGACGTGTGACCTTCCTCTGCGTTGTTATTATAATTCGGTGTTATTATTGTTGATAAAAAATTAAGATACGCAATAAAATTACGATAATATCTAAAGCAAATTTTATTTGCTAGTTGAAATTTCAGTACGTTTCACCACAATTTAAAGTTTGTTAGATTGTTTCTGTATCACCTGGTGGTAGCGATAGGTATACTTGGCACACTGGCACTTACTATCAAGGATAGCTGCCGGATCACCGTTTGATAATTGGCAATAAGAACATATAACACACATATATTTAGATCCATTTCAACATCAATTTAACCGTACATATTATGTAACAAAATCCTGATGTGAATTCTTTGGTATAATTATACCAAATGCGTTCGAATAAGTATTCGTTGAATTATTGACGGAGTATACAGCGCGAGTGAAACGTCTTCATTTCAGCTTTGGCGAAAATGTTTTTGTATTCCCGGATGTCTGGCTGTTTTCCTCTACATGTCGCATTTCTTATCAGATTCTCGTTAAATTTTGTTAGCAAATTCGACAATTACAGGGAATTTTTAACGATTCAGTTTTTGAAAATTCTTCAAAATGGGGGATAAGGGACGTAAAATACCATATTTCAGCCATTTCGAAAAATACGCGAGGATACATGCTGATAGTAAGTAAATATCATTAAGTAATTTCACAGCTTGCTAAACTAGTAGATTTGTTAATATATCAACAAAAAATTAGTAGTCCATGTTGGAAATGTTACCGGATGCTCTACGCAACGGGCCTGCAAAGGCTTTCGACATTTCACATGCTGAAGTAAACCTTTTGCATTATTCAAGTGGCATGCATCAATGACCACAACGTGCTAAAACGCTGCAGGCTGCGATAAAATCACACTAATGTTATAAATAGAAAAGTGTGTTTGTAAGTTTGTTTTCTCTTCACGCAGTAACGGCTAAACAGATTAGGATACAATTTTAAATGTATATAGCTTATACCTAAGATTAAGGGACATGATATACAGAGCGCCCGAAGCGCGCGCCCCGGGTGATGTGAACGTAAAATGTATGGCGCGAAAGGGACTTTGATATACAAAGCGCCCGAGGCTCGTGGCCGAGCGGTCTCGATTCCTCCGCGCGCTGCCGTTTTGTATACTGCCGTCATAAGCAAAAAGACGTATTTGCATTTTCGACAAAATTGAGTCATATACATCATCATATTAAGGAAAAATAGATGCATCTACTTTTATTTTTTATTTTAAAATGTTCAAATGCAACCTACTAAATCTAACTTTTAATTTATACGCATCTGCCACAAGTCATAACATTTACTACACATCGAGATAGGAAACAAACCTACGATTACTTCAGCTACAAAATCCTTGATACTACATAGTAAAGGCATTTCTGATATATTTGTAAATAAATTTGTCAGTTACGACTTTTTTCCTTGACGGCAGTACAGGGCGCGCGCTTCGGGCGCGCGGCGGGCGCGTGCCCTGTCCTCGAGCCTGGGAGGCGCGCCTCGTGCGCTTTGTATATCAAATCCTTACCACATAGGCATAACAATTATGTGCTTTTAACTATCGATGTTTAAAGCTTTGGTCGTTGGTATGTGTCCTGAGGCGTCATAACTTTTGAACGTCTGGACCTATTACAATATATTTGAGACTAACGCCCTTGCGGCTTCAACCGCGTAGATTAAGTTAAATCCTAGCCTATGTGTTGTTTGATCCAAATCCGTTCAGCCGTTACGGCGTGAAGGGAAAACAAATATACGTAGTCACTTGCACACAAACTTTCACATTTATAATACAAGCCGTACCCTGCGGCGTTAATAAAGTTAACAGAAGGCAGTCTTTTTTTTTCTTTTAATTTTTAGCTTAGGCTTAGCAATCTCGTGCATTTAGCCAGTGACAAGTAATAATATAATATTTCAAGTGCATTTCATATTAAAAGTACAAGTCATAGTCAAAGTCATGTAAAAGAGTCATGGTCCAGTCTTAGTCAAATCATGCCCTAGTAAAGTGGTAGAAACTTTACTAAAACATCTATTGGAGTTTTGGAGCGAAGGCGAAAAGTGATTTCCGAAAAAATGTTTTATTAATTTTGTATTATTTGCCTACTCTTAGCAAGTTTACTTAGTATTAACGGTACCAAATCAATAACGCTATTTTTTCACTTTTGTGGCAAAACTATCGAAGGCGATCTTATTTTAACTATTTTGTCCCGGGCTCTATATCAAAAAACAGCTTCACATTTTAAGCTGAAACTTACGTTTGATATTCGTAATGTCATATGATTGAACAACAAAAAAAAAATTAAACAGTTATTGTTAAGATCCGTTTCCGCCATTTTTTTTGTATCATCTAATTAAATGAACTTGGGTTTTTGAGACGAATTCTAACTATACCTTAGGTATCGTTAGATCACTCCAGCCGTTTGAAAAATACGAGGTAATATATAGAAATTTACAAACATACATCAGTCGCTGTCGGGTAATTAGTTTTAAAGCTGACAATTAGTAGCTGACGTAGTTTGGATTGACCGGCTATTTCTATATTCTAAGGTTTGGCCTGAGCGCGATATTGTGTAACTGAAATGTAGCGTGTTGATTTGTGCAAATCTCATTATCTCGCTAACGACGGTTTTTAGGTATCAGGTCGTTGCCCCCGCCTAGCGGTTAATGCAATGCAAGCGACAGGTAATGAGTAAACATTACAAATGTGGGTCAGGTTTCGTGAATAGACGTGAACATGAAAGACACTTTTGTGAACGTAGATACGCGCACGCAGTTAATAGTTTGTAAGTAGGATGAAACTAATTGCAATTTTAAAATATAAGCATAATATTATACAATAGATACAACAGGTTTGTTATGGTGGTGACGGCTTGTTAAAAATATCTCGAAAGCCAAATTGACAACTAAAACACACACGGACATATAAAAATGCAGGATAATAACTTCACTAATAGCATAACCGTAAACTGTGAAATTATACGATTTATTTTCGATTGTGTATGAAATTACTTGTGAATTTAGAAGTAAAAGATGTGCGTTAGGATTGTAACATTTGGACATTAACAGGTGGAGAGACGTGATCTCCGCCCAGACCAATGGGAATGTGACTATATGTATACATTTTCTTCTATAATGCTCTTATATGATTGACGCTCAGGATAGGAATGACGCATTGTTAATCTTTTGTAAAACTAGTTTCACATGTTTAAGAGGGACTTCTCACTCCACTGTATTGCAAAGACCAGGGAATACTTGCTGACTGTGATCAGATCATCCGCTTTCCAAAGTTGACTTCAAAGTACGAAGCTTGAATATTTGCTTCAAGAGACATTTTTTTCCATCAAGTGAGATAGCGGTCAAATGCTTGCCTATCTAGCATAAAAAAGAGACATTTTTATAATTTCTAGTGTGGGGTTTCCATGAGTCGATTATTTTATAAGAAGACTTGATGCAATTTCAAGAGATAAGTTGTTAATAGTCAAAGGACAACCACAACTGGAAATAGGATAGTTGCTAGCCGATTGCATTTAATGGTTTACTGCAACTTTTACAAGTAGTTAGCCTTTATCCTTGGCAGTTATCCTTGAGAGCCTGCGTATTCCAGATCTAGTGTGTTTACCAGCTTCGATCACATCGTCACTTACCATCAGGTGAGATAGTGGTCAAACACTAGCCTGTCACAAATAAAAAAAAAAAATAAAAAAAATAGTTCGTTAACAATGTGGACTTTCCTCTGTTCCTTCGCCTACTTACGTAACTGGAGTTTTAGTAACCAGTTGCCATGTTGCGTTATCCATTTTATGATCTAAATTTTACTAAAATCTTTCTTTTTCATCGGTTATCGGTTCTTTGACCTAACGCCACTTGAACTTGCAAATTCTGACATCTATGTCTGAAACTCATTTTCTACAGATCTCTTCATTTCGGTTCTTATAACAATGAGAGAGTGATAGGCCCAGATCTTTATCTAAATTTTAGATTTTCATGTCGTTAAAAGACTCCGAGCATAACAGCTGCACCTTGTTTATATGCTACAATAGTGATGGTAAAAACGAAATGTTGAAAATAGATACTAACTTCCCCCAGGATGAAATGCAAGCGTGGACGCCGGTGCTGACAAACATAGCGCTGCTGATCATTGCCACGCTGCACTGCCTGGTCTGCGTGCTCTCCATCTACCACCTCTCCAAACGAGTCTGCCCCTGCTTTAGGAAGAAACCTCCTTTTGACCACAACCAGGTAAAAATACTCTACCACAAACTAACTAGAGATACTACGCATCTTTTCATTTCTTAGCTTTTAGTAGTTTATTTTAAACATACGCGCTACTCACACGCACAAATGCACTTTTGTAGGAGTGTGTGGATGTGTGTGTGTAAATGCGCATTTTTGGAACAAAGTGACGGCTAAAAAAACATGTAAATACAATATCTTTACACAATATCATGGGACGAATCAGAACCGACATTTTATTTCCAGTTTGACCCTGCGTTCAAGGCAGTTCAGCCGTTCATAATCCAGCTGGAGGAGAAGAAGGGCCAAGATGCAGAGCGTGCGCGGCACCATGACCTCTGCAAAGACCTGGAGGTCAAACTACAGGGGGATACTGTCAAAAAGAAGAAGGTTAGTAACAAATATAGACATTTTGATGACAATAAAACACAGGACCTGAATAAAACATCGCAGCGATAATGATGATAAGGATTGATATTGTACGATTTTCCAGAATAGCAATTACTGTTGATAATAGAAGTATGAGCAGTATTACTGTACTTTTTGTCATCTTAAATCCATTCCCTTTTAGAGAAAAAGGAGGTGCGCAATTAAATGAGACAGCTGCAGCTTAAATAATAATAGATTTTGCTGCCTTAAAGATCAAGTAAGCCCTATGCGATTCGGCAGACAATTTATGGCATCGAATATTCTGTAAAATTATTCTTATAGTTGAATTCTTGATCTTGGGCCATGGGGATGATCTTCGCCCGAACAGTTTCCTTCATTTATTTTAGAGGAAAGATTATCATACATAACAACTTTGACATTGACGGCACTCGATCTCGAACTGTTATATTGGCTGAATGGCGATCATTCTACTTCACTCTCACCTTGCAACAAATAAACTAATCTAAAATTATGTGCACACAGGAGGAGAGTGCAGGCGAGTTCGGCAGCGCCAACAGCAAGGAGAAGCTGGTGACGCGGTGGCTGGGGCGGCACCACGCGGCGGAGGCGGCGGCGCGGGCGCCCGCGCGGGCCGAGCGTCGCGCCGCCGCCGCCGGCGTGCGCAAGCAGCGCCCGCGTCACCCACCCGTCGTGCTGCTGCCGGCGCACCCTGCCAGCACGGTCAGTTCCTCCATACTTTACTACAATGTCTCTAGATTCTAACTAGCCATACTACACTGCCGCAAAATTACCACAGATTCTTATCTAGCTAAGTTCACAGATACAGTAGGTAATATAGTAGGTAGATATAGTAGGTAATTATAATTGAACATAATAACATGGAAATGTGTTTATGTTGGAGTTTTTAGGGAAAGATGTTTTTAAGGAAATATTTCTGTAACCAGAGACATTTCCTTAAAAACACTTATAGCGTTTGCCCCTGAATCCTATTAATATATAGAAAAATTAATAGCCAGTGTCACTAAATGAAATAAAGTAATTCTTCGACCTTGTTTGTTAGTTTAAAAGGAAGCAAGAATAAAAGTTTAAAAAATAAATAATCTTTTGAGTGATAGTGGGTACACTGTATGTAATAGTGGTAAACTATAGTAAAAGAAGTTCTTCCAACCGACAAATGAATAGCACCTTAGATGTCCTTCTACGGGAACATAAAATATGTCGACGAACCTGCAAACTAATCTTTTATACAAAAGATTTCAACGCGCTACTACTTCTACGATATTCCATGATGTTTCCATGCCGGTTATGCCCTGTGTTATTGAATACCGATACTAGGTACATCTAACTGTGATTGATTCATTATAAATAGCAGTAATTTATCTGCCATTTGAACTATCGGCCCCCCCTATAGAACGCATTGCGTCTTTGTGCGTGGATCACGCAGCGACCCCGCGCCCGTGGGTCACCGTTGACCAACTGAGTCACGATAACGGATGGTACATTTGATTGCATAAAGTTTTACTCACAGCGTCTTTCCGCTTTAGTTAGATAATAATCATAAGTTTTTTTTTTTTTCAAAATTCTATCAGAGCGCCTGGTTGAAGCGACGCGTGATCAAAATGCTGGCACTTATTTGGCTCAACGTATTAGCATTGCAATTCAGAGAGGCAATGCCGCCAGCATGATGGGAACGCTACCCACTGGTAGTGGGCTTGAGCACTTGAGTTACCTATAAGCTCGATGTCTTGTAGGTAACTTTAGTTCTTTGCTGTACATAGTTTTAGTTTAGTTTTAGGAAATATAGGCAATTGGCCCGTAGTTAGTACAGGATATTGAAAAAAAAAAGTTTTCGCTGTAGAGATCTTTGATTCCGCTAGTACCTGCTTTACGATTCTTTCTGATAGCCCTTTACTATACAATGTCATCTTGCTGAATTGTCCGTAGAAATGTTTGTGCTTTTTATATAGTTGTTAACATATTTCCGTTATTTTCCCATTCTAAGCTATCGATCGTAAAAAAATATTAAGTAAGTATATTGTATTATTAGGAACTGTACACTAAACATCAAATACGCTTATCTGACAGAAACACATCGCACCCCAGGATTTTGTAGCGAAAGTAATCGTAGGTTTGTCTGCTATATCGATGATCGCACCAAACCTTGGAATAGAGTTCCGTTTTTAAATCTTCGGGATATATTTTTAGAACATAAGTATTTCAAGATAGGTGAAATAAACATAAACGCTTTCACACTCACAACCCCACACTAAGTTTAATGACTTGTGTCGTGGGTGAAATCGCATCACACACACAACCAGAACCAGAAAATCATTTTTTTCTTGGGGAGAAAACTTGTATAGAGCAGTGAATAGCTCTTCTTATTTGAGAGGTTCACTTTCACACTTTAATTATATTTATACTTTCACACTTTAATTATATTTATACTTTTACACTTTAATTATATTAAAGGCGTGACATAAAGCTGTTGTACGAAGGTACCTATTTATAATCGATAAGCCGGTACATTACATAATGTAGATTCCGCATACGACGCCTTCCTGTAATCATACATGGGACGGGTACATAACATGTAGGTAATTGTAAATTGAAATAGGCTTTCTCTTGTATTTTGTATTTAACGTGTTATAGCTGTGCTCAGCGGCTTTTCCCGCGTTAAGTTCCTCTGTCTTAATCAGATCTGTGTTCTAGGATATATACATACATCCAAAAACATCCAGCAGCCTGCAGAGAAATCTTGATTCAAACAACACACGCAAATTCAGTTTACAATATTTATTGTAATAATGTGTAATCATAAAGCAAGCAATTAAAGTATACTTATAAAAATACTTATTTGTAAAATTTTGATGTAAGGCTGATATGGATATTTGCAATGTTTGCAGATTCCATTCTTCGAGCCAAATGCCCATACTTTTTAAAATAAATTAATATTACATTTTCAACAGACTTCAAAAAGAAGGTTCTTAATTCGATATGTTTTTTTTTGTATGTATGTTACGCGATGTCTCCGCCAATTATGAATCGATTTTGATGATTTTTTTTGTTTGGTAGAGTTTACTTCAGAGGTAGTCCCATATAAATTTTATCGAAATCGGTCAAGCCAAAACCGAAATATAAGCAATGAAGTCGGGATTTTTAAGCTTAGCTTTCGTTTAATTTTTTTTATCGTTTATACAGATAAATAAAATAAGAATTTATTATCTTAATATATATCTACATTTTAAAACATAAAACTTCTCAGCCTCACGATAACGCTTTATCGTTTTATCAAAACGCTTTTTGTGTACGCTGTCGATGGAAATGCCGTTTTATGTATTTAGGTACAATATATTATATTTTGGTAGAGAGTACATTTGAATCGAAGTTTCTATAATGATATTATCTATCTAATTCCTTTAAACGAGAAATTCTTGTATAATTATAAAAATATATATATAATCAGTAATCAGGATCTCGGAAACGGCTACGACGATTTTCATGAAATTTTGTATGCAGGGGGTTTCGGGGGCGATAATTTGATCTAGCCAAAAAAACCTCATTAAGGTCATCCAGGTAATGGTAGTATATATAGTACTAGCTTTTTCCCGCGGCTTCGCTCGCGTTAAGAAGTATTATCTTAAAATTGACACAATTTCATACAAACTTTCATCCCCTATTTTATCCCCTTGGGGGTAGAATTATTCAAAATCTTTTCTTAGCGGATGCCTACGTCATAACATCTACCTGCATGCCAAATTTCAGCCCGATCCGTCCAGTAGTTTGGGCTGATAGATCACTTTGTCAGTCAGTCAGTCAGTCACCTTTGAGTTATATATAATTAAGATACTATCTCACCTAATGGGAACTGACATTAGACATTTATCGGTAAATTTAATATTTACTCGCCAAAATTTTACAATATTAGATTAATGATGATAAAAATATTTATTCATATATAATTACAATATATGTACATTATTATTGAATCTGATGACGCGATACATACATGATATCTGTTTTGGTGAATACCAATACTATGTTCAAATAACGTGAATACATTATTATAACAAACAAACAAAACGCATTCACACTCACAGCCCCACACTAAGTTCAAAGACTTGTAACGTGGGTGCCGGAAACATTCACATCACACACACATTACATCCAGAACCAGAAGCACAAATATTCCTTGTGAAGGAATTTGTGCTCCTGCCAGGAATCGAACCCAGGACCCACGGCACAGAGGGCGGACAGCTGTCCACTGCGCCAACTGGGTCGTCAAATTAAAAAAATACATATACTGACCAACCATCAATCTACTAAAATACAGATATAACACACGGGACATGGGAGTCAAGTCAAAATGGCTGATTGTACACCACTCCAATAAGCGTCTTCTTATATTCGTAAACTAAATAGTCTTGCTTACCAACAGACCATTGTATACATGACTGTTTCATTATTATTTGTTTATTGAATTTATGTTAAGGCAATCAATACAACAAAATAGTATACACATTTTGCTTTGAGTTGTTCGTATGAAAACATGTTATGACTAAAGGAGCACTATATTTTTAGTGGCTATAAATAATAAATTCAAATGTCAACAGTAAGTGCGCAGTTAAATGTAGTGAAACTGTTTCTAATTTGTCTGATTAGGTGTCGTCACTAATCCAAGAGTTGCAAAAAGTAATGAGAACGCAGTAAGTGGAGCGTCGCTGAAGATGACCCACGTGGCTTACGTTTTTGTTCAACTGCTTCCCTATTTTGTTTTGAATAAGACGTTGGCTGTCACCACAGAGACACTTACTTGCTCGTATATATTGGCATAGAGTTAATATGTATATATTTGCAATTATAAGATTTATGTGTAAGCAAGTCTAACTACAAAAGTAAGTCACAATAAAATTTTATAAACATTTTAACTGTCATTGGGCATGGATATGCGGCATTATTATTTATAATAATAAAAATAAATTAATAAGAAACAAACTAAACAAAAATCCCTGCGCACTAAGTCCGAAGACTTCTATCGCGTGTAGGGGAAAAATTCACATCACATACACATAAATACAACAACTCGAAACACACATATTTCTTGTGAAGAAACTAACTGAATTAAATTTGAAATGGGACCAACTTTTACTGTGTTGGCACGGTGGGCAAGTCTCTGCCCTCTGTGAGTGTGATTACGTGTTGTTGTTTTCCTTTTGCAGACATTTCGGTTATTCAACACAATAATGGAAATCACATGAGTAAAAATATAAAGGCGAAAGTTTGTGAGTGTGATTGTGTGTTACTTCTTCACGCTCAACCAATTTTGATGAAATTTAGAAGGTAGCTGACATCCTGAATTTACACATAGGCTTTTTTATCCCAACACAGCGGGTAATAAATATTGTAATAGTCATAAAATACAAAGGTTTGATATCTGGTCATCGCTTCGTTAATTGATACAGTATTATCTCGTTAGCCAACAAGATAGCCGGGCGCGGCGCGTGCGTCTCGGGAAATTCGCCGCGCTATGAGAACTATGAGAGCGGAACGGACCGGCAAAAACGCAGCGTGCGCCGGCTATGTGCAGGAAATAATATAGGCGCATGCGCACAGTACGGGGGAAATTGCTAACAAACTGTTGTTATGACAGATAAAGTGAAAGAAAGGAAAATTATTTCCAAATTACTCAAGTATTATTGTCAGGCCACGTAGATATTGATTCGAACTGCTCGTTGGCTTAGTTGCGTGAGCATTTGCCTAAGCAGTGGTATCGGGTTTGATTCGCAGCGGGAACACAAATTTTCTACCCAAAGAAAATTCACATTCACTGCACGGTGCCGAAAACATTCACATCACACACACAAATACAATACATAGAACTAAAAGTACACATTTTCTTTGGAGATAATACATACCCGTTGCTTAGTAGGCAGAGACGCAAGCAAGTACTCCATCCAGCAGGTAGTCTATTATTACTGCATTTACTGAACTTAAATTTAATTTACTTTATGCATGATGAAAAATAAATGATTAAGCTAATATTAGGAGTGAGGAGACTTAAATTACTTACCACTGTAAGATTTAAATAAATATTTTGACATGGAAACCATATTTATTTGACATCTTGCAATATAATGCATTTACTATTGGGAGGTGCGATGTTTTAAAATTTACCACCAGTCTTGATCACCGACAGATTTACCACCAGATTTATGATTCAAATTAACATACTTTCTATAACGAGGATAAAATTTGAATATAAATTGACCCAGACTGGCTAATCATAACGAATAAGGTTATTGAGAATCGAAAGATATTTTACCTGTGATTTTGGACAGCGTTGCTTTACCATCCAGTATAAGTTTTACTACATAATAGCCGATGTACTTATTGCTCAATTGACACAAACAACTTAATTAACGAAACCGGTACTAGATACAGACGGACCAAGTGGCGATAAGTGCATGGTGACAGGCGGCCTGCGCGCCTACGATCAAGGCGGTTCGACGACCCATCCTTGGCCCACATGCCGTGTGTGCCCAGCCTTATTTATTTACGCACGGAATTTTGCGACAGGTTCCTTTCGACTTTCAAAATACGTGATATTTATTTTTAAAACGAGAACCGCAAACGGAACTGATTTTCATTACGAGACTAGCCCCGGCCACACACGTATATAATAAACGTGTGTGGCCGGGGGACACGTATAAAATAATATATATAAATGATCTTTGCCCAGATATGTGCCAATTATTGGTAGGCAGTCGTGCTGTCAATGAATCTCCTCGAATCTATGAATGAAACAATATACATAAACCACCGACGAACAATATACATAACCGTCTCTCGTGACCACGGCCGGTTCCTGCCGAAACATCGAGGTTAGTCAAAATAATGTTACTTTGAAAATAAAAGCGCGAGAAGACCCAGTTTTTCACATAAAACATACAAAACCGGTTGTTCGCTTCGAACTGAGACCTCAACAAAAATAAATTATTTTTAAGTAAGAACGTTCGCTAATAAATTATTATTACTGTTTTATTATTTTTATTTGTTTTTTGTTATTGAAGAACGTATATCAGAAATGATTTGATTATTAAAAAAATACTGTAGTAGAACTGTCTGCATGTCTGTTTTTTCATTTCAACGTCTAAACGTAAACAAAATGGTTATAATAGCTATCTGGAAATGGCACCTTACTCTCTGCAAACTTTCCCACGAAACATAAATCATCAAAAATATGTCTTTGTCAGCCTACATTAGTGCATAAAGCTCTAAATACTTAGAGAGTCGCACAATTAGGTACAATCTCAACAATTATTAGTAATTTTATATCCGCCATTTATGAACTTACAGTAGAAACTAGACCGTCGAGATGCGTTCACGCACGCGTTTCATAATTAGATAAACCAAACGGCAGTATATTGTACTTTAAATTCTCATTGGTAGAATTGATTTTTGTTCAGCAACTCCAGTGAAATTGTTTTTATTGTTGTTTATGAACAAAGCTGCTGCGGTTGTAACTGGGGCGAATTATAAGACTTAGGAGACGTAAAAACAAATAGTTTTCGAAAATATAACCTGTTCGATTATGTGTCTAGAGAATAGAATACTTTCTATTGATTATACGAAACAATAACTTATATATATATAAATACACGCAAAGTAAGTCTTGTCAATTCGTTAATTAAAAATATTATTGAAAAAAAATAGCAAATTGCTCTAGTAAAAAATAAGTACATAGTCAAATTAGGTTAAGCTATAAAAATATATTAGTTAGGCTACAACTTACTTTTTTTAAATGACTGTAGTTGTTTTCAAAGTATTCGATCATATAAACACGTAAACGCTTCGCACTCACAGCCCCATATTAAGTTTTGTAGAAACATTCACATCACACAATCACACCCAGAACCAGAAACACAAATTTCCCGTGGGGAGAAAACTTGTGTTATCACCAGGAATCGAACTCGATACCCTATTAAGCCAAAGTGAAGTCCAATATATTTGTGTAATGGACAGACAGCAAAAATATCAATATAATAAATAATAAAGTTGCTTCTAAAGAGCAGATTTAGATCGTCCGTCCACATCGACCCTCAATGCATCCGCATCAATCTTTGTGCAAAACGATCTTTACAGCCGCAATGTTTATCGCTATCATATAGAAATAAATAGTCCCCAGAGTCTGTAATGGGCAAGTTTGATTGGCACGAGCATTAGCTCCTCTCTCTCCCACAACTAATGGGATAATGATAGTATTTCCGGCAGGAAAGTGCGCAATTAACGTACGATCAAACGAAACCGACCGCAGAGCGAGCGAGACTGAAACTTTTATAGAGAGAGACAATTGGTAGCTTAATAATCGCGGTTTGTGTTGCGAATTTTCAGTAATAAATTCTTATTTCGCTACTAATTAGTTGGTTGGGGTTTTTAATGATGCTAAAGCAGCTACCACCTGGTGGGTCCTTTATTCGTGAGCTTGTTCCATGCCCTTAGATAATCACTACACGTATCTGGCGCACTTAATTACTGTGCTTGTAATTTCATGCCGGAAAGCGGGGTTTGCTTACGGACTCGCGAGCCGGATAAATAGCTTCAACTACAAAGAGTATATTGTGGGTATATATTAGAAACTTTAATCAATACAACAATTTGACTTATTGTGATATAGATAGTAGTTACAAACTATAATAATTTGATACATTAGTGCGAGATTAAACCTGTGCAAAGTATGAAGATGTATTATGTTCTTTATAAAATTTAAATTTAATGGTAGATGATTTAATGTAAGTCTGTTTATGTTTTCTGGTTCTGGTTGGGATGAAATTTAGGCACCCACGGCACAAGTCATTAAAGTTAGTGTAAGGCTGAGGGGCGTTTTTGTAATGTTTGTCTATAGTATAAATATCCAAATGTTTCAGGCCCAAGTTCACCAACATCAGTTTATGCATTTTGACAACTTGTATTGGGAGATCAAGTTAACAGCTGTTTAAGCGAAGGTTGTTTTAGATGAACCTATTATTATTAAAATAATTCTTATTATTGAAATAATTATTTACCTTCCTTATTATTAAAATAATTATTTGACTTTAGCCAGATTGATTGTGTTACGTGTCATACTACTCTACGAGTATCTCTATTTCGTCTACGTACATTTATTGACATAGCATCAAAAATTTGGTGTTAAATCAGGTCAGTAGGTCAGTACTAATATAGTTCTTTATATTCTACCCAAATTAGTGGACAAATCCAATTAATTCAGTTATGGCAATCTATAAATACAAATTTGACAATAAATTAATACGTGTAAATACACACATTACATAGTATTTATGGTAGAAACGTAGATACCAAAATTAACAAACGACTTGCAAGCATTCTTCGATACGAATTAGTGAGACACGAAAAAGGTCTTTATAGGCCCAACCGGTGCGATGCTCGTCGCCAGAGTTACGACGTTTGCGTCATCATCATTACGTCCATGATTATCAAACACCGCAGGGCTTCATTATGTAAGCGATAATTCCACAGGTAATGAGATGCTTAGGTGGCAGGAAGAATGGAAAAATATATGCTTGTCGTGATAGACGTACTTCGATAGGCACATGTCGCCAAAAGCTCTTAAGTCGTCTTTTTGCAATCCTTATCAATTATATATTCAATCAAGCACAATTTCTTGTATCCATTCTAAAGTGGCATGGCATTATTACAGTTTTACAATCCATAACAACTGTGGCATTACTTATCTGGCGTAAAAGTGGTTAGAGTGGATTGCGCAATAAGCCAAAATATTTAGCAGCAGTACAATACATATGCCTAGCAAAAATGATGTTGCATTTCGCTCAAAGATAGCTATTATGTTTGAAAAAAAAATGTAAAAAAAATGAATTATACAGTACCATAACCATATATGAATATGATGTAGTTCATGTTCACTTTGATTTAAACACCAGGGGCATGTCGCTGGAATCCACATAAATGCATGCTGAGCAAGGAGCGCTTATTATATGAAAATAGGCGCTGTCTTCGGCTGAAGACTTCACTCTGTCTCGGCACTTTGAGCATGTTCGTATACCGACTGCTGTATTGACAGAAAGCGAGCCTCCCGCACTTATACAGAGCGACTGGTCCGCCTGCAGAGGGTCTCTTACATTTGATTGATTTAAACATGACGAAACGACAAGCTTGAAGATCGTGGAACAAAATGAATAGAATGGAATGATGTTGTCCGACGAAATGGATATATAGGTCCACTGTCGCTAAGATATTTATGAACATGCCTTCAAAAGCCTTCGTTTTCTTCAGCGAGTTGATTATATTACCACAGTGGACAGGCGTGGGACACAACCTGCAATTTTCGCGTAGTGGACGCTCGGAGAGCTTTCGATGTAAACTACGTATCAACTCCTTGCGTAATCCATTTGGAGGTAAAAACAGGTTCCGGTTCCGAAGCTTGATAATCGTAAATCATTCGTTTCATAAAATATAACTTAACGGCATGAGAAATGATGTACACGTATTTTGTGATAGTAAAGAAACGTATGAAATATTATACTGTCTATAAAATAATGCAAGATGCAATTTATTATTTGTAGATGTTTTGATAGATAATCACTTTTGGTGTTTTAACCTATAAGGCTATTATTTTCTGAAAAAAGTATTAAGATTTTTTTTACAAATGTATATCAAAGTAATCAATATTCTATGCAATAATCATAAGCACGTGTGCGCGTTTATAAGCAGGGGTATATATAGGCTTCGATTTCCGGTGGTTGATTTCGGTGTATTTTTCCGGCATCCATGACACAAGTCATTGAACTTAATGTGGGACTGTGAGTGTGAAAGCGTTTAAGCATACGCCGTTTAGTTGATAGCGTTGCCCTAGTTTATAATAAGGTGCATATTGATACGTTTATGCCTATGATTCTTAAAATAAATGTTGTATGCCTTTACATAAAGCTATAATGGCTAATTCAATGCGTGTTTGTTCGTAATAATGATCCAGTTATTAGCTTCTCAATTAACTATATTTTCCTGGAAATTTAATCGTGCTAGACACAAACAGTTTGCCGTAACACTGCTACTCTGTACGTGATGTAAAGATTTTTTTCGACTAATGATAAGATGATATAATAAAAATAAACGCTTTCACACTCACAGCGTCACACTAAGTTTGATGATTTATGACGTGGGTGTTGAAAACATTCACCTCAAACACACAGTCACAACCAGAACCAGAAACGCAAAATTTCCTCGGGAAGAAAACTTGTAGAAACATTTTATTTTGAGGTACTTATTCCAGTCTATAAGATAAACACACATATTTACTGATATTGCCGTAAGCATGATTCCTGTTGGTGTCATTTATTTCCGAGAATGGACAAAAAGAGTTTTTCTTGAATTTCACCGCCATATACTGCGGCCAGTTCCCGAAGCCGACTAGTGCAAAAACCGGGCTTCGCCCGCGGCTAGCTGGCAATTAGACGTATATATACTTTCACCACCTTTATGGGGCCCGGAGAAATCGCCAGCGATGTATTTATTGAACGCCGGTGTGTTGAATATTGTGGATACTGCGAGTGACCGACCACTATTGTATCTCTATTATAGGCAATAAGGTTCATTGCCGAAAGAATAATATAAAGAAACCATGGTCTTTTAACGTTTATTGGTTTTCAGTCATGGTTCAATCAAGTTCCAGACTTATAGTGTGTGAGATAATATCTTTATCATGAATTTAATGGTTTATGCGACGTTTACTTCACGAAGAAGATTAGATAATAAAAGATTATTTCATTGAGTAATTTTATCTGCAATAAATATGAAGAAAATCTTTAAGTGAAAACTATACAGTTTTATATCATATATACAAGTATTATATAATACAGTTTTTAAGGCAAGATATGCATGCAATGTGTACAGCAATGAGAATACCAAGTTTAGATAGATTTCGGGAAAGTCTTAAGTATTCTTAAGACCAAGAAACCACGAAAGTTATCGAATATTCTGAACTATTTGCCGATGTAAGGCTTCAGAGCTTGGGACATCGTCGCAAGGTAGCTAGTCTCTTAGTATTTTATCGGATACATTTCGGCGAATGTGCCAAGGAATTACACGATCTTGTTCCCTATTTTATCATCGAACAAGCAGGTAAAATGCTAATCGACACCGTTATATGTTAGATATTCCACAAATGCGAACGAAGCTTTTTGCTTCTACATTTATTATAGGAACCGCAAAGGAATTAAACACCTTACCTGAGTCGGTGTTTCCTAATAATAAGTACAATATGGGAGTCTTCAAGTTGCGAGTGAATAGGTATCTTCTAGGCAAGCGTGCTCCATCGTCGACCACATCATCGCTTACCATCAGGTGAAATAGTGGTCAAACGATGTCTATAATAAAAAAAAAACCGTCAGCCACATATATTATTTGCCCGTGGTATGGTCACTTTTGTCGATCTACTGACGAGTTTTGGTGAACAGTAAGCTAGGGGTCATCTATTAATCACGTGACTGGCAATAGAATCATTAACTTTCATGAGTGCCTCTTTGGGGCCCATGTGAATAAACGATTTTGATTTTTGATTTTGAGGTTATAGACTACCCCTCCCCCCTATCCACTATCACGTGTATTTTTTTGGTAAGTAAAGTCTGTTAAAACATTCAAAATTCCCTATCAATCGCTCACTTCGTTTGTCACCGCAACTTTGCCTTGCTTTCCAACGTCATCGATATATCCTCATCTATACCTATACCTGTCTATTTCTCTGACTGAAAGGACCTGGGACTTGTTTCACGCCATAGCTTACTTTTGCATTTGTATGTTACTTTTTCGTTACATTTGAATGTTTATATGTCTATATACGATGAGCCTCAATAGATGTCGCGACTTAAGATATCAAAACAAACAATATACCTTCAACTTATTTTTTTATAGTCTTGACGAAGCGGGGCGACGAACCCGCGCCCGTCCGCGCTTGGAAAGCATGTGGGTAACCATCGTTTTGTTCTACACTGGACGCTCTACAATGTTATTATTAGATACTTCTTAATTTATAGACATTTAATTTTCTATTAGATTCCTAATAAATATACAGACTTTAATATGCAATCGTGAATAATTCGTGGCGGCGAAAGGCTGCAATATGAATTCGAGAACCGGTAAAACAGTATGATGTACGCCCGTTCGAGGCAAACTGTTTCAGAGGTTAAACTCATAGTTTGGGAAATTAGGGCTAGAATTTCCAAAAATCCTTTCTTAGTACACCTCTACGTACAAAGACAAATAAATGTTAATTAATTTCAAGTCCTTACAACTAGCGGTTTAGGTTGTGCGTTGTCTCTACGTCAGTCAGTCAGTTAGTGAATCAGTATGTCAGGATAAAGATTCTTATAGAATTAGAAATAATTTCAACTCTATCATTGGTTTATTTTTAGTGGATTTGGAGGCATCTTTTGCTTGTGTAATTTCCTTAGAATCCAACTTTCTTGGTAATCTTACGTGACAAATAAATATTAAAATACAATTATTGCCCTAACTATAAATAGTTCTAGTTACTGTAATTAAAGTGTTGTTTCCTCACAATGTGAAAAACATTTTGAAATCAATAGTTCCTTACTTTGTCGAGGCTGTTGTTTATAACAATACCGTTAATATATCGTAGTCCTTGATTGTGCACGTAAGGTTGTGACCCTACTTATTGTCGGCTGCTGAAAACTTTTTGCAGCCCATTGCCGCTGCGACAAAAACGCAACAACAAAGAGACCGTGTGTGCACGCCTTTACCTCAATTCTACGTACAACTGACTATTGTTATTGATGCTAATGATCGTTTACGTAGAAATAATGACTTTATAATTAATGGGTATTATGAATGATGTGGTAAAAACTGACAGGAGTAGAAAGAATCGCGAAAACACAAAATTGCCAACACTTGCATGTTTACATCGGTAATCGAATTAAATCAGCTTTTGTAGTTTTATTATATACTTATATAACTTATCATTTCTTTATTTGCTTTCTATTGCTTTATTAGTTTAAAGTTAATAAATTATTTGAAACGACTTTCGTGTTTCTAAATGCAAAAAATTTTTTTAAATGTTCATTGGTTTTCCCGTATCAGTTTGCAGATACATCTAAAAATGCTACTATATATTATACAGTATATATTTGTATACAATGCCATATTATAACAATATGACTTACTGACTCTTAATCTGACTAATGACAATAAAAACAGAGTTTTATTGAACTTGGTAACCATGTGTATCTCAATTAATATGTTTACGACGCGTATCTTCTTAAGATACGCGAAACGAAGATGATTTCAATTAGAAAATACTAACCGTGCAATTTGCGAGTAAGTTTAAGTTGATTGCAAGAACTTAAGTGTGTTTATGGTAATGAGTGCGATGTTTATTTAGTGACTGTCTTTTTTACCTTATGTAATAACGATGTAACGCCCAATTGAATACGGAAAAAGAGTTTTGTATTGATTTTGAGTGTGTTTATGTAATAACATAAGCTATATAAAATTTACTCAATTTATATTTAAAACTAGCTGTCCCGGCGACCTTCGTTCCGCCTAACAGTCAATGAATGTGCATATTTAGGAAGCCATACCCGGCATGCGTTACAATGTCACGTGACTATATTATTACAACCTTCATGTTTATGTTTGCCTAGTACTTTACCAAATCCGAGTGACGTATGAGAAAATGGAAAGCATGTCGAAATGTAAAAAAAAAATTTAAAGAAATGTACGTTCTTAAAAAATCCTATCCTATGTCCTTCTCCTGGCTCTAAACTACCTCCCTGCCAATTTTCAGCTAAATCGGTTCAGCCGTTCTTGAGTTATAAGTGGAGTAACTAACACGACTTTCTTTTATATATATAGATTATGGAACACAGCTGGAAGCTTCTGATTTTATATGGCAATTTTAAATTTTAATGGAAGAATTTACATGTATATATCATATTATTATATGAAACATAATTAGCAAGTTTCATAGTTTAAAGATAAAATGCGATTTCAAAATATGTTTAGTTCTTTGTTTAGAGAGGAATACAGACATAAGCAATAGGTACAGGGCAAATAGGGCTTTTTACTGCACTACCACAACTTTTTTCCTATCCTATCCTATTTTTATATCGGATAACTGGCAGAAAATGCTGTATAATAGCATGAAATGGACAGCTAAATTGTGCAAAAGAATAAATAAGTCAAATACCAATATTCGAATTTAGGTTTTTGAGCTTTGTAAAATTTTACAAAAATAAAATCGTATGTTGAACATTTTTTACAGTCTGTTTTCACTATTGATCCCATTTCAATGGAATACGTTTTTTTACCGACTTCCCAAAAAAGGAGGAGGTACTCAAGTCGACTGTATTTTTTTTTTAAATGTTTGTTACGTCATAACTTCTCTCCACGTGAGCCGATTTCGAAAATCTGATCAAGGTTTCGATGATAAGGCGGTGATTTCGGTTTTTTTTAGCTTTGCTTGCGTAATTATTTAGTTTATGCTTTACAACTTCGTTATATACCATGTCGTTATTATATTCGATATTTTTTACAGCTTAACCTATTATAACCGGAAAACTAACCTGCACTCAAATATACTCATTTATGTTGCAATTGGTTTATTATTATGGGCGTTGTGATCATGTATCACATACATACGCTCCTAAAATAACAACCTTCGTTTTAGCTTCACTGTAGCCAGGTCAAAATAGGATAATGCTGCATCTCATTTAATCTAGGCCAAACAATTGAGATCACATCCGTAATTATTTTATATTACATTTCAGAAGTCGAGACTCTATTACTAGCATAATTAGTGCACGCTACATTACCTTCTCCGAATTACTCTTATTTATTTAAATTAAACTCAGACGGCAATGCTTTCGTAATTCATTGTTCAGGAATAGGTGGAGTTGCATCTGACTGGTTGCTCTACATATACAAACTATGATTTAAGATATAACACTAGCCTGACGGAGATAAATATAAAACGAACTACACAGGATTATTATTATCGCTTAATAATTGTGGTATCAGTTTAGGTGAATAGATAATCGAGTAAAGAAATTAACAAAAACATAAACACTATCACGCTCACAGCTCCACACTAAGTTCGATGACATATGTTGAGGGTGCTGGAAACATTCACATCGCACAAACAACACACTCAGATTCAGAAATACAAATTCCCTTTCGGGAGAAAATTTGTATTTCCAATGGGAATCGAACCCGATACCTGCTGTTTAAAAGGCGGACGTTCACCGAACTAAGCCAGCGGGCAGTTCAATAACAGCTCCGATTCATATTAAGCAAGACTAAGAATTACGAGCACAAATTTTACGACACTACAATGAGCGTCCATCCTGTTTATAATTTTGTCGTTGCCAAGTCTCATCGAGAGAAAGCTCCCGTGTAATTTGTTGATTTCCCCAAGAATCTTCATCATGACAACATAAAAAGCTATACGGCTCTTCCGGGAAAGGGGCGCTATGCGCTTTCCCGATGGAAAAGTCAGCGGCCACCGTCCGGCATGTCGTCCGGCAGCTTTCCGTTTCGAAGGCGAGAGTGCGCCAACCTGTCCCGCCCCGCGCCGGACTTGTACGACGTGGAACCTGAGTGGAGTCGCCGCGTCTGCCGACGCACAGATAATGTAATATGCCGAAGTGGCGACAAAGATACGGGATTATCATTACCCGGTAATAACTAGGTGCACATCGTGTTATTTTGTTTCAAGTGGTAGGGCATTTTCTCACGCTCGCCTGGCTAGCTATTCTGTACCGAAATACAGAACTAGTTTACCACCCTCAAGTAGAAACATCATTCAATATGTTATTTGGCAGCAATCCTTGAGAGCCAGTCGTTCTCGGGCTAACGCGTTTACAACCCCAGACCACACCATCACTTACCATGAGAATCACCTCATGGTAAGTGATGAGTTTCACAACTACTTATAGCAATAAGTTGTGGTGAAACTGATCAGATATAAAAAATACTTTATATTTATTCTTATGAGATGTAATAAAAAAACGAACTCGGTTTGGGACCAACGATAACACGAAGAGACACCCCTCTTTTTGTGTCGGGGGTTAAAACATATTATTTTCTTGTAACCTTTCCATAGTTATTTGCTACCTAAATGGTGACTCTGGTACAGGTCTTATAATGACATGTTATTTGGTTTACATTGCTAAAAGTTCAAATACATTATGTAACGAATAAATTAATATTATTATGTTCATTATTAGCAATGACTAATAATATGTTTTTCTTGTTACAGGTAAGTTTTGATACTGCATTATATTGTTCTAAAATGGTGTTGAAGGCGTTTATGTACATATCTGATAAAAGGAACTAAAATGGTAAGTATTTAACAGCTCTATATTTTATCATTAATTTAGATATTAATAGCAACGGCAACGGAGTTGCACAAGCGCAGCCAACCGCAGGGAAGTGTTGCGGTGGCTTAGGAAACACTCTACACTCACTAACACAATTCAAATTGTACCTAAAACCATAATTTTAGAAATTTGAGCTCTTACACTCAATCAATTGTACATAGATATGTTTCAATATTATGACCGTGTAATGATAACAAGGTGGTCCAAAAGTCGTTGAATCTATGCTTAAAATTAGTAAGCAAGCGATCCCAATAATATGCAAGCCAAAAGGATAGAACAAACTTATGCATCTTGGAGGCTTCAACCGAACCTATGCGTATCTTTATAACAGGAAAAGCCAACTACTACCAACTACTGTCAAAGATTTCGAACCGGGACGTTCCATTCCTATATTGGCTGGGCTATCAATAACAAAGTTCGCTTGCTTGTCGGATGGAATATTGTTTCAGTATATATATTTGTTATTTCACTATGGTATATAGCTAATATTCTCAAGTGGCGCTACGATTTGGTCACTGAAATAAGTTTGATTTGTAAATTATAGTATGGGGCCACGACTTGTGACATCAAGGGCTGCAACTAATTGAAGTTGATTATAATTGTTAATGCAATGCATAAACAATGCACAGATCACGAAACTCTTTAGAAATGTCGCCGCAAACAATAATTAAAACGAAATAATGTTATAGCTTTGATAAGTGTTAAATATTTTTAAAGAATTGACAGTTAGTTTGTTTATACCTATTAGGTTATATTAGGTACAATTTAGCAACCTACGCAATACTTCTAAGAAAAAGTTTTCACGCTACTTGGTTTCGAGCCTATTGGATGTATTTTATAGTTTATTAAAGGTAATTCGCGAATGATAGCTTTAATTGCTTGTCGTATATAATAGTACATAGTCTCATTGCAAGGATCGAACCACCTGAAGGCATATGACATGGCTTAGTGCCAGGTAAAATCGAACGAAGAAGACCTAATGTGTGAAATCATTGGTGCGATTCATGTTGCGTTTAAAATGGAACCTAAAATACGATCGACATTATATGAGAATACTAAAAAAAATGATTTTTTAGTTTCATATAGACATAAAACATTGTCATTGTTAATTCAAATTCACATTGAGTTTAGACATAATCATATATTACATTAAACTAAAAATTCAAAAAAAAAAGTAACAAAAAAAAAAAACATACACTATGTTGCATTATTGGCGAAGAAAAACATTGCGTTTTCCATATCTACAATTTCAAAGATGACGAAAATCACTTGCATCTGTGTATGACCATATATTGCAACAATTTGGTGCTCTACAAGAAGAAGCCCAATGCATTAGCAACAAAGCATTATTTAGCAACATTACGCCACGCCTGTCGGATGCAGTATGCAACCTGCCAAGTGCAGCAAAAACTGATGTGAACTGCACACTGAGAGCAATCGCAGTTACTTGGAGAAAAATGGTTGAATTACCTAAACTGCGGGAAATGCCACGCTCAGTTCAAAGGTCTTGCGTCAGCTGCCTGATCAGATAATTAGGTAGTTAACTTACTTACTAGAACTTATTTGGCAATAGTAAAGGTGAACTGCGGCTGTTTTGAATTTGTTCACAACAAACGTATGTAAAAAACGTGTTGTTACTATTGCAGAGAATTTAACAAGTCACGAATCACGTCTACTCCAGTCTTAGGGACACAAAATTGTAAGTCTAGGTAAGCGGTATATTGCATGTGACACGTGGAAATGTTAAGATAAAGGGTCAACTTGTCACTTGACACAAGACTTCGACAACAATTGATGTAAGTATACTTAAAAAGCTAGTGTTACGTAACGCTATAATAAATAATATTAGAAAAGTTTACAAAAAATGTGCTTACGCAAAGACAAAAGTACTTATCGATATAAGTACTGGTCCTCATCCCAGAGTAAAGTGTAACAAAGGATTTTTTATAACATTAAGATAATATACGATTACTCCGCAATTTAGCACGATTTACAACAGTTTTTAACTCTTCTGAAATTAGAAATATACGTAGTACTGATTCATCTAAATAGAAAATATTTTTCTCCCATGAGTATTATGTCATGTCGCTTGAATATTTTTTATATGCTAGAGATGCAAGCATTTAAACGCTATTTCACCTGATGAAGAAGGATGAACGTGGACGCTTCAGAAGATACTTAAGTTGAACCCCCACATCGATACATTCTAAAAATTCAGGGAATAAAACTCGAGCAATGAGTTCTACTCCTTTTTTGTAAAAATAATAAAGAGAGAAGTGCAACGCTCAGAGTAAACTGGAAGTATGTCGATCATTTCTATAGAACTGTTGGTAGTTTCTTATTTACATTTAAACGATCAAACTAGGTATTTGGAATCTTGGTTCCGAATTTATTTTATCTAAGTACATACAATTTTGCCGACTACTTAACCACTCTGAAACATTTTGCCCAAACAGTCTCCGGTTACAATAACGAGCCTGCAATTGACCACTATGGCCATTAGCTCAATGCGTTGAACTTTACCCGGTGGTTGTGAAACTGCTCATTCTGGTCATTGTGGAGACCACACCTGTGTCGTTACGGTACTACGCGTGAATTGTGCACTTAACAACACTGGAACTTTGTCGCAGGGAAGGGATTTTCTGAAATCAGTAATAAGAAAAAGACAACTTGGAAAAGAGGTTTGAGGGGTTTTATGTAGGTACAGAAACTCAGATAGGATGAGCATTATTAGATCTTAATCAATTAACGTAACACAAACTATTTGTATAGATTATACAGGTCATTCATGCAAGTGCTTAAATTTTTGTTGCAGATTACCTAAAAAACAACAAAAAATATCATTTCTCATATTATTAGACAGTCGCCTTAAATAAAGTTTATTAATACCAGAAGTTGGCCCTGAACTTAAAATCGCGACAACTTTTTCTCTAATAGCTAATTAGTTTTGATGTCAAAATAATATATTTTTTATCACAGTAACATAACATAAACACTTTCAGTCTCACAGAAAATGTATCAGAAACATTGCTTGTAAAACAATTTCAACAATACCTCTATGAAACAAAAGTTGCCCTTTGTTAGTGTGTATGATCGCCCACTTGCATAATTCTTGTAGAACATGTTTTTAGTTCTTTTGAGTGATAGTTTGAATTAATTGGCTTGTTTAGGTAAGAAGCCATAAGCCTCTGTAAGACAGACAGACAGACGGACGAGCATATTCATTGCTTCATTTGGTCAATTATTGAATGTTGTTAATTGCGCTACTCGCGTTTAATAATCACTGATTTTTATAACTTTTTATATTTTTTATTATGCTTCAACAATTGTCATTTGTTACTTTTTCAGCTTTGTGTTTGCTAATTTAGAGTAGTAGCATGGGTATTTTTCCGTGCTACTATTAGCCGAGGCGGTAGTAACATGGGAAATAAAATAGTAATTATATAACGCGAAAGAAGTTCATTGACACCAAAACAGTATTAAATAAATGTTTAATTTGATTGCAGTTATGTAGAGTCTGGTGATGCGCGTAATGATTTTCGAGTCAATTGCTACGTATAAAAAAATACAGTAACGCCTACTCAGGCCTGAGTTAATCAAGCTACTGCTACGTTGCTTGATTCTCCGGTTAAGTCTCAATTAAGATAACGTTTAGTTTCGAAAGCTAGTCAACATTAACCGCTATCTTTCGGTTAAACGACTCTAATGGCTTTAACCGGAGTTTGGCTGTCAAACCTGGCTGTAGCATAATGCTTTATTGCTTGAAAGCTTTGTGCAATGTGTACTTGTGTTGGGCCTACGATGATTGATGGAATTTTACGACAATACGAAATACATTGCTGAGCCATGCTGTCACACCGTTACCTAACAAGGCAAACACAGTTACATTTATTAAAAAAAATACCTACAGCTTTCTTTACTTGTTAAAGTTGCATAATAAAAAGAAAAACTTAACGTGACACTATTTTATAAAAAAAATTAAAGCTTGTAATAATTTGAACGTGCTTTAATGAAATGAAAAACATGTATTAATGATGATCCTCATTTCTGCATGGATGTTTATGTTTTTTGGGAGGGCGTGGCCATTTTCTATTGCCAGCATTTATAAAGGAAAAAACCCCAACCATGTGTCCGTGCAATCCTACCCCAAGCAAAAATAATGTCGTCAAGCACCACATATGGTGTTCCATCGCCTGTACTCGAGAGTCCCGATCTATTTATAACGTTATACATTATAATGTTCTTAGCATCCTCAGCCAAAGGAGAAATAGTTCAAACGCAAGCTTTAAAAATGTAAGGGTATCTTTGAAAACGTTTACAACATTAGTGTTAGTGCAGACGGCAGGTTGCCGTTTGTGAAACCGACGCAGAATGCTGGGTAACGACGGCAAGCAGTCACGACCTTAGTACTGGCGGACGGTAAAGTTTGCCTCAAAACTTGAAGGTCCTGCTACCCTAACCTATGTAACTCTACTTTGGCATATACTCTTAGAGATTCTCTACTCATAAACTATCGCCATTTAATAAGCAAAGATAAAATTTTAGTTGCATCGTATCATAATTTAATTTAGCAATAAAAATACCATAGCTTTTACTTATATACCTACAGGTTTGTACGGAACCCTCGGTGCGCGACTCGGACTCGCACTTGGCCGGTTTTGTTATTTATTTGATGCTTAAATTTGACAAATGTGATCGAAGGGTGTTTATTTTAAGAATAAACGTTATTACGTATTTAGTTAAAAAAATTACCTTATTATATTCTAAAACCTTTCTATGTAGAGCCTGCTCCTCCTGCCGAATTAACAAAATATTAATGTAAATAACTAGGAAGAACGAAATACATAAACTAAAACCAAACTTTAAAGTATTTCTACGTTCAATAGAAGCTATCCTCACAGACAATGTTTTGACATACAATGTGGACAAAGCTTTTAAACAATAACATTTGTACATAGTTTGTTAGAACATTCACAATAGTAAAACCGCAAAATAAAATCCATATTTTCCACCGACCAGTACCGTACGTGTCCAATCTCGGCTCGAAGGGCCGTCCCTTTCACCTGCGCCTGCGCCGTCGACATTCTAGACCATTCAGTACTCTGGTAGTCAGTGCTGCTCTGCGGTGTACCCGCTTTACAAGTGAAAATGAAAATCCCAGGAAAAGAAAACTCAATTGAACACAAAATAAATTGCATTCGACCATCTATTATCTTTGAATTGCTTTCGGTACATATTATGCAGACGTGGTTACACAACATAGTGTCTATTTTAATACAATGTTCACACTTTTTTTTATGCCTGTTAGGCAAGCATTTGACCACAATCTCACCTGATGGAAAGTGATGATGCGGCCGAAGATGTAGCATGCTTGACTAGAAAGTACCTATTCACTTTTGACTTCCAGACGGACGGGCAGTTGGGTACCGCTTAGGACTTGAATATAATTTCTTCAACTATGCTTCACAATGCTGATCCATGAGGCATTGGACCTATTCCATGGATATATTCATTTTGGCCAAGTTAGTAGTCAAACGCTTGGCGGTTCAATAAAAAATATTTTCATCAAAGATTTAGTTGGTTTTAGTTTAGTGTTCAGCTCTTCTGAAGTCATAAAATACAACCTATATACTAACATATATTTTTACCCAATGTTATTATTAGTTACCAACGCAGATTTTTTTTTAAATTATTATTTTGACTGACAAAACGAGTAAGTCGCTTGCCCGATGGTAAGCGTCACGCCCATTACAGTTGAGTCTCACTCGGAGATTTTTGATCTTACCTATATAGGTCAAAATCCAGCGCGGCAAAGCACTGTGCTTATCACCCTTACTAATTAGATGTTAAAAATCTTTAAGCCCTGTAATTTCACTGGACTTTTAGTTATTATCTTCCTTGCTGTACCTTACTTTAAATACGTAGGTACATCTACACTGCGTTATTTAAGTTGTTGGTAAGGTTTGTGAAACCACCGTTTAGCTGCATTTTAGTGCATAGATCTCGCCATACTCTGACCACATACTAGTGTTATACACGGTAATTATGTGGTGCAAGAACACCAGAAATGTCTTACCGTGGTTTTAATATCATGCTTCAGACTAAAAGTACTTTTAATTTATAGTAAAGCCAGCAGCAGCAGCATTTTCTACAGAAATCGATATGTTTTTTTTTTATTTTTTATTTGTGACAGGCTAGTGTTTGACCACTATCTCACCTGATGGTAAGTGACGATGTGATCGAAGCTGGTAAACACACTAGACCTGGAATACGCAGGCTCTCAAGGATAACTGTCGGAACACAGTATTTGGCATGGCGGCAGACTTTCAACTTGATGGTGGTAAGCTACTTTGGTAGCAAGCCAGGCGAGCAACTCACAAAATGCTCTACCACCTCTCAAAAATCCATATCCATCCTCCAGTTTACGCTGAGATTATTTAGACTTTTCATGTAAAGTTCTGAAAAATAAAAATTAAACAAATAATTGGTTAGGTGACAAAGGACTTCATTATATCTAAGAAGAAATTTTCTGTAAAGATAAATAATTTAACCGCAAGCCAAGCTTAAAAATATCGACTTCACCGCTTATGTTTTGTTCTTTGTTGATTTTCTCAAAAAGCGTTGAATCAATCAAAATAAAAAATATAGGGGACCACCTGCTGAAGTATGCTCAACCAAACAAAAATAAAAGATCAAAATTGATGCTATTTGCGCGCCTCTACTGTAGTATACCGTAATATACTTTAATGATGTTTAAAATATTTAGTCTAATATTCGCTAATTGAAATAATAAAAATATATGCAAGTATTTTCAAAGACCAATTAAAGTGACGGATATAAAATCTAACTAAAGCAGATTGAATTGCGCAACAAGTGTTCTGACAGCACGATATTAGATTGTGGTGATTAACTGGGAAGCCGACATGCTGATACTTGGCGATTGACAGCGCTGTGGTTCAAAAGGAAATTGTATTATGCAACTAAACTAAGGGTGTGTTCGCACTGGCGTCACTTGTTTTGCTATAAAACCGGAAGGAGTGGAACTCACTGCCCGCGTCTTTGTTCCTCTAACAATATAATCTGGGAGTCTTCAAGTCTAGAGTGAATAGGTATCTTCTAGGTAACCATACATCTTCGGCCGCAACATCACTTTTTACCCGGTGAGATAGCGGCGAAATGCTTGCCTATCTGGCATATAAAAACTTCGTCATATATAAACATGTATAATTTATAATATAGTGTAGATAAAAAAAATACCGGATTCCTTATCATTAATTGTAAATTTAATAATTTTGTTTAAATCTTGATATTATATTCTTTTCCACTCTTAATTATTTGTCACTAAAAATACAGAATTTGTAAAAAAACAGCTATCGTTAGTTGTTGACACTTGTACATAAATTATGAGATAAACAATAGCTACTTCACATAGTAAGTAGTAATGTTAACTTTCAAGCACCACGAAGAACATTACACAGAATAAATAATAGTACAACGTGAACATTAGCAACATTTGATTATTTTATTTTACGTCAATAGAGTATTATAGTTAGCAATATACAATAACATAATACTTAATACGTACTAAGCAATAAATGAACAATGAAGCGTTGCTGTTGGCACAAACGTGCGGGCCCGTTCAATTATTTCTCACGCGATCTTTGTGGTACGGTTAGACAATAAAGTTTTATAATATTATTGAAACACTTTTACTATACCGGTCGTTTGATTCGCGTTTAGTTATTTCTTCGAGTGTGTTACATAGCCATGACATTGTAAACGAAGTAATCATTATAAGAAGACATTGAGTTCTTAGAATTTAGCAACAAGATATTAAATTGATCCACTTTTTTTTAATTTATGCTCCCCAAACTGTGTGTATTTAGCCAGCGTCAGGTTATAAATATTTTTAAATAATATTTGTATAATGTTATCGTTATTATTACATCCAAATAACCGAGTGGATTGATTAACACTTAATATATCGCAAAAATCAGTAGTAGGTAATCAGGTGAGGTTTGATGAAAATGTTATGTAGGTGCGCGTCCACCTTCTAAGGAAGGGTATCAGGTTCGATTTCAAGACACAACTCGTTAACACACAAGTCGTTGAACTTTTTATGGAGCTGTGAGTGTGAATGCATTTGTTGCGTTTGATTGTTATATCGGAGCCTTACTTGTAAACAAATAAAAAATTGCAATTTTTTAGCAGAGATGAGGCAGAATATATATTGAACAAATATATAATAGTAATTTTTCAATGGTTCGCGTTATTAAAGGTTTTACACAAATGAAACGATTACAACAACATGGTATTCATGCGCGTGCTGGCCGTACTCCAATTTAACTATTAGTGCAATATTTGTTTGGAAACCTGCCGGCGGTCGGAAAGGTCACCCAACTCCAACGCCGACGGCGGAACTGATCACACCCTGATCTGGAGTCACTGCAAACAACCATGAATTGTGCAATATTCCAATACTTACTATTAATACATTTCTATACTATAAAATTTTCAATAACCCAATCGATATAAAAAATCTATATAATTTTTCATCCTGCTCACAACATTTCACTAGAATCGGTTGAGAAATTCGACCTGTAGAGGAGAACAACCGGAAATCCAGACATTCTGACATACGAAAGCAATTTTACCCAAGCTGAAATGGAAACTCTTCGCGCTCATCGGTCAATTGTACTGTTTCTAAGGTTTGAAGACATAAATAATCAAAGTAGTTCAGTTAAACCTAACTTTTTCAAGATGTTTTATTACATATCACTCAATGTAAGCAGTCTAGTAATGTAGTTACTTACCTACATTTGTTAAGCTTGTGTGGAACACCAAAAGCTTACTAAAAACTAAGAACCAATAAATACTAAATCGTATCTTAAAGAATTAGTTTTACATTTGGTCCTAGTAATATCCGTGTCGTTTGCAACAAAATCGATAACCAAACGAGGTTACGCCCGATTTATTTGTTCTCGAAGTATACGCCGCGGCACCCGCTAACGAAATTACACAAATAAAGAAGCGGAACTTTCACCGCAGTGAAGCAAATCAAACTTCATGTAATATACCTGCCGATGAGAAAGCTGGCACAAATCTATCGATGATCGAATCTATACAAAAAATATATCAACAAATCGCCAACGAGGCCTCCGACGTCAGAATACAACCTCTGTGACCCGAACGCGTTTACTATGTTAATTTATTAACGTTTCGATAGTTTCTCGACATTAGAAATAACGGTAGCCTATAATTATGATGCTTTTGTTATACATAAGATACCTAATAATAATCCGTGCGACTTCATCTATCTATATCCGTTGGAAACGTCGATAAAATGTATTTGCATAGCAATTATAGTGATGTAACATGACAATAACATAGTCAAATTGAATCTAATGCTTATAATAATGAAGTAGATATCGTCTGCACCATTTAAAATGTTTATGAACCAAAATACATTTCCGTTTTATGCAATAAATGATGAAAACTCTTTACGATTAGAAACAAAATTGTACATTCGCGGTTAAAGTGCCGAAACTGGTTGATAGATAATTAAATTTACATAATGTGTGATGTAACTAACTAATCACAACATGAATGTACGTCCGGACACAACAACCTATATCATAGATACAGTTGTATAATAGTGTTCCGGTCGCTGACGCGACGTCTTTCTCTCACAGCAGCTGATGTGGTAACCCTTGTATTGAAAGAAAGTTGTTATATTCATATTTGGTGACAACTACTGAACTGTTAAATTTCAGCTACAGCGAATCGAAAACTTCCCCTCTCCTATTAGGTAAAGCAATAGGGAATGTTATGCATAATTTTATTATATACTTTTAATCATTTTTTTACGTTGATACATTGCCGAAAATAAAATGTATTTCATTTCATATGAAAATAAGCATGTGAAAATGTAAACAGGTTCGGGCACTTTTAAGCATTTTCATATTTTTTTGAGTGGTAATTGCCTAAGGTAAAGATTTAAATAAAATAAACGCGGCTTTTTGGCATTTTTTCGGTGACCTCGACGTCCAATCATGCGTGCCATAAAGGAAAGTTGATCAACCATTGACATCAAAAATATAATAACTGACGTCACCAATAGCGAGCGTTTTGCTATTTTGCCATACATTTTTATTACTTCTTATTAATTAAAATTCATAATTAAAAAGCATTTAAATAAGAAAATAGTTTTATAGGTGTAATTCTATAACTATAAAGATTAAAAAAAACAATCTCATGGTTATTCTTGTTACTACAACTAAGTCTGCGGTACAAAAGACTTCAACGCGCTCCTAGATATATTTTTTCAAGTATTTTGTATTCCATTGATAAAGCTTTGGTGTCAATTTCTACGAAAACCATCTTCACTTTGTTGATAATAAGTTAATTTAGTGAGAAGTTGTGAGTGAAAGTAGTTCATATATATAAAATGATAGAACTAGTTTAATTTTATCAAAATATTCAAATGTATGCAAAGCGTCTCCACTCGCCGCAAGTCGCGTTTGAGTTTCCGAATATTGAGCATCCGGCATTTTATTACTATACTCAGTTGTAAAGCTTACTTTTACAAACATGTATTCGTAAATCTATCTTTAATGTCTTGTTTTTAAATCAATTCTTCAGAAATGCTCAATTGTGTATGTATGTACGTATTGAAACTAATCTTCAGGTGATTGTGGGTGGCACAGGCATTTTATCGTCCGGTATTTTATTCAAATAATACGTTTGTACTAATTAGTAATCTATATATAGGATACTTACATGTTGTGTAATTGTGTGTTTAGATTTATTTTCTAATCAAGTACGCTTCATTAAAAAACAAAAGGTATGTATTAGACATTTTACGTAGACTTAGAGGTATGGTACGGTAGCTGTTTCCCGTGGGTTTTCCCGGGTTGATCATAATAAAAAGTAGCCTATGTGTTATTCCTGGGTATAAGCTTTACATACAAATTTCATCCAAATCCGTTTTACCACCCTATACAGAGTGAAGAGAAAACAAACAACAAATACTTACACATTTACACACAAACTTTCGCATTTATAATTTAATGTGATAACACATATGCGTGTAAACAATACTTAAAACATATTTACTCCGTGGGTATTTAAAAGGTGTCAATACTCATAATAAGCAAAGCTTTACATGTTCAAATATTTTACGTGCATGAAATAGCCGTAAATCGATGTCAAGTTTCAAGATGCGCAAACAGAGATGGGCGCAGTGCCGTGCCGGTGCGCTTGCGCAAGAGTCGGGCGATGGCCGCCAGCGGCCTTACTGTCGCAGTTACCGAGTGGCGCAATTCGCAAGCACGCACCGAAATATTTTAATTGCATCGATCGATTCGATTGCGCAACCGTAAATGACATAAACTTATTTAACTGATCATTTAAGAATACTCCAATAAAATTATGTTATTTAATGTATACAAACAAGATTGGAACTTAATGATACCATACAGTACATGAATAACAATAAAATACTCTTCATCGAGTTCCGCTATGAGGAAATGATTATCCCACACGTGGAATTTTCAATATACATAAAGTTTTTGCAAGACAGGCTATCAAAATATCCCTGTGACATTATATTCATATTAACTTCCCATTCGACCAGGAAATGGTTTTCTAAACAGCTACGAGAAATCGTGCCGTATTCCATTGTATTAGAGGTGATAATACATCTCAAGTTTATACTCATCATTGTTTGTAGAGTAAAGGAAAAGCCTGTATTATCGAAGCAGTTAGATTACTGGTTATTTTGAGTTTTACTGTTGTAGCATAGAGTTGCATTTGTGAAGGTGCATCCATGCCAGGGTGATGCATAAATCAAGTCATTTCCACGCCCCCTGGATATTGCGGCCACACGGCGTGGGCTCTGCCCTGGGAGGTAGGACCGTTAATGCAACACGAAGTGTTGAAGGGCTGGTTCCCGATACCGGCACTATAATTATTTAATATTCATTAGTATAGAGAGACCCATCGTTGTAACGGAAGTCACCGCGTGTATTTAGTTGAGATGTATATTATATAAATTCAAGCTACTTTTACTAAGATGTGTATTTTGAGCTTACTTTAATGTCATTGTCATTAAGCCAGGATAGCTATTTTCCAAATTATATTCAAATAGGTTGAGACTGTCAACTTAATCTTTAGAGAGGCGTAGAGATCGAGATATATCTAATCTAATATAAGAATATAAGATATAAGATAATCTGGAAATGTAAAGCATTTTTCATAGTTTTGTTACAATTAACCTAGACATACGCATTCACAATCACAGCCCCAGACATTTTCGTCAAGAGTGCCAAAAACATTACATACAGGAGCATATTTCTTATATTAATTACTTATTTTATAAGGATATTGGTACACCATTAGAATAACGATCTAGCCTTATGACTAATAAATAATTTAATTTTGACTCAAACTGCTAATTTAGTTCTGTTGAGTATTTTCACTAAGTCAGGGTTGTCGGGGATTGTCGATGAGGCAATCTAATGCCTCAACGACAGTTAATATAGTGATGAAGTGTGAGTTTCGGCGACTCTTTTTATAACACTAGCGACGACTTCAACTTCTAGGTCCCGATGAAGATCGTCATTTGTAATGTACCATGGTGCATTAACAACATTCCTGAGTACTTTGTTTTAAAATTAATCTCAATTAGGGATAATATTTGTGTGGAAACACAAATCTTGTGTATTTCCCGGTGAGAACCGGCACCCGCAGCGTAAAAAGCAGACATATAACCAACTACGCCAGCGGGCAATGTAAGCTGAAATAATTGCTTTTGGTGAATATTCCATTGATATCATCTTTATTTAGAAATTCGGTCACCACGAAACATAAAGTTACTCCACTATTTCTAAACTAGGTAATTCACACAAACTTTTCTTTGTAATTTCACTTTTACACCTCAAATAACGCTTGGATGTGAACCTTATACCGTTGACTCACAGTTTTTAATTGCTTGATTTGGTCTGTGGGAAACATTTAAAAACTAGTGAATGTGTTGGACAAGGTCACAGATTATCCTAAAGATAAATGCAGAAGTGGGTTGTTTGTTTAATGTAAGAAAACTATCAAGATCTGAGGACTATTACCAAAAATATGTTAAGTTTTAATCAAGTGTCAATTTGGTAAACTCAGCAGCCATATTAGTTGTTATCTACATGTTGTTTGACGACCCAGTTGGCGCAGTGGACAGGTGTCTGCCCTCTGCGCCGTGGGTCCTGGGTTCGATTCCCAGCAGGAGTACAAATTCCTTCCCAAGGGTTATTTGTGCTTCTGGTTCTGGGCGTAAAGTGTGTGTGATGTGAATGTTTCCGGCACCCACGATACAAGTCTTTGAACTTAGTGTGGGGCTGTGAGTGTGAATGCGTTTGTTGTTGTTTGTTGTTGTTGTTTCTTTTTTCAGTGATAAGCTAGCGTTTTACTACTATTATACCTGTTGATAAGTGATAATGTGGTCGACGTTGGTAAAACATTAAGGCTTAGAATTACTGGCTTTCAATAATAGCTAATGGAAAATCACTTAAAAAATTCACGTACAATTCAGTTGTCACGACTTTACCATTACTGAAAGCTCAAGCCAGTAGTGAGAATTGAAACCGCGACCGTCCAATCGGGAGGCTTGCTTTACACAACGCAACTAGCACCGTTTTAATTAATGTTTATTAATTAAAGAAACCTACATTAAACATATTTAAAACACGATTATTTATGATTTTATTGTCAAAAGTCAATTTATAAATTATCACAAACACTTAAAGTTAAACATAGATTACAATGATTTAAAATAAGAGTATTTATTTTAATTAACAAGTTACTAAAAACAAGATAATTTAAGTGGCAGTACAGGTGGATAACTACCGGTTAAATACGAGTTAAATAGCGGTGAACTCGCCTCTAACTAGTTAAATAATATAACACTCAGTCAGGTTTCTTTGTTGAACTAACCAAATAACTCGAGACAGCTTGTCAATAACAATTTGTAAGTTTCTGAACAGTTATCCGAGTGCACTTAACTGTGGTTACAGCAAGTTCTGTTAGAGTAATTATTTCTGACAGCTAATAGTTATAAAGACTGAGCCTTGAGAAAAATCATAAACACTATTGTTACTTTATGTGTATATTTAGTTCTTACACATCTGCAATTCAATTCACAATTTTTAAGTGTATAGTCTTTGGGGCCATGAATAAACAATTTTGAATTTTAAACTTCTTAACTAATATAGCTTCGCACTGCTTTATCAGGGTAAAAATAAATTGTGTCGCATTCCAGGCATTAGGAGTCTACAGTTTTAGAGTGAAATCAATCGGATCAATTGACTGATAATCATCACGTTACCTGTTATCATCTATAATTCCATCAAAAGTTCGGACTACGAAATCGTTTCCAGCGCTGTACTGCGCTCCTCCCCCAAAGACCCATTAGACCGCCAGTAATTATGTTGCATATTTTCCCCTAAAGAATTGAAAGAGTACAGTTCTCCTAATAGCTAAATGTAGTAGCTTTGCTTCCCAAGGCTTTCGTTTTGCATGCAATTTCGTTGAACGAAAGCTCAATCTTTTGTTCGATAAAGAGACTGTTAGATTAAGCCGTATTAGATCACAATACAGTACAGCGATGAGCTAACTACCTGCGCCGCTCACAATGTGCCCGGTCCGCATTGCCGCACCTGCCGCAAGGCTGACAAGTAGGCCCACTTGGCAGTGTGCATTTTAAACAGGCAGATCTAAGCTGCAAATCATGTTGAAAATGTGTCGCTAAGCACGATACGGTGTTCAGAGAACTATCCTTATGAACCAGTTCGTGTTCTAGGCTTATATATCAATCAATCAATAAATTAATTGACATACATTTAGATAATACAATTAAGATTTTGAAGTCTCTAATTCCCAATGTAGTTTACACTGTGTTTTGAGAACCGGCGTCACCCATTCATGAAACTATTTAATTATGCTAAGGGTTAATTTACAGCTATAACGCTAATATTATAAATCCGAAAGCTAGTATACCTAGAATTAACACCTATGTGTTAATTCTTTGATATCCACTGTGGTGTTTGAGTGTGTTATATATATATACTATATTTGATTAATAATGTATTATATCTTATTTATTTAATGATTTGATGATAGGTAAGTACGTACGTAATTGTATACATTACAATTCATTAGATAATTGTGCAATAATCACAGACATGAGTTAAGTATGTATGAAATTAATACTGGTAGGAGGTACTATTATTCGCTACATAGAGACGCATATCTTAAGGCATTCAACGCTTATATACTCGTAACTTGAGCTAAGCACCGGCGCAGTAAGTGTATCAAGGAGGTTTGGTTCTAGAGAGAAGGCAGGTACATACCTATATGTATGTACTTTGTATTCTACACTCGCCTGCCAACTGTGTTAGCAGGTATTGAGACAATGGAAATTTCTAGATAAACAGGAAAGTATCGTTAACCATGATTTGGATAAATAAAATTTGTGACGTACACTTGAACAGGATCTCAAAGCTCTTAGGACTCTTCCTTTTATATTTTTTTCTCTTCATTTTATATTTTTTTTCTAGGCATAATTGACAATCTTTATGTTAGTTTGAAATTTTTGCGAAAACTTGGTTAAACATATACAAAATTAGAAAATAAAATGGAATAAATTACATTGTTAAGCCAGGCAAGGTGAAAAAATAGAAAGGTAATAAATTGAGCTAATTTAAAAATTCAAAATTAACATCGTGAAGTATTAAATCTTTATTTAAACGCATTAAAATATTGGCAATAGAGTCATTAACATTTCATGAGTACCTCTATAAGGGCCCATGTATATAAACAATTTGGAATATAGAATTTTGAATGCAATCCCAGACTCTCCTTTCAAAGTTTTAATCATGTTCCGATAACTAGTTTATCATCTATGTCAAACAACAGATGTCTGTTCCGTTGTTTGTATTTATCCAACTCAAATATGATTTACCATTTATTTGTATACCCTCAACGGATCGAAGGTCACTTGATCGGTGTACTTTAAAAACCGAATAAATAATAAAGGTAATTACGACGAAGTTTTTGCAATGTAACGTTTGAGGTCAACTGCATGCCGCTCCTACGAATGGAATGCGAAAGAAAAACAGAAAACGATAGCAATCAGTAAAGAATTATGATCTAATAAAAACTGACATACGCATTACATACACAAAGATCGCCTAGTATGTTAATGTGGTCTCGAATTTACATACATTTCATTGAACTGTGCAATAACTATTGTTTTGTAATGTGTATCGAACCAGGAACAGAGTATGTATGCTAAAATAACTTAGAACAAGACAATAGCTAAGCTGAAAAGAATCGTTGAGGTGTGAAAATATGATCTGCATAAAATTATTAGGTGAACACCACAACACACGCATTATGTAAAAACATTTGTTTAGTAATATTCAGACACTTTGGTATATAATTTTTTTATTAGGAATTATAAAATTATTAGGAATTAATAAATATTTTTATTAGGAAGTAGGTAAGTATATTTATATCCATAGAATTTATTTTAGAAAACAAAAATGTGGACCAATATGATACAAAATAACAATACCGAATCCTAAAACTAAATATAATTTGAATAATATATGCATAGAAGTACCACAATAAATACGGCTAGAGAGGACGTGTCTAGATCATTTCTTTAGGTCATAAAGCAATAAATACTTTTAACCTTAAACCGTCTCGGTTGGTTTAACAATAGTGCTCGCAATGTTCTATAATTACTAGATAAACGCTTATTGTTCGTGAAAGAGTAATTTAAGTCTCTTTACAGATTATGAAAAAACTTGTTCGTCAATTATAAGAATAAAGAACATTCCAGCGTAAATATACTTTACAATGAACGATTGATTGACAATGAAAGTTACAAATTGGTGTATTTTTCTCTCTTATTTTGGCAATATTTACTGATGAAAAGTTTATTAGGTACACACCTAGTGATTAGTCAGATAATTAAGCCAGCGCGCAGTTGGATAACTTTATGATAGATTTCTTATAATATAACTAATCACTATATAAACATACACATGTTTAAATAGTGATAAGTTATATTATAAGAAATCTATCATAAAGTTATACAACTGCGCGCTGGCTTAATTATCTGACTAATCACAAAAACATTAATTTTCCTTCAAAGAGCGAATAATTTAAGTATCTCCGTTCTTTCGTCATATAAATAAAAGAGTTCTTTATACTACGACCAGAAAAATAAACGCTATTAACGGTGACCTTAACGCTTGCTTACTTAGCCGAGTTAGCGTTCTGCGTGCTATACATAATTCAACATCTCCGTGTCACTGGGTTTAGGAAGTAGGCCGTTGACAGATCCACATTCCAGTCACAGATTTAAAAGTCATTTAACTAGGTATTGTTGTCTAGGTAGGTTATTTAAGATCAGACATGCAAAAACTGTCTAAAACACATTAGTCACGTATGATTGAACGATGTACCCAACTGCGTAGATCTAGTCAGGAGTATAATAATGTATCAGTAAATAAATAATCTAATCTAGATAATACGATGGCTAACACATTTAATAAGTAACATTTTTAGATAGGTACCAAAAAAAATTGAACAGATGTTATTACTTTCTATCACGCCCTACCTATTGTTTACGGCATAATTATAAGGTGTAAGCAACAAAACAAAAAAAAACATCTGATATCTTCAGAAGCTTTCTATTGTTAACTTCTATGAAAGTGGAGAGTTAGTGCTAAAATTTCACCTATCCCTTGCTCTTTGACCCGATGCTCGATACAACTTACAGACATGTACGTATCACCACAATAGCTTTTACTGTCAGCTCTTGTAAGTTCTACAAGAGCTAACAAATATCTATTGTTATCTGCAACCATGACATCAGCTCCAGGCTCATTGTCGCGACTTGGGAACGTTTGTTTTTGTTCGATGTCGATGCCATGCGGTGGGAGGTGAATGCACAACGAGGCAGTTTCCTTTCTTGATAACGTACATAGGTTAAACTTGTTGCACAACAAAGCATATTTACAGCAGCCAGAATTGAAATCATGTAGAAGATTTCGGCAATAACATGTGATTTGTTATCTTAAGTAATCAACAGTAGGTATACTTATCTACTGCTTACATGCAAAAATCATAGAATATAGGTAAATGTTAGCGATGTTACGCATAAGATAAACGGCGGGATTCAGTTAATTTTTAAGAGATTTTCATTTTTATCTTATCTTTCCCTCTACTTTATTGACACAGATATAAACCAACCAATGACCAATGCTGGTAAAAAGCTACCCTTTAACCATATAATCTGAACTCAGTTTTAAAGAGTTTCCCGATATAACTCAGTTTTCCAGAGTTAAAGTTATAAAGGCCGGTCTCGTTCTTCCGTTATAACTATAAGCGATTGTCTATAAAAAGATTTAGAGTTGGATATTCTTTTTTTTTTTTTTTTTATTACGGACCAAGCAAACGTTTGACCACAATCACACCTGATGGAAAGTGACGATGTAGTCTAAGGTGGAGCACGCTTGCTTAGTAAATACCTATTCACTTTACTTTTGAACACACCCAAATTGTACCTTTCGGGAAACACAGACGACGGCAAAGCGTTCCATTCTTTTGCTGTTCTATAAATGAACGAAGACGCGAAACGTTTCGTCCGAATGAACGGTATCTCAACCATAAATGGGTGACGCGACGCCGTTCTTCTAGATGAAAGGTGGAAAAAAGGTGAAGCGGGAACAAGGTTGTGTAGTTCCTGAGCACATTCACCGTAATGTATTTTATAGAATACCGATAGGCTTGCAACTTTACGCCGATGTTCAAGACTTTGCAATCTGGCTTCAACTAAAGCGTCATTGTTAATTAGCCTCTTTGCGCGTCTCTCTATCGAATCCAAAGCCCGCAGCTGATACTTGGCAGAACCATCCCACAGGTGACAGCAGTACTCCATACACGACCGGACCTGCGCTTGATACAAGTTTAAAAGCTGTCCCGGTGTGAAGTACCGCCTGACCTTCGACAAAATACCAAGTTTTTTAGCAGCTACTTTGGCCTTAGATTCGATATACGAACCAAAGTTGAGGTTGGATGCCAAACTGACACCCAATAGTTCTAGTTGATTGCCTATCTGGATGGGCACATTACAGAAGATGGGAGCTAAAAGAAACTGGCTTTTTTTAGCAGAGAATAGACACGCCTGAGTCTTAGAAGCATTAAACTTAACCATATTAGCATCACCCCAGTTGGACACAGCCTTTAAAGACAAGTTTAGCTGTTCAACCATATCCTCACGGTGGTGCTGGATATCTACACTACTTGCGCGAGCGTTAGGTACGTACCTTGCAACTACTGTCGTATCATCTGCATACCCAAAGGTACCGGGTTTCAACAGATCATTGATATGAAGTAGGAAAAGTGTTGCAGAGAGTACGGATCCTTGAGGTACACCGGCATTGATGGCCATTTGGTCGGACGAGCATCCATCTACAACTACTCGAATCGACCGTTCCCTCAAGAAATCAGATATCCATGTGCACAAACCCACAGGCAATCCAAATGATGGGAGCTTGTTAAGAAGGCCGTCGTGCCAGACCCGATCGAAAGCTTTTGAGATGTCCAATGACACAGCTAAAGCCTCACCCTGCTTTTCAATGGCCTCGCTCAAAATGTGTGTGGCATACGCTAGAAGATCACCAGTGGACCGATTTCGGCGAAACCCGTATTGTCGGTCACTAAGTAGATCATTTTGTTCTAGGTATGCCAAGAGCCTGTTGTTAATCACCCTCTCCATCGTTTTGCAAAGCAGGGAGGTTATAGATACGGGCCTATAGTTGGTAGGTTCAGCACGACTACCTTTTTTTGGTACAGGTTGTACGTTGGCAAGCTTCCAGCACGACGGGACTTGGCCGGCGTCAAAAGAAATTCGAAACAGGCGTGTCAATATCGGAGACAACTCAGGAGCACAGTTTTTAAGCACAACTGCTGGTATACCATCAGGACCACTAGCTTTGTTCACGTCTAGAGCTCGAAGTGTTTTTAGTACCTCTTTTTGCCGGATGCGAATTTCAGGCATGGAAACCCCGCAGTGAGGCAGGCTTGGAGGTACCTCACCAGAACAATCTAGACGTGAAGCTTCTGCGAAAAGGTTCGCAAATAAGTTTGCCTTCTCATCGGCAGTGTGAGCTAGCGAACCATCAGGTTTCAGCAGAGGAGGAAGTGAGGAGCGGCAGAAGTTTGCTTCAACTGATTTAGCTAAGGACCAAAACGCTTTACTACCAGCGGGGTAAGAAGCCAGTTTGGTCCCTATACTGCTGACGTGGTCGAAGCGGGCCTTCTTTAATGTTTTCTTGCATATCTTGGCAGCAACGTTAAATTTTCGCTTCAATGCCTTTGTGTCAGGAGACTTACGCTTTCGAGCATCAGCCCAGGCCAAAAATGCCTCATGTTTAAGTACTACAGCACGTAAACAATCGGATCCAAACCAGGGCCGAGCTTTACCGTTTAGAGACTTATCAGAGAATGGAATAAAATACTCCATTCCCTGATTGATGACCTCAGAAACAGCAGTTGCGCAGTTAGTAGGGTCTTTTGAAGAAAAACAAACTTGCCGCCAAGGATAAGAAGAAAAGAAATGCCGCATCTCGTCCCAATCTGCTGATTTATATCTCCACACACGCCTTGTACCTTTAAAGCTGGGATCCGGCGGGGAGTAAACTGAGACGGACTTCACCAGACAGTGATCAGAACTACCAAGCGGTGAAGATACTGATACTGAGTAACGGTCTGGTTCAGTTGTCATCAGCAGATCGAGGCAGTTGGCAGTATGGCTGTCAATGTCAGGCACCCGAGTAGGCTCTTGGACGAGCTGGGAGAGATTAAGCGTCAAAGCTAGCCTTTGCGTCTCTCTTCCCGCGTGATCAGTGAACTGGTGTGGGACTAACCACTCTTGATGGTGAGCATTGAAGTCCCCCAGAAGCACCAATTGAGCCTCAGGATAGCGCATTTGAGCCAAATCTGCAGCTTCACTGAGATGTTCAGCCAACTGAGTTGTGTCACAATCTCCACTATGAGACCGGTAGACACAGGCATAGATAATTTTCTCTATGCCAGTGTCCACCAGTATCCAAGCCACAGAGAATTTGGGGTGTTCAATATTACGAAGACGCAGACAGCAAATATCATCTCGCACATACACACACACACCAGCGCGTGGGACAAAACGGTGCTCCAGGATGTAGCCTGGGTAGTCCAAGTAAGCCGTGTCAGATGGTTTGCGAATCTGCGTCTCCGTCAAAAAAAGCAAGTGCGGTTTCGAGGTCTCAAGATGATGATGGACCGCTTCGAGATTTGAGTGCAACCCACGTATATTGGTGAGGTGCACTTGCAACGTGAGGACGTGCATCTGCCGTTTCAACTTGCTCTTTCGTTTACTTTTCTTCATTATTTGTGAATAGGTAAGACGGGTAAATGCAGACGAGGAGTTGGAATATCAACCATGGCGAGAAATATGGAGTGCCTACGGGAATAAGGAGCTTGCTCGGAGACTGCGGGGACGCCCGAGCCCCCCTGAGGTGAATCATCAGTTCCTCACATCCGGTCGCCAACCGGCCCAATGATTAAACTCAGGATTTTACACAGGCGGTGGGGCAGCCTTTCGTAGCTGGCTAAACTACTACTTGGGCCCCCTACAACCTGCGGTCGGCCAGCAGAGATCACCGTGCCACGGATCCCGCTACCCTCCGAAGCAAGGCCCTCACCGCTAACACACCAAAAAAAAATCGCGAAACCGGTCTACCGATCCAACTCAACTGCCCACATTTACACGTCCCAACGGCTTTCCTGAGCATCATGGTGAAAAGTGGACACTTGGCACCATGGTTTTGTTCAGGAGGTGGTAAAAAAATAGCCGGCGGCCGAAGCCTCCCACCTAATTATTTCTTGGTTGCTCTTTGGCACCACCCAAGGGTCACGTGGAGGACAACTAGGGCTAAATCCCCCGGACGCGAGCAGACAACGACCCTCAAAAATTTTAAAAATTCGTCCCTAGACCATGACAAGGCAGACAGAACTATGAACTGCCCGTTGATTTAGTTGGGTGGGCGTCCGCCTTTTAAACAGCGGGTATCGCGTTTGATTCCCAGTGAGAACACAAGTTTTCTACCTGAGAAAATTGTCCAGAACAAGAAACAAATTTTCAAAAAGAGTCCAGAATGTGATGTTCCGTTTCGACGTGAATGTTTCCAGTACGACAATGTCATCGAAGCTAGCGTCTGGGCTTTAATTGTGAGTGTTTATTATTCATTATTATTTTAGCAATCTAAGCGTAAAAATCTTGGAGTATACTGGTAAGATAAGACCTGTGTCGTTGTATACTAATGTGTGTGTGGTTGTCGACAGCTGGGCCGCATGCCGGCGGGCTGCATGATGGTGCCGCCGCGGTACGCCACGCTGCCGCTGCCTCCAGCGCCGCTCTACTACCCCGTGCACGACACGGTGAGCTTGACGACTCAGATCTTACTTATTAAGAAGGCTACTATACGATCAGATGACCATATTCGCAACTTACCAGATTCTCAACTCGGTAGATTCGCAACTAACCAGAAGTAGAATAAAAAGCAAAAACGGATCCTCCATCCCCATTCTATCATCAAACAAGCAAACAAATTGCTTAGTGACACCGCCATATGAATAGACATTCCACAATGCGGACATTTTGCTTCCATATTAATTGTGGGAACCGCAGAGGAATGAAACTCCTTGCCTGAGATGGTGTTTCCAGATAAGAACAATATGGGAATCAAGTCGCAAGTAAATAGGTATCTTTTGGGCAAGCTTGCTTCATAGCCGACCACATCGTCGCTAACCATCAGGTGAGATAGTAGTTTGTCAAAAGATTGCGACGATCTTTAATTTTAAAAAAAATCCCAGACCACCACTGAAGTATACTCAACCAAACAAAAAAAAAATTACCAAAATTGATTCATAATTGGCGGACACATCGCGTAACATACATACAAAAAAAATACAGTCGAATTGAGAACCTCCTTTTTTGAAGGCGGTTGATAATAACTTACTTGAGAAATAAGTTTTCTACGAGGTATTGCAGGGCCTCGTGGTTTTGCCTGAATAATAAATCGAAAAAAATTGCATAAATACTGAAGTACCAAAATTGAGGCCAGTAACTAACAAAATTCAAAAAATTTATGCAGTTGGCGAAACGCCACCTTATTATAGCGTCATTGAAAGGACGGCAAGGGTGGTGGAATTGCAACGGAATGACGTTTAAAGGTAACATGTGTTACCTCTAAACCAATAAACTTGTGCTAACTATAAAAGTTGTGTTTGCTATAGTTTAGGGAATATCACTTTAAAGAGAATTTATTGAGATAGAACTATTCATATATAACATCACCGCCTCCGAGGTTGGAAACATTTTGTTTTAAGCAGGCGAAAGTCCCCAAAACTATAGCAATCACACCTTTATTTGTCAGTACAAGTTTACTATAAAAAGCGTGACTCGTGAAGTTCACTTACGGACTTGTATATTTGCCAGCGAGTTCGCCGTCGCCGATCCCCTCGCGCGACCGGCGAGCGGCCACGACGTCGGCGCGAGGCGCGCGACCGAGACTCGCAGCTCGCGCGCTCGCTCGAGCGCATCCACCGCAAGCGGCGCGCCGACCGAGACCACCCCTCCGACGCAGACCTCAAGCGGACCTACACCGGCCTCGACAGGTATACTTTCTGATATCCTACCTTACAAGCAAAATTCTCACGTTTTTAACTTATTTTGTAAGAAGGCTGTTTGGTTTTCCAAATAAATAAAAATAAAATCAGTTCTTAACGACCTCAAGTGTACTTTTTTCACTTAAAATATACTCGTAGTATGCTACAAGGCGAGATTTGGGCTCAGTTTAGGAGTTTTTATTTCTATAATAATCTTAAAATCAATTTTCAAAATGTTATTAAGTCCTATAAAGTACTTGAGGAAGCGCAATTGCTTCTATAATGACCTTAGACATTAACAAACACAAATGCTCTTATAAATGTCTCACATTATTGTTATACAAATAGTTTAACTATAATTACACTCTTATCTCTTATTCTTATACTCATTCCTGATATAGAACTCGATTACTATCTCTGCTGGATACTTTTCATGGACCGTAGTTAATATGTTGACCCTCTCCTATCTCGCGGGTGCTATCAGGACAGGCACTGACTTCCATCCTCCAGTGACCCTGTGTTTATGTTCAGGGCGTACGCGGAGCAGTTCATCGCCGTGATCGACGAGAGCCGGCACGCGGCCGAGCAGCACGACTCGCTGCCCAGCACCGCCACCAGCGACTCCGTCAACTCCACCCGGGACCTCTGAGCACCACCCGCACCGACCGCCCAAAGGGATGACAATGGAAATTGCTCTCATGGCTGTCTTCTTGTAACATTCATTATATACATCAAAATCGGGCTCACTCCACACCCGGGACCGAACACCGCCCACGCTACCACCCATTCATAGAGGTTAACTTATAGACTGAGCTTGTTGAATTGTTTTGAATGCTCGTAATAATAGAATCAAACATACATACAACACCATATTGTTACTCTTCCATTTCTAAATTATCAGGCTAAAACCTCTAAATTCGTTTCTTTATTCAACCAGGTATATGACGTCCTTATTCTGAAAGGCAGGATATCAGCTGCAAATCTATATTGATCTATGTATATGGATTCCACTTACAAGAAGATGCTGCAATGAAATTCTATCTCGTTTGCTTGACGTGTGGACTAGTAGTGGGCAGGTCTGGTGTAAATAATTTTTGAAGCTGCCTGGAAGCTCCCATCGAAGCTTATTTTTTTTAACAAATAAACTCATTTTTGTATTTAAAACTAGTATAGTCACGTAAAAGAAGTGTTTCAATTTAACCATACGATTAGCCAGTAACTATATTTGAGTTTTATAAAACTATGTTCAGAAGACGTTGTAAAATGTAGACATTAGTATTAGATTAGATTTTGTCAATACTCGTAAATTAATTAACATATCAATACCAAACATAACAATACTTATTTAAGGTCAGTTCATAAACATTGTACATTTTCACTTCGACATTCAACTTACTAAAAATTACTAAACATAAATATAAAATCAAATGTTTTTGCTAATATAAAGCACACCGAACTTAGTTAAAAAGTAATACAAATGGATATAATTATATTCAAATAATTGTTTTATTCCAGACCACAAACTAAGAAATATAAGTTGGTTGTATGAGAGAAATCATGTTTAGTAATTACGCGTATTTGAGTATTAAGAGACTAATATTTTACTAACAATTAGATAAAAACGTATACTTTGTAATATCGTCAAATATCTGTGTTATATTCTACATCTAAGTCTTTTCTAGTTTAAGTCGCAAATTATATTTATCATTACTTTATCGGATCTTCGAAAACGTAATGACTTATTTTAAAATTGTTTAAACGATGCCTTAAGTTCTTGTAAATAAATAAACGCTTATGTACCTAACCGGTGCCAAATACGTGCAATTTGTTATTGTAAATAGTTATATCAAAATAATCCAAAAGTATTGCTCAATCAATTCCTATATTCTATTCATTACGTTTATTTTCTTTCACTTAGTCTAAGTACATGTAATAATCTACTTTTTATTCGAATGTTTCCGTTGAATAATAAATGTATATTATTATTAGTTAGTTGTATTCGGCTAGATCGGGTCGATTACTCATAAGATTTTACTAATTCTATATTTTCTTGTTACCATATACTTATTTAACTTTATAACTTTTGTTAAGTACTTACCTTATTTAAGCCTTATTCAAGTAGGTACTTACCTTATTTAAGCCTTATGCAAGTAGGTACTTACCTTATTTAAGGAGATTATCCTCCAGTACATTTAATATGATAATTATAATATTGTTTAAGATAAACTATTGTGTACATATACTTCTTTATATATTTCCACGGTATCGTAAGGTATGACGTATATTAAGTAAGGAAGTGGTGAAATTTCACATGATTTACAGTTAGTATTGCATATAGCCTTTGATGAGAGTAGGCCAACCAATATGTATAGTGTTAACCTGATTCCAAAATAATCTTTCGAAGTTTGAACCATTTTGTTTCATTTGCTAACTGTAAAGGTCAACTGCATTTTCAATACTCTACTTTATTTTTGTATAAATATAAAACTTGTTATTCTACTTACAAATTATAACGACCATCGTAACTGATAAGTATAGAATATTTAACGTTTGTCTATTTTATGCAAAACTTTCAAAAAAGCCACTAATGAATACTTTTTCAGTTTTTGAGAAAGAAATAGCAGCTGAGAGTTGTGATACCGGTCATTTGTAAATATTCCTGTCTACATTATTTATTCAAATATTATTATGTCAATTCTATATTTAAAATGTGGTATGTAATACTATATCTTTATGCAATAACCTTTTTTTTCACATTTTCTGTCTCTCATAGGAGGTTGGCAGTGGGTAGTCGAGATAGATACCTACTTCTCATAATATATTTGTAATTTTGTATGTTAGAGTAAGTATTTTTTATTTATTAAAATCGGCGACAAATGCATGTAAATTACAAATAAATATATTTCTATTTAATATATTAGACTTTTATTTTCATAGGTGACATATGGTGGTATAGATCTTTCATTCTAAATATGCACGCCCCTCCATAAACATTTTCATACATTTGACACTCGATAGTTTGACAAATTTGGTGGAAGGGCGTGCACATTTAGAATGAAAGATCTCTACTTACCTTATTAAGATAGTAACACCTTGCCAGACAACTCCACACTAAGTCCCACACTAAGTCGAAAGACTTGTATTGTGGATGCCGAAAACATTAGCAATCACACCCGAATCAGAAACAGTACAGATACAGTAAAAGATTACTGATTCACAGACTTATCTCGAGAAAACAACTTAACTAATTTTATTATAGCTAATAGGAATTAAAGTAGCTTAAGCAGATTAGACGTGTGCTAACAAATACATTTTATGAAGCCGAGGTGGGTCACTATATTATAATAACTGTAAAGAAATGTTTTAAATAATTTTACCGAAATGAAATGTGATCAACTTATTCTGAATTTTACTCTAAAACGCAACGCTTACGTAAAACGTAAAACGCTTGTTAATTCATTCATAAAAAAATAGAAACGAAGTATATACTTTTAATTTGATATATATATAATAAATTATACATTTTGGATTTACGAGTGAAAGGGAAAACATAAAAAATGTGCTCACGTCATTAAATGAATAGTGTAATAATCAATCATACTACTAAAAAAAAACTAAACCAAATAGCTCAACAGTCGAATGTTATATTCCTGTTTGTCAATGGACGAACAATGGGACACAGAACTATTTTTTCCCAAATAGTTCCTATTTATTTATTTATATAGGTTATAAAATAGGTCATAAGGTAAGTCATTGGACTTGACTTACAAACTATAGTCATGCATCCTATATAGTAGGGTATTAACGAAAATGTTATCTTATAATTTTAGAAACAAACGCTTTCAAACTCACAGCCCCGCACTAAGTTCAATGGCTTGTGTCTTGGGCGCTGTCAACATATACATCACACTCAAACTCAGAACTAGAAACGCAAATTTGGGAATCGAGCGAGCGTGCACCCAACCTAAGCCAACGTACAGTTTGAGAAAGGAAGTGAGATATTAACACTCATCTCCTATTCACTTACAGATTGAATACTATTTAGCTTTATTTTATACTAGCTTTTGCCCGCGACTTCGCTCGCGTTAAGAAGTACAACAAACTTTCATCCCCTATTTTATCCCCTTGGGGGTAGAATTAATCAAAATCCTTTCTTAGCGGATGCCCCTACGTTATAACATCTACCTGCATGCCAAATTTCAGCCCGATCCGTCCAGTGGTTTGGGCTGTGCGTTGATAGATCACTATGTCAGTCAGTCAGTCAGTCACCTTTGAGTTATATATATTTAGATTAGATATACCTAGAGACTGGTTCTACATAACCAATAGCAACCTACATGCTATCGTTGGTGTTGTGAATAAATAATCAGGCGCTAACGCATATTATTTATAATAGAAGTTATAAAGTGGTAAGTGTAAAGGTATAAGATGACGTCATATAAGTTAGAACTCATTATCGCTGAGGGCGGAGGTGCGACCCGGGGCTGCGCTGGTGACGCGGAGCTCGCTCTCTGAAGAACTGCCCAGAGAGTCGCCTCCTCTGCCTTCCACTCCTGGGGAACGGGAGACAATTTAACATTTTTATGAGCTTTTGAAAACGCCTAAAGGGATTGCCTATATGATATTTAAGTTGTTGTTTTGACAACTAACTTACGTGTACTCGATGATGTGATTCAGGGTTGTAAACTAGCTTGGCCGAGAAAGTGAAAAAATGCCGTTGTTGATTTTGAATTTTTTGCAGATCTTGTGCTTCTTCGAGTGTCAAAGTGTAATTGGATTGGGTGGATTTTTAACCGTTAACAGTTTGTGAACGTGCACGAGTAAGGTAAACCATACAAAATGAAAAACATGATTTTCGTTTGTGCTCCAAAACTAGCAATATAGCAAGCATATTTAGCAAAACAAGATTTGCGAAATGTACCCAATACATATTACTCGACAACGGCTAAACGAACAAAGATTGCGAAGCCAAAATAAAAAAAAATGTGCTATGAATCTGTGCCGTGATGATCTGTGTGTGAGTGAAAAGAGCTAAAGGTAGAAGGAGATCACCTTCGATGAGGTCCGCAAACTCGTCGTCGTCTGCGGGCGCCAGCGTGCGCGTGGCGGGCCGCGGCCGCGCGCGGGACCACCGCGCCCCCGCGCCCGCGCCCCCGCCCCCGCCCCCGCCCCCGCCCGCGCCTGCGGACACAACGCTCTACAACAACGTGCCACTTCCCCGCCTCCCAGTAGGAGCGCAACGTACCGTACAGCTGGTCGGAGAAGTCGGAGTCGGAGCGCGAGTCGTCCTCGTCGCGGATCTCGTCGAGCGAGTCCCGCGCCGCCATGCTGCCGAAGGCGCGCCGCGCCTCGCCGCCGCTGCCGCCTGCGACACAACCGACTGTCAGGCTTCTTTACTACACTTGATGAAACTGACTGTCCAGGGATTTGCAGTTTTGCATGTATTCGTCTTACTCTTCCTGAACCGTCTTCTTTGATAATGGCACTTGTTCCATCTCTCCGTCTCCCTAATATCCCCTTATCTCTCCCCATTTTTTAAATTTTAATCTATATTGGTAAGCATTTGGCCACTATCTCACCGACGGACGGAAAGTGATGATTTGGCCGAAGATGTAGCATGCTTACCTAAAGATACCTATTCACTCTAGACTAGACTCCCAAAGTGTATCGGAAGCAAAGATGCGTTAAGGACATGACACCGAGCTTCTATAATTAATACGATTCTGCAGTATAGAAGTTTACTTGGTAGAAGAGGGAGAAGTGAATCAGCTTTACCGCCTCATAAAAGCCCAATACGTGTATGAGATTCATAGCAATCCTATTCATTCAAAATAAATTGTATTTAAGTTTTTAAACCGGCTCTTGCAGCTCACCCTCATTCACCAGAGGGTATGATAATCCAACTAACCGGCAGTTTTGATCCTGAGACGAGTCTTGGGCCGCGTGGCTGGTCGCGGCTGCTTCATCTCGCTCAAGTCCTTGCCGTCGTCACTGGACTCGTCTTCATCTGCCAATGTCATATCACACACATACACCCTTCAAGTTAGAAAGCTACGAGACCTATCGATATCACACATGTGTAAATCGAACATAAAACATGTATATATAATATTTCCATACATATCGCTAAGACTATAAAGCATCTACATGGTGCAAAAACAATCCTGAAGCCAGCACTTGGGCTAAAGGGAAACAAAATATGTAGCTGCTCCTATAGATACACATCAATAGTCATCATAATAAATCTGATGCCAAGAATATCCATAAGAATAACAACAGATACAGCCTAATACAGTTAAGTATAAAATTATATAGATGCTGATCATGCTTCTTACCAGAATCGCTGAGTTTTCCCAGAACATCCTCTGCTTCATACTTGTGTATGAGTTGCATGATAGCCGCTTGCTGTTCCTCTGCTTCCTGCAACATATCGTTTTATTTATGTCGTCGCCATACGATGTCGTTTCAGTCCAACACAAGTTTTGCGTTGAAATAAAACGATTAACGCTTTCACACTCACACATTCTCCATGTTCATGATTTTTATTGCGATCGAAAATTTAACACCAAATCACAACCAAGGACATTCCTTTTTGGAGCGTAAAATCTACTACTCCTGTCGGCAATGGAATTTATTGACGCAGCTGGCCGAGAATCATTCAACTACCTACTCCAACAGAGCAGTCAGATAACATGCAGCTCAAAAGAACTGCATAATAAGCAGAAATATTGCATTCTGCTGTCATAAAATTATTGATAAACAAATATGTGTTTTCATCCCAAATTGCTGCATAAAAACATCTCGAGGAAGAGCATCGTACATACACGAACCCTATGTCGAAAATGTAATTCAAATGACGTGATTTAAAGCCGTTTTTCAATAATTTTACGTTTCATTCTCACATAAACAAACTTTTTCACATTCACAGTCCCACACTATCTTTCACATCACGCATAAATCTTTTTTAATATTAAAATCAACTGTAGATCAGCCGTAGTAGCAGTAGCGGTACTAAAAGAGGTAACCGTGTATGGAGCACCGACCTCGGCCTGCGTGGTCTCCAGCACGCTGAGCTGGTGCTTGAGTGCCTCCACGCAGCGGTAGCGCAGCACGTACTGCTCCCACAGCTGCTCTATCTCATTTTCTAGAGCCGTCAGTTCGCCTTGGTACGCCGGCCTGAAAATAATCGCGCTTGCTAAACATTAACTGTATTTTCCGTACGGTATAATATATACAGATCATGTAGGGACTACGTAGATTACCAGAAATATTTTTGCAGCAGATCTGTAAAGCATTTGTACAAGATTGATGTCTTTATAAGCTGCAGTATGTGTTTCTTCCAGTCTTGTTACCTACTGCACCAGCTTATTTTTTTTTAATTTGAAAATGTTAAGTTTTTGCTAAGGTTTCTAAATACAGACACCAGTGTGTTACCACTATCTCATCAGTTGTTATGTGCTTACGTAATCGAGTCCAGAAAAGGAACAGTCTCTGATGAAAAGCTCTTGATAGCTGTTTGTTGCTCGGTGTCATTTTTTGGACCAACTATTTAATGTATAATTGTGTATTACATAAATACAGCAACTATAGTCACAGTCAAGTAGAGGTCATAGTCTAGTCATAGTCAAGTCATGTCTTAGTAAAGTGGCTCTACCACTACTGGAACTCCTTTACTAGAACTTTTATCGGTAGTTTTGGAGCAAAAGCATAAATCATATTAGTCAACTTTGTATCGGTATTTTGCCTCACGCACTTTCACGAACTATAAATTACCATTACTACACATTTACACTAGAAGAATCATAAGTTTTGGAAAAAAAAAACAAAATCGACAGGCAAAAACCCTATAGCAGGGTTTAAAACCGATACCACCCCACCAAGGGTGACAACCAGTGATTGCTGCGAACAGTACTGACTTGATCTTCTGCACGGTGTGGAGGCGCTTCTCTGCGCGCTGCAGCTCGGCGCGGCGGCGCTCCAGCTTGGCGTCGAGCGCCGCCTCGCTGGCCGCCACGTTGTCGATCTGATCCCGCGCGCCCGCGACGTGCGCCGCCGCCGCCTCCAGCGCGCGCCGCACGCCCGCCTCCATGCCCGACATGTCCAGCGGCCGGGACAGCGCTTGCTCGCGACTCTCCTATACGTACATATTACATGTTTTATTATCTTTATTCTTCAAGACAGTTCGGCGGAGAAGTGGTTCGTGCCATGTTTGATATGGTTCGCGCAAATCTCTCCGGGAATTCTTTAAAGAAACAGGCATACTTATACCATGTCAACGCTGTCTTAGAAAAGTACGACCATATTGATATTGTTATAGCCTACCTATTATTAAAATATAATATGTATCTCCTCTTTCTTTAATCTTCCAGCTAATGTTAATGAAAAATTATTTAAAGCTAATTAAAAAATTTACGTCTAATTCTATTAACAGAATAATGCCTAGAAAATGCAAGTTTCTATAACCGACCTTATTTTCAGATTCCTTTGCGAGCAGATCGTAGAGAAAAGCGCCTTGAGCCGTGATGTCCGTCGACAGCGCACGCGCTTGCTTTATCTCCCCGAGCTGAAACAACATCGTATAGGGGTTAGCAAGCTTTCAGACGCAATCAATTATGTTCTAACAATTTTAAAATTCCATCGTTTCAATAGTCTTGTCTCGTACAGCAAGTTATGAAAAAGACATGGAGTCTTTCAGGTATTTATTTAGAGCGGACCTGATGGGGGGTGTCTAAAAATATCAAAATATTAAAAGCCTAAAAATCTCAACATTCGTCATTCTTACAGCGAAAGAGTAGAACTCAACTACCGAATGTTTGCTCCCCGAACGGTATCATTTGGGAGTCTCCAAGTCTAGAACTGTACGGATAAAACGTAGGCGAAAGTTGTCCGAAGTGAGTGAATAATCCCAAAAGCTTGTGTGTGACTGCCTTATTCGTGGTAACTGGTATCTCAGTAGATCTCTGCCTGCAGGCAGCTGGATGGAAATTGATGAAATTTGGTATGTAGATAGTTTAAGCCCTAGAAAAGGACAGACACTAATGTTAAACATGATTACTGCTGGCATAACCGCAAAAAATATACAAAAGCCTTTAACATAAGTGGAACAGAACGAGTCAGGATGAACCCTGGACGAGTCAAGTTGAACCAATAAGGATTCGTAATTCGGTACCCTGGTGCTGACGTCATAGCTGACGGCGGCGTCCTCGCGGCGCTCGGGCGGCGGCGCGTGCAGCGCTTCCCGTAGGAAGCTCGCCACCTTCAGCAGCTCGCGGACCGCCCAGCCGTCGGCCCCGTACAAGCGCTTGCCGTTTAATTTCAGGTTTGCTCGAGAATGCTGTAAAAATAGAGTGAAGAACCACGTTAGCAAAAGCTACGCTTAAACTTTAACCTGCATATACTTATCGATTAAAACAATCTAGATAAGAAGGATAAGTAATTGCATGTTCCCCAAAGCTGAGACCTCAAAATGTTTTGATTGATGAGTCTGAACTTTTGGCAATATAGATTTAGTGGTTGAGATCGTTAATTTTTGACTCGCGATCCTGTTTTTTACGCAAGAGGTAGTAAACAAACACGAAATGCCTGAACCGCCTAGGGCCTAGGGTACTACTGAGGCGTTGCTGTACTTTGGAATACTTACTCGTTTTGTGTCCATTTTAAAGGACTTCATATTATAGAGCTCCAAGAAACAGCGAGAGGGAGCTCCTTTTAAAGATATCAAGAATAATGTAAAAATTAACCACTAGTCCACACCTACCACTAGCAGCATGTGATCTACCTGTTATATAGGTAAGGGTCTCCTCACATAAAAGGGTAACTTACCTAAGTCTTCATACGATCCGTAAACCACGATGCCGAAATAAGTATTCGTAGGCTTATTCCTATAATATCTTTAATCCTTGTCGAAAAAGAGGGGTGTTATAAGTTTGTATTATAGTTTTGTGTCGTCGAGTGTGTTGTTCGTGAGAGTGAGGCAAGTAGGGACTCACGAAGAGCGCGATGGCGTGAGTGACGAGCGCCACGCGGTGGTCGGCGCCCCCGCGCGGCAGGTCGGCGTCCCACTCCACGCGCCGCGCCAGCCACCGCACGCACTCCTCCATCAGCTCCCAGTTCGGCACGCGGAAGCTCTCCAGCGAGATCGCGCGAGGGAACCCCAGCACTCGCATGACTTCGCTGAAATCTACACCACGCCCAATAAAGAGTCACCCCCGATAAAGATAGGACGGAGCCGAATATTGGTGCCTATACCCCTGGAACAAGTCAGCTGCTGCACCTTTTAATGAACAACCGCATAGCAGCACAGTGCACGCAGGACTGGTTCCAATCAAAAGGGCGAAATTGACAGTATATACCTAATAAGTAGGGGGCATATGAGACAAGCTAAACAGTCTAGTTTTGCCTTGGGACAACTTAACGCGCCTCTAGGAGGAGGCCGCGTGCCCAGGTGGAATTTAAAGAAACAAAGGGGAAGTAAAACTCCCCAGAGTAAAAGGAAAAATCTACCGCTTATCACAAGAAACTCTGCTGGGAAACTCGTTGCCAGTGTAATCACCCGATAGGCATAATTGTGACATAAAACCTGAACTCAGGAAAAAAGTTAGAATTTACAAAAAAAAGAAGCACAAATATTGCATCACAAATATCAATTTGCAATGCCAATGTCATCGTTAGGATCCTTTGCGTGACAAACATTTTTTTTACTATAAAAGTGAATCAATCTATAAACATTTTTGAAACTCAGCGATGATGCAGTTTTTGATGCTTAGCGTCGACGGCGGTAACTACATGTCTTGGATTATTAATTCAGACTTATAAGACTATCAGATTAAACTTATCGGAAAATAAAAACGATGAACTTAGTAGCTAAACTATGGGGGATTGGTACTCGTGCATAATTACTAGACAGAGAAAAACTCACTTCTTAAATCTCTGTAGGACATCTTCTGATAATCGAACACTACACGAGGTACCACGATAATTAAAATTTATTTATAAACTGCGTTAACAGAAGGCTGCAAACACAAATGTATTACTTTTAATTTTATTATCAACGCAAAATACTTTACATAGCAATATATTATAACGAAAATGCGCCAGAATATATTTGTTTACCTGTGGTTGCCATGACGTTACTATGACAAGTATAGATGCAAAGATAATGTAATTACTCCGTTTTATATAAATAGAATAGAGTTTACAGGTCGGCCAGTTACGAATAAAACTAATTGTTTGACCTACTTAGTGAAACAAAACGCTTTTAAACTCACAACACTGCACAAATTCAAAGACTTGTGTCTCTGGTGCCGCAAACATTTACACCAATAACAATGACACCCAGAGCCAGAAGCACAATTATTTTCCCTTAGTGACAAAAATATTGTCCTCCTGCCGGAATCGAATCCAGAACCCGTAACGTAGCAAGCAAGGACTTGCCCATAACGCCAATTGGACATACATTATTAATTGTTGGGTATATTTGGTGGAAAGCCTTTACCTACAAAATATGACAGAAGCACTAATCATTGTTAAATATTCTGTAGGCAACTTATTAATAGGGCATAGTCATCAGAATAATAAAAATAAAACGTAGACTACCAGATATTTTTATTTCGTTTTAATTATGTACCTACTTTCTAAAATCACTAATTATTTAATTAATTGCTTATCGCTAAATTGGGCAAAAGTGATTCACGTAAGAATCTCAAACACAGAGAGTTACTTGTTTTGATAGATATAAGCGTTTAAGATATAATTAGGTATATTTAAATAATATATAACACCGACTACATACATCTATCTAGGTATAACATCTCACAGCACACACTTATGTTAACGCCTATTCAATAAAATAGCATTGAAAACGAATCCTTGCAATAAAAATAATGACAGGCGCTTCGTTCCTAAGCGAAGATGCCGCTATCTAAGTAATGCAAAGAATTATGCTTAAAGCTTTATTACTACTTCTACTACACACTATAAATAACACAAACACATACAACTAATAATATATTTATTATCACTAACAAAACAAGTAAGCTCCGACCTTGTAATCAGACAATGTCTAGACGCCAGACTAATATGTACGGTTCATTACAGATGCGTACGATTTCCTTGTTTATATTTATATGTTTTTTCGTCTAGCCGGTAAACTGTTTATTGTTGACTGGTTGTGAAACATTGAAAGTGTCGTCACGCAATAGATTTATCGCTATGTTTCATATATCAATTGTAATCTGTAAGTCTGCCGCGCCTAAGACATTGTCTTTACAAGATTTTAGTAAACGTTTTGATGCCCAATTTAGCGATGGAAAAATCATAAGTCTATGAAGCCAGGGGCTTGCTTCTGAGCGCGCTTGAGAGACTCCTCGCGTTTGACGGCCACGCGTAGACGGGATGCTTTCAGGTGCCTGCAATAAAGAAATGTATTATTCATATTTTGGTAATAAGACCCGATTGTTTTTTCTTACACGTTTTAATTAGTTCCCCTGTCCCGGTGTCTGTCTGTATCTAATTTTGCAAGTTAAATTTGACCTACTTTCCGGTTTCCTATTGAGCTAAAATGCATGAAAAATTAATAAATCTAATGACAATGCAATTTTATAATGACGTGAAGCTGATCTGATGATGGAGGAAGGTGGCCATGGGAACTCTGTAATAAAACGACGCAACCCCATCGAGTTAGAGCTCGTTAGATTCGTCTTAATAGGTTCTCTGGTTCTACAACTTTTTAGTTCTTTTTTACTGACAACTAATAAAAGCTTATTAAGGATTTATACGACTTTATTTGCTCGCATGGTTCGAGACTAATTTCGGTACATACAGTACACGCCGAGACGCCGGGCGATCTACGCGCGTACTCGACTGATCAAGGAGCACCGATTGTTCCGAAACTAGTCTCGTAACAATGCGAGCAAACAACCGAACTCGTATAAAGCCTTAATATGTGTAATATTTACGAATCTTTCAATCTAATAAAAGCTTGTTTTTAAGAAACTGTTTTATGTATTACTTGTTAATATATTATCTCTGATTTCTCCATCTGTTGGTAAGTGATGATGAAGTCAGGGGCGGTAACACGCTAATCCTAGAATTCAGCTGAATGTCAAGGATAACCACCACTAATGGCTTGGCGACTGATTTTTTGAATTTTTTGATTGAGTAGGGAGTTTTACCTCCTCCGGTAAAACTCATGTTACCTAATGAGTGTTCCATATTCGATTTTGGAATGCCTCCAGGAAATCTGGCCGTATTGAATCATCGATCTCTAAACCTTAATATGTAACGATGGTACATATTTTGATGTCTGGCAGACAAATATTAAATTGGACGGAAGTTTGACTATATCTTTTTACTGCAAGTTGTTACCTTTGTCTGATTTTCTCGAGGGTCTCAGGAGTGGGCTGGCGCTGTATAGTGGCAGCTTCTCGGAGCAAATCTCGCAGTTTCTTCATGCAGTCGGCGAGGTTTAGCTGCTGCGACCGGGTGGTGTCCGAGCGGATAATCAGATAACCTTCTTTGGTTAGCTTGTTGCCATGCTGGAAGTTATTCAATAACAATAATTTAAATACCTAATTTGACTTTTAAAGGCTACAATGAGTTTGTATACTACTATAACTGCAATGGGTGTACAAACACCTATTTCTTGCATTATCACTTAATATATTCTTTTAAACACAGAGTGCATGTGAGTATTAAAATAATATTTCAGATAGTGAAACTTTAAAGCGGGCTTTACTTCTTACCGAGGCAAATAAACATCTGCTCGCAGCTTGCCCCCTTTCTGATTTTGTCTAATAGATGAAAATATTGCTATTCATACAAATGTGGATACATAACATAAACATATAAGACAATAATACAAACTTTTTAGCCGGATGGCAATAAATCTGCAATTACAGATCTATAATTACATATACATAATCTAAAATAAATCTAATAATTGAAAAAAAATACTTCTATTAAATTTGGAGGATGAACAATATCAGTGTTTCACAAGACCAAATTTCAGAAAAAGAAATACAAAAATGTTTTACCCATTATGTTTCTGGCTTTTAAATATATGAAACATTATATTTTGTCTGCATTTAAACCAGTGTACCAAAAGGTAAAATGTGGTCAAATGAGATTCAATATCCAAATAGAATACCAATACAATATATATAAATGAATATACTATTCACATTTTTACATCTGTTTACTTTGTATGTTAAAAAGTAGTAGTGCACTTAATAAAATCTCATAAAAATATTAAACAAACATTTAAATCAAAAAAATATACAAAGTGATTGAATACTATACAAGTATTCATACATACCAGTTCAAGTAATTTCTGCTTTACATCAGCGTGCAACCAGTCCGCTTCTCTGGGCTTGAATCTCATATCTACTTTAGTATGCACCTGTAAAAGTCACATACACTTTATAGATATATACCAAACTTATATGTCCCGGCAGCCACTGCAGTCACCTCAAGAGATTCAAGTGAAACACAACCTTATTACCATAGGTAAAATGTCCGAAGATATCAGGTTTTTGTAATTTCACTGGAAATATTGCTTACTAATACAGTATTGTCAAACACTACTTGGAAGTTTAATCACTGGCACTTCCTCATACTGACTCTGCAAAAGACTCCTGCAACTTATACTCGTCACACATATCAGGGAATAATGATAAATTGAAATCAAAAAAAGTCCTGAACAGCAGAGTATGGTTTATACCAGAATTATGTAAAGAAGTAAATAATATTCTCACAATTTATTTATGATGACAGTCACTTTATAATAAAATCTCATTGTTTACTAACCTTGTTAACATTCTGTCCGCCTGGACCGGAGCTCGCGCTGTACGTTATATCTAATTTTTCTATAGGGATGAAGCCATTGAACTTGTCATTTGGATCTGCAGTCTGAAACACAAGTTTCTCACTACACTCTTCAAGTTTTATATTCACTATATATTTAATAAGATAATATAAGATGATGTTGACTTTCTGAATTTCTGATATGGCTGCAGAGTTGTAACATTGCAGGCATACAAATAAAAGATAGGAACTGGGGCTGTAGTGCGATGGATGAGTAGGTGTTAGTAACATAGGCCCTAAACCCATAATAATTACTGTAACTTTGAGTCATATTTTTATTTCAATTCAATTTTTAATTTGTGGCTTTCTGTGATGTATGACGCAGTTATTTTTTTATAGAAGCGGTGCTGCTGTGAAGTTTTAAGAAAGTGTTATGGCATTTGCAACTTTGTATTGTTGGTTCCGTAAAAAGCTACACTTACAAAAGAAGGCGTTGAAAGTTTCAGTGAGCTGTTTGGGTAGAGGGTTTCCAGGGAAATCGAGCTTTTGTACGCCATCGGCCTCTTCAGCAGAGTGGTGTAACTTGCACTTTGCGCCGTTCTCTGTAGGCAGAACAACCTTAGCGCTGCAAGCGCCATTGTTCTTGTATTATTTATGCGTAGAATCTAATACTGATCTGTGATTTATTTCAACTTTATATTTCGATTAGTATTTCAAGTTTTCAACAACATAACCTCAACTCAAAAGATTTGTGACATATGTCAACGGTCACAAATATTTTGACAGTTGACAGCGCACTTCATAATAACATTTTGGCATTGTATGCATTTAGTATAAATTGGTTCACATGAAGGCCCTGCAGCCTAATTCTGTAACTCAGCGTCATGGATGGGCGTCACGCCCATAGACAAATCTCAGCTGTTTTAGCCCACAGACTAAATAGCAATAAAACCACCAAAGAAAAGCCAGACATATCTCTGTTGCAAACGGTTTCAATACGAAATTGTTGAAAAGGTTTCAAGACAAAACTTCTAAGAAATACGGTTCATTTTTTAATTAATTTAAATAGAAACCGCGTGCAACAAAGATACGTTGTAGGAGGGCAGCTGATTTAGTACACAGACAAAATAGCAATAAAAACCACCAAAGAATTACGTTTCATTTCACCCTATTTGTGGAATCGAGTTCCTAAAAGTAATTGTTGAACTCCTTGGAAATTAATAGCTTTAAATAAATAAGAACCGACTGAATTTATTAAAAATAACCAATCATTAAAGAAATATTAAATTCTAGCTTACCTTTCTTCAGCAATACGAAAATAACAAACTTAAAACGACTTTAATTTGTCATCATGACGAATATCTATTGTTTTATTGTTTACAAAAATGAAACGCTCAAGAGAAAATAGTGATTACATTATCTTTGAAAGCATAAATAAAAAAAACTAATGGTTAAATTATTATAAACTGAATGTTAAGGCCTGCATTTATTTGACATCAGCGAACTTTCTGATATCTTAAACTGTCCACGTAGTACTAAATATATGCTCTGTATTTCTGTAGTCACGGGATTGTGAAATCGCTTGCGTTTCTACTAGACGTAGCGCCTTAGCTGTAAATATGTTATAACTATTGTTCACCAAATCAACTGGTAAATTTCCCAATCCGCGAGCACTACCACGAAAATAAATATACAAGAAAAACGTAATTCATAGACAATTTCGCCACATGTAACAGCGTGAGCAAATTTCATGCTCTGTGGTTTATGTATTGTATTCTCATTGTTTCATTCTTTCGTTTCGGTCGTTGAATCGGCTTGGTTTTTGACGCTATTATGTCATTGTTGACAGATTTTATGTAATTTTTGACAGATGGTATGTCAATTTTGACAGTTTTTTGACATTTAATGACGCCCATCCATGATACAGAATACGGCAGCTGATTATTTGTATTTTACAGCTGAAGTTTTACAGCATTACAAAAGATATTTCCTCACTATCGCTGCCTAAAATGAGTGGAACTCATTGCCCGCGTCTTTGTTTCCTGAACGGAATAATCTAGGAGTCTTCAAGTCAAGAGTGAATAGTTATCTTCTAGGCAGGCATGTTACATCCTCGGCCGCATCATCGCTTTCTATCAGGTGAGATAGAGGTCAAATGTTTGCCTATCAAACATAAAAAAACGATGTCCTAAAAATCTTTTGTGAAAGTAAGTACCTACATACCTACGCTAGATGGCGATCTAATAATGGTGCTAATTCTGTTAAGCACCGAAATAACCTAAACTAAACTAAAAATAAACTAATTTTAGTCAAAGAATGGTGCCGATTCTGTTGTCCAGAATTAGACTAAACTAGCCTAAAATTAGTTTTAGTCCTGCTTTAGTCCAAAACCTATTCAGAAAATGCAAGATTAGACTAAAATTAAGTTTGACAGGACTAAGTTAGTTTAGTTACTCTATTTAGTGAAAATGACCAAATTCTTATTCTGATGTATACATGTTTTACGTCAAATTAAGACTAAAAATAGAAATTGTAAACTCAAATATTTTTAATGTGATCTTATACTTTTAGTCCTGTAATCAATAATCCTGTTAATCAATTTTAGTCCTGTCATTTCAACTTTTAAATTAAGTTCAACGTAAAATCAGAATAGCGTTTAGGTATTCTTTGACTAAAATTAGTTTATTTTTAGTTTAGTTTAGGTTAGTTCGGTGCTCAACAGAATTAGCACCAATACCTAAACGCTATTCTGATTTTACGTTGAACTTAATATAAAAGTTGAAATGACAGGACTAAAATTGATTTTGACAGCAACCAAATTGAGTTGTATTCACAAGAGCCGCAATCACATATTCCTCCATTATAGACTTTGTAGGTCAGTATTTGCTTCATTAATTGTAGGTACGTGTTATTCTTTCAATTATAAGATCACATTAAAAATAATCCAGATCTTTTTCATACAGACTAATTTGAGTTTTAAATTTCAATTTTTAGTCTTAATTTGACGTAAAACATGTACATCAGAATAAGAATTTGGTCATTTTCACTAAATAGAGTAACTATACTAACTTAGTCCTGTCAAACTTAATTTTAGTCTAATCTTGCATTTTCTGAATAGGTTTTGGACTAAAGCAGGACTAAAACTAATTTTAGGCTGGTTTAGTCTAATTCTGGACAACAGAATCGGCACCATTGTGTATGTTTGTATTAATTAGGTAGATAGTATTGATTTCATAGAAGCTATCATAATTAAGTTTTTCATAAACTGTTATCTATTAATCTTTTTAGGTACAACATCACAATGTAAGTTTACGAGAATGAAAATACTAAATTGCAAACTATATAAAATGTTCACCGAACGATGTACAATATGGTAAATACCAAGTTGTAGAAAATGACGTTTCAAAATTATTCAAAAGGAAAGTAAGTATAGTAAGTGCTTGGTAGGTACTTCGTTTACTTACCACCTCAACTACCAAACGTCACCTTTTTCTCAATGAGACATATAGAAAGTTTATCCAGCCAGGTGAATCTGTAAAATCTCATACACACATACATAATGCGCTCCTATTAGTAATTTTAATTCAGTAGGTAGGTACTAACAAAATTGCTAGTTTAAATTCACATGGAGAAAAACACGGAGAATAAAATGCGCGCGCGTGTTCACGCTCTAGATAATTTAATTAGGAGTGCGTTCTGCTCTGCGGCTCCTCTCACGTTTCTACTAGACTATTTAGCTGTTCCGACGATATTTTCATCAATTTTGACACGTTGCTGCTTCATGGAAGCTATGCTTAGAGACCTGCCAAGAATAGAATAGAAGAATAAGAATCATTTAATTGTATATAACTGTATAAGTTGGTATAACATCAACACTTTCTGTGCTTGCTTGTCTTCCTGTCTTATGTCGGTAGCAATATTACATGTATAAAGTCTTACTGTGGATAAAAAACGAAAAAATAATAAAAGACCTTGAACTAAGATTTTTCGCATGTTTCACTCATATATCTCTATTATACTACTATTATTATTTAAAAAAAAGGAAGTAAATCCAACAACATTAGAGGGAAGACTGGCAACAACAAACTTGCTCCATCTACGAGTGAAGTAAAATGTAGTCAAGCCAGCTTCATGAGTCAAGCGTTTACATTTGCCTATATTGAATTTAAAAAATAATAATTAAACGGCGTGATTACATTATCCTGATAATAATCACAGAGTAGATACTAAGTACAAGGCAGCGGCTTTTACTCGATGGACGACATAGTATAGTTAAATATTGCGTTTAAAATTCAGCCGGATAGCGTAAACGAAGTGATTACGATATCTTTGGGATAGCGGTTGAAAGAAAATAACAGACTCGGATCGTAGTTATTTATTTTATCTCCATTCAACTGCACTGCGTTATACAAAGTAGATTATTAATAGCAATTATCTATGGCTAATTGAGCGAGCAGTGGAAAACGCCTATAAATACCCCCGGAGCTGATATAAACATATTTCAATTTTAGATTAGGATGGTATGGATCACGCTACATACCAATTAGAGACGTCAAAATTCATAGAAATTCTCCTATATCGACTAAACATGTGATTAGTCGTGTCTTTTCTGTCATTTTTCTATGCTGGCCTTATGAAGAAGATTCTTTTTTTCCCGCAGAGTTTCTTCTGATTTTTATTATAGCGGGTGTAACTTAAGACTTCTTTACCTCACACAGAACACCTATGATGTCTCAAGGGGTCGTTATAAAATAATACATCATTGAAATACCTACCTGTATACGAATATTTCGATGATATACATATACTAACGCTTCCACATTCACAGCAGTAGGTAAGTTCGAAGATTTGTGATATATGTCTCACCTAATGAAGAGTGACGAGGCGACCGAAGATGGAACAAGCTTGCCTAGAAGGAATTAACTCTAGACTTGGAGACCCAAATTGTACTGTTCGGGGAACAAAGACGCAGGTACCCTATGAATTCCACTCCTTCGCTGTACGGATGATAAACGTAGAAGCGAAATGCTTCGAGCGAACTGAATGTAGTTATATCAACCATAAATGTTTTGGACAGTTTTTCTTGTTGTTAGATGGTAAAAAATGTATATGGATGTAATTCCTGAGTACACTCTTTAAAATGTAAGCGATAAAATACCGGTAGGCTTGCTACCTTATGTCGGTGACAGAGACTTTGCAGTTTGGAATCAACTAGCTTAATATCGCCTATGAGTCTTCGTTGCCTGTCAATAGATTCAAGAGCATCTATCTGGTACTTAGCGGATCCATCCCAAAGGTGGCCGCAGTTCTTCATACAGGATTGGACTTGAGCTTGTGTAAATTGAGTACCTAGGTACCTGCCTCAGTGTGAAGTATCTAAGCCTGACCTTGGCAATACATACAAAACACAGGTTACGTAGAGGGAGATCAAATATGCATAAAATCGTACCAGATTATTGAAAAAACACAACATACTTTTTGTATCAATTACACATAGCTATAAGAGAATGCTGATCTCTGCATGTGTTGGTAATTGGTTCTGCGTGATCGGCAATCTTCGCCTGTTCTGAAACACTATCATAAAAACACAACATTAAAATAATTTACGACATTTTCTACGGCGGCGACATTCAAACACTAACTGTATTAGCATCAAGATTATCTATCCAGCAGTTCGGTATGATAGTATACAGTTTATAATGAGTGGAAATCCTGCATGCTTCGAATGAAGTCACGATTATTTTAGATCATATTAGATACGACACCGGATTGGATTTGGAATAAAATATTCTTCACCGTTATTACCTAATACTTAAGTCTTATTAACGAAGAAGTGTCAAAATCCTTGATCAGATTAAAATGTATTAAATACGCATTATTGAGGATAACTCCCAAAACTAATGATCAGATCTTGATCAAATTTAATATGATTAATGGGAAACCACAATATTTCAAACAAAAAAAAAAACATCTAAATCGGTTCACGTGGAATAGCAAGGTATGAGGTAACACATAAAAAAATTACAATCGAATTGAGTACCTTCTCCTTTTTTTTGAAGTCGGTAAAAATCTAGGCCGGCTCAAATCTTTCTATTATAATATTGAGTACCGACTGTTAAAGCCACATTGTTGCGGATTAGAATTCATTAAACTTGTTATTTTTGGCAGTCGATTTTGTTATCTATTAAAAAAAAACTTGTTTCAAGCCACAAGGTTTTTGTAACACCTAAAAGCTCTCAGACCCTATTCTAATTCTTAGCTTATTTAATTTTAGGACTTTCTTTTGAATGCTATATTACCCTAATAATTAAGATAATGTATTATGTACAATCCATAATTAATCGTTGTTTAAACAGCAATTAATTATTGTCTTCCAAAATCCGCGCCTCATAGCTTTACAGAGAAAATAAACAATATATCTTATGAAAAATTAATTTATATTTGCTACTTGCAGACGTTGGTCTCTTATGTAATGATCCCCCAGGAGGTTTCTGATATTTCACAAATAACCCTGTTTAACATTGAACCATTATGTGTAATACTTACGATAGTTTTCGCTTTTAATTATAGATAATATATAGTAGGTACTACTGAAGCGAAGAACATTATTCTCTACTGAAGTGAAATGCATCGCATCAGAGGAACATTTCATGTAATTTCAGCATGTTCTGTTTCACCATCAGCATTCTACACAAAAGCGTAATCACATGTGGCACTGCTTTCATCAATTATGTTAATGCGCGTCTGCGGCGCACGCGCATCACGCAACACGGCTTTCCGAATTCCGCACTCCTGCGCGCTGGTGCCTGACGCCGTAAATTCGTCGCTCGTGAGGTCTTTAAGATTTTTATGGAGGACTAGCTGTGCCCCGCGGCTTCTACTGCTTTAATCGAAATTAAAAGCAGCAATTATAACCCTATGACATAGTCATATACAACATTTTTTTTTTATTTAATATCTTCTATACTAATATTATAAAGCTGAAGAGTTTGTTTGTTTGTTTGAACGCGCTAATCTCAGGAACCGCTGGTCCGATTTGCAAAATTCTTTCAGTGTTGGATAGTAAATTTATCGAGAAAGGCTATAGACTATGTTATATTTTCAAAAAAATTTGGGATCCTTAATAAAAGTCCAATAATCACGCGGACGAGGTCGCGGGCACTGCTAGTTAATTTATATCAAAAACATCCAAGCGGTAAAAAGGGAGCACATTAATATTATAAATCCAAAAGTTTGTGTCTAAATGTGTAAGTATGTAGGTAAGTATGTTTGTATTCTCTTCAGTCTGTAGCGGCTGTAACTTGCTATTTCGACAGTTTGATTTGTTCCAGTTTGGAAGTGTAGGTGATCAATGCAGAACGCATATAGCTCCCCAAATCACCAATCTACTTAGGTTTTTGTTCCACTGTCCTATTTATTATAATCGCGTGATTTGGCGCCACTGATCATGATACTTTACTACCTATCGTGATTCGTGTCTCAACTAATGAATGCGACATCTGTACGTTCCGCCTCATTACACGCTCGAAATCTTTTCAGCGCACTAATTATAATGCGCATAATGATACATTATTGTACCAGAATCTCATTATTTAAAAACTGTCGGTGTTTATTTTCCGATCCAAAAATATTAGAAGTAATTATTGTTATCCTTGTTTACAAGTTTGAAGGGGATTAGTGAGGTATAATATTATCACCTAGCCGAGTAAGTAATCACTATAATATTTACGTACTAACTAGTGGTCACCGAACTATAATTGAGCAAAGCTAATTGTTGAGTCTCTTAGGACGTGATTAGGTGCAACGCACACAATGATCCTCAGTCACGTCACAATTATCGTATCGCACGTGTACAGTGCTTGCAAATTAGTTTAAGCAATGAAGAAAATAATGTAATTATTTTTGGTCTTTTTTTATGCAAGATAGGTAAGCCTTTGGCCGCTATCTCACCTGATGGAAAGTGATGATGCGGCTGAAGATGTAGCATGCTTACCTAGAAGATACCTATTCACTCTAGACTTGAGGGCTCCCAAATTATTCTGTTCAGGGAAAAAAGACGCGGGCAGCGAGTTCCACTCCTTCGCTGTACGGATGATAAATGTAGAAGCAAAACGCTTCCTGCGGTCATGAGGTATGTCAACCATAAATGGATGACGTTGGTCAGTTCATCTTGTGGTCCGATTATAGAACGATATTACCTTAATTTAGCATCTAATAACTCAGAGTGACGAACGCAGTGCTTTGTCTAGCAGGATTTTGACCTAAGTTCAAAACTCTGGGTGGCACTAAACTCTGTAATAGTTTCAACGCTTACCATCAGCAACTGCTCGTTTCGTCACAAATTAACCATAATAATAATCAAAAATCAACCTATTACAACAGTTTATTCGAAACCTTTCTTTTTTAACCGACTTTAAATAAAGGAGGAGGTTCTCAATTCGATTGTATTTTTTTCAAAATCAAAATCAAAATCGTTTATTGACATGGGCCCCAAAGAGGCACTCGTGAAAGTTAATGATTCTTCTTACTTTTATTTTATATTTTATACTTATTTCAGAACTTTTTTCTAGGTGAATTCGTTTTTTTTCTACGTAAATGTTGATGATTATTTTTTTATTTGAAAGCTGGTGCTTCCCATGTGGTCCCATTTAAATTTGGTCAAGATGTAGTATGAGTGTAGTTTTGGAATATCCTCAATAACGCGTATTTAATTAATTTAATCGGATTAAGGATTCGAAGATAATGCGGTGAGGTCTGTTTTTTAAGCTTTGCTTGCGTTTACACATGTTCATAACTGCATGTGTATCAAAGAACATGAACACATTTTATGAAGACGTTACTCCCACAGTGAAAGCGCATAATTAAGTAAAATCTGCCTAATTAAAACTCTTACATACCGAAATTGTCTGCACCGAGCTCTCTTCACGCTCTTGTTCTTTGGCCTACAACCATAACCAATACGTCTAGACCTGTGATTAAATTAGCAAGATCTTCTAATGCTCCTAGTGCTAGTGACGGGTGAAGGGGGTGGGGGTTCACGTTAGACTGGTAATGTAATTAGTGTGAAACCGCGAACATTTCATAAATTTAACGGGAAGGGAGGCTAATTGGCGCCAGATCTAGACTACGTCTACTGTTACAGGTTAGAAATGTATATTTGAATAGAACATTGCACTCTGTCTATAAATATGCTAAGTTCGTTTGGAATATTCAAAAATTCTTGCTTCTTGTCACTTGAACTTTCAATTATTCTGTGCTAATGCTATAGTTGTGTCCTACTAGCTGTGTCCCCCGGTTTTACCCGCGTTGACTATGATGACAAGTCAATATACTAAAAACGCCTGACTGCGTAAAAAAATCGCTTTCACACTCGCAGCCCCACACTAAGTTCAATAACTTGTGTCGTGGGTGCCGGAAACATTAACATTACACACACAATCACAACCAGTACCAGAAACACAAATTTTCAAAAAAAGATACCTAAAGATGATTTTTAAATACCTTATATTCAATGATGTACTCACAGTTCATCAAATTATTATTTTTTGTTTTTCGCAATATGGCATCGTTTCTCGCAATATTGAATTTCGATTATTATCATGTATTTTATGACATTCGCAAGATGAAGACAATATTATCATACCTGTAGAATGTTAAAAAAAGTGTCTATATAGAGTGAACCTTTAGACCTCTAGTGGCCTTAGAAATATTTCTGACCGTCAGTAGATTCACACATTTTAAAGTCCAGATATTAACAAACTTACACAATTTTTGTGTGAGTACTTCGAGTAAGTATTACGACGTCATGTTTTGGTGAAAACGAAACAATAGCAAACGCTTTTATAATTCCCATAATATAGCAAAGTGTGACAATTTCCTTTTATCACTCATACATTTTTTTAATTTATGGTGTGATTATCTACACTGTTACTTAATTAAGCTTGACATAAAAATAATTTCATAAAATCTGCTATTTGAAAAAAAGACGTGTGGCACTCGGGGACTGCCGCGGTAAAGCTATTGCATAGCATTTTTTATCAACTTATGCAATTATAATTATTTATTTATTTTATTTATGCAGTATTTTTTTTCCTGCCACCTAGAGGCGAGTTGCTGAACTAACGAGACAAGCGTGATATTTCAAAAAAGTCATTAAAAGTTCTGCTATTCATTGATAGATGGCAAAACTAAAAAGTATCACCGCTGTGCCGGTCGGAGTGGGGGGTGTTAGGTTATTTTCGTTACGGAATTTCTGGATTCGGTCTCCACGCTCAAGGCCCGCGATAGAAGCTATGCAATAGCTTAAAAAAAAGTGAAAGATAAAATATATGTATAGCGCGTAAATTTTAATGCCATTGAAGAGGCAAAGCGGAACTTGCAGGTATACTTATTTGACCGATTTTGTTGTTTAAAACTTGACTTGATCTAAAACTGTTTGCAGCCGTTTTCCAGATAAAACGTCGGGGGTGTTTTCAAAATGTTGATTATGCTATTGTGTAAAACTTTACCACTCATCAGAAGAGTTTCGTATTGCTCCGTTGCTCATGGTTACTGACGATACATACCTAAGGTTACCGAGCTCGGTAGAGCAGAACACTAATTGATATAAAACCATTGAAGCACAACGGACAGAATGATCACATCACATCGGGACCGTTCTGACAAAAACACCAGATAGTATCGGTCCTCATGCTCAACCACAAATTACATAATTGTCGACTTTCCCCGGATGATGTCGACTCTGTCCGGTTCTCGTCTACCTTGCAGCTCCTGTCTAATTGTTGACATTTGCATATCATGTGCAAACTACTGCCGTCTGCCACTTTTAGGCTTAGCTTTCTTATATAGGAGGTAGCGAGAGCGGTCGAATTTACAGTGATAGTATATGATAAAAATAAACACTACTACTTTTTGCCAATTACTTATCTATGGATTCCCTAAATACAAATTAGTAGACTATTTCCGGACTTGGAATGTCAATGGTGAGATAAACCAAACATCTCGGGGAATCATACTTCATACTATTATAAATCCGATCATATATTTATATTACAAATCCGAATGTTTGTGTAAGTATCTTTGTTCCCTCTTCAAGCTGTGACGGCTGAACGGATTTGGATAAAACTTGGAATGTACATAGTTTATACCTGTAGGTTTAACACATAGGCTACTTTTTAAATTGATCAACGCGAGCGAAGCCGCGTGGCACGGCTAATATTTATAATCACTCTATCTCGCTTTTCTGGCATGAGCGAGATTGAGGTCGTTTGTTTATATATATGTATGAATATATATGTATAAAGCAAAGTAATTATTTACACGAAACTGAATGCCTGGAAAAAATACTCAAAGTCTACTCTGAAGTGTAAATGCCAAAAAGATTGCGTCAGTCTGGTTCGAATATAGGGAAACCATATGTTTGTCTGCTTTCTCGATGATAGATATTAAAATAATTATTTTTAATCACTTGCCAATTACTTTTCTTTTTATAACCAAAACCGCAGAGTTTTGTTTGATAGAAAAAAAAAATCTGCATTTCTGCATAAAAATATCCTTCGTTGGTTTGTCGCCTGTGGTCCAAATGTTTGCATCTCTAATTCATCTTACGACCTTTGACAGGCGATTTAAATTTAAAAATCCATCTGTACGTGAATCCTTGGCGGAAAAACGAACGCTCCTTTACGTTTTGCAAACGATTCAGTGACAAAATATTTAATAAAATGTAACTATAATTTTTTAAATGGATGATCTACGTTACTGCCTGTATGTTCCGCTCTTTGTTCACCACAGCGGCAGCGGCCTGTCCATCCTCTTTGTCGGCGCTGCGTGCTATCACCAATCTTTCCGGAGCGCGGCTCGACGTGTTCGTTTATCGCTATCGCTGGCGCTATCGCACATTCCCCACACTAGAAATCGGGCAATTAGCTTAAATGCTCAAATGTCGGCTAATAAATAGCTTGGTGAGAAGCTGGACTACTTGGAGATGAAACGTGAAAACTGCGTGTGCTGTGCGCAGTGACGAAATCTCTTCGACGACACTAACTACATTGCGGCGTTGACGGAAATTTAAGGATTGCTGGTAGCTTTATACCGAATCTGTACTCTTAATTACTGAGTATAATTCTCATTTTTATTGACAGAGCGAGCGAAGTGCCTCCGTTTCAGCATAGTAGAAATATATTTCTACTATGGTTTCAGCTTGGGCAAAATTGCTTTCGTATGTCCGCCGGATTTCCGGTTGTTCTCCTCTACAGGTCGCATTTCTCAACCGATACTCGTGAAATTAATATAGATTTTTTTTCGACAGTTTCTTTTTTTACCGACTTCCCAAAAAAAGGAGGAGGTACTCAAGTCGACTGTATTGTTTAAATTTTTTTTATGTGTGTTACCTCATAACTTCTCTCCACGTGAGCCGATTTCGATTTTTTTTTAGTTTGAAAGATGTAGCCATCTACAATCTAATTGGTCCCATTTAAATTTGATCAAGATCTGATCAGTAGTTCTTGAAATATCGTCAATGATGTCTATTTTGTGACGAATAATGCGTACTTTGACGATGTTCTGGTTTACCCGACTTCAAAAGTTACCTCACAACTTCTCTCGTTGTGAGCCGATTTTGATTATTCTTTTTTCATTTTAAAGATGGTGGATCAAGGTTCCGATGATATAGCGGTGAAGTCGGTTTTTTTAAGCTTTGCTTGCGTTTAATTATATAAAATTGCTGAGATATGGGTAATCAGCCATTTCGATAATACTCTAGGTCTTCAGCTCACGGACCAGTAGTAATAAAATGAGTTTGAATTAAAGCTCATAACGTAAGCATATCTAAGTGCAGTGCAAGTAAATGCCAATGATGCGTGAGCATCCATGCGCAATGGCATTAATATTCAAATGGATAGTTGTAGGTGCTATGAACCTTTCCTACCTGCAGGTAACTAGTACTGGAGTCTAGTACGAGTTATGATAGTTAGAAAAGTTATGATCGTATGCAAAAACTAGATTTAGTTTCTGTCAGTAAATGTGGAAACAAAAGCATTCTACATCTTCGGCCGCATTATCACTTGCCATCAGGTGAGAAAGCGGCCAAATGCTTACCTATCGAGCATAATAAAAAATCAGTCTTAGAAAAAGCGAAAACTCAGTTATTAATTTAAACTTCTACAGAGCATGTGTTACGTGAATTTTTTAGTCTAAAAATGACGCTCCTCAAATGTTTCATGATAAAATGTAAAAATGTGTATGATAAACTAAACAAAAGAACCACACGCATTCACACTCACAGTCACGCAAGTACATATCACCCACATAATCACACCCAAAACCAGAAGCACAAATATCCCTTGGGAAGGAAAATTGTGCTACTGCCGAGAATCGAACCCAGGACCCACGGCGCAGAGAACAGATACTTGCCCGCTGCGGTAACTGGTTGTCTGAGATTCAATTTACTGTAGCAGAAAATAGCGCAACGTTTACGTAGTAACTATAACCTAATCTGTGACAAAATATACAATCACTGGTACCGCAAACTGTACAGAATATCATCAATACTAGATTACTCATTATCTCAGCTCTCAGCAGCTGCAGAAAGCGACTGATTTGTGGTGTGACGTGACTCCGTGCATGCAACGATTGATTGCCACTGATTTACAAGACGGTCACTGGAATGCGCCGCGAACTCTGGAAATGAGAAAATATATGTTCTTGTATTATATGGGAACATACATGTATACTATAATGAATAAAAACAAAAGGTTTAATATATATATTAAAAACGGAGAGTACTTACTGCTCCCGGCACCACATAGTTTACAAGTCCTTTATAAAAAAAAACGCGACTGCGTAATAAGTGATCTATTTTTTTAATTTTACACGTTTCCGTTACTAAGACCTTTTATTCGATTATAGAAGAATTTTAACAGAACCTTATTATATGCATTTAAAATTAGAATTAGAATATAATAGGGTATCGTTTAATTTGAATCAACATCCTGTTTGTCATTGACTAAGAGTTTTATTAAAAACCAGAACGGACCCCAAAAAGTAGTGAACAATCAAATAAAAATGAAAAAGTGCCATCAAGATGGTATCAAATGCAAGAGCTCCAAAGGAGTTTTGCCGCCAATGTGAAAAAATGGCGTTGTTGATTTTGTATAATTTACCAAAAAAACAAACAAACGCATTCACTCACAGCCCCACACTAAGTTCAGAGACTTGTATTGTGGGCGCCGCCAGAAACATTTACATATCACAATCACACCCAGAACCAGAAGCACAAATGTCCCTTGGGAAGAAATAGCGTGCTCCTGCCAGGAATCAATCAAACCCACGGCGCAGAGGGCAGAAACTTGTCCACCGCGCCAACTGGGTCGTCATAACCTATGATTTTTAGAGTGTTAATGTGCTATAATGGTGGATTATTTACTGTTAATACTTAGTAAACGTGCCTAAGTGTAAGTAAACCATACATAGTAGAAAAACGTGATTTTCGCCTTCGCTCCAAAACTCCAATAGAAGTTCAAGTAAAGTTTCTACCACTTTACTAGGGTATGACTTGACTATGACTGGACCTCTCTTTTACTTTACTTGACTTTGACTGTGACCTGTGACTATAATGGTATGAGTACTTTTAATATGAAAGACTCTTGAAATGTATTATTACTTGACACTAGCTAAATGCACAAGATTGAGAAGCCAAAAAAAGAAAAAACTATAGCGTAAATTTTTATTTGGAAATAATTAAGGAAGCCATAGCTTGTATGTATGAATATATAGTCGGGTTTTAGTATAAAATATTAATCTTGTTCATCAATAGTTTAGGTTTTTCTCGTGGTCCTACTTTTACCCTACTGGGACCACGAGAGTATAAATTTCTCACAGTTTTGTCTAGCTAGATAATATAACCATAGTTTTGTAAGAAGGTAAGTATGTAGTTCGTACTATGCTTGCGCGATGAACAATTGATATTTTTTTTTACAGATATCAAGTCAACAAAATTAACTTAAATCCATTCAGGTGAACTTTATACTATTTAGTTTGATTACATTGAATTTCTAATTTATCTATATAATTAATCGATAACAAGCTCAAGTATGGAAAGAAATGCATAAAATCTCTAAATAATTTCTAATCCAGTCGTAAAAAGTAGATATAAAACTGTTCTAAAGTATTTTCTATTCCGCTAAGTAAACAGGATAAAACTATATAGCTAGTAAAGCTAATCGGTGCTGTAAAATAGTTACTAACGTGTACAGTTTCACATACCTACTTAGATAAACAAACAAAAACAAAACAAACGCACTCACACTCACAGCCCCATACTAAGTTCAAAGACTTGTATCGTGGGTGCCGGAAACATTCACATCACACACACTTTACACTTAGAACCAGAAGCACAAATTTCCCATGGAAAGGAATTTGTGCTCCTGCCGGAAACCGAACCCAGAACCCACGGCGCAGAGGGCGGAGACCTGTCCACTGCGCCGAATGGGTCGTCACACGTATTTGACGATAAATAGACAAAGACAATGATATTGGGTAAATTTCTAAAACTACTGAGCTATTTATTTTCGCACTCACAGCCCAACACTAACTTCGAAAACTTGTGACTTGTGCGACAGGTGCTGAAAACATTCACATCACACACAATCACAACCAGAAACATAAGTTTCCCTTGGAAAAGGCAGACGCGCTATGATTATTTATGATTCTGGTTCTCGGCGTTATTGTGTCTGATGTTAATGTTTCCAGGACCTGCGACACAAGTAATCGAACTTAGTGTGGGACTGTGATTGTGAAAGCTTATATGCTTTACTAGCCGCCCAGAGGCTTCGCCCGTTATTGTCAAGTTAAAAAGTAGCCTTTGTGTTAATCTAGGTAATAGATTATACCTAGGATTAACACATAGGCTACTTTTCAAATTTCATCCAAATCCGTTTAGCCGTTAAAGCGTGAAGAGGGAACAGTAGTAGGATTAGTAGGATAATGCCAGCAGGCTGTTCAAGCATTGACATAAAGACATATATTTATTTGTGGCAAAAAGAAAAACAAAATTAAAACTGACAAAAGAGTACAAATTGTTTTTTTTTTTACATTTTTACCACAAGCCGTCCTCAACACAGCATAATGCTGGTTTAAAAAAACCAGCGCTGGTCTTCCATTGGGAACGGCAGGTGACGTCGCACACGAAATAACAACACTGCACAGCTGTGGAAGGAAAACAAACACACACAATTTGTTATTAAAGTGAAGTGAAACTGGCAACATTATTCAAACACATAAACGCAGGAGAGTTTTGCCGCGAAAGTGAAAAAATGGCGTTGTTGATTTTGTATAATTTTCCAAAACCTGTGATTCTTCGAGTGTTAATGTGTAATAATGGTGGATTATTAACCGTTAATACTTAGTAAATGTGCATAAGTGTAGGCAAGTCATACAAAGTTGAAAAACGTGATTTTCGCCTTCGCTCCAAAACTCCAATAGAAGTTCTAGTTAAGTTTCTACCACTTTACTAGGGCATGACTTGACTATGACTGACTACTTGACTTTGACTGTGACTTGTGACTAAGACTTTTATTATGAAGAATAGAAATTGTTAATATTTGTCATGTAATAATAAAAAAAAAACTACCCGGAACAAATTAATTTATTTGCACAATATATCAGACTCGATTCCCGGTGGGAACACAAGGTTTTTCTTACTTGGGTAATGTGTGTTTCCGGTTATGGGTGTAATTGTGTATGTAATATATGGCGCTGTGAGTGTGAAAAAAAAATTTACGTCATTCATGATACAAGTCATCGATCTTAGTGAGGGTTTTGAGAGTGACAGCGTATATTACTTTATGTGTAACAAAATATTGTAGAGACAAATTGCATTATCGTAAAATATTGCAATCCGCTTCAACAGTTTATACCTAAATACTTGTCTCAGTATAGTATACATTGTATTTCTATTCGGTATTAACTGTACGAGGTATGGCAGGTGATCAGTGGTAAGTGGTAACCGACCATTAGAAAGTACTCGAGAATGGTAGAACGGACAGAACGCTAAATATCTTCACGCGCCGGTGGCCGCCGACAAACTGATTCTCGCGAATAAAATTCCGACAGAATGCGTGAAACTGGGCAAGATTACGTTTCTAGTTTTAGCGGAAGTTGGGAATGGATCTACAATGAGGCTTTATTATTAAGCTTTTTCTCTTCATATTTGGCTTCGCAATCTATGTGCATTGAGCCAGTTTCAAGTGATAACATATTTTAATGTTTTCAAATTTTTTTGGTTACCATAGTCACAAAAAATAAAGTTAAAACATACATAGTTCAGTCATAGTCAAGCCCTAGTTAAGTGGTAGAAGCTTAACTACAACTTTTATTGCAGTTTTTCAACAACGCATATTTTTATTTACGAGGCAGAAGTGTCCAGTAAAAGCGTCATAATAAAAAAAATTACAGCTTTGGATAATTAAACCGAAATAAAAAAATAACAGATATTTATTTTTTGATACTTTTTAATTCAATAAAATACTAATACATTATGAAAAATAATGCCATTCAATACGGTAATGCCGCGCAGAATAGGAACACAGCGTTCCTATTCTGCGCGGCATTAACGTTTAAAAGCACTTTAGTAACCTATAAATAAGCTCGGCGCCTTGTAGGTAATTTAAGCCTTTACTGTATAGATGTACAAAGTTTTAGTTTAGTTTTACAAATGTATGTTGAATTGTTTGATACTGAATGGACGAATTCGAGACAGACAATTTGTAAGCTCCAAGTGTAATAGATACATCTGTGTATTGTAACTACATAATTATTTGCTTTGTGAATTTAGAACCATCTTATAATACTATTAAAATAAAAGGGTTACTCGTTATTTAATATATTACGTTTATTTTTATTATATGTGCCCCGCGGCACGCGCTGTTCAAATAAGTGAAGAAGTAACAAATATTCTTTCATACAAAACTTATCCTGAAAATAACTAGCACATAAAAATGTTTCAATAGAAATATAATTTTATTAATTTACTATAATTTTGACAATCGTTTGATCTGAAATTAAATTAGTACATAGTTTTTTGTTTATGATTCAATTTAATGTTGTCAGATTGAACTGATCAATGACAAAATTGGTTGTGTAAGCAGTGAGTATTGAAGGAACTATCGTTTGTATGTAACTACGATTTTCTAACGATTTGTTGTTTTTACAAAATTTGTTTTGACTAACTAAAATATTTCACAGCCTATAATACTATAAACTAAATTGCACCTATCATTATCACAACTGCGAGAGTTTAGCAGTGTGGAATACCGTTAATTACTTAATTTAAACCTCTCCAAATCATAAAAATTAAGATAGTCGGGTTTAAAAGATGAATAAATTAATTATCATATTGTGACGTGTATAAAACAAAACACGAACAAATTTAAACTTTCACGCGCAAAATCATAAAAAATCGCCTGGCTGCTATTGGTCGGTGTGAACCGCAACGCATCCTCATTGGCCGGCAAACTAACGGGTCTTCTGCGGCTACATTCACTCGCGTCATCCAGGCCGCACGGAGAGCGCGATCTTCAAATCAGTCAGTCCGCCGCGAAACTCCGTGGGGATAACGTCGTTGTTCCAGCGATTTACGTAATTCAAATCACCGGTTTCTATTGTGCCGGCACGCAATTTTATAAAAAGTACTCATTATAATTAATTAAATCAGTGTTCTGTTACGTTGTTGATCAGTGGAGATCAGCGTCGCTGTTCGATCCTGTACTTTAGTGCATCAGTGCTTTAGATCTCGCGACCTACGTGACTGCATTTCTTGTGTGAGCTCGCTCGGCTGTAAAAAGGTAAGTTTTTGTGATGGTTTTGCTAGTTTTAGTTAGATCGCGGGCGGGTGGTCTGCCGGGCCGGGCGGCGGCAGGCTCGGCCGGTAGGGGAGCCCGGCTCGGCGCCCGCGAATCGATTGTCCCGGTCGGCATGGGATGGGTAGACACCTAGCTACGTACTCTATAGGGTTCCACACCCTCGCTCCCGGCCGCGGCCGGCTCGGCTCCCGTCCCCGGCTTCCCCACGCAGCTATATTCGTTGTTACGTTTACACCGGGTGATCTTGAACTAGCTGAGCTTTTTTATATGGACATACATTATTTATGTAGGTAATTTGTATGTTCCGTGATGCACGAAACACGTTTTTCTGATGTTTTTTTAATATTTGTGTACGGAGGTACATAATTATTATTTCTTGGATTTATTAGTGTGAATAATATTAGTTATTGCGTACCAATCAGCTGCCATGCAGAACCTACCCTCATAATTTAGTACTTATACTTTTTTAACTCAAGTTTAAAAATTGGTTGCTTATATGCAGTTCCGCACCTCACACATAAAATCATATTGAAAGTTTTAAAAGTAGTTAAAAGGTGCGAACACCTATCTAACACTTTTATTATCCTCTCAAGGGGATTTATACAGTAAAAATAATTAATAAATTATGATCGGAAAGGCAATAATTGTCACTCTCTATGACGTCTATCATAGAGAGCGATCCACTGCTTATTATGTACAGTGTACAACCATAGTATGTTTGTACACTTTCGATACATTATTAAATGTAATATTTTATATATAGTTTTTATTGATATATCTTACAGGTACCTATTTAATAGAGAATACCTCGGGTCATTATCGCTGTTCCTTGATATTCCTTAAACTATAATTTACGAAATGTTACAATGGCGAAAACTTGACGAACAATACCACAAATAACTTGCTTCTGGTGATATTGTTCTCATGTCCTCAGATATTATGTTTTTAATCGTAGAAATAGAAACTTATTATCGACCTTGCCTTATGGGTAGAATTTCAAAAACAACACCATAGCGGACGCCTATTCCACAAAAATAACATTATGTTAAACTAGCCGTGCCCCGCGGCTTCGCCCGCTATTATCAAGTTAAAAAGTAGCCTATGTGTTAATCTTAGGTATGAGCTATGTTCATTCCAAATTTCATCCAAATCCGTTCAGCGGTTAAAGCGTGAAGAGGGAACAAACATACTTACAAACTTGCACACACACACAAACTTTCGGATTTATAATATTAGTAAGATGAGTCACTCGGTTATATACTACTAGTCTACCTTTTTAAAGCCTAGGTACCTATTAAATTTAGATACCTACCTATTTGCAGCAAATAATCACCTATAAAGATTGTAGTATGAAGGGTCGTACACTCAGCGGGTATCAGGTTCCTCGTTCACAGCTCATTACACGCCTCACGCCATTCTGTCATTGGTCACTTAAAGCAACATCATCTTGCATTCAACTAAATAATCCATGACGGCGATGACCGCCTCTAGATCGCTACCGAAACCAAATGGGAGTTAAAGGTCAAAAGATAATTTATTCTATGAGATTTTCTCGTGCTTATCATTAACAGATGCATAGGGAAGTTATTTTTGAGCGAAACGTGTTAATTCTGGTATTTAATTAAATGTCAAAATAATATATGTATCACGCTTACCAAATGGTAAGCGTGATACATTTATTATTTTGATACATTTAATATTTACATTGTTGAGTATTTACTCAACATACGCTCAAGTAATCAACACATGAATCTTAAAGCATTAAGTGTTATTTCGTTCAAAAATGGCCTCATATTTTCGATATACCTACCAAGTTCAATGTTAACCACAGTTAAAAGTTCGTCGAACCCCAAAACAGCGCTCTGATGAATCATTTCAGCGCTCCTGAGTCTGGTTAAAATCAATACGTTACTAACTGTAACTTTAGTCTGGAGTCTAGACTGCTTATTTGGCTTACTTCGCTGGAGCCACAGAAGAAATTTCGTTCAAAACTTTTTAAAGTAGGTGTCATTGTTTTTAAAGGTGTTTTACCTACGGCCAATTTTTTTACAGATGTATGTACCTAACTCTAATTTTAAACTGACATGGTCAACAACATCGACATCTAATTTATACATATCAAAGAGTTTGGAACTAGTCAGGACTTTGTCACTAGATAGGTCATAGTAATTTGTAAAAATAGATTGTCATATAAAAATACAAATATAAAAATAAATCCCTATTTACTAGTATCACGCCATAACTTGAGAACAACTTTTCCGATTTCATTTACCTTTTTTTAGGTTTTCTAATACGTAAGTGTTACGTTCTTCTAAGTTCTATTAAGATAGTGGCACAGATATTTAAATATTTTAAAAAAATTGACGATTTTTACATTAAACGCGCTAACTGTCAAACTTTAGCGCGTTTGATGAATGTCCTTAGACAAGATGTCAGTTTTGTTAAGTAAATATATTGTGGCTAATAAAATTAAGTTGTAATTATCATGTAAATACTCACCTTCTCATTATTCCCATTAATCTCGCAGAAATTTGTTTTATGTTGTAACCACCTCCTTTTTTGTACCTATGTAAATATTTTGTTTTGCGTCCTATGTCTCGCATGACATTGTCGAAATTGTGGTGGCATTACCACAGAAAGCCACAAAATAAAATTTTTTATTGAATTGAAGACACAGAATGCTATTACTCTCTACCGGGAGATTGAAGATGTCTGTCGGGCGGGACAGCTAGTATAAAATAATACTCACATACAGGCTATTTTATCGTATTAGTATTTTGAAATAATTGCAGTTTAACACGATTTCTAACAAATATAAAAGAGATAATAAATTACGTAATTTTCTAAATTTGGAATGCTTGCTAGTCTCTATTTTACGAAATAAATATTTAATCTAAATGTTGTATCGACCCCAATCCAAATTTTGTAACCACTGCATCGCGCATAATATTATTAGAATGCATAAAAACGTGGACTAAATTATGAAAGATATAACATGATATAACCATATCTTAACTCCTTTCTAATTTATTAAACTTTGATCTATCTACCGATGAACATATATGATGTTTACACTTAGGAAATCAGCATATTAAAAATTAATAGATATTACTTTATTGATCCATTTATAAAATAAGATAAAACAAAGGTAACAAACAAGCTTATACGTAAAGTATCAGAACAGGCGGCCTTATCACTAATAGCGATCTCTACATCATTAAAAGTTAATATGCAAAAAAAGAGGGTAAGAAAATTATATCCCTCAATAGGAACAGGTTTAAGTCAAAGTTAAATTACTCATAAGCCTTATTTTGGCTAAATTGTAATGAAAATTAGGAACTTTGTAAGGGGAGCCTTAGAATTAAAACGGGAATAAACCCAACGGCAAATCTTTTTGGTTATATTCATTTACAGCCATGCCCCTCGGCTTCGCCTGTATTCTATGTGTTAATACCGGGTGCATTCCAAATTTCATCTAAATCCGCGATCCAGATTTATAATATTAGTGACCTTTCTAAACTAATACAATAACGTGTGTTTATTGATTGTCCAAATTTAAATATTATTTTTATAAGTACGCTTGCCAAGGTGTGCTCATTATTAGCTTACTATAATTATTGAACATTGAACATCATGGTTCCGAGAAATATCGGTGAAAGGCACGTACTGTTTGTTACGGGTGCTTTCAAATGATAAGCTGTATGTTAAGGCTACAATGAGACTGCGTTATCTTCATACCAGCTGAATCAAAATCATCATACCTCATACAATAACATCTAACATTAGAGTTAATGAGTTGTTAGTCATTTCGACCGCGAAATATTCGACCACGTGGTCGAGTTGTCACCCTACATATTTATAAAATTTTTATAGTTGTCATTTTATCCTCCGACTGTACTTTGTATAGGTGGTCTAGTTATACAAAGTACAGTCGGAGGATAAAATGGTGTAAACCAAAATATTATTGATGAAACTGTAATACAATAATTGATAAAAAAATAATGCTTAATGACCTCAAAAAAAACTATGACAACTTTTTTTTTCACAATAGCAATTCTGGAGTGGTTTTTATAATACAATCATTCGATTTAAAAAATATTAAAAGATACCTTTTCTAAGGTTTTTTGCTAGGTACAATGATACCTTTGCAAATGCAGCTGAATGTAACAGTGTGGTTAAAGAAAACATTCTAAAACTTTCAACTTTCCATCGTGATTCGAGATCACGATAATATCTGTTTGAAGATCATGGCTCCGGCTGCTGCGCTGGACTGCTACATTTTAGTAATTAAACGTTTTATAATTATTGCTGTACGCGGAAACCGGAACGGCTTCGCCAACTTGGTGATACTTTTACAATAAATACTTCTTTAATAACAAAAAAATACTCTTTGGATTTGAATGAACTTCTGAATATCTGAAGCATACAGCCAGGGCGACATTGGAAGTTCTTTCCGACCCCATATCATAGAGAACTAGCATAGTAGAAATATTTGAATTAGTTACACCCGCAGTTTTAACCGCTTAAGTCCCGGACCCGCGGGGATTCCGGGTAGTAAGTAACCTGTGTTGCAGGGTGACAGCCCTGTCGGCTACCTCCATACCAAATTTCATCAAAATTGGTCCAGCTGTTTGAGCGTGAAGAAGTAATGAAAACACTCACAAATTTTCGCCTTTAATCTTTCGATAAGCTTTAAAATTTAAATTTGCATATCTCTTGTTAACTCCAGCAACGTTGATTGACGTATCGATGTAGTTGTAGTATCGTGTCAGATAACGTATCGGTTTACTTGTAATATATGTGGGTGCTTATAAGCATTTTTGAGAGGTTCCATGCGTTTCTGGGTTAGTAACGTCATTATGTTAGTTTATCACCAAAGCCTATTAGTATTAATTCGTTTTATTAGCTTGATTGAGGTAAATCACAATGAGCCGGTTTCCAGTTTCCAAGTAGTTCGAATTACGATGAAATTAGAGTATAAACGCATTCACACTCACAGCCCCACACTAAGTTCGACGACTTTTGTCGTGGGTGCCGGAAACATTCACATCACACACACAATCGCAACCAGAACCAGAAACACAAATTTTCCATGGGCAGAAAACTTGTGTTCCCGCCGGGAATCGAACCCGATACCCCTGCTTAGAAGGCGAACGCCACCCACATAAGCCAACGGGCAGTTCAAGAGTATTTTACAGTTGTTTTGATTCACTTAGTAATCTGATTTAATAAGTTTTTTTTTTGCGATAGGCAAACTTTTGACCACTGTCTTACCTGATGGAAAGTGCAGATGTGATCGACGATGATACACGTTTGCCTAGAAGATACTGTTAACTCGTGACTTGAATACTCGCAGATTTATTGGCAATACAGACTCGAGCAAGGAGTTCCACTACTTTGCGGTACCAATTATTTCAGTTCATATATACCCAGGATATAAGTCTAGCTAAGTAAAAACTAAGGCCTCTCGAGCAAAATAAGCTCGTTTCTTAATAATATAAATGGATGTATCAACCAGTATTAGATATGGAGCCAACATTATGTAGGAAGGCGTGATTCTGATTGCAGACAGACATCCGTCCATTGTTACATTAGTCGGTGCGTGTCGTGTGAATACATATGTATGTGGCTCCGGCGATGACTCAAACCGAAACTAGGACTGAGGAAAACCAATAAAAATGTGCAAAGTAAGGATTGCTTTCCCAAAGTCAACCGCAGTTTGTATCACACCACATTATTATAAAAGCGAAAGTTTGTATGTCTATTACACTTCACTGTCAAACGGCTGGACCAATTATAATCAGAGCCTGCGTATTCCAGGTCTAGTGTGTTTACCAGCTTCGATCACATCGTCACTTACCATCAGGTGAGATAGTGGCCAACACTAGCCTGTCACAAATAAAAAAAAAAAAATAAAAAAAATAATCAAATTTGATATGGGGGTAGCTGACACACTGCATTAACACATAGTCTACTTTTTATCCCGGAACCGCGAATTCCGGGATAATATAAATGTAAAACAAAACATAAAACAAACGCATTCACACTCACAGCCCCACACTAAGTTCAAAGACTTGTATCGTGAGTGCTGGAAACATTTACGATCACACCCAGAACCTGAAGCACAAATCTCCCTCGGGAAGGAAGATTGTGCTCCTGCCGGGAATCGAACCCAGGACCCACGGCGTAAAGGGCAGAGACTTGTCCACCGCGCCAAATAAAATGATGTCCATTTCTATGTTCTTACTCTTAGCACAGATCATATATTTCAAAGCAGATTAAGAAACAATTAACCAATATCAGTACTAATTGTTACCTTAGAATATAGAATATTAGATAAATTAATATAGACAAAATTATATTTTTTCTTACCACAACAAAGACTAAGGATAAACGGTCGAGTTATGTAGAATGAACTCTCTGTACCTACTTGTACCTATTTAGTTTTATCAACATGTTTTACCGCATTTAATGTTGTCATATTTCCTCATAATTGAAATAATATTAAATAATGTATAACTGTCACATTCGACGAGTATTATTCCAGTTGTTTGCGATGCAACAAAGCGACAGTGTCACCGCTGTACACTTGTGCAAACAAAGTTGTATTATGAAAAAATAGACCCTTAGGAGAAAAGATTATCATATTTTGTCTTTACTTTTACTCAATAATAATCTTTGCTCCTGATTAAAGATATTTAAATAGATTTTGACGTGACACCATATTGAAATAGAAATATTATTACTGCCCAGGTAATAATAGATAATTGTAGTCGGCATAACATGCACTCTTTCTTAATCTTTTTGGAGGAAGAGTAAAGATAAAGATTATTTATTAATAATAATAAGTAATAAATTATTCCATTACCCATAAATCCATGATGTGAATAAAATTTGGCATGAGTTTGTATGACCGGCCGCTTGCAGACGTCAACCCTCCAATAAATTTGCTACTTCAAGTAAATCATGCAATCGATCTAAAGTCAAAAGTCAAAACGTTTATTGATTTACCAAAATGACCTAACGAGTTCTGTGTTAGGTTTAAAATTTAAATCGATACTTACGACGCTCACCAAAGTATCCTATGGCATAACACACACTATGGAACAATCATTAATAATTTCATAAACTGTACAACTAAAGACATCCTTTTCATGCATGCACAAAGTGAAAAATAAGGCAATACTGCAGTTAGCAACAGTGATTGGCGCGACAAGTTTTAATTTTAGAACAACAAGCCCAACAAGGGGACTTCATTCTGCCTTTTTGGGATGCCATGATGGTGGAGTTGGACGCAATTTTACGACTGTGATTGGTGATTCGAAACGTTCGGACAAACTGATCCATTCTTTGTAACAAAATGAGTTATTCTCGATCATGTATACCTAGGTCATATAATATGATCAAATGAGTTATCCTGTACATACATCCATCATGTATAATACCTAGGTCATATATGTACAGAGTGATCAAAGTGTACAGAGATTTTATTTAAAACAATCCGTATCTTTACATTTTAGAATTATCTGGTCAAGTTTTGTTACAAAGCTATTAATGGTTTACAAACATAATGGTAGGTACTTATATATGTGTGTATACACCCCCGTTTCACCGAATTATTTAAAATCTTCTCTATCTAAAGGTTGTCTTGAAGAGATCGCTTTTAGCGATAAGAACGCCGATTGTACACTATAATTTAAGTTTTGTTATTTTGAGTGATTTATGTAAGGTGTGACCATAAAGCGTTATCTATCTATCTATGTGCACCTATAAAAACTTATCGTATAACCTTTTCTTATTAACAGTAAAATACCGAAAATGAATCTTATCAATATTTAGAAATTTAAGTTTAGAATGGACATAGGTATTGAAATCGGTCATAAAATGATTACAAAACGTTTTCCTAAATAGTTTTTCATGTTTATTTTCTTGAATAGCAACAATGAAGAGCAAGCAACACTAAGAAAGCTTGCGTTGGGCGTGTGGGTGCATACATTATGGAGGCATGGGGCTGAATGCCTCATTGTGACTCGGAGTGCGTCGCCTTTTACGGAACCCATGGGACCATGTCTCGAGTAGGGTGAACATCTTGACTATAATAAAATTATAATGGTATATGTATACTTATGTATGCACTGCAGCAGCCACTACAGGCGGTAGTAGCTGGCTGTAGTACCTGTATTTTCACAATAGTTAAGGTGTACCCATAGTGCCTGCCTGTTGGCCTAGTTGGGTGAGCGTTCGCCTTCGGGTGTCGGGTTCGATTCCGGGCGGGAACACAAGTTTTCTCCTCAAGGGAAATTTGTGTTTCTGATTCTGGGCGTGATTGTGTGTATGATGTGAATGCTTTCGGTACCCAAAAACGGATTATAATATCAAAAGCTTCATCATAATACTAATAACAAATCAAGAAAATGTACAATTCTCAAATTGTAGGAGAGCATTTCGTGCGTTTTAGTTAATCCCAATGACTTTCATCACGGAATCAACGTTGCTAGATTAACGACCGGAGATTAGGTACAAACAGGTAAAAGTCAAATAAAACGATTAGAAAACTTCAAATGAAACGTATAACCATCAAATATGTATTATGCTGATGTTTTGGTGAACTGGCGAAAGTTTCTCGTAAATATTGCCGGTTATGTGCTCGTTACTATTGTAAATATGGTCCAGTAAATAGGCTCAGCATATTCTGTATGTTACGTAAGGAGCAATTTATACGAACTGAATTAATTTGCATTATTATTATGAGATTAACTTGTAAACGTGAAAGTATTTTTGAATAAAATGCTTAGCCTACATTTATATTTTCTTAGAATATAAATAAAACCTTTGTATATTTATAGTAACAAATATTGCCACGAAACCCGATACAGGCGTGTACTAGGTTTTTTTTGTATGTCGTGTGCTTATTCTTGTGACGACCCGACCTCTTAACGTGTGAGCTTTTTTTTTATGCAAAATAAGCAAGCATTTGACTAGGTACTCTCTCACCTGATGGAAAGTGACGATGCGGCCGAAGATGTGACATACTTTAGTATCAAATTAAATATAAAAATTAAATTCAAAGTTTTGCCTAATCTAGTTATGTTAACAATTATTGTTTATTTAGTTTTAATTGTTTTAGCAGAATAAATATAATAAGTACCTACATGAAAAAATATACGCAAAAAAAAATATATTTTCTCATGGACAGAAATTAAATACGTCACTCGGGTTTGGTTAAGTTCAGCTAGGCAAATATAAACATGAAGGAGGTATTAATAAAAAAAGTTTTTAGTACACTAGACAAAAGGAATAAACCCTCTTAATATCATAAGAGGGTTTATTCCTTTTGTCTTTCTTCTCGCTCGCACATTTCAATATCTATATACATAAAAGAAAGTCGTGTTAGTTACTCCACTTATAACTCAAGAACGGCTGAACCGATTTAGCTGAAAATTGGCAGGGAGGTAGTTTAGAGCCAGGAGAAGGACATAGGATACTTTTTAAGAACGTACATTTCTAGTCCAGTCATTTAGTATTTTTACTTGGAAAGTTTTCCGCAGCATTCGGCGCATCAGCATTCGGATTTTTGAATACTTCGATAACCTCGTTTAAATCTGGGTTTTTTTGAAGTACTTTAATTAATTTCATTTTTCCTTGATAAAATCAACTCACAAAATGCTCTACCACCTCTCAAATGTCACCTGATTAGCACCACCCGGGGACCACGTGCAGGGAGTCAGACTTAAGGAGTATCCTCCTACGGACGTGGGTGACTCGGCCCCTTTCTCTACCTCATGGTGGTGTGGAAATGAGTATTTCTGCCGAAATGTGTATTGAATTACACTTTACGGCGCTCCTACGCCGAAACTATAAATTTTAGGGAAAAAAAGATTATAACATAAATTGTAGGAAATTTTCTCTACTTTTATTGTGTATAGATATGTTTTTCCTGTAAAATGCGTGGGAAAGGAGTTATTATCAAAAAACTGCTTTTGGGCGCCATTTTTTCAATATGGCGGCGCGAGCGGCAAACATACGAGGTGGCAAAGTTGAAATTTGGAAAGAGCATATCAAAATCTATAAAATTACCAATTTTCAAAACTCCCGGAAAACTTTCCAGGTAACCTCTATTTTTTCGACCAAATGACTGTACTATTCTTTAAATTTTACACTTCGACATGCTTTCCATTTTCTCATACGTCACTCGGATTTGGTAAAGTACTAGGCAAACATAAACATGAAGGTTGTAATAATATAGTCACGTGACATTGTAACGCATGCCGGGTATGGCTTCCTAAATATGCACATTCATTGACTGTTAGGCGGAACGAAGGTCGCCGGGACAGCTAGTTTTTAATAAATACAATTAGCTACGTGTGCTTTCGAAAATGTTTTCAAAAATAACGAATTGTGCGAGCGAGAGAGAAGACAAAAGGAATAAACCCTCTTAAAACACTAGCCAGTACTAGGCAACCATAACCGTGAAAGAGGTATATAGGTTTTTTTTATGGCATTGCCACGCATGCTTGGTATAGCTAGTTACTAGGTATCATGTTTCATTTTTTTCTAGTATCGCAAAATTTGTTAACCGTAATAAAAACACAAGCTTGTACGTGAAAGGTAAACTTGTAAATGTGTAGTGCACGACTAGCAATTGATGGCGTCCCGGCGACAATGTCAAGGTCACGAACGCGTTCAACGATCGCTGGTCGTTGGCTGAATACGTTACCACATTAGCTCCATTACTTTTTTAATGCTGGCTTGTGTAGGCCCTTTACTTTTTGCTTTTGCAGCTGCGTGCAGTGTTTTTAAAAGCAGTTAGATTTGTTTTATAGAAGACAGGCATGATCAAGTTTTGCACTGAGTGACTTTAGTATTTTGGCTTATTTCAGTAAATAGAATGATATGGACATTATGAAAGAATAATGTAATCCTACTAAAATTATAAATCCGGAAGTTTGTGTGTAAGTATGTTTGTTCCTTCTTCACGATTTAACGGCTGAACGGATTTGGATGAAATTTGGAATGAACATAGCTTCTACCTAGGAATAACATATTTTTTATCTTGCGGGGCGCGGCTACCTAAGTATTATGAACTAGCTGCACCCCGCAGTTTTACCCGCGTAAGTCCCAGACCCGCGGGCATTCCGGGATAAAAAGTAGCTTATGTGTTAATCCAGGGTGTCAGCTATCACCACACCAAATTTCATCAAAATTGGTTCAGCTGTTTGAGTGTAAAGAAGTAACCAACATACACTCACAAATTTTTGCCTTTATAATGTTAATATGATTTGTGTTTTGTAACATTCACTTCTTACAGTTTTAATTGAAATTAATAACATTTTCCGTGTCATGTGAATCATATCAGGATACATTGAAATATTGTATTTTACTTACAATATATATTTAATTATCATTTAACGAATAAATGAAATCACAAACCAATATAACGAATGTCGTATAACAAGCTAGACTAGACAAAATTTAATGATCTAACCTAAATACGTGTACATGTCCACTGGACGCATTTCTCAGTATATTAATGGAAATAGGACGAGTGCATCTAGTGGTATGCAAATGTATTCGAATATTATATGAGACAGCGTTGAAATTTTGACGTTTAATATCCGAGCAATTCTGCGAAAATGGGCACCTATACAACATAAATCTGACAATATTTTATATTACACATATTATTTAAATAAAATGTAGCTATGATGGGTGTTACGCAGCTACACGTTGTGTTGACAAATTAAAAGTAAGAAAAGTTAGTCTTACAATGGAAAAACAAACCAGTATATGGTGTCACACGTCCTATATAAGATTAATAATAAGTTACTTGTTAAAAACTTTTTTAAAGACAAGATTTTAGAAGTCCGCCATATTGGATTTAAAGTGACGTCGCTTTATTTTTCGAGCTATTCTCAGCAAGCCCTTTCATTTGATTCCCCTTTTTTTAGGATTGCATTAAAAATTACTTGTCGGCCATTTTGGGTGTTCCGCCATGTTGGATTTAGAATGACGTCACACAACTAACCATGCATTGTCATCTAAACTAAACGTAAATACAAAATTTCAGCTCAATCGGTTGAAGATATCTGCTTCAAAATTGAGTTGCAAGATTCCACCCGGACAAACGTACATATAAACATTGCAAGTTAAATAAAAACTTGTAAAAAGAAAAGGATAATTTCGTCGCTTAAATCGGGGCTTGGATAGCTCAGCGGGAGTCACAAGGTCATGACATACAATGACTGCGAGTTCAAACTAAGCTCCAAGATATATTTCTCCTAATTGTATTAACTAATTTAGTTTAGTGCTGTTTATAGCTACTTCTAGAAACAAAAATGCAAATATTATTATCCATAAAGGTGTAGACCAGGTATTATGTATAAGTAAATGTCCAGAAAGTAAGGAACATAATTATATTTCTGTAACAAACTTGTGGGTTCACTTAATCCATCCCATGCTTGTTTAACGCCAGCTGGCTTAACTACATAGTTAGTGGTTGTTAACTATTAATAGCACAGCTGTTTTCTAGTTAAGTGTGACTAAATAGGGAAGCTGTGATTTTTGTTCCTTTATGAAACTTTCGCGTTGACCTTCATCCTTCTAGCTAGCTGACTCACATGATCAGGGCATTGTAACGGAAGGTATTTTATCTGATTGCATTTGATGTGTGGGAAATACATCATAATATTGTAATCTAATTGTTGTTACTAACAACGATGAACTGCCTGATAAATTGATAATTAATTCAATGTTTACCTGGACATTATACGAAGAATAATAATATCCCTATTGTTATTCTCAGTCGCACACACCCCGTATCAGATATGCTTATGAAGTAGCCCGTATGATATTATTTTAATACTTTGCTGCTGAGCCTTTTCCGAAGAATGTGAGAAAAGAGTACAATATGGGATTCTTCAAGTCGCGAGTGAATAGGTACCTTCTAGGCAAACTTGCTCTATCGTCGACCACATCGTCGCTTACCATCAGGTGAGATAGTGGTCAAAAGTTTGCCTACCTTGAAAAAAATAAAGAATTACATATAAATTATATGTAATTCTTTTTTGGCTGTGAGTATATTATATGATATAATAAATGCGTTCATATACTCACAGCCCCACACTTAGTTCGATGACTTGTGTCATAGGTGCCGAAAACATTCACAACACAACACAACCTCACCCCGAACCAGAAACACAGAACTCCCTTGGGGAGAAAAAATATGTTCCCAACGGCAATCGAACCCGATACCCGCTGCATAGAACGCGTCCTTTACTACTCCAGGGAGCAGTTATACCAAAGCTTCCGTTTTCCCTCTCCCTATTAGATTGATATTTATAGCTACACCTACACGTTTTTGCACATCACCTCGGTTTTCAGCAGTGTGGAGAGTACAGGTATTTTGACCCGTCTGTCTGTCACTCTGTCACGTTACGCACTGGGAGAGAACTTGTTAACAATTATTTGATTCACTCCCGTGACTATGGAATTGAAAGTCGCTTTATTGTTCTTAATTATTAGATTTCTGGTAATAACCAACTTAAAATACCACACTGTAACTATGTAGTTAAAATTGTAGATTTAGAAAATAGAGGCAAAAAGAATTAAAGATTCTTTTAAACTTTACTTTTATTTTTTGCCTCTATTTTCTCTTTACTTTATCTTAGTACTTCATATTATTTTCAATAATGACATTTATATATTTATTTTTAAAGCTAATTTTTATAGGATTATTATTGTCGATTTTTGTTTATAGTGATTTTATGGATCATGTCTGAAATCTAAGGGCCAATTACCATATACCTACAACTAAACTAAAACTGTATACATCTATACAGCAAAGACCTAAGTCACCTACTTTTTTAGCATTTACAATATGCATGTCTGCGATAAATTGATTAATTAATAATAAGTCTTTGCTCGATTTATCGGCCCCGAAATCACGCTTCCGTGCCTTAACCCCCTACTAAATTTCATGAAAATCGTTGGAGCCATATCCGAGATTCACATTTTATACATATATGTATATATACAAGAATTGCTCTTTTAAATATATTAGATTATATACTCAATATAAGTGTACGCTGAAATTCTATTAAAAGCATTTTATTATTTAATAATAATCAATTTGAAATCATTATCGTGTAATATGAATTTAAAGAATTTAAATGTGGTTCTGGTTGTGATTATGAGTGTGATGTGATTTCCGGCACCCACGGCACAAGTAATTGAAATTAGTGTGGGGCTGTGAGTGTGACAGTGTTATATAGATATATTTCCAGACAGAATCTATATTCTTGTCCTGTGGCGCCGCATCAATCAGAGCTAACCACAACAAGCCGCAACGGCGGCTATCTTCTTATCTCGCATGTCTCAGTTTATTGATGCGTGACTCACTCTAACATTATAAGTTATTGTCGTTCATTACACAGTTAACTGACCTATTCTAACCAGCGTTTTGCGATTTAAAAAAAAAACATGTCTTATATTAAATTTTATGGTCAATTTTGCTGTAACGAGATGTGATTGATTGTAAATTGTAGCAGATTGATTGTAGTCAACCTCATATAGCTCTTAGTCAGGCACCACACTCACAGCCATATTAGCTGTAATGGTGATTAAACTATATGTAACTAAATCAAATCGCATATCTTAGACGAGCCTTGCATAAATGCGTTAACGATATAAGTGTAAAAAAGCAGGGGTGGCGTAAAGACACGTGATAGAAGTAAATCTTTTGTATTACAGGGAAATATTTAAATTTTTCATCAGTGTTTACAACCAACCACTTTTCATCACACAAAAAAGTTGCGGATTAAAATTTCAATATCCTCCCATAAAAAGTTTCACTTCAAAAAGGTGCCTTTTATCTCACCTGTTAGTAAATACTCGTTTAAAATATTCAAAATAACTAATAAACACAAGAAGTAGTTAGTAGTTGTAATATATTTTTAACCATTTCATAATTGCATAATTTGCAGTTATTGTAATATTCGCCTCACTGACGAAATATTAGCTGTCAACATTGAGAGAAGAACATATACATCGCTGGCAGTCAATAATATCAGAAAAATACAACAGAGATAGCTTACAGCCCCATGTGTACTGGGACGTCAATCATGAACCATAAATCCAGTGACAACCTTGTGTTCCGGTCAGCGCGGTAACAGCTCATTGTCTTCGCCACTTCGGCGGTAGGTAGGTTACTCGAGTGTTATTCGCTGCGAGATGGCGAGGTCGTCGACCGACTCAACGGTCGACACTCGCGTGTTCCAAGGTGCTTCATTCGCACCACCTTTACTATTACACTTATCCAGTAATATATTTTCAGTCAAATTATATGCTTATCGTATAGACTAGTGGGCAGTCCTAGTGTCTAGATTTTTCAGGCCACCTGAAGGCACGGAGACACAGTTGGAAATCCCACTAAACGTCACCCATCCAAGCACTGGTCTGACTGAACATTGATTAAGCAAGCAAGCAAGTAAAATAACAGGACTCAAATAGATTTAACATCTAATTTATCATGGTGACGAGCGCATTGCTTTGCCACACGCTAGATTAATTATTATTTCAAGTCAATACTCTAGGTGGGACTGAGCTGTAATCGGCAAGCGTGATGCTTACCACTAGGGGAACGTCTCGTCTCCCAATTACACAAAAAGAATGTTACCCTATGCCCTATAGTCCCTATACCCATTTATGTGCTAGCTACCACGATAAACCACAACAAGAACGAGGTGGCCGATGTCGCGGTTACTCAAATCTTAATGTAGATATCTAGAATTGATTAGAGCTAAAACAGCCTCTCTTCACTCAGGTGAGTAGTGGTCAAACGCTAAGTCATCAAAAAAAATAGGTACCTACTTAATAACTCATTGACTAAATTAAAGCTTACTCAATTCTTCGATGCCATTCTAGGCCTAGCGTATTATCCAATTTCGACCACATAGTCACTCTCCAACATCTGGTAAGATAGTGACCAAGTGTCACTACGTCACTGCTAGTTAGCGTTGTTTTTTTTTCTTGCGAGGAACCCCAATTTTTTTTACTGACGGATATCAAAACGAGAACCGGTTATTTGCGTGTCTGATTTTTGATAGCTCAAAAAGCCCGGCAGGTGTCAATTGAACTACGGAAATGTCCTACTGCTACATATTCATAGCAAACTAATGCCTCAGTCTAGAATGTAGGTCGAGAATTTGATACTGACTTTCTGAGATCACCCGCATACTTGCCTAACCGTTAACTTCAATAACTAAAATCTGAATGGTTCTTTTATTCATGTTTGCTTTTTTTAGGAACAGTTTTTTGCTAATAATTTCGCGAGTAACTGTATAGCGATATCTAGGTCGAAAAATTTAACAATTTACACATTAGATAGAATGTCATTTTACCATCACAGCATCTTTTGGTAGTGGCGTGTTTTAGGTAACCCAGAGTTAGAAAGAAAATTATAAAAAAAGCCTATCATGAGCTATAATAATAATTGAAACGCAAGTAAAGCTTAAAAACCGACTTCATCGCTTATATTTCGGTTTTGGCTTGACCGATTTCGATAAAATTTATATAGGACCACCTCTGATACTCTACCAAACAAAAAATAACATCAAAATCGATTCATAATTGGCGGAGATATCGCGTAATATACAAAAAAAAACATAGTCGAATTGAGAATCTCCTATTTTGAAGTCGGTTGAAAAATAACAAAGAAAAACAGAATATTAGTAAGTGATAATTAAACTGCACGCTTCGTTAGTTGGGTGCGTATTCGCCGTTTAATCAGCGTATATCGGGTTTGATTACGGTGGAAATACAAGTTTTAATTTTTGTTTGGGAATGTGTGCTTCTGGTTCTGAGTAAGTGTATGATGTCAATGTTTCCGATACCGATGACACGTCTTCAAACTTAGTGTAGGGATGTGCGAGTGCGAAAGAATATTTTTTGTATGCTATTGGTTTTCATATGTCCTAACCACAGACAATCCTCAGTGTTCTGCAACTACCGTTGTCGGTACCGGTCGGACGAGCCCGCGCCGCCAACAATACTTGTACAGTAGTATTTTGAGATTGCTCTCATATCAATCAAACCGGTTGCCGAATGCTGACCGAAATCAGACGACCTTCCGGGAAAGGTATGGCATTTGGTAAAAGAATGAGAGCGGTCAGCAAGTTACAATAATATACCGAATACACATAATATTTAATAAGCAAGGATTATAAAATGGTTAGGATTCTATTTAAACGCTTTCACACTCACAGCCCCACACTAAGTTCAATTACTTATGTCGGGGTTGCGTAAACCACAACAAAGGTTCACCACACACACAATCATACCCAGAAATAGAAACACAAATTTCTCTTGTGAAGAAAACTTGTGATCCCACCGGCAATCGAACCGGATACCCCTGCCGGACGCGTATCTAAGCCAATGGTCAGCTCAAATCACGTTATTAGTACTTCATGCGGTATTGTAAGGTTATCTGTTCAGGTTCATAAAAAATCTGAATATGAAACTATAGTCTTGAATCCTAGGTTATCTATATTTTCATCTAGTCTGGCCTGGTTTATGTTGAGAGCAACAACTAACAAACGAAGCATCGGTGGAGAGTGAGCCAAGAACTGGACCGGCCACTCGCCTACGCAGTCTCACAGATTAAATAATAGTACTGGAGTATTCCATGCAGTTTATTTCATGAAGGCAAATTCTCATTTTGATAAATACAGTATACAGGAAAGTTGATAGTGCGAACAAAAATCGCTCTTCGTAAGTCTAGGCATTCAAGTTGAATGCACTCAGTTGTATATATTACACGCTGAGATAAAAAAGCTGCGTAAGAAACGCAAAGTAAGTATTATGGTTCAGTAAACCGAACAGGCAATATCTTACAACTATAAATAGCATGATTCGTTTGAAAAATGAGCAATGGAAAATTCATATAGTTGAATGAATGAATGAATGATTTATTAAATTTTAACTTACTTAGTCTAACATTTACAAGTATATTTAGCATTTTTTTTCACAGATAATGGCAATATTACAGACTTGTAGACATTTATACCCAAACTAGGAAATTCCTGTGTAATGGCATATAAATGACCTCCGCCGGATATATTACTTAAGTAACAGAAATGTAAAGTTAAAACTAGCGTTTGTGTAACTTTACATATCTATGACTGTGACTATAATTGTTAGAAAAATTTAGTGGAGTAACAATGAAAATATTAATTAAGATAACTTAGCCCAAACTATGATCTAATACAGTTTAACAACAGCAATTTGTATTTTATACATAAGTGTCCAAATATCAATTTACCGTTAGGTTCTAGAGACTATTTAATTATTTTTGTAATAGGTTAGGTACACAATGTTAAATATTAGGATTTTTCTTATACAATACACTTATTAATAGTACTAATATGACAAATTTAGAATGGTAAGGTAGCTATTCAGTTCGGATTATTACTAGGGTCTTTTTAGTATATAAAAGATTATATTTAGAATTTAAATTTAAAAATTTAATAGTTGCAACAGAACTACGATCATCGCGTCTCAGTACGTGAAAGAAACGACAAAAATGCTGCTGATCTCTTAAAACCAGTGTTGAAAAGTGTTTTTTGAGGCTTGACGTAGTAATCAATCACATTCACAGTCCTAACACTAAGTTCTATGACTTGTGTCGTGGATGCCGGAAACATTCATATCACACACAATCATAACCACCACCAGAAACACAAATTTTCTAGGATGAGAAAACTTGTGTTCTTGCCGAGGATCGAACCCAATACCCTTGCTTAGAAGGCAAACGCGCACCCAACTAAACCTACTACATATAACGTATTGTGCCTACATAAGTTGCACGGTCCTTAGAGATAGGACCTGTTTATTTATAAAGCATGTTGGAAATCTAAATATATATAACTCAAAGGTGACTGACTGACTGACTGACATAGTGATCTATCAACGCACAGCCCTAACAACTGGACGGATCGGGCTGAAATTTGGCATGCAGGTAGATGTTATGACGTAGGCATCCGCTAAGAAAGGATTTTGATTAATTCTACCCCCAAGGGGATAAAATAGGGGATGAAAGCTTGTATGAAACTTTGTCAATTTTAAATTAATACTTCTTAACGCGAGCGAAGCCGCGGGCAAAAGCTTGTATAAACATAAAGCTTAAAGGCGTAGCGGGCGAAGACCTCCGGCCGAGCTTTCAGCTTGATTGATAAGCTTATTAATAGCATTCGCGTCAATCACTGATAAGGGGTCAACAACGTCGTAGACGGTAAATACGAATTAAATATACTGGTTACTTTGGTGATTTGTGAAATTATTTCGTATATTCTGCGCTAGTAAGTTGATATTCCTGCTTCGATAGTAAATAGGTACAATAGTGTTTGTGGTATCGAATACCATATATAAGTGCTGAGGTCATACCGTCACCTGGAATATCGTACGAGGATAATACATGCGATGAAACTAACTATTAAACATAAAATTACATAAACGCTATCTCACTCACAGCCCCACTCTAAGGTCCGATGACTTGTGTCGTAGATGCCGGAAACATTCACATGATGTGTGATATGCACGCACAAGCACACCCAGAAACACTTATTTTCCTTGGGAAGAAAACTTTTTCCCGCCAGGAATCGAACCCGATACCCCTGTTTAGAAGGCGAACGCTCACCTAACTAAGCCAACGGGCAGTTCAATAATTTTAGACAGAGATTGAGCATTGCCATTTAACGTGGCAATGCTGCCATAATTTAGAGTACTTTGCCAACTGGCAGCGGTCTACTAGATTAAGTTTTGTACATATTTATATCTAGTTATAGTTATTTATGGTTAGTTTTAAAAATAAATTTACTGTAATTTATTATTTAGTTCAGACATTGAATATATAATATATCAGTATCGGTCTGTCCATTTGAGATGTCCTCGATTCCATTGTAGACAAAAAGCGTTTTCAAGAAAACACTAGTCCGGAGGATATAAAAAGTATTCTTTGTTTAAACTACAAATATCGACCTGAAGCTCTAAGAGAAAACATATGAGGTTTGTATGTATCTATTATATGATACTGCTAAGAAACTTTGGTCAAATAAATACGTATTCAAAATCAAAATTGTTTGTTCACATGAGCTCCAAAGAGACTTATGAAAGTTAATAACTCTACTGCCAGAACCGCAAAAATTACAACCATCTCGAGGTGAACCAGCAAGAAACTATATGCAAAGTATCATCATAGTAGAAATATATATATATTTCTACTATAGTATCATGTACTTACATCACATCTTAAGCGATACGTTTTCTCTCTATCGTAATACGTTTATATTTATGCATATCTTACGAGTATTTTTGCCTTCTCCATATTCCGCATCACAACTCACAACACATTCGCGACTGCGTCAAGGATATTGAACTTGTGTTACCTCCTGCTAAGATGTGAGCACGTGTTTTCTCTCACTTTATTTATTTTGGCCTAATTTATGCAATTAAAATTTTTACAGACTGTAAAAACTGACCTGATTAGGTTACCGCTTCATCGATGGGGGTCGAAAGTGGTTAGAACATTTGTTATTTGTAATATACGTATTTATTCGTAAATATTAGAAATGGAAAGATATAGCACGCTGTACATAGATACCGAGACCGTTGCTTCAGTAGGTGTAGTCAGTATTTAAGTATAGTAAAGTAAATATTGCTCGCAATAGTCTTTAGGAATTATTAGATAAAAATACTGAAGATATTTTTTTAATTGTTATTGTACCTACGAATAAGTTTATTTGTAGAGTTTTACTTATGTCAATTATATTTTAGTGAAAGAGTTCAATCAAATATACATGCACTTCAATAATATAATATACTTATTTGATCCAATCATCAATTTAATTGTTAAAAATAATTTATTTGTATATATGTATATTTTTCTAGTAGGGCCTTTCTATTGCGAACTGTAAGCGAGCAAGCTTTCTATAGATACGTAACTCAAGTGTTCAACATAATTATCATCAAAATAAAAAAATCTAAATCGTTTAATCACATGGACCCAAAAGAGGTACTCATAAAAGTTAATGGCTCAACTGCCAGATTCGCAAAATTACTGCTTAGGAAGAAACTCGGCGGCGCATTTTCTACCGACTTCACAAAAAAAGTAATCAAGTCGACTGTATTTTTTTTTATATTTGTTACCTCATAACTTTGTTGCACGTGAACCGATTCTGATTTTATTTTTGTTTGAAAGATGTTGCTTTCCAATTGGTCCCATTTAAATTTGATCAAGATCTGATCAGAAGTTCTTGAAATATCGTCAAAAATGCGTGTTTAGGACATCTCATCTGATAAAAGTTCCGAAGATAAAAAGGTGAATTCGGTTTTTTTAAGCTTTGCTTGCGTTTAATTATTATTACTATTTTTTTAAGAATTTTTAAATTCATTGGGAGTCTTCAAGTCAAGAATATGTATCTTCTAGACAAGCATGCTACATCTTCGGCCGCATCTTCGTTTTCCATCAGGTGAGATAGTAGTCAAATGCTTGGCTTGCCCATCAAGCATAAAAAATAAGATGACTAATAACAAGAATTATATTAACCTAGGTAGATATATCTACATTATGTAGTCTCCAGAAAGCGCCAATTAGATAAATAATGTTATCAAAGCAGTTTCAGATTCTGTTTATATTGCGTACAGGGTTAATAAGCATAAAAATGTGAGTATGACTCACCTAGTCGAGACTATTGCTAGGGTACCTACCTACATAATTATGTTCTATAGCTTTTCTGCGTCGAGGTTGATATACGCTTCTGAAGGCTGCGGTCGTTTCATATATCTATAACTTAGTTAATACATAAATATTACGTGTATATACGATATGATGTGTATAGAAACTAGGATACATCTTTTAAATGTTAAGATATTCAACAAATTACTGATTTCCTTGATTCAAGATTCAGGTGTTTGTAACCAAAACTTGATATAAGTTTTTGTTTTGGAACATGTGTCGTCATAATGCAGATTTATCTCTGGGACCTGTCTTATCTACGTAGTTTGTTATTTTTTTCTTATTGATCAAATAGCATTAATGAATTAGATATAATGAGTTATTCATACTTATATAATTTCCATCAACGACATATTATGGTATATGTAAGTAAGTTATTTAGATGTCGAATGTTGTCAAAGATTTATAAAATTTAAGATAGGCAAACGTTTGACCGCTATCTCACCTGATGGTAAGTGACGATGCCGACGATTAAACACGTTTGCCCAGAAGAAGCCTATTTATTAGATTGACCACGCTTAATGGCAAATTGATTCACTTTAGAGACAAGAAAGCGCACGAGGTTGGTGAGTATCCTATATATGTACAAATGGTTCGGGACTCAAAATCCATAAAAAGGTATTTTTTTATGTGATTGAGAGACAAGACGAATAAGTCATTCGCCTGATGATAAGGGCGCTATGATAGGTATATGCCACTGCGCACCACGAAATAGTAGACATCGCTCCACGAGCACTTTTTCTGACTCCGTCAGCTTGCATTACAGTTCAGGTCAAAATCGCGCTTCAAAGCTCTTTGCTCGTCACCCAGAGACATTAAATGTTAAATCACATTATGCCCTGTAAATTTACTAGATACATAACCCTTCAATCCGAAATACAGTAATGATTGTGTGTTCCTTACTGTTTAGCCATTGGCGCAGTTGGGTATTGGTATAGTAACTTACATGGCATTAATACAACGTATTGTATTCGATTTAACTTCCTCAGGGAAATAATACAAGGAATACCACATAACCGTGCATTGAGTCACCACAAGCCACCCCTAAAAGGCAAACGCAGCGATCCATATTCAACAAATGCCTATTTAATATTATTTACTGCCATTCTCGTATCGAATTAACATTTAACATCGTCGTTAACCATTCCTGGCTATATTAATTTCCTGTTTTATTCACCTTTATGTGAGACCTTTATAGGCGGCAATAGTTAGTATTCTTTGCGATCGTATCCCGCGCCTTGCGTGGACCTTCACGGGTGATGCCATGGTCGGATGCCATGCCTATCCTGCCATAGACACGCCTTGACCCGGCCTCGATTTAATCTGGTTAATTACGAACAGCCTATTTGTATTTTGATCAATCTTTCTATAGGCTCAATGGGTATCAATCCATTCATCTTTGAAAGAGCTCGTGAGTTTATATTCCCCAACGTATTTAAATTTATTTACTTTAAATAAGATCGCCGTGTTGTAAGCCATAATAGATATACTCGGTTCAAATTCGATACGCATTTTTTCTATAGGTATGGTTAATTGTAATGCTGTTTAGTTTAGACAAATAAATGTTTATGGAAATTGTGTTATTCAGTCATATCTAAAGGAAGACAAGAGCAGCTTAAATAGATCGCATAGACCTTTCACGACTTGAATGTATTTCTTCTTATATCTACGTGCCATAACAGAATACTTACCTGAAAAACTTACGTCTAAAATGACGTGACATCATCGGACGAACTGTTGCTGGATAGTAACATTGACGGGAGTGCCTTTGACCTTCGACCTTATCACCGTGACGGATGGCTCCGAGGCCTAGCCATAGCGTCACGTAGTGGATCACCTATTGAATTTTTTTTGATGGCAAGTCAAATTAATGGTGTAAACAGATTCGTTATTGATAATAAAACATGGCTGATTAGTGTATTTGATCTAGTTTGACAACTTAATCATTATTGTCAGTTTGTAACTGATATCTAGAATTGAAGTTATTAAACTATACAATGAAAATTCTTCACATTTTAAATTGGATCGATCCAAATCATGAATCCAAATACTTTTGATATGTCTTTCAACAGTATTAATGCTTTGGTAAACTAATTCTGACTAGTTTATCAATTTATGTCATCATCAGGATAATATTCGAAATAGAGCTATTTCCTTCCCCCACTGAGTGGGCCAGTACACCATGAATTCACTTTCTTATGACCGGACAAACCTTTACTACATGTATAAACACTGAAATAAGAATCTTTGTCTCAAAATTCTAGCACTAAATATGCCTTAAACTGTCTAATCGTATCTTATATGGGTATAAAAAGCTGTAAAATGTTAAGGTCGTAGGCAGCATCTCCACAATCCAGACTTGCATCTCAGAAGACGTTACTTGAAAATGCCTCGGGAATCGAAATAGAGCCGGATAGACAAGACAGACAGACAAACGACCTTAGGGGCATATTATATGAGATATACTGCATTTAAATATTAAACTGGTCTGCGAAATTACCATGCGGATTGGCTCTTCGAGCGATACACGCAGTAAATAATGATTGCAGCGGATGTTTTAAGTTCTGATATTATTCTTTTTAATATATCAGTACCTACCTTTTTATTATATATTCGGACTCATTGACGAAGCGGACGTAAAAGGTTGCTCTTTCATCAGCAGCAACGCAACGTTTCCAAAGTCTACACACCTCGAAAAAAAGCTAATCATTAGGTATTTTCAGTCAGTACATTTATCTGACGACAAATTAATTCCGTAGTTTGTTATCATCAGCCAGGGATTGCTGGAAGCCGCGGTCTCCACCACCAATTACTTTACCCACTAAGAATCCTAATGAGGCGCAGCGATCTATTGTTCTTCCACCATTATCATTTGACAAATGAACCGTGGACGTCTCTCCGGGCAGACTTGATTTATCCTCAAGCTTTTTTCTCTAATACCGAGGCAAATGAACTGTTCTGTAGAATGCTCTCATAATTCCACGGTTGTCATCGTTTTAAATTGATTCTCTCGGTGCTGCCGAAATTGGCGAGATGTTTCTGCGGTCTTGGGAAAACTGGGCGTGTAATTGGATTAGTAATGGGTAAATAAGAAATGTACACAGAATTAACTATTTGGTGTCTGCTATAATTAATAGGGAGAGAATGACGTTGCGAAAAATTTGTTATAATTAAAATTGATTAAAAAGGAGTTCATTTGTTTTCCTTTTTATGATTACTTGGCTAGTATCAGCGTCTGTTAAAGATTAATCAAAGAAAGTATCAAGGAAAGTAGCACGTTAGGCCTAGAATAGAATCCGGCTATAAGTTCCCTAAATCTCCGTTTTCCTTACCAGCGGGGACGGTTAATTGTGATTCCTCTGCCAAATTATCAATATATAGTTTTCCTCATAACCAGTGACGCCGCAGAGGCTGCACACAGTAGCATGTAGTCCGCTATAACATAAAGATAGGATTTGTTCTTGAGGATCATCTACTGACTCCTGATGCGATGGTAGTTAGCCAATGTGTAGCTGCAGATGCCCTGTTTTGGTCCTAAATGATCCTTTATTGGGGGTTGGTATCTAAGGTAAGGTAGTGTTGCTAGTAGGCATTGACGAAGAGTATTGGTTGAACGTTTTTATTGTTTTATTTGATTAGTTTTAATTATTTTTTACTTAATGAGTAGCTTAGTCATTAGGTGACTAGGTACTTCTGCTAAGTTTGTGGTCTAGTTACCTAAGTTAGGTGTACACACAACATCACCATTCTTATTGAATTTAGGATATTTAGCATGCTGTTACTCCTCTAGCATCACTAAATCAAGGCTGTATCTTTCCAGGTCAAAATGAACGGTCTGAACGGTCACAGCAACGGCGATGTGAACGGCGCCGGCGACATCATCACGCAGAACCAGCAGCGCGGCTGGTGGACCATCGGGCTCATCAACTCGCGGTACCGCTACCTCACGGCCGAGACCTTCGGCTTCAAGATCAACGCCAACGGCACCAGCCTCAAGAAGAAGCAGATCTGGACGCTCGAGCCGGCCTCGGGCAATGCTAATGACAGTGAGTATATTCTTTTGTTATTGAACTGCCCGTTGGCATAGTTGGTTGCGCGCCTGCCATCTGATCAGGGGATATGGGGTTCATAGGAACATATATTTTTTTTACCCAATGGAAATTTGTGTTTTTTTGTGGAAGGCAAGAATTTGACCACTATCTTACATGGTAGAAAGTGACGATGCGGCCAAAGATATAAAATGCTTGATGTGAAATGCGTTTCTGGCTATCATTATATATTATTCATCTTTGAACTTAATGTGGAGTGTGTATGTGTATGAGGGTCCGTCCGTCCGTCTGTCACAGAAATTTAGCGTCTAAACCATACAAGTTCCAATTCTCAGAGAATACGAAATGTGTTCGGAACTCAATTATCTTCGACCACATCGTCACCATCAGGTGAGATGGTTGTGACCACGTGATATAGTGGCTAGAGTGTGCCCTAGTTTATCCCAAATAGAAACAGATCTAATGCAAATTCGTCATCCCCAGTGAAACATTGATGCCAAAGGAGATGTTTCATTTTGGGCCAGCACTATGTACCATACATAGAAAAATAGGGAAAAAATATTGCATTTACTTAAAAATACAAATAAATTAATCTGCAGAACCCTCAAATTATTATTTTTAAATATGTAACCCTAGGGGCAGTCATGACAAGAAGATACTGAATGTCTCTCTGTTCTAAGTTTCAATCGAGTAACATATTCTATAGTCCTATTATAATTATGATGAAACCCAAATATTTTAGAATTGATATGTTGTTTACAATAAATTATCAATGACACGTCAAAATGACAGTTCAATATTGTCGCAATCCGCCATTTCTAATTGTGTTGTGTTGCTATCAATGTACCAATATATTTTAAACTAGCTGCGCCCCGCGGTTTCACCCGCGTTGATAATGATGAAAAGTGATGATGATGATGATGATGAAAAATAGATGTTGGCCGATTCTCATAGATACCGGATAAGCACAAAAAATTTCATCAAAATCGGTCAAGCCGTTTCGGAGGAGTATGGCAACGAAAACTGTGACACGAGAATTTTATATATAAGATGTACATTAAAACGAAATAAAAGTAAAGAAAATAAACATTAAAAGACGGTTACAATATTGTATAGCTATAGCCCAGGCTCCTTCAATTTTGAAACATCTCCGTTACATTTGTACCATTATCGCACTATAACACACTATTTGCATAATCATTGTTACTATTATAGATTTACAGTAATAAATTTGCATTACAACCATTTTTATATCCAATTCCTCAGCTGACATCGCCTGCAAAAAACACATGGTACTTGCCAAAATGCATTTGTGAACGCACCCCTGCCCCCACTAATTGAGGCGAGACCTCCCCTAGCTCTCGAGCCCCTCAATTACGACAGGGGTACAAACGTTTATTCAGGGGATGTAGAATACCTATTTAGCACGTGAAGATGTGTAGGTATGTTGATCAATCGTTAATATAATTGTGGCCACGAGTGGAATTAAACTAAAGCCCAATAGAATTGAAGGCTGGAAGAGATAATAAGAAACTTGATATACAACGCGCCCTGTACGCGCCTCTCTCGGGCGCGGGCGCTTTGTATATCTTTTTACACTAGAGCCTATACAAAACGTCGGCATAGCGAGAAGAGTCCCTTAGGCGCCATTTAAATTCAATTTATTATATATTTAAACATGCATAAAACAAATTTATTTTTAAACAAGATTTACAATATAAATATTTCGTTTAGTTTTAGGAAATATAGGCAATTGGCCCGTACATGGTTTAAGTTATAAAAAGAAATAAAAAAGGTTATAGATAATTAGAATTAAGACCATCTTTAATTTTCGGAAAAGTGCAGTGTATAATATAATGTTAAATTATAGTTTTGTAACATCATGAAAATGTATACAGAATAAAACTAATAACATAGTTGGATAATATAATAATAATGTCAAAACTATTATATGGTTTGACTTTATTAGTGAGTAGCAAATTAAAAGCCCCAGTCAAATATATTGCAAACTAGCCGTGCCCCGCGGCTTCGCCCGCTATTATCAAGTTAAAAAGTAGCCTATGTGTTAATCCTAGGTATAATCTATGTACATTCCAAATTTCATCCAAATCCGTTCAGCCGTTAAAGCGTGAAGAGGGAACAAACATACATACACACTTACACACAAACTTTCGGATTTATAATATTAGTAGGATTACAATTATTATGAAATGGCGGATGACAAATTTAATTCTTAAACACTGATGCTCACAATAAAATAATAAATACACACACAGCTTCTTGTAATGTATGATCGGTCGACTCTATATAGGCTTCCTAACAGCTTTATGGTGTTATCCACAATAGTAAACGTTTTATAATGATTCTGAATTGCCCATCAATTTCCTATTAACACATTTAATAGAAGACTATTAGGTTCTGCAGTTATTGATTTCAGATTTATTGAAATACCTATTTATATTACACTAGCATCCCGCTCCGGCTTCGCGCGGGTTCAATTCCCGGTAGGCTCCAATATTATTCTTGCATTATTCTGTACAATACTATACAATATTTCTTTACTGAACACCATAATATAGGTACTACCTTAGTACTAGGTACCGACCGTAAGTGTAGTACTTACGTTAAATACATATTTCTATCATACACAGACCCTTACATTTTTCGGTTGCCTAGAATACTCACAAAACCGGTTTTATGCGACTGCGTGTTTATCAGCTTATGTATGTATGTTTGTTCCTTTGTGGCTCTCTAGAGACCAAACGCGTGGGACGATTTTGCTGACCTTACCTCAATCGATTTGTCTTAATCGAGTGTCACGATAAAAAAAAGATCATTGAATAGATATTTGAAAATCGTATTATTATTAAGGTTGTCTTCATCATTTTTAATTTTGTATGACCGTTTAGGATCTATAACGAATCAAAAGTTAGGTTAAATTTTAAGATACGTAGTACGTAAGTACCGTTCTCGCTAAGAATATTACACATACAGTATTTATATAATCGCATAATAAGTCTTATTAACGAATAATTAAACGCAAGCAAAGCTTAAAAAAAACGATAAAACGTCACCTAACATGAGAAACATTTCGTGATACATTCGTCATAATCCGTTGTATGTTCAATAACTCATTTGACACATTTACAGTCGGTTTTTTTGATTTATTAATTTATTTCTTTATTGCTGTGTTTTGTCGTACAAAAAGATTATTATGTGAATAGACAGACATGTTCCTTGTGTAGTAATACAAAATAGAGATACTTATTATATACTTATTCCGTACAGGCAGCATCCTAACATTCCCATTCACAAAATAATATCAACGTCAGGACAGACTTGTTTCTATTGAGCTTTGTTGAAGGCTGTTTCCCTTCAACGTTGTTATCTCAGGGGATGTCTGGTGACCGACGACAGGCCGGAGCGTCGCGTGGCGTCGGATCCGGTGCGGCGTTTGGGCGGGTTGTGATTGAGTTTACTTTAATGTGGTGGGTGCGATATATAAAATATGAATGGCTGACTGGTTGTTGTGCTGTAGGCAATTTTATATCATTTGGATGTATAATGTTTAATGGCAATTTTCCAGATATTTAGCTTCTGAAATTTATATCTGTATTTTTGTTATAAATCTGTTGATATGTAAATAAATTTAATGTTCGTTATTGAATTTGGTCTTCTATTTTATTTTATTTACTTATTAGTTCTTAATAAAGTTCTATGTACAGTATGATGTTCATCACATAACATTATTGAAATATTTTCATAGTACATAATCAATTATTTAAAATATGCAAACGTATAAGTATGACCATAATTTTTTTGTCCTGATGAAGGACAACAAATTTGTCCGAAACTAGTCGACTACAAAGTAAGTCGAAATTTAGACGTGTTTCAAGCCGTACACAACATTAATTATGTGTAATACTCACGATAGTTTTAAGCATAAATGCTCATACCTACTTATTAACAATTTATAAATTAATATTCAATGAATTATTACTAATAACACTTTAACCTAAAATCACATTATAAAACCAGATAACTTAATAAGATTCTGCTATTTTTTCAATCTGTTTGTAAAACCTAATTTTTTTTTATTCGACCTATTCCGAGTCTATAGTGGTCAATACACCGTATTTACATCTCGAATATACCGGTTGACTCGTGACTTAAAGACTCCCCGATTATTACTAGGCTATTTATATTATATAAGTCTTTAAAGAAGGACGTCATCTTTCGATCCTGTTCTAATACGCCGAAACTAGAACTGCAAATTTGCCCGTTAAATAAAACCCCCGTCAAATAGTGAGGGGTGGTTCCCCCATGCTATCCATTGCCAAGGTTCGGCAGGTGTCGTACATCGATAACTCGATTTCGCAGCAGGTGTATTTGTTTAAAATGGAGAGATTTATCGTGATGTTACATTGTATTTTTTTATGAATTAAAAGTCGATATTTCACAGATCGATTCACGCGCTACATTTGTTTATTCGAAAATGTGTTCAAATTCAAATGATTTTATTTGTCAGAATGTAGGTAGATTAAAGATGTAAAGTTAGGATTGTTCTATAAACATTCTTACCGACTAGGCATGCAAACATTTTGGTAAACTTAAAATTAATGTCAAGTAATAATTAATAAAATATAGGTATAGTCAACTTAATCAATATTTTGGACAGAGATTGAGCATTGCCATTCAACGTGGCAATGCTGCCAGCATTTTGAATACTTTGCCAACTGGTAGCGGTCTATTAGATTAAGTTATGTACATATTTTATATCTAGTTATAGTTATGTTTGGTTAATTTTAATTTAGTTTGTAGATTTAAAATAAATTGAACAAATAAATAAATAAATTCAATATTTGTTATTGTTTATATCAAAACCTTTATTGACGTAAGAATCATCAAAATCAACCAAGCGCTTAGAGAGCCACAAAGGAACAAACAAACACACATACATAGACTTATGTACACATTACCCTCCTTTACATCGCGCAGTCGAGTAAAAACCCACACATTGATGAAATAAACCAGCTGATCGACAACACAATCGTTCAATCTTGTTCTTTTATTTGATTTTATTGTGTAAACATTTCATATATTTGACAGCGATTTTATTAACGTATTATCACCATTATCATGACGTCAATATTTTCGCAAGACAGTATTTTACTACGCGGTCTGCGCGGTGGAGGCTAATTATGTAGAACAATTACTATAAGCTGATGATTACCTACAAGCTACCAAATTTCTAACATTAGATGCGCGATCAAGGCTCTAAGTGTTTCACTTTAATAAGTAAAAAAATAACACTACTGCGCGCTCGTTAGTTTAGCCTATACATAATATAATTGCATGTTTATAATATTTCCTGGGTCTATAAATCAACTTCATCGATCTCACATCTTCATTACGGTCATTCCTCAAGAACGTCATAATTATAATCATCATCTACACTGCTAATGATTGCCGTTCCACCATTAATATTGATAGCCCGCTTAATTACGCGGTAGCTTCATTTTTGCCATCTTCGGTTTCCTGGCTATGAATTATGATTATCTGCTTCAGACGAGCTGCGATGTATTTAGATTTATGTTTATTTGTTAGATTAATGTTGGAAGATAGGAGCTCTCTATTAAAAAGTTGCTTGTTACTGTAATTAGAGGAAATGGAGTGAAGCGCACGAAGTGTTTCGGACTTACATATTTTATGCTGTACAATTAAATATAAATAACAACAGTATGATCTGGGAGTCTTCTAGAGTGAATAGGTATCTTCTAAGTAGCATGCTACATCGGCCGCATCATTACTTTTCATCAGGTGACCTAATGTTTAGCATAAAATAACCTTAGTTAAGTTTTCTTTTGTCATTAATTGGTACTATATATTAGTGCATTCTGTTTATAGTTGTATCGTTCTACGGGACTCTAGCAATCATAATTGGTGTTTAGGAATAAGTTTCCTATAAGTCTTCCGTGATTTGTACAATATTTTGTTAAAAAAATGTCTCGTTGGTAGAGATAGAACGATAGAGAGAGTATTTTGTTCCGTCTGACATTGATACCAAACCACTAGGTTCACATTAGAAATGGAATAGTAAACTTGATGTGCTAGAGTATTCATTACTGCATACCTGTATATACAACACATCCGAAAATTTAACACACACACACGCCCAGTATAATTACGCCACTGAGTCACACATCTAACAGATTTAGGACACTGTCATTCCATGCGACCGCGACGTTACATTCTCCTTGTAACGAAGGTATTCGTTCCAGGCATGATCTTCCTGCGGTCCCACCTGAACAAGTACCTGGCGGTGGACTCGTTCGGGAACGTCACCTGCGAGGGGGAGGAGAAGGAGGCCGGCAGCAAGTTCCAGATCAGGTTGGTGCAGCTTTCTTTCTCACGCACATAATATATATAAACTTTTAATAAGTTTGAATAAGTACTTACTGATTCGCGTATTACCCTTATTCTTCTTATACTATATCGCTACGTCCACTGAATCTCCTGAACACGACACGTTGGACACCCCAGTAAGTGCGACATGGTCTGCACAGGGGTGCCTCAATCTGTAGACCGACAAATGTTTCGGCTTCATTCGAAAGCCTTCTTGAGGATCGGATTAGGAAACAACTGTCGATAGGAAACAGCATCGATAGCGTTGAAAGGTTAGCCAATGGTTAAAATAATACTAGTCTAACAGTAATCAGCTTGTATTCGTGTTTGTGGTAAATCAAATTGACTGTAAGGCAGGACAAACACATTTTAAGCTCATTTATAACCTTATGAAGACATGTATGGTTATAACGCACGGCAAGGCTGGTTTACTTTGCATATTTTCATAGTTTGATGAGTTACGGAATCTTGCTATGGGGATCTGCTGCCGATGTTGAAACTATTTTTATTCTACAAAAGAGAGCGGTTGGTGCAATATATGATATGGGTCCACGCGAATCTCTCAGGGAATTCTTTAAAGAAACAGGCATACTTACCATGCCTTCGCTTTACATCTTTGAAAATATTATGCATGTTCGCAAAAATATTAGTAAATATAAATTAAGAAGCGAAGCACACTATCTTAATACTAGATATAAGCATAAAATTACAGTGCGCGCATTTAGATTAAGCAAAACGAATAAATCTTTTATGGCAAATGGGGTTAGATTTCACAATAGAATTCCTAAAATCGTAACTGAATTACCACTGGGAAAGTTCAAATCTGTAATAAAACGGGCATTAATTAAGAAAGCTTATTATAAAACCACAGACTATATTAATGACAAGGATGCATGGAGGCAAACTGCACCAGCTCTTTCTAGCGACTACCATAATAACACCTAGGTTAAGAAAATTATGTATTAGAAATTAAGAATGTTTTAAAAAAAAATTAATTTAAAAAAATGCGCCGCCGAGTTTCTTGCCAGGTTCATCTCGAGATGGCTGTAATTTTGCGAATCTGGCAATAGATTCATTAACTTTCATGAGTGCCTCTTTGGGGCCCATGTGAATAAACGATTTTGTTTTTGAAGTCTGAAATAAATTAAAGAATATAACATAAACAACGTTTTAATCTAACAAAACTAAAATTTATTAAATCTACGAAACGACTCTAGGACTCAAAACGGACCAGTAGAAGGAAACATGTGAGATAGTGGTAAAATACTTACCTAACTAGTATAAAAAAAAAGAAAAAACAGCTAAGGTAGGTTCGTTTTGACATCTCCTATTTGACAATTAGAGATAGATGCGTTACCAACAGAAAATAAATGCACCGATAGAATCGTAACTTTATAAGACGCTAGAAGATATAATGTTATCTCATTGATAATAACCTCTTATGCACATCTGATACAAATCATGATAGCAAAAATAAACATTGCTTTCCAGATAATCCAAATACCCAGATATACTTTGTCATATCAGAAACATCCCAACTTTATCTTAAAAAACATAAGAGATGTGAATGTACTCTAAAAAAAACATATTTTCTTCAAAGGCAAAAATGTTTTTACATGCAAATAATTTAAAGGCAAAAGTAAGATCTTGGTCAAATTTGAATGGGACATGAGAAGTACATATATACCCATTGAAACAAAACTACAACATTCAAATTGGTTCAGGCGTCTTCGAGTAATCGGTGAACATACATAAAAAAAGGTATCGACGAATTGGGAACATCGTCCTTATTTAAGTTGGCTAACAAGTGCGATTGCTATACATTATGGCTAGCTATTAATCACGGGGATCACCCGGCCTGCTGACGTCCTACTCCCAGATGAAGAGCGTAGTATACCCTTTGGTAGCCAGTTGGTACTACAAAGATGTTGATGGGTATCCTATCTCGATATTCAAAAGTTTTACCTTTGACTATGACTTATTCCGGAAACTCGAGCTATCTGCAGAAGTGCAGTTAGCATACTAAATAACACTAATCCAGCATGAGTCACCGGAAGAGGCTGAAGTACCAGCCAAACGTATTCTTTATTTATGGATTTTATTATTTTTGCACACTGATCTTGCTTGACCTTCATTGCAGGATTTAATTATAGCAGATGGTTTATTATTTTTATGCGACTACGGTAAAGGAAGGAGGAAGGTTATTGTTAACCAGTGGTTTATTTTATTTGGAGTACTTTTTGGTATATATATCTGGAAAACTGCTGCACCGATTTACACCAAACACAATACTCTCGATCAAGCCACATTTCAAAGAAAAGAAACCGCATCCAAATTGTCTTTCATCAATTCTTCCGTTTAAGAGCTACGGTGTCACAGACAAACACAGACAGACACACACATACCGGTCAAACTTTTAACACCCCTCTTTTTGCGTCGGGGGTAAAAGTATAAAGGAACAACAGGTCACCCATTTCGCGTGTACAGTAACAAATTTAATAATGATAGACCCGTTTTCCTACCGATCTTTCCACAATAGAAAAGCATTAACAACATTTTATAAACAAGAAGTTACCTTGTTTTTTATTACATTCTTAAAATATTTATTTCCGAAATACAGACGCCAAAACAATAATATCTTCATTTACACAGAAGCAAAAGTTCAGCAAGTTCAAGTTATTTTGGAGAGTGAGTGAATTTCACTTAGTGTGAGTCAGTGTTGAGTCAACCTCTCACTTAATATCTGGAGACTGAACGTGACTCAGAAGATCTATCGATTGTGAGATTCTGTTTTTGTAGAACAATGCAGTTAAAACTTATATTTATTAATACTTAGTCATATAAATAGGTCATGAGGATATTAAATTATTGAAGATAGAATTGTGTATAATAGAAAACGGTAATAAATAATGCTATTTACACGCGCAGCTAACCAATGATACTTATAGTATATTTTTATCTGTTGTCTGTAACAGCTAAGCTTTACTTATATTATAAGATATATTAAAAAAGGTAAAGTTTGTTTGTTTGTAAAGGTAATCTCTGAAACCACTGATCCGATTCTAAAAATTATTATATAGCTAGACTATCTCTGAGTGTCATAGTTTTATACGAATAAAAGTTAGTTTTCAGTTCAAAATAACAATACATATTCGTAAAACATGTCGGAGGAAAAGTAACCAATTGGCCGCTTTATCGGCGTACGTCGTAAATAGTTAGATCATAGTAAAAACAAAGGATAGACCTATATATGGCAAAAACGATAGCATATATCTATGTCAATGTATATTTATCCCAGATAAATTACTTTTCTTTGTTAAGATCGGAAAAAGAAGCGGCTTGTGTTTAGTTGGCTTTTGGGACATTCAGTATTAATCCTTATCAAATACGAGTCACTTATGTCATCGTCTTATGTCGTTTACGTAGAGCCCTTTACTGCATATAATTTGGACAAATAGTCAGGAGAAAACGTGATAATGTTTTAAGGCCGGACTAATCCTGCACATTATCCGGGTACTCGGCGATCTTATCGCCTTTAAAGTACCCGGGTTCAATTATGTTTTTTTTATGTATGTTACGCGATATCTCCGCCAATTATGAATCGTTTTTTTTTTTATAGATTATGCTTAGAGGTGGTCTCATATTAGATAGAGGTCAAATGCTAGCCTAACAAACATAAAAAAATAAATAAAAAAATTGTCGAAATCGGTCAAGCCAAAACCGAAATATAAGCGATGAATACGGGTTTTTCAAGCTTTTCTTGCGTTTCAATTATCAATAGGCAGATATTATCTACATTTTTTTTTAAATGCAAAAATTGTCCCGTTAGATTGTTCACCAGGCCATGTGGTGAAGAACCTCGTTAACAAATCCAAACATATTATAAACCCATCTATTGATTTTCTACTCAACACAGAAGGGCCTGTAAGAGGGTTGAAAATACCAACAAACAAATCTACAATTTAAAGTCGTATCTCACAGAGTCAAGGTGTATTTTATGTTAAAAGTAGAAACATGGGGACACAATTTAGATGAAGCGCGTGCTCGTATTTTGTTTTAATAGTTTCAAGAGTCACCCTTATTTAGTTGGGAGTTAATTACTTTTAAATATCTTGTTGCTCGGCGTTGAGGTTGTAATCAATTTTATACTTAATTCTCGGTTTTCCATCACAGAATAAAATAGTTTTATTAAAACATAAACATGAACGCTTGCACATTAACAGCCCCACGCTAAGTTAGATGTCTTGTGTAGTGGCTTCAGGAATCATTCACATCACATGATCACAACCAGAACTAACTTTTTTTTTTTTTATTTGTGACAGGCTAGTGTTTGACCACTATCTCACCTGATGGTAAGTGACGATGTGATCGAAGCTGGTAAACACACTAGACCTGGAATACGCAGACTAACACAACTAACACAAATTTTCCTTGAGGAGAAAACTTGTGTTTCCGCTGGGCTGGGATTGGAAGGCGAACACGCAGCCAACTAAGCCAACTAGCACTTTAAAATGTTGTATTATTGTTATAGAGTTCCTATTAGTGTATGTTTGAAATTGCCTCACACTTTCAAATTTTTACTAGTCTACCTACTAGCGATCCAAAGCGGCTACTTCTGATTCTCGATGTACTCGAGTGTAATAAAATAAATATTTATTAAATCCGCGATATAACTCTTAAAACATAGTTAAAATGCTTTGCACTCACATCCGTGTGTAATTGTTAAAGCGTTTTGTTTAGGTTTATTAAACTGCTAATATCTTAGGACATTTGTATAAGTAGCTCCGCAGCAATTATATCGAAGCCTACTCATCTCAAGAAAACGAACATATTGCTTTCATAGTGGTCCTAACTTAACTCCCGAGCTCGGTGCAACTCATTCCGCATTCCTAGATATACTAGTATCTTGCAGCAAATTTACTATCCTCCACGAGTAGTCACGACTCGCACGATCTCAACTAGTACATTTCCATACTGTCTAGCCACTAGCTTACTTAGCTCACCACAGAAGGGGTGATAGTTCCAGCACCACAATACAAAGAATAGTTATTCGTACCACGGGTCCCCCCCACATAACTCATAGAATCACCACGACTTCGCCGATGTTAGTCCCCTTTGGCATTTCCACGAGCGAAGGAGCCACGATCGCAAAATATCACTTGAGGTGTGCGTATCAACGATTTACGCTTTGTTTACGACCTTAGGGAGCTGAGGGTTTCAAATTGCTTAACCGGTGGATTAGAACCAACATAAAACTTCACGATATTAGCATAGCAAGTTTTTTTGTGCTTCGGAATAATTCGGATTATGTGAGACTGGGATATTAACATGTTTATGGGACGTTAATTGAATATTCACATTTCATCTCATTTCCTGTATAATATAGTAAATCTTTGTAGTATACTGGGTATTGTGTACCCAGTATCTTTTTTTCATTTATATTCGTTCCTTTATAAAAGCTTACGCATTGCATTTTACGATGTTAATATTTTATTAATCTATGCCACACTATTTTTTAGCTAGAAAACTGACAAACAGCTTTTCTTCCAACAGATGCAGTAAATAGCATTTCGCAAAATATAATTAAAGTTAGCCGGTCTAAAAGCTGTCCCCAAAGAGTATTAAAACAAAGAAATGATATAATGCTTTATTAGCATGTCAGTTTGAAGCTGAGTGGGAAATTACCAAATTCATGACAGGCTAGCACCCATACCGAGTTACCTACGACATATTAAAAGTTTTCATGTATATTTTTTGTCGTTTCTCTTTGTGTTCAACACAAAGCATTTTGGAGTAACCCGATTTTCACGTAGAAACCATAAAGACCGTCTGGTGTTTCAACAGAAATGAAAGGTTTTATCAATGGTCCTGCACCCTCCGCTAAAACGATTTCGGTATCCTTTTAGTTCCCCTCCGGCTTTAAAGGGAGGAAGTCTTATAAGGAAGTCCCTGCACTAACGACCTCTCGGCAGCCGAAGGGCAAACCCTCGCACTTGAGGGGTGTAGTCCTTGCAATTAGCTGTACTTCTGTAGAAGTAGAACCCTTGAAAAACAATGGTTGGAACTCGAGAGAGCTCAGCAATTAAAAAGACAGGTTATAAGAAAAATATAATTTCTTTCTGGAGTAATAAAAAAAAAATTTTACATTAAGCAATAAAAATGAGTCGTCATAGAACTGACACTGTAAATGTAGAATTTTATTTGTCATCTTGTTTCTATGTGTGTTGTTATATGTGCCTTGCAGTGGGTTCACGGTTATAATTCAATGATTAATCAAACAAAATTAGGTACACCATCCTTCGAGAACTGCTCCGATGGAGCTTACAATAAAGAGTTATTATTGGTATTGTTTTTAATATAGTTCTACCTTCTGAATATCTTGAATGGTTTGCCAAACGCAAGTTTTGAGTTGATATAAATTAGAAGTTATTATTGAAAAAAAAATTTACAAGAATTCCAATTTTGTTGACGCTCCTGATACTCTAGTATAGGGCTGTTAACGTGTTTCTATAATAGCGATAAGGGTGCATTTTAATCAACCCCTCATCTTTAATAATAGCTCTCTGAGCTGAGGTAGAATAAGTCTTAGTTTTGTTTGTTGGGACCACACACGTTTGTATAGACTTCAATTATACGACTAATATCATAAATACACTTTAAACCCCTCATAAAATCCTTTACACACTTAAAATTTATCCCAAGTCTAGACAGGTCAAAGATCGGCGCTTCTTACCTAAAACAAGCTTGTACTACTACAATACAATGTAGCCAACTTAGAAGATGCATTGCTAAACTTCAATTAGTAGACCAGATAATATTGGGTTCATCCAACAGACTGATTCGTGGCCGAGTGCAAAGGATTTACTTTCTTCATACAACGGAAATATCATAGCTATATTATAAAATAGACTATATAGTAGTAAATATTATTGTATGACGTAAAAAATGCATTTGTTTTTTGTGCACTGCTTTGCTTCCCTTATAATAATGTTTCGCTAGCTTCTCCAGGCGACTTCCACTAGAATTATATTACCATACTCTACAAATAAAAAAAAAAAAATCTGTTTATTTAGCTTCACAAAGGTACGAGTACAACTAGGAAAACTTCGAATATTTAATTGTAAAATAACTGTTGTGAATGAAGTTGGTACTACTTTGTGAGAGCTGATGCCTGATGTTTGTTTCATTAGAAACCTGTATTATGTGACCAGAACACTCTTAAATGACATCAAAAATCTTAAAATGTACAACAGCAGATAATTGAGACAAATTTCAAATTAATCTCTCATAATATGTATAATAGCAGGTTTTTAGAAGTTCTTTAATTCCTCATGTAGACAACTACAAGTCTTGCTCACAAGCTATTCAAGGATGTATCGATTAAATCCCTTACAGACTTTTACTTTACTCAACATAAAATAAGAGCGAGCTCAGGATGGGAACAACAGCTGGCTGATAAAAACGGCTGCAAAAAGCTGTCCGATCATCAATCCGATGTTCAACACGACTGTAGATAATGAAATAATTGCATTCCTTCCGCAATTGGGTATCGGACGCCATTTTTTGCTGATCGGGGCTTGCAGTGAATGCACTGTACTATAGATACTAAGGCGACACAGAATAATACCTAGTTGTTATGTGTGTCGGGTCAATATCCAGCGATTCAGCCGACCAATTAATATTTTAATAAGGCTAGCAAAAAGCTGATTTACGCTTCGGACACGCTTGGAAAATTAAGTCATTAGCATTCGCTAAATGGCGTAAGTATATTCTTTGTAACAACGTTGAATTTCCGATTGTTTTAGATAGATGAACCAGAGGTTGAAATTGATACGTTTTTGATACAATATTCGTCGTGTAACTTGTATTTACTGACTCCTATTGTTATTGTAAGTATAGGAATAAACGTCGGTTCTTTTCCTGTTAATATTTACCGACATTATATGTTATTACTTATTTCAGATTAACTTTTTTATAGTACTATATACGGGCCAATTGCCTATAATTCCTAAAACTATATACAGCAAAGAACTAAGCTACCTACAAGACATCGAGCTTATAGGTAACTCAATTACTCAAGCACACTACCAGTGGGTAGCGTACTTTTTTATGTGTATAAAGTGTCATCAAATTGTAGTTAATTTTACTACTTATAGGCTAATTTATAATATGGAAAATAGGGAGCCAGAGAAATTTCTGAACCCACATTCATTGTTCTAGTGTATCAGAAGACAACAGCGGGCGTTGGGCACTGAAGAATGTGGAACGAGGATATTTCCTAGGGTCCAGCTCCGACAAGCTGACCTGCACCGCCAAAGTTCCCGGAGACTCTGAACTGTGGCACGTCCATCTTGCAGCCAGACCCCAGGTAACAAACCCAAAGATATATATGAAATTTAGTTATATTCTTCTTAATGGACGAGGATTGAGGATATAATTATATGTAAGTTATGTTAACTTTTATTTATCCAATCTGTAAACGCTACTATAATATGTGTGTGAATTATATGTTAAATAATATGTATTATAGGTACTTATATGTAAATATTTATTTATTATATGCAAGTATATTCTGATATTATTATTGGTATGTATTGTTTATGTAGTTTAAACAATGTATTTCTATTATTTTTAAATCTATTTCATTCATTTTATCGCACCACCATCCCTACATTGTCTTTTCGTTTATATTTCAACAACCAAAGGTTGTTGGTTTGACAAACAAAGGTTGTCTGGAAGAGATCGCTCTTAGCGATAAGACCGCCCATTGTACCTATCTTTATAAGTTTCTCTGTAAGTTGTATTTATCTTTTAGTGTCAATAAAGAGTTTTTGTATTGTTATGACCTATATTACAAGCTCTACGAATGATAAATAGTTTATCGAATGATTTAGGTATTTATAATAGGCCGCAATTCACAGAGGCGGTACAGAAACTTAGAAAATTTGATGTTTGATTTGCATTTTATTACTATATGTATGTACACTAGATTATTTTGTATTCCCTTGTAACATCGTCTGTGCTAAAAGTGTTAATAAATGAAATGATATAGCTTGACACAAAGAAATAAGAAAACAGTTCTATGTCAGATCTACAGATCTGCTTAATCAGGACCATGGAACATGGGAGAAAAACCGCAATGGAGGAACCGCTGCACTAATTGCCCATTATTTTAGCAGAAAAATAACGAGTTTTCTTACTGTCCGTCACTTTCTCACAAGTTTTATACAAAAAGTAACGAGTTACAATTTTTTTTTTTTATTTGTGACAGGCTCTAGTGTTTGACCACTATCTCACCTGATGGTAAGTGACGATGTGATCGAAGCTGGTAAACACACTAGACCTGGAATACGCAGGCTAAACTTTTCATTATAAATAAATAGGAAGAGGTTTATTAGAGAAGTACGCATAGTATCCGCTTGTGCGGCGTCATCGTCACTCACATGTTCTATGCGTTGTAATTTTTAGAAGTTCGATGAAATACACGTATACGCGTTATCTCATTAGGACGGAACTTGGTTTTGACCATAATCTAGAAATTCTACTTTCATTAATAGGCGACACTTGTGATGAGAGCGTCTTTGTTTTTACTATGCTCTTACGCTACGCCAAAACCTGTTAAGAAGTGGTTCTTTCAAAACAAAAGATAAAATTTTCATGTTTAATATACTTGTAATGTAATCTAAATAAATAGAATCTCAAAAAGATTGGTAAATTTCTTGATACAATTATTTTTCAAAGTTGTGTCTTAAATTATTTTTTTTTAATAATCGAAGTACCTGAATTAATAGAAAACATTTTTATTTCCAATGGTATACTTGTCACGCAAACTTAACTTAGCTTAACCGAGATAATGAGACGTAGCTCAGATCTATATACTTAAGACGCTATGCAATATTTTAAAGCTGCTAAAATTGAGTCGTATTCAATAATGACAAAAAGTAAAACTTTTATATTCGGACAATATAAATACTAGAAGATATAATTTAAATAAATATAATTCAGAAACATGATTGGTAAAAGTTTTCTCGATAGAATTATTTATTAACGTTTGGTCTTTTGAACATCTAATTAAGTTCTTACACCGGCTCTAAAATATATAAAAAAAAATGTTTTGCTACATTCTTTAGATAATTGAAATACTTAAATAAATGGAACCCATTTTTATTTTAAATGGTATAGTTTTAAAGCAAAAAGAATTTCTTATGGTTTATCGCTTAGCCGAGATAATGAGATATGGCTCCGATATATTTGTTTAAGGGGCAGATATACGTCAATACGTGCACTTTTTTACCACAGCCAAATATCTCCCTTACATATTGCACATAAAGGCATGTATTGCATAACTTGTATTATGGCGGTTACCCAACGTCACACGAGGCAATGAATATTTATGGTTAATTAAAATTTCGTAGAAATGGGTCTAAAGTTAAGTAAAATGAAAAAACAAAAGAAAAAAAAAGCTAAAAAAATAATTATTAGAAACGCTGGGTCCATGGGGACCAGGTGCACTTGAAATTTATAAAGATTTGGCTGGGAGACTGAAAAAGTCGACACGTGACCAAAATGCCGGTTTGGATTTTGCACAGCAATTAAGTCTCGCTGTACAACGAGGTAACACAGCCAGCATTTTGGGCACACTGCCGACCAATGATTTTTTTTATTATGTGAGTAGTTTAGTTAAATCTGTATTTTGAGGTACTTATTGTAAATATCTCATCATCATCATCATCATCATCATCAAATAATATGAGATGAAGTAGTCATCATACAGATTCCGACGAATATTTTTATTTATCAAAATCTTTTATGATTGCCGAAAATGGTTTCAAAATCACGCGTTTTAGGAGACATTCTGGTATCATCTCCTTAATTTAAATTTGTGTATGGTCTTAATATTCAGGCATGATTGGCTATAATAGGTACCATGTCAGCTTGTTTGTAAATAGATGAGTACGGTCGCCTGTCATAACACGCTCTCGACGAAAGATAGCCTTTCTCTTCGCCATTGACATTCCTGCCTTTGAATTTTCTTTGTGATAAAGTCATGCATGACGATGACACATCGATCGAATGTTGAACATGTTTCGTTTTATCGATTGTCTAATGTAAATTGAATGGCATTATCTCGCCGTAGATGAGTAGGTATAAGTATGTTTCTGGGCATTATTAAAGAGCTCGTTTGCATAATCTCTTAGCCGATGGAATGTGATTGTGATATGGAGAATAGGACTTATCCTATTCTCCATTTCACAATCACATTCCATCATCGTACATCTTAGTGTAAGGTAGTTCATTCATTTTTGTAAGGTAGGTGTTCGTAATAAAACTTGATCGGGAGTGTTATTAGTTGTTTGCTGAAAAGCGGTGCAGCCGTTTTCCAATTAGAGCATCGGGGCGAGCATTTTAGATTTTGCCACGTATGTTGATTAGTTATTCTGTTATACTTTGTGTCTTAGGAGTCTTGAAACTTAAGTATGGAAAGGAAGTAATGGAGGCTATGATACATATTCTTTTAGGAATTTACCTATATGGATAAATTGGGAAACTGAAGCCAAACCATAGGTTTTATTTTTCTTTGCATAAAGTGATTGTAAATATTATCTGCTAGGTGCAATGATTCTGAGGTAAAATATTAAGCAATTATTAATTTGTTATGAAAGTTGTGTGTGGAGACTCAACCCACTAAAAACCCCTGTCAGCAGTTTCTTAGGGTTGCAAGGGGCAAGGGGCAAACGCCCCAGGCGGCAATAGGCCCAGTGTAAACCAGGCCTCTGCGCCCACATAGGGATGACCACCAAGCCAACCCCAGAAGGGTGGACCCGAGTCTTCGTGATGTGACCTAATCTAATCCTCCTAGACCTAGATAATCTTATGAGATCTGTTCTTATTTCCCAGGTGAACCTCCGTTCGATCGGACGCAAGCGGTTCGCGCACTTATCGGAGTCCCTCGACGAGATCCACGTGGACGCCAACGTGCCGTGGGGAGAAGATACACTCTTCACGCTGGAGTTCCGCGCGGACGAGGGCGGGAAGTATGCGCTGCACACCTGCAACAATAAGTACTTGAGCGCCTGCGGCAAGGTCAGTTAAACATATATGCTTTCACACTCACAGCCCCTGTTCCAATTGTGTCGTGGGTGTCGGTAATATTCACATCACACAATTACTCGCAGAACGAGAAACACAAATTTCCATTGAGGAGAAAACTTGTAGATAAAAGGCAGACGTTCAGCTAACTTCGCCAATAGGCATTTCAAACTGCATTTACCCATTAAAAATAATAAAAAATATTGCCCATAAGTACAAATTTAGTATGAATAATTAAACGCAAGCAAAGCTTAAAAAAACCGACTTCACCGCTTTATCATCGGTACCTTGATCAGATTTAATGTATAAACACGCAATATTGACTATAACTCAAAAACTAGAGATCAGACCTTGATCAAATTTCAATGGGAGTACATAAAAAGCACCATCTTTCAAATAAAAAAAGAATCATCAAAATCGGCTCACAACAAAATAAGTTATGAGGTAACTTTTGAAGTCGGGTAAACGAGAACATCGTCAAAGTACACATTGTTCGTCACAAAATAGACATTATTGACGATATTTCAAGAATTACTGATCAGATCTTGATCAAATTTGAATGGGACCAATTAAAAAGCAACATCATTCAAACTAAAAAAAAATTCGAAATCGGCTCACGTGGAGAGAAGGTATGAGATAACACACATAAAAAAAAAAAAACAAAAAAATACAGTCGACTTGAGTACCTCCTCCTTTTTTAGGAAGTCGGTAAAAAACAACTCTCGCACAGTCGATACAAAACACTTGAACACATAAACGTTTTCCCACCTGCAAGTTAGTAACGCATGATTTTACTATAAACAATAGCATTGTGACAGTCGCTCATACAACATAGTCTACCTACATAGTATGCAAACCGTTTCTACAATTTGTCTGACATCGACAGAAAAAATATTTACACACGGATAAACACTATAAACACAATTCAGAGAGGCAATGATGGGAACGCTGGTAGTGGGCTTGAGCACTTGAGTTGCCTATAAGCTCTGCGCCTTGTAGGTTACTTAGGTATGGTATGTAGTTTTATGAAATTTTGGCAATTGTCCTTTATATTAATTATAACTATTATTAGGCAGTAACTCACTTCAAAACAAACATTGTGATGAACTGCCGCTGGAGTGGTTGGTTCGCCTTATAAGAGCGTATCGGGTTCGATTCCCTGCGGAAACAAGATTTCTTTCGGAGGAAACTTTTGGTTCCGGGTGTGATGTACCTAAATGTTTCCGGCACTTACGACCCAAATCATCGAACTTGGTGTGCAGTGCGAGGGTGACAGCGGTTTTATTTAACGTGCAGTTACAAATTAACAATACTCTATACAATGGGTAAGGATTTGTAAACAAATCAAATCGATATATTATACGTGTTACTACACATAATAATATGATGTTTACGATATTTTACTATATTAGTGTTAAATTTTGATGTATGTTTATTTGTGTACCGAAAAGGCCTTTAAACGCGAGTTAGTCCTGAAATGTTACCTAAAATGTAGGCTATTCACGAATCATGAACATTAATTTTACTATCTTGATTTTTGCACTAAAGCTCTTACGAAACCAAAAAGGTGAATCAGTACATAATAATATCCTTTCTACAAAAAGGTTTTCATTAAAGTACCACCCATTTAGAATTTAGTTATTGTCCGTAAATCAGCCTACAAGCGGCACAAGACTTGTTCTACTGCTCTTTATTCTGTAGTGCGCTATAGAGGCTTCGATACTCTGGAACAAATCATGTGTGCGTCGGCACTGAGAACAATGCTATATTTGTTATTGGAAGACGTACCGAGCACAGCTTACAATACACAGGATGTGCAATGGCAAAGAGATGTTGGTTATAGAGAACAATCTATCGAAGAGCATATGAATGGCAAGATAATGAAGGACGCGCGTACGCTGATGGCACGATCTGAATCAAAGATACCTACCGCACAATAGCACCAATACAAGTTATCGAACTTATTGTGGGGCTGTCAGTGTTAAAGCGTTTATATTTTATGTTTATTGACTTAACTTGTGTAATACGAATATATGCACATTTTCCGAAGTGTGTTGCTCATTTTGCCTCAGTTTGTGAATACTCATTTTGAGAATTGCAGCTACTGCAATATTATATTGCATATTGCGATGTACGTATTCTCCGCCATACCCCATGGAACCACAGATTGACAGTTTAGCAATATAAATCTGGGTAAATGCCTACAAGATTTACCTAATTTCTTTAACACGGTACACACTTTTCTTTACACCAGCCAACATATAAGTTGTTGTTGCCTAGCCCCGTTGGTCAACTTGCAGAATTAGTATTAATTTTATACATTCATGTTATTAATAACATTATTCCCGCTTTGCTTATAACTATCATTTAGTGCAAAAAACATCGACTCGAGGAATTCCAACAGTAGTTCGTATAAGGAAAACTAGCAGCTTCTTTTACCTGGTACCCCTTAGAAATACCGGCGAACATAAACATACTGCAAAATCTTATACAAAGCGTTCCAGATAATCTCACATAGTAATAAATCGGCTGAACCGCGCAGCCTTCGCAAATACGAGCACAAGTCGTGCCGCCGCGATTTGTAGTGTTGGTACCCGTGGGAATGTACTGGCATAAAGTGGAAGATGTCGATGCCATGAGAACTGTACGGAACCCGTGACTGTGTCACTGAGTACTCTCACCTCTGCCCTCTTTCACAACTTTTCGGTAATATACCATATCGATACAATTGGATAACTTTCTATTTAAAACTACATTTTATCGTACGACAACTGTCGTAAAATGTTCGGTTAGATAGCCGAATCGTACGGTAACTGAGTTATCTTATGGTTCTGAATCAGGAGGCCAGCAATAACTATTCATTCATTAAGTTATCAGTGTTCAGATATTGAAGGCATTCTATGGCTCATGTACCTAACGATGACGATGCGTGTTGCTGACACGTGATCATTTCTTTTGACCCCTTCACTGCAACGCTTCGAGATAGTTGGAAATGCAACCTTAGTGTTCTAACAACGAACGCTCGTTTAATACTTACAACCCCGTACTAAGTTCGAGGGTGTTCACACACGCAATTACGACCAGAACCAGAAACAAATTTCGCATGGAGGAGAAAATCTGCAGCATAGAAGGCACTCATGTAACTAACTATGTCAACGTGCTGGCAAGTCAGGCTACGTTTTTGTAAGATTATCTACTATCATATCTCTAGCAGTATTTGTTTGTTGTTTGCAAACATACTACAATACAAAACAATATACAAATACACTCACAGAGTTGACTTGTGTATTGATTGCCGGATACATTAATATCACTCACGTAATCACACTCTTAACCAAAAGCACAAATATCCCTTGAGAAGGAAAATTGTGCTCTTGCTGGGAAAGACATTAGGGTCATTACGTTACCCTATTTACAACCAAACCGTGTCAGCCAGGCTGCGTTTTTGCTATACTGTCTACAGTTTATTATTTCTACAACTACTTACTAGCAAACGGTAGTATAATAATAGATAATCTGGCCGTGGTCATGGCTGTAATTTGAGTCCCCATCTTAATAATACGACATTAGTACTAGCTACCGTTCTATCGCTGTGATTGAGGTGATCTTGGGCTAAATTAGCGGTTGGAACAATCATCTTGACTAGATGATGATAGCGATTGTGGTGCAACAGGTAATTCCATAACTTTAACGCGGACTATTATCAAGTCTTTCTGGAACGGATGTAACTTGGTCTACAAACCTACTGCACGTACGCTTATTCAAACTTTAAAGAACAATACTTAAGGTGTGAAATATAATTGTAAAACTATTAGTTATTTTTTGCAATTTAGAGAGGCAATGCCGCCAGCATGATGGGAACGCTACCCACTGGTAGTGGGCTTGAGCACTTGAGTTACCTATAGGCTCGATGTCTTGTAGGTAACTTGGTTCTTTGCTGTATATAATTTTAGTTTAGTTTAAGGAAATATAGGCAATTGGCCCGTAGGTAGAATATTGTAAAACTATCGCTGAAATCGATTAGACGGTTTAAAGTTTTCTTAACAATGAAACAAACTTGGCTTACTTTTAATTCATACCGATGTTTTTATATCATTGAAACGCGCAAACTTGTGTTCCCACCGGGAATTGCACCCAATACCCGCTGCATAGAAGGTGAACGCGCTCCCCACGCCACAGGCGGGCAATTCGTACAATACAATACAATACAAATACTCTTTATTGTACACCAAGAAAAATATTAATTAACAATAGAAAAAATAACAATATAGGAGTACAATCGGCGGCTTTATCGCTAAGCAGCGATCTCCTCCAGGCGTATATGTAAACCAACGAAAAATGAATCCACAGTGTAACTCTTCTCTCTCCACAGCTCCAAGACACGTGCACAAGCACTTGCCTGTTCAGCGCTGAGTACCACGCGGGAGCCCTAGCGCTCCGAGACAGCTCGGGCGCCTACCTCGCGCCCATCGGCTCCAAGGCGGTGTTGAAGACGCGCTCCACTGCCGTTACAAGGGATGAGCTGTTCTCACTGGAAGACAGCCTTCCTCAGGCTGCGTTCGTGGCTGGCCTCAATGAAAAATACGTGTCGGTGAAGCAAGGTAAGACTCAATGGCGTCTTGAACAGTTCTTGTTCGATTAACTTATAGATGTATACGTTTTTGCCCGCGGCTTCGCTCGCGTTAAGAAGTATTGTTATTAATTAGGTATAGATCCCCTATTCTATCCCCTTGGGGGTAGAATTAATCATAATCCTTTCTTAGCGGATGCCTACGTCATAACATTTACCTGCATGCCAAATTTCAGCCCGATCTGTCCAGTGGCTGTGCGTTGATAGATCACTATGTCAGTCAGTCAGTCACCTTTGAGTTTTATATATTTAGATATGTTTTTAACCGACTGTGTACTTATGAATTAATATTTTTTTCTTTATTCTAGAGACCAAACGCGTGAGACGATTTTGTTATGATTCATACGACATTCGACTTGTCTTAAACTTGCTACTCTTCATTAAATGTGTATATGACAGTCAGTAATCAAAATTAAATATGGTAACTGTTAGACGCTATATTGTAACAAATAAAATTCGACGTACTTATATGTCAAGTGTGTATCATTGAATAGATACTTGAAAATAATCTGTAGATTTCTTGCACCATTTTTCATTTTGTATGACTATTTGGGATCTTTAACGATTTAAAGTTGGTTAGCAACCATTCCCACTTTAATTTAATGAATCTTTAATAATGATATAATCACAGAGAATTGCATTAGGTCTTATTAACGAAAAAAAGTATAAAGTAAAATGAGTAAAACGATCAACTGTATTATTCCTTGACAAGGATGCATGGAGGCAAACCGCACAAGCGCTTTCTAGCGACTACATAATATAGATACACCTAGGTTAATTTAATTATGTATTAGTGTTCAGGAACGATTAAAAAAAATGCGCCGCCGAGTTTCTTGCCATGTTTTTCTCGAGATGGCTGTAATTTTGCGAATCTGGCAGTAGAATCATTAACTTTCATGAGTGCCTCTTTGGGGCTCATGGGAATAAACGATTTTGATTTTGATTGCGTGAATTTATTCAACAGTACAGTACAGTTTTCAGTTTTTTTTAGTTATTACAAGTGTAGTATTGTTTTCGAACTTCGGCTGCATGATCACTTTCCTTAATGTGATTTCAGCCTCACTGTCTGTGACTGTCGTTTGTACGTCGCGCTTTCTTTATTATATTATTTATCTACCATCCATTACGATACTACGATACGATTACGGAACTTGTTTGTAAATTTTGAAATTGTCATAACTTCCTCCACAAAAACTTAGAGTCGAATCATACATAACAAATGAAACCGATTCCCATGTCAATGTTTACCGTTGGCTGTCCGATCCAACAATTGTAATTGCAACGTAGTCACACAAACAGACATACAGTGAAAGTTAATGAATAGATTGAGGAACACGGAAGGTTTCCGCGATTGACAGATTGCTTTTGTTTTTACGGGGATCATATTATCATCGAGATAGGAAACGAACCTAATTACTTTAGCTACAAAATCCTTGCATATTATACAGAGTAAACTAAATAATTAAAAGCAAGCAAAGCATAAAAAAAACCGACTTCACCGCTTAATCTTCGGAACCTTGATCAGATTTAATGTATTAAACACACATTATAACTCAAAAACTAGTGATCAGATCTTGATCAAATTTAAATGGGACCACATGAAAAGCACCACCTTTCAAATAAAAAAATAATCATCCAAATCGGTTCACAACGAAAGAAGTTATGAGGTATCTTTTGAAGACGGTAAAAAACGAGAAGATCGTCTATGTAGTCCACAGAATACGCATTATTGACGATATTTTATATCCAATTGTCAAACATCTTTCAAACTAAAAAAATAATTTCGGAATCGGTTCACGTGGAAAGAGGTTATGAGGTAACACATAAAAAAAATACAGTGCACTTGAGTACCTCCTTTTTGTGAAGTCGGTAAACAGCTTTAAATTATGGATTGTATAGAGTACATCATCTTTAATTATTACGGAAAATATAGCACTCAGAATAAATCGTAGAACTAACTGAGCTAAGGACTAGAACAAGAATCAGGGTTTGACACCCTGTATATCTATATATAATACATTTCTGCAAGCTTGTGGAAAATCAAAGACTCTTTCAACTCACAAGAATCTTTGTTGTGTACAAAAAAAAATCTCTGCTTGATATAATTTCAGGAGAACTGAAGAGATTTCGTATTTTATGTTGGACACTAGCTTTAATCAAGTTCTGTTGCATTCATTTTCAATACCAATAATGTATGGCCTGGCACTATTTTTATACACACAGCGTCTTACTTATATCGCTGAGTACGCAGATGCATTGTTCCCTTCCGAGAAAGCCGTCATTGTTCTTCCTGGCGATTGCTACGTGTGGCATGATGACATCCATATGGAACATCGGAGCGTGGGTGCTGGATATGTCGTTAAGATAATGCTTCAAATGGATGTGATATTTATTGAAATTAGAAGCTAGAAGTTTCTTAGATAATGGGTTTAATAATTAAACGCAAGCAAAGCTTAAAAAACCGACTTCAACGCTTTATCTTCGGACACCTTGATCAGATTTAATTTATTAAACACGCATTATTGACTATAACTAAAAAACTAGAGATCAGATCTTGATCAAATTTCAATACGACCACATGAAAAGCACCAGATTTCAAATAAAAAAATAATCATCAAAATCGGCTCACAACGAAAGAAGTTATGAGGTAACTTTTGAAGTCGGGTAAACGAAAACATCGTCAACGTAGTCCACAAAAAAAGGCATTATTGACGATATTTCAAGAACTACTGATCAGATCTTGATCAAATTTAAATGGAGGTCCCATTTAGAAAGCAACATCTTTCAAACTAAAAAAAAAAAAATTCGAAATCGGCTTACGTGGAGAGAAGTTATGAGGTAATAGACATAAAAAAGAAATCAGTCGACTTGAGTACCTCCTCCTTTTTTGGGAAGTCGGTATAAAACAAGTTTTTATTAGCTATTTATGGTTATATGCGTATTTAATCTCAGTCCCTTCAGAAACCCTTTCATTTCAAACTCATATCATATCGTGCACAAAAATTGACTCCTCCGCCATCTTGGGTCGTCCGCCATATTAGATTTAAAATTACTTCATTCATCTAATCATGCATTGTCATCCAAACTAAACGTGAATGCAAAATTTGCATCTCAATCGATTGTGGATGACTGTTTTAACATTCCGTAGCAGGATTTGACCCGAATATATATACAAACATTTCGAGTTAAATAAAACCTTGTAATGAGACTTATATTCTATTATTATTGTCAAATACACAGTTAATGACTTAATCGCAAGCAAAGTTTAAAAACCCGACTTCATCGCTTTATGTTCGAAACCCTTGACAGATTAAATAAATTAGATGCGCATTACAAATTGCACCACATGCGTAAATTAAAATGGGACCACACGGGAAGCACCAGTTCAAATGATAACTGAATAACAAAAATCGGTTAACATGGAAAAAAGTTCTGAGGTAACACAAAAATATACAGTTGTATTGAGAACCTTCTACTTATGTTAAAGTCTGTTAAAAAGGTTGTAAATATGAATGATGTATTTAACCAAATGGTTAGATATGCTTTTATTATGCAACCCTGGTGTATATAAAGAAAACTATTTCTGTAAGTACTAGGCTGGCAGGAACGGTGAGAGGCTTCTGTAGTCTCTTGACCGCGTTGACCTCACGTTCGTAGTTCTGAGAGGCTTCGCGCTTATCCATCATCGGCCCCTCGTCATTTCTGCTAAACGTGTCACTCGGAATTTGCGGTGCTAATGTCTTTAGATTTATGTTGTCCTAGTACTTGTGAATTAGAATCATGTAAAAATCGGGAAGGAATTATTAAAATTGTTTCTTTTTATCGTCGTCGCTATGTCATTTTAAGTTATTTGACATCTTGAGTTTTGAGATTAAATCTATATAAGTATCCAATTGAACGAACAGTCTAGGCCTAGTCTATGCGTCTAGCCTACATCAGAAAACCTTTGGCCCGCCAACCTATTACATGTTCATAATAGGAATATTAAATTTTCATACGGTAACTGCAGCAATTATGTTCGATTCTTGGCGGGAACACAAGCATTCTCCCCAAGGATAATGTGTGTTTCTGGTTCTGGTTATGATTGTGTATGTAATGTGAATGTTTCCCTCATACAAGATACAAATCATCAAACTTAATGCGGGGTGTGAGTGTGAAAGCGTTTATGTTATGTTTATATTGTGTAGGACTGAATTGTCTCGCTTATCTCTTCTATTCGAGAAAACAATGATGCACTACGATTATTCCATCAGAACTCATCAGACTTAAGTCTCGCTGTCAGTCCATCATATAGACCCTGTAGGGCACAGCAAAACTTAGAAGTTCTGGGTGATATGCTAGATGTTTTTTTTATACTCGATAGGCAAGCATTTGACCACTTTCTCACCTGATGGAAAGTGAAGATGCGGCATAAGATGAAGCATGTTATAGGCAGTCGTAAAGTCTACCTCAACACGAATGACTAATAGCATGAAACATTTTTGTCTATTGCATGCTGCTTGGTACCCATTTACCTCTATATCTGGTTCTAGTCTGGACAGCAACGTGAAAGCATCACTCTGGGCCCTAGGCGTCAAGGTTTATGTAGGCTGAAATAAAAGCAAGTGTCTCGCTAAGATGCACAGTCACGATCGGGTGTGCTCCGCAAAGCAAGGCAGGGGTAAGCGGTCACTTGCTGAAAAAAAGTACTTAAAGAAGTTTTGAGCTTTTTATGTACCAACACATAATTAAACGCAAGCAAAGCTTAAAAAAACCGACTTCACCGCTTTATCTTCGGAACCTTGATCAGATTTAATGTATTAAACACGCATTATTGACGATAACTCAAAAACTAGTGATCAGATCTTGATCAATTTTAAATTGGCGTGCCTCTAGGTTCAATATTTTTATTTAATTATTATAAATCAGCTGTAAATGTTGTACAAATTTAAAATAAGACCCCGCAAACTACTATTTTTTTCGGCTCGACTACCATCTTAGCTCGAGTAAAGGATATGCTGAAAACCAGCCATGCGTAAGCTATTTAAATATTTAGCATACTCCTATTGCCAACCACTATTATTTGTGTCTATAACTGTGTATGTCTATTTTATAACTGTATCTTATTTATCTGTAAAATTTAATTGTTTTTCGTTATGTTATATTGTAGAATATAAGAAAAAATGTATCTGGTGTCTGGCAATAAATACTTTTTTTATTTTTATTTTATTTAATATTGGGACCCTTCCTATTTTTAGTGTATATTAATGATTTACCTTATATGACAACTTCGCTAGCATTAGATATTGTCTTGTTTGCTGATGACACGTCACTTATTTTTAAAACAAATAGTAAAGACGTAGAATTAAATGAAGTAAATTATGAATTAGATCTAGTCTCGAAATGGTTTGCTGCTAATAACCTATTGTTAAATGCTAGCAAAACCAAGTGTATCAAGTTTTCCCTTCCTAATGTTCCTTTGGTAGATGCAAATGTAACACTTGAAAACAACAAATTAGATCTTGTAAAGAAAACTGTATTCTTAGGTCTGACTATGGACTCAAAACTGCAGTGGGGTCCTCATATTGATGTGCTTGCAGGTCGCTTGAGTTCCGCTGCTTTTGCGATCCGTAAAATTAGACAACTGACTGATGTAGCGACGGCAAGGCTGGTTTACTTTGCATATTTTCATAGTTTGATGAGTTACGGAATCTTGCTATGGGGATCTGCTGCCGATGTTGAAACTATTTTTATTCTGCAAAAGAGAGCGGTTCGTGCAATATATGATATGGGTCCACGCGAATCTCTCAGGGAATTCTTTAAAGAAACAGGCATACTTACCATGCCTTCGCTATATTAGTAAATATAAATTAAGAAGCGACGCACACAATCTTAATACTAGATATAAGCATAAAATTTCAGTGCGCGCATTTAGATTAAGCAAAACGAATAAATCTTTTATGGCAAATGGGGTTAGATTTTACAATAGAATTCCTATAATCGTAACTGAATGAATGTTCAAATCTGTAATAAAACGGGCATTAATTAAGAAAGCTTATTATAAGACTACAGACTATATTAATGACAATGATGCATGGAGGCAAACTGCACAGGCTCTTTCTAGCGACTACCATAATAACACCTAGGTTAAGAAAATTATGTATTAGAAATTAAGAATGTTTTTAAAAAAAAAATGAATGAAAAAAAATGCGCCGCCGAGTTTCTTGCCAGGTTCTTCTCGAGATGGCTGTAATTTTGCGAATCTGGCAATAGATTCATTAACTTTCATGAGTGCCTCTTTGGGGCCCATGTGAATAAACGATTTTGATTTTGAAATGGGACCACATGGAAAGCCCCAGCTTTCAAATAAAAATATAATCATCAAAATCGGCTCACAACGAAAGAAGTTGTGAGGTAACTTTTGAAGTCGGTTAAAAACGAGAATATCGTCATTGTAGTCCACAGAATATGCATTACAGAGGTAACACACATAAAAAAATACAGTTGAATTGAGAACGTCCTCTTTTTTTATGAAGTCGGTTAAAAACATTGCCTGCGTCTTTGTTCCCCGAACGGTATAATCTTCTAGCCAAGCATGTCACATCTTCGTCCGCATAATCACTTTCCATCAGGTGAGATAGTGGTCAAATGCTTGCCTATTTAACATAAAAAGAAAAAAAAAACAAAGCAAAATGTACTATATATTATGGTACATTTATAATTTTAAACTATAAGCTTTGCACAACGCCTTTGACTTATCACACTAATATTATAAATCCGAAAGTTTGTGTGTAAGTGTGTATGTTTGTTTTCTCTTCACGCTGTAACGGCTGAATGGATTCGGATGAAATTTGGAATGTATATAGCTTATAGCACCCAGGGCACGGCTAGTATAACTATACGGATACTTCGTAAAAAAGTTGCCTTTGTTTTTCATCTTATATTGTCAAAAAGTGAAATCGGTTTTATGTAATTATTTGAATTATTGAAATTAAAAACTCTGACGCTTACCATCCAGCGAGCTCGGTTTTTTTGTAAATGATATTTTCTAAAAATAAGACCTAGCTAGATCGATTTATCGCCCCCGAAACCTGCATACTAATATCATGAAAATCGTTGGAGCCGATTCCGACATTCAGATTATTTATATGTACTAGCTGACCCACCCGGCGTCGCCCAGGTAAACAAAAGTTTACACATAAACGCTTTCACACTCACAGCCACACACTGAAAGTACTATAACTTGTGTCGTGGGGCCGTTAACATTAACACCAAACACACAACATTCACGTCATACCCAGAACCAGAAACAACAGTAGTCGGGCGTTTTTTTAAGGCACCGGTTATCAGGTTCGATTTTCGGTACGGAAACACAAGTTTTCTCCCCAAGGCAAATTTGTGTTTCTGGTCCTGAGTGTGATTGTGTATGTGTAATGGAAAAGTCTCCGGTCCTCTCCGATACACACGACTAAGTCATCGAACGACACATTTTCATATCGAGCATAAAAAAAGATAATACCAACGGTAATTTTAATAAAATTCGTACATTATACAATGTAGTAGGTAATCTATGAGGGGAGAGGCAGCCTGTTTTATTAGCATTTCCAATTTAAATAAGTACCTTATGCTATAATTTTCTTTTAATTATTCATGCACGTCATCAAACGCATAATGCATTGTTAATACAGTATGTTGTATAAATGTAAGCGAAGTAGTTGCTAATGATAGGTATTTCCTTAAATCTTTTTAGAATTGCTATAATATAATTTTGGTGGTATATTATCCGGAAAGTTTGTTGGCCTCGTTATTTGCATGCGTTTCTAATTTAAAAAGTTATTCATGTTTTTATAATTACTCGTGTTTGTGGAAATTTACAGTGGATATTACGGGGCATAAACAATGATGTTATTAAAATGGGAAGATACGGTATGATCTAACAATAAGTAAACAAAAACTGGACCACAACCATCTAGGCGAAGACATTCCATAGTATGTAATGTATGGTTCTTGAACTATCTGTAAAAGCATTGGTATTATTCTGCTTATTTATAAAAATAAGTTGCAAGTACTTTCTACGGCAAGTTGTTTGCGTTAATATATGTTATATAACATTAGGGGTTTCTGGTATTCCTTGGAAGTCTACTCTTACTTAAAAGAAATACAGGCGTAGCCTCATCCAATCCTGCTACCCAATGTGTATAACAGTTTATAATAAAATACCACATGCAATAAAAGACCTACCTATAGGAATGTTTAGAAAAAAACTGAAGTCGTGGTTACTTGACAAGACTTTTTACTGTCTGAAAGATTTTTTCAATACTAAATTAGATTGACATCGTAATGTTATATTAAAATCAATAACTATATTTCTTCTTAACTCGTTATTATTATTTTTGACATTGTATTTTAATTATTTTATTGAAATTTAATATAATATAATTAATTTAATGTAATATTGTCATTATATTAATTTTAACATGTAATTTCACATGCCAACACATGGCAAAATAGAAGGACGATTCAACCGTGAAGACCAATATGTATACTCTATTTTGTGTGAAATATACTCATTTCATTTCATACTCATTTCAAAACAAGCAACAAACAAACACGTTGTTTTTTTTGTTTGCGTGTATCGCGCTGCAAACTGTCACAGACAACTTAAAAGTTACTAGGTGTATTTTGGCGCCGATTATCAGGCCATTGGTGTATTTGTGTAGCTCGAGTTATGACAATCGAAATTTGTAAAACCTAGGGTGCTTCACTCGTTTCGTATACGGCATTACGTCGGTAAATTTATACGTCCGAAACAGTAGAGTTTTGACGTAAGACAGTTTGAGTTTGAACTCAATTTTTATATAAATACTGAGCTGAGGCTGTGGCTGAGAAAAAAACTAATTATTACTAGACTTCCTAATCAAAGTAGTTGTACTAATATTATCATGGACGCGTGCGCTAGCGTACAAACTGCTTACAAACACATCTTTCTAATTATTTTTTGTTTTCCACCTGACGGCGCCGATCATTATAAAACTTATCACAAAATTCCTAACACACACTCCATCATCGACTCATAAATTTCTACTCTGTTTGCTGCTCTACTGTTACCGGCACACATTTCGAAGATTAATTGTTAATTAACATCATGATTTTTGCTTTATTATATTCGCGGTGTCTCGAGCGGACATTAACCTTGTTATAAACTTTATCGTGTATGAAGAAGCTTAGTAGAACATAATCATAAATAGAAGTCATATCGTATGTTAGTATTGTTAGTAAGTTTAGTAATCTTGTCTGTGATGTATCGTATCCAATTAGTGGTAACTGTAGATGGATGCACAGAATATATTATAGTACAACTACAAGTAATGGAAGTGTCGTCGATATTGTCGTGATCCGTGTTCTAGGGTTGGCAACAGCTTGTCTTCTTTTCGGACATAATTACATTGACAGTTTTGTTATTGCGTTATAGAAAACTTACGCAATTTAATGTTTTAAATAAATGCGATTACCATGCTATAGAGAGCTCCGCAGTCTTATTGAATAAGGCTTCTGAATAAAGCGAATCATTGTAATTGTGTTCATAAAGACAACGCGAATTTGTGTGTACTGGAATTAACTGGAATTAACTTCTAATGTAAAAATTAATGAGAATGTAATTTTGAACTGCAGAATAATGATTAACTTAGAATGCTTTTAGACATCCCTTTTATTATCTGCACTATCCCTTCGGTCTTTATGCAAGTGATACTTGCATCATATAACATCTCAAAATCTTGGACTATACTAGATGAAGGAACTTGACTTCTCCTGCACTATTTGACATATACTAAACAAATGGTCTGTAGGATAATTTATTTTCGTTGGTACATAAGAACATAGTTATTATTCGTTATTATTTTTTGTTATATGTAGGTTGGCTCAGAGCAATTTAAAACAACACGTTGATTATATGGGCGTCTAATATCTGAAACGACGAAAACAATATACTCTCCCGTTATACCGGACCGCCTTCAATTTTTTTAGCCGTTACGTGTCCCACGACACGAGTCAATGTACAACATTTTGTAGTGTAGTAACCCTACCGGGGGCCTGCGCGCAGATATCCGAACAAAAACTCAGGAGTGGCTGCTTTCTACCGTTTCTACTCCACGGATGCTTGCTCTCGGCTAGTTCGTTTACAAAATAATGCAGACTTTAGTTAATTGGCCGTGTCATTATTGTTTGGAAATTCGGTTGGAAATTGTAGATATGAAAGACTTTGGTCGGAATCAATACATTATGGCACGTTCATTTGTTATCTAATGTTTAGAATCTTTATAAAGTACTTACTTCATTTTTGACTAAACACGGCGGTCTGAAAGATTTTTAGCACATAATACAAATTGCATACGTCCTTAGTAGACGTTAGTAGAGAAGCTATAAAACATCTAGAAAATTGTATTATTTATGTAGAATCTAAACATCTTCAGAGTTAAGAAAATTATAATAATCACAATAATTTATGCAAGTTCAGTAACAATCATAGTAAATATTCTCATAAAGAGCAAAGATCAACATTCAGATTATTTGTCACTCAGGTCAAAGTTTGACCGCTGCGACCGATTCACGAAGATAGAGAAGTAGTTAATAGTCGGCAAGTAGTGCCATTCTATATCCAACACACAATACGAGGTTCGAGCGTGTTGAAATTGTCTTCACTAAAAAGATGCCGCAAAGCCGAAAAGTTAAGACGGCCAGACCTACCGGTCTCTTCGTCTACAATGGTTGCGTTTACTTTACTTATGACCGGAACGGCTCTACGTTCTGAGTTGTTCAATAAACGAGCCAGTAACCAATTGAAGATGCAAGTTGTAAGTGAATCCATGCACCACCAAGCACTCGCGGCGCGGCGCGGCGCCTCAGGGGCGGCTCCGACAGTAATTGCAATAATGCAAATGGGCAGCAGGTGCGATGTCGTGCGGAAATGTAGTGTGGGGATAGCTATGTAACACGCATATACTTAGATAATGTACGGCCTGATGAGACTGGACCCATAGGAAATTGAGCAAGTGATGTCGTGGAATGTGAGATCGGTAGCAATGGGGCTCGTATAATCATAAAAAGAGGCCGAGAAGGACAAGCTAAGCAAGTACCTCTTGGTTTGTAAGATGTCAGACGCCATGTGGGATGTAGATTCGACGATTATTGTCCCGATAGTCGTTTCGACGAATGGGCTAATAGCAAAAAGCTTCAATCACCTCAAGAGGCTTTCACTAGCAGGTAGGGTCAAGGGTCAGATTCAGAAAGCAGTACCTAATTCTGGGCACGGCACGCATTCAAGAGGTTCCTCACTCTGCAGCACTGACCTAACGGTTGCCTAACGGTGGGCCCTGCCTAGCTGTCGGCGAGACACTAGGTTCAGGATGTTTTATCGTTTTTTTTATATGTAGATCCGGGTCCCACACTACGACGACCTGTGTTGTTGAACCCTCTTTATTATGTACTCGTAATAAGTAGAATTTATACTTAGAATTATGAATAGAAAACAACATTAGAAATTTCCTTAGTTTTTTGTGTTTAAATTACAAGTTCTCGTCCATGAGTAATATATTATTTTATGTATGTGGATTTTGTTTTGTGTGCCAATACGTGAAGGCATGTGTATGTTTATAGAATATATCTAAATAGTTTGTATCGTAGAGCTTTCATGCGAGACCATAGTATATCTGTTATCTTTGAGACATCACAAATATTTTAAGCTGATAATAATCTTATGCCTGTATTAAAGTAGCCTATTGGTAGCGGGTGAAATTTAACTTCGTCGTAACGTTTTACTAAAGAGCCTAATACAGTTACGACCTAAAACCTGCTTTTAGGTCATAACTGTAGCAGACTCTTGCACAGTGCTTGCAGCTCATAAATTAGTATTAGAGTGTATTGACATTCGCGTAAGTACCGTATACTTACGGCTTCATAAGGATTTGCATCAACAATACGTTGCAAAGTTTTAGGTCATCCTCGTCTCAGTACTCAACATTTAAAATTGTTTCTTTACACGGGCCCTATAGATGCATTCAAGAAGGACTGTAATGCTCGATTCCGCGATAAACAGCGATTTCGAAAAGAACCTGGCAAGAAACTTGGCAGCGCATTTTCTAAATTTTTTTTTTGTCATGTGTTATATATCCTAGGTTTATCTATATTTTGCAGTCGCCAGAAAGCGCTTGTGCACTTTGTCTCCATGGATACTTAACATAATAATTTATTTTATATTAAGTTTCTTTATCGACACACTTTTTACTATTGATTTAATCTTTCCCAATGGTAATAAAGTTAGTTTTACGAATTTTGTTACATCCTCACCCCATTTGCCATGAAAAACTTATTTATTTTATCTAATCTAAACGCACGCACAGCTATATTATGTTTATTATCCAGTATTAAAACTATGTACATTATTGTACATCACTTCTTAATTTTTGTTTATAATATGTTTTCTCCAACATCCCAATTTACTAAGTCTCAATACCGCACGATATCAGCTGCGTCATGGTCTGCTATTATTTTGACCCACTTTGTTCTGCAGATCATGCAGGTGATTGGAAATAAATGCTAAGTCAATTCAAATAACGTGATTCGGCGAATCTCATACTTCGCAGCACTTAAGTTTTAGTATACTTTCCCCGATCGGTTCACACAAAGCCTTGAGTTGATTATTGTCAGTGGTTTTGAAGTTAATGATAGAAGTTTTCTATGGTGTAACCTTTTGATAAAAGTCTGTCTTCAGAAATCGGTGACCGCTGTCTAATAATATACAATACTAACTAATTGACGATTGAGTGAAGAGAGGTATTATTAAGTTTGTATGTGTTGCTAAACACATGATACTACATATATGCTAAGTGCCCATTGGCTTAGTTGAGAGCATGTTCGCCTTCTGAGCAGGGGTATCGGGTTCGATTCTCGGCGGGAACACATGTTTTCTACCCAAGGAAAATTTGTGTTTCTGGTTCTGGTTGTGATTGTGTGTGTGATGTGAATGTTTCCGGCACCCACGACACAGGTCATCGAACTTAGTGTGGGGCTGTGAAAAAAAAAAAAAAAACTTTATATATTATTATATACTAGGTGTAACTACATATATCAATAAAGACTAAACTTCTTTGTTGTTATTATAACTGCCTTAGTTGGGTGCGTATTCGTATTCCAAGCAGCGGGTGTCTGGCTCGTATCGATTTATTTAAAACGAAAAGTCTTGTTAAAAACTTGTGACTTTGATATATTTTGCAGTAAAGTTCTTAAAAGTGACGGATAGGAGTCTAACCCATATTCTTAATATTTTTGCTAAAACAATAAGCTATTAATGGAGTGGTATCCGTGCGTTGTATCTGTATTTATCAATAGATTTGTTAGTATGCTAGTTGCTCATAGATAGGCAAAGTTATATAGGTCGTCTTGAGAATAATAAATTATCTTAGACTCCATTTTCTAAGACATCGTAGGCCGTTATCCAATATCGGCAAATATTGGAGTGTTGCATCTGTAACAGGCATGCGATAGCGGTACAGTCGGTCGATGCCCGATCAAGCGGAGCTAGAGGGCTAGGGTTGTCCCTACCTACTAGTCCTTACAGAAAAAGAAGCACAAGAAAAGCGGCACAACTACGCTGATTGTTATAATAATTACAAATCAATGCTCGCCTGAACTATAACTCTACAATAGGAGTTTTGCCGCGAAAATGAAAAATGGAGTTGTTGATTTTGTATACTTTTTCAAAACCTGTGATTCTTCGAGTGTTAATGTGTAATAATGGTGGATTATTAACCGTTAACACTTAGTAAACATGCATAAGTGTATGCAAATGATACTCAGTTGAAAAACATGATCTTCGCCTTCGCTCAAAAACTCCAATAGAAGTTCTAGTAAAGTTTCTACCACTTTACTATGACTGGACCTTGACTCTTTTACTTGACTTTGATTTTGTCTTGTGACTAGGACTTTTATTTATATGAAATACATTTGAAATATAATATTAATAATAATATTCATTTATTTCAAATTACAAGGACTCATAATAATTATATATTACACACAAATTAATATTAATTCAGCTCGTGTCCGGGATTTGTCGGGTGGGCGGGATGCGGGCCCTTGTTGCTAGCTGCATAGTAAAATGTTTTAAGGCGCCGGGTAGTCGTTGATTTGCCCATACAATCGTAATACCGAAATGATTTATAATTCAAGCATATAACCACCATACTGTGCTGTTATTCAGATAAAAAACGTATTAATCTAGGTTCCTGGATAGTTTTTATTCCAAAATAATTACCTAAAACGAAATATAAACCAATTGATTTTCACACATTATTACGACGTAAATGTCGCATCTTTAACTTATTCGTTTTGTATTAAAAACGAACACATTTCTTTTGTCATTACAACAGGAACATAGACTATCATTTCAAGGTACTATTAATACAAAAAACAATGGCTAAACATTACATTTTAATTCATAATTGTTGGTATTACGGCACCTATTATAATTGTTCGTTCGGTAGTGCTATCGCATCAAGCATGGGCACAGTTTGCAAGTTAAACAGAGACAGCCTATAGACTCGTTCAAAGCCACCCCGGCCTCTTAACTCGCAAAGTTAATCACATTCTTTGTCTAATTTCCTTCACTGATACAATACAATACAACATTGCCTATCACACATAAATAAAAAAAATAAAAAAAATACAAACCTACCTGTTTATATTCAACATAGCGATTGCAGCAGCTGTAGCTCTTCTTCTGTTCGTCGTAGGCAATTAAAATACATGTAAGAAGCGCTCTAATAAAGAATTCACGATATTTAAATTATTTATAAATTAATTAATTAATCGTAATGTTTATTTATTCATATTGGTCGATATTATAATGATGTATAATGCCATAGTCTATTTTTTACTCAATCTATTTCTATAAGGAACATTTTATATAATAACAGAATTAATAATTTCACAGCTTCAAGTATTGTTATCATAATTTATATATTAACTTATTTTGTAAAAAGGGTTGTTTAGCTACTTCTATATTTAATTCTAATGTAATCAATTATTAATGTATTTAACTGTTAAATTTGCATGAACAATATTGAAAGAGACTGAATCCCACGACACAGGACTCATCCTAGTGTGGGATTCAGGGCTCACCAGACATTATAAGTAATTGTAATGTTCTTGTGTTATAATTTTTAAGTGTCAATGAATAAATTATTATTATTATTATTAATTATATATGATTACTGAACACTGGCTAAATGCACAAGAATGCGAAGCCAACATTAAAAGGAAAAAAAAACTCTACTATTGTAGAGTTTTTTTTCTACGTGAAAGAGATTAGAATAACCAATCTCCAAGCACAAATCGGTGCGCTGGAAACTATCCTTGAGAGTCTATTCCCATCCAGGTTACATACTCAGATGGGTAGATGTAGATGGTTAAAAAAATATCCTAACAGCCGCCTACGCAAAAGAGGTCAAGAAGTAGTGTGTTTGTTACAAGAACTCTGCTAAATCGTTCTCTTTGATGAACACCGAATAACATCTCAAGCTTGTGAGATTAGCGCGTACAGAATTATATAAAATATGTATAATATAATCATAAAAATATATAAAATAATGCATTTGTGCAATGCCAGCCCTAGGCTCCGTCGTGCATGGTTGAGCGTCGCTCGCGCAGCAAATCTCGACGGGATGTTTGCCGGCAGATTTGCTGCGATGGATCTAAGGCGTGCCGCCTTGCATTTCCTTTGTTCTATTACTATTTGATAGAATTTCATTGTGTACAATTATTCGTGCCATCATACTAAAGATTTTTAAAAGATCGCCTTAGAAAAATATTTGATTAAAATAAAAAAAAAAAATTATTTATTTGGGCCCATAGAGGCACTTATGAAAGTTAATGACTCTAATGTTGCTCTAATGCCATAAAGAAAATTGTGTATCGATTATCGATAGAGATGTTTCATTCGAATATCTATCTGTAGGTCTATTCTGGTCGTCAAACTACGATTGTTAGAATTGATGCGACATCGATACGACAGTCGATTGGTTGACATTTCAGTTGATTAGATGGTTTATAAGAAAAGAAAATCGTTCGTTTTCGACGTCGATATAAAGATAATCTATGCCCGGAATCACCTCTTTCACCTTGTTACCTTTTATCAGCTAAATCGATTGCCCGGATAAATAATAATATTAAAGGAGTAATCCACTCTTCCATCACCCTGTCCTGGCACAGGAGTCCTGGACAGTGTCAGGAGTCCTGGACAGTAAAGAATCCAATCGCTCACTTTGCTAGATTTTGTTCAATGTTCTCAAACCGAAATAACTGTGATTCCCAATCGTCAACAGCTAAAAGCTCATACTTGACTTGTTTGCTGATCTAACAGTTATATCTGCGAGACGACTGACGAGCAAGACCAAGCTTTACGTCGCGCGCTTGTTTACCCTCGTCTCGAGTAGACTCACTAGTACACTATAACACTACCGACTCGAGTGCACGGCTAATAGATAACGCACAGTTGATGGTATTTGGAGTACCGCCTGTCTAATTATAATAACGGAGATAGAAAGCATTCACTTGTTTTAAGACCATTTCATTTGAAGATACAAAAAGAGTTTCGACATTGACCAATTATAAAACTATACAACCGTGATATTTTACTGTAGCCTTTTCTTCCAATGTTTACAAAGCGCTTTACTTCGTGTATTATGAACATTAATCTTTTCACACTTACAGCCCCACACTAAGCTCGAAGACTTGTGTCATGGGTGCCGGTAACATTCACACTTACACCATCACGACCAGAACCAGAAACACAAATTTTCCTTTGAGAGAAAACTTTTGTTCCCGCCAAGAATCAAACCCCTGCTTAAAAGGCGAACGCCCACCCAACTAAGCTATCGGGCAGTTTAATTATGCGTGTATATACGGCTGTAGAACTCCTTTCACGAGTCTATATTTGCAAAAGGAACAGATTTATTTGAACTAGATAATAATTCCCAGAATCTTCCTTTTTTCTATTAAGAAAACAAATACCCGTAAGTAAAATTGCTCTGCGCCTGCGGCTCATAGATCCTTTTACTTGCAGGTGTGGACGTGACCGCGAACCAAGATGAGATCTCGTCGCACGAGACCTTCCAGTTGGAGTTCGACTGGGCGACGCGCCGCTGGTACATCCGTACCATGCAGGACCGCTACTGGACGCTGGAGACTGGCGGCGGGATACAGGCCAGCGGGGACAACAAGTGAGTCTCTACCAATGGTATTTGTACTACTTTTATCTTCCTGACCTTAATGGTCGAAATGCTGAAAAGAAGATAGCTAATACTATAATGCTGAATAGGCAAGGATTTGAATGTGGTAGTGATGTACAACGTATAGACTACTAGCTCTGACCCGAGGCTTCGCCCGCGATTTTGAAATTAAAAAGTAGCTTAAGTGAAAAAAAATATAACTATATATTTGTATGAGAGAACTCACTGTATTACTTTTTAAGAACTCTGTAATTTTAAAAATATGGAGAAGGTAAGCATAAAAACTTCACATGCAAATAAAATGAAATCCAAAAAAAGGTACTGACAGAAAGTCAGTGGATATTGTTTTAATAAAAAAAATAAAAAAAAAATTTCATTCAAATTCGTTCATCCGTTACAGCGTGAAGAGAGAACAAACGTACTTACATACAAACGGATTTATAATATAAAGTGTGATTTAAATTCTTCGTAAACATCTGCACTGATGATATTCAAATGCTTCGAAGTGTTTTTGGATCCTATTTAAGTGGTTTGTGTTTTTTTTAAAACGGCTACAATCTGCACCTCTCGGTAGAAAGTAATATGTTCTGTCTGCATGCTACGGACCATTTTACTAAAAAAACATTAAAATATGATTAATCGATTATTTACTTTTCGAATAAGTACCAGAGCTACTTCTATCTATAGTACCGCTGTATGCATTTGAGATATACCTAGTGAAATATTCAGATAGAACACCGGCCAGTTAGCAAAGGGTAATTTGCTCATGATTGCAAATGTATCCTTCTGTAAATAAAAATATTTTTACTGAATGCTTGGATCTAAGTATAATAGTATCGAACAATCCTAATTGTGAACGCCTCCTCGCAGATCATCGAACGCCCTGTTCGAGCTGGACTGGCAGGGCGATGGCGCGGTGGCGTTCCGCGCCAACAACGGCAAGTATCTGATGACCAAACGCTCCGGACACCTGTACGCCAACGCCGATACCATCGACGAGAACTGCAAGTACTACTTCTACCTCATCAACAGGTGAATAATTTTCTTATTTAAAATTCTTGAGACGTTATGTGCGATGAAAAAAAAAGCTTCACGAACTACTGGTACGGTCTTCTTTTCTATGTACAATCCTCATTATAGAGCGAGTTCAGAGATCATCATCCATCGTTGAAACCTAGGTCGCTACAGTCGGCTTTTAACTGTAAATAAAGCTACCGTTTTTGAGCACCCAGTTGGCGTAGTGGACAGGTCTCCGCACTCTGCGCCGTGGGTCCTGGGTTCGATTCCCGGCAGGAGCACATATTCCGTCCCAAGGGATATTTGTGCTTCTGGTTCTGGGTGTAATATGTGTGTGATGTTAATGTTTCCGGCACCCACGATACAAGTCTTTGAACTTAGTGTGGGGATGTGAGTATGAATGCGTTTGTTTGTTTGTTCTTGGTTGTGATTGTGTGTGATGTGAGTGTTTCCAGTACCCACGACACAGGACATCGAACTTAGTGTGGGGCTGTGAGTGTGCAAGAGTTTATTTATATTTATTTATTTATTATTATAACGATTTCCAGGCCCATTCTGGTGCTAAAGTGCGAGCAAGGGTTCGTGGGACCGAAGGGCGTGCGGCTCGAGTGCAACAAGGCTAACTACGAAACCATACAGGTCGTGCGCGGGCCCAAGGGCGCTGTCTACTTCAAAGGTACACACAATTACACTACACAGAACACTAGCAGTACAGTCATTCACTTTCATGAGCACCTCTTTGGGGTCCATGTGAACAAATGATTTAGAATTTTGATAGTCAATTGCTTTTATGAACTAGAGCTGACATATAGGGAATATTTACACATGTATGGTCATATTGTGCTGGTCGCAATTCTTACCCATTGAAGAGTAGGAAGATGGTTTAAAAAGCGATATAATAGTATCTAAGGATTTTATTTATAATTCAATATCAGTTACATAAAAAACTTGATGTTTGTTATAGAATAGAAATCATTTATTGCTACATATTTAAAACAATAATATGGTACACAAAACAAAATATAGAGATATTTGGCAATTGGAATATGTTCAGCGCTAAGACTATCATATAAGTTATCACATCTCTCGAATAGTATTTAAGTAATATCACTTGTTTTCCTACTCGGGAGAGTTTTACCTCACGATCTGGCAAATGGGAACGCAATGTTATAATAAATCAGGCTCCCCGAGGCTATTGATTAGTATAATATTAAATGCGAATGTTTGTGTACGAGATTGAAAGCGCAGGATTCCTTCTCTGTCCCTAAATAAAGTGTAACAAGGCTCCATCCCGTCCCGCAGGACAGAACGGCAAGTACTGGCACGCGGACGGAGAGTCCGTAACGTGCGACTCGGATACGATGCAAGGGTTCCACCTGGAGCTCCGCGAGCCCACGCGCCTCGCCATCCGCGCCGCCGCCTCGCGGGACTACCTCGCCGCCGAGAAGAACGGCAGCTTCCGCCTCGCCGGGCCCGACCTCGCGCACGCCACGCGCTGGGAATATTAAACTGCACTCGTGAAAAGGACGCCTGTGTTACGCGATCGTTTACTAGCAGTGACGTCAAAACGTGCGATTTCCACCAATCACAGCTGAGAAAAGACTATTACTGAAATTCTATTGCGTATCGATCCATACGTTTGGGAGCTGCGACTTGGATAAATGACTCATTTCGGAACAAGGTTCTGCGGTTGAAAGTGGACACTAATGACCTTAGGGAACATAGAGTTAGTCGCTTGTAAAACGCCGCATTGTTCCTTAATTTTAATGATTTTGATTCAGCGTTACCAGAAGTTTTCGTCAGGCAGGACTAATGCTTGCGAGGCGATCTAAATTCGCTTGAAACGAGCATGTATTGCTGTTTGTATGGAAAAAGCTAAATCCACAAAAATATCAAAAATAACACTGTAGACTTTGTCTAGTCCCTTTGCTGTGTTGTGGTTGAAATCCAGCCTTCAATGATAAATAAAATACGATGGAGTAAAACGATCATGCGTAACATTACGTCCCTTCCTTTCAAACTTACAAGATAAGCGTAAAGTAATTCTACCTGGTCCACTCGAATGAATCTCCGCTGTCGGGAAACCTGCTCACAATACTCTTCCATTTTGTACCCTTTATATTACTAACAGAACGTGCACGTATAAGATTGTAGATTGGCGAGAGACTTAATTTCATATCGATCGTGGGCAGCCGCTGTCGCTCGCCGCCGTTTCACATTTCTTTAGCCGCCATCTTGATCGTGTAGTCGATAAAATGGCGGCGACGAACGAACCAATCAGCTGATTCTGTACAGAATCCGCTGCCGATGGATTATTACGATTGGGAATGCGGTGGATGGAAATGTTAGTCAATGTGATGCATTGACGTCACACATTTCACTATTTACAAAATTACTAATGAAGCCTTCGTGAGACGCGGCGGGCGCGAGCGGAGCCCGAGTTGCATTTAGTACGTTAAGGCTATAGAAACGCGCGCGCGCGGATGTGATCAAACGAAAATATCGCTTCTCTACTCATTATTGTAATCATAGATTTATTTTTCGTATTGGTATTAGGATCTGCCGAGATATTGCTTTTCTAAATATTTTTGTACGTTATTGACCGTCGCTCATAATGCTTGAATTTATTTATTTTAGATGTACGGTTACTATAAGACGTTCGGATTCTGTCGAAAACTATTTATTGGTATTTAGCGTCTAGTCGACGAGTTTGTGCTATCTGCCCAGAACTGTATACTACATGCGTGTAGGTTAGTGGAACATCGCGAGACTGAAGCCTACAAATCTGCCCAAATTGTTCATTTTGTACCGTAATTATTTTAAGTTTAACTGGGATCGCCGCAATACCAGACGCGTGCTGGGTTCTCCGTTGCAGTGGTATCGTCTGTCAAAAAAGTTTTGAAACATAAACTCATAAAAATAGCCTATATTTCGAGTTAACGTTTCTAAACTCTGTTGACGGACTGTACGTCAATACAAGCACGTTGCACGACGTCTGGCTCAACTAATTATGAAAGTGTAAGCTAAGTTATTGTAAGTAACGTTTAGGATAAACTTCAAAATGCCGCTTCCGACTATGTTATCGTCCATTCCATGCTTTTTAGACTTACATGGATTTATAAAGCATTTTTTACGGTTTTATATACTTTTTGTAAGTGGTGCGTTAGAGTATTGTATATAAGCGACATTTCCATGTATTTGATATCTTGTACTTACAGCATGGAAGCAGTAAGTAATCTTTTAAGGTTTTATAATGAACAAAACTGTTTATTGTGGGAATATTTGTATGCCGAATGCTGATACTGGATATAATATTTGTACGATAACGTCTTTGTAAACTATTAATTAATAAATTATAATCATATTGTATTTTCATGGTGTTTTATTTAAAACAGAATCCTACGTATAAAAAGATTTTATCAAAAGTAGATTGTTAAACGAGGACTGTCTGTACACTCTTAGATATCGAGCTGTACTATAAGCGAGGACCCTTATAATTCCAGTGTGTAAAATATGGTTACACACAAGATGAACAAATTATGTTTCAACTCACGGGCGTTGGTGATTACGAGTCTACAATGGAGGAATTTAGCTCTGCCTTCACTTACCAGTACCAACATCAAAGTGGCAAACCAAAAAAAAAAATTACACCCATCGACTTATATGTATAGAAAATGATTGCACCGATTCGCCATTCAACAAAAAAAAACATACAAAATCGATTCAACCATAAGGTAGGTACGATGCTACGTCTGTAGCATCGTCTGTAGCATCTGTCTGTCTAGACAGACATTGTAAACTTAGTAACACTTTCACACTCACATCCCCACACTAAGTACGAAGACTTGTGTCGTGGGTGCCTGAAACACTAGCATCATTCGAGGCTTAAAATATACCGAAAAGAAAAGAGATTAATAAACGTTAGGTACAATTTATGACAACAGTCGATAAAATTTCAAAACAGAACCGAAAAAAAAATCCATATATAATCATTAAACCTGCACACAAAAATTCACTAGAATCGGCCGAAAAATGTAGAAAAGAAATGAGAACCATTTTTGCCCAAGTTGAAACGAAGACGCTCCGCTCGCGCTGCTCGCTCGGTCAATAACCTTTCCTTTATTTTTTTAATTCTTTATATCATGCTCTTGATATATGAAAATATGCGTGTCATTTATATGATTGTTTTTTATTTCTTTCACAAACGCATTCACACACACCAAGTTCAAAGACTTGTATCGTGGGTGCCGGAAACATTCACATCACGCACACATTACACCCAGAACCAGAAGCACAAATATCCCTTGGGAAGGACTTTGTGCTGCTGCCGGGAATCGAACCCAGGACTCACGGCGCAGAGGGCGGATACCTGTCCACTGCGCCAACTGGGTCGTCAAGTGTTGAGTGTAGAAAATGTACAGCCTCGGCTTAATACCAAAGAAAACCAATCAAAGGAAATAAAACGCAGCAGTATATTGAAAACTTATATATTTTAATTAAATAGTTACATTAAATCTTTACAGTTCTCCCTAGCTAGTGACATATCGGATTAGCATCGATGCATTTTATTGGTCAAAATTAATAATATTAAAAAATAAATTTATCTACATACCTGATAAACAAAGTCAATAACCATTTTGAACTGAGTTAATTAAAAGCGACAAAAAAAAAAACAAAAAGCATGTGTTGCCAGTATAGGTAGTACTTAAATGTAGTAAAAAAGTGTAAATATTGCTTTGTAGAAATATACGGCTACATAATTGGTGTTTTATTTGTAAAATTATTTAAATGCTATCCAACGTGGCAAGCCCTCCCGCCTCCCATACTGGCAACACACGTCGAGTAAACTACTCAATAGTCATACATAATTTACCTATATATATCTATACATATATAGCTACATCAATAATGAGGATAGTAAACAATACAATAATATATAGCAAAGTAAATGGAATATGTATCTGTACGCGGTATACGTAACGCCAATAAGCGCGGGGTATAACAAGGCTTATATCCTGTGAACATAGTACCTACTTATTTTGCTCCAGGATACATTAAAAAAAACTACGAGCAATTCCCAGCTAAATCAGATGTTTGTTAAAAAAAAAAGAAGTTCTGTTAGTAAATATAATGTTGATTAGCTCGTAGTGAAATGCAGTGAAATAATTGAGCGTTCAAATAATTTTCACAATGAACGATGCGTTAGTAAGAAAGTATGGGAGACCTAGAACAGACAAAGGGTATATATAATTGACGACATAGCACAATTTACGAATTACCAATGTCTGTTCTGTATGCTATCATACAATATTCAATAAAAAAACCACTTCTCAAATACCAGTTCAAAACAAACTTGTGTTGTTACAAAACAGCTCTCGAACTACACATATAATTTGACTCGTGTTCCACAAAACTGAAACAGTAGCGATGTGATACATACCTATAAATAATACCTAGCTTCGTGGGACTTAGCGATTTAGCAAAGGAGTTGGAGGGCGACACAACACGTAATACAAAAACGTTCAGTTAGCTAAGGCACGATAAACAACTTCACCTTATAGTAAACCTCGTCGCGCGCTCGGGCTGCGCTGGTGGACTTTCATATTGAAAATATTAACTTCATATGTAACATCTGTAATTTTACACTTTCAATAATCTATTTAAACGCCTGGTTCAGGCGACGCGTGATCAAAATGCTGGTACTTATTTGAAACAACGTATTAGCATTGCAATTCAGAGGCGATGCCGCCAGCATGATGGGAACGCTACCCACTGGTACAAGCACTTGAGTTACTTATAAGTTCGGTGCCTTGTATGTAACTTAGTTCTATGTTGTATATAGTTTTACGAAATATAGGCAATTGGCGCGTAGATTATATAGCAGAATTTTAGATAATTAGAATAATTGCGCAGCAACTATACTTATTTATAGAGGGCTCATGTCCAATACGTAAAAAAAAGGAAACTTCTTAATTTTGTCGTGTCCTTGAAAAGATAAACAAAGCGTGCATTATTAAACCACTTCCAAAAATATTTTTTAAAGCGTATTTTTATGTATGTACATCGATACGGGATATCCCGGCCGATTCGAGATTTTTTATTGGTAGAACCTATCCCCAAGGTAGTCCTACATCATTTATATTCGTATAGGTTGGTTGGAGTAGGTTCATTATAAGCTTGTAGGTCAATTTTATTTGGACGACTTAACTATGTTAGCTAACTACGAAATTGACCGTAAATTGTAGATAAAGTGACGTCATTTTCAAATCATTGATCGAGAGAAGCGAGATCTCTTAGTTGACTTGGGTCATACACTTTGTCCGTCCGTCTGTCAGAGGCATCTAGCGTCTAAACCATATAAGCGAATGATTTCAAATTCTCACAGAATATGTTAATCTACGACCCAAACCCAGAAATGACATTTTAAATTATATAAATGAGAATATTAAGGGGGCTCCCATACTTGAAAGTGAGAAGCAAAATATATTTTGTTTTTATCTACCCTTGTGGGGTATCGTTGAAAAGGGCTTAACAAGTAGAATACGAAATTGGTTTAAAAAAAATATGTTGCATAAAGTAGGCGCGAGATCTCGGTTCTGCGCGAACAACTAGAATAGATCACTTAACTGTATTTTGTATCAGCTTCGTTCCCAATTTATATATTTCTCAGTGATCCACAGCGACTGATATTCAAGTTTTCCATTATGAAAGCCCACGACAAGCACCTTTTATTATTGAATATCTTATAACCGATGTAATACTGATTTGGACCGAAATGTTGTTCAACATATTTCATCAAACAAATTTTCCGACACCTTATCAAATTTAGCTAATACTTGCGGGCACGATTTGTGAAGTTAAGTCCCTTAACGTTTTACTAAAACACTCACGTTTCGGTCTCAAATCTACGATGTTATGGAACTAGGTTACTGGCTACGCTACTCTATGCTCTCAGTGCGTGTTCAGATCATCTCGGATAACTCAACGGATTCTTACTGTTTATACTGTATATCACACTACACACCATAGTCTAATCTAGCCATTTTATCCTAGATGTTGTAAAAACATCTATGAGATATATATACAGACTAGACACGGCGCGGTATTAAATACTAGAAGACTTTATAAAAGCCCGCCAGAACAAAATCAACAACTCAAAAATATACAAATGCGTTTTAGTATAGTTTTTATTAATACCCGAGATAACTGAACACGCGCTAGAAATGTCGATTCTAGTTCACAAACACGTCACAGCGATATTCCAGTCTATAAAACGTTCATTTAGCGTTTCTATTACGTCTAAAATATCGAAGTTGTCATATTCCAATCGACTGGGGAAATAAAGTTGTTATACGCCTTTGTAATTTGATTTTTTTATTAATATTTGAACTGTAGCCGAATCAACCTGTTGCAATAATACTCGACAACTCGTCGTCAAAGGCTCAACAATTATTTTACTCCCACAGTCGATAGGAAAACGTAGCAACTTTCATGTTCCAAGTTTCCATTCCTTAATTTAAATATAACTTTAATTTGTTAACCTACCACCTTTATAGTTAATTCATGTCTCTCGCAAATACGCGTTAGAATCGCGCAGAAAATAATATATTACTTTATTGGTATCGCGGGCGAAGATTATGTCTAAATTGATAGAAGCGGCGACGGAGAATTTTCTTATGTTCCGGATCTTGCGGCCAACTTGCAACTTTTGCATGATTCAAGCACTTTCACTCTTTGAATGTACGAGTACAGTGATGTTCGTAGATATTGAAGCAGTCTCGTTTCTTGTGTGTTTGTGATTATGTGTGTGTGGCCGCAAGATTGTGTACAGCAAGCGTCACTCGAGTGCGGAGCGTGCGTCGCCAGGTTAGCGCTCGGCCTGCGAAGGGATATTATTATGTTAGGGCGCTGATACATGTTATAGGATCCAATCTGCTAAAATATTTAGCAGATCGATGATTTTATAACATTCGACATTGATTTTTCAACCATATTTTGGGTCCGCGCTCATAAACGTGATAAGCGATACTCCTACAAAATCGGAAGGTGAAAGTAGTGCGAGCGTCATCAGTCGAAGCTACGTATGCTGATAAATGTATGCAAGCAGAGCTGTGCAGTGATTTTGTTTTAATGCTTTATGCTCGTACATCCAAACCTATGAACTCCGCAAAACATTAGCTTACGCCACAAGACGGAGGCGAATGAAGAGAAGGCGGTACAATCACTTGTATGCCATTAATGATTTTTATTACAAGACCTAAACGCTTTAAAACGCTTTCACTCTCACAGCCCCACATTTTGATGACTTGTGTTGGGGGTGCCGGAATCATTCACATCATAATAACTGATTCAATCTCAACCAGAATCAGAAACTAATTTTCCTTAGGGGAAAAACTGTGGTCTTGCCGTTATATGCAACCCGATAATTATATGTATTTCTGGGTTTTTTTTTTAATTTAATTTTGTCGCTAATCAAATTCTACGTTTTAGCCGAGTCACATTCAGGTAGGTTGCGTTTCCTTGCGTCCGTAGCAAATGAAACTCTCACGGAGCAGTTCGGTGAATCGATTTATTCACATGGACTCCAAGCGGGTACCGGCAGCAGAATTGCCCTAGGGCTAAGTTTGATGCGCGGCCGCTCTCTAAGCTGGGAGATTCCCGGTGGAAACACAAGTTTTCTCCCCACTGGATATTTGTGTTCCTGGTTCTGCGAGCGATTGTGCGGGTAATGTGAATGTTACCGGCACCCACGACACAAGAAGTTAATGTGTGTGGGGCTGCGAGCGTGAAAGCGTTTATTGTTTATAAATAAGAATAATAGAGACATGATAAGTAGATACACACAAAGGCCACATCGTCGCTTACCATCAGGTGAGATGGTGGTCAAAAGTTTGCCTATACTGAATAAAAAAATAAAAAAACAGTAGATAATATAATAGGTGTCTAACCGTTAGGTAGCGGCGCTAGGAGAGGAAGGGGTTGGGCGTGTGTCGCTGGTGCTGCGGCGACCAGGGGGAGGAGGCGCGGGGCGCGGCCGCGGGGGCCCACGGGTCCGCCAGCGCCGCCGCCGCGCCACCGAGGCCCGCCGGCCCGCCGGTGAGTCCCGCCGGCGCGTTGAACGCGGGCGATGCGCTCGGGAACGTGAGCCCACTCAGACCCATCTGCTGCTGTTTTAACTCGTTGATTGATAGTTTTGCCTGCGAGTGGAATTGTTTTGTTTCAGTTTTGGCTCCGCCGTCTAATATGTGCGTTTAGTCGGTGTCAGTGATAAAGATTGTTTAGATAGTAAGTTAAGCCCGATATTACCGAAAACCTCGATTCAGACATAGAATACGTATAAAAATATAATCTAGTAGGAGTAAAATAATATTTAATGCCAAAATGGCAACGAACATAAAACAAAATAACAAATTATTGATTTGCTATTTCTAATATGCATAATTTGGCAATTGGGAAACTCTCAACACTGTGCTGTGCAAACTACGTGTACGCGGGGCTGGTTTTCTGTGCACCTCATATTGCTCGAGCTCGGGTGTTGGTCGAGCTCAAAAAATTAAGTGTCAAGTTAAAATATTATATTAAACCATTAAATTAACTTATATATAAATTCAACTATCATATTATTCAATAATATAATTTTACCTTATCAAATAAAAATATATCAATTTCGGACCTGAGTTAAATAAATTATATCAAATTTGGAAATTTTGCTTTGATCTACCTAGTTCTCAAAAAGCATAAATCGCTGCCATTTGATGCGAGTACACAGAATCCATCTAAAAGAAGAAAGATTTCTGTAGCGCAAATACCAAAATGCAAAACGGAATTTGCCAGTAAACAATATAATGCACGATCAGCTTATATTTACAATAAATTTAACAAAGACTTAGACGTACATGCTAAAATGTTCTATGAATGTAAAAAAATTATTATTAATTGGATAACACCACTTACTTATAACGAAACCGAATTGCTGCTTCCGATTCTTTCATAATCAAACACTCATGCAAATACACACACGCACACATTCACGTACACATGTACACACACACACACACACACACACACAGAGTTTCTTTTATACTTACATAATATTGAGAAAAAATTCTTGCTGTTACTTATATTGTAGTGCTGTATGTGAAAACGGTAATTGTTTAATTATTTAGTATCAATCACAAAATTATTTGTTAGCATTTTTATTTATTTTTTTCTTTTCTAAAAGATCATAGTAACTCTAATTTCGACTAGAAAATATGTTTCTCACTACTTAAGAAGTCTTTTTATGTATTCTGTTTTCACTACCATAATTACATTTTTGTTAACGTTGTTCTATGTTAAGGAAGAGCAGGGACTCCTAATACAGGCATTTTTTGCTTAAAAGGAATCCCTGGTCGCTTGATATTGTTTATGTATTATCGGTTACGGAAATAAACATTATTATTATTATTATTATTATCTAATTAGTTGGGTCAAATGCATTCAATATTATGCTTTGTTGCCCTCACAATACAGTTTCAATACAAGTTCAAGTATTACGTAACGCAATTTTTTCTCGTAAAACGTTACGATGCGTTACAGGAGCGGGAGGGGGTCTTTCTTACAACACGTTACGTAACATTATTTCTTTTTTTATATAAAAAATTAGGGAATGAAAACTCCCAAATTGGCAACCCTTTTCGTTTACGTTTTACGGGGAATCCCTCGATTGTATTAGTCTGGTCGTCATTTTTAATTTGTTCTCGCATGTTGGCAAACCTTCTCGTTTATATTTCACGGGGAATCCCTTAGATTGTATTGTACGTCATTTAATGTTGTTTTTGTTGTCAGTATATGTTAAAGCTAAAATACTTAGGAGAATGAAGGAGAAAAACAATTGTGTAAAGCCAAAAATGTATAAAAAAATAAACAAAATACGCAGGTGTTGCGAATTAAAAATCTCTTCTTTTATTATAAGGCAATTAAAACTATACCAAGAATAAAAACTATAACATAACTTTTTACGACTTTAGGGTAAAAATGATCACTTGAGTGTTACGTAACGTTTAGAGAGAGGGGGGGAGGGGTACAGAAAAACGTTACGGAGCGTTACAGTGGGGGGGAGGGGGGGTTATGTCATTTTTAAGGTTAATGGTTAGTTTTAAAGTTACTTGCAAGTTCGCGTCATCGCAGTTCTATTTGTTTTTTTCGTAAATTTTTAATACAAAATGGCGAGACGGAATGTGGACCCAATTATAGGCCGCAGTATTCAAATAATACATGTTGCACTAGTTGAAAATTCGATTTCGATAATAATCAACCAAATCGTATGCATAAATAAAAATATCGTTTTATAAATTTTCAACCACTAAAATAATCTATATTTTTTTTATTATTCAACCTACAACCACTGTTTTCAACCGTTACTGCCATCTTTTGTGCAAACGGGTACCTAACGCGTGTCTGTATCTGGGGACCCTAAGTCATTATTCAAAGGGAGCCGGGTAGTCTAGTTTCCCGGGTAACCGGGCTATGAATAGCCCATTGGTCTAGTAGGGGTATAATTTAGACGGCCACCAAAAAATCTAAACGGTTACCAAAATAGATAAATGGTCACCAAATTACGTTTCCTAAAATAAAATTTCCTGTGACAGAACCGAATCGGATAACAGAAGGTTAAGGTAATTTTTTTTTTATAATTAATACAAAAATGCAATACAAATTAATACAAAAAAAAATATTTATTTCATAATATTTTAGGAATCGCAATTTGGTGACCATTTATCCAACGTAATTTGGTGACCATTTATCCATTTCGGTAACCGTTTAGAATTTTTGGTGGCCGTCTAAATTATACCCCTACTAAACCAACGGGCTGTTCATAACCCGGTTACCCGGGAAACTAGACTACCCGGCTCCCTTTTAATAAAGACATAGGGTTCCCCAGATACAGACACGCGTTAGGTACCCGTTCGCACAAAAGATGGCAGTAACGGTTGAAAACAGTTAGTGGTTGTAAGTTGAATGATACAAAAAATATAGATTATTTTAGTGGTGGAAAATTTATAAAATGATATTTTTATTTACGCACACTATTTGGTATTTCATCGAAATCGATTTTTCAACTAGCAGACGAGAGATTTTTTTTGTAGTAAAATAGGTAGTTTTTTGGGCGGTGTTTAAACACAAGCCGTCTAGTAGGGCGGGCGTCGCTTCCCGGGTAGTTGGCAGTACTGACCGGCTGCGGCGGCGCGAACAGCCTGGCGGGCTCGGCGAAGGGGTTGGGGGGTGCGCGGGGCGCGGGGGGCGCGGGCGGCGCCTGCAGCAGGCGCTCCAGGTTCACCAGCGACGAGTTCTCGCCCAGGAACGCCGACGGGGACTTCTTGATGGCGCCCGTGCCGCCGCCCGCAACCGGGGACAGCGGCGCCTCTGTCGCGACACACAACACATACATTAACACTATGACGAAAACGATATATTTATTTTAAAACAGACTTCGCTTAACATTAACATATTTGACAATTAAAATCAAATCAAATCAGTTTATTGACATCTTATAACATATAACTTATAGTTACCTAATATTATATTCTATATTCATATTTTTTTTTTTTTTTTTTTTTTTTTTTTTTTTTCACCTTATAACAAAGTACGTTATAACAGGTATGTCAATTACAATTAATATATTATTATTATCTAACCATTAATTACAAAAATTATAAAAACAATAAATTATATAAATAAATGCATTTAAAATAAGCAGAAAAACCAATAGTAACAAAATTAAAGACAGTATTCATGTCGTGTATTCATGTTCATTCATACATATATTTTATATAATACATTTCATTATATATATTTTTTTTTTTAATTTCCGATCCTGTTTGAGGTTTGTGATCCAGATTAGTCAGCACTGATACCCAAACTAGGACCCCAAATGGCACTCATGAAAGTTAATGAATCTATTGCCAAATTCGTAAAATGACAGCCATCTCGAGAAGTACCTGGCAAGAAACTCGGCGGCGCATTTTTCTTTCATTAATTTTTTTATAAACATTCCTAATCTCTAATACATAATTTTCTTAACCTAGGTGTCATTATGGTTGTCACTAGAAAGAGCCTGTGCAGTTTGCCTCCATGCATCCTTGTTATTAATATAGTCGATCGTTTTATAGTAAGCTTTTTTAATTAATGCCCGTTTTATTACAGATTTGAACTTTCCCAGTGGTAATTTAGTTACTATTTTAGGAATTCTATTGTAAAATCTAACCCCATTTGCCATAAAAAATTTATTAGTTTTGCTTAATCTAAATGCGCTGTAATTTTATGCTTATATCTAGTTTTTTTTTTTATTTGTGACAGGCTAGTGTTTGACCACTATCTCACCTGATGGTAAGTAACGATGTGATCGAAGCTGGTAATCACACTAGACCTGGAATACGCAGGCTCTCAAGGATAACTGCCGGAACACCGTATTTGGCTTGGCGGCAGACTTTCAACTTGATGGTGGTAAGCTACTTTGTTAGCAAGCCAGGCGAGCACAAAATGCTCTACCACCTCTCTAGTATTAAGATTGTGTGCTTTGTTAACGAATAAATAAAGATATCATTATTATTATTGTGACAGGTATTCGTGCTTGGGCCACAGGTACTGTGAGTCTAGTCAGCGACTATTTGAACTGCCCGTGGGCTCAGTTGGGCGAATGTTCGTCTTCTAAGCAGGTGTTTCGGGTTCTATTCCCGGTGGAAACACAAGTATTCTCTCCATGGAAAATTTGCGTTTCTGTTCTGGTTGTGTCGTGTGTATTTTGTGAATGTTTCCGGCACCCACGACACAAGTCATCGAACTTAGTTATGTTTATTAGGTGTTTACCTAGCGCGGTGAGGTCGAAGGGGTCGGGCTCGGGGTTGTTGTTGTGGTTGCGGCGTTGTGAGAGTGCGTCGAACTGTTCCAACTCATTCGACGACGGCGACGATAGCACCGACGTCGGGGATTTACTCTGCAAGTTCAAATTACAATATTTATTGACACCAGTGACTATTTGATCTGAAGACCACGCGAAATGGCTCAATGGCCGCCATTCTGAAAATTTTCCAAATACTTATTCGAAAAATTAATTACTTAATATAATTATCGCATTTGCTAACAAAAACTCACGAGAGCAGGTTGAGAAATGCAACCTAGCATGGCGGGTAAACACTTTTCCCTGGGGAGTAGATAAAAATCTTTTAACTTCTGTAATTTTTTTTCTCGCTCCGAGTATGGACGTAAAGGTATATTTTATCCACGGTTGATAAGGAGGGAAACGCTATGTCCCGTTTCTACATCAAAATTAAACACATGTCCTATGAACGAGGATAATTTCTCCTAAACTTTTCGTTGCGCCCATGTTAGGAAGGGAGAAATATATACATATAAAAGAAAGAGGGAAAGAATATCCCTGTTTGACATTTGACGTAGACATACGTCAAATGTCAAACAGGGATATTCTTTCCCTTTCCACAGCTGCCATGCTGTGTATGGTGGAGAGGACAATCTTGTCCCTGTCAGTGGATAGTGGGATACAATTTATGTCCCTACGCCATGCTAGGCCTGCAGTAGAGAACAGCTGGACATACGAAAGCATTTTTGCCCAAGCTGAAACGGAGACGCTTCGCGGTCGCTCGGTCAATAAGCCCCAGGACAAACTGAGGAAAATTAATTTGTCAAATTCTGCCAGTTGTCCTGTCCTCCGGTTCGACAGTCGTGTAGATATAGTTACCTGTAGGAGAGGCGGCGGAGGGCCCGTGGGTGCCCAGGGGTCGGGCGGCGCGGCGGGGGCCCACGGGTCGCGCGCTGGACTGCCGGCGGTCCATGACTCCACACTCGTCTCCTATACACACATTGATCAATCATTCATTTGTTGAACCCATTCAATTAGCTCATGTTTAATGACGGGCCTGATTTGAACCGGACTGTATTCCCTTATAGTAATAGTATAAAACCTGATCTGTTGCTATATGCTGTGCCGAGAATCACTCAATGGTTCCAATGGAAGACCAGCGCTGGATGTATGACCAAGCGTTCTGCTGAGTTGGAACCATTTAGCGACGATAACTTTTTTTTATTACAATGAATTTTATGTATTTTGTTACTGTTTCAAATATATCATTTTCTTTTCTTCTTACTTTCTGATCATCACTAGACCGTTGAATTCACTATTGGATATAGACTTTACCTATGATACGTATTTTTTCTTAGTCCCGAACTGAACTTATTTTTTATTTCGTTTAGCGTTTGTTTTCTCACCTGATGGTAAGTAATGATAAAAGATATCGTCTGTTTAGTATTAATAACTTAATATGTTACAAAATATCAAGACTAGTAATTAATTACTCAGTAATCATCATTCACAATCGGAATCGATTTTAGATTCCAATAAAAATATAAACAAAAGAAACTAGCAAATGCGGCGAAACAATGCGATTGGGTCTGCACGGATTGAGTAAAGCTTTTTTTTTTTTTTGTTAGCTTTAGGGTAGTTTTGATAGTTATTAATCTAAGATATATAAATATAGCGATACCACACAGACTAGCTATACAATCAAAATACACTCGATCTCACCATGGGGTCGTAATAAATGCCGTAATCCATCGGCATTGGCTGACAACAATAATTTCAAGATAATAAAATATAAATACAATCATTAAATTCTATATTTAAATATTTTCATATACACAGATATTTATTCATCCTACTAATATCATAAATCCGAAAGTTTGTGTGTAAGTATGTTTGTTCCCTCTTCACGCTTTAACGGCTGAACGGATTGATGAAATTTGGAATGTACATAGACTATACCTAGGATTAACACATAGGCTACTTTTTAACTTGATAATAGCGGGCGAAGCCGCGGGGCACGGCTAGTATACAATAAAGTGTGTAATAATTAACAAGTATAACTTTTTGTTAATATTATTTTTCACAATCAAAACGCGGGACGTGTAATTGAAACAACTACGAAATAGATCGTATACATGATATAAATTAATATGAAAAAAAAAAAGTTCATTCGACTTGAGTACCTCCTCCTTTTTCTATGTTGTACCCAGTTCTATGTTGTAAATTCAATAGTTTTCTTACTTTTGAATGTAGTACACAGTAATTAATAGAAAATGTAACCATAGTTGAAGAGTTTTTTATCGGATACATTTAGGAGAGTGTGCCAAGGAACTGCACGATCTAGTTCTCCCATCCCCGTTTTATCAGACAAGCAGACAAACTGCTAAGCGACACCGCTATATGGTAACATTCCACAAATGCGCACGAAGCGTTTTGCTTCCACATTCATTGAGCGAACTGCAAAGGAATGGAACTCCTTGCCTGAGTCGGTTTCCTGATGAGTACAATTTATGGGAGTCTTCAAGTCACGAGTGAATAGGTATCTTTTAGGCAAGCTTGCTCCATCGTCGACCACATTGGATTTAAATTGGTAATTAAGTATTGACAATACAATGATATGGTACCATGGAGCTGGTCTGATGAAAGAGATGGAAGATGGCCAAAGGAAATTCTGAACTGAATAAGATAAACCCAACGAGTTTGGGCTCGTTTGATTCGTCTCGACAAGTCTCTGGTTAGTCTTTTTCCTTTTTCTATTTTAAACTGGTAAAATCCCGATTAAAAAAATATATTTTACAAATAAACATAAACGCTTTCACATTCACAGCCCCACGCTAAGAACAATGAATTGTGTCGTGGGTGCCGGAAACATTCACATCACACACACAATAACAACCAGAACGGGAAACACAAATTTCCTAGAAAAGAAAACTTGTCCCACCGGGAATCGAACTCGATACCCCTGCTTAAAAGGCGAACACCCACCCAACTAGGCCAACGGGCCGTGTTATAATAACCTTTTGTATGTAGAGCTAGGGGTAGGGAGCACAGCGAATGTAATATTTGACGACCCAGTTGGCGCAGTGGACATGCCTCCGCCCTCTGCGCCGTGGGTCCTGGATTCGATTCCCGGCAGGAGCACAAATCCCTTCCCAAGGGATATTTGTGCTTCTGGTTCTGGGTGTAATGTGTGTGTGATGTGAATGTTTCCGGCAACCACGATACAGGTCTTTGAGCTTAGTGTGGGGCTGTGAGTGTGAATGCGTTTGTTTTGTTTGTTTTATAACCTGCGCGGGCGGCAGCTGCCAGGGGTCGGGCGGCGGCGCGCGGGGCGCGGGGGAGGGGCCCAGGTTCACATCCAACAGGTCCAGGAGGTGGGACGCCGGCTCAGCCGCATCCGGCTGTCTGCAACACAAACACTCCATTAGCAATCGAAAATCACTTCGAACAAGTTCTAACATCATTGAACTCTTAGTTGGTAATCAACGAAGAAATAATAAATTGGCGTAACTATTGATTATAGCCTCTCCGACATAATAAAACATATCTAATCCTCTAAAGTACATTATTCCTTCAATTCAGGAACACAAATACAACAATATGGATAGCTAAATGACGCCAAATACAATACAATACAAAACACTTTATTGCACCAAATAAAATTACATAAAAAACAATAATATTATTTATATCTAAGTACAATGGGCGGACTTATCGCTAAAAACAATATATAAGAACGTAGGTCGGTGTTGAGATTAACTAAATATATTTGTAATAATATATATTTATACATATAACATATAAATAAATAAATACATAATACAATAACATACTTAAAAAACAATTCTGAATAAATAATAGGTATCTAATACAATAGGATACAGTATTTGAAACTTACTATCTACAAATAAGAGATAAAAACATTCTATCAAATCAGTCGTTACAATTGAGATAGAAATTTTTAACCTTCGCTTTGGAGGCAGATAGCGAAGTAGCTTGCCTTATGGAAATGGGTAGATTATTCCACAAACGCACTGCTTCCACCGTAAACGACGCATCATAAAATATAGTTTTTTTATACAAATATTATTATATAAAAAATAAACTATGGAAACTGATACAGTATCGCAACAACTAACTGTACATTCTGTTGAAGACATTGGTAGCATCCGTACAGCCAACAACTGCGAGCTATGGATATATCTTCGGGCCCGCTGGCCGGGCAGTGTTTTCCATCTGGCCACTGTTCGCCGCCATCTGGCCACTGCTCGCCACCATCTGGCCAATATTTGGCATCGTCTGGCCAGTTGATGTAGGTCGGTATCCAGCTATGTTCAGATACGGAAGGGAGACGGAGGCACTCTTGGCGGAAGTATTCTTGGCGGATGTATTCTTGGGTTCTGGGGGGAATTAGATGATATGGAAGGAATTAGGAAAGAAAGGGCATTTAGGTAGTATTTGACTATTTTCTAATATATTTTTTTTATGTTGGATAGCGTTTAGCGACTATTTTACCTGATGATAAGTGATGATATGATCGAGGATTGCGTGCTCGTAATCGAGTAAATAATAAGAAAACCTATCGCTAAGTTCTTTAAATATGTTCCGGCAGCTGTCAGTCATCTCCAGTTCCTATTTAAGGACTAGAAAACTAACCATCCTCCACTACGTCCTTACCACTTACCAACAAGTGAGACTAGTCAAATGCTGACTTATCAGATACAAAGATTAAATGTAATGTGTTAATTAATAGTTTTATATATAGGTCATGTATTATTTTCTTGATATTTTTTTATACAATTAGGTACACCAATAAAATTATTATATTATTCAAATGCTTTTTTTGTGGGCAAGACAGATTCGTGACGTCATTAAATGTAATATGTTAATTAATAGTTTTATATATAGGTCATGTATTATTTTCTTGATTTTTTTAATACAATTAGGTACACCAATAAAATTATTATATTATTCAAATGCTTTTTTTGTGGGCAAGACAGATTCGTGACGTCAGTTTCCACGTTTTTTTTTTATGTCTATTAACGGTCAAATTCCTTTACGACAACCAAGGTCCCAATCTTAGGCGCCGTAAAGCATACGGTCCATTATGGACGTCACAGTCAGAATGACAAAATGGCCGTCTTTAAAAATGCCTGATTGCATTTTCAAATATATATATTTTGATATGAAAAATAATGTTTTGATGAGTGTTTTTTAACGGCAATGTTAAAAAACAATCGAAAGACAACAAAAAAAAAATGGACACGGACTTAATCCCGCATACAAAACGGGTGAAGCACACCACAAATGTATCCTGTCATAACGCGAGGTACACGCACACAAATACACCGAAGGTCCGACAATCGGTTCAAATACACTTAGTAAGTTTTAGTAGTCATGACAGTTTGCAGCGAGGTGCACGTACCGACATGTGCATGCTTTACCCATGATTGGCTGAGGTTACTTTATTAACCTCCTACTTAACCTCAATTCCGTGACCTACATAAATATAATTTTAATTGTTTTTACCGAATAATGTACTATACCGATTAACATTCAAAATTCTGTCTATTTAATTTATTCATTAGCATAATTTGACCTCGCTATGCACTTTTTATTCCGGTATATACCTTAGGCTGAGGATCGGGGTATATAGAAAACCAGCACGGTGTGCTCATGTTAATGAACACACAGTACAAGCTGAATTTACAACGATTGCTCTATAAAAAGTAGTAAGTGATATCTAAGCTTGATTCGAAGTATTTTTTTATAGTAGCAATAAATATAAAAACAAAACAAACAAACACATTCACACTCACAGCCCCATACTAAGTTCAATGACTTGTATCGAGGATGCCGGAAACATTCTAATATCCCTTGCAATTCATACAAATATCCCTTGGGAAGGAATTTGTGCTCCTGCCGGGAACCGAACCCAGGACCCACGGCGCAATCCACTGCGCCAACTGGGTCGTCTTATCTTATATATTAATATACTTCTTTCTTTCTTATATATTTTAAATTAGATTCACTTTTAAGTTTAATCCTCTTAGTACTCACTGGAAGTCCTGCTGCGATTGGCTAAGTGCGAGCTGCAATCTCACATCATCGGATCGTCTTCTTCTCTCTTCCCTCTCCGCCTCCTCCCGCGACATGGCGAGCGCGAGTTGTAGTTGTAGTTCTTCCTCTCCCGCGGTGAGAGGTCGCGCCATCTCCGTCTCTCGGCCGCCAGTCCATTCCGCTGACTCGGCAGTTAGCTGGAACGAATATTGTTGATATTCTAACATGTAGTCCAAATTGAAGTCTACGTCACCGACGTAAGGTCGTAAGTTTATCGGTATTCTAAAGCTTACATTTTTTCATAAATAATTTACACACCAGGAAATAATAATTATATTATAACTAACTAACATAAGCCTTTAAAAAATCAAATACCATCTTTGTCCGATATAAGGGTAGATTGTAAATCAGTGCTGTGAGCACATGAAAATTACTATTTTAGAATATGACCCCATGTATGCACATGAATTTTGAAAATGTTTTCTTCTTTGTGTTTCTTCTTTTTTTGTAGTTTTTACTTATGGGCAATAAACATATTTTTGATTTGAAATAGTTAACTTATGTTTGATCAGTTTAAAGTTCTGTCATAAATAATTTTAATTGATCAGCAAACTTCTGTTTTGATAAGCATTTCTTTTTGGCGGAGATGAAAGAAAAAAAGAAAATTTATTTATTCGTGACGACACGCAACGTTACATTATTTACATAAGAAGATAGACAGAGAAGATAAGAAGATGGAAAGAGTATCTATCTCTTTTCCGCAAAGCTATTATTAGTATAGTAAAGCCACCGCGAGATTTAAGTCATCAAATGCTACAGTGCTATCTCTATCTAGTATGTTATATATATAAAAATCAATGCCACTTTTCGTTGTTATTTTATAACTCAAGAACGGGCTCACCTATCCAAACCAAATGTTTAGGCTTTGTTCGAACTATTTAGTTAGTAGATGGTTTATGTGAAGTTTGCACAAAATCGATACTGCGGTTCTTCATTTATCACATCCGGGCGAAGCCGGGGCGAATCGCTAGTATGTTATAAACTGAAATGCTTGTAACTTATGAACATAATGCATTTAATATTTACTTTTAATGGATTTTTAGGTTTTGTAGTTTGTTTATGAATAGTATTCAAAATTAAAATCTAAATTGCTGTCTCCTCAAAGAGGCACTGAAAATACATTAAAATAAATATTTGAAAATACGAGTAATTTTACACGTGGCCATTTTGACGTTCTTTATGTGAACTCATCGACTTAATCATGGCAGCCGTAAATTGGCAATCATTGGCATACAAAAAAATTGGAACCTGACATCACGATCTGTCTAGCTAATAACGTTTTGCCATTTTCTGAATGTCCCATGGATTTTCATAGTATATTATTAATTTTAATTCCAAATTGAAAAGCATTTAAATATGAAAATAATGTTATAGATATAGTTATTATATATATACATATAAATATTTAAAAAAAACGTAACCTATATTCAAATCTCATGCACATACCACCCAGATTCGGTACAGCCTCTTATTTTTTTTATACCGATAATCGACTATCACACTAAAATTATAAATCCTAAAGTGTGCATTTAAGTTGTATAAGTATGTGTTCTATCTCTCCACACTGTAACGGCACTGAACGGTTGTGGATAAAATTTGGAATGTCTATATCTAGAGAATGTATAACGTTTATACGTTAGCGTTTATGTTTATACCTAGAAAACACATTGGTTACTTTTGACTTGAACAACGCGGGCAAAGCCGCGTGGCACGTCTAGTGAACTACAATAAATAGATTTGTATGAGTGAGTAGTCACCGCGGGGTAGGTGGGGCTGGAAGGTGCGTCTAGCGCGGCGTCACTACCGAACCCGCTGGCGCTCTGAGCGAATCGCTGCTTGGCCTTCATAGCACGCTCGCGCTCCGCCTTCAGCCGCTCCTCGTCCTTCAGCAGGATCACCAGCTGCTTCGCCTTCTCGCGGACGTTCAGACCTGAAAACGGCCGAGATGATGAAAATAGGCATTTTCTAGACATCATCTTCGGCTCGGAAAGTGATGATACCATCACTTACCGTTACGTGAGATAGAGGTCAGATTCTATCGAGCATAAAAAAAAGCCAAGCCATAGCTTACGATCAACACGGGAAAATACTACTTAAAGACATAGTTTGCGCCGTGGGTCCTGGTTCGTATCCCGGCAGGAGCGCAATTTTTCTACCCAAAGGACATTTATGCTGCTGGTTCACAAGTCTTTGAACTTAGTGTGGGGCTGTGTGTGAATGCGTTTTTTTTTAAACAAACGCATGCACACTTACATCTTCAAAGACTTGTGTCTTACTTTTCCTAGGTCTCCATTATGTCATAATGTTGTTGCGATAAATTATCACACAGACACAACACTTTCGAATTTCGCAACGTTTTGACAAGCTCAGTGTCTAATTAGGAAGGTGTTGAATGCTAATTAGAGCCGTGGGTGACTACGCGAGTACAGAATTACGATAGGTCATCAACCCACACAGTTCAAATACGTATACTACATACGAAAGATGATATCTCAACATAATAATCCTACTTATATTGTAATTCCGAAAGTTTGTGTGTAAGTGTGTATGTTTGTTCCCTCTTCACGCTTTAACGGCTGAACGGATTTGGATGAAATTTGGAATGAACATAGCTTATACCTAGGATTAGCACATAGGCTACTTTTTAACTTGATAATAGCGGGGCGCGGGGCACGGCTAGTAATATAAAATATAATAAGTTATATTTCGTTACTAGCCGTGCCCCACGGCTTCGTCCGCTATTATCAAGTTAAAAAGTAGCCTATGTGTTCATCCTAGGTATAATCTATGTACATTCCAAATTTCATCCAAATCCGTTCAGCTGTTAAAGCGTGTAGAGGGAACAAACATACTTACACACAAACTTTCGGATATATAATATTAGTAGGATTAAAAAAAACGCATTCGCACTTACAGCCCCACACTAAGTTCAAAATCTTGTATCGTGGGTGCCGGACATCATTAAAAAAAAAAAGTCACAGCCCCACACTAAGTTCTATGACTTGTGTCGTGGGTGGTGCCAGTAACATTCAGATCATAGACACAATAACACCCAGAACCAGTCTTCTTGGTTGGATACGCGATTGCCTTCTAAGCAGGGGTATCGGGTTCGATTCCCGGCGGAAATACAAGTTGTCTCCCCAAGGTAAATTGGTGTTTCTGGTTCTGGTTGTGATTGTGTCTATGATCTGAATGTAACTGGCACCACCCACGACACAAGTCATAGAACTTAGTGTGGGGCTGTGAGTTTTATTTAATAACCCATTAGAGGTACCTTGATCCTTCCCCTCTTCCATGTACTGGAAGTCCTTGAGCGTCTGTATGGCGTAGATATTCTCCTTGCATTGCAACGCCACCCGGTCACTTCCTGTCCGTAGGAGGTACTCTAGCAGCACCAGCGCCTTGTAAACGTGCCGCCAGTTCTTGCCGTGGTCGTTCAGGCGCTTCCATATCATCTGGAACGTGAAAATAATATTTTATAACTTTAACAGATAAGAACATATTTCCCCTCAACTCTCCACTAATAAGTCATAAGGGCTACTTCTCCTTGATATAATTTTTGACTTCTCCCATCTATCTCTAATGATTTTTATCCGAGATACACCTTTGGCACTATCTCACTTGAATACTATTATTTACGAGAATGGAAGTGAATACAATGTCATAATTTAATAGTAAGCGTCACGACAGCCGTATAGAAGAATAACATCCTATTATTTTGAACTAACATATTGTAATGTTGTATACACTACTCTCTTGAGAGTGACATTTAGCTGGCTTTTTCTTCTTAGAAGCAGGTACTTGGACGTGCTTAACGTCCTGGCATAGTTATTGGGTTAGTACCAACCTTTTACCGGGTCGCCATAAATGCCATCTTTTATTTTACTTTATTTGAAGTATCTACTAAATCAGGTTCCTCTTCTCTGACTTGTTTGGACAGGAGGATACTCCACTGCGTCCTACCTGCATGATTTCGGTGAAGGCCATAACATTGTAGGTGAGATCGGCGATCTCCGCCATGAGGGTCGACGACGGGCCCCATGGGTCGTTAGATGTGGCCTCGCGCACTTTGACCTGGAAACAGTTAACATTTTATCTGAGCAACCATTTAGTAATGGGTCTTGAAGCGGTGCTGGCCCTCGTAGTTTACCATCTTCAAGTAGAAAATACTGTTTCCTAGCTCTAAATGGCATTGTGGCAGTACATTTGGAGAGCCAGTCACATTCTGCGACTGATATCTTAGTCATACGCTAGAATATCAGTCAGTAAATAAAGTCGTATTGACAATTTGCCGAAGAGAAATACGCGCGCTGGTTTAGACCCAGGCCTTCTTTATACTAAAAGCTGTATAACTAAAGCGCTGGTCGCAGCCATGTGGCTGATTTTATGTCGTCGACTTGCGAGCTCCAGGTTTGCCGGTTCCTTGTATCCCTTTATTATCCGCTCCGTCAGTGCTCTAATCCACCACTTATTACCCACAACACATCTGGATGATCAAAGAAATGACGACAACACTAAAAAAACATAGATGAAAGTTAAACTAACATAAGCACTAAAATAACATAAGTCGATAATCGTCCTATAAAGAGGTCATAAGTCGATCGCATTAGAGAGAAAGCTAGACGAAAGAGTCTCTTGACTCATCGCGTTCATCATGCAAAAAACAGCAGGTGTTTAGAATCGTAGCTAAGATATAGATGAGTTTTCCACGTCTGTATTGTTACTATTGGTTACTTTTTAGGGTGTTTCGCTGATATGCGTTATCTATCCTCTCCATTTCATCAGACTTTTTACCGACTTCCCAAAAAAGGAGGAGGTACTCAAGTCGACTGTAAGTAGTAAGTTGTGGTACTTTGACGATGTTCTCCTTTACCCGACTTCAAAAGTTACCTCATAACTTCTTTCGTTGTGAGCCGATTTTATTTGAAAACTGGTGCTTTTTATGTCGTCCCATTGAAATTTTATCATGATCTGATCTCTAGTTTTTGAGTTATACATATAGTCAATAATGCGTGTTTAATACATTAAATCTGATCTAGGTTCCGAAGATAAAGCGGTGAAGTCGGTTTTTTTAAGCTTTGCTTGCGTTTAATTATTTACGATTCATAATGATACTCCTGCATTACTTCGTGTTGTAAGCCAGGCATGTTCATCGCTGTATTATGCGTACTGCCGAACAGTTGAACTTACGCAAGTTTGTTTCCTGATAGTACAACTGGGGAGGCTTCTAGTTGTAAGTGCACTAGTATGTGCGACATACGTGTCTCATTGCCGGCTGCATTATTGTCTATCAATAGAGACAGTAGTCAAACGTGACCCTATTTATATTTGGCATGATAAACAAATGCTGCAATGGCTGCCTAAGCAAAGTTCTTGTGAAATAGGATAATCATTAATTTTCTTATACACTCTCTTATTACTTCTCAAGGAGAGAGGCCTAATACAGTGATGGATTTACCAGCAGGCTGAGTAGGAGCCTAGGGCGGCAGATTTTAGGGGCGGCAAATATGGGACCAATTTTTTTTGACTAGTTTGCATTCATATTAATTACGGGCAAAAGATGGTGTAATATACACTATCATCCTATTACACTAACCTTTTATTGAAATTGCAACATTATGATTTGGGAATCATAATATTTCATTGACGAAAACATTGCAATTAATATGATTGTGAACTAAGTAATTGAATTGTAGAGGTTGGTAAGAGCGGCAAAATGATATACCCTTCTGGCGGCAATTGTGTAAATCCGCCACTGGCCTAATACGAGTAGTTTTTGCCTAAAAGCCTCACCCCGGCAGTTTAGGATGTTTCAAGGGTAAAAGCAAGAGTATCTCGGACTTAAATCAGTGCCGGGATCACGGAGACGTTTTTTTATTCACGATTATTCACCAATATTTGACCTCTAACTCACTTAGTGATAAGTGACGATGTGTTCGATGATGCAGCAAGTTTTGCTAGATGACTGTTTACTCGTCATCTAAATACTCCATATTTTACTTTGATAATTAAACGCAAGCAAAACCAAAATAAGCATTTTGGTTTTTGTTAATTTTCTCAAAAAAATCTTAATCGATTTAGATAATAACATTATTGGACCACCACTGAAGTATGATACACCAAACAAAAAAATAATCATCAAATCCGCTAAAAAATGGCAGACTTATCGCGTAACATACATAAAAAAAAACATACAGTCGAATTGAGAACCTCCTTTTTTGAAGTCGGTTGAAAACACAGATTCAGGCAAGGATATCCAATCCTTAGCAGTACTTAAGTATAATAACAAGCAACGCTTTGTGCGAACCCTTGGAATATCGATCATCCTGAAGATTTGACGCATACATAGTTGTCTACCTTCCGTCTCCATCATCATCAACTTGTTACCATAATATTGTCCTTCGTACTTGATAGATAAGATAACTTTCGACTGGACTGAACAAAAAAAACGCATTCACACTCACAACCCCACACTAAGTTCAAATACTTGTATCGTGGGTGATGGAAACATTCACATCACACACACAAATTACACCCAGAACCAGAAGCACAAAAAATCCCTTGGGAAGGAATTTGTGCTCCTGCCGGGAATCGAACCCAGAATCCACGGCGCAGAGGGCGGACCTGTCCACTGCGCCAACTGGGTCGTCGAACAACGGGAACAACTGGCTGTCAAAGGCGCCAGACACCATTTGGAGCTTAGCAACAGCATTTTCAACTTAAGGGTGGTGGATGACCGAACTACAGAACAGTGGTATAGAGCATTGGCAAATTGACCACTATGGAAAGTTGATATTTTCCATCTTCTTAGTCATCATCCATTTTGATTGATTTTTCATGGTACATAAATAGTTACCGTAAATTAAACGCCAGTTACAGGTTTAACATGCGCTGCAACATGTTGCAACATCATGTACAATGTCACGGTCAGCAATATAATATCCGGATGACCGAGCTTTGCTCGGTTTTTTGTTTTTGGTAGAATGTGTTTGAATTTGTAGCCTCTGAAAGCTCCATCTAGTGTCGAGTAGATACAATTTTTACATCGGTCATGGCGTAATAGATGGCGCTGATAGTTTCTTAAGCCCGGTTTTTCAAATGCAGTTTGGGAACCGAGCATTTCTCGGACCTGACATTGATAAATCGATTCCTTGGGCCGAAAAACCCCTAATCTGTAACTTTCATGAAAATCGTTGGAGCCGTTTCCGAGATCCTGATTACACATATATGTATATACAAGAATTGCTCGTTTAAAGATATCAGATATGAGGAAATACAATAAGGAAACCCACCTGGGCATCAGAGTAGTTGTGCGCAAGGTTTTTAATATTCCTCCTTAGTCCCGCCACGTTTACTTGCATTTCGTCCCGGCCTCGGGGCATCTGTAACATGCAACGCAACGTGTGACAATGTTGCTGCAACACTTTAGAAGATACACTGTAAACTTTTTAAGTTAGTACAAGAATTATAACATAAATTGTTCGCCGGTATATTGTAGTTGATTAATATTATTGTAATTAGTACTTGCAATAGGAAATTCTAATGTATTTATTTGTTATATGTATTAATAAATATATCCTACAAATATTATAAATCCGAAAGTTTGTGTGTGTGTGTGAGTGTATAAGTATGTTTGTTCTCTCTTCTCGGTTTGACGGCAGAACGGATTTTGAAGAAATTTGGAATGTACATAGATTATACCTAGGATTAACACATAGGCTACTTTTTAACTTGATAATAGCGGGCGAAGCCGCGGGGCACGGCTAGTATTATTATAAATATATTTAGTTAATCACACCAAGCTAAGTTCTTATATATTTTTTTTCATTTTTCCATCCAAAGTTGACTGATCGCTTTTAGCGATAAGTCCTTTATACTTATAATATATACCACAAGCGTTGTTGTATATATTATAAGTATAATATATACAACAACGTTTATGCTTCGATTTATACAAAATAGGCAAATAATCTACTGTATATTTATGGATAAAATGCACATTATATGTTAAGCAGGTTAGTTTATTTATACAAGGAAATCGCCTCATAAGTATGCCATTGTCGCGTATAACAGATTCAAGGAAAACAATACTATAAATAATAATATTTTATCAGAAGATTGGCTAGATATTATTATAGAATTTAATTGTTTGTTATATTCGGTTTGTATTATAATAATATAGTAAATATATTAAAGGTTGCGAGTAAGTGTTATTAAATACGAGGTAAGGTATCTTTATAATCAATTTATATTCTATACCTTCACATAAATGTCAATTGTTCTGCTTTAGTCTCGCAAAAACTCGAGAACTGCTCCACCGATTTGGCTGAATCTTTTTAGGGTTCCGTACCCAAAGGGTAAAACGGGACCCTATTACTAAGACTCCGCTGTCTGTCTGTCTATATGAACTCTGTTACCAGGCTGTATCTCATGAACCGTGATAGTTAGACAGTTGAAATTTTCACAGATTATGTATTTCTGTTGCCGCTATAACAACAAATACCAAAAAACAGAATAAAATAAATATTTAAGGGGGCTCCCATATAACAAACGTGATTTTTTTTTATCTCGTTTTTGTTCGATATCGATAACGGCAACAGGTAGGCGCTTGATATATTCACAGAATATTTAGTTATATATTCACTTTAAAAATAAATAATAAAACTAAAATAATACTTAAATCATTAGACAAAAAAATCATGTACAATTTTTTTGCAACGGATCGCTAGTAAAAATAGGAAATATAGGCAATTGGCCCGTACATTTTTGGCTAGTGGTAATATATAAATGGTATATAATATATAATGGTATATGAATATCATTATTTTATTTGTCAAATCATGCGGTTATATACACATCGTCTAATATGTTAAACCACTTTAATTTAACTGGAAACATTACCCTTCAATCCGAAATACAGTAATGTTTGCACACCACTGCTTGGCGGTTGATTGTCTGGCAATAGAGTGTTACTGCCCTAGGCCCTAGAGGGACTCTGCAATGAGTCCTACCACTACCAAAACCTACCACTTACTCAATAAAAATCAATTTTAAAGCATGTAAACCGTATAACTACACGTGCCACTAATTATAATTAACTTTCAACCGTTCCCCGTCGTCCTATATAATTGGCTTTGCACGAAATGCCGGATTCGAAAAATATTTGTTATTCATTTGCTCGAATAGTTACGTGGCTTCCATGGCATGTGAGGAAAGATAAACGTTTTAATGTTAGTCATACTCGTTATATTCTAGGAACGAGCGTTATGTGTAATGTTGTTGGAACTTGTATCTGATTGATTTCAATGGAAATGTAAGAAAGATGTAGAATTTGTAGATGAATAGGATAAAGTTGCGTATATATTTATAGACTAGCTGTACCCGCGGCGTTGCACGCGTGTTCTGACTTATTGAACTCCTTTAAAACGGTTTACACCTTCGGATAACCTTGCTGGTTTTTCACTATTTTAACCGAGCAAGTTACCTACACTTCATTATGACACCGTCGGGACAGTACACAAACATATTTTCTGCTTCATTCACCCTCGACAGTGCCACATACAGTTGTCCGTGGCTGAAACAGCTGGAGGTGAGGTCCACGCCCGCAGTGCGCAAAGTCTGGCCTTGCGCTTTATTTATTGTCATTGCAAAGCATACACTCACGGGGAACTGGACCCGCTTGAAACGGAAAGGATAGTTGTTCGGTATAAGCGGTATCCTGGGAATGAAAACTTGTTCCCCAGTACCACATCCAGTCAAAATTTCTGCCTCTATGACATTTTGTTGCAACCTAACTACCTTCAGTCGAGTTCCATTGCATAATTTGGGCGGACTTAAATTACGCAACAGGATAATTGGCACTCCAACTTTCAAACTTATTGAGTGCGATGGCAGCCCAGGGGCCGACAACGAATTTAAAAATTCTATTGGGTAAGTAGTAGCCTCATCTTGCTCTACTACCCTATTGATAGAATTGTAGTTGGTGGCTTCACCAGCGACGCAACTGAGTATCTTATTATTCAAAGCTGCTGCCTGGTCATTTCGAGTCGTGAGTATGACACGCTCGTAAAACCAAGAGTTTTCACGATTTATCACTTGTTCAATATCACCATAGACAGCCGGGATTAGTTCTTCAGAAGAAGGAACCATCTGACATAAGTTAGTCTAACTTTTCCTTTTTCTTTTGGAAACGTATCATTTCCAATACTAAGCAACAAATCGGGAAACTCTTGAGCATTATTGTTGCTGCCGATTTGAGCTCTCATGTTGGTGCTAAGATGAAGCCGATATATTTGAGGCCAGAGACTTGACGATTTCAAACATGCATTAACTTCATCAGCTCTTGTGCCGCGTGGGACTACAGGCAGTGTTTGTCTGAAATTTCCACAAAACAACATTGTGACACCTCCCATGGGCCGGTCGTCTCGCTTTATGTCCTGTACCGTCCTGTTTACAGCCTCGCATGCCAACGCATTTTGGTATTTCTGCCAAAGCTGTAAGGCATCAGCAAGCCCACAGAACACCAACATCATGGAAAACAGATGGCGCAATTGTCGTGGACTGTCGCTGATGCAATCCTCAGCTAGTGTAGCATCCCAGTGCTGATCATCATCCAGCAAATGTAGTTCCCGGCATGCGGCAACATAGGTAGGTTGTTCTACGCCGTTCACTGTTCGTAGCCCACTGAATGACGTCGGGCCACGAACAGTATGCAGAAACAACCGTAAGTAATACAACTCCGTATTGTTTGGGTGCGCTGTGTATACTCAACCCAAATTGTGTTCCCTAAACACACCGGGAAAACCTTCCACTGCTGCACCTCTTCTACGCGGATTGAACTCGCCTTGTTGTTTATTATACGTGTAATAGGCAGGCACTTCTTCGTATAATAGTGTTTTTGCAAAATCATCGGTTTGGCATAGTCGAAAAAAGGCCAACAAAGTTGTTTGTCTTGGATTTAGTAGCCTCTCTTCAACGCTATCTTCATTGAAATAAATTCTGTGTTGGCCCTCCAAATGAATGTTGAGATGTGAAACAGGTGGGTAGCGCTCATGTATTGGAAAGCTGAGAATCCGCCAAACGGCTTCCGAAGAGCTAATGTATCGACCCGATTGGTAGCGACTAACTTCATCTCGGTTGTTGGTGCTGTCTGCAGCAATTGTCGCTTGGTCGCTTCCTTTATTGACATATTTGCATATGTATTTTATCAAGTTCACACTGTTACACATCTCAACGTTTATATGTGCTTCAAATGTTTTTGTCAGGACTGGAGAATACGGCACAATCCATCGGTTATCCACCAAGATTTCTTGGCCACGTACAGCCATGGTTGCAGAGGAACCTCCCTGCGAAGGCAAACGGCGACGGTAGGATGGGTAACCATCCTCCCCAGTCACTGTCTGCTGGACAGGTGTTTTCGGGAACCTCTTAGTACAACGCCCATCTCGCATGCAGGGGGAGCTATTATTAAGAGTACCGCATGGACCATGCACCATATGCGCCTTTACGATTGCATGCAAGGACGGATCATCACTGGGGTTTGGAAATTCAGCGCTAATTATGCTATCGATGTCATTCGGACGAATTTTTTCTTGCAGCCATAAAAGAATATGTGCATGCGGTAGGCCCCTCTTTTGCCCATTCTACGCTATACATAAAGCACAGAGTTGCACCAAATATGGCTGTAGGTGTTTATTTATGCAATTTAAAAAGTACAAAACCCATGACGTACGTACCGAAGTTAGAATAAATATTCGAAATATCTGTAATGTACATGATCGCTTTGATTGCATCAAATGCAAAGTAAAGTTGGTAACTTCATATATTTACATGAAATTACAAAGTTATATACTGTAGTTAGGAAAAAAAGCTTTTGAACTCAAACTAATAAAAACTTCAGAATAAAAAGTATTCTTAGTAATACCTCGAAAAACCTACTATAATCTTACCGAATTTCATTACAATCTACCCAGTAGTTTTGGCGTGATAGTGCTTCAAGATACAGGAGGACAGACAGACAGACAAAAATTTTTTTAAATACATATTTTGCTTCTGTTTCGATAGTAGACTGTCCTCCATTAAACATTTTCAAAATATCTTCATTGTACAGAATTTGACCTCGAACAGTTTTATTATAAGTATAGATAGATAGATAAACTCTTTATTGGACACCTTAACAGATACATGACAAAGAATAATAATCTTGAAAATAAGCGTAACAACAGGCGGTCTTATCGCTAAGGGCGATCTCTTCGTATGGAGGGGAGTAAAGCAATTAAATTGGACGTCAGTTTTTTAACGCTTTCACACCCACAGCCCTACACTAAGTTCGATGACTTGTGTCGTGGGTGCCGGAAACGTTCACATCACACACACAATCACAACCAGAACCAGAAACAAAATAATCCTTGGGGAGAAAAACTTGTGTTTCCGGGAATCGAACCCGATACCCCTGCTTAGAAGGCGGACGCCCACTCAACTTAGCCAACGAGCAGTTCTACGGGCAGTTTTGTATAAATATAATTATATAGAAAATACAATAAACATACATAAACAATAATATACCTAAATTATGATTTAAAATACATAAACATAATACATAACCATTATAATACTTATTATAAATGGCAACTGTGTCTAGTTGTTGTCTATTGCCGGATATAATACTAGACTGATTCTAGTAAAATTTATCTGGGAAATATACCATCTCCGAGGTCTTTGATAATTTCTTTTTATGCAGACTGCCTAATGCAAATCTGCACACGCGCTTTCTGACGACCGAAAAACATAGGTTACAGATAAATATTGTATAAGTTGCTCAAACATTATTAAAAAAAAAAATGAAAAAAAAAATTGCCACCTATTTTGCTGTCAGGTTCTTCTCAAGATGACTGTAAATTTGGCTCTTTGGAATCTGGCAACTAGAGTCACTAACTTTAGTGAGTGAACTATGGGGCCCATGTGAATAAATAATAATTATTTTAATGTTTGCTAGAATTCAATAATAGTAAATGCATTCGCATTAAAAACAACTCAAAATTGTTTAATTACGAATGGTACTTTTGTACTTTTACAAACAAAATAGGAGTCAAAGAAAGTGACATTGTCGTTTTGTCACATCGGCTTATCTACTACGAAAATGTGGATGACAACATTTGTCCGATGAGGTGACAAGGGTACTGACTTCTAGTCAGCTGATAAAGAGGTGTTCTAACACTATCACGTCGTGAGGTCGACGCCCCGGGTCCATTTCCTTGATCTTTATGACAAAGCGCGTTATTTCGGTGGCGTAAACAAAGCGCGCGTGGATTTGTACGTATTTTTATCGCGGTGTTATTGACCTCTAAGACTTTTGACTGAATGCAGTCTGGATGTATGACCTTACGAGTTAAAGTGGGATCCCTCTATCCCTCTATCCCGCATGGGTGGGTATTTGGTGGAAATACAAGATTTTTCAACAAGGAAAATTTGTCTTGTTCTGAGTATTGTGTGTGATGTAAATGATTTCGGCACCCACGATAAGTCGTCTAACTAAGTGTGGGGTTATGAGTGTGAAAGCGTTTAATTGGTTCCATATTAGGAATTTCAGTTATTTAGGCTGACTATACATATATTGTGTCCTAAGGCTTTGCCCGCGTAATTAGAAATAAAAAGTAGCCACACTTATATTCAAATTTATCAACCAGAGATAATAGGTACATGCGTAGTTTCAGACTGACACGCAAACTTTCAGGTTTATAATATTAGTAGGGATTGTAATAGAATGTTAAAATTCAAAAACTGTAACGGGCAAGCATGACGCTTACTTTCAGACAAGTGACTTGCTCATCTCGTCTCTCAGGTGTATATTAATTTTATATAAGTATAACATACATATAAACGCTTTCACACTCACCGTCCCACACTAGGATCGATGACTTGTGTCGTGGGTGCCGGAAACATTCAAACACATTCAAACACATTCAACAACCAAAACCAGAAACACATTTTTTTCTTGAGGAGAAAACTTGTGTTCACGCCCCCTGCTTAGAACACGCACCCAACTAAGCTAAGGAGCAGTTCAAAGAGTCACAAAAAAGTATTTAAAATAAAATGTATTATAAGTTCTACCTTTTCTATTAATAAATTATTCAGATAAGAATGTATGAACTAACAAAACATTCAACAACTTATCATAGGATGGAATCCTTTGTGGCAAAATACCCATTAAAAACAAGGTGTTCTTCGTAAATATATATTTTTTTAAAACCTAGTGACCCAATTAGTTCGAGACAGGACACAACGGCGAGCGCTCACCCTGAAGAAGGCTTCCGAATGAAGCCGAAACAAATTAGTCGATCTAGACATCGAAAACGCGTAAGTCGCCTTAATATTCGATTTAATTTTAATTTAATAGTTCAAAATGTGCGTGAGTTTTTTGACCCATTGATCTGATATAAAATGCAGAAACAAAATGGTTTCAAAAAGAAAAAATATATTTGATTTGACTTTAATGTTTTTAAATATTCTAATTTGTGATTTTTGTAATATTATTATTATTTATGCAGAATAGTCAAGAATTTAACCACATTTACAGGTATATATATAAGGTTCTTTATAAATGCCGATAAAAACGGTTACTGACCCCTATTACCTACCTCTGTTACAAACTGTTTCATTTTGAAAACAGCAAACGACTAGGAAATAACGTTTATTTCTGCTTATCTATATAAATAAAACAAAATCGGGTTAGTTACACTATTTAAACATAAACATCTATCAGTATGTTTGCGAATATGAATTAATTAACTTTGCCTATAATTATGCTTGGTTATGTATCGATCGAATAATATGACTTATTGTGTGACTAATATATCGGGAAAGTCCACATTGTTTTTATTATAATTAAAGGATACCATTATAAGTTTTAATAATTAAACAACATTTTCCCTTCTTGCGGCCCTATCTATCGTTACTTTTATTATTATACAGTGAAATTAAATAATTAATAATTACACATTTAATAAGGCTGTGATCTACGTACCTGTTATAATTAATCTATGGATAAGTTTTATTTACAAGGAGTTTCGATAAGCGTATGTTATGATAATTTGATGTGTTAATAAACTAATTGTATGGATCAAACGGGGCTGTGAGTGTGAAAACGTTTATGTTTGCATAATGATCAATTATAGAACAAGTATCGCCGTTGAAGTCATCGCATTTTCGAAGCTGGCAATTTGTCATTAGCTTACATGAGTACCTCTTTGTGGCCATAAACATTTTTGATCGCGATTTTTAATTGACAAGTTTTTCCTTTAAATTATACCAATTCATAGGTCGAAATTGCATGGTCTATCAAAGCATTACGAGCTTAAAACCACGTCGTAGGCTTATAGCTAAAATAAATGATGACAAATCGTTCAGATATTATGATACCAAACGGTAATTACCTCATGATTAATCTGAGATTAGAACAAAACAGATAAGTAAATGGTTGATGAGAGAGACAGAGCGATGTCAGCAGCGTTCTCTTTCATTGGTTTTGTTAGTTACAAAAACAAATACACAGCTAAAGGCACTATACATCTACGTGATCACTTACTTTTAGTGCATTAATATGCTGTGTATTAGCTTTTAGCAATATCAGCCAATGTGTAGCGGTGCGGTGTCGCCGCCTCTGTCGACAATACACACAAATATACACACACAATCCCGGAAATAGTACAGTACACACACATGCAACGAGATACACAATTACAGAAACAATACAGTATATATCACCTTAATAACTAAAGTAAAGATCGCTAGGTTTATTTATGTTGTGAGGTCAGGTATTGTTACTAACACATAAATAAAAAAAGTAATGGTCACGACGGTAAATAACAATATATGAAATACTTTAAAAGGTTTTCCTAAGAAAAAAGATCAGAAGAAAAGGTCACAGCACTCAGTGAAATGTTCAACACTTGACCACATCGTCACTTACCTACAGGTGTGATATTAAATTTTGAATTTTAATTATCAGATAAATAATCTATTTATTATTTTCAATGTTCGTAGTACTTACACTATTACCTATTTATTTTGTGCCATAGTGTATTGTCAACTAACTAATAATAACAGTCAAGTCTTTGTTTCCTGAATAGTAATCTCAGAGTCTTCAAGTCTAGAGTATATGTTATTATGTATCTTCTAGACAAGCATGCCACATTTTCGATCTCATTTTCACTTTCAGGTGAGGTGGTCATATGCTTTTCTATCTTGCAAAATAAAAAAATAGCTACCTTTTCTTAGACTTATTTTAGTCTCGATTTAAAAGAAATATGATTAAATGGAATTAATTAAATATTTTTCATCAATCCACTTTACTATTTGGAAGTATATATATAAGTATATATATATATATATATATACTATTTGAGAGCCTGCGTATTCCAGGTCTAGTGTGTTTACCAGCTTCGATCACATCGTCACTTACCATCAGGTGAGATAGTGGTCAAACACTAGCCTGTCACAAAAAAAAAAAAAAAAGTAAAAAATCACCACTTATAAGGAAGCCATTGGATTACTCACCTAATTAATGGTAATTCGACCTCAATAACAAATAGAGCATCCAGTTTCACACTAAAACACATCAATCCAAGCAATAACAAGCACATAGAACTACATAGCATAAACACTACACATCACAAGTTATTTCTTCATTTATTGAAGCACTCATTCAAAATTTCAAATAAAGCATAGCCAACATAAACGCGATCTCGCAGGTTACACGTGAACCCAACAGACTGTGTTGTCTAAACTGAAGTGAAATGCGAGTGTAAAGCCGGCACTACACAACACAACATCGTTTTGTTATGACGTGACGGTGGTGATACAGCGTTTTCAGAAATGCGACATTTTACTGATGACTAACAAGCATACGAAATACACAGGCCTTTTGCGTACAAACGCATTATGCGCGAAGTGATTTTTAACCAACTTCACAAAAAAGGAGGAGGTTTTCAAATCGATAGTATTTTTTGTGTTACCTCATGACTTTTTTCTTGGTGAACCGATTTCGATTGTTTTTATTTGAAAGCTGATGCATGTGGTCCCATTTAAATTCGATCAAGATCTGACCTGTAGTTTTGAGTTAACCTCAATAATGCGTATTTAATTCATATATTCTGATCAAGGGTCCCGAAGATAAAGAGGTGATGTCGGTTTTTTTTAACTTTGCTTGTGTTTAAATTAGGTATTAGATTGACCAATCAAGCTCTACAAATGAACGTTTGAATAAGTACTTATTTTTAATTGAAAGGAATGTAATCAATGGAATTTGTCAATTACTTCGATTAACGAACTGTGCACTATTTAACCTACTCCAATCGTATTCTTTAAATGGAAATCTCTATAGTCAAACTAGGGCAATTCCATTTCAGATAAGATTGACAACACGTAGACGGGCGACCGACAGCTTGTCAAAAGTTAGGTGCCCTTTAGACCGAAACTTTACAGTGGTTGCGAAAGTAAGCCACTGAGTGCTTGTAATTAGCTGCAGCACTATCATTTAGCTTGTCGTTGTACTGCTACCACAGAATAAAACTAGTCGTTTGCGCCGAACTGAGATCTCGCGCCTGCATTTTGCCTCATAGAGAAAAACTTTTTGGGTTACTTACTTAAAACTTTTTTCTTTATAATAATTGTTTGATTTCTGTACTTGTTTTTCAAGTACAGGATATAACGAATATTATACGTAAGTTTCAGCGTTCAGTGTGAAGCCGTTTTTGAGATAGAGTCCGGGACAAAATAGGTCTAAAAACAGTGAATTTGGAGGCCTACCAAATCGTTATTTTCCAACATAGATTTTTTATTACCGGTTTCGTACTCTGCTTGTCAAGCTCTTTTCAATGACAAGGAAAGATATAAAAATAAAAAACATTTTGCTCCCCACTTACATGTATGGGAGCCCCCTTAATATTTTAAATGTCACTTCTGGCTTTGGGCCGTTAGGTCATTCACTTATATAGTTTAGACGCTAGATGCCTCTGACAGACAGACGGACGGACGGACGGACAAAGTGCTGAACGATCCAAGTCAACTTAGAGATCTCGCTTTGCTCGATCAATAATACAAGTACTCAAAAATCTTAAAATCATTTTGAGTAATTTGAGATACTAACATTTTTACGGTATTTAGCAGCTGTGGCGTCAGGGGACCTGTTTATTCGCATACATTTACATTATTCTGAATACTTCTTTTTAACATGGATTAGATTCGGATCGGTTAGGTTTTTTTAAGCTTGTAACAATAATGTATTAAGTATTCCATAAACAGCTAAATTCGATAAAAGAATACAACTTAGATATATTATGGTTATGGCGCGTAAAAATTAGAGCTAAGGATATAATGCCAATAACCGTCGCGACCACGTAATAAAATTAATACAATCGATAAGATCTATTTTAGTCCAAAATCACGTGATACTCCCAAAAAAAACTTTATTCCTTTAGTAGAAGACTGTCCTGCAACGAGGTAAGGTTGATCAGTACTATCGAAACTGATTGTTATATCGGAGTATTCAACGTTTACTTTCACCGAGAAAGTGTTATGAATATGAAACAATGCGTTGGAGCTGTGACCTCGATGTTTTTGACACTGATATCTTTTGTAAATTCAGAATGGTTATTGGAGAGACATTGACATACCATTCTTAATTGTAATCACTTCATTAGCGGCTAGAAGAAAATCAATCACGAAAACCTAAGAAATCATTAATGGTATTTTTTTTTATCAATTTAAAATCGAGACAAAGCTATACTGTACAAAGATCACTATACACACAAAATTTTATGAATAATAATTACATTTCTAGCATGTTTTTATAAATATTTTCGGCAATTTATTAATGTAAACAATCGATTAGAAGCAAGCAATAAATTACACATATTTCTATTGTATGTGTTGTGCTGGCATTGGCGTCATACGAGTTCATGAAAAGTTTACTTTGCGTACCGTGTTTTGTAGTTACATGTATACTCGCCCTACAAAGTCATACACAGGGTTAAAAAACGCAGTGGGAGGAAGCACTACAACTTACATGCCAAATGAAAATGAAACCAAGCAAAGCCTATCGGAGTAGGGGCGGCTTAGAGCAATGTTCAGAGGGGGAGGCGGAGAAATAACTTACGCTATGTAGTTACTACCAGTCTCTTTTATCACTCTGCGTTATGTGGGATTATTGAGTCGTCTGCAGTGCTTGTGCGTGTCAGCCTTTCAGACAAATTGATTAGGTTTTATTAATGCAATTACTTTAGCTCAAGACCTAAATTTGTGTTAGGCACGAAACGTATTTGAAGATTGTATCTCTTTATTATGTTTTGAGTCGGTCTTTCTTTGTCTGTCAATTTATAACGTCAAAGGATGACTTTAGAATTGGTCGTTTTCTAGAACACCTTTTATAGTTAGCTTATATGAATATCATGTCCTAATTCCCATCATGCCGCCAGCATGATGGGAACGCTACCCACTGGTAGTGGGCTTGAGCACTTGAGTTACCTATAAGCTCGATGTCTTGTAGGTAACTTAGTTCTTTGCTGTACATAGTTTTAGTTTAGTTTTAGGAAATATAGGCAATTGGCCCGTAGTTAGGCAAGAAAAAAAAAAAAAATTGCCTAAATGGTGGCCCGTTCATTCGCATATTAAAATTATGCGAATGAATGCATACATAAAATTATTCTGCATATTATTTTTTAGCCAGGTTCCGATTCGGGAGAGTTAGTAAGTCCTCCGTGTACAGATAATTTGAGCAAAAGAATAAAACATAAAAAAATAATTAATTTAGTAGTTCAAAATGTGTGTGAGTTTTTATCAAAATACATAGATATGGTTATGGCGCGTAAAAATTAAAGCTACCGAAATTTGGACTAACGAAATTAAGCAAATGAATAGGGAACCATTTTTTGGTATTTAACAAAAATAATACACGAACTCCCCTTTATTAAAATCGTTTAATAAAAGCCATTGCAATTAACAACAATAATCTATTTTAAATGATACCGTTCAAACAAAGAACACAAACATGGATGTTTACAAGCGATGCTTTCAGCGTGAATGACGTCATTGTTATGATAACAACTTGCCTCGCACTGAAAATACTGAAATTCTAAAATATGTTATCGCGCGATATATCTAGCTTGTAGCACGGCTGCTACAGATAATTATGAAGTGATCTAATCTACACTAATACAATTAGTTGAAAGTCATTTTTGGTTAGCTGCATATTACGAATGCAATTCCATGTAGCTGGAACATATAAATATAATACTAAGGCTTACTGACCTGAAGACTTCGCGTATTTTTAAATGGCTGAAATACGTTTTTTTATGATTGAAAATTTTCCATAATTGAAGCGACAAAAATGAAATAATAATTTATCGAACCTGCTCACAAAATTTCACGAGAATCGGTTAAGCAATTTGGATTATAGATCGTATGCAGTAAAATATGGCTGTTACGTGATTGAGGTCGCTTTCAAGACCGCCAGCATCATGTGTCTGGTCATCATCACCACTATCATGATTCTCGCAACATCCATCTACACCACCCATCATACTGGAACAACTATGCCAGCACTCCGAAGGCAATAATCCGTTATATAAAAGATTTGGGATGGCTCGGTGAGAGCTGACAGGGGAAAACGAACTATACACCCCAAAGCGTCATAGTAGGAATTATCGCTCCCACTCAGAATTATAATAAGTGTATGATGACAATACAATTCGAGAAGAAAACCAATCACATAAGACGTAAAAGTCGTGATGAGCGATCGGAGAAAGATATCAGTTTCAACGCGCAGTTCAGAGATAAATATAGTAACAGTTAAAGATGATACAAAAACAACAACAATAACGTGACGTACGTCGCGATGTTGTCGTCAAAATAATATTTTGACGCAAATTACTGAAATGCATAAAGACCGATGAAATAGGTATCTAATTGATCGAGCGAACCGAGATCTCTAATTAGACTTGGTTGGTTCAGCTCTTAATTCGTCCGTCCGTCCGCCTGTCAGAGGCGTTTACCGCCTAAACCACACAAGCGAATAATTACAAAATATTTGCTTCTATGTTGACTGACATGTAGTTATGTTGTATAAAAATCTATACTGGAAAATAACACCTTGGTAGGCTACCATAGTACTGTTTTTAGACCTATTTAGTCCCGTGGTCTATCTCAAAAACGGCTACACATTTAAAGCTGACACCTACGTATAGTATATGTTATGTTCCGTACTTGAACAACAAATACAGAAATCAAGCAGTTATTATTAAAAACAAAAGTTATAAGAAATTAACCTCAACCGTTTCATAATCGGGCGTGTACTAAGTTTGCGCGAACGACTTATTCAAGACAAAAAATCAAAATCTTAAACAAGACTCAAAAAAAAAAATTGTTATGTTTTATTTCTACATATGTTCTATATTTTTGGGTATATATTATGGAGATTGAATATATTTATGTGAGCATCATAAATAATGACGCATAAAATAAAAAATCAAAATCGTTTATTCACATGGGCCCCAAAGAGGCACTCATGAAAGTCAATGAATCTATTGCCAGATTCGCAAAATTACAGCCATCTCGAGAAAAACCTGGCAAGAAACTCGGCGGCGCATTTTTTTTCATTCATTTTTTTTTAAAAAACATTCTTAATTTTTAATACATAATTTTCTTAACCTAGGTGTTGTTATGGTAGTCATATAAACGGAATAATAAACGTAAGGTGTGACAGTGATCAACTTCGCCGGCGAAATCAAGTCAAGGAAACATGATCGAAACTAGACACGCTTCTCAAAAGATATTCTGCAATTTGGATCCAAGTATCAGGTTGCACAACCCACAATCTCGAGACATTTCAGTGCTCTTGAAACGGCGACCACCGCGATCCTAACTGTACTATGCCAACTAGTATCACAGTTTTAAAATCTCAACCAACTTTATTTCAAAGGCAGCAGAGTTCAATTTTAGTGTAGATACGATATGGTACATAAATGATAGTAGGTGTGCAGAATCAGGCTCGGTAAGTGAGACGAGCGTTGAACTCTCATTTTTCGAGTATTTCACGAGTTTTATTGTTGTATTTACATGAGAGGACAAACAACTGTAGGTATTTTATGTTTGAGATGATAGCGATAACAGATTCGAGGATTATGAGATAGTTGCTTTGTATCTAACCACGGTTAACGTAGTGGAAGCAAATAATGGAACCTACAAATATAATAATAATTATTAAATAAATATGAATTAATGCGACGTTTGATTGAACATGGATCAGAGATCATTAAGAGACTCATCTCACTTATTAATATCGTCTCTAAGTTGACTTCGGTGACAACACTTCGTCCGTCCGCGTGTCTGTTAGAGCGTAGCGAATAAGCTATAAAAGCAAACAACTTTAAATTTTCAGAGAGTATGTAAAGCTGTGGCCCGGAGCCAAAAATGTATATATTTATTTAATACTTTATTGCACAATAAAAAGTGTACAAAAGGAGGACTTAATGCTGAAAGCATTCTCTACCAGTCAGTAAATGCCAATTAAAATGATATAAAATAAAATATTAAAGGGCCACCTATGCAGGTAACTATGCCAAGTACGCGTTTGGTCTCACAGACATACATAGGTTGATAAACACGTAACCCTCCTTTGCGTCACGCAGTCGGGTAAAATGAGATCAATACCAAAGCAGTATAGGTTAATCCAAACACTATCAACTTTTGCGTGCTTTAAACCGATTCAGCACGTTCACCTCGCTTATAGGTACACTAGCTTGATAACCGTCGCTTGTTTCCGCTTCGTCGTCGTGCGAACTGCGCTTATGGTTGTTGTAACTTCATATTATTGCAAATTGTGTAATGTTTGAGTTATGACATAAGTCGCAAGTCATTGAAAGACAGTTGGTTACATTGTGAGTCAATTAGTGTTTGGTGTGCGAGTTGATCATCATTTGACATTTTGGTAATTCCGAACTTGGATCTTTTTTACAAGCTTTTATTTAGTTTCATCTGTCCCGTTATCTGTCGGTCTGTACTCAAATCTTGCAAGCTAAATTAGACCCACTTACCGATGTCCGATTCTACTCAAATTTGGTGCACTTATGTATCTTCGGTGACAATACAATTATATAATACCATGGATAGATGGTGTTAAGATGGAGAATGTGATCTTAAGAAAAGATCGCATCCTCAGATGGCGGTGAGGAACGCTTCAGCGGCAGTAAAGTATACGTGACAATTAGAGTCATTATCTTTCATTATTTGCATGGAGGCCAAGAGGTATCTAGGGAGCCTCTAGGCCTCCATGCAAAAACGATTTTGAATTTTGTTAGTAGTTAAAAGGAAGTAAACAAGTAATACTATCAAAAGATTTTTTGAAATCAAGCTTTTACCAACTGTAAATAAAAAAGACAAAAAATCTTTACAACCAAAAAATTCTTCAGACCAGCTCCATGGTACCATGTCATGTATTGTCACCGAAGATACATAAGTGAACCAAATTTGGAGTCCAATCGGACGTTTGGAAGTGGGTCTAATTTAGCTTGCAAGATTTGATTACAGACCATACAGATAACGGAACAGGTGAAACTAAATAAAAGCTTTTAGTAAAATACCTACCTTCCGCGAACTACAAGGCCATAGAGATGAAACTCTGTCAACAAATGTGCTGGTACAATTTCTTGCAGCATTTACTGCTTAATAGTGGGACTGCGCAACTTTGAATAGATCTTTTACAAAACATGTATATTGACGAAATGAATCAGAAACAAATCGGCTAATGATTCGTACTTACACGAAAAATTGATTAATTTGCCGTTATCAGCACATAACACGGCCGAATTGTTGAACTGATAAATACCAAATATAGGCCTAAAACAGAACATAAAACTGATCTAGATACACTTTGGGCTAACCCCGACATTTGGGCTTGAAGGCTACAAAAAATAGCCGACGATCGATGCTCATTTCCACAAAAACGCGCGACCTTACCGAAAGATTTACAAGGTTTCGGTATGAGCTCAGTCACTGACGTAAACACTGCTAAATTAAGTATGTGGATACTTTAATTAGAAGATATGATAAATAGAGAAAAGACACGTAAGAAGCTCAAGGGGAAATCATTTTTTTTTTAATCAATTAGGTATTGAAGCGGCTTATTTTTTTTTTAAATATTGCACTGTATTATTACAAAGTGGGATTGTATAGTTATATGATGATTGAATACTTGCAAAGGAATGTAAAATTAAAAGAAGGTTGATTTATACAATAAATTATTACAATATTCTTTATTTCGAATGCATACAATACATGAATGCGAAAGAATAACATCGTTAACCTAAGTGATTAGCAAATCGTTGAAATAAAATTTGCCTTTGAGAGTTAAAACTATCATTGAAACTTGTCAAAAGCTACTCAAATTAGATTTATAAAAAATATAGGACCACTTCATGGTTAATTAATTAAAAATATACACGAATCAGCCAAGAAATCTCTCATAAACGGTGTAGGTACATACATACACAAAAAAGCGACGAATAAAACGATTTAAAATGTACACTATATCAATTATTATTCAAAGGGTTAGGATTCATAGTGATCAAACGCAAGCACATCTTTGAACTACCCGTTGGTTTATTTGGGTGCGCGTTCGGCTTCTAAACAGCGGGTATCGGGTTCGGTTCCCGGTGGAAACACAAGTTTTCTTCCCAAGGGAAAATTTGTCTTTCTGGTTCTGGGTGTGATGTGAACATTTCCTGCACACACAACACATCGAATTTAGTGTGGGGCTGTGAGTGGAAGTGGGTGTTTGTTTTATTATCATATTAATAAATATCAGAGATAAATAAAACAAAATATAAGGAAAAATCGAAACTATATGAGATAAGGTAAAATCATGCGGACGTCCGCAACCTTCGACATAAGAACATACACGAGGCAAATGATACGGCCTTTTGTGCCTCGTAACCCTGAACTTGACAAGGCCTTCTTACCGAAGGCCACGAAATACCATGAAGCCTTGAATGCTATCATTTGCTTTCCTATAAATAGCTAGGGCGTACGCGTAATCAATAGTTCATATAAGCAATAGAGCCCAAGGTTTGTTGTGAACCAACCGGCCTTAGGGTTGCAGCAACTATGTTATGGCAGAAATGTTAATTAGGCATAAGAATGAGGTTTGTGTAACCACGTGGTAGAGAAATAGCTTAAAGATGAATATTTATAGATATACTGTTCAATGTGGACATGTTTACGCTGGGAATGCCGTACGAATTCTATTAAGTTTTGCCGCAAGAGGCTTTACTGCCAGGAGCATTTATAAGACTTCAAGACGAGTCAATTACTTCTCATAGTTTTTGATCAGTTAGTTACTGGTATCTTTGCCTTGTTCTACAATTTTATAGCGAACTGCTCGTAGCTCGTGCTTAGTTGAGTCCGCGGTCACCTTTAAGCAGGGGTATCGGGTTCGATTCCCGGTGAAAACTCAAGTCCTCTTACCAAGACAAATTTGTGTTTTTGGTTCTAGGTGAGATCGTGATGTGAATGTTTCCGGCACCCACAACAAAAGTCATCGAGCTTAGAGTGAGGATGTGAGTGTGAAAGCTTTTTTTTTATTTATGGATTAATAAAGTGAAGTTACATTACATCAGGTAGGATCTTACTAATATTACCTTATATCTAAGGCAACAGTACCCCGATGAATCTTTGTCCTCAGCACTAGGTCTCTTCCGAGCCTGTATTGCTGAGTAACAACGACCCTCTTAGGTCATTAAGTTTAATCGTAATAAATTATTAATCGTTAAGGAGTTGCTATTTTAATTTAGAATTGCATTTAATTGCAGGTAATCATGGGCCGCACAGAAGTGTAGGTACACTTATTGAGTCTAAGCGAAGATCACTCCCGTCAGTCTAGTCTTGCGTCAGAATTATGCAAGCTACATTGTTAGAACCGCTTTCAACCCATACGAACTGTTTTCCTAGATAGCTGTAATTTAGTTCTCTAAACACACGGTGATGTTGGCCGGTGAGCGGATTGCCGCAGGAAACGCGTTGTCCGGTCAAATCCCGCGGAAGTGACATTTAACGCAGTCTAGCTGTGATACGATACATGTGGCGATTACGTCATCGCATTCTGATTGCAATTTTTTGGTTCAAATGGGTGTTTTGTCATGTGTCTGTCTGTAAGTCTTCCCAAATGTACTATTCCCAAATCTTATAACGACGTCGACTTTGTTACCATTTAAAATAATTAAACGCAAGCAAAGCTTAAAAAAACCGACTTCACCGCTTTATCAACAGAACCTTGTTCCACCAGCTTTCAAATAAAAAAAGAATCATCAAAATCGGCACACAACGAAAGAAGTTGTGAGGTAACATTTGAAGTCGGGTAAACCAAAACATCGTCAAAGTACGCATTATTCGTCACAAAAAAGACATTATTGACGATATTTCAAGAACTACTGATCAGATCTTGATCAAATATAAATGGTACTAATAAGAAAGCAACATCTTTCAAACTAACAAAAATTTTCGAAATCGGCTCACGTGGAGAGAAGTTATGAGGTAACACAAATAAAAAAATAAAAAATACAGTCGACTTGAGTACCTCTTTTTTTGAGAAGTCGGTAAAAAACGCATAGAACTCAAACGGTAAATTTTCGAAAAAATAAAGTGAGATCGAGTTGCAATACCCATCACACTAATCATACTAATATAATAAAAGCGAAAGTTTGTGTATAAGTAAGTATGTTTGTTTTGTCTTGACGCTCTGTAACGGCAGAACGGATTTCTTATATTATATTCTGTAGGTCTATTCTGGTTGTCAAACTACGATTCTTCGAATTGATGCGACATTGATACGACAGTTGATCGGTTGAAAGTTCAGTCGATTCGATGGTTCATAAGGAAAGAAAATCGTTCGATTTAGCCGTCGATGTAAAGATAATTGATGTCATTTTAGATAATATAAATAAAGCAGGTACACACGGAAACAATTTTGATCTATGGTGACTCTCTGGTGACGCCAAAGTTGGTCTGTGGATATGAATATTATCAGTAGTTTAATATAAATCACTGATGATGGAAACAGGAGGCTATTCGATAAGTACACTTGGTTACTGGTAAAGCTCTCGTATTTGAGCTCATTTGGAATGTGCTTTAATATGTTACTTATAAAGGTGTCTTTTCAGTTAATTGACCGAGCGAGCGCAAAGCGTCCCCGTTTCAGCTTAGCCAAAATTGCTTTCGTATGTCCGGATGTCCAGATTTCCGGTTGTTCTCCTCTATCGGTCGCATTGCTGAACCTATTCTCGTACAATTTTGTGAGCAGGTTCGATAATATTCGTTATATACAGATTTTTTCACTCGATTCAGTTGTTGTTTTTTATTAAATGGCCGTGATATAGGGGTTAAAATGAAAAAAAAAAACATATTTCATCAATTTCGAAATTTACGTGAAGTCTTCAATTATTTCTACTTTAGTCTCGGCGTGTACTGATATAGTAATATATTTTATTAGATAACGCAGTCTCTGATTGTGGCATATCTGTGCGATACTAAGTACATTATGACATTGACAGTTGTCATTGTTTACTATTCACAATGGTAATTGTGTGTCAGCTAAATTGGCATTGTGTTATTCACCTCTTACTTGTTTGGTACGTGGTATCTTGTGTCATGTGATAACTGATAGTAACTATCTTAGCTATGATTGGGGAAAAGAATTTGGTTGGAATTCAATATGATTGTGAATACTAATCCTGGACTACTAATTATATAATGTACTAACATAACATTACGATAATCAAACTTCCTTTCAATTATATTTGGCGCACTAGCATTAGACAGGGCTTCATGGAAGTATATGTGGGAGACCTTTCCCCAACAGTGGGACATAGGTTAAAATAATATATACGAGTATATAAACTAACTAGGTGTGACACGCGGCTTCCCCCACGTTAATTAACTTGAAAAGAAGCCTATGTGTTAATCCGGAGTATAATATTTTATACATTAGAAACTTCAGCCAAATCGGTTTATCTGTTAGCGTGAAGAGAACACCTTTACATACAAAGACAAATGTACGCCAAATTTCAAGTCTCTACGATTAGCTATTTAGGCTGTGCGTTGTCTCTAAGTCAGTCAGTGAATCAGTATGACAGGACAACGATTCTTATAGTATTAGATAACCGACTTCAATCACAAATATCTCTGAAACTCTTCCTCAGATCTTGACCAAATTATAATGACCACCTGAGAAGTACTATATACAGGGTGTCCCAAAAAATTGTGTCAAGCGAAAGTCCAGAGATAGAAGTAGAACACCCCTTGGGGTACCCGTATCACCCCCATGTATGTTCCGCGATTTTTGATAGTTTTCGAGTTGTGAATTTTTTTCCGTATTTGTCTTATTTCATAAATTTTGCGAAACTAAAATAAATAAAACCTTCAAATATTAATTAAATCATGGGAGTGATTCGGGTACCCCAAGGGCTGTTCTATCTCTGGACTTTCACTTGACACTATTTTTGGGACACCCTGAATACCCTTTTAAATAAAAAATAATGTCTCAAATCAAGTGATCTTCAAGTGATTGGGGAACTAAATCTTATGCCACTAAAATGTAGAAATTTTTGATGCTTGACATTTGACGCATTCAATCCACTCAAGTAGATTTCGCAATAGGTTAACTTTTCACCATCAATAGTCACCAAAATCACTAAAATTGATGATCTAACTATCCAAGACAGTCATTCCATGCCAAATGTGTTTACGTCTTTAACCACATCATTACTTGTCATCAGATCAGATGATGATCAAATGTAAGCCTATAAAATGCTTTTTAAATCATGATCACTTTTCATAACACAAAAAAAATGCATTTATTTACATTATAAGATAAGTCCACAAAACAGGGTAGGTACACTATTACAATGCTAGGTACTTGTTTCTTTATCATCAATTATCACAGTCATGGGACTTGTAAAAAACCATTAGATTTAGCTTGCATTGTTTAAGCCTAGTTCTAAATTACTTAGTTATTCTATTGTTTGTTTAGTTTGTAAATTTTAATAAATACACCACACACTACTTATGTTGTAGGTGCTGGAAAAATCACATCACACACACAAACATCACACCACACAGGTGTTATTATTATTTTTTAATTCTAAAATTAAGTGTATTATAATAGTGATTAAAGACATGTTTTAATTCAATATTTCTTTAATTCGCCACAGCTAACTTTTTAACAGGCAATAAGGAAATGACACCAATTTAATATTAAAAGCACACTGGCATTGTGACAAAACCTTCACAGACGGTTGTTAAGGAAATAATGTGCAAAGATGTCTATCTTGAATCCATAATGGGATAAGGGTATAAGGACATAGTCACCATGGATGATTTGGTACTCATCTTATTTGGGACTTAAATGACTTTGGAATGTCTGAGGGTTGACAATCTGAGACCTTTAATAGGTTAACTGAACAACTAATGAGGAAAAATTTATAGTAAAATATTTCAAAGTCGGCAATATGTTAGTATTAGTATTTTATTTTATTTAATTCTGAATATCAGCTTTGCAAATAGACATTAAATTTTGTGGGTAAAGGTGCTCAATCTTTGTTCCACAATCTGGGTGTCTTCAAGTCTAGAGTGAATAGGTACCTTCTAGGCGCACTTTTTAACGACGTTGTTTTACTTTTTGTTATTCCTATCCATCCAAAGGTTGTCTGGAAGAGATCGCTTTCAGCGATAAGACCTATTGTTACACTTTTCTAAAAATGTACTTTTATAAATTTTACAATTTGTGTTATTTATTATTTAAGGTGTTCAATAAAGAGCATATTTTATGTCCTATCTTCAGCCGCATCGTGACTTTCCATCAGGTGAGATAGTGTCAAATGCTTGGCTATCCACCATAAAAAAAAAGTTGGAAATTGAGAGTGAACGTAGCAATTACTTCAACGATGACTTAACCTAGTGGAAAGATCTTAAAAAATATTTTTTTAGGTTTCAATTGCATATTTTGATAATCTTGCGAGGCCCCCTGGAAATTTGTATTATCTGCTATCTCAATGTTTCTTTTGGACATAAAATCATTATGTGTTTTCTCAAATGGCTGTAATTTAGCAAATCTGGTAGTAGGGTCATTAACTTACATGAGTGCCTCATTGGGGCCCATGTGAACAAACGATTTTGATTTGATTAATTGATTAGAAGAAATGTGGCAATAATTTGCCTAATATTTACAATTCATTGTTTATAATATTTGAGGAGTGTTTGTATCACACAGAATATGCCGAGTATCTTTTGCAATTGTGTTTGGATAATGGAATTAGAGTCTACAAGGCTGAAATGATTCAACTACATTTCAGCAATGAAAAACAGCATAATTTATGCAGGAGTCATGAGGCTGATTTTGAATGAACTAAAGTGCATTCAAAACTAATGGTGCAATCAATTTTGATAAATATTTCTATAGATTAAAGTATATATTTCTATAGAATAAGTGGTCTTGTGAGTAAAATAAACCAACATGTTGCACTAAATGACTTTAATTCTGTGAAGCTGTTTATTTAATAATAATAATTTATAACTCACAAGATCTTTTGATAATAAAATGAGACATTACCTTTTTTGTCAATTCTCTTTATAAATTTAGTCTTCTGCCAGATTTATCAACAGATGAGACTGTACCTTTGTTCTAATTCTTTATTATCTTTAATCATATTGCTTAAATTATGATGGTAAGATGAGTGTGGAGACGAGGCTAGTTTCAAAATCGTAATCTATAATGCTTTCTTTTTTTAATGCTGCCGGCCTGGCAGAATTCTAAAATAAGGTTTGTTAATTTGGTAATTGTGATTATAAATGAGTAGCTGCACACCATGGTTTTATCCATGTAAGTTCCACCCGTGGGAATTCTTTGATAAAAAGAAGACTAAGTTCTTTCTCAAGCTCTAGACTGTGTATACCAAATTTCATTTAAATTGGTTCAGTAGATTTGGCATGAAAGCGCGACAGACAAACTGAAAGACAGAGTTACTTTCGCATTTAATATAAGTAATAATTACCTACTATAATGTTTATAATATTATCTATATATAAAATAAAATATGATTATACAATAAAAACCTTCAGATAAAACAATAACATTATTCATATAATAACTACACTAGTGGCAATGAGCAGCAAGTCAGCTGTCTGGACAGCTGACTTGTGAGTTACAGATAGCATGTTGTACTACTTAGTTGCTGAAAAAGGGATCTATATTTGTACTTTTAGTGTGAAATAGACAACTTTCTAGATTTTCTACTTACACAATATAGAAAAACAGCTTCCAAAATCACTACAAAGTGAAAATAACACAATTCTAGGGGACAGCAAGCCGACAAGTACTACTCACAAGTGACTGTTTGTTATCATTATCATTTACAGATAATTTTTATCATATCACACTACATTAACACAAATAATCTACAGCTTGTAGCTGTTTGACGTCACGAAAACAACACTTCGCAAACATTACTACCACATCCTCTTCTACGCGGACTCGCGGAGCCCTAATTTAATCAACAGAACACTACGACTAGTCTACGTCACACCGGGGTCACTTTTTACAACTATCGAGTCACCTGACAGGGTGGAGGTCCAACCACAACAAGCGTACAACCGTACCGTGACCCCATAACATAAAATAAACCTAGCGACTCGCTAGCATTTGATGCAACACCGAAAACTTACCAAATAAAATTATCTCGACTTTCGTAATACTCTTGTTTCCCACAGTCAGACTTATTTACGTAAATATATATCACACATTATACTGCTTTCACGTTGCACAACACTATAACACTCGATTTACTGTACAATTTTGTAAAATTTATTGTTAAACAAAAGTTTATGATGAATTGACATCTATCGTTTCATTTGTGACAAATTCAACATGTCTTCCAACAGGTTATCCGGTCAACTATCTTGCATAATATGGACGAAGAAACAATGCTATTCTAGTTTTTAGAAACGAAATACAGAATTAATGTAAAATAATTATATTTAAAAAAATTATATGAAGATATTATTGTTGTTATATTTTTCTTAAGGATTTGTATAAAAAGTGTGTAAGTTGACAAATGTAGAATGTAAATTCCGACAGATGATGATGAACGGGAGTGATATGGCTAACCATGGAAATAAGAAAAGCTGTGCTAGGAAGAATAAAAAAAGTATGTTGACAGTTAAAGAAAGTGTCAACATCAGTTGCCAAAAGTAATATGTTTATATTGTCAAGCGAGTCATTGTCAAGCGGGAAGATGAAAGTGGTGAAGTTGAAACTTTGAAACGGTTTTGTTTGCATTTGGAAATAGTTAAGCTTAGAGAATTTCTGTAGTTTCATGATTTTTCGCAATAAATAAATATGAATATTTCTGGCTTTAGTACTAACCCTCCGCGTCCCAGTGATTCAGAAACCAGGAGCCGTGTAAAAACTTTTGTAAGTCTCATTCTAAACTCTGAAGAGGTTATGTTTGTGTGTACAATATTTAACTTTACGTGTTTTTTTAGAATCTACCCGGGAAATGCTTCGAAAAACATGTTGGGTGTGCCTGGAGACGAGGAAACAAGTTTGCAATATATCCTCGCAGTCAAACAACAGGACAGAATCCTTCAACGATTGAAAACAAAATTCTAAACATTCGCCAAGATATTTTGTTATTCAATCCTATATTGCGGAAGTTAGTGAACGAGTCAAACGGCACTTTTTTAGCCTTGCAAAAAGCTGCAGAAACATCAAAAACGTCAGAAAATCAGGTGGAATATCTGAAACTTTCCCGCCAATACCGCTCGATCATTCGCGTTTGTATAGAAAGCTTGCAAGAAGCGTCAGAGAAGTCAACAGATGGCGTGGAAAAGTCTAATTTATTGGCCTATGTGACTATCTTCTATTCAATTGAGTGTATATGGCATTTGTGTGAGATATTGTATCTAGACAATGTTCCTGGTGACATTGTGCTGCCTTTTTTGCTTGAATGGGTCAGGTTCCACTTCCCTTGCCATGAGCAGACTGCGGCTGAGATCCTGGAATCGTGTGAGCGAGGTTCGGAGACTCACGAGGACTACTGGGACACAGTTATCGGGATGGTCGTTCAAGGAAGGGTGGATGTAGCGAGAGCCCTGCTCAAATTGCATTCCGCCTCTGAATCGAATGAGTTTAAGTTGCTGGATAATTCTTTGCGAAGCATGCCAGTTTACAATGTAAGTTTTATATAAAGTTTATTTCACTAGTAATTCAACATGAATCTTACACACTAATTATCGATAGGTTTTTATCTAGGTACACATTCAAGTTATAGTCCTTATAAATTATAAGGTAAGGTCCATTATTGTAGAGTTATTTAATACATTGATATGGAACTTTGCAGTAGAGATTTAGGCATATATATATGTATATATCTTGAGTATAATGTTTCTAGGTATATGGTGGTATATCTACAGGAGAGTTCACAGTATCCTGGAAGCATTGGCAGGCTGAATGTCGTTCCAAGGTCAGCAGTCGGGTATTGTCTACAGAGCCCAAGCTTGAGCTTATTATGAAGGTAAGTTTTGGAACCTAGATTAGCCTAGCCCCTTACCTAAAAACCAAAAAGTTTCGTCTCTATTCTATAAATTAAAAAAAACTTTCTAAATGTAACAGACCTTAAAACTTGTATAAATAAGATTTAAAATATCTTGACTTGTTTTTAGTGCTCCCTGAGATTACAAAGTGCTGTGAGTGTGGAAGCGTTTATAATGATCTTCTGGAGCAACGTGATATTTAAGAACTACCCCTTACCATAGTTAAATGGGCAATTTATGTTTATGATATTATTCCCCAGCTCATAATAGGCGATTACTCTGCATTCGCGTCTATCCGTGCGAAGTACACATCTTGGTTCGACATCCTCGGCGGCTGGGTGATGTTCACAGCGCCGTGGTCGCGGCGGCGCGAGCTTGGAGCTGCCGCCGCCGCCGCCGCTGGCATGGTCACGGCGCCGCGAGCGCCGCTCGACGATATGGTGCGGGCCTTGTTAGAGGGAGACTTGCATCAGGTGAGAGATAAGTCACAGGCAATTATAGTGCTACAGTATGATTCCCTGAACGGTACAAATCTTCAAGTCTAGAGTGAATAGGTTCCAATGCTACACTGTTTGTTCGCGAGAGTGATACCTTATGCGATCCTACACTGTCAAGTGCTGTTTGTGATCAAAACAGTGTCAGTGTTAATGCACGCGTATAGTACGCGCGACGAAAGATGAGACTTGAAAAATCACGTCGTAATAAATATTGTTATTTTTAAATATGTTATTGCTAATTTGCTATACACCTAATTCTGAATGTCATCGAAAATGTCTGAACTGTATATCTAATATCTGTGTATATCTAATACACATTATGGATAGCTATTTCGGCCCAACTACTGTAACTCGTCAAGTCTCATCTTTCGTGGCGCGTGTTATACCACAGTCTGACCGGCTGCCTTCCCCGCCCGCGCCACTGCACCGCCTGTATCGCAGCGGGCATAACGCGCGCTGGAACGCAGTACGCGCCAGGCTCTCGTTGCCGCTACAGCGCATGCTCCCGAGGATGAGCGTCTATATCGCTCGAACACCGGTCGAGTATTTCTATTAAAACAAAAATAACGTAAGTACAACCGGAACTAAATCAACATAAATACGGCTCATGATGGTTTTAATAATAATATAACTTACTATATGTTACATAAGTAACAATTAGATTATTTTCTATTGCCATAACTAGTAGGTTTCTTCTTCCAGGTGATACATGAAATCCAGCAAGTATCCGACAATGGTTGGTTTGCGACTCACCTCACGGACATACTCTACCACTGCGGCAAGCTCAAGATATTAGATGTTCAACAGAATAAGTAAGCATCTCGTGACCTAACCCATTCACTCATCTCCTCTAAACAACAATTGTTATCCTTAATACTAAAAATGATTTTTTATTAATTAATTGTTAATTATTGTATTGCAGTGTGACCAACCGTCTCCGAGAGAGCCTAATCCTGGAGTATGGATCTCTGCTCACTGAACACAAATCGATGTGGACTGTGGGACTATCCTACCTCTCCTCTTGTCCACCAGAAGGTATTGTATACTCATAGTAGCATGCAAATAACACAGAAGCGCTATTTTGTTTTAAAAAATATATACCTCAATTGAAGAGCAGCGACGAATTCAGTGATACCCTATATATTACAATCGGTTTATTTGACTGGACACTGTAAGGCAAACAAACATACATATATACACAGTAAATATATAGTAAGTATATTATGAGCTTCATGTTCGAACTGCCCCTTGGCTAAGTTGCTTCCAAGCAGGGGTATCGGGTTCGATTCCCGGCGGGAACACAAGTTTTCTCCCCAAGGAAAATTTGTGTTTCTGGTTCTGGTTGTGATTGTGTGTGTGATGTGAATGTTTCCGGCACCCACGACACAAGTCATTGAACTTAGTGTGGGGCTGTGAGTGTGAAAGCGTTTACGTTTATGTTATTATATTCCGTAGGTCTGCGACGAGCGGAATTAATCCTGGAGCGCATTCCAGTAGACACAGAGGCGAAGGCGATGCGAGTAGTCGCTGAAGCAAAGAAGTACCGCCTATTAGGAGTTGGTAAGTTTGGTCTAGTCGTTCGTGCTGAACTGAGACCTCGCGCCTACATTTAGCCTGATAAAGAAAAACTTGAGGTTAAACGCTCATAACATTTTTCATTGTAATAATTGTTCGATATCTGTATTTGTTGTTCAAGTACATGATATAATAATAATTTGACAACTGTCATTGTACCCTGCACTTTATTTACAAGTTTAAACACATAATACATGAACTGACTGAGCAATACTTAGGTAACACCTCCAGAATTGTACGCAAGTTCCTATCAAAAGAATAACATGTTAATGCCTGTTTTTGCTTGGCCAAAAGCCCGTTAAAATAGACATACCTCGGAAACGAGAGAATCAAATAAATAAACATAATAATAAAGTCCTTGAACTTAGTGTGGGGTTGTGAGTGTGAATGCGTTTGTTTGTTTGTATTAATAATAGCCACGTCGCGTAGTGGGTGACCTCTGCTGCCGGCACGCTTGGAGCTAGCAACGCAAATAGCTGCTTCCGCTACCGGTGGCCAAGCGACGCATGCGATGGATAACTTTAAAGATCGAACAGTGCATGCAAGCATGTTATGGTGCTACAGAGGGGGGTATACTTCACCCGTGCTCGTCTGGGATGCGATTGTATATCCCTCGGAAGTGTGGGGGTCGTGGCTTTTATAATGCTAAGAACCTAAGATATATATACCGCAATAATATAATATACTTAATGTATGTAAATGAAACGGAATATCATTCGAAAATATAAAAGTTACAATAAGTTAGCCGTATATAGTTAAGCCGGCGAGTATCTTGCCGGGTTCTGCTGGAGATAGCTGTAATTTTTCGAATCTGGCAAGAGTAATTAACTTTCATGAGTGCCTCCTTGAGGCCAATGGAAACGAACGATTTAAATTTTAAAGTGGTAAAGTCAAAAATTGGTCGTCTGTAAAGTCAGTTTCCTGACGATAGTTTTACGTGATAACGTCATAAGACGAACGCTTAGGCCGATCGTGCCTCTCTACGCTTTTTCCGCGCTCTCGCTCGCACGCTCAGGCTCGGGCGGAACGTGACACTTTCGCGCGTGCAGCCGGCGTTCATCGATCTATAAGACGTTATCACGTCAACAAGTGATAATAAGTGTATAACTCGTGCAGTGCAGACCGTGTCCCGCTGCGTGTCGGCGCGGCACTTGTCCCGCGGGCGCGTGGGCGGCGCCCTGGCGTGGGCGGTGCGCGCGCGCTGCGCAGGCGCCGCTTCTCGCGCAGCCGCCTGCGCGCTGCGCGCCTACACTGCGCGCGGGGAGCTTCCCGCCGCCGACCTGCTGCTCACGGCCGGCGCGGCCATGCTGCTGCACGACACGCTGCTGTTCCTAGGTAACTATTTTTATTTTATTTTTTATTCTTGATTGGCAAACTTTTGACCGCCATCTCGCCCGATGGTAAGCGACGATGTGGTCGACGATAGAGCGACCTCGCCTGGAAGATACCTGTTCCCTCGCGACTTGAAGACAGATTGAATTCATCGGGCGACACCGTTTTCATTCCTTTGCGGTTCGCATAATGAATGTGGAGGCAAAACGCTTCGTGCGCATTTGTGGAACGTCCACCATATAGGGCTATCGTTTAGCAGTTTGTCTGCTTGTCCGATGAATGGGGATCTCGCGCGCTTCTCGCCTACTGTTCCTAGGTAACTATCGTGCCGCCGCCTGCGCGCTGCGCGCCTCCTACATTTCTAATTACCTACAAAAATGATGTAGATATTTTTATTGGGCTAGAAACTTTAGCATAGGAGTTTTGCCGCGAAAGTGAAAAAATGGCGTTGTTGACTTCGTATAATTTTCCAAAACCTGTGATTCTTCGAGTGTTAATGTAATAATGGTGGATTATTAACCGTTTATACTTAGTAAACGTACATAAGTGTAGGCAAATGATACCAAGTTGAAATACGTGATTATCGCCTTCGCTCCAAAACTCCAATAGAAATTCTAGTAAAGTTTCTACCACTTTACTAGGACATGACTTGACTGTGACTGGACGTTGACTCTTTTTCTTGACTTTGACTTGTGACTAGGACTTTTAATATGAAATAAATACATTTACATTTGAAATATATTACTACTTGACACTGGCTAAATGCACAAAATTGCGAAGCCAAAATTAATAAAAAAAAAAAAAAAAACTTTAGCATATAATACAATGTGTAACAAAAAGGTGTAATAATACTCGAACCACGCATTAACAACGTGTATGGAGTCTAATAGGAACTTCTGAATTCGCGGCAGCACCATGAATATTGAGTTATGATGAATTACATTTTCTAAAAAATTATGTCATCTGCAACCTTATTTAATCAGCTACCATTCTACACCACTTAGTCTTTGGACCTAGACGTCTGATAGTAGTGGCCTTAACAAAGGTGAAGGTCCCTACAGATAAGGTAACCGTAGGGTTGTCAAAAATATTTGAAAAATATAATTTTTATATTATGTATAGAAAAAATAATCTCCGATTTCCACTTTCGTTGTATGGCAGACGACTCCTGGCACGATAGACATACACCACCAAGTATAACTAAAGCTTTCTGGTTACTGGTTGCATAGTTTAGTACCTACCGATATACAAAACTGACAATTCGTCTCCCATCATCCGTTCCCCGCACCCGCCGCACCATTCATTGATCAATTTAGTCAGATAGAATATGCAAACGACGCGGGGTGCCGCATCCTCCGCTTCAACAAGAAGTAAAACTAAATGCCTCACTAAATCATGGCAACCCTAGCTCACGCACGTTTTAAAGAACGTGTACGTATGTTCTTGTGTACTCGAACGCGGCCTTTACCACATTTTCATTCAAACCTGTAACATTTATTCCTTATTTCAAACACATACAAACTTAACTTATTTATAACTATTTCGTTGCAGGAAAATACTGTGACTTCCACAGACTGTACAAAAACAGAGAGTTCAAAAAGGCGGGCGATCTTCTCGTCTCACTCATCACTTCCAAAATTGCACCAGATTAGTGAGTATATTCTTTGCATTTTTTTTTGTTATTCTATTAAGACAGAAGCAAGTCGTTCGCCTGATAGTAAGCATCACACCTGCCTATAACAAGAGCACCCCTTAAATTTGTATAACTAATAAAAAAAACAATGAATTAACAAAGATAATATTCATATTATATAATACTGCCAAGAGGCCCTTTGGTATAATGTAGTTATACCAAAGGACCTCTTAGCGTTGGCGACGGCTATTATCACATTAAAGAGCATTATTATTTTTGTAGCTTCTGGGACACACTACTCCTGGACACTCTGCCACTCCTCGAGTGCGACACCCCAGTATTCTCCAGCGCGTCAACGTGCAGCATAATGCAGTGCCTGGAACTCCGCCCTACGGCTCTCGACGGCGAGCGCGCGGCATTGCTGCGGCTGGCACTAGCGAGGAACGCTGCCAGAGTCGCGCTCACTGAAACAGAAGAGAAGAAGGAATAGAGCACTCGCAGAACAGTAGGTCTATTCTGGTCGTCATTACGATTGTTCGAATTGATGCGACGTCGATACGACAGTCGACCGGTTGAAAGTTCAGTCGATTCGATGGTTCAAAGAAAAGAAAATCTTTCGATTTCGACGTCGATATAAAGATAATCGATGCGAATAGACTCCCAGTTTCTACACTTCGAAAAAAGGTAACCGGTTAAAATAAAGAAAACATTCGACGACAGCTGTAATGATATTTCACTCCCGTATGACCGTTAAGAGCGGGCCGAGCACGATTGCTATCACAGGCGATTATAGAGCGTAAGCTGTATTAAATAAGAGCGCGTTTAGCGGAGTAAAAATATGGCGGGAACACAAAGTGACATAAGTAAAATTTGTGTTTCTGGTTCTGGTTGTGATTGTGTGTGTGATGTGAATGTTTCCGGCACCCACGACACAAGTCATCGAACTTAGTGTGGGGCTGTGAGAGAGAAAGCGTTTATAATAAAAAAAAAAGTTGCGCGTGCCATACGTGGTTTTTCGTAAGATCCTTAAGAGTAAGCAATATATCAAATATATTGATTGACTTAAGTAAAGGATAATATCCTAGTGGCTCTGTGAGCTGGAGACTTCGCATATTTTTAGAAATGGCTGAAATATTTTTATTTCACGTTGCTGAGATACGAATATTTTGTCATTTTTTCCAATAACAGAATCGACAACAAAATCCATATTATCGAACCTGCTCACAAAATCACAAGAATTGATTGAGAAATCCCACCTGTAGAGGAGAACAGCAAATAGAAATATTTCGCGCTCGCTCGGTCAACTATTAGTGTTTATTTACAGCATAAAGATAAAGCCAATAGTCAAAATAGTATAATTTTAAATGAAAAAATCGATCGAACGAAAATGGAGGATAAAAAAGTCCAATAAATATTTTTTCAGACTAGTTTTACAGATTAATAGGATGAAGGTATGATTCAGAACTCAGCTGCACGCAGAAGTGCTGCCGCAACATTTTCTAGGTTTATATGCAGATTACATTCCGAGTTACGTAGCAATGCCGCGGCAGTGTCGCCCCGTCGCCGCGACAAACTAGTAGTGACGCGTCCACCGCCCGCATAGTAAAAAATTACCTTGATTTTTCATAACCTGTGATTCTTCGAGTGTTAATGTGTAATAATGATGGATTATTAACCGTTAATACTTAGTAAACGTGTATAAGTGTAGGCAAGTCATACAAAGTTGAAAAACGTGATTTTATCCTTCTATCCAAAACTCCAATAGAAGTTCTAGTAAAGTTGACTTAACTATGATGATGACTTAACTATGAATAGACCTTGACTTTGACTGAAAGGAAACAAAAAGCTGAAGTTTGAACACGACTGCCTGGCTCGTAATCAGCGCGGCAATCAGAAATTCTGCGCGGCACTACACTACTGCCTGGTTCGGAATCACCGCTGCAAACAGCAATGCTGCGCAGCACCACAGTGGCATCACTTCTGCATGAAGTTGAGATCGGAATCATACCTTAAATTATCGATTTAGGATATAATTTCAAAATATAATAATTTTAAGGGAGCTGCTCGCTTGTGATTCCACACGAGAGATGCCATGTGAGCTGTCGTCAATGTCTTAACATTACATACTCTAAAACGATGAAATATGGCAAAATGAACAAAGGAAAAAATTATGAAAGAAAATCATGAAAGCAGTACTTCATTAAGCTTACTGCACTGTCTTATCGAATGGCAAAACATTAGGCTCCTATCGCCCCTAAAAAAAAGTGACGATGCAGTCGAAGATGTAGAATATTTACTAAAAAGATACCTATTCACCCTTGACTTAAAAACTCCCAGATTATACTGTTCAGGGAACAGGGATTTTTGTTGACAATGATGTCAATATCGATGACACCAACAAACAAATTGCCCACTCACAGCCCTATACTAAGTTTAAAGACCTGTAGTATAAGTGGCTGAAGCATTTTCATACCACCCACGCAACCAAAAGCACAAATAAGCCTTCAGAAGGAAAATTGTGCTTTTGCTAGCAATCGAACCCAGGACCCACAGAGGCCTAGATGGCAGACTAACCCACTGTGATCAACGTTAAGTATCACAGGTAGATGTATTTAAAATGTGTGCCAATGATTTCAATTGTACATATTTGTATTAAACTGCTCATTGCCTTATGTTTGGTAGTATTTGCCTTCTAAGCACCAGGTATCAGGTTTGATTCCCTTTGGGAACACGAATTGTCTCCCCAAGGGATATGTTTTTGGTTTGATTGTTAATATACATGTTTCCAGGACCCACAATACAAGTATTGGAACTTAGAGTGGGGCTGCGAGTGTGAATGTTTCTTTTATGTCTAGTTTAAGATTTATTTGGCCATGCTAAGCAGAACCAAATCAAAAGTCTGCTATTAATATCCATTGCAATGGCATTGGTTATATTATGATTTAATGTATTTATTAACTACATAAGGAGTTTTTTTAATTAATGCAGGGTTTAATTAATTCTAACTTGATGGAAAGTGATGATGCGAGATAAGATGCAGCATGCTTGGATTATTCCTTTCTAATGTAAGTAAAGTTGTTGTTTGGTGTCATTTAATTGCCAATTTCATATTGTTAAGTAACAAAATCCAAACTAATGTTAATTAGGCGAAGTTAATTTAAGTAACATTGTGTTAAGTGTTTTGTATCAAAATAAACTAATAATTTGCTATTGAAAATGCTTTTATTTATGAAAATAGTGACATTCTTAAAATACTAACAGTAATTCCTATTACTATAAATATCTGACCCTAGTAACTTACTAATAAACATATTATTATGTTGTATTTAGTCTGAGTTAGTTAGGGCGGTAACAAGAGCCAAACAGGCTTTTTACGCTTCATTAAAGCACATTTTTAACCGACTGTATTTTTTTTATGTGTGCTACCTCATATCTTCTTTCTTTGTGAGCCAATTTTGATTATTATTTTTTTATTTGAAATTTATTGCTATACACAGTTTGAAGCACCATTACAATTAATATTACATATTTTTGATCATATTTTAAAAGGTACCCAAGATTCCGAAACATTATTTGGTATAATTTAAAAAAAGATGTCAAAAATAACCCTTTAAACTGTTTTGTTATAATTTAATATCTCAGACATCACAATAAAGGAGGAGGTTCTAAATTTCAGCTCTATTTTTCTTTTATGTGTATATCATAACTTCCTTCTGGATGAACCGATTATCTTATAACTTCTTCCTGGATGAACCGATTTCTATGATTTACTTTTGTTTGAAAGGTGGTGCTTCCCATTTAAATTTGATCAAGATCTGACCAGTAGTTTTTAAGTTTCTCCTCAATAATGCATATTTCATTCATTGAATGGGTTCCGGAAATAAATCTGTGAAGCCGCTTTTTTAAGCTTTACTTGCATTTAAATTAATAATAAGAACAAATTATGAGTAAGACAGTAAAAAGCCAAGTTGATACATTTTTTCAAACATATATAGAATATAAACATATCTAGGAATTCATTGCCGTTCGTCTTTGTTCCCTGAACGGTATAATCTGGGAGTCTTAAAGTCAACAGTGAATAGGTACTAGAAGGTACCATGTAGCATGTTACATCTTCGACCGCATCCATCACTTTCCATCAGGTGAGATAGTAGTCAAATGCTTGCCTATGGGCATAAAATATAAAAAACAATTACAACAACAAAAAAGTCTAACTAAGGACTACGATTGATTTTTATTTATATAGATAATAATTTTTACACACACACCTCTCGTTGCCTCTCTTAGTTCAGTGCAAAATAACAGAGACCTCTGCATTGAGGCCTGAATTTTGGGACGCAATAGATTCATAGACAAAAATAATACCTTAATCTATACTATTAAAATGTTGTACAGTGTGTTCTTTGCAACAAAATTTGTCATCGCATAATCTTGGCTATAGTTCATATCATCCCCTTGAGGATCTATCCACTTTGGATTGGAGTTTGGCAAAATGTATTTTCCTAATAACGAAACCTTTTATATTAAACAAATTTGAGTCAGTTTACAACATTTATATAAGAATGCCTAGACCCATTTTTATGATATTTGATTTGTTGTATGCAGCTCCACTCCAAATAGCAAAATAACTATTACATTGGAATATAAAAGAAAAAAAAAACATTTTGCAGAAAACAGTTTTTTGTTGATATCTCGAGAACAGGTACTAAAAGCCATAAAAGTAAAAGAGGTAAGATTTTTTTCTTTTATGAGGCATTGCAATGCATGCAGGGCACAACTAATAATTAATACTACTTCATGGTTTTCTTTCCCCACATTTTATAATGATTAAATATTACAATAATACCTTTTCTAAGATAAGGAAACATCTGAACTACTGAACATGATCTCTACTACTATAAAGTCTCCATTGAATGTAATTCATCAATACTATATGATAATATTTTATCATATCCTTGATAGTGAAACTTTCCATGGAACAGTTTGTTTTGTAACATGTATGGAAACCAGAACTTGTCGTCAAGCCACATCTCTTGGAACGGTATATCTTCGCGGTGGAACCACTTTGGTAGCATTTCTTCAGATTCTTTTGGATTTCCCTGAAATACCGAGGTGGAGAATACCCTCACGTCCATTAACTGTGGTTCTCCTTCAAAGCTGAATTCCAAGTGGCCAATATTTTTTAAATCGCTCTTTAGAACACATAATGAACACTCTTCCTGCAATTCTCTGACAGCCGCGTCCAAAATACATTCATTTGGCTCCACTTTTCCGCCAAATCCATTCCACTTGTTCTCTCCGAAGCCGCGTTTCTTGTAGCCTAAAAGTATCTGCTGCTCACTGTGCACGAAGACAAGAGTGAAAAGTTTTTTGAAAGTCATTTTAAATTACATAGGCTCATCTGCCAGCTGCGCAACACAATACAAATGAAATACAAAAAACAAACCGTATTGTTTACTTCCTTTAAATTATGTTTAGCCAGTAAATAGTAACAGTCAGCGAGAGTGAGCGAGATTTTTTTTATTTCAATTTTGGCTACGCAATCTTGTGCATTTGGCCTTCCCGGTAGGGAGTAATAGTATTCTGTGATTTGGCCAGTTTCGGGTAGAATATATTATTTTCTATGGTATCAAGTTATGATACATTTCAAGTATTATATTAAAAGTCTTGAATTGAATATTTCGTAAATAGAATGTAGTCCTAGTCACAAGTCAAAGTCAAAGAAATATGATCCAGTCATAGTCTTGTCATGGTCTAGTAAAGTGGTAGAGAGACCTATGATAATGGCCCGGGGACTATCTCAAAAATGGCTTCATATGTAAATATACATTATATCCTCTAATTAAACAACAAATACAAGAATCAACTTTTTCTTATTGTAAATACTTTTTTTCTTGATATTAACAATTTGATTTCTGTATATTTTGTTGTTCCATTACGAGATATAACGGATGTTATGGTTAGTTTCATGTTTAAATGTGGAGCCGTTTTAAAGATAGACTCCGAGAAAAAATAGATTAAATACTATTAAACATTTCCGAAATACTATAAATATTTTTCGGACTTTTGCTACTTCCAATTTAGCCAGTTTCACAGTTTTTCATATTTTAAGTTACACATTGATAGGATATGTGAATGACAGGATATCTTTGAAAAATATCATCATTGTTTGGATTCATTTATTTGCCAGTTTCATATTGTTATTAAGTAAAACCCAACTAATGTTAATTAGGCGAAGTTAATTTATATAACTCTAGCCGTGCCCCGCGGCTCCTTCCGCGCTGATCAAAATAAAAAGTAGCCTATGTGTTAATCCTAGGTATAAGCTATGTTTCAAATTATTCTAAATTTAATCCAATTCCGTTCAGCCGTTACTGCACGAAGAGGGAACAAACAAGTATGTTTACACATACACTTATACTTGCTGTTTGCTGCGCGTTAGGATGTGTTTTCAGATTAAGTACGGTGTTTTCATTTTCCTGAAAACCTTTGGTTATGATAACGGATTTCGACTCCTACAATTACGCTACAATAATCACTTAAATGATTAAATAGGTCATGCAAGGACTAAAAACAACTAACCAAAAAGTTTTTAGTTGTAGAAATTATACATTTTTGAGATAATATAACTGAAACTTCAAGTGCTAACGCAAAGAAAACTAATTCCTAACGAAAGTTGCTATTTTATCGTGCTACGAAGCAATTTTTTGTGTCTGTCTATCACTGGCCCAAGCTTCTATGGAATCTTGTAGATCTCCTTTCGGATTTATTATAATACGTCTGATGGTGATAAGTGTTATGTATCAAAATAAACTCATTATTTGCAATTAAAATGCATTTTCATATCATGCATGCACTGGCTGTTCGGCATAGAGCTGGAACCGCCACAGGTGGACTTACACGAAGTTTTCTTACGATCTCCTTAACGGAGTTTTATCTCTGCGGCCTTCATAAATCTCTATAATACATAAACAAATATTATTTCCCTCCAACACCCTGCACAAATATCCGCCACCTACGAATGCAATCTCTAGGCAATTTATCCATGACTGGCAACATTAAGGTACGAACATTTGTATGTGTGCGTGTTTTCTTTGAATGTGTTAAAATTAAAACTTATGTTTATCTGTGGCTGAGTATCGGTTACCTTATTCTTACAATGTACCAGTATAATTATCATGAGCTTTCCTACCGTTCGCTTTTCTCTACAATAGGGCTCTTAATTGGATCTTAAGCAACTGGTCATATCGTAACTTTCTTAGTGTGATATACGTACACAAGGTTCTGAGTTGATAGTAGAATAAGACACACGAAACTTACAGCCGAAATTTAGAAAACCAGTAGTTTCATCTTGATTCAACAATTAGTGTTGTTAAACTAACGATAGCCCATAATATAGATATTAATCCTATTGATACTCGCAACTACCAATCCTACAATGATAAGGGGTATAATAATTGAAAGAGAATGTCCGAAAATATTTTGAAACTTCCGTGTCGGTCGGGCCCGATTTTTTACAATACAATACGCGATTTCACAAAAAAGGAAGAGGTACTCAATTCGACTGCATTTTTTCATGTGTGTTACCTCATAACTTCTTTACACGTGAATCGATTTTGAACTTTATTGTTTTAAAGCTGTTGCTTTCCTATTGGTCCTATTTAAATTTGATCAAGATCTGATCAGTCGTTTTTGAGTTATCGTCAATAATGCGTTTAATCTGATCAAGGTTCGGGAGATGAAGCGGTGAAGTCAGTTTTTTTTAGGGAGTGATAACACAGTTTCTCCTAAAACGCGTGTTTTTGTAACCGTTTTACTCGGCAATCATAACAAATTCCGATAAAAAAAAAATTCGTCGGAATCTGTATGATATGACAAATAAAGAAAAAAGCAAATAAAATACATTTATTCGAGACAACGCGCGACGTTACATTATTTACATAAAACAACAAGACAAAGCACACAACAAAATACAAAATTTAAACAATATAACGCCGCGTGATGTCACGAATGGGGTTCCGACTCGGCATATAAATTATAACTAGGTAATTAGGTGGGCAGGACCCTCCTATCTACCCAGTAACTGGTTTTCAGGCGGAACCCATCATGCGCGTCAGGACAGCGATAGACACGAAACTTAAAAAAATAAAAATCTATATATATATAAAAATCAATGCCACTTTTCGTTGTTATTTTATAACTCAAGAACGGGCTCACCTATCCAAACCAAATGTTTAGGCTTTGTTCGGACTATTTATTAGATGGTTTATGTGAAGTTTGCACAAAATCGGTCGAGCGGTTCTTCATTTATCACATCCGGGCGAAGCCGGGGCGGATCGCTAGTACTATATACATATACACTACAGTATAGATTATAAATTAAAAAAAATGATGCCTCTTCTATAAATGTTTGTATCAATAACGGGATATTTACCATGTATTTCACAATTATTGATACAAATATTGATACACACGTTATTGATACAAACATTTTTAGTGAAAGTGACCATGGTAGCTTGAAAACTTACATGATGCCTTCTTCTTAGAATATTCATAATTTTCATAAATATAAAGGAAAAAATATCAAATCTTATGCAATAACATCGATTTGTATTTTTGTAACCATTTCGTACAATATGATCTGAATAGGGTAATTTTGAAGTCCCTTGAACATTTTGTGAACCTGCGGGCTATCATAAAAGCTCTCACAGATTTCGCCTTCTGCCGTCCATCTTCATATCTGTATAGACTTACAAGTCAAAGGAGTAGGCCGTCTAGCCCGAGTTCATTAATTAGAATGTTTGACGGGAAGCCAAAATAACCAAGGAAGATAAAAAAATATTTTGATCCCCGCTTACGAGTTTGGGTGCCCCCTAAAAATTTCCATATATATAATTTTAATTGCCATTTCTGGCTTTTGGCCACAGCTTTACAATTTCACTGAGAATTTGAAGTTATTTGCTTGTATGGTTTAAACGCTAGGTGCCTCTGACAGACGGACGCACCACGGACAAAGTGCTGAATCACCCAAGTCAACTTAGAGATCTCCTTTCTTCGCTTGATCAAAAATTCAAATTACATATTTTATTTTTAAAAATACCATTACAACAAATTATGAACCTAAAATACAACATATAACATTACAGAATTCTATCAATACATTTTTTTTATTAGTGTGTAAATTAGGTGTTTAGGTTAGGTCACAAAGAATACCAGGAATCTGATAATATCAAGTACCTATTCAGTCTTATTAACCTTTGAATTTTAGGTAGTCAGACACTTCGTCTAAGCATAATGCGAATAGGGTTCAACCGTGACCGTACTTATCTATAAGTAGGTATTGTAATTGAAAGAGATTATGAGAACTGATGAAGCAGAGGACATGCTAAGAGGTCATGTAAAACTGATTATATATCGAGCCATGTTTAAATCTGCTCATTTGGAGGCAAGTTATAATCGAAACAAGTCCAATTTTCTAATAAAATCGTTTAATACGGCACTATGGACCTGCTCTTCATAAGAAAGTTCTATTTACGAAAGGCTCCGGTCCGACTCTTTTTGTGTTGCTTAGTGATCAACTCGCTGTGTGTCTCGGGTATCTACTCTCTAACTCGTGACGTTGGTTGGCCAAAGATCAGTGGATCTAAGCTGGTAGCCTACGGTGGACCTCTCGAATTATTCTGTAGCGATGAAGGTAGTTCTGAAGATCTCAGCTTTAATTTTGGTGGCACTGAACTACCTTCGGAAATAGTAAACGGCACTACCAGGAGGTTCTATATAGAATTGCATAGAAAAGGGGTTTTCAATTACTATTGTCGTAATAAGAAAACCAATAAAATTGGCGTCACACGTGTTTTGGTGGACTCGCCACCGGCAGATGTCACGGACTTTAAATGTAGATCCATGAATATTGAGGAATTAAACTGCACATGGAGCTCAAGTGATTACATAAGTATCTCAAGTTACATTGTGAAAATACAAAGCGAAAGAAATGGAATGGATTATGCAACGTTAACCCCTAAGAGAATTGGTAGAAATACATTTTACTTTTTATTGACAACAACTAGTCGACCCTTATACAGGCAGATGGATGCAAAGTTTTTCTTCAAGTTGATAGTTTCCAACGCATTTGGTGAACGCGAACAAAATTTCACAGTCGACCATTTTTCAGTAGTGCAACCGGCACATGTAATGATGCTGCAAGCGAAAAATGTTGGCCGAAACAACGCGCTGCTAACCTGGAAGATACCGAACAATATTCATGACTTCATGCCCGGAGGAGTTGAGCATAAGATTCAATATCGGTACTTCAAAGTGGACAATGGGTCATCCTTTCGAACCGTGGATTCAACAAGCCTGCCATTGAGAAATAAAACATACCGATTCCAGCTTGAGGATCTGCCGTACAGTAACATGCAGTATGAAGTAAGAATATTCATCAGACCTGTACAACCTACCGGAATTTGGTCTGATTTCAGTTATTTACTGTTTATGACAACGGGGAAATTTTAATGATGAGTTAATTTCCTGGTGGAAGTTTTTACCTGATTATTAAAAAATAAGGTATTTTTTATCGTTAAATTTTATAATATGTCACATATATGCCGAATAAATTGTGCATTTAATTACATTATTATGTCTATTATTAAATCTCATTCTTTATCATTAACATAATTATTTAAATATTGATAAGAGCTTGTTGTATAACTACTTGTTCTTAATATTATCTTATGTCACCTGATGGAAAGTGACGATGCGGCCGAAGATGGGACATGCTTGCATAAAAGGTACCTATTCACTCTAGACTTAAAGACACCCAGATTGTACCGTTCAGGGAATTGTAGCACTATAATTGTCTGCCTGGGACTTATCAAAATCAAAATATCAAAAATCAAAATCAAAATAATGTATTTGCTAGAATGTAGGTATACATTGATGATGGATATTAATTTAATTTATCTCTCACCTGATGCAAGTCTCCCTCCAACAAGGCCCGCACCATATCATCGAGAGGTGCCATTCGGGGAACAAAGACTTTGGCAATAAGTTCCACTCCTTCGCAGTACGGATGATAAACGTAGAAGCGAAACGCTTCGAGCGAACTGGAGGTATGTCAACCATAAATGGATGACGTCTGACAGTTTGTCTTATTGTTTAATGGTAAAAAGGTTTTGCTAGGCAGAACTCAAGTATTACTAAACTTCTCAAAATTAATAGATAACTAGCGGACCCGTTACTAAAATAAATTAATAAAAAACTTTATTAATCGGACCGAATTATGAATTAAAACCGTTCTTGAAACCACCTGAACACAAAAAAAGCATCATAATCGGATCAGCCGTTTAGGAGGAGTTCAGTCACACACACGTACAGAAGAATTTAAATATATAATAGATTTTAGAAACGGTTATTACTTAGGTTTGAGCCCGCGGCCGTAGGGTGTCATAATACACCCTAGCATATGGTCTAGGTATCATAAAGCATAGTAAGTTAGCATGCTCGCCCGAAGGCTTAAGACTTGAAAAACAAAACAAAATATATTTTGTTGAAATACCACGTATTTTACTGTACCTACTCGCACAATACATGTTATCTTGAATTATACCACAAAATGTACCTACATATAGGAACACACAATTACACACGTTGTGTTATCAGTTTATACACTTTAAATGGGGAAAAACATGTCAATAATACTTGATTTACATTGAAAAACAAATTAGTCATTGAATGTTTTTATCTTATTATAATAATTATAGTTATTTTCAACAGATTTGAAAACCTCCTTTTCAATTCAAATGTATGTTTTTTTTATCGATATTGATGTTTTTTTTAGTTTGGTAGCTACCTGGAGTTTTGCCGCGAAAGTGAAAAATGGCGTTATTGATTTTGTATAATTTTCAAAAACCTGTGATTCTTCGAGTGTTCATGTATAATAATGGTGGATTATTAACCGTTAATACTTAGTAAACGCACAAAGTTGAAAGACGTGATTTTCGCCTTTTCGCCTCCATTAGGAGTTCTATTAAAGTTTTTTTTTTTAAGTTTTTTTGTTTTTTTTTATTTATTAACTTTTCCACTTTACTAGGGCATGACTTGACTACGACTGGACCTTGATTCTTTTACTTGACTTTGACTGTTACTTGTGACTAGAACTTTTAATATGACATACACTTGAAAATTACTATAATTAATATATTATTACTTGACACTGGCTAAATGCACACGATTGCAAAGCCAATATTAAAAGAAAATAGTACTACCTCTGAAGTAAGGGTCCCTATATTGTACGACCAATAATGCACGGCCTGATAATGTACGGCCAATAATTCGCAACCAGTATTTCACGGCATGGCTTCCAATTATCAGGTTGTGCAATACGGGCCGTACATTATTGGATGTGAAATAACAACACGGACCGATTTTGTACAGCCAATAATACGCAGCCCGTAAAACGCAACCAATATTTGAATTCAATGTACACGAAATATCAGGTCGTGCTTTACTGGCCGTACAATACAGGTCGGAAAATATTAGCACGGGCTGATAATGTACAGCCAATAATGCACGGCCGATAATTCATGTACAAACAGATGACAAAGTCAAGGCTCGTTTGGATGATCCAGTAATTTCCATAGATTAATAAAAAGATAGAAATCCTCAAACATAATTACAGGGTTTAGTATAATTATGTAGTTTGTGGCAAAGTAAAAAAAAAAAAAACAAACAAAGACAATGTAATCACTCAAATATGTAGAAAATGGGCGAGAAGGTTTCTATTTTTAATTAAAACGGGTTAATCAACAGATACGTATATTCTTTAAACAAGGGGATTAGTCTGTTAGTTGTATTTCCAAATCAATTGCCTGCCTAGTTGTGGTGTGTGGAAGTGGAACCTACAGTAACTTACTCATACAGTAAAATGGACGGACCATGTTATATTTCTGATGAATTTATAAAAAGGTAAGTTACTGTACTCTGCTACTGTCTGTAGAGGTAACTCAAATTGTAGTCATTGAATGTTCATCGCTTCGATATAAATCATTTTTGTGATATTTTACATAAATGATTTACATCAAAGCAATTTATGTTATTACGAGATAAATCAACTCAAAATTCGACTGTTTTTTTCATGATGTTCCGTTACTGAAGAACACATTGAATTTAAATTCTAACCAGCTAGTATAACTATGGTTCAGTGTTTTAGGGTGGTAAAATATGACTATTTCATAACATGGTAGCCGACGGACGACTTAAGATCGTGGTGGATTTAATCACATTGTTATGTACCTACCATCTCAAGAAGTTCAAGCCCATGATGGGGTTTGATACTGAGACCACCCTTACTGGGGCTGAATAATCATGATTATTATTGTAACTCTATCACTATCAGTTTTAAGCTAATACATGTCTACTTCTGAGCATTTTTAAACATTTAATTTTGTTGGAAATGCTAATAAAAAGATCACGGGGTCTTTGGTTAAAACCGAATTTATCTAGTGGTGACATGGACTTCTCACAGCAACAACTGTGCCAACTCTTCCTAGCAACTCGCCTAAACAAACGAGGCATCTCTATAGAGAGCATATGTTTGTCTATGGTTGGCTTCCAATTATTGCCTGTGCAATACTGGCCGTACAATATCGACTCAGAGTGATTTTACGCAGCCAGTATTGAACGCACATTATTGCACACCCTGATATATGAAAGCCATGTACATGGATTATTGGCTGTACGTTATTGGCCGTACATTATCGATACGGACCGATTTTGGACAGGCAATAATTGGCGACCCGGGTATGCACGGCCTGATATTTCAAATCCATGTACATGAATTATCAGGGTGTGCATTATTAGCTGTACAAAATCGGGCCGTGTAATATCGGGTCGTACATTATTGTCTCCCTGAAGTAATACTTCAGAGGTGGTCCTATCGGAAGCCAAAACCAAAATATAAGCGGTGAATTCGGATTGTTTACCGAATTCCCAAAATTTTATTTTTATGTTTTTGACCTCATTACTTCTTTCCACGCGAACCGATTTCGATTTTTTTTTTAGTTTGAAAGATGTTGCTTTCCAATTGGTTCCATATAAATTTGATCAAGATCTGATCTCTTGTTTTTGAGTTATCGTCAATAATGCGTGTGCAATACATTAAATCTGATCAAGGTTCCGAAGATAAAGCGGTAAAGTCGGTTTTATTAAGCTTTGCTTGCGTTTCAATTATATTTATTATTGTTACTGACTAAAATAATGTTCCGAATTTGAAAAAAGATTTTTTATTCTCGATACGCAAGCATTTGACTACAATCACACCTAATGGAAAGCGATGATGTAGCCAAAGATGAAGCATGCCTAGAAGATACCTATTCACTCTTGACTTGAAGATTAATAAGAATAAGAAGTTTTTTTTATGCCTGAAATGCATCAATCAGTGCTTTATTTTGTCAGGATCTGGGTCCCACACTAGGACGACCTGTGTCGTGGAACCCAGTCTCTTCCCTATATTAAACAGTCATTATAGTCACGTAATAAGTTGAAGTTATAGTTAGAACTATCATTGTACAAAATAAAAAATAAGAAATTAAAAGGTAAGTTGTATAAGGTATTTTTTGTGTGTATTTTGTATTGTGTAAAGATCTATGTAAAGTCATGTGTATGTTCACAGATTATCTGTGAAGGTGTATATATTTACGATAAGAATCTTCTACTCAGTAACTATTAGTGTAATGAGGGGGCCTGATGTCTCTCTCAAATAACCCAGCTGACTAAACCAAACATGTCTCGTTTAAAAAAATAAAAAAATTACAGCAACGCGATCGTGTCTATCTGCAAGACGACATCAAGTTATAGAACAAAATCGCACGCAATCTCTTCTCTATTTCTTCTCTACATAGTTTAAAACAAAGTCGCTCTCCGCGTCTGTCTGTCTATCCGCAAACTTTTCCTAAATCACGCGATTTTGATGTGGTTTTCACCATCAGTTTGATAATTTTACACAAAAGGTTTACACATATTTTAAAATTTAAATGAGTGTATATGTAAGTAGAAAAAGCAATGTCTTGCAACCGAGTCGCCGAACAATAAATTTACATGACTTAAGGGAGCTAAACCTTAAGAGATACATAAGAATTAAGTAATAGAGATTTATTGTTGTTCTAAAATCCTAAAGAAAACTCGGCAATGACATATCTTATCCACATATAGTGTTATCTATATATTGTGTTTAATTGTATGTAAGTAGTATTTAAGTTGCATATCAGTATTTAATTTGTTTTATACTGCATGAGTTGAGAACACCACCTACAGCAAAATATTTCTACTATCCTGTCCATCCAAAGGTTGCCTGTAAGAAATTGCTTAATGTGATAAGGCCGCCCATTGTACAACAAATATTTATTTTCGGTTATTTATTGTTATTGTTTTTAACTACTTATTGGTGTTCAATAAAGAAATATTGTATTGTATTGTATTGTATCTTCGTCTATTACGGTTGACTCTCAGTAACCATTTCTTTATTTTTCTGTGTAAAATACACTCCAGGCGTAGGCAGGGTCATCGCTAGTACCATACTAATATTATAAATCCGAAAGTTTGTGTGTGTGTGTAAATGTGTAAGTGTCTTTATTCCCTCTTCACGCTTTAACGGCTGAACGGATTTGGATGAAATTTGGAATGAACATAGCTTATACCTAGGATTACATATTGTCTTCTTTTTAAGCGAAGCCGAGGGGCACGGCTAATATATTATATAATTAATTAATAATTTATTATAATTAATTGAGTATTAATATACCCATTATACAAAAACTCTTTTTCTTCGACCATCAAATACCTGTGGACCACAAGTCCACGTTGCTAGTTTCTTTTGTCAATTACATAACACATCTTTTTATGCGGGCAAGTGTTAATTAAGAACAGGGAAATTATTAGATTACTTAATTATCTATTCTGACATTAACAAGAAGAGGGTCACGGTTCCAAGAACTGCCGATAGGAGGCGATAAAAAACCCGAACATTAATGAGTTGCTATTTCGATGACGCATTAATAATTCGAAGAATATAAGGCAGATATCTTTAAAATAATAAGGATGATGGCTGGGTAAAAAAATCTAATTAGTCCGTTACTTAGAATATCAATAAATATTGGACATATATTCACAGCACAAATTTACAAAGATAAAGTTCGGAGACCTCTCTCTCGCTCCCGCTCTTGACGCGGAATTTCAACGCACTATTTTCGTATTATTTCATTTAATTGGCAAAAGAAAGAGTACATGTTCAATATTTTTCAACCAACTTCAAAAAAGGAGGTTCTCAATTCGACTGTATAATGTTTTTTTTGTATGTAGGTATGTTACGCGATAATTCCGCCTATTATGAATCGGTTTTGATGATTTTTGATTAGTAGATTATTAAGAGGTGGTTCCATATAAATTTTATCGAAATCGATCAAGCCAAAACCAAAAGTCTGTCTTTAAGCTTTGCTTGCGTTTAAATTGTTAATATTGTAAATAACGGACTAACTTTCCAAAAAACTAATTATATTTTTATGCATCTGCATAAAAATATAATTAGTTTTTTGGAAATATCTTGCATACGGTACCTTTCTTGCATATATATTAAATTATTAATAGGCTATTATTCGACTACTATCGCACCTTACGGGATGACGTTAGTGTGATCAGTGATGATGCGGTAAAAGATTCTACTATGTAGCATGCATGCTTAGAAGATTGTGATGGATTTTTTTTTTTTTATATTATTTCATGACCATGGATGCATAGTCCTTCAGTCGAAATATTAAACAAATATTAACAATTTCTATTCTTCATAATAAAAGTCTTAGTCACAAGTCACAGTCAAAGTCAAGTAGTCAGTCATAGTCAAGTCATGCCCTAGTAAAGTGGTAGAAACTTTACTAGAACTTCTATTGGAGTTTTGGAGCGAAGGCGAAAATCACGTTTTTCAACTTTGTATGACTTGCCTACACTTATGCACATTTACTAAGTATTAACGGTTAATAATCCACCATTATTACACATTAACACTCGAAGAATCACAGGTTTTGGAAAATTACACAAAATCAACAACGCCATTTTTTCACTTTCGCGGCAAAACTCCGATTGTGATGGAGCAATAAGAGTGTTGCCAAAAGAACCGACCCTTTATAGTAACCCCAGCATTAAACATAAAATTAATAAATAGGTTCTTCTCGAGACGGCTGTAATTTTGCAAAGAGTCAGTAATTTTCATGAGTGCCTCTTTGGGGCCCATATTATTATGAAAAACGATTTTAATTTTTTCTTTTTTTTATAAAACACCAGCGCTTTCATACTCACAACTCCTCACTAAGTTCAATGACTAGAGTCGTGGGCGCCTCCCATCTTCTCTACAAATTTAATTTGGCGACAACCAGACGCCATAATTATAGTGAAAAATAAAAAAAAAAAGTCGACGAACTGTGATAACTGGGGTATCATTGAATAAATGGGGTATCCTAAAATTGTAACTGAATTACTGGGAAAGTTCAAATTGGTAATAAAACGGGCATTAATTAAGAAAGGTTATTATAAAACGATTGACTACATTAATGACGAGTATGCATAGAGGGAAACTGCATAAGCGCTTTTTAGCGACTTCATGATAAAGATATACCTAGGTTAATATGATTATTTGATAATTATTGAAAAAAAAATGCGCCGCCGAGTTTCTTGCCAGGTTCTCCTCGAGATGACTGTAATTTTTTGAATTTGGCAATAGTCATTAACTTTCATAAGTGCCTCTTTGGGGCCCATGTGAATAAACGATTATGATTTTGATTTGAAAATCATCTTTAGGTTTCTCTTATTTTTTTTAATTTAGAATGACTATTTAGAATCTGTAACGATTCAAAGTTGGTTAGTAAACGTTCTCACTAAAATGTACAAAACTTATGATATAGCTGTGATAGTGTGATGTTACTCCGTGACATTGTGCTTGCAACAATGTACAATACTTATGATGTAGCTGTGATAGTGTGATGCTACTCCGTGATCATGGTCTTGCAACCATGTGCAATACTTATAATATAGCTATGATATTGTGATGTTACTCCGTGATCATGGTGCTTGCAACAATGTACAATACTTATGATGTAGCTGTGATAGTGTGATGTTACTCCGTGATCATGGTGCTTGCAACAATGTACAATAGTTATGATATAGCTGTGACAGTGTGATGTTACTCCGTGATCATGGTGCTTGCAACAATGTACAATACTTATGATATAGCTGGGATAGTGTGATGTTACTCCGTGATCATGGTGCTTGCAACTATGTACAATACTTATGATATAGCTGGGATAGTGTGATGTTACTCCGTGATCATGGTGCTTGCAACAATGTACAATACTTATGATGTAGCTGTGATAGTGTGATGTTACTCCGTGATCATGGTGCTTGCAACAACGAAATATCGGAAACTCAAACGAAATACATGGTAAATATGATTAACAGATATATATGATTTATTATTTATATATTGTTATCCACTATTTATATATTATGTTTATTTGTATGTAAGTAGTATTTAAGTTACATATCAGTATGTAATTGGTTTTATACTGCATGCGTTGTATTCGTTAAAAACTCCACCTACAGCAAAATATATCTATTATCCTGTCCATCCTAAGGTTGCCTGTAATAAAGCGCTTAATGTGATAAGGCCGCCCATTGTACAAAAAATATTGTTTTTCGTTTATTTATTGTTATTGTTTTTAATTACTTATTGGTGTTCAATAAAGAAATATTGTATTGTATTGTAAATATCCTGTTATTGATACAAACGTTTATAGTTGTAATAAAGTTCTTATATAATATATCTTCTTATGTAATAGGTCTAACTAACGAATAAGTGTAAAATAAAAAAGTAAGTTCACTTTTTACCATCATCAACGCTGGCAAAGCCGTAGAACACAACTAGTGTCTTCGGTCTACAAGAGCACGTTTCTAATTATCATTATCGTTACTAACTTCTTCTGAAACCAGACGATCTTACCATCCTACTTCCTACTAATACTATAAATGCGAAAGTACATGTGTGTGTTACCACGTATCTCCTACCCGATTGTATTTTTTATAGACTAACATTTGACCACTATCTCACCTGGTGGAAAGTGATGATGCGGCCGATGATGAGACATGTTTATCTTAAAGATACCTATTCACTCTTGACGCTTGAAATTTAAAATGTAGATAGTGTAGGTTCCGGAATAACATATAGGCTACATTTAAACTTAATAAACTCGGGCAAAGCCGCGGAGCACGGCTTGTATTTGTATATTTTAAAATGGCAAACGTTTAAGTGACAATGCGGTCGACGAGGGACCAAGTTTGCGTAGAAAGATACCTATTCAGTCACGACTTGAAGACACTCATATTGTAGGTTCTTATAATTAAATACCGACTCAGGCAAAGAGTTCCATTCGTTTGCGGTTCTCACTATGAATGTGGAAGCAAAACGATTCGTTCGCATTTCTGGAATGTTTACAATAATTACAGTAGTGTCGCTTAGCAGTTAGGTACGTCTTCTTGTCGGATGATACTCGTAGAATAATGGGATATGTGTATGTACTGTAAGCTGCGCCCCACAGTATTACCCGCCTAGTCCCAGACCCGTGGGAATTCCGAGATAAAAAGTAGCCTATGTGTTAATCCAGGGTATAGCTATCTCCATACGTAATTTTATCAAAATGAGTCCAGCCTTTTGAGCGTGAAGAAGTAACAAACATACAAACACACTCACAAACTTTCGCCTTAATAATATTAGTGTGATGTGATGATTTAATCTACAAATGGACATATTCAAAATCAAAATCGTTTATTCATATGGGCCCCAAAGAGGCACTCATGAAAGTTTGTGATTCTATTGCCAGATTCGCAAAATTACAGCCATCTCGAGAAGAACCTGGCAAGAAACTCGGCGGCGCATTTTTTTCATTCTTTTTTTTTTAAACATTCTTAATCTCTAATACATAATTTTATTAACCTAGGTTAATATATATAGGTTATTATATATAGGTTATAACATACTGGAGATCTCATTGATGGTTAGTATTTATTATTAGGTAACATCTGGGCTTTAAAACCTGTTATTACCGTCGATAACAATAGGCAATTATAAAAATATCGTAGGGGAGAGGCGTACAAAATGACATACTAGTTATAAAATTGGTTATAAAATCTTTATTTATTGGAAATTTTGAACTCTTTATGTAGCTACATATTCTTTGATTTATTACCTACCGAATTATCACAGTGACCATTCAATTTAAACATAAACATAAAAATTATTAAACATTTATAAAATCTTTAATAAAATCCGTTTTGTCCGCCCTAGGCGGGTAAAATGACACACGTGGTGTGGACAAAATGGCATACCAAATTTGTACTGAAAATCAGCCCAATACTTGCAGAGTTCACATGAAAAGCTTCAGTGAAAGCTTGTGAGGAAGAGAAATCATTTTTACTGTTGGAATTAATTTCCAAAGCTTTTGAAACATTTTTGCATTTTTCATTGAAACAGGTGGATTGAATATATTTCTTTCGGCACTGGAGATAGCACGCTGACTGGAAAATTGTTATATATGCCTTGGAGTATCAACCTGAGTGATGTGGGAGACGCAACTATTGCAGCAGCTGTGTCAACAGATCGAGCCGTTGAGAGTGGACCTGGGTTGTCTACGGCTGATATACTCTCAACCATCAGTGATGTTGAACTGCTTTCTTCCGCCTGAGATGGACCTGTTGTTGAAATTATTAGGTCTTTTGCTGCCGTTATGTCTTCTTCGAGCTTTACCCGATCTTGTTGCATGAGGATGTTTGTTATTTCAGCAGGCTCAAACAAATAAACAATTATTTTAAAGAAGAAAAAGATAGGTGGGTCAAACGACATACTATGCCATTTTACCCGAACAAGTGGTATGCCATTTTGTCCACTTTATAACCTCAAACATTAGAAAACAATAACTAAAAATATAATAACAATTTTTAGGTTTCAATACATTCTCTGAGTTATTTAGTAAAATAACTATAAACTAGAGTCAATAAAAACAAAATAACTTAAAAAAATACTTACTTTTGCGAAGAAACAAAATCCATCTGAGTAAAACTCGTGACTACAAAAATCAAACAAATACGAATACTGATCATACGGTCAGACGGAAGCAACTGGCGTCAACACAGGTTGCGATTTGTTACTAAGCGGCCCTCTGCAGGCTATTGCGAATACTAATATGTCAGTGGTTTTGGAGAAAAACAAGTGTGTCATTTTACCAGCCTATGTCATTTTGTACGCCTCTCCCCTACGTATGTGTTAAAAACAACATGGCACCTGCCGAATGTTCAATTTAGCATACTTACACTACGTATTCATTTGAATAATGAATAACAATTAATGATTGAGTGAAATGTTAGAGTGGCCAATTAAAATTTAATATACAGAGCAATTCAATTCAATAAAAAAAATGCCCTTACTGAAGAATCTAGTCCCCATAACACAGGGAATCCTAGTGTGGGAATTAGTGAATCAATCACTATCATTAATAGAAAGAGATAAATATTATACATTTTTTTTTAACTGTGATAGGCAAATATTTGAGCACTATCTCACCTGATGTTAAGTGACGATGCGGTCGACGATGGAGCACGCTTGCCTAGAAAATACCTATTCACTCTCGACTTGAAGACTCCAAGATTGTGTACTTATCTGGGAACATAGACTCTGGCAAGGAGTTCCACTCCTTTGCAGTGCGCATCGTGAAAGTGGAAGCAAAACGCTTCGTGCGCATTTGAGGAATATCCACCATGTATCGTTGTCGCAATGCAGTCTGTGTGGTGGTTCTATGATGGAATGGGGATGGAGGAACTAGATCGTGTAATTCCATAGCACACTCTCCGAAATGTATCCGATAAAATACCGAGAGGCTCGCAATCCTGCGACGATGTCCTAGGCTCTGAAGTCTAGCATCTGACAGCTGGTCATTGTTAATGAGTCTTTTGGCTCTTCGCTCAATGGTCTCTAGTGCCTCAATTTGATATCTAGCGGAACCATCCCAAAGATGAGAACAATACTCCAATACTAATATATACTCTATATATAATATAGTAAGACAGTTACGTATTAACATAGAGTGTAAGTTATTAAAAAAACACTATAAATATTTCATTGTTTTATGTTTCTTTTATTAACTAAGTACATGTATTGTTTGTATTTGTTTTATGTGTATATAAACAATTTCGATTTCCTACGCTATTTACAATACATCTTGTAAGTAGCTATATACATATAAAAAACAGTTACCTACAAATATAATACATCTTAAATATAAACAATTTGTAATGAAAAAGATACCTACTGCCTACAAGAGGCCCATTCTGGGCTATCACAGGTTTATCTCCTCTCGGAACTGTCACAAAGACTAACCTAAATGTCAAATATATCAAAAATATTGCCGTCTTTCTCAAAAGCTCTACGTACCGATTCTAGCACTTTAGTATTTATCAATCTTGGCGCATCCATGGCCCACAGGTAATCTATGTGATTGAAATTAGGGTCTGGCACGAGATGCATTTCAGTTCCCGACGGCAATCTATCATAGAGCTTCCGCACATCCTTCTCACTGGATAGCAAATCGTTTTGTGCCCAAAACAATTTTATAGGCAACGTCACCTTACTCAAATCGTATTCTGGAACTGTTTCCGAACCATACACTTTGCTGTTATAAAAAGAACCGTAGTCGAACTTCTGGAACTTTCCTCCTGCTTCAATCTCTTGAGCAAAGTGAACGGCGGTCTTCCAAGACGTTCCGGTTCCAATGTGAGCCAAAAATACAGGGAGCAGGCTCTTGTTGAACTGAGCCTCGTTGTAGCCACATAGATGGAAAACGACGTTCTTGCACACCTTACCGTCGATATTGTCGGGGCGGCAGGATTTGGTGATGCCACCCAGGGCAGAGTTCTTAGGGATTAGCTCGTGAGATCCGTACAACATTTCCATGTAGGCGACGTTGCTTGCGATAGGAGCAAGAGACTTCAGTGGAGACTTCAGATCGGACATAAAGACTACAGGGGCGAGAGCGAACCCAGCTATGAGCCGATCGTTGTATTCAGGACGGAGCGCTAACATAGCAAATAGAATAGTGGTGCCCATTGAATGTCCAATGTAGGCAATCTTAGACCGAGCTCCTTTATTTTTTTTAATATAGTCAATAATAGCAGGCACATCATGAAGAGCAACATCATGCCAAGAGAAGTTCCAATAAGCTTTTGTGTCTATCTTCAGCAAGATGTGCTCTCTAGAATACCGGTTTCCTCTAATGTTAGGCATCCATACATCATATCCTGCGTCAGCAAGGCTATACGCTAAAGCTTTACCTGGTCCGTTGAGGATCCAATCCGCAGAACTGGCGAACAAACCATGATGAAGAATAACAGTCCTAATCGGAGTACTACTAGCTTCTTTAGATCTAGGAATCCGATGAATATTCAAGATGTAGCCTCTTGATGTGACGGTATGTGTTTCACAAGGGTATCCATTCCTTTGTATAATAGCCGGAACTGTCAGTACCACATCAGGATTTTCCATTTTTTCTACCTCATCAATGTTGTCAAGAATTGGAACAAAAGAAACAGAGTCAGCAATCTTCCTGCCGCTTTCCTTCACGGTGTTCACGTAGCTGTTCACTTCGTTGGCGATCTTCTTTTGCTGGTTGTCGACGTATTCATTGACAGAATCTTTCATTTTGACCGCATCTTGGTAACTAGAACTGAACAGGTTTTCGACTTTTCTTTTTTGTTCTTGTAAGAATTCATTCATGTTTTTCGTCGGTACGTCGAATAAATTTGGTATAGAGTTTTGAGTGAAGACCCACTGTTCTTGAAGAGTAGGCGTAGTTAAAAACAACAATAAAGTAATGTATGTGTACATGACTAATGGTGATGTACTCCAGACTGAGTGAGGATAATAACATTTCGCATAATAGTAACCGTTGACCTAGAGGTTAGTTTTTGACGTCATTCGATAAGAATTCTCGATTGTGTACGGATCTTAAAGTTATTTCACAATATTTTTATTCTTTATACTATAGCTAATATGATGAGAGTAGTACGAATGGAATGGATAATAATTATATTTTATTCTTTGAGAAGATGCTAGCCCAGTTAATGTCCTGGTATCACTGTAATGGCAACAACAATTTCAATTTCGCTTTGCCGTCGTTTGTGTTTCCCGAAAGGTACAATTTGGGTGTGTTCAAAAGTAAAGTGAATAGGTATTTACTAAGCAAGCGTGCTCCACCTTCGACTACATCACTTTCTATCAGGTGTGATTGTGGTCAAACGTTTGCTTAGACTGTAATAAAAAAAAGAGAATAAGACATTCTGCCATGGACTGAAAATTGTTTTAAAGGAACATAAGAGATATTTTTTATTCTAGTTTAGTTTAGAATGTTACAGACGAATCCAAAGACTCTGAAGCTCTGAAACTAAATCTTTGATATGATGAGTATCATTAGTCATCACGCACAGGCACTACTCACTAGTTTATGTATACAAAAAGTTGTGGGTGGTTCAAAATGAAATATAGCCAATATTTAGCTCCCACGATAATAGTCTTCGAACTAAATGTGGGGCTGTGAGTGTGATAGCATTTTAAAGCGTTATTTTACTCTTGAATGTATTAGAATACGGTCTCTTTTGAACGAAGCATGTGTCATACATATAAAAGCAAAACTAAATTACCCAGCTGTTTGTGTTTGCAATGATATGAAATAGTAGGGGTGCCTCGCGGCTTCACCCGCGTTTATAGAATTAAAAAGTAGCCTTTGTGCTGATCCAAGGTATAAGCTATGTAAATTCCAAATTTCGTGAAAATTAGTTCAGCCGTTACAGCGTGAAGAGAAAACAAGCATACTTACATACTTACACATTTACACACAAACTTTCGAATTTATAATATTAGTGTGAAAAACTATTTTTTTACCCAACTACGGTAAATCAAAAAGGAGGTTCATGATTTTAGCTCCGTATGTAATTTGTATGTATGTACGTTTGTTCGCTATTAGCATAGTAGTAATATATAAGTAAGATGACTCGAGGCCCGTAGGAAATTCAAATTCCTACTCTAGCCGAATACTGTTGTCACTATCTTCGACTTTTAAAGGTTCCTATAATAATATGTAAAATGTATATTTTAACAAACCAACAAGTAGGTACAATAAAATAGTATAAAATAGATACGATTTCATTTGATGTTGAATTGAAATTGGTAAGGAATCGGATAAAACTTTATTATCCCAGCATAGGTCGAATAAACCCAACATAAAGGGTCATATTTAAAATTGTTTTATGTTTGGCTTTTATTAGACCAAGTAAAATAATAATTAAACTCAATAATTAGAGAATAACAACATGCAGTCGTAATTTTAAATACCTTATCAGGAAACAACACGGGTAACATAACTCTGATAACATAATGTAACAACGTTGTTATTCAGTATATAACTGCCTAAACAAAACTGCTGAATCAATTAATTTGTACTCTTGTATTTAAGATAATTAAACACAAGCAAAGCTTACATAATTAAACGCAAGCAAAGTTTAAAAAAACCGACTTAACCGCTTTATCTCCGGAATTTTGATCAGATTAAATGTACTAAACACGCATTATTGACGATATTTCAAGAACTGTAATGTGTGTGTGATGTAAATGTTTCCGGTACCCACGATACAAGTCTTTGAACTTAGTGTGGGGCTGTGACAGTGAATGCGTAAAAAAAAAACTGCTGATCAGATCTTGTTCAAATTTAAATGGGACCAATTGGAAAGGTCTTTCAAACAATTAAAAAATTAAAAATCGGTTCACGTGGAAAGAAGATATGACAGACACAAAAAAAAAACATACAGTCGACTTGAGTACCTTCTCCTTAGCTAGATAGATAGATAAATTCTTTAAATGCACAAAAAAAATAACACTTACAAAGAAATCTTAAATATAACATAGGAGCACAAAGGGCGGTCTTATCGCTCAAAGCGATTTCTTCCAGACAACCAAAGGGAGATGATAAAAATATTACAAACAAAGACGGTGGTGTACCTCGACACGTATTTAAATTAATAAATGTACTTATACATACTTATTAATCCTCCTTTTTTGTGATGTCAGTAAAAAAAAATATTAACTCCCATTTGTCCCATGATGTCCATTTTTTACTTCAGAAGAGATGTATGCGCATTATTTATAGTCTTCGCAATACTGATTCCCTGCGATACATATTCAAAAATAATAATGTATTAACGTTGACTGATGTATACTTATACGAAATATGTATATTCGTGAAAAATAATGAAAAATACTTTTTTGACATAAAATCAAGTCGTGATGCCCCAATCACAAATACAATATATGCATACCACAAGCAAACAATTCTATGTATCATAAAAGCTCCTACTTCACAGCCATAAACATGTATAATCACCTACCCTTGAACTTAAGTTACTAAGAGGAAATCATTTTAATAAAAAATTAAAAACATGGCTCATATGCAAAACGTTTTACAGTGTAAAAGAATACCTAATGGACTCCGTCTCAATTTAAATAGCTCATTGTAAAAAACATTTAAGAAAAAGGAATATCCATACCATCACCTACCATCTATCAATGTAGAAACAGAACAAGTTGTTTACAATTAATTAACTTATATTGTCTTGTTTATTTTTGTATACATCTTGATATTTCTAGGCATTTTGTAATTCTTGTGTGATTTTTCGTAACACCTTACTGTAAATAATAATTATTATTTTATGTCCGAAACGGGCAAACTGTTGTGACAACCTATCTGTAACACCTTTTATACATAGTTGTACAATAAAGTTTATTTTGATTTTGATGGAACGTGACACCATTGGACAAAATATGTCTAGTTTAACAAGGATTGAAAAAATCATTTTTTTGAGCTAAATTAAAACTATATGTTTTTTTTATTTAAGATAGGCAAACGTTTGACCGCCATCTCACCGGATGGTAAGTGACGATGCGGTCGACGATGAAGCACGTTTGCCCAGAATATGCCTATTCACTCGTGACTCCCATATTGTATTTATCAGGGAACACTGACTCAGGTAAGGAATTCCATTCTTTTGCAGTTCGCATAATGAATGTGGAGGCAAAACGCTTCTTCCGCATTTGTGGAATATCTACCATATAGCGGTGTCGCTTAAGAGTCTGTCTCGATGTCCGATAATAGAATGGGGATGGGGGAATTAGATTAAACTATATGCATCTATACAGCAACGATCTAAGTTACCTACAAAACATCGAGCTACCCAGTGACCAGTGGGTAGCGTCCCATCATGCTGGCGGCATTGCCTCTCTGAATTGCAATGCTAATATGATAAGCAATAATTTTTAAAAGATATATTTTAGTTTTAGGAAATATTGGCAATTGGCACGTAGGCAGAGGATGTAATTTTTTTTAAACACTATATAAACACTTTACCGTCTTTATCTCCGGAACCATTCATCCGTTAATCATTATCCATAAATTTGCGTGGGACTGACTAAAAAATCCCAAAATGTTTATTCACATGAGCCCCGAAGAGTTACTAACGATTTTTTTATGCTCGTGATAATTTAACTACAATCTCACCTGGTGGAAAGCGATGACGTAGCCGAAGAAGTAGCCTGCTTTCCTAGAAGATACCTATTCACTCTTGACTTGAAGAACAAAGTTCAACGTTTGGGTTAGTTAGGTGCGCACCTATGTCAACAACATGTCCGCCTTCTAAGCATCGGGTTCGATTTCTGGTGGGACACAAGTTTTTTACCCAAGGGTTGAGTCTGGGTGTGATTTTGTGAGTGACATTAATGTTTCCGGCACTCACGACACACGTCATTGAACTAGGGTGTGGGACCGTGCGTGCTAAAGCGTATGTTTTATCTAATATCTTTAAACGAGCAATTCTTCTTGTATATATATGTGTAATCAGGATCTCGGAAACGGCTCCAACGATTTTTATGAAAGTTACATATAAGGGATTTTCGGCCCAAGGAATCGATTTATCAACGTTCCAGGTCCGAGAAATGCTCGGTTCCCAAACTGCATTTGAAAAACCGAGATTAAGAAACTATCAGCGCCATCTATTACGCCATGACCGATGTAAAAAACTGTTTCTACTCGTCACTAGATGGAGCTTTCTGAGGCTACAAATTCAAACACATTCTACCAAAAACAAAAAACCGAGCAAATCTCGGTCATCCGGATATTGTTATATTAATTCCACTGATTACCAGATTCGCATAATAACAGCTCGGGAACTAATGCTGGATATATTATGAGGTTAACTCACCCAAAAAAGCAAACTACTGAACCGATTTCGATGATGTTTCTATTGGTTTAAGTTGAAAGCATATACTTCCATTTAATAATAATAATCAAAGTGTAATGTTTCAATATGAAAAATAATTCATTTTATCTAGTTGTGTTTTTATTTCATATCTCGCTTGACGCCTTATTTATTAAAAACGGCAATTGACGTATTTGTTTGATAAATGTGTTTATTTCAACGGAATTTAGGTATCTACGTAATATATTTATGTAACATATTTGATGTTATTTTACAAAAAATATTCGTTTATAAATTAGGTACGCGTGAAAAAGTCATATATACTTTTTCAAGGAATTATAACGATCCATTACACCCGAAAAAAATAAAAGCTTTTAAGTAAACGCAATCAAATATCGGCTATTTATACCGTATTTTTTGCATATTTTGACAATTGCAAATAAATAAAAACATGAAGCAAGAAGCATCTATCATTACATCATAGGATATATACAAATAAAAAAAAATGGGATAAGCAGACTGTTTACTGACATATATGATAGTAGACATACATAAATATATTTCAACAAATGCGGACCGCAACGAGGAACCGCAAAGAAGTACTGTCCTTGCCTGAGCCGGTTTCTTGATAACTAATACGTTTAGAACATTATCTCTGCTAATGTAAAGTGAAAAAAAAAAAGAAAAAAAGAAAGTGTTACTATTCGATAACGGAATTCTTGAAATCTAAATAATATTAATTTAACTGCTTGACATTGTAAAAACTATTATAAGGCATTGAATCTATAATTTTTAATATTTAATATAAATTGACATGGTATTAATTGTGACATTATTTAATGGAATTGAATTTTGTAATTAATTTGATATTGTATAATTTAATAGAATTGAAATGTTTAAAATTTGCACGCCGTGACACGGCAAAATGTATCTGGTACTATACTAACCATTTCAACCTTACTAATCTACATTTTAAGCAAATAAATGATTATGATTATGATTATGAAGATCCGGTCGGGACGGTGGAGCACTATTGCCTATTTTATTTTGAGTACCGGAATAATATTTTTCTATGATTCGAATGTACAGAACTTTATCAGCTAGCTAGAAATCACGCGCTTCTATCATGAAAAAACAACGGGTTGCACTCCGGGAGTGCCGGCACAAGTGAAAACTTGAACATTAACGTTGTAAACAGCAGGAGCAGGCATACAATTTCGCCGGCGGTCTCTCTCCCTTCGTCTGACGAATTTTCGTTCAGGTCACGTGTCCTGACGCGAGTTTTTACACATTTTTTACCCATCCCAAAAAAGTGCACAACGCCGCTAAAGAAGATTTCACTTCAAAAACGTTATTCATAAACATAAACGCTTTCACACTCACAGCCCCACAATAAGTTCGATGACTTGTGTCGTGGGTGCCGGAAACATTCACATCACACACACAATCACAACCAGAACCAGAAACACAATTTTTTCATGGGGAATGAAATTTCCATGGGGAATGAAAAAAGTCAATTCGAATGAAAAATTAAAATGGCTGCTATTCCAGAAGAGAAGGGAAAGGCTCATGTAGGTCTTGGTAGGGTGTAGATAACGTTTGAATCAATCAATCTTTAATACAGATCGGTAGGCGCTAGAGCATACATTGTAATAATCTGTGAAGTTTGTGATCGACATGATTTTTATCTTAAGACAAATCAGTATTTATCTGAGAGCTATACTTGTGTAGATACCGTTTATTATCAACCATCGATCGACACCAAGCGAACATGGAAACATACACACTTAGGCCGCATACACAAGGGATCCGACCGATTGACGATCCCTAAAATAGGAACCCTTGATCAGATTAAATGAATTAAATACGCGGTAATGAGGATAACTAAAAAACTACTGGTCAGATCTTGATCAAATTTAAATGAGATCCTATGGGAAGTACCAGCTTGCAAATAAAAAAAAAAGTCATACAAATCTGATCAGCTGGAAAAAAGTTCTGAGGTAATAATACACATAAAAAAAACATTCGAATTGAGAACTTCCTCCTTTTTTTGATCAAGCTTTCTGGCGAATAAGCGTTGGCTAATCCCCAAACCACCAATGTGTTACTTTGTTCCACGAACGGTATGATCAGGGAACCACCCCTTTTTTACCGACTTCCCAAAAAAATCGACTGAATTTTTTATTTATTTTTTTATGTGTTTTACCTCGTAACTTCTTTCCACGTGAGCCGATTTCAAAAATTTTTAGTTTGAAAGATGTTGCTTTCTTATTGGTCCCATTTAAATTTGATCAAGATCTGATCAGTACTTTTTGAAATACCGTCAATAATGACTATTTTTGTGACGAATAATGCGTACTTTGACGATGTTCTGGTTTACCCGACTTCAAAAGTTACCCCACAACTTCTTTCGTTGTGAGCCGATTTTGATGATTTTATTTTATTTGAAAGCTGGTCCTTTTCATGTGGTCCCACTGAAAATTTGATCAAGATCTGATTAGTAGTTTTTGAGTTATAGTCTATAATGCGTGTTTAATTACATTAAATCTGATCAAGGTTCCGAAGATAAAGCGGTGAAGTCGGATTTTTAAGCTTTGCTCATCATAATTTTTCACGATTCGTAATGCGTGTGAAGATGGGCATTCAAAAAGCATTGCCGGCGTCAAAAAAAAAAAACGATTTGGAAAAAAACACGATTCGTCCTCGTGTGAATGAGCACTTATAATATTATTATCTCCAGTGTGGTCTACGAAGAAATGATACCTTCTTCGTAGATTGTAGTAAGTAGGGCATATCCTATAAATTATTTATTTGGTATACAGTATCCCGTGCGACTTTTAATTCTTCGCACCCTGGTTCGAATCCTTTTCGATACTGCATTTTTTTTTGTGATTAAATTATGTTTATTTATGAGAATACTAGCCGTGCCTCACGGCTTCAGTTATTTAAGTTAAAAAGTAGCCTATGTGTTATTCTGGAACCTAAACTACGTGGTAACAAACATTCACTCACACAAACTTTTTCATTTATAATATAAGTAGGATAGTTGGAAGTAGGATTATGCAGTACGGTTTCAAATATAAATCTTTATTACATATATAATTTTACTGTACGTGTCTATGTCACTGAACTCCTACTAAACGGCAATGGAAACGGAATGTTTTTTTTTGTATGCGTTTGGGTGGCGCCCTGAATGGTTTAGATTTACAATTGGACCCGGTAGGTGGCGCTGCTGGACGACGTCTGTTGGGCCCTCTAGTATGTTATAGAATTCGGTGAATAAATTCCGTTTTCGGTGCACTTTTTTAAGTTATGTGTGGAAATTGCACTCGTCCTAATAACAATGACAAAAAACATTGTGAGGAAACTGGGTGTTCAAGAATTACAACAGTCGAGGATATTTGTCATCCGCCAACCCTTACTTGGCTAGAGTGGCGGATTATGGAGAGATGCCCGTGACAAGTTAATATAGGTACTAAAAAAATAAAAATCCTGACAAAGAAAACTGAACTTTTTTCAAGCTCGATAGGCAAGCATTCGACTACAATCTAACCTGATGGAAGGCGATGATGTAGCCGAAGATGTGACATGCTTGCCTAGAGGATACCTATTCACTCTTGGCTTGAATACTCCCAGATTATAACGGTCGGGGAACAAAGACAATGAGTTCCACTTTTACGTTAATAAAAGACTTTTTTTAAATTTATTTGTTTTACAAATTAAATGCAAAGTTATTACAGCTTTATAAGTATTGAAAATTTAAGTGGTTATTGCTAAATGGTTATTCAAAACAATGGTTTAAGTAACACATACAAAAATACATATATGATTTTTAAATATCTATTCAATGATACAGCTCGACACGCTTCGTTGAATTTAAATTCATTATTTTTCCCTATATGGTGCCTAGCGGTAGCTATATTGAATTTGATAACTGTCATATCTTAAGTGGCACTCCCACAACGAAGATAAATCGATTGACGTAAGAATCATACAAATCGGTCCGCGCGTTTGGTCTCTAGAATGTCACAAAAGGTCACACATATATTCATAATACTCGTATATATTTTCATCAACGAAATATTCTTAATTAACTTTCATGCATACAAAGATACTAGTTACAAAGATAATGGTTAGGTAAATCTGGTTACCAACGTGGACGAAGGCAGACATTGGCCTCGATTCTGATGTCGCACACTAAATTAAATTTAAACTATTCCTGTCTTTTACAAAATAGGAACACAAGACAGAGATAGCATACTGCTGTGCTGTCAAGTTAGTCAGAACTTAGATGTCTATGCAAGCTTAGTCGAGTATGTGTTGTATTGGTGTTGACTAAAAACAAGCGCCTTTCTGCTTCTGCTGTTCATATTTTAATTGATAAACTATCGTGACAGCACCAAAATGCATGCTATCTCTGTCTTGTGTTTTATTTTGTAAGAGACAGGGATAGTTTAAATTTAATTTAGTGAGTGTACATCAGAATCGAGGCCTTACCCTGTGCAAGTGTGCAGTTAGGTCAAAAAGAGTTTATTGTAAGGGAGTGGTACCAGAATTTCACCTAAAACGCGTGTCTTTGTATAATAATTTTATTTATCAGGCTATAATAATACCTGATAAATAAAAATATTCTTCGGAATCTGTGTGATTTGATTATTGATGCCTCTTATAGAATATCCATAACGTTTATAAATATAAAGAAAAAAAAATCTCATGCAAATAACATCAAGTTATATTGTTGTAACCACAGATCACAGACACTATTGTTGTTGTTTGGTTGTAACCATTTGGTTGTGCCATTTTATATAAAAACACTGAAAGTTATTTTATATACGTATATTTACTAGAAGAACGATTTCTTAAGCTTGTTTTATTTTTCTGAGGCGCGTTTTCACGATAATTGAATAGAACCATAAAAAATCAAAGAATGCCACGCGTGTTGCGTAACCGCCACGATGTAATTTACGTAAAATACACCTTTATGTGCAAAATAAAAGGGAATAATTGGCTGTGGGTAAAAAAGGTGCTCACATTGGCTTATACCTGCCCCTTAAAGAAGAAGGAATGACAAAAAGACGTCACTTTTAGCTATTTATTTTTTCGTATCATTCATTCGTCCTTTTGTCATTGACATGTTTCGTTTTGTTTATATATTCATTTTTAGATCTGCACCTGTATATATATAATCCGTTTTAATTTAAGTTTCATGTTGTTTACTGTTTCCTATGACTTTGTCTGCGTGTTTATATAAATAAAAATCAATTGCTAGTTTTTGCGAAAAACTGCAATCATTGCAAGAAAAAAGGCATTTTTACCTCTTTCACGTTTATGGTAGCCTACTATGTACTTTAGTTAATACCATACTAAAAACTCACTTATTTAAATTTTCTTTTCGTAATAACCTTCTACACAGTTTTATAAAAGTTAAAAAATGATGAATGAAATCGGTCTAGTCGTTCTCAAGTTATGGCGTGACCAAGGTAAATCGGTCTAGTCGTTCTCAAGTTATGGCGTGACCAAGGTAAATCGGTCAAGTCGTTCTCAAGTTATGGCGTGACCGCGGTAAATCGGTCAAGTTGTTCTCAAGTTATGGCGTGACCAAGGTAAATCGGTCAAGTCGTTCTCAAGTTATGGCGTGAGCAAGGTAAATCGGTCAAGTCGTTCTCAAGTTATGGCGTGACCAAGGTAAATCGGTCTAGTCGTTCTCAAGTTATGGCGTGACCAAGGTAAATCGGTCAAGTCGTTCTCAAGTTATGGCGTGACCGCGGTAAATCGGTCAAGTTGTTCTCAAGTTATGGCGTGACCAAGGTAAATCGGTCAAGTCGTTCTCAAGTTATGGCGTGAGCAAGGTAAATCGGTCAAGTCGTTCTCAAGCTATGGCGTGACCAAGGTAAATAGGGATTCATTTTTATATATAGCTTAAAGCGGTGTCAACATCCAACCTCTCTGATGATACTATGATGTAATGGGGATGGGGCAATCAAATATTGTACTTCCGAAATTTACGATAACATTATTAACAGGATGACTTATTAATTAGTATTAGTTGGTTGGGAGCAGAAAGATTTCCGCAACGAGTTAGCGTACCGCTGTTCAGTTTCCTTATTCGTCAATTTCACTAGTGCAACGAGTTAGCGTACCGTGGTCAGTTTCATTACTCGTCAATTTCACTAGTGCAACGAGCTAGCGTACCGCTGGTCAGTTTCCTTACTCGTCAATTTCACTAGTTCACTTTTATGCCTAGCGAATGAGGCTTTATTTCATTATTTTAGAGGCACTACATTTTAACATACTACAAGTTTTGCTGTAAATTTGTAGATGTATATTTATTGCAACAAAATATAAATTATTATATCATAAGAAAAGTGTATATACAGTTTGTATGTTTGAAATTATATTAGTTTAAACACGAGGTATCGTGGAACTGGTTTAGATGATATTTATATTGTACTAGCTTTGCCCCGCGGTTTTACCAACGTAAGTCCCGGATCTGCGGAAATTAAATTTGTTACATAAAAATCTTCTCCTGAAACTAATTAAGACAATAAAAAAGGAATTAGTGAAATTGTTCCATCCTTTCACGCGTGATGAGATGACCAAGGGAAATAGAGATTCATTTCTATACATATTGATATAGTCTAGACCTTAAAGTTGGCTATCTTTTATCTTGCTTGAATTGGATAAAGCCACGAGGTATAGTTGCATGCTTGTCTTATAGACTAGTATACTGGTGTCAGGACCTATAAGGCGACCAATAAGGATGTATATTGAAGTACTTCATAAATTCATAACAATAATGTACTTAACTGTAAATACTCCAGTAAAGTATTAGAAGTGACTAATAGATAAAATGCACTTCATTTCAAGCAGACTACACTTGTTAGCGGGTATATTTTTAGTGACTACTTCGACTGCTAGCGTATACTGTAATAGAGCCATATAGATATTTGAAATGATGTGAAAAAATTTTGAAATAATTAATCAAAATTAAGGAAAGAAAGAAAAAACAGATTGTGTGAAGAACCAGAAACAATTTTCCCTTGGGAAGAACATAATTATGTTTTTCCAACGGGAATCGAACCCGATACCGCAGCTTATAAGGCAAATGCGCACCCTAAGCCGGGGCTGTATATGATGGTCGAACGACCGACTGAAAAGTCGGGGGATGATAATTAATAAAATTAAACTTTAATCAAACCTTATCTCATACAGTGTTGAAATAACAAATAGGAAAATTAAAACGGATCCTAGAAATTTAGTTAACTTAAAGAACTCCACGACAATTTATTCGTCATCATGAATGAGGTGCATCTGAAAAAATATGTGCTTATGCAAATGTGGTAAATAAATAGTTGTGGGACGTCAGGGTTATTTTATTTTGTTATATACCAGACTCTAGAAAGGTAATATGTGTTAACTGGAATAGGATTATTAATATTACATTTATACATGGCAATGCTAACATACTCCATCCTGTATTGCGCACTGGCTGCCGTGTACGCGCAGACATGCCAGCAATCTCAAGCGGCCAAGAAATTGGAAGAGTACATTAAACGCGAGTCACGTTATATAAAACCACGGTATAGACAACATTATCATATGTCTCCTCCCGTTGGATGGATGAACGACCCCAACGGGTTCTCCTTCTTTAAGGGAAATTACCACATTTTCTATCAATTCTATCCTTATGACAGCGTTCCGGGCCGCATTCACTGGGGACACTTCACAAGCCCCGATTTAGTTCATTGGAAGACGCTCTCCACTGCTCTTATTCCAGAACAAGAACAGTGCTTCTCTGGCAGTGCCATCGTCAAAGGCGACACCTTGATACTCATGTACACTGGACGACAAACAACCGATGAAGAACCCTATTACAACGAGACTCAATATCTGGCTACCAGCAATGATGGGATCGAATTTAATAAGTATAAAGGGAATCCGGTTCTCACATATACACCAAACGGCTCTCCTGATTTTCGTGACCCCAAAGTCTGGAAGCACGGTGAGTACTACTATGTCGTAATCGGAAGTAAATCTGATAACGGCCAGAGGGGAAGGGTGCTTCTTTACCGGTCTTTGAATATGATAAATTGGGAGTTTTTACGAGTTCTAGACGAAGCCAAAGTTGATGGAGAATACATGTGGGAATGTCCAGATTTAATCGTGCTCGGCAATAGATACTGCCTTCTTTATTCATCACAGGGAATGAAGCCTCAAGGCGACCGATTCAAGAATATTTACCCAACTGGATACCGTCTTGGTACACTGAACTATAATACTTTTGAATTAACCCTTGACACTTGCTTCGAAGAGCTAGATTATGGCCATGATTTTTACGCCAGTCATACTACAATAGTAAACGACACGACATTCATAGTTGCATGGTTAAATTCGTGGGAGAAGATATATCCAGAAGCAGAAGATGGTTGGGTAGGAACGTTGACACTAATTAGACAATTGGGCTTAGTGGGCGATAGAGTAATAATGAAGCCTGTTGATGGAATCATAGACTTGAGAGATACTATGGTATATAACGGAACCTTATGCTCCAACGAAGTGATTGAATTTGAGCAAACTGCGGAAATTATCATTGTCGCTGATTTAGAGCAAAAAATTGAAGTACTGATTACAGGTCGGAACGGAGGAAATAAGGTGTGGTTGAGATGGAATCCAGCGGTTCGAAAAGTGGTGGTAGACAGAGATGGAGATATCAGACAAGTGGAGTGGGTCCCAATAAAGTCTTGTACTTGGAGGTTGTTTCTTGATGCTAGTTCAATGGAACTGTTTTGTGGTGAAGGTGAAGTAGTGTTTAGCAGCAGGGCATATCCAATAGGGTACTGGGACGTTACAAATTTTAGTTGTCAAAAATTATATGTGGAAGCCTACAAGTTAGGCTCGAGTGTAAGCTAATTGAGCTACTGAAATTTACTGTATTTTTTGAATATGTAAATTATTGTTAGTTGTTAAAGATAAAGATCATTTTATTTGTTAAAACATGCGTTTACATACACAATTAAGGAAAAAAAAATGTTTGTAATTGTTATAATTATGCATGTGGCTCCGTCCACATTGTAGTCTACTTTTTGTATATACAAATGAGTATGAGATAGTGCCTGCCTATCGAGTATAAAAAAAAACTATTTTCTCATATCTCATACATGTATATTGATGTATAATGTGTATATATGTCTATCTACGGGCCAATTGCCTATATTTCCTAAAACTAAACTAAACTTATATACAGCAAAGAACCAATTTACCTACAAGACATCGAGCTTATAGGTAACTGAAGTGCTCATGCCCACTACCAGTGGGTAGCGTTCTCATCATGTATATTGTAGATAAAATATACGAAATGTCTTGAACATTGTATAATAAAAAACCGAACAATTCACTTTGATCCACGTTACGTGGCCTACGTACAAATATATACTCGTACATAACCTACGTAGCGGGTACACACGTTTAAAATTTTTGCTTTTTTATCCTGTGTCCCAAAAGCCGTCAAAACACGAATAGCCGAACTGCAGGTTTTAAAAAACTAAACCATAAAAGTGATTTTTAATTCAATCAAGTATTTAAAAAAAACTAAAAGATTTTCAAAGAAACAAAATTTTTGAACTTAAAACAACTGTATAAATATATTAATCTGATTTTTTTTCGTAAAACTATTGACTACAAAACTACAAACTGCACACTGCAACTTGGGATTTACCAAACAGAAAAATGTTTCTAGCTGCTGCAATCGCAGCGCTAGTTATGTGTTGCCGAAGACTCGAACGAACTACGGCGAAATAATGATCACTGTTGAAGGTGGGCATTGTCTTAATAAATTACCCTCAGATTTAAAAATGTAAACCCGTTCACCGCATTCAAAAAGCGACTTTACCAGCTTGTACTAGCAGACGAGTCACTATTCTAAAGTCAGCTGTTTTAATGTAGGTACCTACCTACTTACCTACTAAAGCAAGTGCGCTGAATGGGGTGATGGATGATTCATTCGGTTGAATTTTCGTTTTTAATTTATGTTCTCTGACAGTGACAGTGACGTCGAACGTATTATTATTTCTTTTAATTAATGTTCTCATGGAAGTGATGTATATCTTATATGAGAATAAATATCTTTCAACCTAAACCTAGTTCAAGTATTTTCGTTAACACTTTCACACTCACAGCCCCACACTAAGTCTGATGACTTGTGTCGTGGGTGCCGGAAACACTCCCATCACACACACAATAACAACCAGAAAAACAAATTTTCCTTGGGGAGAAAACTTGTGTTCCGCCAGGTGTGCTGTGTGACCATGCTTCTAACTAAATTTTATAATTCTAGGTCAATGAGAAGATACTGATTTATTATGCGCATGTCCAAAATATGACAGTGTCTCCTTAGTCCCATGAAAAGCATCACATTAAGCATAAAGGTTGAGTTTTGCCGCGAAAGTGTCAAAATGGCGTTGTTGATTTTGTATAGTTTTCCAAAACCTGTGATTCTTCGAGTGGTAATTTGTAATAATAGTGGATTATTATTAATACACGTGCATAAGTGTAGGTAAATCATACAAGGTGAAAAACGTGATTTTCGCTTTCGCTCTAAAATTACAATAGAATTTCTAATAAAGTTTTTACCACTTTTCTAGGGCATGAGTATGACTAGAACTTGACTCTTTTACTTGACTTGAACTGCGAATGGTGACTAGGACTTTTATTATGAAATATACTTGACTCTGGTTAAATGCGCAAGATTGCGAAGTCAAAATTTATTAAAATAAACAAATAAGAATTTGGAAAAATTGCTAAGTTCAAAAAAAAAAAATGTAAGAAGTTGCCAATAAAGTGTTTAATTAGAAATATGTTTAAATTAAATGTTACAAAGTAACGAGAAAATTGATAACCCGTTTTTATTTGATATGCAACTATCAATAAATAAGATAAACTCCCACTGGGGTTATGCTTCCTACTAAACAAAACACTCGAAAGATTAGTCTTATCGACTTATTCTGATAATATGACGCTTATTTATATGTAAGAATTCGACACAGTAAACTAAAACTCAATCCATTATGGCACTGCAACGGTATTTTTTCTTGTTATGCCTATGCACAGTTGTGTACTCCAAGAATGTCCGACAGTCAGACTTGGCCAAGGCGGAACTCGAAGACTATATTGCGGCAAAAAGGACTGATGTTAACCCAAGGTTCAGACCGCACTATCATTTGGCTCCACCAGTAGGATGGATGAACGACCCCAACGGATTTTCTTACTACAAGGGCGAGTATCATCTGTTCTATCAGTTTTATCCTTACGACAGTGTCTGGGGCCCTATGCACTGGGGACACTCATCTAGTCCTAATTTGGTGGACTGGCATACGCTTCCCACTGCTCTTCTACCGGATCAAGAACAATGCTTCTCAGGCAGTGGCGTTGTCGATGGAGACAAATTAATTTTAATGTACACAGGACACGAAATTATTCCGCAAGAACCATACCAAAACGAGTCCCAATATTTGGCCTTCAGTAATGACGGAGTGAATTTCCAGAAGTACGAAGGAAACCCCGTTCTGCCTTCCGCTCCCAATGGCTCTCCTGATTTCCGTGACCCCAAAGTTTGGAAGCATGAAGAATACTGGTACGTAGTCCTCGGTAGTAAAACAGATGATCAGCAGAGGGGTAGAGTACTATTGTACCGGTCTTTGGATATGATCAAATGGGATTTTTTAAGCATTTTGGGTGAAACTGGAGTCACTGGTGATTATGGATACATGTGGGAATGCCCGGATTTTTTCGAACTAAATGGAAAGTTTGTTTTACTTTGGTCTCCGCAAGGAATGGAGCCTCAAGGTGACAGATACAAAAATGTGTACCAAACAGGATTCATTATTGGTAGTTTCAACTATGAAGATTTCACATTTGTTCCCGAAACTAGCTTTCAAGAAATCGATTATGGGCATGATTTTTATGCTAGCCAAACAGTGGAAAACGATGGCAACAGGTACCTCGTTGCGTGGCTCAATTCCTGGGAAAAAAAACTTCCCGAAGCTGTTGATGGTTGGGCCGGCATGACGACTATCATTAGAAAGCTGGAAATAGTCGGCGATCGGGTTCTCATGAAGCCCATTGATGAAATGACTGTACTGAGAGAAGAATTGGTTATAAATGGTGCTGTTCACCAAAACCAAGTACTGGAGTTTGGACAGACTGCCGAAATAATAATCAATGCAGACTTGGATAAGACGGTTGAAATCATTATAGAGGGTCGCAATGGTGGAGAAAAGGTCTGGTTGAGGTGGGACCCATCAGTTGGAAAAGTAGTGGTGGACAGAGATGGTGACATTAGGCAGGTGGAGTGGACCCCAATTAGTTCCCATGATTGGAGGCTATTTCTGGATGCTAGTTCTTTGGAGCTCTTTTGCGGTGAAGGCGAAGTCGTGTTCAGCACGAGGGTATTTCCTGATGGAGATTGGGTCGTCAGTAACTTAAGTCCTCAAGAAATCAATGTGGAAGCATACAAGTTAAGAAGAAGTGTACCTTGTTAATATTAACACTTTATGTTTATACTGCTGATGACCATTTGTTTGTATGGTTATACAGCTCAAAATTTTGATATATTATCATAAAATTATTTATATTTGGTTTCATTGCTGTATTTATAATTCCTTTGATTAGATAAAGAGATAAAATTTAATAGCAGCTGACTGGGATGGCACCTTTTACTAAACCTACGTAATTAAAGTGGTCATCACATATTTTATGTATAGGAATTGCCTTCAAGCTAGCTTATAGATAATAAGTGATAACCTTCAATAGTATAAAGCAACCTCTTCGGCAAGTGATGACTCTGCAGGCTATCATAATAACACCTTTAAAACGAATTCACTCCAAGGATTCAAAATAAAGGGTAAAAATAAAAATAACATAAAAGAAGTGAGAGAAGAACCTCTCTTTTCCTCCAGGAAGAGTATTTATATTTTATGCCGACCGTACTCGATTGAAATTATTATTTTTTCCAAAATCAAATTCAATTCAAATGCTCGTTGGTTTAGTTGGCTGGCGTTCGCCTTCTATGCAAGGGTATCGGGATCGATTCTCGGCAGGGACACAAGTTTTCTCCCCGAGGAAAATTTGTGTTTTTGGTTCTGGTTTTGATGATATATGATAAGTGGTCATTATTAATCCGCATTCTTTCCCTTTATATTTTCTACTATCAAATTTGCGAATATGGCATTAGAGCTATTAACATTCAAGAGTGCCTCCATGGGGTCCATGTGAATAAACAATTTTGAGTTTAACATAACATAAACGCTTTCACACTTACAGCCCCACACTTAGTTCGAAAACTTGTGTCGTGGGTGCTGGAAACATTCATAACACACACACACACACACAATCACAACCAGAAACCCAAATTTTCCTTGGTGAGAAAACTTGTGTTCCCGCCGGGAATCGAAGCCGACTGCTTAGAAGGCGAACGCTCATCCAACTAAGCCAATGGGCAGTTCGGGCAATTGGGGTAATACAGATCCATTTGTTAGTATGAAATAATAATTGAAACGCAAGCAAAGCTTAAAGAAACCGACTTTGATAAATTGTATTTGGGACCACCTCTGAAGTCTATACTCTACCAACTCAACCTCTATACTCTACCAAGCGAAAAAAGAACCATCAAAATCGATTCATAATTGGCGGAGATATCGCGTTACATACATACAAAAAAAAATGCAGTCGAATTGAGAACCTCCTTTTGTGAAGTCGGTGGAATATAAATATTGATAAACATTCAATTAGTTAACTGTAGAAATAAAACATTTTATTTCTACAGTTAACTAATTAATATTATGTCATGCACCTGAAAGGCACCCCGTGAGGTCGGTAACCATGCGAGAGATTATCTGCTGCTATTTCAGTCATCGACCGCACGTAATATCTCAACAGGATGATGTTATCACTTAGATTACAGCATCTTGAACGCTGCATCGCATAGAGTATGTAGTTTTGACCTCACCTCATTACTATTACTATTTTGACGTTTTAAGGTACAACACTAAGTTTTACGTCGAGTTTCTTGCCAGGTTCTTCTCGAGATGGCTGTAATTTTGCGAATCTGGCAGTAGAATCATTAAATTTCATGAGTGCCTCTTTGGGGCCCATGTGAATATACGATATTGATTTTGATTTGATATAGATTTTAGACCAATTTAGAAAAAAATTGGTGTGGAGGTAGCCGACATCCTGGATACATACGCTACTTTTTTCCCGGAATGCCCGCGGGTCTGAGACTGACGCGGGTGAATCCGCAGGGCGTAACTAGTAAATGATAATTGTCATTCAAATTGAGTGCATACCTGACACCATGTCTTTCGTTGCCTCGCTCATATTTCAGTGTAAATTGATAGTTTTTTTTAATGATCAATAGCCAAATATTTCACCGCAATTTCACCTGATAGAAAGCAACGATGCGGTCAATTAAATTAAATTAAAATAATTTATTTCAGGTTCAGGCCCATACATTTTACATTGTATAGTGTACACATTAATAAAAATAATAAAAATTCAAATTACAAATTATAAGTTCTAATTAAATAATAAATATAATGTCAGATAAAAAAAAGGTAATAATTAAATACTAAAACAATTAAACTATACATGTCAGATTTTGATGTTCCAAAAATATTATAATAATTATGTATATAAGTCAAAATTAAGTCATAGTCCTAAAATCTAAGTTATCAATCAGTTAATATATTCTGTCCGGCATAGGTACTGCTATATGTCTGTCGCAACAATGTCGAAGAAAGGGACAATCTAATCTGCCAGCTATCATCATCAGAACGGAATTGGAACTGGCCCTAACTCTGCGCACCAAGGACGCAGCTCGCTTGCGCATGGTTGCGTAGAAGCATGTAGTGCGCGCCTCCGCAAACATGCCCGAAGCGCTGCAGAATCGGGGCAGTCAAAACACCCTCCTGAACGCGTTGTTGTAAAGGACGCGGAGGTCACTGTAACTTCGTTTGGTGAAGTTAGCCCACAGACTACATCCCTAGAGTGATGTACAGTACGCTCTAAAGAGCGTAACTTTGACCTCTTGTGAAAATCTCGCAAACCTGCGGGCTATCAATGTCAGCATTGTCCTTAAGGTCAGTAGTGACTATGTGCCCCAAGTACTTAAATTGATTAACAATCTCTAGAGGTGCTCCATTGAGACGTACCGGTGGTATATTCAGGGGACATTTTGTACCAGCCCTAAAGACCATGCATTGACTTTTTTTAACATTGTATAATAATCCGTGACCACAAGCATACTCCTCACAAATCCGTATCAGCTTCCTCAGGCCACAAACCGAAGCGCTCAGCAGCACCATGTCATCGGCGTAGCTTAAATTGTTGACACAGACACCGTCGACATGACAGCCAACATGCTGGTTGCTGAGAGTGACGATCAACTCGTTCATGTACAAGTTAAATAAGGTTGGAGATGTTAATCCACCTTGCCTGACTCCACATTCAAGCCGATAAGGATCTGACATCACTCCCGCCCAACGGACGCTGTTGAACTGGTGGGCATACCAGTACTGGAACATATGTGGATGATATGTGGTCCGGCATGCTGCAATACCGGCCTAAAAGATACCTATTCACTTTTGACTTAAAGAGGCCTAAATCAGTTACATCACTGCGCTGAGGCCTGATTTTCTTTCTATATAAACGATTCTCTCTTTTATTTTTCATGACGTTTCGTCATGTCGTGTCGGTCCGTATTTCCGTCTTTATACACTTACTAGCTGCGCCCCGCGGCTTCGCCCGCTATTATCAAGTTAAAAAGTAGCCTAAGTGTTAATCCACGGTATAAGCCATGTACACTCCAAATTTAATCTAAATCCGCTCAGCCTTTAAAGCGTGAAGAGGAAACAAACATACTTAATTATTACATTCACATCACACACAATCAGAACCAGAAACACAAATTTTCCTTGGGGAGAAAACTTGTGTTCCCGCCGGGAATCGAACCCGATACCCATGCTTGGAAGACGAGTGCTCACCCAACCAAGCCAACGGGCAGTTGTATTATTTATATATATAATACAAGCCGTGTCCCGCGGCTTCGACCGCTATTATCAAGATAAAAAGTAGCCTATGTGTTAATCCTAGGTATAATCTATGTACATTCCAAATTTGATTTAAATCCATTCAGCCGTTAAAGCATGAAGAGGGAACAAACATACTTACACACTTACACACAAACTTTGGGATTTATAATATTAGTAGGAAGGATGTAACTATAATTTTATTGTCGTTGCGTAAATTTTTTTTTTTCGCAATAATGTGTCTAATGTAAACTTCTACAATTGGGGTAGCGCTTAAAAATAAGTAGGAAAGTCAGGGGGTGGATTTTTTTTATTTCCCTTACCTCATCATATAACATGGTAATATCATTAATTATTTTTAGCATTGTATTGATAGATAGATGATGCTTTATTAATCCACTTCATAAAATGAGATGAAACAAAGGTAACAAACAAGCTTATACGTAAAGTATCACAACAGGTGCCCTTATCACTAATAGCGATCTCTACCAGGCATTTGTTATTTATTATTGCTATATAACTTTCGGGCCAATTGACTATTTTACCTAAAACTGTACACATCTATGCAGCAAAGACCTAAGTTACCTACAAGCAAGGCGGCGAGCTTATAGGTAGTTCAAGTGCTCAAACCCACTACCAATGGGTAGCGTTCCCATCATGCTGGCGGGATTGCCTCTCTGATATGTAATGCTTAGTTTTGGATGGCATGTATCTTCTAGGCAAACATGCTACATCTTCGGCGGCTTCATCACTTTCCATCAGATGATATGATATATATGATGGTCAAATGCATGCCTAACAAACATAAAAAAATGTACCTACAGTTGGGTGTATCGCTGCTAGCTTTCTTCCTAACTAGCATTTAAAAAACAAATATGATATAAAAAAGATGCATGTGCATACATCTGCACGTTCTTGTTACATGTCAACTACATATTATCCACGTATGGAAAAATGCACATACTCTACGTGTACTCTATGTTTATTTCCTAGACAAAACACTCTAAAGATAATATATATCAGCGACTCTTGAAATAAAGCACCTAGCCCTGTTTACATAAATAATAATGTATTTGGAGTGGAGTACAGCAAAACGCAATCGACCATGGCACTGGAACTATATAATATAATCTTTTGTTTGTTTGTGGTGGGTTTTCCACAATCAACTATTCAGTTAAACTTAAACAAGACTGAGTTGGAACAGTTCATCGCAGCGAAAACTTTAAGTATCAACCCGCGGTACAGACCACACTTCCACTTGGCACCACCAGTGGGATGGATGAACGACCCAAACGGATTTTCATTTTACAAAGGCGAGTACCACCTTTTCTACCAATATTACCCGTATGCTAGTGTAAATGGTCCCATGCATTGGGGACACTCGTCTAGCACTGATTTAGTCAACTGGAAAATGCTACCGACTGCTCTGATTCCTGATGAAGAACAGTGTTTCTCAGGCAGTGGTATTGTCGAAGGAGATAACTTAATCTTAATGTACACTGGGCATGAAATAATCTCCCAAGAACCAATGACTTATAAGGAAACTCAAAATCTGGCATACAGTACTGATGGAGTAAACTTCCAAAAGTATGAAGGAAATCCAGTCATTTCAGCTGCCCCAAATAGCTCACCAGATTTCCGTGATCCAAAAATTTGGAAAGACGGCGACTTTTATTATACTATTCTTGGAAGCAAAACTGATGATGGACTGCGAGGAAGAGTACTGTTGTACCTATCTATGGACATGAAATCTTGGATGTTTTTAAAAAGTTTCGAAGTCGGAATAACCGATAAATTGGGATATATGTGGGAATGTCCAGACTTCTTTCAGCTTGGCGAGTATTTTATACTGCTCTGGTCACCGCAGGGAATGAAGCCTGAGGGTGACAGGTACAAAAATATATATCAAACCGGATACATCATTGGACATTTCGACTTCAATACTATTGATTTTGTGCCTATAACTGATTTTCGAGAGCTTGATTATGGGCATGATTTTTATGCCAGCCAGACCGTATTAAATGATGGCAAGAGGTACCAAGTAGCCTGGTTAAATACATGGGAAAAAACATATCCCGAAGCAGGTGATGGCTGGGTTGGAATGATGACTATTATAAGGGAACTCACATTGAATGGACAAACACTTCTGATGAAGCCTGTTGACAGCATGACCAAGTTGAGAGATACAATCGTGGTAAATGGAACTCTCGCACAAAATCAAAAAGTTGAGTTTGGACAGACAGCTGAAATTATCATTAACGCTGATTTGGAAAAAAAAATTGAAATACTCATTACAGGACGACAAGGAGGCAATAAAGTCTGGTTGAGATGGGATCCAGCAATTCGAAAAGTGGTGGTAGACAGAGATGGAGATGTTAGGCAAGTTGAGTGGACCCCGATAGAGTCTCATGTTTGGAGGTTATTCCTAGATGCAAGTTCGCTTGAGCTGTTCTGCGGCGAAGGTGAAGTGGTGTTCAGCAGCAGGTTATACCCTGTTGGCAATTGGGACGTTACTAATCTAAGTTCTCAAGAGCTGAATGTTTTAGCTTATACTTTGAAAAGGAGCGTTCCAGGCTCCGATCCATACACCGGTTCTGCCAATACATTGACTTGCATGAGCAAGACTGCAATATTGAGTTTTGTTATTCTCAGTATTTTTAAGAAAATTTTATAGGTATTGTGATCTGTACAAATCTCTTTAATGTGTATTTAGGACAATATAACTAAACAACCTGCGGGCTACTTGGATTACGATTAAAACCAGTCAGTGAGAGAGTAATATCAACAATATTTATACGAAGTATCTGGAATAAAACCTATTTACCGCAATTAAGGTTTGCCTGTATTTTATTCATATTGTCAATGAAGTGCTTCTTTCAAAAATGTTATGTTCTGGGAACAACATACTAGAATTTCCCAGATTATTTAATAAACCTGACAGCTTACGTGATCACAGTGTATTCTAATTTAAAATTAAGTTGGCGTCCACAAGGGGTAAGCACTAAGGCTATTCCTTTTCAATCTAGTTATAAATTAATTTAATACAGACATCCAATTCCAATGATCCTTTACTCTTTGATCCAATCTCCTTATATTATTATTAAAACTATCGTGAGTCGTTGTAGCCATATTGAATTTTGTCAAGTCTTTAGTGACACTGCAATATTAAGAGTCAAATTGAATGACTTAGAAAGAATCATCAAAATCGGCCCACGCGTTTTGTCTCTCGCCATAAAGGAACAAGTATACATACATTACCATAGGCTGATTTGCGTCGCATAGTCAGGTAAAAAACGAACGTGGCAGGAAGGTAAAAAATCTTAATTTTTTTTATATTTTAAACACGCCATATACAGGATGGCGTGAATCTGTTTTTGATTGGTTGAGGCGACGCGTGATCAAAATGCTGGTACTTATTTGACTCAACGTATTAGAATTGCAATTCAAAGAGACAATGGGCTTGAGCACTTGAGTTACCTATAAGCGCGATATCTTGTAGGTAACTGAGGTCTTTGCTGTATATAGTTTTAGCTTCGTTTTAGGAAATATAGGCATTTGCCCCTTAGTTTGAACTAGTTTGTATTCAACAAAGACATAAAAAGAATATATCTTGAAATCTCACTACTCGTAACGTATCATAGGGAATATGCATAGTTGTTAGATTATATATATATTATATTATTACTGCCTTCGTTCTTGTTTCCCGATAAGTATAACTTAGGCCACTTCAAGTCAAGAGTGAACAGGTACCTTCTAGGCAAGCATGTCCCACCGTCGACCGCATCGTCGCTTTCAAATCCTATTTGTCATAAAAAAAAAAGATTTCAAGATATTCTTTGCTGAATACAAAAAGCTCAAACTACGCGTACGGGCCAATTGCCTATATTTCCGCAAAACCTTCACCGATATTTCTTATATAAACCATCCTAATCTAAGGGCCAATTGCAGTGTAGCGTGCCCATATTGCTGGTGGCATTTTTTTTCTGAATTCAATGCTATACGTTGAATATGCTATAAAATATATTGAGCTAAATAACCACCACACTTTTGAATACGCGTCGCCTCAACCAGGTGTTGTGTTACATTATTAGAAATACAATGAGCTCCCGGTCCCCGTGGCCTCAGTGTCTTAATACCAAACAGCTCCAAATAAATATGTATTATTATTTTGCCAAATAAATATGTTCATTGTTTTTTTATGCGTCAAGAGAACTCTTACTACTACTTTGGATGTAAGAACTCTATATAAGTTACAATCGGTTAGAAAGTTGCGACGTTGTGTGGTAACAAACGAACTTACAAGCATATTGTGCTAAAACTATAACCCCTTTTATATTAATTTTATATGAATAAAAAAAACTTGAGAGGTGTCAAGGGACACCCGGATGGAATGAAGTTCAATTTCCGTCTAGCCCCCTTTCGCAACGCGCGATAAGGAACTTTCGTGCCAAAATTAAAAGAAACATGCAAAAACCAACATCACGCGGTGTTCCCAGGCGGTCACCCATCCAAGTACTGACCGCGCCCGACGTTGCTTAACTTCGGTGATCGGACGAGAACGTGGTATGGCTTACAACTAAAGCAAAAAGTGTCGTTACAACTTTTGGTCTTAATTTTTTCCCTCTAGCCCCCTTTCGCAGCGCGCGATAATGAACTTTCGTTCCAAGCAACGCGCGATAAGGAACTTTCGTTCAAATATTAAGGTAATAAATTACAGCGGATCCCAGACAATAATAGAAATAATATAAGTGCACTTTTCTTTAATAGTTTTTGTTGGATATCCTGAACCTGAACTGTTTGGTATGCATAAAGCGAGCAAGCACGAGGAAATAAGGTTATAGGTCGTGAATACTAATATAAAACTGATTTTAACTTTCATTTAACTGAAAGAGAGGGAGAGGGAAAATTTACTGGGTGTTAATTGCAACCGGTATTTTTAAAGGTGAACCTCCGTGGTTCGCATCTAGCCGTTACTTCTATAAAAAGGATATTGACGTAAAATCTATACAAAGTTGTAGTTGCTAAATGCACACGTTTGCGAAGCCAAAATTATAAAAAAAATGTGCAGTTCGTCCGAACTGAGATTTTCCATCATTTTAACGACCCGGCTGGCGTTTTTTTTAAATGTAGAATAGCCAAGCATTTGACCACTACCTGATATTAAGTGATGATGCGGCCAGAGATGGGACATGCTTGCCTAGAAGATACGTATTCACTCTTGACTTTAAGACTTCCAGGTGGGCCTCCGCCCTATACGTTGTGGGTCCCGGATTCGATTCCCGGCAGCAGCACAATTTTCTATTCTAAGGGAATGCCCGGTATCTTTGGGTATGCAGACGACAGCACTGTTGTCGAAAGATACATGTCCAATGCACGAGCTGGTGAGGTACAAGTCCAGTCACTAAGAGAGGAAATGATAGGTCGATTGAATTTGAGCTTGTTGGCCGTGGCCGATTGGGGCGAAGCCAACTTGGTTCGTTTTAATGCGTCCAAAACACAGGCGTGTCTTTTCTCCGCTAAACGGAGACCTTTTCACCTGTCTCCGACTTTCCAAAGTGTATCAATACCGATTGCAAATAAACTCGAACTTCTTGGTGTTTCTTTATCGTCGAACCTTAACTTCGGTACCTTCATCGAAGCCAGAGCTCAATTGGCCGCTAAAAAACTAGGTGTCCTCGCAAAGGTTAGGCAGTACTTCACACCGGGGCAGCTTCTTAATTTATATCAAGCTCAAGTCCGATCGTGTATGGAGTACTGCGGCCACCTGTGGGATGGATCCGCTAAGTACATGCTTGAAGCTCTTGAGTCCATCGACTGGCGAGCAAAAAGACTCATTGGCGATGATAAGCTAGTCGAGTCCAAATTGCAGAGTCTCGCTCACCGACGTAAGGTCGCAAGTCTATCGGTATTCTACCGTTTACACTTTGGAGAGTGTGCGCAGGAATTACACGAACTAATTCCCCCATGCCCGTTTTACCATCTAACAACAAGACAAACTGTCAAACGTCATCCATATATGGTTGACATACCTCCAGTTCGCTCGAAGCGTTTCGCTTCTACGTTTATCATCCGTGCAGCGAAGGAGTGGAACTCATTGCCCTCGTCTTTGTTCCCCGAACAGTATAATCTGGGAGTCTTCAAGTCAAGAGTGAATAGGTACCTTCTAGGCAGGCATGCTACATCTTCGGCCACATCGTCACTTTCCATCAGGTGAGATTGTGGTCAAACGCTTGCCTACCGTACATAAAAAAAAAAAAAAAAAAAAAAAGTGCTCTTGTTTCTAGATGTGATTGAGCATGCTTCTGGCACCCACGCTACAAGTCTTTGAACTTAATGTGGGACTGTGAATGTGTATGCGTTTTTTTTATGCAGTATAAGCAAGCATTTGACCGCTATCTCACCTGATGGAAAGTGACGCTGCGGCCGAAGATGAAACATGCTTGCCTAGAAGGTACCTATTCACTTTAGACTTGAAGACACCTAGATTGTATGTACATTATATGTACCGTGTTTTGTTTTTGTTTTGATATCAGACTGGCAATTTAGTGACAGCTCAAAGGACTAATGATATATTTTGTTTTAACATCTGTTGTTATATGCTTATGATCTTAGTCTAATTAATAATTGCAAATTTTTAATATTTGTTGGTTAATGGGCCTGCGGAGGTTGATTTGCCCATACAATCGTTATACCGAAATTATTTATAATTCAAGCATATTACCACCATACTGTGCTGTTATTCAGATTAAAAACGTATTAATCTAGGTTCCTGTATAGTTTTTATTCCAAAATAATTACCTAAAACGAAATATAAACCAATTGATTTTCGCACATTATTACGACGCAAATGTCGCATCTTTAACTTATTCGTTTTGTATTAAAAACAACAGGAACGTAGATTATTAATTCTTGGTACAATTAATGCAAAAAACAATGGCTAAACATCACTTTTTCATTCATAATTTTTGGTATTACGGCACCTATCATAATTTGTTCGGTCGGTAGTGCTATCGCATCAAGCATGGGCACAGTTTGCCAGTTAAACAGAGACAGCCATAGACTCGTTTCACAGAATCCCTGGCCTTTTAAGTACAAGTACTCAGACGTCCGCCGCTTTTACCCGCCGCGCCTCGGCCACGCGTCCTGGCCGCTTGGGCGCACGTACAAGGCGCGCGGCAGGCGCAAGTCAAGTCCCTAAGGCTCCTGTGATTGTAGACGTAATACATGTGAAACTTACGCATTCTGAAAGTATCTTGTTGACCGAGCGAGCGAAAAGCGCAAGCGAAGCGTCTCCGTTTCAGCTTGGGCAAAATTGCTTTCGTACGTCCGGATTTCCGGTTGTTCTTCTCTACAGGCCGCATTTCTCAACCGACTTTAGTCAAATTTTGTGAGCAAGTACGATAATTATATAGAATGTTTTGTCAATTCTGTTTTTGAACATTTTTCAAAATGGCAGAGATAGGGGTTGAAACGAAAAAAATAACATATTTCAGCCATTTCTAAAAATACGTGAGGCCTAGCTAATAGAGCTACTAGTTGGTAGTTATAAATAATGCCTAGCGTAGCTAATATTGTAAATATCCGGATGACCGAGCATTGCTCGGTTTTTTGTTTTTGGTAGAATGTATTTGAATTTGAAGCCTCAGAAAGCTCCATCTAATATCGAGTAGAAACAGTTTTTTACATCGGTGATGGCGTAATAGATGGCGCTGATAGTTTCTTAAGCCCGGTTTTTCAAATGCAGTTTGGGAACCGAGCATTTCTCGGACCTGGAACGTGGATAAATCGATTCCTTGGGCCGAAAAACCCCTAATCTGTAACTTTCATGAAAATCGTTGGAGCCGTTTCCGAGATCCAGATTACATATATATACAAGAATTGCTCGTTTAAAGATATTAGATAGATAGATATATTGTATTTTATGTATTCAGATATATATTGTTGATAAACGTTGTGTTCCAACTGTACATAATTAGGTAGGTATTAAAACACACACAATACTATTATGTCATAAGGCCACACTTGTGTTTGTTCCTCAGTAGGATGCAGTTGTATAAATCAACTAGCTGTTAGCTATTTAATGGCTGTAAATTGTGTTTTAACTATACAGTTTCAAATCACAAACAAAAAAAAAACCAAACAAACAATCGCTTTCACACTCACAGCCCCACACTAAGTTCAAAGACTTGTATCGTGGGTGCCGGAAACATTCACATCACACACACATTACACCCAGAACCAGAAGCACAAATATCCCTTGGGAAGGAATTTGTGCTCCTGCCGGGAATCGAACCCAGGACCCACGGCGCAGAGGGCGGACACCTGTCCACTGCGCCAACTGGGTCGTCAAAAATATTATGATTTATGAATAAGTATATGAAAATAGAAAAAGTAACTCACTATCAGAAAAAAAAGTTAAAATTCTAAACTTTATAAGGGATATCTTTCGGCTGGACAGATTTTAATGGTTTTTATGTAATAAATGTCTCTTTTTCGTTCCAATTAACGCGGACTTAGCTGGAGGGCACAGCTCATCAAATAATAACGGCTTTCTGAAGTAAGATATATTTACAAGTCGTTTTTCAACTATTGTTAAAAGACATAAACAGTTGTCTAAACAAAAAACTTAATATAGAGAATATTTTTTTTATTTTTTAATTGGCTATATTAGGACTGTTCTCAAAGTCAAAGTCATGAATGCAACTATGCAAACCAAATCAAACAATACGTGTAGTGTAACGACAAATGATAAAGTTCTGTAGAGCAAGTACTTGGGACATTATAAAACATACTCTATGTAGTGGTAGGACATAATAAATGACAAAAATACATATAATTTATAAATATACAAAACACAATATAGGAGAAGTTACATTTATAACCGATTCATAAAAAAGTGGAGGTTCTTTTACACTATCTTTTTTGTATGTATGTTACGCGATTACTCGAAGTCGTCCAGACCGATTTGGAAAAATATTTTTTGGGTTATTGTCAAGATCTTATCAAGGGTTCCGGAGATAAAGTAGTGAAGTAGGACTTTGAAGCTTTGCTTGCGTTTCAATTGTAATTACTAAATCTATCACCCAAAACCTACTTTCCTGGTAGTAGCATGTTTATTAGGATAGTTGCATTGAGCTATTTGATTAACTGTAGATCATTATTTTAATTATTAGGACTACGTTGAAGCACAGGCTAGCCTGAGGCTAGACGGCGAATCCCAATCAGATAAGAAAACTCGCTTTTGGAGGTAAATATGACCAGAAGGGATGTAATACTCTTTCTCTGGAGTTTGGACCACAAGGCTGGAGAAATAGCGAGTGTCCCGTGGGGTGCTTTCCGTAACCAGTTTTGCTAAACAGTCAAATAGGAGAATTTAGTTAATATGTAGAGTAGCTCTATTTGGTGGACATTCCACAAATGATACGTCTAACTAGGCCTGACTAGGTAAACTACGCTTAACTAGGTGGGCTTAAAGCACCGGGTTTGATTCCCAATGGGAACACAAGATTTTCCCCACGGGAAATTTGTGTTTCTGGCTTTGAAATATGTTGTGAAACTTGTATGTACCACGATACAAGTAATTGAACTTAGTATGGGGCTGTGAATGTGAAAGCGTTTATGGGTATGTTTTTTATTATTTTCTACTGACGCCGGGCGGGTTGTTTTTAACCGTTGAACTGCTTGCTGGCGTAGATGGGTGCGCGTTCGTCTTCAAAGGAGTGGGTTCGATTCCCGGGGGTAATAGAAAATTTCTTCCCACGGGAAATTTGTGTTCAAGGTTTTGATTATGTCAAAATATTTTGTTTACCAGAGCGACGCGACGCCGGGCGGGTCAGCTATGACAAGCTGACCCGCCCGGCGTCCTTTGGTATAAAAAAACACCTTTATTTTAATTATACTTTTGAAGTATTACTTATTATAAGACAAACTGCCAAACGTCATCCATTTATGGTTGACATACATCCAGACCGCTCTTATCTAGGAGGTGGGCAGGATCAATGTGATCGCTCGTAGGGGTGCATTGAGACTGAAGGCTGTCTGCTTAGCATTCAGCCTTCTCCTCATCCACGAACGCTTGGAGTTTGGGTTGTCTACCGAGAGGAGAACTGACTCCTCGGCCGTATAGCCTTTTTATATATCGCCGGCGGTATAACCTAGAATGTTCTAGATGCTATCAATTCATTTCGGCGTAATTCTAATAAGACGTAAACAACTCTTTGATGTAAACAATAGAGCAATAGCGCCGCAAGTACTTGTCGGTTAACACAAAAGGGTTGGCCTAATGTAGGTAGCAACTTGTTTATTTGCGCACGCTCATCTGGAATATTCTAGAACCTCTTTCTGTATCTTTTGATGGGTTGCGCACGCTCATCTGGAATATTCTAGAACCTCCGCCAACACAACTTCAGCCGCATCATCGCTTTCCATCTGGTGAGATTGTAGTCAAATAAGCATTTTTTTTTTTAATTAAGATATTTTTTATCCTCGATAGGCAAGCGCCTATCGAGGATAAAAAATATCTTAATTATTATGGATAATTTAAACGTAAGCAAAGCTTAAAAAACCGCCTTCACCGCTTATGTTATGGTTTTAGCTTGATCGATTCAGAGGTGGCCCCATATAAAATTTATATGGGACCACCTCTGAAGTATAATCTACCAAACAAAAAAAGAATTTTGAGTATCGGTCCACAAATGGGAGAGAAATCGGTGAACATACATGCAGTCGAACATAGTACCTCCTCTTTTTTTAAAGTCGGTAAAAATACAGCATACAGTTGAAAGTATTAAAAGAGCCAAATGAGCTAAGGGTTAGAATTAGAATCAGGGTTTAAGAGCTTTCTGGTATTACACAAATAGCCCTGAACGAAATTATATTTCTGTACAAAAACGTGTTAAGATGATATATTTTTGTTCACGAAAGAACATATTTCGACATAGTATACCGACTTTTAACTGTTAATAATAAATTTGTCTAATTAATTATTAACAAACATCTCAAGACTCTGATTTTTTTTTTTGCCACTATTTGTATCATAACTTTTAAATTTATGTAATATATCTTGTAAACCTACCACCTAATTTTTGTACATTAATAAATAAAAAAATAAAAAATATAAAAAAAACTCTGAAATTAGATATTACATTTGATTTAGTCTGAGATCACAATTATATAATGAACAGCAATGCGAAGCCATATATTATTTTAAAAAGCATACTTTTTATATTGATGAAAACAAAGAAAGGCAGTTGTACAAACTTCATGTATATAGTTAAACATTTGCAAATAGCTACGTAAATGTAGAATAGAAATAGATTGTTTGAAAGTCAAAGTCAAAGTCATGATGATGCAACTGTGCAAACAAAATCAGACAATGCGTGTTTTGTAACGACTAATTATAAAGGTCTACAGAACAAATACTTAGGACAGTATAAAACGCACTCTCTGCTGTAGCAGACCATAATTATTAATTAAGTATATATACTATAGTAGAAATTAAAAATACAACCTTTTTCATAATGAAGACCTTGCTTGTCCTAGCAACGTTGCTCCTATCAACATATGGTAAGAAAAATGCATATATACTAATAGTAACCTAAGCTTCAAAAGCAAACAAGGTACTTGAGGGTGAGCTTTTTTTTTTGTGGTGGGAAAATGCCTTGCTCTTCCCTTCCTTCCCAAAGGTGAAGGAAAGGTGAAGGAAAGGGGTATGTGGGGCTCGAACCCACTAAAAACCCCCCCGTGAGCAGTCCCTCGCCGAGGTGGGCAAGATAGGGCCGCGTTAGCAGTCACTATCTTGCCCCGGCGGTAGGCTCGGGTTCAAAACCGAGCCACTGCGCCCAAGGAAAAAAAATATAGAAAAATATGCGAGTAGAGTGATTAACTTCTTCTAGGAGTAGAGTCATTAACTTCTTTTGAGAGTAGAGTCATTAGCTTCTTCTGCGAGTAGAGCCATTAACTTCTTCTGGGAGTAGAGTCATTAGCTTCTTCTGCGAGTAGAGCCATTAACTTCTTTTGAGAGTAGAGTCATTAACTTCTTCTGGGAGTAGAGTCATTAACTTCTTCTGGGAGTAGAGTCATTAACTTCTTCTGGGAGTAGAGTCATTAACTTTTTCTGCGAGTAGAGTCATTAACTTCTTTTGGGAGTAGAGCCATTAACTTCTTCTGCGAGTAGAGCCATTATCTTCTTCTGGGAGTAGAGTCATTCACTTCTTCTGGGAGTAGAGCTATTAACTTCTTCTGCGAGTAGAGTCATTATCTTCTTCTGGGAGTAGTCATTAACTTCTTCTGCGAGTAGAGCCATTAACTTTTTCTGGCAGTAGAGTCATTAACTTCTTCTGCGAGTAGAGCCATTAACTTTTTTTGGCAGTAGAGTCATTAACTTCTTCTGCGAGTAGAGCCATTCACTTCTTCTGGGAGTATTGGCATTACCTTCTTCTGGGAATAGTAGAGTTATTTACTTCTACAAATGTCTCTTTCATAGTCATAGTCAACGAATTTGGTTCAATAACATCAATTATTGTTCGTAAAGTGGATTTATTTTCTATATACAAAAAAAGTATATATGTAGTGTATAGAACTCCTCTATATACTCGTAAATAGAGAAAATTTAAATTAACCATTCCGTTATTTGATTTTTAAATACTTATAAACCTGTATTTAACTCTCAACATGCTTATATTACGTCTGCAGCAGGTAAACCACCGCATTATAGGTTTGACTATGAGTACAGCGAAGAAGCAAATGGTTGGCTGAAATACCACGAGATCCCTGCAACCTGGGACGATGCAAGACTGACGTGTAAGGCAGAAGGTAAGATAGAATATCATAAGGTAAGGTAGAATATCATAAGGTAAGGTAGAATATCGCACCTCCAACTTTCGAGGCAACTGTGAGAACTGACGACATGCATCAGTTTAGCCTATAGTGCGCGTTTTGCTCCTACCCATGCATGTTTATAACTTTTCCAAATTCCTAATTAAAAAACACTTTAATGTATTGCACACGTATTATTGACGATAACTCAAAAAGTAGAGATCTGATCTTGACCAAATATAAATGAGACCAAATGGAAAGCATCAGCTTTCAAATAAAAAATAATCATCAAAATCGGTTCACAACGAAAGAAGTTATGAGGTAACTTTTGAAGTCGGTCAAAAACGAGAACATCGTCAATGTAGACCATATAATACGCATTATTGACGATATTTCAAGAACTACTGATCAGATCTTGATCAAATTTACTCCCAGATTATACCGTTATACCGGGGAATAAATGCAAGGGTAATGGAAGCCAAATTCTTTGATCAATCTGTATGTCAATCATATGGATGACGTTTGCCAGTTTGTCTTATTGTTAGATGATAGGATTATTAACGAAGTTGGTACTTATTACGCCCGTGTAAAATTTAAATAGTATTAATAAATACTTTAATAATTTTAAAATCTGAAAATTAGACGAATAAAGGATTACTGACAAAATTAAGTACTCATTTTTGTTGAATTAATAACGACATAATTAGATGATATTTTTTTTTAGGTGCCGTCCTTGCTTCGCCCTTATGTACGGATATAAAATCTGGAATTTTAAATTTATTGAAGAAGCAGAGATGTCCCAATAAGGATGGTGGGCTCGTTATATACACAGGAGTAAACTCAATCTTGTCTCAAGGGGACTATACATCGGTTGAAGGTAATGAACTATAACATTGAATGAATGAATGATTTATTTGCTAAAAAAAGTAATAATGTAGCTTAACGCATTATTAATTTAGCATGCAAATATATAGTAGGTACTAACTAATTGTAGAACAAATAATTAAACTCAAGCAAAGCTTAATAAAACCGACTTCACCGCTTTATCTTCGGTACCTTGATCAGATTTACGTATTAAACACGCATTATTGACAATAACTCAAAAACTAGAAATCAGAACTTGACCTTTGATAAATGAGACCACATGGAAAGCATCAGCTTTCAAATAAAAAAAAATCATCAAAATCGGTGCACAATGAAAGAAGTTATGAGGTAACTTTTAAGTCGGTCAAAAACGAGAACATCGTCAAAGTAGTCCACAGAATACGCATTATTGACGATATTTCAAGAACTACTTATCAGATCTTGATCAAATTTAAATGGGACTAATTGAAAAGCAACATCTTTCAAAGTAAAAAAAAATTCAAAAATCGGTTCACGTGGACAGAAGGTATGAAGTGACATATAAAAAAAATACAGTCGACTTGAGTACCTCCTCCTTTTTTGGGAAGTCGGTAAAAAAAGACACAAGATCAATGTCACAGAATGCACAATATTCAATCGTCAATGTTGAAAATAAATGTCAGAAGTGAAATGAAATGATGGAACTATGTCAAGATTATATCAAATTTTAAAATGTTTGCTGGTTAAGCAGGCCGTGTTCGCCTTTGTCGTCGTTGAGCGTGCCTCAAGGTTCAATATTAGGCCCGTTCCTGGTGAGGCTGTGAGTGTGAATGATATTATGATAAAAACTGCTATGCACTTGTATGTAATAACGGTTATATTCTATATTTATGAACGAGTACATCCTACTAATATTATAAATCCGAAAGTTTGTGTGTAAGTGTGAAGTTAGTGTGTAAGTATGTTTGTTCATTCTTCACGCTTTAATTGCTGAACGGATTTGGATGAAATTTGGAATGTACATAGATTATACCTAGGATTAACACATAGGCTACTTTTTAACTTGATAATAGCGGGCGAAGCCGCGGGCACGATTAGTTGATCTATATATCTTCTATATTATAAATCCGAAAATTTGTTTGTAAGTATGTTTGTTCCATCTTCACGCTGTAACAGCTGAACGGATTTGGATGAAATTTGGAATGTACATAGTTTATGCCTATCGTTAACACATAGGCTACTTTTTAACTTGATAATAGTGGGCGAAGCCGCGGGCACGATTAGTTGATCTATATATCTTCTATATTATAAATCCGAAAATTTGTTTGTAAGTATGTTTGTTCCATCTTCACGCTGTAACAGCTGAACGGATTTGGATGAAATTTGGAATGTACATAGTTTATGCCTATCGTTAACACATAGGCTACTTTTTAACTTGATCAACGCTTGATCCGCGGGGCACGGCTAGTATACAATAGAATCTTACATCTATAGTACACTGAAGGCTGCCTGGTAGAGATCGCTATTAGTGATAAGGCCGCCTGTTGTAATACTTTATGTATAAGCTGGTTTGTTACCTTTGTATTATCTCATTTTGTAAAGTGGATCAATAAAGTATTATCTATCTATTGAAAAGATGAGTCGAAGCAGCAAATTGTTTTTTTTACAGGTGTTCCTCTTCTCCGTCTTGTCATATGCTGGGCATCTGGTGAGCCCACCAACTGTAACAACTCGGAGAGCTGTCTCACGATGACAAGCGACGGGGAGATGGCGGACGTGCGTTGTACCAAAGTGTTCCCATACGTGTGCTACAAAAAGTACGAAAAACTGACCTTTTATAAGGATTGCGGTACCACCGACCCAGGTATATAATTATGCAAAAATTTTAAGTCAATTTTAACTTAATTCTAATTGTATTTTTTTTATTAAAGTTATGGAAACCGGATGTTAAGCGACGATGCGTTCAAAATATAATATGTACAATCTTCGACCGCATCGTCACTTTTCATCAGGTGAGATAGTCAACAACAGCTTGCCTATACAGCATAAAAAAATTTTTTTGAAAATATATTTTGGTTTGTCAAATCGACATGAAACTTTGTGTGTATGAGTAGTTTGGATGACAAGACTATAATTTGGTATTTTGGAGCTGATCTGATGATGGAGCCAGGGTATGGATATCTTCAGTGGCCATTAGTCAACCCCTCGAGTTTGCCATTTTTTTTACATTTGCTTCTAGACAAGGCTGAAAAAGCTTCGCCAAGCTTCACGCATGAGAACAAACGAACAAACGCATTCACACTCACAGCCCCACACACTTGTATTGTGGGTGCTGGAAACATTCACATCACACATTACACCCAGAACCAGAAGCACAAATATCCCTTGGGAAGGAATTTGTGCTCCTGCCGGGAATCGAACCCAGGACCCACAAAACATACATATACATTGAACACAGAAAAGTATACATATACATTGAAATCATTGAATTGAAATATATAACTAGTTATATATTTTCATTTAGGAGCATCATAATGCCACAAAATTTTATGCAAAGTTTTACATGAACACAGAAATATGATTTTCATGTAAATTCGCCCCAATCAAAACTAGGACCAGACCAACTGAACTGCCCATTGCTTAGTTGGGTCGCGTACGCCTTCTAAGCATATCGAGTTCGATTCCCGGCGGGAACACAACTTTTCTCCCTATGGAAAAATTGTGTTTTTGATTCTGGTTGTGATTGGTTGTGATGTGAATGTTTCCGGCACCCACGACACAAGTGTACGAACTTAATGTGGGGCTGTGAGAGTGAATGCGTTTGTTATAAAAAAAAAATCTAATGTAATGCTGTAAGAATCTGTGTCCTAACATACAGATTCACTGACTTAGAGACAACGCACAGCCTAAACCGCTGGTCGTACGACTAGAAAGGAGATGTTTCATTTTAGGCCAGCACTATGTACCATGCATAGGAAAATAGGGAAAAACATATTGCATTTTCTTAAAAATACAAATAAAATAATCTGCAGAAGATTACAGCTGTACACTCATATTATTATTCAGTGAGATTTTAAATATTTTAACCCTATTTTTGGGGCAGTCATGACAAGAAGATATTGAATGTCACTCTGTTCCGAGTTTCAATCGAGTAACATATTCTATAGTCCTATTATAATTATAACAAAACGCAAATATTTTAGAATTCGTATGTTGATTACAATAAATGATCATTGACAATGAATGACACGTCAAAATGACAGTTCAATATTGTCGCAATCTGCCATTTGTAACTGTGTTGTTTTGCTATAGATGTACCAAGATATTTTAAATGTACATTAAAACGAAATAAAAGTAAAGAAAATAAACATTTAAAAACGGTTACTATATTGTATAGCTATATGTATGTATATGGTACATGGTGCTGGCCCAGGCTCCTTCAATTTTGAAACATTTCCTTTGGAGGGTATCTATGTCTTAGTACGTAGAGGTGTACTAAGAATGGATTCTTGGAAGTTCTACCCCCAAGAGGATTAAATGGGGGTGAAAACGTTTATATAAAATTCTTGGTTTTGGAATTATGGCGATGGAAATTGGTATTTGAGTATTTTATTTAATATAAAAAATTAAGATATCAATATTTTTTGCCAGGGGTACATTGAGGTGGTACAATAGGGAATTAAAGTTCACATGGATAGTATATTTGATGAAGTTTAATTGATGTAGATTGTTTCAATGTTATATTCGGTTAAATATCTGAGTAGTAAAATAAAAGATAATTTAAATAATAAGAAATTATTATAAAATAGTTATAATGCGTAGTTAACTCTATAAGTATTATACTAATACTAGCTTTTGCCCGCAGCTTCGCTCGCGTTAAGAAGTATTATTTTAAAATTGACAAAGTTTCATACAAACTTTCATCCCCTATTTTTTCCCTTTGGGGGTAGAATTAATCAAAATCCTTTCTTAGCGGATGCCTACGTCATAACATCTACCTGCATGCTAAATTTCAGCCCGATCCGTCCAGTGGTTTGGGCTGTGCGTTGATAGATCACTATGTCAGTCAGTCAGTCAGTCAGTCAGTCACCTTTGATTTATATATATTTAGATTATTATACTTAAAAATTTTTGTGTGTAAATGTATTAGTGTGTAAGTATGCTTGTAATAATACTTTCGATAAATGCTAACTTATATATTTCAGATTATATCTTAGAATCCAAAACTGGTAGCTGCTACAAATTCCACAGCAATGGTTTGACATGGCCAGAAGCATACAGGACATGCATAGGTGAAGGAGGTTACCTGGTCATTATCGACGATGATGAAGAACGGAAGTTGGTGCAGAATATATACTGCAAATATCCAGACAGCACCATTACCAATACAATACATCCTGGTGATTTGTTAGTGGGATTCCAAGACCAGCAGCATTACGGCACTCGATTCATGACTGTCCACGGTAATAATAGTAGCTTATTTATATGTTCCTTAGTGGCGTTCTAGAGACCAAACGCGTGGGCTGATTTTGATGAATTTTGACCTTACGATAATCGATTTGTCTTTGTTTTGCGATTGTCATTAAATACATGACAGCAATTAAAATTCAATACGGCGATCAACAGACGCCATATTCAACTGTTCCAAGAGCCGCAAGCTGGTATCAGAGGGCAGAAGGTACTCCATTCTAGAAAGAACTTGGGCTTAATCCGAGTAACGGGTAAACGACTTGCTGATGGGCACTTAATTTTTTGTACAAGTTGTATAATTATTTTTAATTTTTTCAGGGGATGATTTGAGCGATGTTTACCATACCTGGAACTCGGGGCAGCCGAATAACTTGACCAACACTCATACTGGAGAGTCGGGCCAATACTGCGGAGCCATCTTTAGGGACGGACAATTAGAGGATGTGTGGTGCCAAGTAACTTATCCATTTTTGTGTGAAAAAGACCCCCAAAGTCTGCTAGGTAGCAAGACCAAGTGTGATGCAAAGGATTAAATTGAGAAAGGAAAGATGTCGCTTAGAGCAGGATTTAGACCCACGGCTCTAGGCTACCTACCATCTATAACCATCCATTAATAACGTGTTAGGTATCACGCCATCTGGAATAGCTTACTACCTACGTGTATATGTAATGATAATGGACACCCAAATAAATTACGATTGTTATTTTCAATATAAATATATTACTTTTAGCTCTGTCTAGCATTTAAATGCTATAGAAATAAAATATTGAAGTGTGTGTTATTTACTTTGTTATAATTTGAATTAAATTGAAAACTAAATGTGCTGGGTTTGCTTTTTACTTTTACGGTATTGTTAGTCTAATAAGCTGTGAACGACTGATGATGAGTATGGGATAACTCCAAATCCAGAGTCTCAAGAGCCGAGCTTAAATCGTGAAGCCGTTTATTAAAATCTACTAAGATCCACGTAACGTGTCCAGAGTTTGCATACAAGCGTTTGGGGGCGGATATATAGTCCGCCTTCTACGCTGTGGGTACAACGAGGTTCGATTTCCACTTTTTCTCAGACGGAAATTTGTGTTTCTGGTTTTGGTTGTAATTATGTATGTGCGTGTGTGTGATATGTGTGTTTCTTGCACTCGCAAAACAGGTCTTCAAATTTAGTGCGGAGCTTTAAGTCTAAAGCGTAAGCTAAATTTGAAAAATAAAATTGAAAAAAATGCTATTCCTTTGTAGGCAACTTTGCTAATGTTTTAATGATTTATGTATATAACTACTCAACACCATTAATAACGATATTATAACCTCCAAGCCGACCTTACCTAATTGTGCCCCTTGATCAATGAACAAGGCTCCAGTAACTCACAACAAACATTACAGAGGAAGGTTGACGTCAGGCAGATAAAAATGTACAACTTTGTACGTGAGACAGTTGGAAATGGGGATGAGTCACCCACGTCCGTAGGAGGATACCCCTTAAGTCTGACTCCCTACACGTGGTCCCCGGGTGGTGCTAATCAGGTGACATTTGAGAGGTGGTAGAGCATTTTGTGAGTTGCTCGCCTGGCTTGCTACCAAAGTAGCGTACCACCATCAAGTTGAAAGTCTGCCGCCAAGCCAAATACGGTGTTCCGGCAGTTATCCTTGAGAGCCTGCGTATTCCAGGTCTAGTGTGTTTAGCAGCTTCGATCACATCGTCACTTACCATCAGGTGAGATAGTGGTCAAACACTAGCCTGTCACAAATTGAAAAAAAAAAAAAAAAATTGATAAAAAGCGATGTGAAAACGCCAATCATCTAACAAAGTTGCGCCAGCTATTCTTGAGAGCTAGTTCCAAATATTTGGCCAACAAGGGTACTCCATAAGGTCTATAATGCTTACCACTGTCGACCACACCATTATCTTAGTAACTGAGGGCATAAGAACCACTGATAATACAACAAGATATGAAACGTTCTTTATATATCGTAGTTGTAGTCACATATCTGATCACCATTACAGGAGGAGAGTGATCGGGATATATGTGTTAGTTCAAACTATATGAGGCCGAACCTGAGCTTTATAAAATAGAAGTATTTGGTCCGGCGTGAAATACCGTCTGGCTATGTTGAGAACCAGCTTTACAATGACTTCTACTACTTACGGTATATAACAGGGTAATTTGTAAAATAACAGATATCTCTTGGGACAACAATTTAACCATTGAAACACCAACGTCTTTCGTATTACGACTATAGCGAATTCTGTTTTATGATTTTTTACCGACTTCCAAAAAAAGGAGGAGGTACTCAAGTCGACTGGTTTTTTTTAATGTTTGTTACCTCATAACTGCTTGCCACGTGAATCGATTTATATATTTTTTTGTGTTTGAATGATGTTGTTTTCCAATTGGTCCCATTTAAATTTGATCAAGATCTGTTCAGTAGTTCTTGAAATATCAATAATGCGTATTCTATGGACTACATTGACGATGTTCTCGTTTTTGACCAACTTTAAAAGTTACCTCATAGCTTCTTTCGTTGTGAACCGATTTTGATGATTATTTTTTAATTTGAAAGCTGGTGCTTTTCATGTGGTGGTGTGAAATTTGATAAAGATCTGATCTCTAGTTTTTTAGTTATTGTCAATAATGCGTGTTTAATACATCTAATCTGATCAAGGTTCCGAAGATAAAGCGGTGAAGTCAGTTTTTTTAAGCTTTGCTTGCGTTTAATTATGTTTGAAACGATGTAGTGTCTCATTAGTTTAGTGATCAAAATCAAATATCCCACAGATAAGTCAGTCAACTAATGATAAAAAAAGACGTGTGGCACTCGGGGACTGCAGCGGTAAAGCTATTGCATAGCATTTTTTATCAACTTATGCAATTATAATTATTTATTAATTTTATTTATGCAGTATTTTTTTCCTGCCACCTAGAGGCGAGTTGCTGAACTAAAGAGACAAGCGTGATATATCAAAAAAGTCACGAAAAGTTCTGCTATTCATCGATAGATGGCAAAACTAAAAAGTATCACCGCTGTGCCGGTCGGAGTGGGGGGTGTTAGGTTATTTCGTTACGGAATGTCTGGTTTCGGTCTCCACGCTCAAGGCCCGCGATAGAAGCTATGCAATAGCTTAAAAATTATAAGGTCAATTAATGATACATTCTAATAAAATTATAAATGCGAAAGTTTGTGTGTGTGTATGAATGTTTGTTAACACTTATCTCCGTAACGAATAAACCGATTTTGATAAAATTTAGAATGTAGATAGTTTAGGTTCCGGAATAACACATGATACTTTTTAACTTAATTATTAGAATTAACACGGACAAAGCCGCGGGGCACGGCTAGTATTATATATCTATGTTATGTTTATGTAGGTACCTCTGATAGGGCTAAACATGATGGTAAGTAACGAGGTGGCCAGGATGGTAAACTCGCTAGGGCTAGAATGATATATTTTTCTGTCAATTAAATACACCCCTGTTATTCGGTTTAAAATGTAGCCCTTTTCCATCCCAGAGTCTGGTCAATATATCCACTTTTATCAAAATTCATCCAGCTCTAGAGCTGAATTTTCATTGAGATCAAAAAATTTCAATGAGATCCCTCGTCTTCGTCATTCTTATTTACAAATTTTCACATTAATTATATAAGCGTATGTGAGCTTATTATTGTCCCAGGATTACAGACATTTGCACAAAAACATATGCATGTGGTTTTTATTTATCTATTTATGGACTTCCCGTTTTTTTTGGCGTCGGGAATTCACATGGTTGATAGCATTATCATGAAAACTGGTATGTTTTCATTGTCAAACATGATGCGATTTTGTTATTTTAAATATAATCTTCAAAACAGCGACTCAAAGGTTTATAAGAACACAATCGTACCCAGAACCAGAAGTACAAAGGGGGTACCTTTGTACTGGAAGAAAAATTGTGCACCTGCTGGGAATCAAAAGCAACCTTTAAACCCTAATTTAACAATTATATACAACAACAACACGTGCACACACGTAGCGTATTATCATGTAGCGGATTCATTTTTTTTTTCTTTCTTACAACCATCTCGGACAACATCTTAGCCCGAATAATGCATATTGAAAACCAGCGCTACGTGCCTATGGAATAGTGCACGTAGCACATGCTGAATTTATACTCCTTCCTATTGCTACGGAACCTCAATGTTTTCAAGTATTGAATGTAAATATGTATTTTTGGTGGCAATAAATAAGATTTTTATTTTTATTTTATTAAAAAAAAATACATTTTTTTGTTTTAATTTTGTTTTTTTTTTATAAATTGTCAGTTTATATTTGTTTATAATTGTTAGTTTTGCAGCCAAGTCACCTAAAAATAAATGTACATGACTTATGTAGGCTAAAACGTAAGAGATACATAAAAATTATGTACTCTAGAATTGTAGTTCTTCCAAAATCCTACCGAAAACTCCGCCATGTTATATCTCTATCTGTTACGGCTTACTCACAGTGACATATTTTTTCTAAATTACAACCTTGCGAAGCCGGGGCGGGTCGATATTCTATAATAATCTTCATGTAACCCACCAAGCATTCGAAATTATTATCCAAGTTAATAAGGTGAATGCCCAAATATAAAATAGCGTCTTACCTCGTCCGAGATGGAATAGGTACGATCGTAGTATTAGAAACGCCTGATGATGTTCTAAAATGTAATAGTCGTATCCTGGCAACAAATGGAACCGAACACTAAAATCAGAGAACGCGTGTATTATAACGACAAATTATTTTAAAACATACCATTTACTGCGGCAGACCATATTTTAATATAGAGTGCGTTAAAAAAACAATATAGTCATAATGAAGACCTTGTTTGTACTGGGGACGATCCTCTCGTTAACATTTGGTAAGAAAATATATCTTCCGGCCTTTTTTGTAAGACTAGTGGTCATGTAAGAAATTTGGAATATACAAAATTATAATTAATTTTAAATCACATTATCTGATTGGGTATATCTGGTTATCATTCTGTTAATCTTACGGTACCCATATAATACCTACCTCCATAATGGCTGCCTCCGTAATTTATTTGTAACTAACTAACAACAATTGCGACATATATTATGATTGAATTTCCTTCTTGTGTCTTCATCATAAATTAATTTACGCAAATATCTTCTTGAGTATAGCGTCGCGGTACAGATTTGACTATGAGTTCAACGAGCAAGCGAGAGGCTGGTTGAAATTCCACATTGTTCCGGCTACCTGGGACGAGGCCAGACTGCGATGTCATGAATCCTACTATATTAATATTATAATTGCGAAAGTTTGTGTGTAAGTATGTTTGTTCCCCCTTCACGCTTTAACGGCTGAACAGATTTGGATGGAATTTGGAATGTACATAGCTTATACTTAGGATTAACACATAGGATACTTTTTATCTTGATAATAGCGGGTGAGACTGCGGGGCACGACTTGTTATTTGTGTTGCTTAAACTGCCCCTAACTGCAACTGATCTTATGATCAGATAGGAACAACAGTTATGATCGGTTAACGTGAAAATCTGATACTATGATCCGTTAGGAAGTACCCACTAATAACAATTTGCAACTCCTGATAAACACTGAGCTATGTGATCTTCCTAGTATTGGGAAGTAGAAGTGTCGAGTATGTTAATTATTCTTTCCTTGTATAACCATTTGACTTGCAGCATTAAATTAGAAAGTTAAGTCACTTTATTATCTATCGCAGTAGTTTGAGACCAGTAGATTAGGCCGATTATCAATTTAGACGTATAAAAAAAACAGTTTCTGACTTATTTAAGATTCCTGAAGTATTCTATAATAAACTGATATTTTCCGACAGGTGCCATCCTTGCATCGCCCTTGTCTATGGAACTAAAATCAGCAATTACAAAATTTATGAAGAAACAGAGGTGCACGCATACGGACAAATTACTGTATTCTCTGGAGTGCACTCAATATTTTCCAAAGGGGACTATTCATCTATTGAAGGTTCTAAAGCTGCACCTGTTTTATATATAGCTGTGGTTTCTTTTAACAAGAACATAAAATACTCAATGATTTTTAAATTTGGTTGAAAGTAGACTTAGTATAAGTAGAAGTGAATCTTTAGCCTATTAGATGTAAAAAATCTTACTTATCAAATATAAATCGCATGCACTAACAACTGCAACTGCAGGAGATAGTATAATATATACAGTTATACTGTTATAGGTATACAGTATTGTACCTATACAGCATATACTGTAGAAAACAGTTCGTAGAACCGAACCTTTTCAAAACTTGTTAACACCTGGACTCACATTGCTATCTCCTTTTGCAGCTTGTGGTCGATCTCTTGCTGAATCGCCTACCACATCCATACTCATCCATACTTAAGTCCAAACCAGCATACGCTACTAATTTAAGTAGCCTTCATTAGTATGAGCGTTGATTGGAATCGCATCTATAACCTTTTTCATCCTATTTCAAATCATTTAATATTCGCCTAAGGTATTTTTATCAATCAGCTTTTAAGAGTAAATATTTTTTTTTTTGCAGGCGTTCCTCTATCTCGCTTATCCATATCCTGGGCACCTGGTGAGCCTGATAACTATGATAATTCGGAGAGCTGTCTCACGATGACGAGCAACGGGGACATGGCAGACGTTCGCTGTAATAATGTGCTTCCGTATGTCTGCTATAAAAAGTTTACCCAGCTTGCCATCACTTCTTGCGGAACCATCGATCAAGGCACATACTTCTTGATTAGAATAGAATTAATGTTAGACAGAAGAGCTGTCTATAATTTGTACATCAAAAAAGCTATATTTGGCGGAGGCTCTCAATTGTAAGATTGATATAAATGGATGCAATTTCGGGGACGCAGTATTTATTGCCTTTCGTCTTCATCTTAACGGTGGTTTGCATGAAAAAGAAAGGGAGACAAACAAACAGATTAGTCATCCACCTTTTTATGTTGGTAGAACTATTGAATTACTAAACTGTCATATAATCATAATTCATTTGATTTTATCCGTCATCGTTTTTGCAAGCTAAAGATATTTTTTATTATTTAAAGCAACAGCAAGTATACAAGCAGATATATATGATATGAATTTTTTATACAGTTTGTTTATTTCAGAATATCACTTGGAAGCCAGAACTGGCAGCTGTTACAAATTCCATAAAAGAGGTTTGATATGGTCAGAAGTATACATGACATGCATGGCCGAGGGAGGGTACTTGGCTGTGATCAACGATGACAAAGAAGCTGCAGTTATAAAGGAAATTTTCTCGAAACATTCCGGGAACACCATCGAATCAAAGTTCGGAGGATCCCTGGCAGTAGGCTTCCATGACTGGGGTCATCACGCTACGAGTTTCATGAGTATCCATGGTAATTATAATCTACTATGTCAATAAATGCATTTTGTGACAGTGGGGGTAGTCAACTTGTAACCAATATGATATAGCAAATAAGAATGAACTCACATTTTGGGGCACCTGATACTTCCCGTATCCTCATACAAGCTATGGAGCCACTATTTAATTTCACGTGCCTTGCCAAAGAATTGAATTACGTACGTTGGTATTTTTGAAACGGGTGGCAGCTTTGTGAAACTAGATTTGGGTTCAGTTAGAAAGGAAATGTCAGTGAAATTACGATGATGGAGCGCATTGCGTTTTTGTACCTGGGGCAACAATCGTTGCTGAAAGCTCTAGGTACAGATGCTGTGGTTGAAGGTAAGCGCTGTGCTCACCAAGACCACTGAAAACCCAGGTGAAAGTTAAAATGTGAGTGAATGTACGAGGAAGAGACATTTCTGCTGGAAAGGCTAGCATTTTACCACTTTCTCTCCACATGAAAAGTGACGATGTTGCCGAGGATACAACATGCTTGCTTAGAAAATACTCATTCACTCTAGGCTTGAAGACTCCCAGATCATAGCGTGTGGGAAACAAAGACGCAGGTAACAGATTAAAGATCTTATACATATCTGCAAAATGTTTTAGGAGAGTCTCTACAAGACCTATATAATACTTGGACCAGTGGACAGCCAGATAACTCTACCAATGCTCGAGTTGGTGACCCTGGCCAAATTTGCGGGTGCGTCTTCCGGAATGGACAAATGGATGATGTGTGGTGCAACGTTCCCCTCGCTTTTCTATGTGAAAAGGATCCCAAGAGTCTACTATAGATATTTATCATAATTGTTTTGTATAGTTTATGATAATTCCGAACAAGTTTATTTAGAAAACAATTTAATATAGGACAACATACGTATGATGGTACTACCTGCGCCCCGCGGTTCCATCCGCGCAAGTCCCGGACCCGCGGGAATTCCGAGATAAAAAGTACCCTATGTCCTTTCCCAAGCTCTAGTCTACCTCTGTACCAAATTTCATTGAAATCAGTTTAGTGGTTTAGGCGTCAAAGCGGAACAGACAGACAGAGTTACTTTCGTATTTATTATCTAATATCAATTTTAGTAGGGATTACACTTAATTGTACATATGGGAGAGGCTATATAAGACCGTAATTCGGTAGCGCTGTTAAAAGTCTCTGGCAGGTTCTACCGACACTAATTATAGGGTCTTTGACCAACCCTCGTCTACCGGTTTTATGATGCTGGTGTTGTGAAAGTGCCATGTGTGTTTCGTTTCGCCAGCGTTATGAGGTATGTGGGCCGAAATTAACGACAGTTTGTTATTCTATTCGATTCTGCCACTTACACCGCATAATATAGATGCGAATATTGCGAGTCTAAAATATGGTCGGTTATACAAGGAGACAAGCGCACGCTGTAATTTTTTTTTATAAGTATGTTTTTTATATATAAGGTTGGATAAAACGCGGAAAAAACTGTGTATGATGACGGTTACGGTTAGACGACTGGATTTTATTATTTTCCCACAAGAACAATACATTTTTCTCTTTTATATAAATAACAAAGAAGATCGTTTTATAGAAAGAGCAAGTTTTAGATAAAAAATTGTTAAACAACTTTACTTTAACTCTGACTGATTTTTAAGTACATAATTGAAAATACTAAGGTACCAAATGGGGAAAGAATGTCAATATGATACCTACCTGTTCTAGCATTCTATACCCCCCCTGTACCTTTAGACCGAATCTATCAAAAATCGTATATCTTAATATATTAAAGTAATAAACAATGATAATTACAATACAATACAATACAAAATTCTTTATAGTACACCAAAAAAAAAAAAGATACAAACTTAAAACTACGAAATTAATATTATAAGGCAGTACAATGGGCGGTCTTATCGCTTTCAGCGATTTCTACCAGACAACCTTTGGATGGACAGTAATTGTAGTAGCAACTGAGGTCGGTGGAGGTGTACAAATTTACATAATATAATATGTTAAGTTAATAAACTACATAAAATAATTAAAATGATAAAAAGTACAAATAAAATACATATACTACATAAATATAGGTTATATCATATATTCAAATGGATAAGTAGTGTTTATATACTAAAGTTTTGAAAATAGGAAGAGACTTTGCTTGCCTAATAGGCACAGGCAATGCATTCCATAGACAGCATGCACAGTATAAGATTTAATTGTGCACTAAAACCAAATTTTGATAAGACAAAATCTATAAAATTTTGAACAAACAAGCGCAATCATTATGCAGCCAATCAGCGCAGACAAAATAATAAAATTACGACATAATTTGTTAAATAATCGAGTTATTCGATTATATCGATGTTCGCGCGAGTCGAAGAAAATCGCGCATCCCTACTAGCATAAATAAACACGATATTATCCTTAATGCATAAGCATTAGGCGTTCGCTTTGGTTGTGTTTGTGAGTGTGGTTAACTAGTTGTATATGAAAATGTTTAAATGTTTGCTTGGAATAGGAATTCTATCCCTGCTATGCCAAGGTAAGAAAACAATCTATATCTTAAAAGAATAATGACACAGGTGAAGGTCGTACCTACATGAGGATAAAATTGAGACACAGTAAAGTAAGTAAACTTGTTTTTGGTATTTCCCCAAGCAAACTGCCGTTCATTCAAAGTTTTTGCAGTATGATTTGTTTTTTTTTTCTATATAAAGTGGCGGGTGTATGGACTTTTATTTATTTTGTAAACTTAAAACTTTAACAGCTACCGGAATATACCTAGTTGAGATTAAGTCCAAATATTCATTCTATTAAATTAAATTAAAATGTAAAATATACTTCAAAATTATATTTTAGGTATAATCTAATTCAAAACATAATGGGAGAAGCCACTGGCTCCAGAAACATAGTTTTTTACTAGTTCAGGAGCCTATGGATTGAACATTAACGATGTACTTACTATTTACGTCAATAATAATAGTTGGCGCAGCGGACAGGTGTCCGCCCTCTGCGCCGCGGGTCCTGGGTTCGATTCCCGGCAGGAGCACAAATTCCTTCCCAAGGAACATTTGTGCTTCTGGTCTGGGTGTAATGTGTGTGTGATGTGAATGTTTCCGGCACCCACGATACAAGTCTTTGAACTTAGTGTGGGGCTGTGAGTGTGAATACGTTTGTTTTGTTTGTTAAATTTTGACCTATATAAGTTCAAAATCTGGGTAACTTTGTACACTAATGGGCAAGCGTGAGCGACTAGCTTGTTTCCTTTTTCAATTATATATAAATAATAAAAAAAAAAGACATGTGGCACTCGGGCACTGCCGTGGTAAAGCTATTGCATAGCATTTTTTATCAACTTATGCAATCATAATTATTTATTTATTTTATTTATGCAGTATTTTTTTTCCTGCCACCTAGAGGCGAGTTGCTGAACTTAAGAGACAAGCGTGATATTTCAAAAAAGTCATTAAAAGTTCTGCTATTTATCGATAGATGGCAAAACTAAAAAGTATCACCGCCGTATCGGTCGGAGTGCGGGGTGTTAGGTTATTTTCGTTACGGAATTTCTGGATTCGGTCTCCACGCTCAAGGCACGCGATAGAAGCTATGCAATAGCTTAAAAGTCACTAAAAGTTCTGCTATTCATCGATAGATGGCAAAACTAAAAAGTATCACCGCCGTATCGGTCGGAGTGCGGGGTGTTAGGTTATTTTCGTTACGGAATTTCTGGATTCGGTCTCCACGCTCAAGGCCCGCGATAGAAGCTATGCAATAGCTTAAAAGTCATTAAAAGTTCTGCTATTCATCGATAGATGGCAAAACTAAAAAGTATCACCGTTGTGCCGGTCGGAGTGGGGGTGTTAGGTTATTTTCGTTACGGAATTTCTGGATTCGGTCTACACGCTCAAGGCCCGCGATAGAAGCTATGCAATAGCTTAACAGGGTTTTAATAAAATAGATACGAATGAAGTGTTATTTCAAGGAATTATTTTCTTAAACCATTGGATGGTTAGGTGCTAATATAACTATAATACAAATAGATTTATACCTCCTTGGGTATGATTAAAATGTATTTTTTCTGTAAATTTTCCTTGTTAGGGAGTTTCGTTACCCGTGGTTATTTAAATTTAATTTTAAGTTGTACGAGAACCAGTTTACATTTTCTGTAGTTCAACTAGTTGTACCACGGGAAGTTTATTTTTTGTACTACCACTAAGACTGACAAATGATGAGGTGCCCTGGGTCCAAGAAGAAATATCGAGCAGGTCGAGGTCGCTAGTCTATCGGTATTCTATCGTCTACATTTTAGAGAGTATGCGCAGAAATTACACGAGTTAATTCCACCATGCTCCTTTTACCATCTAACAACAAGACAAACTGTCAAACGTCATCCATTTATGGTTGACATACCTCCAGTTCGCTCGAAGCGTTTCGCTACTACGTTTATCATCCGTACGGCGAAGGAGTGAAACTCATTACCTGTGTCTTTGTTCCCCGAGGGGTATAATTTGGGAATCTTTAAGTCAAGAGTGAATAGGTATCTTCTAGATAAACATGTCACATCATCGGCCACTTCATTACTTTCCATCAGGTGAGATAGTGGTCAAATGTTTGTCTATCATGCATAAAAAAAATGTGGGGGAAATCCACCTTACCCTGTTTTCCTTACCTTGCCTAACTTCTAATATCTAAGACGTTATGTATAAACATTAGACCTAAATTCAATAATAGACCTAGTGGAGAGCCTTTAAAGAATATCAGGCGAAAAATAATTGTTAGTGTTTTTGGAAACAAGTTGTTTTTGAGTGTAGAGCTCCGCCTGTATTACGGTAGAGGGTAGCAAGCCTTGCCTCCATGAGAAAATGTCCTACCAACTGTATCGATTAGGTAATAATTAAAACTTCTAAAAATTATCATCGGAACCTTGATCAGATTTAATGTATAACCACGCATTATTGACTATAACTCAAAAACAAGAAATCGGACCTTGATCAAATTGTAATGGGACTACATTAAAAGCACCAGCTTTCAAATAAAAAAAGAATCATCAAAATCGGCTCACAACGAAAGAAGTTATGAGGTAACTTTTGAAGTCGGGTAAACGAGAACATCGTCAAAGTACGCATTATTCCTCACAAAATAGGCATTATTGGCGATATTTCAAGAACTACTGATCAGATCTTGATTAAATTTTAATGGGACCAATTAAAAAGCAACATATTACAAACGAAAAAAAAAATGTTGGAATCGGCTAACGTGGAGAGAAGGTATGAGGTAACAAAAAAAAAAATAAACATTCGACTTGAGTACTTCCTCCTTTTTTGGGAAGTCGGTAAAAAGACTTATTGGCGATAGTAAGCTGGGCTAAACGAAATAAGTCTCGGTCATCGACGTAAGGTAGCGAGCCTATCGTTTTTCTATCGTTTCCATTTGGAGAGTGTGTGCAGGAATTACACGAGTTAATTCCCCCAAGCTTGTTTTACAATCTAACAACAAGACAAACAGTCCAACGTTATCTATTTATGGTTGACATACGAGTACCTACAGCTCACTCCAAGCGTTTGCTTCTACGTTTGACGACCCAGTTGGCGCAGTGGACAGGTGTCCGCCCTCTGCGCCGCGGGTCCTGGGTTCGATTCCCGGCAGGGGCACAAATTCCTTCCCAAGGGATATTTCTGCTTCTGGTTCTGGGTGTAATGTGTGTGTTTCCGGCACCCACGATACAAGTCTTTGAACTGAGTGTGGGGCTGTGAGTGTGAAAGCGTTTGTTTGTTTGTTTATCATCCGTACTGCGAGGGATTTCAGGAAGGAACCTTTTTCCGCTTTTTTGAAAGGTATAATCTGGGAGTCTTCAAGTCAAGAGTGAATAGGTATCTTCTAGGCAGGCATGCTACATCTTTGGCCGCATCCTTGCGTTCCATCAAGTGAGATAACGGTCAAATACTTGCCTATTGAACATAAATATCTGCTACAGTCGATAAGAAACTCTTTCTAATATAGATTTTGCGGAAGTCCTGTACAAGCCAAGGTCTATTAAACAAAAAAAAACGAAAAGTTTAAAAGTAAAAAAAAAAACCGCTGGTAAGTCTCTCACTCTTTTTTTTAATAATGCTTCGTCCAATTTTACAGGGAAGGAGTACAGGTTTGATTATGAGTACGTCTCTCAGGCTGAGGGCTGGCTGAAGTTCCACGTCATCCCGGGAACCTGGTCGGAGGCCAGGATGAGATGTCATGCCGAAGGTAGGGAGTTCTGAAAACTTGACTACTCTGAAAATATCAGGCGGCCTGACATGTTTTTTTTTAATTCGTTTATCTACGGGCCAGTTACCTATATTTCCTAAAACAACGAGTATATCCATTTATACTGCAAAGACCTAAGTTAAGTTTGGTTTTAAGGCATCGAGCTTATAGGAAACTCAAGTGTTCAAGCCCACTACCTGTAGGTAGCGTTCCCATCATGTTGGTGGCAATGCCTCTCTGAATTGCAGTGCTAATCTAAGCTAAGAGTTATCCTGATTCTAGTACTTTTTTTTTAAATAGTAACTGTTAGCTTTGTGAAATTCATGGCTTAATTTAAAAGAAATATTGCGCATTTATTAATTATTTTTACCTCAGTGATTAAATATGAGTTATGAATTTTACTAAAACTAATCAATTATTACGGAAGTTAGTATAAAATAAAATATGAATTACTGTTCAAACCTACCATAAAATATATTGATTTTAACTAGATTATTTTGAATGTTTAGATTTATTGTAATATTGTTTTAGTTTTTATATTTAAAAATATTAGTAGCTCAATTCTGACCTCCGACAGTAGTAACGAAAAGTCATTTGAATGTTTTTTGAATGTTTTCCACAAGACCGGCAGTCATTGTTGAGCTACGAAGCAAGTCGATTGTCAAAAGTGATAGAAGTGTCGAAAGTTACTAGCGATAATAAAAGTGATTGTGACGAACAACGGTGCTTTTTATATTCCCGATTTGAAGTATTTTACAAGTCAGAAGCCGGGATAACACCAAGGATTTTTGGTAAATTTCTACCACCCTGGTGTGATCATACGTCCACTATAAGGTATGTTAATAAGTAATTTGATTATTTAATGTGATTTTATGTATGCTATCTTTATAGAAAATGTGGTATCATAGTGTGATTATTCAATGCGATTATATTTCTGTAATTTTATAGAAAGTGATTTAACACAAAAAAATATATATATATATATACCCGTTGATATTACAATAAAAGGCGGGTTGGGTTATTAATATGTTGTACAATTGTTCAATGTACACCAATCCATCCATTAGTTTCGATATTTTCTATGAAATTCACAATTTATTTTCCTACCCTCACATATTATTTTGTTCTGAATATCATAATGGCTACTAGTGGCAATGTTTTAATATGCCAAATACCAGTAAATTAGTTAACCATGTTTATTTTTGCGTTTTCGTATAATTTAATTTTAACTAAAAGACAAATATCATATAGATAAAATAATATGTTCTTTGCCGATGTCTGCTTAGTTACTTCGTTAAAATAAAATAAATAAAGTTTCGAGTTAAATTGACAATTCTCTTTATTACGTTATTTAAATATGTATTTACTTAACAGTTAGTAGCATGTTTGTACGAAATAGATACTCGGTTGTTTTGATCATTTCAGATCATTGGACGTTGTACTGATTGTACAATTGAGCGAACATGCCTAGCGACCGGTCCGAGAGTAGACAGAGGTCCACTAGGAGGCATCTCAGTGTTGTGCTGGGAGGATCTTCGAGACGCAGTCGATCCCGGACACGTGCTCAGCGCTCGAGGCAGAGTCATCGCTCGTCAGCAGCTCTACGCGCCGATAGGCGTGCCTCCGAGCAGCGCAGATCCAGAAGATCACCTCCGCGGGTTGAGTCACAGGCAAGAAGTCGAAGCAGGTCAGTCGTAACACCTCCATTGCAGCGCCACACTTCACGTGCGTCACCAACTGATGCACAGCGACATGAACCGTCGAATAGATTTATAGATCGTGAACGTAGTAGGCAGAGGCGTCACAGATTGCAAACTCCGCATAGACAAGACGTTGATAGATCGCGTAGTCCAGTCCAGCCGAGTATAATTAATCAAAGAGTTACATCTGCTATGACGCTGCAGCCTCCTACTATCGATGCTGTTAATAACGAATTACTCAAATGTATCAAAGAGTCTTTGCAATCTATTTCAGCCATAAATCCACAGAGTAAAGATAGATTCACCAATAATAACGTAGTTCCTGAGTTTGATCCTAAATCAAAAAACCAAACAATTGTTACGTGGCTCACTAAAGTAAAGGAATGCTCTGAGATCTATGGCTGGGATAGTAAACAGACAGCTCATTACGCTCTACCAAAGCTAGTCGGTACTGCCAAAAAGTGGTATGAAGGACAGCCCTCAATATTGCTTACATGGGAGGAATGGGTCGAAAAACTTAAGTGTGCTTTTCCTTCGTACGAAAATTATGGTCATTTGCTTACAGAAATGTTAGCAAAAAGGGCAAAGTTTGGGGACGATTTAGAAGAGTATTATTATGAAAAGTTAATTGCTTTGAATAGATGTGGTATAGTAGGTAGGAACGCAATTGACTGTATTGTGTATGGAATAGAAGATAGGACAGTTCGGTACGGAGCAGAGGCGGTCGGTTTTGAGGATGCTGATAAATTATTAGGCTATCTGAGAGGTGTCAAACACGAGCGATTAGATAAGTTCAGTAAGAAACCGCTACGCCCTGTTACTGAAACATCGCGTAAACCGGTAAGAAGTGATTTGGGTAGAGTCTTGAAATGTTTTAATTGTCATGAAACGGGTCATATTGTGACAGGATGTAAGAAACCTATCGTTAAGTGCCAAAAATGTAAACGCATTGGCCATGATGATCCTGAATGCAACAGGAATGTGTGGGTAGATAAAATGGAAGTTAAGGCATTATGACTAGATAATAACACTGACCAAGGAGTAGATGACAAATTTATCAAGGATGTCAACGTTAATAATGTACAACTTACAGGTTACGTAGATTTTGGTAGTCAGTGTACATTGATAAAAGAATCTGTTATGATAGCAATCATACCGCGAGAAAAATGGCACGTTAATGATTTGCCATCGCTTAAAGGGTTCGGCAATACTTACGTTCGAGCATTGGGTAAAACTACGATTTCATTAATGGTGGATAATGCTAAAATACAAGTTGAGGTAGTTGTGGTTCCTGATAATTACCTGAGCTATGATTTACTTATTGGACAGACTGCTACAGAGCAACCTCATATATGGGTATTTAAATCTGATAAGAATCTGGTGATTACTGACAAACGAAAAAAGGACGATACACGATTGGTTTTAAAATCTCTTAAAACCGTAAAGGCTGAAGGTTGTGTTTCTGTAAGGGTATTTACTGATACAAATTTTAATGGAGTTGTTTTCGTTGAAAATGGTCATCGTTTTAACTACAGTGTTGAAATTGGCAAATATAATATCAAAAACGGTATTGGTCATTTAACTGTTCTAAATCATGATAATAGGTCAATACAATTTAAAGAGGGCCAAGTCTTAGCTCGTGCTTGCGTTTTTAACAATGACATTAAAGACATTAATAGGATACAAGAGGTTCAAAACTATACCAGTAAACCTCCGCTTATATTGGATGACCTTAATATTCATGGTAATTTAGACAGCAATCAGAAACTTCAATTATTTAAGATACTGAACGAGTATCGCGATTGTTTTGCCAAAGACATGTCAGAATTAGGTCAGACAACTGTTGCAGAAATGAATATTCAGCTAAGAGATACAGAACCAGTCGTTTATCGACCATATAGGTTGAGCCATTCGGAACGGGAAGAAGTTAGAATTATGGTAGAAGAACTCTTGAGACAGGATATAATAAGGGAGTCTCAATCTCCATACGCAAGTCCCGTTTTATTAGTGAAAAAGAAAACGGGCGATAAGCGACTTTGTGTTGATTATCGCGCCCTGAATAGGAAAACGGTTAAACAACACTACCCGTTGCCTCAAATTGATCGTTTGGCTGGAAATAAATATTTTTGTGCTTTAGACTTAGCGTCAGGCTATTACCAAATTCCATTGTCTGAAGAAAGTAGAAGCTTAAGCTCATTTGTGACGCCTGATGGACAGTTTGAATTTAATAGAATGCCATTCGGGCTGGCTAACGCTCCAGCTGTTTTTCAGCGAACAATCAATTTGGTCTTAGGCAATTTACGCTATAATATGGCGTTAGCGTATATGGACGATGTCTTGATACCGAGTAGGTCATTTGAAGAAGGTATCGAAAGATTGCGGATGATACTTCAAAAGTTTAGGGAGGCAGGGCTAACGCTAAAACCACAAAAATGCTACTTCTTCCAAAGTCACGTGGACTACCTAGGTTTTGAAGTTTCCAGCGAGGGTGTGAGGCCGGGTATTAAGAAAATAGAATCTGTCGAAAACTTTCCTAAGCCCAAAGACGTACATAATGTCCGTCAGTTTATCGGCCTCGCTAGTTTTTTTCGCCGTTTTATCAGGGGTTTCGGTGAAATAGCACGACCTCTTACGAGATTACTAAAGAAAAACTCTGTTTGGGTTTGGTCACAAGAACAAGAAGAAGCGTTTGATAAATTGAAAATAGCACTAGTTTCGAGACCAGTACTAGCATTGTATGATCCAAAACTTGATACACAAATACACACGGATGCCAGCAAACACGGCATAGGCAGCGTTCTACTACAAAAACAAGTCGATGGATTTTTTAAACCAGTAGCTTATTACAGTAGACAGACTTCTCCTGAAGAATCCCATTTTTCATCATATGAGTTGGAGACTCTTGCAGTCATTGCCGCGCTCGTAAAGTTTAGAACGTACGTACTTGGGTTAAACTTCACCATTGTGACTGACTGTAACTCCCTTAGAGCAACGTTTTTGAAACGAGATATGATACCAAGAGTCGCGCGATGGTGGAGTTTGATTCAGGAATATGACTGTAACGTGGTATATAAATCTGGCAAAGGCATGATCCACGTTGATGCGCTGAGTAGGAATCCAACGAAGGATGAAGCAGGAATAGTTCAGGCTATTGATACTTTAGATATTATGACGATAACGGATGACTGGTTAACAGCAGTACAATTGGAGGATTCTGAAATACAAAGAATTAAGAAAATACTTTCTGATAAGGAATTCGATGACTTGGTAGAGATACGTAAAAATTTTGTCCTTAAGCGCGAAAGGGTGTATAAACTAACTGATGGAGGATTAAGATGGGTGGTGCCGAAAAGTTGTAGTTGGCAGATACTTCAAAAAAATCACGATGAAATAGGTCATTTTGCATTTGAAAAGACATTAGACAGGATAAGACAACATTATTGGTTTCCTCGCATGCGGAAATTTATCAAAAAGTATGTGAACTCTTGTTTAGAATGCGCTCACAATAAATTACCAGCGGGCAAAAAACAGGGTTTTTTGCATCCTATACCTAAAGATACTACGCCCTTTCACACTATTCATGTTGATCATGTTGGTCCATTTGTTAAATCAAAAAGAAAGAATTCTTACATTTTGGTGATTGTTGAGTCGTTCACAAAATTCATTGTTTTAAAGGCGGTTAAAAATACAAAGTCCACCACCACCATCACTGTTCTTAGGGACTACTTTGGGATGTTTGGTTTACCGAAACGACTAATAAGCGATAGAGGCACATCATTTACAAGTCTGAAATTTAAAAGTTTTATTAGTGAAGTAGGAGTTCAACATATAAAAAATGCAGTCGCTTCACCTAGAGCAAATGGCCAGGTGGAGCGGTATAATCGGACAATTTTGGATTCTTTAGCTTCCCAAAACCATGGTAATGATGAAAGACTTTGGGATGATCGACTATTACAGGTACAATGGGGACTAAATAATACTATTAATAAAGGGACAGGTAAAACCCCCTCTGAGGTTTTATTTGGATTAAGGCTTACAGGAGTCAATGAAGGTAGCTTGGTTTCGGAAATAGATGACGATATAGCGGTAAACACTCCAGACAAAAATGAAGTAAGCATCGGTTTCGATAGGTTAAGACAGATTAGGAATGAGGTAGAAGAACACACGAAAAGGTCACAGGAAAAACAGAAGGAGAGATTTGATAAACTAAGAAAAAAACCACTAGAGTTTAAAGTTGGGGACTTGGTGAGAGTTGAAAGAGCAACTCATACTGTAGGTAAAAGTAGAAAATTACTACCGAAATGTTCAGGGCCATATAGAATAACCAAAATTTTGGATCACGATAGGTACGAGGTAGAAGATACACCTATTACAAAAAAAAGTACATCTAAGTATAAGGGTGTATTTTCTATCGACAAAATACATCCTTGGCTTTGTTTTGATAACAGAAGTAGTGAGTCGTCTACTAGCGAGAGTAATGATGATTAATTAATGTATGTTGTAATTTGGATGATTATTATGTCTAATTGTGTAACATTTATGTATAGTTTTTAAGAAATAGCAGAATAATTAAGTGCCTTATTATGAAGGGGCGAATTACAAATTTATAGTAAAAGTATATGAAAATTTAATTTGTTTGTTTGTTTGTATTTGTGTAACGACTGATTTTTGTAAAATACATTTATTAAGAACAATTAATGAGTTTACATGAGTCAAAATGTACATATTTATTAACCTACACTGCTATGAGCGTAAGTGTAGACTACTTGAAGTGCAATGTGCACATATTGATGTTAAACTGCTATGAGCGAACATAATCTTTGAAGTGCAATGTGCACATATTGATTTCAAACTGCTATGAGCGAACATTACATTGAGGTGCTATGTGCACACAACAGTAGAAACCGCTATGAGCGAAAAATACTTTTGAAGTGCAAAGTGCACAAGATAATATTAGCCGCTATGAGCGAACATAATATTAAGGTGCTATGTGCACGCAAGTATGGATTGTACACAACTTTCAAGTGCAAAGTGCACAAAAACTGAAAAGATTTAATTGTATCGTGTAATTCTAGATTTAAAAAAAAATACAAGATTACAATATTAATAATTTTATGAATAAAGTATGTACTTCAATTCAAATTTATATAACCTTTTCTTAATGTATGCCGTTCGCGGGGTCGCGAATGTTATCAGGATGGACGAATTGTTAGCTTTGTGAAATTCATGGCTTAATTTAAAAGAAATATTGCGCATTTATTAATTATTTTTACCTCAGTGATTAAATATGAGTTATGAATTTTACTAAAACTAATCAATTATTACGGAAGTTAGTATAAAATAAAATATGAATTACTGTTCAAACCTACCATAAAATATATTGATTTTAACTAGATTATTTTGAATGTTTAGATTTATTGTAATATTGTTTTAGTTTTTATATTTAAAAATATTAGTAGCTCAATTCTGACCTCCGACAGTAGTAACGAAAAGTCATTTGAATGTTTTTTGAATGTTTTCCACAAGACCGGCAGTCATTGTTGAGCTACGAAGCAAGTCGATTGTCAAAAGTGATAGAAGTGTCGAAAGTTACTAGCGATAATAAAAGTGATTGTGACGAACAACGGTGCTTTTTATATTCCCGATTTGAAGTATTTTACATAACTTATACAGGGTGCGTAATATTTGAAGTATTACTGTTAGCCAAAAAAGCGGATTGTTTTAGATGTATAAATTTAAGGTATCCAATGTTAACGTTGTTTTCCTTCGCTGAATAAATGTTTAGCAATATATTGTTTGTTCACCACAAGAATAATAAGTACGAGTCTGTCAAAGAAAATTAGAGTCTATACCCTGCGAATAACGTTGTGCTATATTTCACAAATATTCTTGAAAATAATACTACCTCAATTATTCGAAACAATTGGGACTGAGTAGTCTCAGTCCCATGTTTTTTAAGTAAACTTAGAGATCTCGTATCCTTTGATCAATAGATAATAATATTAAAACAAAGCGTCGTATATATAATTTTTAAATTTTATTAGTATATTGTATACACATGTATAAACAGGAAAGTCTAGAGGTCAGTTGATCCAACCGTCTTATCAGAAGAACAATGAACGGTAAATAGTGCTTCTAGTGTAATATAGATAATCTACGAAGCTCATTAGTTGGACACTAATTGCTTATTTGTAGACTAGAAGAGTTACACAGTCCCTAATGACACTTAAAACGCCACATCTTTAGTTACAATAGTTAAATCTATACAATATGGAAGCCATAGAAGTATAAATGACTAGTTGACCCGCCCGGCGTCGCCCGGGTAAACAAAAGCTTACACATAAACGCTTTCACACTCACAGCCCCACTCTAAAAGTACTATGAGTTGTGTCGTGGGGCCGTAAACAATTAACACCACACACACAACATTCACGTCATACCCAGAACCAGAAACATAAACTTCCCGTGGGGAAAAAACTTTTGTTATTGTGTTCCCACCGAGATTCGAATCGAGTAGATAATTCAAAGTTCAAAAGATGACCTGCCCGGCGTCGCCCGGTTAAAAAATATACAAATAAACACTTCCACATTCACAGCCCCACACTAAGTTCAATGACTTGTATCGGGGGGCCGTAAACATCCAAGATTCACAAAGCATTCACAACATACTCAAAACCAGGAACACAAATTTCCCGTGGAAAGAAATCCGCTGCTTTGAAGGCGAACGGGCACCCATCTACGCCAGCGAGCAGTTCAACGTTCAGGAACGACCCGCCCGGCGTCGGCCGGGTAGTAAATATTAAAAAACATACCCATAAACGCTTTCACATTCACAACCCCACACTAAGTTCAATGACTTGTATCGTGGGGCTGTAAACATCCAAGATTTACACAACATTGACAACATACTCAAAACCAGAAACACAAATTCCCGTGGAAAAACACCTGTGTCCCCACCGGGAATCAAACCCGGTGCTTTAAAGGCAAACGCCCACCAGCGGACACACTACTCCAGCGGATAGTTCAAAGTTCAATGATAAGTTATAACCGACTAAACAAAAAAAAAACAGTCGAATTTATATCCTGCATCTTATGTAAGTCGGTTCAAAACATAGAAGTATGCCGGATTACGCAGTAACTGTTACATTCTGTGATCTACCGTTTTCACCCTCAAATAAACTTAACGATTTTTCCTAGACTATAGGTCCAAATTATATGCAGTGAAGAGCAAATTGCATCTACGTGAACTACGTAAGCCGATGAAATAGGTTTTTTTGATAAGGATTAATATTAAATACTTAAAAAAAGGCAACGAAATAGATGCCGCTATTTTTATGTGCAGGAATACGTAGTACGTGTCGATAAATTTCTGACCCGTCCCGTTCACGGGAGGACTACCGTGAAACTAATTTCACGATTTCTCATAGACTATTTATCCAAATCACATGCAGTAAAAAGCAAATTGTATCTACATGAACTACGTAAGACGATGAAATAGTTTATTTTGATAAGGATTAATACTGAATTCCTTAAAAAGCCAACTAAACATAGGCCGCTTTTTTTTTCAGATTTTTAACAAAGAAAAGTATTTTTTCTGAGCTATATGCTGAGTTAGATATATGCTGTCGCGGACATTTTTTGTAAAACTCATGAAGGCCAACATTTTTGCCATACATTGTATTCACCTATGTCTAACTGTTTAGTCAGCGTACGCCGATAAAGCGTAAAGTTAGCAAATTTTTCTCCGACTTGTCTTACGAATATTATTATTTCGAACTGATAACTAACTTCTATCCCAACAAAACATAGCCTATGACACTCACTGATAGTGTAGCTATCTATTAGTGAAAGAATTTTTGGAATCGGATCAGTAGTTTCAGAGATTACCTTTTACATACAAACAAACAAACTTTACCTCTTTATAATATTATTATATATTATATTATTATATATTATATTATTATATTAGTATAGATTGATATATAGCGGGCATTGGCTCCTGTTGTGTTCCTCCTGTAGTGCTCAGATACACAAAAGTTCGGATAATTGAATCATACATAACAAACCACGTTTTAGTAGCATCGTCCAGTTTTTTATCTTTCGCTTTTCTCTTTTCTCTTCTTCACTCCATCACCACTATCCATCGTAGACGCAAATGTTGTAAAAGCCTTTAAATCTTTTTAGCCTACTTCAAAATAACGAAAAGATTCTCAATTCAACTGTTTTTTAAAGTGTGTTACTTTAGCACGTTTTTTAACCGATTTAGATTATTATTTTTTTGATTGCTGGTGCTTCTCGTGTGGTTTAATTTGATTTGATTGAGATCTGTTTTTAAGTTATCCTCAATAATACTTATTTAATTCATTAAAAAATTTAACACAGGCCTATTATTTTGATGTATTTGCGGTATGCCACCATCTGTTATGAATTTTTTTTTTTAATTTATTTAATAAAAATTTTACTTTCAGTTTATAGCAGGTACAGTAGCATTCAACCAAAAGAGGTTTATGTTGGTACAGTCATTAGCACAGATTCACTCTGTTTAGCAGTTACTACGTTTTAATCTAATTTTTAACTAAAATTAACATACACAATAAACATACAAGTAACCAGATAATTTTGATAGAAATTTTCTTGGCCATCGTCATAAGCACTCATTCAATCCGCCGCCCGCCGCGGGACGCAGGTAGATAGATACCTACAGTGGGTATTGTTGTGAGTTCTAAACGCAGGCACGAGCAGCTAACTGGTCTGCTTGCAAATGTAAACAACTTAGTCATTATAATGGGTGTTTTAATACTCTTATTTAATTTGATTTTTTTTTTTTAATTGGTTAGATATGCAAAGTAATTTTATATTCTTAATTTAAGCTTTAACGTTCTAGTGTTATTGTTGATATTTTTTTAATATAATAATAATATGTTTATTCACAACAACAAAGTAGCTTAAATTAACTTCCATCTTAAATAAAAGAAACAATAAAACGAATTAAATACTAAATATTAACTAAATTCAACTTATAGAGACCTAGAGCACATTCTGTGATAACACTATCTTTTAAGGCAGTCGTTTCCAAACTAAGTAATACTTGTATTTCGGACAATGGCTGCCTCTCCAGATCGCTAGTCACAGAATACAAATAACGTATGTAGTATAGTTAAAAAAAAAGGTAGTATAAATGATTAATCAGGATGAATCAGGTTAAGTATATCAATAAAGCGGTGAAGTCGGTTTTTTAAGCTTTGCTTGCGTTTGAATTATTAAATCGGTGATTATTGCTTTTTCGACACCAACAGGAGCCAATTCCCGCTATATATCGATCTTTTTTTTTTTTTTTTTAATATATTTATACTTTTATTGTTTCCATACTGTATAGATTTACCTATTGTAACTAAAGATGTGGCGTTTTAAGTGTCATTAGGGACTGTGTAACTCTTCAAGTTTACAAACAAGCAATTAGTGTCCAACTAATGAGCTTCGTAGATTTCCTATATTACACTAGAAGCACTATTTTCCGTTCATTGTTCTTCTGATAAGCCGGTTGGATCAACTGACCTCTTGACTTTCCTGTTTATACATGTATATATACAATATACTAATAAAATTTAAAAACAATGTATACGACGTTTTGTTTTAATATTATTATTGATCTAAGGAAACGAGATCTCTAAGTTTACTTAAAAAACATTAATAAAAAAATGCACCACCGAGTTTCTTGCCAGGTTCTGCTCAAGATAGCTGTAATTTTGCGAATCTGGCAGTAGAGTCATTAACTTTCATGAGTGCCTCTTTGTGGCCTATGTGAATAAACAATTTTGACTTGAGTTGTTCAGCACTTTGTCGGTCCGTCCGTCTGTCAAAGTCAATTAGGATCTATACAATACAAGCGAATAACTTCAAATTCTCAGAGAATGTGTAAAACTATAGCCCAAAGTAAAAAAACTATGATAATTCAATAATGATAGTGCAACTATGTTCGATGGCTTGTATGACAGAAACATTTACATCACACACACACACACAGAGTGTCAAATAGAACCAGAAACAAATTTAACTTGGAGAGAAAACTACAAATTAGATCTTTATAAAATTTCAATGGGACCACATGAAAAGCACCAGCTGTCAAATAAAAAAATGATCATCAAAATCGGCTCACAACGAAAGAAGTTAACTTTGATGATGAGATGAGGTAACTTTTGAAGTCGGTTAAAAACGAGAACATCGTCAATGTAATCATAATACGCATTATTGACGATATTTCAAGAACTACTGATCGGATCTTGATCAAATTTAAATGGGACCAATTGGAAAGCAACATCTTTCAAACTAAAAAAAGATTTCGTAATCGGTTCACGTGGAAAGAAGTTATGAGGTAACAAACAAAAAAAATACAATCGACTTGAGTATAATATCCTCCATTTTCGTGAATTCGGTAAAAAAAAATAATTAAATGTTTTTTTTAATTTCTTTCATCTGTAGAGTAGTAGTATGAGTAGAATGCGCTGCTTAGAAGGCGGACGTGCAATTATTATGTTATTGTGTAATCAAAAAAGAAATGACATCATCATATTATCATTTCTTTTATTCTATTATAGTATTCACTGTCGTCATTATCATTAGAACACACAAGTCATAATATTCGAACTCATTAATTAAATACAATATTTATAGATACTTAAATGAGTTCCATATATAAGTACTTAGTATATTAGGCAGTAATATTATATTATTGTTATATGCTTTGCTAGAATATTCAATTTTAATTCCATTATTGTGGGGCTGTGAGTGTGAATGCGTTTGTTTGTTTATGAGTGGTCGAGAGTCAAGCAGTGGTCAAAAGCTGTACATCATTCCGAGTCTAGACTAAGCATGATTTTATGGTGTTATATCCGAGATTAGGCCGTATTGTTAAATTTGGTCGAGTCAAATAAAATACCTACTGTTTTCCCGCAAGCGCTACGCATGGGAGGATGATGTGTTTGTTTGTTTATGTATTAATGTTTGTTCCTTTGTGACATTCTAGAAACCAAACGTAAATGGATTTTGGCCTTCAATACAAGAATACTCTACTGGTCTCGATCCCGTGTTGTCTCTCTCCAGATGATAGCTTGGAGTTCCCGCAATGTCCCTTATTATTAAGTTTCCCATAAGCTATGATATTTATAGTATATCATCATCATCATCAGCCTGTTATAGCTCACTGCTGGGCATAGGCCTCCCTTTGGTTTTGCCATTCGCCTCTGTTTCTCGCCACTCGCGTCCACGTATTGCCTGCTATCTTCTTGATGTCATCGGCCCATCTCGATTTTGGTCGACCTGGACATCTCAGACCAAGCTTGAATACCACTCCGTAATTTCCTTACACCACCTGCCATGATCGCGTCTTGCCGTCCTGCCTGATTCCATTTGAGTTCCGCCTCCCTTTTTCCGACGTCTCTAACCTTAGTTGGGTTTTGGATACAGTCATAGTATATAGTTTAAATCCACACTACTCATTGGTTTTTTTTATGAATTTCAGGAGCAGTACTAGTATCGCCCTTGACCAGGAGTTTAAAAACAGCGGTAATATCCTTCGTACAAAGGCACAAGGGTAGCACTCCCACCACGATATTCACAGGAGTCCACGCTGGTTTCTCGAAGGGAGACTATTCTTCTGTAGAAGGTAACTGTGTACCCTCAATTATAATATTATTAATCCGAAAGTTTGAGGGAAAATTTGTAAGTATGTAAGTATGATTGTTTTCTCTTTACTCTGTAACAGCTTAACTGATATAATATATGAATGAAATTTGGAAAGTACATAGCTTAGGTATACCTACGATTGACACATAGGCTACATCGTCATCATATTATATAATTACTAGTCGTGCCCCGCGACTTCGCCCGCTATTAGCAAGTTAAAAAGTAGCCTATGTGTTAAACCTAGGTATAATCTACTTACATTCCAAATTTCATCTAAATCCGTTCAGCCGTTTTAGCGTGAAGAGGGAACAAACATACTTACACACTTACACACAAACTTTCTGATTTATAATATTAGTAGGATACGAGTTCAAAAACGAATAACCGACTTCAATCGCAAATACCTACGAAACTCTTCATCAGATCTTGATCAAATTATAATGGGACCAAATAGAACGTATTCCTTTCGACAAAACAATAAATATCCTACTAATATTATAAATCCGAAAGTTTGTGTGTAAGTGTGTAAGTGTGTCATATGTTTGTTCCCTCTTCATGCTTTAACGGCTGAACGGACTTGGATTAAATTTGGAATATACATAGATTATACCTAGGATTAACACATAGGCTACTTTTTAACTTGATAATAGCGGGCGAAGCCGCGGGGCACGGCTAGTATGTCTATAAAGATATGTCTAGAACCTTATTTGAAGTCAGTTAATAAACGCGGGCAGTCTTTTTTTACTATAGTTTATAACAACTAAAAAGCATGACTCAAGAAGAATCTACATTTCTACCATCAGGCGAGTGACTTGCTCGTGTCGTATCTCGATTAGAATATATTATAAAATTAAAATACATAGCGATAATATATGCCTTTGTCAGTAAACATATTATTTAAATAAAACAATCGGTAAACAAATACCAAACTGAACATTGTTTTGAGTATGTTTATTTTCTAGGGGTGCCATTGCTCCGGTTGTCAGTATCTTGGGCTCCAGGAGAACCGGACAACTACGAAAATGCCGAAAGCTGCCTCGCGATGTTTACTGACACCAAGGGGAGCATGTCTGATGTGAAATGCGGAGACGTGCTACCTTACGTCTGCTATAAGAAGGAAACACACTTGACTTTCACTGGTTGTGGAACTACTGACCCAGGTACTAGAATTTAAGTCAGAGTAATATTTTTCTTTTGAATCATTGATGGATGCTCGTATTTAACCAACTTCACATAAAAGGAGGAGGTTCTCTATTCGACTAAAAAAATATAAATTTAAAAACAAATGAAAAAAATGCACCGCCAAGTTTTTTTGTATAAAAATATTGCGTAAGATTAGTTTGTCTGCCCGTTGGCTAAGTTTTTAGTATCGGGTTCGATTCCCGGTAGAAACAAAAGTTTTCTGTTTCTATGTAATGTTGTAATGTTTTCTGAAACGTTGTATGTGTTCCTGTGTTATTGTAATGTTACCTGCACCCACGACACAAGTCATCGAACTTACCTTGGGGCTGTGAGTGTGAAAGCGTTTATGTTTATTTATTGTTTGTTATAGTCGAATGTTAAGGACACCAATGTTGACTACTTTGAAACAGTTTTGGTTGTCAATAAAAAAAAATATATGTAGGTACTCTAACACAATTTGTAATTCTTACCTTTTTTGATCTTAGAATACATTCTGGACCCTAGAACTGGGAGCTGCTACAAGTTCCACAAGAGAGGTCTCACATGGGCGCAGGCTTACATGACATGCATGGCAGAGGGAGGGTACCTGGTCATCATCAACAGTGACCTGGAGGCAACGGTGGTAAAAGAGATATACGAGAAGCACCCCGATAACACGATCCGCTCTACAGACCCCGGGATATTAGCTGCTGGGTTCCATGATTGGGGACAACATGGAACTTACATGACTATTCATGGTATGTATGATTTGACACTTTTCAGCTGGAAGCTCTACAGCATACTTGTTCCCTAGAAATGGATGTGATTATCACTCCTATGCTGGTCTTGAGGATGCTTATACCCTCGGGTAGAGTATATTCCTTTCTATGCATACTCATATCGACATAAAAAGAAAGGCAGTTATATATAGGAAATTTGGCAACTGTTACAAAACGCCCCCGGCGAGAGTTTCGGGCCCTGTGAAGATAAAATGTATTTCGCCTAAAACGCGTTGCTATGCAGTGGCAGTAGCACTAGCCGAGGCGCGCGTACAGGGCGTGCGTACAGGGTGCGCGGCAAGCGCGCGCCTGGGGCGTTTTTTATATCAAGTCCCTAATATAAATAAGGGTGGCGTTCGAGTATACAACCCGTTTGAGCTGGATTTATTCATGGTCTCTATTTCAACCACGTATATATGGAAAAGGATTAAATATTAACTTGAATGTTAACTTCAACGCAGGTTTAAAACAAAGTACATAAACTATGTTAAATCTGAGTTCATCAATACAATTTTTAGATGGACTAAAAAATGCCGGTATATACGAAATGTTATGAATATATATTCATAACATTTTATCAGCACATAGCATAAGCATAGAAAACTTTGTCTTAAGTCATGTTTATTAAAGTTTCTCTCTTGAGAAATTTATACTTCTGGTTCTGGGAGTAGTTGTGTGCAAAATGAATGTTTCCGGCACTCATGACACAAGTCTTTGAACTTAGTAAAGGCCAGTGAGTGTGAAACCGTCACTACCTAGAATACTAACGCATAGTCCTTAAGACAGGCATCCATGCTTCTTCGCCTCCCAGTACAACATAAAGGTCTTATTTATTTTATACTAAGCCCGCGTGAGTCCCGGACCAGCCAGAATTCGGGGTTAAAAAGTAGCCTATGTCCTTTCTCAGGGTCTAAACTATCTGTGTACCAAATTTCGTTTAAATCGGTTCAGTAGTTTTAGCATGAAAGCGTAACAGACAGACAGACAGAGTTACTTTCGCATTTATAATATTACTAAGGATATGTCAACTTTCGTGATTCGCAGGCGAGACTCTTGATCACGCTGGTTACCAGAAATGGGCTGACAACCAGCCTGACAACGCCACCAGGGCCAGGACTGGTGATGATGGGGAGTACTGTGGAAGCGTGTTCAGACCAGCAGTCCTCAATGATGTGTGGTGCAACGTACCTGTGCCGTTTATATGTGAAAAAAGTCGTGATAGCCTCCTCAAATCGTAGAGATTTACTTGCCATTTTTCATCCTGTTTAACTTTGTTTTTGCTATATATTTGAGCAAATGTGTAAGTTGAATTGTGAATTAAGAGTACTATTTACTTAATAAATATATTTTTTGAGTCTTTCTTGCTTAATATTATAAGAGTTTATTCCATCTTCATGCTTACTAAATTTGCTGCCGCTTACACCTTTTTTTTTATAACTGACTAAGTCAACGTATGACCACAATCACACCTGATCGAAAATGACGATGTTAGTAGTCTAACGTGAAGATCTCTTGCTTAAACCTCTCACTAAATCTTCGCTAAATCTTTCAGTGGCAATCCGGCCATAATTCGTCATCTGTGTTTGTTGTCTAGAGCCAAGGCTCTATGTCGAACGACATGTCAATTGTATATGAACTAAGATAAAATCATGCTTATTTACGAAAAAAATTAAGGATTCATGAAGAATAGTGTTTTCCCTAATTAAAATTAGATTTGTTTATTAATCGTAAACATAGATATACATGCTGCTTGCAGGTCTCAATTAAGATAGTATTGTGTGCTATGATTCGTCCCACAAAGCCCCACAGGGTATACAATAATTCAAGTAGTATAGAAAATGTATTCATAAAAATGTCTTGAATTATATTTTTTTTAAATTCTCATTCTCGATAAGAAAGCACTTGATCACAATCTCACCTGATGGAAATTAAAAATTATAATTACTACCGCAAATTTCATCAAAAAGTCCGCAATAGTATAAGTTACAGTGGCTATATCAACAAAATTGAAATATTATATAAATTTAAATAAAATTATAAATATAAAGATTCAAAAAGTCCTTGAATCAATAATAAGAAAGAAATTTGTAAGTGTTTTCAATGAGAAATGTGTTTAACTTGTTATTGAATGCAGTTCTTTATTAATTATAGATTGAGGTAACTTTTTACATATTATAGGAGTCATTCCAAACATACCTACTCTGAACAGCATCTGCATAAATTCATCAGTCCTTTGCACTCGTAGGTACATTCTCAATTTCAGCTTGGCGCAATTTCTTCAAAATCACAACTTGTAGAGCACCACAGTTTTATTCTTGCCTATAAGTTATCTCACATTCGGATGGTTGTGACATTGCACTGAGCTTGCAATTTGCATTTTGATAAGTCTACGTTCCCTCGCGAGTAGTCGTGGAAGCGACGTGATAGTTATGCATTCGGAATATGAGAATATAAGTAGTATGGCTTCGTGCAGCGCGTACATTAATATCACAGTTTAAACTCTTGGATTCGATATTTAATCGGCGTCGTAGATTATAGAGTCGTATTTAGAATGAATAATTTAAGAACGAGTTTAAGGAAGAAGGAGGTTAAGAACGGGTAAACGTTTATTTTTAAATACTTTAATGCGGTTTATACGCGTTACGAATGCACCAGATTTATTTGTAGGTCAGGTATTACTTTATTACCCGACTGCGCGACGCAAAGGGCGGCAATATCCAATATGTGTATTTTCAATGCTTGTAATAAAGCTGTGATAAATGTTTATTTAATCGTAAAAACAAATTTAATGGTAAAAAATTCTTCACCTTTATTTGTAAGGAATTTTGTCAGGAATCCTCAGCTTCCGACCTGGTAACCCCGTATACAGACATAGGTGAACGAGTTTTTGCCGCAAAAGTGAAAAATGGCGTTGTTGATTTTGTATAATTTTCCAATACCTGTGATTTTTCGAGTGTTAATGTGTAATAATGGTGGATTTTTAACCGTTAATACTTAGTAAATGTGCAAGTCATACAAAGTTGAAAAGCGTGATTTTCGCATTCGCTCCAAAACTCCAATAGAAGTTCTATTAAAGTTTCTACTACTTTACTAGGGCATGACTTGACTGAAATCGAGTACACATTGAGTCAAGTAGACAGTCATAGTCTGACTTTGACTGTGACTTGTGACTAAGACTTTTATGATGATAAATAGAAATTGTTAATATTTGTTTAATATTTCGACTGAAGGTCTATGCATCCATGGTCATGAAATAATTTAAAAAAAAACATAGGTGAACTGACAGATTTGTCAAAAGGTGACACTTTACAAGATGACGGCGTTAGTTCCGACTGTCACCGACTGCCAAGAGATTGTTGTCGCACTGTACAAGACAGTGTTGACTCATCTGCCATTAGGTCGTCTCATCATTTAATGCTTCTGGTTCTGGGTTTGATTGTGTGTGTGATATCAATGTTTCTAGCACCAATAATACAAGTCGTCGAACTTTACACTAAGTTCAAAGATTTTTATCGTGGATGAAAGCGTTTATGTTTTAGTTCACCTCATACTTTCTGAGCTATTCGATTGGTAGAAGAGGAACGCCATGAATTATTAATTGGACAATCCTTCTAACGTCTCGAATATCAATCGAGTTTGGACACACTGATGGAGAGGATACCTAATGAATATTGTATTAATATTTCAGCGAAAGAGTGGAACTCGCTGCCCGCGTCTTTGTTCCCTGAACAGTATAATCTGGCAGTCTTCAAGTCTAGAGTGAATAGGTATCTTCTATGCTTCATCTCCGGCCGCATCATCACTTTCCATCAGGTGAGATAGCGGCCAAATGCTTACCTATCTGGGATTAAAAAAAAAAGAATTCTCTGGTAGTTTCTGTGGTCGTTTTCTGTTTTGGAAATAGTTTTGTTTTCTTTAGTAAGAGCAGTTTCTTACTTGAGCGTTAATTTATCTTATCAACATCATCATCCACAGTCCTTTTAATTCCACTGCTGGATAGGCTTATCTCATATTTTGCCATTCACAACAGACTTGGTGCTAGTCTTGTTCTGGTTCGACGTGCTTGACGATCATCCTTCTTAACGGTCATCCCATCTTTTTTTATTGCATGAAAAAGGGCTTGTGCTGCTGGATCCCCGATACTGCGTTTGCATTATTTTGGCCACCACTCTGTTATCACCTTGCTCCACTTGTCGCCTCAACAGGTGGAGGTTATTTAACTCAACTGGTGATAATATCATAAGCGCTTTCACAACCACAGCCCTACACTAAGTTCGATGACTTATGTTGTGGGAACATTCACATCATACACACAATTACAACCAAAACCAGAAACACAAATTTTCCTTAGCGAGAAAGCTTGTGTTACAAATGGGAGGGCAGCATAAGGTAATAGGATATGCCGATGACTTGGCCTTGCTGGGACAAACGGCTGAGGAGGTCCAAAAATCAGCAGAAGTTCTGGAATTAGTGGCTATGAAGATGGGGCTCAAAATAAATCATAAGAAGACGGAATATCTCCAAATGAAAAGGTACAAAAACCTTCGAGAAAAACGGAAAGATTTTCGCGTTGGTGACATCACATACAAGGGCGTGGCTTCCTTCAAATACCTGGGTTGCACAGTGACTGACACGAATACTAGGTAAGAAGAAATTGACATCCGTATTCAGAGCTTCTTAAGGTGCAGTGCAGCCCTTCATAAAGTGTTGGTGTCTAAGCTTCTGAGTAGAAAAACCAAAATACGAATCTACAAGACAGTCGTAAGACCAATTTTGGTTTATGGTTGCGAGGCTTGGACATTGACTCTCAAAGAGGAAAATAAGCTTCTGATAGTGGAAAGAAAAGTCTTGCGAAAAATTCTTGGATCTACACGTACAGAGGATGGATTGTGGAGAGTCAAGAAGAATAGAGAAGTTGAAGAAATTTTTGGTGAACCAAACATCATAGGCGAGATAAAAGCCCATAGACTGCGCTGGCTTGGTCATCTAGAGAGAATGGGTGCGGATCGTAACGTCAAGAATGCGTATTTGGGAAAGCCATATGGGCGCAGACCAGTGGGTCGGCCAAGGTATCGCTGGATCGACGAACTGGAGGCGGACTTGTGTCTGCTTCAAACCCACAACTGGCAAGAAGTTGCGCAGAACCGAGACCAATGGCGTTCTCTTATCTCGGAGGCCAAGGCCCACTTTGGGTCGCTGAGCCAGCGGAGTAGAGTAGTATTAGTAATATGTTTAAGAAAACTATTTAAATGTAATAAACACATAGTAGTGTGTGCTGACCTTAATGTAAATATTTTAGAGGACTCGGCAGATCAACAAAAACTTGTGTCGCTATTTGCATCTTTTAATTTAATTTTTTTATTTAAGGAACCGACTAGAATAACCAACTCTTCAGCAACCTGCATCGATAATATTATTGTAAATTTTGAAATTAAAAATAAATGTCAAATCAGTGGTATACGATCAGACCACATGGGACAAAAGGTAACAATATCAAGAAAAAAACAATCTTTTGACTCTAATATAGAAATACGACCACTTACTGAGAACAAGTTGAGTAAACTTAACGAAAATGTCGATTTAAAACTATCCCTTACCAGTTTTCCACTTGATGACCCAAATAATGTCCACCAAATGCTGAACTCGATCATTTGTAATGAATTCAATAAAATATGCCCCAAAAAATTAATAAAAGTGAACACTAAATTACAATTTAATGATTGGGCCACTAATGGTATACGGAAAAGTAGAGATTTCATGTACGAGCTTTACTATAAAAAATCTCTTACATCTAATGAACATTTTCACAAGTATGTTACTAATTATTCGAAAATTTTTAAACGCGTTTGCATCCAGGCCAAATCCAAATTCATAAGTGATCAAGTCTCAAAATCTAATAATAAAATAAAAACGGTCTGGAATATTATTAACACAGAAACTGGTAAAAATAAAAATAGAGATTGTGATTACAGTCTAAAAATTGGAAATAGATTAATTTCTAACAAAACTGACGTAGCCAATGAATTTAATACTTTTTTTACAAAAATTCCCCTTGAAGCAACAAAATCCCTAGACTCATCTCCCGAATTAGCTGCAAAACTGTTGCAACAAAACTTCACACAAGAAATTCCAAATTTTTGTTTCCGTCACATAACGGCTAATACCATAAAAAAGGCATTCAAAAGGATAACTATAAAAAACACTGAAGATTTGTGGGGTATTTCAGTTAAAGTTATTGGTTCCATACTAGATACTATTACGCCTTACCTTGTCGTTGTATTCAATCTCTCGGTCGATCAAGGAGTATTTCCTGATCTCATGAAACACAGCAAAATTACTCCAATTTTCAAATCGGGTTGTAAACATACTCCCTCTAACTATAGACCAGTTTCTGTATTACCTGCCCTCAGTAAAATATTTGAAAAAATTATCCTAGAACAGCTACTCTCCCACTTTAATGAACATAAAATATTACATGATCACCAATTCGGATTTACTAAATGTCGATCTACAATAGATGCCGGTGCTAAGTTAGTGTCACACATTCTCGGGGCTTGGGAGGGATCGCAGGATGCAATTAGGGTATTTTGTGACCTCTCCAAAGCGTTCGACTGCGTGGACCATAAAACGCTTATTAGCAAATTAAACCATTACGGTATACGTGGGACTGCTCTTGATTTGTTAGATTCATATTTATCGGGTAGGCAACAAAAAGTAGGCGTTAATGGTGTGACATCTGACGGGTCTACAGTTAAAATTGGCGTGCCTCAAGGTTCAATATTGGGACCCTTCCTATTTTTAGTGTATATTAATGATTTACCTTATATGACAACTTCGCTAGCATTAGATATTGTCTTGTTTGCTGATGACACGTCACTTATTTTTAAAACAAATAGGAAAGACGTAGAATTAAATGAAGTAAATTATGAATTAGATCTAGTATCGAAATGGTTTGCTGCTAATAACTTATTGTTAAATGCTAGCAAAACCAAATGTATCAAGTTTTCCCTTCCTAATGTTCCTTTGGTAGATGCAAATGTTACACTTGAAAACAAAAAATTAGATCTTGTAAAGAAAACTGTTTTCTTAGGTCTGACTATGGACTCAAAACTGCAGTGGGGTCCTCATATTGATGTGCTTGCAGGTCGCTTGAGTTCCGCTGCTTTTGCGGTCCGTAAAATTAGACAGCTGACTGATGTAGCGACGGCAAGGCTGGTTTACTTTGCATATTTTCATAGTTTGATGAGTTACGGAATCTTGCTATGGGGATCTGCTGCCGATGTTGAAACTATTTTTATTCTCCAAAAGAGAGCAGTTCGTGCAATATATGATATGGGTCCACGCGAATCGCTCAGGGAATTCTTTAAAGAAACAGGCATACTTACCATGCCTTCGCTTTACATCTTTGAAAATATAATGCATGTTCGCAAAAATATTAGTAAATATAAATTAAGAAGCGACGCACATAATCTTAATACTAGATATAAGCATAAAATTACAGTGCGCGCATTTAGATTAAGCAAAACGAATAAATCTTTTATGGCAAATGGTGTTAGATTTTACAATAGAATTCCTAAAATCGTAACTGAATTACCACTGGGAAAGTTCAAATCTGTAATAAAACGGGCATTAATTAAGAAAGCCTACTATAAAACCACAGACTATATTAATGACAAGGATGCATGGAGGCAAACTGCACAGGCTCTTTCTAGCGACTACCATAATAACACCTAGGTTAAGAAACTTATGTATTAGAGATTAAGAATGTTTAAAAAAAAAAATGATTGAAAAAAATATGCGCCGCCGAGTTTCTTGCCAGGTTCTTCTCGAGATGGCTGTAATTTTGCGAATCTGGCAATAGATTCATTAACTTTCATGAGTGCCTCTTTGGGGCCCATGTGAATAAACGATTTTGATTTTGATTTTGATTTTGATTTTGGTTGTTTTAAGCATGTATTAATGTAGTAATAGATGGTGAACCAAAAATATATAAATAAAATAAAAACTAAGCTCGTTGAAATTAAAGTTGACGGTCTATCCAACCGTGTGTCAGTTTCACCCTTATGCGAATCATCCCCCTCATTTGACTTTAATCCTCGAGCTTTGTGGTTTCCTTAAATTTTCCTCTCCAAGGCGCCTGAGTGCTAAGTCAAGTGGAAATGGTTCCGTTTCACTGCCCGCAGTGCGTTTTATGGCTATTTGTGTGAGATATTTCATTATTGGAATGCACAACAATATTTTTATAGACTTGTTTACGGAACTCGTATTTTTAACTCAACTTTTCTAAGTATTCTAGACGATTTTGTATTTTCTAAGGATTGAGTTCATAAAGGCAAGCACCATTGGTCCTCTAGTGAAGTTATAATTAAACGTAAGCAAAGCTTAAAAAAACCGACTTCACCGCTTTATCTTCGGAACCTTGATCAGATTTAGAGTATTGCACACGCATTACGATAACTCAAAAACTAGAAATCAGATCTTGATCAAATTTCTATGGAATCACATGAAAAGCACCAGCTTTCAAATAAAAAAAAATCATCAAAATCGGTTTTCAACGAAAGAAGTTATAGTCTGTCAAAAACGAGAACATCGTCAATGGAATACGCATTATTGATATTTCAAGAAATACTGATCGGGTCTTGATCAAATTCCAAACATCTTTCGAAATCGGTTCACGTGGAAAGAAGTGATGAGGTAACACATAAAAAAAAAAATACAATCGACTTGAGTAACAGTCGGTAAAATTCTACGAATTTTACCGACTGCCCAAAATAGTCGAATTCAAATTTGTAATTTTAAAGAATTTTCAACCAACTTCATTAATTCATTTCACTAATTTATATATATATATATATATATATATATAAAAAAATAATTATTGAGCAAGATAAAATTATAACATAGGCAAACTAAATTCAAATTATCTTTTTCTTCCAGCTAACCTTTGTGTACTAGGTATGTTTTGTAAATATATTTGGATGTTTTTTACTCAATTACGCCAAAATGACTTTAGCTGAAATTTTGAATATTATTTACTATATACCTGAAGATAAAGTTTTTCTGGGTATTTTTCATCTTTGTATATGTGCATATAATCCGAGGTTCTATGCCGCTTTTTATGATCTATAGGCAAGCATTTGACCATTATCTCACCTGATGGAAAGTGATGATGCGGTCGAAGATGTGACATGCTTGCCTAGAAGATACCTATTCACTCTTGATTTGATGACTCCGCGATTATACCCCTCGGGGAACAATGACGCAGGCAATGAGTTGTTCAATTTGAATAAATACTTAAAAAGCAAAATGTTGGTTACATTCTAGCTTGCTTTCATAAATCTGAAAGCTGAAACGCTATTTAGTTACAACATTCATTAATTAAAACGTTGTTCCCAAAATAATTAATTTCGTGGTTCATTAAATTTTGCTACGAATAGTTACACGAGCGTGTTTATATTATAATTTTAGCGTAAAATCTGTAACAAATGTAGCTGAAAATTGTTAGAAAAATCAGCAATTATTACTAGAGCTATATATGCTAATAAATAAATAGCTAAACCAGATTAAAATGTGTTAATAATATAAGCGCTGTAATTAAAATGTGTTAGAAATATATTTTTAATATAAGCGCTGTAGTCAGCGCTTTTCAAAACATATATGGCATGTAACTTCCACTGGTTCATGTCAAAGATTTATAGTCATGTAATATACTGCATTTTTTACAGCAAAAAAATATTATTGCTTTACAGAAGACATCAATAAGTCTACTGGAACTGTCCTAAAGGGCGATTTGCAATGTGAGCATTAATTTCATTTAAATTATTTACCCGACTATTTGTCGTATCTTTTTTTTACATACCATGAAGTGTTTGCATGTAAGAGGTTGTACATTTAGCAAGTATAAGTTGTCTAGTTTGTATTAAGCATGTATCGATGTTACAATTGTTGGCAGACCTAATAAATAAATAAATAATTATAAATAAAAGAACAAACAGTTATTAAATGTCCAAGAAACTAATCAGTCACTGATGCAGATCACGTACAGCTCATGTGATAATCCTTTCGAGCAACGGGCGCCCAAGATACCGGCTGTGCCTAGTTTGGGGCCCATAGAGAATTACTACTTTTTGTACTATAATACTAACAACATGTTTTATGTCATTGGTATTATTTGTTTTACCTGATTTCTGCAATAAATATGATTATGATTATATACTAGTAGTTTGCCCCAAATTGGGATCTCGCGGTATCACTTTGCCCATCTCTTGTCTAATTGAGAAAAACTTATTTAAGTTTAGTTGCTTATAATTTTTCTTTTTAACAATTGTTTGATTTTTATATTTGTTGTTTAATAAGAATGTAACCAATATTATTAATGAAAGTTTCAGTTTTAATTATGTAGCTTGATATAGATCCGGAACCAAATAGTTGCTTCTTAAACTGGTGACTTCTATGACCTACATACATTTATTTTCCAACAGTTTTTTTTTAAAACGGTTTCGTTAACTTTTAAGTTCTTATCAACGATAACGCACAAATGCAAAAAAAAAAATAAGTTTTTGCTATATTCTGTCAGAATTATTCGCTTGTATGATTTAGATGCTAAACGCTTTTGACAGACGGACAAACGGATAGACAAAGTGCGTAACCACCCAAGTCAACTTGTGCTCTCACTTCGCTCGATCAACTAAGCTCTGAATATGGATAGACGATGGATGTAGTATTTTCTATATTACGTCACATATAGAGTCAAGGCTTCTAAAGCATTAATAACCGGCCATTATCCCTATTTTTGTAATGAAGGGATGCTTTTATACCGAAGATAACAAAGCAATGAGGTGTGTGAGAGGATAATGGGATGTCCCCGCCCGGACATTCGTCAGTGCCACGTTCACAATGCTAACTTTTGTGTGGATCGCTGCCCAAATATTTATTAGAAGGTGTTTTAGCTTTATTATCAGGCAGGAAAATTACTTTTTATAGTAAATCAAAAAGAATGGATATTAAAGAGAACTGCTGTTGGCTTAGTTGGGTGCGCGTTCGCCTTCAAAACAGGGGGTGCGACCACAAGTTTTCTCCCCACAGGAGAACAGAATTTGTGTTTCTGGTCCTGGTTGTGATTATGTGTGTGTGATGTCAATGTTTTCGGCATCTACGACACATATCATCGCACTGATAGTTTCTAATTAGTCACAAGTTTTTACTTGTGAATCCAAGTGGAGTCCAAAGAGATAGTTCAAGTGGAATGCAAGAATTTGGGGCAGCTATATAAAAAAATTAAGAGTTTTTTTGCGTCATGCTATTTCTCTCAGTTGATCACTACGAAGGCCATATTAATTATGACAGTTAATGAAGTGCAACACCGTATTTAGTGCTTGTGTACAATTAAACATTAAAATGCTGAAAACATTGGTGTTTTTAGGAGCTCTGTGCGCCTTATCCCATGGTGAGTGGATTTGAGTATTTACTTCAGTAAATCAAATTTTAATTAAATACATATAATAGAGCCCTAAAAGAACAGAGTGAATGTTTATGTACTTTTGACATGTAAGTAGAAAGTACAAGTATTTCCTAACAACATTTATAAAATATGTCCTGTTAAAGACATGATCTATAGGGACTTGATATAAGTAAAATGCGCTCGAGGCGCAAGTACAGGGGTTATATACATCAGAAATACTATTTAGTATATTTTTATGTTATTACTTGTAGTAGACTTGTGTTAGACTTGTGTATGTTATATGTATTGTGTGTATATTTTTGTTTATGTATTTATTCTATTGTTGTTATAACATGTATAGAATGTATATTATATCTTATGTATGTACGTATTTATTTTAGTATATCTATAGTAATTATTTTGTTTAGTATTAATCCATTATTATAAAGTTTGCGTTACTATGTGGTACACCCGAGTCCTAATACATTTTGCTATCTCCTCTCCATCCAAAGGTTGTCTGGAAGAGATCGCTTTAAGCGATAGGACCGCCCATTGTACTAGCCTAAGTTTGTTTTAATGTCTTTAATGTATTTTCCTCTATTTCTGGTGTACAATAAAGAGTTATCTATCTATCTATCTATCTAGACGCGTCTAAATTAAAAGTAGGATTTAGTAGGTAGCGTTTGAATTGATTAAAACTAAAAAAATACTTTTCCTAATTCCGATTATGTTTATAATTCAATTTTGTCAAAATGCAGATACGTCTTTTTTCCTTATGATGGCAGTATACAAAACGGCAGCGCGGAGTGAAGCGTCGCGGGCGTTTTGTATATCAAGCTCCGTAAAGCGCCATACATTTCACCTACATGTCATGTTTCTTGGGTACACCGGGCATACTAATATACTAATATATACATAATTTTTTTAATTTATTTTTTTACGCTCACTTTTTGTCACGTACACTTGCACGTGACTCCTGGGACAAAGCAGAACTGAGAAGACGAAGCCCAGCTGCATAACTACAAGTAATATACCGATAAATATTGATAATTCGGTCTGTCTAATTTATTCATCAACATAATGAAATGAAATACATTTATTTGGCACTAAGGATAAGATAAACAAACAACAAAAACATGAAATGGACAATAAAAAATAAAAAACAGCTTATAAAGGTAATTAGGCATAAGTAAAAAAAAAAAAAGTGCCAAAAGGGTCGTGACTCAGCATTATTGCCAATAGGCGCTGATTTTCAGTCACAACCCAGAGGTGGCGGATCTAAAACAGTAAAAATATCAAAATATATTATATATATATGTATGTATAATATCATATTACATTATTATAAATATTTAAAAATACAATAAATATACAATAAATAAATAAATAAAATAAGTCTAAATAATATAAAATATACACATACACATACACAAGTATATAAATTTACATATGTATAAATCATAATTAATTTGACCTCGTTATGCCTTTTTATTTCGGTATATACCTTAGGCCGAGGATCGGGGTAAATAGAAAACCAGCACTGTGTGCTCATGTTAATGAACACACAGTACAAGCTGTATTTACTCCGATTGCTCTATATAAAAATAAGTTAAAAGTAATATTTAACTGTACACTAACGTTGTTGAGTGCACGTTCGCCTTCTAAGCGGCGAGCATCAGGTTCGATTCCCTTAGAGAAAGCAAGATTTCTTCACAAGGGAAATTTGTGTTTCTGGTTCTGGTTGTGATTTTTATGTGTGATGTGAATGTTTCCCGCACCCACGATACAAGTCATAGACCTTTGTGGATGGCTGTGAGTCTATAAGCGTTTATTGTAGTTTGGTTTAAAGCTATGTTACTACTGATCTCATCTAGCAATTTTTGCCTTGCAGCGAAGGAATTCAGGTTTGACTATGAGTTCAACCAGCAGGCGGGAGGCTGGTTGAAGTTCCACGTGGTTCCTGCAACCTGGGACGAGGCCAGACTACGATGCCATGCAGAAGGTACTAAATGAAAAATAGATTTTCTCTGTGGCAGAATTTTAAGTTTAATCCGAAATTTAATTAGCTGAAAGTTCTTTATATAATGGTACAATTTGAAGTCTCTATCTTTAATGTAATTTTTCAGACAAGGGGAAATAATTCAAATTCAAAGCATTTATTTCAGGAAGTCATCTATATCATGATTAATTTCAAACATTACAAATAAATAATGACGTCGATTTACATAATCGAAACAGAGATGAATTTCTCCAAAACTTTCAACAACCCACTTAATAAACCAAATAAAAAAAAAAACAAAAACAGAGAAATTCATCTCTGTTTCGATTATGTCAATCGAGGTAAAATGCCTTTCTTTTAATAATGACAAAAAAAATAATGATTTTTTTTTTACGGCTTCACCTATTCGACGAGTCTGACTGTATGTTTAAATTAATCTGAAAACGAACATGAAATTGTCTATTTATAATTGATCCAGTTGGCGCAGTGGGTAAGTCTTTGCTCATTGCGCCATGGGTACTGGGTTCTATTACCGACATATCTTTCCCACATATTTGTGCATCTGGTTTTTGGTGTAATTTAAAAGCTTCCTGCATCCTGTGATTGTGAAAGCATTTGTTTGTTTTTGTTTACACTAATACATTTTGAAAAATATGGCGTTATTATTTTCATTTCAATTTTTCGAGAATAGTTGTCATGTCCATTGAACATATAATTTTATGGTTATAAACCTTCCAATAGGTGCAGTTCTAGCATCACCCCTAACAGATCAACTGAAGATATCCATCACGTCATTTGTAAAGAATAAAACAAATGTGGATCACGAAGGAGGACCAACTATATTCTCTGGAGTCCATGCAACCTTCTCCAAAGGGGACTATTCGTCTGTAGAAGGTAGTTACCATTTCATATCTATTCCATTTGTTTTATTTTTTGGGTACTTAGCATATTATACATGCTACTACAACTAGTAAGTTATTGACCGAGCGAAGCGAGATTTGTGGTTAAGCACTTTGTCCGTCCGTCTGTCAGAGCCATATAGCATATTTAACGTATATAAACTTGTATGGTACAAACATAAACTTGTATGGACATGTTATCTTGTGAGTTCTCTATCGTTTGTGCATGTTCCAGAATGGACAACGCTTGCTAATTATATAACATGTTGTTTACCTAACTAAGCTTAAGTGGTGCTTTCAATTTGTGATTCAAATAAATAAAAATAGTAAGGTTACTCATTAAGCCCAAGTGGATATCTTACGTTTTCAAATTTGTTACTCAATAAATTGAAATACTTTTCAATAATTGTAATGCATATATTTTACACACTTCCTTTCAAGACTACTGTCATAAAGTTGGCTCCCTGGGATCGTGATTGCAGATAAATCTGTGAGATTGTCTTTGCCCAAGAACGCTGCAAAATGTTCAAAATTTAGAATAAAATAAATATTTCTTTTAACATATTTTAAAACTAGTCTTGAAGTTGCTGCAGTTAAAAAGCGCGCTAAGTACGCGGCATTAGAAAATAGTTACATCTTTGTTCCCATTGCGGTTGAAACCACGGCTGTTGGGGCGCTAAGGCTAAAAGGTTAATTAAAGAGATAGGGTTTAGGTTAAGAGAGAAGGTTGGTGACCCCCGCTCCGGATCGTTCTTGGTGCAAAGGATAGCTATTGCAATCCAGCGCGGCAATGCTGCTAGCATATTGGGCACCTTTGCTCCTGGAACTATCAGGGGCGGCCTGTTTGACTAATATAATTGTAAATTGTTCAATTTATATACCTAATGTTATGACAATAAATATATTTTGATTTTTCTTGAAATTCGGTTGATTTATTACTACGGCCCTAAGTTATCCTCATATTCAGTACATTATACAGGTATATCTGAGCACGCTGTTTCTCAGATAGGTCATTCGTGACAAAAGATAACAATCACTGTTAGTCCAGTAATATGTAAGGGGCCTCCACTGCTATCTATCTGTCGCAATCCACCATGTCTGAGCACTTTATCTACGAAAATAACAAAAACCAATTCTCGCTACCCATTTGTTTGTTAACAAACAAGTAGAAAATACTAAAATGGATGGAAATACTAAATTTTGTGTGTGTGAAGAAATGTGTAAAACAAGGTGTTTCACGACCACTAGCAATATAAATGTTATCTCTGTAATTTTGCGAATATGGCAGTAGAGTCATTAACTTTCATGAGTGCCTCTTTGGGGCCCACGTCAATGAACCATTTAGATTTTTTAATTTTGATTATAATTGTGTTGACTGCTTGAGTTACTTATCTATAGAAAGCTTGTATGTAGTCAGCTACAGAAAGGGCCGTACTAGAAAAATATACATATACCAATCAAATATTCAAGTGCACGAATATTTGATTGGATTCCTTTACTTAAATATTATTATTAATATTTACTAACGGCTGGTACTCGTGGCGGTTTTTGTCGGTTTAAGTTTTTTTTTCTAGACAGTAGATGGGCATCGTACATGCCCGAAACTAGTCGGATTTCCTTGAATCCGACAAAAACCGCCGCGAGTACCAGCCGGTTAGTAAACATTAATAATGAATAACACTCGCGATAGTTTTCAAACTTAAATATTATTGACGTAAGTGTAACTCTACGAATAAACTTATTCGATTATAAAAAGTTGGCTGGCTAGCCAGTCTTTTTACCCGACTGCCAAGTAAAGTTATGTTTTTCGCTGTTGAATTCTTTTAATCCTTATATTTGTTGCAGGAGAATCACTCGAAGAAAACTACAATAAATGGAGTCCAGGTCAACCTGACAACGAGAACTGGAAAGCTAAAACTCATAAGGGTATTCTTATGTGCGGCAACATATTCAGGAATGGATTACTGGACGATAACGAATATACCTCTTGCGTTTTTATGAGAGAAGGACCCAAACAGCCTTCGTTAGGTTTGTAATAATGGTACCTGACCCAGCATCACATGAATGGACTTATCAGCTCGATAGGTATAGAAGAGGGAAACATTTTTCGTACTATAATGTGTAAAATATAAATATAAAAATTGTAAAGCCAAGGATGGATTATTGAATTAACATTTTTGACTGTATCTTCGCTTTGTTTTAATTATTTTTTTATTGTGATGTGTATTCATAAACTAGAATTATGTGATATAATTGTTGTTTTTATACCTGATAGTTAGGCATTTGGTCGTTATCTCTGATGGAAAGGGATGATGCGGCCGAAGATGTAGCATGTTTACCTAGGAGATACCTATTCGCTCTAGACTTGAATCCCGGATTAAACTGTCACGGAACAAAGATGCGGTCAGTGAAATAAATATCATTACATATAATTTAAATAATATAATAATGGTTATTAAAAAAAAAGTAACGGTATAAAAAAAATGATTTCAATTGTCATTTTTGGCATAATCTCGAAGAATTTGAAGTTATTCGCTTATATGGTTTAGACGCTAAATGCCTCTGATAGACGGACGGACGGACAAAGTGAAGCATCCAAGTCAACTTAGAGACCGGTTAAACATCCTGAATAGAGGAAAATATTATAAAGTATCCTAATTCTAACCATTTTCATTTACCGTTGCACGTAATGATGTTTGATTTTGACAGCTATTCAACCGCTAAATCGCTATCTCTCGGTTAAACTACCATTATGTTGTCTGGAAGAGATGGCTCTGAGCCTGACGACCTAGTTAGCGCGGTGGGCAAGTCTCTGTTATCTGCGCCCGTGGGTCCTGGGTTCGATCTCCGGCAGAAGCACCATTTTCACTCCTAAGGGCTTCTGGTTCTGAGTGTGGTTGTGTGTGTGATATGTAAATGTTTCCGGCAACCACGATACAAGTCTTAGTGTAGGGCTGTGAGTGTGAATGCGTTTGTCGAGCGATAAGCGCTCTTTGTACACATAGCTTAAGTTGTCTTTCTTATGACGACCCAGTTGGTGCAGTGGACAGGTGTACGCCCGCTGCGCCGTGGGTCCTGGGTTCGATTCCCGGCAGGAGCACTAATTCCTTCCCAAGGGATATTTGTGCTTCTGGTTCTGGGTGTAATGTGTGTGTGATGTGAATGTTTCCGGCACCCACGATACAAGTCTTTGAACTTAGTGTGGGGCTGTGAGTGTGAATGCGTTTGTTTGTTTGTTATGTCTCTAATAGATAACACTTTATTGAGTACTTAAGAGAGTTTACTCCTTTTGATGTTTTTAACTAACCATATGGACAGTTAAACATAGATGTTTAAAACTAATTTTCGTTGTCATATCCTTCCATAAGATGAGAAAAAATAGAGTATATTAATGTCCATATAGTTGGTTAAAAACATTTTTAAAAACACGTATTTAACAAAAATATTGAAATGAGCGAGCGAGAGAGAAGACAAAAGTAATATATTCTCTTAATTGCAATTAAGTTTACAAAAAAGTGAAATTTATCTGTCTATCTAAATATCTATGTTCTTAACCGGAGTTTGATGAACACAACGAACTTACTTTATTAAAAGTTAAGGGAATATTTTTATTTGATTGCATCGTTGCGGCATCATTTGTGTGACTTTATAACTACTTTCTACTAACTTTTTATTAAAACGACTAAAACCTACTTTAATGTTGATGGAGGCTTTCAAATATGCCTGTGAATGATTACAAATATTTTTTGAAAGCTTTCATCAACAACTTAATTGTATGAATATTAATTGAAAGTGGTAAAAACTGAAAATCAGTCAGTTGTAAAGTTTTTTAATTTGATTTTAGTTTTATATGAAATTTAAAATTTGGCTTAAGTTACACTAATTCATAATTAATATTTTACAATAAAATACTTCATAAAGGTCTCGCAATGTCTTTTCATTATTGCGCACTTCTAATATATGGAAATAATAATCCTTACTAATATTATAAACGCGAAAGCATGTATCTATAGATGTATGGATGTTTGTTACTCTTTCTCGCAAAAACTACTGAATGGATAAGTGTCAAATAAGTAGGAAACAATTCTGCCATCTGCGAGCTATTCTGGCGTGCGCTGCAAAAACCGTTAGAGTTACACGTATATAATGAAAAAAGGAAATGTTTATCTTAAATAGTCCTACAAAAATCGACAGCATATATCTACCTTTTAAACATATATTAGATAGATAAATATAGATATTGTATAAAGAGTGTGCTATGGGTCAATTTTACTCTGAAAGCATATGGTACTCTAAGAGTACAGTGTAATGATACCTTTAGGGTTTTGTTAAGGCTTCCCCGTTTCTGTAGTGCATCTGGTATGTTTGCAGATGCACATACAGATGATTTCTATGCAATAGTACGCTGAAAGACAGCAAAAAATATTCATCACATGCGGGGAAGCAGTAACGGGATCCTTAAGATGATAGCTGCGAGGATGGACTCTTTTGTAGTGCAGCGGTTCATTGATTTACATGTTACACGTGGGTATTGGTGAACTGTTGCACTATATATGTATAAACAACTATAAATGTATATTGCATATAGCTAATAATAATAATAACTACTTTCTTCTTTCTATATATTATTTAAATTCAGAAGGCAGTACTCTTGGACACGGCACGTATTGTCAGGAGGTTCCTCACTCTGCAGCACTGACCTACCGGTAGCTTGGGCCCTGCCCCGTTGCTGGTGGCATACTAGGTTTAGGTTTTTTTTTACAGTTTTCTTTATTTTGTAATATTGTATTGTTTATTACTTTTATAAAAATATTGTAAAAAAAAACCTGAGCTTAAGAAAAAATAATAAATAAAGAGAATAATAATGTAATGTAATGAATGTAATTTTTACTAAGATAGTTTTTGTAAGGTGTGCAAGACTAACATTTTTATGTAATTTTTAAATTTTTGTATATGGACCATGTCTGAAATAAAAGAATTTAATTTAATTTTATTTATTTTTATAAAGATAGATTGATTGATTGATTGATTGAGTTTATTTTTAACACCTATGTACTTTTGATGAATATCTGTATATAATTAGTTCTATTCTCTATTTATTATTTACTTCTTAGTGTACACCTCCGCCAGATGCTGTTCTTTATAAAAAAAAAATGTATACATCCATGCTAAGGTTGTCTGGAAGAGATTGCTTTATGCGATAAGACCGCCTATTGTGAAACCTCTTTAAGATTTATTTATTTAGTTCTTAAGATTTTTGAATTGGTTTTTCAATAAAGAGTATTTGTATTGTATTGTATTGTAATTGGCCTATAAGTTATTCTAATAGATCAACCTAGAGGCCAATTACCTATGTTTCTTACAACTATATAGATTTATACAGCAAGAGACTTAAAAATAACTTAAGTCTCTTGCTGTATAAAAGTCAAAATAAAAATTTCTCGAAACTGGACTGTAAAAGCGCTGAGGTTTATCTTACGTTTAATTTTAATGTTTACGGGGCCAATTTCACAACTGGCAATACTTTGTTCCCAACTTGAAATTCCTAGAAGAAATGAATATAGCCAGTTTTCTGGAAAGAAAACTCCCACAAAGCTGAAAGCTAAATTGGTTCGCGGAAGACACTTTTCACGGAAAAGTTATTATTGCCAACGGTTTTGATATCTGGATATCCGGATCAACTTGTTTTTATAGTTTCAGATTCCTGTCTTCACTACGAGCATATATAATCAAACGCTTTAAAACTCACATCCTTATTCGAAAGTTTTTTAATACTAGATAGGCAACAACAAGACATACTGTCATACTTCGAAATGATTTATGGTTGACATACCACCGCGTCGCTTGAAGCGAAAACCATAACCCCCCCATTTGCTTTGCCATTGTCGGGTAAGAAAACAAGTTGGGTACTAGCAAAATTTAAATAATTTAATCACGTTCTTTTCTCTCTCTTCTGTGCATTTTACCTTGTAGCAGTCATTACCATTATATTTTCAACCGACTTCAAAAAAGGAGGTTCTCAATTCGACTGTAAGTTTTTTTTTGTATGTATGTTACGCGATATCTCCGCCAATTATTTATGATTCGATTTTGATGATTTTTTTGTTTGGTAGGTAATATATACTTCAGAGGTGGTCCCATATAAATTTTATCGAAATCGATCCAGCCAAAACCAAAATATAAGCGTTGAAGTCGGTTTTTTAAGCGTCGCTTGCGTTTAATACTTTTACTTTTTATATGCGTTTAAATGTGTGCGTTCTACGCACACACGCTTATGCGCTACGTGGCCCTACGCGTGCCTACGTCATATATCTAAAACTGCATGGCGGCGTAGAGGCGACGCGACGCCACCTTAAAAGATTCGTATGTATTCGCACATAATTATTTGAACTAGTAAATAGTACAACAAGTGACTCTGTGAACTAAAGACCTCGCGTATATTTCAAAATGGCTGAAATATGATATTTTTTTACGTTTTCAACCAATAATGCAAAAACTGACAAAATTATATAATTATAATTATCGACAAAAAATATATAATTATAATTATCGTAAAAAAATTATATAATTATAATTATCGACAAAAAATTATATAATTATAATTATCGAACCTGCTTACAAAATTTCACGAGAATCAGTTGATAAATACGACCTGTAGAGAAGAACAAAGGAGAAATCCGTCGGATATACAAAAAATATTTTGCCCAAGCTAAAATGCTTCGCCCGCGCTACGCACTCGCTAGGCCAATAAATCCATACTAGTCCTTTCTTTGACTCTGAGCGATCCCCAAAATCCGAAAAATCAGAACGTTTCGTCTCAATTCTATAAAAAGAAACGCTATATAAACTCTAGTAAGAAGTTTTATCCAATTTGTACATCGTCACTTAGAATGAATCACATGTCTATATTCGAGGGTTTCCGTACTTCAGCTGTCGTTCGCATCGTATCCCGTATTTTTCACCCACAGCCCAATGATTTAAGGATCCTGTTAAATACAGATTAAGGCCTTTCGATAAAATTAATCGTTGGGACAAATGCCCATTCATTTTATTGAGGTTTTCGGGTTTTTCGGGACATCAAAAGTGGGATAAGGCGGAATTAATGGGAATAGCGGCTCTCTACATTAGGATCAGAGGATACGCAATGTTTTAATTACGAATATGTTTAACTTGCATGTTGGTTTTGTAAATTATGATCCTTTCATGCGCCGCAACATTAAATTAAAATGAGATAATATTAAATTGTATACCATTATAAAATGATGATTACGAGATATTTATGTAAGATATATTATTAGTAACGATGTTTGATAATGTAATTTTAGGAAATATAGGAAATTGGCCCGTAGATAGAGGAATTTGTAAAAAAAACATGACAAAGTACTTTATTTAAATTTATTATAGATATTTATTATTTACAAATTATCTGCTATTACTCTAATTACACCAAGCGAAACTACGGGGTAGGATGTATTTTCTTTAAAAAAATGACAAAAATAGTTGACAAAGAGAGTGCCTATAAATTATAGATAATTATGACCCAAAATCGTTGTTCTCAATGGCTGGTTCATCATATTCACACCAAAGTTTAAGATGGGGTAGATATTAATTACATATAGTTAGTTACTTGATTTTAATGAGCTAGCTATTAGTTGAAACAAATTATGTTACTTCAGCGATCATCGAAGGTCTCTCAATGTGGTCTCAGTGTGTCTCTCAAAAATCTCAACTTGGAAGAGACTGATTGCCCACAACACAAGGTATCCTAGTGTGGGAACAAGAGAGCTTGTTAGTTCAAAAGCATAAATGTATGTACCTATATAAATATAAAACATAAACATAAACGCTTTCACACTCACAGCCCCACACTAAGTTCGATGACTTGTGTCGTGGGTGCCGGAAACATTCACATCACACACACAATCACAACCAGAACCAGAAACACAAATTTTCCTTGGGGAGAAAACTTGTGTTCCCGCCGGGAATCGAACCCGATACCCCTGCTTAGAAGGCGAACACACACCCAACTACGCTAACGAGCAGTTCAAATAAGTCATATTAATTAAGTTGTCTACGTTGTTATTCCATTTGCGGCTACAAATCTTTCTTGTTGAGTTTGATAACAGAACTCATTCTATTTTCAAAAAAATATCAGTGCACCTGGTTGAGGCTACGCGTGAATAAAATGCTGGCACTTATTAGGCTCAACGTACCTGTTAGCATTGCAATCTAAGATGCAGTGCCGCCAGCACGATGGAAACGCTAACCACTGGGAGGGGGCTTGAGCGCTTGAGTTACCTATAAGTTCAGCGCCTTTTATGTAATTTAGGTATTTGCTGTATAGATGTATTTAGCTTTAGCTTATTTTGGAATATCTGCAATTGGCCCGTTGATATTTTGTCCAATAAACTATTAAGATTAATCAAAATACAGATTTAGCTAAACTACTTACCTAATACAAAAAGTCATTTGTCGGCACTGTGCCCAAAATGTTGGCTGCGTTACCTCGTTGCACAGCGAGACTTAATTGCTGTGCAAAATACAAACCGGCATTTTGGTCACGTGTCGACTCTTTCAGTCTCCCAGCTAGATCTTTATAAATGTCAAGTGCACCTGGTCCCCATGGACCCAGAGTTTCTACTCCAAAAGGCACAAATATGTAACCTCTGTCGAGGTTTGAGTATTTTCGCCGTTTCGAAGATTTAGCTGCGGTAGCAGCGCCACTTGCCTGCTGCGATGTTGTTGGAAGATGAGACGGCGCCAAAGTATCGACACAAGTAGCGTCCCACACTAAGGGTCGACCCATCTTCCAAGGAATAAGTGTCATTCCATCGGGTCGTTTACCGTCGTTGCGCATAAGGCCACTAGGCTCTAAAATTGCTGCGATATAAAGTAAATAAAGTATATTCTAGATATACTTAAATTAGAATATATACTGCTATTGTGTCAAATAGGTATACAAAATGTTATAAATAATAGCCTTTGAAATAATCTCATTAATTAGTTTTAATAATAAAATATTTTTATTAAAGTCTACAGCCAATGTAAATTAACAGTCAAATTAAACGTTGGAACGTTGCGTGAGTAAAAATAGTTAATATTTTAAAAGAATACTAGATAGTTTTTTTTTTATATATTTATACCGTTAGCTCAGTTTCAGCTAATACAGATGAAATGTTGAGGTTTATATCAGACCTCATTTTATTAAAAAAAAAAATGAGAAAGCTAGAAAAAATAAGGTTAATGGTATATTTTCATTATTTAGAACCCCAAGTCAGTGGATCAGTGGCAGGTTACACTGATTTAGATACTAATATACCTTAAAATGTATATAAAGATGTGATATTCAATGTTACATAGCCGCTACTATATGTCTGTTCAAAGATCTCATCCATGTGTCATACCTCCCCCACTTAAAGCGTTTCAGTTTTTGGTTTATTATCCGTACAGTGAGGATTGGGAAATGAGTTTTTACCGCAAAAGTGAAAAAATGGCGTAGTTAATTTTGTATAATTTTCCAAAACCTGTGTTTCTTCGAGTGTTAATGTGTGATAATGGTGGACTATTAACCGTTAATACTTAGTAAACGTGCATAAGTGTGGGCAAATCATACCAAGTTGAAAAACGTGATTTTCGCTTTCGCTCCAAAACTACATTAGAAGTTTTAGTAAAGTTTTTACCACTTTTCTAGGGCATTAACTATGACTGGACTTTAATTATTTTACTTGACTTTGACTGTGACTTGTGACTAGGATTTTTAATATGAAATACAATTGAAATATATATTATTACTTGACACTGGCTAAATGCACAAGATTGCGAAGCCTGAATTAAAATAAAAGAAAAAGATTGGGAAATCACTGCCCGCCTTTGTTGCCCGAAAGGAATTATCTCGGAGTCTTAATTTTTCTTTGTCTAAAGAGCTTAAGTTATAATAAAGCTTTAATTTCTAGAAAAATACGTCATAATAGAAAGAATATTGAACATGCTTGCGTATTGTTACGAATTACTCTATGAGATGAAATAATTAGTACACGAAATGTTCATAAACTAATTGTTTTTTGATAACAGCAATGCACTGATTTACATATACTACAAGCTGACCCGGCGAACTTCGTACCGCCAATAAAAGTTGCCTACAAAAAATGTGATAAATGAAGAACCGCTCGACCGATTTTGTGCAAACTTCACATAAACCATCTACTAAATAGTCCATACAAAGCCTAAACATTTGGTTTGGATAGGTGAGCCCGTTCTTGAGTTATAAAATTACAACGAAAAGTGGCATTGATTTTATATATATAGATTTAGAGCACATATTATGACTAAAAAGTGTGAACTGCTATTGCGTAGATGACCTGACTGGAAGGCACAATAATCTTGGCACAAATAACAAACATAAAGATGTAACTGAAACAATTTAGTAGAGCAATTCTAAAGGCTTATTTCGCATAATACTTAGGGTACATGCACAGAGCATTATGTAAATTATTATATTACGCATCAGGTGAGATAGTTGTCAGATGCTTACATGTCTTAGGAAAAAAATAGTTATAAGTAGTCTGCGGTTACATCTATATTGGCACATATTTTATAAGGAATTACTGATGTCTAATAAATAAACCCTAAATTCCTTGTATTTGCATAAGTACTTACTGTTGATTTATGTGGTATACGGCTTGAAACACGTAGAAAATGTCAACTTACTTTATAGTCGACTAGTTTCGGACAAATTTGTTGTCCTTCATGAGGATGAGTCAGACGCGCGATACACAGAGGCAGAGTACAAGTGTTTCAAGCTGTATACAACATAAATTATGTGTAATACTCACTATAGTTTTTATTTTCATACTTACTGTTGCTTTTGTTTTTCGACTGAGACAATATAAATGTTTTTTTATTAGATGTATCTGCTTTATTATTAAAGATGTTTACTTATTAATGTTTACGTCTATACTTAAATTGAGAACAAACAATTTTGATAGTGATCAAAAAATATCATAAATAACAAAGTAAAAACTTTGCGTTATCGCAGTTTTACTTTTAATGGTACATAGCTACTAAAATATCGATAAAAGAGAATTTTTCTTTTAATTTTCCGTATTCTCTAGTAGCGTATACTAAGCCAATTTTTTAAAATCAAAACACTCAGTGATTCATTTATTTCCATTCTTTTGACGTGATAACGTCTAATAAATCGATAAACGCTGGCTGAAAAATAGTCGCGTTCCGCCTGAGCGTGCAAGCGAGAGCGCGGAACAAGCGATAGAGAGGCACGATCGGCCTAAGCGTCCGTCTTATGACGTTATCACGTAAAACTATCGTCCGTAAACTGACTTTACAGACAACCAATTTTTTCGAATAAAATCTTACTTCTCCAATTACATATTTAAGTTATCTTAACCTAAGTTTATTTTTTGTACCTGGATGACCGAGATTTGCGATAATAGGACGTTTTCTAAAAATTAAACCTAGCTAGATCGATTTATCGCTCCCAAAACCCCCTGCATACTAAATTTCATGAAAATTGCTGGAACCTTTTCCGACATTCAGATTCATCATCTCATCATCATCATCTCAGCCGCAAGAAGTCCACTGCTGGATATAGGCCTCCCCCAAAGATCTCCAAAATGAACGGTTGTTAGCGGCCTGCATCCAGCGTCTTCCTGCGACCTTCTCTATGTCGTCCGTCCACCTTGTGGGCGGTCTTCCGACACTGCGCTTGCCAGTCCGTGGCCTCCATTCTAGAACTTTTCGGTCCCATCGGCCATCCGTTCTACGCACTATGTGCCCTGCCCATTGCCACTTCAACTTGCTAACCCGCCGGGCTATGTCGGTGACCTTCATTCGTCTACGGATCTCCTCATTCCTGATTCGATCTCGTAGAGAAACCCCGAGCATAGCCCTTTCCATAGCTCGTTGTGTGACTTTGAGCTTATTTATAAGGCCCACAGTAAGAGGCCAAGTTTCAGTACCATATGTCATCACTGGTAACACACACTGGTCAAAGACATTCAGATTATATATATATATATATATATATATATATATATATATATATATATATATATATATACCAGATACCAGAAGTGCTCGTTTAAAGGTATTAGATATTGCCGCCGGTATACCTCCATGCATCACACACATAAGTGCAATTGAAATACCAAAATATTCAATTATATAAGTCTAGAGAATGTGTGCAGTGCATATATTATCAGGAGAGTAAACATCAGAGTAAACATTTTCTCTTCACTTAAATATATTAAAAATGCATACGAGTTTATTATTAAGGCAGCTGAGATCCTGAGACTCGTGTAAAGGTATTGCATCTACTCTTTGCTAATTTAGAGTGAGACCAGGTGCACCGGTGAATAAATTTAACTTAACTCTCTGATAAAAGTGTAGGTAAATTGTGTTAAGACGAAACATCAATTCATTTTAGCATCAGATCTTAAAATCAGACGAGCTATTTACTTACGCTACTTTCAGAAGAGATACACATACAAAGCTACGTCCTCTTATCACTGTTAAGTGATAATTATGTCTTAAATTAAGTAAATAAAATAAATAATGTTGTCTTTAAATGTCAAAAAGAACATGTGATGGACAATCATACTCTTCTGAGTGGCTCTTTGGGGCCCATGTGAATAAATTATTTTTGACTCGGGGACGAGGCGACTTTCTTTGTATAAAATCCATCAAATTTTCTATTATTTTGTAGATAAAAAAGAACTTTTTTCAGGGGTAAATAACTCTTTATCCATGTTGTTTACAAATGGAATAAGCCATGGGAACGTAGCAGGTGTCATTTCTTGGTACAGTATCAATTCCAATAGTCTGAGAGCAGTATGTTTGATTAGATACAAAATAAATATTGCAAAATTAAATTCTACTAATATTATAAATGCGAAACTTTGTGTGTGTGTGAATGTTTGTTAACACGTATCTCCGTAACTACTCAACCGATTTTAGTGAAATTTGGAATGTAGGTAGCTTGTACTCCGGATTAGGAAATAAGCTACTTTAATCATCATCATCAACAGGTGCAGCCGCGGGGCTTAACTAGTATTAAAATAAATTTAAAAGACCGTAAAGTATTATATAGAAAAAATAGGTACTTATATTTTACAAGCTATTATTTAACTTGCAATATATGTTTGTATGTAACTATGTTTGTTCGGTAGGAATCTTGCAATTAAATTTTGAAGCAGATATCTTCAACCAAAATTTTGAATTCACGTTTAGTTTGGAAGCCAATACATGGTAAGTTGTGTGACATCATTCTAAATCCAACATGGTGGACACGTTATTTTTAATTCTTTCCTACAATATGGATATCAAATGAAAGGGCTTGCTGAGAATAACTCGAAAAATAAAGTGACGTTACTAAATCCAATATGGCGGACTTCTAGAAGCTCGTTAAAAAAAAAGTTTTATATCAATATTTCATATACATCTTGCATGCTTTTTCGCAGTTTTTTATCTATAATATAAATAAATAAATTGAACTGCAAGTTGGCTTTGGTGAGCGTTCGTCTTCTAAGCAGAATTCGATGGGAACACAAGTTTTCTCCCCAAGGAAAATGTATGTTTCTAGTTCTGGTTGTGATTGAGTGTGTGCTGTTAATGTTTCCGGCACCAACGACACAAGTCATCGAACTTAGTATAGAGCTGTGTGTGTGAAAGCGTTTATGTTTTAATAAATAGAATATTAATTATATTTGTCACGTTATTAAATAAAAAAAAGCTTTCGCACTAGAAAGAAGATATTTTTCTGAGCTTAGTGATTAAGTGGTTTCAATTAAGACAGTTTTCTTGAAATGATTCTTTCTAAGTGCTAGCTGTGCCCAGTGGCTTGAAAATAAACATAATTATATACTATTCTACATAAAATATACTATGCTACATAAACTAGTTGTTCGCGCCGAACTGAGATCTCGCTCCTACATTATGCCCCTTAGAAAAAAACTTTTGAGGTTAATTGCTTTAAACTTTTTTTCTATATAATAATTATTTAATTTCTGTATTTGTTGTTCAAGTACAGGATGTAATGAATATTATACGTAAATTTCAGCGTTCAGTGTGATGCCGTTTTTGATATAGACTCCGGGACAAAATGGGTCTAAAACAGTGACTGTGGTGGCCTACCAAATCGTTATTTTTCAACATAGATTTGTTTTAAACAGGTTTCGTACTCTACTTGTCAAGCCCTTTTCACCGATATACAAGGGTAGATAAAAAAAAAATATTTTGCTCTCCACTTACGAGTTCATGTACGGGAGCCCCTTTAATCCTACTAATATTATAAATCCGAAAGTTTGTGTGTAAGTGTGTAAGCATGTTTGTTCCCTCTACACGCTTTAACGGCTGAACGGATTTGGATGAAATTTGGAATGTACATAGATTATACTTAAGATTTACACATAGGCTACTTTTTAACTGGATAAACGCGGGCGAAGCCGAGGGGCGCGGCTAGTTAAATATAAAACAATGTTTTTTTTTTGTATTCTGAAAGTGTAAGACAACAGGAGGTTCATTACGTCTTACTTCAAAAATACCATAGAACATTCGCAGCGTAGTAATAGAAACTATTATTTAAGTAATATTATTTCCATAGGAGATTATGGCCTGTAACAACATTTCATGTAAAGCCAGGTACTTACCCCAAAACAAAATCCCACCTATTAGCATCAACATGTTACGAGTAAACTTGGGTCTTATGTCAAACATAAATCCGAGATTTAAAGTTGTTTTCGTTAATCAACCTAATGTACATAGACTTAGTGAATAGATCCCTCTATTTACACTTATTACTCTTATCTCGCTTCGCTCGATCAATAATGATTTATTCCAGGCTTCATTACACCGATTTGTGCTAAGCGTCCACATGTCCGCATCGTAAGTATCGGACGCATCTTATTAAACAGATCGTACTTAGTATTATTTGTATAATAATGAAACGCAAGCAAAGCAAAAACCGGTTTTACCGCTTTATCTTTGGAACTTTGATCAGATTAGATGTACTAAACACGCATACGACGATATTTCAAGAACTACTGATCAGATCTTGATCAAATTTAATTGGGACCAATTAGAAAGCAACATCTTTCAAACAAAAAAAAACAAAATCGGTTCACGTGGAACGAAGATATGAAGTAAAAGCACACAAAAAAAAAATATAGTCGACTTGAGTACCTCCTCCTTTTTTGGGAAGTCGGTAGAAAAGTCACACATGTGCGTCCATTGGTCTGTTCGCGACGCGCACAGACCAATGGACGCACATGTGACGCTACGCACACACGCAAGGGTAAATAAGTGTAAATAGAGGGATCTATTCACTAAGTCTATGTACATTAGGTTGATTAACGAAAGTAGCTTTTAATCTCGGATTTATGTTTGACACGAGACCCAAGTTTACACGTAACATGTTGATGCTAATAGGTGGGATTTTGTTTTGGGGTAAGTACCTGGCTTTACATGAAATGTTGTTACAGGCCATAATCTCCTATAGAAATATTGCTTTAATAATAGTTTCTATTACTACGCAGCAAATGTTCTATTGTATTTTTGAAGTAAGACGTAATGAACCTCCTGTTGTCTTACACTTTCAGAATACGAAAAAATACATTATTTTATATTTAACTTGTTTTATATTTAACTAGCCGCGCCCCTCGGCTTCGCCCGCGTTTATCCAGTTAAAAAGTAGCCTATGTGTAAATCCTAGGTATAAAATATGTATCGTGAAGAAAATACAAATATACTTACACATTTACAAACAAACTTTCTGATTTATAATATAAGTGTGATGACTAGCGACACGTTCCGGCTTTGCACGTGCGTATTTTTATATTTAATGCCCAAAAATATTATAATTTAATAAAAGAAGAGTACATAGCGTCGCAAGTAACGCAAATTTCAACTAAAGAAAGAAATGAACATTTATAGAACCTTTATAGATAGAGATTTGTCAACGAAGAGTTTTCTCTAGTGTATTTTTTTTTGTATCTCTTAAGGTATAGCCTATGTAAGCAAAGCGAAATTATTTTTTGGCGACTTGGTTGCAAAATGTTATTTTTCTCATCACATAAAAACTTAACTAGGGTTTATTATATACTAGCCGTGCCCCGCGGCTTCACCCGCTATTATTAAGTTAAAAAGTAGCCTATGTGTTAATCTTAGGTATAAGCTATATACATTAAAAATTTCATCCAAATCATGGGAACAAAAATATTTACACACTTGCACACTCACACGCAAACTTTCGGATTTATAGTATTAGTAGGTTAAATCTTTCGTGAAAAATTGTCTAACTGATAGTGAAAACCTAATCAAAATCCGTTGCGTGGTTTCGTAGGATTTAGCGGAGATACAGACAAACACGTAAAATTGTTTTATACTATGTAGAGATTTATGTAATACTCGCGGTCTGCGGCTGCGCACAGTTTCCTTCACTTCTTATTCATCCTCAGAGATGAAACACAGTACAAGACACTCCAAACAATGTACGTGGTTCATGCGTTACCTTTATCACCCTGCATTTATATTCAGGTACATTCCCGTCGTAAAAACCTTCGACTTTACGACCTCAGACGCTGAAATCAATGTGTCAATCTACTAGGTATCTACATATTTACGACTTCGTCCTTGCTCGTTTTTTACGAGGGATTGTTTCTAAATGTGATAGAGAATGCGTTTCGTATTGAGTATAGTCTGTGTTTTATGGAGGGCTAGGTTTGAAGACTATTAGTTTGTGTCTAATGTAAAGTAAATAGAAAACTAAAAGATTATTTATTTCCTATTAGCCGTGCCCCGCGGTTTCGCCCGCTATTATCAAGTCAAAAAGATGCCTATGTGTTAGACCTAGGTATAATTTATGTACATTCCAAATTTCATCTAAATCCGTTCAGCCGTTAAAGCGTGAAGAGGGAACAAACATACTAACACACTTACACATACACTAACACACAAACTTTCGGATTTATAATATTAGTAGTTCCTGTCTGGGGTCAGGTGCGTCTTGTCTGTGGGCCCCAAACTAGGCAACGCGTGTATCTTGGGTGACTGGTTCACAATGTTATTAATATGATTTGCTACAGTAACATAACCATGGCCAATATCCGCACATTAGTTATTACAAATAGTTGTAACAAAATAATTATTGTTAGAGTAAGTAAAGTATACACTTACGTCTTATAAAACTACTAGTACTCACAGCCCCACACTAAGCGGCTTGTGTCCTGGGTGCAGTAAACATTCACATCATCCATACAATCACAATCAGAACCAGAAACAAGTTTTCCTTGGAGAGAAAGCTTGTGTTTCTGCTGGGAATCGAACCCGATACCACTGATAAGTAAGCAAACGCGCACCCAACTAAACCAATAAGCAGTTCACATAGGTTTCTATTAGCTTCACAATACGTCCTTATTAGGAGAGGAGTTTTAAAACGTTACATAATTATTCATTACCTGCGGCGTCTGTATTTATAAAATAAATGGTAGCTGCTGTCTTATTTATTTTACACTCGACTGATTTCACCTATTCTTCCAACCTTTAAACCTCGTGTCAAGCCATCAAACAAACTTTCATTTATGATAAGACTAGTTGTTCCCCGCGGCTTTGCCTGCGTTAAGTTTCAAAATATCATCAAAACCCCCAAAAAAATTTGACGTTCCTAAAAAGTATCCAATGTCCGTCTCCTGGTTCTAAGCTACCTCCCCACCAATTTTCAGGCAAATCAGTTCAGCTGAGTTATAAATAGTGTAACTAACACGACTTTCTTTTATATATATAAGATTAGGGATAGGTCCCCTGGTTTTAAATAAAACAGCTAAGTTCGTGTATAATCGTTTGTAATTCGGATGACAATGCAATATTATTATGATATGATGATAGAGCAGGAACGTGGCCATGGAAATTCTGTAATAAATTGACGACCTCATTGAGTTTTGGCTCGTTAGATTCTTAAGAAGTAGGTACTCTGGTCCTCGATAATATCTAGACTGATGATGTCTAACGATGCTTGGAACCAGAGCGTGGCCACGAGAGCTCTGTAATATCATACCGCAACCCCATCGAGTTTAGGCTCGTTTTATTCGTCTTAAAAAGTTCTCTAGTTATAATTTTTAAATTGTTTTAAAAAAAAAGCGTTTAATCTTCGTTGCATTGCACAACCTTATCTACCATAAGTATATTCTTATATTGATTACATTTGGAAATAGACGGGGTGAAATAAAGGCGTGATATGACAACGAAGTGATATAAAGGCATAATTGCTTATTATTTGAATATACACATATATATATATAGTATTAATCTATTCTTTCTGGACTTAGTTGAAGGCTGTTAGGCTTCATTTCGCATAAAAATGGGACCGCTACGTTACACCAGAAATCATTGTATCGAGCGTTCAATAAGAAACTGCCACAGAACTCGCCATAATCGTGAGTCCTCTCCTTCGTGCTGTTGTCAGGCTGGTTGTACCAGCTTTCAAAACCAGCTGACTCGAGGGTTTCGCCTGAAATTACGAAAAATTAACGCATCTATCAACTGTTACCGGGATAAGCTCTATCTTAAACATGTATTGGTAAAATATAGTACTTGAAAACTGCCAGATTGCTATAGACAGAAGGATCCGACAATTATTATTCTAACTCTTCAATATTTGGAAGATACATATAGAAGAAAATCTTTTCAAACTTATTATCGGAGTTGGTATTAGGTTGTTATTTAAGTGTTGGTAATGAAAGTAACCAAACTATTATATTATTTATCATCAGTTCAATATTTTTACAAAAACCAGTGTTAGTTTTTTCTGTTCATAATCTTAGCGTATTTTTGGAATCTATATATTATTTGCATCACTATTTATTACAGTATTAATTCATATATGTATTTATTTAATATCTAAGTACTAATTTCTATTGTTGTTACCAAGACATTAAGTAGCGAAATTGTGTGTGTGTGTGTGTGTTGTAATGAAGAAATATATTTTCTTTCTTTCCTTCCAATTTACACCTATTTAGAAAACCATTGTGTGAACTTTATCAATATGAATAATTTCCGATCATCTCACCATGGATAGTCAGGAAGTCATGGTGCATCTTACTCCAATCCTGGAACCCAACTCCCAATGCATAGGGGTCTGTAGAACAAATAGTCTTAGCGTCATGTTTGTGGAAGATATCGTTCATCAGCTGAGCTTCTAGCTCACTGTTCACGATGGCCAGATACCCTCCTTCAGCTACGCAGGTTTTATAAGCATTAGCCCAACTCTGGCCTCTTTTGTGGAACTTGTAGCAGCTTCCTGTCCTGGGTTCTAGGGTGTATTCTGTGGAATACTTTTAATGAACAAAGACTTATAAACCTTTTGCTATTCTATTATTTTTATATAAGACGAATATCGTTACTATCACCATACCAATTAAAGTAATGCTGTTGTAAAAGTAGGTGGTGACAGTAAAAACATATTGTACAGGTTTTTTTTTAACAGTTTTGACTGAGACTTCCATCATAAACCCCTTGTTGATCCCACTTCTGAGATTCAAGCGTTCTTTCACTGTGATCGAATTCTTTCATCGTCGCTTACCATCAGGTGAGATGGTAGTCAAAAGTTTGCCTATCTTGAATAAAAAAAAAGCCATCTGCAGCTTGGATTCTTTTCGTTTGCTACGCCCTATATCTTGAAAAAGAGCGGAGAAGAGCGACATCACGGCTATAGAGAAAGCAATGTTCAAGACTGAAGATTCTTTGAAGGTTATCGCAATGCACGATAATGTTAATAATATTGTCATATTAATTACATCAGTTACACATCGGTATATTTGTATATCTGTTACCTATTTTATTAGTAACCATCAGTCAATTTTATATGTTTTGAAGCATTTTATCGTATTTACTATATATAGCTATTACTACAATATAATTTATTTGCGTAGGGGTTCAGCCTCTTGATTCCAATATCATGGTGATTTATCCCCCTTAAGACTGGTTCTTGATGTGACTGTGTTGATTGGAAGAGATCGTTTTTAGCGATAAGTCCGCCGCAAATAACACATTGTACTTAGATATAAATATTATGATTGTTTTTTATGTTATTTTATTTGATGAAATATTTTGTATTGTATTCAAGCTTGTGTTGATGAAATGCATCCAATATCCGCGACAATCCTGCAGCACTGGACTAAGTCCAAAGACAGTCCAGCTGGCACGGCCAAATTTATGTGTGTTGAAAGAATCAATATTCCTATTTCAAAATGCATAATGATGAGTAGGTACATACCAGGATCAGTGGTCCCACACTCATTGAGCGTTAAAAAATCATCCCGTTTGTAGCAAACGTATGAAAAGACATTGTTGCAATTAGCATCAGCCATTCTTCCATCGTCAACCATCATGGTAAGGCAGCTCTCTGAATTCATGTAATTGTCAGGTTCTCCAGGTGCCCAGGTTATTGCCAGGCGGAGGAGGGGTACCCCTATAAATATATTATTATATATAACACTATAAATAAAGCATTTTTGATAGTTAATCTTGCAATCCTACAGCAGCAGGACCGAGTCTCATTAGGTTATTCTATAAAATAGTTGTTTCGATAGCTAAAAATTGTTCATTCATTCATTGGATGTCCTTTAAATTATTATTTATATTAAAAATCTAATGCATATTTTCTATTATACTACAATTTATTTCAATAAGACACTTGAACTTTATCTTATTTCTTCTGATCATATAAGCAATGGAGTTGTTTGTACGGAGAAATGGGCTCATGCTAAATCACCAGGTGCTACGAAGGTTAAAGATCGGGCCTATTAGGTCTTCACACACGCATCTCAGTATCCTCACAAAAAAAATAAAAACGCGCCCGGGGCGCGCGCCTCGGGAGCTCTGTATATCAAGTCCCTATGTGTCTTCAGTTAAATATCAATGATGTTTCTATTTTTGACAAAATGCAGCACTATTCTGTCATTAAACAAATGATGCATGTAATTATATGTAATTATTTGTTGTTTTTATTTGTTGGTTTCGTTCAGCAACTACCTTCAATAGACGAATAGTCCCCTTTAGAGAACGTAGCGTGGACTCCAGTGAATATACTGAGCCCCGTACTTCTATGTTGCAAACCTTTCATCTTCTTCACAAACTCAATGACCGCTGCTTTCAGCTGGTTGTTAAGCGGCGATACCAGAATGGCACCTGCAGAAATAAACTAAAATATTAAAATTCATTATTGTATTACGACAAATGTCTTTTTTATGCTGGATAGGCAAATATTTTGGGGGCTGATTCACCCACGTCCGTAGGAGGATACCCCTTAAGTCTGACTCCCTACACGTGGTCCCCGGGTGGTGCTAATCAGGTGACATTTGAGAGGTGGTAGAGCATTTTGTGAGTTGCTCGCCTGGCTTGCTACCAAAGTAGCTTACCACCATCAAGTTGAAGTTGAAGTTGAAGTCTGCCGCCAAGCCAAATACGGTGTTCCGGCAGTTATCCTTGAGAGCCTGCGTATTCCAGATCTAGTGTGTTTACCAGCTTCGATCACATCGTCACTTACCATCAGGTGAGATAGTGGTCAAACACTAACCTGTCACAAATAAAAAAAAAAAAAAAAAATAGGCAAGCATTTCACCGCTATCTCACCTGATGGAAAGTGACGATTCGGCTGAAGATGGAACATGCTTGCCTAGAAGGTACCTATTCACTATAGACTTGAAGACACTGCGATTATTCTGTTCAGGGTAAAAATGAGATCTACTCCTTCGCTGTACGGTTGATAAATGTAGAAGCGAAACGCTTTGAGCGAACTGTTTTAATATCCTATAATTAATAAATTTAATATGTGCTTACTATGTATTTGGGATTCTGGTTTTATTAGCAACACATGTAATTAAACACAAAAAAACAAGCAATGAAACAAAGAATTCATAATAACTCTCTATTGCATAGCCGTATTCGGGTAAAAACTATAATGGAATCATTAGTTAAATAACAGGAAAATATATAAGAATTAGCCGTTTCCTGTTCTTGACCTTCTACATGTTACTTGCTTATTGTTCTTATATAGTTCATAATTAGCAGGCAGCTAATGAAGTACCTATAATTATTTATACTTCTACAAGAATATTTAATAAGTCAACTGTATTTTTTTTGTGTGTGTTACCTCATAACATAACCACGTGAACCGATATCGTCATTTTTTTTTGTTTGAAAGATGTTGCTTTCCAATAGGTCCCATTTAAATTGGATCGAGATCTGATCAGTAGTTCTTGAAATATCGTCAATAATGCGTATTCTGTGGACTACATTGACGATGTTCTCGTTTTTAATCGACTTCAAAAGTTACCTCATAACTTCATTCGTTGTGAACCGATTTAGATGATTTTTTTTTTTTGAAAGCTTAACTCCTTTCCACTTCAACGGATTTTGATTTTTTGTTTTTTTGAAAGATGTTGCTTTCCAACAAATTTTAATGGGCTTAAAATTTTATCAATATTTGATGACTAGTTTTTGAGCTATTGTCAATAATGCGTGTTTAATACGTTAAATCTGATCAAGGTTTCGAAGATAAAGCGGTTTTTGAAGTCGGTTTTTTAAGCTTTGCTTGCGTTTAATTATTACAAGATTTAGTTTAACTTGCAATATAACTTTGTTTGTCCGGTTGAAATCTTGCAACTCAATTTTGAAGCAGAACTTCAACCGATTGAGCTGAAATGTTGTATTCACGTTTAGTTTGGATGCCAATGGTGCCGATTCTGTTGTCCAGAATTAGACTAAACTAGCCTAAAATTAGTTTTAGTCCTGCTTTAGTCCAAAACATATTCAGAAAATGCAAGATTAGACTAAAATTAAGTTTGACAGGACTAAGTTAGTTTAGTTACTCTATTTAGTGAAAATTACCAAATTATTATTCTGATGTACATGTTTTCGTTCAAATTAAGACTAAAAATAGAAATTTTAAACTCAAATTAGTCTGTATGAAAAAGGTCTGGATTATTTTTAATGTGATCTTATACTTGAAAGAGTCCGGTCATTTCAACTTTTAAATTAAGTTCAACGTAAAATCAGAATAGCGTTTAGGTATTCTTTGACTAAAATTAGTTTATTTTTAGTTTAGTTTAGGTTAGTTCGGTGCTCAACAGAATTAGCACCAATGCATGGTTAGCTGTGTGACGTCATCTAAATCAAACATGGCGGAACACCCAATATAGCGGACAAGTTATTTTTAAGCACTCCTACAATACGGGCATTAAATTAAAGGGCTTGCTGAGAATAATTCGAAATATAAAGTGACGTCACTCTAAATCAAATATGGCGGACTTCTAAAAGCTTGTTTTTAAAAGAGTTTTTAACATGTACTAAGCTTATTTATTCTAAGCGTCATCTTTATGCGTTAGATGACTACTGACCGTGCCTGGGATATACGCCAGAGGCTAAGACCTGAGTCGACCGTACCATGTCTTAGTAAAGTGTTATAGATCTTAATTTTCTATCCTTTATTACAGCTTTTATTTAGTTTCACCTGTCCCGTTGTCTGTCTGTCTGTCTGTCTGTAATCAAATCCTTGCAAGCTAAATTAGACCTACTTCCCGATGTCTGATTGGTTTAAAATTTGGTGTACATATGTATCTTTGACAATACAATGTTATGGTACCGCGAAGTTGGTCTGATGATGGAGACGGAAGATGGCCATAGGAATTTGTGGATTAAACAAGATAAACCCATCGAGTACATATGGAGTCGTTTGATTCAAAAATTCAAGTTCTCTGGTTATATAACTTTTTAGTCTTTTTTTATTTACAACGGTAAAAAATACGTAACGTAACAAATAAATAATAAAATCGAGCAGATTTTTAAAAACTTTTAAATGTATTATCCTTGTCTTACATGATTACCAAATCATACATACCCTCGGCGTGACACCTCAACCTGGCTTCTTGCCAAACTGCTGGAATTTCATGATATTTTAGCCAACCTCCAGCTTGAGTGTTAAACTCGTAGTCATATCGAAAGGTATTTGCTAAAAAACGACAAATAATATAATAAAAATATATATTAAAACATGTAAAGAGGATAAGCCTTGCTATATATACAGCGTGGTAATGCAGCAAGCATTTTGGAAACTTTGCCGAACATTAAAGATCGTCTAAACCATCTTTAACCTTTCTTTTTATAACTTGTGTCTTATTATATATATCTATATTGACTGCATAAATGTAAATTATAATAGTAACTAATGTACAATTTGTAAGATCATAATATAATAATTTTATCATATCATTTAAACATATAAAAAAAATGTTCAGAAAACTACGTGCCTCACTCATAATACATTTATATCACACACACACAATTATAACGTCATAGTTTAACGGCTTGCACACTTACATGGGCATAGGTAAAAGTACGTTCTATATTTGTCGTGGTCCAATACAATAAACTTATAACATTTTTATCAATTTGTTAATGACTTTTTTAACAATATGCCCATCCTATTGCATGTTCTTACGCTAGAGTTAACAAAGTAATGCTTAAAAAATATAAATCTAAATTTAACTAACTTAAGCTGACACACAAAACAGCTCCTGAGCCGCCTGTGACTATAGATCGGACAGAATTTGGTGGAACCTGCCAACATCGTAACTATACATTATTTATTATGTGTATATTATAGGTAAAATCCGGAGGTCTTCAATTCTGAACAGGATGAATGAAAATGTTTGCATCTTCTAGGCAAACATTCTCCTTCGTCGATCGCATCGTCACTTAACATTAGGTGAGGTATTGGTCAAATATTTGCGTATCCCGAAAAAATATTTGGCTTCGGAGTTATAAAGTAGAAAACATGGTCAAAAATTAACAATAAAGTTTTGCCGCAAATGTAATAAAATGAATAAAATGGCGTTATAGATTTGTATTATTTTCCAAAATTTGTGATTCTTCGACTGTTCATGTGTAATAATGGTGTATTATTAACCGTTAATACTTAGTGAACGTACTTACATGAGTGTAGGCAAATTACACAAGGTTGAAAACGTGATTTTCCCTTTCGCTCTAAAACTCCTATAGAAGTTCTAGTAGTGAAATTCCTACCGCTTTATTAGGGCATGACTTGACCATGACTGAACTTTGACTCTTTACTTGACTTTAACTGTGACTTGTGTCTAAAACTACAACTACTTCTTTTATGAAATATATAAATACACTTCAATTATTTTATAACATGACACTGGCTTAAAGCACAAAAAGGCGGGGCCAAATAAAATTTACTAAAAAACAATTGAAATTCAATATACAAAAATCATCGTCCACAAGTTATAATTACTATATGTTATATAGCTATGTATAACTCATTCTTATCATTCTCATCATTCCAATCATTTAGTTTGTTGACATATATAAATATGTCAACAAACTAAATGATTTATTTTGCAACGTACATAATAAAACTTGTTTACCTTGAGTTAGCACCAGGAAACTACTAAGAATTATCAATATACGAATCATTTTACAACGTTAGCATCTCACAACTTAAGTTATAAAATATATTAACAATACTTATCGAATCTAATTAGAGTTTAGGTCGAACATCTATAAGAAAATAAATGACAAGTCTTCAACTTCAACTTACTTATGTTTTTGCTAAATCACCAATCACAGCACTCGCTGCTTTGTGATTGGTTATACTGTACTTTGCTTAATAACAGTGGTCTAACAAGAAATAGAGATGTGAAATAATTGTTTTTATGGCAACTCGATTATCAGCAAAGATTTTATTGGTATCGAATTTAATGAACCGTTCGATACACATATCTGCTAATTATGCATGCCAATAGCTAAATATAAATAATTGCTTTTTTTAAATCAAATATTTATTATAAACGTTAATTATAAAGTTAATAATTAGCCGCGCGTCTTGGTCGCTTTGTATATCAAGGTCCTTTGTATTGAATGGAGCTGCCGCCGCGGCAACTTCGGCAGAGCATACGGCAAAAATATGGAAACCTCGGCAGTGGTTACATAATTGAGCCGTTTGGTGTTGAGACTCTGGACCCGTGGGGACCGAGCGCTCATTCTATTTTCAAAAAATTATGAGAGCTCCTGGTTGAGGCGACGCGTGATCAAAATGCTGGTACTCATTTGGCTCAACGTACCTATTAATATTGCAATTCAGAGAGGCAATGCCGCCAGCATGATGGGAACGCTACCCACTGGTAGTGGGCTTGAGCACTTGAGTTATCTATAAGCTCGATGACTTGTGTCTTGACTTAATGGTGACTTGAGTCTTTGATGTATATAATTTTAGTTTAGTTTTAGGAAATATAGGCAATTGGCCCGTAAATAGGTCCCTTGGTCGCCATACATTTTTATCTTCAAAGCGCCCGGGGCGCGTGCCTCGGGCGCTTTGTGTATCATGTCCCTCGTATAGAAGCGGTACATTATCTGACTCTCCACCAAACAAACATCAGTTTTATTATAGTAATAATAGTAGTAATTAGAGATAGTATTATAATTATTGATGACACGGAACTTTGACCCACAGTCAATGCACATATAATCTTTCAAGTTGTGGACACAACATTGTAGGGAGGTGTATTTAATTATTATTAATTTCTTTTTTTTTTAAACATATACTGTTAATTTGGTTTTAGTTAGTATAAAAACAGAGCTAATTATACAACGATAATTTAAATGCAACCAAAGCTTAAAAATCCGACTTCATCGCTTGTATTTCGATTTCGGTTTGACCGATTTCGATATAATTTATATGGGACCACCTCTGAAGTATACTCTACGAAATAGAAAAAAACATCATAATCGATTCATAATTGGCGGAGATATCGCGTAACAAACATGAAAAAAAATACATTGAGTATCGAATTGAGAACCTTTTTTTAAGTCGGTTGAAAATAAGGAAAAATTAGGATTATTGAAGTCTATATTATTATACAAATAAACAAAATGGATTCAAGGTAATTTAAGAACATTGACATTGGTTTTAGGTTTTATACATTCACTGCTTGTATTTATGATCAATTGTATCAAACTATCGGTGAACCCAAAAATAACGATGTAACAGTATATAGCACACAATGTAAATACTTATGAACTTAAAAAAATTAACTTATCTTAAATAACAGGAACAATAAAACGAATTAAATACTAAATATTAACTAAATTCAACTTATAGAGACCTAGAGCACATTCTGTGACAACACTATCTTTTAAGGCAGTCGTTTCAAAACTAAGTAATACTTGTATTTCGGAAATAATAAGTAACTATTGTATGTTATGTACATCAGTAAATATATATCTAATACCTTTAAACGAGCGATTTTTGTATATATGTATATATATTATATCAAATTGATTAAAAATTGTAATAATGATGTAACCAATAATAGTAATAATTATACTTACATAGTTATTATGGTATTTTGTTACTAACAACTCATGATATTTATTTTTTATTTAATTTTTTTATATATATATATACATATATACTAGCCGTGCCCAGCGGCTTCGCCCGCTATTATTAAGTTAAAAAGTAACCTATGTGTTAATCCTAGGTATAATTTATGTACATTCTAAAGTTCATCCAAATCCGTTTAGCCGTTATTGCGTGAAGAGGGAACAAACATACTTACACACACACAAACTTTCGGATTTATAATATTAGTAGTATATAATCTGAATCTCGGAAACGACTCCAACAATTTTCATGAAATTTAGTATGCAGGGGGTTTCGGAGGCGATAAATCGATCTAGCTAGGTTTCATTGTTAGAAAACGTCGTTTTAACGAGCAAAGCTCGGTTCCAGTTACTTTACATATAAAGACATGTCAGTATTACCATGTATTGTATTACCTTAAAGTAATTACCTTGCTATATAGAGGCTGGTTATTCAATTTCCAATACATATTACAAAGAGGCTCAAAGGAACTTTTGGCGTCGAAACCTTGTCTAGAGAATAATTAAATAATTGTATTGCTTCCTTCAAATTAATATGTTCAAATTGCACTCTTATAGTTGATACTTAGGCGTACTATAAACTGAAATTTAACAACAATTACAAAACAAAACAGTAATTAAAAAAGAAATAAAGCTTTTCATGTACACAGGAGCTTTACTGAGTGTATACTAGGGTTATATACAAAGGGGTACTAAGACGATGTTCAAACAAATAATATGATGAATAATAAGAACAGTTATTATTAGTTTTTAGTGAAAAAAAGTTTGATAAAAAGTGACTTGATTAAAAAGCTTATGACAAGGATTCATGGAGGCAAACTAAACAAGCGTTTTCTGGCGATGCATGGCCAGAATATATTAACATTGAACATATTTACTTACTAAATAGTAAGTTTTTATTTTAACGAAGATACTCCCTCGAGATGGCCTTGTGTATAAATCAAATCAAATCAAAACGCATTTCAAACAAAACAAACGCATTCACACTCACAGCCCCACACTAAGTTCAAAGACTTGTATCGTGGGTGCCGGAAACATTCACGTCATACTCACATTACACCCAGAACTAGAAGCACAAATGTCACTTGGGAAGGAATTTGTGCTCCTGCCGGGAAACGAACCCAGGACCCACTGCGTAGAGGGCGAATACCTGTTCACTGCGCCAACTGGGTCGTCATCAAATCAAAATAGCTTATAAACATGGGCCCCAAAGAGGCCCTCATGAAAGTTAATGACTCTACTGCCAAAATCGCGAAATTACAGCCATCTCGAGAAAAACCTGGCAAGAAACTAGGCGGCGCATTATTATATTTTAAATAATACCATTAACACAAATACATAATTAATATAACCTTTTTTTTTGTGGGGGTGAAAATGCCTTGCACTTCCCCTCCTTCCCAGGGGTGAAGGAAGGGAGTATGTGGCTCGAACCCACTAAAAACCCCCCCGTGAGCAGTCCCTCGCCGAGGTGGGGCAAGATAGGGTCGCGCTAGCCCCGGCTATCTTGCCCCGGCGGTAGGCCCGAGTACAAACCGGGCCACTGCGCCCATGTAGGGGTGACCTTGCTTACCAAGGCCACCCCTCAGACTTTGTAATTATAATAACCAAGGCAAGCTATATTATGTAGTCACTAAAAAGCGCTAGTACAGTTTGCCTCCATGCGTCCTTGTCATTAATGTAGTCAATCGTTTTATGAAAAGCTTTCTTAATTAATGCCCGTTTTATTACAGATTTACTTTCCCATTGATAATTCAGATACAAATTTAGGAATTTTACTGTAAAATCTAACCCCATTTGCCATAAAAAAATTTATTCGTTTTGCTTAATCTAAATGCGCGCACTGTATTTTATGCGTATATCTAGTATTAAGATCGTGTGTGTAGCTTCTTAATTTAAATTTATCAATATTTTTACGAACATGCATAATATTTTCAAAGATGTAAAGCGAATGCATGGTAAGTATACCTTTTTCTTTAAAGAATTCGCTGAGAGATTCGCGCGGACCCATATCATAGATTTTTAATTGGATTTAAATTTTCATCATTTTAAAATGGATCCAAATAAAGAACTTCTAATTGTATTTAAATACAAACAAAGTTCAAAAAACTCTAAATAGTTAAAACCTTTTTGATATATGAAACATGCTCAATCAAACTGATATCAAGCTACGTTGTGAAATTTCTCGCAACCCTTTCGTTTGAAAAACTGATTCTTCTGAATTTAATTAATTCAGCTCTATTAATCATCGCCTCCAAGAATAATTAGCTTTCACTTCGCGAAGCTTTATTATCTTATTTAGTGACGCTCTACTATTGTGATCATGTTACGAGTTTATGTTATTATTTCTAGAGGCTCTGGGTGCCGAAGACCTTGCGTGTTGGTCTTTGCAAAGCTTAAAACTGAATCATATTTATGGAACTCGCTCACAAAATTTTACGGGAATCGGTTAAGTAATGCGACTAGTAAAGGAGAACAGCCAAATATACGACGGACATACGAAAGCATTTTTGTCTAAGCTAAGTTCCAATCGTCACCACTGGGGACGAACGAAACTTTTTTTTCCCACTCGTACCCAGTGGGGAAGACAGGGTGGGGACGGCCGGGAATAAACCAAACGGAGACGCTTTACGTTCGCCTCGTCTATTTTTAGAAATTGCTGATGTATGATTTTTTTATGTTTCCAACACCCAAACCCCTGCTATTTAAAAAAATTCAAAAATGAATGGTAAAAAAATCCATTGCTGTAATTATTGGACCTGTTTACAAAATATCATCAGATTAACAAAAAAACTTGTAGTAGAGAACAGCCGGATATCCGCCGGACATCCGCTGGACATACGAAAGTATTTTTGCCCAAACTAAAACGGAGACGCTTCTCGTTTTTTCGATCAGTTATATTCGCATTGATAACGGGCAAAAGTAATATAATTGTAGAGGATACGTGGGCGGTTCCGGTGGCGGTTAATTTAGATACAAATTTAGGAATTTTACTGTAAAATCTAACCCCATTTGCCATAAAAGATTTATTCGTTTTGCTTAATCTAAATGCGCGCACTGTAATTTTATGCTTATATCTAGTATTAAGATCGTGTGTGTATCTTCTTAATTTAAATTTATCAATATTTTTGCGAACATGCATAATATTTTCAAAGATGTAAAGCGAATGCATGGTAAGTATCCCTTTTTCTTTAAAGAATTCAGTGTGATGGAATTCTGAGGTAACAAACATATTAGAAAGTTTTTTTTTGTAGTCTGTAATAACGATAGTAGTGATAAGTCAAATTAGATAATTTTTGTTACTAGCACCCACAGTTTAATACACAATTGGCATTTTTTTTATACTAGATAGGCAAGCATTTGACCGCTATCTCACCTGATGGAAAGTGACGATGCAGCCAAAGATGTAAGACGCTTGCCTAGAAGGTACCTATGCACTCTAGACTTGAAGACACCCAGATTGTACTGTTCAGGGAACAAAGACGCAGGCAATGAGTTTCACTCCTTCGCTGTACGGATGATGAACGTAGATGCAAAAAGCATGCCCAGAAGCCCCAACCTTCATCAGGAAGCAAAAGTCGATCTAATATAATTATGTAACATTAATTCTAATATAACTATCCACCCAATGACCGAAAAGTAGGTATCATAAGAAAATAGGGTGAAACAAACAAGGCCGACGACGACAGATTGGGCGACAAGTTTCGATACCTCGTCACGTGCCGATACACAAGGAAGTTAGATTGAGCGATAGATTGGAAACAAAGTGGTAGCAGAACAATAGAATATTATAATAAAAACTAGAGAAGATGATATTTTTTGCATAATCTTTTTCGCGAACGAATATTTATTCTGCTTTAATTTAAACCATTCTTCAATCCACTATAACAAACATAAAACATTCATCAAAATCGGTCCAGCCGTTTAGGGGGAGTCACATACACACGTGCATAAGAATTATATTTATAAAAATATAATATATATATCTATCTAAATATATATAACTCAAAGGTGACTGACTGACTGACATAGTGATCTATCAACGCACAGCCCAAACCACTAGACGGATCAGGCTGAAATTTGGCATGCAGGTAGATGTTATGACGTAGGCATCCGCTAAGAAAGGATTTTGATTAATTCTACCCCCAGGGGGATAAAATAGGGGATGAAAGTTTGTTGTACTTCTTAACGCGAGCGAAGCCGCGGGCAAAAGCTAGTATATATATATATTGCAAGAGTCGACCTTGAATCGTAAAGTATAATGTGTCAAATTCACGAAAACTTTAATTGTAATTTTTTTTTATTTTTTTAAGATAATAGCTGCGCCCCGCGGTTTTACTCGCGTAAGTCCCGGACCCGCGGGAATTCCGGGTTAAAATTTTCTTCATAAAAACCTTCTCCTGACAATAATTAACAAAACAAAAAAAGAATTTGCGAAATTGTTCCATCCGTTCACGCGTGATGCGATGACCAAGGGAAATAGAGATTAATTTTTTCCATATATAAATCTTCTTCTTCTTCTTCTTTAGGTGCCTCTCCACTACTGGAGGTTGGCCGTCAGCTCAGCGAATGTTTTCCGATCTTGTGCCAAGCGAAAAAGTTGTTCGACGCTGGCAATGCTGGTCCATTCACGGATGTTTCTTAACCAAGATTTCTTCCTTCTTCCAGCGCGTCTTTTTCCGTCCACTTTGCCCATCATTATAAGTTGGAGAAGTTGGTATCTCTCATGTCTAAGCACATGACCAAGATACCCAACTTTTCTTTTCTTGACGGTCTGCAACAGTTCACGTTTTTTATTAACGCGTTGAAGAACCCGAACATTGGAAACTTTCTGGGTCCAACTAATTCGAAGCATTCTACGATAGCACCACATCTCGAATGCTTCGAGACGCTTCTGGGTATCAGCTTTCAGGGTCCAAGCTTCACTACCGTACAATACAACTGGCCAGACGTAACAATGGAGGATTCGTATTCTGAGCTTTATGGATAACTTGCGGTTGCACAAAATTTTCTCCATCTTTTTAAGGGTTGCCCGAGCGATTTCTATCCGGGTACGAATATATATATATATATATATATAGATAAGTAAGATAATTGAACTGCCCGCTATGGGTTCGATTCTTGATGGATACATACGTTTTCTGTCTTAGTATTTATTAGATAAAAATAGTAAGCAAGCAGTTAAAACCAAAGCGCTTACTAAGTATATTTGTGTCTCTAGTTCTGAGTGTGATTGTGTGTGTGGTGTGTATTACATGTTAATGTTTCTGGCACTCTTCTTCTCTTCACGCCATTGAATTTAGATAGTTTTTTTTGTTTGGTAGATTGTACTTCAGATGTCCCATATAACTTTTATCGAAATTTCAAAACCAAAATATAAGCGGTGAAGTCGGTTTTTAGGGTTCTGTACACAAAGGGTAAAAACGGGACCCTATTACTGAGACTTCGCTGTCCATCCGTTTGTCCGTCTGTCTGTCCGTCTGTCACCAGGCTGTATCTCAAGAACGGCGATAGCTAGACAGTTGAAATTTTCACAGATGAAGTATTTGTATTGCCGCTATACAAATACTAAAAATAAAATTAAATAAATATTTAAGGGGGGCTCCATTACAACAAACTTGATTTTTTATAGATAATGGTAGCCTTCGTGCCCTTCGTGCGCGAGTCCGACTCTCACTTGGCCGGTTTTTTAATTTAGCCTGCGTTTAATAATGATTCTATGGCATTGCTATTATTAGTCATGCTAGCTAAAACCAAAGTAGTCAATTTAGTTAGTTTCGTGCGGGGCTGTGGTCGTCGTAGAGTTTGAATGCTTTTACAAGTTTTATTTAGTTTTGTTTATCTGTATTCAAATCTTGAAAGTTATATTTGACCCGATTTCCGGTTTCCGATTGAGTGAAATTTTGCATGCATAATAAAATCGGATGACAATACTATATTATTACGACATAGAGTGAATCTGATGATGGAGCCGGAAGGTGGCCATGGCAACTGTAATAAAACAAAGCAACCTCACCGAGTTTGGCCCCGTTTGATTTGTCCTAACAAGTTTTATGGTTTTATAAATTTTTAGTATTTTTTTTAATAACTATAACCTTAAAAAACTTTTTTAAGCTTTGTCATTATAAACACGTACTTTCTTAAAGTATTTTTAATACATCCTATTTTAATTGCCAATGTTAAAAAAAACTCGGCTAGGACACGCAAGAGGATGATTATTTTGGCTTTATTTAAGAGAAACATTTTTAATTTTCCCGTTCTCAGAAATCGTCCTGTCGAGATTAAAAACTAAATAACCGTGAAAAGCTTTTTCGGCCTTTCATGAAAATGTCAAGTTAATTTTAACATATTAAGTTAAATATGGGAGTTGGTAATTCAGTTAAAGCGAAAAATAAATACAATTATTATATGAGATGGGTTTCAGTGTCTAAACTATCTATGAAGAGTAATGCCCGTTGGCTTAGTTGGGTGGGTGTTCGCCTTCTAAGCAGATATTAGGAATCGTTTTTCGATTCCCGGCTGGAACACAAGTTTTCTACACAAAGAAAATGTGTGTTTCTGGTTCTAGCGGTGTTTGTGTGTGTGATGTGAAGCGTTTAATTAAAAAAGTTTCATCCAAGACCCGCCTAACCTTAACAAACACAACCTCACAGACTTTCGCATTTATAACGTTAGGTGAGCCTTTTGGCGCAGTGGACAAGTCTGCTGTCTACGCCCCGAATCCAGAATTTAATATTTCTAAGGGTTCCCTTAGGTGTGATTATGTGTTTTTATCTTTGATAGGATAGCGTCTGATCACTTTCTCATCCGATGGTAAGTGATGGTAATCACGATAGGCCTAAAATGAGTGGCTGTCAAGGATAGCTGCTGTGTTATTAAAATGTAAATCTATCGGTCTACGGTACCACACCAGGAGCTTAGCGTGGATTGTGGCCAAGTATTAATACCATACTAAAAATTGATTGACTAAATCATTACCTTCTTCATGTTTATGTTTGCCTAGTACTTTACTGACGTATTCCTCCATGAGTCCATGAGTCCATGAGAGAATATTTTTATTCTGCTTGAAACTAAACCTTCTTGAGGTGGAAATGAAATATGAAGAAAAATAGACTTTTTAAGGAACTTCAGGCAAACGCTCATATGGTGCAACTTAGCTCTGTTGCAGTTTGCTCATTGTGTTCATCTTAGCAACAATTTATATGTGATGCAGAGTAGGTACTACTTATTAAGTACCTTATTTTTATAGAAAATGAGTTACTTACGTCCCTTGATTACATTTGTACTTTGCAGAAACCAACAATATTTTTTTTTATGTGTTTTACCTCATAACTTCTTTCCACGTGAACCGATTTTGAAATTTTTTTTAAGTTTATAAGTTATTGCCTTCCAATTGATCCCATTTAAATTTGATCTAGATCGGATCAGTAGTTATTGAAATATCGTCAATAATGCGTATTCTGTTGACGATGTTTTCGTTTTTAACCGACTTCAAAAGTTACCTCATAACTTCTTTCGTTGTGAACCGATTTTGATGATTATTTTTTTATTTGAAAACTGGTGCTTTCCACGTAGCCCCATTGAAATTTGATCAAGATCTAATATCTAGTTTTTGAGTTATAGTCAATAATGCGTGTTTAATACATTTAATCTGATCAAGGTTCCGAAGATAAAGCGGTGAAGTCGGTTTTTTTAAGCTTTGCTTGCGTTTAATAATATCTCTGAGAGGCTTGTGTTATAAATGTTTCTGGCACTTACAATACAAGTATTTGAGCTTAGGGGGTTGTGAGGGTGAAAAAGTTTGTTGGTTTAACCACTATCTCACCAATAAATGATGATGTAGTCGAGGATGGAAAAGTCTAAGCCTAGAATGTAGAATGACACTCGAAGATTTATGAGTGACGTCATAAATCTTCGAGCGTCATTCTAGGCTCGTATTTCTTCTAAAGAAATCTCTTAGACATTATGATTACCTCGAATAATTAATTATATAAATGAAGAGACGTTTAATGTATTCATCCTTTGAAGATAAATAAATTTACCTCACAAAGCGCTAATCTCACAGTCTCAAAGTTCAAAAGAGATGTTAGCGGGAGATAACCCACTGTTTAACTTTGCATCTGTTGCGAATTGAGTTTGTGATAGCTTTGAACTCCTGTCTATTTTTGTACTGTAGTATTATTTATTCTGTGTTGTGTCTAGCTATAAATAATATAAAGCATTCTATCTTTAGCACAAAGCTTTTTAGCACAAGAAAATAATAATATACAGGTATCTTCTAGGTAAGCGTACTCCATCGTCGACCGCATTTTCACTTTCCATCAGGTGAGGTAGAGGTCAAATGTTAGCCTATCATGATTAACAAGATATATCAGAAATCTTACAGGATATCATTCTAACCATTGAGATAAATTTCTTTCGTAGTGCAAGTTACGTTTTAGGATTATACAAATAATATTGAAATTTTAATTAAAAAAAATATGCGGAATACGCAAGCACTTGACCACCTGATGGAAAGTTATGATGCGGCCGAAGATGTGTGTTTGCTTAGAAGATACCTATTCACTCGAGACTCCCAGATTATACCGTTCGGGGAACAAACACGCAGGCAATGAGTTCCACTCCTTCGCTGTACGGATGATGAACGTAGTAGCAAAACGTTTCGAGCAAACTGGAGGTATGTCCACCATAAATGGATGACGTTTAATAGTTTGTCTTGTTGTTAGATGGTAATAAGGGCAGGGGGGAATTAACTCAAGTAATTCCTAAGCACACTCTCCAAAATGTAAGCGATAGAATACCGATAAGCTTGCCACCTTTCGTGTGACCGTGACTTTGCATACTCGATTAGCTTACTGTCGCCTATGAATCTTTTGGAAAATATATTACTTACCTGCTTGGTGTCTCCCGGGTAAATAAAATATACGCTTTCTCATTCACAGCCACACACAAGTACAATGACTTGTATCGCGGGGCCGTAAACATTCAAGTCACACACACAAAATTCACATCAAAGCCAAAACCAGAAACAAAAATTTTCCGTGTTATTGCATACAAACACAAGTGTTATTGGTCACATTCTTAGTATACTACTCTACTTAGCAGTCAAATGTCAAAATAAAATTACTTATTAGTCTTGAGGCTAGGTTGTAGTTCCAATGGTGTACCAAACGTAATTGGTAGGTCTTTATAAGAAAAAAAAAGATTAGGACCTTTACCTAGATTGGATTGTTCTGTAATGGCTGGCTAGGGATTATTGGAAGCCGTAAAATAAATCGTGAAAAAGAGTTTGTAGACAATAAATTTTATAAATAAAGATTTGTCTCAGTCGCTTTGTCCCAGGTCCTTTGTCCCAGTTTCACCATTGAGTTTTCCCATTAATGTGAAAACTGGTCCTACTAAATTTTAGCTATTTCAATGGTACAACTAGAAAGTTATACCATTGATAATAGAAATGTCTTTTATTGACTAGTACTCAATATTCTAAATATATATATATATAAATTCTTTAAGAAATAAAAACAGCAATTATATTATGTATATCTTTATTATATAGCCATGAAATGCTTGCGCATTCTTGTGTCTTATATCAATCCTTGTCATTAATGTAGTCATTCGTTTTATAATTAGCTTTCTTAATTAATGCCTCTTTTATTACTGATTTAAACTTTCCCAGTGGTCATTCAGTTACAATTTTTTTCTGCGTATTCCAGGTCTAGTGTGTTTACCAGCTTCGATCACATCGTCACTTACCATCAGGTGAGATAGTGGTCAAACACTAGCCTGTCACAAATAAAAAAAAAAAAAAAAATTTTTGGAAGATACTAGTTTCACCATTATCTCAGTTCTTTATGGATCGAGGAAAATAAATGAGTATCGGGATAAATTAATTAGTATCGTAGACAAATAAACATTGGAGGACTTCTTATTTGACATGACGACCCAGTTGGCGCAGAAAGCACTTCTTTGCTCTATAATTATTGTCATTATAAATAACAATTAATACTTGGTAAAATGTTAATCTTCCAACTGTTTTCCTAAATGTTATTGTACGTCCAAAATAGACATTTACTATTGATACGTTTACATTATTGCACTTGTATTATCGTCTTCTAAACATTAATTTGCAAATAACATATGAAGAAAAGATTTCAAGTTCTAAATGTAAGATTTTGACATCCTATTCACAGGTCTTATTTCATAAAATAAATTTTCCATATACCAAAAAAATCATTCCTATTTGATTTTCATAAATGAGCATCAAATAAAAATTCAAATTTTTATTCAGCACCCTTGTAAAGACGCGTCCAAACAAATTGCTTTACCAACTGAAAAACACCCCATTATCGAAAAATTACGCAGATTCGCCCCAAAATGATTGACCACCAACTCAATATTCAGTAGGAGGACTCAAGTGGCCATCTATCAACCACCACTGAATGAATATTTCATTCCATGACTAAAGGCAGTAGGTACACCCATAGTATAATCAGAAGAGGAAATCCAAGTAACGTGTTTGGCACTGTGTTTCCTGATAAGTACAATCTGGGAGTCTTTCTTGACACACACATACTTCTACACACACACACACATCACTAACTATTACACTAACTATATTTAATTGTTTATATAATAAAAATATACATAAATCAGTGTCACCATTGCGACAAGCCACTGGAATCTGAAATACAGTGTACTCGCTAGTTCAGAAGCTTATGGATCAAATACACAATTCAAAAAATTATGTCAATAAATAACATTTTTATTTTACTTTACTTTTACTTCAAGACACGAGTGAACAGGTATCTTCTAAGCAAACATGCACCATCGTTGACCACACCTTCACTTTACATCAGGTGAGATAGTGGCCGAACGTTTGCCCATCATAAAAAAAAACTTTTTAACCTTTTTTATAAAAGAGGTTCCATGGATGACTGGTTATATTTTTTATTTTGTATGGTGGATATTCCTCCGATTCGAACCAAGTGATTCGCAGCAACTTTAATTATGCGAACTGCAAAGGAATAGAACAGCCAGCCTTGGTTCTTATTTCAAGTATATTTTAGGCCTCTGTAAGTTAAGAGTGAAAAAGTACTTTTTAGGCCAGCATGTCCTATGTCGACCACATCGTCGCTTTCCATCGGATAAAATCGCAGTCAATTGGTCCTAGCAATCACCAAATAAAGATTACTTCGTCAATTTTACCTAACAATTAAAAAAAAAATGTTGAAGGTGTATAAATATAATGCTTTATTCGCGTTTATGCGTTTATAAAGAGGATATTGTCACCTAATCAGAATCTGACGAGGTTATCCTATTGAAAAACGAGAGAAATTTTCAATTGTTTGGTAAATATTCTCGAATCAAATAAAATCTCTCAATGCTTTAGTTCTAGTCGTTTATGATTTTCAAAGCATTACTTTATGCTGTTGAACTTATGTTATCTATCTATCTATAAATATAAAAATTGAGTTCTGCGTTAGTCTCTCAAAAACTCGAGAACGGCTTGACCGATTTGTATGATTTTTTTTTGTGTTCGTAATTTTTTTTTATCCACCGTAAATTGCACCCGCGCGAAGCCGTGGCCGATGGCTAGTATTGTCTATAAATTATAAATGTAAATATTAATTTGTGATTTCTACTGTCGTGGTTTTAAAAATAGAGAGAGTTATTGCATTATTTACTTTTCAAGGTTATTGCGAAAATGTTGTTTTCAACTTGGCGATGCTAGGTGAGCCGAGTTGACTTACTCTTCTCTTTTTACTATGATAAAGATCCAAGTTAGCTGATAAATCCCATCGTTATTCTGATCGTACCTTGTGAAAATCCTTCTTTCTGCTCTGTTTAGGGTTGTCTGTAAAATAAATGTTCTTTGCTTAATTGTTTGTGGAAAGCAAACATTTCATAGATAAAGGAGATTGAAAAATATGTTTTTTTTTGTATATCTATTGATTATGTAAAACTGGATATATCTTAGAGTAGTCTTTTCTACTAAATAGTTACTGAACAATTTAAAATATAAAATCAATCATCAATAATATAAACATAACGATTAGGGTGTATTTGAATTTGATTTATTGTAATTTATTGAATAACAACAATTGCTTATTGTGTCGCCAGAAACTAATTATTATTTTTTATCCATGGTAACCCTAGCATGGATAAATCCCGAAGTGGCCTTATTCTCAACTTCGAATAATTTATTACATTGGAAAAGATTATGATAATTTTATCCGTAAATATAATTAAAGCTTATTGATATTTGAATATCAAAAGTAACGAAGAAGTATCTTAGTTTTTTTGTTTCAGAATGAACATATTTTCGACTATGACTTGGTGAGTAAGGTCTCCCCTCCTTGGGCACAGTGGCCCGGATTGCATCCGGGCCTACCGGGGCCGGGCAAGATAGTGACTAGTAGCGCGACGCTATCTCGCCCCGCCTCGGCGAGGGACTGCTCACGGGGTGGTTTTTAGTGGGTTCAAAGTAGTTCAAACCCCACACACTTTACCCCTCATAAGGAATGGAGTTCTCTTTCATTGGTATTTTCAATTGAGTGTTACCATGCTTAGGAGGACAAGTTAAGGCGTCGGTCTCAGTTGCTAGACGTTAGACAACAATCGTTAAGCCTTGTCGGATGCCTTCTTGCGGCTTGAACAATCCTGACTCCAGGACTGCCCACTTATCTATACGACAAACAAGAAAGCAACTTTTAACACTGAAGTTCAGTTGAATCTGTGTATTAATTAAGCTATATTTAGTTTAACCCGCATCATTATATTATATCATTAGTAATGCGTTTTAATACAATAATAATAACGCTCACGCGTTCTATCATCTCACCACGGCATCTAGTAACAAATCAATTTCCATATGCAAATGTACCCGTAAAGTGACATCGCAAGCAAAATGTTGTCTTGGCATTTGCATATCTGTCATTAAGCTATTGTTTGAGGATTTGCCATGATCCTAGAGGCTTTGTGACTCCTGTTAATAAAGTTATCACCCTCAAGATTTAGCTAGCGAAGGGATAGGTGAGCCTCCCGCTGTGTTTCGCTGTATTCATCTTTATATAAAACATATAAACGCAACGCGTTCACACTTACTCGTACAGCACCATACTAAAGTCATAAACGCTTTCACACCCACATCCCCACGCTAAATTCGATGTCTTGTATTGTGGGTGCCGGAAACATTCACATCACATACACAAGCACAACCAGAACCAGAAACACGCATTTTCCTTGGGGAAAAAACTTCATGTGCTTAAAAAAGGCGAAAGCGCACCCAACTAGGCCTACAAACTGTTCTAAATTTAAAGATTATTATGTCAAGGATTGGTCAAAGTTTCCTTGATTTTGAGGACCCAGTTGGCGCAGTGGAAAGGTGTCCGCCCTCTACGCCGTGGGTCCTGGGCTCGATTCCCGGCAGGAGCACAAATTCCTTCCCAAGGGATATTTGTGCTTCTAGTTCTGGGTGTAATGTGTGTGTGATGTGAATGTTTCCGGCACCCACGATACAAGACTTTGAACTTAGTGTGGGGATGTGAGTGTGAAAGCGTTTATTTAAAAAAAAATTAAAGATTATTATGTCAAGGATTGGTCAACTTTCCTTGATGGAAGATGAGACTGAATTGTGGCTGTCAGAGAAAGAACGTTAAAACGGCCGCGTTTACAATTGCTCGAACCTGCTCGCTTTTTAAATATATTAAATATAAATAGGAACTATTAAAATACGGATAATACTTCGATATCCACGCATTCTAAGAAATCTTCCGGTATCTTCGATATCTCTACATACTAAATAACAAAGTCGCTTTCCGCTTCTGTCTGTCTATTTATTCGCTAACGCCTCCTAAGCCACGCAACGGATTTGAATGCGGTTTTCATCATCAGATAGACACGAGAGGTTTGCATATATAACAAAACCTATTTAAGTTTATATGTAAGTAGAAAAAGCAATGTTTCGCAACCAAGTCCCTGAAAAATATTTTTTTAAACGGAGGCCAAACCTTAAGAGATACATAAAAATGATGTAACTAGAGATTTTTTTTATTTACAAAATCCAGAGCCCTTAATTAACAGAGTTTGATTAATTTGATTTATACCTAAGGCCAATAACGGATTTAATTTATATTAATATTACTTAATTATAAGACAGTCATATTACTCTTACTGCTATGTATGATTTTGTTATACTTAAATTAATGAAGTTTGAAGCTACATAAATTAATAAAAACAATATTATAATTAATGCATTGGTTTGTGTGTGTGTGTGGGTGAGAATTGTGTGTGCATGTGAAAGTATAGTTCTTCTTAAATCCTAAAGAAAACTTTGTGATGTCTGATTAAACCTGTATTATACCATATCTCGATCTGTTACGGTTGATTCACAGTAATCATTTTTTTGTCTATATAACACATTAGACTTCAGAGCCTAGGACATCGTAGCAGGATAGCGTATCTCTCGGTATTTTATCGGATACATTTCGGAGAGTGTGCTAGGGAGCTGCACGATCTAATTCCTTCACCCCCAATCCACAAAAGAACCACCAGACAGACTGCATTGCGACACTTATGTCGTCGCTTGACATCAGGTGAGATAGTGGTGAAATATTTGCCTAACACAGAAAAAAAAGAATACTTTCTCACACATGTGCTTGCTGAAACCCGTACAAAGACAGGGCGGGTCCCTAGTTATTTGTACTGTGAAGTCTTCTACGCAAATGTGTATAAGGCTTTAGAAATTATTATATGAAGATTTGTCTGCCTCCTGTTTTCAGTACAAAGCTCTTAAAGGTCGGAGTGCTTCTCGTTATTGAAAGTTTGTTAGACGCCGGGTATAAACATTCCGTAGAACCAATAGAAATCTGAAAATAAATGACCTCCTTGACCTCCTTCACAAAAACGTTATGTCTTTTATAACCTTTGAATAGGGTTTTATAGACTTGTTGGATAACTTATCTATAACATCAAGTTATTTTATTAGAGAATCCTACTAATATTATAAATCCGAAAGTTTGTGTGTAAGTGCGTGCGTAAGTGTGTAAGTGTGTAAATATGTTTGTTCCCTCTTCACGCTTTAGCGGCTGAACGGATTTGGATGAAATTTGGAACGTAAATAGATTATACCTATTTAACACATAGGCTACTTTTTAACTTGATAATAGCGGGCGAAGCCGCGGGGCACGGCTAGTGAATTATATTAGGTTAACGTTTGATAATTATCTCACAAACTAGCGAGACTTTTTCTTTTCTATGTACGATAGGCAAGCGTTTGACCACAATCTCACCCGATGGAAAGTGATGATGCGGCCGAAGATGTAGCAAAGATGTTGCCTAGAACTACTAACTGCAGGTAAGTGACGATACTGTCAAGGATAGTCAAGCTTAGAATATTACTTGTACAGCTGCCGAAACCTATAAAGTACACCACATAAAGCTTGGCGACAGATTTTATAATTGAAGTGGTAAGCTACAACTGTATTTCGGAATTATAGATAGCGTCGCCTCTCCTCGCGCACCTGACGAGCGCCGGCCGGCCGCTGGAGGCCGGCGCGGGCAGTGCGGCTGGAGAACGTTGTGATAGGCCCCCTCCCTGATGATGGGCGTCCTATATGCCCGAAACTAGTTGGCAAATTCGACAAAAACCGCCACAAGTCCCTGCCGGTTTTTTTTTTTATTCTCGATAGGCAAGCATTTGACCACTATCTCACCTGATAGAAAGTGACGATGTGGTCGAAGATGGAGCATCCTTGCCTAGAAGATACCTGTTCACTGGAGATTTAAAGACTCCTAGATTGTACTTAACGGGGTTATGAAACAATAATAATGAATAACGTAACGATATAGCATAACGTTAATAAAAAAATATTAACCAAAACTTCGAGTATTGTATCGAAATAAAGGAAAATAACAAAGGGTAAAAGTAGGTTCACGTTTTTTCGCAGTTGGGTATTATTCATTTTAAGTACATTGACTTGTAATAGAGTGAGTTTACTTCATTCGTCCATGATTTAAACCACATCTCTCGGTGTTGACAAGCAAAAGGGTTAATCTACACCTCGGTATCAACATGAATAGACGATCATCATATCCCTTATTCACCACAATAACCTCTTCCCACGTTGAATGTTTAAAGGGAACTACAAGGCTGATCTCGTAGGTAGTTTATCATATAATGATCAACGTTTGCTTTGAAATAGTCGTTCTGTAATCATTTGTCAATTGTATTTATTTGGGTTTACCTTAAAAGAATTTGTGATACTTTGAGTTAAAATGCGTAAATAGCCCAGGCAAATTTGCGATGCGTTGTATGTTTTTTATGTTTTGGTGGATTCGTGTTGCATTTATTAAAATTAAAGGTTTTTCATCCACATTAAACGATATCATGTGGTTAGTATTTTTGCTCTAGAATTGAACAGGTAAATTTATTTTTTAACTTGATAATAGCGGGCGAAGCCGCGGGGCACGGCTAGATGTCTTATAAGATAAGATAAGATAATTATTTATTTATTGACAAGTACTGTACACATTACTTTCCTTTTCGTCGAGTAGTTAAGAAGGGCTCAATTGTTCTCCCATTGGTTGTTGACCCTCAGCATCGATCAGGTACATAGGGCTTTGCTCTATATCACGTCTTAAAATCTGCTAACCATCTCAACAACACGCGACATGAAAGAGGAACGACGTTCAACAATAATGGCGAAATGGCGATATTTACGGCACGTTCCAGACGTTATGACGTGTCTTATCTCCGAAATGGCGGATGCCGAAATTGTGAGTATAAATGGCTGGGAATAAGGCTTTCAGCAGAATATGAGCTTTAGGTGTTATCTGTTCGGAATCTCAGGTTTTGGAGTAACGGAGCATTATTCAGAGGAGTTATTTAATTTTGTTGGCAAATGTGTATTGAAAATAACGAATCATGGAGGAACTCTCTGTACATATATATACCTTTGAAAGGAATTTTAAGCTTATGGCTAGTATCAGGCCATCATTATTACCACCATAATGCTTGTCGCAGCATCCATTACCCTACCCATCACACTGGAATAGTTATGTCAGCATCCCACGGCCATTCAAATAAAATGAGTTGGGATGGCTTGGGTGACAGCTGGCAGTGGGAATTACACAATACACCTCAGAGTGGGACGTCATTGCAAAATTTATCGCTGCCACTTGGAATAAGTATTATATTGATAGCTTTTATTACAAAATTAGGTAATTTTGTAATAAGGTAGGTACCTTCACCAAAAACTTAAACAGATTCTAAGACTACGGGAGGCATCTGTACTGCGATTGAGTTTGAACTGAGAATCGTTATAATATTAATTGTTTTAATAATAATCTCTAAGTTGATTTCAGTAGTTCAACATTTGTCTGACTGTCCGTCCATCCGTCCGAGGCAATTACAATAAAAATAATGAGTATAGAGTAGATGAGAGGTACACCTATACAAACCAGAGGGTGACTCAATTTTTTTTTTTTTACTGCCAGAGTGGTATATGTTTAAAAATAACTTTGATAGTAGAGACCGAAATCGGTTTAATTAAAAATCTATGTTTGAAAATAACAATTTGGCAGGAACCCAAAGTTAGTGTTTTTAGACCTATTTTGTCCCAGGGTCTTTCACAAAAATGACTACACGTTTTAAACTGAAACTTATGTTCAAAATCCGTTATGTCCTTTAGTTGAACAAAAAAAATCTAATAATAATTATTAAAAAAAGGTATTAGGTATATTAACCTCAAAAGTTTTTCTCCATTAAGCAAAATGTAATAGCGAGATCTCAGTTTGGGGGCGAATGACATAGACAACCATAGATCGCACGGCAGCGGCTGGATAAGCGGCGGAAGAAGTTTGATGAGCTAGTCATAGAACTTAGTGTAGGGCTGTTAGTGTGAAAGCGTTTACGTTTATGTAGCGTTTATTTTATTAATATCTAAGCAGGAAGTTGGAAATTATTAGTCTTTGTGCCAACTTATTCCAACTTCCTGCTATTTATTGCACAAATAGTACAAAAAGGGATTTAATTCTAGGACGAGAACAGGAGTGTAGGCGTGCTTTGAAAAGGTATAGTGAGGGAGACAAAATTAAATAGGATGTTTAGTTTAAACTATCTATATAATAGAAACTGACATAATTTAATACTTTCACTAATGCTTTCATACTCACAACCCCATACTAAATTTGATGAATTTGAGAAACATTCACATCACACAAACAATCACAACGAGAACCAGAAACACAATTTTTCCTTGGGGAGAAAACGTGTGTTCCCGCCGAGAGTCGAACCCGATACCCCTGCGAACTCAACCCAACTAAGCCAATGAGCAGTTCAAATATTATATTCATAAAATATATATTATATAAGTACTAATTACTAGTCGTTCGCCCCGAACTGAGATCTCGCGGCTACATATTGCCTCTTAGAGAAAAACTTTTGAGGTTATTTGCTTATAACTTTTTTTAAATGATAATTGTTTGATTTCTATATTTGTTGTTCAAGTACAGGATATAACGGATACTATACGTAAGTTACAGCGTTCAGTGTTAAGCCGTTTTTGAGATAGACCCCGGGACAAATGGGTCTAAAAACAGTGACTTTAGTGGCCTACCAAATCGTTATTTTCGTACTCTACTTGTCAAGTCCTTTTCAACGATACCCCATAAAAATAGATACAAATATAATATTTTGCTCCCCACTTACATGTATTGGAGCCCTTTTAATGCTTTTATATAATTTTAAATGTCATTTCTGGCTTTGGACCGTAGTTTTACATATTCTATGAGAAGAAGAAGTCATGTGCTTATATGGTTTAGACGCTAGATGCCTATGACAGACGGACGCACAAAGTGGATCGTTTATCCAGGTCAACTTAGAGATCTCGCTTTACTCGATCGCAAATAATTGCATATACGCTAAGTTCCTGTTAGTCGTAATATCAAATACAGTGGCATTTTCTCGAAACCTCACATCTTCGTTTGCAAAAGGCCTTACTTGTCAGACTAATAAAGCCAGTACCTGCCCCTTAGAGATAAGGCTGACAAATGATACGCCCTCAAGCGTTTGGACTCGAACGTTTACCCTGAAGCCTTCGTCGAGCTTAATAAGCTTTATTTACTTGATTAATTAAAACTAGCTCGAGGGGACGTCAATGTATAACAGTTTTATAATAAGTAAAATGCCGATGCTTATGGTCCGACAATTGATGTTTAAATTTTCTAACGACTTCGAGGAGGTACCTACTCAATTCGACTGTATTTTTTAATTTTTTACGTGTGTTACCTCATATCTTCTTTCCATGTGAACTGATTTTGTATTATTTTTTTTTGTTTGCAAGCTGTTGCTTTCCCATTGGATTCATATAAATTTGATCAAGATCTGATCTGTAGTTTTGAGTTATCTTCAATAATGCGTATTAAATTTCCAATCAAATCTGATCAAGGTTCCGAAGATAAAGCGGTGAAGTCGGTGTTTTTTAAGCTTTGCTTGCGTTTAATTATTTTAACTCGTATACGGGAAAGGAAGAGTTATGGTTTAAGTAGTATATGTACATATGTTTTCTCTTTCACACTCACGGTCCAAACTAAATTCGATAACTTGTGTCGTGGGTGCCGGCAACAAAAATCACACACACAATCATAAATTCCCTTGGGGAGAAAACTTGTCTTCCGATAGTAGTTGCAATAAAAGAAATTTCTAATAAGTATTACAAGTTTGCGGTGTATTCGTTGCATACTAAAATGTTAAAGAGATACAGGAATCGTAATAGCCGTAACACAGGGTATCCTAGCCAGCTGCAAACGAACACCAGACTTACCCTCTATAAGAAAAAAAATATGACTTGATATACATATATATATATATATATGTAATGTTATTTGGGGTATATAAGGTTATTTATTTATATATGTATTCTTGGAAATGAAAGCTTAAAAAAACCGATCTCACCGTTTATATTTTGGTTTTGGCTAAATCGATTTCTACAAAATGTATATGGGAACACCTCTGAAGTATAATCTACCAAACAAAAACAAAATCGATTCATAATTGGCAAAATTATCGCGTAATACTTACTAAAAAGTATACAGTTGAATTAAGAACCTCTTTTTTCGTTGAAGTCAGTTGATAAAATGAATTTGAATTTGAACAATATGTACAACAATGTGCGAACAATTGTACAATATGAGGACAATTGTACGGACAATTGTACAACATGAGGACGAACGTTCTTTGCTGTATTTTATATGCTGCGTTTTCTTTATTTACACGGGCTTTGCCAATAAATATCCAAACTTGCTTTAAATAGAACAGAAGCACGGTATTGGTTTAATTCTCTTTGAGAAGCTGAGCTCAATATATTTTCCTGGAAGTCCAATTAACGACATTATCTTTTGAAGTTTCAATTTCTTTGAATATCTGGTTAATTTGTGAATAGTCACGAATTCCTTGAGGAAATGAAACGAACGGATTTATTTGATTATTATAGAAATTTACTGAGAATTGAAAAGGCCTTTGGTTTTAGATGTTTCTGTTTCAATCAAAGTGGGTTATTATTGGATTGATTGAGTTCAAATTAAATTTAATTCAATTTTTTTATTAATCAAAGTCCATAGTGAATGTCTTAGTGGCTATGTTAGTAAATAATTATAATATCCAATAATGACATCGAAAAAATAAATAAAATAAGTTTAAATTACAATAATTGGAAAATAAAATAAAAAATCATAGAATACAAAATTTAAAATAAACGTTAAACTGGACAGCAACTTGAAAAGCAAAATCATTCAAACTAAAAAAAAATTCGTAATCGGTTCTCGTGGAAAGGAGTTATGAGATAACACAACAGTTGACTTGAGTACCTCCTCCTTTTTTGTGAAGTCGGTAAAATAGCTGGTTATGAATTAATGCAATTTCCCCATACGCATCGCTAATTTACCTGGGCTACATGGCAATCGGATGAACAGTTTACAAACTCATACGGTAAAAACTTACAGGTAATCAAATAAACAAATACGAATCTGTTACCATAAAATAGAATAAGAAGTAAAATTAGCTCTCTTCTTAAAGAAGAGAAGAGAGTTCTTAAATAAATCTAAAAAACGTCTATTTTCCTACTAGGTGGAATGTAAGTGAATTGTTTACACTCGCAGACTTGTAGTGACTGTCTTAGAGAAATAATATTCATCACATCTAATTGTTCAAAATGAATGTAAGTAACATTACTATGGCTGTACTTATATTATAAATGTGTACGTTTTGCATTATATTTTTGACATACCTAAGCTAAACATTTAAACGAGTTTGAATATTTTGATTTTTTCACACTAATATTACAAATCTGAATATTTATGTGTAAGTGTGTAAGTTTGTTTTCTTTTACGGCTTTGCATAAAAATTTAAATGTACATAGCTTATATATTATACCTAGCTATACCTAGGATTAACACAGATTAATTTTTAACTAAATGTGGGCGAAGCCGCGGGGCACAGCTTGTTACTCAAACTATCTCCTCAATATGGATAAAATAGTCAACTTCTGAAAACGCTCGTAGCACCTCGTAGCTTCTGGTTTCGTAGCTCTTACATATTGTGAAGCGTGCGTCAATATTCTACATATTCTATTTTAATTGTGAAAATAACTGAATCTTGTAGCGATGGCTGTATTTTACCCGACTACGGCGAAGCAAAAAGGAGATATATATAAAAAAAAACAAAACGACGTACATGGTTCTCTAAAAGTACTAGAAAATAACGAATGTAATCAAGATGGGTGTCAAAGGGAAACAAAAATTCATAACAATAATAATGATATATAGTCACAATTATATAGGATACTTTCCGCCCTACGATAACAGTGTACTCACTAACTCTACTCAAATTGCCAGATTAATCTAGTTTCATATACCTAACTGATCTCTGTACGTTCTGTTATACAAAGGAACTGCACTGCAATAAACATTTTAATCAAGCGTTTATGTGAAAAACTAGATTAGAGCCCCAGCCATCTCGTGGAGTCCGCATAAAAATACTTTTGTAATTGAAACCAAGTCTATTTGTAGGGACCTAGGATCAACCCACGTTGCGGGCGGGACCTAGCTTCAGCAAATAAAAGATACCGGACAACTGAAGTTTAACCTTTGCCTGACGACCTGGTCAAAGCATAACATTAACGCCGTGGTGACGTCTTAATGACGTAGATATGTTTAAATCATATAAAATAGTATACGTGCATTCCAAACCTTTTTAAATATTATGTGCATCAGGATAGTTGTTTATTAAAGTAGTTAAATTTAGATTATAAATAACAATGTTTATTTTATAATAGTTGTAATTAAAAGATGTAAAGAATAGTAATCAACATGCGACTCACTTACCTCGGTTTACCTTTCTAACTAACAACCTTGTTCCCGCTTAACCTTTTTTCCACCTTAAATCTAGACGGACGGCGTCTCGTCACCCAGTTATGGTTGAAATACCGTTCATTTGCACGAAACGTTTCACGTCTTCGTTCATTTATAGAACAGCAATAGAATGGAACGCTTTGCCGTTGGGTGTGTTCAAAAGGAAAGTGTAGGTATTTACTGAGCAAGTGTGCTCCACCTTAGACTACATCGTTACTTTCCATCAGGTGTGATTGTGGTCAAAGGTTGGCTTAGTCTGTTATAAAAAAAATATATTGATTCAAAATATTATTGCAATTTATATGGTTTTTAATAAACATTCATCAAATTTCAATAAGAATCTAATCTGTTATAACAATATAAAATAAAACTCACGCCTATGAGACGGAGGTGATATCGTTATGGACGCATACGTGGTCGCAGCGTCACTTGATGCCTAGAAGATGAGGAAAGAGGAAGGTAGCGGGAGTTACAACTACGGTAGATAGTAGTTTGATCAGGTTGTTAGATGGTAAAACTGGCATTCACTCGTGTAATTTCTACGCACACTCTCCAATATGTGAATGATGGAATACCGATAGGCTTGCGACCTTACGTCGGTGACCGAGACTCTGCGATTTGGATTTGTCTCTTCATCTCCTAGTCGTCAGATGACGCTGCGAACGTATCGAATCTGCGTGCCGAATTTTAGAAACTATTATTATATTCTAAACCTATGTACCTATTTATTATTATTGCTTCATAGAATTTTGAACTTGTATTTACACCCCCGTTTCACCAATTTATCAAAAATCATCTCCATCCATGTGTTTTCTAGAAGAGATCCTCTTAGTAATAAGATCACCAATTGTACACTTTAATTATATCAAGTGATTTATGTAAAGCGTTAAGGCAATAAAGCGTTATCTATCTATCTATGAAATTAAAATAAAAGTGCGCCTGTGAGACGTATACATCGTCTGCAAAAGGTTAAATTGCATCCCGGCGGGTGTCACCATTTTACACAGACACATTAACCAGTAGTACTAAAATCTTTTCCTCCCACACTGACGTACCTTTTTAAGCATCAATCCAGAAGTTATGATTGTTCGTTCCGCAACTGATACTGACTGTAGCTGTAGCATCCGCCAAACACTCGAACGCTTTGACTTATCATAAGCTTTCATTCACTTCGTCCTCTTCCCCCGCTGGTGCATTTTGTTATAAAGAAATTACCGTCATACTCTATCAAATGTTAACTGGTTTTGAAACTTCTACCGATTTACTACCGTACGTCAATGTAGAAAGACATCAATGTGACATTTTCTAGGAATAACGCCAAACCGCTAAAAAATCAAAGCATAAAAAAATATGTTTCGGAAGATATGAGAGCCAGTTATTCTAAACCCAGCGTCTTTTCCATCCGCGACCACATCATCATATTACCATCACGTGAGAATATATAGAAAATTAGAACGCTTTGCCGTTTACTGTGTTCAACTGTGAAAAGTATAGGATTCTTCTCAAGATCGCTTATTAAAAATTTTAGATTCACTTCGACCGCATAGTCACTTTTCATCAAGTGATATTGAGACAGACCAAAAATAAAAACATTAAAATCCTGGAGTATGACATTTTTAATATTATTTATGCCCGATAAATTAAATCGAACCAGGAACAGACATTTTTTTATAGGGTTATAATGGTTATAATGTATATATTTCCTTTCTAAAATGTCTACTTCTGTAAGCTAGCGATGCTAGCGAACCTAGTATGACTTAAACTAAAGAAACAACAAAAACAGCAACTTCTACTACCCATTATCACAATGAATCTAAATGCCAAGAGTGCTCTCTTCAAGCCATTAAGTAACAAGCAGATTACTTACATACTAAACAATTTCAACAAAGCGTTTTTCTTCAACATTGACTTTCTTACTATGCATGCCGCAAAAAGGGTGCATAACATAAAACTCTCATATACCTCTTACTAGACTATATAAGAAATATTTTAGACTGAAATTCTCTACATTTATACAAGGATTTAAAGTACGTGGCTTGCCAATAAGATTCTCATTGCACGCTACGTTCTTTTAAGTCATTGAATATATTTAACCTACTAAAACTCGATCTCCATAATTAATCTTCTACAAACTATCAAACTTCATCCATTTATGGTTGACATACTTCCAGTTCGTAGCGTTTCGCTTCTACGTTCATTATCCGTACAGTGAAGGAGTCGAACTCATTGCCTGCGACTTTGTTCCCCGAACGGTATAGTCTGGGAGTCTTCAAGTCTCGAGTGAATAGGTATCTTCTAGGCAGGCATGTCCCATCTTTGGCCGAGGTGAGATAGGTCAAATGCTTGCCTATTACGCATAATTTTTTTTTTTTATTAAAAGCCACTTACATATACTTAGCATAATATATACTTAAATATACCTACCTAAAAATGTATTTCAAACGAATTGTACTCAAGTAAGGTATATATTAGTTGTTTCAATTCCTCATAGAGAGAAGACTATAAGGCATCTTAAATCCGAAACTACGTTTAGCCTGTATAATAAATAAGACGTCGTGAGTTGCACGTCTGCCTACTAAGCAGCGGGTTGGGTTCAAACCCGTTGGGAGCACAATTTCTTTCCTCAGTGGAGGGAATCTTCCTCTCTATAACTTCTACATAATATTGCATGTGCCCGATGGGATCCATAACGATCTCAAACAGTATGTTATTTTCAGAACCCTTGTACATGTATTGAAAGTTGTTTTCCACTTTACAGCTGCTCTTAGATAGTTACGTATTATTGACGACCCAGTTGGCGCAGTGGACAGGTGTCTGCCCTCTGCGCCGTGGGTCCTGGGTTCGATTCCCGGCAGGAGCACAAATTCCTTCCCAAGGGATATTTGTGCTTCTGGTTCTGGGTGTAATGTGTGTGTCATGTGAATGTTTCCGGCACCCACGATACAAGTCTTTGAACTTAGTGTGGGGCTGTGAGTCTGAATGCGTTTGTTTTGTTTGTTTGGCTTGTTTATTAGTACAACTACAGTGACTAAGTACTAGTGTCACTACTTAACTTTATTGTTAGTATAATTTATTTTCTGACAAAGCCCCCATACAGCTGCTACGATATATTGTTCATATTATTATGTTATTATTTTATTATTGCTCTTTTCTTGACAACGCTTCTATACAGCCGCTTATTCAAATAATCAAAAATTTTATGTTAATTGTGTAGAGATTTTAAGACATGACCAAGTGTTCTATAATTGTACACAGACTCGGACAAAGAGCTTCATTGCTGTGGGGCTAAAATGTATAAGCATGAGTGTGTGAGTGAGACAAATATAATTAAGACTTAACAGTCTCGAAAATGCAAATGATACCTTAACCCTACGTCACGCCGCATTATCACTAGAAATTAAGTACGCTCTAGGCTTTTATTACTTATAGAGGTGTACGGGTTTGCGGTTTTGATACCATTAGCACTTAACATGTAGAAGGTGTAATGCCCTTATAGTAATTACTTATGAAGGTTAAAATGCTTATGTATATACCGTTCTATAGGTGAGGTTAGAAGGCACCAGCTCAAGGTTAGCTGAAGACGTTATGTGTGTTTTTGTTTATGCTATGTAGGCAGGCACTTGACCATAAACTCACCTGAAAGAAAGCGGAGATGCGAGAAAGCGAGATGGAGATGATATTTACTCCAGACTTGAAGACTCCCAGATCACACAGTTCAGGAAACAAAGACGCGGGCATGAGTTCCATTCCTGCGCCGTATTGATGATAAACTTAGAAGCGAATCGTTCCGAGCGAGCTGGAGGTATGTGAATCTTAAAGAAATTAAGTTTGTAGGTTTGTCTTGTTGTAAGATGGTGAAAAGGAGAAGGTAGAATTAATTCCTGTAGGTAAATTATGCGCACACTCTCCAATATGTAAATGATAGCGATGGGCTTGCGACCATACGTCGGTGACTCTGGCTTACGAAGCCACTTGACTCCACTTTGACTCCACTATCTTATTGTCTCCGATATAATCCCCTTTTCATTCGTGGGTCAATAGATTCAAAAACATCAAGCTGGTATCTACTTAGTAGATCCATCACATATGTGGCCGCAGGACTCTGCACACGATCGGATAATAATATAAGCTGACCACATCACTGACCATCAGATAGTGAAACTAACTATCAGGGATAAAAAATGCATAATTTATTATGACGTGTTGAAATAAAAAAAAAAACTTGATTATTCTCTCAACAACCTGCAAGGGAGGGGAAATGTATCGGCCACTGATTTAAGCATATCTGATTGAGCTAATTATTCGAAAAACCGAACTGTTATACACTTTTATATATATTTGTTGATTTTCTCGACAATGCCAATAATATTTATTTTATATGTTAGCTAGAATGAGCGCTGAAATTCAAATTCAGTTAAATTAAAATATTTCATTCCACGAAATCCGGAGCAAAAATTAGTTTGTGTGTACTTACACACACGTAAATGTGTAAGTTACGTAGTGGTTAGTGTAGTACGTACCGTTTCACCGAATTATTAAAATCTTCTCCATCCAAAGGTTGTCTGGAAGGGATCGCTTTTAGCGATAAGACCGCCGATTGTATACTTTAATTTAAGTTTTAATTTTTTTTGTAAGTGATTTATGTAAGGTGTGACAATAAAGCGGTATCTATCTATCTATCTATCTAAGTATTTATGTTTTCTCTTAACGTGTAACGGATGGACGGATTTGGATGAAATTTGGAATGTACGTACCTAGGATTAACACATAGGCTACTTCTTAACTTGATAAACGCAGGCAAAGCCGCGGGAATGGCTCGTAGATAATATTAAAACAAAAAAATATATTTTCAACGCTTGCAAGCTCTACCAAGAGCTCTAATTAGTCACATGGTAACACCCGTAGTGCGGTCTGCTTCGTTGACAGTAAATGATTGACAACAATATAAGCAATGTTCAGTCCGGTCAGTATTTGCATGGGTAACCATTTAGTGCGGTTTTCAATAGTGTTGCCGTGCTTCGGAGGTCACGTTAAGCCTTCTGGTTGTAATTCGTAGATTGTTCATATTTTATACGACTAACAAGCCACATGGCTACGATCTAGTTCCTCCATCCCCGTTTTATCATCGGACAATCAGACAAACTCCTAAGCGACAGGTCAGACAAAGTGACATGTGTGTGCTTCCACATTCACTGTTCGAACCGCAAAGAAATGGAACTCCTTGCCTGAGTTGGTGTTTCCTGATGAGCACAATATGAGAGTCTTCAAGTCGCGAGTTAATAGGTATTTTCTATAAGCAAGCTTGCTCCATCATTGACTACATCGACGTTTATCATCAGGTAAGATGGTGGTCAAAAGTTTGCCTATCTAGAATTAAAAAAAAACGCTGGCCTATAAGAACAATGAAAATAATAAAAAATATATATATTTTGTTAAATGGTATGATCATTTGTGTATACGAGTAATCTTGTGACAAGAACATATCCAATAAAAAATTTAACATGCCATTATAATTAAACATAATTAAACGCAAGCAAAGCTTAAAAAAACCGACTTCACCGCTTTATCATCGGAACCTTGATCAGATTTAATGTATAAACACGCATTATTGACTATAACTCGAAATATAGAAATCAGACCTTGATCAAATTTTAATGGGACCACATGAAAAGCACCAGTTTTCAAATAAAAAAGAATCATCAAAATCAGTTCACAACGAAAGAAGTTATGAGGTAACTTTTGAAGTCGAGTAAACGAGAACATCGTCAAAGTACGCATTATTCGTCACAAAATAGACATTATTGACGATATTTCAAGAACTACTGATCAGATCTTGATCAAATTTAAATGGGACCAATTAGAAAGCAACATCTTTCAAATTAAAAAAAAATCGAAATCGGCTCACGTGGAGAGAAGTTATGAGGTAACACACATAAAAAAAATAAAAATACAGTCGACTTGAGTACCTCCTCTTTCTTTGGGAAGTCGGTAAAAACATAACATAAACGCTTTCACACACACAGGCTCGCACTGAGTTCGAAGACACAAATCCCGCCCAGAACCAGTGACAATTTTTGGAGCTCTTTATATAACAGCCTTGGTTCTTTTGCTTAGAAGGCTACTTATTCACTCTGAATTGTAGACTCCCAGATTATGTCGTTCGAGGAATAAAGACACGGACACTTCCACTCCTTCAATGATCGTAAAAGAAAAATGCTGGTATTTTGGCATCTACGATGATTTTTAAACTTTAGCTCAGCATCGGCATTTTTTTTCATTTTATATATTTTTATAAAAAGTCTGATGCAGGCGGAAAATTTAGTTGATTGGTTCCATTAATTTTTTGTTGAATGTAAAATGATTTTCAGTCAAAATGGCCGGACAAAAAGCACGTATCAAATACGTGATTTTCGGTGCATCAGCTTTATACGTACGATTAAATTGCTCGTGTTTAGTATTTGAAGACGAGCTTTATTCGAATATATATATATATATTTTTTTGAATAGGCAAGCATTTGACCACTATCTCACCTGATGGAAAGCGATGAAGCGGCCGAAGGTGTGACATGCTTGCCTAGAAGATACCTATTCACTCGAGACTTGAAGACTCCCAGATTATACCGTTCGGGGAACAAAGACGCAGGCAAAAAAAAAAAAAATACTTACCTACCTTACGAATATAAGGTATAATAGTCACTTTTATATAAACTAAGTGGTATATGGTATGCTGTCATTAATACATACATTTAAATTTAATTTTTATATAGGTATATCATTTACATTTTGATTTTGATTGAAAGTTTGGTAAATATCCAGTCTCAAACATATATATCAATGAATGCGGCTATATTGGCCGCAAAAAGTTGGGTATCCTCGCAAAGGTGAGCCAATACTTCACCCCTGAACAGTTGCTCAACTTATATCATTTTTTAGATTAAGTTTACTGAAATAAATATTTTGTATTTGTATTTGTATTTTGTATATCATGCACAAGTCCGTTCGTGTATGGAGTATTGCTCTCATCTTTGGGATGGTTCCGCTAGATATAAGCAGACACTGGAGGCTTTTGAGAGAAGAGCCAAAAGACTCATTAACAATGACCAGCTGACAGATGGCGAGTCAGGATAGCGAGTCCCTCGGTATTTTGTCAAATACATTTCGGAGAGTGTGCTATGGACACGATCTAATTCCTCCATCCCCATTGCATTGCGACACCGATATTTGGTGGATATTCCTCAAATGCGCACGAAGCGTTTTGCTTCCACGTTCATTATGCAGCAGTGGAACTTCTTGCCAGAGTCTGTGTTCCCAGATAAGTACAATCTTGGAGTCTTCAAGTCGAGAGTGAATAGGTATTTTCTAGGCAAGCGTGCTCCAACGTCGACCGCATCGTCACTTAACATCAGGTGAGATAGTGGTCAAACGTTTGCATATTACAGATAAAAACAATTTTGTCTTAAAACGACGTTTTGCAGTACCGGGACATGCACACTAATATGCTTTCGGATTATTAATATTAGGCATAATTAGTATTCGCACACATGACTCCAAACTATTAACACTACACAGCATTATCAATAAATTATTCGCTTGATTACCAATCCAAAATAAACACTATGATTTATACGCGCAGTAGCGCCTAAATCTGGTAATAAACGTAAAACGGACAAATCAGCGTAAAACGGAATTTATTCGACGGTAAAACGTGAATTATTAACGTGTGCATGTCATGACACAGTACTCCACTTAATACAGTAGACACAGTAAGGACTTTTACAAAACTCACGTACGTTTTGAACTATTCAATTTAAATTTAAAGAAGAATTAGCGTGACTTACGCGTTGTCGATGTTTAGATCGACAATTGTTTCGGCTTCATTCGGAAGCCTTCTTCTGGATGAGTGCGGAGCGCTCGCCGTCGCGTCCCACCTCGCTAACACTTCGATCTAGACGAGTCACGCTAATGAAATTAACAAGTATTTTTCGTTTTATTTAGCTCGTCCTTTGAAGTATTTTAGACTTGTTATGCTTGGAACGATTTTAAAGTATGACACCGTAGAGATAGGTCAATTAAACTTGACATAAACATAAACTATTTCACACTCACTGCCCCACACTAAGTTCGATGATTTATGTCGTGGGTGCCGAAAACTTTTACATCACATACACAATCACAACCAGAATCAGTAACACAAATTTTCCTTGGGGTGAAAACTTGTGTTTTAGTTGGGTAACCATAGCCATCTATTTTAGTAATAAAAGTATATGGCTCGAAATATAAGTATATGGCTTGTTTGCTATACTTGGTCCTTCACCTCCTTGAAATAGAAATAGAAATAATTTATTTGTGACAGAACATAAAAGACACACAAGAGGCAGTAACAAAAACAGTTTGTCACAAACCGTCTCTAACTCAGCATAACGCTGGCTATGCACCAGCGCTGGTAAACCGCTGGAGGCGTTTGGTGAAGTCACAGCACAGACATACAATACACACAAAGGTATGAATAAGCAAAACAAGGAGAAAAATAGATTAACAATACAAATTGAGCGGTTACAATATTTAGGAACGTCAGAAGGATTAAAACAATGGCAAGATTTTATTTATTGTAGCCTTATATTGCAGGCGTATCATGTCGAAGAGTTTCTTCTTGTTTTTGATGTGCAGTTACATATTTTTTTATTTTATGCTTAAACTTTGAACATTTTGATAGTTCCTCATCGGCGGGGGGATATTGTTCCAGTATTTGCTGGCTGCGTAGCGGAATTGTGTGTAATAAGTGGCCCTTAAAAGCAATATAACTGAGTACCTTCCTAGATAGTTACTATTTCATTGAAATTACGCTTTTTCATAATATAACCAGAAGACGAACACATGACCAACGTCATCCATTTATGGTTGCCATACCTCATATCGCTCAAAGCGTTTGCTTCTACATTTATCATCCATACAGCGAAGGAGTTGATATCACTGCTTTCGTCTTTGTTCCCTGAATAGTATGAGTAGGAGTATTAAAGTCTAGAGTGAATAGGTATCTTTATTAAGCATGCTACATCTTCGGCCGATCCATTACTTTCTATCAGATAAGATAGCGACCAAAATATCTGCCTTAAAAAAATGTATTTACCCCTACTTTTTATACGTACGGTATGTAGAGTAGTAGTTCTAAAGGTCTGTTCTAATTAATGAGGGGGGTGCATACGCGCGTGTTTGATACGAACGTGGTACACCACTGCCTCCTAAAATATACCTAGTGAACTATGTCGGTATACAACTTATATCAGTATCAGTTAAATATTTTCTGTGATAAACAATATTGGCAAACTACAAAACATTTAACTCCAACTCTGAGCATATTTAATAAAAAGCAGTCTAGGATCTAGCCTAGACTGACTATAGTATCAAAGCATAAATAATCTGCCGTATCAACGGTTTTCATATATTGCACTATCTGAAGAGATGAACAATGAGAGAACGAAAAAAAATTGGGATTGTGAAAAAAATAGCACCCACTCGACTTGTATCTCATTGAACTAAGTGTGAAAGCGCTGATGTTTTAAAATGCTACAAACTAGATAACTAGAATAAAATTGAAACAAATCTAGGACATTAGGATTTAAACTTTGCCATTACTATGTACACTGTGCTGGTATTATTGTTTTGCTATATTTACATAATTTTCCACTCACAACTCAAACAATAACAGCGTTAACCACCAAAGGCTCCTTTTTGTACTAAAAATATAATAAAAATATGGAAATCACAAAAGGAATCCACAATAAGAAACAGAAAAGAATTCTCATCACGCCCTGCCCATTTATTTATTCAATTTACAGGATTTTGCAAACAGATTGTGAATTGAAAAAATGAAATTGAAACCAGGATTCTCTCTTATTTCACTTTTCCAATATCTGAGTCCCTTGGGATACTTAAATATGAAAAGATTAAATGACCACGGCAAGATTTGGAAACGAGCTGAAGTGTTCAAAGAGGGGCACTAAACTTATTGATATTTACAAGATACACACGAAAATAAAAAAAAAACTAAATTAAACCTCGGCAGAGGTTACAGGATGGTCCCGTGGGGACCGGGAGCTCGTTCTATTTTCAAAAAATATCAGAGCGCCTGGTTGAGGCGACGGATGATCAAAATGCTGGTACTTATTTGGCTCAATGTATTAGCATTGCAATTCAGAGAGGCAATCCCGCCAGCATGATGGGAACGCTACCCACTGGTAGTGGGCTTGAGCACTTGAGTTACCTATAAGCTCGATGACTTGTAGGTAACTTGGGTCTTTGCTGTATCATCATCATCATCATCATCAGCCTGGATCGACCCACTGCAGGCAAGCCTTCTCACCCTTGTCACTCACCTCTGTTTTGCGCTGATCGCATCCAGGTCTTTCCTGCGATAACCACTACATCGTCGACCCATCGAGCAGCTGGTTTGCCAACGGCTCGCTTGCCTTCTCTCGGTATCCACTCAGTAAGGGCTCTGTTCCAACTACCATCATCCGCCTTAACATGTGTCCGACTTATGTGCTCTTTGCTTTAAAGATGTACATAATTTTAGTTTAGTTTCAGGAAATATAGGCAATTGGCCCATACTTAGTAATAATATTTCCATAATGTAAGATACACAAGTACACCAAACTTGAGTTCATTCGGACATCGTGGGTTTAATTTAGCTTGCAAGATTTGATTACATAACGAGACAGGTGAAACTAAATAAAAGCTTGGATTACATTTAAAAAAGCGGTACCTATTAAAAAATTAATCGAAAATGTCGACCTTAATCATCCTCTCTAATGCAATAACTAAACATCTACAGTATATAAAGACGTATTTTCATTCAAACCCCACTTGTTGGAGTACTGAAACGAGATTACCTACTTATATTAGGTACGCAGCAGCATCTCATTCACTAGCATGAAGATAATGAAGTCAAAATTACAAATCTGTAAATAGATTTAGAGTCTAGAGGTCAACAAATGAAAAAAATAGATTTAAAATTACTGACATTCAAAGATTCAAGCAAGACTCTTTGTTAACACAACAGCCTGATGAGTAAGAGTAGCCCTAATAATATTGGTAAATGGTTTCTCACAATAAGTATTTATTGCGAATAACCATAACCTCATAAAAACTATTTTATTAACAGCTTTGGAGGTATTTCCAAAATACGTCGTAATTGCTGCAAAAAATAAACACAAAAACATTATTAATATCAATAGAAAATACAATTGTACAAATAACAATGTTGTTAAAAACGGGATGTTTATCATGATTTTTCTTTTTGTTTCCGACTTCCCAAAAAAGGAGGAGGTACTCAAGCCGACAGTATTTTTTTATTTTTTTTATGTGTGTTACCTCATAACTTTTCACGTGAACCGATTTCAATTTTTTTTTTATTTGAATGATTTTTTTTTCCAATTGGTCCCATTTAAATTTTACCAAGATCTGATCAATAGTTCTTGAAATATTGTCAATAATGCGTATTCTGTGGACTACATTGACGATGTTCTCATTTTTAACCTTCTTTCGTTGTGAGCCGATTTTGGTGATTATTTTTTTATTTGAAAGCTTGTGCTATTTATGTGGTCCCATTGAAATTTGATCAAAATCTGAGAAGTAGTTCTTGAAATATCACCAATAATGCGTGTTTAGTACCTACATCTAATCTGATTAAAGTTCCGAAGATCAAAAGTCGGTTTTTTTTAAGCTTTGCTTGCGTTTAATTTATTTCGGCGTCGTTACAAATCCCGACTCAATATCCCGAACAATAATCGTAATATGAGTGACCGTGTCAGTTTAAAATCTTATACAGTACAACTAAAGCAGTAGAATAACTGACGATAAAAGATTGGACGAGTGTCTGCGAAATCATACATAAATTTCCTAGTTACTGTAGTACACTGAAATCAGTTGGTGTTTTTCACAAGAAAAAACATACAACTTATAATTTCGTCGTTTTAGGCAGGGCTTGAAGAGCTCAGCGATTAGGGCATTAGACCCTGCGGCCGCGGGTTTTATCCCTGTCACTAGCGATATTATATTCTTTCTAAATAAACTAAATACAATAGATATTTGGTCTATAAGTTGCTTGCTTGTCGTATGGACTAGTGGGCAGTGGTAGTCCTAGTGTTAGGATTTCTCAGATTTATAAGTGTGTCTTTCTAAATCTTTCGAACTTTGACACACGGCAGTGTGTCCTCTAAATGTGACAAAGAAAAGGACGACCCACCGGCCATTATAACTTATGTAGGTACATTTTCCTTTCCATTATCACAACGGAATGGACGTGACATTTGGTGATAATGTAAAACACAAATCACCCGGTGGGTTTGTCTACAACGTAAATGCAATTTGGATTTATCCTCCCCATAAATCTACTTTCGCTTAGGTAGGTGTAAATTGTAATAAAAATCATCCGATAGTAGGGATGGTTTATGGCATAGAATTTCGAGGGATGATTTGATTTGAAATTCAAATGAAGTTGAAGAAGGGGTTGTAGTAACTTTGAACAAAATTATTGTTTTGTTTTTGGATCAGAAAGTCTAACTTCGAAATAGTCTGTGAGATAAAATTACTTATTTGAGAGGTGGTAGAGCATTTTGTGAGTTGCTCGCCTGGCTTGCTACCAAAGTAGCTTACCACCATCAAGTTGAAAGTCTGCCGCCAAGCCAAATACGGTGTTCCGGCAGTTATCCTTGAGAGCCTGCGTATTCCAGCTCTAGTGTGTTTACCAGCTTCGATCACATCGTCACTTACCATCAGGTGAGATAGTGGTCAAACAATAGCCTGTCACAAATAAAAAAAAAAAAACTTGATGTAAAAATTATGCATGAAATGAAAAAAAAAACATAGTTTTAATTCTAACATAACATTTTTTTTGTATATCAGTAGATTTTATTTACTTTGTAGATTTAGTATCATAGGTTCACCGGTAGGTAAGTTGTAATAATTGCAATATTTCAATTGTTTAATTGTTACTTCAATTGTTTTTTCTCGAATCTTTTTGCATTAGATAGCCCGTTTATTGAGAAAGTTATACTATAGGTACTTCATATAATAAATGTGAAATTCTGGACAAGTGTTTGTTGCTTAATCACGCCAAAACAACTGAACGGATTTGGTTGAAATTTGGCACACAGATAGTTTGTTACCGGGGTAAACACATGAGATGGGACTTTTTACCTACAACGTGGATGAAGTCGAGAGCAGAAGCTATTTTTAAAATTAATTGAATTAATATGTTCCTGAATAATTACTTACTAACATACTCCGCTGGCGCAGCGAACCAAAGTGGGTCTAGGCTTTCGACGACAAAACGCCTGTGTTCCCGGTCCTGCGCTGTATCTCTGAATAATTAATTATTTGTATATATTACCTCAAAACGTAGTTTCCTTTAAATTTTTATAATGAGGAATCTATTCTGTACTTATACTAACTATAACGAGGAATACAGTACCTTGTCTAGTATTTTTGTATCACTCTCTGGAATGTATGAACTTCATTCAGAAATGAAATTCCCACAATTAATTGCAAAACAAACCCAAAATCAGGAAATTAAACAAACTCTAACTAGGAACGAGCCAGAATGTTTTGTGTGTTTAACTTTAGCCACACGCGAAACTAATTATTGGGCTTGAGAAGTTTTCAGTACGAATTTCACCCTTATAACGATGTTATTATTATAGTGTTTGTTTATTTCACTCAGGAAGTTGAATAGACAAATATATATACAATATCATAATACCATGAATTATCCTATCCTACTATCCTACTTCCTACTAATATTATAAATCCGAAAGTTTGTGTGTAAGTGTGTAAGTGTGTAAGTATGTTTGTTCCCTCTTCACGCTTAAACGGCTGAACGGATTTGTATGAAATTTTGAATGTAAGTATATATCTAGGATTAACACATAGGCTACTTTTTAACTTGATAATAGCGGGCGAAGCCGCGGGGCACGGCTAGTATAATAATACATTTAAGCTGTCACACATTTAATTTTGACGTTAAACTTTTATAGGTCTTCGAAATTCTGATCTACAAACTTTTTAATTTTTTTTATGTACGATAGGCAAGCTGACCACAATCACTCCTAATGGAAAGCGATGATGCGGCCGAAGATGTAGCACGCTTGCCTAGAAGGCACCAATTCACTCTTGACTTGAAGACTCCCAAATTATACTGTTCGGGGAACAAAGACGAGGGCAATAAGTTCCACTCCTTCGCTATACGGATGATAAACGTAGAAGCGAAACGCTTCGAGCGAACTGGAGGTATGTCAACCATATATGGATGACGTTTGACAGTTTGTCTTGTTGTTAGATGGTAAAACGGGCATGGGGAAATTAGCTCGTGTAATTACTGCGCACACTCACTAAAGTGTAAACGGTAGAACACCGATAGACTTGCGACCTTACGTCGGTGACCGAGACTGCGTGACGAAAAGTGGTCGGGGTAAGCACTGTGATGATAAATTTAAATGTTTCCCTTTATCTTGTGTCTTTACGACACACCTTGTTTTTATTTTAGCTCCGCACCCTTTGTACATTTAGCTTTGACAAGTTATAAATATTTCATGTATATTATCACAATTCCTAAAACGTAGTCTTCATTCAAAGTCTAGTAAAAAAGTATTCAATTATTGTCAAGTCTCCTCCTATTAAAGTGGTAGAAACTTAACTGCTAAAAAAAACTGCTTTTAGAGTTGTCGTGTGAAAGTGTATTCAAAACCAGGTATCTCTGTAACTATAATAATAGCATGACGGGTCAATAATAATATATGTATAGATTGTCTAGGCATTAAAATATAACATAAGTTGCCTTTTATCATATTAACGTGACTTTAACTAAACGTACTGATAAAATTTACAACTATCTTTGTTAAGAAAGTCATTGACCACATTAAAAATCCATGGCAAGCCATTTAGATAAGATAAGATAAATTATTCATCATAATTTGAACTGCCCATTGACTAAGTTGGGTGAGCGTTTGCCTTCTAAGCAGGGGTATCGAATTCGATTCCCGGCGGGAACACAAGTTTTCTCCCCAAGGAAAATTTGTGTTTCTGGTTCTGGTGGTGATTGTGTCTGTGATGTGAATGTTTCCGGCACCCAAGACACAAGTCATTGAACTTAGTGTGGGGCTGTGAGTGTGAAAGCGTTTATGTTTTATTAATAACGTAAGAACAATTTTGACAAATATGCTAATTTCACTTATAATTAATTACATTTAAAATCTTATTCTTGATTCCATGTGACATTATTATGAATATGAATTTATTAGCGTTTGATAGTTATACTAAAATTTGTTGAAAACAAAGGTTTCTTACAAAATAAAATGTATGAAGAAGTCAAAAACATTTCTTTATTTGATAAAAAGAGTTATAAACCAAAGGAACCGACCAATAATGCTAATAATTCTTTTATTTTTTTTGTACGTCACTCAGGTTATAGAGGGTTGAAACTAGATAAGTTAAGAAGCTGATATTATTTAAGCTACCTGATAGACCGACCGAAGGACAAAGTGCCAAAGCATCTAAGTTTCCTAGCAGACTAAAAATTTCTTCAATTCTTTTTCAATAAAAGATGGAACGTAGAAGGACAAACTGCCAAAAGAGGGACGTGCACCGAAAGGAAGATGTCATTTGGCACAAGAAGTTGTCAGTTGCACTCCACTTGAATCTCAATTGAATCGAACGACTAAGTTGGCTGTTAAACCTCCTGGCTCAAAGCCAACTAGCTGCATTGTGATTCTAAGACACTATTCGATTACATATTGGCAAGGAACTAGCTTTTCGGATAGGTAGTTTTTATCTGATTACGGGCGAATTTGAAATGAGTAAATTTTTGTTGGTATTTAAGAGATGAGAGAAGAAGAATGATGAGGTATTTTTAACAAATAACATTGCACAAAGCCCTAGCTTTGGTTAGTGATCAAGTGAATTAAAAAAAGAGGTTCTCAACTCAGTTTTTATTTGTATGTTACGCGGTATCTCCGCCAATTATGAATCGATTTTGATATTTTTGTGTAGATTATAACTTCAGAGGTTTGATTATAAATTCATTGAAAAATTTATCGAAATCAAGCCAAAACCAAAATATAAGCGGTGAAGTCGGTTTTTTAAGCTTTGCTTGCATTTAATTATCTCTTTTCAGTTATTTATTTGGTCTGCATTTTTTTTATTTTGGCTCCGTAATCTGTTTGCATTTAACTGCTCGCTGGCGTTGCCGACAGTGCGCGTGCCTTTTAAGTAGCGGGTATCCGGTTCGATTACCAATGGAATGAATGGAAATGAAATACAAGTTAAATCCCCTAGAAAAAATTGTGTTCCCATATCTGGTTATGATTGTATTTGTGTTGTGAAGGTTGGCATTAAGTCTAATGTAGTTCTAAACCACAACATACAGAATGTATGGGTTGTGACGTCCCACGCTTTGTGTAGTTCTACCATAAGAGTTTAGTTATTAGGTTTTCGGTTAAAGTACGTCTCTATTTATATAATAATAATGCCTTCTTATTCTTTTTTCTGCCAAAAACATCTCAAATTCTTTCTGTTAATAAAATCTTTGATCGCACCAACGGGTGCCTACTTAACTTTTCAGAAAGAAACGGAATTATAAGAACAATACTCGAAAAATAAGGAAAAGGGTAGTCAAAGCGATTTCATTGGATTTAATCTATTCAAAAGAAAAATATTCCTTTGAATTTATTATATTTGACTTTCTAGAGATTATATTATTTTGGTTGATGTTTACTTCGTTTTGAATTGCAGGTACTTTTAAATCATAGGTAATATTATGAACTTCAATGTTTATGCAGGAGTGGGTTTGAGATGATTTGTATTCACTCTGACAAACATTTTACCTTATTTATAATTAAGCAAAATTATATAATTTTAGCGTCAAATAAAATATTAGTATCAACGGATTCCAAAATGCTACAATTGGTATTCATTACCTTGCCCCAAAACTGAGTACCATGTTTTTTATTACTGACAGGACTCTTATCTCATCGTGTTTACCATCCTCGATTACATCATAATTTACCATCAGGTGAGATAGTGGTTATATACTAGCAGCGGTATTGCACGTCATGGTAATTGATAATATGATCGAAAATGGTAATTACGCTAGGCTTGGAATGACCGGGTCTCTATATCTTATAACTGCCGGATGAATTTTGGGAGATTATTGCGCAGATTATTCTACTTGAGGGTGGGTAAAGTATGACTGAATATCGGTACAGGGTGGCAAGCCAATCAGAGCCGGATATAACCTTAGAGCCCTATCACCGAAACCAAACATACAATTTTAGTTTCTATATATATTTATACAATTAAATTGATGGGTAAAAATATCTGAAAAAAACGGTTGATCCGGCAGGCCATTTCTAAAACTACCCGCTATTTTTAAACTAAAAGCGTGCGAAAATCTGCCTATCAAAAATGTATTAAGCTTCAAGCTCAATATAGTTTTTCGATCTATTTGAGCTTTATTTGGAAATAGTTGGATAAATCATTGTTTAAATTTTTTATAGCAATATTTCCGAATTAATCATCTGATTTTGATCAACTTGGCAGCTTAACTTTGCAGTTTTTCAAGCACAAAAATGTAAGCCAAAACTGCGACGAATGAAACTTATTTGATTCGTTGGGCAAAAAACAATTTTGTAATTAAAAAAATACAATTACACTGGATTTTCACTACGGGCACTTAGGTAGCTTCAAGCGCCCCTAGTGTATTTTTTTAACCAGGTAAGTTCTTGTAGTGTAGGGAGCTCCTTAACAAAATTCGCCTGGGGCTGCACATCATTCAAAATTCAAAAATCAAAATCGTTTACGTGGGCTCCAAAGAGGCACTCGTGAAAGTTAATGATTCTACTGCCAAATTCGCAAAACAGCCAGACATTTACGTGTCATTTGTCAAAATATGTGTTTACATACACATAATAAAAAAAACATGCATGTATGTTGGTTATAGGAGATTTATGACGGTACACTTTTGCCTGAAGAGGGGTTTAGTTAATGCGAGTTATTCGCGTTTCAACCGTAATGGTTTCGCCCAAATCGGACGAAACACTGGAAATAAAAATAAATTTATTTTCATTGAATCAGCTTAAAGAGTTTCTGCTTCTTTTTTATTCCATTAATAACTAAAATTTGTTCAAGTTATTCAGTACCTACCTATCAGTGTTGCCAGAAGGTTACTTTTGTAACCTTTTAGGTAATTTTTGAACTGCATTGGTTACTTTTAGGTTCCACTAATGAAAAGGTTACTTTTCGGTGATTTTTCGGAATTTGTAGAATTAACTTTTATTTTTTTAGAATAGAAGAATAGAATAATCATTTATTCCGACAAACTTAACTTAACTTAACTACCTTAAACTAACATTTATTGTATGATAAACCGAATGCGAAGAACGTTATTGTTATTTTACATAAAAGCAACGTGAAACGGAACGCTTGTTTTAGAATTTTTCATGTTGGTAAGCTTCTAATATAGAAATCTTGAATTGTACACTTACGAGTATGTACTTATTAATTTTATTTTTCAGGATCACTAGCTGATTATATAAAATATAAATTTTGGAATTATAAAAACTAATAAAGAAATTGAAATTCATATTTAGTATGTACTAGAATTCATATTGCGCGCGCATTTGAGGAACCATATTTTTGTGATATTTCGATACTCGTTTAACTTCATATCAATAATTCTTAATGCATCAATTTTGACATATAGGATCAATATGAATAAATCAAGAAATCCGGGCAAGTGCTCAAATACTCATCGATGTTTCTGTAAGTCAATACAACTAATATTCTATTCTATCAAATTTTAATACCTTTCCATGAAATAAATATGAAAGGTTATTTTTTATACAAAAAGGTTATTTTTTTTATATTTCAGGTAATTTCTGACAAGACCCGACTGGCAACACTGCTACCTATATTCGCCTTAAAAACCCAAATGTCCTTAGATAGGTGTTTGAAAGAAAAAGTAAATGGCGGATTTTTGGCGAAATAGTACCTAATACGTTAAAAAAAATAACCAAACCTAACAAGGGTAGCAAAATGCAGGAAATTAAAAGGGGATTACATGAAAAGTAGGTTAAAATTTGTCACAGTCGGATATTTTTTTATTTAATTGAGTTGAGTTAGCCATCTCAATTCCTGTATTCTCTACATAGTCCAACTATTGCGGAATCTCATATGGAAAGCCGCATTAGATTCGTACTCAATCCTAATCTGTGTTTCACACAGCAATTAGGGCTGCCTTGAATGCTCCGTAATTGATCAGGGTTGCCTCACGCGTAGGCTTTATGTTCTTTGTTTAATTGGTTTGCGGGTCCTTAACGGGTGGAGGATGTGAGTGACTGTTCGAGCTCTTGACGTGCTTAGAGAAGGGCGTGGACTGATTGGTCGAGAAACAATAGGGTTGGAAACAATGGCAAAAAAATTGAATCTCATTTGAATGTAATTGATTGCATTGTTATGTTTTCTAACTAGTCGTTCGCGCCGAACTTAGATTTCGCGCCTACATTTTGCTAAAAGGAAAAAAGCTTTTGAGGTGCTTATAACTTTTTTTCTTTAAGTATTAATTATATTTGTTCGATTTCTGTATTTGCTGTTCAAGAACAGGATATAACGGATATTATACGTAAGTTTTGAGTTTTAAATTTGAAGGTAAATTTTAAGTCATTTATCCTGATATTTCAAGATCAAAAATAAAGTGCATGAGATAATTATCGAATACTAGCTGCGTCCCGCGGTTTTAGCCACGTAAGTCCCGGATCCCCTGGTAGTCAAAAATAGCCTAAGTTAATCAAGGGGTCAGCCTATCTCCTACCAGCCTACCTCTATACCAAATTTCATCAAAATTGTTCCAGCCGTTTGAGCGTGAAGAAGTAACAAACAAACAAACAAACACATTCTCAAACTATCGCCTTTACAATGTTAATGTGATAGTAGATGATCTTAATATATATTTAGTTCAAGCCAAAGTATCAGATGGTTCTAGTTTACTAGCCCAACGACTAACTGTGGCATCATTGGATCTCTAAATAACCCTGTATAAATACTATCGCCCACTCACAGCGGATATCGAAGTGTTGTCAATCAGCCAGTTCATTGTTATTTCAATCAACAAGCCTGGCCACGTCACCTTTCTAGATCAGGAGCTGATTCATGGCTCCACCATTACGTATTCCGAGAATGGAATGAAAATTGGCTCCTTACTTGTTTGGTCCATTGAGTACTTACTATAATTAGGTGGAATAGCGTGTGTGCGTAATATGTTTGTTTCTCACATTTACCAATCGATTGAATCTTAGTATAAGCCATCTTGATGATATATTGCAAATATAAAGACTTGTTTTGCGGATACTACGTCACATTCAATCACATCCTACAACTTTAAACCTATACACCCATAATAATATTATTAATGTATAATATATATATATATATATATAATATAATATAGACAAACTGACAAACGTCATCCATTTATGGTTGACATACCTCCAGTTCGCTCTAAGCGGTTTGCTTGTACGTTCATCATCCGACAGCGAGGGAGTGGAACTCATTGCCTGCGTCATTGTTCCCTGAGGGGTATAATCTGGGAGTCTTCAAATCAAGAGTGAATAGGTATCTTCTAGGCAAGCATGTCACATCTTCGACCGCATCATCACTTTCCATCAGGTGAGATAGTGGTCAAATGCTTGCCTATACTGCATAAAAAAAACATACATTACTTGTGTATAAACATAAACAATATATATATATGCACTCGACTTCCTCTAAGCCCTAAGACCTCCTCAAAAATATAAGAGAAATATTTTGCTTGATTGATCGACGAGCAAGTTACTCATTTGTGATGACAAGGCACTTTATGTCATCGTGAAATTTAAATATTTATTTGATTTTTTAATGTTTTTTGACGTGAGTGAAAAAAATGGCGTTGTTGATTTTGTAAAATTTTCCAAAACCTGTGATTCTTCGAGTGTTAATGTGTAATAATGGTGGATTATTAACCGTTGATACTAAGTGAACGGGCATAAGTGTAGGCAAATCATACAAAGTTGAAAAACGTGATTTTCGCCTTCGCTTCAAAACTCCAATAGAAGTTCTAGTAAAGTTTCCACCACTTTACTAGGGCATGACTTTACTGTGACTGGACCTTGACTCTTTTACTTGACTTTGACTGTGACTTGTGACTAGGACTTATAATATGAAATACACTTGAAATATTATATTATCACTTGACACTGGCTAAATGCACAAGATTGCGAAGCCATAACTAAGAAGAAGAAGAAGAAGAATGATTTTTTAATGCTAATTAAATAAATTGATTATAGAGTCTAATTGATAATAATAGAGTCTAAGTTGCAGAGCCTCATCGGTGTTTTATCGTTTACATTTCATAGAGTGCACGTCATTGTGTACATGAATTACATCAGTGAATTCCCCTCTACCATTTATATCATCGAACAACAAGACGAACTGCCAAACGTCATCCATTTATGGATGACATACATCAAGTTTGCTCGAAGTATTTTGCATTAAATATTATCTATGCAATGAAGGCGTGGAACTTTCTTTCAACGTTTTTATTCCCTAAACGGTATAATTTGAAAATGTATGAACGGATATTTTCTGCCGCGTCATTGCTTTACATCTTCGGCCGCATCATTGCTTTACATCAGGTGAAATAGTGGCCAAATACTTACATATTATGCACAAAATGTATTTATTATAACAGAAATAAGAGAGCCTGCGTATTCCAGGTCTAGTGTGTTTACCAGCTTCGATCACATCGTCACTTACCATCAGGTGAGATAGTGGTCAAACACAAGCCTGTCACAAATAAAAAAAAAATAATAATAATAAACTGAACTCATTACTAATGTAAATAACTTTATTGTGCTTCAACATATTAACATTGTATAGTTAAGTCTTTTTTTTAAGTTATTTTTATTGTAAATTCAAAGAAAAAATGTGCTCCACCCTTTCTTATATTTTTGCTACGCCCATACAGGGTCAATGTCTGTACATCATTTGTAAGTTTTAACATTTCAAATGAACAGATGTAGTACAAGTAAATAAAAAAAAGACATGTGGCACTCGGGTCCGCCGCGGTAAAGATATTGCATAGCATTTTTTTATTAACTTATGGAATTATAATTATTTATTTATGTAGTATTTTTTTCCTGCCACCTAGAGGCAAGTTGCTGAACTAAAGAGACAAGCGTCATATTTCAAAAAAGTCATTCAAAGTTCTGCTATATCACCGCTGTGCTGGTCGTAGTCGGGGGTGTTAGGTTATTTTCGTTACGGAATTTCTGGATTTGGTCTCCACGCTCAAGGCCCACGACATAAGCTATGCAAAACCTTAAAAAATAATATTTAAAAACCCGCCTGGGTATAAAATGCCCTACAAAACTCTCGCCGGGTTAAAATAAACAACATAACTTCAGCGAAGCTGTTTTCCATCTCGTGAACCTAATTTTCCGACCTCCACGGGTATCCCTCGTAACCTTATTATCGTCGGAAGTGACAGGAGATGACGTGTTAATATTTAGTCACCTCGCTTTTTTGGCTTTGCTTATTTATGTGTCTACTTTTTTTGTTTACGTTTTCGCACAGTTTGCTTATTCAGCCAGTGTCACCAATGTCAAGTGGGTTTGGGTCTATAAGTGACTTATAAAGGTTTCGTAAGGGTATGGTAGGTTGGTATTTTTGCCGCAAAATCGAAAAACAAAAGAGTAATTGATTTTCAAATATTTTTCAAATTTGTTTTATTTCGAGCATTAGTGTGTAATAATGGATTATTAACCGTTAATACTTAGAGAACGTGTATGATTGTAGGCAAATCAAACTAAGTTGAAAAACGTGATTTTCGCTTTTCCTCCAAAACTCCAATAGAAGTTCTAGTAATGTTTCTTCCACTTTATAAGGACAAAACTTGACTATTACTGGACCTTGAACTCTTTTACTTGACTTTGACTGTGACTTGTAAATAGGACTTCTATTAGGAAATTAAATATTTATAACTTGACACTGGCCGAATTAAAGAAAAAAGGTAGGTTGGCGGATAAAGGAAGCAACTCTAGTAGAAATGTGTTGTTGATAAAATAATATTGACACTCATTAGAACACTTCAAAGTGTCTTTACCTACCATTTATACCATAACTTTTAATAGAAACAATAAGAAAAGTGTCCATGGACACATTTGTTGTTTCTGATGACTCTAGCAATCTAAGTTAAATTGAAATTAATCTTTAGCCAAATACAGGCTAGATTGTAATGAAAATAGGAAACATGCATATGTATGTCTCCTAGAAAAGAAAAAAGAAACTCCTTAGAATGGGTTGGATGAAGTTGTAGAAGCGAATAAAAAAAAATTAGACAGTGTAAATGTTTACGGGAAATACGATACAGCATCTTAGAACCTAGTGTGGGATAGTGAATGTTAACATGTTTGTTTGTATATACTAATCAGAACTGCAGATTATATGTAATCCGCCCCAAAAAAGACTTGCGTGGTTGTAAAACTCCTCCCATTGAGACTTGAGGTGTTACATTATCTTATTACCCTTACTCACATGCTTGGCAACTCACCTTATTAGCCGAAATCAATCTTGATTCTATTTATATAGCATTAGCTATGCTAGGCAGAACTATTATAGGGATAAATAAATAATAAAGAAAGGATAATTTCGCTGTTTAGTTGTCGCTTTAGGCAGGGCTTGAGTAGCTCAGCGGTATGAGCAAAAGGGTATGACACCCTATGGCCGCGGGTTCAATCTCCGCCTCAAGCGATAATTTATCACTAAAATCAATCTAGTTCTTCTAGTGCTGGCTATTCGAAATGGGTTTGATCTATCCGGATGAGTTGGCGGAATCTCATTAAAAAAAATCAACGTTTTTACACTCGCAGACCTACACTAAGTACGATGTCTTGTGTCGTGAGAGCCGGAAACATTCACATCTCATAACCAGAACCAGAAACACAAATTTTCCTTGTGGGAGAAAACTTGTGTTCCCGCCAGGAATCGAACTCGATACTACTGTTTAGAAGGCAAAAGCGCAAAGCCAATGGGCACTTCCCATAGTTGAGATTCCACAATCTTTCAGACAGGGAACGATTTGGCCATAATTAACCAAGTGGTACAAACACTGATTTGTATTCCATGCCACAAGGCTTTGCCGCATTAATCGAGATAAATAGAGGTTTAGGTCTTTCTCCAATAATTAAAGTTTCCCAGATTTATCCTATCGTTTTGACTTTTTTTCTCTGATAGATCTTTTATTTTATGCTTGATAGGCAAGCATTTGACTACTATCTCTCTAGGGATGATGCGGCTGAAAATGTAACATGCCTGCTTAGAATATACCTAACCACTAGACTTGAAGACTCCCAGATCAAACCGTTCGAGGAATAAAGACGCGGCAGTGACTTCCACTCCGTTTGCTGTACGGATGATGAACGTAGAAGCAAAACGTTTCGAGCGAACTGGAGGTATGTCAACCATAAATGGATGACGTTTGATAGATTGTCTTGTTCTTAGATGGTCAAAGGGACATGGAGGAATTAACTCATGTAATTCTCACTTGTAACGACTAATTTGATAGAATGTTTTCATCTAGTAGATAGTAAGTTCCAATACTGTATAGGTAACTATTATTTATTCAGAATTAGAATGCATATTAGGTATGTCATGTTATTGTATCATGTATTTATTTGTTATATGTATACATATATATTATTATAATTATATTTAGTTAATCACAACACCGGCCTGCGTTCTTATACATTGTTTTTCTCTTTTTCCATCCAAAGGTTGACTGGAGGAGATCGCTTTTAGCGATAAGCCCGCCCATTGAACTTAGATATAAATAATATAACATAAACATAAACGCTTTCACACTCACAGTCCCACACTAAGTTCGATGACTTGTGTCGTGGGTGCTGGAAACATTCACATCACACACACAATCACCGGGACAAAAACCCGCCGGGAATCGAACCCGATACCCCTGCTCAGAAGGCGAACGCTCACGCAACTAAGCCAACGGTTGCTTTTTATGTAATTTTATTTGGTGCAATAAAGTGTTTTGTATTGTATTGTGTATTCTCATGTAGCTTTTATCTCGCTATTTACTAGGTACCTGACGTCGGTAGTTAGAGTTAGATTTATCTACCTAGATTCATAGTAGATCTACCTATTCGAGCGGTATTTCGGTAGAAGCATACGTGAGGTAGCTCAAACCAGGTAATCCTGATCAAAAGCCCCACAACCACGGATTTCATCATGTTACCTTTACCGGGAGCTCAAGCCCGTATTAGTATCCGAAACCGCGATATTCCGATCGAGAGGCACGGGCAATTTAGACTACCATCGCATTTTTATGTTAGTAGGGGTAAAGTATCATCATGATCATATTATTTGAAATGTTTGTTGGCTTTGTTGGTGCGCCTTCTAAGCATTGGGTTTGATTCCTGGTAACACAAGTTTTCTCACCAAGGGAAACGTGTGTCTCGGGTTCTGGTTGTGATTGTGTGTGTAATGTGAATATTTTCAGCAACCCTCAATACGAGCTGTTTGAGATTGAAAGCATTAAATTATGGAAAATTCCATAATTATTAATGTATGGAATTTTTCTTGCTATAAAAATATTTGGGTAGGTACCAACTTCAAGTAGCGAAATCAACATTTTGAAATTACCCCCGCCATTGGATCTGGAAAACGGCTGCACCGATTTTCACCAAATATAGCTAAAAATACTCTCAATCAAGTCACTTATCAAACAGAACACTCTAAATCAAAATCGATTCAGCCGTTTTAGAGCTACGATACCAAACGCATATAATCATAATAATATAATATATCTTTTTTTTTGCAGGTACCTGTCAATTCTCAATTTGTCGAACTGCCATGAGCATTTTATTGCATTTTCAATTATATCTTAATTAGATAGACGTGCAGTCATAAAATTCTATCGATAATCTGTTTATTATTGGCTAAACTTGTACCTAATCTGTGGTAATCGTTACTTAGTGTTTGTAGAACGGTCATGTGCGTGCGGCGTCATTATTGGCGTACCGCCATACTATGCGTGTGTTCTGCCAAAGATTGAGCACTGTGATATGTTTATGATATAAGTAGGTAGGTAGGCTGTTACCCGCAGCTTTGGGTAAATCAAGACGCGATTCAGTTAACCTACTTAGTTACCTACTCAAATCGCAAAGCTTACGCGGTTTTTTTTATGTACGATAGGCAAGCATTTGACCCCAATCTCACCTGATGGAACGCGATGATGCGGCCGAAGATGTAGCATGCTTGCCTAGAAGGTACCTATTCACTCTTGACTTGAAGACTCCCAAATTATACTGTTCGGGGAACAAAGACGAGGGCAACGAGTTCCACTCCTTCGCTGTACGGATGATAGACGTAGAAGCAAAACGCTTCGAGCAAACTGAATTATGTCAACCATATATGGATGACATTTAACAGTTTGTCTTGTTGTTAGATGGTAAAACGGGCATGGGGGAATTAGCTCGTGTAATTCCTGCGCACACTCTCCAAAGTGTAAACAGTAGAATACCGATAGACTTGCGACCTTACGTCTGTGACCGAGACTGCAATTTGGACTCGACTAGCTTATCATCGCCAATGAGTCTTTGTGCGGTAAATCTAACCTGTTGAAATATTTTTGTTTCAGTCTTCTAAGACACAAAAATAGCAGAGTTTGGAGCCCTAAAGAAAAAGGTTACATATACCTAAATATGTGTTTATGTTTTCATACACTGTACCTAGTTTTAAGAGTGATTTAAAATGAATAACAAACAAACAAACGCATTCAGACTAACAGCCCACACCAATAAATACTATACTATAAATACAAGTACTAATAAAAGTCAGACGACTGAACTAGCGAGTTTAGGCTGCGCGACAGAAGACGCATTTGGTCCGAACGGCTCGGCGTGCAGAGACGCAGTTTTCCTCAGGCACAATCTGTATAGCGTTCGTGATAAACGTAAAATGCATGCGAACATTTTTAGGTTTCCGTACCCAAAGGGTAATAACGGGACCCTATTACTGAAACTTCGTTGTCCGTCCGTCCGTCTGTCACCAGGCTGTATCTCAGGAACAGTAATAGCTAGAAAGTTGAATTTTTCACAGATGATTTTTTTTCTATTGCCGCTATAACAACAAATAATAGTAATATAAAATAAATATTTAAGGGGGGCTCCCATACAACAAACTTGATTTTTTATAGATAATGGTACGGAACCCTTCGTGCGCGAGTCCGACTCGCACTTGGCCGGTTTTTTATTTACTAATAAGCAAGAACAATTCTGTGTTTTTCAGTTCTACTATATAGCACAAATTGATTAGTTTGACCTCCTTGACCGCATCATCATTTTCCATCACGTGAGATAATGGTCAAATGCTGTCCTATATCGCATAGGAAAAATCCCTTCGCCTAGTGCAGGGTAAATTATGGGATGATTAGGTAGGTATAACACGTGCATAGCGTTTTCTATACGATACTCATAATACAGTTGTTATTATGAAATTTTTTGTTGGGATTAAGGATTATTGTTGGTAAGAAAAAAAAATCATTTGGCTCTATAAAACTTTGAAATTTTGTAAATTGTAATTATTTACTCTTCCGACTCAAAAGGTTGCCGACCGCTGGCCTAGTGCATCTGTACCTGTTTTTGTTTAAGTACTTGATGTTAGAGCATAATTATCTTCCCACTTGCAAACATCATTGCTTGAAGGACAAACGTCTGTATTTCAGTACCTACAGAGTAGCTGGAGCCAGATGAAATACCCACAAATAAACTATTGTTGTGAGAAAAGCCGGTTTGGGCCAAAGTTACCGGAAAATATTGCGATAACATGTCATATCTTATCTTATTTCACGCTTAAAGAAGCTCGTAAACAACATAAATCTAATAAATATTGTGTGTTCGGAAAACGGTCAAGCGTATCTACTTTATTACAGTCTTCAGACGTATGTTTTGATAGTTTTAGTAGGTATTAATTACCTTAAAATATAATCAATTGTTAATTGTCAGGCCCATAGAGGCACTCAAGAAAGTTAATTACTCTTATAAGAAATATATAGTTGTATTTATGTCTGTTAGTATGTTTTTACACCACCGACCTCATCATAAAAAAATTCCCTCTCCATACAAAGGTTGACTGGAAGAGATCGCTTTTAGCGATAAGTCCGCCCATTGTACTTTAGTTATTAAGATTACCCCTGTTTCTAACTGTATTTGGTGTACAATAAAGAATTTTCTACGAAGTAACTGGAGTCATAATGCTTGCAAATATCGGGAACTCAAAACAAACGAAATACATGGTAAATATCCGGTTATTGACTGAAACATTTATAGTGAGAATAACCATGGTAGCTTAAAAACTTTTTCACCTATCTCATTACTTTCTTATGCTCTATATTAAGCTTAGACTGGACCGATTTTGATGAAATTGTTTTGTCTGTGTTCAGGTGGATTCAATTTGATCAAATTGTGAAGTGAGTCAGATTCACAATTCAATCAAATAAATAATGTAAGAGATTACACTCGTGCGAAGCCAAGGCGGGTCGCTAATATTTTAGTTACATTTAATAATTTTAATACATACAAATTAATCTTCTATATATATATAAAAATCAATGCCACTTTTCGTTGTTATTTTATAACTCAAGAACGGGCTCACCTATCAAAACCAAATGTTTAGGCTTTGTTCGGACTATTTGGATAGTTTATGTGAAGTTTACACAACATCGGTCAGGCGGTTCTCCATTTATCACACCCGGGCGAAGCCGGGGCGGATCGCTAGTTACATATAATTACTTCAATTTTAATAATAACAACTTCATTGAATTAATAAAAGCCACATAATATGGGTAATATGAAAAACATTTAAAATAAGCAGAAATCTTGCTACCCTATCACATCCATTTAACTGGATATTAAGGTTCACTCCTTGTCTATAATCACCTAAACAAACACTCAAGTGCTCACAAAGTAAGGAAGGAAGCCTCGAACTTCTCTAACTTTCAAGTTACGGACAGTCAGTTGAATAAATAAGTTATCAGCACTCTGGCAAAATATTAATACAGAGAAAGTAACATAATATATATAATATATTAATGTTCTCTACCTGAAAATTTTTTCAAACTTTTTTTTACTTGCCTAACTACGGGCCAATTGCCTATATTTCCTAAAACTAAACTAAAACTATGTACAGCAAAGAACTAAGTTACCTACAAGACATCGAGCTTATAGGTAACTCAAGTGCTCAAGCCCACTACCAGTGGGTAGCGTTCCCATCATGCTGGCGGCATTTTTCAAACAGAGCTAAACCTTATTTCTTTTAGAACTCTTTTACACTCACAGCCCCACACAAGTTCGATGACGTGGGTGGCGGAAACATTCACATCAGACACAATCACACCCAGAACCAGACCACAATTTTTTTTTCTATTTCAAGATAGGCAAACTTTGATTTATTTTGTCCTTAGAGAGAAAACTTGTGTTCCCACCGACGCGACCGGAAACCGGATGCGTACCGAACTAAACCTGGTTGTTTGAACTAGGGTAGGAAACTTAGATAATTTCCAATCCAATTTTTAACTTTTTGTTATGTTGTAAAAGCAGTTTGACTACTATCTTACCTGATAAAAGGCAATAATGCAGCCGAACGTGTATTAACTACAATATAAATTAAAAAAAAAATTTTAGTTAGTTTGTATATTAAAATTTACTCAGTCACGACTCTTTAGTTTCTGTGATCTGTGGTCACGACGAAACTATTGAATCGATTTTTCTGAAATTTGTTACGTAGGTAGACTAAAACGGAAATAAATGTTTTTGTTACTTTTAACTTGACTAAATGTCACGTCACAGGACGCAGCTAGTAACTCATAAGATTTTGCAAATAAGGGCACAAACTTTTAATTAAATTAAAATACAGATTGGTCCCTTGGCCCCAAAGAGATAAATAAGAGCCCCACAGAGATAAGCTTTTTTGCTAAAGTAAAAAAAAAAGTACCATAATTATGTCTTATTCCGGTCGTAGTTAAAATGTGTTGTTATAAAAGCTACTATCTATTATTGTGCTAGAATATCTAAAGGTATTTATGGTGCAGACTGTACGTCAGGAAGTTTATTCAATTTGTTATTGACACAAGTTTGAGGATTTGAGTTGTTTTTAATTGCAATTTACTTCCGAGAAAACCATTATGTATTTAGGATTAGGTGCTGAAGTCATAACGACTTGACTTGCTATCTTTAATTAATAAATATTAGAATCAATTAAAACCAATTAATTGCCTGCGTGTCTTTTCACCGAACGGTACAGTCTGGGTACCTTCTAGCCAAGAATGTTGCATGCATCTATGGCCGCATCGTTACTTTCCATCAGTTGCCGGTGCAGGTTTTCAGTGCACAATTAAATGAATCACGAATTTTCACTTGAGTCGCAAAAGAAGTAGCAAACATTTATTGTGTACTCTATTATACGCAATTAAACGTTTTTTACTTTTTTTGAGATTCGAGTAAAATTATGATAAAACGTCTCTGTCGGTTTTGTTTTTCATATGTAGAGTAGATAAAAATATGAAAATAATTAAAACGTAAGCAAAGCTTAAAAAAACCGACTTCACCGTTTCATTTTCGGAACCTTTTATCTGTTTAAATGAATTTAATACGCATTATTTAGGATAACTAAAAAACCACTTGTCAGATTTTTATCAAATTTATATGGGACTATATGGAAAGCCCCAGTTTTATATATATATATATATATATATATCTATATAAAAAATCAGTCTAAAAGATAAACATTCTGAGGTAGCACTGATAAAAAAACAGCCGAATTAAGAACCTCCTCCTTTTTTAAAGTCGGTTAAACAGCGCTAACGAAATCAAGCTATTATGAATATTTAAATATTATTCATTCCATTGTCGATTTGCGCTGAGCAGAGACAGATTAGCTATTAATACTATAATTATTATTACAATAATTTTGTAGCAGCTTACGAAACAAATTACAGGTGTGACTGATGGCTATCATGCGCCAAAAATTTTCATTCATTTCCGCACTAAAACATTCAAACTGAAACCGCCATTCTTAAATGACATGCACACAAACAAACATACTTAATCACTGGCAAAGAATGTCGTGGAGGCACGTGTTGGTGACTAAATGATGAACAATAGAAATAAGTTTTATAATACTATTAAAATACGGCTATTACTCACGTCATTTGATCGATATTATCGACCTAGCTTCGGGCATGTACGAACTCTTCTTCAGGATGATTCTTAAGTATTTCTTCTTTAATAGTAAATATAAATCGGTGTCTGCTAATATCTAGAAACAAAGAAAGAAAGAAAATACATTTATTCGAGACAACACGCGACGTTACATTATTTACTATCTATATATATAAAAGAAAGTCATTTTAGTTACACTATTTATAATAAGCTAAACTCATATGGTTGAAAATTGGTGAGGAGGTAGCTTAGAACCAGGAGACGGACATAGGATACTTTTTAGGAACGTCAAATATTTTTTAATAGGTGTATAAAATCATTTTCTAATACCTACGTCACTTGGATTTGGTAAAGTACTAGGCAAACATAAACATGAAGGAGGTAATAATATAGTCACGTGGCATTGTAACGCATGCCGGGTATGGGTTCCTAAACATGCACATTCATTGACTGTTAGGCGGAACGAAGGTCGCCGGGACAGCTAGTATTTACATAAAAACAACAAGACAAAGCACATATCAAAATACAAAAATAAACAACATAACGCCGTGTGATGTCACAAATGAGGTTCCGGCTCAGCATATAACTAGGTAAGTGGGTGGGCAGGACCCTCCTACTTAGTTAAAAAGTAGCCTATAAGTAATAGGTATAAGCTATGTACATTCCCAATTTCATCCAAATCTGCTCAACCGTAACAGCGTAAAGTGATAACAAACTTACTTACACACAAACTTTCGGATTTATAATATTATTGTTATTATCACTACAATATTGCGATTCTGAAATATTTTTAAAGTTAACCACAACAATGATATAATAATTAAATGTCCATCAAACAATATCCTGCATTTACAGATAGAGATAAACACTTTAAACACGTATTAAAATTTTACACATTCCGTTCCTCTTATCCCACGTTCCAGAAATCGTCCGCAACGATCGCAACGCTCACGGAGTCGTTTCAATATTGGCGTAATCGCTGTGGTCGTATCTCGAACACCCGTCAAGTCAAGATAAGGTGCCGCGACTGCGGCTACTGCGGGTGCGTCTAAAATTCAGTTGTTAATAGATTTAAACTTCAGATTGTTTTTCATTATAAAAGCCCACAACGATCGCAGTATCGTTCCGCTTAGATCAGACGCCACGCCTTTTGGAACAACAAAATGAGCGTTGTGCGCGTAAATGTCGCGATTGCTCTCGAGCTAGTTTTGGATCGTGAGGTTCGTAGTTTCAAGACTGTTACGAGCCACCTGACACAATCCCCGCAATGTTTTTTCTTCAACTAGACATACAACCTACACATAAACAGCGAAATGAGTACGACTTGATACTCTTTCTGGCGACAATTATCATAATAATTTTATTGAATGAACACAACATCGGGTAGGGTAAAAGCATCCTGTCATTGACAACGGTTCACTTTCAGAAACTGTTCTCGTTAACGGGTTCGTTTATTTTTAGCATTTAATTATATTTGTTTAGAATTTAGATTGCTTTGTTTTACGATTGTTTTGTTCTATTTGTGGATGTAGTTTGGTTTAGAATAATGGGATATCTTGTTTTTACCGGCTTCACAAAAAAGGAGGAGGTACTCAAGTCGACTGTATTATTTTTTGTGTTTTTATGTGTGTTACCTCCTATCTTCGTTCCACGTGAAAAGATTTCAATTTTTTTTGTTTGATTGACATTTCAATTTGATCAAGATCTGATCAGTAGTTCTTGAGATATCGTCAAAAACGCGCGTTTAGTATATGTACTAAACGCGCGTGGGGACGACCGTGTGGGGACGACCGGGAATGAACCCATCTAATCTGATCAAAGTTCCAAGATAAAGCGGGGAAGTCGGTTTTTTTAAGCTTTGCTTGCGTTTAATTATTCATGTTGACATCTATTTTCGAATGCTGATATAAAATACAAAGGTTTAAACAGGAAGTAAACAGGAGTAGAACAAGCAAGATGGTTGCCTGATGGTAAGCAGCACGCGTGTCTATATATTTCGGCAGTGCCACTGAATGACAACGTCCCGAGGGGACTGCAATGTGCTCTTCTCCTTGTGACTTAAAGTGTTCGTCTCATATACCTCTCATATACCCTGTATGTATGTATGAATATGAAGAAACGAGACTATATTCGTATTGTCTTGTTTCTTCTTGTATACATTTTGATATTTCTAAGCATTTTGTAATTCTTGTGTGATCATATTATGGTTGCTTTTCGTAACACCTTACTGTAAATAATGACCACCTATCTGTAACATCTTTTTTTTTATACTCGATAAACAAGCATTTGACCACCATCTCAACTGATGAAAAGAGATGATGCGGCTGGAGATGTAGCATGGTTGCTTAGAAGATACCTATTCAAACTTGAATTGAAGAGTCCTAAATTATATCGTTTAGGGAACAAAGACGCGGGCAATGAATTCCACTCCTTCGCAGTACGGATGACAAAATATGTAGAGACAAAACGCTTCGAGCAAACCGGAGGTATGTCAACCATAAATGGATGACGTTTGCCAGTTTGTCTTGCTGTTAGATGGTAAAACGGGCATGGGGTAATTAACTCATGTAATTCCTGCGCACACTCGCCAAAATGTAACCGATAGAAAACCGATAGGCTTGCGACCTTACGTCGGTGACCGAGACTCTGCAATTTAGACTCAATTAGCTTATCATCGCCAATGAGTCTTTTTGCTCGTCGGTCGATGGACTCAAGAGCTTCAAGCTGGTACTTGGCTGATCCATCCCAAAGGTGGCCGCAGTACTCCATACAACTTTTATACACAGTTCTACAATGAAGTTTATTTTGACTTTGACTACACACTGACAACGTCGGAATTGATCATCATCCGTACAGTGAAGAAGTGGAACTCATTAGCCGAATCTTTGCTCCGCAAACGGTATGATCTGGGTGTATGCAAGTCGAGAATGAAAAGGTATCTTCAAGGCAAGCATGTTACGACTTCTACCACATCTTCACTTTCCTTCAGGTTTCATATTATACATTTTATACCCGTTCGGGGAACAAAGATGCGGACAATGCGTTCCACTCCTTCGACGTTGAAACGTAGAAGCGAATCCCTTCCAGAGAACTGTAAGTCAGTCATAAATGGATGACGTTAGCGAGTTTGTCTTACAATACAATACAAGGAGCATGGAGGAATTAATACATGCAAATCCTGAGTTTACGCTCCAAAATGTAAACGATATTATAATACCACTAGGGTTGCGACCTTACGTCGGTGACCGAGATTTTGTTTTCCTCTTACTTACCATCGCTAATGATGCAGGGACAAAACTGAATAATCTCATATACATACATACCAATATACATAATATAGTCACACCTATTTCCTTTTGGGATAGGCAGAAACCACATCTGTATAGGTACCTGCTACGATACTAGCACACATTTTTCGCTTCTTCTTTTTTTCTTCTTCTCTACATGCATGAGTCTTTTCATACATGCTCGAAAAACAAGATGGACTAAACAATTCTATGGTCCATTGAGAATGCAAAACATGTATCTATTTTATGTCTAACGAATTTTAAGATCATCATCATCATCTCAGCCGCAAGAAGTCCACTGCTTGATATAGGCCTCCCCCAAACATCTCCAAAAAGAACGGTTGTTAGCGGCCTGCATCCAGCGTCTTTGCGTCCTTCACTATGTCGTCCGTCCACCTTGTGGGCGGTCTTCCAACACTGCGCTTGCCAGTCCGTGGCCTCCATTCTAGAACTTTTCGGCCCCATCGGCCATCCGTTCTACGTACTATGTGCCCTGCCCATTGCCACTTCAACTTGCTAACCCGCTAGGCTATGTCGGTGACTTTCGTTCGTTTTAAGATCAGTTGAGAATATTAATAGGCAATTTATTTTGGTTCCAACTGATCTTATGATCTGTTGAGAACAATAATATATAACTTATTTTAGTCGGTTCCGTTGGGAAGTAACCGTTGGTTGCGGGTACTGTTAACCTGGCGTTTCTTTAAAACGTTTAAGACCTGATGGACATAAGTTCGCATAGATCGACCCTTACCAACTTGCCCATTCATACTCGCCTTATAAATCTGCTTCAATCTATTTCCAATATTATTATCGTCAATTCACAATCTCATATGCAGTATATAAATCTAGTAGCTGTTCATTTGTCAATCTATAGTAGATCGGTCATCAATCGGTCATGGTCTACTTATTTTAGTCTGCATACTTATCGACACCGCCCTGCGACCCAAGGCAAATTTAGCCCACTCAGTTACCAATGTCAATCAGCTCTAAAAATATTTACTTTTAAAGGTTTTGTTGATTTATGGCCAAAGACTATCAAAATTATTATAACATACGTTTGTAATACACGAATAGATATGACGCTATGGTGGTTTAAAAAGAAAAGTTATGTATTTTGATATGCCTATTACTTCTTTTTAACCGACTTTAAAAATGAAGGAAGTTGTTGTGATGTTGATGTGAGGATGTTCGACTGTATGTATTTTTTTAAATGTATGTTTACCTATTTCTCCCCCATTTGTGGACCGTTTCTCAAAATTATTTTTTGTTTAGTAGATAGCGGAACCATATAAATTTTGGCGAAATCGATCAAGCCAAAACCAAAATATAAGCGGTGAAGTAGGTTCTTTAAGCTTTGCTTACGCTTAAATTATTATATCATAATAGATGATAGAGAGATATAGATTTTTTTATGCTAAAATGTCTGCTTAAATTTACAAAAAATTGTAAAGGTGTACCATTTACCACTAGCGAAGGCACTGTTGAGCTGCTATGCATAGCTTGTATGTTTATATTTAGAGTTTTTGTTCTCCTAAAAACTGTAGGAAAGTAGTATAAACTTATTTTCTTTCATCTTAGTATTCATTAGCCCATATTAGTTATGAGTATATATTAGAAATAAATTATCGCAAAGTTTTATCAATATTAAAAGTCATTAACAATATATATCTAAACTAGTTTTTTGGGTGGGTGGCGCGGTCCGCGAGCGGCCCGCGCAGGTGGGTGGTAAGTACTTTTGCCATACAAATCTTCAAATGGAGTTAAAATTAAATTTCGGAATTTCTAAAAAAAAAATTGTGCGCCGGGGCAACCCTGATACCGCAAGCAGCAATTTCTTTAAAAATTGTGATGAGCATAAATCACCCATGGAAGTCAAATTTGCGCCGTGGGCGAAACATAAAAAAAAATGGGACGCTTGCCGCCCACAACATTTATTTTCCGTCGAAAACACGTAAAATCTCCATGTGACGTCAACAAAAAAAAAAATTCAAACGTTTTGAGTGTATCAAAGCGTCCCTAATACCGCAGACAAAAATTTCGATCAAATTCGTGATAAGCGTGTCAAAAACCCAGGCAGTTCGAATTTGGTACGTGGCTGCAAACCTAAAAATTGGATACCGAAATAGGCCGCTTGCCGCCCACAACATTTATTTTCAGTCCAAAACTCGTAAAATCTTCATTTGAAGTAAAAAAAAAAGAAAAAAAAATTCAAAAAATTTTGGGTGCATCATGGCATCCCTTATGCCTCAGACCAAAATTCCGATCAATTTCGTGGTAAACATGTAAAAACTTCCTGGCAGTTCAAATTTGGTTCATGGCTGAAGACCTAAAAAGTCAACCGCAAAATTGGCCGCTTGCCGCCTACAAAATTTATTTTCGGTCGAAAACTCGTAAAATCTTCATATGACGTCATAAAAATAAAAAAAAATTTAAAAAAATTTTGTTTGCAGCAAGGCGTCCCCAATGCCACAGTCCAAAATTTAATTCAAATTCGTGGTAAACATGTCAAAACACGCTGGCAGTTCGAATATGGTCTGTGGCTGCAGACCTGAAGCGGGCCGCAAGCGGCCCGCCACCTGTTTTTTTGGTCGGACTGTAGGTGGGCATCCCCATTGACATCCGGCCCAAAATCGATATCTGGGGGCATTCGGGGGTGCTGATCACGAATTCGGGCCCTCAAACCAGGCGCGCGGGCCGCAAGCGGCCCGCGGCCTTTGTTTCGGTCCCGAATTCGTAATCAGCACCCCCGAATGCCCCCAGATATCGATTTTGACCCGGATCGGTGAACCTCGATTTTGACAATGTACGGCCGCCATCTTTAAAAAATGTCAAAAATTGCTTTTCAGTTTTTTATTAAAATCAGAGCATCCAAACACCTTCAGATATCGATTTTGAGCCCGATTGGTGAACCTCGATTTTGACAATGCTTGGCGGCCATCTTTAAAAAAGGTCAAAATTTGCTATGAGTATTTTAATCATAATCAGGGCACCCAAAACCCTCTAGATATCGATTTTGAGCCGGATCGGTGAACTTTGATTTTGACAATGTTCGGCAGCCATCTTTAAAAAATTTCCAAAAATTTTTTCAATATTTTTCCTGTAATCTGGGCACCCAAAAGCCCCGGGAGCCAAAATTTCGTTCCGATCGGAGCAACTTGAGAAATGGCGGCCATCTTGAATCCGCCATTTTGGATTTTTGACATTTTTGACAGATGTCCCCCATCGTCCTCTATGACATTTGGTCGAGCACCGCTAGCCTATCTCTTATAGTTTCCGAGATTTAATTAATTTAATTTTGTATGGCGGCGAGGTATTTTTGTATGGCAACACCCATTTTTTTTTATTTTTTAGGAGAATCTCAGGGTTGCTATCATTTTTAGTTTTTGGACTTTAGTTCCAGGTCCTACCGTTTCCGAGATCCCCTAACATCGTGGGGGTCGGAAACCAGAAATCTGGTGATTTCGGACTTTTCCCTAGGAGATTTCCTTACCCCCTACAATTTACCCATACATCATCCATACCCCCCGGAACTCCTTCTGGGAGAACAATTGTGTCAGTCAGTGAGTCAGTGGTAGTTTAACATTATATAATATAACTAGTATCCGCGCGGCGTGGGCCCTACGGGCCCACGGAAAGGCGACGCGGGGCTCCGGTGGCATTGGACTTTAGTCAGCGACTTTAGACTTTTGTGCCCAAGATCGACGTCCGAGGGTATTCGGGTGTGACGATGACGAATCTCGGTGACTCAACGGAGGGACACGCGGGCCTTCGGCCCGCGCGCCCCTCCATTTCGTCCCCGGATTCGTCATCGTCACACCCGAATACCCCCGGACGCCGACCTTGAGCCAAACGGGGGCGGGAGAGCGAGCCGCGCGGTTCCGTCCCGAAATCGACGTCCGACGGTATTCGCGGGCGCCGCTGACGATTCTCGGTGACTCGACGGAGCGGCACGCGGGCCTTCGGCCCGCGCGCCCCTCCGTCTCGTCCCCGGAATCGTCAGCGGCACCCGCGAATACCCCCGGACGTCGATTTCAGCACGGCGGGCGCCCGCGAGCGCGTCGATGTCGCGTTGTTCCGTCCCGAAATCGACGTCCGACGGTTTCCGGGGGCGCCGGTGACGATCTCGGTGACTCACGGAGGAGCACGCGGGCCTTCGGCCCGCGCGCACCTCCGTTTCGTCCCCGGGATCGTCACCGGCACCCCCGGAAACCCCCGGACGCCGATTTCGGGCCGGTGGGGTGACTTCGGAAAAAAAATTTGTATGGCGGCCGGGTCGAAAAATTTTTTCAGAATTTTTTCACTATTTTTGCCGGACTCTGGGGCCCCCCCCGCCCCCCTGTACCGAATTTCACGCCGATCGAAAAAACTTTCGGTCAAGGTCACGTCGGAGGTCAACTTTGACCTTTTCTCCCGGAGCGCGTCCGGACCCTTGGCGACTTTAGTTCGAACGCCCTATACCTATATATGATAGTTTTCGAGTTATAGCGTTCCACATTTTGTATGGGAAAAAAGTTTTTTTGTATGGCAACCCTATTTTTTTCCAATTTCCCTAAAGAGGTCCCAGGGTGTACGGAAACTTTAGTTCGAGGTCGGGTATTTTTAGGGGCGCCGTTTCCGAGATATTCCCCTCGACGTACCCTCGGAAGCCGAAAACGTCCACTTTCGGACTTTTCCCATGGTCCCAGGAAAATAACCTATATAACTCTCATACATCATTTTCACCCCCGGAACCTCCTTCTGGGAGAACAATTATGTCAATCAGTCAATGAGTGAGTGGTAATCTAACATTATATAATATAAACTAGTATCCGCGCGGCGTGGGCCCTACGGGCCCACGGAAAGGCGACGCGGGGCTCCGGTGGCATTGGACTTTAGTCAGCGACTTTAGACTTTTGTGCCCAAGATCGACGTCCGAGGGTATTCGGGTGTGACGATGACGAATCTCGGTGACTCAACGGAGGGACACGCGGGCCTTCGGCCCGCGCGCCCCTCCATTTCGTCCCCGGATTCGTCATCGTCACACCCGAATACCCCCGGACGCCGACCTTGAGCCAAACGGGGGCGGGAGAGCGAGCCGCGCGGTTCCGTCCCGAAATCGACGTCCGACGGTATTCGCGGGCGCCGCTGACGATTCTCGGTGACTCGACGGAGCGGCACGCGGGCCTTCGGCCCGCGCGCCCCTCCGTCTCGTCCCCGGAATCGTCAGCGGCACCCGCGAATACCCCCGGACGTCGATTTCAGCACGGCGGGCGCCCGCGAGCGCGTCGATGTCGCGTTGTTCCGTCCCGAAATCGACGTCCGACGGTTTCCGGGGGCGCCGGTGACGATCTCGGTGACTCACGGAGGAGCACGCGGGCCTTCGGCCCGCGCGCACCTCCGTTTCGTCCCCGGGATCGTCACCGGCACCCCCGGAAACCCCCGGACGCCGATTTCGGGCCGGTGGGGTGACTTCGGAAAAAAAATTTGTATGGCGGCCGGGTCGAAAAATTTTTTCAGAATTTTTTCACTATTTTTGCCGGACTCTGGGCCCCCCCCAACCCCCCTATACCGAATTTCACGCCGATCGAAAAAACTTTCGGTCAAGGTCACGTCGGAGGTCAACTTTGACATTCGACCTCGAAGCGCATCCGGACCCTTAGTAATTTTAGTTCGAACGCCCTATACCTACCTGCTATAGTTTCCGAGTTATAGCGTTCCACATTTTGTATGGGAAAAAAGTTTTTTTGTATGGCAACCCTATTTTTTTCCAATTTCCCTAAAGAGGTCCCAAGGTGTACGGAAACTTTAGTTCGAGGTCGGGTATTTTTAGGGGCACCGTTTCCGAGATATTCCCCTCGACGTACCCTCGGAAGCCGAAAACTACCACTTTCGGACTTTTCCCATGGTCCCATGAAAATAACCTATATAACTCTCATACATCATTTTCACCCCCGGAACCTCCTTCTGGGAGAACAATTATGTCAATCAGTCAATGAGTGAGTGATATAAACTAGTATCCGCGTGGCGTGGGCCCTACGGGCCCACGGAAAGGCGACGCGGGGCTCCGGTGGCATTCGACTTTGCGTTCGACTTTTGACTTTTGTGCCCAAGATCGACGTCCGAGGGTATTCGGCCGTGACGATGACGAATCTCGGTGACTCAACGGAGGGACACGCGGGCCTTCGGCCCGCGCGCCCCTCCATTTCGTCCCCGGATTCGTCATCGTCACACCCGAATACCCCCGGACGCCGACCTTGAGCCAAACGGGGGCGGGAGAGCGAGTCGCGCGGTTCCGTCCCGAAATCGACGTCCGACGGTATTCGCGGGCGCCGCTGACGATTCTCGGTGACTCGACGGAGCGGCACGCGGGCCTTCGGCCCGCGCGCCCCTCCGTCTCGTCCCCGGAATCGTCAGCGGCACCCGCGAATACCCCCGGACGTCGATTTCAGCACGGCGGGCGCCCGCGAGCGCGTCGATGTCGCGTTGTTCCGTCCCGAAATCGACGTCCGACGGTTTCCGGGGGCGCCGGTGACGATCCCGGTGACTCACGGAGGAGCACGCGGGCCTTCGGCCCGCGCGCACCTCCGTTTCGTCCCCGGGATCGTCACCGGCACCCCCGGAAACCCCCGGACGCCGATTTCGGGCCGGTCGGGTGACTTCGAAAAAAAAATTTGTATGGCGGCCGGGTCGAAAAATTTTTTCAGAATTTTTTCACTATTTTTGCCGGACTCTGGCCCCCCCCCCGCCCCCCTATACCGAATTTCACGCCGATCGAAAAAACTTTCGGTCAAGGTCACGTCGGAGGTCAACTTTGACCTTTTCTACCGGAGCGCGTCCGGACTCTTAGCAACTTTAGTTCGAACACCCCGTACCTATGTATGATAGTTTCCGAGCTATAGCGTTCCACATTTTGTATGGGAAAAAAGTTTTTTTGTATGGCAACCCTATTTTTTTCCAATTTCCCTAAAGAGGTCCCAGGGTGTACCGAAACTTTAGTTCGAGGTCGAGTATTTTTAGGGGCGCCGTTTCCGAGATATTCCCCTCGACGTACCCTCGGAAGCCGAAAACTACCACTTTCGGACTTTTCCCATGGTCCCAGGAAAATAACCTATATAACTCCCATACATCGTTTTCACCCCCGGAACCTCCTTCTGGGAGAACAATTATGTCAATCAGTCAATGAGTGAGTGGTAATCTAACATTATATAATATAAAAAACTAGTATCCGCGCGGCGTGGGCCCTACGGGCCCACGGAAAGGCGACGCGGGGCTCCGGTAGCTATTGACTTTTGCGTTCGACTTTTGACTTTTGTGCCCAAGATCGACGTCCGAGGGTATTCGGCCGTGACGATGACGAATCTCGGTGACTCAACGGAGGAACACGCGGGCCTTCGGCCCGCGCGCCCCTCCATTTCGTCCCCGGATTCGTCATCGTCACACCCGAATACCCCCGGACGCCGACCTTGAGCCAAACGGGGGCGGGAGAGCGAGTCGCGCGGTTCCGTCCCGAAATCGACGTCCGACGGTATTCGCGGGCGCCGCTGACGATTCTCGGTGACTCGACGGAGCGGCACGCGGGCCTTCGGCCCGCGCGCCCCTCCGTCTCGTCCCCGGAATCGTCAGCGGCACCCGCGAATACCCCCGGACGTCGATTTCAGCACGGAGGACGCCCGCGAGCGCGTCGATGTCGCGTTGTTCCGTCCCGAAATCGACGTCCGACGGTTTCCGGGGGCGCCGGTGACGATCCCGGTGACTCACGGAGGAGCACGCGGGCCTTCGGCCCGCGCGCACCTCCGTTTCGTCCCCGGGATCGTCACCGGCACCCCCGGAAACCCCCGGACGCCGATTTCGGGCCGGTCGGGTGACTTCGGAAAAAAAATTTGTATGGCGGCCGGGTCGAAAAATTTTTTCAGAATTTTTTCACTATTTTTGCCGGACTCTGGGGCCCCCCCCACCCCCCTGTACCGAATTTCACGCCGATCGAAAAAACTTTCGGTCAAGGTCACGTCGGAGGTCAACTTTGACCTTTTCTCCCGGAGCGCGTCCGGACTCTTAGCAACTTTAGTTCGAACACCCCGTACCTATGTATGATAGTTTCCGAGTTATAGCGTTCCACATTTTGTATGGGAAAAAAGTTTTTTTGTATGGCAACCCTATTTTTTTCCAATTTCCCTAAAGAGGTCCCAGGGTGTACCGAATATTTAGTTCGAGGTCGGGTATTTTTAGGGGCGCCGTTTCCGAGATATTCCCCTCGACGTACCCTCGGAAGCGGAAAACTACCACTTTCGGACTTTTCCCATGGTCCCAGGAAAATAACCTATATAACTCCCATACATCATTTTCACCCCCGGAACCTCCTTCTGGGAGAACAATTATGTCAATCAGTCAATGAGTGAGTGGTAATCTAACATTATATAATATAAACTAGTTTTCTTTGTAGCGCGGGCCCTCTCGGGCCCGCGTGGGGGTCCGCGTGGGTGTCGTGCCCAAAACACATTAGCCCAAAGAAAAAAAAAAAAAACTAAGTACGACCGAACAAACCTTTACCCATACAAACTATCAACCTTATCTATGTACACTACTCTTCCTATATTCTAACATACCTACCTTTATAATAATTTCAAACTAAACACTATCCCAAACTAAACAGAAGAAAAAATATTTTTCTCTATCCATATACATATTCAAGACCGAGCTGCCGAAACAACACTTTACCCATACAAACTATCAACCTAATCTATGTACACCACTTTTCCTATATTATTACATACCTAACTTTATAATAATGTCAAATCAATATACTCAGTAGGTATAACTACGATTAATTTCAAAGACAAGTATAAAAACGCAAGTCAAGTTTCAACACATTAATTTAATCCAACTCATAATAGTTACTCACATTATACAAATAAAAATTATTAAACACGCTTTACAGTTAACCTTTTGGTAATCGTACAATATATCAGCCTTATGTACACTCCCTTACTTATGTACCTACTACATACATAACGTCATAATAAATTAAATGATTAAGTTAACACACAAAACAAATATACCAAAATATCACTCCCCCTTCACTAATTATCAAACATTATTTTTCTTTTACCTCTACTTGCAGTATAGTCGCCACAGTTTAAAGTGACACATGGATTTAAAAACAATAAACAAATGTAATAATAATCAACAAACTGATCAGAGTGAATTTCTATTTACCATACAACTATCAAATCTATGGACACCCACCCATAGTAAGTTAATGACTCGTGTTTTTATATTTATTATAATTACCTATATTATATTTGACCGAGTTGTCGATATAACGCGGTACCCATACAAATAATCATATTGACCTACATCCCTGTACTTAAGTAACACAGCGAACATTAAAATACAACGTACAATACAAACATATTATGTATTGAGTTATACATACATATGTGATCGAGTTGCTGAAAGTATACTTATCAAATTGAAGCTACTTAATAACGGGTCCGCGCGGTGCTCACACTATCCCAAACCAGAAAAGAAATTACTCCTACCAGATATGTACGACAGAGCTGCCGAAACAACATTATGTACCCATACAAACTATCAACCTAATTTATGTACACCACTTTTCCTATATTTATTCTTATATACCTACCTTTTTAATAATATCAAATCAATATACTCAGTAGGTAGGTACAATTTGGCTACACTCGTAATATGCCTAATTATACATAGCGCATACATTACTGTACTGCTATGAATCATAAAGTAAAAAAAACTCAAGTCAAACAATAGTCAAGTTCATTTAATCCAACTCACAATGATCTAAAGAAAGCCCCTTTACTACTAAAATAGGTATATACAACAAATGAAACGCCGGGAATCGAACCCGATACCCCTGCTTAGAAGGCGAACGTTCAACCAACTAACCCAACAGCCATAGTACACTAATACATATATGTATAAACAAAAATTTTACAAAGATTCTGAATAAATGTCACACACTTAAAATCCAACAATATTTAGTATTTTTAATATATTGTACATTATGTCATGGTTTCATGTAATCAAACTTGCAATAGTAATAAATGTACCTACATAATAATGATTGCACAATAACACATCCGCAAAGGCCTTGGATTCGATCACAGCGGGTAGCGAGGCGGCAGCGGTAGCGACTAAGGATATTGTCGCAGAATAAATATTATACTGTATAGCCACCGCTCTCGCCCCGCTGTCCGCTGTTCGTTGGGGCCAGGCATAATAGTACATTACGACGCATTTGGTTAGAACAGAACGGGTAGCGGTCGTACCCGCCATACCGCGTCAAATGTGTCAGGCGTTCAGTTTAAGTGTAAACGATCTCTTATATATTAGTAGGTCTATAAAAGATCGTTCTAACTAAAACTGAACGCCGCGCGCCGCCCCGTCGTCGTCAACAAAATGTATGAAACGGACAAATACCTAATTGAAAAATTGCTGATGCCGTTACAGAAGTCCAGAGTATTAACAAAAAAAAAATTTTATTAGAAGATCTATAAAAGATCGTTCAAACTAAAACTAAACACCGCGCGCCGCCCCGTTCGTCGTCAACAAAATGTATGAAACGGACAAATACCTAATAGAAAAATTGCTGATGCCGTAACAGAAGTCCAGAGGATTAACAATAAAAAAAAAATGTTATTAGAAGATCTATAAAAGATCGTTCACACTAAAACTAAAAGCCGCGCGCCGCCCCGTCGTCGTCAAAAAAATGTATGAAACGGACAAATACCTAATAGAAAAATTGCTGATGCCGTAACAGAAATCCAGAGGATTAACAATAAAAAAAATGTTATTAGAAGATCTATAAAAGATCGTTCAAACTAAAACTAAACGCCGCGCGCCGCCCCGTCGTCGTTAACAAAATGTATGAAACGTACAAATACCTAATAGAAAAATTGCTGGTGCCTTAGAACAGAAGTCCAGAGGATTAACAATAAAAAAAATGTTATAAGAAGTGTTGCGGTTTGTGCATGCTTGACCCACGCTCCAGGCTTCGTGGTCCGTTTATTGGTTGGAGTGAGGTGTTCAATTTTCAAAATGCAGATCCAATTTCGCTGCGGCTCGTGTCTCAGCATCTGCAAATATATAATGATATGATAAACAATGTACTTATAGGATTAGGTATATTAGGTATGTTTGTCACCTAAATCCTATGGCTGAGCGGCTGGACCGATTTGAATGAAATGTTATGTGTATATTTCAATGGGTTAATAGATGGTTTGAATGAAAGCACAATTGGACCCGGTCGACGACCGTCTGCCGTAAGATCGAGAATAGTATGCGGAAGTTTGAGATAATCGTGTATTAACGTAGTAAGCACGAACACGGAGCATACATCGCACCTCATTCGCGAGCGAAGCGAGCGCGTTTTTTTTTTGTGACCTTTGACATTTCGAAGACGCGACCTTGACCTGAAAATGACCTTGACCCCGCAACTCTACGACATTCGTTAAGTTTATCCTATATTACCTTATTTATTGTGTTTTTTTGCAGCGGGCCAAATAATAGGATAAAATACAGACTTACATCTGAAATTCTACCTACTCACTCTTTTATTGTATAAGAAACTATAACATGAGCAAATTATTTCAATGTAATATATAAATAAGCATAATAGTTATCCGTGCTATTGATTGGCGCTATTGTAAATCCGAAAGCTTATGTGTAATTGTGTAAGTATGCTTGTTCCCTCTTCACGCTTTAACGGCTGAACGGATTTGGATGAAATTTGGAATGTAAATAGATTATACATAGGATTAACACATTGGCTACTTTTTAACCTGATAACAGCGGGCGGAGCCGCGGGGCACGGCTAGTATGAAATTAATGAGAACCTCCTGGGTTCGCATAAAGCAGCGTCATTAAATGACGTCAACGATTTTTTATATATTTTTGGCGACAGATCGTAAGGACGCTTAGTGAAGCACGACTATAACATCTTAATATGTATACAATTCTTCCGTAGGTATGTTTGTCACATAATCCTCTGGCTGAGCGGCTGGACCGATTTGAATGAAATGTTGTGTGTATACATACTTCAATGGGTTAATAGATGGTTTGAATGAAAACACAATTGGACCCGGTCGACGACCGTCTGCCGTAAGATTCATAATAATAATTATCGAGAATAGTATGCGAAAGTTTGAGACAATCGTGTATACATAGTAGGCACAAACACCGAGCACACATCGCACCACATTCGCGAGCGAAGCGAGCGCGGTTTTTTTTTGTGACCAGGCGTTCAGTTTTAGTGTGAACGATCTCTTATATATTAGTAGGTCTATAAAAGATCGACGCCGCGTCCACAAAATTTATAAAATGGACAAATACCTAATAGAAAATTGGTGATGCCGTAACAGAAGTCCAGATGATTAACAATGAATAAATAAAGTATAAGAAGTGTTGCGGTTTATGCATGCTTGCACCACGCTCCAGGCTTCGTGGTCGGTTGGTTGGAGGTGTTCGATTTTCAAAATGCAAAGTGCGTTGTCTCAGCATCTGTAAACATAAAATGATAATGTACTAATATTGTTTTAATATTAGATTTAATATAATATAGGTGCCGCATCAAAAGCGGGCACAGCAAACATCTGTTACTGGGATACAGATCGTGGTAACTTAGTGAAGCACGACTATCATATAATATTCTTCTGTTGGTGTGTTTGTCAACTAACTCTTCCCGAAGCGGCTGGACCGATTTGGATGAAATGTTGTGTGTATATTTCATTGGGTTAATGGATGGTTTGAATGAAAACACAATTGGACCCGGTATGTGGCGCCGCTTTTCGCGTAAGACGCGACCTTGACCTTCTGCAAATGACTATGCATGCACCTCTACGATCCTGACCTCGTAGATATAAAGCAGGACTCATCCGCTGCGTCAATTAGTTTGTCAACATTTGATACAAAAGTGTTATTAATTTATTTGCCCGTCAACTTTACTGCCAATTATTGCAATGGGCAAAACATCAACACAAAATACACACTTGCAGCTGTGACATGAGCAAAGTATCACAAAAACACATATTCCCTACTTTTATGTACTTTAGAAAACACCCACATTACACAGACACAGATCACATTTAGAACCAGAATTACGAATATCCTATGAGAAGAAAAATTGTGCTCCTGCCGGGAATCGAACCCAGAACCCTAACGTGCGGGACCAACACTAATATACATATGACTATAGTATAACACTCGTAATATAAACAAACAACACAAACGCTCATACACTCACAGCCCCGCACTAAGTTCAAAAAACTTGGAAGGAAAAGTGTGCTCCTGCCGGGAGTCGAACCCGGGACCGGCAGACACAGCGCAGAGGGCATACACTTGACCACCGCGCCAACTGGGTCGTCAATACACAGGACGTATCTGGCTCGAACGGACGGCGTAGTCAAACTTCCCGTACAGCGGTACCCACGCCGATCTGTTCGAACCAAATAAACGCGCCCTTTGTGCCGGATTTTTTTCCGGCACAATGGGCGCATATACATCAAACACAACTACACCCAGAAACTAAAACGAAAAATGTTCATTGGAAAGATACTGTGCTCATGCCGGGAATCGAACCCAGTCCCCACGGCGCAGTGGGCAGGCTACAATTTATATATTTGACAAATGTTTTTGTGAAATAATTACGTATACGACGCGACGTGTATAGCCGTGTGTATATTCTTCAAACCCTCGTAAACGAACAGAACAAAAGCCACATTTCCACACTAAGATTAACTAATGTTAGTGACATAATATTTACAGTTATTTACATTATAGTGTACTCCGCTCGAGTTCCTGTGGTTGGTTAATTGGCGTCAGATTCGATGTTCAAAATGCAGGCACACAGCTGCAGTGCAGTGGAAAGTCAGCAGCATCTGTGAATGTCAAATAATAATTATATTGACGATTTTAGTCTATGATCGACAGCGAGTAAACAAATAGATATGGGAACATTCAACAACTATTTAATAGTCATTAAATGGTTACCTATCTAGCACAATAAACAACGGGTTACACTCCGGGAGTGCCGGCAGAAGTGAAAACTTGAACATTCAACGTTGTAAACAGCAGGAGCAGGTATACATTTTCGCCGCGCGTTAGAAAGGGAGGGCGAATATCTCTCCCTCCGTCTTAAGAATTTTCGATCCGGTCACGTGTCCTGATGCGAGTTAAACATTTTTTACCCATACCAAAAAAGTGCACAACGCCGCTAAAGAAGTTTTCACTTAAAAAATCTGAAAAGCCACAGACAGATACACACTACAAACATTAAAATTAACGCTTTCACACTCATAGCCCCATACTAAGTTCGATGACTCTCCGTGTTGTGGGCGCCGGAAACATTCACATCACACACACACACACACACAATCAGAAACACACATTTTCCTTGGGGAGAAAACTTGTGTTCCCGGTGGGAATCGAACCTCTGCTTAGACAATGAACACACAAAAAAATAACAAAAACAGCTTATTTTTTCGTTGGGAAAATATACATATATAAAGCAATGTTTAATATAAACAAATGCAAAATTTTGCTACATTGATGTACTTAAACAAAAAATAAATGCATTCACACTCACAGGCCCCTCACTAAGTTCAAGACTTCTATCGTGGATGATGCCGGAAACATTCACATATCACACAATCACACCTAGAACCAGAAACAATAATCTCCCTTGGGAAGGAAAATTGTGCTTCCGCTTAGAATCGATCTCGTACACGCGGCGCAGTGGGCAGGCCTCTGCCCTCAAAATTATTACAAAATTGTCAACAAAATTAAATAATTGACAATAATGAGTGAAATTAATAAAATCATAAGAAGCATACCAGTGTATGTGGATTCTTCAAACTTGCGACTTCATGGAGGATTGGTTGGTTTGATGGTGTGAGTTTCTCCTCTTTACTGTCCATCAGGTGGTCAAATGCCAGCCTTAAAAAAAAAAACAATATTCGTAACTTGCGTGACAGAATTGCAATAGAACCAGATACACAATTTTTTCTTGTTGAGGAGAGAAAGACAAGTGGCAAAATTACAATGCAAGATTCTCAAACACCTCTCTTTTTTGACAGGGGTTAAGAATAAGAATACAGACTTGCAGTTGTAACATGAGCATACATTTATAACAATCACAAAATGTTGCTACATTAATGTAAACTAAATGCGGGGAAGACCGAACACTAAGCTTTTTAAATTTAAACACCTCAGGCTCAGTTGGGTGAGTGTACGCCGCCGGCGGAAATACGAGTTTTCTCCCCAAAGAAAACTTGTGTTTCTGGTTGTGGTTGTGATTGTGTGTGTGTGAAGTTTCCAGCATCCACGACACAAGACATCAAACTTAGTGTTGAGCTGTAAGTGTGAAAATGTTTATGTACTCTGCAAAAGAGCCCTACAGCATAATAACATTCGGCTTGTCACATTGAATGTAATTTAATCCAAATATAAATAAATCTTAAATTATTACAAAATAACTCACCATATTTCCCTTGCAGCATGTATGCATGCTGGGCTGTGAATTGCTACCAGCAACAATTTTCTTCAACATTTTCCAAACTTCATATCAGCACCCGATAACTTATGTTCATACTGAAAATGTATAAAACTTAGAATGAACACTCAGACATGTCGAACATGCAGTTTATCTAAACTAATACAGAATATTTATGGCTAACACAATAGGCATTTTTTTTTTTTTTTATTGTAGATAGGCAAGCATTTGACCACTATCTCACCTGATGGAAAGTGAAGATGCGGCCAAAGATGTGACATGCTTGCACTCTAGACTTGAAGACACCCAGATTGTACTGTTCGGGAAACAAAGACGCAGCCAATGAGTTCCACTCCCTCGCTGTACAGATGATAAACGTAGAAGCAAAACGCTTCGAGCGAACCGGCATGACAAATTTTAATGTTCTGCATTCCGTGTCCCTGATCTATTCAAACCAAATGCATCTGGTGTGGCAAAGCCTTGATAGTAAATCCATAAATGACCAACAAAACTTCTTCAAAGAAATTAACATAACACTCACACACAGGTCCAAAAGCACAAATGTGCATTGGGAAGGCATTGTGCTTCTGCCGATCGAATCCAGTACCCGCGACACAGTGTACAAGTCTCTGCCCTCCAAGTCACATCATACATACAAAACTAACTAAATCTGAACATTCAATGTAATAACACAACAAAAATCTGAATGATATCAGATTTTATAGGCTGATAGGCTTATATCTGAGTACCCAAGGAGTAAAAAGCAAGATTTTGCCCACTGCTATTAATCTATTCTATTTGGCAATGGTCAACCACCGTGCATCGGACATTCTTCTCACATTGAATAAAATTTAATTTAGCCAATCTTAGTTTGTTACAAAATATACCAGGTCAATACCTACATAAAGAAGCAGGATTTCTCTGATAAATTATAGCTAAGACATAAATCATCATATCAATATATCATCAAGATAAACCCATTTGACCCTCCCATAGTAGTAGAATCCTCAATTTCAGGCGACGCGTTTCAAGATCCAACCCCCTTTATAACATAATATACCAAATAATATAAGCAAAGTTTGCCCTATACTGTATATTAATGCAGCGGCCATCATAATCAATGAAAATATTATTTATATAACAATATAATGTTAATAAAAATCTTAGTAGCAGAAGCCTCAGCTCCTACAATGACTCATTTGTAGCCATGGAATGAAAATAACATTTAAAATGTACACACAACGGCACTGTAAGTTTAGAGAATGATAATATGCGTAAGTAGGTGGTATAATTTTGTCTTTGTGTTTCTGATTCAGGTTGTGATTGTGTGTGTGATGTGAATGTTTCCGGCACCCACGACAAAAGTCATCTAACTTAGTGTGGGGCTATGAGTGTGAAAGCATTAGTTTCATGAAGATTAATGCAATCATTACTCAACATTGTACGTCGCCGTCTGCAGTCTCCTCCGCGACCACCACACCTTCGTATGCCACAGTGGCACTTGCTCACCTTTACTTCTGCAAACTTTGCTAATTGAAAATGTCGGACACAGACGTCGTAACTTCACTTATGGAATGGAAAATTCAAAAAAATTCTTTCGGAAAAACATTTTTTACATCAATGAGTTAATATTTGGCTACTATATCACCTGCTGAAAAGTGATGATGCGATAAATATTGATGAAAATTGAATGCTTATCATATTCACGACTGATAATTTAATGGGTATGTTTTTCCACACCCAGTGAAATGTATCTCGAGCCATCAGTTGATAATATTATGCAAAGTAATACAATGCATACCTATAGACAGGCCTTAGCAACTAACATTGATAAAAATAAGCACTTACTGAGTTATGCTGTTCTGAAATATAGTCGACATGAGCTGTGCACAAACTGCAGTACTTTTTGAGTTAACTTTCCTCGCTGTAATGAGCCACTCGAACTGAAAATAAAATAAAAACATAATTACTTCAATAATAAACGTGTGCATACATACTTGAGACTATTATATTTTGCTGCTCCAGATAATAAATATTGTTTGCACACCCTATTCAGTCTGACAACCTCAGAACCTTTCAGGGAAGCCTCCAATGACACACAACATTCTGCTGCAAAATATATTATCTAAAACATCTTTTACCAAGGTGTGTCATAATATGTCCATATTGTGGGTATGTATTTTAATTAAATGGTACACAATATGATATAAGTAATTCAAATTAATTAAGTTATATATAAACATCAATCAACGATGCCAACTCTCTTTGTGCTTCTCATCATATAAGTATTTTTCTTACTTCTTCTGTATATCATACATAATAATATAATACTATCGGAGTAAGCCATATGGCTCCGTCCGTACTACGACCCTACTGATCGGAGTAAGCCATATGTCTTACTTTGACCATTTCATTTTTATCTAAGTACATTATCAACAGATTCGCGCGGCACTCTCTTTCGTACGCGACAGTGGAGGAGACCGTAAATGATGTCTATGTGAGCCTCCTTGCAAAACTGTCATGGTTATTTTCAATAAAGTACGTACGCACGTAACCTGCAGATACTGATTTAGCTCAAGAGGAAAACATTTCACGTAAAGTACCTTTCACATGCTCCGTAGACGCTCTCAGACTCGGGGCGAGCGCGCCTTGCCACGACGACACGGACGCCATGACGGCGCGCCCGCGCCACGCCACCAAACGGCTGTGTCACCTTCCAGCAGTTCCAGGAGAAAAGGGCGGCACCGGTGTCTCGTGCTTGTCGCTCACGGTGGCGAACTCTTTGTAGATTACGATGCTGTCGATCACAAAACGCCTCCAGCAATTTCCGTAAAGTCGATTGCACCGTAATCACAATCCTATAAATCACTTAAAAGGAATATAGTTCACATTTCACAAGAAGAAGTTAGTAACGCGAGTCGCGCGGGAGATAGCGTGGTCACGTGGTGGCGCTGGCGGCGCGGCGCACGATTCTTGCGACCCCCTCTCTCCTGTGGCGAGCCTGCATGTATGTGTGAGTGACGCCTACAACCGCGACACCGCGTGGCATTCGCACCATATATGGTCATGTAACTTGTAATTGAACGAATCCGAGTCTAAAATGAACCTTATTTATTATATGTTAAAGTAGAAAAGGAAAGCACGTCACGCCGCCGCGAGCCCAGGCCGTTGTCAAACGTACAATATGGTTCTTATTACTTAAAAAATAAGGTTTATTTCACTTTGTATAAAAGGAAAGCAAGTACATTGATCACGCCACCTGGCGCCGTTCGCCGAGGTCAAACCATTTTTTGTCTACGTACTTAGTTAGAATGTTATGTGTACGTTATATGGTTCTTATTCACAGAGAATAAGGTCTATTTCACTTTGATTTAACTGCGTCTGAACTTGTGTTGCTACACTGACTCGTTTTTAGATTCAAGCTCGCGTATTTGTAAACGTAAATAGCAACATGTATTTGAACGATGCCGAGTCTAAAATGAACCTTATCTCTTACGAAATAAAGTAGAAAAGGAAAGCACGTCACGCCGCCACGCGCCGGCCCGGAAGTTGTCAAACCTGTCGAACGTTTTTTATCTACGTACTATGGTGGCGTATGTTAGGTGGTTCTTATTGTTTAGATGTTAAGGTTTATTTCACTTTGAAATGAAGGAAAGAATGTCGTTGTCAGTCGATGATCACGCCACCACCGCGAGCCGTCAAACCGGTTTTTGTCTACGTACTTATCATGTTGTTATGTGTACGTTACGTACGATGGTTCTTATTTCACTGAGAATAAGGTCTATTTCACTTTGAATTAATTACGTCTGAACTCGCGTGGCTATACTGACTCGAGAATAGATAGTAGGTATGAAAATGGGCAATTTTAATTATATAGGACCTCAGAGTGATACCGGTTAGTGAGTCTCACGGTCTCCTCGGAGCTTAGAGCTTCGTAGCGTAAGGGAAATGAGTAAATTTGTATGAAAATAAAAAAAAATGTATGGCGGCCGGGTCTAAAACTGTTTTGCGATTTTTTTTTATATTTTTCCCCGAATCTAGGTTTCTCGAAACCCCCTCATACCGAATTTTACGCCGATCCGACGCACTTCATGGTCGAGGTCAAGGCCGAGGTCGAATTTGACCTTGCGCCTCGAAGCGCATCCGGACCCTCGGCAACTTTAGTTCGAACACGCCGTACCCATCTTCTGTGGTTTGCGAGTTATAACGTTGTACATTTTGTATGGGAAAAAAAGTTTTTTGTATGGCAACCCTATTTTTTTTCATTTTCCCCAAAGAGGTCCCAGGGTACCCTTCCAGGTTAGTTCTCGCACTTTTGTTCTGGGACTCACCGTTTCGGAGTAATTTCCCTCATCATACGTCGGGATGCTGAAAATGGCCAATGTCGGACTTTTCTCGAGGTCGCTCAGACGTCCCCTACACATTCCCCGAACATTGTCACTACGTCGCGACACTCCTTCCGGGAGAACAATAGCGTCGACCGGGCGAAACGAATTTTGTATGGCGGCCGGGTCGAAAAATTTTTTCAGAATTTTTTTACTATTTTTGCCGGACTCTGAGGCTCCCTTAACCCCCCCATGCCAAATTTCGAGCCGATCGGATAAACTTCGAGGTCGAGGTCACGTCGGAGGTCAATTTTGACATTCGACCTCGAAGCGCATCCGGACCCTCGGCGACTTTAGTTCGAACGCCCTATACCTATATATGATAGTTTCCGAGTTATAGCGTTCCACATTTTGTATGGGAAAAAAAGTTTTTTGTATGGCAACCCTATTTTTTTCCACTTTCCCTAGAGAGGTCCGAGGGTGTACAGTAACATTAGTTTGAGACCGAAATTTTTTCATCCAGCCGTTTCCGAGATATTCCCCTCGTCATGTGTCAGGAGTCGACTTTTCGAAGATCAAGGATTTTTCCCGGGGTCTCGGGATTTTTTCCTACACTTCTTCCGAACATTCTCCATACCCCCCGCGGCTCCTTCTGGGAGAACAATTCTGTCAGTCAGTGAATGAGTGAATGGTAATTTAACTTTATATAATAAGAACTAGTATCCGCGCGGCGTGGGCCCTACGGGCCCACGGAAAGGCGACGCGGGGCTCCGGTAGCTAACGACTTTTGCGTTCGACTTTTGACTTTTGTGCCCAAGATCGACGTCCGAGGGTATTCGGCCGTGACGATGACGAATCTCGGTGACTCAACGGAGGGACACGCGGGCCTTCGGCCCGCGCGCCCCTCCATTTCGTCCCCGGATTCATCATCGTCACACCCGAATACCCCCGGACGCCGACCTTGAGCCAAACGGGGGCGGGAGAGCGAGCCGCGCGGTTCCGTCCCGAAATCGACGTCCGACGGTATTCGCGGGCGCCGCTGACGATTCTCGGTGACTCGACGGAGCGGCACGCGGGCCTTCGGCCCGCGCGCCCCTCCGTCTCGTCCCCGGAATCGTCAGCGGCACCCGCGAATACCCCCGGACGTCGATTTCAGCACGGCGGGCGCCCGCCAGCGCGTCGATGTCGCGCGGTTCCATCCCGAAATCGGCGTCCGACGGTTTCCGGGGGCGCCGGTGACGATCCCGGTGACTCACGGAGGAGCACGCGGGCCTTCGGCCCGCGCGCACCTCCGTTTCGTCCCCGGGATCGTCACCGGCACCCCCGGAAACCCCCGGACGCCGATTTCGGGCCGGTGGGGTGACTTCGGAAAAAAAATTTGTATGGCGGCCGGGTCGAAAAATTTTTTCAGAATTTTTTCACTATTTTTGCCGGACTCTGGGGCCCCCCCCGCCCCCCTATACCGAATTTCACGCCGATCGAAAACACTTTCGGTCAAGGTCACGTCGTAGGTCAACTTTGACCTTTTCTCCCGGAGCGCGTCCGGACTCTTAGCAACTTTAGTTCGAACACCCCGTACCTATGTATGATAGTTTCCGAGTTATAGCGTTCCACATTTTGTATGGGAAAAAAGTTTTTTTGTACGGCAACCCTATTTTTTTCCAATTTCCCTAAAGAGGTCCCAGGGTGTACCGAAACTTTAGTTCGAGGTCGGGTATTTTTAGGGCCGCCGTTTCCGAGATATTCCCCTCGACGTACCCTCGGAAGCCGAAAACGTCCACTTTCGGACTTTTCCCATGGTCCCAGGAAAATAACCTACGAGACTCCCCTACATCATTTTCACCTCCGGAACCTCCTTCTGGGAGAACAATTATGTCAATCAGTCAATAAGTGAGTGGTAATCTAACATTATATAATATAGAAGACTAGTATCCGCGCGGCGTGGGCCCTACGGGCCCACGGAAAGGCGACGCGGGGCTCCGGTAGCTATTGACTTTTGCGTTCGACTTTTGACTTTTGTGCCCAAGATCGACGTCCGAGGGTATTCGGCCGTGACGATGACGAATCTCGGTGACTCAACGGAGGAACACGCGGGCCTTCGGCCCGCGCGCCCCTCCATTTCGTCCCCGGATTCGTCATCGTCACACCCGAATACCCCCGGACGCCGACCTTGAGCCAAACGGGGGCGGGAGAGCGAGTCGCGCGGTTCCGTCCCGAAATCGACGTCCGACGGTATTCGCGGGCGCCGCTGACGATTCTCGGTGACTCGACGGAGCGGCACGCGGGCCTTCGGCCCGCGCGCCCCTCCGTCTCGTCCCCGGAATCGTCAGCGGCACCCGCGAATACCCCCGGACGTCGATTTCAGCACGGAGGACGCCCGCGAGCGCGTCGATGTCGCGTTGTTCCGTCCCGAAATCGACGTCCGACGGTTTCCGGGGGCGCCGGTGACGATCCCGGTGACTCACGGAGGAGCACGCGGGCCTTCGGCCCGCGCGCACCTCCGTTTCGTCCCCGGGATCGTCACCGGCACCCCCGGAAACCCCCGGACGCCGATTTCGGGCCGGTCGGGTGACTTCGGAAAAAAAATTTGTATGGCGGCCGGGTCGAAAAATTTTTTCAGAATTTTTTCACTATTTTTGCCGGACTCTGGGGCCCCCCCCACCCCCCTGTACCGAATTTCACGCCGATCGAAAAAACTTTCGGTCAAGGTCACGTCGGAGGTCAACTTTGACCTTTTCTCCCGGAGCGCGTCCGGACTCTTAGCAACTTTAGTTCGAACACCCCGTACCTATGTATGATAGTTTCCGAGTTATAGCGTTCCACATTTTGTATGGGAAAAAAGTTTTTTTGTATGGCAACCCTATTTTTTTCCAATTTCCCTAAAGAGGTCCCAGGGTGTACCGAATATTTAGTTCGAGGTCGGGTATTTTTAGGGGCGCCGTTTCCGAGATATTCCCCTCGACGTACCCTCGGAAGCGGAAAACTACCACTTTCGGACTTTTCCCATGGTCCCAGGAAAATAACCTATATAACTCCCATACATCATTTTCACCCCCGGAACCTCCTTCTGGGAGAACAATTATGTCAATCAGTCAATGAGTGAGTGGTAATCTAACATTATATAATATAAACTAGTTTTTTGGGTGGGTGGCGCGGTCCGCGAGCGGCCCGCGCAGGTGGGTGGTAAGTACTTTTGCCATACAAATCTTCAAATTCAGTTGAATACGGAAAAACATTTTTTTTGCATATTTTTTCTGTGGCGGGGCAACCCTGATACCGCAAGCCAAAATTCCATTTAAAATTATGATGAGCACATCAAAACACCCATGGAAGTAGAATTTGGGCCGTCGGCGAAACAATTAAAAAAAACGGGACGCTTGCCGCCTACAAAATTTATTTTCGGTCGAAAACTCGTAAAATCTTCATTTGACGTCAAAAAAAAAGAAAAAAAATCCAAAAAAATTTTTGCTTGCAGCAATGCGTCCCCAATGCCTCAGTCCGGAATTTCATTCAAATTCGTGGTAAACATGTCAAAAAACGCTGGCAGTTCGAATATGGTCTGTGGCTGCAGACCTGAAGCGGGCCGCAAGCGGCCCGCCACATGATTTTTTGGTCGGACTGTAGGTAGGCATCCCCATTGACATCCGGCCCAAAATCGATATCTGGGGGCATTCGGGGGTGCTGATCACGAATCCGGGCCCTCAAACAAGGCGCGCGGGCCGCAAGCGGCCCGCGGCCTTTGTTTCGGTCCCGAATTCGTAATCAGCACCCCCGAATGCCCCCAGATATCGATTTTGAGCCGGATCGGTGCACCTCGATTTTGACAATGTTCGGCCGCCATCTTTAAAAAATGTCAAAAATTGCTTTTCAGTTTTTTATTAAAATCAGGGCATCCAAACACCTTCAGATATCGATTTTGAGCCCGATTGGTGAACCTCGATTTTGACAATGCTCGGCGGCCATCTTTAAAAAAGGTCAAAAATTGCTATCAATATTTTAATCATAATCAGGACACCCAAAACCCCCTAGATATCGATTTTTAGCCGAATCGGTTGACTTTGATTTTGACAATGTTCGGCAGCCATATTTAAAAAATTTTCAAAAATTTTTTCAATATTTTTCCTGTAATCAGGGCACCCAAAAACCCCGGGAGCCAAAATTTCGTTCCGATCGGAGCAACTTGAGAAATGGCGGCCATCTTGAATCCGCCATTTTGGATTTTTGACATTTTTGACAGATGTCCCCCATCGTCCTCTATGACATTTGGTCGAGCACCCCTAGCCTATCTCTTATAGTTTCCGAGATATAATTGATTTAATTTTGTATGGCGGCAACACATTTTTGTATGGCAACACCCATTTTTTTAATTTTTTTTAAAAACGTCCCAGGGTTTCCATCATTTTTAGTTTTTGAACTTTTGTTCCAAGTCTTACCATTTCCGAGATCCCATGGGGTCGGGGGGTCTGGAAGCCAAAATCTGGTGATTTCGGATTTTTCCCAAGGTCACCTCCCGACCCCCTATACTTTTCCCATACATCATCCATACCCCCCATGACTCCTTCTGGGAGAACAATTCTGTCAATATGTCAGTCAGTGAATGGTAGTTTAAGAATATATAATATAACTAGTTTTTTGGGTGGGTGGCGCGGTCCGCGAGCGGCCCGCGCAGGTGGGTGGTAAGTACTTTTGCCATACAAATCTTCAAATGGAGTTGAATACGGAAAAAGATTTTTTTGCATATATTTTCTGTGGCAGGGCAACCCTAATACCGCAAGTCAAAATTTCATTGTAACTCATGATGAGCACATCAAAACACCCATGGAAGTCGAATTTGCGCTGTGGGCGAAACATTTAAAAAAATGGGACGCTTGCCGCCCATAACGTTTATTTTCGGTCCAAAACTTGTAAAATCTTCATTTGACGTCAAAAAAAAAAGAAAAAAATTTAAAAAAATTTTTGCTTGCAGCAAGGCGTCCCCAATGCCTCAGTCCAGAATTTCATTCAAATTCGTGGTAAACATGTCAAAAAACGCTGGCAGTTCGAATATGGTCTGTGGCTGCAGACCTGAAGCGGGCCGCAAGCGGCCCGCCACCTGTTTTTTTGGTCGGACTGTAGGTGGGCATCCCCATTGACATCCGGCCCAAAATCGATATCTGGGGGCATTCGGGGGTGCTGATCACGAATCCGGGCCCTCAATCCAGGCGCGCGGGCCGCAAGCGGCCCGCGGCCTTTGTTTCGGTCCCAAATTCGTGATCAGCACCCCCGAATGCCCCCAGATATCGATTTTGAGCCGGATCGGTGAACCTCGATTTTGACAATGTTCGGCCGCCATCTTTAAAAAATGTCAAAAATTGCTTTTCAGTTTATTATTAAAATCAGGGCATCCAAACACCTTCAGATATCGATTTTGAGCCCGATTGGTGGACTTTGATTTTGACAATATTCGGCAGCCATCTTTAAAAAATTTCCAAAAATTTTTTCAATATTTTTCCTGTAATCGGGGCACCCAAAAACTCCGGGAGCCAAAATTTCGTTCCGATCTGAGCAACTTGAGAAATGGCGGCCATCTTGAATCCACCATTTTGGATTTTTGACATTTTTGACAGATGTCCCCCATCGTCCTCTATGACATTTGGTCGAGCACCTCTAGCCTATCTCTTGTAGTTTCGGAGATATAATTGATTTAATTTTGTATGGCGGCAACACATTTTTGTATGGCAACACCCATTTTTTTATAATTTTTAAAAACGTCCCAGGGTTTCCATCATTTTTAGTTTTTGAACTTTTGTTCCAAGTCTTACCGTTTCTGAGATCCCATGGGGTCGGGGGGTCCGGAAGCCAAAATCTGGTGATTTCGGATTTTTCCCCCAGAGATTTTCATACCCCCTACACTTTTCCCCTACATCATCAATACCCCCCATCACTCTTTCTAGGAGAACAATTATGTCAATATGTCAGTCAGTGAGTCAATGGTAGTTTAACATTATATAATATGATAACTAGTTTTTTGGGTGGGTGGCGCGGTCCGCGAGCGGCCCGCGCAGGTGGGTGGTAAGTACTTTAGCCATACAAATCTTCAAATTCAGTTGAATACGGAAAAACATTTTTTTGCATATTTTTTCTGTGGCGGGGCAACCCTGATGCCGCAAGCCGATATTTCATTGAAATTCGTGATGAGCACTTCAAAATACCCATAGAAGTCGATTTTGGGCCGTCGGCGAAACATTAAAAAAATAGTACGCTTGCCGCCCACAACATATATTTTCGGTCTAAAACTCGTAAATAAATAATTTGAAGTCAAAAAAAAGAAAAAAAAATATCAAAAAAATGTTGGGTGCATCAAGGCGTCCCTAATGCCTCAGACCAAAATTTCGTTCAATTTCGTGGTATACATGTCAAAACACCCAGGCAGTTCGAATTTGGTCAGTGGCTGAAGACCTGAAGCGGGCCGCAAGCGGCCCGCCACCTGTTTTTTTGGTCGGACTGCAGGTGGGCATCCCCATTGACATCCGGCCCAAAATCGATATCTGGGGGCATTCGGGAGTGCTGATCACGAATTCGGGCCCTCAAACCAGGCGCGCGGGCCGCAAGCGGCCCGCGGCCTTTGTTTCGGTCCCGAATTCGTAATCAGCACCCCCGAATGCCCCCAGATATCGATTTTGAGCCGGATCGGTGAACCTCGATTTTGACAATGTTCGGCCGCCATCTTTAAAAAATGACAAAAATTGCTTTTCAGATTTTTATTAAAATCAGGGCATCCAAACACCTTCAGATATCGATTTTGAGCCCGATTGGTGAACCTCGCTTTGGACAATGCTCGGCGGCCATCTTTAAAAAATGTCAAAAATTGCTATCAGTATTTTAATCATAATCAGGGCACCCAAAACCCCCTAGATATCGATTTTGAGCCGGATCGGTGAACTTTGATTTTGACAATGTTCGGCAGCCATCTTTAAAAAATTTTCAAAAATTTTTTCAATATTTTTCCTGTAATCTGGGCACCCAAAAACCCCGGGAACCAAAATTTCGTTCCGATCGGAGCAACTTGACAAATGGCGGCCATCTTGAATCCGCCATTTTGGATTTTTGACATTTTTGACAGATGTCCCCCATCGTCCTCTATGACATTTGGTCGAGCACCGCTAGCCTATCTTTTATGGTTTAGGAGATATAATTGATTTAATTTTGTATGGCGGCAACACATTTTTGTATGGCAACACCCATTTTTTTAATATTTTTTAAAAACGTCCCAGGGTTTCCATCATTTTTAGTTTTTGAATTTTTGTTCCAAGTCCTACCGTTTCCGAGATCCCATGGGGTCGGGGGGTCCGGAAGCCAAAATGTGGTGGTTTCGGACTTTTCCCCAGGAGATTTCCTTACCCCCTACACTTTTCCCCTACATCATCAATACCCCCCGACACTCCTTCTGGGAGAACAATTATGTCAGTCAGTGAATCAGTCAGTCAGTGGTAGATTAACATTATACTATATGACTAGTATCCGCGCGGCGTGGGCCCTACGGGCCCACGGAAAGGCGACGCGGGGCTCCGGTAGCTAACGACTTTTGTCAGCGACTTGTGACTTTTGTGCCCAAGATCGACGTCCGAGGGTATTCGGCCGTGACGATGACGAATCTCGGTGACTCAACGGAGGGACACGCGGGCCTTCGGCCCGCGCGCCCCTCCATTTCGTCCCCGGATTCGTCATCGTCACACCCGAATACCCCCGGACGCCGACCTTGAGCCAAACGGGGGCGGGAGAGCGAGCCGCGCGGTTCCGTCCCGAAATCGACGTCCGACGGTATTCGCGGGCGCCGCTGACGATTCTCGGTGACTCGACGGAGCGGCACGCGGGCCTTCGGCCCGCGCGCCCCTCCGTCTCGTCCCCGGAATCGTCAGCGGCACCCGCGAATACCCCCGGACGTCGATTTCAGCACGGAGGGCGCCCGCGAGCGCGTCGATGTCGCGTTGTTCCGTCCCGAAATCGACGTCCGACGGTTTCCGGGGGCGCCGGTGACGATCCCGGTGACTCACGGAGGTGCACGCGGGCCTTCGGCCCGCGCGCACCTCCGTTTCGTCCCCGGGATCGTCACCGGCACCCCCGGAAACCCCCGGACGCCGATTTCGGGCCGGTGGGGTGACTTCGGAAAAAAAATTTGTATGGCGGCCGGGTCGAAAAATTTTTTCAGAATTTTTTCACTATTTTTGCCGGACTCTGGGGCCCCCCCCGCCCCCCTATACCGAATTTCACGCCGATCGAAAAAACTTTCGGTCAAGGTCACGTCGGAGGTCAACTTTGACCTTTTCTCCCGGAGCGCGTCCGGACTCTTAGCAACTTTAGTTCGAACACCCCGTACCTATGTATGATAGTTTCCGAGTTATAGCGTTCCACATTTTGTATGGGAAAAAAGTTTTTTTGTATGGCAACCCTATTTTTTTCCAATTTCCCTAAAGAGGTCCCAGGGTGTACTACGACATTAGTTCAAGGTCGGGTATTTTTAGGGGCGCCGTTTCCGAGATATTCCCCTCGACGTACCCTCGGAAGCCGAAAACTACCATTTTCGGACTTTTCCCATGGTCCCATGAAAATAACCTATATAACTCTAACACATCATTTTCACCTCCGGAACCTCCTTCTGGGAGAACAATTATGTCAATCAGTCAATAAGTGAGTGGTAATCTAACATTATATAATATAAATAATCTAAATATATACAATGTGTAACAGAAAGGTGTAGTAATACTTCAGCCACGCATCTAGCTACATGTATGGAGTCTAACAGTAACTTCTGAATTCGCGGAACCAGCATGAATGTTGAGTTATGATGAATTAAAGTTTCTAAAAAAATATGTCATTTGCAACTCTATTTCATCAGCTACCGTTCTACACCACATAGTGTTTGGAGCTAGACGTCTGACAGTGATGGCCATAACAAAGGTCAAGGTCACGCGCCACAGATGTAACCGTAGGGTTGTCAAACATTTTTTAAAAAAATATATGTTTTCATATTTGTATGGAAAAATTATCTCCGATTTCAGCTTTCGTTCTCTGGCTGACGATTCCTGGCACGATACACATGCACACCACTAAGTATTACTACGCCTTTTTGTTACAGGTTGTATATAAAATACAAAAAATGTTTTTACATAATATGCCTATTATATAGGCTTCGAAACTATCCAACCGATGCACGATGTGCCCCACACCGGTTTCATTTGAAAAGCAACAATGCGAAGATGGATTTTTGAAGTTAGTTTTCGACTTTTCCCTTACAATTTATTTCCCGATTATTATTTTTTTATATTTTAAAGTAACAAGCAATCATAAACGTGGAAGAGGTAAAATGGCATTGCAACGCATGTGTACAGCTAGTATTATATATAATACAAATGTTGACGTTCTAGTATGTACGTCAAAAACTATTTAAACCCAGGCCAAGTTCAATGCAAAGCGTCAAGAACCATCCTAATTGCCATATTGTTTTGAATATTTTATACAAATCACTAGGCCACGTATGGTAAAAACTATTTTTCCTGTTTTACGCAAAGCAAAACCACATTTGCTAAAATAGATCCTAATACTTCACTCAAAGGTTTATATTAAATTGCTCATTTACTTGGCGATAAGGAGGAATTTGTGTCTTTGCGCAATCATTACATGCATTTGACAGTTTCATTCATGCGGATATGGGCCTGTTACAAACGAATCGGGAACAAATCAGGGGCAATTAAAGTTGATACACAAATGTATTTTAGCTGGGTCTGCAAAAATAGTCGTCGTGCTATTTACACGCTAATAAAAAAAAAAGAGATAGAGCACAGCTACGTTGCTTTATTATAAGTAAGCGACAAATATTGCCAAAATTCGGTAAATTAACTTTATCATTCTGAAGGGAAACGTAGAAATGTTTTACCAATCCTGATTTTTTGATTATAGAAATAATGTAAATCAATCAATTATTTCGATTATTGCCCATGCAACGTCTTCGTCCGCATCATGGTTTAGGCGCAGAGAGCCAAATTCTCAAAATGGCAACTGAGTCTTTAAATGACTCGTTCTCAAAATGGGTTATTCTACAATAGACTAATTCTCAACAAAGGAGAATTTATTCTCAATTTCGCTATAATATTAAAATTAGGAAATATCAATAAAAACTTTTAAATGTTGCCATTTTGAGAACTGGGCATGCAACCTAAACCCGAATCATAACTTTTCATCAGGTTTTCATTTGACCACTATCTCGGCCAAAAAGATTAGATCTTAGCAGCCTTAAAAAAATACTCATTAATATGATCTAGTTGTAATTGGATGATATTATTAGCACAATAAAAAAATACGTCAACATTTTGTGGCGGTACAAAGAAATTACAAAATATTGTAACTTGAATGTCCTAAACCAGATCTAAACCTACCTTAATTAACCCTATCTCTAGCACTAGGTCTCGATCTCGTGAGAGTCTGTATTATTGGGCTACAGTAACGTATCGTTTAATTATATATTTATTGATTTATTGATGTTAAACTTGTAACTTAGCGCATACATACAAAAAATCGTCAGTAAGGTATGTAAGAGGATAAACAGAACCGATTTTATTTACATAAAAAAACCACACAAAATAATAAGAACGGTTTAAATATGGCTGAGTATCCTGCTAGTACCTAAAACATTAGTTTAATTATTGATATCTTGAAATTCAGTCTCATTTAAAAATACCCACTAAGGACGTTATATAAACGTTATTTTGAAATACTCGGAATTTATTGGGCTTCGAGGAATACAGTAAGAGTTCTTAATACTATACTGAACACTTAATTTACCGAACGAATGAGTGTTGACTGACTGAAAATCAGCGCCTAGTGTTACTAGGCAAAAATGCTGAGTCACGACCCTTTTGGCACTTTTTTTTGTTACGTTTAATTACCTTTGTTAACTGTTTTTATTGTCAATTGTATGTTTGTTTATCTTGTCCATAGTGCCAAATAAATATATTTAATTCATTCATTCATTGTTGAATATATCGAAAATTAATAGATTGATTGGGTTTTTTGCTAACGAGCAGGTAGCCTTGATATTATTATGATGATACTTCAGATACTGATAATTAACGAGTCTCGTTAATTTTCAGTCTGAGAGCGGCTTTTGACATCCCGCTTCGAAATATTATAATATATTAAATGTAATATAGGTATAATATAATATATTCTATGAAAAAAATGATTTCTGACTCAATATTTTGATATATTATACTTAATCTCTTAGTCAAAATACTTTTATAGTGATATTATACATATACCGCATATATGTGATTCACGGTGATGTGAATGTTCACATCACATACAATTGAGGCAATGTATGTGATGTGAACATTCACACCGCCAGCATGATGGGAACGCTACCCACTGGCAGTGAGCTTGAGTTACCTATAAGCTCGATGTCTTTTAAGTAACTTAGTTTTTTGGTGTATATAGTTTTAGTTTCGTTTTAGACATGGAAAAAAAAAATTACATCCCGAAGTGCTTCTGCAATCGAACTTCGATTTATAATCGCAATACTTAAACTTACACTAATTATTCAAAGACTTATCATTTTAACTGACCAACCCTCTGAACAGCTCCAAATGCTCTAATGAAGCATTCAGCACATTTACATAATGGCCCACAATTGCTTCTCGATTCTCATCAATCTCTCCCATCAAACACTTAACCATCGATTATCTACGTGTAATCGATTCTAAATCAATCGGATGGCCAAGTCCCGCCTACATCGTCCGAGTCCGTATTAATTAGTCAGTCGGTCAGTCAGTATACTGTGTAGTGCTCTGCTAGCTCTCGGACTTGCCCTTGGAAAAGGGTGACAGAAAGTGATACAAGGTCAGTAAATTGGAACGAACCTATTTTGAACTAAAAGAATCTTGGCTCTTTACTTATTACTTATTTAATTCGATCAAGTTCTTCGGTGCTAGGTCTTTTTTATTCTGAAGAATAGCCATGGTTTTATTAGGGCTGATACGCTTTAGAAACCCTATTTAGTTTCTGTGGTCTAGCTTCGCAACATTTGAATAATAAGAGTTTTGCCGCGAAAGTGAAAAACTGGCGTTGTTGATTTTGTATAATTTTCCAAAACCTTTGATTCTTCGAGTGTTAATGTATAATAATGGTGGATTATTAACCGTTAATACTTAGTAAACCTGCATAAGTGTAGGCAAATGATACCAAGTTGAAAAATGTGATTTTCGCCTTCGCTCCAAAACTCTAATACAAGTTCTAGTAAAGTTTTTACCACTTTACTAGGGCATGACTTGTCTTTGACTGGACCTTGACTCTTTTATACCTGACTTTGACTGTAACTCGTGACTAGGGCTTTGAATAAGAAATTCACTTGAAATATATTATTACTTGAAACTGGCTAAATGTACAAGATTGCGAAATCAAAAATAAAAAAATAATAATAGTTGTTGTATTTTTTACCGCGAAAGTGAAAAATGGCGTTGTTGATTTTGTATTTATTTTCAAACCATATTATATTTCAAGTGTTAATGTATATGACGGGTTAACCGACAACCGAACGACGTTTAAAAAAACCATTAATTATTTAGAATTTGCATGAGTGTAGCCCATTCGTACAAATATAATAAACGTGATTTTCGCTTTCGCTCCAAAACTCCAATAGAAGTTCTAGTGAAGTTTCTACGACTTCACTAGTGTATGACTTGACTATGATACACAGGTGATACATTTTTATGTACAGGATTCTGACTGTGACTAAGACTTCTTTTACGAAATATATAAAACCTACAATTGAAATATTTTATTACTTGACAAGTTGACGCTGGCAAAATGCACAATGATTGCGAAGCCAAAATTATGGAAAAAAAACAGCGCTGTCTTTGATAAGAGTGTACTTTTGAGATGACATCTGTATTAAATACTTAATATCTTTTGATACTTTTAAAATGATTACTTTCGGGACAAACTTGAAGAAATTAAAAATTAAAAATGGAAGAATCATTCCGCCAAATACTTTTGTAATCACTAAAGCAACTGGCGTTGAGTAAGGTTCGTCGCACATTTTTTATGTATGAACATTGTCCATAAGTTTTCTTTACTTTGCGAAACATTTACAGGCAACACCTAAAAAAAAAAGATTAAAAAACTTGCGCTATGGATAAACAACTGATACGTGCCAACCGATAGCGTTAATTAAGTTTTAGTTTTTTTTTTGCGAATCTATGGTTTGCTATGAAAACGTTTTTTTATGTACTGGCGATCGCTGTTTTTTATATGGTTTATTTTTTATAACCATAGTACGTGTTTCGTATTATAATTTGTAGTTCAAATATTATAAGTTAATTTTAACTCGATTTCCATTGTTAATTTAATCCATTATAATTTAAACGCAAGCAAAGCTTAAAAAAACCGACCTTACCGCTTTATCTTCGAAACCCTAGATCTGATTAAATGAATTAAATACGCATTATTGAGGATAACTTAAAAACTACTCTTCAGATGTTGATCGAATTTTAATGGGACCACATGGGAAGTACCAACTTACAAATAAATCGTTTATTCACATGGGCAAATAGGCACTCTCAAATAAAAAAGAATCATCAAAATCGGTTGGGAACTTCCTCCTTTTTTGAAGTCAGTTAATAAGTTGTTTAATACAATTACCGTATTTGAGTTGGAAAACATGCTTGCGTTTAGTTCTGGTGACAACACCTATTGATGGTATACTCTTATCTATATTATGTAGTCGCTAGAAAGCGCTTGTGCAGTTTGCCTCCATGCATCCTTGTCATTAATATGGTCGATCGTTTTATAGTAAGCTTTCTTAATTAATGCCCGTTTTATTACAGATTTCAACTTTCCCAGTGGTAATTCAGTTACAATTTTAGGAATTCTATTGTAAAATCTAACCCCATTTGCCATATAAGATTTATTCGTTTTGCTTAATCTAAATTCGCGCACTGTAATTTTATGCTTATTTTAGTATTAAGATTTAAGACATTAGTATTAAGATTGTGTGCGTCGCTAATTAATTTATATTTACCAATATTTTTGCGAACATGCATAATATTTTCAAAGATGTAAAGCGAAGGCATGGTAAGTATGCCTGTTTCTGTAAAGAATTCCCTGAGAGATTCGCGTGGATCCACATCATATTATTGCACGAACCGCTCTCTTTTGTAGAATCAAAGTAGTATAAATATTGATGGTGAAAATAGATGAGTCAACAGTTACTCTGTTAGTGATATTTATTTAATTGGATAGCAGACAATTCAGCCAGAAACACAAAAGCTTCATTGACATGAATGCTTGTTTACTTCTATACAGTTTCGTAGTCCGATGGCATTTTTTTTATTATTGTCAAACTGCCGTTGCCTCCTGATCTAGTTATAAACTGTGTTATGAGTCAGGAGTCCACCGCTTGGATGAAAAAAATATAACGCTTAATAATTCAAAGAAAACAAAAGTTCCACAAATATAATACATTAAAGTTTGTGTTTCCAATAGGTATTAAAAAGAAATAACGGTTTTGTGGGTGTTTGTGTTTGAATACATGAGTCGTTTGTTGCAGGAAAAAACTTTATGAGGGACTGTAAGTGTATATACATAAATAAAATTCTGTACAACCAAAAATTGTAAAATTGTTGACAACCCAGTTGGCGCAGTGGACAGGTGTCCGCCCTTTGCGCCGTGGGTCCTGGGTTCGATTCCCGGCAGGAGCACAAATTCCTTTCCAAGGGATATTTGTGCTTCTGGTTCTGGGTGTATTTGTGTGTGTGATGTAAATGTTTCCGGCACCCACGATACAAGTCTTTGAACTTAGTGTGGGGCTGTGAGTGTGAATGCGTTTGTTTGTTTGTTTGTAGGTGTAACAGTACCCCCTAATATTTTCGTTTATATAATTTTAACTGCTATTTCTGGCTTTGGACCATGACTTTACATTCTATGATCGAATTTGAAGTTACTCGCATGTCGTTACGGACGGACAGACAAATTGCTGAACCACCCAAGTCAACTTAGAAATTTCGCTTCGCTCGATCAACTAAGTATAAAATAAAGAAATAAATCTAAATTTGCACGTTATTAATGACAATGTCAATATCATTGGTAAATTAATGGCTCGTAAAAGTCGATAGGTGTAATAAATTACCTTATATATAATGCTACCATGTGCTACAATGCGATTGATTTAGATTTAGTAATACATACATACATATAGTCACGCCTCTTTCCCATCGGGATAGGCAGAGACCACTTCTCTCCACCTGCTACGATCCTGACACACATATCTTGCTTCTTCTACATTCATGAGTCTTTTCACACGGATGAAAAGATTGAGTAATATCGGTTTGTTAATAGTTTAACATGAGATCCAAGCGCCAAAAGCGATTCGCTAATTTATTCGCTTATTGCCATATCTACTTCATTGAAATCGAACGATACTTACAGTATTATTATGATACGAAATTTTATCAACTTAAACCCAACTTCTCGTATACTAAAAGGCTTCCTACAACTTTGTATGTCTGTAAATAAGTTGGTTTTCTCTTCACGCTGTAACAGCTGAATGGATTTGAATGGAATTTGGAATTTACTTAGCTTATAACCGAGATGAACACATTGGCTGCTTTTTAACTTCATTAACGCGGGAACCGCAGGGCACGGTTAGTTTAAGATATATTTAAACTGCCTGCTAGCGCAGTGAGTGCGCGTTCGCAGCGGGTGCGTATAGCAGCGAGTTCAACTTCCGGTGGAAGCACAAATTTCGTGTTTTTGTGAGCGATGTGAAGTAAACCTACGACACAAATCATCGAACATCGGGGCTGTGAGTGCGTGCATTAGATAAAGTTTATTTCTATTGCATATACGCGAAAAACCGTTATTTTTGTTTCTTTATTACTATACATATTATCAATTTATGCTATAGTTAATTTGGCAAACAACCTATACAAGTCTCAACTCTCACAAGTCTTGACAAATTCATAGTTCAGTCGATCGTATGCAAACGTTAGAACGCGGTAACTTTCAGTAGTTCAATACGTTCAGTTGGATTGAAATTAGTTTGCGAAGTGAGCGAGTAAGTGATTTTCTATAGAACAATTTGAGTAGAAATACCAGTGAATAGAAATACCGACTGAGAAATGCAAGTATGTTTGAGAACTTCTGTATAAGTTTAATAGGGATATGAATCAAGTTAATAGATTTTGACTCGTGACGTAGAGATTTTGATTACGAAATTTATCTCACAAGGCCAATTAGTTAGACAAGTTAAGTCGGCACTCAAATCAATTTTAACGGGGGCGTAAAAAATAGATGAACTTTTTACTCGCCTTACATTAACAGATAGAACCAGAAACACAAAATTTCCTAGGAAAGAAACCTTTTTTTCTCTTCGGGAATCAGACCCAATAGCCAATGGGCGGTAGTTCCTAAGTTATTCGTAGATCTTGTAAAACTGTGTTTAAGCGTTGCAAATCCGAACTGTACTATTGCTTTTCAAAATAACCATACGGTTACTCTTCGGTGTGATATTCATTCTTCTACTGAGCAATTACCCCACCGGGAATAGCACCCGTAATGTACATATTTATCAATATTTCTTATTTGCTTTATAAAATCAAAATCAATCAATCAAATCGTTTATTCCTTCGTGAAAAACACTCCGAAATTCAGCGATACCTATTGGAATAAATGAAACGCTTTTGATAGGCTGATGAAATTCCAATAAATAGCTGACAGATTCGAAAAGGTTTGATTTGTATAAATGCTGCTAGAACGTGCTTTTATGATTTACATGTGTTACAAGAATGTTTAAGATAATATTATTAGACTTTGAAATTCAATAAAATAAGAAGCAATAAAAACATTTATGAATACTGCTTTTTTTACCAAAACTGACAGTGCTTTCACGTTTTTTCAAATGTAAACGGAAAATAAAAGGTAGAACAACAATTCAGAGTGGAATTGAGAACAAAGTCGTATTTTTAAATTTAGAAAAAAAAATAGATTAAACAAATGATTACATAAAATTTACCATGGATAGAAACCGCTGAAAACTAGAAACATATTAATGGGACTCACATAAAAATAAAACAAATATAAATAACATATCTCATACATACAATTTGCACATACCTAAATAGATGAACTATTTATAATTTCACACTTTAATTACATATAAAAAATTGAATCAGAGAATCACTTTAATTACATAGAAAAAGTCCTACATTTTTGACTTTGAAGGCTTCTCCCGTTTTGTATGCGACATTACGTCCGTGGAATAGAAAAATAAAACCATGTACAAATAATAAAACGCAAGAAAAGCTTAAAAAAACCGACTTCACAATTATTGACAATCATTTAAAAACTAGTGATCAGATCTTGACCAAATGAAAATTGAGAATGGGACCACATGGAAAGCAACAGCTTTCAAATAAAAAAAATCATCAAAATCGGCGCACAAAGAAAGAAGTTATGACGTAACTTTTGAAGTCGGTTAAAAACGAGAACATCGTCAATGTAGTCCACAGAATACGCATTATTGAGCATAACTCAATTTAAATGGGACCAATCGGAAAGTAACATACCTATATCCAACAAAAAAAAAAACTAAATCGGTTTACGTGGAACGAAGTTATGAGGTAAAACACAAAAAAAATACAATCGACTTGAATACCTCCTCCCTTTTTTGTGAAGTCGGTAAAAACTCGTCAATCATTACACCATTTAAAAAACAAACAGTAAAAAACATAAATATAAAAAGGCTAAATTAAATGACCCAAAATAACTTCGATCACGTAAATAAGTCAGAAATGCGTATTAAGTGCTGACATAAGTACCACAAAAACCCTTTTGAGGTAGTTAGGTCCACGTTGAATAGTCCCTCGGATACCCTCTGAAGGGTTAAAGATGCTCCAGGCTAAAGAACAAAACAATCCTCATATTTCCTCCAACTATTTAAGAGCTTGTTATTGATCCTTGTTCCCACAACTGCCCACTTGAGGCCCGGCCATCGCCTCGGGTTGTTGGAAAACCAAAGGATTGGCTGTTAAAATGGCGATAAAACCGACCTTCTACCGGTTTTTATAGCATTTCTTTGAGAGCTTACAATGTGAATTGTTCAGAAACTGTGTGATTTGTAAGGGAAGTAAAAGTTAACCTTTGGGTATAAAGTGAAAGGCATTATTCCTTAGAATAAACGGGATCTTGAATTATCTTCACTTTATTGTAAGAAAAACTCAGACGACTTACGCATGTCTAGGATAAAGGGGTACTGAATTGTTCTTATAATTTTGCAATGAAAATATTCTTATTTTTAACTTTTGCGATTTGAACCATAGGAAGTAATATCTCAGAACTTAATCAAAATCAAAATTATTTGTTCACATGGGCCCCAAACAGGTACTCATAAAAGTTAATGACTCTACTGCCAGATTCGCAAAATTACAGGCGCTTTTTAACCGCGCTAAACTATTTTTATTTACCTCGACGTTTTGGCCAAGTTGCAATGGACATGGTCTAATGAATATTCACAGAGAGAGCGAGAGGTGATATAAGTTAGTATAACTATAGGAATAAAGCTACTTTGAAGTAAGAACCGTGATTGATCGACATCAAAAAATATGTTTTCATGTAAATTATAAATGTTCTCCCTGTCTATACATACTTATTAACATATAATTTTCAAAATCTGTAAACACTTGTTTAAAAAATCTTTCTAGAAATTGTTCCTGTAGCTACAACGGTCACTTGTCCATAAAACTCCGTTTCAAAACATTTTATACTAAAATCCGATAAATAATACATATAGTGAACGTTGACAGCACAGCAGAAGCAAACATAATTTACTCATATCGACCCCGCAAATAACCTATTTATTCGAATAGGTATTGATACAACGAGATTTACTTGTTATTCAAATAAATGTGGTCGGACTGAAAACTAACGCGGTTGAAGCCGCGTGGCACTACTAGTATACCTATAAGAAAGGAAACTAGAGTTCACCGCAAGACATTAGCGTCATAGTCAGCGTCACGTTCTCCTATAACATGTATAAGGTAACTCCAAACGGACTTGCAAAATTCCATATAATTTGTTGACGGAACTTCATATATCCAGCCTGGGAGATCACAGTGGGAAATATATTATTACCCTCTTACTATGAAGAGTTAAATCTCGCAACGGGCGTTCCCCTACCCACCACCTGGGGACGCGGCCTCGAAACAGCATCTATACTACCCCTTCATGTTATAAAACGCGATTTTCGTAGCCACCTAATAATTTCAAAGTTAACGAGCTACTTGCCAGAGATACGTGGAGTAAATGGAAAAGGCAACCTTTGGTACAACGATACTGTAAGTTCCTATATTTCAACTATGTGAGTAGTTACGTCTTAGTGAAATAGGCTTGGTAATAGCTATATTTATTATCTACTAGCTGTTTCCTGTGACTTTGCCCGCTTTCATTGAAATTAATGATAAAAAGGGTAGACTGGAAGAGATAAATACTAATTGGTACTTGATTTTCAGCAAAATAATTGCAAATTTTTTGTCGCCAGCGCAAAATTTTCTAAGTTGCCTGATCATAGGCAACCCTTTTTTAGCATAACTTGACACAAAACCTTCATATCGGTCTCATTGGTACTTGATGAAGTAGAGTTGCCGACAACCAGCCTGCGGTCTTTAAAATCTCTGATCTTGTCATAACGAGAAATACACGTATACTTATAAAGGTCCGACTATCGACGGGAAAATACTTGGTTACTATTTAGTTGTCTGTGACGGTTTGCAGCGAGATGCACGCACGCACGGACATTTTCATGCTTCACCCATGATTGGATGAGGCTATGTCCGCATTTTTACTTCCGTGAGCTATTCCTTTTATCTAAATATTTACGTATTTTGCTGTTGGTTCTTTTAATAGCTTAATGATCTGTATCAAATGGATTCCATCATCTCCAATTCAATAAAAAAATGTGTTGAGTTTTTGATGATTTTCTTACCGGTCTCCACTTTCGATCGGGTCAGCAAATGAAATAATCTGTGAATCCGATGACAGGCCGCTTACTTGACGACAACCCTTGTTCCACCCTTGCATACTTAACGTTATATAAAAACTATATCTTAAAAATACTTGCACGACTCTACAAGTAGATAGTATGTTTATGTATTTAATCAATCATTCTTGATCAATAAAAAATATAAATAAAAGTTTTTAGTCTTCTTTTGTTAAAAAAAAGCTAACTTAAGTATTTTCCACGTTGTTATTTTATAACTCAAGAACGGGCGCACCTATCCAAACCAAATGTTTAGGCTTTGTTCGGATTATTTATGTGAAGTTTGCACAAAATCGGTCGAGCGGTTCTTCATTTATAACACCCGGGCGAAGCTGGGGCGGATCGCTAGTTTTATATAATTATATTTTAAAGTCATTCGGTTCTTAGTTCATAATGGCCCCGTGTTTAAAATACATTCAAAGAGCAAATTATACAAAATATTGTTCGGGAGTTCTCAGACTACATAAATCTAAGTTTTAAATTTATTCTAACCTTATGACAATTAAACATTCCACTAAGTTTGTAATGTTCAATGTTGTGAATTTATTTAAATGTTATTATTTTACCTACATTCAGAAGCATTTGTAATTATTGTTGAATAATAATCCCCTTAAAAAAACTTTCGACGTAAGACGAAAAGTATTTAACTATAGCAGTTTTGAAGAATGGTTTACCTTAATAATTTGCGATACCATATAGGGATATGGATTTGAGTTCATAGTATTTATTTATGGTATAGGTACCTTGAAACTTTCTAAAAAGGTTTTATACTATACTCTACTTATTAGATATTTGAACTATTTGCTTTAAATAAAAAGCAAACATTGTAGGTATTGTTATTATGTTACTCCTGTAATGGTCCTAGCGATACACAGTAGTATCCATTGTAGTCTCAAGGTTACTAAGTAAGGGTAGTAGCGTAGGCAAGACCTGGGGCAAACATAGTTAATATTTCAAGGGTACTAGCGATATAAAATAATACCGCTAGTATCCTCAAGGGTACAATGCGAGGATATGAGCGGTCCTACTCCTATTTTCTACCGACTTCACAAAAAAGGAGGAGGTACTCAAGTCAAATGTTTTTTTTTTTTTTTGAGTTTTACCTCAAGACTTCGTTCCACGTGAACAGATTTTGTTTTTTTTGTTCGATAGATGTTGCTTTCTTATTGGTCCCATTTAAATTTGATCAAGATCTGATCAGTAGTTCTTGAAATATAGCCAATAATGTGTGTTTAGTACATCCAATCTGATCAAATTTCCGAAGATAAAGCGGTGAAGTCGTTTTTTTTAAGCTTTGCTGACGTTTAATTATTCGGCTATGGATTAATAAAGTTTATTCTACGGTTATAGTTAATTTAATGGTAATTAATTTTACTGTAGGTATATATTATTTACACAGTAGCCTCAGATAACAAAGATCGTGGCTGTAAATGATCATATTGAATTAAAAAAAAACGTATGGTCTTTATGTTATTATTATGCGAAAGGACGCCTTACTAAGCCAACGGGCAGTTGGAATTAATTTTAATTAACCGCTATTTTTCTGTGCTGGCGTAGTTGGTTAAGTCTTGTACTTAACTGCTACGCTGAGTGTACCGGATGCATTTTCATTACAGACGAGACATAAAAAAAACGCTACAGATGTCTGTCTGATATCTTGTTTTTGTATGAACACCAATTGCTCATACAAAATATTTTGTGTAAACATAAGTATCAAATTATAAAAGTCGTGGGTGGAAATTATCACAAAATATTGAATTATAGCTATATTCTGAGACTGGTTAGTTGGACCCCAGTCTATACCCCAGGCCACACTTATACCTGTTGCATCCTCAGTTCAGACAGAGAAACAAAAACATAATTAATTTTTATGCACCTCGGCTTAGCCCGGGTGCAATATACGGTGGAATAAAAAAAAAATACATTGAAACCTTGTCCTGAAAATTACAAACAAAAAAAAAAGAATCAGCCAAATCAGTCGAGCCGTTCTCAAGTTTTTGAGAGACTAGCAAACGTCAATTGATTTTTAAATATACATAGATAGATAGATAACCAAGTAGCGTATAACGTCTTGGTCATGGGCAAAGATAATATAACCGTCATGGGGATTGAAGTAGCTATCGAAGTTCGAGCTTCTAAAACATATTATACACATATATATAGGTACATACAGATTAACCAAACATATTTTCTACTGAGTGAACTAAGAAGTAATCAGGTATGATTACGTAACTGAAGAAAAAACTAACAAAAAGAAGATAAATGATAGAACCCATACGTTATTAATAATATATTTGTTTCTTTCTATTCGTGAGGTAATCATGTCTTGTCTGATACTATCTTTATCTTGATCCTTGAAGAATGATGTCTGGAAGCTTTCGCTGATAAATTAATACTTGAGTACTGACTAATTGTTATACTTTTTCATTTCTATATGACAAACAACATTCGATTAAATACATATACAAATGTATATGTATTTAATCGAATGTTGTTCAACGTGGAATCGTTGCCAGTATTATGGGCACTTTTCCTTCGGCAAGCGGTTTATAAAATGTTTGAGTGCTATTTGTTGGGGGGGATTATAGGGGAATTATCCCCTTTTGTAATCTAATCTGACTTTATTATTATTAAATGATAATTAAATATTAATTAAATTGCAATAAGGTTAGCCATATATTATTGTTATATTGTTAACAAACATTTTGGGGGAGAATTATCTCTTGGGCCACAGCTCTCGCTCTCGGCGCATTTTCAAGAGACAGAGCTTCAGTAAAATTGTAATCATTTATAATATGGTTTAAATAAATGATTGATTGATTGAATTATTTCACGTACGTAAATGAACTTCCCTTGCCATAGTTAGTCGTGCGTCTGCCTTCTAAGCAGCAGGTATAAGAATCGATTCGCGATGGGAACAAAGGATTTTCCCTAAGGGAAATTTGTGGTTTTGGGTGTTATACGCAACTTAGAAACTTAACTTAGAAACATAAATTTCCCTTGGAGATATAACATCTGTTCTCACAGGGCACCCAAACCGATACTAGCTTAGAAGGCAATCGCGCAGCGAACTACGCCACCATGCTGTCCTTTTTTGTAGTTTTTACGCTAGATACGCAAGCATTTGACTACGATCTCACCTGATGGAAAGTGAAGATGCGACCGAAGATGTAACATGCTTGCCTAAAAGATACCTCTTCACTCTAGACTTTAAAACACCAAGATTATATACCGTTTGGGAAATAAAGACGCAGACAATGAGTTCCACTCTTTCGCTATAAGGATGATAAACGTAGAAAGGAAACGCTTCGAGCGAACTTGCGGTATGTCAACCATAACCTGCTCTATTTAGTAAGAATTGTTTCGTGATGTCAGTTAAAACATTTAACAATCTACCTAAAGATGTTAGATAATTACCAATCAAGAAATTTAAGACAAAGCTTTATATGTGGCTAGTTGAAAAATGTTTCTATGACATGAAGGAATTATTTATGAATAGATAGTATTAAGTTTATTGTATTTTTATGAGCGTCTGTTTTTAATATATTTCGTTTTAATTAATCAAATCCATTGTGCTAACATTTGTAATATTAACATTGACATTGTGTATAATTCATTTAAAATTATGTTTAACTTTATTTATAACTAAGTAAATATTGCACGTTCATAGTTGGACAAGCTGTTGATTCAATATTCAAAGTATAACAGCATTTATAACACGGTTTCTGCAATAAATATATTTCATTTCATTCATTTCATAAACGAATGACGTTTGACAGTTTGTCTTGTTGTTAGGCGGTAAAAATGGCATGTAATTCCTACGCAAACTCTTCAAAATGTAAGCGATAGAATACCGATAGACCTGCTACATAAAATGTCAAACTTAACCACTCCCCATCTGCCATAAAGAGGGGCCTTTTATTTACCACAAAGTTATTAATTTGTCGGAAATGATGAGCGTATGTGCTATTGACGGCAACAAATTACATATTTACCTCATTTCTTTTTACCTTATGAGTCAATCAACCAACGGAAAACATTTTCATGATTGAATATGTAGCTTATAATAAATGTAGCTTATAATAAATAATAGGTAGTTAAGGTCGGTAAATATAAAAACCCTATTCATGAAGAGATAAAACGTTCGATAAATCTCCTATAGCTAAAATATGTTTTGCCTTATATTGAAGCTTGACATTTGAAATCAGTTAAAATAAATCAAAACGTATTTATTAATATTTTAACAGTTGAAAATTTTTTTTTATGTTTGATAGGCTAGCATTTGACCACTATCTCACCTGGTGGAAGGCGATGATGTGGCCGAAGATGTAGCATGCCTGCCTAGAAGATACCTATTCACTCTTGACTTGAAGACTGCCAGATTATACCGCTCAGGAAACAAAGACGCGGGCAATGAGTTCCACTCCCTCGCAGTACAGATGATAAATGTAGAAGCGAAACGCTTCGAGCAAGCTGGAGGACGTCTGACTATTTGTCTTGTTGTTATTTTATTGGCTTCCTTTGTTTTTTTATTGGCTTCGACACTACGTATTTCGTCAGTACAATTATAATACATCGTATGCTTCCGAGATTGTTACGAATAAACTTAGAAGCTCTAAATACTCCAAATTTGGTAAAAGTATATCTATAATAAAAATGTATATTGAGAAGCGAATAAAAAGTAGTACCTATTTTGTATACTTCCATTATCATATACCTCAAAATATAATAAATACAGTTGTAGATTATCTTCCTATATACTTGTAATAATCACCAACATCTTATCGTAATACTTATCCGGAAACAACCCCGAAAATTGGACCTTTTAAGGATTACACCCTCCATCGGAAGTGGGGCTTCTTTGAGCTCCCAGCAGAATACGTGACGTCATGCAAGGGATTATAAGTCGGTTATCTGTATTACAGACCCGGCGTTTTTGACGCTAACGCTCGTTTTTTTCACATCCAATAATGTATATGAAATTTAAATATAGGTCAGTATTGTTTTTTATTTTTCATAGTTATACAATGAAACCTATAGAAATATTTTCTTATATAAATACTATTTTATGATTATGCAAAAAGCATGCTATTGCTTAGACTGACTTGTGATACCAGTGGCCGGTTTTAGGCATCAATTTTCTGTTTTGTCAACATTCCTTTTGCGACAGTTATTGGGTCGTGGACTTTCATCTTAACATATTAAGCGTCAAAATAGGTGCACACATTCACAATTATTGTCGGAACATTAACATCACACACACACACAATCACACCCAGAACTAGAAGCACAAATGTCCCTAGGAAAGAAATATTATGCTCCCGTTGGAAACCGAACCCAAGACCCACTGCACGAACTGGTTTGTCAAACAATCGACAAAAAAATTTAAATATTAGGGTATTCCCTACACCATGGATTTTTTTGGAGTTCGCCGAGCCGTTATTTCACGGTCCCGTATATAGAGATTTTGCTACAATACGTCCCCACAAGCTGAGTTAGCATTTCCAGACTTTACACACGCCGAAATCCCGCTTCAATACTATCTCAGACAGTAATATACTAGAGGAGGATTTCTCAGTTTCACATCAGTGTTCTGTGATACGTTGAAAAAACGCGCGATCTGTAAATTCAAAGAAGTTTCTAAGAAATACGCACTTCCTGTAGGACGAGGTGTAATTATGTGATAAGTATTTGCACATAATACTTTCCTTAATGACGAGTACTAAAATAGATGGTGAGTGGCTCTGTTTAACAGAGTATCTAATGAATACTGATTATTTAAGTCAAAAAATCATAGGAACTTGTCACTTATGAACAAGGTAATCTAGTCCTTCTTTGCACTCATAACACACTAATGTTATAAATCTGAAAGATGTTTGTATTCTCTTCACGCTGTAATGACTGAAATTGAGAATGTACATAATACCTAGGATTAACACATAGGCTACTTATTAACTTGATAAACGTGGGCAAAGCCACGAGGCATGGCTATTGTAAATACATAAATGGATTCTGGATAAATACTTCTGGATTTATAATATAAGTGTGCTTAATGATGAAGGTAACTGGGTAGATAATTTTCTTATTTTTGTATGCGTACATTGAGGATGTGTATTTCAACGGGTAAAACGAATTTGCTTATCAACATCCTGGAAAAGGAAATGAGCAATTTTTTCATCCTGATTAGACTCTATTCTTGTACAAGGTCAAATACGCAAGCGAGTGTCGGAACGTTCTGATGTCATTTCGACAATGTTTTAATGGAACTAAAAATCAATTATAAGTTCCAATTATTTATTATGAATTGCTCGTTGGCTTTATTGGCTGGCGTTCGCCTTGTAAGCTGGGGTATCGGGTTCGATTCCCGGCGGGAAGACAAGTTTTCTCCCCAAGGAAAATTTGTGTTTCTAGTTCTGGTTGTGATTGATAGTCTCATGTGAATGTTTCCGGCACTGTGCACAAGTCATCGAATTTAGTGTGGAGCTGTGAATGTGAAAGACTTTATGTTTATTAGATAGCGTTTCACATTTATTATAAATGATGACCAAATCTTGAAATAGATGGGAGGCGCGACGATCTTGATGCTTATTGATCTGAAGATTGTGTTCTTATCGGACAGGAAAAAAGGAGCATTGTCAATTTATTTATTAGCGCCTACACATTTTTTATAGAGTATATGTTGAGATTGATTGCTCATAATATTTTCTCTTAATAATAATTGTTTGATTTTTGTATTTGTTATTCAATCATAAAATATAATATAATTATACGTAACTCTCAGCTTTAAATGTATAACCTTCTTTGAGATAGATCCGGGACAAAATAGATCTAAAAACAGTAACTTTGATGTTCTACCAAACTGTTATTTTCCAATTTTCCAATATAGATAAAAAACGTTTTCATGCTCAATTTGCAGATTTCATTTCGACGATATCTCCCACACTGGCAGAGAAAAAAGCAAAAATATTTTAATTTACACTACACGTTGGCCTAAGCAGCTTAATCAAACTTGTTATTTATTTTGTTCTAGGATGAATCCTCCAAATCCAGCCGCAATAGACATGCGGCTCACTAAGCTGAGGCCGGAAGAAGCTGCCCTTATAGCTGGCGAGGTGGTCAAGCCATCCTGGGCGTCCAGGAATGAGGGCATCCACGAGAGGATTAGCTTTGAAGACACCCTTTGGGGATTCGAGATGGCTGGCGGAGCGTATTACAAGACTCCTTTGAGAGTCGTTTACGTGAGTTTTGGAGAATTTATTTGAAATTTCAGCTCATAAGGCTAGTTATTAGAATAACTATCTTTATTCGAAGGTTTTGAACTGCATCCAGGCGTAGTCAGTTACATTTTTGAAAGAAATAATAAGAATAGCGAGCAAAAGTGCGAACGTGGCTCAGCAGTATCTCGTGCGGCTAAAACCAACGCTCAAATTTGTACTAAATAATTTCTCAAGTTATAAGCAGAATTTTCATTCTCTCTTATAAATGCCGAAAGAAAACATTCTGAGAAAGTCGTCATAATTAAGGACTACAAAATTCAAGGATATGTACAATACACCAAACCGCACGTGACCATCGAAGTGGATTGTTGTCTAGATTCTTCCTGCAAAACATAAGATCTAGACTCCCATAGTTCATTTGTTAAATAACAATAAACGAATATAATAAAACTTTGACTCATTTGTTTTCTCAGGTAAGACCAGATAGCCGAGCAGAAAAAGCCTGCATTAGGATGGGAGACACGGTCCTACGGATCAGTGGGCAGGATACGGCCAACCTGACGCTTCAGGAGGCTCACCAGCTCGTGTTGGAGGCCGGCATCAATTTGAAGATCGTCGTTACTTCGTAAGTAATTCATACGTTTTGACTAGCTTGTATATATCTCACCTGGTAGAGGTGATAATATTGAAGGTGGTTAGCTCGTTAGCTCTGCAGCGTATCCGGATCCCAGGGACAGCTGGCCGTCATAATCAAATCAAATAAAATCATTTATTCACATGGGCCCCAAAGATGCACTCATGAAAGTTAATGTTTCTATTGCCAGATTCGCAAAATTACAACCATCTCGAGAAGAACCTGGCAAAAAACTCGGCGGCGCATTCTGTTCATTCATTTTTTTTTAAACATTCTTAATCTCTATTACATAATTTTATTAACCTAGGTGTTATTATGGTAGTCGCTAGAAATCATAGCCGCCATATAGCCGCCAAGCACCAAATGGTGAGTATAGACCATTTGGTGACCATTTGCTTGGCGCCTAACATAATTTGGTATGAGTAGACAATACTCAGCAAAGCAATTATTAAAATATCAGACTCTTGATATGCTGTTAATCTGTTATGAGAAAAACGTGATCTGATACTTATTTGCAGAAAGCCAACTATTTATTAAAAGTAAAGTATTGCTTGCTTCCTGGAAAAAGAAATAATCAACTAATATCTTTAACAATATTCTTGTATGTTTTCATTTCTGAAACAAAATGTCAGCTCATCTGCTCACAAGGAAGTCGTTCCACTTGATGGCTTTATTTATTTATTTAATAGTTTAGCACAAATAGTGTACAAGGAATAAGGTTAAAGTTATGAAGCATTATCTACTAAAAGTGTTTGGGCGTGCAGCTAAAAGATACGCGTATTAAAAAAAATAGATTTTAGAATAAACTAGGACAAATTATTTCTGTTGATCTATCACTTTTACGCGAAAATATTTACTTATAAGGGACATGGGCGCTGTGAAGGTCAAATGTAGGGCGCCTAAGAGACCTTGATTCAATAAAGGAAGCGCCCGAGGCGCGCGACCGACTGCGGGCGCGCTGCGACTCTTCCCCCCGCGCTGCCGTTTCGTATATTGCCATCATAAGGAAAAAAGAAGTAGCTGCATTTCTGTCAAAATTTAGTTATATACATGAGCGAAATCAGGAAAAACAGTGCACAGAAAACAGACGCATCTACTAGTATTAATATATTGTAAAATATTCAAACACAACCTACTAAATCTTACTTTTAATTTAGTCCCATCTGCCACAAGTCATAATACTAAATAATAAATACATTTCTAATGTATATTACTCAATTTTGACAAAAATGTCAGTTACACTTATGGCGGCAGTGAAGGACGTGCGCCTTGAGCGCTTCGTATATCAAGTTCCTTAAAATGTTATCAAGCGTTAGCTTATAGAATTCTGAAAATCACGCTCTAAATTGGTTTTAATGCGAAGTAACAATTTGTTTTGCTCGCGGCAAAAATTACAGTGAACGTCTAAAAATAGTACCTAAAAGCCTTTCTCAGAAAATTTTTGCCTTGGAGTCTAGTGAAATGTTATTTCTTTTATCACACACACTTATATTTAGCCCATTTCAAGAAATAATTTATTTTATGTATATTATTTCTACATAGTTTGCATCAGTTATAGTAAAAGTAAAGTAAAAGAATGAAAGTCTAGACTTTGAATTCTATTGAATTCCTATTTACTAGGGAATGACGTAACTATAACAAGTCAAGTCATTCCCCAGTAAATTAGAAAAAACTGTTCTTTTAATGGTAAATTTAACCATTATTACACACGAATACCCAAAGAAACACAATTTTCTGAAAATAATACAAAATCGCAATTTTTTCTATTTTGCGGCAAAAATACCCTCAAATTTTTGAGTTCTTATTTGAGTTCTCTATACGTCAGTTAAATACATTTTCACGTCTAAATCACCGAAACTATCGAAATTTGGGATAGAATTGATTGAGAGAGAGTTTCGGCTTGATCTTTGAACCATCCAATTTTAATACACGTAACATCTATCAAGTCGCAATAAAATCCATGTCCACGTGAAATAAGAGTTGTATCTCTGTAAAAGAAAAACATTACGAAGCAGAAAATATAAACAAAACATCATATATCACATTTCACACACATATCGAACACTAAATTCGAAGACTTTCCTCCCTTACAGAGAAAATTAGTGTTCTTACCGAAAAGCAAACCCCGCTCCTGCAGCGTAGATGGTAGTTATGTAGTCACCTACGCTATCACACTATATACTATATCACACTCACAGCCTTACTCTAGGTTCAAAAACTTGTATCGTAGGTGCCGAAAACATTTGCATCACACACACAATCACACCCATATCCCGATTATATAAATTGTAAGTATGCAACAGAGGCAAAATCTACAAAACATAAAGACGATTTATAAGCACCTCAATTTTCGGCCATGTACTGTAGTCGGTTGATTAATGCTTTTAAGGTAGTCACTTATCCAAAATTACAATCTAATGAATCGAGCTAACCATTATAATATTTAATTTTTATTTATTTTCAGACCCGATGACAAAGAAAATGCACATTACGACTACGAAGATCCTCTCGTAAGTAATTTCATACAATTGTGTCCAATTATGTATACTCAACGGAATTTACAGTAGTTGCTGTACTCGTATATAGTACTCGTATAGTCCTTTACTCACACACTTTTTTACTACACTAAAATTTATGCAAATGGCTAAAATCATAATTTCATTATTATTATTATTTTTATGTCTGATAGGCAATTATTCGACCACAAGCTCACCTGAAGGAAAGCGATGATGCGACCGAAGATGTAGCATACATTTGCATTCTTATATAGATAGATAGATAATTTTATTCTACACCAGAAATAAAGGAAAATACATTACAGAACTTAAAACTAACTTAGGCTCTTAATTTATTATTATTTGTGTTCTTATCCCCTGACATACAACAAGGGTGTAATAAGTTTGTAATGTATATCTGTGTGTATATATATATATATATATATATATATATATATATATATATGGCATCGTAGCTCTAACCGATTTTTACCAGAAAATATGAAAATGTAATTAAGTTATTTTATTTCTAGAAACATTTAACTTATGTATTTAAAACACGACCTTAGGTTATATCCGCTTACAGTCGAATTCTAATGTCTATTTTAATTAAAACCTGTAAATACAAGTTCCGGACAACAATTACAGAAATCTTAATAACGCTGGCGCTAAGACTTTAATAACGAATCCCGACTCAAATAATCATTTTGAAATTAAGATTTTCCCAACCTTTGTGCTAAGGTATTATATTTTACAATATTACAGTTTGCTCTATGGTATAGAGAGATAAATATATAAGTGATTCAGTTACATCTATGTATAACCAGCTTTGTCATCTATCAACAAAAGATTTCAAGCTGGAATACATTACAGCATTTTTGATTATCGACATTATATGTATCTTTATAAAATAATTTACTGAATAATCTGGGAGTCTTCAAGTCAAAAGTGAATATGTGTCTTCTATGCTACATCTTCGGCCGCATCTTCACTTTCCATCAGGTGAGATAGTGGTCAAATCACAAAGCTTGCCTATCGAGCATAATAAACATAAACGCTTTCACACTCACAGCCCCACACTAAGTTCGGTAATTTGTGTCGTGGGTGCCGGAAACATTCACATTACACACTGAGAACCAGAAACACAAATTTTTCTTGGAGAGAAAACGTGTGTTCCTGCCGGGAATCGAACCCGACACCCCTGTCGGCCCAACCTGCTTAGAAGGCGAACACTCACCCAACTGAGCCAACGGGCAGTTCACAAATGATCCAAAAAAGTTATATAGTTAATAATTTCAATGGTTACTCAAATTAGAATCATTGTTAAAAACAGGATATTATAAAGTTCTCGGGATAATGGCGTTTGTCTCATCATCAGCCTGTATTCGTCCACTGCTGGACATAGGCCTCTCCCAATACACGCCACTGAGCTCGATCTTCAGCTCTTCTCTTCCAACCGCTGCCAGCCACTTTACGTATGTCGTCGCTCCACCTAGCCAGAGGGCGTCCTCGCAAACGTTTGCCGAGACGCGGTCTCCACTCTAGAACACGTCTACCCCATCGGTTATCGGTTCTACGGCAAATATGACCAGCCCACTGCCACTTCAGCTTGCTAATCCTGTGGGCTATGTCTATAACTTTAGTTCTTTGTCGGATCACTTCGTTTCGAATTCGATCCTTCAAAGAAACTCCGAGCATAGCCCTCTCCATAGCTCGCTGAGTGACTTTAAACTGGTGGATTAGTCTTACCGTGAGTGTCCACGTCTCAGCCCCGTACGTCAATACTGGCAAGACACACTCATTAAAGACTTTTGTCTTTAGGCTTTGTGGTATTGGCGACGAGAAGACTCGACGAAGTTTTCCAAATGCCGCCCAGCCCAGCTGAATTCTCCTGCGGGCCTCTCTCTCGAAGTTGTTCCTACCAAATTGCAATGTTTGCCCCAGGTAAACATATTCCTGAACAACTTCGAGAGCAATTCCGTTGATAGCAATCGGTCCCGGTTTGATATGTTCATTGAACATAATTTTTGTTTTGTCCAAATTCATCCGAAGACCGATGCGTTGAGAAGAGTCAGCTAGGCCATTAAGCATTTGTTGTAGGTCTTGCAACGTTTCCGCCATAATAACTATGTCGTCCGCAAATCTCAAGTGTGAGATGTTCTCGCCATTTATGTTAATACCATATCCTTTCCAGTCCAACGTCTTAAACATATCCTCCAAAGCATTAGTAAACAATTTGGGGGAAATAACATCCCTTTGTCTTACTCCTCGATGCAAAAGAATAGGTTTAGACTGGTGGTTCTGGACTTGGACGGTCATGGTGGCTTTGTTATACAAACATCTCAACACTTGGATATATCGCCAATCGACTTGGCACCGTTGCAAAGACTCCAAAACAGACCAGGTTTCGATGGAGTCAAAGGCCTTTTCATAATCCACAAATGCTAGGCACAGGGGCTGATTATACTCTTCGGTCTTCTGTATAATCTGCCGCATAGTGTGGATGTGGTCTATAGTTCCGTAGCCTGCTCGAAACCCAGCCTGTTCCGGGGGTTGAAATTCGTCGAATCTACGCGTGAGACGATTCGTAATGACTCTCGAAAACAACTTATAGACATGGCTCAAGAGCGAAATGGGTCGGTAGTTTTTCAGAAGGGTTTTGTCACCCTTCTTAAAAAACATAATGACCACACTCTTATTCCATGCCCTTGGAGTTCTCCCGGAAAAGAGAACGGAATTAAAAATACGCTGAAATTGTAAAAGTACAGGCGTGCCTCCAGCTTTTAAAAGTTCTGTAGTAATTCCGTCCTCTCCCGGGGCTTTTCCATTTTTAAGCTGTCTGAGAGCCATCACAATTTCGTCTAGACTGACTTCTGGCAGTTCTTCTGTAAAGTGACGGCTTAAAGTGGCTCTCGGATCCTCGTTGTCAGTTTCGGGATGGGACGCATGTGATCTGTATAAGCAACCGTAGAAATCTTCAACTTCCGCAAGAATCTCCGGCTTTGAAGCAACTACTCTCCCGCTAGATGTTGTTAGCTTCGTCAGATGGCTTCGGTCGAGCTGCTGCACAAAGACTTTCGACCCCCGATTTTGCTCAATCGCGTCTTGTATAGAGCGTGTGTTAGAGCTTCGGAGGTCGCGTCGTACTAGTTTCGTGATCTTTTTGTTCAAAGCCCGCTGTTCTGACGAGGTGACTGCTTGGTCTGTGCGTCGCTTCTCAATAAGCTGCAGAGATTCTCCCGAAAGCTTAGACCCCTTACCGGAACGTTGCTTCACATAGAACTTCGTCCCTTCCTCCCGAAGGATACCGACCACTTGGTCGAGTTCTTTGTCAACGTCATCGTCAATTGTGGTTTCCAGGGTAGCGAATCGGTTTTCCAGTTTTAACTGGAACGTTTCGGATCCAACCATGGATTGGAGCATATTTGGCCGGATCGTAGACTTCATTAGACGGATGCGCTCGAGCCTGTAATCAATATCTAGAGTGCCTCGAACAAGCCTGTGATCACTTCCAGTTTTAAACCTAGTGATCACGGAGACGTCTCTAAATATGCGCTTTTTGTCCGTCATAATGAAGTCAATCTCGTTTTGCGTTTTAGCGTCAGGGCTTTGCCATGTCCACTTCCGCTGAGGCTGTTTCTTGTAGAACGAGTTCATTAAGAAAAGCCCCTCTTTTTCCAGGAAATTAACGAGCATTTGCCCCCTATTGTTTCTGCATACATATCCGTGTGGTCCTAATACCGATTCACCGCTTATTTGTACTCCCACTTTAGCGTTGAAGTCCCCCATGATAACGTTGAAGTGGGCCTTTGATGTTTTGTGCAAGGCCTGAGATATTTCCTCATACATATCTTCAACTTCCTCGTCCGAATGTGTTGAAGTCGGTGCGTACACTTGTATAACCTTAAGACTATACCTTTCGGTAAGTTTAATTATGAGGTACGCAACCCTTGATGACACACTCGAGACTTCTAAAAGGTTATCACTAAGGACTTTGTGAACCAAGAACCCAATACCGCCTTGGGATGGTTGATCTCCCTCTCTGAAATACATAAGGTGGCCGGATTCCAGGGTAACGGTGTCTTCCCCCTCTCTTCGGACTTCGCATAAGCCTAGGATGTGCCACCTTATGTTTTTCAGTTCTTCTTCGAGTTGTGCCATATGTACGTCGAGCCGTGCGTCCGTTAAACGTAGCTAGAGTCAGTAAGTTTTGGCGGCCTTTATCCGTACCCCGGGGATTCTTAGCACCCCCTACCCCACCGCAATCCTGGCTGCCGCCGTGGCCAGGCACAGCAAGGCGACCGGGAACTGGGGGCCGTTGATTTTCTTGGCTTTGCATTGTAAGGTTTTGCCCATAATCGCCACGCTGGGCATGCGGGTTGGCGATCGCAGGGCGTAGCTTCTTGCACTAGGACGCTGCTGCCCGTCACTAGTATAATAGGATTTAACTACGCGTGTCATGGAAATGGTTATACCGCCACTTGTCGGTCGTCAGGGCCTCGTTCGTTGTTTAGCAGGATGCACCACGGGCAGGAGAGGTTGACTTGGAGCATTTTGATGTAATTTATGCTCCCTTACATCCCATGGCGTTTGTAACAGTGCCAAAATATCGAGTCCTCAATAAAAAAATACAAATACATGGTTAACTCGTTTTTAACAATTCTAATATTATTTATTTATGTTTCATAGTATCAGTCGTCGGGATTAACAGCTGAGCAATTGAAGCAAAAGGAATTAGAGAGAGTGCGAAGAGCTCTTGAGAGAGCCGTAAGTATTTTATATTTACATTATTGTTACTAGGTTTTGGATACGAACTCTACTATGAAGTATAAGAACGAATAAAACTCTCGCCAGAGAACTCTTCAAATTGCGTAATAAGATACTATAAAACTTGATCTATCGCATCACGTCACTAAAAATCAGAAGAGATATTGGTGAAACGTAAAAAGAAAATAGCAAGTCTGTTATCAAAACTTCTCAAATTATAGGTATATTATCTATCAAGTCATGAGTGTCTTCTCAGAGAGAAATTACTTAATTGTTGAGCCTTATACCTCATGCGTTCGACATATTATGAGACAAGAAAACTTACATTCCTTATACAACATGAATAATTATTGAATTAAAAAAGTTATACTATCACATTTCATTAGATAGCATATCCTTATTTTACAAATAATAAATTACAGAGCCACTGCCGGGAACTACAGTGGCCTTGGGTCAGAAAAAACTGGACCATCTATAGAGAATCCAACTGCTTCATGGTGCCAAGTAAATACGAAAACAAGCACAGGTAAACTAAATATGCAAACATATAATAATATTGTACTATTGTCTAGTAAATGAAAAGATAACAGAACGTGTTACCAAAGTAATTAACACATCTGAAAATAAACTTGTTTACAAACTTTCGATTTACATTTTCAATTTTATGTTTGAACAAAAATTTTAATATTGTTAGCAAACTGATAAGATTGTTTTACGTTTCAAAATAAAAATGCACTGAACCATGTTCCTTTATCTATTTTACCTTGCTACTAAGAACCTTCTCAATCATTAATGCATTGTTCGGAACGGGAAGCCCCATTCGGTCTTTTCATAAAGTGAAACGATGGAATGCGCAAACCATACACCATTATAACCTTGAACCTTATATTTTTCTTACAGAGAGAAGTTTCCGGAACTACCTGCCCAAGGAATAGACCACTTTTTTCCTGTTCAGAAAAATAGTAAAAAAGAAACCAAAGAAAGTAAACCTGTTGAAAAAGAAGTAGAAAATAATGATGACGAATTCGAAGAAGTAGAAGAAGAGGTTGAAGAAGAAGTCGAAGAGGAAGTCGAGGAAGAAGAAGAAAACTATGAAGGTAACAGTGAAATAGTTGATATCAATAAGTCTGAGGAAAACCAAGATAGACTAGAAAGTATAGAGACGGATATAAATGAATCAAATAGTAGCCAAGAAAAGAATATCGATAGCGAAAGTAATTTAGAAAATGTTGAAAAGGAGAATAGTGATGAGACCCAAAGAAAAGACTCCGGCTATACTTCAAACCAAGAAGTTGACAATAACAATCTTCACATAAATGATACAGGTGAACAAGGAAACAAATTTCAAGTCGAACAACCATCAGATGATACCGTTATCAATGAAATTGTTGACAGCTCTAGTGAACTTATGAATGGCAAGGAAAATGTTGGCAGAAGCGACGACGATATCATCGACAGCGTTTTAAATGATGATTTAGATTCCAAAGATACACAAAATGAAAGATAGGACTATAGCAAATGAAAAAAGTTAAGTAGGTTAAATTAATTATAGGGAAAACGAAGCTAACTATTAAGAACGACAAAATTTTACATGTTTTTACTACGCATGAATTACATTCGACTTTCTAATAAAAGTTGCTGAAATATTTGATTTTTATTATTATATAACCCCAATTTGGTTAACACTCAATTAATTCAAATCAAGTTAACAGTAAATTAATTTACAACAAACTATGAAGTTTATAGGCATATAGGCAACTCAATTCTTTTTTTTAGTTCAAGCATTTTCAGTCAACACCATGTCCACCATGTCAGTGGCATTACCTCTGAACCTCAATGCTTGCTATAATTTATCGATGTTCAACTACAAAACTATGTCGCAATGTTGTTCGTCTGTTTCTTCGATGATAGAACGATTGCGTAATTAGTAAAGACAGTTTGATGTGACGATGATAAATGTCACGGTTGATAATTATCATTGATTTGATTACTAATAAGATTTTGTTTTACGGATGTACAGTCAACTGTACTATTGCAAGAAATTTTAAAGATGTTCCAGGCAATAAATATACCCCAACTGTACATGCTAGAAACGATATCGAATACTTAAATTAAAAAAAAGACTAAACGCTTTTACACTCTAAGCTTAATTGACCGAGCGCGAAGCGCAAGCGTAGCGTCACCATTTCAGCTTGAGCATAAACGCTTTCGAATGTAAGGTAGTCCGGCTGTTCTCAACAGGTCGCATTTTACAACCGATTCAAGTGAAATTTTGTGAGCAGGTTTGATAATGATTACATAAACGCTTTCACACTCACATCCTCACGCTAAGTTCGATGATTTGTGTCGTGGGTGCCGGAAATATTCACATCACACACAACCACAACCAGAACAAGAAACACACCGCGACCTCTCAGACTGAGATGGCTAACGCGCAAACAACATAGCCAACGCCAGTTCAAATTATATCGATATTTTCAGTTTTTGTTTTCCAAAATGGCGGAGATATAATAAAAACACATATTTCAGCCATTTTAAAAAACACTCGATTTTCTGACAGACACTAGTTTTATTTTAATGGTAACATTGATTACTGAAAGTCCTATAAACCAAAACTTTAGAACACTCAACTCCTTGAAAAGCTGTTTGAAAGTAAGCGTTGTTTCTTGCGGTCGAGTCTAGGCTACACTTCTAGACCTTTTTCCAGGGAAAGTTTTGTAACTGTGGTTTGCCAAGATGTTTCTTGCGGTCGAGTCGAGGCTATACTTCTAGACCTGATTCTAGGAATAGTTACGTATCTGTGGTTTGCCAAGATTGATTGGAGAAGCCCTAACCACATTTAAATTTGTTGTTGTGTAGATCTTCAACTTGATTTTAGAGCGTGTTATTAATTTCGTGATTAAAGTATTGACATGAAAATACATGAATTATTCTAGCTGCTCAGAACTTTAACTTTTTTTTTACTTTAAAACTGCTAAGAAGTATTCGTAACACCAAAAGACAACAAACTTAAGGACAATACCTAATAATAAAAATAAATTTCACGAATTACGTTTCTACATGATCGGTGAAACTTTTCTTGATACAAAATAATCATATTTCAAAGCTGGTTTTCTATTATCGATTGTCTTTTATTTTTATTTAATTCTAAAGGAATAATTTAAAGAATCTGTATAAAAATACATTTCCATTTAAAATGTTATAGGATCCATCATTATTCATTGATATTACATAAAACTCAGTTGACTTGTATAGTGGGTGCCGGAAACATTTACATCACACACACACAATCACAACACACCAGAAACCACAGAGAACCAGAAACACACATTTTCCTTGGGGAAAACTTCTGTTGCCGCCGGAAATCGAACCCGATGCCCCCCTGTTTAGAAGGCAAATGCTCACCCAACTAAGCCATCAGGCAGTTGAGGACGAACTTATTTTTTCTAATATAGTGATTAAATTTAGACATAAAATAACACGAAAAAACCAATTAATTCTCATTTACAGCCCCATACTCAAAACATTATACACACCCATACGCAAATCACACACACAATCACAAATACAAATTGACAAATAGAACAAACCATGTACCTTATGAAGAAAACTGCTCCAGTCAGGAATCGAACGTGGAGTCTGCGGCTCTAGCTGGGCCGTCTACAACTGAAGATGATGATGGTAATAGCCAAACTATTACCATCATCATCTTCAGTTGTAGAGACTAGTAGAGACACAGATTCAACTGTTTTTGATCTGTGCACCGAACTATAGATATTCAAATCATATCATTACTTTTTCCAATTCCACTCTTAAAGGAAAACAACAATCCAATATTATAATTGTTGTTAACGTTCGTAAGAACAACAGTAGGTATCTATTTCTACTACCATTGTTATTTGTTTTTTTACGTCCAACTGTACGTAGGCGGTTTCTTAATGGAATATATAACGATACTAATGGATTGGTGTCGTTATTTAAACAATTAAACTTCCTACACAAATATTATGTATAAATTCACTCTTAATTAGTCGTTCGCGCCTGTTCGCGCCGAACTGAGATCTCGCGCCTACATTTGCCTAATAGAGAAAATCTTTTGAGGTTAATTGCTTATAACTTTTTTTAAATGGTAATTGTTTGATTTCTGTATTTGTTGTTAAATTGCAGGATATACCGGATAATATACGTAAGTTTCAGCTTTAAATGTGAAGACGTTTTTGAGATAGACCCCGGGACAAAATAGGTCTAAAATCATTTGGTGGGCTTCTAAATCGTTATTTTTTAACATAGATTTTTCCTAAAACCAGTTTCGCGCTCTACTAGAAAAGTTATTTTCAACGATACCCCATAAAGGTTTATAAAAAATTTAATAATGTTGCTCTCTAGTTACATGGGTAGCCCCCGTATGGGAGCCACTTAATATTTTTATTTATATCATTTTAATTCTCATTTCTGGTTTTGGGCCGTAGTTTTACATATTCAATGAGAATTTGAAGCTATTTACTTGTACGGTTTAGACGCTAGATGCCTCTAACGGACGGACAAAGTGCCGAATCACCTAAGTTAACTTAGAGATCTCGTTCCGGCTGGTATCAGATCGCCATCGCCTCAGTTACATACGCATACATCACTCTCCGCTAGTAACTTTATTGATGCTCCGATTAATTAACTTATTAATTACATTTGATGAATTACAGTTGACAGTTAAAATAGGTTTCAAATGAATTTTTAAATTTGTTAATAAATATAGCTAGTCAGTTTGCCCTTTTACATTCACAGCCTCACACTAAAAACACTGGGCGCCGGAATCATTCAGATCACACATACAATCACACCCAGAACCAGAAGCACAATGTTTTCTTGGTGAGAAAAACAGTGATTCTCAGCAACCACAGATAATGCAATCATTAGTCACAGCCTTACATTAACTTCAAAGACTAGACCCAGAAAACCCAGACAAACTTATTGTCTAGACAAACTTAAGCTAGGTTTACAGGTAATAACTTGTAAATTACTACATATTACAATGTACGTGAATTTATTGAATCCTTGGGAGATATGTGAACATAAACATAAACAAAGTCACAACTCATATCTCCACACTTAGTTCGATGACATGTGTCGTGGATACCGGAAACATTCACATCACACACACAATCACAACCAGCACCAGAAAACTTATTCTCCTTGGAGAAAAAACTTGTGTTCGAATCGAACCCGATACATCTGCAAGAAGGCGAACAAGCATTCGCCTTCTTATCAGGTGTTTGGACTGCCCGTGGGCTTAGTTGGGTATGCCCCCACTTAGCCCACGGGCAGTCCAAACGGTGTTACAACTGGGGTTCGAAACGGGCACCCGCAGCTTAGAAGGGCATTACCAATTACGCCAGGGGCTAGTACTAACGCTTTTTGAAGTGAAATCTTCTTTAGCGGCGTTGTGCACTTTTTTGGGATGGGTAAAACTGTTAAGCTCACGTCAGGACACGTGACCTGATTGAAAATTCGTAAGACGAAGGAGAGGAAGTAATATCCCCCTCTCTTTCTACCGCGCGTCGAAAATGTTTTTAAGTTTCCACTTCTGCCGGCACTTCCGGAGTGCAACCCGTTGTTTTTTCTTATATTAAAGGAGGCTTATTCCTGATCATGAGATTATATTTGTTCACCCAAGCGAGCCCTAAGCGGGTCACCTAGTATTTAGTACAGCTTCGACACAGAGGGGTAAAATCAATTCAGATGTGGATGCAGTGACGCAGCCGACTGATCAATTATTTACTAGGTAGCGAGCATTGTGTGGGTACTCATACCTACCCTGTAGTTCACAATTCAAACTGTGTTAATTAATTGTTCAGTTCAGCGTTTTAAGCAGCTATCTCATCAGAAGGTTAAAAGAAAATAAATTCAAGAATATGCATTAATTAGAAATATTATCTCAAACAATATAATTTTTTAATTTATATCTATGTTTCTAAGGTGTATATCAGAGACTCGGATAACATTCAAATCATACCTTATTCGTGACGTTTACAATATTTTTCTACATTTATATAGTAATAATAATAATATTTATTTCCATATTTATACAGTCTATTACATGGATTTCTAACTTACACACTAGGCGGACCTGTGTTGTGGAAGGTAGCCTCTTTCGTTATACATGTTTACAGTTGGAAACAAATAGGAAATTATTGCAAGAACAATATTTACAGCTTACAACTTTCAAATAATTAAAAAAAAAGAAGTAGAATAAATTTGTGGAGCTGTGGTAGTAATAATAATTAATAATAATATGGGAAAGACGGTAATGCATGTATGCGTATATTTATAATAAGTTTGTAGACTTGAAGACTTCCAGACTTCAATATTTTTGTAGCACACATAGGTACATAAATTAATATGTATAGTTACGCCTCATTCCCATTGGGGTAGGCAGAGACCACATCTCTCCACGCTCAAATCAAATCAAATCAAATCAAAATCGTTTATTCACATGGGCCCCAAAGAGGCACTCATGAAAGTTAATGAATCTATTGCCAGATTCGGAAAATTACAGCCATCTCGAGAAGAACCTGGCAAGAAACTCGGCGGAGCATTTTTTTTTCATTCATTTTTTTTTTTAAACATTCCTTATTTCTAATACATAATTTTCTTAACCTAGGTGTTATTATGGTCGCTAGAAAGAGCCTGTGCAGTTTGCCTCCATGCATCCTTGTCATTAATATAGTCTGTAGTCTTATAATAAGCTTTCTTAATTAATGCCCGTTTTATTACAGATTTGAATATCACGCTGTATATCAAGGACCCTTATGCACCATACATTTTAACTTCTCAGCGCCAGGGGCGCGCGGCTCAGGCGCTTTGTATATCATGTCCCAAACTGAGCGTAAACTTGCCCCCAAAAGAAATAACTACAAAATAAATAACTTCTTACCATGTCACGTTCAAGCTCACCATAAACGTGCCGTATGAGGGACATCATGAGCCTGACGTCATTGGGTCCCTTTACAAATATTGGAAGACGAGTTTGGGTCTATCGTCACTGATTGAACTCCGTATTTGTCGCTACGCCATTTGGAATCACTTAAAGGTGGATTGAGGGACAATATTCGAAGGTACATGAGGAGGTGTGTAAATAATTATAGTGATGTAAGGGTACAATCGCAACCCTATTACTAAGCTGACGGCATCTGTCTATTTGTTAGTCCCATCTTTTAAAAGATAAATTTACAACCAGCGCAGTGGGCAGGTGTCTCGCCCTAGGCCCTCTGTGCCGCGCCGCCGTGGATTCCCGTGAGATTCTCGGTAGGAGCACAATTCTCATTTCCAAAAGACATTGATTCGTGTTTCTTCTAGACGGGAATGCATGTGTAACGAAATGTTTCTGGCACCCACAATACAAGTCTTTGAAGCTATGCAAGGGGCTGCATGTATAAATGCGCGTGTAGGAACTTACTTAAATTAATAAAAGATATATAGATGTGTGTATCAATTGATTGAAGCAGGTATTCATGGTTATGTTTAAGATCGTATATTTTAATACATATGAGAGTCCGAATCTTTTTGCGTTTTTAATTTCGAAATAACAATAGGTATTTTGAATAACCTCGAAGTTCCGACAGGGTTGCACCGGCCAGAGACAACCGTCGGTTGATTCAGTTTTCTCAATAATACCTAATTGCAGTTCGCGAAAGTAAAAAAATCTATACGAAAAACATGTTTTCTTCAACCTTTTATTTTTGGTCTATCATCCAAATGGTAACAAGCCTTTGAATTTAGTGTAGAGCTACAAATGTGAAAGTTGTTTTGATATATTCTTTCTCATAAACCTCGAAAGTTTTAAGGTTTTTTCACAAAGAGATTATTCTCCTGATTCTCGACACGTTTTAGACATTGTAAGGGTTTACTTATTTTCTTTTGAGTTTATTGTAAGATAACAAAGGTTCAGAAACGCTCAACAAAGGACTAAAACTCCTATATTTTGGCCCTCTTTTCATGTCGGTAATATTTAAATACCTAGAATGTACACAGACCTAAAACAAAACAAATACCGACAAATCTTCACTTCTTTAGGGACCCCTTTCAAGTCCGTAAAACATTTTCAATCTACTGTAGATGGAGCATTTCATGAGCGTTCACTGAGAATGCTCGGTACGTCGCGACGGTAGGGCGGAAATGAAGGGTCCAGAGCGGCACTTCCGGTCGCCATGTTGGGCGGGCGGTAATTTGAATACGTTTCGGTCACCTGGATTTTACGGTTTTGTTTTTAAATCCTGAATGGAAGTTAGCTTGGGTGTTGTTTAATCACCGGTACGATGTGACAACATTTGTATTATTTGTAGAAATTTTAATAAAGTATGTATTAATTATCGCATCGTGTGTAATTTGTATATATATATATATATATATATATATAGTCTAGACTAATAATTATTAAACCGATTGATAAGTAGCTTATAAAACAAATTTTCCTTCATAACAAAGTTTAACTTTAATAACAGTGTTGTTTTTTCGTGTGCGACCACCTGCCGTTCTCAACGGAAGACCAGCGCTGGTTTTTTAAACCAGCATTATGCTGAGCTGAGGACGGTTTGTGGTAAAAATGTAAAAAAAAAACTATTTGTATCCTTTTGTCAATTTAAATTTTTGCCACAAATAAATCTATGTCTACGTCTATGTGCATCAGCTAATGATTAGCGGATGCTTGCTTCTGATTAGCCGGTCCATGATTCTGATGGGCCGATGCGACAGTTGCCAGCGTCAGTTGCGGAACGATCAATCATTACTGAACTGCCCGTTGGCTTAGTTAGAGAGGTGTTCGCCTTATAGTTCAATTCCCGGCGGGAACACAAGAATTCTCCCCAAGGAATATTTGTGTTTCTGGTTCTGATTGAGATTGTGTGTGTGTTGTGAATGTTTCCGGCACTCACGATACGAGTCATCGAACTGAGTATGAAAGCGTTTGTTTTATGTTTATAACTACTGCTAGCTTTGGGTGTGAATACGTTTATTTATAAATAATTTCTAACTAATACACAACACAAAAAACCATTTACAATGCGTTAAACATAAATCTACTCATTGATCTGAGGGATTTAATCTCGCCGACGCTCGACAACTTTGTCATTCGATGGTATAATGGATTAAATTAATAAAAAATATCGATGAAAAAAGTCACGTAACTCTCCACATAGTCTCCAGTCGGCACGCTCCCTACCCGGCATTTTATCTACAGTATTCCAGACAGATGACGAAAGTTTTGACTCGCCAAAAGCGCACACCTGCTACCGCAACGAGCTTAGGCGCAATATTAAAAGTGCCTGGAAAAAGGTATATGAAAGCATCAAGTACAAGAAACATGTAAATTGGGTATCTAAAATGTAACTACAAGTAAAAAATATGTTCTCTCAAAAGAACAAAACCGTTTGAACTTGTTTAGTGTATTATAAATGTACTGTTTTATAAATTAAAGAACACATGAACCAAGTGTCTTAATAGGGACAATAAGCAAAGAGTTCATGGAAAAAATAATATTTTTATGTCTAAAAAATACTAATCAATCTATCAGTCTTTGTTTCAAGCAAGGATGTTGTAGCTAATGTAATGATAGGTTTGTCTCCTATCGCGATGGATACAAGTCAATTTAAAAAAAACATTTGTCATGAAAACGAAACAATAAACATGATATACAAAGCTGATCGGGCACGGGGCCGATCGGCGGCCGAGCGGCGGGCGTCCGTGCGTTGCCATGAAAATCGTGGGATGTTTCTCGAAACTTTAAGATAAACGTAACTCATCCATTTTTCTTTGTCCATTTTCGATTGATTCAGAGAAAGCCTGATTGATTGAAGGCGATTTCTCCGCAGTCTTTACACTATCAGATTTAATACCGTTTCTGATGTGTTGATTTTTTTATAAAACCCATTGTTTAAACTGTGCGTTGTCTTAGTTGCGTGCGCGTCCACCTTCTAAGCAGCATGTATCAGTCCGGAGCAAACACAAAGTTTCTCCGCGTGGAAAATTTTGGGATCTGGGTGTGATTGTGTGTGTGATGTGAATGTTTCAAAGGGACAAACATACATAAATACATAGGCTGATATGATTAGCATTGTATACGCAAAGGAGGGTTTGCGTCGCGCGATCGGGTAATTTGTAGTTAATAATTAAACGCAAGCAAAGCTTAAAAAAAACCGCTTTTTGATCAATCTAATCTGTTTCAAAATTTTGAAAGAAAATTCCGAAGATAAAGCGGTTAAGTCGGTTTTTTTAAGCTTTGCTTGCGTTTTCTTATGTACTGATCTTGATTAAATTTAAATGGGACCAAATATTGGAAAGCAACATCTTTCAAACAAAAAAAAATTCAAAATCGTTTCACGTGGAACAAAGTTATGACGAAAAAAACATAAAAAGAATACAGTTGATTTGAGTACCTCCTCCTTTTTTGTGAAGTCGGTAGAAAATGGAAACAAAACCGAAAATATTCAAGATCCGATTTCCATGATAGAGACTATCTAAAAAGGTTTGTATCGACCTCGGTGCGCAATTTAGACCCGCACTAATACATTTTTTAACTTTAAAAAATTATGACTACAAACAAAGATTTTTACACGCCGAAAAAACAGCTATGTATAAAATAGTTTTGACAAAAAATAAAAATACTTCGAAGAAAGAAAATAAGCTCCTTGGAAGCCTAGAAACAAGTCTTTTGATCATCTTGTATTTTATTTTTGAAAGAAATATAGGCCCTATTCCTTCTAGGTTGTTGGGTGCTTAGTGTTGCTTTTTGTATAGCAAAAATACTATTGAAGTAATTCTATTATTATTTGTACATTATTAAGTATCTATTTCGAAAAAGCTTGCGTAGAAAATGTAACAATAGGATATTAATTTAAACGCAAGCAAAGCTTTAAAAAAGCGGCTTTACCGCTTTATTTTCGGAAACCTTGATCAGATTAAATGAATTAAATACGCATCAGTATAATACGCAACTCAAAATCTACTGGTCAGATCTTGATCAAATTTAAATCGTACTACAAAGGAAAAACTTACTAGCTTTTAAATAAAAAAAAAACATTAAAATGTTATTGACAGAAGTTATGAGGAAACACAATTAAAAAGCTCGCTCTGCTCGCTCGGTCGATTACAGACGACAAATTAATTTGGAAATTTTTAGATAAATCATGCCTATCGAATCATACTACAATATTCGATAGTGCTAAGTTACATCACTATTATTAAAAAACAAATATATAAAATCGAATTAGGAACTTCTTCCTTTTTTTTGAAGTCGGCTAAAATACATGTATATGCAACGCACTACAACGACAGTGTTGCCAAAAAAGCGTATAACACTCTTCTGTTTAGGTAATAAAAATCAATTTTTATTTACCGCAAAGTTTCGGCCAAGTTGCATTGGCCATGGTCTCGAGAAGACTGAGTTTTTTTTGCGCGATTAAGTCCCGATATATTACTTAAACTATGTGTTCAAATAGCGAAAGTTTAAAAGTTACAAACACTCTACTGATAGCCCATTCTTGTAGCAGTGGAATGAATAAGTTTACTTATCATTCGTCGTTATTTATAAAAATTGATTTAGAGACATAGTGTCTTTATTTAAATAAATAGATGGTTATATTACTAAAAGCTGACTAGAAAAGAAGAGCCAAAATTTTGCCACTTCTTAGAGGCGCTTCTTAGGAGAGGCACTTCTTAGAGGCACTTCTTAGGAGAGGCCTATATCCAACAGTGACTGAGGTAGGCTGAGCATGATGAAGATACAATTAAAATAATCGTACCATTTATATTATTACCATAGAGCTAAATAAGTTAAAGTTGTGTATGTGATGTGAATATTTCTGATCCCCACGGCGCAAGTAATTGAATTAGTGAAGGGCTGTGAGTGTGAAATCATTTATGTTTTAGGTTCTCATATTTTACATGTAACAAAACATAGTATAACATTTTTTGGAAACGATAGCGAACCAGCGTTTAACTTGAAAGCACACAATAGAAAATAATTAAATTAATTTTATTGCATTCATTTTTTCATTTTTATTCATAGGTCTTTAATTAATAAATACTGTATTTTGCTCCGGGCTTGAGATTCATAGATAGATAGATAGATAATACTTTATTGATCCACTTTACAAGATGTGATAATACAAAGGTAACAAACAAGCTTATACGTAAATTATCACAACAGGCGGCCTTATCACTAATAGCGATCTCTACCAGGCAACCTTCGTAACTATTCTCGTATGTATTTTTTGGCGTAAATGTGTATATTATCAATGTTTCTGGTACGTAAACAAGTACCCGTGAGTAGTATAATAATATGTGATTATAATAAATATAACAAAATAATTATTGATCGAACGAAACAAGATCTTTAAGTTGACTTGGGTCGTTCAGCACTTTGTCCGTCCATCCGTCTGTCAAAGGCATCTAGCGTCTAAACCATATAAGCCAATGACTTCAAATTCTCATAGAATATCTATAATTATATAAATGAAAATATTAAGGGGGCTAATACATGTAAGTGGGGAACAAAATATATTTTATTTTTTAATTTACCCTCGTTGAAAAGGGCTTGATAAGAAGAGCACGAAACCGGTTTAAAAAAAAATAATGTTAGAAAATAACGATTTGGTAGGCCACGAAAGTCACTGTTTTTAGACCTATTTTGTCCCGAGGTCTATTTCAAAAACGGCTTCACACTGAACGCTGAAACTTACGTTTAATATCCATTATATTCTGTACTTGAACAACAAATACAGAAATCAAACAATTATTATATAGAAAAAAAGTTATAAGCAAGTAACCTCAAAGGTTTTTCTCTATGAAGCAAAATGTAGGCGGGCCATCTCAGTTATATATAGTTACTAGTTATATATAGTTATTAGTACATTTTACCAGTGTTAAAGGTTTTATATGGCTCTGCTATTATACGATATAGTAGACCAAGTTTACCCATATCCACCGTATATACTCACCCGGATATTCCAGTACATTTGTTTTTATAGGGGTTTCAATATATTATTATGTGGACTTGGGCTATAGTTTGCTCAGTTGTAGTCTTCTAGTAAACACTTATCCATAAGTTGTAATATTACAACCCTACATCTAACAAAATAATCATCTTTAAACCTTACAGCTGCTGTAAATCTCCAGCCTACGTTCCTCCATTTGCATTTCACCGAGTCAGCTTCAATATCTACTTAGAATGGTTTACTTTCTTGAAGGGATATTGTATATCAGCAGTACACATTTATCTAGGTATAGTATGGATACTAATTCCTACGTTACAGTGTGTGAGCATTAATATATTATTATGCTTTTAATTTTTATTTAACACCATCGTCTATTCTATCTCATATTACAGTCCACCCAAAGGTGGTCTGGAAGGGATTGCTTTAAGCGATAGTACTGAACATCGTACTACCACAATGAATTTTATATTTTATTTATCATAGTTTTTTATTTGTCGATATATAAACAATGAAACGTTTTATATTGTTTTAGTTTGGATTTTGTCACTGAATAGCATCTAAATATTTAAATATTGATATTAAGATACTAAATAGTGGTATATGAGTCTTTCGTATATACGATAGCTTTGTTGTACTATGTTGTGTGTGCAGACAAAGGCATGCAATAACACAATGACATGCCATTTTTTTATATCTGCTGGAATTTGACCACTGTATTGTAAAATGATATGCCTATACTTAATGGCACTAAATGATAGCCGTAACATCATTTTAAGATATTATAGATTCATCCAAAATAAATAATGTTTAATTTAATTTTATTTTATTTTATAGCCAGATTTTGCTTTCTACTTATTCGAAATTCGAAGTCTCAAATGACCAGATATATGTTTCTTACCAATAAGTGAAATACAGATCGCTTTAGTCCAAGGCAAAAAAAGCGTAAAAGCGAAAACTGATACGGATGTTGTTATGTGCAATAGAATTCAAAATATTACTTATTAAAAATCACTTCCTCATCTTTTTATTACCGAGATTATTGCTCTACATTTAATTGCCGAATTTATTAATATTACTGAGTTAATTAGTAGAGTAAAACCCGTGATACACACAACAATAATTCACTCAATAGCTTGCGAGATACTGGTACTATGCCAAGTCTATACAAAATGTCTTATAGACAATGTCTCATAGACAATGTCTTGTGGACAATGACTCATAGACAATGTCTTATAGACAATGTCTCATAGACAATGTCTTATATACAACATCTCATAGAAACTAATACTAGATAGTGTCTAAGAGGCAATGTTTCATAGACAATATCTAACCATATAATATCTATCTACATTTCGGAGAGTGTGCCACGGAATTGCATGATTTGATGCCCCCATCCCCCTTTAACCATCGGACAACCAGACAATCAGCCACGCGACATCGGTTTATGGTAGATATTCCAAGGGTACGTACGAAGCGTTTTGCTTCCACATTTATTATACGTACTGCTAAGGAATGGAATTCTTTGCCCGAGTCTGTGTTTCCCGTTAAGTACAATCTAGGAGTCTTTAAATCTCGAGTGAACCGGTATCTTCTAGGCGAGCATGCTCTATCTTCGACCACATCGTCACTTTCCATCGGGTGAGATAGTGGTCAAATGTTTGCCTATCGAGAATTAAAAAAAAGGCAATGTCTTAAAAGACATTGGCGAGTAAGCTACAAGCATGCAAATCATTTTGACATAAAATGCCTGAAGCAGGCATTCCGGACTGCTAACTACAAGTATGTAGTACACTTACAGGCTGGTGTATCACGACCTTAATGATAGATATATATTGGCATCTGTATTGTCCGAGAACCCCGAACTAACCACTAAGAAGATCATCTGCTTTGATTATTACTCGCCCAAGTTGCGCACTCAGCCTATCGTTTCTACTTGGACTAATGATCAAAGGGAAGCTAGAGCTGTGGTAATAGGTAGCTAAGCGAGATAACATTGTTATAAGCATATAATTCAAACCGCTGGACGAGGTTGCTATCGAAATATCTTTCATCATTGTAATACAAACTAGTGGCTCTGTGAACTGAACACCCCGTGAATGTTTCGAAATGTCTGAAATATGTATTTTTTATTAGCTCCGCCGTTTTGAAAAATATCCTAAAACTGAATCGAATAATTAAATCTATATATTTATCGATCCTCCTCACAAAATTTCACGATAATCTGTTTAGAAATGCGACCTGTAGAGGAGGACATCAAAAAATCCGGACATCCAGACATACAAAAGCAATTTTGCTCAAGCTGAAACGCAGGCGCTTCGCTCAATAGTCAAGAAATTAATGACAAAAAATCGTCTGAACAAAAGCTACATTGTTGCCATAAAAATGTTTTAAGTGTAATAAAATATTATAACCCAAAAAAGCTTAGATCAGCATACACTAATCTAACTTGAATACACACAAAATAAACACATGCACACTTACATCACCACACTAAGTTTAAAGACTTGTATTGTGACTGCAAGAAACATTTATTATCACACCCAGATCCAGACACACAAATGTATCATGGGAATAAAACTTATGTTTCCACCGAGAATTGAACCCTTTACCCGCTTCTTAAAAGGCAATCACGCATTCAACTAAGCCAATGGGCAGTTCGAAATGTCCCATGGAAAGGTAAAGTGTGCTCCTTTTGATGCGACACAAGGGTGGATAATGTGTTTATCAGCTTATAAATGTATGTTTGTTCTTTTTTAGTGTTCTAGAGATAGGTCTCTAGATTTTGATATTTTTCACCGTCAATCGATTTGTATGTATTTTTTTAGTGTTACTAAAGACATTATTGTTGAAAAAAGCTACTATACAGTTGACGAGTACCTTAACGATAAAAACATTATTATTCCACACTATTAATTAATCCAATTTATTAATCGTTATTATTGTCTACTAAAAGTAAAAATTAACTCATATTCATATTATTATTTATTCTGATGATTTCTGACTATTTTATAAATTTTGTTCCTGTACAAAAAATATTTTAATATATACTTTCATAAAAATAATAAGACGTCCTCCTCTGCTCTAATATTGTTGTGCCCGACAGGGTCTCTAATGAACTGTAAACTTTTAAAACCATGTACTGACTATTAGAGATTGCAATAAACATTTGAATTTGAATTTGAATTTGACATGACAGTAATTAAAACCAAACGCCATAATATGAAAAATGAAAGTCGACACTCGTTAGTGCTAGATAGGCATCTACTTGGCGACTATCTCACTTAATGTAAAGTGACGATGCGACTGGATATGTAACGTGCTTGCCTAGAAGATACTTATTCACTCGTGATTTGATTCCTGCCGGGAATCGAACCCAGGACGCACGGCCCACTGCGCCAATTGGATTGTAAAACTTTAGCAATTAATACATCTCATAAAACAAATTACCCATACAGTTAAATAATAGCTAATTCTACTCGCAGCGTATTTGTCGCATTATCAACATCTGCTATTCGACATTCGAAAGTTTAATACATTTATCATTTAAACCTAGTAATTAAATGAAACTTCTTTGAGATCCTGATAGCAGCTGTTACAATGACGTTCAAAGCCACAATGAAATAGAGGTGGTAATTCAACAAAAAACCTGAATCTTTGAAATACATTTTAAGGTTTATTAAGGTTAATTAAGGTATAACTTGTCGTTCGCGCCAAACTGAGATCTCGCGCCTACATTTTGCCCCATAGAGAAAAACATTTGAGGCTAATAGCTAACAAATTTTTTTCTATATAATAATTGTTTGATTTTTGTATTTGTTGTTCAAGTACAGGATAGAGATATTGTACGTAAGTTTCTGCGTTCAGTTTGAAGCCGTTTTTGAGATAGACCCCGTGACAAAATTGGTCTAAAAGCAGTGACTTTGGTGGCCTACCAAATCGTTATTTTCTAACATAGTTTTTTTTTTACTGGTTTCGTACTCTACTTATCAAGGCCTTTTCAACGATACACAAGGGTAAATAAAAAAATAAAAAAATATTTTGCTCCCCACTTACATGTATCCCTTAATATTTTCATTTATATAATTTTAACTAATATTTCTGGCATAAGGCCGTAGTTTTAGATAGTCTATGAGAATTTGAAGTCATTCGCTTTAATGGTTCAGTTAGACGCTAGATGCCTCATATAATATTTTTAACATATTTTTTTTTTAAAACCGATTATGTACTTTATACTTGTCAAGCCCTTTTCAACGATACCCCACAAGGATAGATTAAAAAAAAATATTTTGCTCTCCATTTAATATAAACCCTTTCACACTTAAAGGGTTAATATTCCTTGTTAGAAATTGGCACGAAAAACAAACCTGAAAGCTGGCAGCGAAATTGGGGTCCAAGCGAGCTATAGACATATTTTTATTATAATTCCAACTACACAAAAACACTAGAAACCAGAAACATGACAAAATATCGGTATTTGTTTTCCTAAACAATCTCCGCCTTAGTTGTTCTTGTAATTATTTTACCTGTCTAAAGGTAACAATAGAATCAAAACCAGGTATTATTCTCATTTTCACAATAAACTTGTCGTCTATTGAATACGATTCTCCGGACCAATGAGTTTGACTGAGGCTATTTAGGACCCTTACGGATGAGCTCGTTTTGGGTCGGGTCTATTATTACTAAGATTATTATTATACCTGTTATTCGTATCATAACCCTTTTAGAGGGTCACCTAAAATGGTATACTTTGTAGATACGATGACAACATGTTATTATGACTTTTTGTCACATATTTGGCTGATCGTTTAGACAAGTTAAAGCTCCGTTGCTCTACATGTGGTGACGTTAGATTTAGTAAACATAAATCTTTTATCTGCTCACCGTATGCGTACCTCGTATGTCAAATATAAAAGATAACTAAAATATAATAGAAACAGAGTACATGTCAAGACGAATCTAACGAGCTCAAACTCAATGGAGTTGCGTCATTTTTCTGGTTGCGTCATTTTAATACATACGAATTTCACATGTCCACCTTCCAGCTCCATCATTCGATGAGCTACGAGTTTTAATAATATCGCATTGTTATTAAATTTACTTAGGCATGAAAAATTGCAGCTCAATTCATAACCGAAAAGTGGGTCGAATTTTATTTGAGAATACAAGGATAGGTGAAACTAAATAAAACGTTTCATTCTCACGCTGCTTTTAGGTCCAACGACTTAGCTGGAGTGGTTTCGCTGTACCTTTATAAAGCTCCCACGGATATTTACTTTATAGGAAGACACATGTACGTGGGCCCCATCCAAAGATTTACTTAATATGCTTGATCATTGTGGTAATTAATACATTAATAAAAGTATTTTATTTAATACAAATTTAGATGAAAAAAATTTAATGTTTAATAGAGTTTACGTCACTACGCATCTCAGAAAAAAACGTTAAGAACCGCAATTCTATTGGTAAGAATTATCACACCCTTGACTCTCAAATGTTATTGCTGACTATAACATCAAACCTCCTGTTCTCTAAATAATGCATTGATACTTTCGGTTATATCTCGACCATTCCGATGAATTCAGGATTTGGGTTTTAGGGTCTATAAATCTGCCGGGGTCTTCGAAAACTTTGTTTTAAGCCCATCTGTTTTAGAAGCCGAAGCTTTGATAAATATTTAAACAATTTCGTCAGGTTCGGGTTGTACCATAACCTTTCGTCTGTAGGTGCTTGGAATTGATTTTAAGCGCTGTATGTATGTTGGCAAAAAGTTTTTTTTTTGTGTTAGACATGCTTAGTTTTGAATGATGTAAAGTGTTTTTGTGATTGCGAATAAAGTATGCTAGGCTGAAAATAATAAAATATTTTTTACGTGAGTTTTTTTCCGTGAACGGTATAACTTTTGAGTCTTCAATAAAAACTAAAATTATCAATATCATCACTGTTTATCAGATGATATAGTGGTCTAATGCTTTTCTATCGCATAAATAATTTATACGCAAACAAAGCTTAAAGAAACTGACTTCGCCGCTTTGTCTTTGGAACCGTTGAACGGATTAAATACGCATTATTGAGGACAATTAAAAAACGCTGGTGAAATATAAATATGGGAAGCACCGTCTATCAAATAAAAAATATTCATCAAAATCGGTTCATTTAGAAAAAGTTACGAGGTAACACATAAAATAATCCTGCGACTTTTTTGAAGTCTGTTAATTAAGTAACTTTTGATTCTTGGCGAAAGATATTTGTAGTACAAAATATTTTGCCAAGCATTTGTAATTGAACGACGACTGTATAATGACAGAACGATAGCTTATAGATACGCAGGTGAGCACGTAGAAAAATGCTCAGGCACTACATATATATCATCACGGAGAGTTACTTTCACCGGAAACTCAATTTCGTGGAATTGCAACCTATCCGATCGCAGCCAACCATTGAGCTATCTAACCAAATGTAGCTATAAATCTTAATACTCGAAGCTCTATCTTTACTAGCGACTATCTTTTTAGTAGCTTTACCTGCTTTGCAATTCTACGTAAGTATTGACTAAATTATTACCTCCTTTATGTTTATGTTTGCCTAGTACTTTACTAAATCCAAGTTACGTATTCCTGTCCATGCGAAAAAATATTTTTGTTGCATATACTTTTTTCATGAATTAATATTTATTCTACTTGAATCTAAATCATTCTTGAATCCACTTGGACACACACAAAATGTCATCAAAATCGTTCCAACCGTTTAGGAGGAGTTCAGTCACATACACGCGTACAGAGGAATGATATATTACATAAAGACTATCGCAATATGCATTAGATACCTATTGTTACTCGTCATCACATCAATAAGATAATTTGTGCTATTTATATAATACCATACTAAATGCTTCTGAATGTTTGTTACTATGTAACGGGCATTAATTAAGAAAGCTTATTATAAGACTACAGACTATATTAATGACAAGGATGCATGGAGGCAAACTGCACAGGCTCTTTCTAGCGACCATAATAACACCTAGGTTAAGAAAATTATGTATTAGAAATAAGAAATGTTTTAAAAAAAAAAATTGAATGAAAAAAAATGCACCGCCGAGTTTCTTGCCAGGTTCTTCTCGAGATGGCTGTAATTTTCCGAATCTGGCAATAGATTCATTAACTTTCATGAGTGCCTCTTTGGGGCCCATGTGAATAAACGATTTTGATTTGATTTGATTTGATTTGTTCTGAATAAATTCTGATAACTAACAGAGCAAGATTGTGTGCCTAACAAAATACATAACTCACAAACATTATACCGTTCCTTTTTCACACAACTTTTTGTATGGAATTCTAATATATCTGAAGGCCTTCGAGTATTATTTATACTGTCCATATGCTGCCTTTCGGTTAGGAGAGCTCGACTTTGGTAACATATTATCAAGTCGGGATTCTTTTCATAACCTGGAATACCATAATATCTTTACGGAATATAAGTTTTTAAGCTACCACTATAAATGTTTGTGTCAATAACGGGATATTCTCCATGTATTTCGGGTGCAAACAAACAACCGAAATACTTAGTAAATATTCTGTTATTGACAGAAACATCTTTAGGGAGTATTTATTTATCTCTGTTCCCTGAGCGGTATAATATAGAAGTCTTTAAGTCAAGAGTGAATATGTGTCTTCAAATCAGGGCAGATATTAGTCAGATGCTGCAATATTAAGTACACAGTAGAATTATAAATCACACACATTTGTAAAGACAAGATTTTATTGCAACATGGGCATAGGATAATATAATTTGTTTACAAGTTACTTCACACCGGGACAGCTTCTTAATTTATATCAAGGTTAAATTCGATCGTGTATTATATGGAGTACATATGGTGTTCTGCGGCCACCTCTGAAATATCGAGCATAAATAAACTCTATCCACTCAACTCAACTCTATCTTGACGACCCAGTTGCCGCAGTGGACATGTGTCCGTCCTCTGCACCGTGGGTCCTAGGTTTGATTCCTGGCAGGAGCACAAATTCCTTCGCAAGGGATATTTGTGCTTCTGGTTCTGGGTGTAATGTGTGTGTGTGATGTGCATGTTTCCGGCACCCACGATATAAGTCTTTGTACTTAGTGTGGGGCTGTGAGTGTGAATGCGTTTGTTTGTTTGTTTGTTTTGTCTATTTAAAACTAATAAGTAATAAAAAATAAACAATTAACAAAGTTAGAAAATTAAGAACAGAAAAATATCACATGAGGTTTAAACGGGGTTCAGCGTAAAATATGCAAAGAAAATACTTTACATAAATATATACATAACATAACATAAACACTTTCACACTCACAGCCCCACCTAAGTTCGATGACTTGTGTGGTGGGTGCCGGAAACATTCACATCACACACAATCACAACCAGAAACACAAACTTTCCTTAGGGAGAAAACTTGTGTTCCCGCCGGGAATAGAACCGAATACCTCTGCTTAGAAAGCGAACGCTCACCCAACTAAGCCAACAGGCAGTTCACATTAACATATTCATTAACACGCCTGTTAGTGTCAACCATAATTACTTGCTGTATCTTAAGCCTGTAACTGTCATCGCGTGGGCGGGAAATAGTTGAACCGGAAAATGTATATTGACACATGTCCGTTGATAAATGTAGTTTATATATCAACGAGACGGGTGTTCTTGTCGCGTTTCTATTTTCAAACACTTTGAACAGTCTTGTTATAGATACAACTAAAGTGCGTGAAATTTCGCACATAGTTTGATTTTTAGCTAGGTATATATTTAATTTTCAATCGATTTCATAAAAGGAGGTACTCATTTCGACTGTATATATATATTTTTTGTGTGTATGTTACGCGATATCTCCGCCAATTATGGATCGATTTTGATGGTTTTTTTTTGTTTGGTAGAGTATATTTCAGAGGTGGTCCCATAAACATTTTATTATAATCGGTTGAGGCAAAACCGAAATATAAGCAATGAAGTCAGTGTTTTTAAGCTTTGCCTGCGTTTTAATTATTCTATCCAGTGTTTGCCCACTATCTCATCAGTAAGTAAGTGATCATGTGCAAAAGGAGCTAAACACGCTAGGATTAAAATGACTGGTTCACAAGTTTAGTGGATAATTTTCAGTGATTTTGGCTTATTGGAGAGTCTCAGGATTTGGTTACGACGCCGCCGTGGTTATGCAGATCGATTGCCGATCCAGTCACGTTTTCAAATCTTACTCTCGCATTTTCATTATCAGACTATGCATTTCTTAGTGCTTGCCTAGATTTATATGCTACCGATCAATCGTACCTAATTCAGTTATAGTTTACTATCCTCAGTAAGAAAATATAAAGATAAAAATCTTTTTATTTCACCGAAATATACACTATAAAATCACTGCCCGTTGGCTTGGTTGGGTGATCGTTCGCCTTCTAAGCAGATAGATGTATCTGGTTCAAATCCCGGAGGGTACACAAGTGTTTTCCCTACGAAAAAAATGTTTCTGGTTGTGATTGTGTGAGTGTGATGTGATTGTTTCTGGCACCCACGACACATGACATCAAACTTAGGGTGGGGCTATAAGTGTGAAAGCGTTTTTATCTTCTTCTTTCTTATATATAAAAATAAATTGCTGTTCGTTAGTCTCGCTAAAACTCGAGAATGGCTGGACCGATTTGGCTAATTTTGATCTTGAAATATTTGTGGAAGTTCAGGGAAGGTTTAAAAGGTGAGAAAATATAAAGAAATTGCAATAAAATTAGTAAAAAGTAGTATTTTATTCTCCCATACAAACTGTTCGTACTTGTCAAACAGGAGATGTTTCTGAATATTTGACCACAGACAATTGGCGGTATGAAGTTCACCGGGTCAACTAGTGTTAAATAAAATTATAAGAAAAAATTATGAAAGAAAATAGACCGTTTCAGTCTGCTCAACAGATAAGCTTAGTCGGAATCAGACATGCAGCTAATTTTGAGAGCCATTTTTAAACTAAGTTCAGCGTTTGTACAAACCATAACCTGATCATCACTAACCAATGTTAAAATAATTAGCATACACCTCACAATAACTCACAAATAATGCTCCTGAAACAAAGCATTACATCTGCGGAGTTTCGTACGCCAGGGCCAAGGGGATTTCAGCATCAGTAGACATTGTTCTACGCGCGCTCTACGCACGTAGCGATGCTACGTAGAAGTTACGCGTAGGCTTTCTAGGGACGTTTTAAACAGAATAAATTTTACACATAACAAAATCTTTTTTTTTTAATTTTATTTGCTAGAAACTCGTAGAATTACTTTTTTCTCGTCTTGTTATAAAGTTTATTATTTCTTCTTCACGGTAAATTATTTCTGGTTCACAATTTATAAACGGACTTTCTCAACGCGCACGTAGCTTTACTACGTACATTTTATGTCGTTTTCAAAGCGGGGTTTGTAAATACAACTGAACTGTTTCCGAGCCCTGAAGGTATTATTGTTTAGTTTGACTTCCGATTCATCTTGACTTTGAGCAGTAGGGTGATATTTTTTGTTATTTTAGTTCAAAGCCAGCTTTTGTTTTAAAAGCCAAACAATAACATTCTACTGCTGTTTTCTAAAGAAATCGTTAATGAATTAAAAATAATAATGTAAGTGACAAAATGCTTGTGGTTGAATGTTTAAAATAAAGACGTGTATAATTGTGGGAAATAAAATTATAAGAAAAGTTATTGTCGACAACGTACCTACTGCCAAAATAAAATGAAGAAAATGCAAAATTAAAAAAATACCCCTGATGATCTATCTGGATACCGACTTCACCGATTTTCATTAAACATAACTAAGAATATTTTCGATTAAGTCTACTTACAAACAAATCCTAGAAATTCTTCTCATAAATGCTAGAGACAAACACACATATAGACCTGATAAACTTATTATACTCCTTTTTTTGCGTCTGGGGTTAAAAATGCAAAAAAAAAATCGGAGCTATATAGATTAAATAACCGTGTATACAATTACTGTTCAATGGCACATCACGCAAGGCGGTTTTTTTTCTCGATAGGCAACTATTTCTACAACAAATTCTAAACAGATTTACTCTTGACTTGAAGACTCGTTACTCATATCCGAACACCTGAGGGTAAGCGACGATGCGGATAAACTGTGAATGTATTTTTTTCTGATGGTTTGCCTTTTCTAGCAAACAAACAACATATATAAAATTACACCAAGGACCAAACGGTGTTTTTGAAAGGTAGTTTATTTATAGACCCAACTATCCTCGACCAAATCATTACTAACAATAATCAAAAAACGTTAAGAGGCCGGGGTGGCTTTGAACGAGTCTATAGGCTGTCTCTGTTTAACTTGCAAACTGTGCCCATGCTTGATGCGATAGCACTACCGAACGAACAATTATAATAGGTGCCGTAATACCAAAAAATATGAATGAAAATGTAATGTTTAGCCATTGTTTTTTGTATTAATAGTACCTTGAAATGATAGTCTATGTTCCTGTTGTAATGACAAAAGAAATGTGTTCGTTTTTAATACAAAACGAATAAGTTAAAGATGCGACATTTACGTCGTAATAAAGTGTGAAAATCAATTGGTTTATATTTCGTTTTAGGTAATTATTTTGGTATAAAAACTATCCAGGAACCTAGATTAATACGTTTTTTATCTGAATAACAGCACAGTATGGTGGTTATATGCTTGAATTATAAATCATTTCGGTATTACGATTGTATGGGCAAATCAACCACTACCCGGCGCCTTAACGTATACGGTATAAAACGAACAATGTGAATAAAATTTACTGTCGGTCGTTTTAATCAAATTTCCATGGCGTCGCCGGCATGTTGTCAGATACATATCCGTCCAATATTGTTTAGCAAGAGACAAGGGTTTCTAGCGACGCATCTGTTCCACCTCAGGAAATGTAGGTTGAACTGCAAACTGTAGCGGACTGCTGCCAGCGTACAATCATATAATATATGCGTCTATCATAATCATTCAACTAACATTATACATGCGAAAGTTTGTGTGTACGTGTAAAAGTGTGTAAGTTTGTAAGTGTGTAAGTATGTTAGTTCCCTCTTCACGTTTTAACGGCTGAACGGATTTGGATGAAATTTAGAATGTACATAACTTATACCTACGATTAATACATAGGCTACTTTTTAACTTTATAATAGCGAGCGAAGCCGCGGGGCACGGCTAGTATGTACATATACCATCTATATACAAATGCATTTACACTCACAGCCCCACAATAAGTTTAAAGACTTGTATCGACTTGTATCGTAAACCAAATCACACACACATTACACCCAGAACCAGAAACACAAATATCCCTTGGAAAGGAATTTTCTGATTGAACGTGTGATGAGAATGTTTCCGGCTACCGCGGCACAATTCGTTGAACTTAGAGATGGGGTTGTGGGTGTGAAAGCGTTTATCCTATATTATGCTATATGTACTTCGATAACCACTGATAAAATACACTAGTAGTCACCAATATTACTACCCTCAAAAGTAAGTATTTTGGCAGCTATTAATGATAACCAGTTATTCTAGGCCTATCGAGTTTACCACCATTGATCACATCATCTTTTACCAGCAGTCCAGATCCCTTCGGCCGTCTACGAAACCGTAGTTTAGTAACTGGTTTCGGTGGAGGAATTATTCTTCCTTGTACGTAACTAGTTTCGATGGAAGAGCTTTTCTTCTTCTTACGAAACCACGGTTACGTACAAGGAATTTTTTCAATACTATAAAAGTTTGCTAGTTACGTACAAGGAAGAATAATTCCTCCATCGAAACTAGTGGTGTAAGTCAAATTACAGTATGAAACCTCTTTGATTTGTTATGCAAACTCTTTATGATACTCAAATGTCAGACCGAAAATATAAACAAAGAATAAAAATCACTACTTGCTAATAAAATGTACGCATTTATGAAATATCTATTTAATACCGATGACGACTCAGTTGGCGCAGTGGACAAATCTCTGCCTTCGCGCAATGAGTTCTGGTTTGGATACCAGCAAGAGCTAATTTTCCATCCCAAAGGACATATTTTGTTATTCTAGTTTTCTAATGTGATTGTGTGTGTCATGTAAATGCTCCAGCACACAAGATACAAGTCTTTGAACTTTAGGGTCTGTGAATTTGAATGCGATATTTTTTGAAGTTAAACTTCTTATAGGAGAGGAGGGATTTGAAATTCTGATTCGCAACCTTTTTGTGTGACGAAATGTGGTAGGGGTAAATACTGTGATGAATAATTAAAATAATTCCCTATAATACAAAAGTTTCACTTGTTGTTAAATGAATTTATTATGAATAAGCTATGAATGAATAAGTTTTGAATAAGCTTTTTATGAACGACGTCCTATTATTTTCAATCCAAAGGTTGTCTAGAAGAGATCGCTTTCAGCGATAAGGCCGCCTATTGTTACACTTTTCTAAAACTGTACTGTTAAAATTTTACTATTTGTGTTATTTATTTATTAAGGTGTTCAATAAAGAGTATATCTATCTATCTATCTATCTAAATAATATTGAGTCACAATATCATGTTCTGAATTTATATTGTGTTCGACATTGAAATGAAAGAGCACCTTACATTGAAATATATCCCCAACGCTTCCTGCACCACAGTTCAAAGGCCGGCGCACCGCGCATCACCCTTTGATGTCTACACAAAAGCTTTAGCGTTATATTCTTCAGCCTTTTGCCAGTACTAGTAAGTGCCAGTAGGTAAGACTGTTTCTGACCTACACTAACGAAATTATGTAGCGACATACACGGCTCAAATAATAACGACCAACGTTCTAAATTGGTTCTTAACAATCACAGAACAAATTCTCACCTCGAAACCTTTGAACACAGGTAAATATTACTTTACTACTACGATGGTTCGTTGACCCCAAAGTGGATCTTTGTCTCCGACAACAAATGACATTACTGTACCCTGAACTGCGCTGCCGAGTCCCAGTCAGACACCTTTAGCTCGCGCAGATCTTTTTAATATATACATACTGAAATAAAAATTAAACATACTTAAGGAATACATACTTAAATCTTTTAGGAAGCGTTCTTATTAAAATTATGATTAAAGTAGACTAGTATAATAGTAGAAATATATATTTATGTTTCTACTATGCTGATATCACCTACCGATCAATAATTTTTCTGCTACTAAACGTAACTAGCCTTGGCAAAACGAGTAAACAGTTACGGCATTTGCTAGTATGTAAATAAATACAACTGGTGATCCAAAATGTTATCCTTGAGAGCCTGCGTATTCCAGGTCTAGTGTGTTTACCAGCTTCGATCACATCGTCACTTACCATCGGGTGAGATAGTGGTCAAAAACCAGCCTGACAAAAAAAAAATGTTTTTTTTACTAACGCTTTCACACTCACAGCCCCTCACTAAGTTCGATGATTTGTGTCGTGAGTGCCGGAAACATTCACCACACAATCACAACCAAAACCAGAAACAAAAATTTTCCTTAGGGAGAAAACTTGTGTTCCCGCCGGGAATCGAACCCGATAACCCCTGCTTAGAAGGCAAACAATCGCTTTTAGTTTTATATAACTTATATTTGCATGTAAAATGAAATAATAATATTTCTTATTACAAGCTTTTATTTAGTATTGCCTGTCCCGTTATCTGACGGTCTGTAATCAAAACTTGCAAGAAAATTAGCCCCTTTCCGATGTCCGATTGGATTCAATTTTGGTGTATTTATGTTTTTGCGGTGACAATGAAATGATATAATACCATGGTACTAGATGGTCTGATGGTGGAGATGAAAGATGGCCATAGGAACGTCTAAACTAAACAAGATAAACCCATCAAGTTTCGACTCGTTTGATTCGTGTTGAAAAGTTCTCTGGTTATATAACTTTTAAGTCCGTTTTTTATTTACAACTGATAAACGCTTGATATTAAAAAGCTTTTTAAAATATTATTCGTTTTAAGTATACTCGTCAAGGTTTGGTTTATCTGCGAGTTTATTTACGAATAATTTGGTGTTACACATGGCAAATCATATGTAAACCAAGCTGTTATTGGTTAACTTGGCACGCACGTGGCTAGACTAGATTGGAAACAGCAAACTCAATAAACATGTAAAATCATGTTACAGAGAAAATAAACACAATGCAACGTGCACGTGTTTGAATATATGGAGAAACAGAGGTGTTGGGTTTCGTTGGAGTTATGGACCCGGAAATACAGCTTGGCTCCCAGAACTATAAATGGTTATATACGCTATAATATCTGTATAAATTTAAACATACTAGTAGCTCTGTGAGCTTGGTTCAAATATTTACGTCTGATTTTTACGTTTTCGACCCCATATAATTGCCATTTTGAATATTTTCGAAAAATTTTATAAGTAATTTAAACGCAAGCAAAGCTTAAAATACCGACTTCAGCGCTTGTATTTTGGTTTTGGCTAGATCGATTTCGATAAAATTTATATGGGACCACCTCTGAAGTATAATCTACCAAACAAAAAAAAACATCTAAATCGGTTCATAATTGGCGGAATAATCACGTAACGTACATAAAAAAAACATATAAACGAATTAAAAAACCTCCTTTTTTTTAAAGTCGGTGGAAAAATCAATTACTGTAATTATCGAAATTGCTCACAAAATTTCGCGAGAATCGGTTAAGAAATGCGAACTATAGAGGAGAACAACCGGAAATCCGCCGGACAAACGAAAGCAATTTTGTCCAAGCTGAAACGGAGACGCCGAGCGAGCGCGAAGTACTAGCAGCTTCACGCTCGCTCAGTCAATAAGCCTATAGGTATTCTACTGTTTACATTTTGGAGAGTGTGCACACAAATTACACGAGTTAATTCTCCCATAACCGTTTTAACATCTAACAACAAGACAAACATTCATACGTTATCCATATATGGTTGCCATACCTCCAGTTCGCTCGAAGTGTTTGTTTAACTTCCTTACTGCGAAGGAGTGGCACTCATTGCCCGCGTCTTTGTTCCCCGAACGGTATAACCTAGGAATCATCAAATCAAAAGTAAATAGGTATCTTCTAGGCAAGCATGCTACATCTTTGCGTTTCTTTAGCTGAGATAATGATCAAATGCTAGAGTATAAAAAAATCTGGTACTGTGTGCCTGTGTGATATGAATGTTTCTACCCCCCACGACAAGAATCTTAGAACTGAGTGTGTAGTTTAAAAATCTAAAAAATACTCACAAATAAGAATGTAATATGTATATTAAATGAGTGAATATTTGTTTGCTCATATTTCATGCGCTGCGATACCGTTAACACCTTATATTTAACATGTAACTTTAGATGTTGGAAACAAACAAACACTGACATACTAGATACTACATAATAATAAAAACTAGAGAGGTGTCAAGGGACACCCGGATGGAACGAAGTTCAATTTCCGTCTAGCCCCCTTTCGCAACGCGCGATTAGGAACTTTCGTTCCAAAATTAAAAGAAACATGCAAAAACCAACATCACGCGGTGTTCCCAGGCGGTCACCCATCCAAGTACTGACCGCGCTCGACGTTGCTTAACTTCGATGTTCGGACGAGAACGTGGTATGGCTTACAACTATAGCAAAAAGTGTCGTTACAACTTTTGATGTAAATTTTTTCCGTCTAGCTCCCTTTCGCAACGCGGGATCAGGAACTTTCGTTCCAATAATAAAGCTTTATTTAATTCCTTGCATTTACATTTACATGTACATATTAAACAATAACAATTGATAACTTATTAACCTATCATTCAATTACATTTATATAATGCATTTAGATGAATTTGGTTTCTAATCATAAATTATATTTTGTAATTAGTTTAATTATTATTTGTTTTAATTATCCACTACCTAATTATTTAATGCATAGACCCCGTAAGATAATCACATACAATGCTAAAATCGTTTAGTTAGTTTAGTTCCCTTAGTTTTTTGCGTTTTCGCTTCGCCGTGTTTGGGTAAAAGATACGCATAAGCGTTCATTATCAGAGTATTCAATATCGATTTCAATTAAAAAAACCAGGCACATTTTGCAGACCGATTCAATTTTATTTTACTTTTACTTTAAAACGAACACTTTGTTCAATTTAAAATTCTGAAAAGTTCAGCAACACTTTTTGAATCGCCGATTATTCGAATCAAATCAAACACCATTTAAACCTTTATAGCTTAAACTTAGCGTTTCAAATGGCCTGAACCTCGATCCGGTAATACCATCCTAAGTACTGCAATATATTTCCTATAGCCAACGATTTAAGGTTTGAAAACGGTTGAGTTATATTTAGTTCAATACAGACCAGAACTAGTGTGGTAAGCAAGTTAGTGTTTAATTTCCTATGAGAGCTCGGCCAGTATCTGGGCTGATGTGCAATCAGCTGTACTTATAGTTCCATCTAGGGCATAGTTATGCGATAATCATACGGCGTAATTACGGGACAAATGGGACATAAAAGCTAAGGGCATTTGTTATTCTACGTTCTGGATGGCATTGTAGATAGTTGATGATTGCTTCATTTGCGGAATCCCATTTACATAACAAACGACTTGTTTTTTTAATCAATGATAATACGTTTTACCGCTATGTCAAATTATGTTAATGACGATGCAGCCGACGATGAAGCACGCTGGCCTAGCATATACTATTCACTCTCGACTTGAAGACCCCTAGATTTTTTTGTGCTATTTAAAAGGTATAGGTATATATATATATATATATATATACCTATACATATATAATAGTATATGCTAGGCCAGCGTGCTTCATCGTCGGCTGCATCGTCATTAACATAATTTGACATAGCGGTAAAACGTATTATCATTGATTAAAAAAACAAGTCGTTTGTTATGTAAATGGGATTCCGCAAAATATATATATATATATATATATATATATATATATATGTGCTATATAAAAGTGCATATACCACTATCTCACCTGATGGAAAATGAAAATGTGGCCAAAGATCTAGCATGTTTGCCTAGAAGATACTTATTCATGAAGACTCCCAGATTATACCGTTCACAAAACAGAGACGTGAGTAACGAGTTCCACTCCTTCGCCGTACGATGATAAACGTAGAAGCAAATTGCTTTGAGCAACCATAAATAGGTGACGTTTGAGTGGGTGTGTTATTTTTAGATAATAAAAGGGGGATTAAGTAACTAACTCATGTAATTCTTGCGCAATCTCCGAAACGATAGAATACCGATAGACTTTTCTTAGGATTGTACTTATCCGGAAACAGACCGATATACCTCTAAAACCCTGATATCAGAATTTAACGACTGTCTTTACGAGAAACTACTACGAGGATTTGACGGTTTAATAAATGTGTCCTTCAAAGCACTGTTATAGTTCTACTAAAAGATCATCCATCTAAACATATAAAACATTCCATCAATCCATTCAAGAGACCAAGTTAATAAGATTAACCTTTTTTTTTCCAGTGGAGAAGGAAAGGTGTATGTGGGGTTCGAACCCACTAAAAAACCCCCCCGTGAGCAGTTCCTCGCCAAGGTGGGGCAAGATAGGGTCGCGCTAGCAAACCGGGCCACTGCACCCATGGAGGGGTGACCTTGCTCTACTAAAAGATCATCCATCTAAACATACAAAACATTCCATCAATCCATCCAAGAGACCAAGTAAATAAGATTACTCTGGCGGACTGCTGTTAATGCCACTTATCTCTCAGCATAAAACAAAACTTTTTTATGTCTTTCACTAGACTTCAAGATTTGCACGCGTATCAGTATCATATTTCATTCAACGTGGCAATGCTGCCAGCATTTTGGGTACTTTGCCTACTGGTAGCGGACTATTAGATTAAGTTTTGTACATATTTATATCTAATTATAGTTTTTTTTTTTTTTTTTTTTTTGTTTAATTTTAATTTAGTTTTTAGTTTAATGTAATGTACAATTGCTACTTAAATTATGTTGTTACTATGAATAAAGTTTATATTTTAAATTTATTTCAGAGACGGAAAACATTTTTTTTAATTCTTTGTACATGGTATACGTTGTTATATTTTCTCTATTATCTTCTTTTTTCTTGTACTGCTTGTACCTAAGCTTCGCTAGGTGCGCGTTTTCAGTAAAGGTATCGAGTTTGATTCCTGGCGGGTACACAAGTTTTCTCCCCAAGGGAATTTGTATTTCTGGCTCTAGCTGTGATTATGTGTGTGGTTTGATTGTACCTGCCCCCCCAGACCCAAGTCTTTGAACTTAGTATGGGGCTGAAGCATTTATGTTGTCTAACAATATATAATTGAATGTTTATATATTTTCATTATAAGCATTCCTCACATTCTACAAATAACTTGGAGGCTCATAAAAAGAACCCATGAAAGCTGGCGATCTTAACCTTGTCCTGTGAAACAATATAACAGTAAGGAACAAGAAACATGAGACAAAAGAAGTTGTTTTGTACAAACGCGGTGGGTGGAGATAAACTACGATAACATCGCGCGCCCCTCCAAATTACTGTTTCAATGTGTTTTCACATCTTTACGAAAGAGTTTGTATTTATTGGTAAGTATTTATCTTCAGTAGCAGGCTGGCAGATTTGTTGGTCAACTTGTCATAACTAGTCGACCGCGCAATACAACGCACAGATGTCAGATTCATGGAGTACGTCAGTGCGTCGCTTTACTAATGAAAAACTAATAATAATAAGTTATTAATGATGTAGCTAATCGAGCAATAAATCCTTGGATTTGTTTTATTTTGACAGCTGTCTCAGCACATGCGTTGTAAGTCTTGGTGGCGCTTTGTAAATACTTTCACAAATACATTCAAACGTTTTGCATTTTGGAGGGGCGCGCCATGTTATCGTACTTTATCTCTATGGTTTAATTGGTGTGAGAGCGTTTTGTGCCCTGTAATTTTGGAGTGTGCTATGTAATTATGGATGTGTACCGTACTTCTCGTATATACTCAACAAGCGACCCGCCCCGCTTTGTACGGGAGTGATTCCGGTGGGTTTACGAAAAAACCTTGCATACAAACCTTGTCCTGATAATTATGAGAACACACCAAAAAAAAAGGTGGGTTCCAAACCACAGGTTTTCCTATCGGTTACACTGTTAATGGTTGCATCTTTTTTGAGTGTAAGATTTTTAAACCAACACATTTTTAACTTAAGATAGGTAAATTATGTATTTTTGTTTTGTTGATAAAGCCGATTTAGTCAATTAAACTGCCCGTTGGCTAAGTTGGGTGCGCGTTCGCCTTCTAAGCAGGGGTGTCGGGTTCGATTCCCGGCGGGAACACAAGTTTTCTCCTCAACTTGTGTTTCTGGTTCTGGTAGTGTTTAAGTGTGTGACCTGAATGTTTCCGGCACCCACGATACAAGTCATCAAACTTAGTGTGGGGCTGTGAGTGGGAAAGCGTTTATTTAAAAAAAAGCTAGGATGTCTTGGTGTATGTTAAAGATTTTCATCTTTAACACACAAAGATGATTATACTATTTATTTTAGGCCTAGTGTGTTTTTACCTGTGATTTTGTAATCGAGGATCAAACGCTAGCCTATCAGAGATTTAAAAAAAAATTGTGAAAATAAATGTGTGAACGAGTCACACTGACACAGAGAGTGTGACCTGTTGGGAATTCCGGAAAAAAAGTTGCACTTAGTAACAGTGTAACTCGATGGGGAAATAACCCAAAGAGTCAGTGACTCGACTGGTGTGGTTGGGAACCCACAATTATATAATAAAATTATTATTGTTGAGTATGGCCTTACTGCTTCAGTTTCCCAATGTCCCCGGCGAAGACAATAAAGCCTGTCCGCTTGTGTTTAATGGCATACGGATAGTTGTTCGGGTTTATTACTCCAACAGTGTAGTTATGCTAGTTTGGGCTTAAAATATAAGTTCTACCTACTACGTACAAGTAATTTAACAGCCATGATATTTATATTGTTTGCAATAATTTGTGTAAAGGAATCCATACAGTGCCTATGGTTTCTTTTACGATTTCTTCTCAAATATCCCACTGTGCCTTATTTACCCGACTGCGTCATTCAAAGAAAAGTTATGTATTTACAAGCTTGTCTGTTTGTTCTTTTGTTGCGTTGGAAACCAAACGCGTAGGACAATTTTGATGATTCTTTAATTGATTTGTCTTGATATTGCAAGTGTCACTAAAGACATAACAGTAATCAAATTCAATAAAAGCTTAAAAAAATCGTCTTCATCGCGTGTATTTTGGTTTTGGCTTGACCGATTTCGATAAATTTTATTGGGACCACCTCTGAAGTATACTCTACCAAACAAAAAAAAGTCATCAAAATCGATTCATTATTGGCGGAGACATCGCGTAACATACTCGTACATACAAGAAAAAACATACAGTCGAATTGAGAACCTCCTTTTTTGAAGTCGGTTGAAAATTAGGTTGGTTAACAACCATTATTATTTACGTTTTTAATACTTATAATAATACTGTGATTAATGATTATACAAGAACTTTAAAATAAATATCTACTTTAACGAAAAAGTGTAAAATAAAAAGTAAGTTCACTTTTTGCGCGGTCAGGTTTTACATATTGTAGTATATTCACGTGTTCAAGCTAATTATAAGCAATATTTTATGAAAAGCATTAATTAAAAAGGACTAACAAAACGAGCACCAGTAATGAGTTAAATTCCACCTGTGGGGCTACGTTTATTAATTAAGTGTGTAATTTCATAATCTCTAAAATGGTAACAGAAAATACTCTGAAAACATCATCTTTTATTCATTTATTTAAAAACTTCATGCACAAATACTATGTACATAGGAGGACTCAATGCTAAAACATTTGCTGCCAGTCATCCTGCTATTTCAGGAGATATATCGGCGTGCAATAAATGAAGTTATACAAAAAGGAGGAGGATCATGTTTAAGGAGGAGAAAATACGTCATAGTACATCATCTACCTACTATTTCTTTTTGGATACTATAAAAAACAAAATCTTGTTTTTTATAAAGTCCATAAAGAAATGAAAAACCATAAAAACTGAAGTAACAGTTACTATTTGTGAGCTGTTTATGCGAGATATCACACTAATATTATAAATCCGAAAGTTTGTGCAAGTATGCTTGTTTTTTTCTTCATGCTGTCGCGACTGAACAATATGGATGAAATTTTTATATAGCTTTATAGCAAGACCTAGGAATAACACATAGGCTCTTTATAAACTTGATAATAATGAGCGAAGCAGGGGCACGGCTAGTTGTTAAATAAAAAAAAAGTGAAATTCAAAGATTTTAATATTCAATAAAAATAAAGAGATAACTTTATTGTACTATTTTTCTTCATATTGTTTGGCAAAATACAATATGGAAACATTTTTCTGTTTGAACGTTATTTATTGTCGAAACCTATGAATATTTACGTTGTACTCAATATTATTATCACAGATACTTTCGTTAGGATTTATTTCCAAATTAGTGTTAAATTTTCAGATTACAGAATAGTGGTTCTAAGAAAAGGCTATTTAATAACTTCATAAAAAAAGATATACCAAAGCTATTTCTCGATGTTTTTTTATAAGCGGAACGCAATAGTATTTTTTTATAAGTAGGTATGTAACATTTTAGTTAAAATTTAATTCATTTTAATGACACATTTCAGTCGATATTTTTATCATATCTCATTCTCACATAAACGTTAAATGTAAGTAAAAAATATATAGTACTAAACTGTAACGGATAAGCATGATACTTACCATCACAAGAGCGATTTGCTCGCCTCAACTCTTAGTTAAAATATAACCAAACTCATGAGATAACTTATTTTGTAACAAGAAACTAAGTAAATAAGTAAGTAACAATCAGGATAAGCATTACATTGATTCTGAACATTTCGACAGAACCGACAAGTCATGGTCACAAAAGACAAAAAAAGCGCTAAAATAACAACGTTTCTCATAGAAACATTAAATAAAATACAGCTTATTTATTTGAGTCACATCCCTTTCCGCTTCCTAGTAGAACCTTAACTTAACATTGAATATTCAACTGGAATACTCTCTGTTTTTACAGCACCTAATTAAAACTTTCTCAAAGTTCTATTACTGCATTATCCCTAACTTAAACTTTGGCACTGAATTCCAACTAACTTTCCAGTAAAGGCACGAGAAAGTCAACCTTATTTCTATCAGTCGTATGGTTAAAAATCGTCTTGGTTCGGTTTGCGAATGGGAGTATTTTCTCTGGGTTCAGTCAGCGACGTTGCTTCGGTGGTGCATCTTTTTCGAAAACGCAGCAGGACAAGAAGACAGAGAAGGCAGAGGATGATGAAGAAGCCCAGCATAAAAAGAAGATAAATCTGAAAATATAAAATAAAATTTTAGGGTTTTCCACTATCAAATGTGCTCCATCGCCTACAGCATCGTCGCTTACTATTAGATAGATAAGATGAAAGTCAAACCAAACTTAAGGCACTATGCAACATTTTAGATCTAAGAACTAGTCGTGTTTAATAACGTCAAAAGATAAAGTTTTAATGTTTAGACTATTTACATAAGTACCTATATAATAGAAATAAATAGACACCATTTTACTTTTAAAAGGTTCATACGCAAAACAAGATTGCATCTCATCATTAAAATAACGCGAATCACATAATCAAGTACAATTGTATAATAATAATACGAATACCCGGCCTGGCAGTAAATTCAAAACATATTTTTACAGCTTACGATGAACGCCATCTATTGTTATTTATAAGAAACAAATATATAATCTATACTATCTATACTAACATTATAAAGCTGAAGAGTTTGTTTGTTTGAACGTGCTAACCTCAGGAACCGCTGGTCCGATTTGAAAAATTATTTCAGTGTTGGATAGTACATGTATCGAGGAAGGCTATAGGCTATATTATATTTACAAAAAAATTAAGGATCTTTACTAAAAGTCCAATAATAACGCGGACGAAGTCGCGGGCACTGCTAGTTATATGTATATAAACGAAATCATACCTATAATTGTGATGTAGGTGAAGCTAAAATTTGTTGGTTCCACGTAAACATCTAAATCGAACGTTGGGTTTTCCAAATCGAAATTCAGTTTTCATATCCCAATCAAACACGAGGACCCAGCAAAATACAAAAGCGTCCACTTGAAAACTCAATCCTAGCTACGACTGACCTACTTCATTCAGCCGAGTTCACGAAGAGTTCATATTCATCGGATGATGTCATCTCAAGACAAACAACGTGATACGCATGCGTATCAGAAAGAGAAATTGATAGGAATTTTGTGATATTTTGTTTGAAGTCTTCTACAAAAACGTTGATTAAAAAATAACAAAGGAAGTTTCTGATATACAAAATAATATATTATATTCTAATGTTATATTCTAATTAGTTCATAACTTTTCTTTAGATTTTGATAAGACATTTACGGGTAAGGCACGTGAAGAAAGGTAACAACGTTGTTTACAAAACACGTCCGAGCTCTATATGTAATATTTTAGTGTCCTAAGTCTGAACTTCCGCCATAGACTTCACGCTTAAACCATAGACACATTGCCAAACTACATTAAAACAAAACTGGCCACAAATATGAAAAAAAAATGCGTGCGTTATAAAAATAATAAAAAGAGTTCACAGAGTACTTAATAATAACACTAGAGTTGCAAGTGAAGCTAAGAAAAACTGGCAACACCAAAGCATTTGTTTTAATTGACATTTTTAAAACTTACCCCGAAATAATATAAAAGAAATGTGTAGGGCGACATGGCGTGTATGGTTTCCGATGGTGTACACCCGTCTGGATAGAAATGCGGCATTGTGCCAAGTGGATTGTGATGGGGGATGCTATCGATCTGGGGGTTGTTTATGTTACTGGGAAGCAGAGATAAGAATAAACAGGTATTCAATGTGAATTAAAAGATATGGACCAAAACGGAAGTAAAATCAAAAGGTTGTACACGAACGGCATAACCTAGGAATCTTCAAATCTAGAGTAAAATTACTCTAGATTTGAAGATTCCTAGTTTATGCCGTTCGTGTACATATTTATGTAATTAGATATCTTCAAAGCAAGCATGCTGCAGCTTCTATGTTTGCCTGACATACATACAAAATTACGTGTAACACTGGGTTTGCGTGGTATATACAAATACCAAAAAACATAATTTATTTATTTATCAAAACTGTATGCCAGATTACTCTCGCTTTCTTCCTTTTGTATCTAGATCAATAAGAATTAGTTCTTGTTCTAGAATGTGACTGGCTCTCAAGGATAGCAGCTGGAGCTTTTTTTGCTGGGTAGAGATAATTTTGAGCTGTTCGTTGGCTTAGTTGGGTGCATGTTCACCTTCTAAGCAGGGGTATATGGTTCGGTTCCCAGCGGGAATACAAATTTTCTTCCCAAGTTAAATTTGTGTTTCTGGTTGTGATTGTGTATATGACGTAAATGTTTCCGACCCATTACCCATGACACAAGTCATCGAACTTAGTGTGTTTCTGTGAGTGTCAAAGCGTTTATGTTTGTGTAATTAGGTATGCAAATATACGAGTAGGTATTTACTAAATTGTATAAAAGAATGGATATAAAAAGGATACAAGATTAATATGCCAACGCACAATATTGAATCGTCAATGTTGAAATAAATGTCAGAAGTGAAATTATATAATTAAACAATGTCAAGCTGTTTTCAATTTATTTATTTATGAAAGTTCTTTCGTTTTTACCTATTTGTATCTTCAGCAATGACAGTTAGTTCTAGTTCTAGGCCTAGCGTGCTTGCATTTATAAGGCTGCATGTGACTAGCTCTCAAGGATAGCTCCCGGGGCGCCGTTTATTGCGTAGAAATAACTTTAGTTACTCGTAAAAATATATATTTTATACGATATATACATAATACTCAGCAAAACTGATTTTACTTGATAATTTTGTAGCCGAGTTCTAAACGTAAAAGATTTTTATTTTGAATGATAAATAAGGTATTTTTTTTGTTTGATTATATATGCTAGATAGCAGAACATTGACAGCGAAGTCGATTTTGACTTTTAAAATTACATTACGATAGTAAAACATGACTTTTCTATATTCTAGGATAAAATGTCTTTTCTACTGACTTTACAAAAAAGGAGGAGATTCTCAGGACGACTATATTTTTTTGTGTTTTAACTAATAACTTCTTTCCACGTGAACTTATTTTAATATTTTTTTTGTTTGAATAAAGTTGCTTTCCAATTGGTCCCATTTAAATTTGATCAAGATCTGATCAGTACTTCTTGAAATATCGTCAATAATGCGTGTTGAGTACATCTAATCTGATCAAATTTCCAAAGATAAAGCGGTGAAGTCGGTTTTTTCAATCTTTGCTTGCGTTTAATTATTGACTAATATATTGACTGAAGACGTTACAAATGCTGATATCTTTTCAGCCATTTGATCTTTCCGCTTCCTCAAGCCTACAAACGTTTACTGTTTCATTCCTTTCACGAGTTGTTGACTCCTTTTATTCCCACAAACAAAATTGCGAATATTTATCTTCAAAAGATTATCATGCTCTCAACCAAATGAAATCTGATGATAAAAAAGAGACCCCACAATTCTGATTTGCGAAATTTACTCTTATAGATAAAGTTTTTCTTTATACTTTTTCTTCATAGGTCACTAGCCATGCCCCGCGGCTTTGCCCGCTATTATCCAGTTAAAAAGTAGCATGTGTGTTAATCCTAGGTATAACCCATGTACATTCCAAATTTCATCCTAATCCGTTCAGCCGTTAAAGCGTGAAGATGAAACAAACATACTTACACACAAACTTTTGTGTATATAATAAATATTATAAGTAAGTAATAAGTAAGTAAAGAATTGCGCCTATACCTATCATTATTATCTTATTTAAATTCATTTTTTTGAGGTCATCAAACATCATTATAAACGCTTTGACACTCAAAGACCCACACTAAGTAACATACACATCACACACACAATCACAACCAGAACCAGAAACTCAAATTTTCCTTGGGGAGAAAACTTGTGTTCCCGCCGGGAATCAAACCCGATATCGCTTATAAGGTAAACGTTCACTAGGCCAACAGGTAGTCTCGCAATAATTGATCTACTTTACTTGACGGCAGCTCAGCTTTTGTTTATATTAGCTGATAGTCAAGACGAGCATGTCATTCGCGATGGTAAGCGTCACGCTTGTGCATTACCTACAGTTCAATACAACACTTGACGGTCATTGGATTGCAGATGTCAGTGAAAGAATGTCAAGAAAGAACGTCAAAGTGGCAGCGTTCGAACCTACTCGCATTTACAAAGCGAAGCGAGATCTCTAAGTAGACTTGGATTCTGTACTTTGTCCGTCCGTCCGTCTGTCAGAGAACGGCTTGAACAACAAATACAGAAATCAAACAATTATTATTTAAAAAAAGCTATTAGCAATTAACCTTAAAAAAAATCTTTATTAGGCAAAATGTAGCCGTGAGATCTCAGTTCGGGGTGAACGACTAGCTATTTTGATATTAAGTCCTATGTTTTTATGAAAGAAAATTTATTTTCAGCAATATATTAACGTAAAAAACGATTTAAAACATAAAATGTTATTTCGTATTTAACTAATTTTGAACAAAATAACTTGTAGCAATATTTTACCGAGTTAATGTTATATGTAAGACAATTTCTATAATTAAAACAGGTGGCAGAGTAACATTTCAATTTGTTAGACAATTACCTTTTGCACTAAAGATATTTAATTTGATTTAGTATGGGGCATTAGCTAATACTAATTCGAATGGTTTTTAAATCCTATCTCGTTCAAAATTTATATGAAACAACCAAAAAAATAAAAGGTCTTCTTAGCCAAGAGTTCAGCGGACTGTTGACAAAGTATTTCCGTCGGTGTTTGTCAGAAGCATGTCTTCCTGTCGTCCTGAGGTTTGCCATATCACTCTGTAGATTTTATCCTAAGTACATACTCTCCTACTCTTGCGTAGCGTTGGAGAGCCACGATAGAAAACAAAGGTTATAAAAGTAATATCTACAGCACATACGTTTTTTTAGGGTAAGGGAGTTTCTATCTCACCCCTCCTTTTAAACAAACAAACAAACAAACGCTTTCACACTCACAGACCCACACTAAGTTCAAAGACTTGTATCGTGGGTGCCGGAAACATTAACATCACACATACATTACACCCAGAACCAGAAGCACAAATATCCCTTGGGTAGGAATTTGTGCTCCTGCCGGGAATCGAACCCAGGACCCACGGCGCAGAGGGCGGACACCTGTCCACTGCGCCAACTGGGTCGTCCTCGTCCTCATACTAGCAATCTCTTAGGCTAGTTTCCAACACCCTCTCTTTTGAAGCTGAGCGCTTTCCGCGCTCCCCCCCACCCCTCCAGTGACGCTCCAGAGCACAGAGCCAGCTGCAAGTAGTCCGTTCGAAAAAATGCACAGTACAGTGCAAAATTTACAGTTAAATAGACAGAAAAATAATTTAGTAACGACAGCTGTTGTTGCAGATCTCTAAGGTTCACAGAGTACATAATAAATCTGTGAATCACGGCATAGTTTTAATCCGATAGGCTAGCATTTGTCCACTAATGGTAGGAGATGATGGGTTTGACGTAGGTAAACTTGGAATGGCTGAATCTTAAACAAAACATTTCGCAATTTTTTTTTGCCTACAAACCAAATGTATATTATAATGTAAGTAAGTAAGCGGCACCAGAAAGCCTCCGCAACATTGTATCTGTTAACATCTGTGCGTGATGTTTCTGAAACTTTGTATCGTATTTCTAACTAATTTACGAGTGAATATATACGGGACTTTACTCTCCAACGATATGAACCACGATTCCTTTATTACAAAGCTTTATAATTAAACACGATTCTGAACCTTACACGTGTTTTTATAAAGTATTATTTTCTGTGGGTGTATTTAAGTACGAGTATTATCTTGAAAATCGTATGTTCATGGGTTTTTTATGCTAATTCAGTCATAACTTCTCGGTGTGACTTCGCCATATGTTTTACACTTACCATGTCATTACAGGAGAGCTGATATGCTTATGAACTTTACTTACTCGTAAGCCAAGTTTTTATGCAGTTGTTAGTAATATTAAGTTACCCTCTTTAAATGCTAAAAAGGTTTAAACTAGTGGCTCTGTGAGTTGAAAAATATGTTTTTTTAACGTTTTAGATACCCATATTGTCGTCATTATGAAAAATTTCCTAAAACTGAAATCAACTAAAAAATATATAAAATATATATATTTATCAAATCTGCTAACAAAGTTTTTCGAAAATCGGTTGAAAAATGCGACCTGTAGAGGAAAACAAACGGAAACGTGGACGGACGCGGTTTCTTCTAAAAGTATGAGTGACCAAGAGTGCGGGAAACGAGCAAAGCATCTCTGTTTCAGTTTGAGCAAATCGTATTGCCGGTAGTTCTCCTCAGAAATTTATGAACATTTTTGGCCGAAAACGTTCAAAAAAATTTGCCATTTGAAAAATACGTGAGGTATTTGGGCCAGAGCTACTAGAAATATAATTTTATACATTACGCCGTTTCAGACTGACTAATTACAAAATGGCGACTCATTACAACACCAAGAAGGTATGTGAATAAAAAGTTGAAATTGAAAAATAAACAATTCAGTTGGGACTGTTTTTTCCATCCAATCACAACAAACAACTACTGTTGACTCTTACAACGAACTACGAAGTAAAACAAACAAGGGAGTTGTTTTCTATTTTTGTTAACTGTTATCAAATAGAGAACTTCGTACATATTTAACTTTTGTGTAAATAGTTGAAATGACATGAAATAAAAACTTTGTGGATAATTTAATGTATAAAATTGTACTTGCAATAGTCGACCCATGAGTATGTGTGTAAAACTCACGAAACATTTTATATAATACTTTATACATAACATTTGAATAATAACTACTAAATTAATTAAGTATAAAATTATGAGAAAGGTAGTGGTAGTGAAGCACGTCACAAAAACTCCTGTTTGTGTACTTGCATCATCACATCGAAAAATCTTTAAACCATGCAATGCTTTTAACATTATGAACTAGATTACTCAGTGAAAACAAAGAGTAAATTTGAGAAATTTAGTGCCATCTAAATTACTGAAAACCAGATACAAAAAGAGTGAAATTCAATCGATAAAATTCTCTGTACACAATACATTGCTTCACAATATTATTATTTAAAGTCGACACTAGACAACTCTAATAACGATTATTCTCCGATTCTAGACGACATAATCAGTTATTCCAACTATTATACTTTCACAGTTTCAACACATCTTCTCGTGAACATGGGCAATTCTACTTGACCGAAACGTCGAGGTAAATAAAATTGTTTTTAGAGCGATAAGAACCGTTATATTGTCTAAACCATCAGTAAATTTACATTGAATTTACTGACAGTTAAAACAAAAAAAATACGGATGGGTAAAAATAAACTTTGTTATTCTTACGATAGTTCTTACATACGCAAAACTTCTTTCATGCTTATATAATAATACTATGACGTGGCTTCGATACCAAGATTGTATTCTTGGTAGCATCTACTTCGTATACTTATCTTCATCTCTTTTTACAGATAGGCAAATAAACCGAGTTCTGTTTATTTGTCTAACACTTCCGGCTAAAATAAATTTGACTATCATCTCATCAGTGTACAAACTGCTGTTAATAAAAAAAATGTAATGGTTCTTCCTTCGTTTCACATTGAGTGACGTATGAAAGGAATGCTTGCAAATCGCTTCTGAAACCGTGATCCGTTGATAAAGACGGTTTATTTCCTCTGGACGGGTAGCGACAGTAATAAGCTCTACAAAAAATGCCGACTGAGTGATTATCATTTTTGAATTTCTTGCGAAAAATCCTCAATCTTCGTATTTTTACAGAAAAAAATGTGTCAGCCTTCACACGTCGAGGTTAAAGGGCGTTTATTGAAAATTCTTATTAAAATTCATACAAAACACGTTATGAGCTTTTATGGGTGTTTGCAAACGAGCGTGGCTGATTTTGTTTGTAACTTGTATTTTTTTATATATCCGACGTTCGGAAATAAGTATTTTATTGGAAGGCTTAATTAGAATAGAGAATATGCGTGCCGTTTTTGAGACGTTACTAATTGAGATTGACTTCGAGACAAAATAAGTGTCTTTTGTGACCTAGAAATTTTTTGTTATCTAACATGGACTTTTTTAAAGAATTTCGTACTCTACTTGCAATGTTCTTTACAATAATACCACAATGACAGAAAAAAAAAAACAACTTGAAATTATTAAGGAGGCACCCATATACGTAAATGGGGACTTACGACTTACTTTCCTAATAGGTAAACTATGGGAGTCTTCAATTCTTATGTCATGGCGTGTAATTATCCAGCACAAGTAAACAAAAAAGCATAAATGAAATTACCACCGTTCGGTCATTATTCCTTCCATTGTTTTATATTTCCTTGCGCATTTTATTTTCCACACAATTGGAATGTTGAATACAATCAGAACTTTTTCAATCAGTTACAATAAAAACTGAGTGTCCGTGCTTTGAAAAAGTTTAATATGTTGTGGTACCTCCACCACATACAGCGCCACTTGCTTCACAATGGAACATCCAGTTATCCACTCCTTACACTCGCCTCCTCTCCGATGTGTGTACGTCATCGTAAGCACAACAACGCTTTCGATGACCCACTTCCACAATGTGCATTTTTTTTTATATGTTGATTCGAAGGTTTTATATATTTTTCCCTCATATTTCGGATAAAACCACGTTTAACTGAATAACGGGTGAGTTGGCCCCGATCCGGTTCAAAATCGATACTTTGAGCTATTATTAGTCACGAATCCGGGAATCGTAATCTATTGGATTAGTACCAGGATTATTATGTTTTTTCTTATATACGTCATTAAATTAATTTTCGTATTGTTGCTGTGGTTTTAAGATTAGTCATAGTTTTGAAAAGGGCACTTAAAATAATGTTGTATTGATTTACACTTTTATTTATAATGTTTTGAAGTTTGAATAGCATTTCGCGGGCGTACTAGGCTAGAATAAAAAAAACAAGAAAATAGCGCCTGTTTTAATGTCTTGTCAGAGTTTTTGAAGCAATAGATACATTTTTCTGATAAAAAATATCCATTTTGTTTTTCGTCTGCAAAGAACCAATAACAGCTCAGTTTCTCGCAAAACATCTTTCACCTAAATTCATATGGAGATTAATATTTTGACACATATCATGTTCAGAAGTTAGAATTTAATATGAATTCTATCGTAAGCACCTCTAGATGTTTCACGTTAACGTTTCGTTTTAGCCCTCTAACTCCTTCTACTAAATGTACCTACTCAAGAATAAAAAGATGTAATCAAGACAAGCATACAAATCGAATCCAAACCCATAAAAAAATCAGCGTTACGATTGTCTATTACAATACCACCCAGAGTTTTAAACTGAAAGTTAAAAATTCAAATAGTAATAAGTTCAAAATCATAGATTTGAACTGAATACATAAACATATACATTAAACGCTCCCATACTCACAGCTTATAATAAGTTAAACTTGTACTCGACTTGTATCGTAGATGCAGGATAGGCTTGATCGATTTCGATAAAATTTACCTCTGAAGTATAATCTATTAAACAAAAAAATAATTTTGAGAATCGGTCGACAAATGGGGTAGAAATCGGTGAACATACATAAAAAATAATTAAACGCAAGCAAAGCTTAAAAAAACCGACTTCACCGCTCTATCATCGGAACCTTGATCACGCATTTTTGAAAAAACTAGAGGTCAGACCTTGATCAAATTTCAATGGGACTACATAAAAAGCACCAGCTTTCAAATAAAAAAAGAATCATTAAAATCGGCTCACAACGAAAGAAGTTATGAGGTAACTTTTGAAGTCGGGTAAACGAGAACATCGTCAAAGTACGCATTATTCGTCTCAAAATAGGCATTATTGACTATATTACAAGAACTACTGATCAGATCTTGATCAAATTTTAATGGGACAATTTAGAAAGCAACATCTTTCAAACTAAAAAATCGGCAAATTTCGAAATCGGCTCACGTGGAGAGAAGTTATGAGGTAACACAAATAAAAAAAAAAACAAAAACAGTCGGCTTGAGTACCTCCTCTTTTTTTGGGAAAGTCGGTAATAAAACATACAGTCAAACATACTACCTCCTCCTTTTTTAAAGAAGTCAACTTGCTGACAATTTTTAGTTGAATTTAATCTAGTTTGCTCAACGTCAGCTCTACATTATCAATGTTTATCGAACGTTATAATTTAGACCCTTCCTGCCAAGAGCCAAAGATTGAAAAACTAGTTGAGAACGCGTGAAGCTAATTTCTCTTTAAAAGACTAAATTATCTAGTAGATGTTGATAACGTAAATGTGAGATTGGTCGATGCGTGCTTGTGATTGGCTGATGCGACTGTTGTCAGCGTTGTTCCGAACGATTAATTATACCTACTGAATTGATGCTTCAAAAGGCATGTTTTCGTGTGGGGGAAAGAAGTTAAGTAGCTGCAGCTGGTTATTTTATCTGTGTCAAGAGTAAATAAATACCTATTTGTAACCCTATTTCTCCAAATCATCGTTTGTCATCACGTTTTGTGTTCAAATGCTAGCGTATTATGCATATTAAATCGTTTCCAAGCCTAGATATCTCTTGTGTTTCATATATTTTTCCATCGGGTGAGTACGTGATAAGTGTACGGGATATACTGCCTATGAATACAAACGTTTGTGTTAAGCTTTCGTTAGAGATCTTATAAAAAATACAGATACTACGAAGTTGGTAAAAAAACTAATACGTCTTCACTTATAGGATACTGCGCCCCGCGGTTTTACCTCCGTTAATACCAAACCCGCGGGAATTCCGAAATTAAAAAGAAGCCTATGTGTGATTTCAGGTTGTCACCTACCTCCATACCAAATTTGATCAGAATTGGTCCAGCCGTTTAAGCGTGAAGAAGTAACCAACAAACAAACATACTCACAACCCTTTATAATACTAAATGTTAAATGTGATAGTGTGGTTGTGATTGTGTGTGCGATGTGAATGTTTTCGGCACCCACGACACAACTCATCGATGAGTACGGGGCTGTGAATGTGAAAGCGTTTATGTTATGTTATTAAGTAGGGATTTTATTAGTAAAATTAACGGTTTTGATTTGATTCATTTCTTTTTGACATATTGTATAACGCCGTCGTGTCGTATCCGTTTTCTAATCAGGGGGTCGTGGTTTCGAATCTTACGAAGCAGATCTTGATGAAGGTAATATCTGCTAGCGCGACCTTATCTTGCCCCACCTCGGCGAGGGACTGCTCACGGGGGGGTTTTTTAGTGGGTTCGAGCCCCACATACCCCTTTCCTTCATCCCTGGGAAGGAAAGGAAATGCCAGGCATTTTCCCCCCACAAAAAAAAGGGCATTTCATGTGCAGACCTTGGCTTGCTACTCAGTACCAAAATACTGTTGTAATTCACCACCCTTAAGTTTACAATTAAACATTTGTCGCTAAAATCACTTAAATAGATTTTCCGCCACTAACCCTTAAGAGCCAGTCATTCTAGGTTAGTGTACCTTTCAAATACATTATCACTTACAATGAGGTGAGATAGGGGTCAGTTGCTAGCCTGTTTGATAAAAAACAACAGCAAAAACATCTTCATCCAGTGTCTGTATATAATAAATAAAAAAAATATTTGTTCATTCACATGGACCCCATTAAATAACTTATGAAAGTTAATGACACAAAAAAATAATGGCTATAGTATAAATTGAAAACATTTTACTGATTAGTTGAGTATGCCCTTTTGTACGAGTACGCGTGGTTTTTCTAAGAGCATCATGTTCGATTCCCGGCGGGAACTCAAGTCTCTCCATAAATAAGATGTGTGTTTTTGGATCTAGTTGTGATTGTGTGAATATTTTCGGCATCCACAACACAAGTCATCGAACTAAGTGTGTGTGTTTATTTTAATGATAGAAATGTAAGTGTTGAGTTTTTATGATAGAATGGAATTAGCGTTTAATCTTCAGGCTTATTCGTCGTATCTGTATTTTTAAGTAGATCGATGGCTCTCGCATAGAAAACAAACATTATCACTCATTCAGTAAATCCTATAGATACAAGCGGTGATATCGATAATCCTCAATGAGATTAGGACTTATTGTTTACTTTGCCTCATATTGCTCGATATGTACTTTGAATATTACTATGTATACTTTCTATAATTCCCAATAGGTCATCGGCATGGAGCACCGAGCTTTGATGTTCGAGCGTTGTGTTAAACCTCTGTGCTAACGCGTTATTGCATACTTGATTTTTAATTAAGGTTTAATAAATATAAGTAAAAAACATAAAACATAAACTTTCTGACAGCCCTAACTAAGTTCGATGACTTGTGTCGTGAGTGCCGGAAACATTCATATCACCCACACAATCACAACCAGAACCAGAAACACACATTTTCCTTTGGGTGAAACTTGTATTTCAGCCGGGAATCGAACCTGATACCCATGCTTAGAAGGCGAACGCCACCCAACTAATCCAACGAGCAGTTCATACAGAAATGTTATTCTTTTTTATATTAACATACGACGTAAGTTTTTTAATTGCTAAATAAATATGTTGACTGCGACATTTATAAATTGTAGCCTCGGTCATCGATCGCGTTGATACGTGACGTTAGGTTGCAAGCCTTTCGGTATTATATTATTTATATATATTTTAGTGTGCGTAGAGTAACTATATGAGTTAATTCACCCATGCCACTTTTACCACCTAAAAACTAGATAGCATTTGACCACTATCTCGCCTTATGCAACGTGATAATGCGGCTAAAGATGTAACATGCTTTCCTAGAAGATGAGTACCCATTTACTCAACACTTGAAGACTTCCAGATTATATTGTTCAGTAAACAAAGACACGGGCAATGAGTCCCTTCGCCGTAAGGATGATAAACGTAGAAGTAAATCGCTTCGAGCGAACTGGAGGTACGTCAACCATAAACGGGAGAAGTTTTATAGTTTGTCTTGTTATTCGATGGTGAATAGGGCAAACAAAACAATATGATAATGACAACCCTGTTGGCACAGTGGACAAGTTTCTACGCTCGGCACCGAGGCTCTTGAGTTCGAATAAAAATCATATTTTGCACACAATTTCCTTCCCTCGCAACATTCACGCCCCGAGTGTGAATGATTCCGGCACTTTTTGAACTGCCCGTTTGCTTAGTTGGGTGAGCGTTCGCCTTCTAAGCAGGGATAGCGAGTTCGATGCCCGGCGGGAACACAAGTTTTCTCCCAAGGAATATTTGTGTTTCTGGTTCTGGTTGTGTGTGCTGTGAATGTTTCCGGCACCCACGACACGAGTCATCGCAATTGTGAGACGCTGCGATTGCGAAAGCGTGTATGTAGTGTGCGTGTGTTTGTATTTACGATACAAGTCTTTGAACTTAGTGTTGTGTTTAAATAATGTCTAAAACTAATTGTCTGTAAACTATGAAACATTTTTTTTATGTGTTACCTCATAACTTCTTTCCATGTGAAACGATTTCAAATTTTTTTTTTATTATTTTGCTTTCCAATTAGTCCCATATAAATTTGATCAAGATCTGATTAGTAGTTCTTGAGATATCGTCAATAATGCGTATTCTGTAGAGTACATTGACGATGTTCTCGTTTTTGACCGACTTCAAAAATAACCTCATAACTTCTTGCGTTGTGTGCCAATTTTGATGATTATTTTTTTATTTGAAAGCTGGTGCTTTTCATGTGGTCCCGTTGAAATTTGATCAATATCTGACCTTATTTTTTTTAGTTATCGTCAATAATGCGTGTGCAATACATTAAATCTGACCAAGGTTCCGAAGATAAAGCGGTGAAGTTGGTTTTTTAAGCTTTAATTGCGTTTAATTATTACGTGTTTTATACCTTATAAAACATAAATTATGTCTGTAAGGTATCTAGACAAGAGTCAAAAACCTATGCCTAATATGGGTAATATGGGTAGTATGGGCTGAGTCACCCACGTCCGTAGGAGGATACCCCTTAAGTCTGACTTCCTACACGTGGTCCCCGGGTGGTGCTAATCAGGTGACATTTGAGAGGTGGTAGAGCATTTTGTGAGTTGCTCGCCTGGCTTGCTACCAAAGTAGCTTACCACCATCAAGTTGAAAGTCTGCCGCCAAGCCAAATACGGTGTTCCGGCAGTTATCCTTGAGAGCCTGCGTATTCCAGGTCTAGTGTGTTTACCAGCTTCGATCACATCGTCACTTACCATCAGGTGAGATAGTGGTCAAACACTAGCCTGTCACAAATAATAAAAAAAAAAAAAAAATAGTACATTGAAATCTGATCTCAGAAAACAGCACCACAATATATCATGATCAGATACTAGAAAGCCTAAAGAATGGGCGGAGCACACAAGAGTGACAGAAATAAATGGACTGTTTTTCCTTAGAGTCCATCTTATCGGTCATGATTTAGTGCAGTATCTTATCTATAAATAATACACAATTTGAACGCGCGGTTTGTTCTCCATTGATTAAATCTAGGTAGAGATTTATAAACTTAAATTGAACACCCTGTTTTACTTGACTGTGCAACGCAAAGGAGGGTAATGTATTTATAAGCCCATGTATGTTTTGACATAAATTATTTAAATCTTTAGATATTAATTATATTATTATGACATGAATGCACCTAGATTTATAAGAATAATTGAATATGTTTTCATATATAATGAAAATACAATATAAATTCAATAGATAAATATGTACCTATTTGCATGCTAGATATTAATTAGCTTAACATGTGGCTCATCTCAAATGTAACATCCTTATACCATGTTAAAAGCAAATAAATGATTATGATTATGATTATTATGTTTCTATTATTTTTGTTTTGTTTGTTAGCATTGTAGATATACTGAGACGAAACGCGAGTGCGATGTTGATGATTCTTTCGTCAATCTTTTAGTTTTAATCTTGTGAGTGTTCTAAAGTCATGACAGTAATCAAATGTTATATGTGAAATACTTATCATTGAAACGCTAGCAAAGCTTAAAAAACCTACTTCATCGCTTATATTTCGGTTTTGGCTGGACCGAATTCGATAACATTTGTATGGGGCCACCTCTGAAATAAACTCTACCAAACAAAAAAGGAATCATCAAAATCGATTCACAATTGGAGGAGATATCTCGTAACATACATACAAAAAAAAAAGACAAACAGTCGAATTAAGAACCTCCTTTTTTGAAGTCGGTTGAAAAAACCGACTTCATCGCTTATATTTCGGTTTTCGTTTGACCGATTTCGATAAAATTTATATGGGACCTTTGAAGTATACTCCTCTGGCCGGAATCACATTTTTTGTCAGATCCAATTTCTGAAGAAGCAAAACATTTATATTGTATGTACGAATTAGCTTTAGTTAATAGTATTATATAATATTATTATTTGGAATTTTCTTACAGGGCGATGTGGTCGCTAAGCGACAAAGACCTTCAAATAAATTTAAAAAAAAAAAAAGTATACTCCTCAAAACAAAAAAAAAACATCAAAATCAATTCATAATTTGCGGAGATATCGCGTAACATACAAACAAAAAAAGCATACAGTCAAATTGAGAATCTTTTTTTATGTTAAGTTCATTGGATAGCCATAAACATATTTTTTATGTTTTTTATAGAATTTTTCATTTCTAATAAATGTTTAGAATATATAACGATTGAAAGTTGGTTGAAAGACATATTATCACATATTTCAATACATACATGTGAAAAAGCTGTGTAATATAAAGTTTTTATGCTATCGCATAAATAGGTCTTAATAACAAAATCAGGATGTGTCGTTTATGACACACCACTTTCGTCACACTAAAAGGTTCCGGATTAAAAGTTCAAAGCCACCATACAAGAAGTTTGATTTCAATATTAAGTATATAGGAGTCATGTCCTTACAAAAAACTGTTAGTTGCGATGCACAAAGTGACGAAAATATAAGGAGTTATGCCACTGCGCTCTAAGAAATAGTGGACAGCGCTCCACGAGCACATTTTCTGTCTTTTAATGAAAATAATATAAGCCAATACATTTTTTCCACTGCGCTCCACGAGACAATTATTAAGTATAGACAGCAAGTAATGCTCGATGTTTTCCCTTTGCGGCAATACCCTTTAATGCTTTTTGAAACGCTCGAAACGTCAACAAACTATACCGCTCCGAAATGACACACACCACGAAACATATCAATTTGACACACAACTGTTCGATTTGGTAGATACCGTTCAATTTTATATTTATAGTCAATGTTTATATATAAACTAGCTGTAGGTAACCGGCATTCGTTGCAGTGCCACGTAGAGAAAAAGTTTACCTCTTTCATGTTTATGTTTGCCTAGTACTTTACCAAATCCGACAGACATAATATTAAAGCAGTTCCATACGGAACGGCATACGTAAATTATTTTTTTGAAGTGAAAACTTCTTTAGGCACGTTGAGCACTTTTTTGGTGAACAAAAATCATGGAACTCGCGTCATTGTCACCGAGAGCTTTCTTATAGTTCGACGATGTAATTCACAAGTTACTTAGTTTTCATTTCTATCGGCAGTCCCCAAAGACTGCCCCGCATATTTTTTTTATTCTGCTGTATGGACAAACATTTAACCACTAACTATCTCACTCTATATAACTCTATAGAAAACCGATAGGCTCGCTACCTTAAGTCGTACATCATATTTATGTATTTCTTAAGGTTTAGGCTCTATTACATATATTTTTGAGACCATATATGTAAATATCTATATATTTTCATATATACTATTCTTTAAATTTCGGGCGTATCTTCACTTTCCATCAGGTGAGATAGTGGTAAAATGCTTACCTATTCATCATTAAAAAAAATGTAGTACAGAATTGTAGAAGGTTTTAAGTGAATAATGATTTATCTGATGGTGAAAAACCGTATCAAAATCCGCTGCGTGGTTTAGAAGGAGTTAGCGAACAAACAGACAGAAGAGTTTTATATTATCTTTTTAAAATATTAGTAGATAATATACATATATTAACATGAAGGACTTCTTTTGAATTTAATATGCATATATAATTGAAGTATATACAAAACAGACTTTATAAAGAAACCTGTGTAAATATTTATATCAAATTGTCAATATTTAACAAACTTCTATTTAAACCGTGTCCAAATATTGAGGTTAATTTTTATATAAAGGATATTATTTTTGTGAGTTCTTTAGTCTCATAGAAGAGACAGCCTCATCATGGAGTGTTTAGAAGTAAGATATTTTTATTAATGATTATTATACATTTAGAAAGTGAATTAAAAACATAAATTAATTTTGTGGTTATAAATTTCCAAAAATCAAATAGATTTGTTTTTAATTCTCGATAAGCAAATATTTGACTATAATGTTTATATCTGATGGAAAGCTATGATGCGGCCGAAGTTGTATCATAAACCTATTTACTATTGACTTGAAGACTCCCAAATTATACCGCTTGAGGAACATGACGAATTTTTAATAAATAGATCACAATCTTCAAAGAATTATCAGGGCGTTTGGTCACAGCAACTTGTGACCAAAATGCTGAAAAATATTTTGGACAGATTTAACGTGGCAATGCTGCCAGCATTTTGGATACTTTGCCAACTGGTAGTGGTCAATTAGGTTAAGTTTTGTACATATTTATATCTAGTTATAGTAATTTTTGGTTAGTTTTATTTTAGTTTTAAGTGTAATGTAACTTAAATTTATTATAAAATGCAATGAATTAATAACTTAACACTTAATCCAATTAATATTATGTTAGTCAACTAGTATATGTTCAATAAGTATGTTCATCACAAATCATAATTATTTTAGCACTATTTGCACCGTCCGTGGTCACGAGAACTTCTCGTGACCACGGCCGGTGTAACCCTGCCGAAACGTCGAGGTTAGTCAAAATAATGCTATTTGAAAATAAAAGCGCGAAATGTCCCAAACATAATTATTTTATTTCTGAAGTGTTTCTGGTCTGGTGGGTTGGTTCCATAGAAGTCTCGTCCTTAGATGGTCCATAAGTAAATATATTAAGCTATTGCATAGCTTCTATCGCTTGAGCGTGGAGACCGAATCCAGAAATTCCGTAACGAAAATAACCTAACACCCCCCACTCCGACCGGCACAGCGGTGATACTTTTTAGTTTTGCCATTTATCGATGAATAACAGGACTTTTAATGACTTTTTTGAAATATCACGCTTGTCTCTTTAGTTCAGCAACTCGCCTCTAGGTGGCAGGCAGCAATAAATAAATAATTATAATTGCATAAGTTGATAAAAAATGCTATGCAATAGCTTTACCGCGGCAGACCCGAGTGCCACACGTCTTTTTTTTATATTATTGACAGACGAGATGAGCAAGTCACTCGTCTGATGGCAAGCGTCACGCTTGCCGTAACAGTTCATTGCCACCCAGAGATTAGAACGTATATAATTCAGGCAGTATCACACTATAGTCAGACATTCAACCGCCTAGCAGGTACTGCCCCAGGAGGACTCTGGCAAAAGATTCCGCAGTAAATATGGTAGGAGGATAACAGTTGCCAGGTTGTAAAAAAGTGTGGTCATTTTTTAGTGCTAAATAGGCAAGCGTTTGACCACTATCTCACCTGATGGAAAGTGACGATGCGACCGAAGATGCTTGCCTAGAAGATACCTATTCACTCTTGACTTGAAGACTCCCAGATTGGTCCCCTCGGGAAACAATGACGCAGGAAATGAATTACACTCCTTCGCTGTTAGAATGATGAACGTAGAAGCAAAATGCTTCAAGCAAACTGGAGGTTTCTCAACCATAAAACCATAAATGGATGACATTATAAGTTTCAGTCATGAGTGTGAGTTTGAAAGCGTTTATGTTAATTGGTATTGTTTTTCAGTCTTCACCTAGGTGCGATGTAGCTAATGCTTTGATAATGCAACAAACTTTGGCAGTAATAAACACGATGTACTTTATGACTCCCTGGAATACGAACAGAACAAGTCCTGAAGGTAAAAATAAAGTAATTATAATAATTATTTTTTGAAAAATTACTTAACCGATTCATTGTAATATCCATCGTCATTACAAGATTTTAATTAGTTTCACCTGTCCCATTATCATTCGGTCTGCAATAAAATCTTGCAAGCTTTTTTTTTTATGTACGATAGGCAAGCGTTTGAATACAATCTCACCTGATGGAAAGCGATGATGCGGGCGAAGATGTAGCACGCTTACCTAGAAGGTACCTATTCACTCTTGACTTGAAAACTACCAATTTATATTGTTCGGGGAACAAAGGATCCCACTTCTCGATGAACGATTGGACTCAAATTTGGTGTACTTATGTATCTTCGGTGACATCACGATGATATTATTCTATCTGGAGCTGGTATGATTCTGGAGACGGAATGGCATCTGAACTTAACAAGATCAACCTCATCGAGTTTGGCTTCAAAAACTTTTTTAAGTATTAGTTATAATGAAATGCAGTAAATGAAAAATGTCTGATGCCAGACATATATTTTTAACTTCTTAAAATTAAATTTCGTTTAGATCATTATATATCACAAGCTTGTTTGCTATTTCTAGCAGACTTTTCAACGCAGAGAGGGTAGTTTCTTTATTTGTGGAGTTTTAGAGACCAAATACGTCGGCCGATTTGATGATTATTTCGTCAATCGATTCGTTTTTTTTTCCTTAGATGGCGATTGTTTTGACTATATAGTAGTGGGTGGTGGAACGTCAGGCTGCGTAATCGCGAATAGACTGTCAGAGGACAGCGCCTTTAAAGTATTATTGATTGAAGCTGGAGGAGACATTCCCCTGGAATCCGCTGTAAGTGTCAACGCAGAATCCCTTTTTTTTTATAATTTACTCCAAAACCTAGTGCGTATGCATATTAACCATCATTTTAAACGTATCCTATATATATCCGATGGTAAGCTTATATATATATATATATATATATATATATATATAAAAGCTTACCATCGGGTGAGATAATAGTCAAACGTTTGCCTATCTATACTGAAAAAAATTAAAAAAACAATGTATACCACGCCAACTGGGTCGTCAATAGTTTTATAGATATAATGTTATGATGATTTGTCCTAAAAATTAACAAACAATTAGTGAACATAGTTTCTGCTTGTTACAGCTAGCATCGTTATTATTGTATGTCAAAGGATCTCAACATGAATGGAATTACAAACTTGCTAACGGTCGCATAAGTGGTCATGAAGAAAATAACTTTATCACACTGGCCGGCAAGGTTCTTGGAGGTACCAGCGCTATAGACTTGATGGTGCGATCTCCCAACTTTGACAGAGATTACGATGAGTGGGCAGATATCACTAAAGAAAAGAGTTGGCGATTTGAAAACATGCAAAGGCTTCTTAAAAAAGTTGAAAGACTGCAAGACCCATTTATTGCCAATTCGTCTGATAAAATATACCATGGATTTGATGGCAAAGTACGTCTAGTTAAAGATTATTCTCCAACTTTAGACACATGTTACAAAATATTGGAAGAGGCGGGACATAGAATCTTGCCTGACATCAATAATAAAAAAAAACTAGGTTTTACTGGTACTATTTTTTACAGAGATCATGTAAGACAAAGCAGTAGTCTCGCATATTTATATCCAGCAAAAGATAGACCCAATTTGTTCGTCGTAAAAAAAACGCAAGTTACAAAATTAATCATTGATTCTAATAAAAAAGTTGTTGGAGTTGAAGCGGTTGCTACTAAAACGAACAAAGTGTATACATTCAAGGCCAACTTGGAAGTAATCCTAGCAGCTGGAGCTTTCAACACTCCGAAAATATTGCAATTATCTGGAATTGGACCGCAAAATTTGTTACATAGTTTAAACATTACTAATTTAGTAGATCTTCCTGTCGGTTGTAATTATCAAAACCACATTTCATTGCCAGTTGCGGTTTCGCTTAATAAAACAAGCACGCTTTTTAAATCTATGAGATTTGATAGCAACAAATTTCCTGATCGAAGTTTCGAAGGATTTGTCACTCTCAACAAGTCCGAAGAATATCCTGACTATAGAGTATTAGGCTTCAGGGCGCCGTATACACCACCTACTGTTATGACAAGGTACGCTTCAATATTCTTTAGATACGACCCTGACGTTGTGGAATATTGGCAAAATCACATAAATGGAAGGGAAGAATTTATTGCTTTTATAGATGATACCAAACCAAAATCTCGTGGGAAGGTATGTATACAGAGTCAAAACCCTTTTGATGAACCAATTATCTATGGCGAGCATTTTTCAAAAGAGATTGATTTGAAGAATGCAGCTAGATACATAAAAGATTTTCTGAAAATAGAAAATAGTCCCTATTTCAAAGAAATTGGGGCGTTTTTTGTAGATCCTATGAAGGGTAAGTGTGGTGTTTATAACCGCGAATGCGATGAGTACTGGATGTGTTATGCAAGACACATGATGTTTCCGAATAGTCACCAATGTGGAACGGCGGCGATGGGATCCGTGGTTGATGGGAGACTACGAGTGTATGGAGTACAAGGCCTGAGGGTCGCAGACGCCAGCGTAATGCCAACTATCACCAGCGGAAGTACCACTATACCGACCTTTGCAATCGCTGAAAATGCTGCTGAAATGATAAAACATGACAGACGAAGTAAAATATTGTGTGAAAAATTTCATATTTGTCGCAATAAGTAACATTTATATTGTAAACAAAACATTCCTGGTTAATTTGTTCAAATGTACACAAATATAAGCACTTAGATAACTTCCTGCAAGTTACTGTATAATAATTACTAGACAATGACTTTAAATTTCTGTATAATGAATTTCCAATTTTTTGAAATTTACAAATGTGATACTTTTGAATAAATTTCCATATTACCAATCTTGACTATATTCATTGGCTACCTAGATTTACGTGTTGAAATTTTTAAAGGTTTATTTATGGAAACCTCCCAGATTTCACAGAATAATGTAATTACGGCTAAACGAAGTAATCTCCCTAATGTAGACCGTCGTTATTCATTACAGAGTTGTTATCGACTCTCAAAGTGCCACTCTCCTTACCACACCCTCATGTATCAATGTAACATAACATAACATAAATGCTTTCACACTCACAGCCCCACACTAAGTTCAATGACTTGTGTCGTGGGTGCTGGAAACATTCAGAACCAGAACCAGAAACACAAATTTTCCTATGGGAGAAAACTTGTGTTTCTGCCGGGAATCGAATACACAATCACAACCAGAACCAGAAAAAATAATTTTCCTTGAAACGAAACAGAAAACTTGTATTTTAATCGGGAATCGAACCTGATACCATGCTTAGACTTTTTTTTTTTATCTAGTGTGTTTACCAGCTTCGATCACATCGTCACTTACCATCAGGTGAGATAGCGGTCAAACACTAGCCTGTCACAAATTAAAAAAAAATGTTTATTTGCTTAATTAAGGTACTAGACATATAAAGTAATGTACATCAATGGTGCTAGTGACATAAACACGTGTACCCCTGTAATACGAGTATGCTTATGTCTAGTATGGAAACTATGTTCATACACATTGACGAAAATGCTTATTTTAATAAAACGACGGCTGTGACTCTTTTAATTTCCTGTTATACATTATATCGTGTTCGTGAATAAATACATTTTCTACGCAAGATTTTATTCCTTATTTCTTCATGGAGATTCACGTCGTAAATGTAATGCGTGTTTAATATTGTCCATAAAGTGACGAACGAGCTTGTAAACCCTTTTGGTACACAAAAGAAAGATATTAAAGGGAACCCTTGAGTACGTGGTTATAGTACATTTGATACGGGTATAATGATTATGAACCAAATTCGAATTTAAATAGCACAAAGTGGAAGCAAAGCTCATACTGGTAGGCTTGAGAACTTTTTTTTGTTAATGACTTTGTTAATAACGGTTGCTACACATTTTATGGAAGTATAGACAACTAACCGTGAGCCGCTTGCCCGCGTTTTAAAAAGTAGCCCGTGTTAATATTAGGTATAATCTATGTACATTCCAAATTTTATCCAAATCCTTTTAGCCGTTAAAGCGTGATGAGGGAACAACATACTTACACACAAACTTTCAGATTTATAATATTTTAGTAGGATTCGCTTTATTAAAATAAAGTTAGTTAACCATGCAAATGGTTGTTTTCATTTCATTCTCATCAAAACAAATGGCAACTTGATTCAGGATATGAGTTACATTGTTATTTTCACGAGTAAATACGTAGTTTTAATTTGCATTCATCTGTTTGACAACGTAATTAAGCGAAGCTTGATTTGTAATAATTTAGCTGGCTATTTTGCTAGTAGGTACAGTCAGCAACTAAAGCTAAACGCAGCTAGTATTTTTTTAAGGTTTTTAAAGTTTCTCTTTGCCTAAGCCTCACTTTGAATTGGGGCGTAAACAATCGATCAACAGCATAAAAAAACATGCATACCTATCTGCTGTCATATTGGACACGGTGGTTGAGTTCATTGCCTCATGTATAGCGAGACATGAAGCATGTTACTCTGTCATAAGCGAAATAGCTATTCCTCAGTTTGATTTGTATCCGGAATAATCCACGGGGATATACCTATCAAGTGTGAAACGAGCACTGAACGTATTCGGGTCGTTGACTGACCTAAATAAATATTACATTATGACATTGCAATCCGGGAAGGATCTGTGAAGGCAAGTTGAAAGTCATTATAACTTATATAATATACTTTTATATGAAAGTTCAGAAATAGTTGGGAATTTTTGTTTGCGGTGAACCCATTAATTTTAACTGAACTGCCCATCGGGTTAGTTACTTGCACGTTTTCCTTCTAAGCAGGGGTATCTGTTTCGATTCCCGGTGGGAACATAAGTTTTCTCTCCAAGGGAAAATTTGCGTTTCTTGTTCTAGGTGTGATGTTAATGTTTTCGGAAACGGTGCCACAAGTCATCGAAATTGATGTGGGGTTGTGAATGTGAATACGTTGGTTATGTATACTCACTGTATGTTGTAACTAACTGTGAGTACAAAGGTGACTGACGCTTTATAAAACGAACTGCAGTCTGCTATTTCATTTGATATTTTTTTCAGGAAACCTTCATGTTGGAGTTCCGACGGAAGCTTATCAAAGTTTCATAGCAATCGAATGAACGGTATTTGAAACTCGTACCGGAAAAATAAAACAACGTGATGACTTTTTCATCTCTGATAGGCCAGTCTTTGACCTTTGTGATGAGGACAATTTTATATATTGTAATTATATAATAAAACATTAAAATCAAAGACTGAGGTATTTTAAAATGTCATCCCATTCTAGCCGTAGAGTGTAGATTCTGTTAGAGGTAGTATTTTTGTATAAGGTTAAAAGAAACCACGTCGACTGTCCAGACTTGCTAAGAAGATTTAAAATTAAAAGAAGAAGATTTAAGTTGACAGCAATACGTCCGCCCATTGTTAGATTTAATTAACATAAACGCTTTCACTCAAAGCCCCACACTAAGTTTGATGACTTGTGTCGTGGGTGCCGGAAATATTCACATCACACACACAATCACAACCAGAACCAGAAACACAAATTTACCTTGGGGAGAAAACTTGTGTTCCCGCCGGGAATCGAACCCGATACCCCTGCTTAGACGGCGAACGCCATCCAACTAAGCCAACGGGCAGTTCAATTTGTTTGTATTTTAATATATTCTTTCATCAGGATCAATTAAGTTTTGTGTATAGAATTGATTTTTTTACAAATAAGCCATAATATTAAAACCCTTTGACCTTTACTTTATTGAAAGTGATAAGATATACGACTAGCTCTCAGGACGTGACCCGCACAAATTAGGTGCAACGCACACTATTAACCTAAGTCACAATCAGACTAGCTTTCGAATCACACGTAAAATAGACACGCAAGAACTATAAATTTGAACTGCCCGTTAGGTTAGTTGGGGAGCGTTCGCCTTCTAAGCGTATTGGGGGGTATTGGGTTCGATTCCTGGCGGGTCATCATCATCATCAGCCTATGGAAGTGTACTGCTGGACATAGGCCTCTCCAATTGCACGCCACTGATCACGACGCTCTGCTTCTTTCATCCAGCTCCTGCCAGCCACCTTGCGAAAATCGTCGCTCCACCGAGCCTGAGGGCGTCCTGTGCTACGTTTGCCAATTCGCGGTCTCCACTCAAGAATACGTTTACCCCAACGGTTATCGGTTTTCCGGCTAATATGGCCAGCCCATTGCCACTTCAGCTTACTAATTCGCTGTGCTTTATCGACTGCTTTGGTTCTCTGTCGGATAACCTCGTTCCGGATTCGATCCTTTAGAGAAACTCCGAGCATAGCCCTTTCCATAGCTCGCTGAGCGACTTTAAATTTGTGGACCAGCCCAACCGTGAGTGTCCACGTTTCAGCACCGTATGTCATGACAGGCAGGACGCACTGATTGAAGACTTTCGTCTTTAGGCTCTGTGGAATAGACGACCAGAATACTCGACGTAGTTTCCCAAATACCGCCCAGCCTAGCTGAATTCTGCTATTGGCATCTTTCTCGAAGCTGTTTCTACCTAACTGCAATGTATGCCCGAGATAAACGTATTCTGAAATCCACGAACGTATCCTGGCGGGTACACAAAGTAAATTAAAATTTATGTTTCTGGTTCTAGTTGTGATTATGTATGTGATGTTAATGTTTCCGGTACCCACGACACAAGTCATCGAACTTACTGTGAGTGGAAAGCGTTTATGAATATGTTATTGATCAAGCGAAGCGAGATTTCTAAGTTGATTTGGCACCATGTTCGTCCGTGCGTGCGTCAGTCAGAGGCAGCTAGCGTCTAAACCATACAGGATTCACCTGTATGGTAACTTTAAATTCTCAGAGAATATGTAAAACTATGGCCCAAACCCAGAAATGACAATTAAATGAAAACATATGTAATTGGAAATATTAAGAAGTGCCCCCTCATACACAGAAGTGTGCAGCAAATTAATTAAATATTTATATACCTTCCCTACAAGGTAAGGTAAGGTTGTTAAAAGGAGCTCTACAAAAGTACGATACCGGTTTTAATACAAAATCTATAAAATAACAATTTGATAGCCAAAGTCACTGTTTTTATAACCTATTTTGTCCTGGAGTCAAATTCAAAAACAGCTGAAACTTACGTATAATATGCGTTATGTCCCGTACTTGAGCAACAAATGCCGCAATCAAACAATTATTACAAACAAAAAAGTTATAAGCAATTAATCTCAAAAGTTTTTCTCTATTATAGAATAGAATAGAATAGAACAGAACAGAACAGAACAGAACAGAACAGAACAGAGCAGAACAGAGCAGAGCAGAGCAGAGCAGAGCAGAGCAGAGCAGAGCAGAGCAGAGCAGAGCAGAGCAGAGCAGAGCAGAGCAGAGCAGAGCAGAGCAGAGCAGAGCAGAGCAGAGCAGAGCAGAGCAGAGCAGAGCAGAGCAGAGCAGAGCAGAGCAGAGCAGAGCAGATCAGAGCAGAGCAGAGCAGAGCAGAGCAAGGTAAGGTAAGGTTGTTAAAAGGAGCTCTACAAAAGTACGATACCGGTTTTAATACAAAATCTATAAAATAACAATTTGATAGCCAAAGTCACTGTTTTTATAACCTATTTTGTCCTGGAGTCAAATTCAAAAACTGCTGAAACTTACGTATAATATGCGTTATGTCCCGTACTTGAGCAACAAATGCCGCAATCAAACAATTATTACAAACAAAAAAGTTATAAGCAATTAATCTCAAAAGTTTTTCTCTATTATAGAATAGAATAGAATAGAACAGAACAGAACAGAACAGAACAGAACAGAACAGAACAGAACAGAGCAGAGCAGAACAGAACAGAACAGAACAGAACAGAACAGAACAGAACAGAATAGAATAGAATAGAATAGAATATTAATATATTTGTATAAGTCACATCAATAATTAGTACGAGTAATAAATATGAAACTAAAAGACTTAAAACTACCCTAATAATTAATGTGCACTTACACAAAATGGTCCCAACTCAGCATAATAACGAAGAAGGTAGTCACCCACCTATATTAGGCATAACATAGGCGCGAGATCTCAATTTGAGGCGAACGACTAGTGTTATGTTGTAAACAGCTGAAAAACCAACACAAATAGTACGTTATGTGACGTGTCCGCCTAGTTGTTACCATTGGTTCAATAATTTTGTTTACTGAATGTTAGAGCTTACCTTATCTTACCACATTTAATAACATCAATGCTCTTGACCGATAGATAAGAAACCAATCCTATCTACCGACGTCAAAATTTGCCTTGATTTGTGTGGAATCGTTGAAGATACTGATAACAATCCAGCGATAGCACTAAATGCATGTTATCAAACTCGCTCAATATTAATTTATGGCTGATGTGGGTTGGGTAATAAATTAATTGTGGGAGTATTTGTGATGTTGATTAATGGGAAGGTTAATACGTCATATAGTTTGGCGTAGAAATTTTGTAGTTTCGAAGTTACTGAGTTGCCCGTTGGGTTAGTTAGCTACGCGTCCGCCTTGTAAGTGATATCGAGTTTGATTCCCGGCAGATGCACTAGTTTTTTACCAAAAGAAATTTGTGTTTCTGGTTCTGCGTGTGATTGAGTGAATGTTTTCCTTGAACTTACTGTGTGAATGAGAGTTTAAAAGCGTATATGTTTGTGTCTTATAGAGCAGTAAGATTATTATAAGCTAGAAGTTGCTATTTGGTAAACATTCTACATATGCAGACTAGGCGTTCTTTCCACATTAATTATGCGAACCGCAGAGAAGTAAAACTTCTTGCCTGCGTTTGTTTTTTTAAGTACAATATAAGTGTTTATAACTTAAGAGGCCGGGGTAGTCTGTGAAACGATATATAGGCTGTCTCTGTTTAACTGGCAAACTGTGCCCATGCTTGATGCGATAGCACTACCGACCGAACAAATTATGATAGGTGCCGTAATACCAAAAATTATGAATGAAAATGTAATGTTTAGCCATTGTTTTTTTCATTAATAATACTTTGAAATGATAATCTGTGTTCCTGTTGTAATGACAAAAGAAATGTGTTAGTTTTTAATACAAAACGAATAAGTTAAAGATGCGACATTTACGTCGTAATAATGTGTGAAAATCAATTGATTTATATTTCGTTTCAGGTAATTATTTTGGAATAAAAACTATCCAGGAACCTAGATTAATATGTTTTTAATCTGAATAACAGCACAGTATGGTGGTAATATGCTTGAATTATAAATAATTTCGGTATTACGATTGTATGGGCAAATCAACCTCCGCAGGCCTCTTAAGTGGAAATCTATCTTAAATTTCGTCAATCGTTACATGACATTATATAAATATTAAAGTAACTAGCAGTGCCCGCGACTTCGTCCGCGTGATTACTGGACTTTTAGAAAGAATCCATATTTTTTTTGAAAATATAATATAGTCTATAGCCTGCCTCGATAAATGTACTATCCAACACTGAAAGAATTTTTCAAATCGGACCAGCTGTTCCTGAGATTAGCGCGTTCAAACAAACAAACTCTTCAGCTTTATAATATTATTAGTATAGATTATACATGAGAAGTAAGGCCAGAAGGATTACACTAATAGATTTTACATTTACTTTTAACGAACTAGAGTGGTTAATAGGTAACTGGTATCATTGCAAGTATATTAATTTTACGGGACGTAATGCTTTTGCAATAATTTCATAAATATTTATATGTTTAAAATATTACTAAAATAGCTTGGTATTTGTAGTATTTGTGTAGCTCTTTCAACGTGTATGAGGGTGTATGAAATAAACAAAATATTTAAAAATCACGCCTTTCGGACACACTGTGGCTTAGTCAGATGTGGAGCACGTAGAACGATGACAGATTCGGATCTTACCAACGGATTTGAACTACCAGTTTTTCTTTGTACCCGATAGGCAAGCATTTATTGTAACGTCGTGATTAAGTCCATAGGGGTATGGGATTTTCTCGTGCTCCCCTGACTTACTATCTTATGATGAAGCTACATCTTATACAGTCTTAATTTACCAGCTTTATGTAGAAAAATCTGCCACCAAGATTAAAAATTGTTTTCCGAAGCTATCCTTGAGAGCCATTAACTTTATAGGCGTATAATGCATATCACATAAACATTTACCAATAAGTGAGATATTTGCCAAACGCTGGCTCTGAGAAAAAACAAACAAACATTAATGTTATTATTTCTTGTTACGAGTCACTGCTTGAAGTCAACCGAAAAAAGACCGCACTTTTCTCGGACCCGGCATTATAATAGGTTTATCCTTTACATCCTGTAAGTGCTGTTCGAAAAGGTAAAGGGATGCCAGAGCATCCGCAACAAAACGACAAGTATAATAGGTACAAGCCCAGCATTTATTTTAATGAAAGATAATTTTTAAAGCTTGCTTATATCACTTCTACTTTTTAAATACCAAACAGCATTCTGAAAGCAATTCTCACAGTTATTAAAAATTATAGATTTTCCAAAATAGTTCCGTTTACTCGATGAGAAGTAACTAATTGCGCTTACTAATGCCCGTTCAGTAGTTAAGTGCAAAATGATAAAAGAGATTAATAAAATAGAAGCTGACTTAAAAAAAAGGAAGTTCTCAATTCGACTATTTTTTGTGCTTGTTACTTTGTATTTTTTTTCTTGGTGACCCAATTTTGATAATCCTTTTTTATTTGAATGTTGGTGCTCCATGCACTCATATAGTCCCATTTAAATTTGATAAAGATCTGACCAAGTAGTTTATGACTTTTCAAGATTCCCAGTAAGCCCTAGAAGAAATGCTTTCATATTTTTTCATACTAATAAGGAAGAAGACAAGCAAGACAATGCCTGATGGTAAGAGAAACGGTCGCCTATAAACAATAAAGTAACTTCTTTTTATCCGTATTCACTAAGCATCATTACTTAGTCTACGATATTAGGAGTAGAATATTTATATCGAAGATAAATGCGTAGTATAAGCCTGTTGAGAGCTATAATACACCGATATGAGACAAAATGTCCACCACAAAGTAGGTACATAGTAGAAATATATAAGTAAGTTGTCTTCATAGAGTGGTACCAAACGCGGCTTGTATGTGTGCACGGTACGCACGTGCCTCAGCACGCACACTATGATAACTTACAAACCGGCGAAGCCAACACGAGCCGGGGCTGCCCCCGCGCTTGTCGTCAACGTTTGGCCGAGTTCACGCCATTCGCCACGGGCCTTTCCGCGCAGACAGATATCGCGTGCCGCGCGAAGCATTTCCCTCGAATTATGTCTACGTCAAACAATCGGACCTATTAGTGTGTTACTCTACGTGTTTATTCAATTTAATAGCTATGTAGGTTTTCGAAGTGAAAACATCTTCAGGCGCGTTGAGCACTTTTTGGATGAACAAAAATCATGGAACTCGCGTCATCGTCACCGACGCCCAATATTTGTTGAGCTCTATGCGCGATACATATTGTTTACGATCGGGGATGAACTTATAATGGTTATTTATGTATAATGTGTATATATATATTATAGTTTTCACTTCCATCGGCAGTCCCCAAAGAATGCCCCGCATGTATTTTTTTGTAATTTAAGTAAAATATTCATCTTTTACCGGGTCGTAGACAAGTACATGCTGCGAACATTGATTTATTGAAGCCTACTTAGCTATGAAAGTTTTCCTTTTAACTTAGTTATATATACTACTATCGTGAGTTCTTTTGACATATCCAAAAAAATATTTTTTTCAAGATTTTGTTTTGACTCTGTCGGCGTGGCCAATATGTATATTCATGCCAAATTACAGCTTTCATGCAAATGAAATCGTATCTATTTTACTACCATATTTTTACTATTTTAGTGTACCTACTTGTTGGTTTGTTATAATATACATTTCACATATAGGACCTTTAAAAGTCGGAGATTTTGACAACCCTGCGTATTCAGCTAGAGTAGGCATTTGAATCTCCTACGGGCCTCGAGTTATCTTACTGATATATTTCTACTATGGTGGGTACTTACATTATTCATTAGACTATTACCTAGTAAACAAGATTACTATCGCTCAAATCTGACCGCGTTAAGTATACATTAGTAACAAGAAGGATGCCTAACAACCGCAAATTTATTATCTTAGCAAATTAGTACTACATTTTTCGCTAGTTCTGTGAAAGAGGAGATTTTTCAGCAGAGATGGGTTTTTATTGTAGCCTACCCAATTAGTACTGTTTCCTTTTGTAACATAATAGACATACCTACTCATAACTGTTACATCATTATCTTTTTTTATATGTTTTTATATTCGAGATATTCAAACTTTATACCGCTTCATTTTATTTATATAGCATTAGCCATGCAAGGCAGGACTATAGTGATAAATTTAGAAAAGAAAAAATATTGCTTGAGGCGGGATTTGAACCCGCGGCCATAGGGTGTCATGCCCTATTGATCTAACCGCTGAGCTACTCAAGCCCCGCCTGAAGCGACGAAATTAACCTTTCCTTATTATTAACGTCTTACGGGGACGTGTCACGTCTACCGATACAGTTTATAGAAACTTTATACCGCTGTTTACTAGGTACTTTATTTATTCATTATTTCGTCGCTTATATTTTATTTTATTTGTATATTTATTTTTATTATATATAATTATTTGGTATGCATTATATATTTTATTAAATTATAAGTACCGATATATTTATATATGTATATATATGTATATAATCATTTATGTTTATTTATTATTTTAACTAATCATCTAACTTTCTTTCGTCTCTAGCCCTCTCTATACCATTTTGATGCACGCCTACACCCCTCTTCTCGTCTACCATGTGTGGTTGACTGGTAGAGAATGCCCCTAGCATTAAGTCCACCTTTTGTACTTTTTGTGCAATAAAGAATTAAATAAATAAATAAATACTTTATTCACTCGTGACTTCATAATTATCATATGCCTTATACGTCTATTTCAGACGGTTTAAACGACTTAAAGACTCCCATATTCACGCTCTAAGTGGTACTGCTAATATGATTTAAAAGTCTAAGTATATCTCTATATATACATATATCTATCTAATACCTTTAAACGAGCAATTCTTGTATATATATATATATATATATAACATGTGTAACCAGGATCTCGGAAACGGCTCCAACGATTTTCATGAAATGTTGTATGCAGGGGGTTTCGGGGGCGATAAATCGATCTAGCTAGTCTAACAAGTCAAAAGCTCCTGTGGCTGCTTCTTTTATAGCAGAAGCACGTTTTTAACAGGGTTCGGCGAGAGCAGTATCTTCGGCGCAGATGGCGCGAAGTGCAGACCCCTGCAAATCCTGAGCATGCAGTGCATCCAAAAAATATGCTTAAAGCCAACCAAGAAATAAATTTTTAGTATAACTAAGGTATTTTATTGTAGCGCCTAACATTTGCTATGAAGCGTCAAATTAATAAATCCATCTCAATTCGTTAGATGTTAAAATATCTCATTAAAATAACATGAATCTAGACTTATGGCATAGTTTAATAAAATACGTAAAGGTTCATAAGTAGGTAAAGTTCTCTTATTTTATTTTTCATTGAATTTTAAATTTTATTGGTTTGAAATAGGTATATTTAGATTTATATCTGTTTGACAAATATTATTAGTCAAACTAAAAGCGAAGAAGTAATTTAACATATTGGTGTATTTAAGCATATTACCCGATCACCACCAGTAACTTTGTCTATTGACGTGATAGAAATGTACTGAAGCAGTTTCTTTTAAAGTCAGAAATACTAATCATGAGATAAGATAAAAACGCTTGATATTCAAGCTGCAAACAAGTACCGAGTTTGTTTCCTCTGTCATTGTCTGAAAGAAAATCTGGAGTGACTGTTTGGCGTAGTAACACCACGTTATTTTATTTAGTTTAAACCAATTTAAGCGAAGGCGTCTTTCTATGTTTCAAAAATAAGTTTAAACAATGAGATAATATTAAAGCCATAGCAAAAATTTATATTCACTTGCCAGATAATAATGTTCATTCAACTGTCTATTATTTATTCTTGTTTAGGATGTAAGTACTTCCTCAACCTACGTTGCCGGAAACATTCACATCAAACCCGCAATCACTTGATGGAAAGTAAGGATACGGCAGAAGATGTAGCATGCTTGCATACTCTTTTTTTATACAAGATAGACAAACTTTTGACCACCATCTCACCTGATGGTAAGCGACGTTGTGGTCGACGATGGAGCAACCTTGCCTAGAAGATACCTATTCACTCGCGACTTGAAGACTCCCGACTCACGAAGAAATTTTATATATTTAAACCTAAGTTCCGGAAACATTCACATATCACAGCAGAAACACAAATTTTCCTTGGGGATAGAACTTGTGTTTCCGCCGAATCGAACCCGATGGCCATGTTTAGAAGGCGAACGCGCATGAAACAAGCCAACGAGCAGTTCTTAGTAAGAATCATTTCTATTAATAATTAGACGTAATGATAGCGCTGTGTATAAGTTAAGTAAACCTACTTGTCTAATTATTAACTGTGACAACTCACTATAGACAGAATACATAACTTATGAAGTCTTTGACGAAATGACATTAATATTTGCTTAGAGCGAGTGAATTGATGTTCTTATATCTAAGCATACTTGATCACATTGTGGCGGGTAAATATGTTAATGTTATAATTATGTGTGACTGCTGAAGCCTGTGTAAATAAGAGCTTTGAAATACCTTACTAATAGCTTTATGTATAGATTTTGTATACTAAATGTTCCCTGCGGCGCCCGCGTAAATTAAAAGAAACATTTATCGAAATAAATCGTGAATTCAAAAAAATGTAATCGTTTATTCACATGGGCCCTAAAGAGGCACTCATAAAAATTAATGACAAAATGCCTTTTTTGAATCCATCTGACCACACACACACAAAATTTCGTCAAAATTGGTCCAGCCGTTTAGAAGGAGTTAATGCACATACACACGTACAGAGGAATTATAAATATATATAGAAATATGTTATATATATATGTATAAAGATATGGTTTCAGCTATGCGTTTCAGTTTTTTTATAGTGGATAGGCAAGCATTTGACCACTGGGTTGTTCCGTACTCATCCTATGACGTCTCATCCTACGGCTATTTTTTTCTTAACTCAACCGATTTGTATTCTTAACTTAACCGATAGCAATTTATATTTTTTTAATTCTTAATTCATCCTATGCGTATTCTTAACTCAACCTATGACATTTTCTTTTTTAAATACTTCGATTTTCGTGTGTAAGGTTGACATAAAAATATAGTACTGTTAAAAGTATTATTATTTTAATAAAATAAAACGATTATTGTGACAATAATGTTATATATTTTTTTAATTAACGTAACAAATAACGTACAAATCAACATTAAATAATTAAAGTTACAAAACAGATATATAAAAAAATCTCATAAAAAAATGTTTTTAAACTGAGATTACTACCTAAGTTTAAATAAACAAACATAGCTTTAGTGTGCATAGTAACAGCTTATGATAATCGTATTAAAAATAATTATTTTTACAATATTTTCATAATAATATATAATAACAATTGGTATTAAATGATTCTGAGTCATTCAATAAGCAATTATGTTTTTTTACTAGATCCTGCAATAAAATAAACTTTAAAAAATCAACATAAAATATAAAAAGACTCTGAACTATAAGGTACTACTACAATTAAAAACTCTAGCGAAAAATCAAACTTAACTAAACGATGCATACATAAAATCTTTACTGTCACTTCTTCGATCCTTTAAAATAAACAAAAGGTGTCAGTTTTTCTAGGCAGTGGCCCAGCACTATTTTCCCATCTTTTAATTCTTGGATAGCGGTGTTGATATGTTCTTCGTTTTCGTCAATTTTTATTGGCTGAGATGTCGACGCTCCATATTCTTTTTGAATACACATATGTGAAATGTGTACCAGAGAAAGAACAGCCGTCTCAGCACGCACACATGCGTTGCGAGTCTTGGTGGCGCTTTGTAAATATTTTCACAAATGCATTTCGGAGTGGCGCGCATGATATCGTAGTTTAGGTCTACCAAAGTACTATTATAAATATGAAAATGGTATAAGTCGTGCGAGTGACTTTTTTGTGCTAGATATGCTAGATTCCGTCAGCTGAGGTTAGTAGTCAAATGCTTGCCTGCATTTGACTACTAACCTCAGCAGACGGAAAGTGATAATGCGGCCGAAGATGGAACATGTTTTCCGAGTACCTATTAAGTATAGTACACTCTACACTTGAAGACTAAACTTAACTAAACGATGCATACATAAAATCTTTACTGTCACTTCTTCGATCCTTTAAAATAAACAAAAGGTGTCAGTTTTTCTAGGCAGTGGCCCAGCACTATTTTCCCATCTTCTAATTCTTGGATAGCGGTGTTGATACGTTCTTCGATTTCGTCAATTTTTATTGGCTGAGATGTCGACGCTCCATATTCTTTTTGAATAATCTTCGCATTTTGTAAAAGTGCATCTTTTTTGCAACATGTCTGTTTAAAGTTGCATGCCAACTTTCAAGTGCGTTGGTCGTTCTGTTCTTTCTCTGGTACACATTTCACATATGTGTATTCAAAAAGAATATGGAGCGTCGACATCTCAGCCAATAAAAATTGACGAAAACGAAGAACGTATCAACACCGCTATGTAAGAATTAAAAGATGGGAAAATAGTGCTGGGCCACTGCCTAGAAAAACTGACACCTTTTGTTTATTTTAAAGGATCGAAGAAGTGACAGTAAAGATTTTATGTATGCATCGTTTAGTTAAGTTTGATTTTTCGCTAGAGTTTTTAATTGTAGTAGTACCTTATAGTTCAGAGTCTTTTTATATTTTATGTTGATTTTTTTAAAGTTTATTTTATTGCAGGATCTAGTAAAAAAACATAATTGCTTATTGAATGACTCAGAATCATTTAATACCAATTGTCATTATATATTATTATAAAAATATTGTAAAAATAATTATTTTTAATACGATTGTCATAAGCTGTTACTATGCACACTAAAGCTATGTTTGTTTATTTAAACTTAGGTAGTAATCTCAGTTTAAAAACATTTTTTTATGAGATTTTTTTATATATCTGTTTTGTAACTTTAATTATTTAATGTTGATTTGTACGTTATTTGTTACGTTAATTAAAAAAAATATATAACATTATTGTCACAATAATCGTTTTATTTTATTAAAATAATAATACTTTTAACAGTACTATCTTTTTATGCCAACCTTACACACGAAAATCGAAGTATTTAAAAAAGAAAATGTCATAGGTTGAGTTAAGAATACGCATAGGATGAATTAAGAATTAAAAAAACATAAATTGCTATCGGTTAAGTTAAGAATACAAATCGGTTGAGTTAAGAAAAAAATAGCCGTAGGATGAGACGTCATAGGATGAGTACGGAACAACCCTGACCACTATCTCACCCGATGGAAAGTAGCGATGCCGACGAACTTGTGACATGCTTTCCCAGAAGGTACCTTTACGGTCTAGACTTGAAGATGCCTAGATTGTACCGTTATAACTGTAAAAAAAATGTGTTTAAAACTAAATATAACAAGTGTGACCAAATATAAATGTGTTTATTAGAATAAAACCTATTTTGTTGTGACTAATTTGATAATTGGTGATTAAATGTGATATTAGAATAAGGTGTACCGGCCGTGCCTCTGCGCCAGGAATAAAAAAAGATAAAAAAAAAAGGTTGTACCGTTCGGGGACCAAAGACGCGGGCAATGAGTTCCACTCCTTACATTCTATGTAAGGTAAACGTAGAAGTGGTTTCATACTACATCGCTATAAACATGTTATGAAATTAAGAATCCCTTATTAAATACTAGCGGGAATTTCGGGATAAAAATTAGCCTATGTGTTAATCCAGGGTGACAGCTACCTCCATACCGAATATCATCAAAATTGGCCAATCCGTTTGAGCGTGAAGAAGTAACAAACATACAAACTTACTACAAAACCACAGACTATATTACTGACAAGGATGCATGGAGGCAAACTGCACAGGCTCTTTCTAGCGACTACCATAATAACACCTAGGTTAAGAAAATTATGTATTAGAAATAAAGAATGTTTTTTTAAAAAAATGAATGAAATAAAATGCGCCGCCGAGTTTTTTGCCAGGTTCTTCTCGAGATGGCTGTAATTTTGCGAATCTGGCAATAGATTCATTAACTTTCATGAGTGCCTCTTTGGGGCCCATGTGAATAAACGATTTTGATTTTGAAACACACAAACTTTCGCCTTAATAATATAAGTGAGATATTTCTTTTATTACCTTGTTATATTAGTATCTTACCACAAACCTAGTGTGCGTGCCCCGTTTCTAACAATAAACGATCAATTAAAAAAAAGTAAGAACAATTAATCTAATACGACGACAAAAATAATTTGAAAGGTTACTAAAGTATTTTACCAACAAAGTCTTAAATAAATAACTATACTTATATTTTAAACGACGCACTTTTATAGTTTTTTTTCTTTGATACATACGTAATGAATCACTCTTTATATTAAAAAAATATGTTTCGCCCACGGATCCTCCTACACATATTATAAACTATTATAATATGACTAGTTTTGTTTCTTTGGAATTTCGTAGAAACAAAGTAAAAGTAAACTTATTTTGATAACTCGCACGAGTTGTTTTTTTATTGATAGCTATGTGGGTTTTCTCACGAAGATAAAAGATAATGGAGCGAGGAATATTAATGTATATACAATTCAGACAGCTCGTTCCTTACAAACCGTAGTCCTATCTTTCGAGAATTCTCAAATGAGAACCTTCTCCTTTTTAAGGTTCCGTACCCAAAGGGAAAAATTGAGACCCTATTACTGAGACTTCGCTGACCATCTGTCCGTCCGTCCGTCCATCCGTCTGTCACCAGGCTGTATCTCAAGAACGGTGATAGCTAGACAGTTGAAATTTTCACAGATATGTATTTCTATTGCTGCTACAACAACAAATACTAAAAATAAAATAAAATAAATATTAAAGGAGGGCTCCCATACAACAAACTTGATTTTTTATAGATAATGGTACGGAACCCTTCGTGCGCGAGTCCGACTCGCACTTGGCCGGTTTTTTATGTTTGCTACCACAGGTCTCAGTCATTTACTACGTCTATCATAGCGAAAGAGTGGAACTTATTGCCTGCGTTTTTGTTCCCTGAACGGTAAAATCTGGGTGTCTTCAAGCCTAGAGTGAATAGGTACCTGTCCCATCTTCGGCCGCATCGTTACTATCCATCAGGTGAGATAGTGGTCAAATGTTTGCCTATCCAGCATAAACAAATAATTATAAACCAATTTGGAAATTTTGTGTTTATTTGTAAGAATTACATGTCAGATTGGTCCCATAAATATTTCATCAAAATCGGTTTAGTAATTTGGTTTTAAAATCAAAATAATTGGAAAATGTGCGCCTTTTGCTTTACTGTGACTTTCAGTGGTATTTACAGTCACTAGAATAGTCCGAAAGAACTGCCTATATCTGCCGGCTTCCTCATCAGATGATGATGTAACCAGAAGGTACGCACAGGAACTCCGTTTAAACACTTAATTACAACATTTTTATCTCATTTATGTTTATCTTTGCCTTGTACTTTAACGTCCGAAAAAGGTAAAACTGTCCGTAAAAAAAGTTATTATTAACTTTCCTATTTTTTTTGTCCAGGAACCTTTGCGACCTTATGGAGAACAACTACAAAAGTGTCATCACAATCAAATGAAAGCTCCACACGCGCGTGAAATACGAACAAACAAAAAAACATTGATTTAATGTATGAGAAAAAAAGGATTTTTTGTCAAGTTTAAATGTTTTAATAGTTATTGTGAAAAAGAATGTTCGTCATGTTTTAATAGTTATTGTGTAATTCGAAGCATTGATAAATCCGACAAAACAAAGATCACACAAGTCAGTCGTTCTTGAGTTATAAATACCCCGACTTTGGTTTTTTTTATATTTAAAGTGTTTTTTTTTTCAATTAAAATATTACCAATTTAAAATTTACCAATTAAAATATTTACAGTAGGTACAAACAAACGGTAATAGCATTTAAAAGACCACTAAGGTTTGTAGGGATAATGCTATCATTTTCAGTCTACATCGAAGTGAAAACTAAAATTTTAAATAATCAAACTGGTTGAAGTTTCTGTACATGTGCATGTCGAAAAATGATTTAAACGCAAGCAAAGCTTAAAACATATCTTTACCAATAAATTTTCGAAACCCTTGATCAAATTAAGTGAATGAAATACGCATTATTGAGGAAAACTCAAGCAGTAGGTACCTGTCAGATATTGATCAAATTTTAATGGAAAGAATCAACAAATTCGGTTAACCTAGAAAAAAGTTCTAAGGTAACACATTAAAAAAGATACAGTCGAATTGAGAACCTCCTAATATTTTTGATGTCGGTTTAAAAAATCTATGAATAATAACGATTCTATTCTGGAAAAAAATACCAAATCGTCGATGCGTGAAGGGCCTTTAGGCCTAGAATCAGCTCCAATTAATGTAAGGAATGTAAAAAAACATCCATATAATCTTATATATAAAATTCCCTTGTCGCGTTGTTAGTGACCAAACTCCCCCGAAACGATGATTTTTATGAATTTTTGTGCGCATATCAGGTAGGTCTGAGAATCGGCCAACATCTATTTTTCATACCCCTAAATGTTAAGGGTGGCCCAAACCAAAAATTTTTTTTTTAATTTTTGACAAAATTTTAAGATTTAATTTTTTTATGATTTAGCGTGAAATAATGTATACGGCAAAACAACGTTTGCTGTGTCAGCTAGTATACATATATATATATATTTATATTGACAACATTCTATTATAAGAACGGAGTCCGAATGAATTTCGCTACAACAAATTATAGACATTTCAATTTCAATGAACGAACGGCTCCCGTTCCACAATCATGTTTACTTGGACTTATTGACAATCGTTTTACCCAAGAGTATTATAAAAGCAGCTACAACAATTTCGTCATTTCTGCGACTAAAAAAAAACAGCGAAGTGCGAGTCTAACTTGAACACCGAGGGTTCCGTATGTTGTTTTGAATGTTTGTAAATGTAATAATACTATACAATACAATACAGTAACTCTTTATTGACACCAAAAGATAAATACAGCTTACAGAGAAACTTATAAAGATAGGTACAATGGGCGGTCTTATCGCTAAAAGCGATCTCTTCCAGACAACTTTTGGACGGAAATATAAACGAAAAGATAATGTAGGGATGGTGGTGCGATAAAATGAATGAAATGAAATTTAAAATAACAGGAATACTAACATTGTTTAAACTACAAAAATTATAATAATGATGGCTTCTTAGGAACTACTAGACCTAGAAAAAGAGATTGACGATGAACTGTTGGCTACTCCATAACTTCCAGTAGGTACCCCAAAGTTTTCCAACGTATGGGATTACTGATAGACAATAATAATTCTCATATTTTGGTTACCGGTCAATTATCTAGCTCTGTACCGCCACAGAAACATGCATAATGGCCCTAGATAATAGAATAAAATATAATGTTAGAAAAATATTCTGCCTAGTTCTCGATTCTAACCACCCCTGCAGGATTGTACACTACTTACCAATGGCGTTATAAACCTATATACTTTTATCCATACATGTTTACTAGTTATTAGTTTTATTATCAGTTTCCCCATCTCAATTCCTACCCTATCCTCCTACGTATCCCTAAAAGTCTCTCGAATCCCCAACCAATACTACCTACGCGCGCAATCCTATTACATTTATTGTTATCAAAAATAAGCCTAGATATAACGGAATATAGTACATTACGCCGTACCCTGATTAATCAACTTCAGGGTCGTATATATTCTTTGGCGATACATAAGAGGTGGCCAACCAAGACCTATATTTTGTGAGAAAATATCGGGAAAAAATCAAATGTGTTTCCCTTAGTAGGAAAAGGGAACGTGCTACTAATTACTCAGCCGGAACGAAATAAATCAAACGCAGTAACGCATGTCAGTTATTAAACCTTCAGTTTTTTCTCTTTTTCAGCGGGTCGCAAGGCCACTTTATGACATAACTAAACGCAAACAAAGCTTAAAAAAAGAACTTGATCGCTTTATCTTCGGAACCTTGATATAATTTATTATATGCTACGAACCGTTATTCTAGACCTTAAACAGTGAGATAACATCACTTCCGGAACGACGTCACGACCTCTTTTGTCTCCCTCCCATCCGGCTCCGCCCCACTTGAGCCGGGGGAGGGGGGGTGAGCTTGCCCGAACTGTCAGGCGCGCTCCTCACATTGGCATTTGCTTTCGGCGTGAACACACCTCTTTAAAAGCGGGTAACAGCTTTGCTGTTGGTTATAATTTTTATTAATGTTATAATTTTAACAATTAATTTAAATTTTCATTATAAAGTAATAAATTTTTATTTTAAAAAATATTTAAATGTTAACAATTTAACTTTTATAATATTTAAACGTGACTAATTTGTGCTTTTATTTTGTTATTGTAGCACTCGTAATATTTTTTCAAGATTGAAGTAGGTGAACGGGGTCGCCCGCCTCCGCTAATTTCACCACTGATATCTTCGTCATCTTCATCGTTGTCGTCGTGTAACCCAGCCCCACACCGTCGAGTCACCGCGGTCATCGAGCGAGAGACAAGCAGAGGGGATGCGGTCAGGTTCGATGCGAATTCAAATTTGCTAATTTCACAAAACGAAAATGATAAAAAAAAAACCCATGAGGGTAAGTTGCACATTCGTAATTAACTGCAGCTTTAAGATTCAACTAGGATTAGGTTTCTGGAATGAGCCTACTTACCCCGCTCGATTTATAAACCAACAATCTTGTTTTAAAAATATGTGTATTGTCTTTCCTAACTGAATTGTACGATGCGAACCAAATCATCCGAAGCAGTCGCACTTGTATAATAAGAGTCGAATTTCTAAAGTTGGACTCGCAAAGGATTTCTTTCCTTTCTTACAAATTATAGTTAATAGATACGACAAAGATATCGCATTAATTGTATATTTTGTTTTGAATTTTAAAGGCTGGACATGCAAAGTATCCACGCATTAACCTTTTCAATCCACAGCATTTATTTTCTTTCTTACTAAGAGCCAGAGGTTCAAAAAAGCTGTTTACAACTCGAACGTGAGGGTGAGCCCCCTGGCTTTCCACCAGTGGTCCCACTACAGAAGAGGAGAGAGGAGGCGGGCGAACTGCCTCATCCTCCCTCCCGGACGTGTGCGCCGGATCGGGTCAGACTGAAAAGCCCGCTCCGCGGCCTCTCAGTCGGAAACGCAGAAAGAGACCATGCACCGCCTCCGCCTGCCACGATCTCTCGCTGTCGAGCATGTCGTTAACAACTCGAACGCTGTGGAAAAGAGCTTTATTCGTGTCTATGCGGAATAGGCACGATGTTTGCAAAGCGACCGCGGAAGTCCTATTATTGCAACAACAATGAAACTGAGCCGTCACAATTACATACTTAAAAGCTGGTCGTCAACGAATTTTCATCCATAGGTAAGAACCAAAAGCTTCCAGAAATAAATCCGATCCGAGACAAAATTACAGTAGCAAAAAATTCCCGATAACTCGATACATATTAGCTTAATATTTATGATATCAATGCAATACAATTACTATTTATTGACATCAAAAGCTAAATACAGCTTACAGAGAAACTTATAAATATATATTTAGGTCTTATCGCTAAGAGCGATCTGTTATATCTTAGATTGTATTATAATATTTTTATGAGACTTTATTGAAATGTACCTACATTTTAATAATATTACCGAATTGCTTCTTTGGCTATAATACCCTCGCTTTTTAAAATATTTTAACAGTACCCCGGTAGCTGAGCGTGTATTTAGCAATAATCTAAACAATATCAAACTTTACTTGGTATTGAAACCAAACATTTTAATTTTTTGTTTCTCGGATCGGACTTATTGTAAGCGATCGAATTGTGATCAAAATATACATAGACCCGGATATTTTGTTTACGTATTTATCGCCGGCGCCCATCTACCGTCGGTTCTAGTAGGTATTGTACGCGTTGGACTACAAATCGAACCCAGAGCGACTACACTAAACAAGTATCGCCTTGCCTGGACGAACCAAGCTCGACAAGCTATTCAAGTCCTCGTTCGTGTGAGTGATGCAGAAGTCCAATCTGACGCCAACTAAGGATCGTTATTCCTAGACGGACTAAGCTGCGGAAGCTATTATGTCCTAACCACATTCGAGTGAGTGATGAAGTATCAGAAGTCTAGCCTGACTCCAATTAAAGATCGTTTTTCCTTGACGGACTAAGCTACGGAAGCTATTCAAGTCCTAACCTCGTTCGAGTGTCACAATTTTTAATATACAATTGCAAATAATTCTGTAACATTGACTTGCCTTGTGTAACAGTCAGTTGTAATGGCCAATAAATGAATTTAATTAATTTTTTCTGATGCCAACCTGGGATTGTTTTTCCTTGAAGGACTAAGCTGCGGAAGATATTCATGTCCCAACCTCGATCGGGTGGATTGTGAACTATGAGAAGTCTATTCTGATCCCAGCCAACGTCATTTATTATCAAATGGAATCCAAGCCTAAACTCCACGTATTTGCCCGGTATAAGAAGTAAATATGGCTCAAAAATATTCGCTCTAATCTAAAAGCAAATTGGTGGAGTCTGATAATACCTGGTAAGCATATTAAACTTCACGGTTTCGGCCTAGTTAGTAACTGAAGGTATCTGTTTCACTTGCCACTCCTTGCAGTTAAATTGCAGACTACCTAACTGAAATAACGAAGTCTTTTCTTTTAAGTAAGTACTTGGTCTTAATAGATACAAAGAATGCAATCAGTTCTTGTTTCATACCTTGTAACGACCGTTGTCTCATGCGTTACAGTGGAACCTATTAGATGGCACTATATGTCTTCTAAGCACCAAAGACGTTACTGCAATCTGATGTACTAGTGGGGGTTTACCGATATTCACATACGTAGTGAAGTTACTATTTATACATTCCATAGTAATTGTATATTCATATATGCATTATTTAGTGTGTTATAGCTTGTGTTATAGCTGTATTTATTTAGTGTGTTACATTACACTGGTTAACAATATGTACACCATCCTGTTATCATTACACAAACTGTCCAGTAAGTGTACTCTTCTGAAACGGCTTAGGAAGAGACATTGTGAATTTTAAAACGCAGATAGATTTTCTCGCTTCAACGAGCACACACTTTCTTTTTCGCTATGTTCGTCTCATACGGTTCTGATACTTAGTAAAAGCTTCAACTTACTCGATGGTTTGGCGTCTGGAACTCGAAAGAGCTGATAGCGGAACATTACTGATGTTTTTTAATGGTTGATCACATTTTTAATTTCTCCGTCATTTTAGTACAAAGTTTTATCTGGTATTTGGCAATAATGATAATGTTGATCATATATCAATCACATTCACATGCTCCCTTTGCTTAGTTAAGCACTCGTTCATTTCTTGCTTAAATGCATTTAAAATTATTTAAATATTTTATTTTTTATTACCATAATGAATTACCACAACGACGTTTTCCAATGGAGTGCCAATAAGAGTTTTACCTTAGCCGGTGTGTAACGGTCACGTAGACCAGATATATTACGAAAAGACTAGCTATAGATCCCAGTCTTGACATTTATAATTTTATTGTACTTGAATGGATAAGTGATCAACCATTTCTTTAAAATAATATTTCAGATGAGTACTTACATAAAGTACGGTTTTCTTATTGCTTCTCGAATGTAGTAGTCAAGCCCGCAATTTTGCACATTTAATTATCGACCCAAGATCAAAAACGAATTTAAACATGTTTATTGACATCCTTTCTTTGGGTCTACCTACTCCATAAGTATAAACCTGCCGTTGCAGTTATTATGGAGATTACAGATCTAATAGAATAAATGTCTTGTTGTGATATGTCTTGTTTAATGATGTAGACGTAAGAAATGTGTTTTCATCTCGTAGGGTATGCAATAATCTAGTCGGGGAGGAGGAGAGAGTGCGCGAGCGGCGCGGCGGTCGGCTGCTAGTAGCGGCCGGCGCGGCGGCATCGCTCGAGTCAGTGCCATCGAGAGCCGGACCAAGGCAGACGTATGAACATTCCCCCGCACTCCCCGCGTTGTGCCACACGCTAACCGCGTGCTGTCTCTTTAGTGTGTGAGCTAATGTACCGGTTGTATTTAATAAAAGTGCTTCAATATTACGTTCCCCGTGTCTTCAATGTGAACCCCCGCACCTAAATCTCTATGGTAATCATGTAATAATGATTCGGTTTGGGTAAAGATGATTTTAAGAGGCAAGTATTGAAGCCTCTTCATACTTTGTACTTGGACTACTTCAGTACTTGCAATAACTTGATGTTTGAATTAAGTGCTTTTATTTTTACAATGGCCTCTCAAGGTAAAGTTATGACGTATCCCTACGTGTGAGCCTATTCGAATTGAAGCACTGTAGCATAAACATATATAACAATATATATACAAGTGTCATTGCTAAACTGTTATTAGATCAATAAATGATCAAATTCTTTACTTACCTGTCTATGCATGTGATAGCATTGTAACTAATAGTCATTTTAACATTTACGATTGTTAATTCCTTGTCATAACATTATTTTAGTTAAGGTACCATTATAATAAAATGTATTTGCCGTGAGTTACAAGTATAATTATTCTAATTTCAAGGTGACTTTCATCCCTCTGTTCTGTAGGTACACCTATTCATGGGATATATATATCATAGATTTACATAACCTAGGTACACATTATAAAGTACCTGGTACTATCAATTATATTTATTCACACATTGGCATACTTTTTAGCTTGCCACCAGGCGATAATAAACACATCTCACTGTTTAAGGTCTAGAATAACGGTTCGTAGCATATAATATGATGTTTTACCTGAAAATAAAACAATTATTATATGCGAAACCTTATTCTAGACCTATATTTAGAATCCTGCCTGGTGGACTTCTTTATCTTGTCCACCGAAAGTGAGATGCAATGTGAGGAGCGCGCCTGACAGTTCGGGCAAGCTCACCCCCCCTCCCCCGGCTCAAGTGGGGCGGAGCCGGATGGGAGGGAGACAAAAGAGGTCGTGACGTCGTTCCGGAAGTGATGTTATCTCACTGTTTAAGGTCTAGAATAAGGTTTCGCATATAATAATTGTTTTATTTTCAGGTAAAACATCATATTAAACACGCGTTATTGACGATAACTCAAAAACTAGATATCAGATAGTGATCAAATTAAATGGGAGCACATGAAAAGCACCAGCTTTCAAATAAAAACATAATCATCAAAATTGGCTCACACCGAAAGAAGTTGAGGTAACTTTTGAAGTCGGTTAAGAACGAGAACATCATCAATGTAGTCCACAGAATACGCATTATTGAGGATAATTCAAAAACTACTAGTCAGGATCAAATTTAAATGGAACTACATAGAAAGCACCAGCTTTCAAATAAAAAAAATATCATCAAAATCGTCTCACAACGAAAGGTAAAACAAATAAAAAAAATACAGTCGAATTGAGATCCTCCTCCTTTTTTTGAAGTCGGTTAAAAGATAAAAGATTTACTGCGAAAGAAATGGCGTCATTAATTTAGTATTATTTTCCTGTTAAGAATAACGTTTTCTCACATTACGTACTATAACTTTTTTCTTTTCTCACAATTTAGCAATATTTTTCAACACAATTTTATTGAAAAACTACTGGGTTTGCCCCGATACACTTCTTTTCATTCATTCGCAACGCGCGCTAACTAAACAATATTGCACAGTAACATTTAGATTTTCTTTTGATCATCCATCCGAACAAACGTACAAAAGAACAATATCCTATTGCTCCGTAATAGTTCTAATCAGGTTCCAGGGACACAATCGCAATAACTTAATCCTTTTCGTAACTACTCGCTTGCGAAATTGGAGTTCCGGAAATATACGCTGACTATATTTCATGGACTCTAGGGGATTACTTCTCGCAGAGAAGCACCTTGATTATGTGTCCTATGGTGGTAGGGAAATGCTCGTGCTCGCCTAACGTGCTATCTTGTACAGAAATAGAATAGTTCATTCAGTAGAAAAATAAATCCTAAAGTCACCAACGATTTAAGGCAGCTTTTCTTGAGAGCCAGTCAATTTAGACCTAATGTTTGAACTGCCCGTTGGCTTAGTTAGGTGAGCGTTCGCCTTCTAAGCAGGGGTATCGGGTTCAATTCCCGGCAGGAACACAAGTTTTCTCCCCAAGGAATATTTGTGTTTCTGGTTCTGGTTGTGATTGTGTGCGTAATGTGAATGTTTCCGGCACCCACGACGCAAGTCATCGAACTTAGTGTGGGGCTGTGAGTGTAAAAAAAATAAAAAAAATGTTATTAGCACCACCGCCCATACCCTGTCCGTTGGTTCAGTCGGGTGAGCGTTCGCCTCCTAAGCAGGAAACTAACGGAAAAAAAAACTCTGGTTCTGCTTGTTATTGTGTCTGATGTAAATGTTTCCAGCACCCACGCATCGAATTTAGTGTGGGGCTGTGAGTGTGAACCCGTTTAGGTTTAAATTTACGTTTAATATCACTTACCATCAGCTGAGACAGTGGTCAAACCCTCGACTAGAAGAGATAAAAACGTGGTTCAGTCGAAGGGGGTTAAAAAAGCTGATCAGCTTGGGCGGGTAGGTACGAGTATTAGTAGTGAGATCTCACTTACACGCAAACCCCTTCTGACTAATGAACGAGGCTCTGGTGAATAACTTTTCCAGTGCAACATATTCCCAACATTTCCATGGTGGTAGTGTGTTCTCTAACGCTCGCTTATCACAAACTTTACCGTAGTCACAATTGAAGAGCCATAATTAAAATTATCGTGCGTATGTGTTCTAGTACAATGACTCACCAAAAGATGAAATATTTATTATACATGCGCTAGTATGTAACAGGCTCTACGCTGCTCTCCTTTTTCATCATGTAAACGAAAATAAGTTTTCTGGTCATTGAAATGGCTTTTTGGTTGATGTCAGATGTTGACAAATTCTAGAGTTTGTCTTCGAGGTACTCTTTAATTGAATAATAAGATTTGGGTGAAAAAGTCTAGTGGATTACATGAAGCTCGACCGTCGTCGTCGCGATGACACATACTAATGCTCGTGTAAAACCGCCTGCCACTAAGTTGACGACGGTCACTAAATATATATAATATAGCAATCTTCTTCAGCCAAGAGGTAAATACATAGAAGCTCGACTCGACTAAAACCAATCAAGCAGAATAAAATAGAAGTTAAATAAAATCTAAGATGTTTATAAGTAGGTATACAATATAATATGTATAGCTATAATATACTAGCGATCCGCCCCGGCTTTGCCTGGGTGTGATAAATGAAGAACCGCTCGACCGATTTTGTGCAAACTTCACATAAACCATCTACTAAATAGTCCGAACAAAGCCTAAACATTTGGTTTGGATAGGTGAGCCCGTTCTTGAGTTATAAAATAACAACGAAAAGTGGCATTGATTTTTATATATATAGATAGATAGAAGATGTATTTGTTATATATTTGGTATTTACACCTTTATTTTTTAACTAGCTGACCCGCCCGGCGTCGCCCGGGTAAACAAAAGCTTACACATAAACGCTTTCACACTCACAGCCCCACTCTAAAAGTACTATAAGTTGTGTCGTGGGGCCGTAAACAATTAACACCACACACACACTACATTCACGTCATACCCAGAACCAGAAACATAAACTTCCCGTGGAGAAAAAACTTTTGTTATTGTGTTCTCACCGAGATTTGAATCCGCTGCTTTGAAGATGAACGCGCACTCATCTACCCAGTGGGTAGTTCAAAGTTCAAAGATTCCCCACCCTGCGTCGCCCGATTAAAAAATCTACACATAAACACTTCCACGTTCACAGCACACTAAGTTCAGTGACTTGTAGCGTGGGGCCGTAAACATCCAAGATTCACAACATATTAAAAACAAAAATTTTCCGTAGGGAGAAAACTTCTGTTACCACCGCGAATCGATCCCGCTGCTTTGAAGGCAAACGCGCACCCATTTACGCGAGTAGATAGTTCAAAGTTCAAAAGATGACCCGCCCGGCGTCGCCCGGTTAAAAAATATACAAATAAACACTTCCACATTCACAGCCCCACACTAAGTTCAATGACTTGTATCGGGGGGCCGTAAACATCCAAGATTCACAAAGCATTCACAACATACTCAAAACCAGGAACACAAATTTTCCGTGGAGAGAAATCTTCTAGGTAAATTACCACCGGCAATCGAACCCGCTGCTTTGAAGGCGAACGCGCACCCATCTACGCCAGCGAGCAGTTCAAAGTTCAGGAACGACCCGCCCGGCGTCGGCCGGGTAGTAAATATTAAAAAACATACCCATAAACGCTTTCACATTCACAACCCCACACTAAGTTCAATGACTTGTATCGTGGGGCTGTAAACATCCAAGATTCACACAACATTGACAACATACTCAAAACCAGAAACACAAATTCCCGTGGAAAAACACCTGTGTTCCCAGTCGGCAGTTCAATGATATGTTATAACCGACTAAACAAAAAAAAACAGTCGAATTTATATCCTCCTTCTTATGTAAGTCGGTTCAAAACATAGAAGTATGCCGGCTTACGCAGTAACTGTTACATTCTGTGATCCACCGTTTTCACCCTCAAATAAACTTAACGATTTCTCCTAGACTACAGGTCCAAATTATATGCAGTGAAGAGCAAATTGCATCTACGTGAACTACGTAAGCCGATGAAATAGGTTTTTTTGATAAGGATTAATATTAAATACTTATAAAAAGGTAACGAAATAGAAGCTGCTATTTTTATGTGCAGGAATACGTAGTAAGTGTCGATATATTCTGACCCGTCCCATTCACGGGAGGTCTCCCTTGAAACTAATTTCACGATTTCTCATAGACTATTTATCCAAATCACATGCAGTAAAGAGCAAATTGTATCTACATGAACTACGTAAGACGATGAAATAGTTTATTTTGATAAGGATTAATACTGAATGTCTCAAAAAGCCAACTATACATAGGCCGCTTTTTTTTCAGATTTTTAACAAAGAAAAGTATTTTTTCTGAGCTGTACATACATGTTAGATATATGCTGTCGCGGACTTTTTTGTAAAACTCATGAAGGCCAACATTTTTGCTGTACATTGTATTCACCTATGTCTAACTGTTTAGTCAGCGTACGCCGATAAAGCGGAAAGTTAGCAAATTTTTCTCCGACTCGTCTTACGAATATTATTATTTCGAACTGATAACTAACTTCTATCCCAACAAAACATAGCCTATGACACTCAGTGATAGTGTAGCTATCTATTAGTGAAAGAATTTTTGGAATCAGATCAGTAGTTTCAGAGATTACCTTTTACATACAAACAAACAAACAAACAAACAAACAAACAAACAAACTTTACCTCTTTATAATATTATTATATTATATATTATATAGTATAGTATATATAGTAATAGTATATATAGTATATAGTATAGACTAGTATAGAAGTATAGATATATAATTTGTTTAGAACTGTAGTACACCACAGTCCCAAAAATATTTTGCTATCTCCTCTCCATGCAAAGGTTGTCTGGAAGAGATCGCTTTAAGCGATGACACCGCCCATTGTACTAGCCTAAGTTATTTTTAATGTAATTGTTTGCTGTTATTTTCTTTTTTAATTGGTGTGCAATAAAGAGTTCATCTATCTATCTATCTACATTAAATCTCTGATGTATAATAATCTCGTGTCGCGGTGTTTGTGGTCGAACTCCTCCGAAACGACTCGACTGATTTTCTCGTTGATTAGAAGGGAGACGTGCAACCAATGTCGGCAGCGAACAGTTCTTGAATGTTTGTATCTTGAGTTTTTGTGTTTAATGTATAGATTTTATCCGAAATAAATAATAATGCTAAAACTTGGGGCTTCTTCTAACAGAACACGAGTGTTGCTATATTGTACCACACTGACCCAGTATGATAGACTGGTAGATGACACGCACAATACGTTTTCGAATTATGAGATCCTTGAACACATAGATCCCTACACAAGATATACATGCTGGTTCCTATACAATGTGTTCCTACACTGTAATTATTGCAAAAATGTTTAAATGATTAATTTTAATACTTAATTGGCTGTAATTTTGCGAATCTAGCAGTAGACCCATTAATTTCATGAGTGCCTCCTTGGGGCATATGTGAATAAACGATTTTGATTATGATTTTAATACTTTCCATGGTTTTAAAATCAAAATCAAAATGTGTGGTGACATTGTGATCAAATGTTTACCTATCGGGCATAAAAAAAATACAATTTCTCAAACTACTCGTATAAATAGGTATCGATAGTGGTCAAATGCTTGCCTATATATCATAAACAAAAAAAAAAGTACTTGGATGACCGAGCTTTGCTCGACGAACGACGTTTTCTAAAAAAGAAACCTAGTATAGCTAGATCGATTTATCGCCCCCGAAGCCCCCTGCATACTAAATTTCATGAAAATCGTTGGAGCCGTTTCCGAGATTCAGATATATATAAAAAAAGATATATATATACAAGAATTGCTCGTTTAAAGGTATTAGATATATGTATTGCCTTTTTCCTATCTGATATCTAGTTTTGACGACTACCTCATGTTATGGTAAGTGATGATGTGGTCTGGGGTAATAAACGCTCAAGGTCTAAAAGGTCTCATATTAAAAACTTTTTTCATATTTCTTTCCGGAAATCTCTGACTGTATAGGTATGCATTATACTTGTAGGATATCCATTAGTACGATAATAACGCTCTTCCTCATTTTAAGTTCAAAATCGTAAAGTATCTTTAGTGTTTAAAAATTATGTTTAGTTTTACTTTCTTAGTTGCTTCTTAAACTTTACTCATATCTGCGTCTATTGTCCGTCTTCACCTTTAGAAATAAATTGGTACTTTCAAATATTTTTCCAATCACTGCCAAAATTCTAGGAGTTTATATAACATCAAAGAGGAATGAACAATCGAATTCAGTCAATAAACTCGTCTCAGTAACAAATACAAAATTATATTGAACTGACTTCAAAAAAGAAACTGTTTTTATGATATGAATTATGATGGTGGTGTGAAAGAATCGTTTTAACGAATCGTTATTTTTATAACAAAAGATGTATAAATTGTGAATGAAAAATGAAAAAATAAATGTTTATTTTGCAGCGGTTAGAGGTTAATTGCTCTAACGTTTTAAGTTTTTTTTTATGGAAAATAATTATAAATTTTGCTAATTGCTGATGATAGCTTACAGATTCGAGGATAAATCTAAGGCCTTCACACTAGGCAAGCCTGTATCATGAAGACCCAAAACGAATATATATAAAATACTAACCCTGCCCCGCGGCTTCGCCCGCTATTATCAAGTTAAAAGTACCCTAGGTGTTAATCCTAAGTATAAGCTATCGTCATCATCAGCCTATTTTTGTCCACTGCTGGACATAGGCCTCTCCTAATGAACGCCACTGGGCCCGGTCTTCAGCTCTTCTTATCCAGTTTCTGCCGGCCTCCTTTCGCAGGTCGTCGCTCCACCTGGCCGACGGGCGTCCTGTGCTACGTTTGCCGAGTCGCGGTCTCAACTCAAGTATTCGTCTACTCCAGCGGCTATCCGCCCTTCTAGAGACGTGGCCAGCCCACTGCCATTTCTGCTTGCTAATTCTATCTATTTAGTATAAGCTATCTGTATTCCACATTTCATCCAAATCCGTTCAGCCGTTAAAGCGTGAAGAGGGAACAAACATACTTATACTACACTTGCTCACTTACACTGAAAATTTCGCATTTATAATATATAGGATAGTAGGATAATATTTGACAAATTTGTCAAATTGACTCTATATTCTCTTCTCTACTTAGTATAAAACAAAGTCGGTTTCCACTTCTCTGTCTGTCGGTATATCCGAAGCAATAGATTTTGATGTGGTTTTCACCATCAGATTGATAATTTGAAAGAATGTATGGAAAAGTCCGAAGCACGTTCACTGGCAAAACTCTTTTAGAATAAACCTTCAACAAGTAAAATTATAACAAATGCCAGCGCCGCCTTACAGTTAAACTCCCTTTCTAAAAGGTTGTGTTTATATGTCACGTTCTTAATTTAAAGTATATCTATTTATCCCGATTGACGACCAAAGCTGCAGGGTACAGCTAGTCAATGATTTTTCAGTCCAACGCGAACAAAATCAGTCATTAATTGCGATATCGTTCGGTACGGAACACTCGGCTCGAGCCATCTCCCAGAGGACTCAGTTTGAGAGAGGTGACGAGCAGGAACGCGCGCGTCGACTAACCGCTCCGGCTGCGTTCGAAATCTGCGAAATTTAACTTGAACCGACTTTATCGTTTCGATTTTATTAAAAAACCGTTTAAAATTAGAATTCCTTTTTTGAACCGCACGAAAAAAAACATTTGAATTTTCTTTTTAAGTTTTCATTCCTTTTGTTTTAAGAATCGTATTGGAATGTGTTAACTTTTTCGGCTTATTTTATGTGAATTTATAAAAGTGTTATAGTGTTCTGTTTTTCAATTGTTCGTGAACTGTTTCGAGCTTTGGAAGAAGTTGCAGAGATAATAGAAGATAGTGCAAAATGTGATGTGAGTATTTGCTTTTTAAATAAAGAAAGCAGCAATGCTCTGTGAAATATTGTATTAAAGAATTACAAAATATTTAAGAATTACAAATTGAACTGATTTTGAATTTCTAATTTCTATGAGTACACTGTTTAAGTAAAAAGGAACAGTTTAAAAAAAATTGCGGATGCAGTTATGCAAATAATTGCATACCAACTAATTAAACCGATTAATGTTGTAGTTAGGGTTTGTGAGGATTAAATTCATTTATTATAATTTTCGGGTTTATGCTCGGACCTTTGTTAGGCATTAGCGGAGCCGCAGTCAACGCTAAGAGACTTTGGGATATTATTAACATATTATAAAATTATCAGGTGTGCATAAACATGTGACGGACATATCTTATGTTAGATTCAGGACGCCGTTTTATAATAATACTTGTATTATTACCATAATTTATTATTATTATGATACCTTATTCATAATAAGTCTCTTAAGGAATTTAAAGGTACATAAATGTGAGCCTGCGTATTCCAGGTCTAGTGTGTTTACCAGCTTCGATCACATCGTCACTTACCATCAGGTGAGATAGTGGTCAAACACTAGCCTGTCACAAATAAAAAAAAAAAAAAAAAAAAAGACTATCATATATTTTTACATAAGAAATTTATTTCAAGAATTAACTGATAATTTACAAATAAAGATGTGAAATCCATTTTGGCAGTAGGAAATCCGGTATAAGAAACTTTTTTTTAATTAAGTAAAACAGATTTTGTGGAACAAGTCATTTACAATTAAATGCCTATAATATTATTAAAATACAGCTTTATCTCATGTAATTTGATCGAAATTGTCAATCTAGGTTTCGAGCATGTACGATACTCTTCCTCGGGACGAGGTACGTTGCGAGACCGCAACGAAAACTGTTGACGTGGCCAGTGGGCTGGTTCTCTGCACGATTCTTAAAAAAACTGTAATAGTAAAGCTAAATTCATATATGATATTATTTTAATTTCCATCCGATCTAATCCGCCTTTGAGTACATTAAGTTCACTTTTCCTTGTGCTCGGATTTCAACCATTTAGATCTACATTAATAACCACATGATGTAGGTATTCGCAAACCTTTCTGTTGTAAATCTTTCTTTCGTGAATGTCGAAGTTTGCTCTTAAATCTTTCAGAATCAGATCAAGGCGTTAAATCCTTAGATCAAACTAGGTTCCGAAGATAAAGCGGTGAAGTCCGTTTTTAAGCGTAAGGCTGTCGCCATATTGTATTTTGATTTCAGTTATGTCTCTGATGACACTCGCACAATTAGACAAATCAATTGACTAAATTGACCCAGGCGTTCGGTCTCTAAAAAGCTATAAAAGAACAAACATATATACATAGGCTGATAAACGCATTACTCTTTTTTGCGTCACGTAGTCAAGTAAAAGATAACTGAATCTTCAGTTATGTAACTATTTCGCACATATTAAGTTGTGTTGTAGCGCAGTAATGGTTCTGGTTCTGGGTGTGATTGTGTGTGTGATGTGAATGTTTCCGGCACCCACGACACAAGTCATCGAACTGTGAGTGTGAAATCGTTTATGTTTTTGATGTAATTTAAATCGCTTAATGGATTTGCGCACTTCATTTCTAACACACAAACTCATAAACATTTTCGTGATCAGAATTAACACCACTTTCAAGATCATTGGCGAGTATCTAACATTGACTGTAAAATTGTCGTTTTTATCATATACATCTTCTATATCTATATAATATAATATATATAATAAATATATATATAAATATATATAACTCAAACGTGACTGGCTGACATAGTGATCTATCAACGCACAGCCCAAACCACTGGACGGAACGGGCTGAAATTTGGCATGCAGGTAGATGTTATGACGTAGGCATCCGCTAAGAAAGGATTTTGATTAATTCTACCCCCAAGGGGAAAAAATAGGGGATGAAAGTTTGTATGAAACTTTGACAATTTTAAAATAATACTTTTAACGCGAGCGAAGCCGCGGGCAAAAGCTAGTAAAATATAAATGCTTTCACACTCACAGCTCACACTATATTCAAAGACTATCGACTATCTGATAGAAAGTGATGATGAGAGACATGCTTATAGGTTGACTCGCTACATAGTTATTAACTCTATGTTGTGGATAACTATTCTCTTCTACCTATATAGGTACACAAAAATACACACTTACTTGCTTGTCATATATACTAGTAGGAAGTATTCAAAAGGTCACGATTATTCAGGCCACCTGAAGGCATTCGACATGGCGTAACGACTGTCTTACGACTAACAACGGGGATTGGAAGCTGACCGTGTCCTCCGAATCACAAACAAACTAAATTAAGCGGTTGCGAGGCATTGACGTAAATATCAATGGAATCTTGTTCGTGATAGTTACGTAGCATATAAATAAGTAATAAATAGCTGTTGTGTACCGATTCCAGCTGATTACAATGCCAACAAACTAATTGCTCCGGCAAGCAGAATAAATACGTAGTTGTATTTATACTGCTTGCTGTAAGTAGTACATTGTATTTTTGTGCATCATGGGCAAGCATAAAACCACCACCTCACTTGATGGAAAGTACAATTTAAAAATATCAAATAACTGCCAATATAGAATATGCAATATTTTTCACGTTTTTTTACCGATTATTTATTTACATTAATACTTAGCCGAAAATGAAATTTCATTAAAAAAATACGGTTTTATACAATTTTCATTCAAACAAACAAACGCATTCACATTCACAGCGCCACACTATGTTCAGAGACTTGTATTGTGGGTGCCGGAAACATTTACATATCACACACACAAAACAACAAGAGCTGGAAACACAAATTTTTCTTGGGGAGAAACTTGTGTTTTGGCCGGGAATTGACCCCGATACCCCTGCATAGGCGATCGCCATCCAACCAAGCCAACAAGCAGTTTTAAATAATGTTATAGATATAAAACTATAGCTATAAAAACTAACCAACTAGATGACCAAGGCACGAGATCGTGAATCATGGAAGAATTTGGGAGAAGCTTATGTCCAAAAATGGACCATTAAAGGCTGAGGAAGAAGAAGAAACTAACACGATAATACTTAATTTATATATAAACCTTTTTTTTATACTAGATAGGCAAGCATTAGACCGCTATCTCACCTTATGGAAAGTGAAGATGCGGCCGATGATAAAAAATGATTGCCTAGAAGATATCTATTCACTCTAGACTTGAAGACACCCAGATTATACTGTTCAGGGAACAAAGATATGCATATATCTCATGCATTTTTAGAGGTGGTAGAGCATTTTGTGAGTTGCTCGCCTGGCTTGCTACCAAAGTAGCTTACCACCATCAAGTTGAAAGTCTGCCGCCAAGCCAAATACGGTGTTTCGGCAGTTATCCTTGAGAGCTTGCGTATTCCAGGTCTAGTGTGTTTACCAGCTTCGATCACATCGTCACTTACCATCAGCTGAGATAGTGGTCAAACAATAGCCTGCCACAAATAAAAAAATAAAAAAAAATTCCTATAACCCTAACCGCTATGTAAAATTAGCCTCCTTAATCAATAGATAGGTATCTTAAAGCTATACTACATAGCTCTTAAAACAGATAACCAGCGGCAGTAAAAGTGTTGTAAATCAATCAACATAATGAAACTGGCACCATTAATGCACAACTTGATTTATTTCTCTCTGCTCGTATTTTCTAGTCGTTAACTAGTGGAAACACATCGAAGAGTGTTCCACGGAATAGCAGTTCATTGGGTTCGAGATCGAAAACTACTAATTACTACTAATTACGGTATTCAGAAAATGTACTCCAATATATCACACAGATTCACACTAAATGCGAAAGTTTGAGCGTCTTCAAGAAGAATGAAAGAAAAATCAAGGAGCATATAATAAATTTTAAATTTTTGTGATCGTATTTAGTAGAATATAGTTTTATAAACTTTTAGTAACTCAAGAGTCACATTTCGTATATATTTTTTTAATTTGGAAACCCGCTTTATTGACACCACCTCGGCGAACATCTTAACCGAGAACAGGGGCCTGCTCGACCTATACCTTATATGTTTTACCAACACGTATGTGGTCAAACTCTGGTCTGAGATAAAAATTAAGTGGACAATTTGAGCCAACAGGCTCAGTTGGGTGAGCGTTTGCCTTCTAAGCAGGGTTCCGCCAGGTATCAGGTTCGATTCCTGGCGGAGACACAAGTTTTCTTCCAGAGGAAAATTTGTGTTTCTGGTTCTGGTTGTGATTGTGTGTGTGATGTGAATGTTTACGGCACCCACGACACAAGTCACGAACTTAGTGTGTGGCTGTGAGTGTGAAAGCGTTTTTTTAATAAGTGCGTGTCTCACGCACTTATTAAAAAGTAGAGGGTTCCATACAAACTTTTATATAGATAACTCACGTTTATGACGGGACTCAAGGTTAACTAAGATTTTTGCCCGTTTCTTTCTTTTTCTTGTCATATTTCATGATTCTAGGTCAACGGAAAGTATTTACCACATCTGTCACAGCTCCACACTAAGTTCTACTACTTGTGTCGTGGGCGCCAAACACATTCACATCACACACAATCACACCCAGAACCAACACCAACGATCGGTTGTATGGATAGTCTAGTGCTAAGACTCTGTGTATTTTTTTTAATGTCTTTTACCTCATAACTTCTTTCCACAAGAATCGATTTTGATTTTTTTTTAAGCTTTCCCATTGGTCCCATTTTAATTTGATCAAAATCTGATCAGTAACATTTGCGATTGCGATTGTCAATAATGCGTGTTTAATATAATTATTTAACTGATCAAGGTTCCAAAGATAAAGGGATGAAGTCGGACTTTTTTTAAAGCTTTGCTAGCGTTTAATTATTCAAAGTGAAACTTCTAAAAAATAAAGTAACGGAATTTCAAGACCCTACCATAGCAGGATCTAGGAATTCTGATCCGTAACATTCTTGTGCGACAAAAAGTGGTGACAGTAAACACTGTGATAAATAATTAAATTGTTAAAATTTCTACAAGAACAGACACCAAACCCAGAAAGAAGTTATGATGAAGACATACAAATAAAATACAGTCGAATTGAGAACCTCATCAAGTCGGTTAAAACAAAGAACGAAACTTACCCCCTCACTTACTCCTTGCAAGCACAATAGCAGTAACTCTTTTGAAAGCCTTTTTAAGATACGGCATAAAATGCCACAATGGAGGGTAAATGTATATACATTTAGAAGTATTGTCGTGGAAAAAGGCAGTAAGTTTCAAGAAACTGAGCTTTTTAACTCTTTAGAGTAATTCAACGGAACCATGAGGAACTAATGGCTAAGGACACAATGATTGGTACCTAATTTATTTATTTACAAGGAAGACCAACAGCCGAAGCCAATTGATGGTCCTCACGGATAGAAACAATATATTTTACTAATTAACGCAAACATGACATTAACGCACCGTTGCACAAAGAAAAAATAGAAAAGACGTAACAAAATTTCAAAATTGAGTAAGTATACATCCAAATGAAGACAATAATCAGAATATTGTAAATAATTTAAACAATTGGGGTAATTAATAGGTACTTTACTAGCGGGCCCGGCAGACGTCGTCCCCCTGGATAAGCACACACGTTGATATCGACATCAGCACCACCTACTGGGTCTAATTGTGTTTTCAAACCATCCAGGAACCTAAAGAAATATACACACAAAATTTTATTCAAATTGGTCTAGCCATTTAGGAGGAGTTGGGTGACAAACACACGTACGGAATCATTATTATATACATATTAAGATGTAACTAAAAACGGTCGAGGCCTCACATTAAGTTCGATGACTAGAGTGGTGGGTGCCGGAAACATTCACATCACACACACAACCCAACTTGACACCATAACTAAAGATCAACTAACTGCAAAAAAGTTGGGAATCCTAGCAAAGGTGAGACAAAAATTCACACCGGGACAGTTGCTCAACTTGTATTACGTACAAGTCCGTTCAAATATGGAGACGATATCTTTGGGACGATTCCGCTAAGTACCAGCTTGAAGCTCTCGACACCGTTGAGCGTAGAGCCAAGAGATCATTGGCAGTGAGCAGCTGACTGATTTAAGGATTCAGAGCTTGGGACGTCGGCGCAAGACAGCTAGCCTCTCGGTGTTTTATCGAATACATTTCGGAAAGTGTGCCAAGGAACTACACGATCTAGTTCCTGCATCCCCGTTCTATCATCGGACAAGCTGACAAACTGAAAAGCGACACCGATATTTGGTAGACATTCCACAAATGCGGACGAAGCGTTTTGACTCCACATTAATTGTGCGAACCGCAAAGGAATGTAACTCCTTGCCTGAGACAGTGTGTGTCCTGATGAGTACAATATGGGAGTCTTCAAGTCACGAGAGAATCTTCTAGGTGAACGGTGGTCAAAAGTTTGCGTATCTCGAATAAAAAAAACCTTTTCAACAACAACAATTTACCATATTAGTCTGCTCTTTGATTAATCCGGTAACACACATACAAAAAAAGCATACATTCGATTCGAGAATCTTTTCTGAAGTCGGTTTAAAATCAAGAAAAAGTTCTAAAATACAATTTCAAATATTGTAGTCACGTCATTGTAGTCATATAAGTGAAACATGTAAGATTTTTTTTATTTTTTCTGATAAAATGAAAATATTAATTTGCTTCATTTATTTGCTTAAGCCGTTTAGTAAAAAAAATCAGTTTTGTTAATGACTTGTGTTCATAGTAGCCCCGTTGAAAGATTCAGACCGTCTATCACTTGCCTATGAAACGAGCAGTTTCTTTTTTTAAATAAATCTTATTTCTAAGACTTCGAATGGATACCGATCGCAATAGAGGTAGGTAATTAAGGGTGACATGACACTTTGCTCCAACAAAGTAAAGTGATCTAATGATAGACTTTGAAAGCTTCCCGCTTCACCAAGTCGTAATTTTCGTATTTTGCCTAACTTCTTTGATGTGAGTGGGCTCTTATCTATCTATAACAGTAGAGTATGTCTGTTTGTATCATGGTATTATGATGACGGAATCGTTTTTGAAAGTTGTTTTCATAATTAGTACTGTATAAAATATTGTGTCTTTAAGTCTAAATTCAACAGTAACCATTTATCTTCTTAATTCAAATATTTATTGCATCTAAATGTAGATAGGTAGAAATAAATGACAGTCAAAATCAAAATCAAAATCGTTTATTCACATGGGTCCCAAAGATGCACTCATGAAAGTTAGTTATTCTATTGCCGTACAGTAACATTAGAGATCCTGTTGGCCACAACAATTCAGAGCAGGACGATATGTTTCATTAACACGGAAGAGGAAACAAGTTTTAATAATAATATATCTATTTAATTCATAATAAGAATTTAAGAATTATGTATTATTAAAGTTGTTGTTGTATTTGTGTATAGTGTTGTTATTAGTGTTAGTACTATATTGTAAATGTCAAGTTTTTATTAATTTGTGAATGTAAGCTAATATTCAATTACAAAGCATTTAGTAAGTCAGTCAAAAAAAAAATGCTACAATTATACTTTGTCGTTGAGATAATATTCTGAATGAAAATGTAATAGCTTTTATTGATTAATATTTCATTTAAAAATATCATGTCGTTAGGTTGGTTTCCGATGTGTTTCGACATTTTATTTAATATTTTTATAAACATCAAAGGGGCTAGAAGAGTAAAGAGTAAGGCGCTACATTCTCGGTTGCATTATCTGCATCGGTTCAATCTGTTGAGACAGTAGTAAAATGGTTGCCTATCAGGCATAAAAACAGATGCAAATCAACGTTCAGACAATTTTTTTTGTACTAAAATGTCAATGATAGGCCAACTCAAGCTACTACAGAACACATAGAAAGTATAAAAATAAAATAAAAAATATTCAAAAGTGTAAACGGAGTTACGCTCGAGATAAACATTTCAAATATTTAAAAGGTAAATATTCACAAAAACATTCACAGATCAAAATTCAGAAAACTTTATACAATCACTGTTTTACTAATATTTATATTTAAAAAATATTAAGCCACCGAGTTACTAATTTTTTTCTCGAGATAGCAGCAACTGTGGCGTTATGGCATTTAGCGTATATGGCAATTAGAATCATTAACTTTCATGAGTGCCTCTTTAGCCCCTAATAAAATAATTAAAATGTTGATTTTATTTAAGATCAAGTCTATACATTATCATGACTCACATGTCGATTATAAAAACAACTAAGTACCTAGAAATAAAACAATCAACAAATTGTACAGTGGAAAATATTAACGATATTTTGAAGTTAAAACTATCGTGAGTATTACACATTATGTGTCAAAAATATATACGGCTTAAAACACATAAAAAAATTCGACTCTTCCAGATGAAGGACAACTAATTTGTCCGTAACTAGTCGACTACAAAGTTAGTCGTTTTAAGCCGTAAAAAACATTGAAACAATATTAATTTAATGTCATACACACAGCACAATAAACTATATTATTTGTTCAAACATTTGTAAACATGCTTAATATCTATTTGTAGGTATTTTCACAATAGCTTCTCGCAATAACTCCTATAAATGTGCAATTTACCCCATTGTGTGTAGCACCACTTTCGAACCTTAAGCAATTAGAAATCTGAGACCTTCGCCACAGTTGAACTTTGTTAGTACTACAACTCCGTATACCAGACTATTGACACCACTCTTAAGGTTACACTCTCGACGTTTCTCTCCCTTTCTGTGAGCGTTAATCTACAGTCGCATTGGAGTTTGTTTCGTTTTTACTTGATATTATATACCAGTTTAAAAAACTAATAGTACTTCAATCGCAAATATCTCCGAAACACTTCATCGGATTTTGATAAAATTATAATAGGACCAACTAGAATAAATATACTTACGAACTTACAATATTTTTTCAAATCGGTTAATACATGACGGAGTTCTGTAATAACATACATAAAACAATCTGACGAATTCAGAAAATCCTTCTTGTTTTAAAGACGATTTAAAAGTTACTTTTGCTGATCTTGTTGCGAGGCTATTGGTAAAATATAGTAAAATAAGAGAATATTTATTATTATAAATGTAAAACTATATTTAAATATAGTTTCACATTTTACCATTTAGATGGCTCAAATGCCATTATAATAGTAGCACAAATTTTGTTACCTACTTCTTTATTTTTTTTATGTTGAATAGGCAAGCATTTGACCACTATCTCACCTGATGGAAAGTGATGATGCGGCCGAAGGTGTGACGAAGGTCTTTATAATAACTACACTTACTATATCTTATTTTGTTCTCTTCTTTTTATAATGTAGTACTTAGAAAAGTATATAAGGATTTAGCCATCACTTAAAAACATGAATATTTTATCGATTTTCATGAGGAAAATACTGCCTTTTGCATCACAGTTTTAAAATACTTGCTTATAACTCACTTACTTATTGGTAGTTACTTAGATTACAGCAAGTATTTTTTTTATTATTTGTATTTTCACTATATTTTCGTTTTAAAAGCTTATCTATTTAATTTAAATTGATTCAGGCACCAGTGCCATTTGGCAGTCCTTCTTGAAGTGTGGACTAATTTCAAAGGATGATACTAGTATCATGAGTGCCAAAAACTTTTAAATAACACACACAAAATCACACCCAGAACCAGAAGCACAAGTCCTTTGGAAAGGAAATTTGAGCTACTACCGGGAATCGAACCCAAACCCACGGTGCAGATGACAGAGAATGCGTACCGCGTCTATTAAGCCTACTGGATTGTAGTAAAAGCATAATGTACTATGTGATAGCGTAATACTTACAAACTGCTATACTATGAACTGCCCGCTGGCTTAGTTGGGTGAGCGTTCGCCTTCTAAGCGGGGGTATTGGGTTCGATTCCCGGAGGAAAACAGATATTTTCTCCCTAAGAAATATTGAGAATGTGAATCTTTCTGGCACCTACGACACAAGTCATCGACCTTAGTGCGGGGCTGTGAATGTGAAAGCGTTTATGTTTATGAATACAAGTAAAGGCTATATGCCTAACATTACATAAGCTACAATAGCTGTAGACCTAACATTTTTAGATAACATTTCAACCAGTTATACTGTACTTACTTTTGCTATGGTTTAAGCTAAGCTATATTTATTTGTGATACTTTGTACTTATCTACCTGTAATGGGACGTCCTCTTGTACCTCAATGTTTTATTTTTTACTTAATGTGATACTATCTTTGTTTAACATTGTTGTTACCATTAACAATTGTGATTTTGAGAAGGATAAAATGCCTTACAAAACATTTGCAGACAAAACTAAATTATTACCATTAACGTGGCAATACTGCCAGTGTTTTAATTACTAGAAGCGGTTTATTATTTCTCATATTGGAATTTGTACCAGGCGCACAAGAACTTCAAGATGTCAATAAATCGAAAGGCATTCATAAGTTCCGAAGTATCTAGTATCCGTTCAGACTTCTTGTTGTTCTCAAATGTTTTTGATGTTGATCGAAATATCTAGAAAAAGAACCTGCAAAAGGTTATAAGTTTAAGTAAGTCTAGAGGTCCCGACGAATTAACTTTTTCTTAGAAAAATTATAAGATTATCTTTCAAATTTACTATCTTTATTATTTTGAGTCCTTTAAGTGCCTTAGTCAAGATAAAACAGTTTTCTTATATACATCAATGTGAGAACCTTTTTCATAGTCAATTCTACAGTATTCTTTACTCATATTATTATGTTTTACATAACCTAGTTGTGCCTCGCAAGCATTGCAATGTAAAGTAACATGTCTAATCTCTTTTACGTTTATGGTTGCCTAGTACCCGTCCTCGACATATCAACAAAAAAGCTAGTTGTATCTCGCAAGCGTTACAATTTAAAGTAACAATGTCTAACTTATTTTACGTTTATGATTGCCTAGTACCCGTCCTTGAGATATAAACTAAAAAGCCGTTCTCCCTATATTTTTTTTTATTTATCTTCCGATGTTATAATTAATAGTTATTCTGCTATTTAGGGCAGAACCAAATCCAACAAATCAAAGATCATAAAAATCGGTCCAGCCGTTCTGGTGTAACTAACCTGACTTGTTTTATCGATCGAGCGAAGCGAGATCTCTTAGCTGTTCAGCATTTTGTCCATCTGTCCGTTCGTCTGTCAGAGGCATCTAGCGTCTAAATCATACAAGAGAATAACTTCAAGTTCTCAGAGAATATGTAAAGTTATGGCTCAAAGCCAGAAATGGCAATCAAAGTGATGTAAATTATTATGTAAAAAAAAGCGGTGGAATAAAGGGTTTCGTATTTTGTTTGTGTTTAATTTCATTAATAATTTGAATTACCAACAAATTACAGTTTACTAGTGAGTGTGGTAATTATTTTGTGAGGAAAACTAACCTAATTTCATGGCTTTGTTTTGTGATTATTCAATACTTGATGATTCTGCATTGTGGTTTTGTAAAACATTTCGTATTTACAGTTGATATGTATGTATAATCAGGAACAAAAGAAGGTGAACGTGCTCAGGTTTACAAATAAATCTGTTTGATTAATTTCCCAGTAGTTGTTGATTGATCAGTGTGACATGAATATGTTGTTTAACAATTAAACGCAAGCAAAGGTTAAAAAAACTAACATCGGCTTTTTATGCTTGTATTTTGGTTTTGGATGGATCGATTTCGATAAAATTTATATGAGACCACCTCTGAAGTATAATCTATCAAACAAAAACAAACTTCAAAATCGATTCATAATTGGCGGAGATATCGCGTAACATTAAAAAAAAACATACAGACGAATTGAGAACCTCATTTTTAGAAGTCGGTTGAATATAAAATAAATCTCTCTAAATTTGTTACTTGAAATTCGGACATGAATTACTTCTGACTAAGGTGAAAATATCCATATTATAAATTATTAAGTTTTCTGATTTTAAATTAAACGTTTGTTCTTACACTCACAACCCCGTACTACGTACGTTTAAAGATGTTTAGATTCATGCTATGAGCACCGGAAAATTTTACATGACATACACAATTAGGGTACAGCCAAAGAGATAGATTCTTCTATTTGAGGAAAATTGTAAGATATTTTATTAAACGATTATTTTTAAAAAATTTGCCAACGAGGAAATTAAATTCCTATCGGATCAATGGACAATCAAATGGGGGTTATTAAAATAAATGGCCTTCGGTTTTTTATAAGTATCGGTGTTCCACTTTTTATATATTTTTTTCTTTTATTCTGGCAAACTGCTAAGCAATTAACATTTAATTGCTTTAAATTTTAAAATAACAATTAATACGTTATATTATTATTAAAACTATCGTGAGTCGTATCGCTCGAACACCGGTCGAGTTTCTCGATTAAATAAAAAATAACGTGAGTACAACCGGAACTAAATCAAAATTAATACGTTAAGCTAAATAAGTGCCAGCATTTTGATCACGCGTCGCCTCAACCAGGCGCTCTGATAGATTTTTGGAAATAGAATAAGCGGGAGGTACCCACGGGCTCAGTCTCAACACCCTACTAATCACAGTTAGTCAGTAAACGCTGTCAAGGACCTGTGATGTGATGATGTGGTAGAAGATGGTACGCACGTTACGTCTAGAGTATTCCATCATGGGTATCTATAGAAAACGTTTAGTAACAGTTTTTTTCTTTTTAAGTAAAACTACGGTTGTAATTGGCCCACTTCCCGATGCTCGATTGGACTCAAATTTGGTGTACTTAATTATGTATCTTCGGTAGCAATACAACGATAATTATCGTACCATGGAGCTAGTCTGATGATGGCGATGGTAAATGGCCATAGGAACTTCTGAACTAAATAAGATAAACCAATCGGTTTTGGGATCGTTTGATTCGTCTTGACAAGTCCTTTGGCTATATAACTTTGTAGTCTTTTTATTTACAACTGGCAAGAAATTGATAAACTTTTTAAAATATTACTTGTTTTTCTGATAGGCTATTCTTTACCTCTGTCTCACCTGATAGTAGGCGTTGATGTGGTCGAGGCCTAGAATGATTTACTCATAAACATAAACATAACATAACAGCTTTCACACTCACAGTTCCACACTGAGTTCGATTACTTGTGTCGTACGTGCCGGAAACATTCACATCACACACACAATCACAACCAGAACCAGAAACGCAAATTTTCCTTGAGGTGAATACTTGTGTTTCCGCCGGAAATCGAACCCGATAACACTGCTTAGAAGTCTCAATCAACTAAGCCAACGACAAGCTCGAGAGATATGCGCGTTTTGCACCCACATTATTTCTCATATTGGAATTTGTACCAGGCGCACAAGAACTTCAAGATGTCAATAAATCGAAAGGCATTCAAAAGTTCCGGAGTATCTAGTATCCGTTCAGACTTCTTGTTGTTCTCAAATGTTTTTGATGTTGATCGAAATATCTATAAAAAGAACCTGCAAAAGGTTATAAGTCGTCAATCGATGTCGGGTCTAGGTTTCAAAACTTTGTTTCAGTTTAAGTAAGTCTAGAGGTCCCGACGAATTAATAATATAAGATTATCTTTCAAATTTTTTATCTTTATTATTTTGAGTCCTTTAAGTGCTTTGGTCAAGATAAAACAGCCTTCTTATGTACGTCAATGTGAAAACCTTTTTTATAGTCGATTTTACGGTATTCTTTACTCATATGTATTACATTAACAGTCTTAGCTAAACATAGTATGTATTTTTTTAAATGAAATATCGTATAAAAATTATGCATCGGCACGTTACCTTTGATACGATATTTATATTCATGATAAATTTGTATTCACGGCATCAACAAAGCAACATATTATATAGGTAAAATAATATATAAATCGTGCGTGCGTGCCCTTTTTACCTACTGTAGAATGCATTTACCAAATCAAAATGATCGAATAGTTTAGATCACGGAATAGGACTTACTACTACTCATAACACACAGAGCATTATAAGCACGTTTCTTGAATATTCAGGAATATGCATAACATAATAATTGTATTTTGTTTACTTTATAGCTATATAATAACAATACTTTTTTCTTTTTATAATGTTTAATATTTAGGCTTTTTTTCCATTCCTCACTTGCCGCGCTCAAAATTACTTAAACTTGCTGGCTATTTTATATTAATAATTCATGAAATTTTATTTTTTGACAGTGTGGGTATAAATGAACGTAAACAAATCCTCATGGACCTATATTGTAGATGGCATAGATCGCTCTCTTTTGTAGAATAAATATTGTTTCAATGACGGAAGCGCATCCCCATAGTAATATGCCGTAGCTCATCAATTATGTATATCATCTAGAGTCGCTGGCTAGAGCTAGTAAAATTCATATTAACAAAACCAAATTGGTTTATCTCCCTACAGCTCCCAAGTCTATTTTAATTAATAAAAGTTGTTAAACGATACCTTGATGAACAATTAACTTAACTTGTTAGAAGATTAGTTTCCTCGCAGAAAGTTCAAGTTTCTACATCAAAGGTTTTTAATTAATCTACATTGTAAAAGCGAAATTCACTGATTCGCTAAATAGTCAAAATTATGAAAACTACTTGAACTATGAAGCTAGAATTTGGCAAGTATGTGTAGTTGTACTATTAAAGTTTTGGTGACAATATCGATCAAATGACGTAAGTGATAGCCGTAATTTAATTATATTATGAAGTATGTTTAGCTTATGGCCTGTAGACGTCAGCTGAGAATTAATGATAATTGTTTGTGGTATAAACAGACGAAGGGTTTAGTGTATCAATAGTTTACACACTTGGTCATAATAGTGACATGCAAATATCGATTTGATGACTACGTAGTCAGTTCGGTTGGGCGGCGTTTAGAAAGCTGCAGAGGAAGTCTTAAATCTCGCCAGATCCTACAATATCTGAAAACCTGCCTATTTAACCAATAGACGCTTACATATGAGGCTGTGCACAAAATATGAGTTGTACAGACTTAAGCCGTCGAGTTGCATAGACCTAAGACATGGATCGAGCCGGAGCATGGCTCGATCCATGGCTTAGGTTGACATTAAACTACAAGATCGAGTCCCCAAAACCCAAATTAGACAACGAACAAAAGTTCGGGACGTTGGAAAATTTGTTATGATACTCAAATGGGTGGGAAGGACGTATGGCTAGGCGAGGTGACGAGAGTTGGAGCAAGGTTTTAACAGAGTGGTGGCCAAGACAAGGCAAACGCAGCGTCTGACGTCCAGAGGCAAAATGGGTAGACGATATTGTTTTAGCATTGCGGTCGAACCTGGACAAGACTAGCACTGCACAGGTCCGAGGCGAATGGCAGAATATGCAGCAGGGGGATCAAAAGGGCTGTGGGTGATGATGATGATGAGTCAGTTATCGTTAAAGCGTCATAAAAATATGATCATTATTAGTATATTCGATATGTGGCGATTACAATAGATGGTAATGGAAATTCATCATTAAAATTATAACATGGGATGCCAAATTTTAAAATATCGGCTTACATTATATTAATGAATAACTCTCACTATAGTTCTTCTGAAAGTCTAGTATTTGACTATGATTGCACCTGATGGTACGTGATTGGTTGATGCTGGTTAAAACGTTATGCCATAAATAACTGGCTTTCAATTCCGGCCTAAGATCAATAATTAATTGGAAACATACTATCCCAACATTTTGATTTGCAAATTTCCCATTAACATCCCCTCATCCCCTGTTAACACGAACTGGTTTGATCTGAAACCCCTTCGGGGAATGCGAGATTGATACGTTCAACGTATATCCTCTGTCTCGAAAATGTAATACGAAAGAAAATACGTTGGAAATTGTTTTCCAACTTGACGATAGATAGGCATTTTGAGGCGTGGGCGTGTGAAGTTTGTTTGTGTTTTTGGAGTGAACCCTTTGAAATAAAGGATTTTTATTTGAAACCAACTTTAGTGAAATTGGAGTATTTAAACGATTTGTGTGTTGTTTCAATGTGTTGCAAACATTAGAATTCACTTATATTATATATCTGAAAGTTACACTGTCTTCAATAGTCAGTGTGAGGAATACCATCTTGATAATTCAACACACAACACACAAATCGTTTAAATACTCCATCCAATCGCAAAACCATCAAAATGGTATACTTTTCGCTTTGCCAGTCACTTGTTGATTATTGTATTACATCATGGGGCGGCACTTCCAAGTCCCATCTAATTGAAGCAGAAAGAGCACAGCGCGCGATACTTAAAGTAGGAGCTGGTCTTCCCTTTCGCCATCCAACTGCTGATGTATACCGTATCTGGGATCTTCTGACTGTCAGGCAGTCATTTATACTGCACACAATTTGTAAAAAACATTCTCAGTTACAGTACAATCCTAAACTAAACCTACATAAACGCAGAAAGGGCACAGTTTGTCCAACACAATCCTTCCGCCTGAAGTTATCTCATAAATTTTATGCCTTCCTTGGCCAATTCCTCTATAACACATTAAACACCAAACTCAATATATACCCACAGCCGAAATTTACCTGCAAACAAACAATTATCAAATACCAGATTAGAGAGAGAGAGAGATAAAACTCTAGATTACCAAGAAACTGAAAATATCCTTAAAACATTAAAATGACCTAACCTGACGTATTTCCACCAGCTCTAGCTCACGCGGCCGCATTCATATTACATATATACACAAACACTCACTATACAACATAACATACAAAATCTTAAAATACATACACACATTCTCGCCCATACACAAACACACTTGCTTGCTTGTTTCTTTTTTTTATTTTACATCATTACTTTGTTTTCTATAGGAATAGTTTTTATCAAATTTTATTAACTAGTTAACACCCTAGTTTAGTTTAAATTAATCTCTGTACATCAATACTGATTTAGTACGACTTAAGATGCTCGGTTACATTTAAGACATTGTAAATCGTTCCTGCTGCGGGAGGGTCCTGGTGACCTGTAATACAGGTTTCTATCGAAACCTACATCAGGCACCAGCTCTCACAAAGTAGTACCAATTTCTTGCACAACTTAAACATGCCTAGTTTTACTATTTGTACCTTTGTGAATAGAAATAAACTCATTTTTGATTTGATTGATTTTGATTGAATTCGTTTTTCTTACGATGAACATTGTGCTAAGAACGCTTTTCATCAAGCTTGAGTTATATATTATTTAAACATAAACATAAACGATTGATTTCATTTATATGTATAGCACTAGCCATGCTAGATACATTTAGAAAGGAAAAATTTACGCTTGAAATTTATCACTATAAACATAAACGATTTCACATTGCCGGAAACATTCACTTTACACGTTTTACTATCTGACATACACGTGTCCGCTTGACGAAACAGGAATCGCTATTCTTAGTGTCATCAACTGAGTACACGTACGTCCGAACCCCTTAATACCTATCGCATTTGCGATGGATTTCAATTCGAAATTGACAAACATCCTAAGAAATAAGGTTCAATCTTGCTTAATTCAAATAGAAACAGATCGCATCAGACATATAGGTGGTATGATACGCGTATCCAGTTGATGATAAGCCCAGGTCACGACCGTGCTTAATCTTGATGTAATATTAAACATACTACAGCTATACAATATACAGGGTGTCCCGGGAATCGAGGTCGAGCCAGAACCAGGTGATAGTTATAGTTTATTTTAATTTTTAAACTTTCGCGATTCGAACACATAGTTTAGGTAATATCTCAGGACTTAATCGCGCTAAAAAACTTTTAAGGCTGGCTGCCGCGTGGAATCCTGTTTTAAGCAAGTGTTCGCGTCGCGATTTATCCCGCGATAAATCTGCTGATATCGTGAGTGTTGTGTGTCGTGGTAATTATTTCTCACAAGACCAAGTGCAGGTATTGGAGACAATACTCGCCCTTTCCGACGACACCCGCATTCTCCAGTCTTCTTGAGACCATGGCCAATGCAACTTGGCCGAAACATCGAGGTAAATAAAAATAGTTCATTTAGCGTGATTAAGTCCCGAGATATTACCTAAACTATAGTTTATTTAAAAGTTAAGCTTTGTAGGAACAGGGGTTAAAGGATCGTCGCAGGGTGTAGATTTTTATCAATGGCATTTTTTTAAATACATTGCAAAGATTTTTTTTCTACCGCCTTCATAAAAAAGGAGGAGGTACTCAAGTCGACTGTATTCTATTTTTCTATGTGTGTTACTCATAACTTCGTTCCACGTGAACAGATTTTGAAATATTTTTTTGTTTGATAGATGTTGCTTTCCAATTATTATTGGTCCCATTTAAATTTAATCAAGATCTGATCAGTAGTTCTTGAAATATCTTCAATAATGCGTGTTTATTTCATCTAATTTGATCAAAGTTAAAAGATAAAGCAGTGAAGTCGCTTTTTTTAAGCTTTGCTTGCGTTTAATTATTATATTTCTCTGCTAACAGTTATGACTTAGCCTATCACCTGGTTCTGGCTTGACCATGATTTCCGGGACACCCTGTATATCAAAGTTAATTGCATGTACCTTGATCTATCATACCTACACTTACATATATCCTTGTACCACGTAGTAATCATTATTATTCTTTCCTTCCTGCGATTGCTACGAGCGTTATATTTATTGCGTGTCTAGGGACCCCAGATATATTTCCCTTACTCCGGACGATATTTCATTTATGATACCTTCGCTTATAGTTTTTTTATGTAAGTCTCGGGGATGTTAGAGCTATGCGCTTGTGAATTTACGATGCGATCTTGGTTGGAGATTCGTGAAATATGACGGTTGTAAATATTGAATGTAGATTACGACGGTATTATTGGTACGAGTATGTCGATAGTCGAGGCTGTGAGACAGGCATGCGATACCTTTATCGTTTATACGTGTAACTATCACTTATGATTATAAAGGCGAAAGTTTGTAAGTACGTTTGTATGTTTGTTACTTCACGCTCAAACGGCTGGACCAATTTGATTAAATTTGTTAAGGAGCTGACACCCTGGAATAACATAGGCTTTTTATCCTGGGAAATAAACGGTCCGGGACATACGCGGGTAAAACCGCAGGCAGCAGCTAGTTACCTATATTTCCTACTGAAGCTATATACATCTATACAGCAAAGACCTAAATAACCTACAAGGCACCGAGCTTATAGGTAACTCAAATGTTCAAGCTCACTACCAGTGGATACCGACGCTAGAGAAATTGCCTTTCTGAAATGCAATACTAATACGTCGAGACAAATAAGTACCACCATTTTGACCACGCGTCGGCTCAACCAATAATGATAATTATTTTTAAGATACCACAACGTATACAGACAGTACAATTGTAGCAAGCCGAAGAATAAAAACGTCTCAACTCTGTATTAGGTTCATTTGTTTTTATTTTTTGTAGTATATATTAGTCCATTTAAAGAGGTCCGGTTATAATGTTCTGTACATTTTCAAAACAATTAAAATATTTTCAGCATTTTAAATAACTACAAAAAATAAATGTATTAGGTATGTTGACAAGTTACATCTACAAAACTTATGTAGATGCTTTAAATACGCTTTCACACACACAATCACAACCAAAACCAGAAACACAATTTTTTCTTGGATAGAAAACTTGTGTTCCCGCCGGGAATCGAACCCGATGCCCTTGCTTAGAAGGCGAAGCCAGCGAGCAGTTCAAAGCAAATTTTCAAGAAACGAGCTTTACCACTTAGTTTTCGGGACCCTTGATCTATTTTTGAAATGTTTTATATAGGACTAACAAAAAAAAAAAGTCAGTCCAGTCTTCTTAAAATAATCGCGTAACCAATAAAAAAAAAATACATACAGCCGACATGAGAAGCTCCTTTTTCAGCCAACTGAGGCGAAGCCACATAGTTCTTTATATATGAATGGAGAGTGCTATGAGTGGAGACTTTTAATTAACTCTTTGTTATATACTAAAATTGCCACATTGTATTACAATAGTTGTTAGTCTTCCTACAAAATAAATAAATAAATATAAATAAAATAAATATGGCGGAGCCAACGGGTTATGTATTTGTGTATGTGCCGTTTGCTATATTTAGCAAACGGTCCCAACGGTACCAAAGTTTTAAAAAACTTATTTTCCAATTATAGGAAACCATTTAGGTGGCCTTAAATGACTGCATATAATTGGATATAGTGTAGTCGGGTTTTAGTTTTTAAACTACCGTTTCTTGTTATCATTTACAAAAACTTACGGATTACAAAATGTACTTGCACGCTCGAACACTTCTCTAACTTGAAAAGTTAACCTGAAAGTAGCTGATAAGACTTATCAATCCGCGTCCCGCGTATCTAAATATAGGCTACGTCTGCACTCATTATGCAAATTCCATTAGCGGCAAGCTCGTGTGACATCGCCCTAATCCATCGAGACAGTATCTAGTCATGTAGTAACATTATTTTAATCGGACATAAACGAATGACGTCATTGTTAAGAGATTAGTCATTTCAGCTATGAGCTGGCGCATTGAAGAAAATTTATCAATGTCAATCCGCCCCAGGGTTTGTAATAATAATAGTTTATTCCCGGTCGTCCCCGCCCTGTCGTCCCCGCCCTGTCGTCCCCACTGGGTACGAGTGGGAAAAAAATGTTTCGCTCGTCCCCAGTGGTGACGATTGGAACTTTTTATTTCCCACTCGTTCCGCTATAGACCGAGAGTCAAAATAAATGGGGATTTCAAAAAGATATTTTTTTTTATACTTGATAGGCAAGCATTTGACCACTATCTCACCTGTTGGAAAGTGATGATGCGGCTGAAGATGTAGATTTCACGGATTGTTAAAATGCTTTAATTACGACTTTCTGAGCAAGATTATAAAATGTTTTTGATAAAAATAATTTTAAAAGACTAAGCTAATTTTACAGTATTAACGATATATAATCAACAAATCTGTATCCTAAACTATATTCTATTTATACAAGTTTTAATTAATATTGTATGCAGAAAGGCCGGATATACCGATCTATTGTTTTATGACATTTGTTATTGCCATAAAATTCATTCATTTACACCTCTATTTGAAATCAATTAAAACATTCGAATTTGGTTTTGTATATTTTTAATAAGCTTTAATATTCAGTTTTACATGTAACAAAAAAAAATAGAAGTCAATTTCAACCTACTAATATTATAGTAACGAAATGAAACTTTGTATGTCTATGTAGTTCGGATTCCAAAAGTATAAATTGGTATTTCGGAGCTGATCTGATGATGCAGCCTAAAGATGAATATTGAAACTTTTTAGTGGCTCTAGTAGCCACAGAAGAGTTCCACTGAGTAGGTCTCTGGCATGGTGGGTTCGATCTTCTTTCCAGTTAATGTACGTGATTTTCGTAATGGATATAAATATGTTTCCTGCACTCACGACATAAGTATTTGAACTTAGTGTGGGGCTTTGAGTGTGAAATTGTTTGGTATATTAGTACAATCAAGGATGCTGATGTAAAATATTGACTAAATAGATCTGACAGATAAATGTCAAAATTCTAATGATTTGCTTTTCTGCGTAGGTCCAAAACCTCGTCTTCAGTTGATCTTTAGTCAATTATTTAAATTTCTAAATTGGTATTTGTAGCACTAACAGCTCCAGTAGTAAGACTGAAGTCGGTTTACAAACGGGTATTAAGAAAAGAGAGCAAAGATCCACAATTTGTAAGAATGGCTAAAATAATAGACAAAATCAGTGAACAGACTATTACGGTATCGAATCCCACAAGCCTACTGATGTCTTTAATTTGTTTAATAATTTTTTTTTTTTTTTTTAACTTCTATTGTACCACTTACAAAGTGCCCTATTATGATTACAATCTAGCCAAACTATGGCTAATCAGTAATTTAACTTTAACTTAAACTGCTACATTGCTAAACTAAGAATGTGTCCATTAACACTTTTCTTATTGTCTCTATTTAAGGGTAAGACACTTTGTTCATGTGTTCTTTTGCAGCACTCTCACTATATATTACACTGATATATACTAGCATAACACAAGTTCAAATGGTTTAGTTCTTTTAAGTCTTCTCACTAAGATAAATGAATCTCACCTTTTTAGAACCTTTTCTATCTTACCTCATAATCCAACTATCCAGTTACAACTAAAAATTACTCTTTCAAACTTTTATCTCTGCGCAAATTGGTTTGTTTACCCGTCAGTGGTTAGATCAAACCTTGACTACTTATCTTGACCGTTTTTATTACCAAAGTGACTTAAAGAGACTGTTGTTTCACCCTAGTTTAAAACCTTTCTTAATTAAACCAAGCTAATAAAATTTAATTAAAATGTTTTGTAGGAGAGTAAGGAATCATCTTCACGAAGCAAATGTAATTAAGATAGGGTCAAAATATTTTTCAACCACACGAATATAATTAACCCAACCAAAGTATAGAACAAACATTTATCAGCTGAAATTCTCTCTGTAGATGTAGGATAAAAAAAGTTTTTTTTCTACAACGTTTGTTTGTTACGCAATTACTCAAGTAAAGGCTGGTAAATCAGGGCTAAAATAAATGTAAAAAAATAATCTGACAATGTCTTCTTATAAAAAGTTGCTTAGTTTGGACGTCTAGACTTACTAAAACTTGAAGAAAGTTTTGAAACCTACCCAATATTGATTGACGACCTGTTGCGGGAAACTGTTCTAGATATTTCGATCAACATCAAAAACATATGCTGCGCGAAGTATGATCGGTTAATGGATACTTACTGAACTTGTGAACTTTCGTATTATCGACATCTTCAAGGTCATGTGCGCCTGGTACAAATTCTAGTGATAATGAAGACAGTCATTCTAGACCTAGCATGCTCACCACACTCGACCACATCTTCACTTACCATTAAGTGAGATAATGGTCAACACTAGACTATCACTGGTAAAAATATACACGAACTACTTGCGTAGTTGGTTGCGCGTCTGCTTACTAATCAAAGAGTATCGGGTTCGATTCCCGGAGAACACACACGGTTTCTGTCCAAGTTAAATATTTTTTTCCGGATCTGGAATCCGGATCCGGAATGTTTTCGGCACCCACTGGAATCTGGATCCGGAATGTTTTCGGCACCCACGATACAATATTTCGAAGTTAGTGTGAGGCTCTGAGCGTAAAAGCACTCTTATTTATGTTATGTGAGTAGGTACCAACGTTAAAACGAAATAATATCTTTATAACGACTGGATAGATTTGGAGGAAGTCTTGGTCATCCCTGGCAACCGACAAGCTACACTAACAGCTAGTATATTCATATATTTTAACTTTACTGGATTGGCCGTGTCAAAAACAAAAATATATATGAAAATATTTTTTTTTTTTTTTTTTTTATTTATTATGGGACAACAAACAGCTACACTATAAATAATAAAAAAACAAAGATTACATATTAAAGGTATTAGTAATAATGTAGCCCACAGCGCTATCCTCAGAGTTATGTTAAGGGTTAGTTAGTACATCGCTAGAAAAAGCTATAAATTAATTAACAATACAAATACAAACAATACAAAGACATCGGAAAGATTAACATATAATAATGATTATAATCCAAGTTAATTTTAATGTTTGATTTGTGGGTGATATGGAATATGATTAGGAATAAAAATTTTGAGATACAAATTTTTCAAGGTACATTTTCTATTTCAAATGTTAATTTTTGATTGCAGTTTCTGTATTTATAGTTGTATTTATATCTATTAGTATGTTTTACATCACCGACCTCATTATTTAAAATTATCCCTCTCTCCATCCAAAGGTTGACTGGAAGAGATCACTTTTAGCGATAAGTCCGCCCATTGTACTTTAGTTTTTTTAAGATTACCCCTGTAACTAACTGTATTTGGTGTACAATAAAGAATTTTCTATTCTATTCTGTATAATTAAAAATTTGAATTTATTAGAGTTGCATGCAAATATGTCAATTTCATCAAAGGTATTATTGTATGTCTCTACCATCCGCCTTGTATGAAAAAAATAAAGGATTCATATTATGAGGAGATATTATTCTTCCTCCATAATATCCCTGTTATTTATCGTTTTTCCATTCGGCTTCATTCGGAAGCCTTCATCAGAGGTCGGACGCGACGGCTAGCGCTCCGCACCCATTCTGAATAAGGCTTCCGAATAAAGTGGAAACATTTGTCGTAGTTCTTAGCTGCTCCATTTAAACTTTAAGGAATTCACTTGATTATGAAATTGTATCCTTAAAAAGATTTAATTAACATTCTTCGGAATCCAAGGCGAAGTTTTTAATTAATTAATTTTGTAAAGATATTCTTACAGCTTCGGGGTATCCTTTCAACGTAACGATAATAAATGGGTTAAAACATGTTTGAAGTGACTTTATTAGTTTTTTGGCGTTCGATACTTAAGTTGTTTTTCTTTATAAATATTAAGAAATCATTGTTTATGTATGTGTCAGGTACAAGGAGACTTGTCACTTTTGTTAACCTCATTGGTGAGGCTGCATACATTTTAAGAAGCATGATAATATCGTTGCTTCTTTATTTCACCACACCTGCATGATTTAATTCTTCCAGCTCCCTTCCACCATCGGAAAACAAGGCGTACTAAAACATCCGTTCATGGTGAACATTCCTCCGATTTGAACCAAGCGATTCGTCAGAATTTTAATTATGCGAACTGCAAATGAATAGTGTTCCAGTCCTTTGTCCGAATATTAAAAATTCCGTCTCAGTTTTCCTATATCTCTTCATATCAAGAGTGAATAGGTGAATTCTAAGCAAGCATATCCTACCGTCGATCGCATTTCCATCAGGTGAGAATGGTTGCCTATTGATCATCAAAAAAATGTTTTAACTACTACTACTGTCTAACTTAGAACATTTTATTTTTATTAAAAAAGAAATTTACTAATTATATTGTTATGCCCTAAAAAAAGATTCTATTATTAAAATCTCCTAAAGTGAACTTTTTCAAACAGTCGTATCATCTGGTTTTCTGATCGTTTTTAACTCTGCATACGAATTTTATATGTTGGAGGCATGATTTATTGGATCAAATTGACTTACAATGAGTCTGTGTTATAATTCGGATGTGACCGGGAATAAACTACTTTAATGTCGAGATCCTATCAAAGTCGACTGTAGGACCGCATCCTAAAGATCTGTTGCTTTTGAAGATTTTTATTTTTTCGTCGACTTAATATTTTTTTTTTTTTACCATTGTGTCTTGTTGTCACAACATTGAATATTGATTACTGTCATGTCTTCAGTGACACTCGCAACATTAAAATAAATCAATTGACGTAAGAATAATCAAAATCTTCCCGCGCGTTTGTTCTAGAGTTACAAAGGAACAAACATACACATAGACTGATAAACACTTCCCTCCTTTGGGTCGTGCAGTTGAGAAAAAACTGCTAAATTATCTAGAACAACGAATTGCTAAAACTCGGCGTCGTTCAATTAATCGAAACAATTAGGACCAAAAATCACGAGTTCGAAATGATAACACTAAGCGGTTAAAACACGTGTCCTTAATAGTACACCGTTATTAGTGTTTATTGTTTAGTCAATAACAAATTGAGCCAATATAGCAATAATGGTATTTGAGAATAGCAGAGGTAATTATTCTGGTAAATGTTTAGTCAACATCGAATAATCAGAAATCTAATCTCGTGCGCCGTTTCGTATAATAGTGTTTACTCAAATTTAAATTGACCTGTATCAGAAGATTCATCGTTTTTGCCATGATTGATGAAACCTTGAACGAGATCTAAAAATGGATTTCGTCGCCATTTTTTTTGTTAAAAAATGTGCCAAGGGTTATAAAAAAGAATTAATCAAATATTTTTTGTAGAGCTACTGGACACAGTATACATTTAGAACTGCCCTTGTGACCTGGTTGGCGCGTTCGCCTTCTAAGGGTATCGGGTTCGATTCGGCGTGGAAGCAAACTACACAAGCACTTTCTAGCGACTACATAATATATGATACCTAGGTAAATATAATTCATGTACTAGTCAGTTAAGACTGTTTAAAAAAAAGTAATGAAAAAATGCGCCGCCGAGTTTTTTGCCAGGTTGTTCTCGAGATGGCTGTAATTTTCCGAATCTGACAGTGGAGTTATTAGCTTTCATGAGTGCCACTTTGGGGCCTATGTGAATGAACGATTTTAAATTTTGATTTCCCGGCGGCAACTCAAAGAAAATGTGTGTTTCTGGTTCTGGTTGTGATTGTGTGTGTAACGGATTTGGATGAAATATGGAATGTAAATAGCTTATACCTAGGATTAACACATAGGCTTCTTTTAAACTTGAGTAATGCGGGTAATGCCGCGATGCACGGCTAGTTTTTTCTAAGCTTAGGCAACAAATAAAAAAACGGATAAACGAATTCACACTAACAGCCCCACACTAAGTTCAATTGTATTGTGTTGTGGGTGCCGGAAACATTAACATCACACAAACAAATACACCCAGAACCAGAAGCACAAATATCCCTTGGGAAGGAATTTGTGCTCCTGCTCGGGTCGTTATCGATATTAAAATGTATGTATATTTTATTGTATCATGTGAATGTGAGTATGAAAACGTTCTAAAGCGTTAAAATTAAAATAACAAAAACGTACTAAGTTCTTGCCTAGCACTAAAAGCTTAGTGTAAGTAAAGGTAGGGCAGGTAACCTTTCCAAGATCGATGTTATCGTCGCCACGTGGTACAAATGGCGTAAGTAAGTTAACTAATGCGATTTCCAAATCTCATAAACATTAGTATGTAATGGGATTCGGCGGGTTCTTGCTACGTGAGTTTCTATTAATACGGGTAACTTAGAAGTGTTATGACTTTATCTGGGACTGGTTATTCACCGCAGCTACGCCCGCTTTTGAACCCCCTACGATAAAGAGGGGTGTTGAATGTCTTGTTTGTATCTTCTAGGCAAGCATGTCTCATATTTGGCCGCATCATCACTTTCCATCAGGTGAGATAGTGGTCAAATGCTTGTCTGCATAAAAAAGTGTGTATCTGTGTGTATGTCAATGGAATCGTAGCTCTTAAACGGCTGGACCGATTTTGATTATTTTCTTTTTTAAAATGTTGGCTTCTCAATCTTGTGCATTTAGCCAGTGTCAAGTAATAATTTATTTCAAGTGTATTTCATATTAAAAGTACTAGTTACAAGACACAGTCAAAGTCAAGTAAAAGAGAAAGGTCCAGTCTTAGTCAAGTCATACCCTAGTAAAGTGGTAAAAACTTTACTCGAACTTCTATTGGAGTTTTGGAGCGAAGGTGATGCACGTTTAATGAGTATTAACGGTTAATAATCCACCAGAATTACACATTAACACTCGAAAAATCCCAGGTATTGGAAAATTATACAAAATCAACAACGTAATTTTTTCACTTTCGCGGTAAAACTCAGATTTTAATTATAATTTTTTTTTAATGTGACGTTCGAGAATGTTCATATCTAAAATCGATACAACCGTTTGACGAATAGACCATTTCATAATGTTGAATTTGCCACTCGTTTTTTTTTTTTTATTTTTTTTTTATTTGTGCCAGGCTAGTGTTTGACCACTATCTCACCTGATGGCAAGTGACGATGTGATCAAAGCTGGTAAACACACTAGACCTGGAATACGCAGTTTTAAATTAATTGTTTTAAATTAGTCTTTGATCTATTTTGTCTATCTATAGCACAATCCTCCTTACATCCGTAATATTGATACCTCGTTTGGAATATACTTACAAAGCGGCAAATGTATTATTAAACGAAAATTAAAACTATCGTGAGTATTACACATAATTTATGTTGTATACGGCTTGAAACACGTCGCAAATTTTGACTTACTTTGTAGTCTAAAACTAGTCGAAACTAGTCGACTACAAAATAAGTCAAAATTTTCGACGTGTTTCAAGCCGTATACAAAATAAATTATGTATTATTATACGTTTGGCTAGGTATGCCCTGTCGATGATACCCTGATGATTAAAGTGGTTACAAAACTGCCTTCTACACTGCCGGGATCGATTTCCGGTTTTTTTTCTTCAATGTAAATCAACAAACAAATGCATTCACGCTCATACTTAGTTCAAAGACTTGTATCGTTGGTGCCGGAAACATTTACATCACACACACATTACACCCAGAGCCAGAAGCACAAATATCCCTTAAGAATATCCCTCGAAGCCAGGACCCATGGTGCAGAGGACGGACACCTATCTACTGCGCCAACTGGGTCGTCGTTTATGGTTGTCGTTGTGTATGTGGTGTGAATGCTTCCCAAGGATATACAATTCTTGAACTTAGTGCAGAGCAGTGAGTGTGAACGTGCTAGTTTATTTAATATCCTTTTTTTTAAATAATTATAATACTTTATAGGGACACAAAACCGCATTAATAATATATTTCAACAAACTGTATCGTATTATAATTCCGCAACAGACTTTCCATAATATTATTCATTAAATTTTATATAAATCACAGATTCATCCAATATCGCGGAGAAGCAGCCGGGTCGCCTACTTTAAAACTTATATGCAGAAGCTTGTAGCTCCATAAAATAAGCTAAAACTTTAAAACTTACACTTACGAGTTACGCCAGTTTGTGTCGAAACCATCGACGTTGACTGTTGGAGCGTGGAACTTAACCACTTTATGTGGAAAACGTTGTGAATAATAAAAGTCAAAGAAGTAGTTAGTGCCTTTAACGGAAATCTCGACATTGTTGCTTTTTACTCGACTATGGACAAAAAGGAGGATACTGTATCTATTGTAATTTTTAAACTTTCGCGATTCGAACACATAGTTTAGGTAATATCTTGGGACTTAATCGCGGTAAAAAACATTTTTTTATTTACCTCGACGTTTCGGCCAAGTTGCATTGGCCATGGTCTCGAGAAGACCCAGTCAGTCTTCTCGAGACCATGGTCAATGCAATGTTTTTTGTTTCCTCACAGTCCCAACTAATACACTGACTGTAACATATAAAATGAAAAAATAAAATGAAAGTATTTATTTGCTTGAAACATGGTACAATTGAGTGTTTGAATAACGATGGAACAGCATTTTTCACCATAGACTGGCATGCAAAAACTTAAACGACTTATTATTAATTTAATTATATACAATTCAAATAAAGTTGACAATTACTTAATTAATTACCGCGACGCGTGATCAGAATGTGGCTTGAAACACGTATAAAATGTCGACTTACTTTGTAGTCGACTAGTTTCGGACAAATTTGCTGTCCTTCATCAGGATGAGTCAGACGCGCGATAAGCAGAGGCGAGCGGCTCGGGCCTCGGCGCGTGACTGGATGAAGAACAACAAATTTGTCCGAAACTAGTCGACTACAAAGTAAGTCGACATTTTCTACATGTTTCAAGCCGTATACAACATAAATGATATTTATCTTTTGTTGTTAATGAAGAGTTATTGTATTGTATTGTACTCAAAATCAAGTACCAACATATCAACTACCCGATTAAGTTTCAAACTATAGTAAAGATACTTAAAATGATTATACCTAGATATAGCATAAGAAAATTATAATATGTTAAACTTATGGAAGTAAAGCTATTTGAATCAGAATTAGGAAAAAAAATCACTTAACCTTCAAAAACATCACACGTCCCGTGTCTCCTAATTCAAACAATCTGTCTCCCCACCGGCGCTAATTAGGCCGCGAACACACAGCTTGTTTATATCCACAGCGAATCTCTTAAGTGCATGACGTCAACGCCGTGTTAGCGTTAGAATGTTTGCGTTGCAAGTGTACGCGAGGCTTATTTTTGGAATCGAATGTTTGGTCGGAGACGGTTTAGCTGTTGTCACAAGGGTTATTGCGGCCTTCGAATGATACACCTATAGTGTATTTTTAGGACTCCGTTACCTTTGAACTACCGAAAGAAGTTACAGGCGGTCTTATTAACGTTTTTATGAGAAAACCGGATCTTTTCGGCCTTTTATTTTCAAAATTACATTATTTTGATTAACCTTGACGTTTTGGCAGGGTTACACTGGCCGTGATAACTAGAGGCTGGACTTGCTTTTTAGTTGTTTATTTTTGGTTTTTGGCGAAAAGAGGAAATATTTCTATTGGGTTAACTCGTTTTTTACTAATTTTTCAGCGGACGACACAGTCACTGAAAAATTTTGATTACTGTAAGATTTTGATATAATACTTATTTAGTTGACTGTATCCATCCTTTACATAATACTAATAATAAAAACATTAGTATAAACCTAACTCACGTTATCTGATCAAAAGTATCGACCTAGGATTCGAGCATGTACGGTGCTCTTCCTTGATATGACCCCGCGAGATCGCGACGCATGACAGTTACTGTTGTTTATTTTCATCAGGTTCATTTTTTTAATTCAGTAAGAAAGAAGTTTGATATTAATTAATACAATACAATGACATTAGCACTTCCTCTTTATAAAAACTATAATTGAAAAATTTGGCGCCCAACGTGTGAGACATATGTCATAATGATGACCATGGGTTACGACTAAAAATCAGTGACTAAGGCATAACCTTTGTCGTATGTTGAGTCGTAACCCATATTCATGACACTCACAACATTTCACACTTTTCTTTCTTTTATTTGTTTTATTGTTTATTATTTTGTATGTATATGTCTGTGTACTTTATTTATTTTGCTGTTTGTTTGTACTGTTAATGTTGTGTGTGTCATTAAAAATAAATGTATTTTCTTTCTTTCTTTATAACATGAAAGAGTCTTACGACACAATTCACCAATGTCTCTATCAATGATTATTTGTACACTACTCATAGTAATTTTACTAAAACCTTGAATGTAAATTAATTAATTATTTTGGCAGTATCATTTAACTACGAAAATATTGTTTTGAGGTAAACAAAGAGCAATATAATAATACTAGACCATTATCAGAATATCATATTATTTACCTCACATAATTAACGTGTTTGTTTCAACTCACAATTTCTCTCCAACCATTCAATGAACGAATGGATGAATGTTTGTGATTTAATGAACGACAAAGAACCAAAGCACCCTATGAGCGGAGCGCGAGTTGGGTAGCTAATTGCTAATGATGAATTTAATGCAAAGGAAACTGTTCTTTATACTGTAGGACTTTATGATCAAAGTTCAGGAAAAGTAGAGAAGCAATTTATTTTTTAGTTCAGCACAAAATTGTTAATTTAACTGTACTTCACATTCACAGAGGACAAATTACTCTGATTTAATGTAATAATCAATATTTAATTAGAATAAGATTCACATAAAATAGCTTAGTAAGTACCTTCAAAGAATGAGGTTAATAGATTCAATTATGAAGGAAAATTGAGCTGTCAAGTCTCTTGGTAAATGTCAAAAAGAATTTAATAAACTTCGTTCTTGTAAGTCGTTGGATTTTATTTTTATACCTTGATTTATTTTTGAGAAGCATTGACAAGTGTTTTCCGTGCTCATTAAACATACCAATTATCTTCAATCTACGTTATTATAGGAAATAAGAGCAGAGGGTGCATATTATAATCTAAAGATGATAACTTGGTGTACTTCATATGATCTTTGTATATATAATAGGGCACCGAAGATACAGGCAATGCCTATTCTGGGGTCAATTGGAACTTTTTGAGGTTTAAGATATATTTATTTCTCAAAAGAATAATTCACTTATATGAGAAACATTAAAACTTAACTTTAAATATTAACTGGACATAGCGTACATTATTTTTAGTTCATAACATATTTGAAATTTATAGTAAGCAGAAATATAATAAAATAAAAACAGACTGGATGAAGGTACTTTGAGATTCTTTGCACACAAATGTAAACAAAGTCCATTTGGTTGTCGCATGGAACGCGTAGCAAATTGCACAGAGCTAACGCAACTGGAAGTGGCATAGAAGTACTTAATGTGTGTAAACAATTATTATTTTTATTTATGTTTTTTGTAATAACAATCACATCCATATACATACTCACATATTCATAATGACAGTATGTTATTATATTGTACACATTCTGTTTTTTTTTTTTTTTTTTAATATTATTTTATTTGCTAATTCTGTTTTAACTATGTTTTTATGGTTGTTATTATAAATTAACTAGGTACATTTGTAGTTGATTTAAAAATGTTTTTTTTTTTTTTATGTCCGTTTCCGGTGAATATTTCACTATATTACATCACTGTAATTTTACTACACTAACTGAAAAGGTTTAGTTCTCTTGAGTCTTCACCATAAGTGTTGTCGAGGAGATGGATGACCTCAACATTCACATGGTGATGAAGTCTTTATTCATGAGCTTCGGCGAGTTTATAGTAGGTACCAGTGACGTGTTTCACTATTAAATCCAGACGAAGACCATAATTTCTAATGTACCACGGTACGTTAACAATACCTTTGAGTACTTTGTTTAGAAATCGTTATATGATCTGGATGTTGTTATGTTTGGTACAGCCCTACAGCTGAATACCATACCATATCAGCACGAGGACTTGCTTGTACATAATTTATTGTAGGCTGACATCGAAGAACTTTTGAGTCTGACGTTAAAATATACGCCAAAAGTTTCGCAAACGTATATGACTACAGAAAAGTATGTTCACGCTCTTAAACTTAACTTCAACATCGCTACAGTTTTCTCACTCAAAACTCCCATATGAAATCACTAGCGGTAATATAAAGCTACAATAATTCCATTTGTTCCGCAACTTGGCTCGGTTATTAGTTCGTAACAACGTCAGGGAACTTGCCTCGGGTACGAGTAAATTACTTAGCAAGTTGTGTTTAAAGTTATGTGGGTAAATTACATAGACAGAAGGAGCTTCTAAGATTTCAAGTATGGTTTTAAAATAGATAGCAGCATTTAATTGAGTAATAACATAGTCTTGTAGTGTAAGTTCAGTGAACTGTTTAAAGACATTACGTACGTTTAACTGGTAGATATATGTTAAATAGCTGTCAAAATCAAACGACTGCACATAAATATAATTACTAGTTGTTCCCCGTGGCTTCACCCGCGTAAATTATAAAAACATTGTTTATCGGATAGAATTGTGACTCTAAACCATTCCTGAATCCAACACACGAAAAATGTTATCAAAATCAATCCAGCCGTTACAGAATAAAAGTTTTCTCCCCAAGGGAAATTAGTGTATCTGGATCTAGGCGTGATTGATGTGTGTGATGCGATTGTTTCCAGCATTCACGACACAAGTAATCGAGCTAAATGTAAGGCTGTGAGTGTGAAGCTTTTATTTTTATATTTCTATCATACATATTAACACTTTCAAGCAGGTTATATGAATACACAATGGAAAACAAAAAAACATCCACAACACAAAGAATAGAGATAAACATTTAGAGAAAACAGAAAACCATGAAAAGGAAAACGAAAAACAACAATTGCTTTGAATGCTTATATCGTTACCAGAAAATAATATTACCAGTATTCAATGTAAATTGCACTGTAAATCTTATCTAATGGTAATAAATGGAACATTGTAACACTTTACAAACAAAGATAAACGAGCTGTGCTGAAATTCAAAGCTTCCCTGTCCCAAACATAATAAGTAGATAATCCGCATAAAACCAACCCCTAAGTCACGATGACGACGAAACAAAGTTAGTTTGGCATCTGCTACCCGAGACATAAGTCGGACTTATAGTTAAAATATTCAATTTGAAGTTTGCTAAGTTCCTGAAAAGGACTTAGTGACTGTCTGCGTGAAGCTAGACAAAAAAGACCGGAAAGACAGTGCAAATGTGCTCCTTTGCAGAGGTTATGGGACGGGCCGTCCAATTGTACAGCAAAAATAATCGTTAAAAAATCCACATATTAAATTAGTAGGTACATTAAAATATAATCATATCTTTAATTAAAAAGAAAACCACGACTACTCTTACTTAAAAACGTTTGTGTGAAACTCAAAACAAACGAAATACATAGTAAATATCCCGATTTTTTTATGCCAATTTCCAATGTTTCCTAAAACTAAACTATAACTACAAATATCTATAAAGCAAGAACCCAAGTTAGTACTCAAACCCATTTTTGTGGCAATGCTAATGCGTTGAGCCAAATAAGTACAACATTTTGTTCACGTGTCGTGGTCGGCTCTACCAGGCGCTCTAATATATTTTTGAAAATAGAATGAGCTTCCGGTCTCCACGGACCCATCCCAATTTCAGATTTATAATTAAAGTGTAATTATGATTAACCCTGCTCGGTTATTCACAATTATTCATATAACAATGTGCGAAATAGAACGCTGCCTATCTACATGCATAAAATATAACTAAAACTACCACTCAGTTGGATCGTCACCAATTATAGATTCGACAATTTCGACATATCCACGAAACGGCTTTAATTAATGCAGTAGATTAAATCCACTATAATTATTGAACTTACATAAATAAGCGTCTACCTAAATACTGGGGAACCTATTAGGTATTATCATTTTAGTTAGGAGTTAGGTCTCATTCATGTATTATTATTCAAGGTGTCGACTGATTGATTTCTGTAATTATTAATAGCTGCCTACTAAATATATGCTTAGTGTGTCTGAAAAAAACTTCTCTATATTATAAACCCGTTGATTGTAATTAGAATTTTGTCATTAAGTTTATACGTATTTTTGCATTATACATGTTTTATATAGCTTGTGTTGAAACACCGCCCAAAAAAGTACCTATTTTACTACCAAACAAATTATAAACGGTTACCAAAATGGATAAATAGTCACCAAATTAAGTTTCCTAAAATATTATGAAATAAATATTTTTTTTCGTATTATAAATATTTTTGTATTAATTATTAAAATAAATAACCTTAACCTACTGTTATCCGATTCGGTTCTGTCACAGGAAATTTTATTATAGGAAACGTAATTTGGTGACCATTTATCCATTTTGGTAACCGTTTAGAATTTTCGTCTAAATTATACCCGTTTTATATTAATTTCATGTATTATATTTTTATATATATATTTTTAAAATTAATCTTAGATTTTTGAACCTTTCTTTATTGTATAGCTTCATTTATTGCACGCCTATATATCTCCTGAAATAGCAGGATGAATGGCAGAAAATGTTGTAGCATTAAGTCCTCCTATGGACATAATATTTGTGCATGAAGTTTTTAAATAAATAAATAAATACGTAAGTAGGGTTTTATGCAATAAATGGTATGTTATAATAAGTTTCTTTGAATTGCCCGTTGGCTTAGTTGGATGGGTGTTAGGCTTCTAAGCAGGGGTATCGGGTTCAATTCCCGGCTGAAATACAAGCTTTCTGGTTGTGATTATTTGTGTGATGTGAATGTTTCCGGCACCCCCAAAACAAATCATCGAAATTAGTGCGGGGCTGTGAGTGTGAAAGCGTTTATGTTTATATTTTATTGTTATTATAAAAAAGTGGTATATAAAGCTCTTCAACATTTTCCCAATATCAAGATTTCAACGAACGATCAGCTCAGTTCTCTTGTCAATCTGCAGAATAGTCATTTTATCCAAAAATATATTTCTTCTAACTACCCGACGCCGTTAAAAAGAAAACGTGGCGATATTTCCCGGAAGTAACCAAGTTACCTTCAAGTTGTCCGCCCCAATAACTTTACCGTCGACGTAACATGACACGGAAACTCGGCACTTTCCAGAAAACAGTTTTTATAGATACTTCTTGTTCGGAAATTTCGAGATTTCGTTCATTAGGTGAAGTTTTTTATGAACTTTTAACGATTGGGGACAAATTCATCGAAGTGAAACATGTTACGGTGTAACATAGACAGTATCTTTTCTTCGATTCTTTTTGTTTCGTTAAAAAAAAAAATTTTAATTTCTTACCGTCAAAATTTTTAAGGTATTTTATGAATAACTAAATAGAGACTGATATATACAGCAAGTATATTCAATAAAATAAAATATATTTAATAATCAATGAATACTATATAAACATAAAAGCTGTCATACATACCTCACACTAAGTTCGATGACTTGTGTCGTGGGTCACGGAAAAATCACACCTAGAACCAAAAATAAAGATTTCCCTTGAGGAAAACTTATCTTTCCACTGGGAATTGAACCCCATGGTGGCTGATTAGAAGGCAGATGCGTATTAAACTACACCAGCGGAAACGTCAAACAGAAAATAAGTTCTACTGTTTGGACCCAATATATTTTCCTCTCCAACATTAAAAGACTTTTTTTTTTATTTCACTTCATTCAGACGGTACTACATTCTGTCTTGCGCAACCTCAGGCCACGACTACACCACGCTTTATCTTTCAGAAGGACATTACTGAAGGGTTCTTAATTTCACTTGTATTTTGGTTGTGTTTTTTTGGTAATCGCTCTTGTATTTTGACCCAAGCTTCTTCTATTTCCGCTGCAGTGCCAACTCCTATCGGAAATCATCTTTTATTAAGGCACACAGTGAGAAGCGAGTGTGTAGTTCCTATAATTGTCTCGCTGGGCTATAAAGCAAGTGAGCGTGTGCGGCAGACGATTATTGGCTCGCACTCAGATCCGCACTGGTAGAAAAATGACCGAGGTGATTCTCTCTTCGTGACTTCCGACCGCCAAGCGAGCATCGCTGAGCAAGTATCGCTGGCGAGTTTTATCTTCAAAAGTTCTTTTCACTGCGACAATATAGTGGAAAGAGAGTTTTCATCGGCAGTGTGACCGGCCAGCGATCAACTTTTAATGTATGTCTATTTTATTGACACGGAATCTTTATCTTTTGTTCGTTTCTTGAGCATGCGAATAGTGAATAGATAAACGTTTGTTCGCCGGCGCTATACGGATTTTAGATACAGCCGCTCGAAAAATGAGTTCGAAGGTTTTTCAGCAACGAGGTACGTCTTCTTCTAGGTTTTCTGCAGCAAATTAAAAATAAAAATCGGTTATTTACATGGGCCCCAAAGGAGCACTCATGAAAGTTAATGGCTCTACTGCCAGATTCGCAAAATTACAACCATCTCGGGAAGATACTGACAAGATTTATTTTTCTTTTATAAAAAAAATATCATTCTTAAACACTAATACATAATTATATTAACCTAGGTATATCTACATCACGTAGTCGCTGGAAACCGCTCGTGCAGTTTGTCTCCATGCATCCTTGCTATAATGTAGTCAGTCGTTTTATAATAAGCTTTCTTGATTAATGCCCTTTCTATTACTGATTTGAACTTTCCCAGTGGTAATTCAGTTACAATTTTAGAAATATTATTGTTTAATCTAACCCCGTTTGCCATACAATTGTGTGCGTAAGATTGTGTGCGTCGCTTCTTAATTTATATATATCAATATTTTTAACATGCTAATATTTTCAAAAATTTAAAGCGAAGGCATGGTAAGTATGCCTGTTTGTTTAAAGAATTCCCTGAGAGATTCGCGCGGACCTATATTATAGATTGCTCGAACTGCTCTCTTTTGTAGAATATAAATAGTTTCACCATCGGCAGTTATGGATCTTTCCCTGCATGATCATTTGGAGGAGTTCGTATTTCGCATTTCGCATGATGTATGACCAAAGAACTGCAATTTTCGAACTTTAACTGCATTTGGACCCAACCGCATGTAGCCAAATATTTTAACTGCCTGTTAGCTTAGTTGAGTGCGTCTTTGCCTTCTAAGTATCGGGTTTGATTCGCGACGGGAACACAAGTTTTCTCCCTAAAAAAAATTGTGTTTCTGGTTCTGGTTGTGATTGTGTGTGAGGTGAAAGTGTTTATTCTTATTTTTTCAATATTAAACGAGTTGCGTTCAGAATCTCGATGAGATCTTTAGAGTTAGCTTGTAGGTAGAGTTTTTAGGTTCAGCAAAACGTGTTGTCATTCGAGACAGAATGCATAATTAATCGAAGTGAGCACTGAAAGACGCAGTGGAAACAATGTAGTTTTGTATTTTTAAGACTGAAAAAGAACAAATCAATTCGGTATTTTGAATAGCTAGTAACGTTGGAACGTAGTTTGGTAAAAAAACAAGCCCATTTTTTTATATCAATGAAAACTTTGAAAGTAGTAATAGTTAATGAAATATTAATTTAAATTAAATTATGGATGATTTGTGTGATTTTTAAAGGATTTCAGATAAGTATACGTATTTTGTGAAAGAGAGTTGTATGTTGATTTATTCATTGGAAATTAATGGAAAAATCTATTAATCGTAGAGCAGTATGTAGATATTTTCGTAGCGCATCTAAGGAAAAGTTTCTTTACTTTCTAGAACTGTAAATTAATTTGAAGAAAAGCAACGTAATATTTTATTCTAGAACTTACGTAGACTATTAGGTAGTATCATCGCCTGCGTCTTTGTTACCTTAATGGTACAATCTGGGTGTCTTCAAGTCTAGAGTCAATATGTACCTTCTAGACAAGCATGTTCCATCTTCGGCCGCATCATCACTTTCAATCAGGTGAGCGGTCAAATGTTTGCCTATCTAATTAGCATAAAATAATAATATTATTTTATTTTATTTTATTTATTTTTATTTTATTGTATTTGGGTGGCTTACAGCTATAACTACAAAATAAACATAACTTAAACTTAAGAAGAGCCATTAACACAGATAGCCACAGATAGCAAAATTGAAATAAGTAAATTATGGGATGATTAGGTAGGTATAACGCGTGCATAGCGTTTTCTATACGATACTCGTAATACGGTAGGTATACATTAAGGATTATCTAATTATTATTTATAAATGCTTGGTTAATCGAAGATGGTCGACTACTATAAAGGTCTATGGAGTCGTGGTAGTGGAGTGGCTGGTCTTAAGTAGCTTATTAAAAGCTAGCGCTGATCTAATTAAAAAATAATTTCTGCGGTAATTAGTGCGTGTGGATGGTGTGTGAAGCAACTTCCTATATTAATAATAAAGTAGAATATTAGGGAGCAAAGTGGGTATATAGTCATAAAAATATATGTATTTACCTGACTTTTTGGATGTTTTTATATGATCCCGCTGCATTCGTTCCACTGTGCGATCTGTTTCTTTTTGGAGGTATGCAAATTTATTCAATGTCTGCAAACAGTTTAGTGATTCTGTTTTTACGACGTCAATATCAATTTGAGCAGCGAATTCGGAAGCATCGAGCAAGGAACCGTTTTGGCAGCGGTTGTGCCTCTTTGCTTACATTTCGAGACATTTCAGCCGAGATTTGGGAACGAAAGTGTAATATTTGGCGATATTTAGGAGACAGGCGGATTTACACTTGCTTTAATAAAAGCGAAGGAAAATATCACCAAAATATGTAATCACGTAATGAAATCGTACTATTAGTAAAAGTAAAAATTCGTTTATTTACAGATGAATTAACACTTAAGTACAGTTGATTTATTATTATTATTATTAGCCATGACTGTCCCACTGCAGGGCAAAGGCCTCTCTTCCCTCTTTCCAGTTGATTTAGCATACAAAAATATAGGTATTGTGAATCTTATCTGTGGGCCCCAAACTTGGCAAAGCCTGTATTTTGGTAACTTGTATTGTTATTATATTTCTATGTACACAACAAACTACTCGCTATAAATCATATCCTACTTAAAGGGTTTGCTGAAAGAAAACTCTTTGAAGGGCTAAGCTTGCCTTTGTACAGCTTTTGTTATTTGTTTTGTTAAAATTGTTTATCAATGTGTGTACAATAAAGAATATAAGAAATCCAAGATTCACATAAATTCCAGGAAATGTATGCAGTATTCAATATTCATTCAATTACAGCATTAAACTTGTTGTTGAAATAACTCAAAATTCATCAAGACGTGTCATCTATCAAACCGCACTTGGCCGGCGTCGTTATGCCTTAGACTCTGTAAACTTCTGGGAACTTGTGTTCCTACCAGAAATCAAACGTGATATCCGCTGCTTAGCAGGCAGATGTCCAATCAGCTTCGCCAGCGTCAGTTCAGATAAAATGATAGTGACTGCTATCGCGACCCTTCTTGCCCCACCTCGGCGAGGGACTGTTCACGAGGGGTTTTTAGTGGTTTCGAGCCCCACATACCCCTTTCCTTCACCACTGGGAAGTAAGGGAAGCGCAAGGCATTTCCCCCCCACAAAAAAAGACATAATGTATAGGTATTTCATTAATTTTATTCTACACACTACAAACTCCGAGTCCGTACCTTTTTTCAAATTTGAAATATATTTCTTCAAATATAGCTCGTATTACATATTTAAGTAATTAATGTTAACCTTATATATATCTTTGTATAATCCTAAACTATTTTATATATTATGATGATTTATCATTTTTCTAAGGTGAATGTGCATACAATCACCACTTTCTTAAACACTAGACTCTGCGGCTCATGTATAGTGAAGGTTCTAGATCCAAAGATAATATTTTAGAAACAACACCGCGATATCTTTTGGGAATTTATTTTAGTATCAATACATACAATGAGGATGTAATAAAAAGTCAGATTTTAGTACAACTTCTTCGTTTTTCTTTACCGTGATATTAGTTGAATACGTGATAACTTTTGTTTTGGAATTAGACTGTCGTATTTTACTTGCCGTTCTGAAGAATGACTATAATAACCGTTTACTATTGGTTGTGTTCAAGTAATGTGTTCATAGTTTATAATAATTGTCATTTCGTCATTTTATGTGCATGTACATTTAGATTTCAATTGTAATGCAATGTTGAATACCATGCCGCCGCTAGCTTTTATACTTAACAAGATACGAGATAATAATTTAAGCAGGATCTTCTCCCTCTACCTACTAAGATATATATTATTGTCATACACAACGGAACATGTAAAATTTATACATACTAACATGTATATTTTTTGTTATTAAATAATATGCATTGAAAAAATTGCATACTTTTTACTCCCACAAGAACCTAGTAGATAGTATTAGTCGAAGAAAGGATAAATAGTACAAAACATAAACATAATAGCAGTGTAGGTGTACCCAAACCACGAGCAAAATAACCAGTTAACTGTCAGTATTTTTTCTACCCTGAGGAAAATAACATGCTCTTTTAAGCATCAATGCAGTAGTTATTAGTCCTTCCGCAATCGACGCTGCAACTGACGCTAACAACTGTCGAATCGGCCGGAAATTAACAAATTAACCTCGCCCTATTCTCCTGCTGATGAATTTTGAAGGAAAAATCTATAATCTTTGACCTCAACTACCACAAGGCTTCTGGTTCGCGCTCGAGGCGCTCGGCCCGGGCGCTGTGAAGATGAAATGCATGGCGCCTAAGGTACAATGACATACAAAGCGGCCAGGGCGTGCGGCCGAGCGGCGGGCGCTTTGTATATCGAGTCCCTATGTCTTACGTGAGAGAGTAGTTGGGTGAATAGATTAAAAATACATTAGAATCCCTTCAAACTCACTCTAACCATTAACAGGGAACCTAAAATAACTTATCAGTCCAACCTGGCAAGGCATAAAGTAAATATACGTTGCTCTACTGTAAAACTACATTTTCACTTGCTCTACGGCAAATTTCTGCCAGCAGTAGAGAACCTCGCATATTTTAGGGTCCTCTTTGCTAATAAAATACGTAAAAAATAGAGTATCTCGCTTACTCCTCTGTTTTTTTTTATAAAAGCATATAGAAGGTAGTTTCAAACAGTTTGCTTTGGCTCGATACAGAGAAGTTTCAGTATTGTCCCGGGGCTTTTGTATATCAGTGTATGCGGAGTCCATTTTGTCTATTTTGCTACTTTATAGGTAGAAAATGTATAGTCGTGATGTTCTTTTTATGCTGGATAGGTAAGCATTTGATTACAGGTTAACCTGATGTAAAATGATGATGCTGCTAAAGATGTAGCATGCTTGTCTAGAAGTCACCTATTCACTCTTGAAGACCTCTAGATTACACCGTTCGGGGAACAAAGACAAGGATAAGGAGTTCTATTTATTCCATGCAAAAGGTTTTAAGGAAATTCATGTCAATGTGAGGAAATTTGTGCATGTTGGACACGAAATTTGTGCATGTTGGAAACGAGGTATGAAATTCGAATAGGCTGAACGGATTTGGATCAAATTATCACGATTGCTGTCTACATAATATCTTCCTTCTATATTAACAGTATCGAGTTCGATGCCCGGTGAACACGCGTTTTCATCTCCAGGGGAAATTTTAATTTCATGTCCTGGTTTTTTTTTTTTGCATCTTCAATCTACGGGCCAATTGCCTATATTTCCTAAAACTAAACTAAAAATATATACAGCTAAGAACTAAGTTACCTACTTGTTCTGGTTGTATTTATGTATGTGTTTGTAGCGTTTGTGTTTTCTGCAGTACTCTTCGAACTTAGTCCAGGGCTGTGAGTGTAAAAGCATCTGTTTTCATTTAATGATTCTCTGTAAGCGTACAGATTCAACTACCAAACTTCAAGGCCGCATTAACCGAGTTTGTTTCCGTGCAGAATTAAAGTTTTAATGAAAATGTTTGACATTTACCGACGTGTTATTTACCTCAAGATGTTACTCAAGAGACACCTTTTAGGAATTATTTTTATGGACAAAAATATGTACACTTAAATATTATTAACTTTTTACAATGCGGCAAACAAAACTTCCGTCTTTTTATTGAATTATCACAACATAAAGAAAAACAACAGAGTAGAAACGGTTACGGTTATATGTTAACGGAAATAAATAGGTGCCGTCCAATAAACCGATACTGCCTTCCTGAAAACTATTACATACGGCAACAAGAAACATAATTATATGGCAAATTTCGCCCATTTTTCCTATTTCCATTAGAACAATGTGGTTTAAGAATAGAATAGAATTAATTTGTCGTCATACATAAAAATAACATCATTTAAGAATGTCACAGAGCTTAGACTCGTCAAACAAATTGATATTTAGAGATAATCATTTACATACTAAACAATTTCAGAGGTATGAACATTCGAAAATAATACAATTCTTTTATTATTTATTTTTTGCCCAATGTATGTCTGTCTTCTTCCAGACTCTAACATCACTCAAATTAAATTAACATAAATATAGTAATAATAATGTCTTAAACATCATTATCAGCTGTAAAGGGGCTTCTTCAAACTTATGATAAATAATAATAATATAATAAAAATACTTCGTCAAATACTTCGCGTCAATTGTATAGGTAATATTATTGATAAGAGATACTGTATGTTAATTATATGTTAAGAACTAATAGATGCTGTTTACCTTTGACTGATCAGCTACTGAAAAGTATCCAATTCGTCAAAAAAACTTTATTTTATATTGTATGTCGAGGCTTGATGAAAACCGTCGTGCTTGCGTCATTGGCTCATTCCATGAGTCAGCTTGCTGGTCTTTGTATACTTACGAGGTAAAAAATCTCGAGTTTGCTTGCATTGCGCGTGCTGTAGGAAAGCATGTCACTACGTTTATCACTAGTAAGTTGTATCTTATGTAACTTATACTGGTCTGTAATGATCATCTATTCAAGTACTCGCCGTGCCAAACGTTGCTAACATGTTCAATCAGTTACGATCCCTTGGACCACTTAAATGCACTGCCAGCACAACCAGTAGAGCCAAAGCTAATTAATTCTCCTTCTGAATCCACCAGTAGTTCCACTAATTGAATAGGGAGTACTGCGTTAGAATAACAGCAGTTGTGATATAAATAAAAACACAACATAAACACTTTCACACTGACAGCAACATACAAAGTTCTAAAACTTGAATCGTGTGTGCCGGAAACGTTAACATCACACACAAATCACATCCAGAACCAGAGACAAAAAATTCCATGTGGAGAAAACTTGAGCGAACCCAAACTCAATGGGTTCATGTTTAGTTCAGAAGTTCCTATGACCATCTTTCGTTTCCATCATCAGACTAGCTCCATGGTACCATATCATTGTATTGTCACCGAAGGTACACAAGTACGCCAAATTTGAATCCAACCAGACATTGGGAAGTGGATCTAATTTAGCTTGCAGGATTTGATTAGAGATCGACAGACAACAGGAGTGGTGCCACTAAATAAAAACTTGTTAATTGTGACACCGACATAGTTATAACAAGTTTTATTTAGAGACATTGCGATAGCGTCACCATTTGGAACATTAAACGGCTCTCCAGTCTGGCTGGCTACAATTGCTCAAATGAATAATTAAATACACATTAGGCGACTTGAGATGGTAAACATTTGTTAGATGATAATAATCAGACTAGGCGTCTAGATTCCCAAACAGTTGGTGATTTGTAGAAATTATACATCTATTTAACACTATCTGCAACTTTAAAATAAAAGTAATTTTTGCACGTGTACCAATTTTAAACAAAACAAACAAACGCATTCACACTCACAGCCCCACACTAAGTTCAAAGACTTGTATCGTGGGTGCCGGAAACATTCACATCACACACACATTACACCCAGTACCAGAAGCACAAATGGTAAGGAATTTGTGCTACTGCTAGAAATCGAACCCAGGACCCACGGCGCAGAGGGCGGACACCTGTCCACTGCGCCAACTGGGTCGGTTTAGTCCTCGCCAATGTAAGCTTTCCATTCAATTTGATAATAATAGACATAATTATTAATAACTTTTCTAATATACGAGTGAATTTATTAAAATAAAATCGTAGCTGCAGATAGGTATTAATATAAATCTTAATATTTTCATATACCTATTCTATAATACACCATTAAACAAAGTTTTTTATTTTTTTATTTTCACTTAAGGTTTTTGGAAGTTGCTGTTTGGTCCACCCTGTAGGTATATGGTTCATCACCATCATCATACTCAGCCTATCTCAGTTTACTGTTGGATATAGGTCTCTCCCAAAGCGCGCCACTGAGTTCGATCTTCGGCTCTTCTTTTCCAGTCGTTACCAGCAGCCCTACGTATATTGTCGCTCCACCTAGTCACAGGGCGTCCTCTGCTACGCTTACCGATTGGTTATCTCCACTCCAGAACTCGTCTACTCCAACGGTTGTCAGTTCTGCGGCATATGTGACCAGCCCACTGCCACTTCAGCTTACTAATCCTTTGAGCTATGTCGATGAAGTAATAATATACTTACTATCTGGTCTGTACGAATGATTCTTCAGCTACGGATAATTTAATATTTTGTCTTTGTTTTTTATGTTATGTATAATAATTTGCTATGCTTGTAAAAGGCGGCTCAGTTTAAGTTCTGATTATTTAAAATAAGACCCATGTAACACTTAGTTTGCAAATAAACGTATGAGTATGAGTATGATGTTATTTATAAAAAAAGATTTTAGTTACAATTTCAATATCTCAGGGTGACAAGTGAATTTGAATTATTGAGGTTAAAAATTCTGTGTGGCACTGAATTATAATAATAAAGTGTGATAGGGTACAATATAACTTAATTACAGTATTTAGTCTGTTTTTTCCTTAGCAGAAGAGCCTAACGATAATGCTAAGTTAAAGCTAACTTTGAAAGCGCCACTTTACTGCTAACGGCAACATTGTTAACTGCAGTTTCAACTAAGTTTCAGCGTTTAACTTAATATGGACAAAACGCAGCACTTGCTCAAAGGTTGAGCTGTTTGTGACAATTGTAAAGTTGTACAATTGTGTTACGCTCAACAAATTCTTCAAATTTTGATCTGCCTTATGACGTTGTATGTTTTTTATTACATTCGCAAATGTTTGTCAGGTGGCAACATTAAAAGTAGGGTCCAGAGTTTTGGATGCAACATCGAAGCATCAAAACGCTTTCGCACTTTCAGACTCGCATCCCCTCACTAAGTTCGATAACTTAAAGCAGAAACAAAAAATTTCTTAGCCATAAAAATTTTGTTCCCGCCGGGATGTGAACTCTGTTTAGAAGGCTAACGCTCAATCAACTGGGCCAACGGACAGTTGTAGTTATCAAGTTATTTTTCTCCAACTTGTTTCAATAATCTTGTAATTGAATAATTATACGCAAGCAAAGTTTTTAAAACCGACTTCACCGCTTTATCTTCGGAGATTGAATGATGTATCCATTTGTCACCTATTACTTCATAATTTAATTCTTAGTATAATCAACAACATATATTTGAATGTAAACAAGCATTATTGATGATAACTTAAAAAACCAGTGATCAGATCTTGATCAAATTTGAAGGGGACCACATGAAAAGCACCAGCTTTCAAATAAAAAATAATCATCAAAATCTCACAACGAAAGAAGTTATGCGCACATAAAAAAAATACAGTCGAATTTAGAAACTCCTCCTTTTTTTGAAGTCGGTTAAGAAGATCTTTTATCACAATAAATCATAGCCTACTACAATAATAATCTAGCTAACTATTAGTGAAAGAATTTTAATATTGGGATCAGTTGTTTCAAAAATTATCTTTTACAAACATTATTTTTAGATTTTACTGCTTATATTTTGGTTTTGGCTTGATCGATTTCGATAAAATGTGTATGGGACCACCTCTGAAGTATTATAATCTACCAAACAAAAAAGAATTTTGAGAATCAGTCCACAAATGGGTGGAGAAATCGGCGGGCATACATAAAATACATACATCGAATATCACCTCCTGCTTTTCTGAAGTCGGTAAAAATAAAATACCACTTTACAGTATTAGTTTGGAGTTGTGGATGTGTTAATTAAGAATTTTTATTTCGTTAATTACAGTACGGCATTAATTTGCCTACCACAAAAGCTTCAATAAACTTGTTTTCCTCTTCGCATATTTGACACGGTGCGTATATCCAACAAAGTAAATAAATCAAGGCGACCAATTCCCAATTCCCAGCTCGTGACCAGCCGTCCTCATTCATCACGTGCGGCTTCACCCATTGATTTACAGATTGAAGAAGCCATTGCAGTTATACTGAATTGTTGGAAATGAATGCCGATGTGGTCGTTTTATATTCTCGAAAGTGTGATTTGGGTACTGGTTATTTATACTAGTTTTTATTTAGTTTCTGTCGCGGTGTCTACAAGTTAAATTTGATCTACTTTCCAGTTTCTGATTGCGCTGAAATTTTATATGTATACTAGCTTTTGCCCGCGGCTTCGCTCGCGTTAAAAGTATCATTTTAAAATTGACAAAGTTTCATACAAACTTTCATTCCCTATTTTTTCCCCTTGGGGTAGAATTAATCAAAATCCTTTCTTAGGGGATGCCTACGTCATAACATCTACCTGCAACAAATTTCAGCCCGATCCGTCATGTGGTTTGGGCTGTGCGTTGATAGATCACTATGTCAGTCAGTCAGTCAGTCACCTTTCAGTTATATATATTTAGATTAATTTCTCATATATAAAATTCTCGTGTCGCGATGTTTGTTACCACAGTCCTCGACCGATTTTTATGAAATTTTGTGTGCATATCGGGTAGGTCTGAGAATTGGTCAACGTCTATTTTTCATACCCTTTAAAGTTAAGGTTGGTCCAAACCAAATATTTTTTTAGTAAATTTTTTTTTCTACCTTTAAAATTCTAATCTAAAATCTAATAATGTTTATTCACGTGGGCCGATAGAGGCACTGATGAAAGCTGATGACTCGAAGATAAAAATGGAATTCGACAAAATAAGAAAAGTCCATGACCACACGTAAAACATCAATAAGAATATAAACTAATGCAATAAAATATATTTTTATGAATATAATATATATTTGATCCTACACCCATCAATTTTACTTTTTTCCAAGGTCATTCCCGAAACTTAGGTCATCAAAACATCGTCAATAAGATAAGATGTCTTTTCTCATCGGCTATAGAATAAAATTGTGACGAGGTCACAAAACTTTGATCTGACTGAATTATATTACTTAGTTTTGTTCAACAACAAACAAGAAACTCAAAAAAGTATCTAAGAATTTTCGGTTTAAAGAGTGCTATACGTGCTACTTACGATGGGTAAAGACTCGTTTGTATCATACTGCGAGTATATAGTCCAAACATAATGGCTGTCTTACTCGGTCACCGACGTAAGGTTGCGAGCCCATCGGTATTCTATCGTATACATGTTGGAGAGTGTGCGCAGGGTTCATACGAGTTAATACCACCTTGTCATTTTACCATCTAACAACAAGAAAAACTGCCAATCGTCATACACATATATGGTTGACATACCTCCAGTTCGCTCGAAGCGTTTCGCTTCTACGTTTATCATCCGTACAGTGAAGGAGTGGAACTCATTGCCCCCGTCTTTGTTCCCCGAGCGGTATAATCTGGAAGTCATCAAGTCAAGAGTGAATAGGTACCTTCTAGGCAAGCATGCTAAATCTTCGGCCGCATCATCATTTTCCATCAGGTAAGATTGTGGTCAAATGCTTGCCTATCAGGCATAAAAAAAAAAAACTGGACGCCACGAACGGATGGAGTGCGGAGAAGCGGGCACGGTCGCCTTCCGCTACACTGAAAACTCTAATAGGCAAACATTATAACATTGACTACTATCTCACATGATGGTAACAATGTGATTGAAGATGAAGCACGATTTCCTATAAAATTGTGTTCCCGCGTTACTTGAAGATACCATATTGTAGTTACCAGGAAACAGACTCGGGCAAGAAGTTCCACTCCATAGCGCAATAAGTAAATGTAGAAGAAAAACGCTTTGTATACTCACAATGTTCAATCGATTTCGCAATGTTTGTACGTTTGGGGATCCAATGGTGAAATAAGGTTAGTGGAATTAGACTTATGACATTTCGTATAGCAAATTCGTCGTAATAAATCTTTTAAAAGACCGATGACAAGTCTCCTCGCGGAGATGCTCTATTGTGCTTCTGTCGGGTAGGTAGCAAACCTAGCAATAGCAAAGCTTAAAAAAACCGACTTCACCGCTTTATCATCGGAAACTTGATCAGATTTAATGTATAAACACGCATTATTGACTATAACTCAAAAACAAGAAATTGGACCTTGATCAAATTGTAATGGAACTACATTAAAACCACCAGCTTTCAAATAAAAAAAGAATCATCAAAATCGGCTCACAACGAAAGAAGTTATGAGGTAACTTTTGAAGTCAGGTAAACCAGAACATCGTCAAAGTACGCATTATTCGTCACAAAATAGACATTATTGACGATATTTCAAGAACTACTGATCAGATCTTGATCAAATTTAAATGGGACCAATTAGAAAGCAACATCTTTCAAACTAAAAAAAAAATTATGAAATCGGCTCACGTGGAGAGCAGTTATGAGGTAACACACATAAAAAAAAAATACGGTCGACTTGAGTACCTCCTTCTTTTTTGGGAAGTCGGTAAATAAACAAAGTATAATTGAATTCCTATGGAAATACAACAAACAAACGCATTCGCACTCACAGCCCCACACTACGTTCTAAAACTTGTGTCGATGGTTCCGGAACCATTTACATCACACTCAATCACACCCAGAAACAGAAGCAAAACTGTCCCTTAAGAATGAAAATTGTGCTCCAGCCGGTTATTAGTTATTAGTTTTTTCAATATCTTACCACTTGATTATTTTTTAATTGCTTGAAGCAATAACATCACAAAGCAAGGACTGTTCGTTCGTGATAAACAACCGGAGATTATTATTTGCTATACCCAGTGTTGTGGTCTAGTGGTTCATCGATTTGTGGCTGGAAATGAAAACAGCGAATGAACCAATTATCAATCTGCTTTAGTCATTATAATTGGTAAAGGAACGTGTTGTGCCGTCAATTCCAAGTGACATCTAATTTTGTTTGCGTTTCACTCGTCTCTATAGGAGAGGCAAGCGTCGATGACGCATATTTGTAGAGTTTGCCATTTTGGTAAATAGAGCTTATTAGAATTTGTCATTTTGGGAATTGGACATTCTGCGCCGTAACCCTGATTCATAATGCCAATAATAAATTGGCCGCCAATAACTAGAAAAAAAGAAAGAAATAAGATACATTTATAATGACAATACGAACACAAACACAACTATAAACATTTAAGCTGTGCTTGAATTGCCCGTATGGTTTTTATTGTGCGTCTGCTTACTGATTCGATTCCCGGTGGAAACTCAAGTTTTCTAATTAAGGGAAATTTATGTTTCTGGTTCTGGATGTGAATGTGTGTGATGTAAGTTATAACCCACAACACAAGTCATAGTGTGAAGCTGTGAGTGTGAAAGCGTTAAACAAAAAATTAAGACCTATATTGTTTTTTTTAAACTTTCGCGAACTTCAATCACGTTTATATGAGATGACACCCGCCACCTCAGTCTTTCGTGACCACGGCCGATGCAACGCTGCGGAAACGTCGAGGTTAGTCAAAATAATCCTATTTTGAAAATAAAAGCGGGGAAATACCTTATCATGGCCTTGTATACAATATTATATTATATAGAAGATTATAGATAGATATATTCTTTATTGAACACCTTAAAATAACAAAGAACACAAATAGGAATGACAGTAAAAAATTATATAAGTGTAACAATAGGCGGTCTTATCGCTGAGAGCGATCTCTTCCAGACAACCTTTGGATGGAGAGGAATAACGCAATATAATAGGACGTCGTTCTACGTTCATAAAAGATTAGATCATACAATATTGTTTAACTAAATAATTAAACGCAAGCAAAGCTTAAAAAAAACGACTTCACCGCTTTATCATCTGAAACTTGATCAGATTTAATGTATCAACACGCATTGTTGACTATAGCTCAAAAACTAAAGATCAGCTAAGTACCAGCTTGAGGCTCTTGAGTCCATCGACCGACGGGCAAAAAGACTCATTGGCGATGATAAGCTAGTCGAGTCTAAATTGCGGAGTCTCAGTCACCGACGTAAGGTCGCTAGTCTATCGGTATTCTATCGTCTACATTTTGGAGAGTGTGCGCAGGAATTACATGAGTTAATTCCACCATGCCCGTTTTACCATCTAACAACAAGACAAACTGTCAAACGTCATCCATTTATGGTTGATATACCTCCAGTTCGCTCGAAGCGTTTCGCTTCTACGTACATCATCCGTACGGCGAAGGAGTGGAACTCATTACCTGTGTCTTTGTTTCCCGAGGGGTATAATTTGGGAGTCTTCAAGTCAAGAGTGAACAGGTATCTTCTAGATAAACATGTCACATCTTCGGCCGCATCATCACTTTCCATCAGGTGAGATAGTGGTCAAATGTTTATCTATAAATCATAAAAAAAAAAAAAAAAAAAAAAAAATCAGACCTTGATGAAATTTAATGGGAAAAAGAATCATCAAAATCGGCTCACAACGAAAGAAGTTATGAGGTAACTTTTGAAGTTGGGTAAACGAGAACATCGTCAAAGTACGCATTATTTGTCACAAAATAAGCATTATTGACGATATTTCAACAACTACTGATCAGATCTTGATCAAATTTAAATGGGATCAAATAGAAAGTAACATCAATCAAACTAAAAAAAAAATTTCGAAATCGGCTAACATTGAGAGAAGTTATGAAATAACACACATAAAAAATCAAATACATCCTCCTTTTTTGGGAAGTCGGTAAAATATTTTTGTTTGTTCATAATGTGTTAATAAATATTGTCATAGACTTTGACTTTGATAGATTCTGCTTCAATTGTTTAAACCTATAGGTGCTTTTTATACGAGCATGACAGCGAATAGAATAATATTAGCATTTCTATACTTTATGAGCTCATAAACCGGGCGTATGGAATATCGAAGTCACGGCTTTCGAGCATGGCTTTGATGTTAGAGTCAGCGTTCCCGAAATGACTCACAGCGCTCAGTGAGATCTGTCACGCTAGATTCAAGTATCTATTTGTTAAATATTTATAACTAAGGGCGAATGAACTTCTGAAAATAGCAGATGCAATGAGAGACTGTATATGTACTGTTATTATTGTTTAACTAATCAAATGGAGATTTAAATAATTATTAATATCGTATCACAATTTATAATTAGGTTTTTTAAAAATGTTATTCAAGATAGGTAAACCTTTGACCACAATCTCACCTGATGGTAAACGACGATGTGGTCGACGATGGAGCAGGCTTAGTAATAAGGATAAAAGTTAGAAATATTTTTTCAGAATCTTAACGATCTACGCATAGAATTGCACCGAAATATGTTTAGTCGTTACAGAGATACTTATATAGTTACAAACATTGTCAGTCACAAATATTTATGGATATAGAAAATGGTGAAAATATAGTTTCTCATATGAGACATAACATTTTTTTTCACGCAATAGACATCTATAAATCTATCTTTTGTCTAAATATAGACATAGCAGCGTTATGTTTGTTTTATTTTAAACAATGATTTATTAAATTAAAATTCATCTTCATTATTATATATTTGCGAAAATACGCGGATGAAGGAAAGGGGTATGTGGGGCTCGAACAGTCCCCCGCGAGAGCAGTCCCTCGCCGAGGTGGGGCAAGATAGGGTCATGCTAGCAATCACTATCCTGCCCCGGCGGTAGGCCCGGATGCAAACTCCTCCGGGCCACTGCGCCCATGGAGGGGTGACCCTGCTCACCAAGGCCACCCCCCAGACGTGCAAGCTGATGGAGAGGTGCCCTGACTCTCCACCAGTGACCCCACTACAGAGGAGGAGAGAGGAGGCAGGCAAACTGCCTCCTCCCGTCCGTCTGCGCTGAAGCGGGTCAGATCGAGGATCGACCTCTCTAGCCCGCTCCGCGGCCTCCTTCTGCTTCATCACCGCTTCGCAGAAGGAGACCACCGCCTGCCACGATCTCTCGCTGCCGAGCATGGCGTCTACCACGCTCGGCAGGGAGAGAGTGTTATGTTATAATAGCCTATCCATATTTAAGCCTTGAAGCGTGCTAAATAAAATAAAAAAATAGTTAGTTCGCCTTATAAGCAGGTGTATCGAGTTAGATCACGGGAACAGAAAAGTTTTCTCCCCAATAAAATATGTTTCATGTTTCGGTTGACCTGTTCCGGCACCCACGACATTCATTCGGACGAAACGTTTCGCGTCTTCGTTAATTTATAGAACAGCAAAATAAAGGAACGCTTTGCCGTCGTCTGTTTCCCGAAAGGTACAATTTGGGTGTGTTCAAAAGTAAAGTGAATAGGTATTTACTAAGCAAGCGTGCTCCACCTTAGACTACACCGTCACTTTCCATCAGGTGCGATTGTGGTCAAACGTTTGCTTGGTAAGTAATAAAAAAAAAATAAAAAAAAATTAAGATATCGAACTTTGTGTGCTAAAAAAAGAGAGTATAAAAGCGTTACAATTACTTAAAATAAATACAGTAACTTTACTACTATTACATAGAATATCAAAGATATATCCAAATTTGCCCATCAACAAGTATCACTGTATCATCAGCGAACGTAATTATTTTACAATTTGGGTGGAATCTTTTACATTATTCATTTATACATATTAGGAATAGAGTTGGAACGAGGACGTTGCCCTTTGGAACAGAGCGTTACTTCATCACTTTTGAAACTATCTATCAGAACTTGTTCTGTACGATTACTTATATAACTTCTAAACAAGTCTAGAGCAACTCCTCTGCATATGCCCTCCAGCTTGGAAAGCAGGATATGAATGGAGACAGTGTCGAAAGCTTTTGATAAGTCCAGGAAATGCCGATTGTTTTTAAATGTTTGTCCAAGTTGATAACAGTGTGAGGAAGTTCTAATACAGCATCGTCCGTGGATCTACCGCTTCTAAATCAAATTGATTTCAAGAGAGAACATAATTTTAATATAAAAAATGAGTAATTTTTGATTGATAATCTTATCAAAATAAATTCCCTGACTATTAAGTAATTTGTACAGTTCATTTATACGGTTATTCTTCTTCTCCCAAGTCTTTTCTCATTATCAGAAGTCGGTTCTCCTTGTCTCTCTTATCCATTTATTTCTACATTTATTATAATCATTATTATTGAAAATTGATTCCATTAGGCCTTGACAAACGATAAAAGATGACCACGAGGATATCGCTACGGCCATTAACTGAAACGTCATGTATTCCCGACAACACATCAACGTAGATTGCCGGTTAATGTGCACATTCCCCAAAATGTATAGCATTTATGTTTTGCCTGGCGTTGAAAGTGTTAACCCACTGAGATCATTTTTTACACGAATTCGTATTTGTTTTTCATTGATCAACAAGCATGTTACATCTGCCGCATCGTTACTTTTAGAAATGAGATTTTGATAAACCCTAAGAGAAACGCCTTAATCGGTTAAAAGTTAACCAACGCCTTGAAGCCTTGCCGAAAAGCCAATCGAAGATAAACGCCTTAATCGGTTAAAAGTTAACCAACGCCTTGAAGCCTTGCCGAAAAGCCAATCGAAGATACCCCGGATGACCTATCATAAAAACAGTTGCACCAATTTTTACAAATATAACCAATAACACTCTCAATTAAGTCACTTTTTAACAAAAACAACTAAATCAAAATTGGTTCATGCGTTTGGAGGCTACGCTACCATAAACAGACACAAAAAGAGAAGTTAAACTTTAAGCACACCTTCTTTTTACGACGGGTGCATCGAGATAGGAAACAAACCTATTTAGCTTCAAAATCCTTGGACGGGGGTTAAAGATATCCAACTGAAAACTTCACATTTTTAATTTCGTTAAAAGGGTATCATTAGAGTACCTACAATATTTTTATAAACAAAGCAACATTAAATTTAAATGAATAATAACATTGTGGAATGGAAACTCGCGCTCGGTAGATGTTTAAATCCAGAATAGATCTCAATCAGCGGGGATTAATTAGCATCTAAGAGCCCTCTTTAATAGGGGGTTGGGATAAAAAAAAAATCGGTCGCTCTAGTAGTAGATTTTTTTTGAAACAGTTGTCAATCCGACACGATTTTTTTAATCGGCTCCGACAAGTCCTGGTATCGTCGGGTGTTTTGCCAGCGGGCACGCTCGATTGCAAACCATGTTGGATCTACGTTGTTCAAATTAAGTCGGATATTTGACCCGGGAATCATCGACCCGCTACATTTAATTACTTACAACATCACACTTCTTTTACTTTTACTTGTTCCATTTTCCTTTATTTATGTTTATTTATTTTTGTGTTTTTTATTTATTTTGCTGTTTGTTTTGTAATGTTGTGTCATAATAAAATGTATTTTCTTTCTTTCTAAATTTTCATGTTTGATCTTTATTTTCTTTTAAATCATTATACCAAAAGTTTCGTCTGCGTCCATGAACCTTCACGTAGTGTCAAAAATTGACTTCATTTTAATCGGGCAAGAAATCTCACTAGAAACGTTGACATCGAACGGTTGAAATTTCAGTCGATTCGATATTCCATAAGAAAAGAAAATCGTTCGATTTCAACGTCACTTAAAGATAATTGATGCTCGGAATAGATCTTCTGATTATAATATAGATCTGACACCCGACAAATATGAACCAGCTGAAGGAAAGTATGTATATAAGAGACGTTATTGCGGTTACAAGCCGAAGTTCTGGTAGCACGTGGTTAATTCTAGCCGACCTATTTTTCTTTGGAGGAGAAAATTCACTGTCCTCCCGCTCCTGTAAAGGAAAGGGGTGAACAGTCCCTGTCTACCTCCGGTGGTAAGCCCGGGTCTAGACTGGGCCTGTGCGCCCATTGTGGGGTGTCTTTTAGTCACCAAGGTTACCCCCTCAATTACGTGGAGTCGTGCAAGCCGGTGGAGAGTACTTACTCAACTTGGTTCAAACCTCTCAGTCCTGAACAAATTACTTTTCAAGTTATGTGCGAATACATCAGCTGTAATTTTTGACATAAGCTGTCATCGTCTGTCATTAGCAGTCATTTATTTAAATGGAACCAAACTGTGAAGGGTATACCTTTATACCCAAATGGTTATATTATCGTTGATTATACCCAATAGAAGAAGCGGGAAAAACACTCTTTTTACATTATTCAAGACTACCTGATCCGCCCTGCGTTGCCCGGGTAAAAAAACATGAAAAACATAAACAAACGCTTTCACACTCACAGCCCAACACTATGTTAAATTACTTGTAGCGTGGGGCCGAAAACAATCAAGTCACACACACACACTCACACACACACACACAATTCACATCACACCCAGAACCACAAACATAAATTTTAAAACAAACTTATAAAACACAAAGTTGCTATTGGTCCCTGCACTAGGGCAAGCCTGAATCGCAGGAGGTCGTTATCAATTTCTATATCTAATTAAACTTGAAAATAACGTCAGTACAGCTAGACTGAATAATGTGTACTCTTGTAGTTGCTACAATCAATCAATCAATCAAAATCGCTTATTCACATGGGCCCCAAAGAGGCACTCATTAAAGTTAATGATTCTACTGCCAGATTCGCAAAATTACAGCTTAAAAAAAGTGTTAAAAAATATTACAATGTTGTGTGCATGATTATGTTAAGTGAGGTGTGTGTATGCGTGAGTGTGAGAGGAAGAGACTGAGTATGCATGACATAGTATATTCACTGCAAACCATGAGTCTGGAACAATATGGATTGATAGGCATGATTTCAGATGCAAGCAAACAAGATTCCGCTTTTCAGTTTTATTTTGTATTCCTATGGACCACTCCCGTTCAATAAAGGTCCATGGTACATTCTGAGCCTTAACAGTTATGAGCTTATTTCATGAGTCGTAAGTTTTGAGTGTTGTTCATTCAATTTAATCGGTCTTTGTTGAAGCTGTAAGCAGTTTGGTGATTAACAAATTAGATCCAACTCCTTCTGGGGAATCGAGGTTTTAACTGGAATATTCAAATTAGTTTTATCAATAGATGGAGATAACTAAGTTGACTGTGAGTAAATTTTAATTGGATAGTACCTTGCACACTTTGAAAGTATTTTTTATTTAAAATTTAAGTTTAAACGAACTTTGTCGAGGAGGGAGGATCGGAAGTTTACCTCAGACAATAAAAACTAAATATATGTGTCTTTAAAAATTAAGAAAAGACTTCTTACTTATTATACATCCGACTTACCAGGTGAGATGATGGTCAAAATTTAAAGCTAGCCTATTAGAGACATGCAGATTCCCGCGGCTTCGTACGTGATAATCCAGTTTAAAAAGGAGTATGTGAATTCTAGGTATAAGCTATGTATGTACCCCATTTCATCAGTTTAGCCGTTAGACCGTGAAGTCTACTACACATTTACACACAAACTTTCGCATTCATATTCATTTGATAAGATTTTGAGACACAGATAGCCATGATCCCAACGATAACGATCTATTCCTTTCCAATACCAAAAATAATAGCAATGGTATTTGTTTATTATCGTAACGAAATTTCTATTCCTAACGAATACTAAAACATAACGTTTGGTACAGTCACAGAAACAATTTATTTTGCTTTCTAATAATTTAATATTATGTTTTTATTACAATCCTACATATTTACAAATGTTTGATTATAAGTAGCTTATGTGAATCACTTAATAGTATTCATTCATTATGCGGACTGCAAAGGAGTGGAATTCCTTGCCTGAGTCTGTGTTTCCTGATAAATACAATATGGGAGTCTTTAAGTCACGAGTGAATAGGCATCTTCTAGGCAAACGTGCTCCATCATCGACCGCATCGTCACTTACCATCAGGTGAGATGGCGGTCAAACGTTTGCCTATCTAGAATTTAAAAAAAAAATCGTAAATGTGAAGTGAATTTGGTGGGAAATATCCCATCGTTTGGAAACCTTAAAACATAATCAAACGCTAGCAAAGCTTAAAAAACCTTCATCGCTTATATTTTGGTTCTGGCTGAACCGATTTCGATAAAATTTATATGGGACGATCTCTCAAGTATAATCTACCAAACAAAAAAAAACATCAAAATCGACTCATAATGGCGATATCGCATAACATACACACAAAAAAATATATACAGTCGAATTGAAAACTTTCTTTTTTTTAATCGGTTAAAAATTACGAGAGAAACAGGGAAGCTGGTGTTTCAAACACAATTTATGAGTGACGAAGATAACACTCGCATAATTCCTCTGATTTATGTGTTACTAAATAATAAGAAGAAACCAACAAACTTTATTCGAAATTTTAAACACGAAAATTTTAAAATCCCTCTCAAAATGTTTCGACAGATTTCAGCAGCCATTTTTACTGTCTTTCCAAAATTTGTGCTCAAAGGGTGCATCTTCAATATTCCACTAATGTATGAAAAAAGCAAAAAAAATAAATTTAATAAAATGCAATAGTGAACGGTATAATCTGGGGGTCTTCAAATCAAGAGTGGTATCTTCTAGGCAGGTATGCTAGAACTTCAGTCGCATCATCGCTTTTCATGAAGTATGTGGTCAAATGCTTGCCTATCGAACATAAAAAAATATTTAAAAGCATTTTCATTACTGACTGTATCTCATACTATTTATTTTGTTATGGGATTCGTTTATGAGTGGTATTCGTTCGGAAAAGAAAATTAACTACAATAATAAACGAATACCATTGGTTTTAGTGTTTAGTATTAAAAAGGAATAGATAACGATAGCACGCGTCTCTTTAATTATCATTATAATAACAATAATTAAGTGCGCCCATTGACAATAACATACTTATTGAAAAAAGGCAAAATAATTATGCGTGCGCGTGGGCGAAGGTATAAGGGTTGCCAGGTTACATGCAAGAACGGCTTTTGTGTGGGTAGAATCCGGTAGATAAATAGGTTTATCTTTTCTTTGTATGCGAGCCACTACCCACACATAAGTGGATAGAAGGGTAAGATATATATTATTTGTCTTTTTGTGGTTACTTCTACGTTCATCATCCGTACTGCGAAGGAGTGGAACTTATTGCCGGCGTCTTTGTTTCTACGGTTTAATCTGGGAGTTTTCAAGTCAAGAGAGAATATATTTGTACTATCTTCTAGGCAAGCATGCTGCATCTTTGGCCCCATCTTCACTTTCCGTCAGATGATATAGTAATGTTTGCCGGCGAAACCGGCGTTGAAATTGTTGATCTTATCTGAAATATACTTTTCCGTATCTTATATGAATAATTTCCCCATGTGAAATAGTAGTAGAGTTTGATCTCATATTGTGAAACATGGGTACAAAGAATGACATTTATTACATGAGTATGAAGAATCCAATTTTAACCCAAACAATTTACTCTGGCTGAAGAGTAAGAGTTTTAAATGTTTCGCAACATGATCGTGAACCCATAAAACGGATTCTTCATGAGCCCATATTTCACAACATGAGTGTGAGCTCATGATTTGAAATATGGGCGCACGAGTATCTATTTTTTATTCTTATTCCTTCTCCATGAAGAACATTTTGTGGGTTGCGTACTCGTAAGACATTTTGACAATAAAAATGATACTTGGAGAATCCACACAATTTCAGCGACGTCTCAAGTAACCACAAAAAACTCTTTAATATATTCAGCCCACACATTTTATTCGTAAATTCTGAAAGGAACATTTGTGTGTGTTGTTAACAAAGTAATGAAAGCTTTCTATAGTGTGTTTACATCCGCAGTTTCGCCCGTATAACTTGTATCTGTGTCGGTTTGTAGGGATACCCGCATGTGTTCCATGAGATTACAGTCTACAGTAAGCCGATGTTGATCTACGTAGCCCCTAAGTAGTGTGGTAAAGTAAACATTGTTTCATCAGCTAGAGCAGTTATTTTATTGTATAGCTGTTATAATAAATTATATCTATGTTCTATATGATTCTTCTGTACACACACGGTATGTGACTGTATTCCTCCTAATCGGCTGTACCGATTTTGATGAAATTGTTGGTGTGTTCAGGTGGATTCAAGAATTTTTATTATGAAACATTACTTTATTTAAGTAGAATTATTAATAATAATTAACGAAAAAAAATATTCCAAAAAATATTGTCGGACAGGAATGATATAATGATATATAATATATACGTCACTCGGATTTGGTTATATACTAGGCAAACATAAAGATGAAGCAAATAATAAATTAATCAATATATTTTAATATAGTATTAAAGTACTAGGCAAGCTACTAGCAAAGTACCATAAACGTGAAAGAGGTAAATGCTTATTTTCTTTACGAAGTATAGCACCGCATGCCTGGTATAGTATCTACTATCTATACTGTATCTTTACAGGTAGCTTAGCTCTTATACAACCTGTAACAAAAAGGTGTAGTAATACTTGGTGGTTTGTATGTGTATCGTGCCAGGAATCGTCTGCCACAGAACGAAAGTCGAAATCGGACAAAATGTTTTCCGTACAAAAATTAAAAATTATGTTTTAAAATACTTTTGAAAACCCTACAGTTACATATGAGGCAATCGGAGATATTTTTTCTGTAGAAAAATTAAAAAATATTTTTTTGCCAACCCTACGATTACATCTGTGGCGCGTGACCTTGACCTTTGTGATGGCCACCACTGTCAGACGTCTAGGTCCAAAGGCTATGTGGTGTAGAACGGTAGCTGATGAAATAGGGTTGCAAATGACATAATTTTTTAAAAACTTTAATTCGTCATAACTCAATATTCATGGTGCTGCCGCGAATGCAGAAGTTTTTGTTAGACTCCATACATTTAGCTTGATCTGTGACTTGAGTATTACTACACCTTTCTGTTACACATTGTATAGATAAGACCTAAGCTACCTGTAAGCTCACTAAAAGCCACCGAGCTTATATGTTACTCAAGTTCTTTAGCTCACTACCATTGGGCAGCCTTCCTATCATGCTAGCAGCATTATAGAATAAAGTCGAATGAATAAACATAAACGCTTTTAGAACTCGCACTCACTAAGTTCGATGACTTGTGTCGTGGGAGCCGGAAACATTTACATCACACACACAATTACACCCAGTACCAGAAACACACATTTCCTATAGGGAATAGAACTTTTGTTTCCACCGCGAATAAAAACCAACTAAGCAGTTTAAAAAAAGTTCAAGATTTTTACCAACGTTTCTCACATAAAGAATTCCACGTTTTCATGTTAAATTTCAACACAAAACAGCAAAGCAATTTACACGACAATTGCTTCAAACTATCTATCTGTGAGAGTTTGTCTACAATTCCAAGCACTGCTCATACAAAGTTAGTCAAGAGAAAGTTAGAATCGCACAATAGTTTATACCACATGCATATATATGGTACTAAATTGCAGAGTATGTGCTATTTGATTTGACAAAGTTTCAAAACGTTTGAAACCTAGTTATGATTATGACACTAAATTTGCTCACACAGAGTCAATTTAAAGTGTTTGCCTCGTTGAACTAAGCAATTTGAATTGACTTTTTTTAGGCTTATTGGCTAGTGTTTGACCACCTGATCTCCATCTCACCTGATGGTAAGTGAAAAGTGGTATCCACGGGTAATTTTTACGAGCGATCTTATAAACTATATTATAGACACTAATATTATAAATCCAAAAGTTTGTGTATAGGTATGTAAGTACATGTTTTCATTTCACGCTGTAACGGATTTGGATGAAATTTAGAATGTTAGTAAAATAAAGCTGAAAATAAAGCTGCGAAGCATGGCTTGTCATTTTTTAGGGTTCGCTGTCCCTCCGTCCGTCCGTTCATCTGTCACCAGGCTGTATCTCAAGAACGGTGATAGCTAGACAGTTGAAATTTTCACAGATGATGTATTTCTATTGCCGCTATAACAACATATTATACTAAAAATAATATAAATATTTAAGGGCTCCCATACAACAAACTTGATTTTTTATAGATAATGGTACGGAACCCTTAGTGCGCGAGTCCGACTCGCACTTGGCCGGTTTTATTTTTAGTTATTAACATTAACATGTATTAACATTTTATTAACAAAATCCATCGGGATGAAAACCAAACCTTTAATTATTTTAGGTACAATATTTTTGGCAAAACACTTTAAGTGAAAGGAGACATTATAAATATCGATGGAAGTTGACTGTCATTCCCTCTTTTCCGAAAAATACATTATGCATTGGGGATATAATTCATATAAATACATGACCAACCAATTGTACGTTTGCGTTAGAATTAAAGACAAAGAAAAGATGTAAAAAATAAAATCATGAGCAAATTTTTTAAATTTTTAAACTAAAATAACCTTCATTAGGTCTCAAAGTCTGAAAACGAAACATCTAATTAATGTTCCAAAAACAACATTTTATTAGATTTAAAAAGGCCTAGTCCCGGGAAAAAAAAGATAAATGACTTAATCAACTGTAGATACAAGACATTTACAGTTAATTAATGAAAGCCCAACTAATTTAAATTTAAATAAGACCCTTGCTGATACAAATACAGTTTCATTTAAAACCGCTACGTCGGTTTAACGAAATGCTTCTATTTGAAATGCAATTGCTTATTTGGCGTCGGACTCACAGATTCTGATACTCGTGAAACCGCAGACTGCAAGCCGATTTGCTAAGTGCTGACAATTTGAAAATTGAGGACCTAGGTCGGTGATTGTATGAAATGGAAGGCCGGAGCGAGGTAATGGAAGGTTAGATTTGAAAACACCGCAAAATTTATAGGTGCAAATAAAAGTAGATTTAGTTCACTTTAACGTTGAATTAGGTTTAGATCACTCAAAATCAAAATCAAAATCGTTTATTCACATGGGCCCCAAAGAGGCACTCATGAAAGTTAATGAATCTATTGCCAAATTCGGAAAATTACAGCCATCTCGAGAAGAACCTGGCAAGAAACTCGGCGGCGCATTTTTTTCATTCAATTTTTTTTTTAAAACACTCCTTATTTCTAATACATAATTTTCTTAACCTAGGTGTTATTATGGTCGCTAGAAAGAGCCTGTGCAGTTTGCCTCCATGCATCCTTGTCATTAATATAGTCTGTAGTCTTATAATAAACTTTCTTAATTAATGCCCGTTTTATTACAGATTTGAACTTTCCCAGTGGTAATTGTTGATAATGTTCACGTTTAAATTGCTATCTTAATTTAGACATTAAGTTGGTTATCAATTTAAATATTCGTCTTGCGCATCAATTTTGAAAAAAGGCATCCGTCTTATTTATCACCTTTTCAATGGTTTCAAACAAAACATTATCATTTGTTATCCACAGTTATTAAACCCACGAGGATAACTTAGTGTTGAAGTTGCCACCCAGCGGTCAGAGCTGTGCCGCAGCTCACGGATATGGAAGACTTAGAGGTTGTTTTTAGTTCCATTCTTTAACAGTACGGATGATAATTTATATTTAATTAATGGATACACAGTTTAACTAATAATTTTGTCTCGTTTGAAAGAGTTTTGGCTTAAATAATATTTCTATCTGGGGAATCTTTTGACAAATGCTGACTTTACCATTACGGAAGTCTATAGGTTAACTTATAAAACTACAAAGTAATATACTACTTATAAAACTACAAATAAAGATATCAAATCAAATCAAATCAAAATCGTTTATTTACATGGGCCCCAAAGAGGCACTCATTAAAGTTAATGATTCTATTGCCAGATTCGCAAAATTACAGCCATCTCGAGAAGAACCTGGCAAGAAACTCGGAGATAGATGTAAAGATAAGTTAGCTACTTTTATTTTTATATTATTTACTTGCCGTGCCCCGCGGCTTTGCCTAAGTATAATCTATGTACATTCCAAATTTCACCCAAATCTGTTCAGCCATTAAAGCATGAAGAGGGAACAAATATACTTACACACTTACACATTTACAAATACACTTACACACAAACTTTCGGATTTATAATATTAGTAGGAAGTAGGATAGTAGGATGAGTTAAAGTACTTATATTCTTATGTATTGCTTAATTTTGTTAATTCATACAATATCGCTTGTTGTTACAATTCCAGGATCCTATTCAATCTCGGTTTGAAGTCTCTTACACCGTTTTGGATACAAAAACGCGGGGTATGAGTTACACTCCATTGCTGTTCGGGTGATGTTTGCCTGCATTTAAAATTGAAACACGCTTCTTTTAAAAATTAATACAGTTACTTCCATTTTTCCCCACTTTATTTATAGATTCAGGATTTTAGTTTCTGGCTTATTTCCCATCGACACTCAAATATTTACTTTCATAATTTTGAATCTGATCATCCGTACGTCTTATTGCTATCTTCCATTAACGAAGATCAATAAACGAATACATAAAACGTCTCGGCAGTTTTGTTTACAAAAATAAACTTGTCTATCTGTTTTCATCCGTTTGTATATAGGGATGGTAGTAATTATTTAATGGAATTCTGATTCAATTTTGTATCATGTTGGATTTACCGACTTCTGTAAAATTTATGTGTATGTCTTTAAATTGAAGAAACCTCGAATTTATTGATTTTAAATAACATAAATGTAAAAGTTCGTGAAAGTATTTGTTGATACCAGTCTTAGTTTTTCTTCTCCTCTTCTTATTTTTTTTTTTAAATATATGGTTAAAATAATAAAATATAAAGCTATCCAGCGGCAAAACATTAAGGAAATTAATGATAAATATTAAAGAATAAACAATTAAGATTAAAATCATTGCCCGCAGAGCTATATGAGATTAATAACGACGACCGGATGAAAGCATTATCTCAGGGTTACCAATTTGTCGACATTTTATCAAATATATTACAGCAACTGTGCTGTGGAATTTTAGGTCACATTCTACCTAGCCGATTCTATTATCCGACAAACAACCCGCATTTCGATATTGCTATGTATTAGATATCTCACCAATACGAATAAGAGACTTATAGGTGACAACCGCCTGACTATAAAGCCTTGAACATCGTCGCAAGATTAAAAGTTTATTGATCTTTTATCGGATGTGTTTCGGAATTGAAAGATCTAGTATCCTCATTGCGATTCTATCATCAAAAAAACAGACAAGCCGCACGCAGGTGATATGTGACTATTAAATATCCCAACTAAATAGACTAAAACGTGACGAACGGCTAATTGATGCAATTATTCATCGAAAGGGTGTTTTATCGGTCTTATATAAATCGTATATATTGCGCGTTATAATTCCACCATCTTTATTATAACATTGACCAAATAGATAACATGCAGAGCGATATCGATAAGTATAAGATCGATTATCAATGTAGCACTGCAATAAAAAAAACGATTTTTTAAGGTAAATTAAAAATTGCTACATGAGAATTATTTGTGAGTCGTTGGTAGTAATAACATAAACCACTGAGAACAACTTTTTTAGTCTGAAGATTAATAACATAGGCTCTCAAAATATCAAATAGTAAATGATTTTACTATTAAAGTTATCGTGAGAATCGGCGATTATAAAATTATTACGAAACAGCTTTTTCTCACGATGAACACATCTTGAAGAAGAGCATACATGCTCGAAACTTAATACACAATTTCGATCAAACTACGTCAGCAAAAACCGCTCTAGTTTAGCTAACTTCCATCTTAAAAAGTTTGATACGACAAAGACAAAACCGACAGAATTCTATAGAAATTGGTTACTTCAAATTCCGTAAACGTTAATAAGCTTGTAACAATATAAGGCGTACATCAAGGATATCCATTAAGCCCTCTACTCTATAATTATGTCGGAAAACCCATCGTGTAAGTCTAGTTTTAACTCCAAGAAAAAGAGTGTCGAATAATCTGTTGAAAATAAAATGGGTCTACGATGAATTATCTAGAAAATAAATTTCATTCAAATCCTTTCCGCTGCTACACACGCGAACTTTGAGCTCAACAAATATGCGTTTTAATGGATGTATGTATAAGGTATGTTTTACATTATAATTCAGTCTATGTTGATTGTATCAACATCAAGATCAAAATTGGTACAAAAATGAATGTGGACCTACATTAAAGTTGATCACTTTTCCAGCATAAAACGTTTCATAAAGTTTTTATGTCACGTAACAGTCGTTTATTTGATGCATGGTTACATTATAGCATAATGATAGTTTTTATGTTAATAGGCAACCCTAGAAATAGCCCGGGTGATGGATGGAGGAAATTCGAAATAATGGTAGGTAAATAAATATTTAAGAAAATCAGGGTTTCTCAGAATTGTTGTTTTTTGTGTAATAGCAAATTACTTACATTGTCATAATGATCGTCATGTATTTAATGTTTGTTTGGTATTATTACCGACTTTAACAAGAGTGTAAAAGAAAGAATATGTATTTGAGGTGTATGCCGGGACTCAAGATACAAGACTTCTAACTTAGTTATAAGTTTAATAATATCATTTTTGTAATATATTGTTTAAAAAAACAAACGAATAATAATTTAGGTTGCTTTAAATAGGTCGCTCTGACCGATAAGACCGGCCTTTGTACACATTTTTGCTACACAAAGTTTGTAATTCGATTAATAATTCTGCGTAGAATTTCAATTACCACTCAATAATAGATAATCACTGAAAAGTCCAACAACCATTGTAAAAAAAGCGATTTGCTTCCACATTTATTATGTGCAAAAATGAACCTTACCCGAGTCTGTTTCCCGAATCAGTGTAATCTTGGAGTATTTAAGTCACGAGTGAATGGGTATCGTCTAGGAAAGTAGTATCCTCACCTGATGGAAAGTGACGATGCGGCCAAAGATGGAACATGCTTGCCTAGAAGGTATTCACTCCAGACTTGAAGACACCCAAATTATACTGTTCAGGGAACAAAGACGCAGGCAATGAGTTCCACTCCTTCGCTGTACGGCTGATGAACGTAGAAGCAAAACGCTTCGAGCGAACTGGAGGTACAGTTCGTACATGCATCGAAGCATGTCAACAATAAATAGATGATGTTTGACAGTTTGTCTTGTTGTTTGATGGTAAAAAGGGCATGGATGAATTATATCATGTAATTCCTGAGCACACTCTCGAAAATGTAAGCGATAGAATACCGATAGGCTTGTTACCTTACGTCGGTGACCAAGACTTTGCAGTTTTGACTCAACTAGCTTACTATCACCAATGAGTTTTTTGGCCCGACGCGCCGGTCAATAGACTCAAGAGCTTCTAGCTGGTACTTAGCGGATCCATCCCAAAGATGGCCGCAGTACTCCATACATGAGTGCAAACATATAAGAATATACAAAGGTTGAAGGGTTTTTGGTATTGGTGGAATTTCAGGGCATACGAGAGATGCATCTAACATCTAAGTTTGACGAAAGAGCGCAGTTCATTGCGACGCAGGATTTTGATCAATTGAAGTTCAACAATCTTAGTGGCACTAAACTGAAATGGGCAATCTCGACTCTTACCTTCAGGCGAGGGATTTGATTGTTTCGACACTCATAGCAAGTGCACTAGCTCATTCTTCAAATTAAAAATCGTTTATTCACATGGGCTCCAAAGAAGCACTCATGGAATTTAATAAAAGCCGTTGCCAGATTCGCAATATTACAACCCTGTTGATGTTCATTTTCTTTATGTAATTTTACAGAAAACATCGCCTTGGCATAAAAAATTCAGATCTATTTGGTAAAGTGATTTGCTTTCAACCTTTTATATCAGAATGAGCGTGGTCAGGCCTTAAGATTTTAAATCAAGATTAAATGCTAAGTAAAATCTCGAATAATCTAATGTAAACACAGATAAAACTCCGCATTTTCAGAGCGAATGTCCACCAAATATTTGTTTTGATCCTGCCCGAGTGTTTTTAAAACCCCAATTTTATTTGGTTCGTTGAAGTAAGCATACATGTACCGTTATGAGTAACGTTTTTCAAATGGGATCTTTACGTTGGGGTCTCTGAATAGGGGAATTCTCTTTGGGGTCGATTGTAAAAAACGCTTTGGAACACATAAAAAAGTTCAACGCTTGTATCGTGGGTATCGGAAAAATGTTAATATCACTCAAACACATATACCCAAACCAAAAAAAAGCACTTATAACCCTTGGGCAAAAAAATGTGCTCCTGCCAGGAATCGAGACCCAGGATCCGCGGCGACGACAGATTGCTACGTCAACTGGGTTGTTACCGTTTGTATCATTGTAAAAAAAAATGCTATAATGATGGGTTTTTGAAAATTCTTTAGTTCTGGGTGTGATTGTGTATGTGATGTATATGTTGCCTGCAAAAGTTTTTGATCTTAGTGTGAGGCTGTGAGTGTAAATGCATTTGTTTTGTCATTTATCTTTTGTAAGTTAAGTTATACATGAAAATGTTTGAAAAATGACATTATTATTATTATTATGAATTAATTACCTTTATATGAATATTTATCAACACGTGAAGAAAATCGTCTTATTTGTGTAGGTAATGGATATAAAATGACAATGTTTCAGACTATATTTTTTGTCTTTAAATCACTCTGTCTAAGAGCTTTTAAACTCCGAGTGCGACAAAAAAATATCCTTTGGCGTATACACTGTACTTAACTACGAAACTTTTAACTTTAACAGCCTGATGTTATAAAATTCCGAGAGAAATATCTAAGTGCAAAGAAGAAACGACTTGTGGTTCAATTACTTAAACCAACCAACCAAGTGAGATCTAAGTAAGCTGGCATAAAGCTACGACGCTATTCATTTGCGGGTACGAAATGAAGGGATAAAATGTACCATTTCATTTTATTTCTTTTCCTTTGGAGACTGACTTTCACAAGGAACACTTAGTTATTGTATATTAATAAAGAAGACAGTTCGTTGTCCTTTTTTATCCAAAATAGGCAAACGTTTGACCTCTAACCTAATGGTAAGTGACGATGCTGTCGACGATGGAGCACGTTTGCCTATAAATAAATTTTCTCTCGCGACTTAAAGACCCATAGTGTACATATCGGGAAATCAGACGCAGGCAACTTCCATTCTTTTGCGGTTCGCATAATGGACGTGGATTTATTTCGCTTCTACGTTCATCAGGAATTACATGATATAATTCCTCCATGCCCGTTTTACCATCAAACAACAAGACAAACTTTCAAACGTCATCCATTTATGGTTGACATACCTCCAGTTCGCTCGAAGCGCTTTGCTTCTACGTTCATCATCCGTACAGCGAAGGAATGGAACTCATTGCCTGCGTCTTTGTTCCCTGAACAGTATAATCTGGGTGTCTTCAAGTCTAGAGTGAATAGGTACCTTCTAGGCAAGCATGTTCCATCTTTAGTCGCATCGTCACTTTCCATCAGGTGAGATAGCGGTCAAATGTAGTTTGGCGTCGGAATGACAAAAGTGTGAGTCGAAATGACCAAAAAGAATATTTTCGACACTGAAATCACGCGGTTAATATACGGTTAATTCGACAATCACTATAAGAGTCATCATTGTTTTTTTTTTATTCTGTTTAAGTGGTCCAATGCTTGCCTTTATTTGAATAAAAATTATATAAAGTTTGATGCATTTTATATGTCAACAAAGATTGTTAAAGAGCGGGTCACAAGTTCATCAACTCCATGTTTTTTATGCTCTGTAGGAAAAATTATCAAGGCAGGTCTATTTATTACATCTTTTAAATTTAACTGAGAGACGAGATGAGCTACTCACCCGTCTGATCACAGTTCAGTGCCATCCAAAGTTTTGAACGAAAATATGCTAAGTTCCACAATGTGCTCTTCCGTGCTTTTAAGTGGTAATAAAATGAAACCTAACTTACATGTGTATCAAAATACTGCTCAGCAAAGCACTGCGCTAGGTACTTCAAGGTATTAAATGTTAAAACTTTGAAGTCTTGTAATAACACTGAAAATATTGCCCTTCAATCTGGAATACAGTAATGTTTGCATATTACTGCTTGGCGGTAAATGACAGCAACATTTTATGGATTCATTCTAATGGTTTTTTTTTAATATAAATTCATATTGACAATTATCATGTTTGACAATTGGAAAATTCTTTTAATAGCTTTTTTGACATATTGTGAAAATTTAATAGATCAATGGGATAGGTGCAAAAAGCATGAAAGTTCTATTGACATTAATTTTGATTATATTATATTGTGACATTTGTTATTTAATTTAGGTTATGATTTTGACCGTGTATAATTTATTATGATTAATTCATTATTATTTCTGAGTTTCTTTAATCTAATAATGATCTATGTGAGATAAATGTAAGTGTAGTATCGTTTTTGTCTCAATAAACAAATTTAATTAATTTAATTATAAATTTTATATAAATCTATACCAACCTACTAATAAAGATAAAGAGTACTATTAACAAATACCATACCAAACCAGACAATCATAAACTATTTAAAACCAATTCCAAAACTTTTATATTTAGAAGAAAAAAGTGTTGTGATGTTTTTAGACAGACCGTACCTATCTCATATTGCGATGAGTGAATTTGAAGTGAACATCTACTGACATTGACGAAGACTTAAAGTAGCGTCATCATCAAATATACTTTGAACTATTCTACTAAAGTGATAAGGTACAAATTTCAAGTCTAGATATATCAAAGCCCAGTGATGTTATTTTGCTGGAGCTATATAATACCAGCTAGCAAGCAGCGCTTTTAACATAGATAGATAAGACTTTAATAATGTCATATAAGAGTTCGCACTCGTAAGTTTCAAAGAAAATCTCAAGTACTACAATATTTACTTTGCTCTTGGGAGTGATATTAACTTTCCTGTGAGGTAAAGATACTTTATGGAGTTTTATCGCTTATGCGTATAAAACTCGTATGTAGGAAAAATAAAAATATTTTGTAGAAATTCAGCATAGGAGTGTAGCAACGGGGCTGATATGGTCGCTAGGTGACTCAAAGCCTTTAAAAATTTATTGTTTAAAAATAGAACTCACCAAAGTTTCATCATAATCAGTTGAAGGGTAGACCGTATGGCATCGCATGAAATACAAACAGAAAGAAAACAAATACTAAATTCTCATTTATTGATAAACCAAATAAATATTGTTTACACGTCTTATGGAAAAGATTTTTTACATTGCAGTGTTGAGTACGATTTGCATAGTTAATGTTATGTATAAATACAATAGCGAATACAATTATTTACATGTGGAAATTTCATAATCATGTCAATCAAGTCGTCAATTAATTAAAAATGTTAAAATCAATGTCATGTACAACAATAAAAATTGTATGAAACAAAAAAAAGTAAAATAAAAATGTCATTACCAGTCACACAATGTGCCGTATATTCCCAGTCAACAAAAAAAAAAAAACAAATAATGATTACTTAAATACTTAAGAAGAATTCATCATAGGAGTAGAACATTGATGGTTGTCTGGACGAGACCTCTCTTAGCAATCAAACCGCCCATAGTACCTATTTATTAGTTATTTCTTTTCTGTACTTCTTATTTTTGGTGTCAGTAAAAAGTTTACAATAATTTGTATTGATTCTTATATATTAAAATGCGTATGTGGAGAATAGTTGTATATATTTCGTTACACATCAATATATATATATATGATTGTTTTTTGTATGGTAGATTATACTTCAGAGTGGTACCATATAAATTTTATCGAAATCGATCAAGCCAAAACTAAAATATAAGCGGCGAAATCGGTTTTTTAAAGTTTTGGTTACGTTTAATTATCGATTTATTGTATTTTTTCCTATACATACTTTTATACTTCTTTGATAGACCTGCTAAGGTCATATCGATTATGTTACTTTTCGTACCAAAAACATAATCAGATTAAACTAAATTGTATGATTTTAAAAAGCTCGTAAGCATCTCTCCGCAAAATAAAATTCCTTTGCGCGCAAGATTTTTCCATGCGTTTTTGACAGCTTACGACCTCACAGAATGATAAATAGTACATCTCTCTTCCTTTTTCAAAAGTCGACTCTATAGCGTTGCTCTAAAGTTGTAAATCGTGGGAATAAAATAAGAGAATGAATATAATTTTCTTTCATCGCAAACCGGATATCTTTGTGCAGAGGCTTGCTTTGTAAAATATGGATGCATATAAGGAACCTGGAACATTTTTAAGGCGTAGGCGTGATATGAAAATGTGTGTGGAATTTCGAAAATTCATTCAGTATATTGTCATTTTATAATCGAGATAAAAAGTAAAAACGTGAAAGTGAAAGTGAAAATTAATTTAATGACTGAGAAAATGTAGCTAAACAGATAGACGACCCAGTTGGCGCAATGGGCCAGTCCCCTGGTCCTGGGTTCGATTCCCAACAAAATCAGCTCACTATCTCGTGCATGGTGCTTAGAGGGTCAGTCGACTCGCTTTTCCTGCACGGGTTGTTGTGTAGATTGTTTGTGCCGAATGAACCAGGGATTCCAGCAAATAGGCGTGGTCGACTGCATAACTTGTTCCACGTTGATTGTAGTCGTACTGTGGCAAGATCGATGTCACCACTTATTCGCGCCCGACACCATCTCAACGCACTCCTCGCCGCAAACCCTGATTGTGATATCATGTTTGACAATTGGAGAATTCTTTTAATTGCTTATTTGACATATTGTAAAAATTTAATAGATCAATGGGATAGGTGCAAAAAGTGACATTAATTTTGATTATATTATATTGTGACATTTGTTATTTAATTTAGGTTATGATTTTGTATAATCATAATAAATTGACCGTGTATAATTTATTATGATTAATTTATTACTATTTCTGAGTTCCTTTAATCTAATTATGATATAATAATATGTGAGATAAATGTAAGTGTAGTAATTCGTTTTTGTCTCAATAAACAAATAAACAAAAAATAAACATAAACAGAAGCTCAATTTTTCTTCCCGACGTTTGATTCTGTTCCGAATTTTGGTTCTGTGATTGCGAGTGTGATATTTAAATGTTTTAGAACTGCCCGTTGGCTTAATTGAGTGTGGGTTCGCCTTCTAAGCACGGATATCGGGTTCGATTCATGGTAGAAACACAAGTTTTCTCTACAAGGAAAATTTGTGTTTTTGGTCAGCTTTAAAAATTGAAGATTTGTTTGTAAAAATACAACATCGACAACGCGTTGAAGTTAAGCTATAAGTCTCGTTTATATTTTAGATAACTCTTATCGTAAATTTTTAAGTGAAGTTTAATTAACAAAAGCGCAGGTGATCAACATAAATAACTCGATCTCGAACAATTATAACTTACACACATTATAAAAAAAATTGAATTTGTTTCTGAACAAGTATAGATATAAGTTTTCAAGCTACCATGGTCACTTTCACTATAAATGTTTGTATCAATAACGGGATATTTACCATGTATTTCGTAAACGAAATACATGGTAAATATCCCGTTATTGATACAAACAAGTATAGATATTTTTATTTTTTAGATATTTTCTTATATACTATATTTTTTTGATATTTATGTAATATATTTTTATACTATGTATAATCTTAAGTATGTCATATTTATGTACATTACAATTCGATATAAATTTCATTTACATATATTTTCTTTATCCCTGATTATCCCTCATATCATTCCATTTCATTTTCCACCGCGCTGGATGACTGGTAGACAATGCTTTTAGCATTAAGCCCTCCTTTTGTACACTTTTTACTGTGCAATAAAGTATTAAATAAAATAAAATAAATATAGCTTTCACTTGCTTCTTGCTTCTCCTTTACATGATGGGATGATTTTTATTCGGGATTCGCAAATATTTAACTACTACTTGTTTAATTTAAAACAATCCCATTAAAAGCTTATTATTTTCCTGACATAAGTTTTCGTGATCCAAAATACAAAGGATCTATTACGTCATAACTTCTATTGTTTGTACCTTTGGTGCCTGATAATTTACAGGGAGACCTCCATTATTAATTTTAGAGGTGTGAAAGGAAATCTATATTCAGACCAGTAACTAAGTGATAAAGGGTTGAATTAATTAAAATGGACTATTTATTTGTATGGAAATATTTCTATTCAAACATAATTTATATAAGACAAATATAATGCAGCCAGGGTGAACTTAACACGCCAGTCTAAATTAAAAATCAAAATCGTTTACTCACACGGGCCCCAAAGAGGCACTCATAAAAGCTAATGACTCAACTGCCAGATTCACAAAATTACTGCCACCTTAAGACTAACCCGGCAAGATACTCGGCGGCGCATATTTTTTTTCATTTATAGTTTTTTTAATCATACGAGTACCTTAACTTGAAAACCAAATCCAGGTCCATGTACCCCCATGAAATGCCTCGAAAATGCATGACGCATTGAAATTATAATTTTAAATTATTTTATTTTGAGTTTTAGTTATTTTAATTTTAATTTAGTTTGTAGTTTTCCTTGTCATGTGGACCTTAGATGTCTTTAATAAATACATTTTGAATTTGAATTTGAATTAACACTTAATTATATTAACCTAGGTATATCTATATTATGTAGTCGCTAGAAAGCGCATGTCCAATTTGCCTCCATGCATCCTTGTCATTAATATAGTCAATCGTTTTATAATAAGCTTTCTTAATTAATGCCCGTTTTATTACAGATTTGAACTTTTCCAGTGATAATTCAGTTACAATTTTAGGAATTTTATTGTAAAATCTAACCCCATTTGCTATAAGAAAATATTCGTTTTGCTTGAATCTAAATGCGCGTACATTTTATCCTTATATCAGGTATTAAGGTTGTGTGAGTAGCTTCTGTCTGATAAAAATTAAGATTTACTCTTCTAATACTGTAATTGCATTTTTTTTTTACGTTGACCATGATACCTAGAGTAAATAATAAGCATTGCAAACACATTAAATATTGTGTATTTAAATAGATAATAATGTCGGCTTAAAGTTTGAATTTTGTCGAGGCATCCCTTGTGGCTTGTTTGTGTACTTATTTGCTTACAGTTAAAGTTTAAAATAAAATATAACAAATATTTATATTATCTTTCATTTGTTACAGATCTCAAATAGCAAAATCGATGACGACTGTATAAGAGATGCCAAAGAAATCATCGACGAAAAACGGTAAGCTTTTTAGAAATAGAAATAGAGAAATCATTCATTGATAAATATTTAAAACAATTATATTATGGTACACAAAACAAAATACTTACATGCAAAAAATATTTGGCAATTGGAATATGTTCAGCTTTAGCGCTGAACATATTCCAATTGCCAAATACTGCACTGCACAAACTAAGGGTTTGTGCAGGTCTGGTTTTCAGCATATACCATTAATCGAACTCAGGTGTTACTCGAAAATTATGTCATGGTACTCTTTAACAATTTTGTTGTTATTTGCATATATTAACTATACAGAAATAGAATTTATAACATTATTTTGTTAGTTTATATAAAAAAGGTAGGTAGCATAATATTATTATCTACGTTTAATATTGCAAGCTGATTGTTTTCTTCCGTGTTGGTTCAATTCCAATGACAATGCATTTTTCTGATAAGTTTGACCTGAATCAACATCCAGAATTAGCTCCACATAAAATAACTATTCAACCTTCAACAAGAACATATACGAAATTTTGTGTACGCATTTAATTATAAAAGCCCTGAATGAATTATGAATGAATTGCTCGATCTAGTTCCCCCATCCCCGTTCTATCATTTAACAAGCAAACAAATACCAAGCGACATAGCATTAATTGTGCGAAATGCAAAGGAGTGGAACTCCTTGCATGAGTCGGTGTTACCTGATGAGTAGAATAAGGGAGTCTTCGAGTCGCGAGTGAATAGGTACATTTACACAGCAAGTTTGCTCCATCGTTGACCACATCTTCGCTTACAAATCAGGTGATTACAATCAAAAGTATGCCTATCATGAATAAATAAAGTTACCATAAATTTTAAAGTTATTTCGTCGAATTTTATAGGATTTGGATATGTTGAATTCCAAATCCTTTGTGGAACTGAACTGTAACGGCCAGTGTGACTTACCAATAGGCGGGAGACATATGCATCACGTCTCTTTGTTGCTCACAATAAAAACAATCCATCATTTCGTGGATTCAAATAACCAGCCGAATCACATACCAGACCAGCCTTCCATCAAAACAAAATTTCAATAATCTTCCGATGAACGATCCGAGATCGGGATTAGCAGAGACGAATCAGGAAGCATGATTTATTTCTATGTTATTACCTATAGCGACGGCATGGAAAAAACCTTAAAAACGAATGGCTTAATAATGCTTTTCCATCAAAGAGGATTTCGATGATTGATGGTTAATCTTAACCGAAATCGAGAGCGTGGGTAAGCTTTATTAAATATCAGGAAAAACACTTAATAATTTCGAGATTAAAGCTGCTTTTAGCAGAATACCTACGTGTATATGTAAGGTATTATCTATAGAATGAGAAGCATATATACTCATTTATAATTATTGTACACGCTTTTGATATTGATGTAGATACAATGATGTTCCATCGTTTACTGTAAGGCTTACACAAAGGTTAACTGGTTTTTGCGATTAGGTGTCTGTAAAAGGGTCTCAACTTATATAATATAATAATATTATTTGTATTCATAACTAGGTATGACTATTCGGGAACATACATTTTACGTGTCAGGTAACTGGTCAGTTTCTGTTTTCGTCAATTTGATAAACAGTTTCAACTCGTTCTATTTGACAAATACCTACACCAGTTTCTCGATCTCGTCAGTTTGCTCATCACATCATATCATATTATACAATAGGAAATACGCATATTTTTAATCCCTAAGAAAAAAAAACAGTGTTTGTAGTGTGTATATATGTGTGTCAGTCTGTGGCATCGCAGCTTGCAAACGATTGGACAAATTTTGTTGAAGTTAAAACTTCTTTAGACGCATTGAGCACTTTTTGGGTGAACAAAAATCATGGAACTCGCGTCATCGTCACCGAATGCTTTCCATGCAGTGGCGGATTTACACAATTGCCGCCAGTAGGGTATATCATTTTGCCGCTCTTACCAACCTCTACAATTCAATTACTTAGTTCACAATCATATTAATTGCAAAGTTTTCGTCAATGAAATATTATGATTCCCAAATCAGAATGTAGCAATTTCAATAAAAGGTTAGTGTAATAGGATGATAGTGTATATCACACCATCTTTTGCCCGTAATTAGTATGAATGCAAACTAGTCAAAAAAAATTGGTCAAAAATTTGCCGCCCCTAAAATCTGCCGCCCTAGGCTCCAGCCTACTCAGCCTGCTGGTAAATCCATCACTGTTTCCATGAGCTATATGTATACTTTTTGGGTGAACAAAAAGCCTGAAACTCGCGTCATCGTCACCGCACGCTTCCCATGAGAGATAAAACATTTAAACTGTGTATATATAGTTTGCACTGCTATCGGCAGTCCCCAAAGACTTCCACGCATTTTTTTTTTGTTTCGTTTTTGTTTGAAGGTTGACGTCATCTAGAGTTTTAGCTATGTTTGTTTAACGTTATTTCTGTGACGTCAAAGTCCACGACCCGATGACTGGCGTGACGTGATTTATTTTAAATTTTCCATGCATTTATAAAATGTGTTATATTCGTAAAAAAACATATCTAAATGCATTTAAATGAGATAATAAAGTTATATATTTATAAAGTTTATAAATAAATGTGTCCTTCACCTATAATCGTTAGGTACTTAAAATGTCATCCGTTATTAGCCTTAGTTATTAGTTAGATTTATGAAACTCTGTGAATAAAAATAGAATAAATTAAAAATAATTGAATCGCATCCATATTTTCAAACGACTCCAAAAATGAAGAGGTGGTAGAGCATTTTGTGAGTTGCTCGCCTGGCTTGCTACCAAAGTAGCTTACCACCATCAAGTTGAAAGTCTGCCGCCAAGCCAAATACGGTGTTCCGGTAGTTATCCTTGAGAGCCTGCGTATTCCAGGTCTAGTGTGTTTACCAGCTTCGATCACATCGTCACTTACCATCAGGTGAGATAGTGGTCAAACACTAGCCTGTCACAAATAAAAAAAAAAAAAAAAAATGAAGGTTCTCAATTCGAATGTATGTTTTTTTTGTATGTATGTTACGCGATATCTCCGCCAATACCTATACTTAAGAGGTAGTCCCATAATACATTTTATCGAAGTCGGTCAAGCCAAAACCGAAATATTTAAAGCGATGAAGTCAGTTTTTTTAAGCTTTGCTTGCGTATCAATTATCTATTCAGAAGTTTTCGTTGAAAAGTCCGCACAGTCACGTACGTTTAAAATTAGCGATATCTTTACGCACCGGTAATTTTCAAGTATTATTCCTGAAGGCAATTGCTAGATTTACTTCACTAAGTGCAGTCAAGCGATGAAATGGTAAGGCGTAACAAATATATTACTATTTAAAGACTCGATCGTTAGTCTGGTTCCCGTCTGACGATTCAATTCATGTTTGTAAAAACAAAGAGTTTCAACACTTAGTTTTTACAAAGATCTATCTAGAATACTAATAACAATGTATTTCAGACGTAAATCAAAATATTTTCTTAGTAACAGCGAAAATATGGAAACCTCGGCAGTGGTTATATATTTGATGTTGAGACTCAGGGCCCGTGGGGACCGGGAGCTCATTCTATTTTCAAAAATCTATCATAGATAGATGGATAGACATAGATAGTTGGATAGATGAGCTCTTTATTGTACACCATTAAAAAAGAAAATAACAGCACACAATTACATTAAAAATAACTTCGGCTAGTACAATGGGCGGTCTTATCGCTTAAAGCGATCTCTTCCAGACAACCTTAGCTCTTGGTTGAGGCGACGTTTGAAGTGCTAGTACTTATTGACTCAACGTATTAGCATAGCTATTCAGAGAGGCAATGTCGCCAGCATGATGGAAATGCTACTCACTGAGCTTGAGCACTTGAGTTACCTATAAGCTTGATACCTTGTAGGTAACTTGGGTGTTGCTGTATATATGTATATAGTTTTAGGAAATATAAGCAATTGACCCGTAGATAGCAGCTTCTTAGTATATATATTTATATATATTATTATTAATTATTAATTAACTTTTTTATTTAAATTTTAGGATTAATGATTAATGAATACAATGCCAATCTGATTTAACGACCATCATTTTATTTTGTTAATTAATAATGATTAATGTGTCCCATGTCAACTTTGTAGTGATAGTTCGAATTAGGTCTTCACGACACAGGATTGCCTAGTGTGAAGACCACAGTTTTAAGAGTGCATATATTATCAAAGTTTCAGCTCAAGACACCAAAATAACAAAAACCTTAGAATATATTCTCATAGTACCTATATCATAGACTTATATAATATAACTGTAATATTAACAGTGTTTTTCTGCTGTAAATAAAGTAATTTTTTTTTTTTATACAAGTGAGAATTAAGTAACTAATTTAATACATTATACCCATAACCTCCACCTTTTCAGAAGACGGCTAAAATTAAGATGACAAAGCATTGATTTTCCGAATAGCTCAATTTCCAAAGAATTCTATAGAAAAGTATAGAAGCTATAGTATGGTTTCCAAAGAAAGAAACTATTGATAGAAAAAGTTTTCCTTCAAAGCAGTTGGCAGTTAATTAAGTAGACCTTTCAATGAACGTTAATGACGTCAATTTCAATTAAGAGAAAATACTTTTCCGTGTCATTCAGGCAAGTGTTCACGTGTATAAGATACGAGGTTTCTCTTTTCACACTTACAAGCTCGAGAATTGTGTCAGGTAACTGGTCAGTTTCTGTTTTCTTCAATTTGATAAACATTTTCAACTCGTTCAATTTGACAAATACCTTCACCAGTTTCTCGATCTCGTCAGTTTGCTCATCACATCATATCATATTATACAGTAGGGAATACGCATATTTTTAACCCCCAAGTAAAAAAGGGTGTTGTGCGTTTGTAGTGTGTGTATCTGTGACATCGTGGCTTGCAAACGATTGAACCCATTTTGTTTTTGCTTTGTTTGAAGGGTGACTTCATCGAGAGTTTTAGCTATGTTTGTTTAACTTATTTCTGTGACGTCAAAGTCCACAACCTAATGACTGGCGTGAAATACAATTGACACAAATCATTCTAGACAATATCATTAATTATTTTGAAGTAATTTGAAGATTTGTGTCACGGGTGTACATTGTTATATTTTCTGTCTAACAAACTAACATACAATCATACATTGTATTTATATCATACAATATGCACGTCATACATGTGGGTATTTATCTACCTACCGTAAATGAGAGCTTATGACGATGTCCAAGAACTTATTGTATCACAATTTACTGAGTACCTTTATGTTAATTTTAATTAAACAAAAAAATAATAATTAATTAGTCATTGAATAATTAAACGCAAGCAAAGCTTAAAAAATCCGACTTCACTTGGATTGGTAATATAAGTTACCAACTTGGATTGGTAACATCAGTTACTCATCAGAGAGAATCAAACAACTTCAACGAGTGCCACTACGGGGCCCACTTCAACGATTTTGTACTAATACTGACTCTCCTACTTTGAACACTTTCAAAGTTCGGGTCAGAAAATTATACCTCTCCGAAACATAGGTAATGTAGGTATTATTATTATTTTATTTCTCTCGTCTTTCGCTCAAGAGATTTGCGTTTTTCTCTAAAGTGTGTCTAGGAAAACATCTTAAACGTGTCATATTGAATGTCCCTTTATATATACATATATATATACATATGTTATTAATTTATTTTATATAATTATTTTATGTATTATAAAGTAATATATTACTTGTTTATGTATATTCATACTGCATTTATGCCATAGTATAAGTAATGATATTTATTAAGTTAATTAGGTATTCCATACAGCCATTTATTATACCCCGTCTATTACATTCTATAGTTCTCTCCATCCGAAGGTTGCCTGGTAGAGATCGCTATTAGTGATAAGGCCACCTGTTGTGATACTTTACGTATAAGCTTGTTTGTTACCTTTGTTTTATCTCATCTTATAAAGTGGATCAATAAAGTATTATCTATCTATCTCAAGGACAGCTAGAACATATATGTAGTGACTATGCCGAAATATTTTTCTACATTTAAACTGACATGTTATAGCAGGGAAAAGCTCAATGATAATGGTCCTTCACCCCTTTTCCTTGATCATTTAACCCGCTTTAGCTATAAAGGCACCATTCGCACGTAGTTATAAGTAGGTATTACAAACGTCGACTACTCCGACGGTGGATGTCATCAATTTTCACGTCACGTGACTGAGCAATGAGCCTATCTGACGGCAATTCTTGTGCGTTGAAGGCTGATACTGCTCATTTTATTTCACGGTTAATTTTTTGCGGTGATTTTATTTGTAAATGTATTTTTCTGGATAAAGAATAAACTTTTGTTTATTTTTTAAGCTTAAAGTGAGATACGTCACACTTTTTCCTATTATATCTGTAAATCCATAACTAATAAATTGTCTATTCGTGTGTCGTGTGTTCGTAAATTTTTCCTTTCCATTTCTATTTATCTGATGTCCGGACGGACGGACGGACAATGTGCTGAACCACTCATTGTGCATTCAGTCTCAGATTTGTTTGTCAGTAGCCTTACCCGATGTCTTTGAATGCGTTTACCAAAAATGAGCATCTTGCATCATTATTAGCCCCTACGCAAAAAGAGGTTGTTATAAGTTAAACGGGTCTATAGGTCGCTCTTTGTCATCTTAGCTCTCAACTCTACTAGCCAATTTACTGAAATATAACACTGAAATATACCTACACACGTTTTTCTAATATATTTTATAGACGTTTAGCGTTGAGCACGCTCGAAACTAAAATTTTATAGAGATAGGTGCTCTGCCGTTTTTCTAACTTATTAAAGCAAATTATTGCCTATAAATTTTCGATATCTATACTTACACCAACATACACAGATTTCTATTAATACAGTAGTATAATTAGTACTAGTGCAAACTATTGTGCACGAGTTCTAATTTCTAGTTCGACGACAGCATGGTCGCTGTATGTCAAAGTTCCTCTAAAGATTTTTTTTTACAGAGGGAATTGTCTTTGGATTTGTTAACGTCAACCCCCATAGATTATTTATCTTTATATGATCCCGTGCAATAACTGTCTGTATGAAGCACCCGTTCATTCAGTGAAGTGAATATTCTTCCATTTCGTGTAAATTTAAGAGGAAACGTGTTCACGCTTGAGGTCTTATCCTTATCATTTACGAAGTATCCGAGTGAATTCGCTACCCTACAAAATGACGCCATGTTTTCGGAGGTAACAATATCACCCTTTCCACTAATTTCACTCCAGACTTCGCACATTAATCTTCTAATGCCGAAACAATATTTTACTCTCGTATCCGCCTAACAAGCTTTTGATGTAACCATTATTTTCATAAACAAAGTTAAATACAGTAAGAGCGCTTCTGCACCTTGTAAAATTGAAATGTTTACTCAATACTAAATTTTTTTTGTTTCCATAATGGTTCAAAGGTTTCTTTGAATTACATAATAATTGCGATCATTATGGACATTGTCAGGGTTTATGCAACAAATATAACATGTTTTCTTATAATCTTTATTGTACACACATTGATAAAAATTTTTACAATAAGGCCATAACAAAAGATGTACAAAAGCGAATTTATGGTATAAAGGAAAAATATTTTTAAATAATATATCCTTTAGTTCAGCTGTGTTACGGTTTATTACAAGTGTGGGTGATTGAGGCTTATAATTATATTGTTGTGCTCAAAGAGTTGTTTTTTTCAAATGTATAGTTTGTATCCACTATTATTGAACTAACTATTATTGAATGTAATTTTTATTTTTGGAAATAAAAACTATTATTAAATTTAAAACTTCTCCTTATATAATAAAATACGGACATTTTCCTCTTCACACTAATATTATAAATTCAAAAGTGTGTATCTATTTGAGTATGTTCGGACGTCTAATTAGTACGTATCAATTTTGATAAAGATAAAAGACAAACTGTTTTTTGGCAGTTTTTTCAGTTTTTAAGGTAAACTTAAATTATGTCATTTTAAAATATATTAAGCCGAATTTTACCGTTAATTTCCTAGATTTTATCATCTTTTTGTTAAAGCTATCGGTTTAATCTTTATGACAAACTAGCCGTGCCCCGTGGCTTCGCCCGCTATTATCAAGTTAAAATAGTAGCCTATATATTAATCATAGGTATAAGCTATGTATATTTCAAATTTCATACGAATCCGTTTAGCCGTTAAAGCGCAAAGAACGCACTTACACACAAACTTTCGCTTTTATAATTTAAGTAGGATATATTAAATCGAATAACTCACACATGTCTGTCAATGTTACCCCTTGCATTAATCGCGATTGCCCATACTGCACTCATAAATTATTCACGACTGTAATATATCCTAACTACTGGAACCTAAGTGTAGTTATATTACTTCAAAGTTAAAGGAAAGGGCAATTTTGGAGGGAATATAAACGTAAGCCTGTGTGAAATTAGGAATGAAGGAAAACATCACGTAGTAGAGTACGTATACTATTCATAAACAAGGTGAAACAGGGATTGTCAGAAAATGAGGTGCTTTTGAAAAAAATATAGGTATGTGATAAAATTACAAATATCTTGTTTTCTTGACTACGGTGAAAAAAATAGGTGTTTTAAGTTTTAGCACATATACATTAATTCGATTTTCTATACAAAGTCAAATAAATATTGTAGCTTAGCAGCATCAGTCATTTAAGAATATTTTTTATGAATGGCGATTGCTTTTTCTTTTTATTTTTGATTTTTTTTTTCTTTTTCTTAAGTTCTTTAACGTTGACTGGTTTGGTTATTTATATATACCTATGTATGTTTGTCTGTTTCCTCAATAATGAACCAATCTAATATACCGATAATAAAAAAAAAAAAAAAAAAATGAGTTTATTTCTCTTCACAAAGGTACAAATAGTAAAACTAGGCATGTTTAAGTTGTGCAAGAAATTGGTACTACTTTGTGAGAGCTGGTGCCTGATGTAGGTTTCGTTAGAAACCTGTATTACAGGTCACCAGGACCCTCCCGCAGCAGGAACGATTTACAATGTCTTAAATGTAACCGAGCATCTTAAGTCGTACTAAATCAGTATTGATGTACAATCAGTATTTATATTAAATGGGGCAAACGGATAAGGTAGTGTAGAATTCGTCTCCATTCTCCAAGAAACATGATGTGATTTTTGATTTGTTCGATGTATCTTCGCCCCGAACACCAGAGTTATTATTAAAACAATGGAAAAATTCACGAAAAAGATATTTCTAAAATATATTCATTTTCTTATACATTTTGTATGGAACAGCTTTTTAGGGTTCCGTACCTGAAGGATAAAAAGGGACCCTATTACTTAGACTCCGCTGTCCGTCTCATGAACCGTGATAGTTAGACAGTTGAAATTTTCATAGATGATATATTTCTGTTTCCAGTATAATAACAAATACTAAAAAGCAGAATACAATAAATATTAAAGGGGGTTCCGATACAACAACGTGATTTTTTTGTTTGTTTTTGCTCGATATTGATAACGACAATATGTAGACGCTTGAAATATACACAGAATATTTTGTTACATATTCACTTTAAAAATAAATAGTTAAAAAACATAAAACATGATAACAGACGGGTTTTTTTTCCGTTTTAATAGATACGGAACCCTTCATACGCGAGTCCAACTCGCACTTGGCCGGTTTTGTATAATTTTGAATAACTACGTAACACGTCTGTCCGACTAGATAAAGTACAAGGCAAACATAAACATAAAAATGATAACACTATTTCTATACGTGGCATTACAACGAATGCTGGTTACCTACCTACCAGTTAATGCTAAAGCGGACTACATTAGAACTAACTAACAACCGGTCTAGATAAAGGACTAGATAAAGTACAAGGCAAACATAAACATAAAAATGATAACACTATTTCTAGACGTGGCATTACAGCGAATGCTGGTTACCTATCTACCAGTTAATGCCAAAGTGGACTACATTGGAACTAACTAACAACCGGCCTATTGCATTCCTATAGTACTGCATGGAATCCGTGGCAACGTTCGAGCGTTTAATTGAATTCTCCACCCATCGGTCGGGCATGTTCGTGATTTACGGGTGATTTGATTGGTCGGATCAGTGGCGACATTGAATATTTTATATCCGCTTTGGTAAAATGTCCATTACATTTTCCATATGATTGAAAGATTCGTAAGTATTCCATATAAGAATTTATACAATTTCACACACGGTTATTTTCTCGCATTGTTGAAGACGATACAACGATGTTACATTTTCCGTTATTAATAATATTATCTAAAAAGAAAATATTAGATAGTAAATTTTATAAAGGAAATTTTTTTAATTGATTTGAACCCGTAGCTATAGATTGTAATTCCTTATTGCTCTAACCGCTGAGCTACCCAAGCCCTGCATCAAGCGATGAAATTATCCTTTCCTTATCACGAAGGGACTCAAGTGGTTGTTTCATTCTAAAATGTACTTTAGTTCAGAGCAAGGCTTAAAAAATACAAGAATAAAAGATATAGACAGACATTGCAATTCCTTTATCAGGTAGTGTAATTTGTAGTAATAAAGTAATGTGCTATTGGAACTATTAAATTCCTATAATAATAATAAACAACAAAACAAACAAACGCATTCACACTCACAGCCACACACTAAGTTCAAAGACTTGTATCGTGGGTGCCGCAAACATTCACATCACAAACACACATTACATCCAGAACCAGAAGCACAAATATCCCTTGGAATCGAACTCGTCCTGGGTTCGATTCCCGGCGCAGAGGGCGGGCACCTGTCCACTGCGCCAACTGGGTCGTCAATAATAGTGTACAGTAAGTATATATAAATTGAATATGCCATTCTACCAGTCAATCTGCAAATTACGTCTGAATAGCTTCACGGAACTACAAAGTATGTCAGTACATGGGATAGCAGTATGGGCTATGCTATCCTGGAACTCAATGACATTGAGGCACCAAAACCTATTCGTTTAGAAAAAACCTATCTCCATATTCAATTACGTTAATTGAAACGAATCCGATTTATAATTTCTAATAATTGAATTTTGCTGTATAAATAAAAGAAGTCAAAATAAAACAATCGCGTTTATGTATATTAATAAGTAATTAGTAGGAGTTTATGAAATTTGTTTTCGTGGAAAATTACTTGATGTCATATAAAAGCTTATTAAACAATCAATTTATGTATTTCTGCTCTACGAACCATTTACTTAGATTATACAATACATTGCATACATCTAAACAGGAAAAAACAAACCCTCTATAAATGACTACCAGCAGGTAACTTTTAGATTAACATATAAACAAATTACAAAACTACGCGGAGAATCAACCCTGAAAAAGTTAAATGCACGTTTTATAGATTTTACTAAATTAAGGAAACTTTCCATACTGAATTCAGATGTAGTGTGTTCAGACAGTGAATCGTTCCAGTAGTAGGAATTTAATTTCGTTTTGTTCGATCCTGCTGGCGCATTTGATTTAATAATGTTTTGTTATTTAAAAACGTTGACAGTAAAAGTATACCTTGAACTGGCCATTGGCTAAGTTGAGAGGGAGGGATGGGGGGGTGAGGGCCGTTGCCATTTAAGCAGCGGATATCGGATTCGGTTGAACGTGTTTCGGTGAAGCACAATGTTTTCTCCCCAAGGGAAATTTGTGTTTCTGGTTATGGGTGTGATTGTGTCTGACACAAGTCATATAATTTAGTGTGGGTAGTTAAATTTCTGAGATATCATAGATATGCGCGTTATGCCAGTAACACCTTGGCAATTAAAGGTTAATACGTCATACCACGTGTTACGTATACTAGTTGTTTCACGCGGATTTGTCTGCGTAAATTGAAAACATATTTATCGGATCGAATTGTGACTCTAAACCATTCCTGAATTCATCTGAACACTCACAAAAAATTACATTAAAATCGGTGCTGCTTTTAAGGAGGAGTTCAGTCACATACATATGCACAGAATAATTATATCCTACTAATATTATAAATCCGAAAATTTGTGTGTAAGTGTGTAAGTATGTTTGTTCCCTCTTCACGCTTTAACGGCTTAACGGATTTGGATGAAATTTGGAATGTACATAGATTATACCTAGGATTAACACATAGGCTACTTTTTAACTTGATAATAGCGGGCGAAGCCGCGGAGCACGGCTAGTATGTATATAAAGCTATTTCATCTGATTATAATGTATAAATTGCGCTATACGAATATAAAAACCACTATTTCACAATAACACCTCTATTAATTCAAATTTATAATCCGGATTAAACTTAACTAACAAACTACAGAACTATCGCTACAATTTAATGTTAACCATTACACATTTCCTCAGAATTTGAAGTTATTTGCTTAGAAGATTAAGATGCTAATAAAATGCCTCTGATAGACGGACAGATGTACGGACGGAAGGATAAAGTGCTGAACCAACCAAGTTAACTGAGAGATCTTCACTCGCTCTATCAATGAATGGTGCTTAGAGTCCAAACTATCTAAATATTAAATTTCAACCAACTAAACAGGTGAGTCGTAAAGACAAAAGATAGAAGTAAAACTTTTGTATTACAGGGAAACATTTAAATTATTTATCACAGTGTTTACCCCAATTCTCGTCACACAAAAAGGTTACCGATTAGAATTTCAAAGCCCTTACATATGGATGGCAAGCATTTGATCACTATCTCACCTGATGGAAAGCGACGATGCGGCCGAAGATGGGACATGCTTGCCTAGAAGCTACTTTTCACTCTAGACTTGAAGACACTCAGATTGTACCGTTCAGGGAGCAAAGACGCAGGCAATGAGTTCCACTACTTCGCTGTACGGATGATAAACGTAGAAGCGAAACGCTTCTAGCAAACTGAAGTCAACCATCTTCTTAGTAGTTTATTTTCAAACCTAGTTTCTTATACATTCACTAATAAGTAACAAATAAACTAAAATGAGGGGTATACACACCCGTCAAGTACAGTTTTGTTAAAACCAATGTTCCCTAGCTTCAGTCTCCCAGACCAAATACTTCAGTAAATAAATTCCACTGGCACTAAGATTAGCATTTTTCCGTCGTTCCAGCCTCTCATTCACAGCATTGTCCCTAGAGTTACTTTATTTTTAAAAAAGGTGTATAGGCTGGCATAATATACCAGTTACAGTGTTTGTTTGATACAGATGAAACTAGAAGGAAAAGAAAAAATATACATTTATTTATGACACACACAACATTACACTAAAAAACAAACAGTAAAATAAATATGACACAAAAACATAAGTATACATAAACAACGGAAAAAAGAACTAGAACAGATAATTGAAACGCTTAAAAAAACCGACTTTATCGCTTATATTTCGGTTTTGGCTTGTATACTCTGCCAAACAAAAAAAATCCTCAAAATCGATTCATAATTGGCTGAGATATCGGGTAACATACAAAAAAAAACACAGTCGAATTGATAACCTCCTTTTTTGAAGTCGGTTGAAAAGAATTGACCGATTTCGATACAATTTATATGGGACCACCTCTGAAGTATACTCTACCAAAAAAAAGAATCATCAAAATCGATTCATAATTGGCGGAGATATCGCGTAACATATATTACATACAAAAAAAAACATATAATCTAATTGAGAACCTCCTTTATTGAAGTCGGTTGAAAAGAAGTGTGATGTTGTGAGTGTCATGAATATAGGTGACGACTCTGCATACGACTATGGTTATTAAGGTCTATACCATTGTCACTAAACTATGTGGTAATTTTTGGACCTTTTAATCACAGGTTTGATTTTAATTCCGTTTGGTAAAGATAACACAAACATAACGTTACTAAAGAAACTGGCGAGTACAATATGGGAGTCTTCAAGTCGCAAGTGAATAGGTATCTTACAGGTAAGCTTGCTCCATCGTCGACCACATCGTCACTTACCATCAGGTGAGATGGTGGTCAAAAGTTTGCCTATATTGAATAGTAAAAAAAAACTCTGTTGAATACATAACAAAAAGTAATCTCAGGAGCATTAAGAAAGTATACTCTTTTTCTACCGACTTCACAAAAGAAGAGGAGGAACCCAATTCGATTGCATTTTTTTTTGTTGACTGTAAACACAGTACATTTTCATTGTGCAATTGGTATAACATTTTAGTTCATTATTGTTATCATTGATATTATTTTTATTAATTGTTTACAAATATAAACAAAAACGCTTACACACTCACCGCCCACACTAAGTTCGATGACTTATGTTGTAGAAACACAAATATTCCTGTAAGAGAAAACTTGCATTCCCGCCGGGAATCGAACCCGATACCCCTGCATAGAAGGCGAACGCGCACCCAACGAAACAAACGGGTAATTCATTTATTATAATAATTAAATTTGACGGACATACTTATGTGATTGCCATTTATACATATTTTTCAAGATTGATCATGTATATTGCGTTTACATAAAAATAATCTTAGTTTGGTCAACATTTAATGTAGTCTTTTCATATGTAAACAAAGTAATATAAATTAATGAGTATAGCAAAACAATACAAAAAATTTAATCTTTTTTTTTAAGTCGATAGAAAGCATTTTACCACTATCTCACCTGATGGAAAATGCGGCCGAAGATGTATTATCTAAATTAACAAAACTGATATAACTTTTTGCAACTATAGAAGTAGCACGTATAAACTTTCATGGTTGCAACCCATAAATCTATCCCCCACCATTTAACGTTGGTTCAATTGACATCCAATTAGGTCATCAATCAATTAGCTGTCAGTCCGGATAACTTAATAAACACTTACAAGGAAAAATACGCTTTAACGTGCTAGAAGTAGAGTCGATTTTAGTTGCAGGTTTATTGTTATAGTTCGACCAACTGACTCATTTTAATCAAAATGACGTTACCAGCTCTAGTCAAGTGAAATTGCGAGAGTATTGCCGCGAAAGTGATAAATATTTGAAAAACGTTTTTAAAAACAAGCTTTTAGAAGTCCGCCATATTGGTTTTAGACTGACGATATTAGAACGACCCCAAAACCGTCTGCTTACAAAATTTCATGAAAATCTTTGGAGCCGTTGGCGAACGCTCATACAACTAAGCCAACGAGCAGTTCATGTATCTGTATATTTAGTATATCAATGGCTATAGTTAATAATAATGATAGCCCTATCTGACTAATCTCGATCACGTCATCACTTGTTCAGAGACGAACGAAACCAGCTTTAGTATATTCTGATTCAGTAAATGTCATTCTTTAGTGTGGGGATGTGAGTGTGAAAGCGTGTATGGTTTCGAACTGTACTTGTAAAATTCTTCTCAACGAAACCTGGGCAGAGAATAAAATATTCTATCCCCCCTTACGTGTACGTCTCCTTAATATTTTAATTTATATCGTTTGAATTGCTTTGGGCTATAGCTTTACATATTCTTTGACAATTTAAACAGCTATACGGACGGAAAAAGTGCTGAACCATCAAAATAAACTTTAAAAACCACCCACCATCCAAATCAGCTTAGCCCGATCAATTATATAAACTAAGAATTACACATAACTGAAAAATCTAGTCTATTACACTCGCAGAGTTGAGAAAAATTTAACGATATCATATACGTTACAATCGGTTTATTTGTTCGAACGCTTTGAAGGAACAAATGAACATAAATATATATATACCTACATACGGTACGGTGCTACACAAAATGAGCAAGTTCAGTAATATGTTACGAGTACAAGGGCTGGTTTTCAAACTACTCTTTATCGTGTTCACTCTGTCGCTTTCAAACTAGCGTTTCATATTTCAACAGTCCTATCTACCGACATCGTTGCCAGTGGGATGCGACTAAGATGACTCTAGATACTTGACTTGTATTTATTATGCCATGCATCGCTACAAACGACGTACATACCTCGGTTTATCCTAGGGCAAGACATTATATTCATTGCACAACCTCCCAATTTTTTTCTTCTCATATCTCCAGGTCCTTTCCAAGAGGCCTCTCGACCTTTCTTACAAGGATGGATAGCGAGTACCCTCGACTTTTCAACTGCGGGGCAATTCAGAAATCTTGATGGCTCGTTCGGGCATGTCAAGCTTTTTGTACTACTGTCAGAGTGTAGGTACTTGGATAAGAGACTGCCTGTACAGCCATCATTATTTTTAATAATTTATTTAAAAACTCTTTTAGAATTATATAACTAAAAAGAACCACTGTAGAATCACTTGATTATCTATCTGTCTCGACCTTTTTTCTCAAGAACGCATGGAGGTTCAAGTTAATATTAATATTAAATATTTAGGTCTACAATTATTTGGAGCTAAAGATAATTAAACGCAAGCAAAGCTTAAAAAACCGACTTCACCGCTTTATCTACGAAGCCTTGAAAATAATAAATTTATTAAACACGCATTAATGACTATAGCTTAAAAATAGACTGATCAGATCTTGATCAAATTTAAATGGGACCAATGAAAGCAAAATGGAAAGCACCAGCTTTAAAAAAAAACATCAAAATCGGTTCACGTGGAAGGAAGTTATGAGGTTAACACACATAAAAAAACAGTCTAATCTCTACCTCCTTATATCTATGCCGCATATGCAGGAAATGGGTAGGTAGGTATATATTATATGTACAAATGTGTTTATTGTGAAATATCTAACGTGAAAATTCGCTGTATATATCTTGAAAAACTATTACATGTCCAAAATGGAGTGACTGTTGAGACATTTTTGATTTTGTCCCAGCCAAATCATTATAAATTTCAAGTGCACCTGGCACAAATATGTAACCTCTGTCAAGATCTAAGTATTTTTTTATTTTGTTTTTACTACCAAGTAGTATAATTTAAGACCAATAAGGACAAAGTTCAGATAAATAAAGTATTCTTCTATTTCTACTCTATAAATAGCAAATAAATAAATTTCAACAAGGATCTCGTTCTAAGACCTAATCATGAAAATGTCAAGAAGCAAGATCTCATCCAATAGACATCCAAAGTTGTTATCTATCTAAAATCGAATGTAACGTATACTTTACTTCTGCGTTACAGTTTTCCGCCTGTGTTACAGAAAGGGTCTGATACCAAAACCGGTGAAAATGGTGCGAACAGTAAAACAGTTTTTTTTCTAGAGCCATTGACGGCTTTAGGGGGGACATTGACGTTTTTCCGACCCTTCTGGCACTTGACCCCAATTTCGTTGGCCTTTCTACAAGGAACTGAAACGGAAAAATACGAGAGACCTGTTTTTGAAACGATTCTTCTCGGCTTTTCTTAGACTGTCATTTATTAAAGGGCGAAGAGGAGTCATTAGACGTTGTTTAGTAGGAATCAAATAGTTAATAAATTTCGATTTGTAAAGCATTCTGATATGTTAAGGTCAGGTTAAAACTTAAGGCATTGGGTCGGTGTTCAAGAGATGCTTGGTCCGAATCCCAGTCCTAACTTATAGTTTTCTTCCTTCTAAACATTGTTAAAAAAATATATTTGATCGAGCAAAGCGAAATCTCAAGTTTACTTGAGTGGTTCAGCACTTTATCCGTCCGTCCGTCCTTGTGTCAGAGACATTTAGCGTCTTAAGAGGCCGGGGAGTCTTTGAACAAGTCTATAGGCTGTCTCTGTTTAACTGGCAAACTGTACCCATGCTTGATGCGATAGCACTACCGACCAAACAAATTATGATAGGTGCCGCAATACCAAAAATTATTATTATTATTTTTTTTTATGTTGAATAGGCAAGCATTTGACCACTATCTCACCTGATGGACAGCAGAGGCGCAACGAACTACGTCGAACGAACTACGTCGAAGGAAGTAAGTAGAAGACTAAAAAGGTGTTTTGTGTGACACAGCTTTATTTTTTGTTGTTGTTTTAATAAAAATATATCTTTCTTTTCTCGTCAAATCGTTTTCAATTACCAATTTTATTCAAGCAACGAAAGGATGCGCCAAGAATTCATTTATTTCCTTAATGGATAGCGAGCCCAGCATAATGGCTTCTACGGAGTCAACTTTTGCAGTAGACAGGCTCCACTTCCTATTTTCTTAATGCAGTGCTCGTGATCGTTAATTTATTACTTAAGAGCAGGCTGCGCTATGGTCCGAGTATGATTGTCATCATAGGCGGTTATACAGTAAGCTGTTTAGCGGAGTATGAAATTGGCGGTTTCGCGAAGTCACGCGTACCATGCTTAGATTTTTTATGTGTTTAGTTAAATTCTCGAAAAGTTAGGAATATATCGAAATGATAGATAGATATATTATGTATTTGCCAGAAGCGTGTTACCACACAAGCGCGGACCAGGCATCCTATACGTGCACTGAGAAAAGTGTCTCGTTGCTGTTACTAAAGTTCTAGTGACAAATTTAATTATTTAGTAACAATCGGAAAATTGTTTGGTAATTATTAACTTACTTTGTAATAAAAACGTTATTTTAACGAGAAAATATGTTTCTGAGAACTTTAGTAGTCTAGTTGTCCAAGTTTTGTTTCTCCGTATATCTCTATTGCGATCGTCTTCAATTCGAAATTAATAAAAATGTTATAAAATAAGGTCGATTTCTGCTTCATTTAAATGCAACCGCTCGCAACTAAGATACGTAATCAATTTGCAAGAGGAAAAGGGCTCTCAGTATGTTATTTTACTTGCACCATTTCAACGAAAAATCAAATATAAATAAAAAAAACATATTTCAACGAAAATGTCTATCGAGTGAAACTGGTTCGAGAAAATTCCAATACAAATTAAAAAAAAAAGCATTTTTCAACGAAAATATCTATCGAGTAAAATTCATTCGTGAAACTGACTAAATGGATCAGAGCTCTGAATAATTATATAAAAAAGTTATAGTTATATATATAAGTGAACGACTAAATACTAATATATTTTAGGGAGCTTGCTCTTAAGAATCGTGGGCGTCAGACACTAATGGGTACGTGCTAATTATAGTTTATTAGTGTTCTATACCTAAAAAGAAAACCTAAAATATCACATCCTTGTCCATCTGTTCCATTTTCTCAAAGCGTCGTGAGATATCAAATTCAATTTTATACCAAATTTTTATTTTTTTTTATTTTTTTTATTTAAGATAGGCAAACGTTTGACCGCCATCTCACCTGATGGTAAGTGACGATGCGGTCGACGATGGAGCACGCTTGCCTAGAAGATGCCTATTCCCTCGCGACTTAAAGACTCCCATATTGTATTTATCAGGGAACACAGACTCAGGTAAGGAATTCAACTCTCTTGCAGTTCGCATAATGAATGTGGAGGCAAAACGTTTCGTTCGCATTTGTGGAATATCAACCATATAGCGGTGTCGCTTAAGAGTCTGTCTCGATGTCCGATGATAGAATGGGGATGGGGGAATTAGGTTGTGTAATTCCGTTGCACACTCTCCGAAATGTATCCGATAAAAAACCGAGAGACTCGCCACCATGCGACGATGCCCCAAGCTCTGAAGTTTTGCATCAGTCAACTGGTCGCTGTTGATAAGTCTCTTGGCTCTACGCTCAATGATTTCAAGAGCCTCAAGTTGGTGTTTAGCTGAACCATCCCAAAGATGAGAACAATACTCCATACATGAACGCACCTGCGCTTGGTACAAGTCGAGCAATTGTTCCGGAGTGAAGTACCGTCTCACCTTTGCAAGGATTCCCAGCTTTTTGGCGGCTAGTTGGGCTTTTGTCTCAATGTAAGACCCAAAATTGAGTTTTGAGGTTAACGACATACCAAGTAGCTCAAGATGGTCAGTTACTGGTATGGATACATCTCGAAAAGTTGGAGTCTGATCGAAAAGACTCCTTTTAGCGGAGAATAAACACGCCTGTGTTTTGGAAGCGTTAAACTTTACCAGGTTAGCATCGCCCCAATCGGAGACTGCTTTTAAGGACAAGTTTAGACGCTCAACCATTGCCTCCCTTTGTGATTGGATTTGTGCACCACTAGCACGTGCGTTGGATACATAACTCTCAACAACCGTGCTGTCATCTGCATACCCAAATATTCCGGGTTTAAGCAGGTCATTTATATGCAGCAGGAAGAGTGTTGCAGAGAGAACCGACCCCTGAGGGACCCCGGCATTGATAGCCAATTGGTCAGACGAGCAGCCATCAATGACTACTCGAATTGACCGGTCCCTCAAGAAATCTGATATCCACACACTGAGACTAGTGGGCAAACCGTATGACGGAAGCTTACCTATAAGGCTATCATGCCAAACCCTGTCGAAGGCCTTCGAGATGTCGAGAGAAACGGCGAGCGCTTCTCCGTGTTTCTCGATGGCCTCACTCCAGATGTGTGTGGCATACGCTAGAAGATCACCAGTTGACCGATTTTGACGAAAACCGTACTGTCGGTCACTGAGAAGGTCGTTAGCTTCTAGGTATGCCAGGAGCCTGTTGTTCAGAACACGTTCCATAGTCTTGCAGAGTATGGACGTGACTGAGATTGGCCTGTAGTTGGCAGGGTCGGCACGACTACCTTTTTTTGGTACGAGCTGTACGTTAGCAAGCTTCCATGATTTCGGCACATTTCCAGTTTTCAAAGAGAGTCGAAACAGGCGTGTTAAAACAGGAGCAAGCTCAGGCGCACATGTTTTGAGCACTATGGCTGGAATCCCATCAGGACCACTGGCTTTGTTCACATTTAGATTCAGCAGCGTTTTTCGAACTTCGGTTTACCAAATATTTAGATCTAAGGAATTCTTTGAACTTCCACTCCCAGGGGTATCTGAAGATATCTCTTATGGGATTTCTTAGCTTTTTTATATTATTTGAGAATTTTCAGCCGGCATAGTTAAACATTTTTCAACTTATTGTGTGGGTTTCTTATGTATTTTATTTTAAGTAATGTGGCCCTAATGACTGGTACTATTAGTTTTCAAATATCAAACTTTCTAACATTAATGCAAGTTACAGAAATTCTGATCGAAAGTAAATAATTTACATTTTAAGACGAAGTTAAATGTTCAACATCTATCATAAAAACGATAATGTACTTAACAGGAGACGCATTTAAATAATCAAATATAAACAAAGCAAACGCTTTCACACTCACAGCCACAAACCAAGTTCAAAGACTTGTATCGTGGGTGCAAATTACATTGACATTGCACCCACAGTTACGCTCAAAATCAGAAGGATAGACAGTTCTGCTCTTACCGGGAGTCGATCCCATCGGCGTTGCCAACTGTACCAACAGGAACGTCAAAAAACGTTTCTATAACCCGCGTTGATAAACTGAACTAAGATTGACGACAGATGATATGTTTCACTCCCACTGCACCGTTAACTGCTAGTGAGATTGATATATTATTACAATATCAAATGTTGTTATCGTCAGATCTCTTCTTTATTTGGGTTACATAAAGCGAGCTTATTAATTTGCATCGCTTTAAAGAGAGAAACAACCGGCAAAAGTTCGACCAATGTCTCACCAGATACAATGCGAAAGCTAAAATAAGTAGATTGTTCAGTAAGAATAGGTTTCTGGAAAGATTGTATCAATGGTAAATTGTTCAACGGACTGAGTGATTTTTATAAATTCGTCGTTTTTATAAATCTAATGAAAAAACAAGTCGATGAACTAATCATTAAAAAAACCTGAATGCGAAAAATTTGAACCTACTTTTAATGTAATCTCATTTTAATTTCCTTCATTTTTTTTATTTTAAATTTAGCCAGTGTCAAGTAATAATATATTTCATGTGTATTTCATATTAAAAGTCCTAGTCACAAGGCACAGTCAAAGTCATGTATAAAAGGGTCAAGGTCCAGTCATAGTCAAGTCATGCCCTAGTAAAGTGGTGGAAACATTACAAGAACTTGTATTGGAGTTTTGGAGCGAAGGCGAAAATCACGTTTTTCAACTTGGTATCATTTGCCTACACTTATGCACGTTTACTAAGTATTAACGGTTAATAATCCACCATTATTACACATTAACACTCGAAAAATCACAGGTTTTGGAAAATTATACAAAATCAACAGCGCCATTTTTTCACTTTCGCGGGAAAAACTTCCTTTTTTTACTTATTACTATTTTGCGCAAAAACGTCTCCATTTCGTTTTTTTAAACACTTCTTTGTGGATACTCTGGTTTTTAAGACGAATATAAGGACATGTTAACTGTCGTAATCCATGCAGCCGTTTGGGAGATACGAGGCAATAAAGAGATTCACAAATATACATACATACAAGATTTGAACTACCCGTTGGCTCAGTTGCGTGAGCGTTCGCCTTCTGAGCAAGGGTATCGGGTTCGATTCCCGGCGGGAACACAAGTTTTCTCCCCAAGGAAAATTTTGTTGTGTTTCTGGTTCTGGTTGTGATACAAGTCAACCACCCACGACACAAGTCATCGAACTTAGTGTGGGGCTGTGAGTGTGAAAGCGTTTATACAAGATACGCGCGAAAAACATAACCCTTCATTAGCAGCCGGGTAAGAAGACATTTAGAAAGTTTTCTTGGATTTTTTTTAATTCCATCGTATCAATCAAGTTAGCGTGACCGTCACTACTGAATCTGATTTCCCTAAATAAGTCAGAACCCTTATTGACTAGCTAAGCAAATGTATGGAGAAAGATAATAAATAAATAAAAATTTACTGTAGAATGCGTTCTTAATGACCTTTTTATATTTGATAAGTCAACATTTGACTACCTTATTTTTTTTCCTTTCTCCTCGGGAGAATTGGCTCCGCACGTCTTGTGCATGGCCAGTGTCGAGTTTTCATGAAAATTTTCACATCTTGTCGTTTTCTTGAAGTTGTAGTCCAAATGGTCTTCTTCGAAATAGAAAAGTAGTCTTCATATGTGGCTAAGTATCGAAGAGCTTCTTGTTTCATATAGTTTAATGTATTTTATTTTAAGATTAAAGGTTTGACTACCTTGTAAGTGGTGATGTGGACAAGGGTAATAATCACACTAGGTCTAAAGTATGACTTTTTGGTGTAAGTTACTGATGGGAAGCGAAAAGTGTATTTAGGAGTGGCAAAAAATGTAGCATGCATGCCTAGAAGATACCTTAATGTAGTCTTGAGGACTCCCATTAGGAAACTAGGACCCGAGCAATGAGTTCTACTCCTTCACAATATACGCATGATAAACTTGGAAGCCGTGCTTTGAAGCAAAACGATTCGACAGCGATTCGTCAACTGTAATTTGGACGTTTGACAGATTCTTTTGTTTTTTCAATTGTTTTCAAAAGTTCAGGAATTGTCAAGTCATGCCCTAGTAAAGTTGTATAGCTTATATTTGAGTTTTAGAGCAAAAGCGAAAATCACAGCTAACGGTATTAAGAGTTAGTAGTCCACCTTAATTACAAATTATCAACAATTCAACACTCTATATTACAAGTGTTGCAAATAAATACAAAATAATAAACGCTTTTTTCACACTTTCGCTGAATAAATCGATTCTTTTGTTTTTAGATGAAGACTAAAATATTTTGTGTACTTATAATTTCGGATATTTTGTATTTGACGCACACTCACTTTTTTCAATGACCTTGTAGGCCTAATATCCATAATATATTATGGCCAATAGCCATAATATCACTAATAGCATTCTCTACGAGAGAACCCATAGGCTTTTGAGATTGAGGTAATTTTAGCTTACCTTTGGGCAGTACGTGCATTTATTTACTAAGAAATCTTCACAATTCAAATGAGAAGCAATCAATAGGTATACTTTTGTATTGTAATATATCGACTATAAAATGAATTTATTTAGATTAAATATTTATATTTGAAGAAAGAATTGATAAAAATTCGCCATCAAATTTCTTACTAAATTATTTCTTATAAACCTTCTTTTCTCTCAAAATGGTTGTAATTTTACGAATCTAGCCATTGGAGTCATACATTTTTATGTGTGTCTGAATGGGGCGCAAGAGAATAAAAAAATTTTGATTTTGTAAAAATAATTGCATTTTTAACTTAAAATTTTTTTTCTTTTCAGAAAATGTTTTTATTTCGCCCATTTTCATATGGAGGCTTTAAATTATCATATTATTACCAACCTTCAATACTAGACGTAAACATTTGAACAATAAAGTAAATTGCCCTTGTGTGTGTTCCCAGACCGCGATACGGTACATTCACCATCACTGAAGATTTAGTACCTCCTAGGGAGAGATTAAACTTATTCAACCGTAAGAAAACATTAGAATTTTTCTTACAGCAAGATAGGTCTTCGTTAAATGTATGTGGGTATAGTATGTAACGGTAATAAAACTGGCTAAGAGCTTATCGTTAGGAGACCTCCCCCCCTTCCAGTTTAGGAATCCGGTGCCATTCGTAGAGCTATTTCACTTTGGCAACATTTATTTTAACCAACTGGTACTCTTAATCTAAATTTGAGCCAGTACAGAGATTTTTTTGTAAAAAAACTGGTTTCTTCGATAGCATGTAATTTTTTTCATGTTCAAACATTTTGAATGTACAAAATAGTTAAATCATAGCTTGTGAGCTTTTGTAAATAGATCCTATCAAAAATATAACAATACAAAAATGCACAAGTCTTGGTAACACAGTTTATCTGCCGTAATAAGTTGTGAGATCGAATGTAAACCAAGTCTGTTAATTCAGTACCTACCTATCTATAAAAGCAGCTATCCAACCACTTTGTCATAAATTCATGCCTTGTAGGTTGCATTTTTTTCAATATCAAAAGTCATACTTGGTAGTCCTAACTACGGGTCAATTGCCTATATTTCCTAAAACTACACTAAAACTATATACAGCAAAAACTTAAGTTATATATAGGTAACTCAAGTACTCGAGCCACTACCAGTGGGTAGCATTCCCATCATGCTGGCGGCATTGCCTCTCTGAATTGCAATGCTAATACGTTGAGCCAAATAAGTGCCAGCATTTTGATCACGTGTCGCCTCAACCAGGCGCTCTGATAGATTTTTATAGTTGGATACGGCCTTTAGTGTGGGATGAAACTTGTGTCGACACTTTAGCTCCGTCACATCTTCCTGAAACACAGAATGGGGTTGGCGCCGCGGCAACATCGGCAGAGCACCGCAAACGGCGAAAATATGGAAACCTTGGCAGTTATACTTATTTGAGCCGTTTGGTGTGATCCGTTTGGTGTTGAGACACTAATCTACTGGGCAATTTAACATAATATAATTATTTTTTATGTGTTTATATTTGTTTATTTAACATAAACAAATATAAACACAAATATTAGATCGATTTTGTTTTGTGTAGAATGTCAAATTGCCGTGTTTAAATTGCCTGAACCAAATTGCATTTTTTTATTATATTTTGATGGAGGATTTTTTAAAATTTAATAACGTAAATTGTAATCATACATTACATTTCGTAATAATAGTAATCAAGTCCTTCCTAGTTAAGTTATAAAAAGGTTAAAGATGGTTTAGACGATGTTTAATGTTCGGCAAAGTGCCCAAAATACTTGCTGCATTCCCACGCTGTATAGCAAATAATTGAATATTATTAAACGCAATTAAACCAAAAAAAACCGACTTCACCGCTTTATCACCGGAACTTTGATCAGATTAAATGTATTAAACACGCATTATTGCGGTAATTTTTTTTTTCGTACGGACTACACGCTCCTGGATGTGTGTAGCCTCTGACATCTCTCAATGACATTACAAGTTTTAGAATCGAATCAATTTAGAATTAAATTAAATGATTGGTTACTCGAACGCAGCTTTTATAGCATAGATCAATATTTGACATACAAAAACATTTGACATTATAAAATTTAATATTTGCGATTGTGATGGAGTCATCGAGATAGGAAACAAACCTACGGTTTGTAAAAGGAGGGCTGACACCGCCGAAAATCTGTGTCCTAGTGAGAGGTCACAAAGAACCTCTGTGTCCCTTTTCTTTAGGGTGACCCTGATTTTGAGATTAGTAGGATAACCTTTTGAGCCATTTGAATTATGTTCTACTTGAATGATATTTAACTGTGTAATCATGCTACAATATGATATCTAATTAAAATCTTACTATAAAATCATTCATAGAGATAAACTAAAATAAACTATGCGTAATTAAAATCCACACTGATGTTTCAAAATGCATTAAAATTTAATTAACATTAATATATTTATTTACTAGTATCTATCCGCAGCTTCGACCGCTTTTTTTCACATTTTTTTTTTTATTATTTATTACCAACATGATAGTTTGAACACCGCCGGTTGTGTCGGGTATTAATTATTATGAAATACTAAGTAACTTTCGGTTTAATTGACCGAACGAGCGCAAAGCGGGAACGATATATTTCAAAATGGCGGAGATATGTGCTGTAAAATTGTTGTAATAAGCTTTTAGATACATTTACAACCCATGTTTAAATTTATACCCTAAAATACAGATAATCCATGAATCGATCACAGATATTATTACTTCATGATATGTCAGAATCTTGGTAAATATTATTATTACATCACTAATTTATTTTGTGTGTAATTGTGGCATTATTTAAGTTTGTCTATTTTCTCTTCACGCGGCTACGGCTAAATGAATTTGGATAAATTTGGAATGTACGCAGCTTATGCCTAGGATTAACAAATAGGCTGCTATTTAACTTGACAAACGCAGACAAAGCTGCGGGGCGGCATGGCTAGATCATTAATATATCCATAAAAAATCCAATGAAGGTAAACCCTAAGTTTTATGACACCTAACTGACATAAATTGTTGTGTACAAATTGGAGTCGAGAGTGTGACCCAATGCAAAATTAAAAATTACAAAATTATTCAAGCCAACGCTAACACAACATTTAATTTTTAAGAATGAAATATATGCCATACATTTTGGCCTATAATAGTTATATAAGAAAAATATAACAACGCTATAAATTATCAATAGGAAATAAGCATACAATTTACATACAGGCCAAGTACTTTTCTTTTAATCTTTATTTTTACAAAATTACACCCATAATATGATTTTCTTCTTTAATTGCTTTTTATTAGAAGTTTTAATAAATAAAATGGATGGAAATTTCAAAATAGAAAAAGCGCTCGCTATTGGCTAAGCTAATCGTGACTAAGTTACACATTTTAGAGGTCACTGATTCGTATGTATTTTCTTTCTTTCTTACTTTCTTTACCATCAGATGAGATAATGGTCAAAAATTTGCCTAACTTGAATAAAAAAAAAAACCTGATTGCATTTTCCAATGCCTATTTATTTCGATATGAGATGTATTGTTATAACAAAACAAACAAACAAACGCATTCACACTCACAGCCCCACACTAAGTTCAAAGACTTGTATCGTGGGTGCCGGAAACATTCACATCACACACACATTACACCCAGAACCAGAAGCACAAATATCCCTTGGGAAGGAATTTGTGCTCCTGCCGGGAATCGAACCCAGGACCCATGGCGAGGGCGGACACCTGTCCACTGCGCCAACTGGGTCGTTATGAAGAAAAATTTACTTTCCAGCAATGTAGGTGAAAGTAATACCTATCGAGTCAAAAGCCCAACTAGCTGCAAAAAAGCTGGGAATCTATAATCACATCCCCGTTCTATAATCGGACAAGCAGACAAACTGCTAAGCGACACCGCTATATGGTGGACATTCCACAAATGCGCACTAAGCGTTTTGCCTCCACATTCATTGTGCGAACCGCAAAGGAATGGAACTCCTTACCTGAGTCGGTGTTTCCTGATGAGTACAATATGGGAGTCTTCAAGTCGCGAGTGAATAGGTATCTTCTAGGCAAGCTTGCTTCATCGTCGACCACATCGTCGCTTACCATCAGATGAGATAGTGGTAAAAAATTTGCCTAACTTGAATAAAAAAAAACCTGATTGCATTTTCCAATGCCTATTTATTTCGATATGAGATGTATTGTTATAAAGAAAAATTTTCTTTCCGGCAATGTATTAACGGAAACAATCGAATAAAAATGTTTGCATATTCCATATTCACAAACGTATTAATTAATTTAATCATAATTGAGCGTCAAGAAGGAACAACCTACAAACACACTCACAAACTTTTGCCATGATAATATTAGTAAGAAGTATGATAGTAGGATAACTTTATTTTGTTTTTAGGAAAAAAAAACGGTTTGTTGAGAATCATTTGATAGTAGGTAGGGCATTTAGAAACATGTTCTATAAGGTTTCGATTAAACAAATAATTACGACAGATAAGATCTTATTATTCCTACAGACTATAATTTCTACCACTGGGAAACTTTTTTAGAACTAGTCACTCTGTGCGAGAGGGACACAGGGGTCTTTTCTTACCTTTCACCCGATTTCATCGGGACCGCAACCACGATTGGTTCTTTATGCAATTGATAGAACGATTTGACATTGCAAATACGCTCTAAATCAGTTGTGATAAGATTCCATGCATGTTTGATATTCGGCACTGTAAGTTTGTCAGTTATCCATCCTATTACTTTAGCTACAACATCCTTGGATGGAGTAGTATTCTGTGATTGTGATGCTTCTATTATTTGTTTTTTTTTGGTAAATTATATTTAGTGGAATGTAACAAGATTTTAGGACGTAGTAGATTAATAGAATGTTTAAAGATTTGCACGCCTGCAAAGGCACAGTAAGAGGAAAATTAATAATTTCGCTGTCATCATTTGTACAACCTTACTTTTGCAAATAAACAATTATTATTATTATTATCTGCAGCGTCACCGGGCGGGAGGGCGAGCGCGAAAGGCACTCAGCCGCACAAAAGAGGGTGTAGGCTTGCCCTTTCTATAATCGGACCACAAGACGAACAGACCAAGGTCATCCATTTATGGTTGACATACCTCATAACCGCCCGAAGCGTTCTGCTTCTACATTTATTATCAGTACAGCGAAGGAGTGGAACTCACTGCCCGCGTCCTTGTTTCCCGAACAGTATAATCTGGGAGTCTTCAAGTCTAGAGTGAATAGGCATCTTCTAGGTACCCATGCTTTATCTTCGGCCGCATCGTCGCTTTCCATCAGGTGAGATAGCGGCCAAATGCTTACCAATTTGTCATAAAAAGAAGCCACACGGTCGAGTAAAAGTTATAAAAGCATGACTAGCTAGCGCTAATAATAATAAATATCCGGATGACCGAGCTTTGCTCGGTTTTTTGTTTTTAGTAAAATGTGTTTGAATTTGTAGCCTCAGAAAGCTCCATCTAGTGTCGAGTAGAAACAGCTTTTTACATCGGTCATAGCGTAATAGATGGCGCTGATAGTTTCTTAAACCCGGTTTTTCAAATGCAGTTTGGGAACCGAGCATTTCTCGGACCTGGAACGTTGATAAATCGATTCCTTGGGCCAAAAAACCCCTAATCTGTTACTTTCATGAAAATCGTTAGAGCCGTTTCCGAGATCCAGATTTCAGATATACATACACAAGAATTGCTCGTTTAAAGGTATTAGATATATAGATAACTGCTTGCTTGTATTATAGATTAATTAAATAGCTATTAGTCAAACAATTTGTAACTTTAGTCTGCTCTTACCGTCGTTAAAAATCCATTATAACTCCGTGACTCCATTCACCAGAGGGTGAGATAAAGAGTTACTGTAGCAATATTTTTCAGTTTATTTTGCAAGCAGACACTTGTTGCATCTTGTTGAATCTGTAGGTTTTTATTATTCTATCGTATTTGCTATCTTTTTAACTACATATTTAAAAACTCATTCAAAGCTTTTGCTTTTTTTAACCAAGTTCAAAAAAACGGGAAGGTTCTCAATTCGACTGTATGTTTGTTTTCTCTTAAATTTTTTCTGGAATGTACATAGCTTATACCTAGGCAGACGTTAGGCAGTTACAATCATGCTCAAGTCTGATCGTGTATGGAGTACTGCGGCCACCTGTGGGATGTATCCGCTAAGTACCAGCTTGAAGCTCTTGAGTCCATAAACCGGCGAGCAAAGTCTCTGTCAAGACGTAAGACCTTACGTCTTGACCGAGAATAGAATAGAAGAGCGATAGAACTGCCCGTTGGCTTAGTTGGGTGAGCGTTCGCCTTCTAAGCAGGGGTATCGGGTTCGATTCCCGGCGGGAACACAAGTTTTCTCCCCAAGGAAAATTTGTGTTTCTGGTTCTGGTTGTGATTGTGTGTGTGATGTGAATGTTTCCGGCACCCACGACACAAGTCATTGAACTTAGTGTGGGGCTGTGAGTGTGAAAGCGTTTATGTTTATGTTATGTTATAGAATTCCGATAACGGTATTTACATTACTTACATTTTGGAGAGTGAGCGCAGGAATTACATGAGTTAATTCCACCATGCCCTTTTCACCATCTTACAACAAAAAACGTCATCCATTTATGGTTGACATACCTCCAGTTCACTCGACGCGTTTCGCTTCTACGTTCATCATTCGTACAGCGAAGGAGTGGAACTCATTGTCTGTGTCTTTGTTCCACGAACTGTATAATCTTGGAGTCAGCAAGTCTCGAGTGAATAGGTATCTTCTAGGCTAGCATGTCCCATCTTTGGCCGCATCATTGCTTTCTATCAGGTGATATAGTGATCAAATGCTTGCCTATCCAGCATTAAAAAAAAATTGCTTAATACTTAGGCCAAAATAACCTATACTACAAACAAAAACCGCGAGTTTACAATTCATAGTCAAGGCGAATTCGCTTAACAGAGATAATCATGTTTTCTTTCTCAAACATTCAGCAAACCGTTACATCCTATTCAAACCCACACGCGATAATTTCGTTGAAACAAATTTCTGTAGACGTTATTTCACTAAACTGTTTACAAATTTAACTGACTATTGAGAGAAGCTCGTGTAAATACTAGAGGATTTCAATTATTTATGCGTAGGTTAGATGTAGGTAGTACAACAGTCGGAAACAATAACTTTTCATCAGTTGGTAAATGGAATCATTATGGCTGTACCCCGTTTTTTACCGACTTCAAAAAAGGAGGAGGTACTATGTTCGAATATTTTTTTTTTTTATTTGTGACAGGCTAGTGTTTGACCACTATCTCACCTGATGGTAAGTGACGATGTGATCGAAGCTGGTAAACACAATAGACCTGGAATACGCAGGCTCTCAAGGATAACTGCCGGAACACCGTATTTGGCTTGGCGGCAGACTTTCAACTTGATGGTGGTAAGCTACTTTGGTAGCAAGCCAGGCGAGCAACTCACAAAATGCTCTACCATGTTAATTGTTCACCGATTTCTCCTCCATTTGTGGACCGATTCTCAAAATTGGTTTTTGTTTGGTAGATTATACTTCAGAGGTCCCACATAAAATGTATCGAAATCGATCAAGCTAAAACCAAAATATAAGTGGTGACGGCGGTCGAAGCTTTGCTTACTACGTTTAATTATCAAGTATTTATTAAAGTGAATTACTCTAACTGCAAAACTTTCAAATGAACAATCAGAAAAATCTGACAAGAGTAACTATATTTTTCCATCTCTTTTTTAAATAATGGTTACTTACACAATAAATAATCCAATCATACTAATATTAGAAAGGCGAAAATCTGTGAGTGTGTTTATATGTTTGTTATTTCTCACACTCAAAAGGCTAGACCAGGGGTTGGCAACCTGCGGCTCGCGAGCCACATGCGGCTCTTTGGATGTGAAGCTGTGGCTCTTTAGTTCCATACGCAATAATTATTTATTAAAAAAAAAAAAAAAACATTCCGAATTGATTAACGATGATTAGGCACCATTTCTATCGAGCTTTTAACAAGCCTCCAAAGGTAGCGTAAAAGTGCATTTTCAGTTGAAACAAGTAAATTATGGGATGATTAGGTAGGTATAATGCGTGCATAGCGTTTTCCATACGATACTCATAGTACATTAGGTATTATTGTTGGCAAGAAAAAAAAATTTGGCTCTATAAAACTTTGAAATTTTGTAAATTGTAATTGTTGACTCTTCCGTCTCAAAAGGTTGCCGACCCCTGAGCTAGACCAATTTTGATGAAATTTAGAATGGAGGTAGCTCTCTGACACCCTGGATTGATTTATACGCTACTATTTATCCCAGATTTATGCGAGTGCAGTTTGCTTCCGTGCTCCCTATCTGTTGATCAATGAATAAAAAGTGATATCGAAAGCTGTTGCTTTCGATATCACTTTTTATTCATTGATATACTATTAATTCTTTTAAACTTTCTTGATATAAAAAAGCATTCTAATAATTTTCGTCAAATTAAGCCCCACATATAAACAAAAAAATTGCAGAAACAATATTGTTTACCACAAATTGTTTTCACAATACCTTCATAACAAACAATTTTGCTCTAAAACCGCAAACAAAAAATAATGAAAACAATGTTTTCTACGAATTTAACCCATGCTGATACCCACATGTATTTTAATATTTGTATAGGATTTGTTATAAATTTTACAAACCTGTGCCTAAAAAAACAGTGGTGAGATTGTTTGAAAGAATTAGGGTAGTAATTTATAATGTTCTGGACTACGGAGCCCTGTGGGAAATCGTAGATTTACGAGCGTGTGTATTATTTGGCGTTAAAAAAGTTTTAGCGATTACGAAAATAAATAACAGGACAATCGTAAGCTTAAAATAACTAAACGCAAGCAGTCTAAAAAAACCGACTTCACCGCTTTATCTTCGGAACTTTGATCAGATAGATGTACTAAACACGCATTATTAAAGAAATTTCAAGATCTAATGATCAGATCTTGATCAAATTTAAATGGGACCAATTGGAAAGCAACATTATTCTAGCAAATTTCAAAATCGGTTTACGTGGAACGAAATTACGAGGTAACACAAATTAAAATAAAAGAAAAATACATAAAGACATATATTTATTTGTGGCAAAAAAATTCAATTGACAAAAGGTACAAATAGTTTTTTTTTTTGATTATTTTTTTTTACTTTTTTACCACACACCGTCCTCAACTCAGCATAATGCTGGTACATACAGTCAACTTGAGTATCACCTCCTTCTTTGTGAAGTCGGTAGACAAACAAAATTGTGATAATTTTTAACAGACCGAAGCGAAGATCTGTTTGTTAGCTCGAGTGGTTAACACTTTGTCCGTCTTTCGGTCCATGCGGCCGTCTGTCAGAGGCTTAAAGCGTCAAAATCAATCACGTTTATTGATTCAAATCATCAAAATAACATACACTATTTCAATGTTTCAAATTCCTACAATTTAATGGCCCAAAGCCAAAAGTGACATAAAGAAATTTATATTTATTTGTAGCAAAAAGAAAGACAAAATTAAAACTGTAAAGAAAAGCAAAATTAAACTGGTCATTACAATGATTTAATCACCAATATAAAGGGAGCGACCCCAACGCGTACACAAATTACATTGAACCTGTTGGTCAGCCTTCACTGCTGCGGGTGTCGAGTTTGATTCCCGCTAGGAACTCAATTTTTCTCTGGACGTTTTGTTTCTGGTAATGATTTTGTGTGTGTGTGTGCGTGTGTGTGTGTGATATAATTCCGGCACTCGCGATACGTTCTGGGATCTCAGTTGGCGCCTGTGAGTGTAAACCTTTGTTTGTTGGTAATATGGAGAGCAATTTTTTAGTTGTTAGTTTAATTTATTATTATTCAAGCAAAAAGTTGTTTTCTGATGCATTTTTTTTTTTCAGTTCAAATTTAGAATACAGCCAGAACAAGATACAAATTATTATGTAGAAAAAAGGACATACAAAACTAGTAGGCGAATGTGTACCTAGGCTACAAATAGACTTACAAAATAGGCATAGATTTAAGAATATTTATTCTACGCTATGAACATTTTTATGACATTTACTCGATCACAAGAAGTTAGGGATATCCCTTACTTTTTGTGATTACATAATTTTAATTTACTCTTTACTCTATCATATAAGAACAACCATTTCGTGTAGTGTCCGCTCACTTCACCGAATGTCCGATTTAGCTTTATTACGTAAACAATTACGTGTCGCCGGAAATAACTCCGTACACGTAATGTTCCTGCATTTACGTAATACAGGTGAGAAGGCGCTTTCAACTGTTTGAATGATTTTATGAATGAACACATGAAAGATTCCATTTCGTGCGAGTATGTATAATCTGAATCTCGGAAAAGGCTCCAACGATTTTCATGATATTTAGTATGTAGGGGGTTTCGGGGGCGATAAATATCGATTTAGCTGTGTTTAATTTTTAGAAAACATCATTTACCGAAAATCATCCAAGTACTTTTTTTTTATATACAGTAGGTATTGTTCACTAAATTATCTCGGACTATCTACGGACCAATTGCCTATATTTCCTAAAACTAAACTAAAACTATATACAGCAAAGAACTAAGTTACCTACAAGACATCGAGCTTATAGGTAACTCAAGTGCTCAAGCCCACTACCAGTGGGTAGCGTTCCCAGCATTACCTCTCTGAATTGCAATGACTCTTCGACATGATACGAGTGCAATATAAGCTAGCCATATCTAAATTAAATAAAATCTTGCCATTGTTATTGACCTTCCTAAATATTGTAACCTTTAAATTTGTATAATTATTAATGTGTTTTTTTCCTTATTGTTTTGTTGTTCATACTTGTGTGTGTATTGTATGTCTGTGCCGTGGCTTCAACAAACGGCTCCAGCGGAAGACCAGCGCTGGTGTACAGCCATTATTGTGCTGAGTTGGAGCCGATTTGTGACAAACTGTTTTTGTTTCTGCCTTTTGTGTGTCTTTTATGTTATGTCACAAATACATTGCTTCTATTATATTATTCTATTCTATTCAATGCTAATACGTTAAACCAAATAAGTGCCAGCATTTTGATACGCGTCGCCTCAACCAGGCGCTCTGATAGATTTTTGAAAATAGATTGAGCACCCGGTCCCCACAGACCCAGTGTCTCAACACCAAACGGCTCAAATATGTAACTACTGACTAGGTTTCCATATTTTCGCCGTTTTCCAGGTACTAATATTTTATTTGAGGCCATTTTTAAGTGATAAATTGAGAGAGGTAAATTGGAAGATTGGAGCACCGGCAGCCATCCGGCAGATAATAAAAGGAGTCAATTATATTTTATGCTTGATAGGTAAGCATTAGACCACTATATCACCTGATAAAAGATATGACGCTGAAGATGTAACACGCTTATCTAGAAATTTTCACTCTAGAATTGAAGATACCCAGATCACACTGCTCGGGGAACGGTACCACTCCTTAGCTGTACGAATGATAAACGTAGATGCGAAACGCTTCGAGCATACTGGTATGTCGACTATAAATGGATGACGTTTGACAGTTTTTCATGTAATATGGTAAAAGGCATGGAGGAATTATATCATGTAATTCCTGCAGTGGTGGATTTACCAGCAGGCTGAGTAGGCTAGAGCCTAGAGCGGCAGATTTTAGGGGCGGCAAATTTGGGACCCAATTTTTTTTTACCTTGTTTACATTCATGCTAATTAGGGGGAAAAGGTGGTGTAATATAGTGCCCAAATTAACGTCAAATACAAATACAAAATCTTTATTTGCTTGAATATGAGTACAATAAGCTAGTTAGAGTTATGACAAATAGTGCTCCATATTCCGCCAGTGCGGCTTGCAAAAATTATACAATAACAGTGACCAGAGATCACATAATATATAGCGTCCTAATTGCACATACTTTTTTATGAAATTGTAACTTCATGATTAGGTAATCATAATATGTCATTGACAAAAATATTGTAATTAATATGATTTTGAACTAAGGATTCGAATTGTGGAGGTCGATAAGGGCGGCAAAATTTGAATAGTCTACTAGCGGCAAATGTGTAAATCCGCCACTGAATTCCTGCGCACACTCTCATTAGTAATTAATTACCAAAGCAACTTCCATTCCTTAGCGGTACGCATAATAAATGTTGAAGCAAATCGCCTCATGCGTAGGTATATTCGTCTCGTATAACCTTGAAAAAGTATATTGAGCCTGCGTAATCCATGAAATCCAAATCCTTACGCAACTCCAAAAATCCAATGAATAATAGATAACGTTCATTTAAAATTAGCAATTCTTTTCGTCCCAAGTATTCGTGATGTTCGTGTTATCCTGTCAAATACAATTTCAATACTTGATTGCAAATCAAGTGAGCCAATGAGCACCTGACGACTTTCAATAGATCCAATTGGCTTCATCTTCCCGATTCAATGGGAAAAATACCGACCAAATGAAGCGAGGAGGCGCGAAGTACCAAAGAATCAATGATTTTTCGCGTATTCATCTGAATCTTTACGACGAAAGTTTTCATCAAACTGTTGAATTCATTAGCATATTGGATAGTGGGAAGTCGTTCAGAATGTACATATCAATATTCTCGACGAAACAAATTGTAAATATCTCGTAGTTATTTTTGAATCGAAAACATCATGAATAGATTTGTAATAATGATTGATTGCTCGTTTCGACATCAAAAGCATCCTGTACGATACGTAAACCAAAAAAAATTAATAACATCTTGAAAATTTGTTTAGTAGGTTTAAAAATATATTTCAGGTCTTCTATATGCACGTATGTACAACAAAGACTGTAGGTACATTGTGTTATCTCTTTTCATGATAGGCAAACATTTCACGATTAACTTATTGTGCTATATATGTATATAATATCCGGATGACCGAGCATTGCTCGGTTTTTTGTTTTTGGTAGAATGTGTTTGAATTTGTAGCTTCAGAAAGCTCCATCTAGTGTCGAGTAGAAACAGTTTTGTACATCGGTCATGGCGTAATAGATGGCGCTGATAGTTTCTTAAACCCGGTTTTTTCAAATGCAGTTTGGGAACCGAGCATTTCTCGGACCTGGAACGTTGGTAAATCGATTCCTTGGGCCGAAAAACCCCTAATCTGTAACTTTCATGAAAATCGTTGGAGCCGTTTCCGAGATCCTGATTACACACACATATAATAATATATATATTATACATATACAAGAATTGCTCGTTTAAAGATATTATTTTAATTTGGATCCGCAATCTTTATGCTTTTAACCAGTGTCAAGTGATAAATATTTTTAAATTATGAGTATTTCGTTTTTAAGTCCTAGCCACTAGTCCCCTTTAAGCGAAAATGCCGTTTTTTTACCCGAATTCGCGACACAAAGGAGGGTAATGTGTTTATAATTATATGCTATGTATAAGACGACTCAGTTGGCGCGGTGGGCAGGTTTCTGCCCTTGGCGCTGTGGGTTCTGGGTTTGACTCCCGGCTGGAGCACAATTTTTTGTGTTTCTAGGTCTGGGTGTGATTGTGTGTGTGTGTGACTGGTTATATTGATTTTAACAGACGGGACACATTATTGGAAATTGAGCTAGTCTAGATTTTTAATGGGTCCCGATTGTTAAAGTCAGTTCTGAATTAGAATTTATGTGACTTATTTTTGCAGTCAGTTTTCTGACTTATTTTTGTAACTTTGAATGATTTGCCTACACTCTATGCTGACTTGGGTGATTCGGCACTTTGTTGTATCAGAGGCATATAGCGTCTAAGCCATGCAAGCGAACAACTTCAAATTCTCAGAGAATAATATGTAAAGCTATGGCCCAATGCCAGAAACGGTAATTTAAATAATTGATCGAGCAAAGTGAGATCTCTTAGTTGACTTGGGTGATTTAGTCATCTAGCGTCTAAACCATACAAGCGAATAACTTAAAATTCTCAGAAAATGTGTAAATCTATGGCCCGAAGCCCAGATACGGAAATTAAAATAGTATAAATGAATTTATTAAGGGGGCACTCGTTACACATAAGTGGAGAACAAAATATTTTTTTTATTTTTGTATCTACCATTGTAGGGTATTGTTGAAAAGAACTTCGCAAGTAGAGTGCGGGCCTTATTTTGAAAAAATTCTATGTTGGAAAAAAACAATTTGAAAAGCCACTAAAGTAGTGACTTTAGTGGCTTTTCAAATTGTTTTTTTGTTAAACAGTGGTTTTAAGACCTTTTTTGTCCCGGAGTCTATCTCAAAAACAGTTTCACATTTAAAGCTGAAACTTACATAGAATATCCGTTATATCCTGTACTTGAACAATAAATGCATGAATCGATCAATTATTAATAAAAAAATTATAAGCCATTCATCTCAAAAGTATTTTCTCTATTTGGCAAAATATTGGTGCGAGATCTCAGTTTGGCGCGTATGACGAGTATACATGAATTTATTAAGGGGTCGCTCATACACGTAAGTGGAGAGCAATAAAATAATTATTGTTATCTACCCTTGTGGAGTAGGTATCGTTGAAAAGAACTAAGCAAGTAGAGTAAGAAGCCGGTTTCAAAAAAATCTCAGTTTTAGACCTATTTTGTCCCAAGGTCTATCTCAAAAACGACTTTATATTTAAAGCTGAAACTTACATATGATACTCAGTATACCCTGTACTTGAACAACAAATACAGAAATCAAACAAGTACCTTAAAGAAATAAAGTTATAAGCAATTAACCTCAAAGTTTTTTCTATTAGGCAAAATGTAATAACCTCCTCATGGGATAGAAAATCGTAATGATCGAAAATAATTGATAAGCTCTATGTTATCAATTATATTTTGGACATGTCTAACCAAGCTTTTATCTTTGTTTAAGGTAACTTCTACACGCTGATGATGACGCATTGACAAAAACCACAAGATGCGCTCTACAGAAGACGATTTCTACAACATATGCCTCAACATCACCAGCGATATAACCAACACCGGCTGCAACTACACCAGCGACCTTGAAAATGGAGAACTCCTTGAAACAGTCGTCTCAAGAGTTGTCCCAATATTCTTCGGCTTCATCGGGATAGTTGGACTAGTCGGCAATGCTCTGGTCGTGCTTGTAGTAGCTGCCAATCCTGGCATGAGATCCACCACAAACCTTCTTATCATCAACCTCGCTGTAGCTGATCTTCTCTTCGTTATCTTCTGCGTTCCATTCACGGCGACTGACTATGTTATGCCAAGATGGCCTTTCGGAGACTGGTGGTGCAAAGTCGTCCAGTATTTCATAGTTGTGACAGCTCACGCATCAGTTTACACTCTAGTCCTTATGTCCTTAGACAGGTTCATGGCAGTAGTGCATCCTATTACTTCCATGTCAATACGTACTGAGAAGAACGCCTTGCTAGCGATCGGGTGCATATGGGTAGTGATATTAACAACAGCAATACCCGTTGGAATATGCCATGGAGAGAGAGAATACTCATATTTCCATAGGAACCATTCTTCGTGTGTATTTTTGGAGGAGCAGGGTTACAGCAAGCTGGGTTTCCAGATGTCATTCTTCTTGTCTTCTTATGTGATACCGCTGGCGTTAATCAGTGTTCTTTATATGTGTATGCTGACGAGGTTATGGAAGAGTGCTCCGGGTGGTAGGGTGTCTGCAGAGAGCAGGAGAGGAAGAAAGAAAGTAACCAGAATGGTTGTTGTGGTCGTCGTGGTATTTGCAGTTTGCTGGTGTCCTATACAGGTAAGCAATACTTATAGTTTTTTTTATTTCTACTATTTAAAGTCACTTGCTTGATTGTAAGTGTCACCCTTATCGATTACAGTTCAGTGTCAGCCTAATTTTTGAAATTAAAATAGTCCGCGACATTGCTCCCCTTAACATTGCTATCTCAGCTATATGATGTAATTTCCCTAGAGTAGCTTATATGATTTTGAACATCACAATATACTAGTCGTTAGAGCCGAACTGAGATCTCGCGCCTACATTTTGCCTCATAGAGAAACATTATTGAGATTACTTGCTTATAACATTTTTCTATGTAATAATTGTTTGATTTCTGTATTGGATGTTCAAGTACAGGATATAACGGATATTATAAGTATGTTTCAGCGTTCTATGCGAAGCCGTTTTTGAGATAGATCCTGGGAACAAATTGTTATTTACCAATATAGTTAATGTAAATAATTAATTTTAAATCGGTTTCGTACTCGAATCAAAAAAAAAAATTAAAAATATGCTGCTCCCTACTTACATGCATGAGAGCCCCCTTAATATTTTCATTTATATAATTTTAAATGTAATTTCTGGCTTCGGGCCGAAGTTTCACATATTCAATGAGAATTTGAGGTCATTCGCTTATGTGGTTTAGACGCTAGATGCCTCTGACAGACGGACGGACGGACGGACAAAGTGCTGAACAACTCAAGTCAACTTAGAGATCTCGCTCGATCAAATATCGTGTAAAACGATTTGACTGTCTGTGTGTATATTTTTGACTGTCTGTGTGTGTTTTTACATATGTAGATGTGTATGGTTTTTATGTCAAACTGCTACTAAGTACATTGAAGTTTCAATGCCAGTGCCAGTTATATTAGTTGCTTAAAGGTCAGTTTAATATTAAGACACGTTATGTAAGCGGAGGTATCAAATATTTGATATCAAGTTCATAACAAAAATATTACATTTTAAAGCTAAATGTACTTCCATAATTATAATCTAATTCCAGAAATCCCTTCCCAAACTGCTGTCTTCTAAGAAGGAAGCAAATTTAATTATATCAATTATGATCTCAAGATTACGTTACGCAATCTTAGAAATTATAACTGTATGAAAATAATTGAAACGCAAGCAAAGCTTAAAAAAACCGACTTCATCGCTTATATTTTGGTTTTGGCTTGGCTTGACCGATTTTGATGATAAAATGTATATGGGACTACTTTGAAGTATACACTACCAAACAAAAGTCATCAAAATCGATTTATAACATTGGCGGAGATATCGCATAACATACATACAAAAAAATTGTAAAATTGAGAACCACCTTTGAAGTCGGTTGATAAAATATTGTCTAACATAAAAAAAACAAATTTCTTCAAATAAAACCCACATCCCGTAGAATATAACGTAAAATGACTGTGCTATATCATTTCCCCCTTAACAATGATGTTGTGTGTCTTTTGTATCAGATTCGTGTCTAGAAGCAATTTATAAGTGAAACCAAAACGTTGCTAGAATAATAATTGTGTTCGATATGGAAGCTATTATTTATATACCATCTGAGTCCCGCGGCTTTTTCTGTTTTTACGGATCTCAACATTACAGGGAGAATAATACTGAACTTTGAACTGCCCGTTGGCTTAGTTGGGTGGCGTTCGCCTTCTAAGCAGGGGTATTGGGTTCGATTCCCGGCGGGAATACAAGTTTTCTCCCAATGGAAAATTTGTGTTTCTGGTTCTGGTTGTGATTGTGTGTGTGATGTGAATGTTTCCGGCACCCACGACACAAGTCATCGAACTTAGTGTGGGGCTGTGAGTGTGAAAGCGTTTGTTTTTTATGTTTTTTAATATTGGGACAAATAGATTACTAGAAAGTTCTGTAAAACATATTTTGTAGTCATATTGCTTTTGTAAGGTTATTCCAAATAACAAGACTTTTATTTTATTGATCGAGCAAAGCGAGGTCTGTATGTTGACTTGGGGTAGTTCGGTGTTTTTACCGACTTCACAAAAAAGAGGAGGTACTCATGTCGACTGAATTTTTTTATGTGAATATCTTTTAACTTCTTTCCACGTGAACCGATTTCGAATTGTTTTTTTTTTGTTTGTACGATGTTCAAATACAAATTCAAATTCAAATCTTTATTGCATTCTCTAAATGTAGATAGGTGGTAGAAATAAATGACAGTACATTAGAGACCCTGTTGGGCACAACAATTTAGAGCAGAGGAGGACGACATGCTTTATTAATCATAATGCATCAATTTAAATCATAATAAGATGTCATAATTATGTATTGTTATTGTATTTATGTATAGTGTTGTTATAAGTGTTAGTGCTTTATAATAAATGTCAAGTATTTTTTAATTTGTAATGTGGCTTACCAATCTTGAATAAAAAAATAAAAAAGCCCTCTAATCTGAATTTCAGTTTTGCTCGCTTGGCTCTCATAGTTTGGCGGCATGAGCGAATCTAAACAAATTTATCTTCGTCTTACTTCTTGTGCTTAACGCTAGTCTTTCAGTTGGAAAATAAAAATATACTTGACAAAAAAAACAATTTTAATTTTAAACTAAAGCGAACCGGAATGAAATTACATTTTTACAACAGATTTAATATTCAAATAATTGAACAACGTTGAAATTCTTCAAATACAGACGATGAATCAAATAACAGAGATATTTACAAAAGTTTCATTAAACTTGGGAATGCAAATTCTGTTCTTTTGAATATCATTTGACTGAATTTGACGCTCCAGATATTTTCATTAAGGTCTATAATTTTGCCGACACTTTAGATTTATATCGGCATGGATACCTATATTTTTACTAACGGAATGGGCAAAAGTTCATATTATTGATAGAAGCGAGATCTCCAAGTTGAGTTTGTAGTTTAGCACTTTGTCCGTCCATCCGACCGTCCGTCAGGCATCTAGAATAAAAAAAAATAAGTCGACAAACTGTGTTAAAAATATTATATATAACATATTTAACTTTTATTAAAACTAAATATTAATCAAATAAGTCATCATCATCATCATATTTTTTTTTTTTTAAATTTAACTACACTCGATATAGGCAAGATTTCAACCGGTCTAAATTTTTTATGAGTTACTTTTTATGCAGTTGAGTTTTTTGATAATTAATATTACTTATTTTCCAATGGTTATCTAATCTATCTAAAACCGTTAAATTTGTTATTCTTATATATATATATCTGAATCTCGAAAACGGCTCCAACGATTTTCATGAAATTTAGTATGCTGGGGGTTTCAGTGGCGATAAATCGAGCTTTCACTTTTAGAAAACGTAAAGCACGGTCATCCAGTAACTATTAATTAAACACCCCAAGCAGATATGGTTATCTCTACAGAAGGGCAAGCACGTCTGTTGGTTTCAACCGACTTTTAAAAAGGAGGTTCTCTATATTCGACTATATGTTTTTTTTGTATGTATGTTACGCGATGTCTCCGCCAATTATGAATCGATTTTGATATTTTTTTAACCAAAATATAACCGTTGGAGTCAGTTTTTTTTAGGCTTTGCTTGTGTTTAATTATTCACTTAAACTTTGAGCTAAAATAATTTAAACGCAAGCAAATCTTAAAAAAACCGACTTCACCGCTTTATTTTCGGAAACCTTGATCAGATTAAATGAAAAACTACTGGTCCGATCTTGATAAAATTTAAATGGGGCCACATGAGAAGTACCAGCTTTCAAACAAAAAAATAAATAAAATCGGTGCACCCTGAGAGAAGTTCTGAGCTAACATACATATAAAAAAAGATACAGTCGAATTGAGAACCTCCTTTTTTGAAGTCGGTTAAAAACTGTTATCATCTTAATGTTCTATAGGTTTTCCATAACTAAGGCTTTCAAATAGATACGCATCTACCTACAACACTATAGGCATACGAATTCTCATCAGAGGGATTTCCAGTTCGACCCCACTTTACAGTCTCGTAGACGTCTGTAATCAAGTTGATTACATACCTATAAATAGTGAACTACAATTTAGATAAACCGATAAGCCTGTAATGGAATGGGATTACATTAATGCAATTGGTTTGATGTGGTGAATATTGAAGGTGACCGCAGTTATAAAGAGTGGAGTAATGGAATCCATGGTCATTTTGATAGGAAACAGTCTAGTCCCCTTGCAAATCTCGATTTCAATTTTTTTCTGTAATTGAAATAAATTGATTTTATTTATATAGCATTAGCCATGCTAGAACTATAGTGATACATTTAGAAAGAAAAAAATATTGCTTGTGGCGGGATTTGAACCCGCGGCCATATGGTGTCATGCACTATTGCTCTAACCGCTGAGCTACTCAAGCCCTGCCTGAAGCGACGAAATTAATTAAAAACAAACAAAAAACAAACAAACAAACGCATTCACACTCACAGCCCCACACTAAGTTCAAAGACTTGTATAGTGGGTGCCGGAAACATTCACATCACACACAAATATTACACCCAGAACCAGAAGCACAAATATCCCTTGAGAAGGAATTTGTGCTCCTGCCGGGAATCGAACCCAGGACCCACGGCGCAGAGGGCGGACACCTGTCCACTGCGCCAACTCCTGATGAAGGATTATTTAATTATAATTTTTCCTTTCTAAATTTGTCACTGTAATTGAAATACTATACGAGCATGTCGCTGCCTGATGAGCATCACGCTTGCTCGTTAGGTACTGTTTAGCGTCACCCAGAGTTAAAAACTTAAATAAGTACCTAATGGGGGTAAATTGGGATTGTGCAAATAAAAGATGATGCACGAGTTAATTATTTTTTATATTACTAGAATTACTATATATTTTTATATAGAATATTACTAGGAACTTTAATGTTAAAACTATCGTGAGTATTACACATTATGTTTCAATGTTATATTCGGCTTAAAACACGAAAATTTCGACTTACTTTGTAGTCAACTAGTGTGTACGCGTGAGTCATGCGCCGAGGCCCGAGCCGCACGCCTCTGCGTATCGTGCGTCTGACTCATCCTGATGAAGGATAACTAATTTGTCCGAAACTAGTTGACTACAAAGTAAGTCGAAATTTTCGTGTTTTAAGCCGAATATAACATTGAAACATTACTAGGAAAGACTGGCGAGGTCAGGGGTGAGCGCAGGACATGCATACATTTTGCTAATATCGCATTCTTATCCACGCACCGGGATCCCCATAAAGATTTTGGTTATTTTGTTTATGATCACAACTGATATAACAAGATGACGAGTGCTGTTTATACTAAATTTGTTGCTATAAGAATATCTAATAAAATCTTAATATTCTCTTCTAGAACCGGCAGTGGATAGGCGTCGTTAATTTTGCAGTCAGCCTGGATAACAAATGTACATAAAGCAGCACATTTACAGGATTACCCTTGGACGGTACATAATGTACACAGGAAGCACTTAAACGTAGTACTAAACAATTAATCATCCTGCTCCGTTTGTACATACCGAAACATCATAAACTATTTTAATCGGATTAGAATGCCGCGATTTATAAATCATGGCAATTTGAGAAGGAAGAACTAAGTATTCTTGCCAAGGTGAGACAGTATTTCACACCGGGACAGTTGCTGAACTTGTACCAAGCACAGGTCCGATCCTGTATGGAGTACTGCTCTCATCTTTGGGATGGCTCTGCAAAATACCAGCTTGAGACACTTGAGACTATTGAACGCAGAGCTAAGAGACTAATAAACTGCAAAGAACTGACGGATGCGAAGCTTCAAAGCCTAGAACATCGTCGTAAGGTCGCAAGTCTATCGGTCTTTTATAGGATACGTTTCGGAGAGTGTGCCACAGAATTGCATGATTTGATTCCCCCATCCCCCTTTTACCATCGGACATCCAGACAATCAGCCACGCGACATCGGTTTATGGTCGATATTCCAAGAGTGCGTACAAAGCGTTTTGCTTCCACATTTATTATACGTACTGCTAAGGAATGGAATTCTTTGCCCGAGTCTGTGTTTCCCGTTAAGTACAAACTAGAAGTCTTTTAATCTCGAGAGACCAGGTATCTTCTAGGCAAGCATGCTCCATCTTCGACCACATCGTCACTTTCCATCAGGTGAGATAGTGGTCAAATGCTTGCCTACCGAGACTAAAAAAAATAATATTTATCACAAAATTTAATCACTATTACTTTAAAAATATAAGTGTATCACGGTCTTCGTGCGGCTCTAGTCTTCCAGTATAATAGAAGAATTAAGCCAATATTTTGCTTACATACAGTCACAAAATATCAATAATTACAAGGATCTTTAAAAAGCTTATAATTAGTTTCACCTGTCCTGGCTATCTGTCAGTGTGTAATCAAATCTTGCAAGCCAAATTAAAACCACTTCCTGATGTCCGATTGGAATAGAATTTGGTATACTATAGATCTTTGGTGACACTACAATGATAATATATGGTACCATGGAGCTGGTGTGCTGATGGAGATGGATGATTGCCATAAGAACTTCTGAACTAAACATGAAAAACCCAACGAGTTTGGGCTCGCTCAAGTTTTCTCCTCATTGGATTTTTTGTTTCTGATTCTGGATGTGATTTGTGTGTGATACAAGTTTTAGAGTTTGGGCTCGTTTAATTCGTCTTGAAAAGCTCTCTAGTTATCTAACTTTTGAAGTGAAACTTCTTTAGGCCCGTTGAGCACTTTTTGGGTGTACAAAAATCATGGAACTCGCGTCATCGTCACCGCTTTCTAATAGCTCGACGATACAATTCACAAGTTACTTTGTTTTCACTTCTATCAGCAGTCTCCAAAGACTGCCACTCATGTTTTTTTAGTCATTTTTTATTTACAACTGGTAAAGCTTGGTTTTAAAAGCTTTTTAAAGTATTACTTGTTATCATTTTTAAAGTATTACTTGTTACTATATAATTTATTTAAGAACATTTTTCATATACCAGTACGCCGGCTCCATCATACCTTAAACAATAAGTTTTTCAACTATTTATACAAATTATTGCACATACATTTTGCAGCATTACACTCGGATGATCCTTAAATGCTTTTGAATATTTCAACGTTGAATTTGCATTTGCTAAAATTATTAATTAAATTATCTCGCACTTTTAAATTACTGGCACATTCCATAAAAAAAATGATTGCAGGGTAGTGCATAATTAGGTAGACTCCCGTTGTAGTGGAGGCAGGGGCTTGCTGACGTCATGTGAATTATTCACGACGCGTTCACTACCGCAGGAACATACTACTGCGATAAGTCCTTCTTTCGAACTCAAATCAGCCCTGCTCACGAATATATCTAACCTGTGTGCCTTGTGAACTGCACTGGCTTAGTTGGGTAAGCGTTTGGATTGTAAGGAAAATATGTGTTTCTGGTTCTAGATATGATGTGAATGTTTCCGGCACCCACGACACAAGTCTTTGAACTAAGAGTGGGGCTGTGAGTGTGAAAGCCTTTGTGTTGTTTTATGTTTACGTTACATTATTTGAGAAGATATGACCTGCCTGTTTGAGAAGTTGTCTGCGCATTTGCCTTCTTTGCAGTTAGTATTATTTTTCCCACTGAAAACACAAGTTTTCTCTACAAATACATGGGTTTCTAGCTAACAGAAGCAAAGCCTTTTTAATTGCAAGGAAAATAAAACATTTACCGTATCTAAAAATCCGTGAACAATTTCCAATTGTGTTCTGGAGCACGATTCGTTCAAAACAACGGGCTAATGGAGTTCTATTGGTTTGCCCGAGTTTTCCATTCAACAAACAGAGCAATAACACGGGGTTTATTCTAATTCAAATAAAGTGTATTCGGGTCATTTAATTTGGTGAACGTATTAGCACATACCTAATATTGCGGCGACCGCAGATCTGTCGTACCTCTCGTACTGAGAGACTATTGATCACTGACATTATAAATGATATTGACTTTTATAGTTATTTTCTTTATCAAGTTGTATCATTTAATTGACCGAACGAGCACGTAGAGCGAGCAAAGCGTCTCCGTTTCAGCTTGGGAAAAATTGCTTTCGTATGTCCGGATTTCCGGTTGGTCTCCTCTGCAGGTCGCATTTCTCTACAGATTCTCGTGAGCAGGTTCGATAATTATATAAACATAAACATAAACGCTTTTACATTCACGCATATATATATTTTTTGTTGATTTAGTTTCTGGATTATTTTTAAATGGAGATATTGTTGAAAACATAAAAAAAACATATTTCAAAATAACAGAAAATGACCATCATCAAATGTCATCCATTTTTGGTTGACATACCTCCAGCTGGCTCGAAGCATTTCGATTCTATGTTTATCTTTGAGAGCCTGCGTATTCCAGGTCTAGTGTGTTTACCAGCTTCGATCACATCGTCACTTACCATCAGGTGAGATAGTGGTAAAACATTAGCTTGTCACAAAAAAAAAAAAAAAAACATTCGTGCTGCGAGGGATTGGAACTCATTGTATTGCTAAATGAAACAATTATATGATGTAACTAAAAAAATTATGCTTTTCGCAATTTTTTCTTTATCTGTGTTATAAGACGTTGCTTTGTACCAAATTTTAAGATTCTGAGTTAACGAAAAGTACCCTGTATGTTTTGATCCCCTTGCGAGTGTCGAAAATTTGCAGCATAAACGGCTGTATCTTTTGATTGCGTTTTCTTAGAAGTTTGATTTTTTCACAGCTCCAAGGGATAGTAGACTGAGTATTTGATATGAATTGCAGCTTGATACATCCACGCGTTGAAAAAAAGGGTCTTGACAGACAGACAGACGGACAACAAGGTGATCCTATAAAATAAGTGTTACATACACACAAGTAAAGGTTATATCATAGGGCTTACACAAAAATAACAGAATTCACACTCGTACTCGCGTACGCTATATAACATGTGTTAACAGTTCCCACACCCGTCACGTACGACAATAAAACGGTTACGCACTAACTCCAGTATTACGCAGGTCACTGTAATCTCTACGTATACCATCACGTCTGTCGTCAGCCTGCGACCCTCTGTACTCCAAACTTGAATAATTCAGTGCACATAAAGTACACCCTCACTTAAACAGCTAACAGACAAGGCTGGCCTTTTAATTTTTTAGACATTGCTGCATCAGACATGTTACAGTACCCATGCCGGAGAGAAACTCAAACTGATATATCCGATATTCAAAACCGATATAAGAGTATTCTTTACGACATTGTCCATGCTCTCGAGGAGCGCGCTATGTTTCCATAGCGGACAACATCTTAATAAATATGTAAATTTTGGTACAAAAAACAAGATTCTAATAATCGCAAAAGCCGTATGATAGTTAATTTTAAGCTATCTGTCAGAATTGTTTTTAAAATTTTGAATGTTTCCTTCTACAAAAGGTGAAACTGATTCATCTAATATCGGCGAAACCCAAAAGGCGAAGTGAATACTTGTCTACTAGTTTTATATTAAATATTTGTTGAACCGATAATTTGTCTCAACAGTTATCGCAAACAAAAAGTTCGCATTTAGAAAAAATTTGTTCTAGCCCAATCATTTAGAATTTATCTATTAGTAAGTTTAAATCACTTAAGGTAGTATTTTCATCACCTCCTAGAGTACCGTCATCCAAGTACCAAATATTTGGTTTGGATTGGAGACGTTGAATTATCGGATTGACAGCTAACAAAAAGATAGCTGGGCCGCAGGGGTAACCCTGCTGACAGCCAACGGAAGACAAAAAAACATCGTTTTTGAAAATAAATTTTGAAGGTTTTCATATCATTGCCAAATAAAATTAGATAACTCTGGAATTATATCTTTGCGAAATAGTTAATAATAAAAAGCGCTTTAAAAGAGGGACCGAATTTTTGTACAAGCTCAGTACCTCCCAGAACGGTTTGGGAGGAGTAGCAACGCTCGTTAAACTGCTACTATTGATATTTTGGTCATTAATTCGTAAAGAAAGAGGGACACTGAATTTATGGCATTTAGTTTTGTGAATTTTTAGGCCCCTTTGACCCTTAAAATAACGAGCCTGGGGACACAAAGTACACAAAACCGTGCTCTCTTGCGACACACTACTCAGGGTATCTGCATTCGTGACGATTCGCGTGCAAATTACCATTTTACAAAAGTAAATAGTTACAATAAGGATTTCTAAAGACGTCAGTCAGTATGACTTGCTGTGGCCCGCAAAGCGCCGGCGCGCAGCCGTGCTTTGCGGACCACATCAATGTAAACAAAAACCCTTAAAAACTAATAAGCGAATATCTCTAGGCTACAAACAATACTTTGCAAGTCCCTTAAGGCACAGGGCCTGCCGGTAGGCAGAAGAATAAAAATGAATTTGAGCACGTCAAGTGCATTGGAACTATGGACCGATATATAACCGAGTTCAAAAAAGGAGGAAGTTCTCGATTCGACTGTTTTTATGTGTTCCTCCTTTATAGGTGAACCGAATTTAATGTTTATTTTTTAATTTAAAATTTCTATTTTAATTTGATCAAGATCTTACCAGTAGTTTTTGAGTTATCCTCAATATTGCGTATTTATTTCAATTAAGTATAAGTAAGTTTATAGTATTGATTGATTTTATTGATTAAGATTGAAAGTATTGTTAAATGGGTGAACATGATGATATAAAGGGGGAGGTTTACCTCAGTTGGTACGGCAACTTGATCTTTCCAAGCATTAAACGAGACTTAGGAACGGCAGTGCGTTCTAATAGATATTATTTAATTAATGTGTGATTGTGTGTGTGATGTGAATGTTTCCGACACCCACGACTTAAGACATCGAACTTAGTATGGGACTGTGGGTATGCAATAATTATGTTTAAATTTTACTAACTAGGGGAGAAAGGAAGAGAGGAGAGAACTTCGAATCTACTAATCGAATTTTATTACAAACCAAACAGTTTTAAACTTAACATAACCAATCTCTAGCACTGAAGTTCAAAGCTTTTTCAGTACACTGCTACAGTTAAAAAGGCCGCAAAACTGCTAGCATTATCACTGTTGACCTCTTTTACGGCTTATTGGGTCTAGAATGGGCCGGAAAAGAGGCTTGGGACGAAAATGGTCGGACGAAAGTGTCACTGGTCTTGGATATACGAAGTGTTGCTAAGAATATTCGGGTCACATTTTGTGGACGTAGTAAGGTTTAGATTACGGTCATATTGATATTCTAAAAGGTAATACAGGCAGGAAAAAATAAAATAGTTCAGCAAGTATTTGAAACATAAAAATAAAATGCTAATTTTATGAAGACATGGGTTTGGTATCAATGTAATTCAATGAAGTTTGGTTATGTTTCGGTTTAGAACTTTAATGATAAACGAGTATAGAATATTGCATAAGATGAAATATAGGTTAAGTTTTTTTTTATGACAGATAGGTAAGCATTTGGCCGCTATATCACCTGATGGAAAGTGACGATGCCGCCGATGATTAAGCATGCTTACCTAGAAGATACCTATTCATTCTAGACCTTATTTATTTATTTTTATAGCTATAGATTACATTACATAGACGTTCATAACATCATTTCATAATTTAAATGGTTTTTAATTAATAAAAAGTACTAAAATGGGAATTTCAAAATAATAAAACACAAACTATAGACTGGACTAATTCGTGATGTCGGTGTCCAGATTTTTGTATTCAATTATAAAACTTTTCTTTACGGCAGCTATAATTTGATTGAGGACGTCACAAAAAGAACGTAAAAATGGCTGCGTTTGAAATTGCTCGCATTTTCTAATACCTATTCTTATATGAAATGTGGTGTTTCTACGAATGAAATCTTCAGTTATCTAATACCTTTAAACGAGCAATTTATTAATTAGTATATATATAATCTGAATCTTGGAAATGGCTCCAAAGTTTTTCATGAAATTTAGCATGCAGAGGGTTTAGAAAACGTCGTTTTAACGAGTAGAGCTCGGTCATCCAGGTACTACGATATTTTAAACGTTAACGTAAACAATCGATTAAAATCATAATTAAAAATGATTATTATTATTTAAAAATGATCGTATTTTTTTTTTTTTTATTTATGACAGGCTAGTGCTTGACCACTATCTCACCTGATGGTAAGTGACGATGTGATCGAAGCTGGTAAACACACTAGACCTGGAATACGCAGGTAATCAACTCAAGGTCAAGTAACTTAAGCGATGTAGATCTACTACATCATAAACCTTCTTCAGGTCGAGTGCGGATCGCTCGCCTCAATCAAGCCTCGCCATCAAGCTCCTCAAGTTTTTCTATTTATTAATCGAACGACACAAGATCTCTAGATGACTTAAGTGGTTCAGTAATTTGTCCGTCTTTCCGTCAGTCTGACGAGTCTCAGAGGCATAATACATGCTGTATTAGCATTAAGTCCTCCGTGTACAAGAAACTCCGTGCAAGAGAATAAATAACTTAGCCCAAAGCCAGAAATGGCAATTAAAATTATATATATGAAAATATTAATGAGGCACCCATATATGTAAGTGGGTAGCAAAATGTTTTTTTTCTTCACGTATGCAGTATACTTAGTACAGAAGAACTTTTCAAGAAGAGTTCGGAACCAGTTTTTTAAATATATGATGGAAAATAACAATTGGGTAGGACATCAAAATTACGGGGTTTATATCAAAAATTGCTACATAATTAAGGCGTTTTTTACGTATTTTCATTAAATAACCTATACAAAAATCAAACAATTAATCTTAAGATATAAGCAATTAACCTGAAAAAAATTGCTATTAGGCAATACTTGTTACTGCCATTTTTAGCTTGGGGCTATAGTTTTACATACTCTCGGAGGACTAGAAGTTATTCGCTTATACGATTTAGACCCTAAATACCTGTGACAGAAAGACGAGCGGACGGACAAAGTGCTGAACCACCCGAGTCAACTTTAGATTTCACTTCGCTCGATCAATTATGTGCGTAACATATTTAAATTGAAGCCATATTGACGATGTACAAAAATATGTTTCAATAATTACTCCCATTGGTTTATTGAGTCTTAGGTTTATTGGCTATAAAATTTCAGCCGTTTAGTTCGTTGGTTCGTTAAGACGTTCTGTTATACCCTTAGCTTGTTAGTGATAATGCATACACTCACCTAAACCGACTCAGTCAGCGGTTTAGGTTTGCAAGTAGTTATTTCAATAGTAAAAGCAGTCAGTCTCTCTTCACCCTCCACCGCGTAAAGTCTGCCCAAGGACAGTTTTCATAATTTCCATTTATTAATATTCCAAATTGAATAAAGTTAATTTTAGTTAAACCAAATCCTTTTTTTTAAAACGCGGATCTCCAAAAGCCGCGTAACATAATTGGTGGCAGCGAAAAGGGGATCATAAAGGTCCCTCGGTCCGTCTCCTTGTGACATCGTCCAAAAGTAAAGGTCTTGGACCCTAAAGTGAAAACCAGTTACAACTAAAAGTGAAATATAAGTGTCTAAAAACTACCTGTGACATAAACAAATATAAACTTACCGTGTCCTGGATACCTCCGTGTACTGAAAAGTCGCCGTGTCCTGGAAACCCGCCGTATCCTGAAAATCGCTGTATCCTGGAGATATACATAGCATCCGAGGGAAGAGACTCCATCCATCGTGACGTCGGCTATCGGCAGAGGTCCCAATCACCCCCGATAGTTGTGATTGTGACCCATCCAGCATCGAGCTCCGTGTTCCAGACCCTGGATTTTAACCTTGACATACAAGGTTACGCCGTGTCGCCCCGCCGTCGTCCGATAATGCAGCTTATCGCGGTCGCCTACGCATTCTGTCTCCTGTAAGTCTTTGGTCATTGTTTTGATTCGCTAGGGTTACCACTTCAATTCGATTTAATTGTCGTTATTTTGTTATTACTTCGATATCTCATTTAATTAATAATGGCAACGAAGGACGAATCCTTAGCCGTACCCCCAAGTCAAGAACAGAAAAGGGGAACATCGAGATCTGCAAGTCATGAACCTCCAGCAGATGTTCCTATTGTAGAACTCAATATCCTTACTAAATTCATTGGCAAATATGATGGAAACAGGGAACAATTAAATCCATTTATTACAAATTGTAAAAATGCAATAAGTCTAGCCGCCCCATGGCAAAAAGATATTCTATTTAAACTTATTCTTAGTAGATTGGAAGGCAAAGCCCAAATAGCGTGTGCTATTAAAGAATTTGAAAATTGGAATCAATTAGAAGAGTTTCTTAAAACTCAATTTGGTGAGAAGAAACACTACGCGCATTTGCTTTCCGAATTACAAGAGTGTAAACAATTGCCTAACGAAACAGCCAACCAGTTCTCGCTCAAAATAGAAACATGTTTAGCAAGGTTAATAACTGAAATCAATATATCCATTCCTACTAAACGCAAAACGGAACTGTCTGGCCGAGTCGCAGCTATGGAGGACCTTGCCCTTCACACTTTTGTTACAGGACTTAACCCTAAGATCGCTAATATTGTGAGATGTCGTAACCCTGAGAATCTTAATACTGCTGTTAATTTTGCCGTAGCAGAAGAGAAAATTTCTGACAGCATTTCTAAGAAAATGACATCGTCTTCATCTAACAACATCTTTCGTAAACGAAACTCTCAAAATCGTCCAGATGTCAATAATTATAGTAAAAATCAAAACGATAGTAGTAAACTATTCTGCCGCTATTGCAAAAGTGTTGGTCACGTTATCGAAAATTGTCGCAAACGGGAATATAACAATAATCGCTTCCGTAACGCCGATCAACAACAACCATCAGGTTCAGGCTTTAAGCCTCAGCAGAAACAATTTTCACGTGTTCATTTTGTATCTAATGCATCTGAGGATGACATCGAAGACGATGAAGGCCATGATGAAGTAGATTCAAAAAACGAATAAAAGTCTCGTCTCGGTGTCGTGCGCGACCTCATACTTCCAAATCCGACGCCAAAACTTCTAAATCAAATTCTAAATCCAAATTGACTCCGCTACATGGCAGTCATGACCTCGATCTGAATCAAGAAAGTTCTCTGAAGAACACTAAATTGACTCCGCTACATGGCAGTCACGACCTTGATTCAGAGAACTCTGAATCGACTCCGCTACATGGTAGTCACAACCTAACAAGAAATTCTAAATCCGTCTCTGAATCAAAATCAAAACGCGAGCAACCATATAATGGTATGCCACAATCGCAAAACTCTGACTCCAAATCTAAACAGCCACATAATAATACGAACATTTTTGAAATCACTAATGACCCTACAAAAATGCTTCTACCTCATGTCCTGATTGACTCCTCTGTATCAGAGGTCCCATTATCCTTATTAGTCGATTCAGGATCATCTGTGAGTTTAATAAAACGATCTTGTATCCAAGGTCACCCCAAACTTACAAAAGAGATTATTCATCTCAAAGGCATTGACTCTCTAGAAGAATCTGTTCAAACTCTAGGTCATTTCCAATTAAAAATGCGTTTTCCAAAATCCAATGTCTCGCACAAATTTCATGTGATCGACAAAATCCATCTTCCTTATGACGGAATCATAGGTACAGATTTGCTAAATGCCCATGGTTGTAGAATAGACTATAACGACAACTTACTACATCTTGGAAAAACAAATTTGAAACTCTCCTTTTGTGATCCAACATATATTATACCTGCTAGAACTGAAGCAATTATTGAATGCTCTGTCCAAAATCCAGATATGAAAGAAGGCTTTGTGCTCGATCAAAGCCCTTCCAACGACTTATTAATTGCAAATTGTTTAGTTCGTGTAAAAGATAACAACAGAATAAATATATCCGTGATCAACACTTCCGAGGTACCTATAACAGTAAAATCTGCTCTGAATCTAAAACTTACCAGTGTTGATCCCTCTGAACTTAATGATGCCACTCAGGCTCTGCATCCTATAAATAATGTTAAAACAACGATTCCTAATGATATTGTGATACGCACTGAAAAAGTCTTAAATCAATTGCGTGTGTCTCACCTGAATAAAGAAGAGAGAGAAGCTCTCCATCAGGTGTGCTCCGACTTCTCCGATATTTTTCATTTGCCTGGAGAATACCTTACCTGTACCAACTCCCTGAAACACGAAATAAAAACTACTACTGACCTTCCTATTCACACAAAATCATACCGATTTCCTGAAATTCATAAAAGAGAGGTCAAAAAGCAAATCGAGCAAATGTTGAACCAACATATTATTGAACCCTCTGATTCCCCCTGGTCCTCTCCAATATGGGTGGTCCCAAAAAAGCTTGATGCTTCAAAAGTTCAAAAATGGCGAGTCGTAAGAGACTATCGAAAATTGAATGATATAACAATAGGCGATACTTACCCTATTCCCCAGATCGCTGAGATCCTAGATCAACTAGGGAATAGTAAGTACTTCTCGACCTTAGATCTAGCTTCCGGTTTTCATCAAATTCCTTTAAATGAAGCCGACAAATCGAAAACCGCCTTTAATGTCCCTGAGGGACACTTCCAGTTCACACGGATGCCCTTCGGCCTGAAAAATGCTCCTTCAACATTCCAAAGGCTAATGAATACAGCCTTATCAGGCCTCCAAGGCATTCGCTGTTACGTGTACCTTGATGACGTAGTCTGCTATGGGCATGACTTAAAATCTCAAATTGAGAATCTAGTGGCCATCTTCCAAAAACTTCGAAAATTCAATCTAAAACTACAACCCGATAAGTGTGAATTTCTCCGACGAGAAGTTGGATACCTTGGCCACACAATAACTGAAAAGGGCGTAAAACCCAATCCTGAAAAGATAAAAGCGGTTACTGAATTTCCAATTCCAACAACACCAAAGGGTATAAAGTCCTTTCTAGGACTAGTTTCCTATTATCGTCGCTTCATTCCTGATTTCTCTAAAATCGCGAAACCTCTTACGAACCTTTTAAAGAAAGATATTCCCTTTATTTGGGAAAACCAACAACAATTAGCTTTCGACAATCTGAAGCACAAATTGACCACAGCTCCTCTTCTCATTTACCCTGACTTTACTCAACCATTCGTACTTACTTGTGATGCATCAAACTACGCCATTGGTGCCGTACTGTCTCAAGGTGCCGTTGGCAAAGATAAACCTATAGCCTATGCATCACGCACCCTTAACAAAAGCGAAACCAACTACAGTACAACTGAAAAGGAGTTGTTAGCCGTCCTGTTCGGATGTAAAACATTCCGCCCCTACTTATATGGTAACAAGTTTCAAATTATTTCAGATCACCGACCTCTCAAATGGCTATTTAATCACAAAGACCCAAGTAGCAAACTTCAAAGATGGAGATTAAAGTTAGAAGAATACGATTATGAGATTATTTACCGAAAGGGTAAACTCAATGATGTAGCTGATGCCCTTTCACGATTTCCCGTGAACCCAATCTTACCTAATACAATTTCTCCAAACGCCATAGATGAGCCCCTCCTCGACCTTGGCCCTTTGGATCTTAGCCCTCATGATGACAATCCTGCTATTGATTTTAGCTCATTGAATCCTCCAACGCCTTCTACGATTACTGAAAATCTAAATAACTTACCTGAATCCGCTCCAATCGTAGATACCGATCCTGAAAATCAAAACAACTTACCTGAATCCACTCCAATCGCAGAAGGTATCCCTGAAAATCAAAATGACTTACCTCATTCCCTTGAGATTCCCGAACAACTCATCCGTAACATTCCGGAACTAGCACAGAACAGTGCTGATACTTCTTCGGGTATCATCGGCATCCCATCTCCTGCCCCTGAAACTCTTAATGACCATGATTACTCTACCTTCCTGAAAGAAATGACAAAAAACAACTATAATACCAGTTTAAAAGAACACAATGAAGCACTAACAAAGTCGACCACCAAAATACTTATTATTCCGACCTCATTAGACTTAGACGAAGCCAATCCTTATATTCCGGAAATCTTGTCCAACTTAGAAAATACTGAAGAATTTCTAAACACCGAGAGAGAGCTATTTTCCTTCAAAAAACTAAATTTGAATAACAAGGTGGTATTTCTGGCTTTTACCAAGGTGCACCATTTTGATGAAAGTTCTTATCAAGACATTTTCAAAACTTTGAAACTAATAAAAAACGAACTTGTAGTAACACAAGACCCTGTAGAAATTGCCATTTCAGACTTTAAAAGTCCATTTGAAAGACTTTCTTTCATGAAAATCTATAATATGCTGAATTACCTCTTCCATAATACTAACATGGCTGTTCATATATACCATAATAACATTATCTATCCAACTCTAAGTGAAATCAAAAATATACTACGCGAAAATCATGACATACCAATTGCCGGGCATTTAGGCTCCACTAGAATGCTAAAACGAATTCAAGAACGATTTTATTGGAAAGGTATGAGAACTGAAATCGAGAATTACGTTAAAAAGTGCGCTCTATGTCAACAAAATAAAGCACTACGGAAAACCAATAGAGCGCCAATGCAAATTACTACCACATCTACAAGTCCTTTCCAACGCGTGGCAATGGATATTGTTGGCCCATTACCAGAATCTGGTACAGCAAAGATAAAGTACATACTGACCCTTCAGGACGACTTGACGAAATACTCGGTAGCTTACCCAATCCGTAGCGTTACAGCTGAAGAAACTATGGAATGCCTAGTGCATTTTATATCACTATACTCTATTCCGAAAACCATATTAACTGATCAAGGAACTAATTTTACAGCTGACTTATTCAAGAAAACTTGCGAGTTTTTAAAGATAAAGCAGTTATGGTGTTCTCCGTATCACCCTCAAACACAAGGCGCACTTGAGCGTAGCCATTCCACTTTAAAAGAATACCTAAAGTCATTTGTTGACGCTAACCTAGAAAACTGGCCCCGATACGTTTACACTGCGATGCTTACTTATAATACTAGCGTCCATTCAACAACCAACTTTAGCCCATACGAGCTATTGTTTGGTCACAAACCATTTCTTCCTGACTCTATATTTGAGGATAATCTAGATCCAACATATCCGGAGTATTTAAAAATGCTAAACCATCGTCTCAAACTTTCCCGTGACAAAGCACTCGAAAATATAAATCACTCAAAAGAAAAATCCAAAACTCATTATGATGCCCATACTCGTCGCGTCCAATATAAAGTTGGCGATTACGTTTATTTAAAAAACCATCTCCGTCTCAGAAAAGCCTTGTCCCCAATCTGGAAAGGCCCATACAAAATTGGGAAAATTCATAATAATAATACTATCTCCCTGCTCATAAATCGACGTCACGTGAATCATCACATTGACGAAATCAAACTTGCTAACTATAATCCACCGTGAGAACCATTTTCTCCATTAAGGCTTTAAATAAAGAAATAGTATTTAAATAAAAATATTCACTTTTATATGTTTATTTCAGCGTCATCGCTGGAGCAAGCCCAAGCTTTATCGAAAAAATCCAGACTGGATCCGGATTATATTCGGAACATGTGGGTAAAATGAAAGTTATAGATGGGAATCTAAATATCATAATACCCATAGATATCTCTCATATAAAACCACATATAGATAATATAAACTTAGTTTTAGGTACTTTTAAGTTTTTATGTAGGCAAATAGACACTATGGAACAGTCTGAATGTTATAATACGGTAGAACCCTTAACAATACGACATCAGGACCTTATGAAAGAGTTCGATTCAATTTCCCATTTGATAGATAATAGAACCAAACGATCAGCCTGGATAGGAGCGGGCGGGTCTTTAATGAAAACTATATTTGGAACACTAGATGAAGATGATGCCATAAAATATGATAGGGTTATGAACTCTCTGCAAAATAACGAGAAAAAACTAGCTTCACTCGTTAAACAAAATATTTTATTGACGTCATCTACTTTATTGAGTTATAACCAAACTATTCACAAAATACAACTAAATGAAGCTAATTTGAATCTGGCTATCGACGAGCTCTCTGCATACTTGAAAAACGTAACTTTTATTTCAAATGAATTATTGATTAGAAACAAAATTAATAGTATCCTCAACCGACTTGAAACTGCCATACTTACAGTTTCTTTTCAATTAGAAGACATAACAAATGCTGTGTTACTTAGTAGTAAAAACATTGTACACCCTGCGGTGATAACGCCTATGCAATTGTATCAAGAACTCGCCGATAACCACCTACACCTATCTGCCGGTGTCAGCCTACCAGTAAGTTTAGAATTAAGTAAAATGTTTATTATATTAAGTATGTCGGAATTAATATGCTACTATTATAATAATAAAATAATGTTTGTTCTTAAGGTACCGCTTGTAAACCCAGAAGATTATTTAGTATATCGCAACTTACCTTTACCTATTCCACACAATATTGTAAAAGCAAATACATATAGCTTTATTATACCTAGCAGTCTATATATAGCAATGACCAAAGACAAAACTCGATATTGTTCACTGGATAATCTAGACAAGTGTAAAAGTGTCAACCCTGAGAGTTACATTTGCGACGTACCTAACGTGTTATCGTCTACCGAGAATCCCACCTGCGAAAGTGAACTAATTACGCGAGTGATCACGTCCTTACCAGTGCAGTGTGAAACCAGATCAATATTCGGACACGTTAATATTTGGAATGCTATGCGTCAAAAAAAGTGGATATATATCCAATCGGAACCTACAAAATTAACAATAGAATGCGAGGACTCTAACTATGATTTTAACATCCTAGGTACCGGGATACTGACCTTACCTAATTATTGTTTAGCTTACTCTAAAAGTAATAGATTAGTCCCTAAGTTTGATTATGCTAACTTTAGCTCCGCGATCATAAACATGGATTTTAGCCTTATAAATGAATCGTGTTGAAACTATAATATGATAAGCAAACTGACGACTAATGTGTCTCCTGTTAAGTTAGAAAACATTAATTTGGAAAATTTAAGTTTGAATAAAAAACTAATAAATAATCTATTAGAAAGCTCGGATGAAATCTCAAACGAGGAATCGTTTTTAAACAAATATGGGACACATTACGCGATAAATACTTTAACTTTTATATTGATTTTAGTTGTTCTATTTTTAGCATTTAAGGTGTATAAATATGTCAAGTCCGGCAGCAGACTCGAGATACAAACCATCAAACAAAAATCTCGTACTCCTTCGGTGTCTCTATCTGAACATAGCGCCTCTAATACTTTGCCTCGTCTTAGAGAAGTAGCATAAGTATATAAGCTACATGAATAAAAATAAATATATAAGCAAAATCATAATCCAATATAAATCTATTAATTCATACGTCCTAACATAAACTTCAGTTATCTTTTCAACCCCGAAGTTTAGTCTTCCGCGGGGGTTGTTATACCCTTAGCTTGTTAGTGATAATGCATACACTCACCTAAACCGACTCAGTCAGCGGTTTAGGTTTGCAAGTAGTTATTTCAATAGTAAAAGCAGTCAGTCTCTCTTCACCCTCCACCGCGTAAAGTCTGCCCAAGGACAGTTTTCATAATTTCCATTTATTAATATTCCAAATTAAATAAAGTTAATTTTAGTTAAACCAAATCCTTTTTTTTAAAACGCGGATCTCCAAAAGCCGCGTAACAGTTCGTTAGTTATGTGTATTTTCTCTAAAACGCTGAATATTTCATAAGCTAATTTATTTAGTTTGCGAAGGATTATAATAATAAGCCGTCGCATTAATCAAGCTTCGCAGTATTTTAATTAAGTAAACACATTTTTATCTCGTACAATTTAACAAATTGGTGTTACTTAAAAACGGTTACATAATATTTAAAACTTTTTTCTGTTTTTTTATTAAATAACAAATACAAAAATCAAATAACAATACAATGCATACTAAATTTCATGAAAATCGTTGAAGCCGTTTCCTAGATTCAGATTATATAAACATAAACGCTTTCACACTCACAGCCCCACACTAAGTTCGATAACTTGTGTCGTGGGTGAAGGAAACATTCACATCACACATACACAATCACAACCAAAAACACAAATTTTCCTTGGGGAGAAAACTTGTGTTCCCGCCGGGTATCGAACCCGATACCCCTGCTCAGAAGGCGAATATGCTCCCAACCAAGCTAATGGGCAGTACAAATATATATACATATATACAAAAAATTACTTGTTTAAAGGTATTAGATAAATATGTAAATATACTTTTTCATACTATAAGCACTTGGCCATAAGCCAATAATGAAGTTTATTATTGAATTTCTTTTCTTTTAAAATATTTAAATGTTGCGGTAACTAAATGAAAAATGATAGAAGAAACCCAAAGATCATTTTCAGATACCTATTCAATGATATACCACTTAATAAGAAAAAAACAAAATTTAATAAAATCCCACAGTTGGTCGACTTTCATTTTTTTTATGTAAACTTGGATATGGCGTCCGGTTGTCGACATTTTGAATTTTGACTACTGAGTGTAGTCATCAGTCTCTTTAATGACAATCACAAGCTAAAGACAAATTGACTGACGTAAAAGTCAATAAAATCGGCACATGCGTTTGATCTCTAGAACGCCACCAAGGAACAAATATACATACATCCTTCAATTAAATTATTGATGAACTCCTTATTAGAATAAAAAAGCTCTACACATCCAAAGGTACTTTTAAAATTATTATTCGCTATCACGTAATAAAAATGTTAACATTATTATGTAATTAAGGTTTCAAATTAGTTTTATATAGCTAAAACAGCTTCGTAAGCGAGGGCGGGAGGATGCTATTAGAGAAAATTACATTCCACCCACATACTGTATTTTCCAATGAGAGCACAAAATTATTAGTATCCACGTGTATCGTGTGAAATGACTCACGGGATCTATTAGTGGGTTATTTGATATTAAGTTAGTAAGTAAGATCTCGGAATAATCTTATCACTAATGGGATCCCGCTTTGAGCAAAACTTGTCTTCCACACATTTGTATAATAACTTAATTTTATTAATACTAACTTACTTAGTAAATACTACCCAGATAGTGACCTTTTTTTGATGGGGGAAATTTTTGATACCCTGTTACTTTTGGAGAGCAACCGAGTTGTGAGCTTCTCACTCAGTAATCACAGTAGATATTAAAAGGCCAGGATCCCCCTGGGCGCCACTGGTGCCCTTTTATTTGCTTCGCTGATGATTCTTCCCGGAGACACTGACATTTGTGCCTCCGTTCTATCACAATCGCGAGAATGCTGTTAAAGGTTTTGGCCTTCTTCAACATCCCCGTGGCGCCACATCAGTAAGAGACCAGTCCCCACTGACTTCCGCGGGCACGTTTGAGTGGTGGTTCGAGCCTCAACTCTAATCCCTCACGTTCCTCAAAGGTATAATTTAGTCTTCATCTTATGACATGCAAGAGATACCGCCTCGATATTCTGATGCCTGGCTAATGGGCTAGCACAGGGGTCGGCAACCTGCGGCTCGCGAGCCACATGCGGCTCTTTGGAAGTGAGAGCTGCAGCTTTTTCTTTCAAAAAAATCTTAAAAAAAAACGTTCTGAATCGATTAACGAGGATGAGGCACCATTACTATCGAGCCATTAACAAGCCTCCAAAGGTAGCAAAAAAGTACATTTATACAATTGAAACAAGTAAATTATGGGATGATTAAGTAGGTATGACACGTGCATAGCATTTTCTATACGATTTTCATAGTACAGTAGGTATTATTGTTGGCAAGAACAAATTTTATGGCTCTATAAAACTTTGAAATTTTGTAAATTGTAATTTTTGACTCTTCCAACTCAAAAGGTTGCCGACCCCTGGGCTAGCACATATGACCTACTAACTATTTGAACATTAAAACATCAAAACAATCTCATTCGCGGTTTCAAGTTACCAAATCATATTAAATGTTGTATTCACGCGCTTAATGAAGAATTAAAAATTATATCTGTGCACACTCGTAATCAGAATATTATGATTGCTTTTAATTATTCATTGCAGCTAAACTCAATTTATTAAGCAAATAAGTATAAAAACAGGGTGCGTAATTATTTTCTACTTATTGCCAATAATTAAACGTTGGTTGTATCAAAGGGTTAATTAACTTATTTATGAAATGGTGGCATTAATTATAAAATTAGTTATTTTGCACAAAAATATTTTTAAAAACAAACGATATTACACTTATAGCCTCACACTGACTTCGAAGATGTGTATCATGTGGGTGGGTGCCGAAAACATTAACATCTCTTATGCTCGATAGACAAGGATTTCCACCGGGAATCGAACCCAATACGCGCTACTTTGTATTCTTTACATATAGGCAAACATTTTTCACTCACTTTGAAACAGCTCCTCTACTTTAGCAATTTAGGTCAAAATTCAATTATTGATTAGTCTTAAGGATAGATCGTAATTCCAATGGTGTTCCAAACGAATGTTATGGCAATAGGCTTCCTAATACCATAATAGAGGCAACTTCTTTCAATTGCTTTAAAAATAAATTGAAACGATCGCTTATCGAGCTAACATTCTATAGCACAGATGACTTTATGAAAATTAGATAATTTTATACGTTGACATAAAATATATTGACATGTTGTTTATGGAAATTATTTTTATTTTTTAAATTTTTGTTTCGTAATTTTTCGTTTTGACTTTTTTCATTTTATAATTGTATTTTTAATTAAGAATCTCATTTTAGACCTTATAATATGACGTGTAAACAAATGTTTATGAATAAATGAGTATTTGAGTATTGTATTAGTAGTGTAGGGAACACAGACTCAGGTAAGGAATTCCATTCTTTCGCATAATAAATGTGGATGCAAAACGCTTCGTCCGCATTTGTGTAATATTTACCATATACCACCATAAAAACAATAATGTGCATTCTAAGAGAGTAAAATATATTGTAAGTGGATCTTATCAACATTCCCTTACGCATTATACTTATACCCCCAGCACAGATAATTAGATTCAGGCAGGCAGAATAACACTTAATGCATTATACCTAGAATAGCGCTGAGATCTTTCCTACAAATGTTTTTGTAGTAGCGTCGGACCTCAAACATAACCATTTATTTTATGCTGGATAGGCAAACTATCTTTCCAGATGGAAAGTGACGTTGCGGCCGAAGATGGAACATGCTTGCCTAGAAGGTACCTATTCACACTAGACTTAAAGACAACCAGATTGTACCGAGCAGGGAACAAAGACGCAGCCAATGAGCTCCACTCCACTGTATGAATGATAAACGTAAAAGCAAAACGCTTCGAGCGAACTGGAGGTTTGTCAACATTATGTGTCATTAGTTTTTTCAACCGACTTCAAAATAGGAGGTTCTCAATTCGACTGTATGTTTTTCTGAAGTGAAAACTTCTATAGCGGCGTTGTGCAATTTTTTGGGATGGGTAAAAAATGTTAAACTCGCGTCCGGACACGTGACTTGATCGAAAATTCGTAAGACGGAAAATTCGTAAGACGAGAGGATGAGAGGAGGAGAGGAAGTAATATCCCTTTCTTTCTACCGCGCGGCGTGATTTCACTTCTGGACACTCCCGGAGTGCAGCTTGTTTTTGTTTGGTAGATTATACTTTACAGGTGGTCCCATATAATTTTTTCAAAATTTTTGTCAAAACCAAAATAATCGGTGAAGTCGGCTCTTTAAGCTTTGCTTTATGTTAATATTTTTCTCTTTTATGTTCCAGATAATCCTGCTGGTTAAAGCGCTGGATGCTTATAATATAACCTACTTCACTGTGACGGCGCAGATAGTGTCCCACGTGCTAGCATATATGAACAGCTGCGTCAACCCAGTGCTGTATGCGTTCCTTTCGGAGAACTTCAGAGTCGCCTTTAGAAAGGTATGTTAGTTTTAATAAAAAAAAACACTATTTATCGCAATCTGCACCAAGAAAAGAGATTTTAATAACATATATGATTATAATCTTTCCGATGTCTTTGTATTGTTTGTATTTGTATTGTTAGTCAATTTATAGCTTTTTCTAGCGATGATAACTAACCCTTTACATAACTCTGAGGATAGCGCTGTGGGCTACATTACTACTAATTCCAAAATATGTAATCTTTGTTTTTTTTTATTATTTATAGTGTAGCTGATTGTTGTCCTATAATAAATAGAAATAAAAAATAATAATAAAGAAATTCAAAACCTACTGATCAGATCTTGATCAAATTTAAATGGGACCAATTAGAAAGCTACATATTTCAAACAAAAAAAAATATTTGAAATCGGCTCACTTGGAGAGAAGATATGAGGCAACACACATAAAAAAAAAAAATACGGTCGACTTGAGTACCTCCTCCTTTTTTGGGAAGTCGGTAAAAAAGAGGAAATTTCGCTGTTAGCCGCGAGGACGCCGCGTGGCTGCGCTTTGAGAACAAATTCATCCCAAAACCGCCCATAAGCACTTATCTAAACGGAGTACTTCAGACTAACATTTCATACAGACAAAGATCTAAATAAAAGAGCAACGACCTGAATCGTCTTGATAAAAGCAAAGTGACAATTATCTTCGTCTCGGCAAAAAGGACTTACTCATCGAAAGCATTAAAATGTCAATAATTTTTAACCAAATGTCGATGAGATAAATTCTAATTCAAGTTAACATAAATCAGACGTTCCTTAACTTTGTTCCAAGAACTTTTCGACTGATTTCGTTTACAAAGTTAATAAATTATCGAATTGACGCCCGCTCTCGGGATTGATCGAGTCGGCTAACTTTGTTTTCGATACATCGTATAGTTTTGGAATGGCCTTCGATTTTTTTTTCTAGGACACGTACGCGTATCTATCATATGAATCATAACAATATAATTTTTTTAGCTAGCTTCCTTCATAACGAATTGAACGCTTGCTTAAATATAATATAACTTGCTAAAATTAATGTTAAATGCCTTAACAATCAAAGGCAAACTTCCTATAGAATTCAAAGAAACTATAATTAGCTAATATCACACAACTTTAAAATAAATGTTAAATTTTTAGAATAAATAGCTTTTTTTTATATTTCTACTTATTTCGTAACAGACATGCCTGAACGTTAGATGCCTAATTATCTTTTGTAATTACTCAAGTCTTACAACTGTGCAACACATGTGTTACAAAATACGGTTTCAAAATCACGCCACTGCTGGCTAGGACTGGTTTTATAGATTACGATATTCTTAAATAATACTTATTACTTGACACTGTCTAAATGCACATAATTTGCGAAGCCAAATCTAAAAAAAATTAAACGTAGAATTTGGCAACCCAGCAGAATAATATTATCATGATCTGATATAAAAATTGACGCTTGTTTATTCTATGTCACGATAACAAATAAACCCTTCTAAACGCTGTTTTTTAAAGAACATTCCGGCTTTGATGTTTGTTATAATGAGGGGTGTTGAAAACCTGTCAGTTATGGACTAACTGTTTATTTATTAGATTTGAGAGGTTTAATTTTACATCTCGGGCTTTTGAATGTTACACATTTTGGGGGATTTTCTTGGCACGTCATAGAACTTTGTTTTTTCACGTGAAAGTCAGGACTTCTTGAGTTTGTGGTCGCGCGCAAGCGGACCACAACTGACTTGAATACGCACTGATTGTCACCCTCGCACGTCTGAGGGACGCAATCTTTGTGTGACTTTCCTCGAGACGACTGATCCCGAATGCATCTCATTCGGATGCATATTTCATCATCATTCTCTATAGGCAAGCATTTGAACACTATCTTACCTGATGAAGAGTGATAATGTGATCAAAGATGGAGCAAGCTTGCCTAGAAGATACCTGTTCATTCGAGATTTAAAGACTCCAAAATTGTACTTATCGGGAAACAGACTCAGGCAAAGATACACATTCCTTAGCAGTACGTATATTATATGTGGAAGCAAAATGCTTCGTGCGCATCCTTGGAATATCAACCATAAATAGATGTCGCATGGCTGATTGTCTGGTTATCCGATGGTAAAAAGGAGATGTGGGAATTAGATGATGCGTGGCACACTCTCCGCAATGTATCCTATAAAAGACCGACAGACTTGCGACCCTGCGACAATGTTCTAGGCTTTTAAGCTTCGCATCAGTCAAGTCTTTGCATATTAACATAAACATAAACGCTTTCACACTCACAGCCGCACAATAAATTCGATGAGCTATGTCGTAGGATCCGGAAACATTTACATCACACACACAATCACAATTAGAACCAGAAACACAAATTTTCCTTGGGGAGAAAACTTGTGATCCCGTCGGGAATCGAACCCGATTGGATGCTTAACTAAGCCAACGGGCAGTTTACTATTAATCTCTTAGCATGCCAATATAATGCATTAGCGTTGTTTCTTTCTCACTAGACCTTTTACCAAGATGAGAAGAAGAATAACGTTAATGTGTCATCTATATTCTACGCACCTGTACTTGAATCCCTCTCGGCCCGCCAGTGACTTACGCAAGTTATGTGCGGACTTGCACTTACTCTAATAACGGTGAAGAAAAACATCGGGAAGAATTCGGCTTGTCCATAAATCACTAAATTTGAGGACATGTACGACATCTACAAACCCGCAGTGGGCTAGTGTGGTGGATTTATCTTCTAATATATTTATATATAATTATCTTGTTGTCACGGTGTTTGTGGTCACACTCCTCCGAAACGGCTTGACCGATTTTAATATTTTTTTTTGTATATTTTAAAGGTATGAGAATAGGTCGCTAAGTATTTTTCACCCTACTACCCCCATATTTTTATAAAATTGTAAAACAATTTTAAATTTTCATTTGGTTTCCCTATTTTTAATTTTTATACCGATATTCATTTAATTTTTTTTATGCATTTTTTGAAAAAGTATTGGAAAAATGTTTTGTTAGATATTTTTCATCTATGAAAATCTTATACATATATTCATTTGTTTAACCTGATTTGTATTTCTATTGTATTCATGTAGTTTTTCTGATTCTCATTTGTTTTTCTCGATTTATTAAGTTGATCTTTAACTAAAAAACTGGTACCTGCTAGTAAAAATATGATTAACGTTTGTACCATCAATATTACAACTGGTATTTCTAACATTTTACTAGTTTTTTTATTATCAGTATATACAAACGTTTGATAACTATCTCACCTGATGGTAAACGACGATGTGGTCGACCATTGGGCACGATTAATTCGCTTATTGAACTTTCCGTAAATGAGAATAATGGGACATCGCATTGTAAGCCAAAACTGGGTGCAAAATAAAATGTTTGATAAATAAAAGATAAAGATGAGAAAAAAGATTTAAATAAAGATTTCTGTTTGATGACGATGCATGCCAATGTGTATGTTTAATTTATGCTTAGAAAATGTTTAATGCTGGTAACGAATGAGCGTCGCTCGTTGTTTAATGAGTTTCTAATGTAAAATGGGCAGGAAGGAAAATGTAGGTAACGCAACAACGAAATTCTTGCTCCAGAAAATGACTTGCATACTAAATGGGCTTGACAATCCTCATTCTGTGTGGCCAGAATTGCTAATCAAATCTCATTAAAATATTAAGCTTTTTGCTTAATAGAAAGGTCACAAGATGTAATTAACCACCGAAGGTTAAAGTATAATTGATTTTGACGACCCAGTTGGCGCAGTGGACAGGTCTCCGCCCTCTACGCCCCCGTAGGTCCTGGGTTCAATTCCCGGCAGGAGCACAAATTCCTTCCCAAAGGATATTTGTGCTTCTGGTTCTGGGTGTAATGTGTGTGTGATGTATATGTTTCCGGCACCGACGATACAAGTCTTTGAACTTAGTGTGGGGCTGTGAGTGTGAATGCGTTTGTTTGTTTAATTTAAATACAAGATTATTTGTATTTCACCAGAAAACTCGGGTAATTTGAGTTTTATTTATTGTTATGTTGATAACTCATATGCTGTTGTGGCTGTACGGTTGTGGAATCAGTTACCAGAACCTTTAAGGAAGGCTCAAAGTAAATTGATCTTTAAAAGACTTATTCATCGATATTACATAAAGAATATTTATCCTGAACAAGTTCAAGAATAGCAATTTCTATTTATTTGTATCTTATATAGGTATTCTGATTATATGTTGGTTATACATACATATGTAAGTAGTATATTGTATTTGTTTAAATATATATATTTTTTATTAATTATTCATTTTTCAAATTATTTGATCTAGTTTATTTATTCTAAAATCTCATTTTTTTATCTATTTTATGTACGCGTATCTTTTAGCTGCACGCCCAAACACTTTTCTTACACGCCCAGGAAAGCTGGTAGATAATGCTTCATAGCATTAAGCTATTCCTTGTACACTGTTTTGTGCTAAACTATTAAATAAAAAATAAATAAGTTATTATGACAGATTAGCCATATTGATGTCAAGGATAAATTTCGTACTTCTTGTAGATGACGTGATCGCGTCGTCGTCGGAAACCCGCTAATTAATCGGAGGAAGCGGTTTCGAATCCTATGGGCTATAATCCTTGGGCTTGGGTAGAAAACTTGTGATCCCGCAGAGAATCGAACCCGATACCCCTGCTTAGAAAGCGAACGCCCAATCAACTAAGCCAACGGGCAGTTCAAGATGTTAGATTTAATTAGTAAATCACATGTAGGAAAGATTCAATGACCGAAAATTCGGCACACGTAAATGTTCCCCAAGGGTAGAAGATAGAAACATTAACCGAACTTCAAATTGCGTTGTCGGCAGAGATGTTCGGATTACACAACAAGTTAAGGACTCCCTAGTTGTTGTATCTTGGCCGAGTCATCAGTCTTTGGGTTCGCAAAATCACTTATTTGTTTGTTGTATTTAACTGTTAACTTTATCAGTAATGAGGTAAATAAAGCCTTTTCCGAATTTAAGGATCGATACTTTTAGACCGTACAGCGAAGGAATGGAACTCGTGACTTGCGTCTTTGATCCCCGAACGATATGTTTTTTATACGTTTGTGGAGCAATAGGCGAAGTGAAAGATATTCCACAAATCCGAACAAAGCGTTTTGCTTCTACATTTATTATGCGAACCACAAAGGAATGGAACACCTTACCTGAGTCGGTGTTTCCTGATGAGTACAATATGGGAGTCTTCAAGTCGCGAGTGAATAGGTATCTTCTAGGCAAGTTTGCTCCATCGTCGACCACATCATCGCTTACCATCAGGTGAGATAGTGGTCAAACGCTTGTCTATATTGAATAAAAAAAAAAAGTGGGTCATGGGTTCTATTAACGGCAAGATCACAATTTTCCTACCTAAGAAACATTTGTGCTTTTGGTTCTGGGTGTGATGTAATGTTGTTTCTGGTCCGGATCAAAGTCTTTGAACTTAGGCTGTGAGTATGTAAATTCAGATTTTGGAAATTAGATACTGTGGGTTGAAAATGTAAAAAAAACATATTTCAGACATTTCGAAAAACACGTGAGGACTTCAGCTCACAGAGACACCAAAAGAGAGACTGATTACATAAACGTTCGCCTTTTTAGTAACGGGTATCGGGTTCGATCCTTAGTAGATCCAATTTTTTCTCCCCAAGGGAGTTTGTGTTTCTGGTAACGGGTGTGATTGTGTGTGTGATGTTGTTGTTTCCGGCGCCCACGATACTGTTTATCGAATAAAGTGTCGGGCTGTGAGTATAAAAAATATGAACTAATAGCAATTCTTCTTTAATTCATACATTCATTCATTTCAAGTATAGTAGTTCCATATAGTACCTACTACTATAGTAGAGCAACAATGCTATAGACATACATATACACCCCTCTCTTTCGTCGGAGGTTAAAACACAAGACATTAACACCAAAATATCCAAGTCATATATTAATATTCAAAGTTCTTTGAATCAAAGTATAAAAGTTTGAAATTTCGATATGAATAGATATTGTTTAAATGGAAGTTGGAGCTACGCCAAGTTTTAGAAGTTTCTTGCAAATAATATTGAAGAGATATTCTGTTTGTTTCTACAAGTGTTGTTTTATATGTTACTTACCATTCGCATCGTTGCGTATTAATAATTATTGTTTATGGGGTCTTAATTTAATTTGAATAACAATTTTAGGAAAGTTAGAGGTGGTCTGTTTGTTTATATTATTTGACGTTTGTTTTGAAGTGGTATAAAATATGGATTCGTTGCGAATAGTTTACAGTAGCAATAACACATATATTATTAAACAAATTTGTCCGTTTGTAAATTGCAGTGCAATAATAATTTAAATTTTAGAACATTCTGATTTATTTCAGAGCATTCTGACGGTATTGCATCCAACAATAGATGCCCAGTCACTCGCATAAACATGGCAGTATGAAAACAAGGCTTGAAGCAAAAAATAGCCTTGTTTCATTCTCAGTCGCTCTGTGACCGCGTCGATGTCACGTTGCCGTGTGCCGTGAAAGATTGTTCTTTAAGTCGTAGAAGATAAGGTTTATTTAATTCTGATCTCAAGTTTGAAGTGCTTCAAGCACTTGAGATCAGAATTGTAGACTCAAATTGACATAAGTGTGATATTATGAATGACCGAATTTGTACATTATCGCCTACAAGATAAGGAACATTATTCTATTCAAGGAATCACTTATAAATTATTTTTTTTTTAATTGTAGTTTGCTCAAAATATTGTCCTGTTTATTTTTTTTTAATTTTTGCTTGTTTGTCATTCATTTTATACATATGTAAATTTATATACTTGTGTATATGTATGTGTATATTTTATAATATTTAGACTTATTTTATTTATTATATATTTATAATAATGTAATATGATATTATACATATATATATTTTTTTTTATTTTTACTGTTTTAGATCCGCCACCTCTGGGTTGTGACTGAAAATCACTTTTTTTTTACTTATGCCTAATTACCTTTATAAGCTGTTTTTTATTGTCTATTTTATGTTTTTGTTTATCTTATCCTTAGTGTCAAATAAATGTATTTCATTTCATTTCATTTCTATTAAATATAAATATTTGAACACGTTTCATATCGGGTGTTTTATGTTCATAGACAAAAATCATACTAAAGTAAAATACTTTTGCGAATATCATATACCTAAGCTATTAGAGTGCAATATAGTTAAAATTAAAAAAAAATATATATGCTTTTAGAATATATATCAACAAATATAGGTATGTTGCGATGCTGCTTTAAATTTTGATTTATATATTATTACTTTTACTTTTGGCTAGACAAATTCGGTCTGTTTACGCACATTTTACATGTCAATGATTGTTCAACTTTCCTTACGGCAGCCGTATGCGGACGGCACCTACTCTGACGTCACAGAAAGAACGTCAAAACTGTTTGATATTTATGATTGCAATTTTATTACTTTTTTTTTATGTTTATGTAATATTTTGATGCAATAGTTTTACCGGTAATATATTAACGTAAACTATCGAATTCAAATAAAAATAATGTAAGCAGTTGCTTAAAAGCTTTATCTTCAGAATAATTATTTATTCTAAAATCTTATTATTTTATTTATTTTATTTACGCGTATCTTTTAGCTGCACGCCCAAACACTTTTCTTACACGCCCAAGAATGCTGGTAGATAATGCTTCATAGCATTAAGCTATTCCTTGTACACTGTTTTGTGCTAAACTATTAAATAAATAAATAACCCTTGATCAGATTCAATGAATAAAATACGCATTATTAAAGATAACTCAAAAACCACCGGTCAAATCTCGATCAAACTTAAATGGGTCGAATTAGTAAGCACCAATCAAATAAAAAAAAAATCAGGCACCCAGAAAGAAGTTACGAGGTAACACATATAAAAAAAACATTGAAAAATTGAGACCCTCTCGTTTTTTGTGAAGACTAAAAAATATACATATTTTTTCGTGTTGTAAAACTGATTCGACGAAGAAATAAATATGTTAAAATACACGTCACAGTTAACAATATAGGATATGTTATTTCGCTTCGGATATTAATACAAAATAAATCATTTCTGAATTGAAACATTGCCTAATATGTTTTTACCAAGCCGTTCTGTGCCCCAGGCAAATTAAATGAACGACCTGAAGAGTCCATACTAAAGAAAACTATTATGTTTATATACTACCCTTGTCCGCAGCTGAAATAGGAAGGTTATTATGCTTAGTAATGACAAGTGATTTCAATTATGTCTTATTGTTGTACCTCTTCTTGAAAATACATATAAGAATCGTTTATGTTTCAATGTTATATACGTAAAGAATGTCGACTACTTGAATTAAACTGATAGAAATAATACTAATAACAATGTCAGATAAGATAACAAAAAGGGAATAAAAGAAATAGCACTCAAAAATTTTGTAAACCGTTTTCCGAAGGAAAAGTGCCCAGAATGCTGGCTACGTTTCCACGTTGAAGGGCGATGCAATTTTATTGTTCTAAATAAGAGCCAGCATTCTGGTCACTTGTCGCATCGACTAATTGTTTGGATAAATATTTGAAAATTTCGTGTGCACCCTGTCCCCACGGATCTACCCCGAAAAAATAAAAAGAATAAGTAGAAAGTAAAAATTGTTTGACATCATTCAATTGTTTTCAGTTGGGTACTTTGGGTAATTGGATACCTAAGAGAATTAGAGATACTTTAACTGTGGGTAAAATAATGTAAAAATGTTTTTTGCTATATATTTTCGTAACGGTTTTAACCAATTTGTTATAGATAATGATATGATTTTTTTATAAAAATCATATCATTATCTATCTTATGGTACGAAATATATATCGTGACAATTTTTTTGTGAAAAATTTGTGACCTAGAAGATAATGATTAATTTTAAACTATATTGTCTTATCTTAACTGTGTGTAATACTATATGTGACGCCCGTAAAGAAATAACTTAGCCGAGTGCATTAATAATTCGTTTTTAAAGTTGTTCGTTTGTGCTTAAATTATGTAATATGAATGACGAGAATGACATAACTTCGATGTAGTTCGTATTAAAATGAAAGTTTCCACCAAAAAAAAAAACTAGACAAACAAACAAATTCCTTTCACTTCTACAAAAGAAAGCAGTTCGTGCAATCTTTGATAATAATATAGTTTCGCGCGATTCTCTTTGAGAAGCTGGCATACTTATCAAGACTTTACTTTACATTCGCAAATATAAATATAAATTAAGATGCAACGCACACAATCTTAATACTAGACATAGGTAAGCTTACCCTGATTGACGCCTCATGTCATTTCAATCTTCCACCGCTGGATGACTGGCGGAGAATGCTTTTAGCATTAAGTCACACTTTTTACTGTGCAATAAAGTATTAAATTAAATAAATAATAAACTAGCGGTGTATGCATTCAGATTAAGCAAAACGAATAAATCTTTTATACAAACTGGAATTCGATCTTACAATAAGATTCCTCTAATTGTAACTGAATTACCACTCAAAAAGTTTAAATCATTATTATAAAACGGGCGTTAATTAATTTAAATTACAAACCTAATGGCAAGGATACATGGAGAGAAACTGTACAAACGCTTTCTGGTGACAGTATTATCTTGATACACCTAGGTTACTATAGTAAATTTGTCATTAATGTAGCTTGTTAATAAAAAAAAATGCCCACCAAGTTTCTTGTCAGGTTCTATGACAGTCACTGATTTCATGAGTGCTTCTTTAAAAATGTCAATTATATCAATGTTGCATTTGGTTGGTCTTATTAAAAGCCTTTTACCGTAAAAAAAATTGCTCGTCGTATTTATTTTCTTTACTAACGCAAATCAATTAGAATTATTATTGTTAAGTTAGACTCAATGAATATGAACATTCAATGAACGTTTTTGGTTCACTGGCTGTGTCGTTAAAAGTAACTCTGATTGAAATTCAAATGGGACTATTTGGTTATTTTTCATTGTGAAATTTAAAATACGTTCCATTTTATTTCAATCATCTGCTGCAGTTCTCATTAGGCACTGAGTTAAATGTACTTTCTATTGCAACCTGAAAATTGAAGTTTACATTAATCAAAAATTGCGCTTAGAAAAAATCTCATCTATATGCTACGTGTAGGTAAAATAATCAGATGTTAGGATTTATATCCTAACATCTGGTTCTTTTAACTATACATAGCCATACGTATACTGCCGTCATAATAAAATAATAAAACGCAAGCAAAGCTTAAAGAATCCGACTTCACCGCTTTATCTTCGGAACCTTGATCAGATTTAACGTATTAAACACTCATTATTGACAATAACTCAAAAACTAGTGATCAGATCTTGACCAAATTTAAATGGGACCACATGGAAAGCAACCAGCTTTCAAATAAATAATCATCAAAATCGGCGCACAAAGAAAGAAGTTAAAAGGTAACTTTTGAGTCGGTTAAAAAGGAGAACATCGTCAATGTAGTCCACAGAATACGCATTATTAAGGATAACTCAAAAACTACTAGTCAGATCTTGATCTAATTTAAATGGGACCAATTGGAAAGCAAAATCTACCAAACAAAAAAAATCTAAATCGGTTCACGTGGAACGAAGTTATGAGGTAACACACGTATAGTTTTCGTCTTTTTTCCTTATGACGGCAGCATAGCTACGGAGATACCTGTAGGTACAATTTCGTTATATAAACAAATATTTTCAGACGTGTAGAAATTATTGGGCATTGAAATAAATGCGACATCGTAAATTTCATCGTCACTGATCATCTATTTTTATTCTTACCGCCTATTTTTTAAACTTAAGAAAAAATAAGCAAAACAAATTAGTATTTTTGTATAGGAATTCGGATTACTTTCAATAGATGGCGTGGTCTTGAATAAAAAAACGTGTAGAGATTGTCTAAGCTGAAATGACGCGCCCCACCTTCGCATTTACGCACAAAAGCGTAGTCGGATATATCACCCGACTAGTCGACCGTCTTGTACACGTTCAGATCCATTGTTCACTGAACAAACGACGCTCCCATACAGATGAAGTGTCGTCATTAATATTTGCACTCACAGATCTAAATAAACTAATTAAGTAGTGGGGCGCGACATTTCAGCTTGGACGAGCTCTACCTAGGTTTCATTTATTTCGATTAACCATAATTGTATTAAGGTGAAGTAATAGGCAATCATAAACGTGAACCTCTTTTACGCATTTTCAAACACTTTTTTCTTTACGTGAGATTTCCCATGCCGGGTACATCTACTTTCAAATAATATTATTATATAGATTAAAACGAAACTTTGTGCAAGCCAATCATGACTTGATAGACAGGAAGTTCTTTCCCGCTTTAGGCCTTTTTGGGTACGGATGTCGGAAATGAAGGCACACCAATATACGTAGGCGTTGATACGCACTGGATAATGACTTCACATGTATAGGAAAGGTATGATAGAGTCATTTTTTTTCATATCATTAATATATTCATCATCATTAATATCATTCTGGAATGGTTTTAATAAAACTTTCATATACCTACATTTCTGACAATACCTACTTTTTTGACTTTGGGATCTATGAAAATGAATATTTTTGGATTCGATTGGTTAGCATTTGATCTAACTTGTTGGTAAGTGAAGACGACGTCATAATAAAGTTAAAATTATGTTTCTGCAGTCAGCCAGTCATTCTAGGCCAGGATTATTTACCATCCCTGACTACAACATCATTTACAATCAGGTGGCGACTCAGTTGGCGTTATGGGCAGATCCCTGCCATCTGCGCCGTGGGTCCTGTGTTCAATTCCGGGCATTTGCAAAATTTTCATTGCTAAAGATTGTGGAGTCAAAATTAAAACAAGTCAATGTACTAAACATTCTAAAAAACTGACTGCGAAAAGTTCGTACCTAATTATTATGTATTATGTAATCCCCTTTTAATTATCTTTATTTTGATACCCTACTCGATAGATCTGGTTATTTCCCTCAATTAAAATATTACAATTTTGCTCTAAAAATCCGCCATTTTGTTTTTTCAAACATCTATCTAAGGACACTTGGGTTTTTAAAACAAATTAACGATACCTACTTTAACTTTACTGTAGAAAACCATCGATGCGTATGGAAGATACGAGGTAATAAACAAATTTACAAATATACATACATGTGAATACACAGTAACCGATACGCGCGAAAAACATAACCCTTCCTTGGCAGTCGAGTAAAAAATCACATTAAAGGAATAACCAATGATCGAAGTCTAAGCACTACTTAGTAGCTCCGACGACTCGTTAGTTGTGTTCTTATATTTACGTTAAAATTCTCACTATACTTTCCTTTGAAGAAATTATTAATTTTAAATCCACGTTAACGGTATTTCTAGCGCTTTGTCTAGTTTTTATAACACTTTGCTGCATAGTTCTGCTATAATTTATATGCTTCAAGGAAGCTTAGAAAATGTACCTAGCGCCGGTGAAAAATGCGCAGGCATATCTGTATAATGAAATTCCTGACTATGTTTTATAGCAGTGGACCGCTTTAAATGGATGAATTGTGCTCATACTACAATAGATTTTTCTTATACTTTTACTAAAAATTCATAGAATATACAGAGTAATTAATAAAATAGCAGAAACTTCTTGGGACATCATTCTAAACATTGAGGCTAACATCTTTCTTGGTACGGCTATTGCTAATTCTGTTTTATGATTTTCTTAATCAATTTAAAATATATATTATTTACTTCTCTGTTGTTGCCGTACATTACGAGGAATAACGCGGCGATGCCGTGATTTGCGGGAATGTGTAGTTTAAAAAACTACCTAATACTATAAGAATCTTTGTCCTGTCCATATATAACACTGTCCTGACATACTGGCCTCGATTCTGATGTCACACACTAAATTAAATTTAAACTATTCCTGTCTTTTACAAAATAGGAACACAAGACAGAGATAGCATACTGCTGTGCTGTCAAGTTAGTCAGAATTTAGATGTCTATGCAAGCTTAGTCGAGTATGTTATTGGTGTTGACTAAAAACACGCGCCTTTCTGCTGTTTATATTTTAAATGATAAACTAGCTTGACAGCTCTAAAATGTATGCTATCTCTGTCTTGTGTTTCTATTTTGTAAGAGACAGGGATAGATTAAATTTAATTTAGTGAGTGTACATCAGAATCAAGGCCACTGATTCACTGACTGACTGAATTAGAGACAACGCAAATAAACATCTGGTCATAAAGACTTGAAATTTGGAGGACACATAATGCATTAGTACGTAGAGGTGTAATAAGAAAGGATTTTTAAATTTTCCTAAGAGGGTTAAAAGGGGTGAAAACTTTTGTATGAAAGCTCCTTGTTTTTGAACTTATAGCGATGCCATGAACATTTGTATTTGAGTAGTTCATTTTATGGTAAAAATTAAGCTATCAATATTTTTTGCCAGGGGTGCACTAAGGTGGTGCAATGGGGGATGAAAGTTCTTGTCGAAAGTTCTATATATATGAAGTCACACTGATTGAAATCGGTATTTGAGTTATTCATTTAACATAAAAAATGGATATTATCATTTTCTTTTGGCAAGGGTACATTAAAGTCGTGCAATGGAGGATAAAAGATTTTTGTGTATGAATTTAAAGTTATGAAAATTGTATTTGAGTAGTAAAATGAAAAATAATTTTACTGATTAATAAGTCATTACAGTAAATTACAAATATCTACTGTAACGCGTAGTTAACTTTTTTATAAGCACACTAATTTTGGAAATCCTGTAAAAGTGAAAGTTTGTGTGTAAATAAGTTTTCTTCTCTTCACCCTGTCACGGATTAACAGATTTGGCTGATATTTGAAATGTATATAGCTTATACTCAAGATTAACACATTTGCTACTTTTAACTTAATTAACGCAGGCGAAGCCGCGGGACACGGCTAGTCCTTGATAAATATTAATTATAAGCCTAGCTCGTTTACTACCATCGACCACATCATCACTTACCAACAAGTGATATAGTGGTATCAGAGATGAAAAATAACACAGAAACCGTAAACATCGTCGTATTATTATGCTTATTAATTCTAATTTTATTATTCTTATTATAATTTTGACATCTCTTGACATTATAACTTTAATGATGATTTTTCCATTTTCACTTATTGTAATTGGGCCATATATAGAATATATTAACAATATTCAAAAATATTATTATGACGCTATAAAGATATCTAACTACCTAGCCCTCAAATCAATATTTGCATGTCACTATTATGACCAAGTGTGTGAACTATATGGATATACTTAACCTTACATCTGTTTACACCTATACTTGAAGCAAATACCTAAATGCATTATATTTCATTTCATTTCATTCTATAAAAAAACTGAGAAATATCCAATAAATAAAGTGTACGATGTTATTAGGCTTCTTCCTCGATATTTATACGTTAGTTCCATATTATAATATTATATTGAAAGGTCGTGTAGAGTAAAGAAGATTGAGGATTATGCTAAAAACTACTTTACTCGGTTCTTGGCTTATAATACGCTCTGAAGCTTTCTGTCTGGAGGTGATAGGAAAAAAGGTTGTGTCCTTTTTTTCACAGAACATACAGGAAACTACGAAATTTGTAAAACTACAAAAAATAAAAATCGGCCAAGTGCGAGTCGGAAGCGCACGAAGGGTTCCGTACCATTATCTATAAAAAATCAAGTTTGTTGTATGGCCCCTGTTAAATAATTATTTTATTTTATTTTTAGTATTTGTTGTTACAGCGGCAATAGAAATAGAGTCTAGCTATCACCGTTCTTGAGATACAGCTTGGTGACAGACGGACGGACGGACGGACAGCGAAGTCTCAGTAATAGGGTCCCGTTTTTTACCCTTTGGGTGCGAAACCCTAAAAACTTACAAGTTTCTTGCAATTGTAAGATTCACTAGGTCTATATAGTTTTGTGAACTACTAGCCGTGTCCCGAGGCTTCGCCCGCGTTTATCAAGACAAAATGTAACCTATTTGTAATCCTAGGTATGTAAATATAAATTCTAAGCAGGAGTACCGGGTTTGATTCCCGACTGAAACACAAATTTCTCTCCAAGGAAATTTTGTGTTTCTGGTTCTGTCTGTGATTATGTGTGCGATGAGAATGTTTCCGGCAATCACGACACAAGTTGTCAAACTTAGTGTAGGGCTGTGAGTGTGAAAGCGTTTATTATTTATTATGTTTATTATTATTCCAAATTTTATCATAATCCGTTCAGCCATTACAGCGTGAAGAGAAAACAAATATATACTTAGATAGACACAAACTATCGGATTTATAATAATAATATGATAGTGTGATTAGGCTTGAAATACACCATAACTTGACACTGTCTATGTATACACATAAATTACGAAGCCAATGTTATAAACAAACGATTTAACAATTTTTTTACGCTCGATAGGAACATTTGAATGTGTGCCGAAAACATTGACATCACACACACATATTTTACATATTTGAGCCGTTTGGTGTTGAGACACTGGGTCCGTGGGGACCGGGAGCTCATTCTATTTTCAAAATTCTATCAGAGCGCCTGGTTGAAGCGACGCGTGATCAATATGCTGGCACTTATTTGGCTCAACGTATTAGCATTGCAATTCAGAGAGGCAATGCCGCCAGCATGATGGGAACGCTACCCACTGGTAGTGGGCTTGAGCACTTGAGTTACCTATAAGCTCGATGTCTTGTAGGTAACTTTAGTTCTTTGCTGTACATAGTTTTAGTTTAGTTTTAGGAAATATAGGCAATTGGCCCGTAGTTAGTACACACACATATATTATATTACAACGCTACCTTACCCAGAACGTTCCCTTCTTAGAAAAAAATATCTATAGACCTAACATGATATTATCATTTCATTTCATCATCAGCTTATATTTGTTCACTACTGAACATAAGCCTCCTAATGAACGCCACTGAGCCCGGTCTTCGGCTCTTTTCAACCAGTTTCTGCCGGCCTCCTTAAGCAGATCGTCGCTCCACCTGGCCGACGGGCGTCCCGTGTTACGTTTACCAAATCGCGTTCTCCACTCAAGTATGCGTCTACTCCAGCGGTTATTCGTCCCGGAAACGTACCCAGTTATTTCAACTCGCTGATTCTTTGTTCGATGTTGCCGACTTTTGTTCTCTGTCGGATCATCTCGTTCCGGACTCGATCCTTCAGAGAAATACCGAATCATCTCATTTGAGGTTTGAATATTAGATACTTAAATAAAAATCAAACTAGCAACACGATTACTATCCTCCCACAACATCAGATGAGAAAATGGTCAAGCGCTAGCCAATCAGAGATAAAATAAAAACTGGCCAAGTGCGACGAACTTGTTGTCGGACTCGCGCACCGAGGGTTCCGTACAAACCTGTAGGTATATAAGTAAAAGTTATTATATATGTATATAGTTATGCTTTACGCAATTTTTCCTTTATCTATGCTATACGACGTTGCTTTGTACCAAATTTCAAGATTCTGAGTTCACGGGAAGTACCCTCCCTGTAGGTTTTAATTCCCTTGCGAGTGTCGAAAATTTGCAGCATAAACGGCTGTATCTTTTGATTGTGCTAGCTTAGAAGTTTGTTTTTTTCACAGCTCCAAGGGACTTAATAGACTTGAGTATTTAATATGAATTTCAGCTTGATACCTCCTCGCGTTCCTAAGAAAAAGGGTCTTGACAGACAGACAGATGGACAACAAAGTGATCCTATAAGGGTGCCGTTTTTTCCTTTTAGTCGTTACCCTGTGTCAATCAGTAAATTGTTACACATCGTGGCTCAACCTAGATCGATGTACATGTACATAGTGTTCTCATAAGTGATTGCCAAGTTGCAGCAAAATACACGTGTGTCCCATCGGCTATTGATTCGGATTTAGTTCGTTAGAATATAGAGAATTTGCCAGATATTTTTTTTTATATAATGATTCGAATATTTTACATTAATACTTTGCAGATAAAAAAATATCAAAACATTCCATATCGAAATAACATATAATAATAGAATGACTCCCAGCATCTACGCCCGCGTAAATTAAAAAAAAAATCATTTATCTGATTGAATTGTGAATTTAAACCTTTAAACACACAAACAATTAGGAGTTCAGTTACATACACACGTGCAGAAGAATTATATACATAAATATATACATACCTACACAATATAGTATTGGAAATGATTATTTCCAACCCTATTTCAGATCTCGTATATGAAAAGCCGAATAAATACGGCAAGAACGGATACGTAAAAAATGGAAGGTAGTGGAAATACGGTGAATTAACTTCGGCTCTTTCACACTAAATCACAAAAGCGTACGAAAAGGAGATTTATTTCAGGAAAAACGCGGCATATTTAGATTTGAATAAATAAATGTATTTTACACCTTTGTGGAAAGGCGTCGTTATAATGTTAGCTTCTGTTCTTTGTTATGTATTTGCTTTTGTTAAAATTATATTTGTTGAGTTACAATATCTAAAATTTAAATTTATTTTATAAAAATGAAGGTCTCTGGGGATTTTACTTAGGTATTTAAGAGTTTATTTTTGCAGGGTTTCTATGCGTGTGTTTTAATATTTTGAAATGTGGCTCCTAAATTTTTTCAGTATTTCGTTTTTGATTTGGAACAACTTCCAGATATTATATTTTAAAGTTACAAAACCGATACTCGACTTGATGTATTGGAATTTCGGATCGCACGTGTTAGCTACTCCATCACAGGTTTCCTAGTATTTGCTTACAATAACTAAAAAAATAAGACTAACATCACATTACAGAAACAACAGATTATTATTAAAACTTGCGTGTTGTAAGACGGAACATTTTGTTTAATATTTCGTATATTATGATTAATGTATCTTTTTATTAGAAACATATCTACGGGCCAATTGCCTATATTTCCTAAAACTATATACAGCCAAGACTTAAGTTACCTACAAAAAATCGAGCTTATAGGTAACTCAAGTGCTCAAGTCTACTACCAGTGGGTAGCGTTCTCGTCATGCTGGCGGCATTGCCTCTCTGAATTGCAATGCTAACACGTTGAGCCAAATAAGTGCCAGCATTTTGATCACGCGTCACCTTAACCAGGCGCTCTGATAGATTTTTGAAAATAGAATGAGCTCCCGTTCCTCACTGGCCCAGTGTCTCAACACCAAACGGCTCAAATATGCCAGACGCCAACTCCATTTGAATTTCAGGAAGATGTGATGGAGCTAAAGTGTCGACACAAGTTGCATCCCATACTAAAGGACGTTCCATCTTCCATGGAATTAAAGTCATGCCGTCGGGTCTTTTACCATCGTCACGCATCAGGCCATTCGGTTCGTGAATGGCTGGAACTCTGGCACTGGTAAAAGCCCGGCGGATGATATCGTTGAGGCTAGCGTGGCGGGAAATTCCTTGCCTTGATGTTCTCTTAAAACAAAAAATACTTATTAGGTTTTAGAACATTTATACATAAATGTAAAAAAATAAAAGAAAACGCCTGCGGCCCGAAATACAGCGTTAATACAACAGGACTCTGAAATTGTACCCAAGAAAATTTGAGTTACCTATTTAGTTACCTAATCTGTATAGTTAATAGCACATTTTAAGAATTTAATTACTATTGTTGTAGCTACATTTTGGTATGAGAACAAATAAAAATGATATTTTTTTAATTGGAAATATTACACGTGTTTAGTTGGTAACTGCGCAGACTTCCACAAAAACTCAGCCAGTGCTAACGCAACCTTCGTTGCGAGCACCATGGATCAGATATAACTTCGTCCATCAACAAAATTAACATAAGAATATCTTTTTCCCAGGTGATGTATTGCCCACCACCGTACAACGACGGTATGTCCGGACGACCGCAGCCGACAAAGACGACACGTACCGGTAACGGCAACAGTTGCCACGACATCGTGTGAGGATCGGCACGTGGTCGGCGACACACGGTCGACCAAGTGTCTATAGTGTGAAAGTACTGACCATACGGTAGAACTTTGTGTGTGAAAAGTAAAGCGTGAAAGTGTTTATATCCAAGCTTAGGTCACGGTGCATTTATCAGGATTATCAACTTATAGTGGCGCGCTTTTAACGGGCTACGTTGAAACCCCAGTGTGAAAGGATTATTGACGTACCGGATTATACACTGTAAATATTTTCTGATTGGTTTTTGTTGTTAAGTTTACTTTAGTAAATTAATAAGTACGTTGGAATACACAGCAGTTTGTTTGTAGAGGGAAACATAATGATCACTATAGCCATTACATGTAAATTACATTCTATTTATGATTTATGAAACAGCTTGCTGTAAAAAGTGTGTACCTAAATAGTTCATAAGGTCCATGTTATATAATAAATTACGATAAGAAATGATAAATGTTTGTAGTCGAAATAGCTTTACATATATGAAAACACAAAAGTTAATATACGATTAGATATTTAGAAATGAATTTGTAGATTAGGTATTGTAGATAGATGTTGAAATGTAGTTGTAAATAGTCTTGTTTATATTTCTCGCATATTTCTATATTTTGAGCCCAAATATTGAAATACGTGACAAATATTTGCTGTAAATAAATTTGATAATCGTTACTATTACGTTATGCGTTAAAATAAGTATTAATATCATATTTGATATTCGCTTTATATGTCGTATAAACATCGAATTAGGATTTTTTATTATTTAAAAGTTAATAATTGTTTTTAGAAGAAGTAGAAACGAGTGTATATAATAGATAGAAATAATGAGCTATTTATAGATAATAGATAGAAAGGATGTACTTGTTGTTATAAGACTATAATGTATGTATCCAAGATACAAGCTTTATGTAATTATAATAAATATTTTAAAATAAAAACCGAAATAGGAACAAACAGTAAACGTATCTGAATTCTCTAATACAGTAAATTCGTTGTACGTAAATGTATCAGAATGTTATATAAGATTTTCTGTAACATGCTTTGGGGAATAAATAAATGTTTTAATATTATGTGTTTTAATTTTCACCCGTAATAATTGTTTCAATGACTGTTACTCTAAATGAAGCTTTACGCCCTTGCAAAACTTCTAATAAATTAATATTAGTTTCATACATACAAACATATTTAGTGAGACATAGAACATATTGTTAATGTTTGCGGGCTTTTTGTAAATATATCTGAGAGAGGCCATAAAAATTCAGTGCCACCCAAAATGATGAACTCAAACTGTTCGAAAACCCGGCGGCAAAGCACTGCGCTTATTACCATGAGATATGACATATTAAATCTACAGGACTTAATCCTGTAATTTCACTGGAAACATTGCTCTTCAATCTGAAATACATTTATATTTACACACTACTGCTTTGCGGTTGAATGTCTGGCAATGGCGTGGTACTGCCCCAGATGGCAGGCGCGCCCCCTGCACGCGCACCTCACACGCTTTGTATATAAAGTCCCTATGGGTTCGACATCCGAGCTGCGGGGTAAGGTGCGGGGACATTTTTTGCGCGGGGCGGAGAGAGGCTTTCCTGTACGTCGATAGAGATATTCTTTGTCAAACTGTTCATTTTACCAAAGTCTAATTAATCCGTTGTTAAATCTACACTTTATTGATGTTATTTATGTGATCAATAAAACATTTTCAAAGACAGTGGATAAGTTACAAAGAAAACTGGCTAGAACCATTTAAAACCGGCAGTTAACAGGTAAGGCCATAAGGGTTTTATTAAAGCTATATATTTCTTCTTGGACACGCTCCAAAACTCATCCGGTCGTGAAAACTAACGAGCTCACTACTGCACTTGATTTACTACTTTTTAACAAGCTCTACTAAATACTTTGGGAAGTGACTGAGTTTCAAAAGCATGTGCGTTGTTTGTACCATTGAGGGTTAAGTTAAGTTAATCATGTTCCATAGATGTAGGATTATTGTTAGATATTTATTGAAACTCATGGGTGTATGCCCGGACCTTTGTTGCATTAGCGGCGCCGTAGCCAACGCTAAGACGCTATAATTAATTTTATAATATTATCAGGAGTATCCAAACATATACCTACTACGGATATTTCTTAGGTTAGTAGTAGGACGCCGTTTGATATTTGTTAATAACTACGTCATATAAGAGGAATAACTTGGACTATTGTATAGAAAGTTTGGTGGCTTATAAATCTGGACTATGCAATGAACCTTCGGCACATGCCGATTCCACCTCATTAAAAATATGAGGGCAGGTGGTAACTTGCAACCCAATGAACAGGCTCCCTATAAGGGCTGCCTCTATTGGCGACGAAATATATTATCAAGGAGCAACGTCGGCGTGGATGCAGTATCACTTAATGCTACTCCTTACTGGAGCTAAGGAACTTATCCTTGCACCTCCAACTCCAGACGGCCAATTAAGGCGGTATTCTATCGCTTACATTTTGGAGAGTGTGCTTAGGAATTACATGATATAGTTCCTCCATGCCCTTTTTACCATCAAACAACAAGACAAACTGTCAAACGTCATCCATTTATGGTTGACATACCTCCAGTTCGCTCGAAGGGTTTTGCTTCTACGTTCATCATCCGTACAGCGAAGGAGTGGAACTCATTGCCTGCGTCTTTGTTCCCTGAACGGTATAATCTGGGTGTCTTCAAGTCTAGAGTGAATAGGTACCTTCAAGGCAAGCATGTTCCATCTTTGGCCGCATCGTCACTTTCTATCAGGTGAGATAGCGGTCAAATGCTTGCCTATCTAGTATTAAAAAAAAAAAGGCAAGCCGAGGAGTCTCATTTAGCCGCAGTGGTACGGGGTACCCGATGCCGACACAAACTAACGATTCTCAACAGATAACCCTTTTTTGTGGTGGCGAAAATGCCTAGCATTTCTCTTCCTTCCCAGGGGTGAAGAAAAGCGGTGTGTGGAGTCACTATAATACTCCGGCGGTAGGCCCGGATGCAAACCGGGCCGCTGTGTGCCTATGGAGGGGTGACCTTGTTCACCAAGGCCACCTCCCAGACGTGTGGACCGTGCAAGTCGATGGAGAGGTGCCACAGCATTATATCATATTAGACATTGTTATTATTGTTTAGATATCAATAAAACTCGTGAGTGTAATAAACATAAATAATGTAATAAACATAAATAATGTTTAAAAACTACTTTTACAACAGAGGCGCGTTAAACGCGACGGTGCGTTCGAGCGTCCGACGCATCAACGGTGCGGCGCGAAATGGTAATTAGTCCAATAATCATATTCTATTGTGGTATGTGTGTGTGCTATTATGTGTGTGTGTCACATCTGTGGCTTTATTTAAATACTCAGCAACGATTGATTAAGCACCCTTTCATTTCAAGGACCTGTAACTTAAGGGCTTTGCTTGCATACATTACTATTTAAGCAATTTAAAGCCAGACAGACATAAAGCGTCGGCTTAAAGCGGTAATCAAGTTTTACGTACATACTTTAGGTGCAGAACAGCGCAAAAAGTATCGCAATGATTATATTACAACAACAAGAAGCAACAAATGCATTAACATTTACAGCCCCATACTCAGTTCAAAGACTTATATCGTGGGTGCCGGAATGATTTACATATCACTCGCACAGTCATACCCAGAACTAAAAGCACTACTCTACCTTGGGAAGAACTATTGTGTTCCTGTCGGAAAACAAATCCAGAACAGTCACAGAGGACAGTCATTTACCCAACGCGTCAAATGGGTCCAAATTTTATCCAAAGAAGCGTATAGATGTAACTAGGTCTTTTTTTAATTCTAGTACAACGAGTAATATCTACGGGCCAATCATATCCTACTAATCCTATTTCCTATTAATGTTATAAATCCGAAAGTTTGTGTGTAAGTGTGTAAGCAAGTGTGTAAGTATTTTTGTTCCCTCTTCACGCTTTAACGGCTCAACGGATTTGGATGAAATTTGGAATGTACATAGATTATACCTAGGATTAACACATAGGCTACTTTTTAACTTGATAATAGCAGGTAAAGCCGCGAGGCACGTCTAGTTGCCTATATTTCCTAAAACTAAACTAAAACTACAGCGAAGACCTACAAGACATCGAGCTTATACCTAGGTAACTCAAGGAAGCGTCAACCATTATATCACTTAATTGTTAGCGATGGTCGACAGGCAATAGAACACGTTTGCTTCGAAGTATCTTTAACACTCCCGATTTAAAGATGCCATATTGTATTTATCAGAAAATACTGACTCGAGCAAGAAGTCCAATTCCTACAATTCATATTCTGTTTCTGATACCTACTAATTAATGTAAATTAAAAAGCTATAAGTTAAAATAGGTTTCCAGCTCTTTGCTAGTTTCATTTGGCATTAGTTAACAGAACCAAGATATTAATTTCAGATAGTGTCCTAAGTCTGAAATTCATTAAAGTGAAGGAAAAACTGTTATTTATGAAGCGCGTGTCAAGAAACGCGATGGTTTGATAACGGCCGATAAAAAACGCTCATTTTAAGGGCGTTTTCAGACTACTAACCACAAAAATCAATATTCAGTCGAAATATATTAATAAGACATTTAAAAAGCATTTTTTAATGTACGATAGACAAGCATTTGACCATAATCTCACCTGATGGAAAGCGATGATGCGGCCAAAGATGTAGCATGCTTGCCTAGAAGGTACTTATTCACTCTTGACTTGAAGACTCCCAGATTATACTGTTCGGGGAACAAAGACGAGGGCAATGAGTTCTACTCTTTCACTGTACAGATATATAGATAAACGTAGAAGCGAAATGCTTCGAGCGAACTTGAGGTATGTCAACAATATAACCATTTAGGATCAATAAAATATAGCATTATTATACAAATAACATAAACGCTTTTATAATCACAGCCCCACACTATGTTCAATTACTTGTGTTGTGGGTGCCGGAAACATCCACATCACACTCACAATAACATCTTGTACAAGAAACACATATTTCTCTTTAAAAAAAAACTTATGTTCTCAGTGGGAGCCGAACCCGATGCTTAGAAGCCGGACTCGCACTTAACCAACGGGCAGTTCATGAGTGAATGCTCATGAAAAGGTTAGCTTATTAATAATGAACTTCTTAAGAGTCGGGTAAAAAGCAAGATTTATTTACAACTAGCCGTACCCCGCGGCTTCGCCCGCTATTATTAAGTTAAAAAGTAGCCTTTATGTTAATCCTAGGTATAATCTATGTACATTCCAAATTTCATCCAAATCCATTCAGCCGATAAAGCGTGAAGAGGGAACAAACACACTTACACACTTAAACAGAAACTTTCGGATTTATAATATTAGTTATGATGATGTGGTTAAAGGTAGCATGCACGTTTGCCCTGGAGTTAAAATATTTCTATTAATAATTCCCGGAACAGAGTTTGGTGCTAAATGATAGGTTTCCCTACTTCAGGGTAATAAACTACGAATATACTACGCTATAGTTGTACTTGCGTGATACCCAAACATATAGGTTATCAAGTAGCATAGTGTTATTAAGGCGATCTTTAGATAAAATAATTGAAACGTAAGCAAAGCTTATAAAACCGACTTCACCGCTTATATTTTGGTTTTGGCTTGATCGATATCGATAAAATGTGTATGAAACCACCTCTGAAGGTGGTATAATCTACCTCTGGTCTACAAATGGGGGATAAATCGGTATACATACATATATACATACATAAAAAAACATACAGTCGAACATAGTACCTCCTCCTTTTTTGAAGTCGGTAAAAATAAAAATAGAATCCATTATCTAATGGATCCTAACTCTTTAGGTTTTGCTAATGGTTTTATGATATTGATAAAATTAGGTATTAGGAACGAAATGAATTGGAATAGGCAAGCGTGACGCTCACCATAAGGGGCGAGCTAAAACTCACTAAATTACCTTAAAAAAGAAAGATAAATTTATTGCCAAAGAGGTATACAGATTAACTTAGAATAAATAATAAAGTTCAGATTTGCCGTAAGTGTGTAGAACAGTTTTAACGTTGAGTCTCAAACTAAGCTCGAGGCCTGTATCTTGAGACTCGGGTGTGAGTTTACTAATAAAAGCTCGCTTACTAAAGGTGTTTAGTTTTCCTGCATTTTAATTTGTGGTTGGCAATAAACAGGAGGACGCATCGTTTACAAACATTATTTATACTTTATATATTTATATTTTATATATTATTTATGATAAAAATAATTGTGTGGTAAGATTAAATATTTATTTAGGTGGTATATAATTACTAAGTTTAAGGTTATGTGTGTGTGTGTGTGTGAGAGAGAGACAGAGTATGTATGAATGTGTGTGTGCAGGCTTGTGTGTGTACGTGTTTGCGTGGGTTGAAAGTAATATTTGGGAATTATATGAGGTTTTCGGTATCGTCGTATGACAATTTAAGAAGCCATTCTTTAACAGTCTTTTTACAGCCATAAAAGGGGAGATTTTTAATGTTGTATAATTGAGAGACTTTGTTGTAGGTTTTTATATGGCAAAATGCTGGGGATCGTCTTGCCATCAGAGAAGTAGCTTGTGGTAGTGGTATTCTGAAGGTTCTTCTTGCCATTATTTCATCGAAATCTGTACGAGATTTGAGCTTTTTGTGGGTTTTAAGAGTGGCATCGAGTATGAAAAGCTATATGAATATATCGTTTGTTAAATTTGTTACTGATTTGATTATTAATAATACAACAGGCCACGGTCTGTAAGGTTTGAATTTTAAAGTTTTTTGACGTGATAACGTCTTATAAATCGATGAACGCCGGCTGCACGCACGAAAAACATGACTCATTGTCACGTTCCGCCTGAGCCGAGCGTGCAAGCGAGAGCGCGGAACAAGCGATACAGAGGCGAGATCGACCTAAGCGTTCGTCTTATGACGTTATCACGTAAAACTATCGTCCTTAAACCGACTTTATAGACAACTTTTTTTTTTAATTCATTGCTAGCTTTTTTTACTCTGAATATTACCCTGACTCGTAATTTTTATCATCATCATGAATGCGGAAGAAGCCGCAGAGTACCATATATCATATTATCAAATTAAAAGTTGCACGTCTGTTAAATGCCTTATTATAAAAGGTAGATTGTGTTTTGATGAAGACAATTCGACCAAACTTTATTCCTTTTTTTTCTTAGATAAGCTAGCGTTTGATCAAAATCTCACCAGTTGGTAAGATTATGACGTAGTAGAGGGTGGTAAGCACGTTAGACTTAAAATGACTTTCTCTCAAGGATTGCCGTCGAAGTATCATTTAGTTTAAGGGGATTTTAGGGGTGGTAAACGATCACTGTATTTCGATACAAGTTGCTAGGCGAGCACGAGCACATTTTCCACGAAATTCTCGTTATGGGATTCGAAACCGTGACCACCACCGAGAGGAACGTTAATTCAATCGAGCAACCGAACTCTTTGCGTATTTTATTCTATTTTTCTATTTTGAATTTCCCATACTTTTTAACCGACTTCAAAGAAAGGATTTACTTCAGTACTTTTGTTATCACTTTTTATACATTAAACTTTCTAATTAAGTACAAATATTTGTATAGATGTATTTTAGTTTATTTCTCATGAACTACTAAAACGTACCTACTACACGTAGTAGAACGGGGAAAATTGTTAAGCCATGTTTCTTACTACCATCTTGTACCTACTAAAACGTAAAACATAATTAAACGCAAGCAGAGCTTAGAAAAACTGACTTCATCGCTTATATTTTGGTATTTGTTGACTATCACTAAGAGCGCTAAATCAATTTCGATGAGACCACCTCTGATCTACCAAACAAAAAAAAATCATTAAAATCAATACAACATTGGCGAAATTTTCACTGAACATAAATAAAAAAAACATACAGTCGAATCGTAACCTGTCTGTACCTTTTTTGAAGTCTGTTGGAAATACTTGACCTCAATTTAAAACTAATGCATTTTCTTTACTGTTTATACCGCTTTCATCCCAGAACCATCACAGCAATGCAGGACACGTTGAAAGCAGTCACCTGCTCCATTCTTCGAATTGCAGGTATTCGTACCCTCTGTATCTCATAACGACCTCCCGACGGACCCCCACACATATAATAATAAATTATTATTAAATTTCAAATAATTTCTATTAAACAAAAGCTACAAAAGCTCGAATGGAAAGCTCCTAGAATAAAACCTTTCTGAGTACATGATATTACATATAATATTCTGATATCGAAATTCTGAGAAGACGTGGAAACTTACGATGAAAATTATTTGCTAGTGTGATACAATGTTACACGTAATTCCATCAATGCCAGGCTTACGTTGGAGTACAAATGTTTTAAATTATTAAACTAAATTCAATGAGTATATTTCATATATAAGTATATCACACATATATTCTTATATACATATACTATACTATGAATACATATTGGTATTAATCTTTAATTATTATATAGTATTGGCATTGAAATTCAGAGAGGCAATGCCGCCAGCACGATGGGAACGCTACCCACTGGTAGTGGCCTTGAGCAACCTATAAGCTTGATGTCTTTCTTGTAGGTTACTTAGATCTTTGCTGTATATGGTTTTAGTGACTTACAATTTGTTCCTTAGGAAATATAGGCAATTGGCCCGTAGTTTGTTGTGGGGGAAAAAAAACTTGAATTAATCCGTACTAATATGTATTTGATTAAATATTATGAACGTAGCACAACGACGTCTCCGTATTACTTTGCGTTATTCCTATCCATCTAATGTTTGTCAGTCTCATCTCTTAAAGAAAAGCATAAAATATATGGTAAGTTTACCTTCTCATACTACTGCACTGTGGCACCAACCCGTTGTAATTAATAGCAATCAATCTTAAGGATTGCGACGCTACTTTCGTAACTCTTGAATAGACACAGTTTGGCTAATTGGATCTAATTGCTTTGTAACGTATATTATAGGGTAATGTTTTATATTATGTAACTACTTTCGTACTATTCGTGACAGGTCCGGTGGGCGCTCTCACTTTAGATTACAGCAAAAGTATTATACAGTACAATAACAATACAATATTTCTTTATTGAACACCAATGATACGGTTAAGTAGCATGATCATAAAATTAAAATTAAAAATAATAATTATATTATGTATGTAGGTAAATAATAATACAGTGTAATTATTTTATTTGTTTTTATTTTTAGCTCTCAGGTCCTGATTATTGTTCTAACCCTTGGACCATTTTGTTCTACGTTTTTTTTTCTGAATGTCATATTTTTCGTAATAATTAAGATGATGTAGTCCATAAAATTTGTAATTAAAGGTTGCTTAAGAGGGTGATGCTACAATTTCTCCTAAAACGCGTGTTTTTGTAATCGTCTTACAAGGCAATTCTAAAAAATTCTGATAAAAAAAAATATCGAAATCTGTATTATACGATAAATTATGCCTTCTTCATATAATATTAGAACGTTCTTAAATACAAAAGAAAAACATATAAAATCTCATGCAAATAACATCAATTTGTATTTTTCTAACCATTTCGTTCCGCCAATTTACATCAAAACACAGTGAAAGTTATTTTATATCTTCTACTATATAAAAATAAGTCGGGTTTTCCTTCCTGACGCTATAACTCCAGAACGCACGAACCGATTTCCACGGTTTTGCATTCGTTGGAAAGGTCTCGGGCTCCGTGAGGTTTATACGAAGTTTGCACAAAATTGGTCGAGCGGTTCTTCATTTATCACACCCGGGCGAAGCCGGGGCGGATCGCTAGTTACGTATAATTACTTGACGAATGATTTCTTCTTGTTTTTTTTTTAAGGCGTATTTTCATGAATTTCAGGAATAAATCCATGAAAAATCTAAGAATGCCGGGCGTAATCTTGCCGTAAACGCAACGATACAATATACCCAATATACACCTTTATAGGCAATACATTAAGGGCGAAAATTGTCTGTGGTTCAAAAAGGTGCTCGCATGACGTATATCTGCCCCTTAAACTACATTGGGACAGTGTAGTTTAAGGACAAAGCATTATTTCCTTTGTATTGAGTGTATTGCGGCATGGTCGCGCTGCGCCTCGTAATATGGACGCCAAAGCTCGTTGACACTTGACACCATAGAAAAGAATATATTCTACTTGACACCTTAAGCTTAACTGAGAAGATAAATATTATATTATTAAAATTAATTGAAAAAAGAACGAATTTGCAATAGCCTTACCACGAGTCGTTGGTTTCTATTGTTGAAACGATGTCCTAAGAGGTTTCTGTTGTTTCACTAACTACTCGGTAATACATACAATTTTTATTGCTGTAGCTACAAATAATTGTAAACTCTACCGACATAATGTTGAAATCTGGAAACTCGATAAAACAAATCAACTCCGCTCTCTGGCCATTCATCACGTATTATTGACAGAGATAAGTTGGTTTCTCACCATTTGTCATCAGGGGTTTTCGAGATGGATGATGACACGAACGGCTCCCGCGATAATATTGGCTAAGAAAAATGAATAAAAAGATCTGCGGAGTTTCATTTTTAGGTTAAATTATGGGTGTATCTGAATCGGAATCAAATTATTTATGAAGCGATTAAAAACAAAATAATTAATAGGTACACTTTTTAAGGTATTTTTATAAAAAACCATTGCTTTCATACACAAACTCCTTATTGACCGCGCGAGGGTATCGAGGTCTCTTAGTTAACTTGGGTAGTTCAGCACTTTGTTCGTCCCTCCAGCATTCTGTCAGAGGCTTTTAGCACCTAAACCATACAAGTTCTGGGAGTCTTCAAGTCAAGAGTGAACCTTTTAGGTAAGCGTGCTACATCTTCGGCTGCATCATCGCTTTCCATCAGATGAGATTGTGGTCAAACGCTTGCCTATCGTACATAAAAAAAAAAGTTCTCAGTGAATATGTGCTGAATATAAACTGTAGCCCAAAGCAGAAAATGACAATAAAAATGATATCAATGAAAATATTAAAGGGGTTATACGTAAGTGGAGGCAATATATATATAGATATATATATTTCCGCCTTAGTGAGCATAGTTACTAAAAGCTTTGCAAGTAGGATTCGAAACCGTTTGAAAACAATCTATGGTGGAAAATGACAATTTGGTAGGCCACCAAAGTCACTGTTTTCAGACCTATTTTGTTTCTCAATGAAATCTCAAAAACGGCTACACATTTAAAGCTGAGTCTTACATATAATATTTGTTATATCCTGTACTTGAACAACAAATACAAAAATCAAACGATAATAACGATAAAAAAATTAAAAATTGTAGGCAATTAACCTTCTATTAGACAAAATGCAGGCGTGAAGCTTAAGGCTTTCTCCACATTTTGTGGAATATATAAAAAAAATAATCGAGCTAGGTAATCTGAATATTCAAGTAATTAATATAACTTTAGGTAGGTACCTAAATGATATACGAGCAACAAAGCATAATGTCACAGAATAGATATAAATCTCAAAGCCACAGAGATTGATTACTCCTCATCCATTACAATATGTGGGACGACACAGCGAAACAACTGCAGTAAGTAGTGCCAGTATTTGAATACTTCGATACTAAGTTGGTAGATATTAAAATTTTTAATACAACGGCTTAAAAAAGTCCTACATAAAACCTATGCACTTATATGCAGTAAGCGTCACTGCATATATTTGCATAGTTTCTATTTTACAGACTAAAAAGTGCGTCACGGATATTCTGTCGTCTGCGCTGCACTTTAAATAAGATAAAAATAATTAAAAAAAAAGCGCCGCCGAGTTTCTTGCCAGGTTCTTCTCGAGATGGCTGTAATTTTGCTAATCTCTTTGGGCCCATGTGAATAAACGATGTTGATTTTGAATCTATTTCATGTTTTTTTTATGTCATCAACAGCGAGACAAGCAAGTCACTCGCCTGATGGTAAGCGTCACGCTTGCCATAACAGTTCAGTGCTACTCAGCACATCAGTTTTTTTCATTTTTATTTATTTATTTATTTAATATAGCACTGCCACATCATACATATTAAAATTAAACTTAAAATTAACAACAAGGGAATTTTCCGATATGCATGGCAATTTCGGCGTGCCTATTCGGCATTTGCCAAATGTACTCAAAAAACAAGAAATAATAAAATAATGAAAATAAAAATAGAAGGAATTCTTAAAATAACTAACAATACAATAACTTTAATGTACTTTGAAAATTTACTTAGGGTCAAATGTACTTTGTGATTGCGACATATATCTCTAAATTTTGAGCTTAAATACTGCTAGAGAATTGCTTAAAATAACAAGGTTACTGATTTGATTGTTGAAACTATTATATTCATATTCTATAAAGAAAGAAAGAAAGAAAATAGATTTATTCGGGACAACACGCGACGTTACATTATGTACATAAAACAACAAGACAAAACACATAAAAAAATACAAAAAACAAACAATATAACGCCGCGTGATGTCACGAATGAGGTCCCGACTCAGCATATAACTAGGTAAGTAGGTGGGCAGAACCCTCCTACCTACCCAGTAACTGGTTTTCAGGCGGAACCCATGCATGACATCACGCGCATCAGGACAGAGTTAGACACGACCTTAAAAAAAAATTTAATAACAATAACACTTTACATTTACAGATAGATTATGTATATATATATATTTATATAGAAATTTGAAAATATATAGAGTTTTGACTCATCAAAGCACTACGTTCGGCACCCTGAGATATTAGATGCTAAATCACTTTAAGTCCTGTTTTATCACTGGAAAAATTGCCTTACAATGTTGTATACAGTAATAATCGCACACAACTGCTTGGCTGTTGAATGTATGGCAATAATATGGTACTGCCCCAGACTGACTCTGCAAAAGGGTACTACCTACAATATAATTTATATTTAATGCTTAAGTAGGAACATTTATACAAAATACTATTGCAAATTAATACAAGAAAACAATGACTATCATTCCTTACTTCTTAATTTACTTCAAAAAAGGAGGAGGTTCTCATTTCGCCTGTATTTTTAGGGATTTTTTTAAGTGTGTTACCTCTCATAAATTCATCACCATGTGAATGTTGAGGCAATCCAGCTTCTCGACAACACAGACTTAGTGAGAAGACTCAAAAGAACTAAACCTTTTGAGCTATTGTAGTGATGTGACAGTGGTATATAGTGAGTGCTATTAACAAAGAACACAAGAACAAAGTGTCTTCCCGATAATAGAGATAGTAAGAAAAGTGTTATTGGACACATTCTTAATATACTACTCTACTTAGCAGTTTAGGTCAAAATTAAATTATCTATTAGTCTTAAGGCTAGATCGTAATTCCAATGGTGTTCCAAACGTAATTGGTACATCATTACAAGAAAAAAAAAACCTCTCATAAATTCTTTTGCCAATTGATTTTATTTATATAGCATTAGCCATTCTATGCAGAACTATAGTGATAAATTAAGAAAGGAAAAATTATCGCTAACTTTTCCTTTCTAAATTTATCACTATAATTCTTTGGCCTTTATCACTTCTACCCTTGAAGCCTAGAGACTTAACTCTTGCGCCTCCACCCTCGGACGGCCAACAAAGACAAGCCGAGTGACAAATGTCTCACTTAGGGTTACATTATTATTATCATTACACTCACAACCCCACACTAAGTTATTAAAGATTTGTATCGTGAGTGCCGTTACCCTTAAATTGATTTGGTTAACATGTTTACTGTTAGAATTAGAATATTTATTTATTTAATTCTTTATTGCACAAAAAGTACAAAAGGTGGACTTAATGCTAGGGAAATTCTCTACCAGTCAACCACATGGTAGACGAGAAGAGGGTTGTATGCGTGCATCGAAAAGGTATAGAGAGGGAGAGAGACAAAAGAAAGTTAGATGATTAGTCAAAATATTATAATAAATAATATACATAAATTATTATATACATATATATTGGTACTAAAAATTCAATTAAATATATAACACATACCTAATAATTATAAATTATAAAAATAAACATAAAAATTAATTAAAAGCGACGAAATTTGAACAGAAAAAAAGGGATAATTTAGATATAGATAAATCTAGTCTGGATAAATATAGGACAGTCACTCAGCAGCAATATAATATATAGGGCAAATATTGGGCAAGTCGACTTTCTACGCTGCGAGTGTTAAGTTCTATTCCCGGTAGAAGCTCAATCTTCCTTCTGAAGGGATATTCGAACACTATACAAGTCTTTGAACTTTGGGTGGGCTTGTGAATGTAAATGTGTTTAAAATAGAATATTTAAAACTTCTTTGTAAAATATTCGTATAACTAAAATCAATTCACATTTTACCATAACTTTTCAATTTAGAACTTTCAAAGTTTTGCGTAAAACTGTTCGTTGAACTTTGCTTAGCCTTCAAAAGGAATGTGCGAGGCTGGATTATACGTCAGCACCCACAATTTATGGATTATATATAAAGAAGAGGAATTTAAGTTTTTTCGTTCATAATAAGTATGACATTTTTCTTCACTAAAGGAAGTTCGTGCTTCTGGCTCTGGGTGTAATTGTGTGTGTGATGTAAATGTTTTTAATTTATTTTTAATTTGCCACAGGCAAACGTTTGACCGCTACCTCACCTGATGGAAAGTGAAAATGTAGTCGACGATGGTGCACGTTTGCCTCGAAGATACCTGTGACTTGAAGATACCCAGATTGTACTTTTGGAGTTGTCTCTCTTTTCCGGCTCTTAAGACAAATTTGGTTAGCACATTAAAATAAAATTGAATAAAAAAAACCTTAAATGTTCAATGCTTATAAAGTAGAGATAAAGTTCACATATAATTGCATCGGTCTTACTTTATTATTATCGAATAAATATGAAAAATAAAAGTAAGGTGGAAAGCTTATCGGTATTCTATCGCTTACATTTTGGAGAATGTGCACAGAAATTACAGTGAGTTAAGTCCCCCATGCCCTTTTTGCCATCTAACAACAAGACAAACTATCCAACGTCATCTATTTATGGTCGACATACCTCCAGTTCGCTTAAAGCGTTTCGCTTCTACGTTCATCATCCGTACAGCGAAGGAGTGGAACTCATTGCCTGCGTGTTTGCTCTCCGAACGGTATAATCGGGGAGTCTTCAAGTCTCGAGTGAATAGTTATCTTCTAGGCAAGCATGTCACATCTTCGAGCGCATCTTCACTTTCCATCAGGTGGGATAGTGGTCAAATGCTTGCCTTGACCACACAATTAAAAAAAGAAATCACTTTTACGCAGTCAAGTTTTTTTTGTGTATTGAATTGTTTTTAAAACGACTACCGTTTCTAGCACTTGCCAGGTTAACTATACTCTACGATACGTGCCAGGTTACCAGGTATATTCTAATATAATTTGTAATTCTAACAATGAATTGGTTGATAATGCTTCATAGCATTAAGCAATCCTTGTACACTGTTTTGTGCTAAACTATTAAAATATAAATAAATTACAGGAAAGCCTTTAGCGGTGTGGCCGTGTGGACTACCTAATTAGGTAGGATTATAAGATTTAGACCCTTTTACCTTCATAACATTAGAGTTGAAAGCAAATTTATTATTTAAAGTTGGAACTAGATTATGATATTTGCATTTCATTTTAAAATCTCTTTTGGATAGATTAAGTAACAAATCTTTATTACGTATTTTGTGACAACTCTTTTTTATTCCGTCTAGGCAATAATTTTACCACTAGGTATCTCACCTGACGAATAGTGATGATGTAACATGTTTTAATCATATTACATCGTCAAATGATTGCCTAAGTCTATCTAGCATAAAAAAAACTGACGGTTTTTTTTATTCAAGATTAGCTAACTTCGGAGAACTTCATACTGCCAATAAAGAAAGTTCCAAGGGTTCACTAATATTTGACAACAAACAAAATATGTCACTTTCGTCTGTGGTAAATGCGTTCAGAAATTAATTTTGTGTCTAATCTTTGACAGGTAAGATCAGTTTGTAGGAAAATGTTTGAAAATAGTTTTTTTTACTATGTTCCTTGCAAATTCACTATTTTAACCTTCCTTGAACTCCTACAAATATTTAAAAATCAAAATAAGGCAAATAGGTTGAGCCGTGCTCTAGTTTTTGTGAGACGTACATACGTCAATTGATTTTTATATACCTAATATAATATAATTTTATATAAAAGATAGGCAAACGTTTCACCACTATCTCACCTGATGTTGAATGATCATGCATTCGATGATGGAGCAAGTTTGCCTATAAAATGCCTTTTGCTGGCATTTGCTAGTAAGCTAAGCAACGCGCAAAATTATATCTAAATCAGATTAGCAGTCTTTACATAAAGAATACAAAGAAACAAACGAACAGAAAACCATTCACCGGCCTAGCCAACTTCTAAAAGTATAAATATATGTATTTGTCGCGTTTTTTTACACATCTCTCCATTTATTCACCAAATCTTTTTTTAACGTTTGTTTCTCTGTCTTCATAAATATGTTGTTTTCCTCATCGTTACACTGGTGTAACACGCGGTGTAACTATGAGGAAAAACTCACATGAATAGATAAGAACCACCACTAATCAACCACACGTTTGACACGGGATACCTTTGGTTCTCATTTTTATTTTTCAAACATTTTTTTACGTTTTTAAATAATAATTGCTATTCAATTATTTTTTTGTATAAGTGTTACAATTCGTAATATTCCACTGTTAGCAAATTGATCTTTTTGCCAACGTTTTAGACTTCCGATAAAAATGCGTCTTATAGAAATGCTCATATTTTGATGAAATTAATAGAACAGAACTCACATGTGATCACAATTATAATTTCAATAATAAACCATACATAACAATAGACATTTTTACAATACTTTCTTTAACAACTTCCAAGCCACGTTCTGTCGTCAAAAACGATAACGCTCTGAGAGTTCCTCTGTTCAATACTTTCTGACGAAGAGAGTGGCGCCTACCCTACGCAGGCAGTCGCATAATTCGGAAGTCAAAACACTGCATATTAATTTTACAAATGCTAAGAAGCTGGGTATCCTTGCTGAGTTCATGCACTTCACACTGTTCTTCGCTTCTCATTTTATATCAAGCTCTAGTCCGATCGTGTATGGAGTACTGCGGCTAACTTTGGGATGAATCTGTTAAGTATCAGCTAGAAGCTCTTGAGTCTATTGACCGGCGAGCCAAAAGACTCATTGGCAATAGTAAGCTAGTTGAGTAAAAACTGCAAAGTCTTGGTCACCAACGTAAGGTAGCAAGCCTATCGGTATTCTATCGCTTACATTTTGGAGAGTGTGCTCAGGAATTACATGATATAAATCATCGATGTCTTGTAGATAACAGTTTTAGTTTAGTTGTGCATGCTAATAATAGAATATTGTGTATTAGGTATAGTTTCATTTCAATCGGATGAAAGGTATGGCGTGAAATACGAACAAATATTGATTTATATACATAACATAAACATAAACATAAACGCTTTCACACTCACAGCCCCACACTAAGTTCAATGACTTGTGTCGTGGGTGCCGGAAACATTCACATCACACACACAATCACAACCAGAACCAGAAACACAAATTTTCCTTGGGGAGAAAACTTGTGTTCCCGCCGGAATCGAACCCGATACCCCTGCTTAGAAGGCGAACGCTCACCCAACTTAGCCAACGGGCAGTTCTATTATATTTTAGATAAGTTAAGTTTAAGTTTATGATAAAACATTATGAGAAGAAATGTTTACGTAAAATAATACATTTGTAACAAAGGTATGAAGGAGATATCATTATTGTGTTCTTTGACCGTTTGGCACTGATTTCTGTGTATTAACATGATCTTTTGAATTTCAAAACAATGTTTCATTTGGATTTGATCTTAACTTGGCATATTAAAATGTAACTACAAATTATCTTACCGAAAGAGGAAAACCAAATCCACTTGGGTTTTATGGAGTAGACCATCAAGCCCAAGTGGAATTGGTGCACACAACACACCTTACAAAATACATAGAAACGAACTTTTAATACTCGAGCGCACTCTAAAGTTTAACCTTCTATCACTCCTAAGGGAAAAGCTAACATCCCACTATAAAAGCTCCAAGCAAAATTAAACGATATTGCGGTAAATACAAGGTTTAAAGTTAAACGGCTAAAGGAGACGTAACTTAAAAATTGAATAAATCGCTAGTGAGAAGTTGCTTGGTCCGGGAAACAAAGGGTGCTTTCTTGTCGCAGAGTGCTCTGAAATTATTTTAGGTCATTGTGAGATCGTTAGGTTCTGAAAATAATACTTTTAGTATTCTTACAGCCCCATACTCTGCCCGTTTGGTTTATCGTTAAAATGAGCTTGGCAATAGAGTACAAAATCGTTCTTATAAATAATTGAACGCAAGCAAACCTTAAAAAAACCGACTTCACCGCTTTATCTTCGGAACCTTGATCAAATTCAATGTATGAAGCACCAGCTTTCAAATAAAAAAATAGTCATCAAAATCGGCTCACAACGAATGAAGTTATGAGGTAACTTTTGAAGTCGGGTAAACGAGAACATCGTTTTAAGCTATGCTTGCATTTAATTACATTATCTAACAAGGCGAACCAACAAATTTATTATACACTATAAATTTGTTTTCTTTTGGGTCGATACGATACAATAAATCTTTATTGACATAAACTGTAGTCTTAAAATTCGAATGATTCTTATTGCAGGTAATGTTAGTACAGCTGACCCATCTCGGGCATCCAATGTCACAAAATATGATAATACAGATCGTACATATATTTTATTATTTGCTGACATTTGCAATTTAAAATAATTAAGCTACATTTTGACACCAAGTATAGTTAATTTTGATGTGTCGTATTTGACTGTGGATATCGATGCCTGGAAATTAGCCTGCCCGGACAGTAGTCTGCTCAACACCCATCTTCTCAGAGACAATGGGATAAGCCGCTTTGTGAGTTGGAATTGAAAAAACTTTTAGAAACATCCAGTAGCCCCATAGAAAGTGCTCGTCTTTTAGCTGTTTCTCGTTGGGAATCGGGTGTTTGGTTGCGGGCTCTGCCTTCAAATAATTTAGGGACACTGCTTGATAATAACACATACCGTGTTGCGATGTCACTGCGCGTCGGTATTCCTTGCGTTGTTCCTCACCGATGCTCATATGGAGAAAAAGTAGATCGCTTAGGCCTCCATGGGCTGTTTTGTGTCGGAAGTGCTGGTTGTATTAAGTCGTATAGCTCGCCACAGTGCTTCGAATGACGTCATCCGTCGGGCATTTGGGAGTGCGAATATCGCAGCAATTTTAGAGCCTAGTTGCCTTATGCGCAACGACGGTAAACGACCCGATGGAATGACACTCATTCCTTGGAAGACGGGTCGATCCTTAGTGTGGGACGCTACTTGTGTCGACACTTTGGCGCCGTCTCATCTTCCAACAACATCGCAGCAGGCAAGTGGCGCTGCTACCGTAGCTGAATCTTCGAAACGGCGAAAATACTCAAACCTCGACAGAGGTTACATAAGAAACGCTGCTTTTTTCCTTTCTAAATTTATCAATATAGTTCTGCTATATTATAGCATGGCTAATGCTATATAAACCAAATCAATTTATATAATTATGTTAAATAGGCAAGCAACTGACCCCCATCTTACCCTATAGTGTATATATGTGACATGCTTGCCTAGAAGATACCTGTTTGCTCCAGACTTAAAGACTCCCAGATTTTACCGTTCGGGGAACAAAATCGCGGACAATGAGTTATATTCCTTCGCTGTAAGGATAATGAACGTATCAGCTGCGGGTTTTCGATTCGATAGAGCGACGCGCAAAGAGGCTAATTAAAACAATGACGCTTTAGTTGAAGCCAGATTGCAAAGTCTTGAACATCGGCGTAAAGTTGCAAGCCTGTCAGTATTCTATTTAATACATAACGGTGAATGTGCTCAGGAACTACACAACCTTGTTCCCGCTTAACCTTTTTTCCAGATCTAGAAGAACGGGGCGTCGCGTCACCCATTTATGGTTGAGATACCGTTCAATCGCACGAAACGTTTAGCGTCTTCGTTTATTTATAGAACAGCAAAATAATGGAACGCTTTGCCGTCGTCTGTGTTTCCCGAAAGGTACAATTTGGGTGTGTTCAAATGTAAAGTGAATAAGTATTTGCTAAGCAAGCGTGCTCCACCTTAGACTACATCGTCACTTTCCATCAGGAGTGATTGTAGTCAAACGTTTGCATAGTCAGTAATAATAAAAAAAGAAGCGAAACTCTTCGATCGTTCTGATGATAAATGCATGACGTTTGATAGTTTGTCTTGTCACTAGATAGTAAAAAGCTCGGGTAGAGTATATTCTTTTCTATGGTAAAAAGAGCGTGAAGGAATCACTCATGTAACACGCTGTCCAAAATGCAAGTTGCAATAGAATAATGCAATTTCTAGTTTTACCTAATATTTATAAGGTCAAAGTTCACATGCTTTGTAATTTTGCGAATCTGGCGGTAGAGTCATTAACTTTTATTAGTGCCTCTTTGGGGACCAGATGAATAAACGATTTTGATTTAGAATAAAAATAATCCATTTTAAGTTTTTTATAATTTTGAGTTTATTTTCATAATCCAGCAGCGTCAACAAAATTTACATATTTAATTTATATACTATAATTACCCATACCTTTAAATTAAAAGAGTACAACACAAGATCAAAAACAGGTTAATATCACATGTAAGCAATTAAGTTGGTGTTAATCTTTCTCTCTCGGCTTTAGGCATCATTACGAGTAAGACAGAGATGGCAGTTGTGTAATTTTTTAATGATAGCGTCAATTTTGAAGTATAAGCGTCAACATTCGACATAAGATTTATATTTTTTGCAGGTGTAGAGTTTTCAGATGAAGAATTACAATACAATACAAAAACTCTTATTTTAAATAAAAAATAAACATATTATTTAAATCTTGGTATAATGGGTGGACTTATCGCTAAGAACGATCTCTTCCAGTCAACCATTGTATAGATTAACAGAAAAAACAGATATTTATATAATTTTGTATCACACTATGTTATAAATCCGAAAGTTTGCGTGTAAGTATGTTTATTCCCTCTTCTCGCTGTAACGGCTGAACGGATTTGAATGAAATTTGGATATCTTATACCTAGTATTAACACATAAGTTTCTTAATAGACGCGAGTATAGCTGCGAGGCACGGCTAGTATACAAATAAATATAGATATAATATTACAATTACATAAACATAAAACGCTTTTACACTCACAGCCCCACACTAAGTACGATGATTTGTGTCGTGGGTGCCGGAAACATTATCATCACACACACAATCACAATCAGACCCAGAAACACAAGTTTTCCTTGGGGAGAAAACTTGTGTTCCCGCCGGGAATGGAACCCAATAAACCAGCTTAGAAGGCGAACGCCACCAAACTAAGCCAACGGGCAGCCAATTACATACTCATATACACTTCAGAATAAATAATAGGTAGCAGTAAATAATTAACAGGAAGCAGTATTTGAAACTTACTAGAATTATTGTTAGAAACAGGATATCTATCATGTATTATTGGTTGTTTATTAAGGATTCGATATTTCAGAACCATTACAAGTTAACAACTCTTAATAAAATAATTATGATTACTTATTTTAAACATGTAATATAACATGTAATTTGTAACATAATTATAAAGTAGAAATAATTACACTATAAATAACATTAAATTGAAATAAAACTTTATGTAATCAACGTATCAAGCATAATTATAATACTTTAATAATCGCATTTTCACATTTAAAAAGTGAGTCCCTATATTGGACAATGCGATGTCTAGGAGAAGGTAAAATTACCGTTTCTAACATAAATTTCAATGTGAGTGACTATGTCAGTCTAAAATTTTATATTTTTAGTTGTAGCTGCATAACAGCCATTGTATAAATGTTTTCCTACGTAATGAAGAATACAAGTACAGTTTAATTTTAATACCTTACAATCATAACTTCACATGACTACTAAATACATCAAATCAGGCCCATTCTCTAAGTTTCCAGTCTTGCTTAATCATGTCAGCGCCATTTTCAGCAATTGCCATAACCGGTATAGTGGTACTTCCAGTAACAACAGAAGACATGATGCTAGCATCTATAACTCTGAGCCTGCGTACTCCATAAACTCTCAGCCTTCCGTCCACCACCGACCCTAAGGCAGCTGTTCCGCACTGGTGCCCAAGTGGCGCCATCAAATAACGTATATAACATCTCCAATATGCATCACAATCGGGATTATATTTACCACACTTACTCAGCATAGGATCTACGAAGTAGCCTCCAGCTCTCTTAAAATTATCACCATTTTCTAGTTTCAAATGGTGCTTAACGTATCTAATTGTATTTTTCATGTCAATGTCATCTCCATAATAATTCGCGTTTATCAATAAAGGATGAAATGGATCCGTACTCTGTATTTGAACTGATCCACGTGATACTGGTTTCGGATTCATTACTAACGAAAATATGGTCTCCCTTCCTTTACTTTGTCTAACCCAGGCGTTGACCACATCGCAGTTAAAGTTATAAAACACTGAAGGGTACTGGAGCAAAGTAGTACAACAACCGTCTAATAAAATAAATACAATAGCTCTGTAGTCAGGGTGGGCATTAGACTTGTGTATCGCTATGTAACCATCCAAAGTAGGAACTACGAACTTATATGGACTAGATTCTTCCATAACAAGTGTCATATTAGTTTTATATATTGCGTGTACAATAGGAACCGAAATGTGATTATGATAATTTTCCCCAACTGGTAGATTAGCGATTGTTTTGATTTTATGTTTATTTAATAATTTGCAAGGCCCGATTCCAGATAGTTGTAGCAGTTTAGCCGTGTTCATTGTTCCAGCCGCTATAATAACTTCTCTTTTTGCATTGAATATAAATTCTTTATAAGTATCAGCAGCTACTGCTTTTACTCCTATTGCCTTTTTGTATTTGTCAAATATTACTTGTACAACCTGCATTTTCTTTTGTACAAATAAATTTGATCGCTCCTTGATCTTATATCCATAGGCATAAGCACTACTTTGCCGTAAATTTTCATCTATATAAAACATTGCTTCCGTGAAACCTGTCCTATGTTCATCGTTTATATCTTCAAGAATTTTGTTTCCCACATCTTTAAAAACATTTAGATATCTTTTTGAATGTGGCGATCGATATTTAGTAAGACCAACATTGCCTTCGAACCCATGATAAATTTTATGGAGTGAATTTGCAATTTCTTCATCATTGAGTCTCTCAACTTTTTTGAGGAGTCGTTGAATGTTTGAGAAGCGCCATGCTGATTCATCGCTGATCTCGGCCCATTCGTCGTAATCACAAGCAAACCCTTGAGAATGCATCATCATATCTACAGAACTGGTTCCTCCGAGGACCTTGCCGGCAAAAATGATACCATTGTTCTTCTGATTATCATACATACGGCCCACAACGTCAGTGAAATTCCAGTCGAATCGTGAGTATTTCGTGTATAATAGGAGGGAAGGAATCTGTAAAGAAACATTTTATTAGAACATTTTGAGGTATTAGCAGATGAGATGTAGCCTCTATTTTGTAGAAAATAAATACTTACACTAGATTCAATAGGAATGTTATCTCCAGCTTCAATAAGTAACACAGTGGCGTTACTATCCTCTGACAGACGATTGGCGAGCACACAACCAGATGTACCACCGCCCACTATTATGTAGTCGAAACTCGAACCACCTGTCAAAGCAAAATGTTAAATAATTGTTAATCTTCCGCATCGGTAGAAAATTACTTTGTCATCACCTTTTTCTCCCGCGGGAAATTTGTGTTTCTGGTTTTGGGTATAATGGGATGTTGAAATGTGAATGCTTACAAACACACGACACAAGTCGTTGAACGTAATGTGGGGCTGTGAAAGTGATAGTGTATCTTTTTTTACCCGGGCAACGCCGGGGCGTCATCTAGTGAGACAACAAAATAAGTCTGAGAGATGAATCTTACGAGACGATCCCGTTATTGACACAAACATTTATAGGGAAAGAGATCATGTTAGCTTAAGAGCTGATTATTATTATGTAAAAAAATAAAAAACCAGTGACATAACAAACATAGTGCCACAATAAATTTGATAACTTGTGTCGTGGGTGCCGGAAACATTCACATAACACACATAATTTGATTTAGTTTATTTATTTTAAAATCTAATTTTATTTTTTTATGTACACGTATCTTTTAGCTGCACGCCCAAACACTTTTCTTACACGCCCAGGAAAGCTGGTAGATAATGCTTCATAGCATTAAGCTATTCCATGTACACTGTTTTGTACTAAACTATTAAATGAATAAATAAATAATCTAAACCAAAACCAGAAACACAAATTTTCCTTGGGGAGAATCTTGTATTCCCACCGGGAATCGAACCCGATACCCCTGCTTAGAAGTCGAACGGTCACCCAACTAAGCCAATGTGTAATTAATATATATTTATATATGTGTACATATTCTATAGGTACATACTTGGCGGACATGCACTGTAGAAGTTTATGCCTCCCATTAAATTTAACGCGCTGAAGAAGCTTAGCGCTTGCTTGAACATATCAGCCTTGCCTACGAATGCTGTAGAAGGATTCGTCATGATGGCTCCACTTCACCAAGACTTCGATGAGAATGACTTTTAAAACCTGAAAACGCCGTTAGTTATTTTGCACGCAAATAAAAATTCATTTAGTAACGCTTGAGACGAAAATATTAAAATGTTTACTCAATGACAACATTTGTTTAAAAAAGCGTGAAGGACTGGACAAAGTCGTAATAATTAATGTATTCCTGTACCTACTTAGGATTACCAGACACTAAAATGTATGTTGACATAATAAGTACACTACGAGTAGGTACATATCAAAATCCAATAAATGTTTGTATCAATAACGGGTATTTACCATGTATTTCGTTTGTTTCGATTGATACAAACATTTATGGTGAAAGTACCATGGTAGAGTAGAACCAATCTAAATGTGCACGCCCTGACGTCGTGACGTGGAGGCTGAGTCACCCACGTCCGTAGGAGGATACTCCTTAAGTCTGACGCCCTACACGTGGTCCCCGGGTGGTGCTAATCAGGTGACATTTGAGAGGTGGTAGAGCATTTTGTGAGTTGCTCGCCTGGCTTGCTACCAAATTAGCTTACCACCATCAAGTTGAAAGTCTGCCGCCAAGCCATACGGTGTTCCGGCAGTTATCCTTGAAAGCCTGCGTATTCCAGGTCTAGTGTGTTTACCAGCTTCGATCACATCGTCACTTACCATCAGGTGAGATAGTGGCCAAACACTAGCCTGTCACAAATAAAAAAAAAAAAAAAACCCTCCACATAAAAATTCATACATTTGACACTCGATCATTTGACAAATTTGGTGGAGGGGCGTGCACATTTAAAATGGTTCTACTTATAATAAAAAATTATATCCAAAAACCCAGCTGCATAAAAAGTTAACTTACTTTTTATAACATAACATAAACATAAACACTTTCACACTCACAGCCCCCACACTACGTTCGTTGACTTGTATCATAGGTGCCGGAAACATTTCTTTATGGGACTTGATATATTTTCTAAGAGCTCGAGGCGCCCAGTACGCCCTCTGTATTTTAACAAACATGCAGATACGTAATTTTTTCTTATGACGGCAGTATACAAAACGGCAGCGCGGGGGGAGAAGACGCTGGCGCGCGTTTCGGGCGCTTTGTATGTCCCTAATGAGTGTGAAAGCATTTATGTTATGATAATATGTAAACATTTTGAAAGTCTGTTTGCTTTGTGCGTTTGAGTTGCGTGTAAAAAATTAAATATCTTTAAGTGTTTTGAGTACAATCGTTACGGCGTTACTAAAATACTTGCAAAGTTCTTTTGAAATACCCTCATATAAAATATTGGTTCCCATAACAAGATGTGTGTATGGTGATATATATTTTTAATGATATCTATTTGGCTACCATTTTTGAATTTGCTCTACCTTGACAGACAGTTGGACACACGAACAAAGTGCTAAACACCAGGGCCAAGGAGACTTAGGGACTTCATTTGGACGATAATAATTATTATGATGATATTCATACATTAGTGTGTTATCCGAAATTTATCTTACCTTTCACTCTTAAATCGTACGTACTGGTACCTATATTTCTAATTGTATAAAAACCTGTAGGTATACTAATTATGCTATAGACGTTATTTTGTTTACATTTTAATATTAAGTAGGTCTGACACGAACCGCGTTCCATTTTCTCAAAAACATTTGCTTAATGTAATATTCATCACAATTTAATATTAAAAGCATATGCATAATAAAGAAGCGTGTCTTATATGGTGGTGACATTCACACTAACATAACGGTGAACATCAGTATTATCTCATTTATTGCAGGAAACAGAACAATGCAGTGTGTGGAAGTAAGTTTTTTTATCTCTGAACTTTTGACTGTCTCTGGCTGGTAAGTTACTCGAGTGTTTTAGTTAAAGTTAGTAGTACCTTACTACTTATATTTACGCCTTACAGAATTAGAATAAGAATAAGAATTTACTTTATTGTATAACTGTGTAGGTATAAAGAGATCTTAAAATATTTACATAGTTCCAACAGTCTATTCGTTTCGAACATACAATATTCATGTTTTGCTAAAAATATAATATTAACAACAAGTATATACACAATAATTAATGGATATAGCTACATTAGACACAATTGCTATTAATCAATATTACATTCAGTAAATAGGATAGTACAATTATATCATTTGTCAAAGTATTCACTTAAATTGTAGTATGCTTTTGAAATTAACCAAATTTTTAACTTATTTTTGAAAATATTACCTTTTAATATTTTTAGCTCTATCGGTAAATTGTTGTATACTTTAATAGCGGTTATGAAAGAACTTTTGTGAAACATTGTGTTATTAATCTGGGAAATTATCATATTGTACTTATAATTGTTCCGTAAGTTCCCAGACCGGTTTGATTGTTGGCTAAAATATTGATTTTCATTTTCTTTTGCAAATACTGACAATTCTAATATATATATAGATGTTAGCGTCAGGAATTTATATTTGACAAAAATATTTCGGAGCGTTTCAGTGCTTTGTAGGTTAAAAATAGCACGCAGGCATCGCTTTTGCAGTATAAATGTTTTAGAAACATCGACTGAGTTCCCCCAAAATATGATCCCATAACTTAAATGAGAGTATACATAGCCATAATAAGCGCTTATTGCCACTGCCTTTGATGCAATACCACTCAACAAAGATATTATATTATATTATTTTGCTGTTTATTATGCAGAATCTTTATATTTAATCTCTCCGTCGATCAAGGAGTATTTTCTGATCTCATGAACTATGTATTATTTTATCACAGAAATATAACTCCAACCTTTAAATAGGATGTAAACATACACCCTCTAATTGCAGACTAGTTTCTGAACTACCTGCCCTCGGTAAAATATTTGAAAGTTATTACTTTCAAATATTTTTATTTTTCCTAGAACAGCTCTGCTACTCCCTCGAGGTCTTTTTTTTACCATTATCTCACCTGATGTTAAGTGATGATGTTATGGGCGATGGTATGCACGGCCTAGGACGGGACTGGCTCTCAGAAATACTGAAAAAAATAAGTTTATTCGTCTAAACCAAATACTTTGCTGCATAAATGTATAGGCCCGCGAAGCCGCACGTCGACCGTTAGATTTTCTTACATTTTGGTTTATTCCAGCCGCCAACGGAGACCAGTCATGCTGCTGTCATGGCTAATGCTATGGCGATGAAGTATGCTCTGACATACTTCAACTACATGAAAATCATGGCGTTTCTTAACCCGTATAGTGGATCTGCTCCAAGTAAGTGCTACTTTTTGGCTGGTTTTGAAAAATAAAGATGGACTCGATTCGAGTTCATATTGCAAATTTTCTGTTTTATATTGTATCACACTGTTTACAGCTTTTCTAATCTATTAATAAAAATTTATTCAGAACGGATAAAGGGTTCGAGGAATAGATGTAATATACCGTCATATTTTTATTTTTTAAAACTTCATGCACAAATGCTATGCTGAAGAGAATTTCATGCTACAGTATTTTCTGCCAGTAATCCTGCTATTTCAGGAGATATATCGGCGTGCAATGAATGAAGCTACACAGTAGAGAGGTTGTTAGGAAACCTAAAATTAATTACAATGTATATTTATATATATAACATTATATATACATATTATGTTTTTTTATGTAAAAAAAATTTACGTTCCTATATATATATATATATAACATACAATAGATCATATGATACATGAATACGAATATGTAAAAATCCATATCATACCCTTTATAAATCACATATATAAATGTATTAGTACCTATAAATTCGATCTTAATAACAGTTTTTAGTGTACCTATTCAACTTTGAAAGACTTTTAGAAAGTGTTTTCGAACCAGACGCTTAAAACTTTCCTTGGTCTTACATTTCCGTATGTCCTGGGACTGACTTCCTACAACTTTGAATGAGTTGTTTACAAAAGAAGTGGAATGAACAGGAGTGGCGAGGACCAGTGAGTCAACAGAACGAAGCTTTAAAAAAAAACTCACAGGGTAGCTAATAAAACAAGGAAGTGGCATACCCCACACGGGATTCCATTATGATATCACCAGAAGTCTTCTTCTTTATCCGAAAAGAGGGTAATGTGTTTATCAGCCTATGTATGTACGTTTGTTTCTTTGTAGCACTCTAAAGACTCCAAACGTGAGGGATGATTTTGATAATTGTTATGTCAATCGATTTTTCTTAATATTACGAGTGTCACTAATGACTTTAGAGACGTGACAGCTATCGAAATTCAATATGGCGACAGTAAGGCCCCTATAATTTTACTTGATTCCCGTTAATTTAATTTTAGAGCTCAAAATGTGCGGGAGATATAATCGTATCATCTTTAGATTGTTCTAGTCATGACTACATCATAGCTGGAGGAGGAACATCAGGTTGCGTTATAGCCAACCGACTGTCTGAAGACCCTAACGTAAACGTGCTGCTCATCGAGGCTGGAGCAAATGTTCCTTTCGAATCTGGGGTAGGTAATAATGTATAAATATATTTTTTTATGACGTACAGTTCAGAAGCCTATCGGTCAATGAATGTAACGTTAACAAAATATAATTTAAACTTAAGCTAAGCTTAAAAAACCGACATCACCGCTTATATTTTGGTTTTGGCTTGATCGATTTCTATAAAATGTATATGGGATCACCTCTGAAGTATAATCTACCAATCAAACAAAGAATTTTGAGAATCGTTCCACAAATGGGGGAGAAATCGTTGAACATACATAAAAAAAACACATACAGTCCAACATAGTACCTCCTCCTTTTTTGAAGTTTCAATTATTATTATAAAAATGTGGCTATCAGTCACGACATTTAATTTTGACAAAATTGTCAACTTAGGCCCTACCGGATTACATTAATAAATAAGGTAAATGAAAAAATAAAAAACGGCATGACCAGGATAACAAAATTTGAAGATATAATATTATCGACCAACCCACACTAGCGGGACACCACATTTGTGGTGTCCAATTACACAATGATGAAGAACGAAACGAAAAAAGAAAGAACGGCCTTTATATGTGATTTAAAAGAAGATAATTCCAACAATTGCTTAATTATCACGTATGTTCTTTGCAGATGGGCAAAACGATGCTTTACACCCAAAAAACAAGTTTCACCTGGAACTACACATTAGCCGGCGGCAAAGACGGCAAACAAAAAAACAATTATATCACTACAGCTGGGAAGGTTCTTGGGGGCACCAGTTCCATAAACTTTATGGTACATTCTCAAGGATTTGACTTTGATTACGATGAATGGCATAAAATTACCAAAGAACCGTCCTGGTGCTTCTCAAACATACAAAGACTCCTTAAAAAAGTCGAAAGATTTAATGACAAAGAAATTGCCAATTCGAGTGACAGTAAGTACCATGGGTTTGACGGCAATGTGGGATTCTATAAAGACCACTCACCAGTCCTAGACAAGTATTTCAAAGTACACAAACAAGCAGGTAACAAAGTCGTTGCAGATATTAATAATGATAATAAGTTGGGCTTCTCGGGAACCTCGTTTTTAGTAGACAAAATCAGACAAAATAGTGCATACGCGTATCTGTTCCCAATTAAAAATCGAACTAATTTAGTCGTACTTAAAGATACGCTCGTCTCCAAAGTAATTCTAGACCAACACAACAGAGCCATAGGTGTAGAAGCTATTGCCACTAAGACTAATACAACGTATACATATTATGCCAAAAGAGAAGTAATTGTAGCAGCTGGAGCTTTTAACACGCCTAAAATATTGCAATTATCTGGAATCGGACCACGCAAACTACTCAATAAACTTGGTAAAGAAGTAAAAGCTAACCTTCCTGTCGGGTGTAACTTTCATAATCATTACATTACACCTATAGTATTTACGATGCAAAATATTAGTTTGTCATTGAACCACGAAGGTCTACATCCAGTTTTGTTTCCGTCTGAAAGCTTTGATGGTTACGCTAATCCAAACAAGTGTGAGACGCGACCAGTCTACAGAGCTCTCAGCTATATTGTGCCATTCACTCCAGCTACAATAATGCTTCAGTACACTTCCGAATATTTTGGCTACGACCCGGATGTCGTCGAATATTGGTATGAGAAGGTCAAAGGACGGGAAACTGTATTTACACAGATACAAGATTTACATCCAAAATCGCGTGGACTAGTTGAAATACAGAGTCTAAATCCTTTCGACGATCCTCTGATCAAGGGACAGCACTATTCGAAAGAGATTGATTTGAAAAATGCAGTAAAATACGTAAAGCACTACTTAAAATCATATTTAGAAACTGACTATATGAAGGAGTGTGGAGGTTTCTTTGTAGATCCTATGAAAAAGAAATGCGGTGCGTATCCCTACGGTTGCGATGAGTACTGGAAGTGCTACGTGCGGAATTTGATGATGCCATTTGCGGATCAGTGTGGAACGGCGGCGATGGGATCTGTTGTGGACGGGAGGCTCCGTGTGTATGGAGTGAAAGGCCTCAGGGTCGGAGACGCCAGCGTCATGCCAACTATCGTTAGTGGAAGTGCTACTGTACCCACCATAGTTATCGGGGAAAATCTCTCTGATATGATAAAAGAAGATTGGCAGCACATGAGCAACCAGTGTCAGTGACGTTATAATGTATTAACATTTTGGTATACGTAATAACACACGTGAATTGATTAATAAATTGTCGACACAAATAATTAATTTAATTTTTATAGCCATAATGTCGTTATCAGTTTTTCAACTTAATAAAGCTTACAAAGGTACATGTTAGCTATTTTTTATAAGAAGTAAATCATTTTTTTATATTGTAAATTTTCTGCAGCAAAGAGCTTTATTTTATGCTGTGAAAGAGTGGGCTTACGTTATTAAAAGCACACAACCCAGAAGTATGATGCATATTTAGTTCACCAAATAACGCTCAAATGTAGACAGGACGATAGGACCAGTGAATTGGAGGTTTCAGAGAATAAACAATAAATATTCGATAAGAAGTTATCAGGGATAGAAACGTAACAAACGTTTAATAATTTGTAATTTTTAAACTTTCGCGATTCGAACACATAGTTTAGGTAATATCTCGGGACTTAATCGCGCTAAAAAAAACTATTTTTATTTACCTCGACGTTTCGGCCAAGTTGCATTGGTCGAGTCTTCTCGAGACCATGGCCAATGCAACTTGGCCGAAACGTCGAGGTAAATAAAAATAGTTTTTTTTAGCGCGATTAAGTCCCGAGATATTACCTAAACTATGTATAATAATTTATTTATTTATTTATTAAATTCCAATTACAACTATCATTACAGGATTATCCTAATGCAATAGTGCAAGTCAGCATTATATATATCTAACTAATTATTATACATTATCAAAAACAAACACAATTACAAATACTTTCATCAAAAATAAAAAGGCTATTATTATTATTAACTTATATTCTCCTATATATCTTACCTTCATAATATTCTCCGCTATCTTGGTGAGAAACTTTTTCAATACCAAGTTAGTAGTTATTGGTTGCGAACTCAGTTTTATATTAATTTTGATATCGTTTACTTTCTATTTAATGAGTAAAATATAGTTTTACTTTGTTTTAATCAAGTAAAAATAACTTATATCTGGGTATAAGGTTACGTGTACGGAGTACATTTCATCTTTGACGAGAAATTCAAATATTGTCGTTTTTTATCGTAACTTTGATGTCATTCGCAATTCCAAAAAATATAGGAATTTTCAAAAACTAGTTAAAGTATATACGGTAAACATTTACTCATTACACAATTATGTATTAACTGCATTAAAGTTATCTAAATATTTTATAAAAATAACGAAATGATCGGCAGCGCAATCGTATAATGATTGACTACCTAATGAGCAAACAAACTGTAAAAATTATGTTTCAATGTTATATTCGGCTTAAAAAACGAAAATTTTGACTTACTTTGTAGTCAACTAGTTTTAGTTAGTCACGCGCCGAGGCCCAAGCCGCACGCCTCTGCGTATCGCGCGTCTGACTCATCCTATTGAAGGACAACTAATTTGTCAGAAACTAGTTGACTACAAAGTAAGTCGAAATTTTCGTGTTTAAAGCCGAATATAACGTTGAAACATAATGTGTATCACTCACGAAAGTTTTAACATTAAAACTGTAAAAACTCAGAAAAATTCAAAGCGATCCAGGTGGTGAGTAAAGTACGATCTCATGCAACAATTAATTAACAATAAAGAGTTTCTTGTAGTGCATTGAAAGATATTTTTTTATGTTCATAAGCAAGCATTTAACATCTATCTCACCTGATGAAAAGCAACGATGTGGCCGAAGATATAGAATGCTTGCCGCTAGAAGATACATAGAATCAGAAAAGATATAAATGTGTTGTATATAACAGTGTTGACAAAATGGCATATAAATAAATGTATCAATAGTATATGTCCACTTCAGACATTCACTCTTTGAATATTCTCAGATTGTACCGTTCAGAGAACAAAGACGCAGGCATTGAGTTCCATTCCTTCGCTGTACGGATGATAAACGTAGAAGCGAAATGCTACGAACAAAGTGGAGGTATGTCAACCATAAATGATATACAGAAATACCACGAAAGAAATACAGTGATTATGAAATTTCATAGACGTAACTTGCTTATGACAAAAGTAAAACAAACGAGTTAGACAAATAATAACATGTGCACAATGCAAATAATGCAATTTGCGGTGTAGGTGTACTCTCATAACAGTAAGTATATATTAAACTGCAGCAGTAAGAATATATCTCTTGCGTTTGGACTAGGAGACGAAGTGCGAACAAGTTCTATGTTATATTACTATTAAAACTATCAAGAGTCGTATTCATGTTGATTTAGTTCCGGTTGTACTCACGTTATGTTTAATTTAATCAAGAAACATAACGTGAGTACAACCGAAACTAAATCAACAAGTTCTATGTTACGTTCAATAGAGGTTAAAACAACCGAAGGACATCAACCTGAGTTTGGACGACTGGAACAAAAAGTGGCCCTTGATTTTAAAACAGAATTCATTTCCAGCCGAACACAAGGAGACATTCCTCACACTATAATTTAAGCTTCCAAGGGTTGTCTACCGCCTATATAGGAAAAAAAAACAGAGACGTTTTCCGCAAGTGTTAAATGTATGTTAATCTTAACTTAACTTAGAGAATATAGTACAGGATGCGCGGCGGGCGCGCGCTCTTTACACCCTCTGTATTTTGACATTTTTTTTTATTAATTTTTCTTATGCGAAATATGCTGCATTTGACCACTATTTTACCAGATGGCAAGTGATGATGCGGCCGAAGGTGTAACATGCTTGCCTAAAAGATACCTATTCACTCGAGACTTGAAAACTCCCAGATTATATAGTTCGGGGAACAAAGACGCAGGCAATGAGTTCCACTCCTTCGCTGTACCGATAAACGTAGAAGCAAAACGCTTTGAGGGAACGGTAAATATGTCGACCATAAATGGTAAAAAGGGCATGGGGGAATTAACTCGTGTAGTTCCTGTGCACACTCATCAAAATGTAAGCAATAGAATACCAATAATCTTGCCACCAATGCAGATACATCTTTTTTCCTTATGACGGCAGTACACAAAACGGCAGCGCGGGGGAAGGAGTCGCGGGCGCGCGCCTCGGGCGCTTTGTATGTCCTCCGACTGTTAAAGCATTTATGTTATGATAATATATAAACATATTGAAAAGTCTTTGCTTTTTGCGTTTGAGTAGCGTGTTAAAAATGAAAATTCTTTAAGTGTTTTAAACAGAATCATTACGGTATTACTAAAATACTTGCAAAGTTCTTTTTAAATTCCCTCACATAAAAATTTGGTCCCATAATAATATGTGTGTATGTTACATAATTTTAAAGGCTATCTATTTATTCGTATCGTATATTTCTAATTGTAAAAAACCTGTAGGTATACTAATTATGCTGTAGACGTTATTTTGTTTACATTTTAATATTAAGTAGGTCTGACACGAACCGCGTTCCATTTTCTCAAAAACATTTGCTTAATGTAATATTCATCACAATTTAATATTAAAAGCATATGCATAATAAAGAAGCGTGTCTTATATGGTGGTGACATTCACACTAACATAGCGGTGAACATCAGTATTATCTCATTTATTGCAGGAAACAGAACAATGCAGTGTGTGGAAGTAAGTTTTTTTATCTCTGAACTTTTAACTGTCTCTGGTTGGTAAGTAACTCGAGTGTTTCAGTTAAAGTTAGTGGTGCCTCACTATTTATACTTACGCCTTACAAAATCTTTATATTTAATCTCTCCGTCGTCGATCAAAGACTTATTTTCTGATCTCGTGAAGTATATATTATCTGATCAGCAAAATAACTCTAACCATAGTAGAATATAATTCTACTATGCTCTAACTTTCAAATCAGGATGCAAACATACACCCTCTAATTACAGGCCAGTTTCTGAACTACCTGCCCTCGGTAAAATATTTTAAAGAAATATCCTAGAACAGCTACTCTCTCTCGAGGTCTTTTACTTTTTGAGCGTTATCTCACCTGTTGTTAATAGATGGTAAGCACGCTAGGTCTAGGACGGGACTGGCTCTCAGGAATACTAAAAAAATTGAGTTTATTCGTTTAAACCAAATAGAAAAACCTTTGCTGCATAAATGTATAGGCCTGCGACGCCGCACGTCAACCGTTAGATTTTCTTACATTTTGATTTCTTCCAGCCGCCAACGGAGACCAGTCATGCTGCTGTCATGGCTAATGCGATGGCGATGAAGTATGCTCTGACGTACTTCAACTACATGAAAATCATGGCGTTTCTTAGCCCGTATAGTGGATCTGCTCCAAGTAAGTACTACTTTTTGGCTGGTTGAAAAAAAAAAGATGGAGTCTATTCGACTTCCTATTGCATATTATCTGTTTTCTAGTATATCATCACACTGTTTACAGCTATTCTAATCTATTAATAAAAATGTATTAAGAACGGATAAAGGGTTCGAGGAATAGATGCAATATAGCGTTATATTTTTATATTTTAAAACTTCGTGCACAAATACTATGCGGAAGAGAATTTCATGCTACAGTATTTTCTGCCAGTCATCTTGCTATTTCAGGAGATATTTATCGGCGTGCAATGAATGAAGCTACACAGTAATAAGGTTGTTAGGAAACCTAAAATTAATTACAATGTATATATATATATATGTGTTTGTGTACATAAAAAAACATAATATAAAACATGTGTATGTAAAATCTTTTAGAATTCAATGCATAAATATACATACAACAGATCATATAATACATACGAATATGTAAAAATTCATATTATACCCTATATAAATCACATATATGTACCTATAAATTCGATGTTCATAACAGTTTTTAGAGTAACTTTTCAACTTTGAAAGACTTCTAGAAAGTGTTTTCGAACTAGACGCTTAAAACTTTCCTTGGTCTTACATTTCCGTATGTCCACTGGGAGTGAGTTCCAGAGGCAAACTGCGACAACTCTGATTGAGTTATTTACTTACAAAAGAAGTGGAATGAACAGGAGTGGCGAGGACTAGTGAGTCAGCAAAATGAAGCTTGAAAAAAAACTCACAGGGTAGCTAATAAAACAGGGAAGAGACACACGGGATTCCATAATGATATGACCAGAAGTCTTCTTATTTATCCGAAAAAATGGTAATGTGCTTATCTGCCTATGTATGTACGTTTGTTTCTTTGATGCACTCTAGAGACCCCAAACGTGATGGCTGATTTTGATGATTGTTAGAGATTTACTACGATAACATGACCCGCCCCTCCAAAATTCAAAACATTTGAAAGTATTTGTGAAAGTATTTACAACGCACCACTACGCATGTGTGCGTACTGCTACTGCCGTCAAACACCTAGTCGAGCTAGCTAGCTAGCTAAATCTATGGATTTGTTGCTCGACTAGTGGCGTTCATTAATCGAATAATTACAACCACATACAAACTCTTTCGTAAGGATGTGACTACACACATTAAAACAGTAATTTGGAGGGGCGGGCCATGTTATCGTAGTAAATCTCTACGTGAATCGATTTGTCTTAATATTGCGAGTGTCACTAATGACTTTAGAAACGTGACAGCTATCGATATTCAATATGGCGACAGTAAGGCCCCTATAATTTAACTTGATTCCCCTTTAATTTAATTTTTGAGCTCAAAATGTGCGAGAGATATAATCGTATCATCTTTAGATTGTTCTAGTCATGACTACATCATAGCTGGAGGAGGAACATCAGGTTGCGTTATAGCCAACCGACTGTCTGAAGACCCTAACGTAAACGTGCTGCTAATCGAGGCTGGGGCAAATGTTCCTTTCGAATGTGGGGTAGGTAATAATGTATAAATATATTTTTTATGACATACAGTTTAGAAGCCTATCGACCAATGAATGTAACGTAAACAAAATATAATTTAAACTGATTCTAAGCTTAAAAAACCGACATCACCGCTTATATTTTGGTTTTGGCTTGATCGGTTTTGATAAAATTTATATGGGATCACCTCTGATGTATAATCTACCAATCAAATAAAGAATTTTGATAATCGTTCCACAAATGGGGGAGAAATCGGTGATTATACATAAAAAAACACATACAGTCCAACATAGTACCTCCTCCTTTTTTGAAGTTTTAATTATTATTATAAAAATACGGCTATCACTCACGACATTTGCCAAAATTGTCGACTTAGGCCCTACCGGATCACATTAATTAATTATAGTAAATGAAAAAATAAAAAGAGGCATGACCAGGACAACAAAATTTGTAGACATAATATCATCGACCAACCCACACTAGCGGAACACCACATTTGTGGTGTCAAATTACAAAAAGATGAAGAACGAAACGAAAAAAGAAAGAACGGCTTTTATATATGATTCAAAAGAAGATAATTCCAACAATTGTTTAATTATCACGTATGTTCTTTGCAGATGGGAAAAACGATGCTTTACACCCAAAGAACAAGTTTCACCTGGAACTACACATTAGCCGGCTGCAAAGACGGCAAACAAAAAAACAATTATATCACTACAGCTGGAAAGGTTCTTGGGGGCACCAGTTCCATAAACTTTATGGTACATTCACAAGGATTTGACTTTGATTACGATAAATGGCATAAAATTACTAAAGAACCGTCCTGGTCCTTCTCAAACATACAAAGACTCCTAAAAAAAGTCGAAAGATTTAATGACAAAGAAATTGCCAATTCGAGTGACAGTAAGTACCACGGGTTTGACGGCAATGTGGGATTTTATAAAGATCATTCACCAGTCCTAGACAAGTATTTCAAAGTACACAAACAAGCAGGTAACAAAGTCATTGCAGATATTAATAATGATAATAAGTTGGGCTTCTCTGGAACCTCATTTTTAGTAGACAAAATCAGACAAAATAGTGCATACGCGTATCTGTTCCCAATTAAAAATCGTACTAATTTAGTTGTACTTAAAGATACGCTCGTCTCCAAAATAATTCTAGACCAACACAATAGAGCCATAGGTGTAGAAGCTATTGCCACTAAGACTAATACAACGTATACATATTATGCCAAAAGAGAAGTAATTGTAGCAGCTGGAGCTTTTAACACGCCTAAAATATTGCAATTATCTGGAATCGGACCACGCAAATTACTCAATAAACTTGGTACAGAAGTAAAAGCTGACCTTCCTGTCGGGTGTAACTTTCATAATCATTACATTACACCTATAGTATTTACGATGCAAAATGTTAGTTCGTCATTTAAACACGAAGGTCTACATCCATTTTTGTTTCCGTCTGAAAGCTATGATGGTTACGCTAATCCAAACAAGCGTGAGACGCGACCAGTCTATAGGGCTCTCAGGTATATTGCGCCATTCACTCCAGCTACAATAATGATTCAGTACACTTCCGAATATTTTGGCTACGACCCGGATGTCGTCGAATATTGGTATGATAAGGTCAAAGGACGGGAAGTAGTTTTTACACAGATACAAGATTTACATCCAACATCGCGTGGACTAGTTGAAATACAGAGTCTAAATCCTTTCGACGATCCTCTGATCAAGGGACAGCACTATTCGAAAGAGATTGATTTGAAAAATGCAGTAAAATACGTAAAGCACTACTTAAAATCATATTTAGAAACTGACTATATGAAGAAGTGTGGAGGTTTCTTTGTAGATCCTATGAAAAAGAAATGCGGTGCGTATCCCTACGGTTGTGATGAGTACTGGAAGTGCTACGTGCGGAATTTGATGATGCCATTTCCGGATCAGTGTGGAACGGCGGCGATGGGATCTGTTGTGGACGGGAGGCTCCGTGTGTACGGAGTGAAAGGCCTCAGGGTCGGAGACGCCAGCGTCATGCCAACTATCGTCAGTGGTAGTGCTACTATACCCACCATGGTTATCGGAGAAAATCTCTCTGATATGATGAAAGAAGATTGGCAGCACATGAGTAACCAGTGTGAGTGACGTCATAATGTATTAAGATTTTGGTTCACGTAATAACACATGTGAATTGTATTATAAATTATCGACACAAATAATGAACTTAATTTTTTTTTACCTTAATTTCAGCCATAATATTGTAATTAGTTTTTCAACTTTATAATGCTTTTAACATAAACATTTAACATAAACGCTATCACACTCACAGTCCCATCCTAAGTTCGATAAGTTGTGTCGTGGGTGCCGGAAACATTCACATCACACACACAATCACAACCAGAACCAGAAATACAAATTTTCCTGGGGAATAAACATGTATTCCCTCCGGGAATCGTACCCGATATATACCTGATACCCTTAATTAGAAGGCGAACGCTCACTCAACTATGCCAACGGGAAGTTTTCAGCTTTTATAACTTTAAAAAAAAAACGTATCATATCATAGAACTATTAAATTTAAATTTAAACAGGAATTAGTGTGACTTACGCGTTGTCGATGTCTAAATCGTCAATTGTTTCGGCTTCATTCGGAAGCCTTCTTCAGGATGAGTGCGGAGCACTCGCCGTCGAGTTCCGCCTCGCACTTTGGGAATTTCCTTCAACAAATAGCTTTATTGTATGCTGTGAAAGACTGGATTTACGTTATTAAAAGCACAGGTTACTAGGCTCACTGCCATATCCGAGAAGAATGATGCTTATTTAGTTCTCCAAATAACGCTCAAATGTAGATAAGATGATAAGATCCGTCAATCAAAGGATTCAGAGAATACTCACCAAGTATTCGATAACCTGTGTATCAGGGATAGAAACGTAACAAACATTTAACTAAGATACTTTTCCTCTTTGACGAGAAATTCAAAAGTTTTACAATTTTTATTTTATTTTGTAACTTTGATGTCATTCGCAATCACAAAAAATTATTGCATTTAAAAAAAAAACTAGTAAAGTGTTAACGTAAGTATTTACAGATTACACAATTATGTATTGGTTGCATTACAGTTAACTAAATATTTTTGAAAAAACGTAACAAATGATCGGTAGCGCAAATTAATAATTATTATCAAACATACCTAATGAATGAAAAAACTGTAAAAATTCAGACCCTACTCGAAGCGATCATCCAAGTAGTGGGTTTATTTAATTAACAATTAAGAGTTTCTTGGTGTGCATTGAGAGACATTTTTATGTTCTATAAGCAAGCATTTGACCATTATCTCACCTGATATTGCCGAAGATGTAGCATACTTGCCTAGAAGATACCTATTCACTCATGACTTGAAGATTCCCAGATTATACTGTTCAGGGAACAAAGACGCGGGCAATAAGTTACACTCCTGTGCAGTACGGATGATAAACGTAGAAGCGAAACGCTTCGAACAAACTGGCGATATCTCAACCATAAATGATATAGAGAAATAGAGTGATTATGGAACTTCATAGACGTAACGTACTTATGACAAAAAAAGAACAAACGGTTGGGATGGGTTAGGCACATATATGCACTTCGCAATATCGCGCTTCATTAGGTGCCCACCTAATGAAAATAATGCAATTTGCAGTATAGGTGTACTCACATAACAAAAAGTATATAAAAAACCCACAGTAAGGAATATACCTCTTGCGCTTGGACAAGGACACTAAAGGCGAACAAGTCCTATGTTACGTCCAAGATAGGCTTGGACATTCGAAGGACATCAACCTGAGTTTGGACGACTGGAACAAAAAAGTGCCTCTGATTTTAAGTCCTATGTTTTTTAGGTTCCAGCCGAACACAAGAAAACAGTTTTCACACAAGAATTTAGGCCTCAAGGAGTTGTTTACCGCCTATAAAGGGAAAGAAAATCTAGACATTATCCTCAAAAGTGTAAAATATATGTTAATCTGTAAGGTATAAGATATGGTCATAGAATAACGTTAAAACTGTATACAATTCAACAAAACATAATAAACACATAGATAATTAAAAAAAATCAAATATGTAGACACAATAATATACAGACACAGTATCTCTTGTTTACCGATACCGTGCCTCCAAACAAAATATAATGTAAAAAGTACCAGATAAATTCTACAGTTCACAAAAGGCATTTTAAATGGAATGAATCCGAATTAATTGCATTTTAAATTCTAGTACAATATATTTAATATTTTCATCAACTAAAGCGTAGAAGAATTTTTATTTATGGCATTTCATAGTCGATAACAATATCCGTTTCGGCTTAATCCTGTTTATTGATCGAGCGAAGCGATATCTCTAAGTTGACTCCGTCCGTCGCTTTATCCGTCTGTCATAGTCATTAGCGTTATTTAGCTTCTCAACTATACAAGCGAATAACTTCAAATTCTGAGGGAATTCGTAAGCTATGAACCAAAGCCAATAATGGTAGTTAAAATTATATAAATGAGGCCGCTTTTGAGATAGAACCTGGCCCAAAATAGGTCTAAAAACAGTGACAATGATGATCATGAAAATTGATATTTTCTAACAAAGATTTATTTAAAAACGGTTTCTTGCAAAGTTTTAAAATATGAACACGGGCAGAAGAAGAACCGAAAGTTATTTTACGCCCAATTACGTGTATATCTTTTTGTTTTTTTATTCAAGATAGGCAAACTTTTGACCACCATCTCACCTAATGGTAAGCGACAATGTGGTGAACGATGGATTGGCCAATGTTTATGGCTGAAAATAGGGTTATGACTGACAGACAAACGGACTATATGGGGTTTTGAGTCGTTTCTTCTGAGGTACGCAACCCTAAAGTAATAAATGATCTATGAAAAGGTTTTAAGTTCTCTTTTAAGGTTCTTATAAAATGATGCATATGTTATCGTAATTGAAACTTTGGTGTCAAAATTTCGCCGACCCTTTGGGCAATTCCCGTTCGGTAATTTATGGCGATTAGAAAAAATCGTGAGGTAAATTTATGGGGTCATAAATTTTGGTGAGCTTGAATAAGACGCCTCCAACCTTTGGGAAAAGGGGGTAGAGGGAAGAGGGCAGGTTTTTTTACTTTGTACGGTGACATCTTCTCATCTCATCAAAAAGAACATACTACATAAATTCTTCTTAATTTAACGACTCTTAGGGCGTAAAAAACTAAAGTGTCAAGTTATAAAAATTGACAAAATTCGACCAATGGTCTTCCGATTTTACCTGACTGCGCGATGCAAAGAAGGGTAATGTTTTCATATGTATGTGAACAATAACACAATATTATATAAAAATGTATCTTTATGCCAATCCAGCATAACAAAAATGTGTATATTTTTAACCAGGTTACGCCGAGCGGAACTCTTTAAAACTGCTCGCTGGCGTAGATGTGTGGATGGTGGTGGGCGCAATCAAAGCAACGAGTTCGATTTCCGGTGAAAACACGAGTTTTCTCTCCACCAGTATGTTTGTGTATCTGTTTCTGAGTATGATGTGAATGTTGTGTGTGTCGTGTTAATGGTTATGGCCTCACGACACAAGTCAGAGTACTTTTAGTGTGGGGCTGTGAGTTTGAAAGCATTTACGCATATATTTTTTTCATCCGGGCGACGCCGGGTTGGTCAGCTAGTACGAAGTAATAATCGAATTAACTTTATTAATGTCAAAAGTGAACCATAATAGTGGTTAAATGCTTGCCTATCAATCATACAAAAACTGTAACTGACTCAAGTTATATGCATAAATAAATAGCTTTGAACAATAATTTTATTATAATGTGAGAAAATGAAGTACCTAATTTACTTCATATTCATAAATCTCTGGCAGACTGACAGACAAAATACTGAAAGCCTTAATCTTGAGACAGATTGAACTATTTATTTAGTTCTCATGATTACAGGCAGATATGAACAAAGAAACTCATTCAGCACAGTATACAGATACTTAAGGATATTCTTTATACAAAAAATAACAAACGCTTTCACAATCACAGCCCCACACTAATTTCAACACACACAACAATTACACCCAGAACCAAAAACACAAATTACCCTTGGGGAGAAACATTGTGTTTTCACCGGGAACCGAATCCGTTACCCGCTGCTAAGAAAGCAAACGTGCACCCAGCTAAGACAGCGAGCAATTCATTCTTAAAATCCTACTTATATTATAAATGTACTGTAAATGGACTGTAAATTGTCTGATCAATAAATGAATAATAATAAATGCGAAAGTTTGTGTGTGTGAATGTTTGTTACCACGTATCTCCGTAACTATATTTAACCAATTTAATGGAATTTAGAATGGAGGTAGCTTATAATCTGGATTAGGACATAGGCTACTTTAATCATCATCATCAGCGGGCGAAGCCGCGGGGCTCAACTAGTTACTCATATAAGAATAAATTTCCTCCTCCTTTATTGAAGTCGGTTAAAATATTTCGACATGAGTTTTTATGATAATTAGTAACTTATATTAACCTGAAACTTCAAAGTGGTTATTCCGAAGTGCCGCCATCTCCCAAGTCATTACAACTTTTCAACGATAAAACATAATTTAGGGTCAATATTTAACCGGAGTTCATCACTCTATCTTAGATCGGAAAATACTAAGTAGAAGCTTAAGTTACTACATACTAAGTTGGGCTTAAGTTGGAATAGATTAATTTTCTTTTGATAATCTTTTGAAGGCTTCAAAATGTCTTAAATAAAACTTGGCGTAACCTTTAGTTCACAGAGCCAAAGGCTGAGATCTCTTTTTATATTTAAATAAACTTAATTAATTCATGACAAAGAAAATATTAAAGATCTCTTGGAAACTAAAATAACGCCTTTTATGCTCGACATAAATTTGACTAAACACAGCATACACAGCATTTGACCACAATCTCACATAATGGAAAGCGAGATGCAGCCGGAGAAATGGAACTGTATGTGTGAAACGAACTGCCCGTCGCTAGTTGCGTGTGTGACTTCAAAGCAGGGGGTATTGAGTTCGATTCCCGGACAGAACACAATTTTCAAATTGAAATTAGTCGAGCGCTGTGAGAGTGAAAGCGTTTATGTTATGTAAATTTATACAGGTAATCCTGTTTATCTTAATTGTGTATATTATAATTATGTTCCCAAAAAGATAAGTATAATAATGATTTTATTTGATCGAGCATAACGAGGTCTCTGGTTAATAGATAGGTGAGTGATATTTTATATTCAACAATGATTTATTTAAGATCAAGCCCTATACCAATCATTAATCATGTCTTGATAGCAGATTTCTGTTTGAACTAAGTTAGCAATATTCAGGTATATAATTAAGTGAGCTTGTTGGTTGGTTTTTGATGTATTGCGATATACATAAAAAGAAAACTGTTTTCTTATGCATTAGAAAGTGATTTTGCCTCTTTCATGTTTATGGTCCCCTAGTACTTTAATACTATACCTACTAAAAAAAATCGCGATCAAAAAATGGGGGTGGAGGGTGAAAAGTACTTATGTAAAAAAGTAATTATAGTGATATAACTACAATAGTTGGCCATATGGTCTCGTGAAGTTTTTTGTAGATATTGATATGTGCTTTAATATTGTAGAACATTTTTTAGTTCTATCATCAAACCGTTCCGCAGCGCATGCGATGAAAGACATTTTATGGCAAATTTTTTTACAGCTTGGGTTGGTTTTTGTAGGTTTATTATGCTCTAGCTTCTGCCCGCGACTTCGTACGCGTAGGTATTAACCCCGGTAAACTATCTAAGTATAATCCGGGAGTCTTAAAGGTAATAGTGAATAGAGATAATTCTTGGCACACATGCTCCATACTCCTGTAACCTATTTGATAGCTGGAATCAACCATGCTGGAAGTCACTAAAGCTAGTCGCAAATATCACCCGTATATACACACGATTATGGTATTATTTCTACTTCATTTAACTGCAAAGGGCTTTCATAGGGCTGGCTTTAGAATATACAGAATGATTTATCCAAGAGCATTGGTACATACACGAACGAATGATTTTCAATAGACGTAGAATTTGTAATCATAACCTACAAGACAACCTTGTCATATTCACACCAAGGGACTACAGTGATATTTTCTCACCGTCTTCTTTATTTTTTATGCCTAGAGAAGGTTCTTACGTGAGTTTCGTTTTGGGATGGAGAGGACAATGCCTATAATGAATAAATAAAACGGTCCGCTTGTATGTTGCTTGACAGAATTCAGAATTGTTTCCTCGAGTTATTTTCTTGAGTGATTGGACTTGCTGTAATAAGATTTGAACTTTTCTTGCGACAGTTTCATCGGCAAGGTTTGCGAAATGTCGTATGTTTGTGTAGGCAGGTATTTTATATTTATTTTCCTCTAGAGATAAGGGTGGACTTCATTTTAGGGGGGTAGGCAGTAGGCAAGTATCTGCTCCCTCCGCCCCGTGGGTCGTTCGGTTCGCAGCAGTAGCATAATCTTTCTTCCAAGTGACATTAAAATTTGTGCTATTGGTTCTGGATGTTACTGTGCGTGTGATATGTTAACTTTTCTGGCACCTAGGATATGAGTCTTTTAACTTGAAGTGTGGAGCTGTGAGTGTTAATGTTTTTGTTTATTTTAAGGGTCTTGAAACCCTTCATTAAACCCGTTTTGTATGCATCATTTTTACGTGTGGTTGGTAGTTGACATTCTTCTTATATATTATAAACGTTATCATAAAATATTTTAAGAATTTTTTTTTGTTCAAGATAGGCAAACATTGGAGCGCTATCTCACCTGATGGTTAGTGACGATGCGGTCAACGATGGAGCACGTTTGCCTATTCACTCGCGACTTAAAGACTCCCATATTTTATTTATCAGGGAATACGGACTCAGGTAAGAAATTCCATAAAATAAAATGTTATCATAATATAAATATATAATACATATAACAAGATTTAAGTTTACTAAAAGTATAATACTATAGTTTTCAAGTTCTCCTGGTATTTATTATTCTTCTTTTGTGAAAACAGTAATACATACATTGTTAAGTAAGTGAGTGAGTGAAGAATCATTTTTTTTTTCACCTTTATAGGTAGTATATAATATAAAATGTAACAGTTATTGGTAACGTCTATATCCTCCAGGCGTGCAATTTTAACTGATCCAGTGGGCCATTAAAGCATTCTTGAACTTCGAAGCCATAGAGATGGCTTTATATATCAAAATCTAATGCGATAAAATACATATTTACAAAAAATATTTGTAAATTTTACATGTGTAAATTCTTGAAATGATGTGCTGAATGTTGAATTGAACAATATTAAAAGAGACTAGACACAGGACTTTTCCTAGTGTGGGATACAGATCACGTAAATATTATATTATGTGTACATATAAATTGTGTTATAATATTCGTGTCAATGAAATAAATAAAAAAATAAATAAATAAATAAATTATTATTAAAAAATATTATTACTAAAATTATAATTTTATTGCATGAAAAAGGGCTTTCTCGCTAAACGACCACATCGTGCATCGCCCAAAATATGTTACTTAAGTTCTTATCTTAAATTTGCCAAGTATGTGCTCAGGAACCAGTGTTGTTATAACTATACGCTATTTTAACTTGTAATCCCATCGGAAATCGAACCCGATAATGCTCAGAAGGCGGACTAAGCCAACAGGCAGTTCTATGAAATGTTCCAAGAGTTATATAACGATATCATCACTTTGCCCTCCAAACTCTAGCTCGACTACGTGTGAAGAATAGACACGCTATCCAGACCAATTATTTTCCTCAATATTGGGTGTAAGAAACATCTGAAGCCCGCAGAAAGATTGATTATTTATCGATTCCACGCAGACCTCAAAGGCGATGCCAGTCGCGTTTCGATTAAGATATTAGAATCAATTATTTCTGGCGTACTTTTAGGAGGGTTGGTTTGATGAAGGTTTATGAAATGTTTAGAGTTAGAATATAATATTTCGTCGTAAGACATATACGCTCAATATGTCTGTAAGCTGCTCGTTGTCTTATCTGTAAGCTGCTTGTTGGTTGGCGTTCGCCTTATAAACAGGGGAGGGGTATCGATTCCCGGCTCAAACACAAGTTTTCTCTTCAAGCAAATTTTTTATTTCTGGTTCTTGTTGTGATTGAACGTGTGTGATGTGAACGTTTTCGGCACACACGACACAAGTCATCGAACTTATTGTGGGGCTGTCAGTGTTAAAGCATTTTTGTTTATTTTTATATAATATGAAGCAAACGAAAGGAAAATAATTTTAATAGATGAACATATCATTATACAATGAGCATATGGTTGAGTTGCGTATACAGAGTAATTTGTATACCTTACATCAGAAACCTCTTAGGACATCATTGAGACCAACATCATAATTATCTGGTTACTTGTATGTTTATTGTGTACGTTCATTTCAAGTTAAAAAGTTGATTAAAATCTATTGATTGCTAAACAGGGTGAAGCGGTGCAAGTGACTGTACCAACACAAACCTCTTTTTTTGGTTTAATGGTACGGTACCTACTATAAAACCGTATGTAAAATTTTTAATTAAATAAAACATCTTAATTAAGATAATATTGAAGAAAGTCGTAGTACTAAATGTGCTAAGGATCAGAGATCAGATCAGATCACAAGAATCAGAGTATGAGGACTTTCTGGAATTTTACAAACACCCTTACTGTATACTTCTTCTTAATTATTTTTTTTATGCCTGATACGCAGGCATTTGACCACAATCTCACCTGATGGAAAGTGATAATGCGGCCTAAGATGTAGCATGCTTGCCTAGAAGGTACCTATTCACTCTTGACTTGAAGACTCCTAGATTGTACCGTTCGGGGAACAAAGACGAAGGCAATGAGTTCCACTCCTTCGCAGTACGGATGATAAACGTAGAAGCGAAACGCTTCGAGCGAACTGGAGGTATGTCAACCATATATGGATGATAATTTGCCATTATCATCATGACACAATATTATTTAAGGAACGTATTACAATATTTAATCAACTATTTATTCAGCTTTAATATTCTGCTCTTCAGGGAAATACAATCCTTATTCGACGAATATAACTACGTGTAGCATTCATACTCGAACATAACACTTTTATTTGATATGTCGTCAAATCCCAGGTGTATTAAGCCTTATTTCCTTTTTATTGTGCAGTGGCTATGAGCTTTATAGCAGCATAAAATGTAGGTATCCCTTATCTCGTTTTAAGTGTTAGTATATAAAAGTAAATTAAACTGATAGGCTGCCGTTGCGTCGAAACTTAGAAATGGATGAGATGACTAGAGGAGTAAATTAGAAGTGTACGATAGCGTTTGTGAAGTTGGCAGCCAAAATTTATTTATTTATTTATAGACGAGCAGCAGAATGCTGATATGTCTATATTACACAGTGTTGAAAGTCATAACAGTTCACTTTTCTAACAAAGTTTGTTTATTAATTCGCAACCAATTGTTAAGGTAGCAGAAACAACATCTTCCGGTAATCTGTTCCAATTGTGAACCACTCTATTGCTCAGGAAATGAAAAGCAGTGTTTGTGTTTGATGGTGAACGGATGAGTAACGACTGTATGTGTTTATATGAAAAACCGCAGACTTTGGCAGCAGCAAACGTTGTAATTTTCCATTTTGTCACACGATTGGTTTTGTATCAACTGAACACGCAAATAAACAGCACAGGCGCTTTTTTCACGCCGCCGAGTTTCTTGCCATATTCTTCTCGAGATGATTGAGATGAATTTAGTTAAGCTGGAAATTAGTCAGTACCTTCAGTCTACTTAAGGTCTGACGCTGAAATTTATGAAAGAAATATTTAATATTCTTCAAAGAATATAAAGAATCTTTTGTATTGTCCAAGACTGGGCACTTTGTAGTAAACGCAATGTAGAGAGAAAGATAGATAAACTCTTTATTGATCACCTTAACAAATACATGACAAGGAATAATAATCTAGAAAATAAGTGTAATAACGGAAGGTCTTATCGCTAAGAGCGATCTCTTCCAGACATCCTTTGGATGGAGAGGTGTAAAGCAATGAAATTGGACGTCGGTTTTTTGTATAAATATGATACCATAGAAAATATATAGAATAAACATACATAAACAATAATATACCTAAATTACGATAGAGAATACATAAACATGGTAGGTACATAACTATCCTACTAATATTATAAATCCCAAAGTTTGTGTGTAAGTGTGTAAGTATGTTTGTTCCCTCTTCACGCTTTAACGGCTGAACGGATTTGGATGAAATTTGGAATGTACATAGATTATACCTAGGATTAACACATAGGCTACTTTTTAACTAGATAATAGCGGACGAAGCCGCGGGGCACGGCTAGTTATACATATTTGCGTGTCGAATAGAATGTTCACCTTCAAAAATATGATAGCAAAGTAAATTTGTATTATTTATTTGTAATTTAATAAATGCCTATGTAATAAAATCCTAGAAAGCCTGTAGTAGAAGTAATTCACGTACGTCAGACCTGTTTCCCACCTTCAACCACATCAGTGGCTGGCAAGTGACCAACAAGTGAGAAAGTGATCAAACACTAGTGATTAAACTATCAGAGATCAAAACAGTTTCCTATTTGTGGATGCGGCCGCCATGATTACTTTTGGTTACTGCGTAATCCGGCATACTTCTACGTTTTGAACCGATTTACATAAGAAGGAGATCATATAATGTTTTCTTTTTTTTTTTGTTGTGCCAGTTATTACACTTATATTTGAACTTTAAACTGCCCGCTGGCGTAGATTGGTGCGCGTTATCCTTCAAAGCAACGGTTTCGAATCCCGGTGGGAACACGTTTTCTCCACACGGGAAGTTTTTGTTTTCGGATGTGAATGTTGTGTGTGTTGTTTTAATGTTTACGGCTCCACGACACAAGTCAGAGTACTTTTCGTAAGGGGGCTGTGAGTGTGTGAGAAAATTATGTTGCAGCCGGGAATCGAACCCGATACCCCTGCTTAGAAGGCGAACGCCACCCAACTAAGCAGTTCAATAAATATTATATATCAACAGTTATATTCTAAAAAAAATAGTTTTTCTTAATTTTAGATTCACATGAGAGCTTGAGGATATCGGAAAGCGGTGCCCTCATAAACAGCGTGTGAATTTAGTGGGTAATATTTACGATATTAATTGATATTATGCTATAACCGCGAATCACATCGGTTTAAACTCCAATCGCAATACAACATTGATAATGGTTTATGGTTTAAAGATATTTATTCTCATATAAGATATACATCACTTCCATGAGAACATTAATTAAAAGAAATAATAATACGTTCGTCGTAACTATCTAGCAAAAAACTTAAATAACAAACCAAAATGAACCAAAAAGAACTGCCCGTTGGCTAAGTTGGGTGAGCGTTCGCCTTCTAAGCAGGGGTATCGGGTTCGATTCCCGGCGGGAACACAAGTTTTCTCCCCAAGGAAAATTTGTGTTTCTGGTTCTGGTTGTGATTGTGTGTGTGATGTGAATGTTTCCGGCACCCACGACACAAGTCATTGAACTTAGTGTGGGGCTGTGAGTGTGAAAGCGTTTATGTTTATGTTTATTAAAATTCAAACAAATCAATCACTGATCACCCCGTCCAGTGCAGTAGCTTTAGTAGGTAGGTACCTACATTAAAACAGACTCGTCTGCTAGTACACGCTGGTAAAGTCGTTTTTTGAATGCGGTGAACGGGTTTACATGTTTTAAATCTGAGGGTAATTTATTAAAACAGTGCGCACCTTCAAAAGTAATCATTGTTTTGCCATAGTTCGTTCGAGTCTTCGGCAACACAATATTACTGGCGCGGCGATTGCAGCGGTTCGAAACATTTTTGTTTATGGTAAATCGCAAGTTTGTGCGATTGTTGTCGCGATATTCATCAATCGTGCTCAACACCTTCAATCGGACTTCACCAATGTCCATGAATGCTTATATTGGCGACAATGATCGTCTGTACCGAGACGCGCGTAGTTTCTAATTAATATTAGAGAATATCTTAATCTGATAAGATAACTAGATTATCTTGTAAAAACAGAATAGTTACTAAAAGCTTTACAACTTTTGCTGCGAATAACTTTAAGCTAAAATATGATACTCCTACACTTGAATTAATGTTTAGACTTAAATAAGATAAGAACGTCTTCACGTAATTTGAAAAATGCTTTGAAATACCTCTTTTCAAGAAACTTTGAGGGTATTTTACATGAAAAGTTAGATTAAGCCAAAAAAATGCTTGTTATTTTTTTGGCAGTTTTTTCTTGTATCAGCTCTTTTTAGGTACTTTGACAACGTATAGAAGATTTCCCCATAGGCAGTTCCGTTTTATTTAAGGTGTTTAACTTGGCTCTAGAGATATTTCAGCATTGTTATTGTAAATTATACTATTTAATTTTAGTTAAGACTGAAAAAGGTAAATAAAATAAATAGACAACAATTTTGTATGCGTTTCCATGTTGAATAGCTATACTAATTTTTGTGCTATTTTGTTTTATGCTAAATAGGCAAGCATTTCACCGCTATCTCACCTGATGGAAAGTGACGATGCGGCCGAAGATGGTACATGCTTGCCTAGAAGGTACCTATTCACTCTAGACTTGAAGACACCCAGATTGTACCGTTCAGGGAACAAAGACCCAGGCAATGAGTTCCACTCCTTCGCTGTACGGATGATAAACGTAGAAGTGAAACGCTTTAAGCGAACTGGAGGCATGTCAACTATAAATGGATGACGTCTAGAATGACTAACTCTCAAGAGTAATTGCCGGAACATATTTTTTGTGATTTTGGCTACAGATTTTTGAGGGATGATTGGTGGTGATGATGATCTGGTTTTTGACCCTTGAGGGTGGTACTACGTCTGTATTTCGGTACAGGATAGCAAGTCAAGCAGGAGAAGACGCCTTACCACCATAGATTTCATCACTACCTTCACCGGAAGCTCAAGCCCACCGTAGGATTCTAAACGGTGGCACCGACTTCGATGGTGGCGCGTCGCGTCGTCGTTTTAGTTAACATACGCGAGCAGTCGCGAGTCGGAAGCCAAAACTGTGCTTTTAGGAAGAGGTACTCAAGTCGACTTTATTTTTTAAGTGTGTAACCTCATAAAATTGTTCCATGTGAAATGATTTTGAAAATTCTTTTTTGTTTCAAATATGTTGCTTTCCAATTGGTCCCATTTAAATTTGTTAGAGATCTGATTCGTAGTTCTTGAAATATAGTTTAGGTAATAAATATCTCGGGACTTAATCGCGCTAAAAAACTATTTTTATTTACCTCGACGTTTCGGCCAAGTTGCATTGGCCATGGTGTCGAGAAGACTCTTGAAATATCGTCAATAATGCGTGTTTAGTACATCTAATCTGATCAAAGTTCCAAAGATAAAGTTTTTTTTGAGCTTTGCTTGCGTTTAATTGTTTTTATTTTTAGGTTACTCTTTTGATACTTTTAACTATTTGGTTAAGTCCGAAACTCTTAGTTTTCTCTTCTATACTATTGGCTATTGGAAGCCTGACGTGCTGACTGCCCTCGACCAAATAATCACGTACCAACGATTAAGATTATGTAATCCTATGCAACAAGTGATCTATATTGCTTAAAAACAAAGTCTTTCAAAAATTTATCGAAACCTTTTCCCAAACGTTTGTAAAGTTAAGCCAGGTGTTTTAAAATGGTTACGAGTTCGAACGTTTGCTACCTCCGGTGTTTAAAAGTTATAATTATTTAATTAGGAAACCCCTCGTTATTTAAATTGTTTCGAACAGTCCTTAATGGGAATAAATTCATCGCCTAATTACCACTGGATAAAATGGGACGAAAAAATATTCTCTCATTGTTTTTTTTTGTAGAATTACATGAAACCAGGCAAGCTATTGTAAAAAAAATTGCGCATACTTTATTGTCAGCTTATTTAGTAAAGATACGTATTTATAAAACAGTAGCCGTGCCCCGCGGCTTCGCCCGCTATTATCAAGTTAAAAAGTAGCCTATGTGTTAATTCTAGGTATAAGTTATGTACATTTCAAATTTCATCCAAATCCGTTCAGCCGTTAAAGCGTGAAGAGGGAAAAAACATACTTATACACTTATACACAAAGTTTCGGATTTATAATATTAGTAGGAATATAAGTAGGATTAAGCTTTTTTAATTCGTAACCATTGGAAATGCAACTCCGCTGAAACTTTAACGTAAGTAAAAATAACAAGCTTTAAGCTTGCTTCATTTAACAAAATCTGATAGAAAGTGATAATAATGTTCACTCTACTGCGACATGACGCACGGCTTGCGTCGTCGTCGCGTCAGCGATCATTTTCTTTGAGCAGGACGCGCCTTGATGTCCGATATAAAAACATTGACATAATGTTGAGTGTCACACGTGCATTCTCCTCTGTGCTCACAGTAAGACTGACCTACCTGTCGCATACAAATTACAAGTGTCGTCACGTGCACCGTGCGTCTAGACACTGCGACCGTGGGACTTCCCGCGTAGCCTGTCCTTGCGACTCTGCAATTCGAACGTCTAGTATGCAGAGCTGCAAAATGTACGAGTTGTCTGTTCGCTCCTAGTCGCCGAGCTGTTGAAGTCACGGCGAGAAGACTCCCATTTTGCGGAGTCACAATTCACAAACTGTTCAGGAAACAAAGACGCATGCAATTTGTTAAACTCCATCGCTGTGCGGATGATGTACAGTTATATACTCTTCTATTTTGTCACGGTAAAATCTTATACCGATAGAACATTTTGTATATAGTAACGTTTTCCATTATGTTGAAGCAAAAAAACACCTAGACATTTCATATCAAAGGTAAGTGAACACCTCAAAATCTTGCTCCACACGATAGCCTTTGCCACACACCTAATCCCTCGTTGGAACTGACATGTCTGAAGCGCTGTGAACTCTCTTTGACGATCTCTCAACAATCCTTATAAACCTCTTAAAAATACCGAGAAATTCTATTTGGAGTAAATTTTCAATATCACAGGGATTAACCTTTTATACACTCGTATACACAGAATGGATCCCTCAAGACAGGGTCATATTTGTATTTTCCTAGAAAATGTTTCTTTTCATAAGCCTTGGGAACTGTTATATATTAACAAACACTGTTGTTAGGAGCCATGATGTTTTAAATATCTTCATTAAAAAATATTGGCTTCTTACCATCAACCCACTCAACTATATCATCAGTGATGTTACTGACGCGTGAGATTATTTATGCTTTATAAGCTGAATGATGCAAATTGATTCAATGGTACATACGGTTTGAAACACACAAAAATTTCGACTTAGAGTAAAATTGCAGCAACCAAGAAAGAATAAAGCCCGAGTTTATTGATGGAGCACCAGTCGGATCCATTAAAATGGTTTCCGACTTGAGTTTCATCAACGGGGATCTCTTTCGGGACCACCATCAACAGCAACCCTTTAATGAATACTGGTTTAACTTTGCTAGGTATGATGGTACGAAAAGTGCTACTGATTATTTGGGTTTTAGGGTATTTAAATGTGATCTATGCAAATATTCGCCTTGTAAAACTTTGCGCAATTTTATCGCCTCCTATGCGCAATTTTACACACTGCCCTGTTTGTGCGTGTCTCGTCTTCTGAATTCTTACAAAATACGCAAGAAGTTTTTATTATTGCTCAATAATTTCTATCAAAATTAATTCCAGATAATTGTAGATTTAATAATAGTAAAGAAACCCGTGATTATTTTGTTTGTTTTATTTTTATGACCGAATGATTCAAAACTGCGCAAACTTACACCACCCTACCATATCTAGTGGAACATAGCTCTAACGCATAGTTATTTGGGTTTAGAAGGCGACTTCTTTGGCAGTGCAGTTCCCCAAATAATAATAACATAAACAGAAACGCTTTCACACTTACAGCCCACACTAAGTTCGATGACTTGTGTCGTGGGTGCCGGAAACACACAATCACAACCAGAACCTGAAATACAAATTTTCCTTGGGGAGAACACTAATGCCATAGTGCAATACTAACGCAACTCGCAAGTCCATCGTCAAACGTTTGCTAATAAAGAAGATTTACTAATAACTTAACGCTTGATCGCAGTAATAGCAATGTTCATTAAGCGACATCAAAATATAATGTTCTTGTAGACTCCTAACTCCAAACCACTATATTCACGAAAGCACCCAGTAAACCAAATCAATTAACAGGCTTGTTAAAGTTTAACTGCCATCCTAAACTTGTCATAGCTCAGAGGATCTCAACCACACTGATGGGTGAGCCAAATCCCCCAGTAAAGATTTAACAACTCGTAAACTTTAGTGTTCTCGTAAAAGAATTAGGTATGCAAAAGTAATATCAGATTGGGATAAGTCCCAATAATTCTTAGGATCTTATGACCAGAACAGCCTTTGTTACGAGCTTTTATATACTGGTTATTGATAGATTTTAATAATGGAGAGAAAAGTATTAAATGGGAACGGATAATACGCTCGCAGATTTAGCACCTTTTGCTTCGGTTTTATAGCTCAACTTTCTGTCTTTATATGGACGGAACAAATAAATATATCAGAACATATTTTCAGTAGAGCACTGGTCTTGTTGAAACAAGGAATGTCTCGTTAAAATAAAAAGAAAGCAAAGCGAATCCTAACGTAATTGCTTTATGTTTGTTATAACAGAATGATAATAAACTGATACAAAACATCGTAGTAATCCAGTTTGTTGAAATAACATTTTATTACGTTGTTTCTGGGTATGGTCCTCTCATTTATTTGGGCATAGAATACAAGGCTTTTGGTATCGCAAGCACAAAAATAGTAATGAAGGGAAGGCACCCAGTTTTCTGACAATAACATACACGTGTTTGCCCCGTTTGGGCGCCAAATTTACATTATTGGCACACAACGTGGGACCAAAGAAGAAAATTTGTATGGAGTATTTTTCCCTTATAGATATTATGGACCTTTCCAGCGAGTTAGGTGAATTGTATTGTTATGATACTTTTTGATATGAGATGTAATATTAAAATTAAAGATAATAAATGTATCTATTCAATAGTTATTATATTATGCCATCTTAATCACACATGACATGAATTTTTTAATAATTGTTTTCTTAAATGTGGTAATCTTTTGAAGAATGGTTTCTTTTCTATTTTTAGATCCAATCATACGTATCTAAGAGACTCATTTGCTTTCTTATCTGACACTCATGATCGTGATCTACGATCTAGTGATGCTTTAGTCCTCTCCACTCCTATGCATACAACTGGATTTTTGGACAAGTCTTTCAAAGTTACGGCTGTCCGGCTCTGGAACCAATTACCTCTAAAAATCAGAAAGGTTTCTTCTAAGGTAACGTTTAAAATGCGTGTGAAAGAACACTATCTAAATGCTTCGTCAGTTACTTAATATATATACTTTTTTTTTCTATTCTCTTATAGGTACCTAACGGAATTACCCCGATTAATTGCAATGAGTTTAATGTTATATATTAATTATATTTTATGTATTATATAATGTTGTATTACGTCTAGTATAGTATATGTATTGTTTTGTTATATTATATTGAAGTTTTATTTAAATATATTTTTTTAATTTAATTTAGTCATACAAAAAGTCATACTTTTACCACTTTATTATTTTTGATGCATGCCTACAGCCTTCGCTTTTCAACCATGAGTGGTTGACTGGTAGAGAATGCTTTTAGCGTTAAGTCCACCCTTTGTACCTTTTTGGGCAATAAAGAGTTAAATATAAACCATATCGGAATCCAATTAAACTGTAGGTCATATGTTTATAATATGTTTTTAACAAGTTCAGCAAATAGGTGCCTGAAAAAAAAAGGTGAGGTTCTTGGCTCACGAGGTGACGATGTAGGATGTTGATTCGGCAATCTTTGGTCTTAAAGTCAATTTTGGATTAATAGCAAACAGCTTAGAGCAACATTTAATTAAACTCTAACTCTAGAAGCTGCTGTCAATGGTCAGATACGTCTGCTAGTATTATTGGACATGGCATGAATTGTCAGGGGGTTCCTAGATCACTAACACACCGATAACTTGAGCCATGCTCCTCTACCAACGGCACAATATGGTATGGTTTTTATCGTCATTTGTTCTTCATTGAAATAACGTGAAAATAATATTGTGAACGCATGAGTGCTCCAAAGTGACAAGACAATATCTACTAGAGATTGTCTAAGCTGAAATGACGCGCCCCGCCTTCGCATTTACGCACACAAGCGTGGTCGGATTTATCACCCGACTAGTCGACCGTCTTGTACACGTGCAGATCCATTGTTCACTGAACAATCGACGCTCCCATACAGATGAAGTGTCGTCATTAATATTTGCACTTACACATCTAAATAAACTAATTAAGTAGCAGGGCGCGTCATTTCAGCTTGGACGAGCTCTACAAGACTATAGGTCTTAAAATTTAAATGAAACACCTTGATTACCAAAGATGCTTAATCTTAAGTAACAGTGTGCCTAGTCCTCGGCAAAAGTAAATTAGTATTAATGATATTTCTTTATAACAGATTCAGAGAGTACCAATAAAAACTTTATCTCTATTGGCAAAGAGAAAATTATAATGTGAAAACTTTTTAATATGCCTCATCATTCTCACCGTTTGAATGTCCGAGCGTGTCGTGAAACTTATTTTATAGGCTGTAAAGCTTTTTGGCTCGAAATTGTCGTATTTGTTGAACATTTGCAATATTGTGGACATAACGACCGTACGGGCTAAAAGCCTTTTATTTGTTGAGCCAGCTCATGCCAGTATTATCCTGTTCAAACCAGTTTAAGAGGGTGATACCAGCATTTCTCCTAAAACGTTTTTGTAACCGTTATCATAAATTTTAGACAAATAAATATTCGTCGAAATCTGTATGATATGATAAATGAGTCCTTCGTCTCAGAATATTCATAACATTTAGAAATGTAACAGAAAAAAAAACAAATCACATGCAAATTAGATATTTTTTCTTTTTTTCATCACATGCAAATTAGATATTTTTTCGACGACCCAGTTGGCGCAGTGGACAGGTGTACGCCCGCTGCGTCGTGGGTCCTGGGTTCGATTCCCGGCAGGAGCACAAATTCCTTCCCAAGGGATATTTGTGCTTCTGGTTCTGGGTGTAATGTGTGTGTGATGTGAATGTTTCCGGCACCCACGATACAAGTCTTTAAACTTAGTGTGGGGCTGTGAGTGTGAATGCGTTTTTGTTTTACCGACCTCAAAAAAGGAGGAAGTACTATGTTCTACTATATGTATTCTTTTTATGTATTTTCCCCGATTTCTCTCCCGCTTGTGGACCGATTCTCAAAATTATTTTTTGTTTGGTAGATTATACTTCAGAGGTGGTCCCACATTAATTTTATTCAAATCGATAAAGCCAAAACCAAAATGTAAGCGGTGAAGTCGGTTTTTTAAGTGCCTACGTTTAAATTATTGTTTCACTATGTTGTTCTGTTAATTTATGAACCCTGTGAATGTTATATCATATATTACTACACGAATGATTTCTTCAATCTTTTTTGGGCGTACTTTCACGAAATTTGAATAAGGCCATAATAATCATAGATAGCCACGCGTGACTTTGCGTTATTTCGCAAAGTCACGCGTACTGTAAGTTATGCAATGTGCACCTTTATGTGCATAAATGTATGGGGAAAAATTGTCTGTGGTTAAAAAAGGTGCTCGAGTTGACGTATATCTGCCCCTTAAGTGCGGTAACCGGACAGCCGCCATCGGGGAGCGACAGTTGTTTTTTGTAGCATTGAGATAAGCCCCGGAGCGAAAGAAGTATCGTATGACACCAAAAACAAGTATGCAAAGAACAAAGGACTGTATTTTTTATGTTATGGATAAGCTGAAATGAAGAATTTCCATTTTTTGTTCGTATTTTACTTTTATCGTCTGCGCTTGGTTCTTAGTTATGTTTTGAGCTTCAATGACTTTTGTTCACTTTTATTGAAGGAGATAAATATAATTATATTTATTTATTTGTATAACAATAAAAATAAAAAGTTTATTTTTATAAATCATTTGGCTAAGCTGGACTGAAGCTAAGTCCAGATATAATAAATAGAAACACTGTTTTTTCGCTTTTCTTCCTTCCCAGGGGTGAAGGAAAGGGTTGTGTGGGGCTCGAATCCACTAAACCTCCCCCGTGAGCAGTCTCTCGCCGAGGTGGGGCAAAATAGGGTCGCGTTAGCACTCACAACTTTTAACGACTATGCTTTGTTTTCTATTGTCTGCGACTGTCAACAGGGATCTGTTTGTTTGCTTGCTTGCTAGCTTGTCGTAGGCATACATGGCTTAACGACTGTTGTCTTTCGTCTAAAAACCGGAATCGACAGCTTAACGTGCCTTCAGAAGCACGGTGATATTCAGTTGAAAATTCCACTAAACGGTCACCCATCCAAGCACTGGTCTTACTGAACATTGATTAACCTTGTCAATCAGTTACGATCGACCAGGCGGACCGCGCTACGAGTGTCACTGACAGAGTGTGACAAACCAGGACTCTTTTACATTAACTTTAAAAAAAAAGTACATGTATGGTACACATGTTACGCACAACATACTTCATACTAATATTATAATGACAAAAGTTTGTGAGTGCGTTTGTTATTTCTTCACACGGCTGGACCAATTTTGATAATATTTGGTATGGAGATAGCTGACACTCTGGATTAACACACTACTTTTTTTTCCGGAATTCCCGCGGGTTCAGATCTTACGCGGGCAAAACCGCGGGGCGCAGCTAGTACAGTATAAATTAGTCAAATTCTGTCATAATAAATGTCACTGAAAAATAAAAATACCATGAACTGCTATCAAACAAATCATCTACATTACTATATATAAAACTTAGTGTGGGGCTGTGAGTGTGAAAGCGTTTACGTTTATGTTTATTTTTTATTGTTTGCCAATGTATAAATTCTGACTATTAATAGTACGTCTGACTGATCAGCCGACGCTTCAGCCTAGTATTTATTTTTTGCTTTATATAATATCGCAACATTTTAGGAATGTAATATTTTAAGAATGTATCTACAATACAATACAATACAAAACACTTTATTGCACCAAATAAAATTACATAAAAAACAATCATATTATTTATATCAAGTACAATGGGCGGACTTATCGCTAAAAGCGATCTCTTCTAGTCAACCTTTGGATGGAAAAAGAGAAAAACAATATATAAGAACGTAGGTCGGTGTTGTAATTAACTAAATAATCAAATATTTTGCGAATGTAATATGACCACAAATACTCAGCAGAAAATCCCACTAAACTGTACTACCTTGTACCCATCCTAGTACTAGTCGTACTCAGTATTGCTTAACCTCGATTAGTAAAGATTTGTTTATTTCAAGTGGTTACCTAATTACGTACCTCTAGGACCGCGCTTTGAGTAACACAGAGCACATTGTAGTAAATGCCATATACTGTAGTTTTACAATTACGCCAACAGATTGCCTGTCCTCCGTATAATATTTATCCTATTAACAAAGATATCACGCAGCTAATATGAAATCCTTTAATTATTTTTGAAAGGCTATCGTAAGACCACATCTTACTTGATGTAAATGATGATGTCGTCGAGGATGTTAAACACGCTAGACCTTTAAATGAAACGCAAGCAAAGCTTAATAAAAACCGATTTCGCCCCTTTTATTTTGGTCTGAAGTATAATCGACCAAAAAAAATATCATCATGATCGATTATTATTTGGCGGAATTAGATTAAATTTAGAATGTACATAGCTCATGCCTAGGATTAACACATAGGCTTTTTTTTAACTAGATAAGAGCGGACGAAGCCGCGGGGCTCGGCTAGTATTTTTATATAAACAATCCTACTAATATTATAAATGCGAAAATTTGTGTGTGTGTACTTTTAGGACCGATATGCGAAAACTTGTTAATGGAGTTTAAGGGTGTACTAAGATTTTTTTTTGATAATTCCACCTCCAAGAGGGGTGAAAAGAGTGAAAACATCTATATGAAAGTTCTTTGTTTTTGAATTTATAACTATAGAAATAAATATTTGGGTCGTTCATATATAAAAAACCGTTTTTAATATTTTTTGCCGAGGGTGCATTATAGTCGTGCAAAGGGGAATGATAATTCATGACGAAAGTTCTTTATTGGTCGAGCGAAGCGAGATCTCTAAGTTAACTTGGGTCGTTCAGCACTTTGTCCGTCCGTTCGTCTGTCAAAGGGATCTAGCGTCCAAACCACATAAGCGAATGACTTCAAATTATCATAGAATGTGTAAAACTACGGTCCAAAGTCAGATATGAAATTTAAAATTATATAAATGAACATATTAGGGGGGCTCCCATACATGTAAGTGGGGAGCAAAATAGATTTTATTTTCTTATCTAGCTTTGTGGGGTATCGTTAAAAGGGCTTGATAAGTTCATTACGAAACCGGTTTTAAAAAAATCTATGTTGGAAAATAACGATTTGGTAGGCCACCAAATTCACTGTTTTTAGACCTATTTTGTTCCGGGGTCTATCTTAAAAACAGCTTCACACTGTACACTGAAATTTACGTATAATATCCGTTATATCCTGTACTTGAACAACAAATACCGAAATCAAACAATTATTATATAGAAAAAAAGTTATAAGCAAGTAACCTCAAAAGATTTTCTCTAGGAAGCAAAATGTAGGCGCGAGATCTCAGTTCGGCGCGAACGACTAGTATATGAAGTTTTAAAAGCGTGAAAGATGAACGGTGAAAGCGTTTATGTATGTTTTTTTATGTTTTAGCATTAATAAGGCGGTAGTATAAAATAAATAACAAATAATGAAAGGAAGCGGGATACGCTTCTCAAAAACATTTCATAAATCAAACATCACTCGAAAGAGACAAATCCGCGTTATACCCGTTTGAACAACCACCAAAAGAATTTAGATATAAATCAGTCGAAGCCGCTTTAATTCCATGCACGTGACGTACATTTCGGAATGAGATTACGACTTTGGTTCTCGCATCGCTAAGCCCTCGTCAAATGGAATACGATATTGAAATATTTATACGATAACTGTCTACAATTATTATTTGCTTCAACCATTGAGCTAATATTACTACGTATAGAGACGCTATCCAAAGCAAAATTCATGTTTCTTTTTGTTAAGTATAACTAAAGTTCGCTGCAGCATTGAAATAATAATTAGTTGTCCAACCAGACTGTATAAACACGCAGCGCTAGAAAGCTTTCGGGGTATAGTATTCTCGCGACTAAAAGGTCGTAAGCGCCATAATTTTTCATAGCACTTCTGCAACAGCTTGTCGCTCTTATAGACTAAACAGTACAGAACTGACACAGTTTTTTTTTTACTTTTATACATACTAAGCTTTGTTACACTACTACATTTCAAACTTTGTTGCATAATTTATTAGTTGAATTATTTGAACGGTAGGAAATATTTATATTATATCAATACTAATATTATAAAGAGGAAAAGTTTGATTTTGGAAGTAGAAGGTAAAAAAAAATACAAAACATCCGAGGTGCCCGGTCAAAGTTTGGGGAGAGAACGGCTTGGATAGTTTAGTCACAGATGCGAGATATTGTTTTTTATGTACTCGCGCAGTAAACTGTAGAATGTATTCGAAAAATATTTTTCTTTCTATAAAAAAACATAATATTTGTCGAGTAAAATGTCACGCCACTATCTTTTTTCTTCACTGGAATGGTTTATACATGTTTTTAGAACACAAAACGGTATTTTTTCTATATTTCTTTATACACAGAATATTAGATAAGTACGTTCCGCATCGAGCGTAAATGACGACTGGGATCACTGCGGTGCGTGGACCGCAGCGCGTGGCGCAAAATATTTATTGGCAGTGACTGCTCTATACGTACTAATATTAGCTCAGTGGCAACAACAAAGCGGAAGGGCTTTTTTCGCGTCCTTGGGGCGATACCAAGAATTTTCCAACCATAGCAGCATGTTTCTCGATGTGATTATGTGAGCGATGTGAATGTTTCCAGTACCCACGACACAAGTCATCGAAATAAGTTTGGCTGTTAGGGTGAAAACGCTTATTTAAAATAAAGTCTACAATTTTGAAAAACAAAACAGTTGGGCTTCTTGCGCGTCTGTGGGGCGGAATCAAGGATTTTGCAACCATGCATTTGTGTTTCTGATTCTTGGTGTGATTGTAAGAGATGTGAATCTTTCCGGCACCCACGATACCAGTCATCGAACTTAGTGCGTATGAGTGTGAAAGCGTTTGCCTGCTATCTCGCTGAGTGGAACACAACTGACGACCCAGTTGGCATGGTGGGCAAGTCTCTGCCCTCTGCGCCGTGGGTCCTGGGTTCGATTCCCGGCAGGAGCACAATTTTCTTCCCCAAGAGAGATTTGTGTTTCTGGTTCTAGGTGTGATTGTGTGCGTGTGATATGTAACTGTTTCCAGCACCCATGATATAAGTCTTTGAACTTAGTGTGGGGATGTGAGTGTGAATGCGTTTGCTTAAACTTCTTGTCGTGTAATCTTCAATTCGATCGTTTATGTTTGATAATCACTTGTATTGCAGGTGGCGAATCTCTGCTGTTGTCTGGTCTGTGACTGTCTGGTGCTGGTGGGAAAAAATCTCACACACACACACACAAGTATGCGTTCGTCTCCTATGAAGTATCGGGTGCGATCCCCATTGCCAGAAGGGACACAATTTTTCTCCACAAGGAACATTTGTGTTCGATGGTGCTGGATGGAGCGCGCCGCGTACAATTTACGTGACATCAGCAAGCTCTTCAGCAAGCACTCCACTACCGACGATACGTTTTTATTTTGGTGGTGGTTCCTTCCCGGGCGTGATAGATAGAAAGTGTGTGAGGCTCTACCCCTAAAGAACCTCCCGTGAGCAGTCATTCACCGAGGTGGGGCAAGATAGAGTCGCGCTAGCAGTCACTATCTTGCCCTGGCGGTAGGCCCGGATACATCCGAGCCCCCTCCATGGGCGCAGTGGCTCGGATGTATCCGGACATCCGAGCCACTGCGCCCATGAAGGGGGCCACCCCTAAGACGTGTGGGGCAGTGGAAGCCGGTTGAGAGTCCCCTGACTCTACACTTGTGGCCCCACTACAGATGAGGAGGAAGAAGAATGAGCTCCTCCTCATCCCCCCCGTTCGTCACTACCGTCACTGTACCCACAAGATCGTCACTCAGCTTCTCAACTACCCCTATAAGCATGGTACTTCGGATGAACCTACCTCAATAAAACGGTATCCCTGTAGTCATAGTATTTTTGTACAATATTATTCTATATTTTAATCTGTGATAAAATTATCTACATTCTAATGGATTATGAGGATCCATTAGAACATTAGTAAAAACAATTTTTAAGTATAACAAATAGATTTAAAAAGGCTCCCAATTAAAACTCGCAATTCTGATAAAGTTTAATCTCCTAATGGTCTCATAAAATAAATCCCGAGTTTTCATTGTCTCAGCGAAATGTAAGTTTAATCCATGAAAAATTTTGTTTTCTGTCTACCCTCGAATTGTTCAAACATTTCAAGATTTAGTTCATTGCTACTTAGAATTTGAGATAAGATTTTGGTACACTTACCTACTTTGTTTCACGTTTCACAAGGAATAATGTCCCTGCATATGCAGAGCTATTATGCATATATAATATATAGTATAATATACTCAGTGGAAAGGATGCTCAAAAGAATAATAATTTGCGTTAATCTCGAATTAATCACATGTCAATAACAAACAAGCGCAATTACACTCACAGCCTCACACTAAATTCAAAGACTTGTATCGTGCGTGCCGGAGTCATTTACATATCACACGCTCACCTAAAACAAGAAACACTAATGTCACTTTGGAAGGTAAAGTTGTGCTCCTGCTGATATTCGAACCACGGACACAACGTGAGGACAGAGATTTGTCCACTGTGCTAACTAGGTCAAACCATGTTAAAATTTAATATATGATTATCAAACCTTTTTGCAATTCAATGATTTCGCTAAAAAGGTTTTATGTGAATATTATATAAGTAGTTAATATATTTAGCTTATTTAGCATTTTCGAGTTCTGGGTGTTTTTTTTTCATGCTAGATAGACAATTTACCGCTATCTCACATGACATCATCTGATGGAAAGTGACGATGCGGCCGAAGATGGGACATACTTGCCTAGAAGGTACCTATTCACTCTAGACTTGAAGACACCCAGTTTGTACCGTTCAGGGAACAAAGACGCAGGCAATAAGTTTCACTCCTTCGCTGTACGGATGATGAACGTAGAAGCAAAATGCTTCGATCGAACTGGAGGTATGTAAACCATAAATGGATGACGTTTGACAGTTTGTCTTGTTGTTTGATGGTAAAAAGAGCATGGAGGAATTATATCATGTAATTCCTGTCCACACTCTCCAAAATGTAAGCGATAGAATACTTGTGTTATTGTGTGCAATGTGAATGTTACAGGCACCAACGACACCAAGTTTGAAAGCATTTTTTTTTAATAATACCGTCTTTACAACCGAAGTATGATACGCACGGCAAATTGGAATAAACAGAACATCGTCATGTTATTATAGGAACGTGCAGATATTACGTCGCCAATATCAGGCTCGTAAAACCATCCCCATCGGCAGAGTAAACAAAAACATGCGAGGCTGATATCCCTTTCGATATAATAATGCAAGGGACCGATAATACTGAGAGCATCGAGATGAGAGACAAATCTACGGTTTCTTTAGCAGCAAAACCCTCGACTACGATCATTTTTTTTAATCCTAAGACAAAGGGACAGTTAGGCATGAAATTAATACATTAATATGTCTAATTTAGTACCTATCTAATAATATTTTTAAATGTTTAAGTATTTAATTATCCATGAAATATATTTTTTGTAACTATCTTTTTTTTTTAATTCATGATAGGCAAACTTTTGACCACCATTTCACCTGATGGTAAGCGACGATGTGGTCGACGATGGAGCAAGCTTGCCTAGACGATATCTATATACCTATCTATCTTCACTCTTATGAGATGAATTACACAAGTTGCAGATATTAGAGAGAAAGAGCGTTGAATTTCGACCTTTTGACATTTGAAACGTCAAATTTTAATCGGCGTACACGCTCTAAACCCGTTATTTTAGAGCGTGTAGGATGGTCAATCAAAAGTTTTCTCATTTTATTAGTAAGAAGCTTATTGTACTAGAAGTGCGTCTTACTATGGCAGAATAGATAGATAGATATACATTTTATCGAACACCTTTATTGTGAAAAAACAGAACAGAAAATAATGACATACAAAATAAGTATAACAATAGGCGGTCTTATCGCTAAAAACGATCTCTTCCAGACACCTTTTGGTTTGAGAGGAATTACGCAATAAAGTTGGACGGTTAGTTAGTTCGGTGTTTTAAGAAAACAACATTTTGAAAAGTGCAGGAATCGTCCGTCTGTAAAAGGCATCTATCTCCTAAACCATATAAGTGAATAACTTAAAATTTTCATAGAATATGTAAAACTGCCCCAAACTGATTTAAAAAAAAACTATATTGATAAAAAACGATTTGGTGGGCTACCAAAGTCACTGTTTTTAGACCTATTTTGTCCCGGGTCTATCTCAAAAACAGCTTCACATTGACAGCTGCAACTTACGTGTAATATCCGTTATACTTATACAACAAATATACTTGACCAACAAATATAAAAATCAAACAATTATTTTGTAGAAAAAAAGTTACAAGCAAGTAACCTCAAAAGTTTTTCTCTATGAGGCAAAATGTAGGCGCGAGATCTAAGTTCGGCGCGAACGACTAGTTATTTTGATTCATCCTTTTATTAATAAGCGGGAACGTGTTTCCGCTTTCTACTTACTAAGAGCCAGTTCCATTCTAACAATTTGTCCGACAAAATTCTCTTCAAAAGCGTGCCATTAGTCGGTAAAAGGTGGTAAACAAAAACAAGCGAGTATGAAGGTCCATTAACTCGCGGGTCCCGTGGCATCGCCCTGGTAACTCTACACTGCGGAACCCCAATTTCCGTAATAGCCCCGAACGCGAAGAAAACTGTCTGGGAAAAAAACTGTTTACTGATGCCTGCAAGAACTTTTTTTTTGCTTTATGGAAAGTATAACCGTTGTCATAATGTTTTTTTACAATCACTAGTGTTAACAAAACTTTAAGTTTTATACATTTCGAATTTGATAATTTTCCTTTTGGCTCCTCTTAGCTCAAAGGTAGCAAAGGTGCGTTATTGTCACAAATAATTAGACATAACGTAATGTATCAAACTAATGCAACAATTATTAGAAATAGACTAAAATAGACCGTCCTGTTCTAGATTGGTGTAGTTACAAACAAATAAAGCTAGTTTATGGCTACAAACCACTTAAATGTACCTAGCTTACAGAACTTAAGTAGGTACTCCGCCATCGTGTTTAGTTTCCAAGTGTCGGATATTTTATGTACGCCCAGATAGAACGTCGGCACTTGGCTTTTCTATGTCAACCCTTTCAAATAGCGTGAAATATAGCCCGTTTCAAATTCCAAGAGACAAATGAGGAATCCTGATGGTCCAAAGTTGTTTTCATTGAAAATTCTAAGAATTAAAGGTCGTCTCCTCTTTATAATAGCTTAGGCATTGTTCCTATTATAGAAATGCTTATCGGATGAGGGACCGATGGACATTTCTTAGATACCCGCCGTTCCTTCTAAAAGCTTCCACACACGTTCCACATAGTTCATTCGTTCATCTGTGTTCCCCGATAAGTACAATCTGTGAGTCTGTAAATCTCGAGTGAACAGGTATCTTCTAGGCAAGCATCCCCCATCTTCGGCCACATCGTCACTTTCCATCAGGTGAGTGAGTGGTCAGATGCTTTTCTATTAAAAATTTAAAACACATTTGGTTAGCGCAGACCGGCATCTGCGCCCGTGTCCCCGCATGCCGTCCTGAACCAAATGAGTGCTGTTTATAGCAGCTATAAGAATATCATAATAATAAGATAATGATCGCGTAAGTTTGTGAGTGAGATGTGCGAGCGTGTACGTGATTTTCTAACCAGTTCTTACGCAAAGTCCACCTCTTTAGACCACCTGGGTGATGAGCTGGTGTAAGTTTCTTACAACGGCTCACATTTGCCCACCTGGGTGTTCCTGTTTCTGTTTGCCGTTTGTGTATGTGACGTGTTTTTTTTGCACCCGCGATACAAGTCTTCGATCTTAGTGCGGGGTTTTGAATGTGAAGGTGATACGTTTGTTTGTTGTGGTTGACCTTCCGTTGCAGCATGCTGCTGATCAAGGTACCGACGATAGCATCGATAGTTGCCTACATACCAAAATACACAACTTGAATAGAAACGAGCTAGTTACCACCATAAATCGGGCATTGCCCGTGGTCCATCTACACCTTTCGGGCCCTTGATACCACCGGCTTGCACCACTGGTGGTGCAAAAGGTATTTTTGATACCCATTACACTACCAAAGAGCTGGGACACCACCGATATATCTACATAGTCCACCTGGCCAGGGGCAATTTGTTTTCCCCGTGGTCAATCTCAAGATAACTGAGTGTATCTCTGTGTTCTTTTTCTTTCCATTTTCACCTATGTACACGATAGCTTAGAAGGCGACCGCGAACTCAACTAATCCAACCGACAGTACAATACATACCAACCAATTAATAGTATATCCAAATCATAAACTACATATTATTAATTTATTGTATTTAGTATTAATACTGATAAGGTTGTTAGCCTTTAAGCAGGATGCAAATGCCGCGTAAGTTACTAAAGTGCGAACGAATAGTTTTAGCATCGTTGGAACTCCGCCGAAACCACTGCTCTCGCCAAACCCTGTTCGACACGTGTTTCGCCCCTACACGAGGCATCCCCAAGAGCTGTTGACTCGCCCGAACTCTACAACAAGTGACTCTCTCACACTTGTGGCAAGTCATATTATCTCTCTTACTCTCGCTCTAGCTTTCGGCAAATCAATTAACTTAAGTGAAAAATCAAAATAAACAGTAGAATCTCATTGTTACCTAGTTAGGTCCTCCATTCTAAGTTCGATAACGGAGTAGGTATATGATGAAGTCAATGAACCATCTAATCAACGCATATAACTTAATAAAACGTTTATTACAAGTAATAATCTAAATATAAACTAAATTTTTATAAAGAAAATTATTAATAAACACATATATAAGATTAACTTAAAAAAGGCAAAGGTTTTAACATTAAAAGTATTTCAACATTACTTGAAATAACTTTAGTCCCATGTGCCAAATAATATAAATAAACCTTAAAAACAATTAAAACGTATGTAAAACTAGGAAACAATCCAACCTAAATAAAGAATATTCAGTATACGTACATTAAAAAATATAATTATTATCATAACATAATACCGATCCTTCCACCATGGCACCGCTAAAAAGACACCGCTATGTGGGGTTCGGCCACCAGGATCCTTTAGCTCGACCCTCCAGGAGATCAGTTAACAATGGTATATTACCTTCCTACTTCCTATTACATCACTACTAGTCGGGTGTGTCAAACGGAATAATGATTCCCCATGACACACCTGGCGGTGTCTTTTTGGGCGTGCTATGGGGAAAGAACACATAATACAAACGAAACTTAAAACAATAACTCTGAATAAGTGAGTTTGACTCGCGCGCGGTGTACAGTACAGTACCATAGACATATCGTCTATCGTATTGTTGTTTAAGTACAAAGTAACCATTTTAGGTTTTCCATTACTGATAGATTACGATTCAAAAAACGAGAAAAAAGATTATAATATACGGCAGTATCATTTTAGACAATATTAGACATCAAAGTGAACTTAAAGGGGTTTCCTCATTTCCTTTCGAGTTACGGAACCCTAAAATAAAAAAGGCAACTTAAATAAATACAACTGCTGAATAACTACTTTTAGGTTCTTGATAAAATTGAAACATTTGAGCAACTTAAAATAACATAAAAGCTGATTAACTTCATCTTGGTTCTTGATAAAATTGTTTTAAACATTTAAAACACTACTCATATCGTGTTATACCCTACTTAAGGTCGTGTTATACCTTTCGATCTAACCAGTACAAAATTAACAATTTAGCAAAATATGTAGAACAGACACTGTCCACTTGCTTATTATATTATGTCTAAATTGTATTAGTTCCTTTGCATTACAGCATGGCAAAGGTTTGGCGGGTGAGCCGGCGGATCCATTATTCTGAAAAATCACAAAGGTTACAGTTATTTTGGAAGGTAACGTTTGCTCTGCAAGTTTACAGCTGCTCACGTTTATTATGAAAGTTACAGTTACTCTGCAAGGTTACAAGTGATAACACTTATTCTGCGAGGCTTCAATTGCTTACAGCTATTCTGAAAGTAACGGATAGTCTGAAAGGGTACACGCAGTTACCTGTAATGGTTACAAGTGGTTACAATTATACTGAAAAGTAACAAGTAGCGACAGTTATTCAGAAATGTTGCTAATGGTTACAGTTACTCTGTAAGGTTACAAGTGCAATGGTGCCTTTAACTCTTAATGTGTTTAAAGTGCTTGCATTACTCTTCTAGTATAAGAAGTTACATTATAAACTTAATGGTTATAGTTAGTTTCTTTATAAGATTACAAGCGGTTCCAAGTTTTTGAGAGGTGGTAGAGCATTTTGTGAGTTGCTCGCCTGGCTTGCTACCAAAGTAGCTTACCACCATCAAATTGAAAGTCTGCCGCCAAGCCAAATACGGTGTTCCGGCAGTTATCCTTGAGAGCCTGCGTATTCCAGGTCTAGTGTGTTTACCAGCTTCGATCACATCGTCACTTACCATCAGGTGAGATAGTGGTCAAATACTAGCCTGTCACAAATAAAAAAAAAAGTGGAAGTTGAAATTAGATATAGAATATTATTTTCATTAATAACTATTATATAGTTATTAATGAAGTAAATCGTGACTAAAAGATATGGTTAAGAGTTTTCCGATTACTATTCATTCTAGTTGCATACCACTATTATATTATTATTATTGTTATCGACCATTGAGCGAAGAGCCAAGAGATTCAATAGCTGCGAGCAGCTGTCTAATTTAAAGCAGCTTAAGATACAGCATGAACTATACGATCTGGTCCCCCTCTCCCCCCCATTCGTTCTATCATCGGATAAGCAGATACTATTGTTACACTAGTCTACTACAAAGTAAGTCGAAATCTTCGTGTCTTAAGCCGAATATAACATTGAAACATGTGTAATACTCACGATTGTTTAAACATTAAAACTGTTAAACTATTTTGTAGACATTCCACGAATGCGGACGAAGCGTTTTGCTTCCACATTCATTGTGCGAACCGCATAGGAATATAACTCCATGCCTGAGTCACTGTTTCCTGATGAGTACAATATGGGAGTCTTCGAGTCACGAATGAATAGGATCTTCTTGGTAAGCTTGACCATCATCGACCACATTGTCGCTTACCATCAGGTGGGGTGGTAGTCAAAAGTTTGACTATCATGAATTAAAAAACAAGAAAAAATTACTACCTACCATAGTAAAATAATGAGTGTAGTCCTCTCCTTCAAGCAGAAGAACGCGTCGCTTAGCAGCAGGTAAACTATGTTTCGTAAAGTCGAAAAAACGTCTCGCAATAAGCGCCGTAGCACCACTAAGAATTGTACTATTTCCCGTTTATATAAAGAGAAAAATTGTCAGTAAAATTACACTGGCAAAATAACTGAGCGTGTAAATATCTGTTATCAGGATCTCGGAAACGGCTCCAACGATTTTCATGAAATTTAGTAAGCATGTAGTTTAGTTTCGAGGGCAAAGAATCGATCTAGCTAGGTTTCATGCTTAGAAAACGTTATTTACCATAAAAAAAACCGAGCAAAGCTCGGTCATCCGGGTACTAATCTCTAATGTCCCGGACACACGTTTGGACTATCATCGGGCCAATTGCCTATATTTCCTAAAACAAAACCAAAACTATATACAGCCAAGAACTATGTTACCTACAAGACATCGAGCTTTTAGGTAACTCAAGTGCTCAAGCCCACTACCAGTGGGTAGCGTTCCCATCATGCTGGCGGCATTGCCTCTCTGAATTGCAATGCTAATACGTTGAGCCAAATAAGTGCATTTTAATCACGCGTCGCCTCAACCAGGCGTTCTGATAGATTTTTGAAAATAGAATGAGTTCCCGGTCCCCACGGACCCAGTGTCTCAACACCTAACGGCTCAAATATGTAACCACTGCCGAGGCATATTTTCACCGTTTGCGCTGCTCTGCCGAAGTTGCCACGGCGCCAACCCCATTCTGTTTCAGGAATATGTGATGGAGCTAAAGTGTCGACACAAGTGCAACTTGTCTCCTACACTTTGGGTCTTTACCATCGTCACGCATCAGACCATTCGGTTCGAAATTCTAGCATTATTGTCGGAACAATAAAGCAAGAATCGTATGAAATGCCTTCCAATGCCATGTACAACTACTTTAAGCAGTTTTCCTTTACCCTTTTATTTTAACTTTTTGTTGTTGGAATTTAAATTATACTTTAAGGTTCTTTTTTTTACTCTGCATAAAAAAATATAGGCAATTGTTCCGTAGATAGCAGGTTAAGTATTCTATTATTAATTTAATCATATTCATTCAAAACTCAAGACTCAAAACTCTAGGACAATACCCTCAATTTTTAAAAGACTATTTATTACTACCTAGGAGTCCCAGAAACCTCGAAGACATTATATTATGCTAATAAATTAATACAATATAACACATAATCATTTTTTTATTAAATACTATTATTTTATTAAAAACAATTGTTCATTTATTACAATTATCTATCAAATAGTTATTTTATCAATTGGATATTTTATCGATCTAAATTATTTAAATATATACAATTATTTTATAAATTACAATTATTTTATTAGTTACAATTATTTTATTAGTTACAATTATTTTATTAATTACAATTATTATATTTACAACTATTTTATTATATACAATAGTTTTATTAATTACGATTATTTTATTAACTACAAATATTTTAATAATTATGATTAATCTTTCGGAGAGAATACAAATAATACTACTAAAATAAAATTATAAGAAATTACTAGAAATATAAAAATACTTTTGATTTTAATTACAAATTTCCCACATTTTATTTGATGATCCGCATAAATATCACGCCGACCGGCGGAGCAAACGATCTTCAGTTTTTGGTCTTTTATTTGGGGACAGAAACAACAGCCACCTGCTCTGGTATCTGAAAGAACCGGTTCAGTACCTTCCTTTTAAATTTTAAGGATACCTTTCTTATATTACCGTATATACAGGTTCATTCTCGGTCATTATCATCTTTCTTGATTTTGCAATTACCTTCAGAAATGTAGGTAACTTTTTAATATTATTTTTATGTGAAGAGGTCATTTTCCTGTTTTTCTGGAAGTAGAACCAACAGTTTTATTATAAAATGCTATGATTTCTGACAAATATTATCTTCATCTGGACTAATGTAACTGATAACATCAGTATAATTTCATTTGTTTACTGATATTTGAGTGCAATATAATAGAAACGTTAGTAGTGCAACAAAGAGCGAAAATCCTCAATCACGTAACCAAATTCTTCATCTTAAGTTTCTTATCGTTTATTTTTTTTAAGATCACGTAACTTCATCTTCCCTCCTAAAAGGTCAACCGCTCCTAAAAGGTCAACCGCTCCTAAAAGGTCAACCGCTCCTAAAAGGTCATGGTGACTATCACCAGTAAAATGGTTTACCTGAAAAAATAAAACTTTTAAAGGTATATGTAAAACAATCCGTAATAAATGTAATAAAGATAATTTTATTCTTATTATAAGCATTTTATACTAAATATTGTATAGTAATATTAGCTGCCGCCTGTGACTTCGTCTGCGTTGGATAAGTTTATAAGAGGCCGGGGACTTTGTAAAACGAGTCGATTGCACTTCGTCGGTATATAGGCTGTCTCTGTTTAACTGGCAAATTGTGCCCATGCTTGATGCGATAGCACTACCGACCTAACAAAATTTGTTAGAAATTATGATACTTGCCGTAATACCAAAATTATGAATGAAAATGTAATTTTTAGCCATTGTTTATTGCATTAATAGTACCTTGAAATGATGAACTATGTTCCTGTTGTAATGACAAAAGAAATTTGTTAGTTTCTAATACAAAACGAATAAGTTAAACATGCAACATTTACGTCGTAATAATGTGTAAAAATCAATTGGTTTATATTTCGTTTTAGGTAATTATTTTGGAATAAAAACTATCCAGGAATCTAGATTAATATGTTTTTAACCTGAATAACAGCACAGTATGGTGGTAATATGGTTGAATTATAAATAACTTCGGTATAACATTGTATGGGAAAATCAACCTCCGCAGGCCCCTTTAAATCTAACGTACTTATACCTTATTATTATGTTTTTGTATTAGACTGTACACAGATGCATAATAATATCTAAGTATCTAAGACGGACTATTGTCCGACTTACGCAGATAGCTATGATTTTAGAATAGGATAGTCTTATTGCAACATCAGGCGGTTACTTTAAATTAAATTAACACTTTATTGACAACAGTACGGACGACACTTAGCATGGCTCTTCGTGCCTGGCTCTGGCATTTTGCATTCCAAGGCGCGATCATGTTTATGGAGACTAGCAGATCTTCGTACAGCAAGTGTAGATGGTTATGCAAGGGCAGCAACAGCCACAGCATCATCTTTGGGGTAAGTTGTTTAAAATGAGGTGTCTCTGTAACTGTTTTATAGATATACCTAGGTTGACTGGTATATACTTATATACTTACTAGGGTATCTACGGGCCAATTGCCTATATTTCCTAAAACAAATCAACTATAAACAGGAAAGAACTAAGTTACCTACAAGACATCGAGCTTATAGGTAACTTAAGTGCTTAAGCCCACTACCAGTGGGTAGCGTTCCCATTATGCTGGCGGCATTGCCTCTCTGAATTACAATGCTAATAGGTTGAGCCAAATAAGTGCCAGCATTTTGATCACGCGTCGCCTCAAGTAGGCTCTCTGATAGATTTTTGAAAACGAGCTCCCGCAACTGCTGGTCGCATTTTAATTTAATTTGGTTATTAAGAACCTGGAATAAGGTATGAGTACTTACTACCCCGAAACTCTCCGACTTTCAGCAATGTGCCGATTCCAATAGCAAACCACCTTGATCTCCTCGGCGTCACTTTGACGTCTAACCTCAATTTCGGTACCTACATCGAATCCAGAGCCCAACTGGCATCCAAAAAACTTGGCAAACTCGCTAAGGTCAGGCAGTACTTCTCACCGGGGCAGCTTTTAAATCTGTACCAAGCACAAGTCCGATCATGTATGGAGTATTGTGGCCACCTTTGGGATGGCTCTGCCAAGTACCAGCTTGAAGCTCTGGAATCCATTGACCGCCGAGCCAAAAGACTTAATGGTGATGATAAGCTGGTTGCGACTAAACTGTTGAGTCTCAGTCATCGGCGTAAGGTAGGGAGCCTATCGGTTTTCTATCGTTTGCATTTCGGAGAGTGCGCGCAGGAATTATACGAGTTAATTCCCCCAAGCCCTTTTTACCATCTAACAACAAGACAAACAGTCAAACGTCATCCATTCATGGTTGACATACCTCCAGCTCGCTCGAAGCGTTACGCTTCTACGTTTATCATCCGTACTGCGAGGGAGTGGAACTCATTGCCTGCGTCTTTGTTTCCTGAGCGGTATAATCTGGCAGTCTTCAAGTGAAGAGTGAATAGGTATCTTCTAGGCATGCATGCTACATCTTCGGCCACATCATCGCTTTCCATCAGGTGAGATAGTGGTCAAATGCTAGCCTATCAAACATAAAAAATAAAAATAAAAAAAAACTCGGCGCATTTCCTGTGGGATAGGAATTATCTAATACCTTTAAACGAGCAATTCTTGTATATATATATATGTGTGTAATCAGGATCTCGGAAACGGCTCCAACGATTTTCACGAAATTTTTTATGCAGTGGGTTTCGGGGGCGATAAATCGATCTAGCTAGGTTTCAATTTTAGAAAACATCGTTTTATCCGTGTTTTCAGCCGAGCTAAGCTCGGTCATCCGGGTACTTTGACATAATGTTTGAAGCTCACCACGCTCCCATCCCTACTTATATTTTTGAATTTTTATGTGTTTGTAAAAAGAAATACATTATGTATAATAATGATAAAAAGGCGCTTTAAAACCTTATCCCACGCAGACGAAGTCGCGGGCAGCAGCTAGTTACTAATAAAACTTACCAGTTAATCGTGTGGTTCCAATTACACTAAATATAAAAGTCCTTTAGAATTTGGAATACTATAGGGGTGTACAGTACCCCGTAACACCCCTACATACTTGCGTGATCCAGCGCAAGACTGACCGTATTTTGTTATATATAATGATAAGAAATGTTTGCTAATTCGCAAATACATCATTCATCCTTAATTCAAACATTTATTCATCCACTAGAGATGAATGAACATAGCTTGTTCGGTGTAAGCTACACTTATTCCGAACAAACTATGCTCGCCATAAGTGTGGCTTCAATGTTGGAAATATACCTAGTAATTTTAATATATTATGGGGTACTCCAGTACCCATGGTAGTATTTAAGTTTATTAATATAAACTCAAATGAAGCTTAAAAAAACCGACTGTATCTTCGAAATCCTTGATCAGATTAAATTAATTAAATACGCATTGAGGATAACTAAAAAAAAACGACTATTCAGATCTTATAGAATGTATATGGGACAACATGGGAAATACACCCTTTAACAAAAAAAAAAAGAAAAAGCGCAAGTTAAAAAAAAAAACAAAATAAAAAAGATTCTTGACGAATGGAGAACTTCCTCTTTTTTCTCATCTATTTATATGAAGATTCAAAGAAATAATACTTGACCTATATTAAAATCTCATGTTTATTCAGGTTGCGATGCGCACCCTCCCCGCACCGCTCCCCTGCCGCAGGAACCTACTCATTATACGCTTCCCGTATAATTATTTCCCAGTTATACGCCTTACCTTTTTATTGCTAGGCCAGCATTTCACCATTATTACACCTAATTGTAAGCGATGCTGTGGTCGAAGGTGGCATGCTCAGCTCTTTCAAGCTATCAGAATATCCTTGGTTAAATTTTGGCCATAGATTGTTCTACTTCACGGTAGTGAACAACGATGGTTATTCGGTAAAGCAAGCTAGGCGAGCTACAGTCACGTGTAAAACCTAATAAGTACAACGTACTTGGGATGCTTGCTATCCCAGTCTTCCAACTCCCGGTAGAGCTTGGCGAAGTCCTCTCGATGCTTGACCTGCTGCTTCTTAATGCTGGTCCTTTTCGTGGAGCTGTTCTGCTTTGCTGGTGCACCTAGATGAACAAATTCTGATTGTAGCAATACTCCCTAAACGATTTATTTGTAAAATATAATAGTAGTGTGGAAATCAAGGGTCAATATACTCCTACCTGCCAACATTATTATGTTTGTTATGCTGGTAGATATATTGTTTCTACATAATAGATGACTTAATCCGCGTAATGCATCTTTGCCAGGCATATAATATTTTTAATTATAACGGTTTGTTGTGTTGTATTTGTTGTTCAAGTACAATAGATGTGATTGTTTTTATAAGTATAACTTTAAAACGTACACTTTATTTTAAAATAGACAAGGAAAGAATAGGTCTAAAACGTCTATTTTGCTCTCCTACTAAATTGTTAATTAAAATTGAAGAAAAACATTCGAAATATATTTATAATTTACTATATATGTAAACCTTCCTTGAAAAATCATCTGATCTGATGGTGAAAACCGCATCAAAATCCGTTACGTGATTTGGGAAGAGTCAGAGGTTAACGCTCAAACTTTGTTTTGAAAGCGACTTTATTTTATACTATGTAGAGATAGGTAAGTAACATATACCAACAATACAACACTAAACATACTCTCGCTAATTAACTTCCCGACGAACTCTATAACGAGACACTCGGCTACTCCACTCCAATTCACCGAAGAGCTGTAATTATCTAGCGTCGACCCGCGGCGTGACTCGCTAATAAGTTCCGATCTTCTGCAGCCCTCGGAGTTCATTCCATCTTGAGTGGGAAGTTGGTGCTAAGTTAGTTCTAAGTAACCGACGGAATTCCATGTCTAATATAATGTTGAAAGTATTTAAAAAGAAAATAAAAATAATAAATTGTTGCAAAAAACAAAGCAACAGCCCCCCGATTACCTATCTTTGTTGCAAACGGTTTCAATACTAAATTGACAAAACTCCTAAGAAATAAGGTTCATTTTTGCTTAATTCAAATAGAAACCGCGTGCAAAAAAGATACGTAATAGGGGGTCAGGTACCTCGAGGAAAAAAACTCAATGAAAAAAAAAAGTTGATACCGATTGTTCGTGGAATACATAACTCGTCGATACATTTTGATCTTCACACCCAGGATGACTAGCAGTAAATGCTGTTCCAGCATTAAGTACTTCTTGCACAGGTTTTTTTGTGAAAATGCATATAATAAAGTAAAAAAACACTATCTTCATCTAGACCTCAAATTATAACTCGTCGCTAATTTTGCTATTAAACGTTTTAATTGCAAAAATTCGTTAAATGAAATAAAACAAACAAATTTAATAAATCATAATACCCCACTGTGTAAAAAGTGATCTTTTAATAAAAACTGAAAAGAAAAATTAAACGCAAGCAAAGCTTAAAAAACCGACTTCATAGCTTATATTTTGGTTTTGGCTGAACCTATTTCGATTTAATTTATATGGGACCACCTCTAAAGTATAATCTACCAAACAAAAAAATCATCGAAATCGATTCATAATTGGCGGAGATGACGCGTAACATACAAAAAAACATAGCGTCGAATTAAGAACCTCCTTTTTTGAAGTCGATTGAAAGAAACGATTATTCTTATTAATTAATTGTTATTTTTGTTGTTGACTGTAAAAACAGATTAAAAAGACGGCTAAATCGAACTGCTTTATTGCTAAGTATCTCAATCCAGCCGAAATCGACTTATTCACTTGGGAGCAATCTATTTCACTTCCAACAAATAAACGCTCCTGAGCTATTTGGCCGATCACATTATTTGTTTCGTATCTACTTATTTATAAACATTGATTTAGGGAAACGTTACTGTGTTTACTACATTAATAAGAAAGAGGACAAGCAAATTAAGAACCAAACTAAACTTGTTACTTTTGGTACCAAGCTCAAAAAGTTCCTTATTAAAAAAGCTTTTTACACAATAGACGAATATCTTACCATCAAATAATATTAATAAATACTTAATTGAAGTAATAATATACTTACTATCTGATCTGTACGAATGATTCTCCAGCTACGGATAATTTAATATTTTGTCTTTGTTTTTTATGATGTTATGTATAATAATTTGCTATGCTTGTAAAAGGCGGCTAAGTTTAAGTTCTGATTACTAAGAATAAGATCCATGTAACACTTAGTTTGCAAATAAACGTATGAGTATGAGTATGAGTATGAGTAAGCAAGATGCTTGCGCGATGGTAAGCGACACACCCGTCAATAGACATCTGCAGTGTCATCTAATTAAAAATAATATATAAGAGTAATATTTATAGACGTAATTCTATAGCTTTAAGATTCCATATAATAATCTTTAATCCATATTTAAATATAGTGCATATTCCCTATTCAATATCTGTTTTACGTGGATCCTGGGTTCGATTCCCGGCAGGAGCACAAATCGCTTCTCAAGGGATATTTGTGCTTCTGGTTCTGGCAGTAATGTGAGTGTGATGTGAATGTTTCTGGTACCCACGATACAAATCTTTGAATTTTGTGTGGGGCTGTGAGTTTGAATGCGTTTGTTTTGTTCTTTAAAAGAAATAAACAAAAATGAAAAAAAACTGCTATTTTAACTGTACGAAATGCATATTGTGCCTCCTAGTACGACGACGCGGCAGCTTCTCGCGAAGGCAAGACGGGCCATGCATATTTTAGACCCCATTACCCTATGTTCCGTGAAATGCCTTCCCGGATGCATCCATACAAAACTTCTGTTGCACAACATTCTACTAAATACTTTTAGCAATAAGGTGTACATTCCAGTGCAAGATGTGGATGTTTAAACATTTTAGAATGTTTAGAACGTAGAACGTAAGTGGAGAGCAGATTCCTACATATACCCCTGTGTTTCAGAGAATGAACTCATATGGGTTTATTAAGGCAAGTACAGTTTTCGGTTTTGTGTTGTTACATATTACGCGGAAACTACGACGGTAAAGGAGGAGAAAGAGTTTTGTTTTGTGCGGCATTGTGTGTGTAGCTTTTATTAATATTTTACATATAATTATAAAAGTTATGACGGGAAATATGGCACACCGGTGTATACCTATATAATATTACACTTGCCGTGCCCCGCGGCTTCGCCTGCTATTATCAAGTAAAAAGTAGCCTATGTGTTAATTCTAGGTATAATCTATGTACATTCCAAATTTCATCCAAATCCGTTCAGCCGTTAAAGCGTGAAGAGGGAATAAACATACTTACACACACACAAACTTTCGGATTTATAATATTAGTAGAATTTAACTGAGTTTCTTGGCGTCATCTTAACATCGAATTTAGGATCATAACTCGAATCCAGCGTTAAACTGGCCACTAAGAAACTGGGTATCTTAGGCGGTACTCCACACTGAACAGCTTTTTAATAAATATCAAGCTGAATTACTTACGATTTTTTTTTTTAATTGTGACAGGCTAGTGTATGACCACTATCTCACCTGATGGTAAGTGACGATGTGATCGAAACTGGTAAACACACTAGACCTGGAATACGCAGGCTCTCAAGGATAACTGCCGGAACACCGTATTTGGCTTGGCGGCAGACTTTCAACTTGATGGTGGTAAGCTACTTTGGTAGCAAGCCAGGCGAGCAACTCACAAAATGCTCTACCACCTCTCAAATGTCACCTGATTAGCACCACTCGGGGACCACGTGTAGGGAGTCAGACTTAAGGGGTATCTTCCTACGGACGTGGGTGACTCAGCCCCCAAAATTTATTGTACATACCGAATTGTACATGGAATACTGCAGCCACCTCTGGGGTGGATCTGCCAAGAACTTGCTTGAAGCTCTTAAATCAGTAAATTGACTACGAGCTTGATGATAGTGTAATTGTTTCGACGTTTATCCGTACAGCAGTAAAACTACGTTCAATAGTATTCGTTACTCGAACAGTATAATCTGGGAGTCTTCAAGGCTAAAGTGAATAAATAGTTTCTACGCAAGTCAAGCACAAACAAACTTTAATACTTGAAACGCAAGCAAAGCTTAAAAAACCGACTGCATCGCTTATATTTCGGTTTTGGCTTGACCGATTTCGATAAAATTTAATTTATTTTTTAATTTATATAACCACCTCTAAAGTATAAAACCAAGATACCAATTAAGAAAAAAAAACCATCAAAATCGATTCATAATGGCGAAGATATCGCGTAACAGACATAGAAAAAATAATCATACAGCCGAATTGAGAACCTCCTATTTTAAGTCGTTTGAAAAGTACTTTTTTTAATTTAACTACATTAACATTTCGATTTTGCTATTTAGGAACAGGATAATTATTATAGAAACAATTATTACATATCTAGATAACTAAAGCATAACTCATCTAATTACAACACAACATACAATGGATACTATTTAAAAGACCAGTTGAAAAACCTTTCTTTAAAGCCAATACATCTTTTACTCATACAAATGAGTAGACAGACGAGTGGTCCGGAACTCAGGACACTTAATCGTTTATTACATTGGTACACTCTGGAAAGTCTCATTTTAAAAATAACTCTTAAGTATATTTAAAATGAGAGTTATATCATTCGGCTAAATGCAACATTTCCATCATCTCGTAAATTCAGTTCAAACTCAAAATGATAACAACGTTGTTCAACGCGGTAAACGAGTACGGGTGCGGGTTGACCGTTTCGTATGCTCGTAAATCTAAATCTTGATTCACCCGCACTACTCCAATTACTTCAAATTCAACTTCAAATTTGCTTTATTGTCATTTTTTTGTAGGTACAATTATTTATTGAATCCATAGGCTCCCAAACTAGTCAAACTGTGTTTCAGGAGCCAGTGGCTTCTCCTATCAATGAAATACATAAAACTATCGTTAGCATTTGTGTTCACATTTGAGATCTATATATGACAATCTTTATATATGTTATATATATATATATACATATATATATCTTTATATATATATACCTATAGTATGTGTGTGTTTATGAATGTATGTGATAAATGCGTGTTTGTGTGGGAAGTGTAATAATGCAGTAACGGTGTGTATCTGAATGTTTGTGTATAAGCGCATGAGTGTTAATGTAGAGTGTAGGTATATAAAGTATCAGAAGTATAAATTAGTTAGCAAATTTTCAATTCCATCATAATTAAATTACTCCATGATCATGGTGCTTGCAACAATGCCAAAATATCGGAAACCCAAAACTAACGAAATACATGGTACGAGTATATATCCTACTATTGACACAAACATTGTTGCGTTGCAAAGGCAAACTTACCTTCGTTTTTCGAGTATTGCTTGTTTTTTGAGCTTCCTGCTTTACACGATGCTTTCATGAGTTCTTGCTCTGGAACTTTCGGTACCTTTTTCTGGTTTTTGTTATTATCCAGCGAGTATTCACTACTTCTTTCGTCGCAGTACTGCTCCGCGAATTTGGTGGAGAATATGTGGTCGATTTTTTTTGCTAGAAATATAAAGTAATAGTCATATGAAAACAAGAACTCTTGATATTTAACTAAATTGACAATAAAATTATACTAACAAACTGAAATCTATAAATTTCAATTGTTACTTATGTCATTCAAAACAGAATTTGATCAATTATTATTTAAATTTATGACAACCAAACTAAATTCGATAGAATTATAATATGACTTTTGACACCCGAATCGGATTCTTATTTTTTTTTATTGTTACTCATAATAACGAAAGCGAATCCCAAAAATTAAGTTATTTAAATTTCTCACCGTCTTTTTCTATTATTTCCACACATTCCAAAACAGGATATTTCTCGTTGGTCGGTGTAATAGCTTTACTAGTATTGTTGTCCGCGTAACTAGAATCTTCGACGATCTGCATAAATCATAATGTAATAAAAAATACAAAAATACAGACTCCCTGCTACAAACAAATGCAATAATACAACAAATAAAACAACACATATAATAATAGACAAATAATAATACAAAGACATGTACCGCCGCAAGCGTATTGTTACCTTTTTTTAATGCTAGATAGGCAAGCATTTGACCGTTATCTCACCCGATGGAAAGTGACGATGCAGCCGATGATGTAACATGCTTGCCTAGATGGTATCTATTCACTCTAGACTTGAAGACACCCAGATTGTATTATAGTACCCAAAGTATTGTTCAGGGAACAAAGACGCAGGCAATTAGTTCCACTGATAAACGTAGAAGCGAAACGCTTCAAGCGAACTAGAGGTATGTCAACCATAAATGGATTAAGTTTGACAGTTTGTCTTGTTGTTTGATGGTAAAACGGGCATGGAAGAATTATATCATGTAATTCCTGAGCACACTCCAAAATGTAAGAAGCGATAGAATGCATATTTTTTCTTCTTTAGATATACGAATATGTAAATGCATGTTATTAGAAATAAAATTATCTTTATCTTTATGGAGTTAATCTGATGATGGAGACGAAAGATGACCATAGGAACTTCTAAACAAAACAAGATAAACCCATCGAGTTAGGGCTCGTTTGATTCGTCTTGACAAGTTCTCTGATTTTTAACTTTTTGGTCCTTGTTTATTTTCAACTGGTAAAAGCTATATTTTTTAAATTTGTATACAACATTTTTATTTTTCAATGTTATATTCGGCTTAAAACACGAAAATTTCGACTTACTTTGTAGTCAACTAGTTTCGTACAAATTAGTTGTCCTTCATCCAGGATGAGACAGACGCGCGATACGCAGAGGCGTGCGGCTCGGGCCTCGGCGCGTGACTGAGTTACAAAGTAAGTCGAAATATTCGTGTTTTAAGCCGAATATAACATTGAAACATCATGTGTAATACTCACGATAGTTTTAACATTAAAACATGTTTATTGTTTAAAACAGAGAACAGAACTATTACTTACCTCCGACATAACCTTGAGATGCTGAATTTGCGGATTTGCTTCTATCATCTTCCAAAAAGCTATGCACTTATTCAGCACGTATTCATTGTCATCAATCCCTATCAATGGGTTGAAGTCGATCTTAAGATGCTGGGGTTTGAGAGGCTCACCACACTCGAAACCCAGGATATCGCTGATGCAGTCATCGCTCAACTCCTTTAATGTGTAGATATCGGACTCAGTGGAACATTCTGTAATGTCAAATATAATATATTGTACATATTGTTTAACAATCAGTTTATGTATGTCTTCAGCAAAACGAATTACTGGAAATTCTCAGAGAATATGTTAACATTAGAATATTTTTCATTTATCCTTTTTAATATGGCCCAATGCAAGAATGGTATAAATATAATCAAAATTAAAATATGGAAGAGCAGTACACGCAAGGAGGGAGGAAAAATATTTAATTGTAAATAAAAAACAGTTTGGTAGGACACCAAAATCACAATTTTTAGATGTTTTTCATTATTTATGCCAGATTTGTATGTTTTTCGCCGCAATCTCATCCTAATGAATAGAGATGATGCAGCTGAAGATCTGTCCATCCATTTTGTCCCCGAGTCAATACAGCTACATATTTAAAGCAGAAACTTAAATATTCGTTATATCTTTTATTAAACAAGAAACATAAAAAACAAAAAATAATTATTAAGTAAAAAGTTATAAGCATCAATTAAACGCAAGCAAAGCTTAAAAAAACCGACTTCACCGCTTTATCATCGGAACCTTGATCGGATTTAATGTAAACACGCATTATTGACAATAACTCAAAAACTAGAAATCAAACCTTGATCAAATTTCAATGGGACTACATAAAAAGTACCAGCTTTCAAATAAAAAAGAATCATCAAAATCGGCTCACAACGAAAGAAGTTATGATGTAACTTTTGAAGTCGGGTTAACGAGAACATCGTCAAAGTACGCATTACTCGTCTCAAAATAGGCATTATTGACGATATTTGAAGAACTACTGATCAGATCTTGATCAAATTTAAATGGGACCAATAAGACAGGTGAAACTAAATAAAAGTTTGTAAAAAATGAAATACTTCCCTTCTGAATTTGCATTATTAATAAAGCTTGAAATCCGTCTGTTGGCGAAATCACACTCTACAGAAGGGCTAGGGCAGCTAATACCTGAACCTAAGCCCTGAATATTTGTAAAGCGTTGTTTAAGTCCTATAGTAGTGTCCAGAGATTTATCCATTTAATCGTTAATTTGATTTCTTTAAAGAAAGATAGAATATATTTGAAATTTAGTTCAAAGATCACTGTCGTTTTATGACGGTATCGATCAAAGTCATATTATGACATGTCACATTCGAATAAATAATTGTGATCAAATGGAATATTGTTTCTTGTTTGTCGCCAGCATAACTGTTTTCACTACGGCGATCTTACATCATCTTAACCCCGGTCTACATTTGTATCATCATGTTATAACAATCAGGCATATCATATCGAGCATTCGTTTATTATTTAATACCTTATTATGTACCACATTCTGACCATATCTTTTAAATTTTATCGCTGACCTTATTGTGTCAAAACTTCCATACTCAATGATACTGTATTTTATTAGCTTGTAGTGCACGCGTGTACTAGCTAGCGACAATGATACACGTCGATGCCACGCGACTGTGATCTTCATTAAAATGATACAAATCTTCTGACTTTGTACTAGAAGTAGAATTAGTAACTTGAAGTTACCGGGCATATTTTATAAATAATTTTTAATTTGTTTTAACTGCGCTCCTACCTATACGCGATATTGGCAGAATTATGGTGCGACAGCCCTATAGTCGCCATTTAAAGAAGAAGTTGAAGTTGGTTTATGATGTGTCAGATCCGTCGTGAAATAATATATCTAGATTTTATCCAAAAAGTATTTTAATGCTCGATATTCTAGTTAAAGTTACATATCCCTTTGTGTTGATATGTTTTTCCATTGGGGCAAGAAAACCCTTCTTGAGAGATCGTAAGTGGTAGGTTCCCGCGCCTCTCCACTCTCAGACTTTAGGATGCTATTTAATCTTCAAGGCTAATACGCTGACTGGCAGTGAAGTTTTCGAGCTATTTACCGCCGCCCAATGTTCGGCGTTGACAGTTAACGGCCAATTCAGTCTCTGCCAACTTTCCGTACTGCTAGCCCTTCCCCTTTTGCATGAGACCGGTAATGGTGGGGTTTGTTTGTTAGGGAGTTTTAACTCTCCGGCCTTCCTTTTTTTTTTCCTACCCTCGGGAGTTTTACCTCCCAATGGGCGTTCCCCTTTTTTTTATTATGCTAAATAGCCAAGCATTTGACCATTATTTCACTTGATGAAAACTGATGATGCGGCCAAAGATGTGACATGCAGCATGCTTGCCTAGACGATTATGCCCCTCGGGGAACAATGATGCAGATGAGTTCCACTCTTTCGTTGTACGAATGATGTAGAAGCAAAACGCTTCGGGCGATCTAGATTTATGTCAACCATAAATGGATGATGTTTGACAGTTTGTCAGATGGTAAAAGGTAAAATTAAATCATGTAATTCCTGCGCACACTCTCTAAAATGAAATGGATAGAATACCGATAGACTTGCGGCCATACGTCTGTGACCGAAACTCTGCAATCTGGACTCGACTAGCTTATTATAGGCAATGAATCTTTTCGCTCGTTGGTCAATAGACTCAAGATCTTCAAGCTGGTACTTAACGGATCCATCCCAGAGATGGCCAAAGTACTCCATACCTCTCTAGCCATGTGTTCTATTAAGTTATGGGTATTTTATTTGGAAATTTGCCTCCCAATGGGCGTTCCCCTATCCGCCACCTGGGGAAGCAACGTCAAGGATTTTTAAATGCCCCGGCTAAATGCACAAAGTAGCGGAGCCTACATTATTAATAAAATATCTTGACGCAAAATCAAAAAGTTTCTCTATGGCAGAATCATAGATGAATATAAACGGAGTGATCAGGAGTGATTACAATATCTTTGGCGCAGACTGGTTTTTAGATACCTGCCTTGGGTATATATCTTATTTATCTCTGGATACCTGAAATTATTACTAAATGTTAATATATTAAATATTATTATTTACTTTCTTTATGATTATAATTATTTATTTTCTTAGATAGGAAATATATTTTTTCTATTTAATAAACTTATTTTGATGGACAAAAAGCAAATATATTATATGAAAGAATCAGAGTCTTCTGTTAGGTCAGTGGCCATAACTCCTGCCAAACATTTGCTTGAAGAAGACTTTGGTGCAAGAGATTGTGGTGAAGCATTGGCGTCACATCATGTGGTGCTGGACTTCACGCCCACGGCTGAAGACACACCATTTATGGAGGAGAAGTGCTGTGCATTTTGGGAATTTATCAGGAACAGTCCCGAACTCCGGCATGTAATGGTTTCTCCGGTTGGTTAACCTTTAGAACCTTGTACAATTATCTCAAGGATTGTAGACTCCTCACAAACTCCAAAGTTAGGGTGTCGTAAAGGGGGCACTGAGGAAGAATTCTTTCAAACACAATTCAACTGGCCGCTAAGAAACTGGGTATCCTTGATGAGGTTAAGCAATACTTCCCGGGGCAGTTTCTCAGTCTATATTAAGCTCAAGTCCGATCGTGTATCACCTCCTCAATCTGTATCAAGCTCAAGTCTAATCATGTTTGGAGTACTGCTTCTCTGGAATGGATCCATCAAGTACCAGCTTGAAGCTCCTGAATGCATTGAACAACTAAACTGGCTCAAATCGTCCCAATAATGGGCCTATTATTTTTCACTCTTCACGCAGTCAGGATACTTTTTTTTTATTCTTTTAAATGTACTTTTTTATTTCCTTTTGAGGTTTACCACCCTAAAAATGTGAATGAATATTTTTAAAAGTTTTTTTTGTTTTTCAGAAAACTATCAAATTACCCCGAACACTAAAAGACTCTGGTCCGCTATTACCAGACACAAGCTCTCCGAAACCTAATGATTCAACTAGTACAATGTCGTTATTCGATCGCCTAGAAGACAATGGTAAACAGACAATGATGTTATTAAAAGTGGGTAGATTCTCGGTTTGCTCTTACTGCGTAGACCATAAGGTACAATTTGCTTGAGTCGCAATCGGGATAGCGTATGTGTCGCACGTGTTTTCGAAATATTTTTGTAAATTAGCAAATTAATGCCGTCTTCTGCTTATACAAGTTACGAACTTAGGGGTGCCCATTAATTACGTGTGGCGTTTAGAGGGGAGGGAGTCGAGCTGAACTATACCCAATCTCTAATCATATAGTTAAATCATATAGTTGGTTAGTAGGGGTCTTTAATAAAAAAAAATAACAAAATGTGTGTTAAATTAAATGCAATTAAGCATATATTAACTTAATTAAATGTATAAATTTTGAAAATATCTAATTAGTTTATCTCCGATATCTCACCAAGGGGAGAGAGGGGGTCGAAAAATCGTCAAAATCATCTCACGTAATTTATGGATGCCCTTTACATACTCTCAAAACCCGGAAACATTGGTATGTAATGTCATACAATATGCATATATTATTTTTTATGCTGTTGATCTATTGTTTCCGTTAATAAATTGCCGAAAATATTATTTCATTCATAAAAACATTACATTTCATATTCAAAATAAAATTTTAAAATGCAATCAGGTTTGTAAATTTTAAACGCGGCCATTTTGACGTCGAGTCAAAGGCATATTGGATATCGTGAAGGAAAGTTTACGTCACGAATCAGTTTAGCCAATAGTTTGCGTTTTGCCATTTTTAATTTGCCATAAATTTTTATCGCTTTTAAAGATTATAATATAAAATCTTAACGTATATTTCAATCTCATGCATATTTCCTATTATAGAAGGTATTTGATGATGTTAGAGCGTACCATATCATCCCACTTTTGATTACATCATTATTTTATATTTTTTAATGCTTTATTTTATTACTGTCTAAGCAAACGTTTGACCACAATCACACCTGATGGAAAGTGACGATGTAGTCTAAGATGGAGCACGCTTTCTTAGTAAACACCTATTCACTTTACTTTTGAAGACACCCAAATTTTACCTTTCGGGAAACACAGACGACGGCAAAGCGTTCCATTGTTTTGATGTTCTATAAATGAACGAAGACGCTAAACGTTTCGTGCGAATGAACGGTATCTCAACCATAAATGGGTGACGCGACGCCGTTCTTCTAGATGTGAGAAATGATGGTAAGCGACACGCCTATAAACAAAACTCTATAACAAAGTTCCACGTGAAGATCTCCCTTTTGTTGGTTGAGCTAAGCAGCTGGTGTCAGGTCCACCCGGCGGGAAACACAAGTTTACTCTAAGGGATATTTCTGTTTCTGGCCCTGGGTATGATTGTGCTATTGATGTAAATGTTTATAGCACCCACTATATGAGTCTCCGAACTTAGTGTGGGCTGCGAGTGTGGAAGTGTTTGTTATGCTTGTAAATGCACTGACAATTCGTTGCTTTAGGCGGACCCGTTGCTATTAAGGCAGTGCTATTCACCTGTTTTAGCGAAGGGGTAGTACTACCCCAGTTAGACTCGCTAGAAGCCCTACCTAGTAGTAACGCATTGTATACTACCTTTTTTATGCTACATAGGCAAACATTTGACCATCTTCTCACCTGATGGAAAACGACGATGCGGCTAGAGATATATGTGCCTACTAGCCGTGCCCCGCGGCTTCGCCCGCTATTATCAAGTTAAAAAGTAGCCTATGTGTTAATCCCAGTTATAATCTATGTACATTCCAAATTTCATCCAAATCCGTTCAGCCGTTCAAGCGTGAAGAGGGAACAAACATACTTACACACTTACACACAAACTTTCGGATTTATAATATTAGTAGGATATGGAGTCACAAGGACGTGTGATGTCATTAACATAAGACTTTAAATTGAAAGCTAGGAAAGGATAAACTCGTCATTTGAAGGTGGGATTGGATGGCTGAGCGGTTTAAGCATTTTAGTTCCCATTTTCGTTCTACAAAGGAGAAGAGAGTAGTTATTTGTTCCCAGATAAGTACAATCGTGGAATCTCCAAATCAATAGTGAATATAGGTATAATCTGGAATTCTTCAAGTTAAGAGTGAATAGGTATATTTTAGACATGCAACATCTTCGGCCGCATCATCGCTTTCGATCAGGTGAAATAGTGGTTAAATGCCTGCATATCGAACATGGTATCGCCTAGGCAAGCATGCTCTTTCGTAGATTGCATCTGTACCTTTAACTACAAAAATGAGATAGATCATTGAAACGCAAGCAAAGCTTAAAAAACCGTCTTCGTCGCTTATAATTCGGATTTGGCTAGACCGATTTTGATAAATTTATATGGGACCATCTCTAAGGTATACTCTACTAAACAAAAAAAAATATCGAAATCGATTCATAATTGGTGGAGATATCGCGTAACATACATAAAAAAAACAGTCGAATTGAGAAACACCTTTTTTGAAGTCGGTTGAAAATCAATGTTGAAAATATTTTGGCGATAAAACGAAATATAAGTGACAATCCCGCGTCGCTAAATTCTTTGTATAGCATATGCAACTGTTGTCAGTCGATGCTGCGTACGCCAATAAATTGTTGTAAGTAAAATTAGCTGTGTAGAAGATTATAACGTTCATTATGTTTAATAATAGTACATTTGCTTAAACGTTTTAGATATGAGTAAGAACTGCTCCGGGGTTCAGTTACCCTGCACCACGAGTTCTTTGAGTTCATTAGACCACTTTAAGGACAAATCTCTTTCATCAAACGGCTCTTCGTTGCAGAAAGAGAAGCCAGGTAAAGTAAAAACTCAAACGAATAATTTATTATCATATGATTAACAGAATGATTCTTAAAGTATGGAGCGTGCTCCGCATTTAACGAAGTATTAGGAACAGAACTCATCTAAGACACTCCGTTACAATTTTCCAAACTTATAATAATAACTAGGTACTTATAACAAAACTGAGACGCGGTGGGAGTTGCTATAAAACTGAGACGCTCGGCGCTGCCAGTTCGCTGTACCTCTTCTCGTGTCAGAGGCGCCGCCTAGTGATCTGCTCGCTACGGAACGATCACACGGTACACCTCAAAAGAAAACGGGCTATATTCAATCTTCATATCTTAGGGGTAAAGATAATTAATAAAGTTAGTTTTTGTGGTTGGAGTAGAGGTTGCAGCCACACCTTGAAACGTTATCACAAAAGACTTAAGTCTATTATATTACAAGATTTAAAAAAAATATGTATTAAACGTAAGCGCTATTGTCTATTTTTGACGACCCAGTTGGCGCAGTGGACAGGTCACCGCCCTCTGCGCCGTGGGTCCTGGGTTCGATTCCCGGCAGGATCACGCATTCCTTCCCAAGGGATATTTGTGCTTCTGGTTCTGGGTGTAATAGATATAAATTTTTTATTGAACACCTTGAAATAACAAAGAACACAAATAGGAATGACAGTAAAAAAATATATAAGTGTAACAATAGGCGGTCTTATCGCTGACAGCGATCTCTTCCAGACAACCTTTGGATGGAGAGGTAATGAGTAATGTGTATGATGTGAATGTTTCCGGCACCCACGATACAAGTCTTTGAACTTAGTGTGGGGCTGTGAGTGTGAATGCGTTTGTTTTGTTTGTTTGTTATTTTTGAAAAGCTCTCTTTAGCCATCATCCGTACAACGAAGGAGTGCTTAAGAATTCGTTCCTCAATCTTTTTAATTTAGGAGTCTTCCGAGTCTAGACTGAATATTCTGGGGAAGTATGTTCGTCTCGGTTACATCGCCATTTTCCATCTAATGATATTGGCAATTGGTAATATTTATCACAATAATATTGCTATTAAGATATCTCTTCCCCATCAAAAGTTCTAAAAGAGATCGCTCTAAGTCAGGGGTCGGCAACCTGCGGCTCGCGAGCCACATGCGGCTCATTGGATGTGAAGGCGGCTCTTTAGTTCCATACGCAAATATTATTTATTTTATTAAAAAATATAAAACATTTAAAAATCGTTCTGAGTCGATAAACGAGGATTAGGCACCATTTATATCTCTCAGCCACTTGTGTTGTACTCTCTTTTCACCGCACCCCTGCCCCGTGGCTCTTAAAAATTTTTAAATTTTGTAAATTGTAATTTTTGACTCATCCGACTCAAAAGGTTGCCGATCCCTGCTCTAAGTGATAAGACCGGACAGTTTTCTTTTTGTAACTAGCTAAAGTTAATTTTAAGGCGTTTTAATGTAATGTCTTTTATTTATGGTGTACAATAAAGAGTTATTATTTTTTCCAGAGCACAAATGCAATGAAAAAATGTTATGCAGTAACAAAAAGAAAAAAAACAGGATCTCGCAGTCTTCTTTAGTGCAGGCTTTGTGTAAAGAGATGCAGGATTGGGACGTTAAACATACATAGTAAGATATTTATAGCATTCGTTTATACTTTGAACTGTCCGCTAGCGTAGTTAGTTGCGGCGTTAGTTTCCATTCAGACCGAATGCCAAGAGATCGCTGTCGCACTGTATTCTTGTGTGTGATTTTTGTCAGTTTCATTCAAGGCGTTATTAAAAATCGTGAGCTCTAAGCGATTGGAAAATACGGATTATACTTCAAAACGTCATTGGCAGCCGAGCGGGGTTCGAAACAGCTTACATAAAGTCGCTTATGTTACCACTGAGGCAAACTTGCTTATTTTAATTAATATTATGCTAGCGTTTGACCACTATCTCACCTGGTAAGTGAAGATGTGGTCGGTGATGGTAAACATGCTAGGCCTAGACTGACTATATTTTTACTGCTTTTGGCAACAGATTATATAAATTGCTTCTTGTAAGTTTTTTTTCTTTTGCTGCAGATCCATGGATTCTCCGAGTCTCCCCCTACGGTTAGACCACAGCATACTACAACGGAATCAATCCAAATCCCTTGATCCCCTATGACATAATTCATAGTCCATCCCCACTGATCTACTTTATCCATTCATCACTTTTAATGTTATTGTTTTGAATATTGTTGTTTATAAGATATCTTTAATTTTATTGTTATTTTGAACATTGTTGTTTATAAGATAATCCGTTCATTATTTGAAACTAACCGGTATTGTCGTAGTACATAAAACTTGAGCTAGCGGCTCGGTGAGCTAAAGACTTCTTAGTATAATTTATCCCCGTATCTCTTTAAAAAAACTGAATCGTAATAAATCCATATGATTATACAACACTAGCTGCGCCCCGCGGTGTTACCTGCGTAAGTGTGTAAGTATGTTTGTTCCCTCTTCACGCTTTAACGGCTGAACGGATTTGGTTGAAATTTGGAATATATATAGATTATACTTAGGATTAACACATAGGTTACTTTTTAACTTGATAATAGCGGGCGAAGCCGCGCGGCACGGCTAGTAATATATAATTCTTCCATGAAATATAATTAAACTAATGGTGAATACCGCGTCAAAATCCGTTGCGTGGTTTAGGAGGAGTTATTGGATATACACACACACAGGCGCGGAATACGACTAAAAACGGAGGAGGTACTCAAGTCAACAATTTTTTTTTATGTGTTTACCTCATAACTTCTTTCCACGTGAACCATTTCGAATTTTTGTAGTGAAAGATGTTGCTTTCCAATTGTTCCCATTTAAATTTGTTCAAGATCTGATCAATAGTTCTTGAAATATCGTCAAAAATGCGTATACTGTGGACTACATTGACGATGTTCTCGTTTTTCACAGACTTCAAAAGTTACATCATAACTTCTTTCGGTGTGAACCGATTTTGATGTTTTTTTTATTTGAAAGTTGTTGCTTTTCATGTGGTCCCATTGAAATTTGATCAAGATCTGATGAGTAGTTCTTGAAATATCGTCAATAATGCGTGTTGAGTACATCTAATTTGAATAAAGTTCTGAAGATAAAGCGATGAAATCTGTTTTTTTAAGCTTTGCTTGCTTTGTTAGAGTATTAGCTCTACATAGTATATAACATTATCTCTACATTAGTAGAGATAAACAATTCTAAACTTTAATGCAAAAGACGCTGGCTGATATTCGACGATCCCGAAGATACAGAACAGTATTGATTCTTTTCTGACCTATTCCTTTTTGAAACTCGTGAAAATTCAGCGTTCAGCTCTTTTTGTACTCGACTAACGAACTGCGAGCACTCTCAATCCATATATTAATTGGGATAGTGGGAATTTCAAAATTGAATGAGAGGTCCTGGCTGGAGCAAGCATTCTTTTATTAAGCTGTAAAGATAGAAACCATTTAACTACACTTCATGCATGTCGCTGAGATATCGAATCTAAAAAGTAACCAGTACAATCTTGAAGTATATAGTATATGAAATGTTTTTATTCATTTCTTCAAGGTAAGCAAACGTTTGACCACTATCTCACCTAATGGTAAGCGAGGATGCGGTCGAAGATGGAACACGTTTGACTAGAAGATGCCTATTCACTCGTGACTTAGACTTTCATGTTGTATTTATATAACAAACTCAGGTAAGAAGCAAAACGCTTCGACCGCATTTGTGGAATGTCTACCATATAGCAGTGTAGCTAAGGAAGAATACATTTCCGTTATACCGAATTATACAACATGGTTTTGCTTTTATGAATTATTATATGGTGCCATGGTGTATATTGTGCTCTAATAAATTTTAAATAAAAAAAACATTCAAAGATTTCTTTTAAAAGACAAAGACATTTCAATTAACAAAAGGGTACAATTTTTTTTTCTATTTTACCACAAACCGTCCTCAACTCAGCATAATGCTGATTTAAAAAACCAGCGCTGGTCTTCCGTTGAGAACGGCTGGTGACGTCGCACACGAAAAAACAACACTGCACAGCTTTGAAAGGAAAACAAACACACAATTTGTTATTAAAGTGAAGTGAAACAGGCAACATTATTCAAACACATAAACGCAGCGCAGTGAAGTGGGTAGTGTGGCAACATTGACGTTACACTACCCTACTACTATTTTAAGATAAAACACTTGAAAGAATCACATGCATTTAGCCAGAGTCAAGTAATAAAACATTTCAAGTGTATATAAGTCACAAGTCAAAGTCAAGTAAGAGTAAACGTCCATTCATAGTCAAGTCATAGGGCATGACATGATAGAGTGGTAAAAACTTTACTAAAACTTCTGTTCCAGTTTCGGAGCTACAGCGAAAATCACGTTTTCCAATATTCGTTAGTAAATAATCCATAAATATTACATAATAATTGAGTGTTCGGAAATTATATAAAATCAACAACGCCAGTTTTTCACTTTCATAAAGATCTTTCTATTTATTTATCTTTGCTTACTGTATGATAATTTTATTTTTTGATTTTATTTATATAGCATTAGCCATGCTAGGCAGAACTATAGTGATACATTTAGAAAGGAAAAATTATCGCTTGAGGCTCGATTTGAACCCGCGGCCATAGGGTCTCATGCCCTATTGCTCTAACCGCTGAGCTACTCAAGCCCCGCCTGAAGCGACGAAATTAACCTTTCCTTATTATTAACGTCTTACGGGGACGTGTGACGTCATCTACCGAAACAGTAGCTCAGCGGTTAGAGCAATAGGGCATGAGACCCTATGGCCGCGGGTTCAAATCCCGCCTCAAGCGATAATTCTTCCTTTCTAAATTTATCACTATAATTATTTTTTGTTTGGTAGATTATACTTCAGAGGTCCCCCATATAAATTTTAACGATATCGATCAAGGCAAAACCAAAATATAAGTGGTGAAGCCGGTTTTTTAAGATTTGCTTGCGTTTAAATTAGCAATAACACAGTGAAGCTATATTGCTATTGTGACATGGCTCTTAAAAATCGAAAACTTTGGGTTTTCTTGAAAGTCACAAAAGTTGCTTGTCTTTTTCAGATTAACGTATTTATATATAAACATAAACCTAAAATAAATGCTTTCACACTCACTGATTTTTCAGCCTACACTAAGTTCGATGACTGGTGTTGTGGGTGCCAGTAACATATAACAGACACAATCACACCCTTGGGGAGTAAACTTTTGTTTCCACCGGGAATCCGATACCCGTTGCTTAAAAGGCGAACGAGCAATAGCTCCATATCCAAAGTATATAGCTGATGATCAAAAAAACTTTATGCAAATTGGGCTAAAAAAGCTTATTTAATAGATGATAGCTAAAAATTGGTGATGCCTCGACCGCGACTATTTTAAATGTAAAGGGATGATATGAGGATGTTTTCAAAAGAAATAGCTCAAGACAATTTATTAATAAACAATGAAACGATATAAAAATATTTATTTTCAAACTTATTAATTTAAAATAAATACATATTTCAGATAACGAACGTGTTCAGTTTTCCTTTACAGATTGCTTTCTACGATACGGTAGATTTATTGTATGTCATTGAGAGACGAGCAAGTCGCTCGTCTGATAGTAAGAGTCACGCTTGCTCATTTAAGATTAGTGACCCAGAGTTTTGAACTTATAATATACCTATAATAACCTATAATTCAAACTCCTGCGCGGTGCTCATCACCCTGATAAATTAAAAGTTCAATCTCTTAAAGCCATTTCACCGAAATACAGTAATATTTGCACACCACTGCTTGGTTAATCTGGCAATGGTGTGGTTCTGCCCCGGCGGGCTCTGCAAAACTCCTAAATTCCTTGGATGTCGTTTGGTCAGGATTGTTGGTGATTTTGTTTACCAGTACATGACCTTGTCGGTGTTCATATTCTTGATTCTGGCGTCGAATTCGCGCATGTCCGCGCGGCGTCTGAGCGCGCGGTCGGCGTCGCGCGGCTGGTAGCCCCGCCGGCTGCACGGACACGGGTTGCAGTCGCAAAACGGGCAGCTCGAAGGAACGGGTACCCCTGATGAAAATCATGAAAAAAAAAAAATTTCGCTGAAATGGTAGGTACAGCAACAGCTCAGTGGATTAATTCGAATTATTTTTAGCTGGAATTTAATTTATGCTAGAGGACATTTTTTTAATAGATACGTGAGGCGATTTTTTTATGAGTTGATAAGATTTTGTGAGATTTGCTCGACTTGTAAATAGCCCCCACCTCTAATCACACGTGATTTTTTTTTTTTCAAATTGCGTATTAATACAAATAAATTATGTAAGTGTTATTTTTTTTTCCAAGAACTAGTTTTACAATATAAATATTGAAGTTATAAAAAAAAGGTTAAATATGGTTTAAACGATCTTTAATGTTCGGCAAAGTTCCCAAAATGCTTGCTTGCGTTGGATTTATTAATAATTAAACGCAAGCAAAGCTTAAAAAAACCGACTTCACCGCCTTATCTTCGGATCCTTGATCAGATTTAATGTATTAAACACGCATTATTGACTATAACTCAAAACTAGAGATCAGATTTTGATCAAATTTCAATGGGACATGAACATTTTGATCAAATTTCAATTGACATGAAAAGCACCAGATTTCAAATAAAAAAAAACATCAAAATCGGCTCACAACGAAAGAAGTTATGAGGTAACCTCGAAGTCGGTAAACGAGAACATCGTCAAAGTAGTCCACAAAATAGGCATTATTGACGATATTTCAAGAACTATAGATTAGATCTTGAAAAAATTTAAACGGGACCAATTAAAAAGCAACATCTATCAAACTAAAAAAATATATTCGAAATCGCCTCACGTGGAGAGAAGTTATGAATATAACACACATAAAAACAAATACAGTCGACTTGAGTACTTCCCCCTTATTGGGAAGTCGGTAAAAAATATAATTTGCTTAATTTTTACGTAACACTTAAACGCGATACATATTATTATATATGAATTAGTCATATTTTAGCGGAGTTTTATCTAATTTAACCCCGTTGCCTCGCAACGTTCCGACTCCACGACCAATAGGTCGACCAAATTCGAATTCAGAATAAAATATTACCAAACCTACAGTGATAATAGTGGCTGATTAGATCCAGGATACAGAATACCGACATCCAGGATACAGCTTACCGAGACTTTTTACCAACGAAGCATAGTGCAAGTACGGCGTCTCGACCTGGTCGTCCACTGGTGCATTGCAGATCCTCACGATGTTAGGCGTCGTGAAGGTATTCCGTTCTTTAATGGTGATGTTCCTCGTGCGGCCGAACAGAGGGCACGGGCTGTTCGGGTATACTTTCTGCAAGATTCAGTTTTTGAATACTTCTGCGAGAAAGGTAAAGTTTTACCTTACTACAGACCCTTACTCCCCACCTTAGGGAGTATTGTCCCCGGTAGTGGTGGATTCATGATTGTCGTTTGGGAGGGGCTTGCTTAGATTTTTCGGTGGCAGCAAAATCTACCCTAAGCTGTGTCTAATTATCACTTAGGTGATTTGGGGGGTCTTGACTTGCCAACTGCGCCAACATGATAATTTAGCGCAGTTGAGAAATATGTGCTGCGTGATCTTTTTTATTTTTACTAGCAAGAAAAAGAAAATTCGACTAGACATGATTTTTTTTTAATTTTCTTCGTAATCTTTGTTCATTTCGCCAGTGTCAAGTAGTAAAATATTTTGTATGTGTATCTACACTTGAAACATTTTATTTTTATTTGCTACCTGGCAAATCGTAACGAAATGCAAATTCGTAAAATAAGTCCTAGTCACACGTCACAGTCAAAGTCAAGGAAATAAGCTAAGTCATGCCCTAGTACAGTGGTAGAAACTTTACTAAAACTTCTATTCGTATTTTGGAGCGAAAGCGATCACATATTAAAATTTTCTTTGATTTATCTACACTCATGCACGTTCACAAATTATTAACGGTTAATAATCCACCATTAGTATACACTTGCCGTGCCCCGCGAATGAAATGAATTTGATAGATTCGAAATAACTAGAACGGGCGCAATTTTCTTTGGTAGATCTCACATCCAGCTATGCATGACGTAATTAAGAGTTCCAAACCGTTGGACATCGTCGAAAGCACTCAGCCAATGGCTTCCGATCCAACAGAAGTTCGGCAGACGTGTGCTGTATCTTACCCTTCCATTCTCTTCTGCGGCTCTTGCAAATTGGTCGACATCTGAAATGTATTGTTTAAATGTTTGCGAATTAAATCAATATCGACAGCTTGTGACATAATATATATACATATGGCTGTAATTTTGCCAATCTGGCAGTAGAGTCATTAGCTTTCATGAGTGACTCTTTCGGGCCCGTGTGAATAATCGATTTTTTATTTGAATTGAATTTTAATTTGACCTGCCCGTTGGCTTAGTATAGTTAGGACAGTGACTTTCTAAGAAGCGGTATGGGGTTCGATACCCGATGAAAACACAAGTTTTCTCCACAAAGGAAATTTGTGTTTCTAGTTCTGGGTGTGATTGTGTGTGTGATGTAAATGTTTCCGGCACACACGACAGAAGTATTTAAACTTGTTGGGGTTGTGAGTTTGAAAGCGTTTATGTTCAAATATTTAGAACTAGCAGTATTTACCCACCGCCCACCTCCTGCACAACCTGGATGAACTATGAAAACTATTTTTTTACAATGGCTCACCTTTGGACGGTGAAAATTACCATGAAATACCCAGGTGGACGAAGATGTACTAACCTTTTTTGCAAATTTTTCATGGTTGAAGAGGTGGACTGTGTGGTAAGAACTGAGGACTAGCTGGACCTCCTACCCCCCAACTTCCCCGGGTGGACGCATTTTAATGGCTAACCAAAATTCTTAGCTGACGTCAACTCCCCATAACCACCTTCCAAATATCACCTTCACAGGGCAAGTACATTTCGAGATTTCGTGAATCGGTATCTTCAGTGAACGTCAAATAACAAGACAATTATATAAGAAGAAATTTAAAACCATTGTGCTCAAGCTTTTAGGTCTATTGGATTAGTAATAGCGTTTCTATTGATAGAATTGATACGAAGAGTTTGGATTTTTGCATCCCTATGCACTCAAAAGCATATCGGAGATAAACAAGACGACAGCGTCTACGAGAACACAAAAGTCCGACTACGAGTAATTATACTAATATAGTTTTCTAAAATGTAATCGTAGTAAATATCCTGCTAAGCCTCTACAAAGATATCTCGCCTCAAACTCATTTGTAAACTTTCACAATTATTATATTGGAATGATATCTCACTGTACTACCAAAACATAGTAAAGCAAAAGGTTTTTATCGTTATTAGTCTTCTTCAATATTGTTCTTATTCAAGTTGGGAACGGCAATCTCAAGTATTGTGCTCATTAGAGGAAAATTGGTAGGCATATAAACAACGTAGCACGGAAATGGCTCGTATCTCTACAAGGCCCCAGTCCTCAGGTATTGAGGTACTAATTAAGGTTGTAATTAAAGTCTAGAAGTTAAAATTTGGCACTATATAACGCTAGCAATACAATAAAATGGTTATAAATGCTTAAAATCAATATGTTTATTAATGAAGTAAGTGAATATTTGGCACTGATTTTCAGTCAACACTCAGAGGTGGTGGATCTAAAAGTACAGTTGTAGTTATTGTGTTAAAACTGTAATTTTACGACTCAATTGGCGCAGTAGACAGGTGTCCGCCCTCTCCGCCGTGGGTCCTGGGTTCGATTCCCGGCAGCACAAATTCCTTCCCAAGGGATATTTGTGCTTCTGGTTCTAATGTGTGTGTGATATGAATGTTTCCGGCACCCACGATACAAGTCTTTGAGTTGTGTGGGGCTGTAAGTTTGAATGCGTTCGTTTGTTTGTAATAATAATTATAATCAGCAACATAGTTACTATCAAAATAACGTTTTTACTTTAGTAAGAAAGGAGATAAGAGAGATAATGAATATGTGTGATTGTTTGTGTGAAATGTTTGTGTGATATGTAAATGTTTCCGGCAGCCACGATAAGTCTTTGAATTTAGTATGGGGTCTTGAGAGTGAATGCTAAAAAAATATGAACGTTAGAATCTGGAAGTCTTTAATTCATGTAAGAAAATTTACCCAGAATCCAAATACAAGTCTTAAAGCTTAGTACGTAGCTGTAAGTGTAACATAATTGTAGGTTTATTTTATTTTGTTTTTTAAATAAAATAATAACAAACTAGTTTACTTACTGACATAAATCTTTAGTATCTTTCGGATTTCTATTTATTTTAGGCAGTTGAAGCATTTTTGATCCAGGATTTTAATGTGTTCAATGTTAATTATTTTGTGATAAATGTTAATAAGAACAGTAAATACAAGAAAATTATAAAATCAGATAAATATATATAAAACGTAGTGACTAAATTAACTTTGGTATTTAGTATTTACCAACGATAATTTAATCACTCCTTTCTGTATTTGCCCTTGGGTATATATCTTATTTATCTCTGGTATTTGCCCAAAGATATTGTAATCACTCCGTTTATATTTGCCATAGAGAAAGTAAATACTAACACATAGACTATATACTAACGTATACTAAACTAAACTGAGTGGTTACTTTATCTGTTGTATTTTATATTCTATCACGCTAACAATATAAATCCGAAGGTTTGTAGGTGTGTAATTATGTTTGTTTGGGTATATTATATAATATTCAAAGAAAATTTGTTTTAACTTCACATTATAACGCCTGAATAGCATAAGCTATGTACGTTCCACATTTTATCCAAATCCGTTAAATAGCCCATGCGTTAATCCTAGGTATAAACCTAGGATTTACGCATAGGCTACTTTTTTTACTTGATAAACGCGGGGAAAGCCGCCGGGCATGGCTAGTATATTATTATATTTTCTACCATTTATTAAGTGAACGTATGGCGTTGTCGATTTTACAAAAGCATTATTTTCCGAAACTATTGATGGATTATTTACACTTAATATTGGTGAACGTGCTTGTATGCATAACATACAAAATTGATATGCGTTGTCGCTTCAATATCCCAGTAAAGAAAACGAAAATCACGTTTTTCATAAATGTGACATCTTCGAGCACGTCGCCACTTTCCACGAGGTAAAATCTATCTTAAAGAGTTTTGCCGCGAAAGTAAAAGAATGGCATAGTTGATTTTATATAATTTGCCAAAACCTGTGATTCTTCGAGTTTTAATGTGTAATGATTGCGGATTATTAACCGTTAATACTTAGTAAACTTGCATAAGTGTAAGCAAAACATACAAAGCTGAAAAACCTGATTTTCGCCTTCGCTCCACAACTCCAATAAAAGTTCTAGTTAAGTTTCTACCACTTTACTAGGGCATGGCTTGACTATGACTAGACCTAGACTCTTTTACTAGACTTTGACTTTGACTTGTGACTATAATAGTACGAGTACTTTTAACATGAAATACACTTGAAATATATTATAACTTAACGCTGGCTAAATGCACAAGTTTGCGAAGCCAAAATTAAATGAAAAAAACAACCTATCTTTAAAGAAAAAACAATATTTGCCTTCACTTATGCTCATTTGCGAACTATTGGCAGTTATGTTAGGGTTTGTTAATTTGCAATCATAGTTGGTATTTTATATATTCTATAGTAAATCTGTCAATACTATTTAATGTGGGTATTTGGGTAAGTCTGATACTCATGGCGCCACTGTCGGCTGATGATGTCAGCCAGTCATAGAGCGGAATTTAAAAAGTAGCGGGTAGAAACCTGTGTTGTGATTGGTTGATGTCATCGAGCGGTTGGTGGAGCTGGAAGAAACAAATCAGTGATGGTCGGGAGCTCGAATCGAAAAGGTGTGCGAGTTAAGATAATAACCGCCTTTATCACCAACCTTAGGAGTCGCCTAAATGAGATGCCTAAGCATTTAAGAGTTACCTAGCAAAAAAAAGGTTTCATCAACCTTAGGAGCTACCTAAGTTTAGAACACCAATTCACCGGTGTAAGTGACAGAAAAAAATTTAGATATAGTTAAGAAAATAAGTGAAGAAATTAGCAAATTTATTCTTTGATACCTGACGCTGATGATGTTTTATCAAAGTTAATAATCCATGATTAACAATAAGTTATTGTGTATTAATTATTAAACTCGAAGAAATACAAGTTTTGGAAAATAATGCAAAATCAACAAAGCCAAAAAGTACAATATGGGAGTCTTCAAGTCGCGACTGAATAGGTAATCTTCTAGGCAAGCTTGCTCCATCGTCGACCACATCGCTTACCATCAGGTGATCTCACCTGATGGTAAGCGATGTGGTCAACCATCTGGCGGTCAAAAGTTAGCCTGTCAAGTGTTAGATAAAATAAATCACTGGTTATACAATTGTGAAGTTTTATTCAATTACTCTCTCGAGAGCTATGTACCGTCGTCCTTCATAAATATCGCTCCTTGTCCAAGTAAAGAAATCGTGACCCACCGGCCGCCGCCATCAGGCTTGCCAACCTCACCTCCTAATTTTTATACTACCAACCGATTTCTTACAGATTGCAATATTTTAATACTAGCCGTGCCCCGCGGCTTCGCCCGCTATTATCAAATTAAAAAGTAGCCTATGTGTTAATCCTAGGTATAATCTATGTACATTCCAAATATCATCCAAATCCGTTTAGCCGTTAAAGCGTGAAGAGGGAACAAACATACTTACACACAAACTTTCGGATTTATAGCGTCGGAATTATAGCGTCGGAATTATAGCGTCCTTCAACATATACCCAACAATTTTTTTACCTACAAGAATAACATCACAAACGCAAACCTGCATAGACAATATACTTACAAATACAAAACAAAATAAAACAGAAATTCTTGATTTAGGTATATCAGATCACACAGCTCAAGCAATAAGTATTCAAACAAATTTAAGCTTCAACGAAAAATATTGGTTCAAAGAAAAAAGAAATGTTGATGATTATCAGGATGTATTTATAAATTACATTTCTCAGCTTAACTTTGGTGAGGTATTCACTGAAACGGACGTAAACAAAGCGTATGCTAAATTTATAGATTTATTTACTTTAATATATCACTTATGTATACCTTTGCAAAGAATAAAACTTACACATAGGAAGAAGCCTAATTGGAAGACAGTGGGTATTAATACTTCGAGTAAGAAAAAAAGAGACCTTTTCTTAGAAACACGTTCAAGAAAATTCAACGAGACTATTGGAAAATACAAAACGTATTCTAAAATATTTAAAAAAGTTATACGATACTCTAAAAAAGTAACTAACATAAGGTTTATAGATCGAAGCACAAATAAATCTAAAGCCACTTGGGGCATCATAAAACAATACACTTGTCCAGTCAACACTATAAAAACCACTGTAGAATGTATAAAGACAGGAAATAATGAAATAACTGATCAGTTATGTATCTCTAATGAAATGAATGATCACTTTATAAATATTAATAAATTAAATATTAATAATCCTTCTTTGAAAAATCGAAACTTAGCACAACAAAATGTCAAATCCATATTTATGAATCCTGTCGATCGATCTGAAATAATTCGCATTGTTAATCAGTTAAAAAACAAAAAATCACAAGGGCACGATGAAATCTCTATGCAACTAATTAAATGTAGCATTGATTTTATTGTAGATCCACTCGAACACATTATTAATCTATCTATTTCAACTGGCTGCTTTCCCGATGAACTAAAACGAGCTTTAATAAAACCGATTCACAAAAAGGTGTCAAAAAGTGACATAAATAACTATCGACCTATTGCTATTTTACCATGTTTCTCAAAGATATTCGAAAAGGCTATTTTCAGTAGACTTACATCATTTCTTAACGATAACCAAATTCTCACCTTGCACCAATTTGGCTTCCAAAAAGGCAAGAACACCTCGTTAGCAATATTTAAAATGCTTCGAGAAGTATGGGATGCGATCAACTCTAAAAATCCAGAAGTGGCGTTATTCTTGGATTTATCGAGAGCGTTCGATTGCGTGGTGCATCAAATATTGTTAAATAAACTAGAATACGCAGGAATTCGGGGTCATGCATTAGAACTTATTAAATCATATTTAGACAACAGAACCCAAGCTACCATACTTCAAACATATAACAAGAACACAAAAACATTGACACACGTTCAATCACAATGCAAACATAATTCTTTAGGAGTGCCTCAAGGTAGTATTCTTGGACCTCTACTGTTTTTGATATACGCGAATGATTTGCCACTTATTACGAAACATTTATGCGTAATGTTTGCGGATGACGTGACAATCTATATTCCTAAACATAATTTAAGCAACCATGAATATCAAGCCGAAATAAACAACACCTTAATAAACTTGGTACAATGGCTAGAAAATATAAACCTTAATGTCAACATTGAAAAAACAAAACTAATACATTTTAAAAATTGTAAACAAAATCCACAGTCACTCAGTATACAAAACAAAGGTACGCAAGTTGTTCAAGTTAATGAAACAGATTTTCTAGGCATTACAATAGACGTACAATTAAATTGGAAATCCCACATAGTTAAAATAAATAATAAATTATCACAATATTGTTTCTCTCTGTCAGTGTTAAAAAATGCAACTTCAAAAAAGGTTGCATTAAATGCCTATTATGGTCTTATCTATCCGTATCTCACTTACGGGATAATATTCTGGGGAAATTCGGTAAACGTTGAATCCACTTTCCTGTTACAAAAGAGATGCTTAAGAATAATTTTTAATCTTCACAAAACTGATACCCTGCGTTATGTATTCAAGGAAAATAACCTATTAACATTAACAGGTTTATATATATATGAAATATGTATATTTATAGAAAACAATAGTAATTACTTCTTTGACGTACATTCAAGACGTGCTGACAAATTGCGATCAAAACATAAATATAATATTTGTATTCCTCAAGTTAACAGCTGTTATTAGCTGTTAGTTGGTAGTTTATTCAGCTATAAAATTTATAACCACTTACCTATAGAATTTAAGTTACTTAATCTCCCGCAATTCAAAAATAAACTGAAGGGCTGGCTTATAAGCAAAGTGTTATATAATTTAAAAGAATTTTATGATACATAAGTATATTTAGTAAGTTATTATATTAATAATATTTTATTGTAAATAAAACAGTAGTTATTGTTGACTATTGATAGATATTAGTTAAATAATCTATAAGGAGTGTTTCGTATAAAATACATATGTCTCATTTGTAATTATTATTAATGTAAAAATAGGTTTAGATTGATTAGAGGAAGAAGTTAAAATTGTTATACTTGTATACTTATGTTATTATGTTAGATTATACTTCTCTTGTAAATATAAAAAATAAAAATTCGTTGTAATTTTCTATAGGAACAAAATTGTTCCACTGAATGTTATTGTACGTCCGAAATGGACATTCACTGTTGATACTTTTATATGACTACATTTATAAGACCCTTTTGTTAACACAGTTATATGCAATAAAATTGTTTCTGATTCTGATTCTGATTCTGATTCTGATTCTATAATATTAGTAGGATTGAATAATGAGTTTTTATACGAATCGATTTTGCTAAATTTAACACAAGAATAAAAACTATAACAATAAAAAAGCAATTTTTTTCAATGCCGCGGCAAAACTCCTATTACCTACATTATAAAAGAAGTAATTAAAGTTAATTTGGTGTTTAAGATGTCGTCATAAAATATAAGCAGGGTAGAATTTCACAGCCATCTGTTTAAAATTATTACAGTGCACGTTAAACTTGGCGTTAACTTTTGTAAAGGGAAACGTTTTGCGATCGGGCTAATTGACTGACTCCGGGTGGGCGCAAGTTACAAGCTTATGGTGCTAGTCGTTTGCCTCGAACTGAGACCTCGCGAACTTTTTTTATGATAATAGTTTGATGTGTGTATTTTTTGTTCAAGTAAAGGATATACTTATAATATCCGTATAATAGTTATTTTCCAACATAGTTATTTTTCAAAAACGGTTTCGTTCTCTACTTTCAAAGTTCTTTCCAACGATACTTTTTAGCGACACGGGCTAAAAAATATTCTTTACTACTTGCATGTATGGATGCCCCCTTAATATTTAATATCATTTTAGATGCTAATTTTGGCTTTAGACCACAGCTTCTAATAATCTCCGAGAATAGTAATGTTGCGTTTGTAAGTGTAATTAATATAACTGATGTTGTAATTAATTAGTGAATCCTATCTATCTTATCCTAGTTATGTAACTTTTTTATTTTATTACTATTATTTTTTATATTTAACAGTGGACGGAAGAGACTGTATCCCACGGCACAGGACGTTTCCTAGTGTGGGATCCTGGGCTTCCCCTACACAAAAATAACATTGTTGTTATTGAAAGTGTTAATATCAATAAGTTTCAAGAAATTAATTATTATTATTAATTTGAAGTTTTTCGATTGTATGGTTTAGGCGTTAAATGCCTTTGACAGACGGACGGACGGACAGAAAAAGTGCTGAGCCACCCAAGTCAACTAAGAGACCTAGAATCGCTGACTGAATTAAATTATTTTTAAATCGTCATTTAATCTGACGAGTTGCTTCGGCTATTATACGCTGCCTCTTGTAACTCGAGCTGCATGTTCCACCGAGTGCAGTATACATAACACAAGACCGCCGTTCGTTAGCTAATTGCGGCGTAAATTGAATTTACGCTCCGCTTGTAGGCGAGATGCATTACACGATGGTCCGCTTGTGTTTTATTACTGGCGGGGAAGAGTACGCATAATGATAATGTTAGATAGATACATAGATATATTCTTTATTGAGCACCTTAAAATAACAAAGAACACAAAATAGGAGAAATAAAAAAATTATATAAGTGTAACAATGGGTGGTCTTATCGCTGAAAGCGATATCTTTCAGACAACCTTTGGATGTAAAGGAATGTTTGAGGAATGTTTTAACTAACATAAACGGTTTCACACTCACAGCCCCACACTAAGTTCGATGACTTGTGTTGTGGGTGCCGGAAACATTCACATCACACACACAGTCACAACCAGAACCGGAAACACAAATTTTTCTTGGGGAGAAAATTTGTGTTTAAAAGGCGACCGCCACACAACTAAGCCAACGGACAGTTAAAAAGGCTTCACAGAAAGAATATCGTAGTAGATTTTAGAAAGGAAAAAATATAATTCCGTCTCATTTGTGCTTGTTATTGTCTCTTGAATCGATATTTGCTATCTTGCTCTGTGGTAAATAAGTGTCGTAAAAAATGATAGCTTTTGACGGGGCTTGAACCCACGTACAAAGCCGAAAAAATTTACGATCTAGACGTCGACAATGCGATTGTCACGCTAATTCCCGTTTTAATTTTAAATTAATAGTTTAAAACATGAACTTTTGGGTAGTAAGTTCATGGTTTAAAATTATATTAATGCATATATACACCGTGCAATGAGTCAAACCAACAAATCAAAATATTACTAAAAAAAAGTCACTGAATTTAATGCGCGTGCTCGTGCATATAATAATAGTTTTTGTTTCATCGAAATCTGGCCAGGATTTTCAAAATTACAGCATTGTAAAGTTTCACAACCTTTTTTTAATTTGCGTTCTTAAGCGCGCGAATGCGATGACGTCACGCCGCGAGTGTCATGTTCGATTGCGGGCGATGCGGAGTGTTTATGATCATAGAACTTAACTTGTAAAAAAGTGTTTTGCACTTATTATTTTAAGTTTTTTTGCTAGCGGTTACTTTAAATATTATTGTTATTAAATCTAATATATAGAAATTAATATTGTGAATAATTAACAAACTTTTACCATACAGATCGATTCTAAAGTATGGTCTAAGTACATACTTTTCGGGAAAATACTGACTCAATGGCACGGTGTATTAAGTGGTGCACACGTAAGCACGTTTTTTTCTGCTCGTGTATATCTTTGTAAAAAAATTATAAGAATAATACGAAACATTTTTTAAAATAATTTAAAATGGAAAATAACAATTTGGTAGGACCCGAAACTCAGTTTTTGACCTATTTTGTCCCGGGATATACTATACTATACTATATCATAAATACCTGCATATATCATCTAATTAAGCAACAATCACAAAAATCAAATAATAGTTATTAAGAAAAAAGTTGTAAGCAATTAATCTCAAAAGGTTGTCTCTATAAGACCAAATGTAGGCGATATCTTAGTTCGGGGCCAACGACGTTTTTAGATTTTATTCTTGGCAGCAGCTATGCCATCTGTATAACTGTCTCGGTTTATCTGGTGATCATCGCGTAACTACGTGATGTGCTAGCACAATAAGTAAAGCGTAGCTCATTGCTACGACGCTACGTAATGCCACTGCTACGCAATGTAGCGACGTCGGTCGCTACGAATTAATGTAGCGCAGTTCCATAGCTTCGTTGAAACTGTGGTAACTGCGGCGTAAAAATTAGAGAAATTTTTGAAACAATTTACATTTTAACTACATTTACAATATTTTTTTACCCGACTGCCAAAAAAGGATTATAGTTTTCGCGCGTATCTTGTATATATGTATATTTGTAAATTTTTTCATTACCTTCAAAACTGCTGGATGGATTTCAACAAGTTAAAATATCGTTATATTCGTCTTAAAAATCCGATTGGCAAAAAATTATACATTATTAAAAAAAATTACCAAACCTATCGAGTAGGTAGCGTAACAAAATGAAGGAAATTAAAAGAGGATTACATATCGGGTTATTGTGTTATCTTTAATCTGTGGCATTTATATACACATCATATTTGGTACAAGGAGTGGTTACTAAATGGAGTGATTACATTATCTTTGGTGGTTACTAAACGGAGTGATTACTTATCTTTGGGAGGTTACATTATCTTTGAGTTTTGGTCATAGAGGAACTTTTTATGTAACGGAGTGATTACATTATCTTTGGTTTTAGTATTCATGTTTTATTTTGGAGTATTGTAGTGATATTATTTTTCCAATTAGAACATAGTGTTTCTTTCTTCAGTGCTCTTAGCCATACACCAGTATTAGCTACACTGGATTCCTAGGCTCATAACATAGTAATGCCTTATTAACAGCATTAATGATAACAATCAGCTGCTACACCTTCCACACTCCGATTCAACAGCTCGTTCGGATCTGGAAACGAGTGCAGGTGAGCATTACCCTAAATAAACAGTTTTGTTAACTTACTTATGGTAAAGACCGACCTATAAAGATTATGAAAAAGTTCTTATTTAGGCTGCGAAACATCGAGTTCGATTTCGAATACGAGACCAAGTAGATTGATGTAAGTAATTTAAAAGTTTATTGCGAGTTTTATCAAATAGACTACTAGCCGTGTCCCGCGGCTTCGCCCGCTATTATCAAGTTAAAAAGTAGCCTTTGTTTTAATCCTAGGTATAATCTATGTACATTCCAAATTTCATCCAAATCCTTTCTGCCGTAAAAGCGTGATGAGAGAACAAACACACTTACACACAAACTTTCGGATTTATAATATTAGTAGGATAATTTAGGTAACAATTGTAATTTAATGACGATTTTAATATTAAGAAATCACCAAATTTTTATCATAAACGTCATAATCAAATACGAGCTTTTATTAAAAAACATTACGTGTTGGCCGTTCTTAAACACAAAACATAGGTGTCAGCTCATTTGGTTCGCGCGGACAGCACGGCGTTTGGAGACGCCCGAGTCGCCAAGTCTGTGTAAACGAATGCTATTTTTTTTTATATTTATTTTTTTAATTCTATAGCGAGTGTAGCTTTAGAATTACACCACGGGTTTTCCTTAGGTGGTGTCAGAATGGTTAACATGCATACTGTCTGTGTTCTGCTGCCAATGCTGGGAGGGGATGCCTATGTCCGTCTCCACCACAGCCACTTCCCAGGTCTTTATGGTAAGCAATTACTCCTTATTATTAGGTAAAATGTGGTAAATTCATTGTGTTGGTTAGAATACACGATCAAACAAAAGTATCAATTAGTGTAGTCAAGGTTAGGTTCTTTTAAAGCTCTGACCAGACTATAGCTGACTACCACAGCAATTTTCTACCAACTTGACAAAAAAGGAAGTCAATTCGACTGTATTTTATTTGTGTTACCTCATAACTTCTTTCCACGTGAACCGATTGTGATTTTTTTTATTTGTTTGAAAACTGTTGCTTTGTTAAACAACATCGATAAGTAGTTTTCGACGTTTCGTAAATAATGCGTGTTTAATACATCTAGTCTGATCAAGGTTCCGAAGATAAAGCGGTGAAGTCGGTTTTTTTAAACTTTGCTTGTGTTTAATTATGTATCACAGAGGAGCGTAGAATAGGTGTTTGCTTGTCGTATCCAGACTAGTGGGCAGTCGTAGTGACAAGATTTTTAGGCCTCCTGAAGGCATCCAAGATGTTTCAACGATTGTTGTCTTACGACTTACAACCGGGACCGACAGCTTAACAGGCTCTTCGAAGCACGGTGACATCATTTAAAAATCCCACTAAACGGTCACCCACCCAAGCACTGTTCTGACTGAACTGTATGTAATGCAGAATAGCAATTTTTATTATCTACCTTGTTCTTGCATCGTAAATGGTTCAAAATGGTGGTTTGGTAGAGTTTTTAATAATTTCCTTTCAAACTCTTGAGGCTAAGTCTTAGCCCATTTGGTGCAGTGATCAGGTTTCTGTCCTGTGCACCGTGGGACTTAGTTTCGATTCCCGGCAGGAGCACAATTTTCCTTTTTAAGTAACATTTAGCATTACTGGTTCTGGATGTGTTCGTGTGTGATGTTTATGTCTTCCGCACCCGCTATACAACTCTTTGATCTTAATGTGGGGCTTTGAGGGTAGGGTGAAAGCGTTTTTTCATTTATTTTTTAACCTATTCTGTGAAAATTTATTACATGTGTAGACTGTCAAACCTGAAGACCTTGACAAAGCTGCCGGAGATATAATACAACTGGAATGCTCCAAGGTAGACATGCCTCCGCAGCCCTACGAAATCCTCGAAGATATTCCTAAGAACCAACATTTAACAGATCAGCCAGTTTTGGAAGACGTCTTGATTACTCTGGTAAGACGTGTCATTTTATTACTAACTCATCCTCGACTAAAATCAAATCAAAATCGTTTATTCACATGGGCCCCAAAGAGGCACTCATGAAAGTTGATGACTACTGCCAGATTCCATCACACACCCCATAAAATATTAACGCATGCTGCATAGAACACGATTTACTCTTAACTTAGGCGGTGACAAGATCCAAATAGGCTGTTAAGGCGTCACATAAGTATAGTTTGGGTAAAATATAGTTTGAAGCAGCAAAAAAATGTTTTACACAAGTTTTTTTCTCAAAGATAACTTATCGTTCTGATCATGCTTGTGATTGTGTGTGATGTGAATATTTCCAGCACCCACGAAACAAGTCATCAAGCTTAGTGAAAGTGAAAGCGTTTATGTTTACGTTTTTTATGCTGTGTTAAATCGGTTTATTCGGCATTGTTTATGCTAGATAGGCTAGGATTTTCCCACTATCTCAACTGATTAAAAGTGACAATGCAGCCGAAGATGTTACATGTTTGCCTATTCACTCTAGACTTAAATAGCAGAAGTATGAAAATCAATTTATAATTCCTTAACGAGCCTATTGAACGATGAATCACCCTGTAAATAAAAAAAACACTTTTTTTTTTTTTTTTCAATATAATTGGGCGATGAGACGAGCAAGTTAGCTGCCTGATGGTAAGCGCCACGCTTGCCCATTACAGTATTTTAACTTTTTTTATAGATTTTTTTTAGTCAAATCAAATCAAATCATTAATTGCTTAGAATGATGGTAGGATTACAGAGTTGTTAAGTTGAATATAAAAGTCCCTATACAATCTACCTCCTTCAGAGGTGTGCAATATTAAAAGATTTTATTAAATTTATAACAATTAAAAAATACATACATTTTAAAGATTTTAAGATAAATTAAACATTATTATGTCAAATTAATTATATTTATGTCAAATGATTAGTGTAAATGTCAATAATAATTATAAATAAGTAAGTACAGTTAGAGCCGAAATAGTTATTTATTATATTACATGTCATAAATTAATTTATTTTAATTGTAAATAATCTTTAACATTATAAAAACATTTTGACATTAGCCATTTTTTTAATTCTCTTTTAAATTTATTTATAATATAGTAGTAGTATTTACTATCCATCTACTGTCACCTGTTTGTTCTAGGCATCAACCTCGTCTCATGGAGACCACGACGTTCCAGTACATAAGAAAATGTTGACGTGTCCCTCAAGCAGCAAGGATTCCTTGGATCTTAAAATACACAGCCAAAGTCAGGATAACTTAAATACCGAATTGGCTCCTTTCTTAATTTGAAAAATCATTACAAGAAAGCAGTTTTTACTGTATGTTAGTACTCGTGAAAGGATACATAGGATAGGAAAGGATACAACTCATGGTTGTTTATTTTATTGGATGAGCTAGCATTTGACTACTATCTCACCTGATGGATAATTATTTTCTGCGAAATATCAACAAAGTAATCCTGCTGTTGTTAACTGATAAGCATCCAAATTTCCCGTCTATTATGTACTAGTTTTTGCCCGCGGCTTTGCCAGCATACGTTAAAACAAACAATCCGTTCTAGAAATATTATCCAAAAACCCGTTGAGTAAAATGTATGAAAAAATTATTATTTTCATAGAAAATTTTTCTTGAATTTTGCTATGTTTTAAAAGTTATTCTGCTATTTAGGGCAGAGACAAATCCAAAAAAACAAAGATCAACCCGTCTTAGTTTTTTTATATTATTAGCTACGCTTCGTGGTTTTACTCGCTTTAGACCCAGACCCGCGAGAATTCCGGGATAAAAAATATATCCTTTCCTAAGCTCTAGTCTATTTCTACCAAATTTCATCAAAAACGGTTCAGTGGTTTAGGCGTGAAAGCATAACTAACACAGAGCTACTTTCGCTTTTATAATATATAAGGTAGGATTATCCTATCCTATCCTACTATGTTGTATGTTTGTTCCCTCTTCGCTCTTTGAACGGATTTGGATGAAATTTGGAATGTACATAAATTATACCTAGGATGAACACAGGCTACTTTTTAACTTCATAATAGCGGGCGAAGCCGCAGGGCATGGCTAGTATATATATATAGTAGGATAGTGATAGACCTTTCGTTTTTAGGAGTTGATCAACCTGCGCAGTGCTAACACGTTATTATTGTGAAATAACATTTTAATGTTATTAAAATATCATGTTTTATATGATTTTTTGTTAATAATTGCCTATATGTTTTTATTCCTTTGTTTTATTTGAACTGCCCGCTGGCGTAGTTGCGCGTTTGCCTTCTAATCAGGTATAGGGTTCAATCCGCCCAGGGAGAACACAAGTTTTCTTCTCGAGGAATATCTGTGTTTCGACCCAGTTGGCGCAGTGGACAGGTCTCCGCCCTCTGCGCCATGGGTTTTGAGTTCGATTCCCGGCAGAAGCAAAAACTTTCCCTAGGATATTTGTGCTTCTGGTTCTGGGTGTAATGTGTGAGTGATAAGAATGTTTCCGGCACCCACGATACAAGTCTAACTTAGTGTGGGGCTGTGAGTGTGAATGCGAATGCATTTGTTTGTTTGCTTGTTTTGGTTCTAAATGTGATTTTAATATTTCTGGCAAGTCCCCAGTAAAAGTACACTACAAGTTTGAACTTAGTGTGAGGGTGTGAGTGTGGAAGGGTTTAAATTTGTTTTATTGACCGAACAAGCAGAGCGAATGAAGTATTCCCGTTTCAGCTTGGGCAACATTACTTTCATATGTCCGGCGGAGTTCCGGTTGTTCTCCTCTACAGGTCGCATTTCTTAATCGATTCGCGTGAAATTTTATGAGTAGGTTCGATAGTTATATTGTTTTTTTTATTCAGGTTTTGGAAAATTTTCGTAATGTGGTTTAAAACGTAAAAAAACATATTTCATACATATCGAAAAATACGCTAGGTTTTCTGGTCTCAGAGCCAATATACAACTAAAACCCTATTTCTATTATCTTCAAGATTAGCGGAACAACACAATATCAGTTATTAAAGACGCGGCGGTGAAGTGGAATGAGAACCGTGAAGCGAGACAACTGATTTTCCAATAATTGATGTAAGATACTATGAAGCATGGCGCGTCCTCGTTTCCGCAAATACTTACTCAATTATCGACGAAGCGGCGGGAAATCTTATTCAGGGAAGCGTCCGCTGTCGCGCCGCCGTCGTCGGCCCAATCTCATTTAGTCGCGCTAGACTACGCAGCGTCTCTACGGACTATCGCAGAATAAACTAACTATTATATATTGCTTACTAGCGGATCCGTTAATCAAGTCAAAAAATTGCCCACGTTATCCCAGTTATAAACTATGTACGTTCCAAATTTCATCCAAATCCTGCCCCGGCGTGGAGTACTGCCTAACCTTTGCGAGGATACCCAGTTTCTTAGCGGCCAGCTGAGCTTTGGCTTAGATGTAGGTACCAAAATTAAGGTTAAACGACAAGAAAACGCCAAGAAGCTCGAGTTTATTTGCTATCGGTATTGATACATTTTGGAACGTCTGAGACAGGTGAAAAGGTTTCCGTTTAACGTAAAAAAGAAACGCCTGAGTTTTGGACGCATTAAAACAGACTAAGTTGCCATCGCCTCAATCGGCCACGGCCAACAAGCTCGAATTCAATCGACCTATCATGTCCTCTCTTAGTGACTGGACTTGAACCTCACCTGCTCGTGCATTGGATACGTATCTTACGACAACAATAAATTAACAAGTAGTTGTTAACTATGTACGTTCCAAATATCATCCAAATCCTTTCAGTTGTTACAGCTTGACGGCAAAACAAATATACTTACATGTAAACATTCGCATTTAAAATCTCCGTCGTTGGCCTCGATATATTAAATAATGAGCAATCTATTTAAATATATTTTAAGGCACATTTATATCTCAATGGTGACGTCGTTACGTCGTTTCAATACTGTGAAATAATGGTCGCGTAAACCCATTATTATTTGTAATCCTTAAATACGACAGATTTTATGTTCATAAAATTCGGAAATTACAGAAAGACAAATGTCTGTTTAAATCGTTACTCATTTAAAGTATTCTTTTGTAACTGGGTCCGTCCAGACATGAAAGGGTTAAAGGCTAATCCGAATGGGGTCGACAAAAAAGGGACGAGTTGTTCTGAGATCTGTCTTACTTGGAGTTCTCTGTAAATAAATTAACTTTGGATTGCTTTTATCACCCTCGGCCTGGAACGCTAATTTCGCTCTTGAAGAGTGGGTTTTTTTATCTATGAAATCGGAAAAACTGAAATTTTTGTGTGTTAAGATGTTAATTTTCCGAATTTACTAATAGGGCCAGTAATTTTATTACTCCTTTGGGACCAATGTGCATAATTAACATATTTTGAACTCTCAAATCACACATCATTTTTATTGCACTTTTTTTGTTCTTATACCACGCCTAATCAATACTAATATTATAAAGAGGTAAAATTTGTGAGTTAGTGAGGTTGTAGAGAGTAATCTCTGGATCTACTGAACAGATTTTGAAAATTCTTTTACCAATAGAAAACAAACAAAGGGCAGGTCAGCTAGTATGTAATAAAGGTTAATTACTAAGCGTTAATAGTTCGTGAACGTGCATTAGTGTAGGCAAATCATAAATAAGTTGAAAACGTTATTTTCTTTACTCAAGAATTCCAATAGAATTGTTTTAGTAACATTTCTACTACTTTAGGCAGGCCTTGACTATGCTTGGACCACTATTTTACCTATAATATCCCAAGATACAGGCTTTGCCTAGTTTGGGGCCCACAGCATAATTGTACTTTATTATGTCTTTCTTTGCCAAACAAACAAATCAGTTTTTCTTTTCTTTTTTTTCATGACTGTGACTTGTAACTAGGATTCGATATTTGAATTGCCCGTAGGCTTAGTTGTTTGCGCGTTTGCCTTCTAAGCATATAATTCATCCACTAATTCACCTAAAGAAAAGTGACTTGGCCTCACGAATTAAGAACGTAGAACTTGAACTGCTCGTTGACTTAGTAGGGTGAGCAATCGGCTACTAAGCAGGGTTATCGGTTTCGATTCCCGGTGGGAACACAAGTTTTCTACCCAAGAAATATTTGTTAGTGGTTCTGGTTGTGATTGTATGTGTGAAATGTGAATGTTTCCGGCACCCACGACTCAAGTCATCGAACTTAGTGTGGGGCTATGAGTGTGAAAATGTTAGTTTGAATTTTTTTTTTATCAAGACAAGCAAACTTTTGACCACTATCTCTTATTGAACGAGCGAAAATGACTTCGGTGATTCAGCACTTAGTCCGTCCATCCGTCCGTCAGAGGCATTTAGTGTCTAAACCATACAAGCGAATAACTTCAAATTCTCAGAGAATATGAAAGCGTTTTAGCGTTTAGCATATTTACAAACTTGAACTATGTGTAATATCACATAGGTCAAGTTAAAAAGATTTTACAGAATTTGAATGTTGGTTAATAAACCAACTTTCAAATTCAATCTAATCTTTAATTAAATCTTTATTTAGGAGTAAGGTTCGATACGATAGCTGTCATCAGGCGTAGTGTAGAGCCAGCCAGAGAATGTTGTATTTTCCTGAGCTCCAATGCCCAACGTAATCATCGCACAAAGAAACTCTATTAAAATTCTCATTAAGATTTGTTTATGACAATGTTTGTTGCTGACGAAACGAGCCTTTTGTGGACAATTAATTAGATATTGATCTCGTCTCTAGGAGAACCCGTGTTGCTACTACTTGGTCATTTAATAGAAGATAAATAATAGGGGTTGATTTGCCTGCTGGCTAAGTTAGGCGTGTTTGGCTTGTAAGCAGCCAGTATCGGGTTCGATTACCGGAAATTCTGGGATCATCTTTAACCTTTAAAAATGTTTCTTGAATTATTTATGTTTAAAATACAAGTCTGCAGTACACCTCTGGAACAGTCCGTTAAGTTAGGGTGATATTGACCAAAACATAGCACGAGCGAAGCGAGCGTAGTCGAATAGTTTAGACACGTAAGGCTTGTCTGATTTTTTTATTTATAAAGCAGTTGGTACGTCATGTACCAATACCATCGCTTACTCGTTCCAACAGAAGATCAGCGTAAATTTTAAAAGAACTTAAGTTAAGCTTAAACATATTTTATTGTAACAACCTTTCTTTTTCACTGTTTTCTAAATCAGATGTAGTAGATGTATCTGAACTGTCACCTGCTGGTCTTATATTCATATCACTTATGAATTCTTTCATCCTATACCTATTCTTCCATTTAACTTCTTTCTCTATTCTTTCACCTACATCGACAATACTAGCACGTTGATCTAGAGGCAAATTTGTAACTAAAACATCTCTAAGAAGCTTATTTGTTATCTCTCTATTCACCATATACTGGTCAGCGAAGTAGCAATGTTTTGGTTCTATTTTAGAACTTTTTCTTCTCCATGATTTACATAGCCATGCCATAGTCTGAACACAGCAAACAAATAAAATAACTAAGGAGCTTATACCAATAACACATAAAAGAAGAGATTTTATGGCATTTTTGCACGGCTTATTGAAATCAACAGCAGCGCCGTCTTGATTCAGATGTCCATAAAGAACATCTTTCAGAAACAACAAATTCTGCGATATCGTCGAACAATTGGTTTTTAAAACAAATGGCTTTACATCAGCAGGTATTGCCTGTTTCGGTGATACAACGACTCCCAAACCTGCGTTTATCGCGTAAATATTTGCCACACTGAGCGGATGTTCTAAATCCTTACATGTGTTAGTTACAGGATCAAAAACAATATCCGGCAAGTTTTTCTTCAGATCTGCACTACATTCTGGTGCAACTATACACTTGTCTCTTTTTTTGTCAAAGATAGGCTTTGCTCCAAAATATTTTAAGTCACAACTGACCGGTATACAATCGTTTAAAGGATCCTCGTCAATGCTTTTACAGTGTCGCACCTTACGGGTTTTGTAATTTTTGTGCAGGTATTTTGTCATCTTTTTTAATCGTGTGTCGAAGGGAATATTGATTTCCTCTGTCTGATTTATTATTTTTGTTCCACAGCTTCGATCTAGCCTAAAAGTACAGTACCCCTCTTGATTTAACTGGGACATCGTTAAGTAAAAGAACAAGTAAGTTTTGCGATCCTTTGGCTTCAGCAAATCAGTATATTCTCCGTGTAACTTTACACAGTCACAGTCCGTATCTATTTCATCAATCAAACAACATTTACTGACTTGAGACTGTACTATGCAAGAACTCCATTTATCTTCGTTCTCTACATCTATGAAAAACTGTACAGCAACTGAGTTTCTTTCCAATGGTAGTATGCCTTTCTCTAATACTTTAAGTGGTGTTGATATTACGAGTATGGATAATTTTATAAGAATAATTTGGGGAGCAAAGGAATATGTAAACATTCTGAAGCATCAAGGTATTGAAAGAAATGTCATTATTTTGACAAATTGTCAACTGAACATTGAACGTCGTGTATTTAAGAGGTTGTATCTAGAAGTTATAAAATAATTCACGTTAGTAAAATACCCATCTTGATTAAGAGCCCCAAAACAACCGATCAGTAACACTTATTTCATTATTATGCATGTTAGTCCTTTGTTTATTTGTACATTTCACTACAAATTGATGATCGCGAAGTAGAAAGAAAACAGCGGCATATAAGAATGAGTACTTAAATATAATTTGATTAGTTACATATAGATGTAGATGATGATAGGTACAAATTCAATACAAAATATCAAAGCTCATCGTTTTTATTACCTTTATTCTTAAGATAGTCGGCTTTTATAAAGTCAGCAGCCCTTTCAGCAATCATCATTACTGCAGCATTGGTATTTACACTAGGTATGGTTGGCATTATACTAGCGTCAACAACCCTCAGTCCTGCTACCCCATAAACTCTGAGTTTATTGTCTACTACTGCTGCTGGATCATTCTTCTTCCCCATTTTAGCTGTTCCTACTGGATGGTAAACATTGTAAGTTACCGTTCGTGCCATACATTCCCAATATTCATCACTTTTGAATTCAAACCCATCACAGTCCCCAAACTCTATCCTTTTAACCTCAGCTTTGATTGCTTTAAAAGTCGGCGTTTCAGCAATTTCTATTATTTTCTTTAAACCTTTAATGAAAATTTCCATATCTCTTTTATCACTAAAATATTTGGTAATTATTTTGGGGTGTTCCATAGAATTTATACCACGTATTTCTACTTTCCCTCTTGAATGAGGTCTACAGAGAGAAACATAAAATAGTAAGAGCTCTTTTTTAGAATTGAATTCGACGAGTTGATCGCAGATAGATTCCTGGAAGGAAAGTATATTTGTGCACATAGAATGGATGTAAGACGTATTCGGGACAAAATAATTGTGGTCAATTTGGACATCAGGTAATGTTTTACCATCGGAAACCGAAAAGAAAGCATTGATATTAGGTTGATCGTAATTCGTAGCATGAGGTCCTGTTTGTTCAATCAGATACTCAGCTAAAGCTTTTTTCCAAAATACTTCATCCTTTGGTTGAGCTCCAGTATCAATAGTGACTGGAATAGGTATTCTAACATGATCCTGCAAATTTTCACCAACTGGCAAATTCGATATAACATCAAGTTTTTTATGCTTAAGTACCTCCTTCGGGCCTATTCCAGAAACAGATAATATAACAGGTGTATTCACAGCACCAGCACTAACGATAATATCTTTTGTTGCAAAATAATTCTCAACATCACCGTACCGAAGTATGACTCTAACCGATTTAGCCGTTTTTCCCTCAAATTCTATTTTAGACACGAAAGCATTTTTTAATGTAATCAAATTTTTGCGATCCCTAATTGGATTCAGAAAAGCTGTAGCAGTGCTGACCCTTCTTCCTTTATGATTGCCACCTCTAATTTTACCAACGCCCATTTGAGTCGGACCGTTCAAATCATCTAAATACTTGAGACCCAGTTCTTGGTATGCTGCTGTGAGTTTTTGTACTATACCAGGATGTGTGAAATTTAATTGATCAATGACAAATTCTCCTTCTGTACCATGCTCCTCAAGAAGTTCAGGGTTGTTAAGAATGAACGGATCAATAATTTTTTCACTTTTCTTGAAGTATTTTCTAATAGTTGGCCAGTCCCAGCCATCGTTCTCGTCCTGATGCCAAGGTTCGTAGTCGCCGGAACTGCCTCTCATGTGAAGGAGTCCGTTGATGGAACCGCTTCCTCCGAGGACTCGGCCTCGCGGCCAGTAGGACCTTCCGAGGAAACAACCTCGATTTATAGTATCGTCTGACTCAGAGTAGTACTGAAATGCGTGTCTGGATTTATGAGTCGCGCCTGAGAAATTGGGAACCTGGAAAGGGTTAACATAATTACATTACTTTACTCGTATGTCATAACATCATCATCATATAGCCGCGTCGTCAATTTCATCGATAATATCAATCGTGAGATACTGGTTTAATGCTTGGCTTTCGAACAAAATATCTATATCTGGGTGTGAATGTTTCCGGCACTCACGATACAAGTTATGGAACTTAGTGAGGTGCTGTGAGTTTGGGTTGCGATTTTTTTAATTATCCTCTCAGCCCATGCTAAGGTGTTATTAGTGTAGGTTGGGTGTGATGGATTTTCTTTAGTTTTCATGTTCCTGATGTTAGTGTTTTTTGTTGTGTGTGAAGTTGTTGTTAAGTACGATGTAGAGTCTAAAAGTATTATAAGTATAGGAAAACTTACAATACTCTCCAACGGAGGATCACCACCGGCTTCAATGAGAAGCACCTTCCAATCCTTGACCTCAGTCAGCCGGTTCGCCAGCAGCGACCCAGCAGTACCCGCACCGATGATGATGAAGTCGAATTTCTGGCCATCTGTAAACAATATAATGGAGGTTTAACCTATTTGTATTTGTCAGACACCAGATAGAGTCGTGACTATGTTCTGATACAATAAAAACTGCAATAAAGCCGGAGGGAGCGACAAAGTGCGACCGTGTAAAAAATATTTCTCCTTCGCTGCACGGATGACAAACGTAGAAGCGAAACGCTTCGAGCGAATTGGAGGTATATCAACCATAAATAGGTGACGTTTAACAGTTTGTTTGTTGTTTAGTGGTAAAAAGGGCGTGGAGGAATTACATCATGTTATTCCTGAGCACACTCCAAAATGTAAGCGATAGAATACCGATAGGCTTGCTACCTTACGTCGCGTCGGAGTAAAGGCTTTGCAGTTTGGTCTCAACTAGCTGAAGAAGTTTTTGGAACCCCCTACTCTTTTTAAATTCGATTAAAAACTATTGTTCCATTTAACAAACTGTGATTAATTATTATAAAGAAAGAAAGAAAGAAAATACATTTATTTATTTACACACTCCCGGTAGGGAGTAATAGTATTCTGTGCCCACACAGCATTAAGTACACTAAAAAACAAACAGCAAAATAAATAAAACATATATAAGTATGCATAATTAAAGGAAAATAGAACAAGTAAGAGAAAAAGAAGTGTGATGTTGTGAGTGTCAAGAATATAGGTCACGACTCAGCATACGACTATGGTAAGAAAGGTAAAAAAACCATAGTCACTGGTTATTATGAGATATTGTTGAACTTACTGGTAAGACCATAGGAATAGTCCTGGGGCCATGGCTCAGTGAGTAGACAGGTGGTGGCGAGGAGCTGTGTGACGAGGCCGGTGAAGGCCGTCCCAGCAGCACCTTGGCTGTATGAAGCACAGGTGCTGTCGAAGCACGTCATCGCTGGAACAGCTGTTGTAAGTATACAGTTGTTTAAAACGCGGTATTAAAATACTGTTCTTAGCGAAAATCTGTACTTAAGCAGAGGCCAAGAGTCAAGTCAAGAGTGAAAAGGTATTGACGGCATCGTCGCTTTCCATCAGGTGATACCGCGATCAAAAGCTTGCATCAATAGCTTTACGTATCGTGGAAGTATTAGCTTGATTAGTTCAATGCTATTATAGTCTCTGACAGACGTACGGACGAATAACGTGCTGAACACCCGAGTTAACTTAAAACCATCAAAATTCAAATTCAAAATGTATTTATTTGAGACAAATAAGGTCCACAATACAAGTAAAACTACAAACTAAATTAAAATAACTAAAACTTTAAATAAAGTACCTTAAAATTAAAAGTATAAATTCAATGCGTCATGTATTTTCGAGGCATTTCATGCGGGTACATGGACCGCATGAAATGTCTCAAAATAGGCGCATTTGGATTCGCTTCGTTCAGAAAATATTTTTTACTCTTATTCGTTAGAAAGGCCATGATGTTCACCAGCCTTGGTCTTGAATCTAAGGCTATTGGATTGTCAAGGATAGCTGCGGGAATACTGTTTGGTGTTTCTGTAGCCAATCACAAAAGATGCTAAGGCATATCTGATACATTTGGTGGCAAAAACTATGGCGGTAGAGGCATCTTTTTTTTTCATTTTAGATAGGCATTTGCATTTGCATTTTAGATTTGACCGTTATCTCACCTGATGGAAAGTGACGATGCGGCCAAAGATGGAACATGCTTGCCTAGAAGGTACCTATTCACTCTAGACTTGAAGACACCCAGATTATACTGTTCAGGGAACAAAGACGCAGGTAATGAGTTCCACTCCTTCGCTGTACGGATGATGAACGTAGAAGCAAAACGCTTCGAGCGAACTGGAGGTATTTCAACCATAAATGGATGAGGTTTGACAGTTTGTCTTGTTGTTTGATGGTAAAAAGGGCATGGATGAATTATATTATGTAATTCCTGAGCACACTCTCCAAATTGTAAGCGATCTATGATCTATGGTGCTCTAAGATCTATGGTGTCTTATTTAGTTTTCAACTAAAATACACTGACGTTAGAAATAACAGTTCGATCGCTTCACGAAAATACGTCCCACTACCCAAACAGAATACGCGATTGTATCCTGTTTACCACTATACCCTTCGGCCTGCGAACAATATTGGTATATAGATGACACTCTGTTCAGTGGTGGATTCAGGATTGTCATTTGGGAGGGGCTTGACCCAGCTGGGGGTACATTTTGCTTCCGCTGCAGCAACTGCAAGCAACTGCAGCTGCACAACGAAAATTGGCGCAAATGCCATTTTCAATATGAAAATCGAAGATCCTATTTTCGTTCGGTGTGCATAAACGTGGGAGTGACGCCCCACGGTTCCTAATCTCATCTGTACACACACACACACAGAGACACTCACTCACTCACTCACTTTCTGGGGAAAGCTAAAATAGTCTAAATCGGTGAGAAATGCACGATTATGTCCACCGAACGAAAAGAGGTTCTTCTTCGATTTTCATACACAAAATGGCGTCCGCGCCAATTCTCGTTGTGACATTCGTGATGACGTGACGAGGTCGAAATACGTTATTATACCAAATGTCAGATCGATCGGCGGTATGCGCTTTTCGGAAGTTTATCCTTTTTACCAAAAAAAAAAAGGAGGAGGTACTCAAGTCGACTGTGTTTCGTGTTTGTCGCGTCTTTGTGAAATGGAAAAATTGTACTAATTTTATTATTTATACTTTTTTTTTGGCTCGCAACCATGTGCATTTGGCTAGTGTCAAGTAATCATACATTTCAACTGTATACACATTTTGTAATAGAATCCCTAGTCACAAAGTAACATTTAAAGTCAAGTAAAACAAGAACTAAAGTCAAGTCATGCCCTAATAAAGTGGTAGATATTTAATAGAGCTACTATTGGAGTTTTGGAACGAAAGGTTATGTATACTGTACACTTCCACTGACATCAGTTGTTACTACAATCTCTGACCATCTAATGGATGACTGGTATAAGTCGCTGAAAACGATAAGACCGCCCATTGTACTTAAAACATTAATTTCGTAGTTATAAATTTGTACCTTTTTTGGTGTACAATATAGAATTTTGTATTGTATTGTATAGTTAGAGACTAATATTGAGGCTAACCATATACAAACATAATATAATAAGTACCCGGATGACCGAGCTTTGCGCGGCTGAAAACACGGATAAAACGAGGTTTTCTAAAATTTAAACCTAGCTAGATCGATTTATCGCCCCCGAAACCCCCTGCATACAAAATTTCATTAAAATCATTGGAGCCGTTTCCGAGATCCTGATTATCTTTACAAGAAATGCTCGCTTAAAGATATTAGATATATACTAATATGAAGATTACTAAGATCCCTTGTTTACTAAAAAACACCGAAACACCAACAAGCAACATCTCTTATTTGGAAAAGCGCCAAAAATACTTTACACTATTAAAGCCTGCTGTTGTCCCATAAAACATCATGAATACAACATAAACATCATAGTAATATTCAACAAATGTTCTAAAATCATAAATTGTAAATATAAGAAGGTTGTAAGGCTGTTAAAATCTCGTGTACTACTTACTACGTGTATGCTACTCTAGTGTGCAATTAGTATTTTTATCTCTAATAGCCTAGTGTTTAACCACTATCTGATGGTAAGTGATGATGTGGCAGGTGATGGTAAACAAACACGCTAGACCTGGAATGACTGAGTCCCAAAGACAGCTAGAACATCATTTTTGGAGATTATGAATTTTTTTACAAGACGGTGTGGCTGTATTTGGTTCAGGGTAGCCCGATGAGCACGAGAAAATGCCTTTTCACCATAGATTTTATCATGTGAAAATTACCTCATCGAGAACCAAGTAGGTACATAGAATAGGTACCTTCAAAAGTGAATAGGTATACCTTCTCGACCGCATCATCGAGTACGACCTTGAAAATAATGCGTATGTCTTATTCTAAACGTTTTATATTCGGCCCTATTTATGTTTGGTAAAGAATGAGAGTAAGGGACTTGATATACAAAACGGCCAGGGCGCGCGCCCAGACGCTTGACCTGTACACGCGCCTCGGCCGCCGCTGTTGCGTCCTAGTCGCTCATTATATTTTGTTACACTAGAGCCTATACAAAAACGTCGGCAGCGCCCCGCCAAGTATGTTTCGTTCATTAGGCGCCATACATTTTATCTTTACATTGTATATCAAGTCCCTGAGGCTGATAAAACCATGGGCTTACTGAGAATTAGTTTCCCGTTTACTGATATTGGTTGTCTGAAGGTATTGTTCTACTCTTATATGCGAAGCACTTTGAAGTACTGCACCTCGGTGTGGAATCCGCAGTATGACGCGCGTGATGTCATGCATGGGTTCCGCCTGAAAATCAGTTACTGGGTAGGTAGGAGGGTCCTGCCCACCTACTTACCTAGTTATATGCTGAGTCGGGACCTCATTCGTGACATCACGCGGCGTTATATTGTTTATTTATTGTATTTTGTTTTGTGCTTTGTCTTGTTTTTTCTTATGTAAATAATGTAACGTCGCGTGTTGTCCCGAATAAATGTATTTTCTTTCTTTCTTTCTTTATCTTATATATATTCACAGCTTAGAGAGTATTTAACTTAGTAACTAAGTTTATGGTACCTACTTTTAAACTATCGGTGTTATCGGGCCCTTCGTGACGGATCACCGTCACGATAATCATATCGGGATTCATGTTATTATTATCGTACTACCACCATGAAAAAGTGGCGTAAATTTTCTGATATACTTATCAATTCGACATGGTTTGTGTAATATTTAAATAAATATAAGATTGGCCTGGAAGTCCGTTTCACTTCTACGTTTATCATACGTACTGCGAAGGAGTGGAACTCATTGCCCTTGTCTTTGTCCCTCGAACGGTATAATCAGGGAGTCTTCAAGTCAAGAGTGAATAGGTACCTTCTAGGCAAGCATGCTAAATCTTCAGCCGAATCATAACTTTCCATCAGGTGAGATTGTGGTCAAATGCTTGCCTATCAGGCATTAAAATAAAACTACGAATTCTTAAGTGAAAAAAAATAACAAGCCATTTTTTGGAATTACAATAAGGTGTTATTTTGGAATCCACCAAAATTTTACCGAAGAAGGAAGAAAAAATCTAGAGAAAAAATACTAACCGCCTGATATCGTTAATAGTGGATGAAAAACAATTTTATTTAGTTTATGCAACACGAACCTACAAAATAATTTGTGGATATTTACGTCACAGCAACAATGATAACCAAATTGTAACAGTTTCTAAGACTAAAACAAACATTATTAACATAACTTCTATGAATCCTACCCTAAGTTTGGAAGGGAGTGAAAATTTGACCACGCTCTCACGCACTTTTTCAATTAGCAATAATTAATTTTTATTATTATATTATGTGTTATGTACAATGTAATATGATATCATTTATTGGTACATAAAAAAAGGTATACAATAAAGTACACAATAAAATTGATGTTTAGTGTCGTCTACTGTTTCCCGAAATGTATAATATGGGATTGTTCAAAAAGTGAATAGGTATTTACTGAGCAAGCGTGCTCCATCTTCGACCGCGTCGTCGCGTGACGCGAGATTGTGGTCAAACTCTGACATAGTTTCAAATAAAAAATAAATTATAGCAAGACTTATGTTACCTACAAGACGTCGAGCTTATAGGTAACTCAAGTGCTCAAGCCCACTACCACTATTTTCAACTGTATCTACGGGCCAATTGCCTAAATATATTTAACTAAAATTATATACAGCAAAGGCCTAAGTTACTATTTATACAATTTTCATTTAAAACGACAGTTGGCGCAGTGGACAGGTGTCCACCCTCTGCGCCGTGGTTCCTGGGTTCGATTCCCGGCAGGAGCACAGATTCCTTCCCAAGGGATATTTGTGCTTCTGGTTCTGGATGTGTGTGAAGTGAATGTTTCCGGCACCTACGATACAAGTCTTTGAACTTAGTGTGGGGCGGTGAGTGTGAATGCGTTTGTTTGTTATAAAAAAAAACAAACAAAAACAAAGACCGAACTGCTTAGCGTTTGTCTACACGTTTGTCACTAATTATTTTCAAATATTTAGGACATTATCCTAAGAAAATCTCAATGTTCCTGGGATAATAAATTTAGGTTGAATTTAATATACATACTGTTATTATTTATACACATTTAATTATATAACTTTTTCAGATACCTATAATCTTTATAATAACATCTTTTATTATGTTATTTTAAAATTTTGTTCGACTATTTTCAGACATAACTAGGAGTATGAATTTATGTACTTTCGCCATACAATACTCGCTAGTTTCTAACTGCCCGTTGGCATAGTTAGTGGAGCGGGTGTCGGGTTTGATTCCCGGTGGAAACACAAGTTTTCTCAAGGGAGATTTGTGTTTTTGGTTCTGGGTGTAATTTTATTGTGTGTAATGTGAATGTTTCCGGTAACCACGATACAAATCTTCGAACTTAATTTGGCACTGCGATCGTGAAGGCGAAAAATTTTTTTTTCTTTGCTATGGCTTGGAATCAAATTATTATTACGTATATCATACACCTTTTCTTAGATAAAAAACATTGTATTTTATCTAAAGCATTATAATCGAAAGAAAATATTGTATTTTTTATTACATCGTGAAGTAATAAATAAATAATCGGAGCTTACATTGTTAGTTTTTTTTTTTTTTATTTGTGACAGGCTAGTGTTTGACCACTATCTTACCTGATGGTAAGTGACGATGTGATCGAAGCTGGTAAACACACTAGACCTGGAATACGCAGCGTTAGTTATATAATTTGTCCGTTGGCTTTGTTGGGAACGCGTCTGCCTTCTGAGCATGGGTATCGGGCTCAGTTCCCGGTGGGAGCACAAGTTTTCTCCCCAAAGGAAATGTGTGTTTCTGGTTCTGGAAGTGGCTGTGTGTGATGTGAATGTTTCCGGCACCCACGACACAAGTCATTGAACTGCGGTCATTGAACTTGTGTGTCATTGAAGTCCGATCATGTATGGAGTACTGTTCTCATATTTGGGGCGGTTCAGCTAAGTACCAGCTTGAGGCTCTTGACACCATTGAGCGTAGAACCAAGAGACTCATTGGTAGCGAGCAGCTGACTAATTCAAAGCTTCAGAGCTTGGGTCATCGCCGCATAGTAGCCAGTCTCTCGGTTTTTTATCGGATATGTACATTTCGGAGAGTGTGCTAAGGAGCTGCACGATCTAGTTCCCCCATCCCCGTTCTATCATCGAACAACCAGACAAACTGCTAAGCGACACCGCTATATGGTGGACATTCCACAAATGCGCACTAAGCGATTGCCTCCACATTCATTGTGCGAACCGCAAAGGAATGCAACCCCTTACCTGAGTCGGTGTTTCCTGATGAGTACAATATGGGAGTCTTCAAGTCGCGAGTGAATTGGTATCTTCAAGGCAAGCTTGCTCCATCGTCGACCACATCGTCGCTTACCATCAGGTGAGATTGTGGTCAAAAGTTTGCCTATCATGGATAAAAAAAAGAACAAAGTGTGGGGGCTGTGAGTGTGAAAGCGTCTATTTGGGCGCGAAGCATAAATAACTTAACAATTGTAGACGTAGGTAATCAAGTGAACAAGCAAGAACTACGAGGGATCTTAAACAAACGCAAAAGTAATCAATGTAACTTTTGAAACATGAATTTTGTAGTTAACTAAAGCAAACTGGATCCATAACTTTTGGCTGATGTAGGATCTACAATAATAATTAAACACGACCCAGTTGGCGCAGTGGACCGGTCCCTGCCCTCTGCGCAGTGGGTCCGATTCTCGGCAGAAGCATAATTTTCCTACCAAGGGACATTTGGTTGTTCTGGTTCAGAGTGCGATGTAAATATTTCCGGCACTCATATAGTAGGACAAGTATTTGAACTTAGTGTGAGGCTATGAGTGTGAAAGTGTTTATTTTATCCTTTTTTTTAATCTCACATTTTCATTGGATAGGTATCCATTGGGTACCATTAAAAACAACTTAGCAAATAGAATACGAAACCGTTTTTAAAAAGTATATCTTGAATAATAACAATTAATGTGTAATAATGGTAGATTATTGACTGTTTGTGAATGTGCATGCGTGTAGGCAAATAATACAAAATTTTATAACGTGATATTCGCTTTCGCTCCGTAGCTCCAAAGTTCTTGTAAAGTTTGTACCGCTTTACAAGGGCATTATTGATTATGACTGGACTTTAAATCCTTTACTCGACTTTGAATGTGACTTGTGATACTAAATATGTACCTGTCCTTATACGTACTCTTGAAACAGTTTATTACTTCCTTGACTCTGGCTAAATGCACAAAGATTGCGATGCCGTAATGAAAAAAAGTTAGACGCGACGACCGGACTAATAACTCCTTACACATTTGTCGATACATGAACCTCGGTCACAGAATCACTAGCAGCGATTATTTATACTAATAATATACTTATATATACTATATTTACTATTACTATAATATTATTATAAAGAGGTAAAGTTTGTTTATTTTGTAAAAGGTTATCTCTGAAACCACTGATCCGATTCTGAAAATTCTTTTACTAATAGATAGCTAGACTATCCCTGAGTGTGTCATAGGCTATGTTTTGTTGGGATATAAGTTAGTCTTCCGTTAGAAATAACAATATTCGTAAGACAAGTCGGAAAAAAATAACCAATTTGCCACTTTATTGGCATACGCTGACTAAACAGTTAGACATAGGTGAATACCACTTACGGCAATAATGTTGGCCTTTACGAGTTCTATAAAACAGTCCACGATAGTATATATGTAGAATGTATAATTAGCCCGATAAAATTACTTTTATTTGTTAAAAATCTAAATAAAATGCGGTTTTTGTTTGGTTGGCTTTTCGAGACATTCATTATTAATCTTTATCAAAATAAACTAGATCATCGTCTTACGTAGTTCATGTAGATACAATTTTCCCTTTACTGCAAATAATTTGGACAAATAGTCTAGGAGAAATCGTTAAATTAGTTTTGCGGTCGGACGACGGGTCACAGTAGATTCAACAACATCCTGCACATTATGCATATAAGATCGTCAATGTTTTGAACTTCCTCCATTGTTTTGAACTTCCTCCACGAGTTTTCTCCCCACGGGACATTTGTGTTTCTGGTGCTGGGTGTGAATGGAAACTTAGTGGGGATTTGTGAGTGTTAAAGCGTTAATGTGTATGTTTTTCTACCCGGGCGACGCGACGCCCGGGCTGGTTATTTTTGAACTTTGAACTGCCCGCTGGCATGCCCCACGGGAAGTTTGTGTTTCTGGTGTTGATTTTAGGCGGATTGTCTGGGTGTGATGGGAAAAATGTGTGTTTACGTCCCCACGACACAATTGAAAAAATAAAAAATTTAACTTCTTACCCGGGCGACGCTTCGCGGTTCAGCTAGTGTTCCAATAAAAAGGTCATAAGTACAAATTCAATAATCGTTATAGTAGGGGTACCAACAACATCGAGTATTGAAACTTACCAAAATATCTCAAAGTAGAGATTTTACTTAATAACAACTGCACTCTATCAATAAAATATTACTATAAAATTGAGGCAATTAATGCAATCACGACCTCACTGTGCGAGTATCTACTGGTGTATCATTATCGAGAATGTGATTATACTGATTATAGGTAGGTACATATTGTAGCAAACGAAGAGAGACAGTTGATAATGTAGATACATACCTACTTAATTTGTCATTATCTATATGTAGATAAGTTTGATGTTGTATATCTTTTCCCTACACTTATTCACACTAAGTTACGTTGGGACAAGACGTACAGTCGGCAGCAATAAGATCCGCAAATTTTCAAACGTATAAATAGTCACAGAATAGGATTCCATAGAATACTCTAGTCTAAACTAGAACATCCCGTTGGCTTGTAGGGTGCGCGTTCGCACCGAGAATCGGGTTCAATTCCCGGTGGGAACACAAGTTTTCTCCTCAAGGGAAATTTGTGTCTGCTTCTTTGTGTGATGTGAATATTTCTGGTACCCACAACACAAGTCAGCCAACTTATTATGAATTCTCAAAATGAACATAAGACAAGAGCAGACCTTGTTAAGCTGGTATTTCGTCACCGGAACCTTAATTGATGGACACATTATAGTTCATGTTATATTATTACGTTGACCATCCTCAACCACATCACTTACCATCAGATGAGATAACGGTGAAACGCTAGCCTGTCATAAATATAAAAACAGTCGAAAGGTTACATGATAGAAGTCAAAATTTTATATTACAGGGACCAGAAATTCAAAGCATTAAAAATTTCGCTTTACAAACTTTTTATCCTGAGAAAGTGTGGATGAAGCAAGTTTATAAATAAAAATCATTTTACATTAATTGATATTTATTCACGTCAATAAGTTAATCACGATAAATTACATATATTTCAGAACAGATTAAATCTTCCCTATGGGTAAATAGTTAAGTACATCCCTATATTTTTACGGTTATACGCTATATTAATAATTTATAAATTCACGTGTAGGTCCTATCCCTGGTACCCAATTCTTACGTAGCATGCAATCAAAAAATTGCATCACAGCTTTCCAGATCTTTACCAATCATAAATTGAAGAAATCTATAAATTACGTACATTACTGTATTTTTGTCTAAATGAAGCCATTTTATGCCAAGTAATACAACAATACCAATATTTAGACAACAACACTACAATCGAACAACAATCACATATATAGAGAGTACCTAGTGGAGCATCAAAATAGAGAATGTAAATAAAAAAATTTAGTTACAGAACTTAACAACTTAACACAGAATACAAATCACAGTCTAACTTAATTGTTAATATAGATTTTATTTAGCTTACGTATAGACAATCCGAATCTTTAACGAGAATATTATCATTTTGTTTTATATAATTTTTGTTTTACTACAAACCGGAAGAGTTGTGATGCTAGCCTTAGGCTTTATTTGATGTTCCTTTTATTAACAAGTAGGTTTTAAACTATTCCATTTTTTTATCCAATCTTATAGGATTTTAGCTTAATATAGTACATATTATGCTAATATAATATAGTACATATAAAAAAGTTTAATTGAATAATATAATAGTTTAAGAGCCTGTTGCAGAATGTCCTGTTAGTGTTGGGGCCTGCATGTAACTAGAACACCACTCATCAATTAATGAATTGATGACCTCTGGTCATAAAGTCTGTTTCAGACACAATAAATACAAGAGATGGTCTTTGGCATTATAGATTTAACAGGATCACATATAAAATCTAAAAAATTAAGACATAATCACACAGATATACACATAGAGAAATATGTCAGATATGGTTCCCGTTACATTGGGTATAATAGAAGCTAGACCTGCATAAGACCACTGTGGAATGTATATTTAATAAAATATACTGACACATAGAATGTACTAGAGAAATTTGCTTTTCTATATCATTAAAATATACAACACATAATGGTCTCATGCCAATTAGCTAAATGCTTTTTAAATATTGTAGATGTCATAGCGAAACTAATCGCGTTCAGGATACAGTTGATATATAGATGCAGCAATCTCCTGAGCCAGGTCTAGAGTGCCAGCGCAGAGCACCCGGCGAGACAGGACATCAAACTTGCCACCTGCGGGATCCATGCAGATGCCACCAGCCTCTCGCACCAAGATGTCTCCCGCAGCTGTGTCCCAAGCATGAATACCAAACTCGAAGCTTGCATCAGCACCGCCCATCGCTACCATGGCCATGTTCAACGCAGCCGAGCCCAATGACCTCACTCCATGTGCGTTAGTGACAACAAGTTTGAAATTCTCGAGCACTACTTTACGCTTCTCTTCATCACGGCTGGTGCCTGCCTCAAATGCCACTAGCGCGTCGCAAAGCCTCTTCACTTTGGACACGTGAATCTGTCTGTCATTTAAGAATGCCCCCTTACCTTTTTTGGCGGTAAACAGCTGGTTCAGAATAGGGTTGTAGATTATTCCCGCGACGCACTCCTTGTTGATCGCCAAGCCCACGGATATGCAGCTGTGCGGAAAGCCGTGGACGAAATTCATAGTGCCATCGACGGGGTCTATGATCCATGTCGGGTCGTCCGTCAATTCGCACTTTCCTCCGCTGGATACAGTCTCTTCGCCGATAAACTTATGATCAGGGAATTTTTCAGATAAGCCACCGATCAGGGTGTCCTCAACATTTTTATCGACTTCTGTGACAAGGTCAATATCGCAAGACTTCTGCTTGAAGTCTTTACATCCTGATACGTGCTCCATTATAAGGTTTCCGGCGTTTTTTACTAGAACCAATGCAGCCTCAAAGTATTCGTCTATTTGGTCCGACATCTTGAATGAAAATGCTCGTGGAAATGTTTTGAAAATGGACCGCGCCGTGTCTTTGAGTCTACAAAGTTGGAGTGTTCAATTAATAACAATGTCTGTATAGAAAATCTTAAAATCAATAAACTGGAAATCTTCGGAACGATACAATGGAAAATTTTGAAATATCGTTTAGGTTGTCAAAAATGTCGAACTTCAGCTGATTCTGACAAATGACTTTGAAACTAACATGTCTAAAATGTAGGTAGCTACGTTCCGGTCAATATAATTGAGATCGCTACACCGACCGGCACGAGGTGCTTTAGGCTCCATGAAAGATTACATGATGATGATAACAAATTGATTGAAATCGAGATACAACAAAATAGCGCGGCGTTTGTCGGAATGAATCAAAAGTCTGTTCCAAATAGAATAATAACATACTGACCAGAATCGCGACGTCGTCGTCGCGCGCTAATCGCGCGTTAAAAGAAATGACTGACATTTCCTGAACTGTATTATCGTTGTTTGAAAAGTTTACTCTGGTTTGGTAAGAATCAAAGATTTTGTAGCTAAAAACGTAGGTTTGTTTCCGATCTCGATGGTAAGAATATTACAAGTACAAAATCGAATCGGATACATATACTAGTTGTTCGCGCCGAACTGAGATCTCGCGCCTACATTTTGCCTCATAGATAAAAACTTTTGAGGTTACTTGCTTACAACTTTATTTCTATGTGATAATTGTTTGATTTGTGTACTTTTTTTCAAGTACAGGATATAACGGATATTGTGCGTAAGTTTAAGCGTTCAGTGTGTAACCGTTTTTGAGATAGGACCCGGGACAAAATATGTCTATAAACAGTGATTTTGGTGGCCTACCAAATCGTGATTTTACAACATTCTTTTTTTTTATACCGGTTTCGTACTCTATTTATTAAGCTCTTTTTAACAATATCCCATTAGGGTAGATAAAAAAAATAAAAAATATTATGCTCCCCACTTATATGTAAGGGGAGCCCACTTAATTTTCATTCATTTAATTTAATTTATATAATTTTAAATGTCTTTTCTGGCTTTGGGCCGTAGTTTTACATTTCAATGAGGATTTGAAGTCTTTCGCTCATGGTTTAGACGCTAGATGCCACTGACAGACGGACGGACACACTGACAAAGTGCTGAACAACCCAAGTCAACTTGAGAGAATTTATAGGTAACGCGAGAATCCAGTACTTCGAGGCGGAACTTAGTAGGCAAACAACGGTCTTACTTATAAATCCCTCTTAATTTTTAATCAATTGTTAGCTACAGTTTAACAAAAATTTCACTCATAAAAGCGATCTAGCGTTAAGTAATGCTTATTTAGTTGTCAAAATTAAACACCGCCATTGCCTAGTTTAAAACTTGCTAAGAGGCAAAAAAAAAAAAGGTTTAGATAAATAATATTTTTAAAATGTTCATAATATTTTAAAAGTAAGAATGTGAACCAATTTACCCAGACTACGCAGTCCCCCTCTCAAAAAACGGGGATTTGACACCCCTACCAAGCTTGATATACGCTTGCCACATCAAGATAACTTATGGTAGGGATCCTCTCCCACCTAGAGAAACTTAAGTAAAGGTTTAGCGATAAATAAAACAAATGGTAATAAAAATCATGAAAAATTGTAATTGGCATACCAACTTGTTACAACCTATGGCCAATTTTACAATTATCAATGTTGTTAATTAAATATAATATTTAAGTAAAATATGTTTATGCTTTAATGGTTTACTTACATTTAAATTTTATATTATTAATTAGAAAAAAACTATATAATCAATAAAAAAGATGGGGTCGTGTAGACTCGGTACAAATGCTTGTAAAGTTTTTTAAATCGATTGGCCTCGTGAGAGACGAATTACGTATAAATCCATAATAAAAAAACACCTAAGGCCACAATTTATTACTACGACTTTTACCTAAGTCTATGATATAAAAGCAAGCGGCGCCAATCGTTCGCCGGCGCAGACACGTGTCATTCTAGTAGACAAATGTACAGTTTGCCACCGCAGCTGTCTATTTACATTTCGACGTTACCGACAGAGTTGGTTCAAATGGTAAAAACAAGCTGAATGGCGGCGGAATCAAAACTATCCCCCTAAATAACGTCATTATATAATAATACAATAATATTAATGCCAGTAAAGGTAGTAGCTGGGATTCCGACGCCACCTTCAGACCGAAAGCTTACGTGTCTTACTTATATACTATCAATAAAATTTGTATGGCAACCAAGCTCTCAGTGCATCTCACTGATTTATTTACATGTAAGGGGAGACCGGTTGAGCATATATAATAAACAGTAAAAAATGTTTTAATACTGTATATGCCCATCTCGCATAGTGCACGGAAGTTGAAGCTATTGTGGGGTCAAATATTGTCGCAAAACAGTCTTTGTACTCAGTCGAGAGTAAATGCATTATAATTATCAGTAACGAATTAAGTTTGCCACGATATAATAATACTTTATTTTTTAATTTTCATATCACCCAATGGAGTAATTTGACATCGCGCCCGAGGGCCTAATGAGAAATCTCGATTGATAGGAATGTTTCGTTTTTAATACTGGGTCGGGCAGAATTGTGAAGGTATGGACCGAGCGGGCGTATAGCGGAATGCATAGTAGCTTCACAACCCAATGGCGTCTTAAGTACACGCTCCGCAAAACGCTACGCCACTCAAGCCGTTGTTTCTATACGCTGCACTCTCGCGCTACGCTGTCCGCTCACTCCATACAAGAGATTCGACTGTTCAAATGCTGGTTCCAAAGAAAAATTGAGCACCCGAAGTATGAATAAAAATATGAACAAATACGTTCATCTGAAACATGCAGTCGTCGATTCATTTGAAATAAATAACTCAATCTCGTAGTCTCAGGTTTAAAATACAACATATTATTTCATATTTCTATATAACAATGTTTTTTTTCGAAAGAATTAAAATTTCCACGATTATAATACAAGAAGAGAAAAACGGGATAAATACAATAACAAAGCCGTTGCGTCTTCAGCGATCGATACTGTTCCATACATCGCTTTACATTCACTTATTTAAATTAAAATGCACCCACGGTATGTGATCCAAACAAATCGTATTCCTATAGCAAAACAGTAAAGTACGAAATCGATTAACAAATATCCCAAAATAAAAATTTTATTTAGATTTGTTTAGGATCACATTTATGTTACTCATGTGAATGGTAAAAATGAAAATTAAGTACACTAAAAACGCACTCTACGCTTTGTGGCAAGCGTAAACTAAAGCGATCCAATAATAGAAACATACCAATAACATGGGTAACCTAAATATTATAACGAATGAAATGTGCACCGAGAATATATTCTATAGAGGTACTAGTGCTGAAATTACATTCAAACATACATTGATGTTAGTTTGTATCGTAGATACGGCGATTTCGACCTATTGCTCTTAAGAATAACGTGATCATACACCACTACTGACACAAATTTACATCATAAAAAGGTTAAAATTGAGGCAAACATTACTAATTTATTAGTCTACGTTTATACTCTGCCTGAATTTTATTTAGCTTGATTCGTAAAAATTGTGATTGTGCTATATAATACGCGTGTTTACTTTGTATTTATTTTCCCTATAACATTTTGTTATTACAGAAATTAATAATGCAGACTAAGATGTATTTTATGGCTTATATTATGGCTATTTTGAGGACCAACTCAAGGTCTGCAGTCTCATGATTATAATGATAAATAAACGCAGGAGATATCCAAAGTCTTGTAAAATTTTGAATGAGAGATTCAAAAGTTTACAAGACTTTTGTTCTGTGATTTTATTACTATAGAAAAGTACTATAAAGGGCATTATGTTAGTTGAGGGCGATAATAGGCTAATTAACCATTTGTTTACAATCTCTTTAAAAAGGCGACCATAAAATACAACGAAACTGAAAATCTGTTAAAAAATAGGAATTAAGCATTTTAATTTCATGCTAGACAGAGAGCGCACTATAAACGGTTAATCTCAGAACTTGACAAATCAATTTAAATTGTTTCTTAAGCTGTTTTAAAGTGTTACATTTCGTCTATTTTTTATGATTGAAACCAAATATCAGTTAAGTACCCTGCGAGATAATTCCCGATGCACAAGACGTTCGTACCGTGGGTGGTGGGGGGTGGTAAGTTTATTCGACGCTGTTTGTCGTGTCGTTGACGTCGTCGAATGACTCGTCGCCGGAGCCTCCGCCCGGGGCGAGGGAGGTGCGCTTCATCCGGGATGATGAGGAACCGCCGGAGAGGCCTATGGGCCCGCCTTGTCGTCTGAAATGGTACATAGGTTAGGATAGATCATGGGTACACTATTTGTCTTTTTTGTTACAAGTTAGGCTTAATTCTGAAAGCACGCGATATCAATTGTTAGTTTTAAGTTTACTTTTTCTCTTTAGCACTCGGCAATATACATGTAAAATAAATGGATGTTTTACAATATATATTCAATCAATGATTAAAACATCAGAAGCCAATCCTTCAATCATTTTTATATTTCATAGGTATATTTAACTTCTTCTATTAATATAAATACATTACCGTTGTCAGCACGTTACAAGTCTCAAAAATGCTTAAAATATTGTGATTTTATTTTAATTGTTAATGGAACGATTACACTTTTTAAAATGATACATAACCATTGTAAACAAAAAATAGTTATGTAAAATTAGGTTTTAGTTTATTGTAAACATGATTTTGAAAATGTTGTTAAATAAAATATCTGTAATTTTTTTTTAAAAAACCATAGATTAAAATAAAGAACATGAAATATTTGACATACAGTTTTTTGACATTTGACTTTGACGGCTCTGCTAGGCACATCCTCTACAATATCTGTACTCCTCTTGGGAATCAGTAATATAGTAGTTATTTTTTGGTTCTAACTACAATTAAACTGGATTAAAGTTTAATATCTTGGTTTCGATCGATCCTTACTATTAAGAAACAATCCCAAATGTATACATTTTAGATCTCATCGCTATCGCATGCTTTCAACAGCTTGTGACTAATAATATTATATCAATTAGGTTTATCAACAAACGTCTGAAAAGAAAATTAAAGTCGTTAAAAAAAGTTCACAAGACATAATAGAAATAAAGTTCAAAATCAATCGTTTAAAATCTTGCTAAACTCACGAAACTTCTGCCATGCAATATAGCCCAAAACACTCCAACATGGATGCCAACGGACGACACAATGATGACCTTATAATGATGAACATGATGATGACAACTCGATCAGTAGATGATGACCTCACATTAGGTGTGAATGATAGAATCGATTAGAAAACAACGACACAAGAACATATAACCTGCAAGACCGATGAAGCAGTCTGATTTTGATGCTCGGAAAGATTTTAACCATTCTTTGTTTTTTGGCCTATATATATATGTATATCTGCAATTGATGCGCTCTTCTCTCTTAGATTAAAGTGGTTTGATAGAAATTACGTTTCCAAAATATTCTTTCGGATTATGATTCTTAAACTGGTGATTATTATTATGATATTACATAATTAATCAAAATCAAAATCGTTTATTCACATGGGCCCCATAGAGGCACTCACGAAAGTTAATGATTCTATTGCCAGATTCGCAAAATTACAGCCTAAATTCATCGCAAGCAAAGCTCAAAAATACCGGCTTCACCGCTTTATCTTCGGAACTTTGATCAGATTAGATGTACTAAACACGCATTATTGACGATATTTCAAGAACTACTAATCAGATCTTGATCAAATTTAAATGAGACCAATTGGAAAGCAAATATATCAAACAAAAAAAATTCAAAATCGGTTCACGTGGAACCCTCATAACGCATTATTGACGATATTTCAATAACTACTAATCAGATCTTGATCAAATTTAAAAGGCGACCAATTGGAAAGCAACATATATCAAATAAAAAAAAATAAGAAATACAGTCGGCTTGAGTACCTTCTCCTTTTTTGTGAAGTCGGTAGATAAAAACAAAATTGTTTCTCATACAAAAGTGGTTCTGCATTTCTTTCAATTGAAAATCCATATTTGTCCATTGCCTTTTGTATGGAAACGTACTCCAACGAACACGTTAAAGATATAACGTCTCGTCCAGTAGTTATATTGGTAATTCGCTCTTTCATCCGCAACAAGCCCTGCTAATCATCTGTTTGGCAAAGGGGTAGTAGCCCCCTAGGTTCTATCAAAAAGTCCCACCTCGTTAAAACCTTTCCAAGCCAGCCCCAACTGTTTTGAACCAATCGGACATAAGACCTCACACCTGCCCAAGCGGGTAGGTTTACCTCGCACCAGCGACTCGCGCCAGTGGCTCGCCCTACTCCGTATAATCGTCGTCGTCGCTGAAGGACCCGGCTCGAGTCATAGACATGCTAGCGCGGATCGAGCGAGTCGCCTCAAACGAGCTGTTGAGTGTAAACGAGGCATAATACTTAAGATGGTCGTTTTAGATGATAATGGAATGTAATCGGATAGTATCATTGATTTGGGGAAAAGCAAATAAGAAAAGCTATTTACATATGAATAGAAATGTATAGTTTAGAATAAAATCGAATATGATGGACATTCCTAAGTTACGAATATAGAGAGATATTAATAACTTTAAAAATATTTGAATGCATGACGATGCCTCCTTCATGCATCCGCTGAATTTGCATTTTGTATTTTTTTTTATACGTACAATGCATGTCTCCTGACCTTACTTGGCGTAGGAGATATGCGAAAAGGTGGAAGCCTTAATTACGCCGAATATGGAGACCAGGGTTACTAGTTTTGATCGTTTGTTTTCTTAAATACAACACACGGGACTGTATGGAAGGAAACCAATTTCTGCACACAATAACTCTTAACTTAAGACTTCTAATATTGGGAAATAAACGTTATTTTATAACAAAGAAAAAAGAATCAAAGATTAGCATCCTACAGTTAATAAAGATACTGTCAAATTATCAAAGAAAAGTCATCGACCTACAAACAAATAGACCTCGGGTATTACGCAAACTTCACGAATAAATGTAACGATTAATATATTAATACAAACTTTACAGGTATATAAAATAAACGAATACAATTAAATGTAATTCATGTCTTATCTTAGTTACTACACAGTTTACTTTTGCTTGCAATCATTTATCATCGTACGCTGCATTGGCTATTTTCACCATTAGAATTTTATAGAGCTATGATTGTCACTTATATTTCGTTTTGTCGCCTATATTCCGTGGACACTTCTTTAATATAAGCGCGGACCCGAAATCTATGGACTGGTAGGTCGATTAGACTAGATTACAGTATACAAAAGCTAACTGATTTTCTACACATAGAACATCTATTTGTGTTATCTAACTAAACCTTGATGACGGACAACTCGATATATCGGCAATCAGGTATGGGGTCATAACCTGCAACAATATTTAACAGCTGTTCGATTGTTCTTGTGTTTATATCGACATCACGCCGAAATAGTCGCAAGTCGGTATTGTGAAGGTGATGAAAGTTGCTGGTCAGGCATCTCCTTGGGGTAAAATCAAAATCAAATCAAAATCAAAATCACATTAGAAGCATCTCGCGTGGTAGCGCATCGTCGAAGCACCTATTTTTAAAGTCTAATGTTTTATATCGACTACCTTTAATATTAAATTAAGTTTTAATAATTACGTAGTAATGTCATTCTTCTTTATATGATTGTCTTGACTAGCGAAAATGTTTATATACACCTTGTTGACTTAGAATTTGCTTATTTCTACAGCAAAGCCGCCTCATTCAAGCGGCAGAGGTGGAGATGATCCCTCTACGGCGTGGCTCTTATGTTCTACCCGGTCGGAGCACAACTTTCCTTCCCAAGGAACTTTTGCGCTTCTGGTTCTGGGTGCCATCGTGTGTGTGATGGAAATATTTCCGGTACCCCTCATACAACTTAGTGTTGTGGGTGATATTTTTTTTGACAATGCTGGCATTGTCGATGACGCGCATGTTGTCACGCACGATAGTAACCGCGGCGTTTTCCGCCTTTGCCGCCAAACAGCTTCGCCAACGGGTGTAAAATGTAAATCCCTACCTGAGCTTGTTACGCAGGTTGTTACACTCGCGCGCGAGAGTTTCGTGCGTTTCGAGCATGTCCTCTAGTTCGCGCTGCGCCTTCCTCTTGCCGACTTTTTCGCGCTGGACTTCTTCCTCCGCCTCGTCCAACTGCCGCTTGAGTGTCTTCATGCGGACGTTCATCTGAAAACAAGAAAGCGGTAATCATCGAGTGAACGTGGAGCTGAAAAAGCGTCATCAGATTTAGATGGAAAGATGTGCAGCTGTGATTTCCTGACTTTCTGCCACCCTAAATTTAGGCAGTCCGAATGAGTGAGTTTCCCTCGAATGATTTTTTTGCATACTTTTATGAGTTTTTTATTTTTCGTTGAAATTGGCTATAAATTTCATACTTTTCGAGAATACAAAGATACTTAAAAAGGCTCGCATGGCACTCGGCTCAAAGCGCCCTGTATCTAGTATACAGTCGCAGTTAAAACACGTCTGACACAAGAAAGAATGACTTCCCACAGCTAACCATGCGTCATAAATAAAAGCTTGTAAAAACACTAAAATTGTTCTGTATACATCCTGTAATAACCTGTAGTAATATTTGGTGGTGTGTATGTGTATCGTGCAAGGAATCGTCTGCCAGAGAACGAAATACGACATCGGTGATATTTTTTTCCATACAAAAATATATAATTATATTTTTAAATATTTTTGCCAACCCTACGGCAACTACATCTGTGGCGCGTGACCTTGGCCTTTGTTATGGCCTCCACTGTCAGACGTCTAGGTCCAAAGGCTATGTGGTGTATAACAGTAGCTAATGAAATATTTGCAACCCGCAAATAACATATTTTTTAGTAATTTTATTTCATCGTAACAAATCAATATGCTTGCTGCTGTCGCGAATGCAGAAGTTCCTGTAAGACTCCATACATGTAGCTAGATGCGTGGCTTGAGTATTACTACACCTTTCTATTGTACATCCTATTAATATTATAAAACCGAAATCCTACTAATGTTATAAATCCGAAGGTTTGTGTGTAAGTGTGTAAGTATGTTTGTTCCCTCTTCACGCTGTAACAACGGATTTGGATGAAATTTGGAAAGTACATAGTTTATACCTAGGATTAACACATAGGTTACTTTTTAACTTGATAATAGCGGGCGAAGCCGCGGGGCACGGCTAGTATTGTATAAATATTTTAACATTGAAATGATCTAGGTCTGCAAGATTACCTTCTCAATCTGTTCCTTGTACTGGTCAGCGTGACGGCGCTCCTCGTCCAGCTGTAGCGCCAGTTCCTTCATCTTCTTGTCGAGTTTCCTCGAGGCCTTCTGCTGCGCGAGCCTCTCGCGGGACTCCACCTCCAGCTGCTCCTCCAGGTTGGCTACCTTCAGCTCCAGGGAGGTTATCACGCCCTGGTACGAGAGATTACGTTATGTTGGGAGATACAAGTGTATTAACTGTTAGTTAGATATACTCTCTATATAACACTTTAAAATAAAGAACAAGAATGGGAATGCCAGTAAATAATAAAGTGAAACAATAGGCGGTCTTATCACTGAGAGCGATCTCTTCCAGGCAACCTTTGGATGGAGAGTATTAACGTGACGTTAGCTAATTATAAATTCTAAAGTTTGTTGTTTGTTCCCTCTTCACGATTTAATGGCTGAACGGCTACTTTTTAACTTGATAACAGCGAGAGAAGCCGCGGGACATGGCTAGTACTTTATAAATGAATACCTAAATCGTGAGTCAAGCCGTATCAATTATAAAGTAAGATGTGTCAAACAGACTTGAATAATAAAAAAAAATTGCTTAGTTCTGTGCGAGTTCACCTTCTAAGCGGGGGTTATCGGGTTCGAGTCCCGGCGGGAACACAATTTTTCTCCCCAAGAAAAATGTGTGTTATCTGGTTGTGATTGTGTGTGTGATGTGAATGTTTCCGGCACCTACGACACAAGTCATCGAACTTACTGTGGGGCTGTGAGTGTGAAAGCTTTTGTTTTTTTTGTAGTTGAATAGTTTAGGTTAGTGTTTTAAGCCGTATCTACTATAGTACTACATCAATTATGTGTAATACTCGCGATAGTTTACCTTGGTCTTGGTCCTGGCGTTGGTCTCCAGCTCGGCCAGCTTGGCCTTGAGCTCCTTGTTCTGGCGCTCCAGCACCAGCTTGCCGCTCTCCAGCTTCTGCGTGGCGGACTTCTCCGTGCCCAGCTCCATCGTCAGCTGGTCGATCTGGTTCTGTTAACAAATGGTCAGAGTCAACTAATTTATTTGCACTTAATTGTTGCTTGCTTAATTAACATAATTAACTAGATAATCGATAATATAGAAATTTATTTATTTATTTATTTATTAGATCACCAACATAGTGTACATCAAAACATTCAAAACAGCATAATCTTAAAAATTTCAAACCAAATGTCACTATATTTAGAGGTGAAGACTACATGCATATGAATTTTAATTTGAGCGAATAACTTATTATACCTACCGTAATAACAAAGTGAACATAAAATTGCAAATTAATAATATCGGTAATAATAATTATTATACACAAGCGTTATAATGGACTAAATAAATAAAAAAATACTAAACATAATCAATCTATTTTAAGTTTTTAATCAGGATGTCAGGGACTTTTTGAAAATATTAACATTGCCCATAAATATGTCAACTTGTTTGGTTTTAGCAAGTGTATTATGGTGTCGAACCATTCTAGTCAACGGGGCATTCTGGCCTAGGTTAGCCAGCGACATGAAATGCGTTAAATCTCGAGGCTCTCGGTAATTTAGTGGGGGCAGAAATAGACACCTTGTTGAGCAAATTTGGCGTATCCATAATTCCATGCACTATCTTAAAAAGAAACATGTTGTCGATTTTGCGTCTCCGTTGCTCGAGTGATTCCATCTTAAAATATTGTAATCTGGAATCATAGCTCAATAATTCCCTACCGAGGTAACACGAGTATGTTAAATGCCACAGAAATCTTTTTTGGATGCTAACATTGTAGGGGGCTGTGAGTGTGGAAGCGTTAAAAAAATATGTTACCTGCGACTTCCTGAGGCGGTCGTTGAGTATTTCATTGTTAGACTGCTCCTCATCCAAGTCTTCTTCGAGTGCCGCTATCCGCGCCTCCAGCCGTTTCTTCTCGTCTACTAGCAGTGTACTCTGAAATATACAATAGATAATATTCATGACATTTAAAATTTCAATATAAGTGATCTTTATGAAGTAAAAACTTCTTTAGGCGCGTAGTCCCTAATGATTATTAATTTATTGAAATGATATTATTTTATTGATGAGATATTTTAATGAATAAAAAGAGATTAACATTATTATTATTAAAACTATCGTGAGTCGTATTCATGTTGATTTAACATTAACAGAAACAGAGAATTCAAAATAGAACGCACTCTATTCGCTATACTGATTCTGACGTCAATACCCTTTCATTCAAGCAGCCATTGTCACGTTGAATTTCCCTACAATTTGCATCTTATATTCATTTATTTATTACCATGTTTTTGTATATTACCTCGTAAGATTTGTCTAGATGCGAGGCCATTGTTTTGTTATAAAATGTAATATTCCTATAAATAGCTGTAAATGGGAACCCTTAATGTTTATATCAGACGTAGTTACCTTGCTGGTGGTGTTGTTGAGTTCGTCCATGAGGTCGTCTCTCTCTGCCTCGGCTTGCCGTCTCGCTCGGTCCGCGGCTGCCAACTCTTCCGCGTGTTGTAGAGCTTCCGCTTCCAGAGCCTACAATATAATAACAAATTTAATTATTGTAATACACTTTATTTTTACTTATGTATTTACTCAACGCTCATTCAGTACTATTAATAGTTAAACACAAAGCAATACAATAATTTTTAATTATTGAACACCAATAATATAGTTAAGTGACATGACAATAAAGATATCTTACATTGAACTGACCGTTGGCTAAGTTGGGTGAGGGTTCGCCTTTTAAATAGGAGTATCTCGTTCGATTCCCGGCGGAAACACAAGTTTTATCCTAAAGGAAAATTAGTTTTTTTCTGATTCTGGTTGTGATTATGTGATGTGAATGCTTCCGGCACCCACGACTAGTCATCGAACTTAGTGTGGGGCTGTGAGTGTGAAAGCGTTTGTTATGTTATTGACACTCCACCTTTCTACATAAACACCAGCAGAAACTTCGTTCCTATCCAAAAACGCATATTCTTTCACTGCACCTACGTTTATTATAATTCACTTACACAAGCTCTCCCTTACCTTGACTCTCCTCTCGGCCTCCCGGGCGCCGGCCGAAGCCTCTTCCCTGCCGGCTCGCGCCTCTTCTCCCTCTCTAAGCGCCTCCTTCAGTTGGAGCTGCAGTTTCTTCACTTGTTTAACTGCGTCTTCTTTGACCTAGGAACAGTTGATTTTAAGTTAGTACCAAACAAAATTAAACGCAAGCAAAGCTTAAAAAAAACGACTTTACCGCTTATATTTTGGTTTAGGCTGGATCGATTTCGATAAAATGTATGTGGGACCACCTCATCAATCATCAAAATCGATTCATAATCGGCGGAGATATCGCGTAACATACATACAAAAAAAACGTACAGTCGAATTGAGATCCTCTTTTTATGAAGTCGGCTAAATCATCAAAAAATTGCAATTTTTTCTTAGCGGCATTAAAATAGTGTGCTTGTCAATGAAATTACAGGGCTTTTATCATTAAAAGGGCAATGTTGTCAGCGATTTAATAAATTGGTGAGATCATTTTGTTGTTCGTCTACATTTCGTGACAATGAGTACCGCATTATCAAGATATATCGGCTGCTCGTCACAAATCGTACCTTATCGACAATTTACTCGTATATCGCCTATTCGTCACAAAGCGTACACTATCGACAATATCTATCGGCTGTTCGTCACAAAGAGTACCTTATTGGCGAGATGCAGCGCCTGTTCCGCGTCCTTGAGGTCAGCCTCCAGCTTCTTCCGCAGCGCGAGGGTGGCGGCGCGTTGTTTGCGTTCCTCCTCCAGCTCGGACTCCAGGTCTCGCAGCTGTTTCACGATGCCGCGACGTTTCTCCTCGCCTTGCTCCTCTTTAGCCTGGATCGACGCAAAATGCATGAGGGTCAGAAATGAGGTATATTTTAATTCATTCTTACACTAAAAATCATCTTTTTTATGATTTGAACCACTTTCTACTTTAATGGCGTTATCCGTAGTTTTAGCTGAACTATGCTACAAGTAGATTATCGCACCCGCCTTGGCTGGCCCTCTCAATGCTGAAGAAGAGTACAGAGTAAGAGATGGAATGAGAGGCGAATACTAGTTTAGACACTCGGCGTTGTGCCAGTTTAACAGTGATTTTATTGGGTCGTGGCAGCACATTAGCAGGATAAGAAAGTCCCATGCCAACCAATTATGCACATCGTACCCCTGCCGATCAACGCTCGAGGCTCAGATGAATCACAAAAGCATTCCAAGGAGGATTAACGTCAGGATGACGTCTGGTCAAAAACTCGTACCAGTCTTTTACATCATACGATTCACAAGTGTGTTCTTGTCGTGCTGAATCGTAGGAGAGACAAGGCGATGATGATATTACTCATTTAATGCTATATTCCATACCTGCAAGTCCCTTTGGAACTGCGCCCGAATCGCCTGCATATTGACTTTCACATCTTCAATTAACTGCAGATCGTCTTTTAACAGCGCCTTCAGCCTATTAGTGGTCTTACTCATCGGCGGGACCTAGCGCGCTTACCACTTTCGACCACATCATCACTTTCCAACATATGTGATAGCGGTCAAACAGTATAGTTAGATTGTGAGGGCCAGAACATAGATGCGAAAAATTAAATTAGAAAATATTTTTCATACCTGCAGGTCCCTTTCGAACTGCGCCCGCATCGCCTGCATATTGACTTCGAGCCGCAGCTTCGCGTCCTCAGTCAGCTGAAGATCGTCTTCAATCTCCTCATTCTGCGCCTTCAGCTCGGCGAGCTGCGACTCGAGCGCTCGCTTGGCCTTCTCCAGCTCGTGCACGTTCTTGTCGGCCGTGCCTTGCGTGTTGGCCAGCTCGTCTAGCTCGGATTGCAAGAGGCGTTTCGTGCGCTCCAATTCTTCGATCTGTGGAACGCGTTTGAGATTAGAACAATTTAAACTGATTGGAAACGTTTCGTTCGGAGTTTAGGCGCGAAAGTGAAAATGTGGCTTCTTCAAGTGATAATGTTTAATAATGGTGGATTATTAACCGGTAATAGTTTGTGAACAAATCATACAAAGACGTAAAACGAGACTTTCGCTTTCGCTCCAAAACTCCAATAGAAGTTAAGTTTGTACCACTTGACTGGGGGATGACTTTACTTTGACTGGACTTCGACTCCTTTACTTGATTTTGACTGTGACTTGTGAATAAGACTTTTTTATGTTTTATGTATAAACATTTACATGTATAAAAATGCTAAATACTGTGAAGCCAAAATGAAAAAAAAAAAACGTTTCGTTCGCTTGTTTTATTTGTATTTGCAGCGAGACGGAAATACGACATCCATCTCGAGTACGTGTAACGAAAATGACATTCTTAATGAGATAATTATGAACTCACCTTTTCCGCCGCATCATCCAATTCGCGAGTGAGCGAGAGAACACGAGTTTCCTTCTCCCTCGCCTCTCGTTCGGCTTGGTCTCGCTCGGCGGCGTATCGTTCGGCCACAGCTCGCTCTTCCGCCACAACCTGAGAACAAAACGTCAATGGTAGTGGTCAAACAGTAGATTAATTATATAGAATCCGTCCACCTCCGTTCCTCTTAGATAAATCCTATTGAACTAACATTGGATGGATCTGGATTATTTGGAATGTCTATATATTTGGAAAGATGGGAATTTATATTTACTCAGAGTACTCGAAAGTACATATAACATGTTCGTGCTAAATTGAAAGTTTTTTTATGCGATTTAACATATCACTCTTTTAACAAAAACTTAAACTACATTATGGCATTGCGTCCTAGTATTTTCAAACGAGACATAAAAAACTTATATACCACTTGACGCACTCAACAAAATATATATATATATATATACTATTTAATAAACTGTGGTAAATGTTGTTGGTGACACATTTATTAAGTCTGTGGATATCTATTATTGTAAAATGTACTGTATTGTGCCATTTCTATTTATTCAAATAAATAGAAAAAAATCAGGGTGTGTTTCTATCCGAGCAATTGTCGAAGCCTTTTTTATTATACTTGCAATGTTTGTAAGTTTGTTTGTTTTGGTCAAATCTTGGACATGTTAGTTCAGTTCCGATGACAATGCATTCAACCGCCAAGCTGCAGTGTACCAACATATCTGTATTCCGTATAGAAAAGTTATGTTTCTACACGGCGTAAAAATATTTACACAAACAAACACAACTAACATTAAATTTCTAACAGTACCTTGTCAAAGCTCTTCTGTTTCTTCTCCAACTCTAGCACTTTAGAGCGCTGCGCTTCAAGCTCAATGTTCGTGTCTTCCAATTCAGCTTGGACTTTCTTTTTACCTGCACAAACAAATTCACTGTTAGTTATTAGGAGACATTTGCTGGGGTAATACAGGTTGATATGCATTTGTGAACGTGCACTCACACATACGCACGGCGCGCGAGGATGAGCGCAGTGTCCCAATATGTATCTACATGTTTATCCTCGCTAACATCTGTAATTTCCTTAAGCGCTCAGCGACTTAAGGTGAACTATGACTGTAAATTATATAATGGTATCGAAACCGCGTGCAATTCTATGGGCAGTTGCAACGATGGCGTCGTTTGGAGTTTATGGACCTGTAGTTGTAAATAAATAAAAATGATCTTCCGTGCCAAAATATTTCAAACGAACGAGTTTAGTACAGTACAGACAGTAGTTAGGTCTATACTCACTTTTGTCCAGCTTGTCATTAGCTTGCTGCAGCTCGTCTATCTGTCTGTGTAACGCCTCCACGTCTTTGCTAAGCTTCTTCCGCTGTTCTTCCAACGCCGCCGCGTTCTCCGCTTCTTCTTCTGCCTTCTTCTTCGCGTCGACGACTTGTTGCGTGAGCGCGGTCACCTAGTTGATATAATTAGGATTAACACTCATGTATTTATAGAACTGATACGGGGAATTCATCCTTGTATGTATTTAGAGTCGAAATAGAACATTATACCTAGGCTAAATAATTGAAAGCAAGCAAAGCTTCAAAAACCGACTTGACCGCTTTATCTTCAAAACCTTGATCAGTTTCAACATACACGCATTATTGACAATAACTAAATAACTACTGATAAGATCTTGACTAAATCTAAATGAAACAACATGGAAAGCACCAGCTTTCAAATAATCATCAAAATCGGCGCACAAAGAAAGAAGTTATGAGGTAACTTTTGAAGTCGGTTAAAATACAGTCGACTTGAGTACTTCCTCCTTTTTTGTGAAGTCGGTAAAAAATTCAAAATCGTTTATTCACATAGGCCCCAAAGAAATACGCATGAAAGTGAATAACTCTATTGCCAGATTCGCAATATAAACATACATACAAGAAGAACCTGGCAAGAAACTCGGTGGCGTATTTTGTTTTTTTTTTTAAACTCTTTTTAATTACTAATACAGGTATTAACCTAGGTATATATTATGTAGTCGCCAGAAAGCGCTTGTGCAGTTTGCCTCCATGCATCCTTGTCATTAATGTAGTCATTCATTTTATCAGCTTTCTTAATTAATGCCAGTTTTATGATTGATTTAAACTTTCCCAGTGGTAATTCAGTTACAATTTTCTTCTTTCTTCCACTCAAAACTAGAATTATGTTTTCCTCGTGTCGTAAGAGAATCTATACACATTATCTTTGCACATCAGGAGCAAAAACATCCTTGCGTGGCAATACTCACTTGTTTCTCTAGATTCTTCTTAGCCTCTTCTTCTTCATCGAGCGCATCTCTCGCCTGCTCTAACTGTTGTTCGATGTTACGTAACTTCGTCTGAAGAGAGAGCTTCTGTTTTGTTTCTTCTTCTAGCAACGCCTGGAAGTTTAAACGTTTGGTTAAATTTGTTGATACATATTTATAACTAGTCGTTCGCGCCGGACTGAGATCTCGCGCCTTCATTTTGCCTCATGGAGAAAAACTTTTGAGGTTACTTGCTTATAACTTTTTTTCTATAAAATAATTGTTTGATTTCTGTATTTGTATATTGATATACCGGATATTATACGTAAGTTTTACGATATTATACAAATTTCCATGTGATATAACATAAACATAGCTTTTACACTAACAGCCCCATACCAAGTTCAACAACTTCAGTCGTGGGAGCCGAAACCATTCACATCACACACACAATGAAACCTAGTATCAGGAGACACATATTTCCCTTGGGGATTAAACTTATGTTTCCACCGGGAATAGACCCCAATACCCGATGCATAAAAGGCGAGCACCTAACTGTAACTACACCAGCGGGTAGTTGAAAGGCCGATGTACATTTGATGGTGCGCCAAGTATTTGACGTGTCTCGTCAGAGTAGTTACCTGAGTTTCAGCGTGCTGCGCTCCAGTGGTGGTCGCCTGCTTGGCCGCGGCGGAAGCTTTCAGTTCGGCTGCCTCAAGCTGAGCCGCGGCTTGTTCCGCCTCGCTCTGCAGCCGGACGCATTTCTCTTGAACCTCGGTTCTGGACAAATAATAATTAAGTAGAATATTCGTGAAGTAAAACCAAGACCGACAACATCAGGAAAACAGCGGGCAATACGTGAATGGCAATACCAAGGGAAGCTATGTCCATTAGTGGGCTATAACAGTCCGATGATGATGAATGATGATTATTCGTAAAATACCAGATTTGATGACGAGCACAAAACTTTTTTCATATGTTTGTCATAAACATTATTGAGATATTCTGTAAAGAACCGTTTATTTCTACATACATTAACAACAAAACAAACAAACCTATTCACACTCGCATCCCCACACTAAGTTCTCAAGACTTGTATAGTGGGTGCCGGAATCATTTACATATCACACACACATTCACACCCAGAAACACAAATCTCCCTTGGGAAGGAAATTGTGCTCATGCCCAGGAACCACGGCGCAGAGGACAGAGACTGCCCACTGCGCAACTAGGTCGCATTAGCATCACTTGCATATAGGTTACCAACAAAACAAACGAGCTAAGTAACTATTTACATCTTAAACACACCCGGAACCAGATGCTCAAATATCATGTAATAGAGGAAAATTGTGCCAACCTTGCACGTTCGATCTCCTGAAGTTTCGCCACCAGCTCGGCGAGTTGTGCTTCCGCTTGTTTCCTTCTCCTCTCGCCGTCGGCTCGCGCTGCGCTCGCAGTTTTCAGTTCCGTTGCTAGGTCTGCGTTCTCCGCTTCAAGCGATTGCTTTGCTTTCTCAAGCGCTACAAATAAAAAAAATACAGTAAATATTGTGTTATAGATATTCTACTAACATTGGCGATCCCACTTCTGAAACGTGAACACTAAATGCTTTGTTTCGTCTCGTTAGTTAACTGTCACGCGTGTTAGACAAAATCTATTTGAAATGACGATCTAACGAACAATTTAGCTGTATGTGAATTAGAGGGTTATAAGTCCGAGTCAGTTTTTGAGTCTATACTCATAATGTCTGAGTAAGACAGTAGAGTTTTTAACAATGTATGAACTCGACATCTCTCCCAGAGACAGCAGTATCCATGTATATCTATATTGTATTTTTTTCTGTTGTTAATAATTATTTTTCTTAGTTTGCAATATAGAGTATTCGTATTGGATCCACGGCAGCATAGTACCCGCAGGATATCGTAAGGGATAATTATTATTAATGGAAGATTGGGATGGAACTTTTTAAGCTTGTCGGGTGTACTTAATATCGTTCAATATCTTGCTAACATAATTAAAATGTAAATAAAATGGAATTTGTACCTAAAAACAAGTTAACGCTCTTGCATCGTCTTTCGATTTTTCTTATCCATTTTACATCGGACCGATTAAGGGCTTTCTGAAGAAAGTAACCTGTTAACCGTGAAGGCAGCAGTTGTTATCCGATAAGTGACTTTGATGTTATAAACTCAGAGCACTATCTACTTTGGCAATGGCATGTAGCACTAACTTGCATGAGTATGTTTTTAGTATGAAATAAGACACATTCGGACCCAGTGGACCCCCCCGGAACAAGTGGTACGTCGCGTCGTAACGATAATAGATATTTTATTCATATGAGTACAATTCAAACGCAAGCAAAGCTTCCAAAAATCGACTTCATCGCTTTGTCTCCGGAATCCTTGATCAGATCTTAACAATTTTTATGTTTTCCCTTTTAAACAAAAAAAAAATCCAATCGGGCTTGCCGTTTTCAGTAAACGAGAAAACACGTAATTTTTTTATTTCTTCTGTTTTAAATGTTTTTTAAAGATAAAAATTATTGATGATGTTGGTAAAATGTTCTCGATGGTTTGTCTTCTGAAATAACTATTTACTTATAAATTGTTTTCCAAATTTATAAAAAATTAAAACATTGGTACCAAACACGGTCTAGACAGAAATACGGACGTAATCTCATACAAGCACGTAAATGTTCGTGTGTAATTGAATCTCGTTGACAACTAATTAGTTATTAAGTGTACTGGCACTGTTTGTTGGACGTTTAGTGCAATTCTGTGCATGTAGACCTCGTTAAGACTAGCGAAATTTTTAGGACCTAGGGCGATTCACCGGTTTTGTATGCGGGGCACTACGTCCATATTTATACGTCCGTGGTACAAAACAAGTTTTTACCACTAATCGCTCGAGATAATATGAGGTTGCTACATTACTCTTAATATCCCCGAAGACGTAGCCTCTAAGGGAATTAGCCTACACCGAGGCAACATCAATACCGTTAGTGGACTTGAACAATTTTTTTTTTTTTTAAGATGATTTGTTAGACTATACCTAATACAGAGACATCGTTAGCGTCATTCCGTCGACAGGACGAGTGCTCCGGTTTGCACATATGCTGCCAATAGTTCTTAGCGGAATTGAATGAGCTGCCTTCTTCAGAGAAAGTCCCCGTATCCACCGCGCAGTTATCATCTTTAGACAGCCCAAACTTCACGTTCTTCTGACGACGCTCTTTGACGCAGGCCATGATTATTATTTTATATCAAAACATATTATAAAATACACTAAAAATTAAAGTAAACACGCGGAAAGTTTTATTTTTGTAGATGTCAGAGTAGGAAAGTTTGACGTTGAGTGACGGCTGTTTGGATGTGGAAGTATTTTAAATGTTTTGTTAGCTGCCAGGTTTTTGTGTTGAGGTCGGACTTGAGGTTGATATTCAACCTTTACTAATTCGAGGAACATTTTTTCTACAGAAAAGTGGAGGTTGTGTATTCGGTGCTTCATTCATTTATATACACTAGCTTGCTTGCTTGTCGTCGGACTGGTGGACAGTTCTGGTGTCAGAATTTTTCAAGCCGTCTAAGGACATCCGCCTGTTCTACGTGGCATAATATACACAGATTGAAGAGTTCAATAACCAATAGAAATAAAATGTATTTTTTGTTTGGTAGAAAATTACAGTCTTTGTATTTTCTGCCTTAGGAGAGTGCAGCAATACTTTGGCCACATCGCTTAAAAGCCCCCTGACATCCTGGAGAAACAAACGATAATAGAAAATATGGAACTAAAGAGACCAAGGGGCCGTAGCCTTTTTTACCGACTTCCCAAAAAAGGAGGTACTCAAGTCGACTGTATAGTCATCGTTTTTTTTTTATGTGTATAATATAACTTCTTTCCACGTGAATCGATATCGAACATTTTTTTTTGTTTAAAAGATGTTGTTTTCTAATTGGTCCATTTAAAGAACAATGGCGAAATTTTAGTTGGCCTATGTTTGATCGTATTTAAATGTGAAATTAACGAAATTCACTCAAATAAATTACAAAGATTTACTAAAACAATAGAAAAGGCAGACGAAGCCAGGTAAAAAAATACACATTAAAAGAAACAAAACGATTACTTTCAACCATTTTTCATTTTTCTGTTTTTGTCTATGCTGTGGTTATATAATAAGATGTTACCATGTCCATTGCCTTACCCTAGTGCATCTCTATATTCCTAAACCGTAATGCTAATGCTTATGATGTATCCATAAAACAAAAAATACTATGGTAACTTATGTATGAACCATCAGCTGTCTGGAATCCGTCTGTCATTCACAGGTTTTCTAAAAATAGCTGCGGTTGCTATGGCAGTCATCGACATTTAAGGGGAAAAAGCAAATGTCATGGCAATACCAAACTGTCGTATGAATGACGTTTTCACTTTTGACATTTGTTTTTTTTCTTTTTTCTTTTATTATTTATATATTAGCTTCGCAATCTTGTGCATTTAGCCAGTATCAAGTAATAATATATTTCAAGTTTAAACGTAGTGGTGGCTCTTTGGAATGGGCTTTTATCACGAATTCACGACTGTCAGAACTGTTGGCGTATTCAAAAAGAGATCGGCAAAGTGTGCTGAGCCATAACCTACAAATATGTTTTGTTTAATATCTTAAAAACTAGGCCTTCTAAAACGACAATTCTTTTAAAATTAAGCTCAGAAGGCAACCGGCCTTACGTAAGATATTTTTTTATCTATATACGATGCTATTTTACTTCAACTAAAATGATGTATGGGAGTTAGCCATTGTTCTTTGATCAAGATCTGATCAGTAGTTCTTGAAATATCGTCAATAATGCGTGTTTAGTACATCTAATCTGATCAAAGTTCCGAGTATAAAGCGGTGGTCGGTTTTTTTTAATCTTTGCTTGCGTTTCATCATTTGATGGTCCGAACAAGTGTCTAAGAAGATGGATACGAAAATCTCCAAAGCATAACACCGTGCCAATGAACGTTACAAGTGGCGGGAAATAGTGAGGAACAAGTTTCTTTGGGAGGGGAAAATTACAGGAGCGTGGACATGGAGTGGATGAGTTTGAGTTTAGTGTTACAGTGGTGTTATAGACGTCACTCACCAGCTTTAGCCTTCTTGATCTGCTCATGTTGCTCGTTCAGCTGCTGTAACTCCGTGCTGTGCTTGTGTCGCTGTTCGGAGAGAGTAGCCTCGTGCGAGGCCGCCTCCTCCTCGAGGCTTCGCTTGAGGACAGCCACTTCTTGCTCGCGTTTGGATCGGAGTTCTTGTTGTGCTGTGAAAAGAAAGAAGAATAATAATAGGGTGTCTTAGGATTGATAATATCGTATGCGAACTACGATCTTGCTTTTCATATTTTAGTTAAATTTGTGGCTCTGTGAGCTGAAGATATCACACATTTTTCGAAATGGCTGAAATATGTAATTTTTTTAGATTTCCAACACCCCCGTATCTCCGCCATTTTGAAAAATGTACGGAACCGAAAAAATACTCAATACAATAATCGAACCTGCTCACAAAATTAAACGACAATAGATTCAGAAACGCGACCTGCAGAGGAAAACAACCGGACATCCACCGGACATATGAAAGCATTTTTGCCAAAGTTGAACCGGAGACGCTCTGCTAGCGTTGCTCGCTCGGCCAATTTAATAATTATAATGATAATTTATTCATTGACACTTAAAAATTTAACACAAGAACATTACAATTACTTATAATGTCTGGTAAGCCCTGAATCCCACACTATCATGAGTCCTGTATCATGGGATTCAGTCTCTTTCAATATTGTTCATGCAAATTCTACAGTAAAATTTCATTAATAATTGATTAAATTAAAATTAAATATAAAAATAGATAAGAAACTTTTATTTATTATAACCAATATTTACATTTACCGCGATAGAAGGGCATTTTACATTCTTAAGCTAATTTTAATACCTAAATAAATGTAAACCATTTTCTTTTTAAATAGTATAGTTCTTACGCAAAACGAGTTTTTACGATATGGATCCTTCTTTAAGCAAGATAATGAGATCTCGTTTTAATACACGATGAGTAAAAATCAATTTAGGTCTTCAACAAACTTACTGGCGGTAGAATCGAGTGAGTCGAGCAGTTCTATAAAAACTCGTCCATCTTTTACACCTGTCAAATCAATTCGTGACATAAAAATTCACTCAGTGACCCACCAGCGGTAATATCGAGCGAATTGAACATCTCTATAACAGCTCGAATTGGTATCTCAAAGAGACTTTCCAGCGGTAGTATCGAGCGAGTCGATCCGCTCTATAATAACTCGTCCGTATTTAACACCTGCTAAAATCAGTTGGGTCTTCAACAGCGACTCGGGTGCGTCTTCAACAAACTTACCAGCGGTAGTATCGAGCGAATCGAGCAACTATATAACAGCTCGTCCGTGTTAAGCACCGTTAAAATCAATTAGTGTCTTCAACAGCAACCAGCAGTAGAGTCGAGCGAATCAAGCAGCTTTATAATATTTTATTCATAAATCTATCGGTGCCTTCAACAGCGACTCACCAGCAGTAGGGTCGAGCGAAACGAGCAGCTCTTTAAGAACTCGACCATGTTTTACTTCTGGTAAAATTAATAGGCGCCTTCAACAGAATGGCGGTCGTATCGAGCGAATCAATCGGCTCTATAACAACTCGTTTATGTTTTAAACTCGCTTTAAAGACTCACCAGCGGTAGTGTCGAGCGAGTCGAGCAGCTCGCTCTTGAGCGCCTCGAGCTCCTCGTTGAGGTCGCGGCGCAGTTTCTCGGCCTTGGTCCTGGCGGCGCGCTCTGCGTCGAGGTCCTCGTGCGCGTCCGCCAGCGCGGACTCGGCCTCGCGCGCGGCCTTCTGTGCCGCCGCACGCGCCGCGCCCTCCTCGTCCGCCCGCGCACACGCCACCGCCAGCTCGTCCTCGCGCTTGCCTGCGGACACGTGGACACGGCCTCCGGTTAAACAAAGCTAAGAACGTTTACACCTGCCTGGTTTCATTGGGTGAACGTCCGCCGCAAGGGTATCGGGTTCGATTCCCGGCGGGACTACGAGATTTCTCCCCGAGGAAAATCTGTGTTTCTGGGTCTGGTTGTGTGTGTGATGTGAATGTTTCCGGCGCCCCCGACCCGAGTCGTAGAACTCAGTGTGGGGCTGTGGAGTGAAAGCCTTTATGTTAATTCTTTGTTTTGTTAGATATTTTGTCAATATTATGAAAATGTTTATGTTAGAAAGAAAAAAGAAGAAAGAGAGTTTTGCCGCGAAAGTGAAAAATGGCCCTGTTGATTTAGTATAATTTTCCAAAACCTGTGATTCTTCGAGTTGCCTACACTCATGCACGTTCACTAAGTATTAACTGGTAATAATCTACCATTATTACACATTAACACTTGAAGAATCACAAGTTCTGTTCAAAATAATACAAAATCAACATATTTTGGTAAGAACTAAGAGTCAAAATTTTTGCAACTAAAATATATTTTACTATTAAAGTTTTCGTGAGTTTGACACATACTTTATATAAATGAAACTTCGCAGGAGTCGACCTTAAATCGTGAGTCAAGCCGTTTCATTTATATAAAATATATTTCTACTATTTTAGTAGAAATTAATCTTAATAGTAATATGCTTACTGAGCACGATCTGAAGTTCTTCAAGCTGTGCCTTCCTCTCAACGAGCTGTTCCTTCACATCTTGCAATTCCGTCTCCAGCTTCCTCTTGGCGCGGTCCGCTTCTTGTCGCATTTGATGATCCTGGATACGGGGTTCGAGATTACAACTTGGCAAATGTAGGTGCGTTGCGAACAAGTGAGGTGTCTAATCACACATTTATGTTATTGGGTGACAATTTTAAAATATTGCTTGCTTGCTTGCTGTCAGCATTTTCACGCCGCCTATAAGCATCCGACATGGCTTAACGACTGTTGTCTTACGCTTAACAATCAGTCTCAATCACGTACTAAAAAATATGAAAAAACCTACTAACAAATGAAATGCATAAAAAGAAATTAACAGAATCACACTAATAAATCCGAAAGTTTGTGCGTAAGTATGTTTGTTTTCTCTTCAAGCTGTTACGGTTTAATAGCTTTGGGATGACATTAAAATTTGGAATTTACATAGCTTATACCTAAGACTAACAGATAAGCAACTTTATAAATTAATTAACGCGAGAGAAGCCGCGGGATACGGCTATTATTACTATAAAATAATTTGTATATCAATGTATATGCTATAAATACTTCAACATCTCATACCTTCAATAGTTTCTCCTCCAGTTCAGCGATGGCGGACTCCTGCTTGGCCTTTAACTTGCTCAAGTGCTTAGCCTTTTCTTCTTCTTCTGCTAGCGCTTGCGAAAGGTCGTTTGCTCTCTCCTCTAAGATCTAGAAACACAATTTACATATACAATTCATGTAATCTTCGTACAATTAAAAAACTATTAACTATTATGTAATGGTGATGAGCGCAGTGATTTGCTGCGCAGGAGTTCCAATTCTCTAAGTGGCACTTAATTGAAATAGGCAAGCGTGGCGCTTAACATCAGGCGAGTCACTTGCTCGTCTATGATAATGATGTAAAAAACCCTGTAATTACTGGACAGAGCCGCTAATTTGAGTTTACATTTTTCACATATGCAATTTCAATGCTCTTTTTATTTAAATCGATTTTATCACAGTTTTTTTTTTATTATGGGTCAATAAACAGCTACACTATAAATAATAAAAAAAAAAAAAGATTACATATTATAGGAATTGGTAATAATGTAGCCCACAGCGCTATCCTCAGAGTTATGTAAAGGGTTAGTTAGTACATCGCTAGAAAAAGCTATAAATTGACTAACAATACAAATACAAACAATACAAAGACATCGGAAAGATTAACTGATATGATTATAATCCAAGTAAATTTATTCATAATATGATTATGAATAAAAAATTTAAGATACAATTTTTTTTTGTCAGTATTCTTAGCATCTAGTTAGTATTGCTTTATTTCATGATGCTGCATATTATGACGTTGGACTGATTTCAATGATTCCCAAAAAGGTGTTTAGTTCGTTCTAGAAACATGTTTTCAAAATCATTTGAAAATTCTACATACAATAATAATATATATATCAACAATTTCTCTATATCTTTATTTTGTCAGTTTTACATTTATCTGTACTTGCAGCCACTTTGCTTGTCATAAATTTGCTTATGTGCACCGTATGCGGGCCGTGATTTCACTAGAATGGTTCCAACAGAATACCAGCGTCGAAGATAGGTGGGTGACTACCTTCTTTGATATTACGCTGAGTTGGGACCATTTTGTGTGAGTGCACATTAATTATTAGGGTAGTTTTTAGTCTTTTAATTTTTGTTATATTTATTCCTCATACTACTTATTGATGTGATTTATACAAAAACATTTATATTATATTCTTTATATTCTATTCTATTTTATCAAGCCCGCCTCATTTACTCTTTTATATAGCGCCACGCTAGATATTGCGAAGCTAAACGGATAGTGGTGTGTCGTGTGAATACACAGCACTCTCACAGTCGCAAAGCGCGCGAGGACGAGCGCAAATGTTAGGCTGCAATTTTGCGAATCTGGCAGTAGAGTCATTAACTTTCATGAGTGCCACTTTGGGGCCCATGTGAACGGTTTTGATTTTAAATTCTACTCCCTACTGACACGTTTCATAAACTCATTGGTATTGATCCAATTGGTCCAAAAATTCCACCAGCTCTTACCTTCTTCTCCTTGACGAGTTTCTGGTTGGTGTCTTCGCTCAATGCCAGGTCTTCTTCCAACTTCTTGATCTTGGAGTCGCACTGCACGCGTTCTAATTGCAGCTTCTGTCGGGCTGCTTCTTCTTCTTCCAACTGTTCCTCTAGGTCCTGAAAGAAATGAGGGATTAAATATTTGCCGTAACTAACTAAAGTTATGCTGGATCCATGATGATTGCGGATTCGCTCAACTTAGAGAAATCATAGAACCGTGGTGGATTCTATGGCACATATGATGTGACTAGTTTCAGTGGCTGCAATGTCGACCGTCAGATGTAAATTCCTTAAATGAAATCGCTAAGTTGCCATAGCAACTAAGATGTAGTTCACATGATCACTATCCATCAGGTCAAATGCTTATCTATTTAGCATTCAAAAAACGTCCACTTTTTGTGAAAAGTTAAAATGCAAAGCAAATTAAAACGAACGTGTATGCTTTTACTGTTCTTTATGTGTATTCTGCTGCGTTGATTTGCAACAGAGTCCGGGGTAAGCTAGAACCTTAATCTCGGACAATCACCATACTCAATTTTTATTATTAAATTCTTACAGTCTTACTTATAAAAATGTCGCTAAGCAATGCTTAGCCACCTCTTAGTTAAGCAGCTCTTAAGCCCATAATAAACGATTAACTTTTTTCACTCATAAACATTAGTTAGGCTCTGCTTAGTTGAGAAACACACAGAGAATCGAAAATAATCGAAATTTACACGATCGCCATAGATTATAACCAAAATAGTCGACTAAAAGTGAAATTATACGAATACAGCTGTCAAAAATGTGGTTTTATTAATCTATTGAAATGAAAATCTAAGACAGGTGACATTCAACGGTTGTCGAAGAAAACAATTTTGCGCCTTACGTAAAAAGTTTTGACACAATTATTATTGAAATATATCAGTCCCGCCATCTTGCCTCTTAGCAAGTTTAAACTAGGCAATGGCGATGTTTAATTTTGACAACTATTTAAGCATTACTTAACGCTAATTATATAATAATTATATAATTAATAATTGATAAAAAATTAAGAGGGGTTTATAAGTAAGACTGTTAGTAGTTAAAAATCTTCCATTACTTAAAACCATACATCACTAAAACCTGTAAATACATCACTTTACCTGTATATTCAACTGAAGCCGTTTCTTCTCCTGCTGCAACGCGTTGCTACGCTCCTCTTCCTCTTCGATCCTTCCCTCCAGGTCGTGCAGAAGTTCCTCCAACTCCTGCTTCCTGGCGGCTGCACGAGCTCGACTCTCCTCTGCCTCCGCGCACAGTTCTAATTCGGCCTGGAATCAATAATAAATCAATGAGAGTTGAACACATTCAGAATTAACTTAAAAGTCTGGGTATTTAGGAATCGCTGGGATCGATAAGTAAAAAAAAAGAACGGTAGTGGACTTCTTTTAACGAAAGATGATAAAGGACTTGAATTGCAAGAACTAATCAAAGAAGTTCAAAATTAAGCTCATAAACAAAATGGTCGCTAGCGTCATCTGGAAACGTTAAATAGTCATTAAAGAAATATTTTAACCCAAAGAACCTCAAATGGTATATTAAAGGACCTAGTCAAAATGTCATGGCCGGCTTTATGATTTCATGGATTCTGTTTCGAAACTGATCAATATGCAAAGATACGCAAAACTAAGTGGCACTAGAGAGGCTTATGCCTTACAATGGGTCACCGATAAATATGGACAGACCTGGAAGCACATACTATGAAAGGTGGCGAGAGGAAGGCTGAAAGGAAGTTGTAGTTATCAGTAATAATTGTAAATGATAATGATGATTCTGGAACCTCTATGAAGCTACCAACTGACCTGCAATTGTTCAGCCAGCTGCGTCTTCTCAGCGTTAGACTGCTGGTACTTCTGTTCGTACTCGTGGCAGCGCTTCACCTGCCCCTCCAATCTCTCTCGGATCTGCTTGAGCTCGTCTTCCTTCTGAGTGAGTTTCTCTTCTTGCTTCGTCACTTCTAGAAGGGGTTTCACCTGAAAATTTTAAATTGTATCAGATTGTTTTCAACATTAAATATTTAAAGGGACGCGTTTACCCCCTATTTTCACACGAAGGAATACGGATTAAATCCTTAGCGATGCTTAAGTGTAGCTTAAGAGTTGAATCATGCCTTCAAAATTAGAAGTTCATGACGTATTGATATATTCAAGCTTTCTTTTATTCTTGACAGAATGTTCGGGATGAATGCTTTGATAACATGTTATTATTATAAGCTTACAATAAAGTTAGAAAGCAACACAGTAACTTTATGAAACTACCTTCAATGTATGCACGATTTTCTTCAAGGTAAACGTAAACCTTCCCATATTGTTTTAAGAAACGGCTAACAATAGGTCACCGAACCTATTGTGAAGGTGCGAATAAAACAAGTGAAGCATTCTATGCCCTTAGTATTTACATAACATGTAGGAAGTGAGGTGTTATGAAAATAGGACTCACCTTGATGTACAGTCGCCACCACTGCCAGTTTCGAAGTTTCAAGTAGGCGGCGCAGTTTCTTTGGATGATCCTGATGGCGTTCAACTGCTGGAGTCGCTTCTGGTAGTTTCTTCTCGCTAGGTATCCCCGGCAGAACGCCTGGAAGTTCACGATTAGATCCGTGATCTTGTAGTCTCTCTCTTCCTCGAGGTGAGCCAGCACTCCGGCTCGGAAGAAGATCTTGGACTGCCCCACGCGGAACAAGTTGTGGTCCAGTTCTAGAGCTTTGATCATCTGCTCGCAAGCCTTCTTGCCGTCCATGAAACCCTTCGGGATAATGTTAGGCGTGAGCAGTTCGTATCTCTGTCTGAACTCCTGGAAGGGAATGCGGTTGGGGAAGCCCTGGCGACAGATTCTGATACCCTCGAGCACACCGTTGCATCTTAACTGATCAAGGACTAAAGGTGCTTCGATTTTGCCAGCTTTCTTCTCGTGGTTCGGGATGATGCATCGCACGAAGTTGGGGTTCGTGTTCCGTAGCGTAGCCATCAATTTCGTCAGCTGTTCTTTGTATAGCTGCGAAACCGTTCTGAACATACCCTTGCGGGTTCTCGCTCCAAATTGCGTATCGGTCATCGCCTGCTGCGCCATGCCTACAATCTCGGCATCCTTCCATATGTGGCACACGAAGGGATCCTGCGACGACTGCAGACAGGAGACGACGTTCTCATTCAGAGGATCCATGTTCTTCATCAGCCACTTCTCAGCCGAGTAGTCCACTTTTCCGGCGTAGTGGATGATCGCAAAATCAGCGACGCCGCGGAAATCTGTCTTCATGAACTTAGGGTGGACGGAATGCGCCGAAACCAGCTTTTCAACGAACGTCTTGTCTGTGGCCTTGGGGAACCAGCACTCCTCGTCGAGGAGAGCCATGATACCCATGGGCTTGTCGATGAGGTCGATCGTCGGTTGGAGATCGAGGCCAAAGTCGATGAACTTCCATTCGATACCTTCTCTCTGGTACTCCTCCTGTTCAAGAATGAACATAGTGTGGTTGAACAACTGTTGCAGCTTCTCGTTCGTGTAGTTGATGCAGAGCTGTTCAAACGAGTTCAGGTCAAAGATTTCAAAACCGGCCATATCGAGGATACCGATAAAGGAAGCTCCTTGCCTCTTCGTTCTGTCTAGAGACCTGTTAATCCTGTTGACGAGCCACCTGAACATGCGCTCGTAGCACGCTTTGCCGATCGCCTCCACTGAGAACTCAACTTGTTCCTTAGTTTGTGCTTTCGTCACGAAATCGCGACCCACTTTGATTCTCGGCTTCAGGAAGGCCTTTGTCATTTCTGTCACGGACAACCCTGAAAAAATTACACAATTTAGACAAGCTTTTTTCTTTTTGACCGACTTTAACTAAGATTATGTTCTGAACTTACCAAGAAGATGTGCGATTTTCTGTGCGACGGTATTGTCTGGCAACGTAGCCTGGTCCGAGTTCCTCTCCTGCTTGAACTGCATGGACCCAAATAACAGAACAGCCGACACTATTCTGAAGATGGAGTTAAAGTCCTCATTATTCATTCCCATGATGTTCATCGATTTAATCGTCGCCTGGAACTCCGCCGCATCGTCGATACCAGGCACCGGCAATGCAGCATTTGACAAGAACGGGTAGCTCTTGGGATCTTCTAGAATATACTCCGCCTTCTGCTGTGGCGTAGCGCCGGACAGAAGTTGGTAGAAGATGTGGAATGTCCTCTCGTCTTTCGCTTGTCTGATCGCTCGTGATTTCTCTAGCAAATACGTTTCGATGTTCGCGCCCGCAATGTAACCGGACGCGTCGAAGTTTATTCTGATGAATTTACCCTGAAATAAAATAAAAGCGGTTAAGGTTAGCATTTGAGTGGTTTTACCACTATCCGATTATATCTGATGGAAACTGAATGTTGCTTGCCTAAAAGATATCTATTCATTCGCACTAGATTAAAATATCTACAGATTACACTGTTTCTTTGAAGAAAAAAGAATAGTTGCAGTTATTCACTGTAAGGAAGATGTAATTGATAAATGTAGAAACGCTTCGAGCTATCGTGGAAACCACTCACAATTAAGAAGCTGGAATATGTGTTTTCCTCGTAGCTAAATTGTACCACGGGCAAAAAATATTTGCAAAATAGTTAAATAATTTACTACCGAAATGTGATTTGCCCGTTGTATAACTGATACAATCAAATAGTAAAATTTTCCTTAGGTCTTATCAGTTGAACAACGCGATAGGACCTCGGGCAACATATACATATAGCATAACAGAAAACAGACCTCTTATCTTATTTGGTCTTTTTTCTTTATAAGCTTCCATAAGCTCAATCTTAAGATCACCAGCTTACGCTAGTCAGTAGAAATAAAGCTTGCATTAATTATCTAAACTTGATAACTGAATACTTACAAATCTGGACGAATTGTCGTTTTTGACTGTCTTTGCGTTACCGAAGGCCTCTAGAATAGGGTTCGCTTGTAGCAGCTGTTGCTCCAATTCGCCCTATAAGGAATACAATACGGTCAATATTTCCATACATTTCATACAAAAAATATCCCAGTTAACGATGACATGTGTCAGTAATATGTCAAAACGTAGAAGCAATTCAGGCCACCGATAATGATAGCTGGTGTATTTAATTAAATGGGACTAGTCGTAAAGTTGACTGATTAGTGATTTGAATTGTATCTAGGTATGGATGTGACAGGTTTTATTGACTTCAAATGGGTTCAAAATGATAACTTGTATGGTCAATGTAATTTAGACCGTGTGTATCTAATAAATTAGATTTATAACTGTATTATAGCATTTATTAGATTGTTAGATGGGTATGCAATTAGATTTTTCCAATTATACGATTAAATACTTGCATTTTATTTTTCTTTCCTATGGTCTTTGATTTTTATCAGAGACCATACTCCTTTATGTGTTCTCAGTTTCACAATTTGAAAAATATTGTCTATGTTCGTTAATACACAAGATCCAAATTTGAAATTGAATAATGTTAGGACAACACCATGATTAGCTGATTACCTCGAATGTAGGTCCGTTTGTCTACATGGGGGATAGCGGCGTGAAATTGAAGGATAGATTAGTTTGTGAAAGATTAGATGGTTGGAAACGTAGCATACAGAGTTAGCTTTGGGTATAGGAGATAATTAAACCAGAGTACACACTATCCTTATCTATGGCGTCAACGGTATTGGAATATTTTTTCTATCTACGGGTCACTTGCCTGTATTTCCTGAAACTAAAAACTAAGCGCCTGGTTGAAGCGACGCGTGATCAAAATGTTAGTGCTATTTTTTAAAAATAGTGTGTACCTGTGGGTTTGCTGGGCAAAATCAGTAATCTCTACGTCAATAAGGAGTAGTTATTTGTGAAGATTAGAATACGAGACATAAGTACACTACAATCTCAATGTTTTGTAGGTTCAATATGAACGAACAGTAAAGCCATCACTGATATAATGTAACATTTATAGTAAGTTTGTAGCGTTAAAAATGACAAAATCGTGACTTATGAAATACGATGAGCTATGCACGAAATAATATTATGTTTGTAGGAAGCATTATATGTTAATCTTATCACATTTTGCGATAAATATCTATAATAATAGTATTAGATTAAGATAAGAAACAAATAATTCACTGTATTGTTTGTCATACATAAATGGTAATATACAAAAATAGTACATGAATGAATAATACACGGGAAAAGTGTAGTTTATATGCGGGTTAGCGATAATGTAAATGTTGTTTTTGAATAAACAATACATACCTATATAATAATTGTATAGGCCATAGAGGTTTTACAAATAGGTTGTTTCGAATATTAAACATTTTCTATCAGAATCAAAGCATGCAATATATGTGAAAAAGTGTAAGGGCCATGCATCATGCTATGCAAAATACATAACATTTCTCAACCGATGTATGAAAAAAGGAATTCAAATACAAAAGCGCACGAAATTCAACCTTATTCAGGGTGGTCTAACGTCCTCGCGAACTTCTCAACATTTATATTTTTAGATGAAAATGTGACTGTGTCCAATACAATACGTTATTGTTATTATGTTGTACAAAAATGTGACTAGTAATAAAATTACACTCGGTAATCTACCGAGTCTAGAACGAACTAATTTAATTCAATGATTATATATAGTTAAAGAGCAGGCTACAGCAAATTCATTAGGTCCATGAAAAACTAAACAACTAAATTAAGATATAACTAGTTTTTCAGTACTTACAAATAATCGAATACTAAAACAAAATGTAACAGATACTATTTATTTTCATTACTTGAATCAAGCCAGTTCAGCGAGGACAATGTACCACAGACCCAACGTATATAAATGATTGTACCCCATGATGAACCTTTTATCCAGCAAGGCGGCCGTGGAAACTTACTATAATCAACTGTGGCGTCGGGCCCTGGAGTCCAGGATCGGCGGTGACGGTGGAAGGAGGAAAAATAAACATTATATTACACGAGAATTGCAGAGTATACGATAATTGATATTTCAGGTGATGCCAGAAAAAAATAATCAGAGATGCCGATTGCTTATGACATAATTTTCATATCGGATATATAACTTGGATAGGAGTGAGATTAATAAATATGTTCTTTTTGCTATTGAATACACCTTACTGAGACTAATCTCAACCTCATGGACTATAAATATAATTAATTGAAAAGGACCAATGAACAGCAGAATGTTTTGAATTTGAAAATACAATATTCACCTAAACAATACTTCTGGCACCACCCGAAAATTGTACAAGTGCTATACAGTAAGAGACATGCCACCTCCATAGCATGCAGGTGTGCGGATCCTCCAATATACAATAACCCTACATCTTAGCATAAAAAATCCGGCATTAATATTTTTACATAATAATCCTTACATAAATTTCTAGCAATATCACCTCTACACTGATAGCTTTTTCTACAAATCAAAAGCGAGATTACCTTTCTAATATAAATCTTTAGGCATCCAACCAATAATCATGTAGACGAGTAGATAAAACGTAAAATGCACAAATACAAACACCAAACACACAGTACACCCTAGCCCAATCATAATCACACATAGCTCTATGTTAAGATTTCCGAGCTTATCCATTACCAAAATATTAAATTCTACAGAATGGGGAGGAAGGAAAATAGTAAGTGCCCTTATAACACTATAATTTTTTTTTTTTTTTTTTTTTTCCACATTTAAACTAGCTTTAACAATAACAGGGTAATAGGCCTTACCCTGACTCGATAGTCAAACCAATAGACATGCGAGCGCTGACAAAACAAAAATGTATTAGGATTTTTAATCGTTTTAAAATAGAGAAGGTTATCTGTAGGGACGCGTTTATTTATTAACTCCCGTCGAAGAAAAGTGGTATTTCTTTTCTGTGGTATCGTACTCGTAGCTCCCAGATGGCCAAACCGATTGTGATTTTTGTTTTGTTTGAAAGGTGATTTGATCGAGAGTGTTCTTAGCTATGTTTGGTCAAAATCGGTGCGCCGTTTTCCGTTGGGGGTATTTTCAAAAAAAATATTCTGCCTCTTGTACTATGTACTAGGGGACTTAGATAATTGTCTTTATGTCTGGCAGAGTAAACAAGGTAGTCCTTTTAATAGTAACTTTCATGAGTCTGTGGGGCCCATGTGAATAAGCAATTTTAATTATTTGAATTTTGATTATGGTTAAGTATTTTTTTCTTCTCAAAGCTTCAAACATAAGTTCAATTAGGTACTTCCCCGCGTAGTTTAGCCGACGTTGCTAAAGTGCTTGTGTTAAAATTCGTTTACGGTAATCTGACGGAATATAAATAAAGGTTATCCATCTCGGGAATATTAAAAATGGCAAGCAGGTATAGTAAAAAAATTCTTAATCTTCGGATATGCTAGCGTTGGACCACAATCTCACCTGATGGCAAGTGATGATGTGGTAGAGTAAACACGTTAGGCCTATATATCTATCCGATTTCCGACCACCAAGCAATTACAATTAGTGGAAGTTCGAGTGACTGAAAGATAATTCATCACAGAACAGACGTATCCTCCAGGCTTGCAAGCTGCATGATATTATGCAAGAAAGAACATACGTGAGCCTGTCAAACAAATTGAAGACAAGTTTGATACCTTCGTTAAGTTACGTACAAAGTTAGCCGCGTCTGATGTCCTCACTTAATCAGCCACGCGTTGCGAAAATCTGAGTAAAGCCAGAATTCTCAATAGCATGAATCACAACCTTACTTATAATTACTTCTCGGCCAGATGTTTAACAGTTTGGTTATTTATTTAGACTGTTTCGTTACAACGCACCTGTCATGCCGCGCCTTAAAAGGAGTTTTAAGCGCGATGAGTAATCAGCTAAGTTGTCACATAGACGCAACATAAATGGAGATTTTGCCAGTGTTTAAACTTTGTATAAATCCTACGGTAGATCAACTTGACACCGATTGTTGTGGCTGTATAGTTGGCAGATATCTATTAGAAATACACACAAGGCGCTATTGGAACGAACGTTCCTTATCGTGCGTTGCGAAAGGGGGCTAGACGGAAAAAAATAAGACCAAAAGTTGTAACGACACTTTTTGCTATAGTTGTAAGCCACGTTCTCGTCCGATCACCGAAGTTAAGCAACGTCGGGCGCGGTCAGTACCTGGACCCATCCAAAACCGCCTGGGAACACCGCGTGATGTTGGTTTTTGCACGTTAATTTTGGAACGAAAGTTCCTTATCGCGCGTTGCGAAAGGGGGCTAGACGGAAATTGAACTTCCTTCCATCCGGGTGTCCCTTGACACCTCTCAAGATTTTTGTAATAAATAATCACCACGGTTTCTTACTTTTGACAATAATAAATAAATAACACTTTCACACTTCACGCTAAGTTCGATGCCTTGTGTCGTGGGTGCCGGAAACATTCATCAACCAGGAACACAAATTTACCTAGGGGAGAAAACTTGTTTCCCCCGAGAATCACACTGCTTAGAAGGTGAACGTGCACCCAATTAAGCCAACGGGCAGTACAAAGACATAGCAACAAGCAGACAGCCCGTTTGCTGTGAAGCGGCCATCATCGCCTATATTCATCTGTAACAGTCGTGGTAAATCTGCCGACCTTGTCTGTCCCGACTATTAACAACTATGTATCTATCCCAACTCTTTTTAGAACGGTACAATCTGGATGTCTTCAAGTCTAGAATGAATAGCTACCTTCTAGGCAAGCATGTTCCACCTTCGGCCGCTTCTTCACGTTCCATAGTTGAGAAAGCGGTCCAATGCTTGCCCATCCAGCATTCAAAAAATACTCGTAGAAATGTAACATTCATACCAATACGAGGAAAAAATATAAGGTTGTAATTGGTTTTCGCCCACGATTCCTTTGCAATCACAAAGGTCAAGTGTGCCAAAAGATTCATATGCTCTAATAGAGTTCAATAGAGTTCCGTCGTATTCATTACATTCGCTACTGCGAATTTTATACTGCGACGTCATCGTAACATTAAGGTGGGTACAAGATACTTATTAACATTAACTTCCACTATTTAGGCTTTATCCCAATTAAAATCATTACATACCCGCAATACACGAAGAATGCAATGCTAGACGCAGACTTAAATGGTATAATCATCGTATATTAATGCCTAAATCAGAATTAATGCGATATACAGGTTTTTGCTATTATCATTTACAGTAATTAACTTTAAAATATACGCAGTAGTGTTTCACATAAAGCCTTTTAAAGTTTTAATATTGTAGCCAAAGATGAAATATATTCATAAGGTTTCTATGAATCAAAAAACAAAAAAAAAGTATTGCCCATTGGCTTAGTTGCGTGAGCGTTCGTCTTCTAAGCAGGGGTATCGGGTTCGATTCCCGGCGGAGACAAAAGTTTTCTCCCCAAGGAAAATTTGTGTTTCTGGTTCTGGTTGTGATTGTGTGTGTGATGTGAATGTTTCCTGTATTAGAAACGACTGATATGTAGAATATGTATAGTAGTGGTTTACTCGGCGAATGCGGTGCACGTTCTTCGCCGAATCTTACTCCTTCTCTGTCGCCTTCTCTATATCAGACGCGTTTTACCGAGCAATCAGAAGACTGTTCCAAGATTTTAACTCTCTAGAGCACACGATCAGTCACACACACATAATCAAATCATTAGCACTCGTAAGTCGAGCATTCATTCTGATTACCCAATCCTTGTCAGAGCTAATAAATTAAATACAGACTAGTATTCTAGAAAGTAAACATTCTAAGTTCTCACTCGCGTTATAAAATACAAAGCTCTGTATTCAGAAACAGTTTTTAAGTCTAACGTATTTCGCAATGTCAACAATAGAGTTTTTGACGTGGTTGTTGAAAGTCTCTGAACTACGAGAAGGTTCTAGTAAATGAACATACCGCTCCAGATCCCTTGGGTTTGGAAGCGGCGACGTATGCAAGGTACTGGATAACCTTCTTTGTGTTCTCTGTTTTTCCAGCGCCGGACTCTCCCGTGCAGAGAATCGACTGGTCTTCTCTATCTGTAACATTAAGATGAGGTTATAACTACTATGCTCAAAGAAAAACTATATAAATCAAACTATGGTATGTTTTTTAATAATTGTTTTTAATTAAAAAATCAGTGTACAAGGAATAGCCTAATGCCAACTATAATTCTATACCACTCTTCCTGGTCGTGGTTTTCAGAAACGGAATCAAAATATTAGACTACCTAGCAGGATAAGCTATTCTTGTTCAATCAAGTGTGTATCTATCTAGTCATACATTTCTAATCAACACTCTAGAACCCAACGTAAGGATCTCTCATAAAAGCCATGATATTACATCACATAGCTAATTACTCCAAATGCCATTGTTTACTACGGGACATCGTTCAGAAACGGCAAACAACACCGTGGGCGTTTCCTGTTACCTATTATGTAACTGTTGGCTTATCTATGGTTCTGTACACCTGGATACTATTATCATGGCTATGGCTACATTGTACAACTGTTAACTGTTGCTGCATCTGTGACTGGACCTCGAGTAACTATTGTGGGACCTGTGGCAGTGTTATTGTATAAATCCTGGAAGATATTGTGTCCGAGTCTGAAGTCTGGACATTACTCATAAGAGATATCTTGCTTTTTTTGTACAGTGATTTAGGAGACGATCAGATTCTTTTGTATATATTTTTGGTATTAAGTTATGAATATCGGTATAATATCTTATTAATATATAAGTTTTATTGTTATGAATATCGGTATAATATCTTATTAATATATAGACCCGGCAAACGTTGTTTTGCCATATTAATTATTTCTAGGAAATATTTTTTTGTTCCATTAAATAATAAGGGTTGATTGTAGAAGGGTGAAAATTAAGGGTTGTATGTATTTTTCAATTCTGAATCATAATAAAATAAAAACAAAAAAATTTACCAAAAATTAAAAAAAAAATTTAAGTGTGAACAACCCTTATCACTTAGGGGTATGAAAAATAGATAGTAGCCGATTCTCAGACCTACTGAATATGCATACCTATAAAATATGGTAAAAATCAGTAAAGCCGTTTCGGAGGAGTAAGGTAACTAACATTGTGACACGAGAATTTTATATATAAGAAGATGTATATGTGTGTATATTTATGTAATTGTTTAAGTAGGTATACAATATAATATGTATAACTATAATATATTATATATGTATTTGTTACATATTTGGTATTAACAACTTTATATATATATATATATATATATATATATATATATATATATATATATATATATATATATATATATATATATATATATATATGATATGTTTAGAACTGTAGTACACCACAGTCCCAAAATTATTTTGCTATTTCCTCTCCATCCAAAGGTTGTCTGGAAGAGATCGCTTTAAGCGATAAGACCGCCCATTGTACTAGCCTAAGTTATTTTTAATGTAATAGTTTGCTGTTATTTTCTTTTTTAATTGGTGTACAATAAAGAGTTCATCTATCTATTTTTATATTTCTGGCCATTTGTCGTACATCAACACAACAGAGGGCTGAAGATAAAGGTGTCATTAGAACCTAGTTACTAAAATGATAGTATGACCAAAAAAATTACAGCAGTACGGTACGACCCAGTCACAACAACTAACTGTTCCATCAAAAGATAGTATTTACTTTATATATGTTACTCAGAGATTTCCTGGTCGATTTGCATGATTTTTTGTTATTGGTTTCTACCAAGCCCCGATGGTTCCACAAAAATGTCCCTACTACTAGGTCACCATAGCGTGTTCCCTATGTATGTTACAATCTAGCCAAGATTAAGCTAATAAGTAATTTAAGTTAAACTTATTCTGCTAGATTAAAAATATTCAAGAATGTATCCACTAACACTTTTCCTATTGTCTCTATTAAGTCGAAGACACTTGGTTCATGTGTTCTTTATGAGCAGTACTTATAAGACACTACATTACACTAATACATTAACAATAAACAAGTTCAAACGGTTTTGTTCTTATGTAGGTTTGTTATCAACAGTTCATTCACATTCACTGCTGGTACCCGGACCTTTTCTCACAGAAAAAGAGAGAGAGAGAGTAGGTATAGAATAATCTACCACCAAGAGCGGGTGGATTGGTGGATGCCACTGTCTTTGAACATTGTATTTTTTGAACAGCCCGGTGTCATGACGATATTTTACTTCAAATTTATTACGAGTGCTAACTCTGCACTAAAATTAATAAAGTTCTTGATTCGAACAAAGATGTGTAAAATTTTAAGTAGCACAATCTACCGCTGAGCCACATAATGCTAATTTTATCGCAGGAAAGCTAGCTAGGCCTTTGACTTTAGAAAACTCATTTGTACTAAAAACTACGACATCCAGTCCTCAAGGACAGCACTAACTCACAGCCGCGACAGATAAGAGACCAGTAGAACGGGTCGTTGTCTAATTGTTTTCTAATGGCGCCCGCCCGATACGGCGATGAGTTATGGGGCTGCGCCGTAATCAACCTCTATTTTGTTTTTAAACGTGTTCAGTCGATATTTGGTGTTTAGTTATTTTTAACCGAATTAAAAAAAGGAAGAGGTTCGAACATATCGAATGTATATATTTTTTCTTATTATGCATAATTTTTTTTTATATATTTAGCCACAATTTCACCTGTCACCTGTCTGTACTCTGTACCAAATTGTAGTTGTGGTTTACCACAACTAAGTCGAAAAATCCGTCGCGAATATCATAAAAATGATATTCATAATTAGTTATTCTAAGCCTATCGTGTTTACCATCCTCGACTACTTCTTCATTTCCCATCAGGTGAGATAGAGACGCTATCATATATGTTCAAAAAAGTTAATTACTTCTTGATTTGTAGATTCCTAGATTTAGGAAAGATATGGTATTTAGGTACAGAACGCTGGCATAAAGCACCTTATATTGTTGTAATTAACTAACAGACTTGGTAAATTATTCGTGCAAATTAGGTTGCATATTGACTGGCGAAGGCCTTTCGTGATAACTTCAACTAATTATTTATTCATGGCATTTTATAAACGTTTACGTCGAATTTCTTGTGAAGGTAACAGTTAATTTAAAAAAACGCGAAAACTACTGTTAACTTGTTTGTTTTCATGTTTTAAAAATGTAAACGACGACGCGGCGCTTAGTTCTTATTTTTCTTTGTTCCCCGAACGGTATAATGTTAAGTCAAGAGTGAATAGGTATCTTCTAGGCAAGCGCCTATTCCCTCTTGCTACATCTTCGGCACATACATCATCGCTTTCCATTAGGTGAGATAGTGGTCAAATCCTTGCCTAACAAGCAATATTTTTTTAAGATAAATTGATTTTTTCGAGAAAATTACAAACAAAATATTTACACAATATAAAAAAAAAAATATCCTGCCGCCACAATCACCAAACATTTTGTTCCGGAAACCATCCTTATGAGCGAGTGGTTCTAGGCCTAGCCTGTTACAACACTTATCATCAAGGAATCATCAAGGAAGTGGACACATACTTGCTTATCACGCATAAAGGAACATCACTACTACGCGGGGCTATGTTATTGTAAGTTTTAGAATTGCAGATCAGGCAGGCGTGACTCTACCATAGGCGAACGACTTGCTTCTCTTATCTCACAATAGATTCTCTCCACGACACTCGCTTCAAATTGTCACAAGAATTTCTCCCGGCAATGACCTAGCATCGACTATGGAAGTCATTCATCTGACTCTGGACCCTGGATGGGCTTGGGCGATGCAAGTCTGACAGACTGGAAATATGCTGAAGCTGCTGAAATGTGATTATGGCGCTCTTGCACAAACTATGGAGCACCTTACTCTCTAGCACTCAATGCCCTACAGCCTGTACAACTATTGACCTAAACGTGGCTTCCCCTTGGCATCGCAGTTGCAGAGTGCCGTGCCAAAAACTTTTAACCAGCGACGAAGAAGATCTATCAGCAATAAAAATAGTACAAACCTTGTAACATAGAACGGTATGCCGTATCTGTGATTGCGAACACGTGTGGAGGTACCTCGTGCCTTTTGATGCCTTTATACCTCTCCATGATCTTCTCGGTGTAGATGGGGAGCTTCTTGTAGGGGTTCACCACCACGCAGAAGAGGCCGGAGTAGGTCTGTGGAAGAAAGAGATGGTTAGATATTTATTTATTGAAACTAGTACTTGAGTACACTAATATACATAAAAATGGATATATGAAGATTAAAACTAACGAATCACCTTCAATAAAACCATTTCTTTACTAAAAAAAAACGTAAACGCGTCACACTCCAACTCCATACTAAGTTTAAAGACTTGAATCATGGGTGGAGGAATACACCCATAACCAGAAGCATGTCCATGGGGAAGGAAAATTGTGCTGTTGCCGGGAACCAAATCCAGGACCCACAGCGAAGATGGCAAAGACTTGCCCTCTGCACCAAATGGGTAGTCAGATAATAATAACAAAACGCTATAAAAACAATCAATCAGTAAACAGTTGGAATAAAAAAAATTATACAACAAATGTCCGAATGACTTATTAGAATTAGGACACGAATATGCGACAGATAATGGAATACCGCATCTGATACCACTACGCCATCACCGATATCTTGACTGCCAATTCTGCTAAATAGCAAACCTCATTAGGAAAACACAGAATCACAGTCAATACATCGCCTAATCTAGACAAAAGCCATCGACAGGTACAGATTAAACTAATTAAGCCTCGCTAAATACAAACGAGTTCATCCAAGTTATCCTATTAGCAAAAACATAGAATACAAAGTATATGTAGAGTTCAACGATCTCGGTCCTTTTGAACAATAACACAAACAGCACGGCAATTCGACACGGGCAAGATGGCAAAAACAAATCGTGTGTGTGAGTGTGCCGTGAATATAATACTACATTCTGAATCATATACAGACTATACTAGCCGTGCTCCGCGGCTTCGCCCGCTATTATCAAGTAAAAAAGTAGCCTATGTGTTAATCCTAGGTATAAGCTATGTATATTCCAATTTCATCCAAATCCATGAACAAACATACTTACACAACTACACACTTACACACAAACTTTCGCATTTATAATATTAGAAGGATAGTAAGATAAGCTACTGCAGCTTCCCTCGTCTCAGTATATAAGTAAACAAACACACTTACAGCCCTACAAGTTCAAAAGCTTTACTTTTTTATTCAAGATAGGCAAACTTTTGACCACAATTTCACCTGATGGTAAGCGACAATGTGGTCGACGATGGAGCAAGCTTGCCTAGAAGATACCTATTCACTCGCGACTTGAACACTCCCATATTGTGCTTGTATCATAGCTGCCGGAAACATTTACATATCAGACACACAATTAAACCCAGAACCAGAAGCACAAAATGTCCCTTGGGAAGGAAAACTGTGTGTGTGAAAACTTCTGTTTGGAACAGAATCCATGATCCTGACGTCAAGTAACATGTTATAATACCGGATATAAGCTTTTTTTATCTGGATGCCTTTAGAAGGCTTGTGAAGACCCGACACCAGAACTGCTTGTTGGTCCATACTACTAGATACTAGCAGTCAATTACTTAGTTATTTTATCTGTGACTATTAGGTACGCGACTCGTCATTTAAATCATCATTTAAACTTTATAAGCGACTAACGATTATCAGTTGTTTACGATCATTTTGAAGTTGGCAATTAAGATTCATTAATTTTTATGGGTGCCTCTCTGGGTTCATGCCCAAGTAAGTTATTTTTAATGGCGCTATCTCATCTGATGGCAAGTGATGTTGCGGCCGAAGACGTAGCATGCTTACCTAGAAGATGCCTATTATAAGTCAACATGTTCGCTACGGTATTGCAGCTAAAGGGTTTCCAAAATGAGGAGCGAGAGGACACTGAGTCACCGGCAATCGAGGACGTCCGTGATTAACTTACTGTACATAATTTATGCAATAAAGAAAATTGTGCTTTATGCGATCAAAGTGGTCTTCAGCACTAGCAGAAGATACTGTTATATGTACTGTAAAAACAAGTAAAAACGGACAAAAGATTATGTCTGTGTCGCGTTTGTAGATACTATACAAACAAACGCTTTCACACTCACAGACCCGCAATAAGTTCTTGACTCGATGACTTGTTTCGTGAGTGCCAGAAACATTCATATCACACACACACATTCACAACCAGAACCAGAATAACAATTTTTGCTTGCCGGGCATCAAAATCAAATTAAATCAATATCGTTTATTCATATGGGACCAAAGAGGGACTCATGAAAGTTAATGACTCTACTGCCGAATTCGCAAAATAACAGCCATCTCGAGAAGAACCTGGCAAGAAACTCGAACACGATACCGCTGCTTAGAAGGCGAATGCTCACCCAACTAAGAAAACAGGCTGTTCAATAGTGGCCAAAAGAGATTAATTAAAAAATATAGATCCTGTTTTAGGAAACCTGCGAGCGGAGACTCAGACCACGTTACCTTGACTTTACTATCACGTTAACTTGAAAAATCTACAGTGATTTTCATAGCCGCACCTAGCAGCTCGGCTAAAACTCATTAAAAGTTTTAATTTAAAACATACACGCCATAATTTTTTTTATCGAATTCCTTGCATAACATCGTGCTGCTAAACACAGTAAAAGCATTCGTGCAATCCTGTCACACCTGGTCACCTACAACTTTGAGGGATCCAGGTCAAGAACGCTGCTCGCTGCTCGTGAACCTAGTCACACTATACTACACGGATTTATAATAATCCGAAAGTTTGTGTGTAAGTAAATCGGGTCCAACACATACTAGTGATAATTAAACGCAAGCAAAGCTTAAAAAAACCGACTCCAACGATTATATTTTGGTTTTAGCTGGATCGATTTCAATAAAACCTATTATGGGACCACCTCTAAAGTAGATTCCACCAAATAAAAAAAAAACATGATTTAATTTCGTAATTGGCGGAGATATCACGTAACATACATACAAAACATACAGTCTAATTGAGAACCTCCTTTTATTGAAGTCGGTTGAAAAGAGTAAATATATATGTTTTTCTGTACAAGTCCTTGTTATTTGATAATCATATCAGGGACATGGCTTATTGCAAACATCTAATTAGAACCACGATCAATTAATTACTTTAACTAATTGGTACAGTCGTAAAACTGTGACCTGTGTAATATACACAGATGATACCAGATACCGTAGGGAATATTGCATTAAAATTATATCATAATACGCTTTGGCTAATCAAATTATATTTTATATAAGAAATAACGTTCCAGTATCATAAAGATTATATCTATGGTAGTAAAACTCGGATAATGAAATGATATTTATGTATTTCATAGCTCCAATGGGCCCAGTGGTAGTTAACATAACTTAGGGAATTAGGAATAGTAAGGATTTCTTGTGGTATTCATCATCATCACCATCATCATCTTAGCCGCAAGAAGTCCACTGCTGGATATAGGCCTCCCCCAAAGATCTTCAAAAAGAACGGTTGTTAGCGGCCTGTATCCAGCGTCTTCCTGCGACCTTCACTATGTCGTCCGTCCATCTTGTGGGCGGTCTTCCGACACTGCACTTGCCAGTCCGTGGCCTCCATTCTAGAACCTTTCGGCCCCATCGGCCATCCGTTCTACGTACTATGTGCCCTGCCCATTGCCACTTCAACTTGCTAACCCGCCTATGTCGGTGACTTTCGTTCGTCTACGGATCTCCTCATTCCTGATTAGATCTCGTAGAGAAACCCCGAACATAGCCCTTTCCATAGCTCGTTGTGTGACTTTGAGCTTATTTATAAGGTCCACAGTAAGAGGGCAAGTTTCAGTACCATGTCTTGTGATATTGCGTAGGGAGAAAAGAAAATAGTTTAGTACGGTGTACTCGTCGGTGTGACTCTCTCGGTGTATTAGGTACATAGTACGTAAATATGAAGAATGTGTTTGGGTATAAATTAGTCCGTCTTTCTAGGCTTGTAACTTTTAACTTTTATGGCTTTGGGTTTTGGACTTCGCATATTCTCTGAGAATTTGAAGTCATTCGCTAGATGGGTCTGACAGACAGTCGGACGGACGGCGGACGGATAAAGTGCTGAACAACTTGCGTTGAACCACGAACGCTGTTATTTAAGTTTTTTGCTAGATACAGACGACGAACGTATTATAGTTTCTTTTAACTAATGTTCTCATGGAAGTGATGTATTTCTTATATGAGAATAACTTTAAACCTTAGCCACCCAAGTCACTGATCATTAATGATAATTCTATTCATCTAGCGCGCAGTAACATGAACTTTTGCATAATAACGGCTTATCTCTCGTCGGCGCCTTCAAAGGAGTCGGAGATAAGTTATCAATAACATTAGATAAACAACAATATGCGAATCAATTTACGATTTGACCTGACATTACGGTGGATAAGCGTGTTTATTGGCTGAACTATGTGGTAGGTACATCTATGATCTATTGCGCTATAACTGTCTAGCTTGTTAAAACGATTATACTTTTTTTTTTACCTGTTTACGGCGAAGTAAAAGAAGGTTTTAGCTTTGTATGTATGGGAGCCTTTCAAGTCTAGAGTAAATAGGTATCTTCTAGGCAAGCATGTTACATCTTCGGCTGCATCTTCACTTTCCATCAGGTAAGATAGTTGCCAAATGCTTGCCTACCCACCATTTAAAAAAGTACCTTATTTTTTTAAGTCAAATTAAAGAATTACCACCGCAATTATAACGCAAATAAGAAAGTAGTGATAAACACATACTACCATACAAATTGTCATGAACGTTTTGTTTCCAAATACGAAAATGTAAACGCCTACACGTTTATAGATAGTAGGAATAATTTATGTAACGAAGACAGTTCCATACATTAACGATCGTTTATATGCAAAGCGATTTTGGCAATACTTGCGAAAGCGATAACGTATCGGGGTATTGTTACCAATATCGTTGTTGGGTACAAAAACGACACAATTTATATTATCGCTATACGAAAACGTTGAAAATTAATTAAGAACGACTCAAATTTCAATTAGCGACTTAACTCTTCTGGTAGAAATGTAGTCATATTGTGGAGCTAGCCGCCATGGTAGAGACTGCAAAACACCTTGTTATGTTTTACGGGCAAGCATTTGACCACTATCTCACTTGATGAAAAGTGAAGATTTTTTTTATTTTTTTTTTATTTGTGACAGGCTAGTGTTTGACCACTATCTCACCTGATGGTAAGCGACGATGTGATCGAAGCTGGTAAACACACTAGACCTGGAATACGCAGACTCTCAAGGATAACTGCTGGAACACCGTATTTGGCTTGGCGGCAGACTTTCAAAGACGAAAAAAAAAAAAAGATGAATTGAAAAGATGCGGCCATAAAGGTACTGATTATGAACATCGATTCGTTCCCCGGTTAATTTAGAGTATTTTAGAGTATCTCACATAATGACCCCTTCATTTTAGTACGATTTTCAGGAAATGATGACGTTCTCAAGTGGATTTAATGTTATTTTGGTTTTTTACTGTTAGGTTTATGAAAATGTCAATCACACATAGGAAAAGTATCTAGTTGGTCACAGAATGTATTCAAGATTTGGTGAAAAATGTGTTACCTATATTCAGTTTTAGATAACACATTTCACAATTCTTGTATACGAGAAGACCTATACGAAGATAGGCCGAATGCTGTTTGCGTCGCCGAGTACTGGGGAATAAACGTGTAAGTGTTGTCATCGACAACGCTAAGAAGATGTTTTAGATATACATATATAAAAAAACTAATACATTATGTTTTGAGTAAATGTAACTTTCACATGAAAGAACAAAGTAGTCACATTCACAAAGCTTGTAATAGAAGCTTCCAATAGAAGCGCTCCAACAACGCTTGGAATAAAAGCTTTCGTGGAAATATAGACCTCTCCCGGATACAATCATCATCATCATACTCAGCCTATCTCAGTCCACTGTTGGACATAGGCCTCTCCCAAGGTGCGCCACTGAGCCCGATCTTCGGCTCTTCTTCTCCAGTCGTTACCAGCAGCCCTACGTATATCGTCGCTCCACCTAGTCACAGGACGTCCTCTGCTACGCTTACCGATTCGTGGTCTCCACTCCAGAACTCGTCTACTCCAACGGTTGTCAGTTCTGCGGCATATGTGACCAGCCCACTGCCACTTCAGCTTGCTAATTCTTTGAGCTATGTCGATGACTTTCGTTCTCTGGCGAATTACTTCGTTCCGGATTCGATCCCTTAGAGATACACCGATCATAGCTCTTTCCATAGCTCGCTGAGCGACTTTGAATTGGTGGACTAGTCCTGCCGTTAGTGTCCACGTTTCGGCTCCGTATGTCATAACTGGTAGGACGCACTGATTAAAGACTTTTGTCTTAAGACTTTGCGGTATTGGCGACGAGAAGACTCGACGAAGTTTTCCAAAAGCTGCCCAGCCCAGCTGTATTCTTCTTTTGGCCTCTTTCTCAAAGTTGTTCTTCCGTTGTAAGTTGTTGTCCCGGATACAATAGAAGCCCAAAATTTACAACTACGGAAAAGAGGCTAAGTTTACTGTAATGCTCAATTTATAACTATCTTCGACTAGTGCTGTTTCGCAAGTTTAGTCTGAAAGCTACAAAAAGCACCGAGGCCCAGTTTCCACGGGTGTACCACCTTATTTAGTCGTGTCAATTCATGCCCTTAAAAGGTAGGTAATGCATTTAGTAATGACAACTTAAACGTGCGATTACAATTTTAAATAGCTTAGAGAATGTTAATTAATCTAGAATTTGAAATTCGCTGTGACAAATTGAATTTACTTAGATACTTACAGTTATTTTGTTTTTGCGCTGTTTTGTTGCACTTCGCTATTTTTTTATTCATGAACTAAATAAATTTATTGGTTGACTAGCCGTGCTCCGCAGCTTCGCCCGCTATTATCAATTAAAAAAGTAGCATATGTGTTAATCCTAGGTATAAGCTATATACATTCCAAATTTCGTCCAAATAAGTTCAGCTATTAAAGCGTGATGAGGGAACAAACATACTTACACACTTACAAACTTTCGGATTTATAATATTAGTTGGTTTATAACTATGTTACAATATAAATATTTATGTTATAAAAAGGTAAAAGATGATTTAAATGGATATTTAATGTGCGGCAAAGCGCCCAAAATGCTTGCTGCACTACCACGCTGTATTGCAAGGCTTATCCTCTGCCCCAAATAAATCCCAGCATTTTGGTCATGTGCCGAATCAATCAATCAAAAATAAATTAAAACGACATTTTATATATTGTACTTTTTACCAAATCACACTAATTTTATTAATGTGAAAGTTCGTCATTGTGTATGTGTGTCATTATGTTTGTTACTCCTTCACGATGAAACGGATGGACAAATACAGATGTCTTGAATGGAGATAGGTAGCAAATTCCCTGTACATTTACATATAGAGTAGATTTTATCCCAATATTTTTTTATCCCTATTTTTAACCTAGGATATCACCGTGCACCGCGGACCGCAGCTAGATTATCACACTCATATTATAAATATGAAAGTTTGTGTGTAACAAAGTGTACGTAACTTATACTCAGGATTAGTACATAAAAGCTACTTTTTAAGTTACCTAAATAACGCGGGCGAAGACACGGAGCACAGCTAGTGCTATATATATCTTTAAAATGGTACGATAACACGTGTGTTATAACTCTATTTCGATAGATGTATCTTTTTTTATGTTTAATAGGCAAGCATTTGACCACTATCTCACTTGATGGAAAGTGATGATGTGGGTGAAGATGTGACATCCTTGCCTTGAAGGTACCTATTCACTCTAGACTCAATGGAATTAGTCAATTTGATTTGTCCAGCTTGGATTTTGAGGGGGGAAATTAAATTCAAAAGCATAATATATAAGTATAAGTTTAGAGTTCATATAACTTTGGCAAAGTAAATAAATAAACAACAGCTTTTTTAGGAATCCTGTAATATATTCTATTTTCTAATGACTACATTAAAGCATAATCTCCAAAACCACTGATCAGGAATAAAAAATAATTCGAATACTTATTATGATTTCCCTTTACTTGTCCCAAAGATGATCGTCATCGCGGTCAACGGTGACAGCATAATTTATTCTCGTTTAAGGTTTGCAACAAAATGTATGCGTTAACAATGGAAAGGTTACGCTCGTCAACACTCACCGGGTGTCGCTTGTCTGAGCTTGTGTATGAGTTGTATGACTCACTGTGTCAGCATTTCCACAGCCTTTCAACTTAGCCGTACGTACACATCTTTATTATATGCACATAAGGTTCAAAAATATCTTCAATCTTTATTTAAATGTATACGTTAAATACTGGACATTCATTAAATGACTTACTAAATTCCTGCGGTTTTATTGCTTTGTTCTCTCGGAATTCACAACGCAATACTTTCCTGTACTTTGTTATGAGTACTTATATGTATTATATTTGTGGTTTGAGATTCTTTATTTCTCATAAGAATACATTATTCACTTACATGAGAAATTATTTTAATTTAGTAACATTTAATTGTTGGGGGTATTTAATAGTTAATTTTATGAAGTAGAATGTTTAACATTCACATCAACATTTTAATGTTGTTTGGTAGGGTAGCTTGAAAAAGTTTGACGTCATGTTCGTTCGATACTCGTGCTCGGACACAAAACCGGTAAACGAGTATATAGAAGTGGCATTGAATTTGTTACTGAAAAGAAACATACTTACACACAATATTTCGGATTTCTAATATTCCTGTGATAACAATCGAAATGGAGCCGCATTCTATTTAAACTATGAAACAGTAAATTTAAGTATTTTATTGACCTTTTATACTTAGAAACTGGCATTACATTAACTTAACTTACATTACAATATATCAAAAAATTGTTAAACCAAAATTTACGTACTAGCTATAAAAGATGCACAAGTAAATTTTCTGTCGTCGGATCTGCACTACGGCAGCACCGATTTCCATTAAACAGCTAGAGCCCGATAGTCAGTCCAATTTTGGGAGCTATTGGGCTACGAATGACAGACAGACAATGGCAACACACACTGATTAAACAACAAAACTTTTTAGGTATGGGTATAAAAAAATCTATTAAGTTTTCTTATAAAAAAGCTTTCTTGATATGTGAAAAGTGGCATTAAGGGTTGCCAGTACCTGAAAATATAATTATATTACATAACACAGAACCTATTTACCGTCTAACATTGACATGAATACCGAAATTCTTTCAATACAACGAAGGCCACCAGCCCATAAACTATGACAGATGGCAGATTGATAAAATGACACTAATGTAAGGTCAATAAATGATAGACCACAATTAAATAGAGTAACTAGTGGTTACGAAATGGGACACGATATTTAGGGCAAGACATGACAGACTAGCTGTGTTTTCTGCAACATAATATACGCGCTAAAATCCAAAAACAATCGGGAAATGCTTACTTTGGTTCATATAACTATCTATTTTCAAAAATATATTAGGACGCCTGGTAGAGTCGACACGTGATCAAAATGTTACCCTTTTGGCTCAATGTATTAGTGTTGCAATTCAGAGAGGCAATGCCGTCAGCATGATGGGAACTCTACCCACTGGGAGTGGGCTTGAGCTCTTGAGTTTCCTATAAGCTCGGTGCCGTGTAGGTAACTTAGGTGTTTGCTGTATAGATATGTATTTAGTTTTGGGAAATATAGACAATTGCCTTGTCGATATAGTAACATTAGTTAAATTTATAATATTAAGGTATTTCCTAGTAGATTAGGTGTATTTTCTTAGTAAGGTTTTTTTTTTTCATTTGATAGTGGGATAATACTAATTTTTTGTTGTTGTGTACAGTTGTGTTGTTTCAATAAAATTGTTTTTTCATTCTTAGTACTCCATAAAGAACGGTGCGTTTTAGACTTGATACTTCATAGGTCATCTGCAGACGTAAACTTATTGGTAGGTACAAAGCTTGCAAAGGAAAAGTACAACTCATTCCACCAGCTTAGTGCAGTGTATGAATATCCATATCTCTAAAGAAGTATTTCATGACCTGATTACCTCAAAACGCTTGTACAACATATCCTTCAGTGGCGCTACTTGTAATTATCATAATTAATTAGTATTCGTCCAATAACGTGAGGCTGTGGACATTATTTCCTTTGAAAATGAGTCACGCGGCGATAGCTGCGCGCGCGCATCTGTGCAAACGTGCGCAAGGCCGCGCGAGGACGGCTTTTAATTACTCCAAGCACAATCGCTGAAACCTTGTTATATGACATGGAGTGTTGGGCAATGGAATATATTATATATAATGTAGGTTTGTCTTTTTATCACTGTTAATCTAACGTTTGGACCTCTATCTCACCTGATGTGATGTGATGATTTGATTGAGGATGATAAAAACACCTAGGCCTAGGGGAAGGCTTTCGACGATAGCTGCCCGAACATCATTTTTGGTAATTATGACGACTGGTATTTCTACTTAAGGGAACAACGACTGTATCTGCCTCCACATTCATTATGCGAACTGCAAAAGAAGGAATTCCATACCTGCAGACTCAGGAATGTTCCCTGATAAATGCAATATGGGAGTCTTTAAGTCGCGAGTGAATAGGCGTCTTCTCGGCAAACGTGCTGCATCTTCGACCGCATCGTCACTTACCATCAGGTGAGGTGGCGGTCAAACGTTTGACTACGTTAAATAAATAAAAATTCGGTACAGGGTAGCAAGTCAGAAAAAGCTCTACCAACATTTACCAGGATTTCACCGCGATGTTCTCTTCACCGGAAGTTCCAGTCTAACGTAGTATTCGAAAATGCGACTACCAAATACCGATTAGAAGGTTCTTTTGTTCTCTAGTTAGTAAAGTCAATTTTATATTAATGCTCTGCCATTAGATACTGCGAGCACTAAAAACCGGTGATTAAGGCAAACCTAAAATAGTTTCAAAAAGGTATACATGTGCATGAACAGCAATGAATGCTATAGAGCTTCTGTTGATGATGGCTAAAAAATCAGGTCACGAATTGAATATTTTTCTATCCGATTATTAATAATTTGGTCAAACTTCCGAAAAAAAAAAACAACAATTCTATTGAAAGCTCTTATCTTTTTTTATTACGAGGCAATTATTTGACGATGCATATTAGATAATATCATGTTATAGACTGACTAATCCTACTGGATTAATACAATTAGGGATAGAATCGGATACAGAAATGTTTGAATTCGTGACCTGATAGTCTTACTCGACGATTTTCCCTAAAATGTGTCGCAAATTATCCTCTGAAAGTTTAACAATTGAAGTCTACGAGGTTCAAAGTGACTATTTATTTATTTAATGCCTCATCTTCATACAAAAGCCTTTCACCAAAACCATTAAACATTAAAACACCATTACGGAAAATACCAAACATTAAATATAATTAAAAATGACATTATTTAAAGGTGAACAGAGAACGTATAATCCTTATCTATCGCCCACAGCACCTCTGCTTTCTAAAAGTCGCTTTAACTTTAAATATGTTTTTATAAGGTTTAAATTGCCTTGAATTTTTCTTGAGTAGTGTATGACTCAGAGTCAACACACACGTTTATGGGTGTAGGAACGCTTACGAAGGCATACGTGACTTGTAAACGGCCATATTTGGTAATTTAACTGTTTTGATATAATCTATGCAATGTTCGCGTTATGGTAACATGCTAACAAGCAGAACGCTATAACTTTTAAGTAATCATCATCAAAGATACGGCGGCAGTGGAAGATATAATATTAGTGGTACGAGGTGCATATCATCTTACGAATTTGTTGATGTTAACGTCATTAACATCGACAAAATCATTGTGTTGGTAGGCAGGCATATTTATTTACCGTTGTTTCATTTGTATTTTACGATTTCCATATGTTTATTTTTTCATCTTCTTTTTGAACCCTCGACAAAAAAAGAGGGGTTTTTAGTGTGTATTGTAGCATTCGTAGCAAAGTTGACATGATCGAAAGTGTTCTTAGCTATGCTAGGTAAAAATCGATGCAGCCTTTTTCCAGATAGAGCGTCGGTATATTTTTCAAAATTTAAATTTTTCCCACTTCTTAGAATAAAAAATATTTCTAATCTAATTTTTTATTCCTACCGAGATGGTATTAACACGAGAACTTTTTTAAAGGTAGATAGACAAGCATTTAACCACTATCTCACCCGATGGTAAGTGACAATGTGAACGACGACGGTGGAGCATGTTTGCCTAGAAGATGTTTACTCCTGTTTTGAAAGTCTAGTCTAGTCCTGTAAGTATAGTATATACATCAAATAAAAATAAATGTACAAAGGGTAGAAAAAGCGGCGAGGCAAATAATTAAGGATACTTAAATTATAGTAACATCAATGAAATACCTATAAAAAAATAAAGACAATGCCAAGGTCACCCCTAAGCAACGAAAGTTCAAACCCCTGAAAGCATAATCGACTCGACAAAAGAAAAATACCATACGTGCTAACATTAAATTAGTTTCCAGTCTAGAAGTCTAGACTGAGACAGATGAAAACATACATGTTATCTTTAGCAATTTGTAATATAATAACAATGCCCTCCGCCCACGTTCGTACCAAATCGGCGAAGCAAACAAACCGACATGACTTATTCCGTATTGTTAATAATCTTCGAAAGGAACATTGGTTTACATAAACACTTATCGTGTTTCATTGTGGTGCCGATCTAGTGACAACCAATAATATGTAATTGCGAAATCTATTTTAGAACAATATGACAGATCTAACTAATATGCTTCCATGCAAAGTAGGGAGATGTTACAATTTGAAAAATTCAAACAAATCATGACAAACAAATGCATTTACACTCACAGCCCACACTAGAGTTCTATTGTTTGTATCGTGGATGCCGGAAATATTTACATCACACACACACAATCTAACCCAGACCACAATTGCCCCTTGGGAAGGAACATTGTGCCCCTGCTGGGAGTCGAGCCCCAGACTCACAGCTTTTACTGCGTCGTCAAACTGGATTAATGTTTGCCTAGCTACCAATATATACTCTATCCAAGCTTAGTACCACTAGTAGTACAGTCTTAATTCTCAGCTTCAACAAATAGAAAATCTGTTGCGAAGCACCAAATTAGTCGCGAGAACTCAGGCGACTATATAAAAAAAAACTATTTTATGAATAGGGAGTCTGCAAGGTAGCAGGAGGTTAAGGCAAGCTAGACCTAGAACCTATTAAATTTTCTAGATCTAGATTGTCTAAACGTATAAAAAAAATGAATAAAATTTAATAAGATATCTTTTTCTAAGGTTTCCAATCCTAAACAAAGTGCATTTCATCCTAGTGCATTTTCATCAGATATTCAAAATAAACAAATCTTCGGAAACTATTTTAGACCACATTATACCCAATAGTACAGATACAGGATAGCACGTGACGTGGCTCTCAGGAATGTTGAACTGATAGCTGCGCACTGCTTTTATCGAGGGAAGCTCATATCGGTTGCAACAGAACTCCTTTCATTTTTAATTTCAATGATAATTTCTTTATCAGGGGCGCGTTGCGTTGCGCCTCGGTCGTTCACCGCACCCGCAGGATATAGGCTCGTTTCGCGTATCGCCATCCGCTCAGATAGCCGACCGACTGCATTCTGTTCTCTATACCCGTCTGTCTCACTCGTAGATGAATCAGTGTGATCTGTCTGATCAGTCTCCTATTCAAGGGTAAAAATAACATCGCGTTTATCGCCAAGATCGATCGATTTTATCTCGACGTGATTGGTTCCAGTATTTGCTTCTTCGTAAATGTCGTTACAGCTATACAGTATGTCTGTTGAAATATAGCTAGCGTTAATACAAGGCGCTGTAATAACTGCATTTTATTGCCGAAGCTCATTTGAACAGAGTTCTTTGACGCGTATCATCATGGAAATGATATCACGCAGGTTCCCGTGATGAGACAACTGCCAGCTCGTTTGATTAATAAAAATCGTACAGAAACGTTACACTATTCAAAGTTTTCACGTCCACACCAAAACACATGGAGTGACGTCATCATCAACGGTTTCACAAGCGGTTGCCTCATCGATGATCTAATGACTAATCTTATCTTTGATGCTGGTTTCGAACGTTTTAAGGGCGAGCAAACATAGCTGGCCTTGAGTTGGACCGGGCTCCTCGTAAAGTCTCAGATTACTTCCAGTAGTAAAAGCAAAATTTATAACGAATATGCATCGATTTAACTGTTACTTGTTGGTTGAAAGAATCATCATTCAATGAAAAGTTGCACTGTTTGTAAAGCTATAACGATAACCATAAACCACTTAGCTGATAGCGCAAAGCGAATGACAACAATGTTTGAGTCCATCAGTAAATTGCACTATTACTACCAAAGTACACTCAAACTAGGAGTGCCACAGTACGACTTATGAGCCCAACCCATAAAAAGGACAGGGTAAAAATGATCGTAGAAAAACTTGTTTATATTTTTTTCTAAGCTTTCACAAGTCGATATCGGTAATCACATCTTCGGATCAGACGGGTCTGGTTTGGGGGACGTTGCACCTGGCTGGAGGGGGTGAAGGGAGAGGGGCGGGACCACCTGTCGACCTCCGAACGACTTTGTAGCCTCCACAGAATATCTAATAGTACATGTACCTCGGAAGGAAACTATAACCAACTGGAAATACGAGACGGTTTGTTTATACAAATGGAAAATTAAATTGAACTGCGGCAATAGCAATCGGGCTGTGATAAATTGAATTCTAGATTGTTAGCGGTTTGTGATATTACATTTAAATTACAATCGCTTACTTTGAAATTGCCAGTTGAATGCTTGCTGGATTTCATTATCTGTCGTGTTAATTGATATTCAAGTTATTAGGCACATATTAAAATTACTAAAGCTACGTCTAGAATAGTGCTCACAACTAATCTAGACAGCGCGAAATTCAATATAGTTATATCTATACCTATCGTAACCCGCGACATCACTCGCGTTAATCTATTTAAAAGAAGCCTAGGTGTAAGCTATGTACTTTCCAAATTGAATCCCAATCCTTTCTGCTTTACAGCGTGATGAGAAAACAAACATACTTACTTATAAAGTTACACACACTTTCGCATTTATATTAATAGTGCGAGACATAACCGAACTTGATGTTCGTCACCTATATCTTTTCTGACAAGCACTCCATTGTGCGCACTGCAAAAGAGTGGAACTATGTCTGAGTCTGTATTCCCATATAAGATAGAGTCTGTTTTCGGGAGGTGTTTTTGAGGCGAGGATGAATAGGTATTCACTAGCCAAACGTGCACCAATCAAAAAAAAAAAAAAAACACGACGTCTACTCTACTCTCTATCGGCTTCTAAAGAATCATTCAGAAACCAACACGGACCCACTACAAATTGTATGAAATACACTACAAATATTCATCGTTAGAGTGCATTTAGCAATACAATATCAAGCCTTAGTTTAGGTAACATCTCGTAATATATACTATTTTTATTTACCAAGTTACAAGTTGCATTGGCCATGATTCAAGAAGACTCTATTCTCTAGTCTTCTCAAGACTATGGCCGAAACGTCGAGGTAAATAATAATAGTTTTGAAGCGTGATTGACTCCCGAGATATTATCTAAATTACGTGCTCAAATCACGAAAGTTTAAGAATTACTATATCAACCCTTTCCCAGTAGAGTAACACAATAATAGCCATCAGTGGCGTCTCACAGTCGCGTGCCAATTTTCCGGTCTGTCGCGGAACCGGTCCGGCGCGCCCTTGCCGGTGCTCTACTGCTGATCTCTAAGGTTTTCCAGAGCTGCAAGTCCTCAATCACTTGGGAATAAATGTGTGGGGATTATGTCCAGACTTCAAACACTTTCGAAACTTCGTCAAAAAACTGTGACACAAATTATTTTACTTTCCAATTATATTAATCTCGGGATATCGGTAGATATCGATGTTTACACTCGGAGGAGTTTTGCGGAAACTACTGTATATATTTATTGAAATATATTAATGTATGTGATTAAATATGTACTTATTAAATTTAGAGTCATTAGAGTTACTCTTTGGAGTCCATTGAATAAACTGATTCACTGATTGTATTACAGTTCTTCTTTGACATAGGGTAATTAGTTAGTTCGTAATTTTCAGTAAAGTTTCATAATAGCTATACAGCTACGACTATGACTCTATACAGTGATTTGAAGCACATTTGTATCATAATAAAGCTTTCTTTTGTAGAATCTAGTAAAATATTTGTATGAAATCCAGCACAGCGCTTCTATCGGCATCAAACTCACTGAAGATTACGTACTGATACTTACAGGACTCGAAACTATAGAAGAAAGCTAAATACAGTAAAGTTTACTAAAGACGTTACAGAACTCAAAGGTAGACCTTTGGATTCAGTAACATCTATCGGGGTATATTGGTCTTCAAGATTTTGAAAACGTCGTAAAAGCTAACCAAATCCAGAGGCAAAGGCTAGATCCAAGTGTAAAAACAATACGGCAAGTCTTTTCAATTATTGTAACAGAGCGTTCCAAAATCATCGAGGCTACCAGGAACCGAGTACCAAAGTGGAACACTTCTTGTACCATTTGCACAAGATACTGGTTAAAACCACCACCTGCGTCACAAGCGTACAGTTGTTTCGGCGAAAACTGACGTTGGGACCACCTTGCGTTGCCGATGCGTCACGCACTTGACAACACACTCGACTGTGAATCAACGGGGAAAATATGAAAGGATCTTGCAATCAGAACCTAAATCTACTACAAAATTTGAGAAAATCTATAATAAGGTACTTATAAATTAAGCTTAAGCTAATATGGTCGTTTTTGTTTGACACGGAATTTGAGATTGTTGAAGGAAAATATTGACTTTAAATCAGTATTTTTGATTCGATCGTTTTCAATAAAGGCCCTAATGTTATGACTCCTCCAATTTTCTCACTAAAACATTTTGTGGTTTCTACCACAAAACTGATTCCTAGAAAAATGATTTTTTTGCAATTTTAGCGTGCCCGCGATTTGTATCGAACTTTCCGCAAATGGTTTGAAGGTCGAGCGGGCCAACCGCTGAGCTACAGACGCTTCCAATACGTTAATACATTGTGAAAAATGTATTCACGTAGTTGTAGAGCTGCTCTACATGAAGGTATGACCGAACGACAGCAACATTTACATTCTTAAAGACGCGTTTAATATTTTTATCCCCTGATACTAATATCTAAGGGTCAATTGCCCATACTTCTTAAAACTATATATAGCAAAGACCTAAGTTATCTACAAGACATCGAGCTTAAAGGTAACTCAAGTGTTTAATATACAATAAATCTTGAGATTTTGAAAATGTATGTTCATCCAAAATGATATCAACCCTTCACTGCTCACAAGTCGCCACATTAGGTCACATACCTTACCACCACGCAACCGCCTGCGCAGTGCCACAGAATAAATAACAGTACGCAGTGCTTTCTTTGTTGTTATTCCGATGAGAGACTCGTAAAAACACAATCATAAAATTTGTGAAGCCTACACAAGTACATACACATTGTAGTTTTGTAGAATAAAAAAATACTTAAGAGATTTATAGAAATAAAAAAGTAGATGGTACTGGATATTTATTTGTAGAGAATTAACTATAAAATGAATAAATAAAAATTCTAGATCACAACATACATTTAATCACAAACAAACAGTCATCGCACTGTTAAACGCTTATGAAGCGCTTTCAGGCGACTACATAATATAGATATACCTAGGTTAATTTAATTCCTGTATTAGTAATTTAAGAATGTTTAAAAAAATCATGAAAAAACGCGCCGCCGAGTTTCTTGCCAGGTTTTTCTCGAGATGGCTGTAATTTTGCGAATCTGGCAGTAGAGTCATTTACTTTCATGAGTGCCTCTTTGGGGCCCATGTGAATAATCGATTTTGATTGAATATATCGCGATATAAATCTAGCAGCATTACCCAACAGAGGCCACACAAGTAGCCCGGCGACGCAATCGCAACAAAGTCAACCGGCATTTGACCTATTGCTTACATAAACGCGGTTTGAGAATCCATGCGATCACTATCAATGGAACTTTAACTAACATTTGTGAAATGTGAACCAAAACAGACAAGTATGCATGTCATCTGACTAAATGCAGGCAGATTTACGAGACGCGCATATCTGCAGCTTGTTAGCAAGGTTTACTCACTTTAAAACGAAACGCCTGGCGGCTAAAGATTACGGCACTACTTTATTAGTCTTTACTTGATCTGCTTTTTACATTATCTCCTCATTCGTCCCAAATTTGTGAACTTAAGACATTTATACTAGACTAGCTCACCCGGCGAACTTCGTACCGCCAAATATTTGACAACAAACAAATATGTCACATTGGTCCGTGGTCAAATATTTATAGAGCGTTCAGAAATTAATTTTGTGTCTAATCTTTGACAGGTGCGAACAGTATTGATAAATTCTAATGCTATATAAACAAATATGGGAAAATAAAATTGTTGTTTTCACAACTTTCCTTGCAATTTATTTATATTTTCTCTTTTTAAACCTTCCTTAAACTTCTACAAGTATTTCAAAACCAAAATTCGGCAAATTGGTTCAGCCGTACTTGAGTTTTTGTTAGACTAGCAAACGTTAATTCATTTTTATATATATTTATTTATACTAGACTACGACTAGCTATACACGACAACTGATTTCATCGCGTATATGTATTTCAACAATTAAAAAATTTTTTTTTTAAAACCATAATAAAACCTTGGAAACGCAGCCAGTATTTTAAACAAAATTTTCTTAGGCATATGGTCCAAAATTTTTTATTCTTTATTTTTATACACATTCTGTGGTTGAATTGAGATAGAGAACCTTTTTTATTCTGGTATCACTGGAGAGAAAGCGAAGAAGAATCATGATTTAGAAATTCTGTGATTTTTTTAAGTTAGGCAAAAATTTGACCACTGTACAACCTAGGAAAATCACCTAAATGATACCTATTCTCTATCGAATTAAAGGCCCTGATCACACCGTTCAGGAAAAAAAGACTAAAATAAAAATAAGTTAAAATAAATCGTTATATAATTATTTTTATATTAGTGTATATATAATCAAACAATATTCGTTATCAGACGCGTAGCGCGAACTTGGATGATTCATTTATCAGGTATCCGTGTATCATTTGGGTCAACATTCGCCTTTGCTTTGAGTCATCAAAATATGCGGCAGAGCCTTCTTGCTTTTATTCTCTTGAACGTTTGCAAAGTGAAAATAAGTTTTGCGTAAATTCTTCTCTCACCTTAGTCATGAAAGGTGTAATCATCAATGTTATATCCATATATGGCATCGTCTATTTCTCCAAAGTCACGATAATGCTAGCTTTTGTCATTTGTGAACTCGAACATCGAAGTATTTTACGATACATTATTATAGATAGATAGATAGATAGATAGATAACGCCTTATTGTCACACCTTACATAAATCACTTACAAAACATTTAAAAACTTAAATTAAAGTGTACAATCGGCGGTCTTATCGCTAAAAGCGATCTCTTCCAGACAACCTTTGGATGGAGAAGATTTTAAGAATTCGGTGAAACGGGGGTGCAAATACAATTATATTAGAACTGTATGCGCTATTTTTTTTAATTAGACTATTCAATAAATAGAAGCTGAAAGTTGGTAGGTAATTAAAAATTTGTAACAACCATGGCCAGAGTCATAGTTGTTACGAACATATTCTACGCTGGACTTACAAATATATATAATTCGCATTTATAAATAGCCGGAAAAACATTCAACTGTATCTACATAGCCTATTTGCTACCATTTTACATTGGAAGTGTTTACACGGAGCGAAGTCGCGTGAATCAGCGAGTATGGCGTAGTGAACAGTGAGTATTAATGTTCACCGGTGTACATTTAAAATATTGATTCGTCATTATTCCATACAAATAAACCAATAACACATTACTCACGATCCAAATCACGTTTCATTGTAAATATAGTTAGGTACGTCGGCATAATTATATCCAATTGAGGTCGTGTGTGCGTAAGCTAAACTAAAAATTAGTTTTATATTATTTTAATATCATCTGCCAAGAAAGCAAGAAGATACCACCTGGCAAACTGAGACAACTCCAAAGGAAAACAACACAAAATTAGCCAAATATCTAACCTACTACCTAGAGTAAAGTTATCCTTAAACTTCAAAATAAAATTTGACTAGAATAATCCATCCATACGACATCTGCCCATCCCCGCGGCGTAGTTTGTTGGTCGTCTCCTTTTTAAGCAGCGGGTACCGGGTTCGATTCCCGATGAGAACACAGGTTTTCTCTCGATGGGAAATTCGTCGTTCGAACTTATTCTGGGGCTGTGAGTGTGAAATCGTGTATGTTTTGTTTTTAAGAAGTACAGGCGAGTTCCATCAACAACAGTATCGTCTCGTCTTATAGAACATCAAACAATGACACAATATAAAGCGTATGATAAACATTTTAATGATTAAAAATATAAAAACAACAGTAGTTTTATATTTTGTTTTACATACCCAAATATTTTTATAAATAGATTTCCTGCAACTAACAAAGTCGATGAAATAATTTATTGTTAATTTTATTCTAAAAGAGAATTAGAATAAAATTAACAACAAATTATTTCATTCGCCAATACTAAAACGTACTTATTGTTTTGGCTGCACACATAAAGTACATTGACCAGCGCATACGCAGGTTCAATGTTTCTGTTACAATACAAGCATCGACCGCCAAAACGTCCCTAGGGTTGCCAAAGCCGATTAAATATGTATCTAATGAGACACCAATTACCAACAACGATGTTTAATAACACTTAGCGTGTATTTATTTTGCAATCGACGAAATTGCACCCAATCTCGGATATTTAAGTTATTGGGTGATTTACTTGATAATTGGCACTTTCCGAGAGCACGGCTAATTTTAAAAGCGCAACCGTTTTTATTTGGCAGAGCACAAAGCTTTTTAAATCTATTTTTATTCCAGCCCTTGTAATTTTGTCTCGTGCCGTGTAATTGGATTAATTGATGCCGTGATGATGGCGTTGTCGTCGTTATTAAAATGGTCATTGGTGGCAACCCTATTCAATGGTGCAATGTGCAGAAGGGGGACGTTGACTTGTGAATTTATTATTGTTAACACTGAAAACGGTTCAATTTACATGTCGATGGTAAAATAACAGTTGTAAATATTGTTTGCGAAGGGCTTACAAAAAGGGAGACTCTAATTTTTGTCTTACATGGATATGTTGAATAAGGGCTGATTATAAGTATTTTTTTTTCTCTAGCTTTGTTCGAATTAAATTTTAAGAAGAATTTTATTTTAAGAATATTTCCAAGCTAAACCAGGAAGAAAAATGAAAAAGATTTGCATTGGAAATTTAAATCTAAATCTGTAATTCTGATTGGTTTACTAACAATGAACGCAGAGCTAAACCAAAAATGATAAGGACGTGCAACGAGGAGCACTAAGAAAGAAATTGATCATGAACGAAGTCGCGGGCAAAGTTAACTTAAATAACTATATGAAGATTGTGGAAACCGATCATAAGTCTGATTTGATATAACTTCGAAATCTGTGACAAATATGTGACCCGCAATTTTGGTCCCTGGACACTGATTTAATTGTACTATGAGTCTGCGAAAAAGCTTCTAGCACCTCTTTAAAAATAAAAATATTGATACTATATTCTGTTTCGATTTGATGAAAACTCGAGCAAATTTTAAACTATGAAACGTAAATTAAAACGGGAGTTGGCGTGACTTATCCTGAATAAGTTTCGGATGAAGCCTAAACATTGATTGACAATCAATCTGGACATCGACAACGCGTAAATCACGTCAACTACCGTATTATTTTAATTTATTCTGTTATATTTACGAGTAATTACTTTTATTGTTTTACTATATTGGTGAGTTTGTATTGTAAGAACACAAAGAGAAACAATCAAAATTCAAATAGACAACAACTGCTAACCAGCTCGTATGCTCGTATTATTTCTATATTTCCGCTACTGAATATTTAAGATACAATTGATGCAACCGATAAAATTCAAAATCCAACGATCTGCGTGATTCACCGCGACATTTGGCACATGTTGTCCTCTAGTAGTCGTTCCGGACAGATAAAACTACGACCGTTACGATGACTCACGCCAGCGCTCGCCTTTTGTTCCAAACCTCACGTATAGTTTCTGAATTCATTGTTGTTGCTAATTAAAACACGACCAAAGTTTAATAAGTACCGGACCATGTCTCTCACTTTTTACTCTCTATCAACAATATCTATGGATCTACTTAAACTGCCCGGCTTAGTTGTGTGAATTTTCGCCTTCAGGGAGTTCGATTCCCGGCGGAAACACAAGTTTTCTCCCCGAGGATAATTTGTGTTTCTGGTTCTGATTGTAATTGTGTGATGAGAGTCTTGTGATTTTTGCTATAATTTAGTGTGTGGCTGTGATTGTGAAAGCGTTTATGTTTACAGATATCTAAAGATCCATTACTATGGTCGATGGACCATGTATTAGCGCCTAGTTGATGAAGATCAGTTTGTGGATCGAGGATCTGGAGTAATCTGGATCAGGCGGAGAGCCGATGAATTAAAAACGTCTCTTCGAGGTTGGAAAATAATTCGACTTTCAAAAATTACAACCAAAAGATAAAAGACATGTTCCGTCATGTGACAACAAGAAGTAAACGTCAATGTCATTTTTGCGGGATTAATTTGTCCGAACAGTGATAGAGCAATTCTGTCTCAAAAACATGGCTTATTTATGGCGTTCGCTTATACTGAAGAATATGTCACTAACACGATTTAATAAAGGTTCTCTGAGATTTTTTTAACCGACTTCTAAAAAGGAGGATGTAGAACTAAATGCCGAGATGGACTCGCATTTTTCTTAATTAATTGAGTAGTTTTATACCGGTTTCAATAATAGGTTCAACATTCAAGCATGAATAAAAATGAACCAATAAGTTATTAAAATAAAAAAAAAGAACAGTTCATTAGTTGATATATAGAGTTAGTGTGTTCAATTTTTGTAATCAAGCAAGTTAATCAGTAAATTACAAGTAATTTTCAAGTTTTAATCTTTATTTTATGTATTTGAACTGGCAGGATTGTGAGTGTAACAGCGTATAATTAAAAAAAAATAAGAATCAGGCGTCACTTTTTTTATACTCGATAGGCAAGCATTTGACCACCATCTCACCTGATGGAAAGTGATGATGGAGCCGAAGATGTGGCATGCTTGCCACGTTTAGCTAACCATTTGATAACGTATCTTTTTGCTATAACTTTGTTTGTCATGTGAACTGGGGGGAAGGCGTGAGTCCGGGTGCCAAGATTTTAAAGGCCGCATTTCACTTTTAATTGTGGCCGTATAATTAAGGGTAAATTAACAGAGTAAACATGAAGTAAAGTGCAATAGAAACCCGTATTAAACAATATGGCCCATTCTCTTCTTAACTTACATAAACTGTACCTGTACTTACGTAGAGATTTTCAATAAGACTCAGTAAAAGACAAGCGGCATAGTCACTAACGAACATAGTAAATGGCAGCAATTTCAGTGAGCTATAAACACGGGTGCAAGTCTATTTAAGTCCATTTCGATGTTAACGGTCAATAAACGAGCAATCCCTTAAAAGCTTAGCTGAGACATTCCGTCAGAATACTGGGCATTTTGCCAGACACTGTCTAGCCTGAGCAAGAGAAGACGATAATATACAGTACATATATAAGTGGAGTGCAAGCAGAAGTACAATTAACTAAACTAGGGAAAGCCCCACCGTTTATGTAGCAAAACTCATTAGGAGTTGCGAGATGATGAAAAGCGATTGGTACTTTTTTTTTTTTAATTTATTTAATAAAAATTTTACATACAATTTATAGTAGGTACAGTACCATTAAACCAAAAGAGGTTTGTGTTGGTACAGTCATTCGCACAGATTCACACTGTTTACCAGTTACTAGATTTTAATCAACTTTTTAACTTGAAATTAACATACACAATAAACATACAAGTAACCAGCAAATTTTGATAGAAATGTTAACTTCTAGTTCCATATTGATTTTTTTATATGTTTTATTTATATCTAATTCAGCATTCGACCACGATCTCGCCTGATGGAAAGCGACGATGTGGTCGAAGATGAAACACGCTAGCACAGTAAATACCTATTCACTCTATTCTTAAATAACATCATATTATTCTTTTAGGGAAATGCAGTAGACGGCACCGGGCGCGTTCCATTATGTTGCAGTTCTTCTGAAAGTGGAAGCGAAGCGCTTCGTACGAATGGTAGGTATTTTAACCATTAGAGGATGCCGCGTAGCTATGTTCGTCAGTAGAATGGTGTTACGGGAATAAGATCATGCAATTCCCATTGAACATCCATATTGCATTTGTGTAAGTTATTTAGCATGCCAGCCAAAACCGAGATGGGGTAAGAAACAAGTTGCAAAACATGTTTTACGACAGGCAAGTCGTTATAATTACCTAACGGCCAGCATCGCGAGGAATTGGGGACACGACAAATCGACTCATCGTAAAGGTTTCCTTTCATGATCAGGAGTCGTTTTCGGAGATCGAGGATCATATACCTAACACGAGCAATAGGTCAGCGAAACTGCAGCAAACTGGAAGACGTAGGAATAGTCAGCTTCTAGCAGCTAATCAAAATCAAAATCGTTTATTCACATGGGCCCCAAAGATGTACTCATGAAAGTTAATGATTCTACTGTCAGATTCGCAAAATTACAGCCATCTCTAGAAGAACCTGGCAAGAAACTCGAAATCCAACTGACCAACCACTACGAAGTCTAGGAGCTGAAGCTAACCGAACAGTTTAAAGCTGCTAACAGAACAGGGATAGTATCACATCTTTTGAAATCAATTATTTATTTCCCCAGAACATTTCGGCTAATCAGTTGCTTATTTATATATTGATGTACAGTGTTATTTGTAAATAAATACTAGTAAGGTCTCAGACCCTGATTCTTCTTCAAATTCTTAGCTCATTTAGTTCTACAACTTTCTTCTGACCGCTATATTTTCCGCAATAATAAAGATGGTGTTATTTATACAATTTATAATTGCTTAAACTACATTGTCCCACAAAGAACGGCATCGCCGCGCCGCGCCTGGAATATGCAAGCCAACACAAGTTGATGCAGGACACCTTTGCCGGGGCAAGATAGTGACTGCTAGCGCGACCCTAGTGGGTTCGAGCCCCACACATCTCTTTCTTTCACCCCTGGAGAGGAAAGGAAGTGCTAGGCATTCCCCCCCCCCCCCAAAAGACTTCTTAGAGAGACTTAACAGAGACGATAAATAATATAATTTAATATTACATTGAAAAATCATTAAATTTAATTAGCAATAGCCGTACCAAGAATGACGTAAGTTTCTATAGGTGAAATGATGTACTCGTACCAAGAGGTGTCTGGTATTTTACTAAATTACCCTGTATAGTCACCTGATGGTCACCACAAGGTGAACCAACAGGTGTGTTAAACGCTAGCCTATCAAACATAGAAAGAAAGTAATCACCCTGATCGCTTAGGTACGTCATACATTCTTATGCTCATTACGGTCAACCTATGATCGATGATTTTAACGGTGGAAGAATGTGGGTGTGACTGAACTAGCTATTGTGAATGTTGTCGCTTCTTGATAGGCCTATTCATTATATCCACTTTGAAACGTAGCCATAGCTGAAGAATGATAGTACATCGTGCTAATTATTAGTGTGGATGAGTAAGGAGCAAATAGTTTCGAGTAGAGCGTTGAGCACGTCTTAAGAATCAATGGATATCAAAGAAAATCTTATATATACTTGTTACATTAATAAGACTTAATCATTTATATTCAGATTTAATTTGAACTGCACTTTGGCTTGGGTGCGCGACCGCCTTCTAAACACGGGTATCGAATTCGACTCCTGGCTGGAACACAAGTTTTCTCTCCATCTCAAATTTGTGTTTCTGGTTCTGGGTGTGATTTTGTGTGTGATGTGAATGTTTCCGGTGCCCACGTCATAAGTCATTGAAGTGTGTGGCTGTTGAAAGCGTTAAAATTCATAAAAAATCAAATTTTTTTTGCAAAGGTGAACATTCGTCATATTAGACAAAGAAGTCTAGCTCCACTATGATCCTGAACCTTCGTAAAGTTAGACTTCTTTGTCTATCATGATCAAACAAACGGTAAGTGAAAATCGTAGAAACATCGTTTAGCTGGTCCTATTTTGGTTTACATCTGCCAAATAGAGCCCGAATAAGAGCCCGAAATAATTAGACATCGCAACGATATTTTGCAAGGACTCAGGCAAGACAAAAACAGGCAAGGAGTTCCACTCCTTTGCATGTCCAATGAATGTGGAAGCAAAACGCTCCGTCCGCATTTGTGGAATGTCTACCATATAACCTTTATTGTGAGATAGTAAAAACAAGTGATAGCTCGTGGCAAACACGTATTGTCACGTAACTTTACTATTAGATAGATAGGTATACATATACATAATAGATCGTGAGAGACTCCCGTTCATGTGAAACTGGAGAATCTATGAGGAAATGTTACGCCGTTTATTAAAACCCATTCCGGGATGACGTTTGCGTGTATAATAATAGTGTGTTGTGTTTGATTTAATGAGGAAATTATCGAGTTAACTCGAGCCTTAGGTAGTTAAAGGACAGGAGTTATTGCTGGTCGTGACGATCGCTGAATCTAAAATAATATATATATATATATATATATATATATATATATATATACGTTTCTTAGTATAGTATTCTTGGTTACTATAATGTACCATAATATAATATGACGAGCATGTGGCGCATTGGGTTAATCTTTGCTTGCTACGCGGTTTCTGGCCTGGGTTCCATTCCCAGCAGCACAATTAGCCTTACCAAGGGAAACTTGTGCTTCAGGCTCTGGGTGTGATTGTGTTTGTGTGATTTGATTGTCTTGTGATACAAGTATTTGAACTTGTGGGGCTGTGAGTGTTAGTACAGCATTATGGTGATAATTTTATTTTTGTATTCAAGCCAAAACCCAATTAGAATTTGAAACTCAAAATACATCAAAAATTGTATTAATTAGAACATAGTAATTATTATATAATATGCAAACGAATATTAAAGTTAATAATTATGCTCAAAAACTATATTATTTCTTTAAAAGTCACACAGGACGTATTTGGTTCGAACAGATCGGCGTGCGGGGACATGTGCACTGCTGTACGCGAGGCGATTTCGCACTCCTTACGTTCGAGCAAGATGCGTCTAGAGTGGCGCAGCCATTAGGTATCTTTCAACATACGAGTCGAGCTAAATCTAGCTTTCCAATTGAATACAACAAAAGCTCAATTTCTAAAGAATTACAAACTTGAACAAAAAGCTCCTAGCACGAAACTCTACTTAGTCTATGTCCTAAATGGTCCTAATCATTTCAGCATTCAAAATCTAAGCTAATAGCTTAGCACGAGCACAATACTATTATCCTGTTACTCTAAGCGCCGAGGAATTCAGTACATAAGATTAAGGCGAAATCTCTACATTTTGAATACCGCGAACTTTATGGAGCGATGTCGGCTAAAAATTAAATTTTAAGTGTTGTTCGGTGGAGCCCAGTGGATTTAAAGTATGGACATTCAAGCGTTTCGAGAACAATCTAAGAACAAAACTAAAATCTGTTAATCACACTAATAATGTGAATGCTAAGTTTTTATATAAGTATGTTTGTTTTCTCTCCACGCTGTAACGGCTGAATGGATTTAGATAAAATTTTGAATGTACATAGCTTGTACCCGGAATTAAAACATTGCCTCTCATTTTAGCTTGATTTACGCGGGTGAAGCCGCACATTGACACTTACAATAACGATTTTAATTTGATAAAAATTTGGAAGCCTTTTTCATTGAAATGAAGCCGAAACAATTGTTGATTTAGACATCGACAACACGTGAGTCACGCTAATTCCCGTTTTAATTTTAATTTAATAGTTCAAAATGTGCGCGAGTTTTTATCAAATGAAAATCGTTATTGTAAGTGTCAATGTGGGCTGTAAGTATCAAAGAGTTTGTTTTCTTTTTGTTTGACCCGCCATTCTACATGCGTTACATAGAGAGCTTTGTAACTGTGAATATGGCTATACTGGACCTAATGACTTAGTCGTACACAATGACATTCGCACATTTCAGCCGTGTCGTTGAACCGTATGAATGTTGGCGCTCATCGTGACCATATATGGGAGAACTTTACGATACTTCAGTAACTAGATTCCATGAAGTGAACATAGCCCTCCGTTGGATGAACAGAGCATCATTCATCCACAGGTGGTGATCAAACTACACTAAAGACTTCGAAACAGGCGGGAACAGGCTTTAATTATTTTGCCTTTTCTTTCTTTCTATGTTGCTGAAAAGAAAAAACATACACACACCATAATTAACATTCTGAATACTGGTAATCAACTCACCAAAGTGTATAAATACATTAAATTAATTGTTACATAATTGTATTAAGAAAGGTTATTGTAATAACACAAATAATCAGGGAATAATTGAACTAAACAGTTAAACGCAAACACAAACAACTGTGCCATCTTATCTGTTATTAACTATTACTAATTACAATATAACAAATGACGCATTCTTGTTAATTGAATTAATGCAGTGATAAGAAACCGAACTTCGATGTCATTGACCCGAGAATGAGGTATTTTAAAACTTGACTGGTAAATATTGTGCATAAATAAATACTAATAAGGCGAGCAAATATGAATAACGATCATAACTGACTTTTGGTCAACAATTAATACTAGTTGAACCCCGCGGTTTTACCCGCGTAAGCCCGAGAATTCCGGGATAAAAAGCTTAGCCTATGTGTTACTCAAGTGTCAGCTACTTCCACACAACATTTTATCGAAATTGATCCAGCCGTTTGAGCGTCAAAAAGTAACAAACATACAAACACACCCACAAACTTTCGCCTTTGTAATATTAGTGTGATGTGCGATAGTAGAATAAAGACAGAAATTTGATACTACTTATGCATAGTTACATACATGGCTTTAGTAAACTTTGAAACTTCGTTTTGAGCTATTGGAAGAAAATCGTTCTTTCAATGGCACAAAACTGTACCGATCTTCGACGGTGATCAGACGGTAATCTACTGAGACTATCTCTTCTGATCTAGCTCTTATCTCAATGAGATAAAATTCGAAATTAAGAATACAACTATATAAACAACTACTATATTACCACACAAATGTGGTTCATTTCACTATTCAGCCAAGATGAAACAAACTTTCGGAAAATTACAAAATAACTCCATCCTAAGAAAGGCATTGCCTAGTTTGGGGCCCATAGTTTCACAATTGTACTATATTATGTATTTTTTGCCAAATAAAATTAAATTTTCGTTTTAATTTCGACTAATTCAATAGAATATGAAAACATATATAAATTATACATAACATACATTTTATATGTATTATTTGGTATTACTTTTTCAAAAGAACAAGACGATAAGTTTAACCAGTAGAAAATCATATTAGCCAAATTATTTGCGCCATGTAGCACATCCGGTAACAAAACCATAATGTCATTCAAAATTCTAATTGCGTGCGCGTGCGCCGACCTTCGCCTGGAGAGGACATTATAAACGGGGATTTGGAACAAGGGTTGTCATTTGACTAACAACTTGAGGAGATTAATAAGGCTTGGATAGTTCTAACGTAGGTATCTTAATTAGAATTTGAATTTCGAAGAACTAACAGAAAAGTAAATCGGTGTCCACTTATTTTGAAAGACAACGGAAAATGAAAAAAATTAAACATTTTTTGAAGCATGCTTTCCTTTAAGAAATGTACATATTTACTATAGACTTGAAGACTCCCAAATGATACCGTTCGGGGAACAAAGACGCGGGCAATGAGTACCACTCCTACTCTATTTAGAACCTACTCCTTTTTACATTTGGTTGACAAGTGAAAAAGAGAAGCCAAAATTATAACTATTTATGTAAAAGTATATTTAATCAGGATGAGCTTTATCAATTACAATAATGACAAGGGAGACGAAGTAATTATTATTCAAGAGTTCAGCACTTATATTATAACTAACTAAAAAGAGCTGAAGACAAAGAAATTATAAATGTAATGTAATATATAAAATTATTTACCAAATTCCTTAATAATCTAGCAGCAACAGCCCTGATACTAAGACAAGAACAGGTCGAAAAAATGTTGAACCAACCGCAAACTAATGTTGGCAGTGTCCTTGACGCACCTTGCTACAATTCCAGTTAGAATTGACATCATCTAATAAAACCTTATTACTACTTTAATAAAGACTAAAATAGATACAAACTATCAATAGGACATTAGAATTCAGAATGGGTGGTTCTAAAATATGGTATTTGTACACCAGCTGTGACAATACGACAATTGTTTGATAATGGGTTTAACCAAGGATTTTCGCTTTAAAGGCGGCCCACTATTAAAAACCCACATGTTGGATTACTTAAGAAATCTAAGAATATTACTGGATTTACACTATCTCAGAATAACATAAACTTTTAGCAGAGGACTGACTGTCTGTGTTTCTTCAATCGCTTCTGGGCTGGTTGGTGTATCGAGACGATCGTCATAACCCCTGCTTGAACACGAGGAACAACTGCTCTTATTTTAGGAGGGATCTCTTAGGATCTCTTACTCGCAAATTATCTTAAAATATTTTTCGCTGTGTTTGTATATAACAATTTGACCATTCTACATATCAAAATGTTACCAAAAACGTTTACCCTCCATAAATACAACCAAATGTACGATAACACAAAGTCATTAAAGGAACATCAACAATGCCCACAGACTGGCCACAAAAAGCATAAACAAAAGGGGAAGAGTGCAAAGCGTGTAAAGAATGAAATCACAAAGGGCCGACCTCCGTCACTCCGTCCCGTTGGATTTCGAAACGCCATCGCGCCATGTCGCCATGACAAGCGAGACTTGACCATTGTGGAAAGATTATATAAAAAAGGACGTATAGGATCACCTTAACGAATACCTCATAAGAAGTAATGAGAACTACTTATTTAAATACTTTACCTACATTTATATTCTTGAAGTAGCTTCGTCAGATACACCATATTAACTTTCAAATACTGCTTTTTTCATCGTTATAATAGAAGGAAAAGAACAATAATTCAGCAACAAATCGCTGCCAGTAAACGGGATCATAACAAAATAGTTTTAGCTCGAAAGGCATAGCAAAAAAGATTGTTTTTTACAATTTGACCGCATGCTACGAAAGTTTGCAAATAGATAGCAAATATTTAGGAAGTGACGTCACCCGTGATCATTCGACCTAATGCGCAGGTGAAGAAAAACGGTCGTTTTAAAGCAATTATTTTTTCATGCCGTCATTAATCAGCCACTCTTTTGTATAGCTAGTAATTAAGGACACGACGGTAATAGATGTGGTCAGTCACTGGTCGAAGATGATTTTAAATCATTATCATGACTCTTTGAGTTCACTTGCTAAAAACTTTAGTCGACTTTTAAATACATTGAATATAATACCAACCGAAATCTTTTTAATAAGATTTTTTTTTTTATATAACTTAATAACAAAAACCTTTAAATACATGAAAGAATCCTACCACAATATAAATAAAAAAAAATCTGTCAGATTTTAAACAATTTCCAAAAAAAAAATTTATAGTGCATGTGAGGTCTTTTACGTTACATTAGGAACTCGAAACAGCCCCTGGATATTGCGACCTTTACATATAGTGTGAAGAAACTCTTTATAGTGAATAATATTGCATCTAAAATTGCAGTTAAATTAAGATTTTTAATAAATCAAAATACAATTCAATCAATACAATAAATAATTCTAGTTCCAAGATTAAATTTTAATTAGTTCTACATTTTTTCCGTTAAATTATTTTAGCGTATCAATTATTATAAAAAAACGTTTTTTTAAATATTTCTATTCCTATAATTATATACTAACAAAGCCACTAAAACTTTCTAAACACTATGGACTGTAAAATTGGGTGATAAATAAATGAATTGAATTGAAAATACATATATGCCAAAAAAGAAAAAAATATAATATAATTTTGAAACACACAAATGACCGTCTTCAAAAGTTCAGACGCTTCCAACATAGACCCCGGCGGAGACGAAAAAAAACCAATGCTACTGATGTAGAACCTCCGACCCGTGAACCAAATGCCACGGGCAACGGTACCGCGACCGGTTCCGCAGCAATTGAACTCTCCACGGATAAATGTAACGTATCGGCCTCAGGTTTAATATGTTTGGACGACGTACTAAAAGTCCCTTTTAGATTTGTGACGGCTGATGAGATAACCACCGGAAAGATGGACGGAATTGTTGATAGTTATCATGGAACTACATCATCATAACATACAATGTTTTTATTACTCAAACATCGGATGAATAGACACAAGCACTCATGGAAATATCGTCTAAGAAACTTGGAGGTTGGTCGGAAAACTTTGCGAAAAAGATCCACCCGAAAGATGGATGGTAGGTAATTTTTATGGAGCTATTTGGAATGGGCAATATACAACCACTCACTTACTATATTCGAAGGCGTTTTATAACCGTCTTCAAAAAAAGGAGGAGGTTCTCAATTTGACTGTATTTTTTTATGTGTACCTCATAATTTCTTACGTTGTGAGCTGATTCTGATGACTATTTTTTATATGAAAGCTGGTGCTTTCCATGTGGTCCCATTTAAATTTGATCAAGATCTGACTAGTCGTTTACGAGTTATCCTCAATAATGCGTATTCTGTGGACTACATTGATGATGTTCTCGTTTTTAACCGACTTCAAAGGTTACCTCATAACTTCTTTCGTTGCGGGCCGATTTTGATGATAATTTGTTTATTTGAAAGCTGGTGCTTTCCATGTGGTCGCATTTAAATTCGTCAAGATCTGATCACTAGTTTTTGAGTTATCGTCAATAATGCGTGTTTAATAAATTTAATCTTATCAAGGTTCCGAAGATAAAGCGGTGAAGTCGGTTTTTTAAGCTTCGCTTGCGTTTAATTATTTTCTACTGAGGTGTTTATTACAGTGAGATGTTTTTGACATCAAATATTTGTCACAACTAAACACTGAAAAGAAAATGTATACAATGATAAGATAATATAATAACTATAGACAATAGAAGCACTTACAAGACAAATGTCACTTCAGGTATGCTATCAAATACAAAACGGCAACTTACCTGAAAAAGAAAAAGACAAATTAACACAACCTTGATAAACTATACAAAATGTAGATCAATAATATTTTGTAGGGGAGTATAGAGTAATGCGACGTATAATAATTATAATATAGTCACAGTGTGTTTATCAATCTATGTATGTATGTTTGTGGCGCTTTGGAGTATTATAGAGACCAATACGAACAGTTCTTGGCGTTAATTCACCTGTACCCTGCTTGTGCAAAGTTTACAATTTTTATGAGAAAATCGACCTGCATCATGACAGTCTTCCCAAGATCCGTCAGATGCTAATGGGTTTTAGTGGATCTACTGATTAGTTCTTTCACCATAAATTATTCTTTTTAATAGGTTCAACTTGGGCTTAGTTTAGTTTAATGTAATTTATTAATGTACAATTTTAATTTACATAAACTTTTAGGTATCGTTAACTGTATAAACAATCACCGTATGTGATATTATTGTTTTATTTGTATAGTTTAAAGTAGTGCATGCTGTTTTACCTATAATTGGTTGTACACATAGATATAATTGTCTTAGTTTAAAAATTATGAAAGTATTTGTGTATCTTCTATTGGTAAACCAAATAAATAAATACCAAATGACCGAATAATATACCGATGAATATAGAGACCAATACCAATGACCGCGATTGGTTTCTAGAGACGAATTTTGATGATTCCTAAGACAATCGATTCGTCTTTCTCAAGAGTGTCACTAAAGATATGAAAGTGATCGAAATTCAATAAGGCGAAAAAGCAGTCGGGATTTTTTTTAACAGTCTTCAAAAAAGAAGGAGGTTTTCAATTCGACTGTATGTTTTCATGCGTGTTACCAACTTCAGAACTTTTTTCAGTCAACCGATTTGATGATTCTTATCTTTTTAAATTTTGATCAAGATCTGACCAGTAGTTTTTGAGTTATCCTCAATAATGCTTATTTAATTCATTTAATCTGATCAAGTTTTCCGAAGATAAAGCAATGAAGACAGATTTTTTTAGCTTTGCTTACGTTTTAATTATTCAATATATACGAGCATTAACTCTTGAGAGAGTATTGAAACCTGCTGATCAGTTACACATAATATCGAATCACACATTGCTTGAGAGCTGTCGTAACATAGCTCTAACACAAAGCATTGGTCGTTTTCTATTCACTTGAGACAATAGATATTATTAATAGGAAGTGATAGACAGAAGATTGATGTTAAGGCGATATTACATTATTAACTATACCTATACCTACCCAGTAGGCGTTGCAATGCCACGTAAAGAAAAAAAAAACATTTTACCTCTTTCACTTTTATGGTTGCCTAGTACTTTAATACGATACTACAAACTTATTGAGTAAATTATTAACTACTTCATGTTTATGTATGCCTAGTACTCTACCAAATCTTAGTAACGTATTTATTTTTCGTGGCTTTTTATATTTAAAAAATAATTAAAAACGCAAAAAAAATATTATAATATTTTGCTACTAAGAAGAATTTTTTTTTTACAAAAAATAATTATTTATTAATTACATAAACATAAACGCTTTCCTCACAGCCCCACACAAAGTTCGATGACTTGTGTTGTGGGTGCCGGAAACATTCACATCACAAACACAATCCTAACATAGTAACATTTTATATAAATTAATTGGTCGAAATATCGAGTTGTAAGAAATTGTTATGAAATATGGACCAGGTACGAATACTGATTTATTACAAGAGATATATGCGAATAAAGAAACGTATCTAAATCTTTGTTAGATAAATTGTAGTATGAATCATATGGTGTCCGTCTCCACGATCGATTATGTGCAAATTAGCGGCATCGACAGCACACGACTGTACTTCAAGGTTTGCTAACATGTTATTGTATATCGAGGCCAACGTGTGTTCTCATCCCTTTTATTGAAATATAATAACACTGCCATAACTGGCACGAGTAATAACCACAGACCTATTTTACGATTGTCTCGACTCTTGTACATTTGAGGTTGACGTTTATTTCTTGTTTATCCTGTTAGCTAGAGATGATATGGCTAAGTAACAATTATTAAACAATTGTTTTGTTTATATAGCATTAGCCATACTAGACAGAATTATATTGTTAAATTTAGAAAGGAAAAATTCAATAAGGAAAGGATAATTTCGTCGCTTCAGGTAGGGCTTGAGTAGCTCAGCAGTTAGAGCAATAGGGCATAACACCCTATGGCCGCGGGTTCAAACCCCGCCACAAGCGATAATTTTTCCTTTCTAAATTTATCAATATAATTATTAAACAATAAATAAACGCTTTCACACTTACAGCCCCACAACAAGTTCGATGACTTGTGTCGAGGGTGCTGGAAACATTCACATCACACACACAATCGCAACCCCTTTTAGGCCTAGACGTGACGACGCGGCCGAAGATGGGACATGCTTGCCTAGAAGTTACCGATTCACTATAGACTTGAAGACACCTACATTGTACCGTTCAGGGAACAAAGACGCAGGCAATAAGTTCCACTCCTTCGCTGTACGAATGATAAACGTAGAATCGAAACGCTTCCGGAGAACTGGAGGTATGTAAAGTATAAATGGATGACGTTTGACAGTTTGTCTTATTGTTAGATGGTAAAAAGGGCTTGGAGGAATTAAATTATGTAATTCCTGAGCACACTCTCCAAGATGTAAGAATATAGGCTTGCTACCTTACGTCGGTGACCAAAACTTAGCAGTTTTGACTCAACTAGCTTACTATCGCTAATGAGTCTTTTGGCTCGTCGGTCAATAGACTCAAGAGCTTCTAGCTGCTACTTAACTGATCCATCCCAGAGGTGGCCGCAGTACTCCATACACGATCGGACTTGAGATTCATATAAAATGAGAAGCTGCCCCGGTGTGAAGTACTGCCTGACCTTAGCAAGGATACCCAGCTTCTTAGCAGCCAGTTGAGCTCTGGCTTCGATATAAGTGCCAAACTTGAGATTCGACGATAAGGTAACGCCAAGTAGCTCAAGTTTGTTATCTATCGGTATTGGCACATCTTGGAAGATCGGAGACAGATGAAAAGGTCTTCGCTTGGCGGAGAAGAGACACACCTGTGTTTTGGACGCATTGAATCGAACCAAATTGGCATCACCCCATTTGGACATGGCCTTTAACTCGAGTTCAGTCTTCCTATCATAACTTCTCTTTGTTACTGTTGATGGTAGTGCTATGCGATATACAGTTGTTTTATGTTAGTTTTACATTAAGAGAGGCGTAATTTTTTTACTTATCATTGAAAGCTCTAGGTGGTCATAGAATTCAAAACCGCGATCGGGTATTGACCACGATCATGACTACGATGTTGTAATGACTAAGCCATCACCTCGCTGCTTATTTTGGTAAATAGTTATACCGACCTGATTTTTGCGAAATAATTAGTGTTAACGCAGAATTGCGTCTTAATTAACCTCAGCAATCGACTCAATGCGACAGAAAAGGGCATAGTACAAGCCTGATGAAATTTCAATCAACAAGGACCAGAATTTCGAACCGGCTCAAGTCAGAATTTTAATTGCCGAACAATGGTGCTCTTTCACACTGTGGCAGCATTCTCGAGTACCGTTACCGGCGGAATGATTACGGCACCTAGTAGTTACATAGTGCCCCGTCTCGTTCGACCAGATGGCTGTAAAGTCGACCCACTTACCGAAGGTCCACCCGACCGGACCGCTCCATATAGGGAGCTGTAGGGTTACGCAATGCCTCTGCGCTGATACTACGCGTACTGTTCACGTGAACTTGCAATTTTTAATAAGCTAGATCTAGGTCGGATTTCGTATTAACTGTCATCTTAAATTAAATTTATGAGTGTGCGACCGACGTGCCCTTAGCTTTGCTGACTTAAACTTTAATGGCGCCGATCTTGCGATAAGTAACTTGCGCGGTGATAAAATTCGATATACTTATATATGCATGACAACAAATTGTATTTTATTGAACAATAAAATTTAAAAGAGAGGTTATATTGAAAACGGCATTGTAACGTAACATAAAACATATAAAAAGAGCAGATTATAATTACGAAAAAATACTAGTAGAGATAGTCTTTGGGATTAAATGAGATGACAATCTTAACATTAACTGAACGCCCTACCAATACATTTTCCTAATTATATTTGAAACCCGTTTGATATTGATGATAATTAAACGCAAGCAAAGCTTTAAAAAACCGACTTCAACGCTTATATTTTGGTTTTGGCTGGATCGATTTCGGTAAAATTTATATAGGACCGCTTCTGAAGTATAATCGGAAGTATAATCTATCAAACAAAAAAAACATCAAAATCGATTCATAATTGGCGGAGATATCGCGTAACACACAAAAAAAATTGAGAACCTCTTTTTTTAAGTCGGTTGACATATGAATGTTCGCTTTTCAGCCTTACTGAGGGGCGAATTTTTTTTATAGTAGACCGTATCTATATCTAACTCAGTTTTATCCCGATCACTGGATATCCCCGGATACAAATTGATTGAAGAGCGCGTATTAAAGAAATTATGTACCGGCAGCTATTTGAGATGCAGACATTCTAGGCCTAGCATGTAACATCAACCAAATCTACACTTGCCGAGAAGACTTGGTGAGATAGTAATTAAAAAAGACGTGTGGCACTCGGGGACTGCCGCGGTAAAGCTATTGCATAGCATTTTTTATCAACTTATGCAATTATAATTATTTATTTATTTTATTTATGCAGTATTTTTTTTCCTGCCACCTAGAGGCGAGTTGCTGAACTAAAGAGACAAGCGCGATATTTAAAAAAGTCATTGAAAGTTCTGCTATTCATCGATAGATGGCAAAACTAAAAAGTATCACCGCTGTGCCGGTCGGAGTGGGGGGTGTTAGGTTATTTTCGTTACGGAATTTCTGAATTCGGTCTCCACGCTCAAGGCCCGCGATAGAAGCTATGCAATAGCTTAAAAAGATTGTAAGAGATAATAGAGTTCAATTTCCAGCGCACGTTTCCCCACAACAAAATCAGCATTAATGTCAGTTAATTTAATAAAACGTAAAGCACTCTAACTGTTGGTCATGCATAATCAACGATGGACTGAGAGGAATCGGTAATGCATCCGATTAGGATCTGATCAGCCTCCGCGATGGCGACATGAGAATGAGAACATACGGACATAGTACAAAGTAAAAAGTACGTTAAGTCCGCACCTTTGGTATGGTAACGAGAAATTCGCACATTTGGAAGGTTTTTTTTATGTCATATCATTGATAGACAAGACAAGCAAGCCGCTCGCCTGATGGTAAGCGTCACGCATGCCCAACGTCAGAGTTTCGAACCTATACAAAACGAACAAATTAAAAAAATATATGAAAATATGCGCCTTCGAGTTTCTTGCCAGTTTCTTCTCGAGATTGCTGTAATTTTCGAATCAGGCAGCAGAGTCTATATATAAATATATCGATTTTATAGAAATGAATCACTTTTGTCAATTTGCTCGTTTATCCAAAAGGAAAAGTTGACGTACTTTTATTTCTTCGCTGTGATACAGATGCAGATACATCACATAACTACATGCAAACCTGCCATTTACATTTAATTAATGTTGGTAATTAGTACTAATTGTACATATCGGTTACAGAAAGAATGTCACAACGCGATTTTTAGCGAGTCGGAGTCAGATTGACATTCTGGGTTTAGACTGGCTTTGAGATGCCGTTTTGCAAATTTTACTAACCATATTTTAAAGAATAAAGCAAGTGAAGTTTGTAACAAGGAAATTGTGAAACGTTTGGATGAAGGAAAGGTCACGTGATAACAGACATTTTTCTAATGCTTGTCTGACTAGCTATCACTATACTGTAGTTTACCACCCTTAATCCAAGTAAAATATATCTTTCACCAAGCACCAAATGATCACCAGCAACAATAATAGAGAGCCAGTCCAATTTTAGGTCCAATGTGCTTACTATTCTCGACATCACTTACCAACAGGTAAGATAGTGAAAATGCTAGCCTATCAGATGCATAAAAATTAACCAACAGATTTTTCACTTAAAATTCCTAATAATCGTAAGAGTTAAAAAGCTCAAAAAAAGACATTGTTATAAGAGCCAAATTAAAAATAAGAGTCGATTTCTGACAATATCAGTTTCACATCATAAGCCTCTCTATGGTAGCTGTTTAGTTCCAGAACTCTCCTATCAAAGGTCTTTCGCTCGAAAAAAAGAAAATATTGTTAATAATTGGGATAACCAAACTGTCATCTTTATAACACAAATATCAATATTGATATGGCACAAGAAACGCTTGAATACGGCCGTTGATTGCTCTATGTCCGTTTAGAGCTAATCAATGCAAACCCATCTGTAATGGGCAGTCGTGCGCTCGCGCAAGTTTCCCATACGAAATGGCATATGGCGGCTAAAACATCGCCATATAAGGCGCGCATATGGACCGACGGCCTGACTCGAGCTGACACTTCGACGAAATCAACACTACCTTCAACAATATACCGACATGAAATATGACTTGAGACCGGCCACATTTGGAATTGTTTTTTCGAACATTCATATCAATAAGTTGTGACCAGAATATCTAGAACACCTAACGGGGCATTGGCGCGTTTCTTAATGAACACGCTGTTATGCTACAGTCGACAACTGTATCTCTTAAATCTAATATTCTGTATTGTGTTTTGATTAATCTTCCGAGTTAGAATCGAAGTCTTGTAAAAATGGAACGGAGATCGGTCCAAACAAAGTAAGAATCAATTGACTCCCAGATCAAGAGCATCGTCGTATACGCTCGAAACTGGTCGGAGTATTTCGACACAATATAACGCGATTAATAGCCGGTAAGTACCATAACAATGAATAGCAATCGCGATAGTTTTCATAATAAAAAAGTAAGAATCATTTGGAGGAAAATAAGTGGGGTAAAGCATCGGTTAACACCTAATTGTCTATAAGACCTCACCTGCTCGTGGTACACCGCTGGTAGGCAAACAAGGCTCCGGTGATTTAAAAAGATCATTCCCAAGAAAGGAAAAATCTTTCTAACCTAATCTTATACTCATGAGTATGTGAAATCCCATTCATAAACTTCTTCCAGGAAATGTATTCGTCTTCAACATGTATTATTATTCTATAACAATACTAGTGATTCGCCCCGGCTTCGCCCGTGTGCAACCCCTGCAGCGCCATCTGCCGGGCCGATTTGTGAATCTAAACCATCCAGGGCGATCTATAAAAAATACCCATACTCGATAGAGAGTACCTACATTTCGAGCCTACCCTAATTAGTGATAAGATCAAAAGAACATAATGACGAGTAATTTTTTTAAGCTAAAAGAAGCACAGTAGCTTTTTTACTGTAATCAACACCATATAAAGTTGGCATAATAATTTTCCCTAGTCTACGATTATTGTCTGTAAGGATGGGAATCTCGTCCCATTATTGTCGCCATTAGGCATACTTTTACAAGCACTTTACAAGTAATAAACGCGACTCGACTTGTATTGCTAGGCCTAATTAACAGAAGTTCTCTGTCAAGACGGAACAGATTATGCAAAACGCAATTTACAGTCAGTAACGCTCTGATATTTGATACAGGACCTTTTTGCAAGGATAGCAGGGAGGTTATTTGAATGGAGCACAAACGAAATAATCGCAATACTACCTAGGGCTGCCACTCTGATGTTTGTAAATTTACTACAGAAGTCGGACAGAAATGATTAGTGGCAAATTCAATACAAATCTTAGAGGAGATGGTTAGATATCGCAGACTTTTTACGTTTTTAATTATTGAGGGCGTGGTATAAAAATAGTAACAGACATAATAGCCGCATAAAATTTAGATGTAATGATATTTAAGGGTGTATATGTTAATGTTTATTTATAATGCCCAGGCAATAATACAGGCATAACGAGGAGACAAATCGGGCTTCTTTGCTATACAAGACTTCTAACCCTAATTCAGACTAGTATTTATTTTCATAACCCATATTATAGGCATTCTGAATAATTTTCCAATTAATCACTTGGTTCATGATTTTTATTTACTTACAGATATTTTAAATTTTTACAGAAATCATTTTAGTTCAATTTATTTAGTGATAGAACGCACACACATACACACGCAAAGTTTGACGTAACGGCTCTCTGAGACTACTGCCAAGATTTGGATAAATGAAATGTTAGACCCTGAAATAGGACATATTATTATGCTACTTTTTACCCCCATTAAAAGCTGCGGGACGGATCTAGTTATTTTATTAAACTATCTTACAGTTACGATTATGGCCATAATAAGCTACGATGATATTTTTTTATGCTAGATAGGCAAGCAATTTGACCTCTATCTCATCTGATATAATGTGGTATTGCGGCCGAAGATATAATAGCAGGCTTTCCTAGATCCTATTCACTCTAGACTTGAAGACTCCTAGATTATACCGTTCAAAAATGCGGGCTTGTACATACCTCCAGTACTCGAAGCGTTTCGCTTCTACGTTAATCATCCGTACAGCAAGGAGTGGAACTCATTGCCTGATTATTTTTCCCAGAACGGTACAATCTGGGTGTCTTTAAATCGAGAGTGAATAGGTATCTTGGAGGCAAGCATGCTACAACTTCAGCCGCATCTTCACTTACCATCAGGTGAGATTGTGGTAAAAAGAAATGTCTGAAACTTTCCCTTATTGATTTATTAAGTATTTAGGCAACCCTGAGCAAAACACGAGTCCGCTGAACACATGCTTTTGTTTTGAGGAGAGCCACCTCCCGCGTAGAAGTCATTCTACATTATTGAGCGGCCATGCGCCATGATGAAATGGTTTATGCATGTTGCTGGTTTCCTTGAAGCACAATTTGCATACGATGATGATAAGGACTGTATTGTACAATTTATTATTATCGTTAGTGTTAATAGCTGTTGCTATGTTTCCTATGTAGGTACATCCGAGTACAACGTAGTATTTATTACATGTGAAACTTTTAATATAGAATGTAAAATGTTTCATCACGAAGACGAGCTCTCCTGAATGATAGGTGCTAATGACAAAAATAATTATTTTCAGTATCGTTCTTGAAAAATACCCTTTTTAGTGTGATAGAAATAAAAGACGTGCGCACAGGAGATGAGTTGTATTGAGAAGGGAAAAACGACACTAACAGGAGTAATAGACAATAAATTTGATTACAACTGTCAGATGACAGTGATTTTATGTTTCCAACTGTTCTAAATATGATATTTTGATGATTTTTTTTGTTTGGTAGAGTATACTTCAGAGGTGGTCCCATATAATTTTTATCGAAACCGGTCAAGCCAATACTTTTAACTATAGAAATATCTATTCACGTAATCACCCTTTTGTCTTTTTAAACGTTTTTGAAACCACCTGTATAAGGTACCACAACAATGGCACACATTCAAACGCTAGCAGTAGTGTGCAAACATTACCAAAACTTAGAAATGCCTTGAAAGATGATTAATGATACATACATGGAAAATTCTTTATGGCACATATTGTATGTACATAGGCGAACTAATAATGCTACATTTTCTTCTAGTTAACCTGAGTATGGTGGAAATTACGATATTTTAGAGCACATGATCGGTAAAGATTTTAAAATGACATATTTTTTGCTTCCTCAGGTACGTGGCCGAGTGGGGCGATGCCAACTTGGTTCGTTTTAATGCGTCTAAAACACAGGCGTGTCTTTTCTCCGCTAAACGGAGACCTTTTCACCTGTCTCCGACTTTCCAGAATGTATCAATACCGATAGCAAATAAACTCGAGCTTCTTGGCGTTTCCTTGTCGTCGAGCCTAAACTTTGGTACCTACATCGAAGCCAGAGCTCAGCTGGCTGCTAAAAAACTGGGTATCCTCGCAAAGGTTAGGCAGTACTTCACACCGGGGCAGCTTCTTAATTTATATCAAGCTCAAGTCCGATCGTGTATGGAGTACTGCGGCCACTTGTGGGATGGATCCGCAAAGTACCAGCTTGAAGCTCTTGAGTCCATCGACCGACGAGCAAAAAGACTCATTGGCGATGATAAGCTGGTCGAGTCCAAATTGCAGAGTCTCGGTCACCGACGTAAGGTCGCGAGCCTATCGGTATTCTATCGTATACATTTTGGAGAGTGTGCGCAGGAATTATATGAGTTAATTCCAACTTGTCCATTTTACCATCTAACAACAAGACAAACTGTCAAACGTCATCCATATATGGTTGACATACCTCCAGTTCGCTCGAAGCGTTTCGCTTCTACGTTTATCATTCGTACTGCGAAGGAGTGGAACTCATTGCCTTCGTCTTTGTTCCCCGAACGGTACAATCTGGGAGTCTTCAAGTCAAGAGTGAATAGGTACCTTCTAGGCAAGCATGCTACATCTTCGGCCACATCATCACTTTCCATCAGGTGAGATTGTGGTCAAATGCTTGCCTATCAGGCATAAAAAAAAAAAAAAAAAAAAAAAAAAAAAAAACTTTTGTACTTGAATTCAATTTAAAACAGCTTAAGCCAAAAATATGTGGACCGCACATCTTAAGTTCTAATAATATCACAGTATTTTAACATATTGTAGCAAAGCATTGAGCAAACCTTAATTCAACATCCAATTACATTTAACGACATATTGCTCCGATCACAGCCCACATTCTAAATTACAGACCAACTAAATGACAGCCAATATAGCAGCTTCATTATTTGCCTTCGCCGATGATTTACTGCCTACTTACAATCTGATTTAAAACACAGTTTAAATTGTTAAAACTGTTACGCAAGCAAACGTAAGTAATTTTGTTGACCTACATGAAAAGGCTTGGTATGCAGATGCACTGTATTACCTACCTTAAATACCTATAAGGAATAAACGACTACGCGACCAGTTAAACCTCTTGCGTGCTGAGCAATTCTTGCTTCATACTTCTAGAAAGCGTTCAGAGCTTAAAACGGGGAGATTTTCTTTGCCAAAAAAATAATGTTTTTAAATTCCCCTTGGCTTAGTTAGCGTTAGCTTAAAACATAAACACAAAGCGCGACCGCTTTGTGTTTATGTTTTAAGGTAACCTGGATTAACATAATCATGTTTCTTTTTAACTTGGTTAACGCTGGCGATAGCGCGAGGCACAGTTGGTTTAAAATAAAGTCCGGCCAAGAACGTCTACAGTATCATTCCGATTTCGTGTAAAATGCTTTTGAATGTTTGGTTGGGCTTGGTCTCGCACCCCCTTCAATGCCTACTTTTTACGACTTTCCGTCTAGACGCCGCAAAACATAACGACCATGCTGTAACTTCCATGTACACAGACAGTAAGTAATGAGTATAATTTGATATATATTCGTTCGTAGAACTATTATTTTATCTGTGGTATAAGTTCGACACACGTAATGATTGAAAGTCTGCTGTCAAAACGCCTCTCTAAATGTCCTAAAGCCCGCCATTACTCATAGTTCTTTGTTTTCTGCGATGCTATTGAGAGAGGAGACAAGCAAGTCATTAGCCTGATGGTAAGCGTCACGCCTGCCTATAACATCTGCAGTTTCATATGGGACTTTGAATAACGAATTCCAGTGTGGTACTGCAAGGCGTTCATTTCCCTATTCTGTGTTTGGTTTTGTTTTCTCAGGGCACTAGTTTGGGCTTCAAATAATTCCTTATTTATATGAGTTGGTCAATAAAGATATACCATAAATAATATAATGTTAGCTAATAATAATCTATTACTAGCGAACTACTAGCGGAATGTAGCAGAGTTGATTCTCCGATACGTGACTAAATCGAAAATAGCTCGTAGCATGGCAGCTCTAGATATACAACGTATCGTTACAGATTGTACATGGTACAAACAACAGATTCATTCATACATATCAATTTTATACACAAGTGTGTCTGTTCGTGTAATCATGCTTCCAATCATAAAGCTTTTATAAAAAAAGAACATTCTCGCGTGTTCTTAAGTCTCAGTACCTAAGATCAGCATACATGTAATAACAACATTAGGAATGCAATACGTGATGTCTGTCTAGTACGGATCTACCTAGTTTGCGTAAATACTCCGATATACTAATGAGACAGATAATCAACGAGCGATAGTATTCGAGTATTTGTGTTCGAGTGGGCGGACCCAAAACATTAGAGTAAATTCCTACTCGACAACCGTTGACAATTTTCTAGGCATTCATCGAACATTTCACGTCCATTGTCGTTGATTTCATTCATAATCGTTGGCAACTGATGCTGTTTCCGTACTGTATAGAGAAAGTAAACAATAAGTCATACGTTCAAATATAACATTCGCACCGAGGCGCTAGCGAATTTAAAACACATTGGTTACATCACCGCTGGAAATATAATCGGGAGCATTGCAAACACATAAATTACTTGAGACAGTAAAGCTGGACGTATTTGCCATTACATTTTAGCTAATACTAGAGTTAGCTCATAAAGATTTACAAGCATGAACTCAGTCAATTTTAAGCAGCATCTCATACGATGTATCTAGCAAGCATCGATATTCTTGAGTCATGTTCTTTAATAGTATCGAGCACGGCATCGTTGCAACAAACCTCTTGACTTAAATTTAAATAAATATTTAATACGTGCGAAAGTTGCATAATTTATAAAAGTCAAGCCAAAAAGCTTTGCGGCAAATTCTGCAGCATCCGCAGTGCAGGCTGCCCGAAACTACACAACTATGTATATATAACGTAGAGTAGAACAGCCAAGTTCCTTGCAAATATTTTACTCGCTGGGGAATTTCAGAAAGACGCAGCTGAGAGTCGAGACGGGATCAATACCGTTTGCCAAAACAAATAAAACTTTTAAAAAATCTGATTGTTTTGGCAAACAGGAAAGTTTGTGGACGTAGTTTATTTTTACACTTCTCGAAAACATAATATTGATGATCGCTGTGTTAAAGGAAAATCAATTGGTGTTGATTTGCGTTATACAAAATATACGAATCATAAAATTGTAAGCCAAAAAAATGTAAAATTCCTTTAACTTTGAAATTAATATAAACATAAACAAACATAAATCAAAGCAACAGACATTGTGTATTTATGGCACCTATATTGGTAACCTTAAAATTATTTAAAAGCGTCCATGACATCGTCGCCCATCAGTGTAGAGTTTCAGTACATTAGCCGGCGCCTGTCTTATGGCTGCAAATATATTTTCTTTTCCTTCACATCATATAAAGTCAACAATTAAACAAACAAATCAATAATGTAGGGAGGAGTGTTTTCATGTTACAAAAGTTGGTAGTAGTAAAGTAACGTACATGTCGTGAAATTGTAAAAAGCTAGGCAGGTGTATTATGCGCCTGGAAAATGTTCCTCGCCATATAAATAATGAAAGCTTACTTTTATCTTTCCCTACGTAACAAATAGTCGAGCTTTCAATTTGTCTATAGCAGCACAATCATAACGAATCCTCTCAACGATACGAGGGTCTCAGTTTCCCCTATGAAAGCCTACAAAATTACAGTCATATGTCGGCCGCATCCTGTCTGTATACCCCGTCTGAAAGTTTCATTACCCTCTGCACCCCGTGTAACCCTATGTTATCTACCCCACTCCGAGGGGTCTGCAAAGGTGCGCCCAGACTGTTGAGTGCCCTGAAAGGTAGCTGACATGATTGGATTATACGGCTGAATGCTCACCGGGTATTAATTAGTTTCGCAACTAAACATGAGAAGGGTGAATTTGATTTTGCGCCAATTAGGCACTTTTGGGACGTGTTTCAAATCGATCCTGCGTGGTTTTCGAAGTTCGTGGCGTGGTGGAAATATTTGAATCATTTACCCAAATGTTTACATTGAAATTGTTATCGTCAAATTCACGTGGACTATATGAAAATGTATACTGTAATAAAAATATGTGCGCCATTAAATACCAACGATTTCTCAGCACAGCAACATTTAACTACAGCAAACAAACGAGTTTTATTTAAAATTTCAATATTCTTCAAGTTTTATCAAAGGCATTCCTGCACATTATCGCATCGATAAGACACTCCACCAGTAAACGAGATAATATTCATTGTTCGTAGGGAACAATCGCGGACGCATCACCGATAGCGGAAAGGACGGTGATACGATAACCCGAGATGGTATATAGTAGATGTTCTATTTTAGGTGGCCCACGCGAATCGGTTTGCAAGCACGTTGAACTACCGACAAAATAGCATCAATTTAATTAGAGATTAAAACGAATGGTTGGTACTCAGAGTTGAAACACGTGGCTTTTAATCATTTCGTTATATGAAAGTGTGTGTGTTTTAAGTTTTCTATTTTCATAGATTATATGCGTTAAAATCACACCCAAAGTTACCTTTAAGCGGCTAACTCAAGCCCATTTCTTTAAAAAGCTCCTGTCGTAATGGTATCAACATCATTATAATAATATCATATTTTTGTTTAGTTCGTTTACAATGTAGTCGTCATATGATGTTTACTAAGTCTAGTACAATTTTATATTTATTTATGATAATATTATGTATTTATAATTGGTAGATTTATAGTTTGTTATGCAATGTATATATGTAGGTATATTTACAAGAAATAAATAATAGTTAATAGTCCTTGTACTGCACTACTACGACATTTCCTGCACCTTCTCGGATGACTGGCAGAAAATGCTGTATTAGCATTAAGTCCTCCGTCTACGTGTATATTGGGCAATATTTGGATAAATTAATAAAAAATAATTTTTTTTTCAATTTTCATTTGCATGAATCATCAACATCAGCTCTGCCCTTATTCCACTAAGTAAATTAGAGGTTGGCATAAAAATATTTCCTTTAACTTTTTTTTCTCTTCTGTTAGCCATCATTTTTCACTATGCCATCTAACAGTCTTTTCCACAGTTTCAAAGGAGTGGATAAGAACTGATCTATGCTTCACTTGCTACCCCTTAATTATTGTTTTGCTATAAATACGTATCTATAATTCATTCACAAATTATCAGGAGAATTACGAAGGCGTTTTGCGCGCCAGTCAAGCATAATTAAGATTTTGTTCTGACAGACATCTTCACTCTTCATGTTGGAAGCAAACATTGAACTTTGTTTGCTTCCAACATCGACGAATAGTTCATCCATCATATCTCCTGTTTATTCTTGATAAAAGGACGTAGCGCAATCATATCGATTGACGCTCATCGCATAATGCCAACGAATAGAATAGAATGGTATTTATTTTTCAACTGTGTACAAAGTTCTTAACATTTATACGTTTCAACAGCTCTGTTCATGTCGAACATTCAATACAGTTGTGACACTTTGACTATAACTATATTTTTAAAGGTATCATCACAGTTTTTTGGAAAACAAACTCATAATCTTTCCTATGCGAATATCTTTCGCAAATATCATGTGGCTGATATCTATATAGATACCTATTCATATACCAAACATCGTACAATTTAAATAAATAACTTAAACGACAAAAAAAATCCATTAGACAACGGATGTCGCTAATGAATTTTCTATGCTAATTGTGGAGGTTTCCGAATTACTAAAAAGTTAGAGAGAGTTCTTGTGAGAGCCAACATACAAAGGGGTTGTGCAGTAAACATAAAACCGTTATTATGCGTAGATAACAAAACTTGAATTTAGCGTAGATAGAATAATATTATGATAATTTGTAGCTTCAGTTTGGAAAATCAGTTCTAGTAGTTCAAAGACTTCACAGTCTCGTCTTAGTTCGTAGCCATATTATAAAGTTGAAATTTGAAGGTTGTAATTTCCTGTGAAAGGATACTACTTACCTATCTAAATACTATTACTAGTCGTTCGCGCCGAACTGAGATCTCGCGCCTACATTTTGCCTCGTAGAGAAAGCTTTTGAGGTTTCTTGCTTATAACTTTTTTTCTATATAATAATTGTTTAGATTTCTATATTTGTTGTTCAAGTACAGGATATAATGGATGTTATACGTAAGTTTCAGTGTTCAGTGTGAAGCCCTTTTTTGAGAAAAACCCCGGGACAAAATAGGTCTAAGAACAGTGACTTTGGTGGCCTACCAAATCGTTATTTTCCAACACAAAACTGGTTTAGTACTCTACTTGTCAAGCCTTTTTGAACGATACCCTATAAGGGCAGATAAAAAAAAGTTTAGTCCCCACTTACATGTATAGGAGCCCCTAAATTTTTTTTTCATTTATATAATTTTAAATGTCTTGTCTGACTTTGGGCCGTAGTTTTACTTTTTCTATGAGAATTTGAAGTCATTCGCTTATATTGATTAGACGCATGATGCCTCTGACAGACGAACGGACGGACAAAGTGCTAAACGACCAAGTCAACTTAGAGATCTCGCTTCGCTCCATCAATTAATTAGTCTCTATTTGGTATCAACGACAACCTTGTTCTTTCGTAAACAAAAACTGTATTGGTATAGAGTTCCGTCATGCTCTACAAAAATCGAACAAAGGCTTTTTAGCCAGGATAAAAAGTTCAAGCAGCTTTCGAGAGTGAAAAGGACTAACAGTCAAGTTCGCCACAAGTACCAGGATGTTAGAACATCGGTGGAGGTTGTAGCGTACAATATATTCGCGTGGGCCGTCCCCCCCTCGCTCCACCCGGGGTCAACGACTGTTGCGGCCGTTTCGGCCGGCGGCGCGCCTCACCTTGACATTCATCTCGAGCACGACGCTTTGGCCAAACGTTTGTGTTAACCCGAACAACTTTCAAACAACAGCCGTTGGATAACCCTTGGTTGGCATCAGACGCCCACTTAAATCTGCCGTTTTGCAGTCCTCATTGGGGCAACGCGTGATAATCTGCTGGAGGTTTATGAGCGCCTAGTACCACGAGTCCGTTCTAATGAAGAAATTGAAATATTTTAATTTATTTTTTAGCGATTCCGGAGGCAGTTAGCATAATTCTATTATTTATAGTTTTTGAGGCTTTGAAGAATGACTCACCATCAAGAGTTTTGAATGTATATAGGTAGTAATTTCTAACCATAAGCCAATAGCAAGGCACTATCTGCCTAGATCGCGTATTGAATAAAAGATGAGAAATTCTTAGATGGTTATGATATCTGAAGAATCCTCTCGACGTGCAGGCACCACATTCCATGGTGGCGAGATGTAAGTCACCCAATACACTATTAATCCCTTTCGGAGGGGTCAACAATCTCTTGTTAGAAAATATGATTTGGCGAGTACCTGCCACCAGCCTACTGCTGGCCACCACTTAATTCGTACGACATGCGTCATTCATGCTTCCGTGCCGTTATTAAATTATATTGTTAGGAAATTGTATATTGTATAATATGTAAGATTGATTCAATATTTTTTGTCTCGAAAAGAAAATATTAAATTATTTTTCGCTCAAAGCGTTTGGCTTCTACATTTGTCATCCGTACTGCGAAGGAGTGGAATTCATTGCCCGCGTCTTTGTTCCCTGGACGGTATAATCTGGGAGTCTTCAAATCAAGAGTGAATAGGTATCTTCTAGGCAAGCATGCTACATCTTCGGTCACCACTTTCCATCAGGTGAGATAGTGGTCAAATGCTTGCCTATCAAGTACAAAAAAAGGCAGTTTTGTAACTGCGTACACATTTCAGATCATCTTCAATGTAAAGTAGGGTCCGTCCGTGATATTTTGCTGAAACAGTTTGTAGATATAAATAGTTCGAGTCCTGTGTTGGGGCAACTTGTTTTTGGTATTGTGGACTCGACTAATGATCTTAAAACATTGTTGGTTTCAGTTTAACATACAAGACAGACAATAAAGCCGGAATCCACCAGTACCGAACTCAAGCTATATTTTACATACCATAAACGTCGCAGGAAAAATAATCACGTACATAATTGCGAGTTCCCTGAATTAAATCGCTCGATATTATAATAATATACTTATGGGTATTCAGTGATGACTCACATGGGGAAAACAATAGGATTTCAATCGCGCCTTCGCATGACCACGGGCTTTAAGGTAAACTCGCTCCGTGACCTCAATGACCTAAGCCTTATGGAGAAGTTGACATTTTAACATTCTTGTTGATGGTTAGGTACCCACTTCTCAATGTTTACAGCAGATTAAGAAACCTGTCTTCATAATGAGGTATTGATGACACTGGTAAATTAGTTCTAGATTAGTAGGTACCTAAAAAAGTAAATGTATTTTATTTATATTGAACTTATACTCTATTCAACTAATTTTAATGCTGATTCGATGCGTATCCGGTTTTTAGCAAGAATCGCAAGAAGTCATATTATTTTAAAAATATGAAATAACAAATTCCGCGTTTTCTAAATAATATCTCCTACGAAATCGTTACACCCGACGTAAACAGACAAGTGTTATAAGATCATATATGTGTATTTGTACATCTTTCTGCGGCATCGTAACTCCCTAACGGCTGAATCGATTTTGATTTAGTTTTTTGAAGTGAAAACTTTTTTAGCGGCGTTGTGTACTTTTTTGGGATGGGTAAAAAATGTTAAACTCGCGTCAGGACACGTGACCTGATCGAAAATTCGTAAGACGAAGGAGAGGAAGTAATATCCCCCTCTCTACCGCGCGGCGAAAATGTATGCCTGCTTCTGCTGTTTACAACGTTAATGTTCAAGTTTTCACTTCTGCCGGCACTCCCGGAGTGTAACCCGTTGTTTTTATTAATGTGACTTCGTTTTTAGCTACGTTTGATAAAAATCGGTGGAGCCGTTTTCCGAAAAGGTAGTCGGATTTATCATCAAATATTTGATTTAGCTACTTTCACCTATTTAATTCTATTATATCCTCTGTAATCTATTCCCGTAGTTCTTGTGATATATATAAAGCCCGGGTTGGACATTTTAGATTTCTTTAATCTTACACATTCCGATTCTCGCTCCTATTTAGGTACCTCCTTAATTAATTACAATTTATCAGTAGATAATCAACCTATACAAGGTTTGTTCCTGTAGTGACCCATCAATGTGTTCGTTAATGAGCCGTGAAATCCCCGATTTGCATGACAATAGTGGTCCATCGCCGACGATGCCGATGGCAACGGCCACCGATTGTTCGTCACTCCGCTTTGACATAGGACTTGAGGACAGGGCTTTTCATTTGAAAGGCTTAACAAGTCTACAGTGAATAGGAAAGCATGTTACATCTTCAGCCGCATCTTTACTTTTCATCAGTTGAGATATTGTCAAAATGCTTAACTATCTAAAAAATAAAAAAACTAACTTTTCCATGGTGGTAAGGATTTTCTCGAATTTTACGTGCTTATCTGGCTTCCTACCCTGGGCCATAATACAGTAGAACAGAGATCATCACTTTTGAGTAGAAATATCAACCTCTATAATAATTAAAATGATGTTTTGCCAATAATAATAATCCCTGGAAGTCATTCTAGCGTGTTTACCATTTTAGACCACATCATCATTGACCATCAGGTGAAATAGAGGTCAAACCTAAAGAAGATCACATGAAAAAAAGTTATAGAAGACGAAGAAAAAGAAAACTATTTGAAAATAAAACACAATCACGAAGGCCTGGAAGGGATAACTCTCAGCAATAAGACCATACATTTCCCCCTATATATTGAATTGGTCCAGCAGGGATAAAGTAACTCTACCATCACTTGAGATAGTGGTCGTACATTTGAAAATCTTGAATAAAAAATTTAAAGCAGAGTTGAAAACAGATACAAGTTACTATTATGCACATACTATTATACATATTACGGTTATTATTATGCATATTAACTGCACACATGTGCTAAAATAGAAAGACTGGTGTCTGAATTGCCTTGACAATTAATTTAATTAAAAGCTAGTCAAAAAAAAAAAATCAACATAAAATATTCCCGTTCATTTAAACAAAATTCCACAAGAAAATCCATTCTATTGAGACCAGGAAATTATACACACATATAGGTACATACATACTCTGAAAACGATTTTATTGTTAACCAAGTATGATTGGGACATAGACAGCAAACATTAATCATGTATCTATATAAGTCTCAATAAATTTGGACTCGTACACTTAGAAAGGCAACAACTGTGGTAACAGCTTGTCATATAGGGCGACATATTAGGAGTTCCATAATGTGACAAGATTTTATGATTGACATATATATGTCAATTTCTAAAGATATATCTTTATTTATAGTAAAAAGAAACAGAATGGGCACTATAACATTGAAAACGACAATAGAGTACAGGTCTTTACCACAAACCGACCTCAACTCAGCATATGGCCAGTTTCAAATAACCAGCTCTGGGCTTCTGTTGGGAACAGCAGGTGACGTCACGAACAAGAATTATAATATCGTATCATTTTTGTGTAGTTCTTTGCTTTTCTGATGCGCATATATATATCTATTGTAAATAATAAAATTTAAAGATTGTGTGTGTGAACACACAACTAACACTATAATGGCTAAATAGATTCCGATGAAAACTTGATTTATCATAATGAAAGTAGGCGACTCTGCAGGCCAGAACTACACAACATATTATCAGTACACAGAAACTAGGAGTCTTCAATTGAATAGGTATCTTCTAGGCAAGCATGCTACGTCTTCTGCCACAACATCACTTTTGAGATAGTGGTTAAATTCTTGATATCGATCATAAACAAAAAAAAAATTACATTTTAGGTGTATGAACTGAAAATAAATATTAAATTATAATCTTGGATAGAAGTTGTTAATTGGAAATTGTTTATATTAAAACTATTGCATTTGTTCAATATGTATGTTAGCTGCTGCAGTAGTTATCCTCAAGTATAAATACACAAACACCTAGAAAGAAAGAAATAATTTTATTGACACAACACAACTGTACACAACAACAGAAAAATTGTTTAAGAAATTAATAAATAAATCACACTATCACACTAATATTATAAATCCGAAAGTTTATAAGTAATTGTATGTTAGTTTTCGCTTCACACTGTAATAGCAGCATGGATGTGGATTAAATTTGGAATTTACATTGCTTATCCTCGGATTAACACATAGGCTACTTTTTAACTTGATAAATGTGGATCTTCATCCACATGGCATAGCTAGTAATAATTATAATAACGCTTTCACACTCACGGCGCCGCACTTAGTTTAATGACTTGTGTCGTGGGTGCCGGAAACATTCACATCACACATACAATCACAATCAGAACCAGAAAAACAAATTTTCCTAGGGGAGAAAACTTGTGTTCCCGCCGGGAACCAAACCCGATACCCTTGCTTAGAAGGTGAACCCTCACACTACTTAGCCAACGGGCATTTCTCCAATATAAATTAATAAAGAATAGGCAGCAAAATCTAGTTATTACTGTGACTTAGCAATCATAAAATCTTGTCACATTATGGAACTCCTAATATGTCGCCGTATATGACAAGCTGTTACCACAGTTGTTGCCTTTCTAAGTGTCCGAGTCCAAATTTATTGAGACTTATATAGATACATGATTAATGTTTGCCGTCTATGTCCCCATCATACTTGGTTAACAATAAAATCGTTTTCAGAGTATGTATGTACCTATATGTGTGTATAATTTCCTGGTCTCAATAGAATGGATTTTCTTGTGGAATTTTGTTTATTGACATATATATGTCAATGTCTAATATTATTGTTCTAACAGTGATCAAAAATGCAGTAAAATCTTCAACTATCCAAATGTTACATTTATTGTTTTGTATCATAAGCATTACCTACTTAAAAGTAGGCAAAGTCTAAAGTATAACATGTTGCTGACTGATAATTAAAAACATACCTAGAGCAGTTATAAAAATAGTGCACCTAAGCATGACTTCATGTGTAAAGTATGAATCATCTACTATCACCTATTGGACAGGTCGTACATTATAATACAATACTGAGTATTACAGATAGGCATAAAATTACAATGAATTTTAAAGTTCTGGGTAATGGATGATAGATCTTAGGTATATTGGCATTTTTTTGTGGTTGTTACTATGTAGTCTAGGTCTATAAGAAAGTAGATCTTTCGGCATTAAGAATTTATGCCTCTATATCTTCATTATAGGATTGGAGTGTCAAATGTATGAACTGTTAGATGGAGTTAATTTTTACGGACCTTTTTCAACTGAATACTGATTTCTTTGTCATGTTAATTCATATAAATACAATACCTTTTTAAGGGGTTACGTTTCTATGCTTTCTTGATTGACTAACCTCATATCCAAAATTTTCAGGTTTTGAGAGGGTGTGATGACCTTTTTTACAATAAAAGTTTCCGAGGTATGTTTATAAGTCTGGAAGTAGAGATCTGCATAGATCTCTAGTAGGTACATACTCTATATAGGTACTCAAGTAGGAATATTGTTAGATAAATGTAAGTATGCCTGTTTAAGAGTACTATATCGAGTAAAATAATTCACTTTACTTATTAAATTCTAGAGATGTAAAATGCTTTTTATCATTGATAAGCTTTGTTACCACTACTTCACCTTAAATGATGTAAATCTCAAACTTCCACTCAATACATATTTCATGGGTTGAAGGATTGTTTGTAGAAAGCTTTCCAAAGATGATAACAGAACTTCCCTCTATTTCACACAATAATAGAGCAAATAGCAGATATGAAAAGTATTCTATAGAAAAATTTTAAAAATACTTACATAAATGAGCCCAGAGTAGTATCTGTCCTTGATGTTGTGCAGAACAGAGGCCTCGTTGAGACATGTGAGTTCGGCCATGTCCTCCACCTTATCGAACTTCGGAGGGTTCATCTTTTGTATATCATCGAGGGGCACAAGGATCCTCTTGCCGGACTCCGCTATCTCCACTTCCACCTCATCTCCGCGCTCGCCCTTGATCCCGGCCGCGATGAACCCTTGAGTGTCATGAGGTACCCATACTAGCCGCTTCTGTGACCACTCGGCCTGCGTCGCAGGGTCGTTGAAGCTGTTCCGATCCACCGAGAGGTACCGGAGCTCCGGGTCGTTCCTATCCATATCGACCATCGCGCCGTCCGATCACGCTCCGCGGCCCGAGCTGCTATAACCCGACACCGACACTGGAACACTCATTAAACGGTCGCGGGGACCGACACTACACCTCACAAGTTCACAACACAGCTTTACCGACACCGCGTTGTTCCCGTATCTCGTGTGCCGTGACCGCGCACGGCGCTGACTCGTACAAAATGACGACGGCGACTGACAGAACGCCGACGGTTACGGATCGGATTGGAGGGGTGGACCGGTCGACGCCCGAATTCACGTTGAACTTTGCCGAAATTCGAGCGTAATTTACTATGTTACGGTTGGCGGCAACTCAAGATATCTGTTCGTAAGTTGGGTAGCGTTCATGTAACATGATCACCGAATAAACATTCACGTGAAATACACCATAACAATGGAAAATCACAATTTTTAATTGTACCGCAACGTCTTACCGACCGACACTTCTTCTTTTCGTGTCGTTAATGGTAGGTTCTCAATGGCACCTCAATGGCTTATTTAAAGGAATTTAAAATCTTTCTAGTCCTTATTGGTGGTTAGTTTTCTGTCATTGGATGATTACTCAAGAAATTTATATCCGCCAATAGCCTTATTGGTTCTATATACTTGACAGTTGTCATTGACAGTCTTGAGAGATGAAACTTTTTTTTTACTTAGCCTCGCCGGGCTTCTTTTAAGGGATGGGAAAGGATGGAGGATTTGGAGCGATATATTCTCTCTTCACTAGCTTCACAGTATCCATAAAAATGGCGGCCATTTCAAGCACCATAACACAGTGGTTACACTATTAGAGAGTTACAAAGGACCAACTAATGTGCCTTTCGCTCTGACCGTTCAATCTCTTGAGAATGTTTCGTCCCTTTAGATACTTGCTTCATTGTGCCTAAAGCTCTGAAGCTTTGCATCAGTCTATTGAGGGACTCCCTGAAATGAAGGAAACAATATATTATGTAAATGCTATCAAGTCTAAATTGGAGTGCAGACTTTTGATGTTAGTAATTTGCAATTTTAGTGATAGAGGGTTTATTACTCTTACGATTCATTTAACCTAACATATCACAGACAATCACAATAAAAACAGCTAAATCTAAGCATAATATATTTACGTATTTATAAAATTACGTGGAATTAGTATAAAACTTTTACGGTTCAAAAGACAGACCTTATAAGTTGGGTCCGTTAGGATAATACATTAATTTACTTATAGGTACTTTAGGTACGGAATATTTCTGTATTCCTCTCAGCGAGCCAACTGTCTAATCTGTCACATACTTTGATAAAGAAACCAATTGCGGTATTAATACAGCCGCAAAGTCGAAAAAGAAGAAGCTGAATGTAGTTTTGCAATTGTGGACCGTATGATGATAAGAATAAAGTTTACTTAGTTAATACATTTTATTCGTTGAATATTAATTTACCAATTTGTGATAAACACATCTCAACGATTTCATTTGATTAATATAGCCGGTTTAGGAGTTGTTTTGAATGATAAATAACTGTACTTCAATTTGACCCCCTCATCTCATCTATCTGCGCTTATCGGATTCTCCAATCGGACGTCGACGCTGGCGGTTGTGTAACCAAATCATCCAAAATTTCTCAGACTCTTGCGAAGACTTTATACTATCTTTCAGCCCATTTTTTGAATTATTTGCCATGGCTTTCATTGTGGACATGAGATCCGATACTGTGACGAAGCCGACGAAGGCAATGAAGCATGCTATGGTGAATTCTGCTCTTGGCGATGACGTTTTTGGTGATGACCCCACTGTGAACGCTCTAGAGAGTAAACTCGCATCCTTACTTGGCAAACAAGCTGCCCTCTTCGTGCCCTCTGGAACTATGGCCAATCTTATTGCTGGTGAGATAACTCATTCATAGACATTGTCTTAGTAATTTTATCAGGCAAAAATATAACCTCATATATTATAAGCTTTGCCATTTTCATAAGAGCTTATAAAAAAAAAATTTTTTTGATGAATTGCGTGTGGTATGGTGTATGGTGTATACAAACACATTTCAAAGATTGCTCAAATTTAATAGATAATAAATAAAAAAAATTATAAAATACCTGGTCTAAGCCTGAATCTGTCTATAGCAGTTGATGCTCCAACAATATATAATTTGAGTCCATATTCATGTTTATAACAGTAGCTTCTTCTTGTTTAGCTAAAGTTTTGTTTTTTAATCCACCTTTTTTTAATATTCATCATTATAGTAAGAATTTTAATAATTATCTTATATTAATTCTTTTTTTATTTTTATCTATGTAACCTTTATAAGCAATAAATAATAAAAGTTAAAAGTTGGTATGCAATACTAGATTATGCTGACTGACTGCTGAATACTAGATTATTCTGCTATCTTGATATTACAGAGGACCAGCTAAATAAGCTTGAGCGTCTTCAAAATGTTTGCATAAGGTTTATATTTGGATTACGCAAGTATGACCACGTCTCTCAATTCCGTTAAATATTATTTAATCCTGCAACCCCGGATTATCTCAAGGAACGATTTGAGTTCTACCAAAATCCTCGTTATAGGTCTTATGAAAAATGTAAACTTAAAATGCCCATACTGTATTCACTGACAAATGGAATGCGCTGCCTACTTTTATAAGAAAGACGCAAAAACTCGAGACATTTAAAATAAGAGTAAAAAAACATTATTTATCACAGCTTATATGAAATCATTATCATGTTTCATCACTAATATTTATTTATTTTTAGGTTATATTAAGTATGTGTATTATAATATTTATATATGTATTGTATATTATTTATATATTTTGTATTTATCTTTAATTTATTTATGCATGTAACTATATGTATATGATTTGTTTAATTACATTAATAATTATATGTATGTTTAAAATATTGCATGTATAAAAATTATCATTGCCGCACCACCGATCACTTTTTGTTAAAGTTTATTATCCTCTCCATCCTAAGGTTGCCTGGAAGAGATCGCTGCTTAGCGATAAGGCCGCCGATTGTACTGCTATGCTGCTATTTTTTTCTATTGTTAATTAATATTTTTCTTGGTGTGCAATAAAGAGTATTTGTATGATATACAAAAAAAAATTATACAAAAATTGTTTATTTGCAAAGAAACATATTACAATGGCTCCTTAGTTTCTATTGGTCCCCGCACTAGGGAAAAAGAACAATGCAAAATACTTAATTATAGGTATGATGTTATGGACTAAAATTACCACATGCATGTAGTTTATAATTATATTGCCAAATTGAGTTAGGGAACCACTCTGTAAACAAACGCCAATGTTAATGAAACATTCTGAACAGTTCTATGATATGCAACTTCACATAAATGACGGAATAAAATTAAAAAGAAGTATATATTATTACAAGTAGTGCTCCAGGTCTTTGCCCGCTATTATCAAGTTAAAAAGTAGCCTATGTGTTAATCCTAAGTATAAGCTATGTACATTCCAAATTTCATCCAAATCCGTTCAGCTGTTAAAGTGTGAAGAGGGAATAAACATTCTTACACATTTACAGTTACACACAAACTTTCGGATTTGTAATATTATTTATATTTATACAATTATTAAATCTTTATTAATTTTTTCTCTTAGGAATATTTTTTTTTTCCATATATCTATTACAATCATATAAATCCGAAAGTTTGTGTCTTATCACTGTATGGTGGAGATACAACGCGATCAGATAACACAAGATTGAGGTTTCCAGCTGTTTACCACTGATCATGTTCCAATATTATAGATAATGATGAAATGGATGGAAAAGATAAACAGACTAGATAATTTGGACAGTAATGTTCATAGTATGCAAACAAATGCTTCATTAATATAAAAATAAACTCAAAGTCTCACACTCACAGTAATGATGGGCAATTGTTACAGAAAAACCAATCGACTGATCCGAAAATTGTGCTATTGCGCATTCTATTGTCGATTCAGTAGTTCCTCACCATGATTATTCGAATAACAATCGACAAAATACTAACTGTACACACACAGCTAGTTGATTTGAGAAGAGCATTTAAACTTAATACAGTTGTACCAATCTTGTATCGTAAGCTGTGGCGCATAGTGCACGCCCGCTGCACCATCTTTTGTCACACCATTAGTTTATAACAATTGACTAACATCTATTGTTATCTACTGTTATCGTCTGAACCGAACAATCTACTAATTCAATTAGTTTTAGTATTAATAGCCCATCGCTAACTCACAGCCCTACCCAAAGTTCAAAGACATGTTGTTGACTTGTTGCTGGAAACATTTACACAACTATCACGATCGAAACCAGAAACAATTTTTCTTAAAACTATTGTTCCCACTAGGACTACACACCTGATACCCGAAGCTTACAAAGCCGTTGCACAATCAAGTTCGCCAGTGAGCAGTTGAATACCTCTGATAGGCTAGCGTTTAGAGGTCCCCATATTAGTTAAACATGAGTATGCTGGGTCTACGATAACTGCTCTCAAGGATACCTGCCGGATCACCATTTAGAGCTTAGCGACAGATATTATCTGCTTATGGTTGGTGAACAACGACTACATTGCGGTACAGAGTAGCTAGCCAGGTGAGCATGAGAAAACACCATCACCATGAAATTCTTTACCTTATTAAAATAATGTTGTTGCCTTGTAGGATTTGAAACTGCGACCTCCTGATCGGGAAGCGGGTTTACTACGCAGCTATCATTGTTTTAAAGAATTTTTGTAATTTCAGTCTTGGTGCACTGCAACAAGCGTGGAGCTGAAGCGATAGTCGGTGACAAATCTCATATATTCAAATATGAACAAGGTAAAGTTCGTCACACACCTCTTGCCTACTTTTATTCCTATCCATTTATAATATAATGGCCAATAATAGACTGAAACAGATAGAATCATAACTTACTTATTAAATATGTGAGAATGCCTTGGTAACATGATTTCCCAGAAGCCGTATACCATAGGAGAACACCTGGAAGACTCGAAAGTAGTCCAACACCCCCTTTATTAATGGTGTAACATATCTTCGGCATAGAGGCCATTAATACCTTCTGTATTTCATACCTCCTGCCTGGAAGTGTTTAACTTTCAACGGGCATTCCCCCATCCATCAGTGGATGCTTATATATTAGTATTCTTCCATTATCTTCTCATTGCCTGCATCTTAGATCCAGTACATCCAGGTCTTCAAGTCTAGAGTGAATTATCTTATAGGCAAGCATTACATCTTGATGCTCAAATGGTTGCCTATCTAGCATAAAAAAATTCCTCAGAAGATAGTGATGATACTAGCTAAACAATTCTATCCACACCTAGCGTTGTCCTTTCCAGCTAACGTATCTCAATTCGCTGGGGTACTTCTCAACACGGTGCCCAACAAGCCCGACGGAACCTTCGACCTAAGCGAGGTGGAGCGGCGGCTCCGAGGGTCAGACATACACGAGCCCATCACCAGCATGGTCGCGGTCGAGAATACGCATAATGTTTGTGGAGGGAAGGTGAGATATCATCAAAGGTCGATGAAATATTACCATATTCCCTCGATTTTTGACGATTTGAGCATCAAATCTCTATGCTAACGCATAGATATTTGAGGATCGGATAAGTAAATCGTAGGAGAGAAGCCCTGGATGTTTGGGATCCTACGACCGGTATGAGCTTCAGCTGAGGTAACATTATGATGAAATTAATGGTGGTACATAATTAATGCTATTGGGGAATCATTAAAAAGAACTCTGCAAGTAGAATACGAGAACGTTTTTAGAAAAATCCTGTATATTAACGATTTAGTAGATTTATTTATTTAATACTTTATTGCACAGTAAAAAGTGTACTCAAGGAGGACTTAATGCTAAAAGCATTCTCTACCAGTCATACAGCGGTGGAAAATGAAATGTCATGAGGTGTGCATCAATCAGGGATAAAGTAAATATATGTAAATGAAATTTATATCAAATTGTAATATACATAAATATAAAATACTTAAGATTATACATACTAATAAAAGATATATAACATAATAATATCTAAAAAATATAATATATAAGAAAATATCTAAAATATATAAATATATACCGCCATGGGTAAGTAGTGCACAATACTGCAGGGGGTGGTTTGGAATCGATAACTGAGCAAATTAAAAAAATAAAAAACATTTTTTTTGTTTTTTTCAATTTTTTATCGACTGACCTGCAGGCAGTTCAGTAGTAATTGTCAAGGAAAGTATGGCCCTCCGTAGACAGCCGCTACAACAATAGCTTCCAGAGTAGGTGAGTGCTACGAGTGCTACGGGGTCATTGAACTTACATGTGACGAGAGGTCACACTGAAAGGCGGTTCAGGAATTACGAGAACCAACCAACTTTTAAGAGAATGGCAAATTATTACTATTATTATTATTTAGCATAAAAAAGCTTCCGATTCAGTTATGATAATCGTTATTTATTTAGTCGGTCCTAGTTATTATGAGGTAAATAAGTCCTGAACCGCCGAGAGGTCACACTGAAATGTGACCTCTCGTCACATGTTAGTTCAATGACCCCGTAGCACTCGTAGCACTCACCTACTCTGGAAGCTATTGTTGTAGCGGCTGTCTACGTTGGGCCATACTTTACTTGACAATTACTACTGAACTGACTGCAGGTTAAAAATTTAAAAAAAAATAATTTTTTATTTTTTTATTTGCTCAGTTATCGATCCCAAACCACCCCCTGCAGTATTGTGCACTACTTACCCATGGCGGTATATACTAGATCCTATTTTTGGCCCGGGGTGTGTATTAAAAAAGGCTATACAATTAACGTCAAAAGTTTTTTCCACTATAAATGTACCACACAATATTATGTAGGCGCGAGGTCTCAGTTCGGAGCAAAATATTATTTTATTTCTTATATTTGTAAATCTCCAGGTCCTCCCGCTAAAGTTCCTGTCAGAAGTAGGGTCGCTATGCAAGAAGCACTCGCTAGCACTCCACATGGACGGCGCCCGACTGTTCAACGCGACTGAATACTTACAAACGGCCCCCAGCGACGTGGTGAAGGACTGTGACAGTGTGTCCGTGTGCTTTAGCAAAGGGTTGGGCGCTCCGGTCGGATCGGCGCTGGTGGGCTCCTATCACTTCATACAACAGTGAGTATGATCTTAATAAATAATTGTTGTGTGATGTAAATGTTTCCGACACTCACGATACAAGTCTTTGTACTTAGTGTGCTGTGAGTGTAAATGCGTTTGTTAGTTGTAATAGCTGATAATGAAATGCTTACACTGAATTACTATATAATTGAATCTGGGTGGGGATAAAGTTACATAGGCAAATGCACTGCATAATTATGTTACATTCGCCTTTATAGCAATGCGCTTTTTCAATAGTGTAAACTAGGGGACGAAGAACCTTCTGAAGACCTCGCATACTTTTCGATATGGCTGAAATGTGTGTTTTTTTTTAATTTTCAACTCGCGTATCTCCGCTATTTATAAAAAAAAGTAAAAATTGAATCGAAAAAAAAAATCCATAACATTATTGAACCTGTTCACAAAATTTTACCAGAATCGGTCGAGTCGGACATTCGCTGGATATACGAAAGCATTTTTAGTAAAAATGCAGCGCCTCGGATTCAGCTTGGGTAAACATTTTTTACCCAAGCTGAATCCGAGGCGCTGCACTCGCGCTTCTCGGTCGGTTAATGTAGGTATAATGTGCACGCCCTTCCACAAAACATTTCATACATTTGACACAGTTTTTCGTTTGATGGAAAGTGACGTTGCGGCCAAAGATGGGACATGCTTGCCTAGAAAGTACCTATTCACTTTACTTGAATACACCCAGATTGTACCGTTCAGGGACAAAGATGCAGGCAACGAGTTCCACTCCTTCGCCGGACGGATGATAAACGTAGAGACAAAACGCTTCGAGCGAATTGGAGGGACGTCAACCATAAATGGATGACGATCGAGAGTTCGTCAGAATTATATCAAGTAGTTCCTGAGCGCACTCCAAAATGTCCGCTTTTGCAAATCCTCCTAGTTCAATCGAACCATAAAGACCTAAAATACCTAGGGGTTCGCTTGATTTTCAAAGAGCGAACTACGAGGACTTACAAATCCTCCTAGTTCGATCGATCGGACCACAAGGACCCAAAAATTCTTGCGGGTCGTTCGATCGAACTATGCAGTTGAACCTCGCGGCCGGGGCGAAAATGTAAGCGATAGCGAAATTCGGTGGAGGGGCACATTTGAAGTGGTTCCCCCGGAGGTAACGTGTCGGTGTGTGTGTGTGCGTGTCAGGGCGCGGCGCATGCGCAAGGCGCTGGGCGGCGGCATGCGGCAGGCCGGCGTGCTGGCGGCGGCGGCGCTGGTGGCGCTCGATGACGTCACCGACACGCTCGCCAGGGACCACGCGCGCGCGCAACGACTCGCGAGGGGTGAGCATACAAACTGATATTACAAGCTTTTATTTCACTTGCTATGTATGTTTGTTCGGGTGGAATCTTGCAACTCAATTTTGAAGCAGATATATTCAACCGATTGAGCTGAAATTTTGTATTCACGTTTAGTTTGGATGACAATGCACGGTTAGCTGTGTGACGGCATTCTAAATGGCGGACGAGTAATTTTTAATGCACTCCTACAATATGGGTATCGAATGAAAGGGCTTGCTGAGAATTTCTCGAAAAATAAAGTGACGTCACTTTAAATTTTAAGAATTTTATATATTTATTACTATCCATCTTACTTCTATAATTACAGGCCTGCATGCGATAGTGTAGTTAATGTCTAACTTTATTGTAACACAATATTCATAAAGCTACCTTTGTGAATTCACTCGGAGAGCTACAAAATAAGTCTGTTTCTCCTGAAATAACGTTTAGAGTTCGGAGTGTGCACACAAACGGCGCTTCTCGCAGCAGGTTGGTCGGCACCGCCACCGGCTGTGGCCGATGTCGCCTCCAAGATGTAGCATAATTACCTAGAAGGTACCTATTAACTTCGTACCTATATTTATACTTTATTTACTTTAACAGTGATCCAAGGCATGTTCCTGAAGTCGTTCTCGGTAGACGCAGACAACACACAAACCAACATCGTCCTGATGTCCATCGCGGCCGACTGTCCCGTCTCCGCCGACCAGGTGGTGGCAAGGTTGGCGCAGGTCTGCTTAGCAGAAACGCAGGTAATTGCTTCGCATTACAGTTTAGATTTGAACGGTCATTACTTTGCCCAAGAACAAGAACAGAAGAGCAAAATATATGTATTGCTACTATAAAAAAAAAACACTTTTAACTTAATACTACTTTTTGTAGCAATCAAAGTAAATTCAGCTTATACAGTGTGTTCATTTACATGAGCACACAGTGCTGGTTTTAAATTTACCCCGATCCTCGGCCATGGCATATGTTCAACGAAATTGCTTCACTTTCGCGACAAAACAAAGTTTCATCTGTTCGATGACTTGTATCGTCGGTGCCGGAAACACACACAAACACACAATCACAACCAGAATTAGAAAGAAAAATTTCCCTTCGGGAGAAAACTTGTTCCCGGGAATCGATACCAGTTCGGCGACCCAGTTGGCGCGGTGGGCCGGTCTCTGCCCTCTGTGCCGTGGGTCCTGGGCTCGTTTCCCGGCAGGAGCACAATTTTTCCATTTCAAGGGACATTTATGTTTCTGGTTCTGGGTGTAATTGTGTGTGTGATATGTAAATGTTACCGGCACCCACGATACAAGTCGTTGAACTAAGTGTGGGGATGTGAGTGTGTATGCGTTTGTTTTGCTTTTTGATACCAATACCCCGGCTTAGAAGGCGAACGCTCAGCTAAGCCAATGGACAGCATCTTGTTTGTTGTTGTTTTTACCGACTTCCCAAAAGAGAAGGAGGTACTCAATATTTTTTAAAAAAATTTTTTATGTTTGTTACCTCATAACTTCTCTCCACGTGAGCCAATTTCGAATTTTTTTTAATTTGCCAGATGTTGCTTTCTAATTGGTCCCATTTAAATTTGATCAAGATCTGACCAGTAGTTCTCAAAATATCGTCAATAATGCTTATTTTGTGGACTAATTTGACGATGTTCTCGTTTAACTGACTTCAAAAGTTACCTCATAACTTCTTTCGTTGTGAGCCGATTTTGATGATATTTTTTTTATTTTAAAGCTGGTGCTTTCCATGCGGTCCCATTGAGATTCGATCGAGATCTGATTTCTAGTTTTTGAGTTATAGTCAATAATGTATGTTTAATACATTAAATCTGATCAAGGTTCCGAGGATAAAGCGGTGAAGTCGGTTTTTTTAAGCTTTGCTTTTAATTATGTATCGTGTCCATTCCCAGGGGGACTGCAAGACTGCGTCGGACGAGGGCGTGATCGTGAAGGCGATAGCGTTCGACGCCCGCACCGTGCGCCTCACGGTGCACCGCGACCTCTCCGACGACCACGTGTGGTGCGCCATCATGAAACTCACTTATGTGCTGAAGGAACTTGAAGCCAGCCTTTAAAACTGCTCACATACACCTACGTGAGTTCAAATTCAAACTGCCTCTCGACAATTGATTTTATTTATATAGCACGAGCAATCCGCCCCGGCTTCACCCGGGTGTGATAAATGAAGAACCGCTCGACCGATTTTGTGCAAACTTCACATAATCTACTAAATAGTCCGAACAAAGCCTAAACATTTGGTTTGGATAGGTGAGCCCGCTCTTGAGTTATAAAATAACAACGAAAAGTAGCATTAATTTTTATATATATAGATAGATTACCCATGCCAGGCAGATCCATAGTGATAAATTTAGAAAGGAAAAATTATCGCTTGAGGCGGGATTTGAGTAGCTCAGCGGTTAGAGCAATAGGGCATGACACCCCATGGCCGCGGGTTCAAATCCCGCCTCAAGCGATATTTTTTCCTTTCTACATTTATTACTATATGCCTCTCGACAGTACCTAATTTGGCTCAAGTAGTTTGAGTATAGATTAAACAACTGAATATCTATCTATATATTTATCAGGGTAGGCAAATATTTGAGCACCTGATGGAAAATCTTCACTTCTAGCTGCATCTTCATGCAACCGAAGATATAACGTGCCCGCATAGAAGATACCTATTTACGCTAGACTTGAAGACACCTAGATTGTACCGTTCGGCAATGAGTTCTACTCCTTCGCTGTAGGTACAAATGTTTTGAGTACTCAAAAACTGAAATAATATTCATGCTTGCCTGGCATTCAGAAACCGTTTTTGGGACTATAACTTCGCAGTATCAAACGTATAGAGTTTATGATGCAAGCAAGTTTAAGTTTGAACGCAGTGCTCTCTGAATAGGGCATAGTCTCATACTGTAGACCTAAAGATAAGTGACCTATAAAAAAACCACTAAAAAGCTGAAATTCAGACCGTTTGAGTCTACAACTTTATGCTCATAATCATAATCATATTTATCTGTATATGAAAAATTACAAGTCGATCAACTTAACTCAAACAGTTGAGTTTGTAACGTAAGCTTGATTTTGAACACAAAGTGATCAGTGGTAAAAATTACCATCTTGGAAGTGTTAGATATATTTGTAGTTTAACTATAAATGACCTGACACTTCAATATATTTTTTAATTCGTCTGCAATATATCAACGTTGCGTGTAGAGTACATATGTAAGTACCTATGTGATACGTTAAACGCAAAGCTTCCAGTATATATTCCAATTATAGCTTACAGCAATATTCAGATATTGTTTGAGAAACTTGGAAAATTTTACTTGGAATATTGCAGTGCGTGAGAAAATTTGCCAAGAATTCGCAAAAATACTCATATTGTATTGACATACGCTAAATGGCGTAATTATTGGATATTGTCTACGGAATATGCAGCTCAATTTTTTCTTCAATGTCATTATAAAATGTAGGAAAATTACAGATTTAATATTATTAAATTATTGGTGCTGTGTTTTAAATATCAGGGTTATACTAGCTTTATAAAATGCAAGGGCGATTATATATAGGTACAGACAGCAACAAAAGAAGCAGGACAAAACGATACATGGTAGATCCGGTATAGTGGGTAGGTAAACACAAGTTCTAAGGAGTCTTCAGTATAAATTAATCAATATTACGTGCAACATATTATATCTGCCTACTTAGCTTTCCCCACCTTAAAATTATAAATAGTTATCCTAGATCGTCGCGTACATGAGTTCTCTACAAACAGCTAAACCTTACACATAGCTGAACATCTATAAAAAAAAAACATGTGGTTACATTTCTAGTATAGAAGTTGTAAAACCTGTTCAAGGTCAGGACTTAAAAAAGATTATGATGTCCCAAAAGGAACTGGTAGTAGGGTAGTATCGACGCTAAGTAAACACAAGAAATACTTTCAGCCTAGCTAGGCTATATTATTAGATATACACCAAATGGTTTAATGCCACCGTTATGTAAGATTTGCAATTTTACCAATTACAATTAAATCAAGTTTATATGAGTACTAAACACGTCAGAGAATAGTCATCTTTATTTGCTTACTGTACATATAAAAAGACAAAATATGCTCTCTTTGTCACGCCGATCGGTTAATGTATGTGACGTAAAAACAATTAGAGTAAAGTATTGAAGTGTCAAATTATTCAGTGCCTTTACGTTAAATTCTAGGAAGTAATGAATTTTAACGAGACAGACGTTTTTATCAGTTATGCATTTCCCCTGTAAAATTATTATATTGTGTGTACATCGTTTATTTTCTGTTACTGCCAAGAGTGCCAAGTTTAATTTAAAGCTTACAAATATTAGTAATTGTAGACTATTTATCATTGTGCTGTCAATAAGAATATTACCTAAGGATGGATCCTTTAATAGTATATTTTCCACAAAACTATATTCCAAGCCCGAAGGGTGAAAATATGCATTTTTAGTAATAAGTTGTTGTTTTTACATGTAGTATAAAGGTTTACAATTTGTTACACGAATTATATAAATAAAACATGTTATCATATCAACTGTTTTTTATTATTCCACAAAGAGATAACACCAAGATATATTAAAATAAACAGCAAATAATTATTTACGCAATAATCTTTTTTTGTTGTATAAGGAATGAGACAATAAGCGGTGCTCAGATAGCTCAGTTAGTATTATAGCTGTAATGCAAATTCCGCTCCATATAAGATCATTTTTCCTTCCTTATTTATAAATTAAAAGAAATATATATAGTGATAAATATTATACTGTAATACTTTATCAGATAAGCATATAGTTTTAGTACCTACTTAGATGATGATGAAAAATCTGACCTGTGGATTTAGGCTCGAATGTAAATCACTAGTGGCAATAGGTACTACTTGTAACATATATACACTTATATAATATATGTGAGAGTACACAAATTGGATGTTTAAGATGAGACAATCTCTACTTACCTATGTGCAAATAAATACAAAATTCAGATCCGACTGTTGCAACATAATATAACTAAAATCACCTCATTACACCAACACATTTTTTGAATTAACTAAAAACAAGATACAATCTTATTTTCACCAATGTAGACATATTTGGTGTTATATAAATGACATGGGGCAACATTATTTAACAATATCGTCGACAATAATATACAAAGTATGTAAATACTAGTCGGTAATTTCACGAAATACAGAGTAGGTACCTGAGATTTTCCCCCGGAATCTCAACTTCCTAGCATTACTCTTAAGTATATTAAAATAATAATTTTACGATTAATTTCTTTAATGTCCGTAATGTATTTATCAAAGGTGGCTAACCTTTATTAAGGGAGCACTTATTTTTTTTATATTATACTAGCTGTCCCGGCGACCTTCGTTCCGCCTAACAGTCAATGGATGTGCATGATTAGGAAGCCAGATCCGGCTTGCGTTACAATGCCACGTGACTATATTATTACCTCCTTCATGTTTATGTTTGCCTAGTACTTTACCAAATCCGAGTGACGTATGAGAAAATGATTTTAATAAACCTATTAAAAAAAATGTGATGTTCCTAAAAATTGTCCTATGTCCTTCTCCTGGTTTTAAGCTACCTCCCCACGAATTTTCAGCCAAATCGGTTCAGCCGTTCTTGAGTTATAAAAAGTGTAACTAACACGACTTTCTTATATATATATATATATATATATATATATATATATATATAGATATATAAAAAAATAAGTGCTCCCTAACCGCCTTATAAACTATTTCACACACACAGCCCCACACTAAGTTCCATGACTTATGTGTGGGGTGCATTCAAATCACACACACAATCACACCCAGAACTAGAAACTACACTTTCGCTACCGATATAAATAGGTGTTTCTAGTCAACTATTACTTGCAGCGACTAAACTATATGATACAAAGCCGCTCTTGTTTCACTTAACTATGTGATGGCTGCCGTTAACCAATGTCATATCTATAAACTAAGCTTAAATTAGCTTATTATCTATTTAAATAGATTATATCATCTTACTCTTTAGTAGTTATGTAGCAGACCGTATTACCATGGGCATCAGTTACTTGACTGAAATAAAAATTAAATTATTCTAACTTAGACTACATTTATATGCTAGTGATTACCGCACTAAAACTTATAATAGATACTACGTTTGGCTAATAATATATTTTATTTGACAAGAAATTTCCCACAAAAACTGGAAAATGGCGTATGTTTTTTGGTTTGTTCGCCTACGGGTGATTTAGGAAAACCCCAAAAGTATTTTAAAAAATCCGAATATTCAAAATTGTTAGTTTTATATGGGAATTGCCACTTCAGATAGTGGCTTGGTACAGAGTTTACCGGGTCATCTAGTTACCAATAAACTTGAGTTCAATGTAATGTAATACAAAGATTTGTCCTGTATTAGTATTTAAGAGTAATAAAAAAAAAATTAATTAAAAAAGCACCGCCGAGTTTCTTGCCAGGTTCTTCTCGAGGTGTAATTTTGCGAATCCGGCTAGAGTCATTAACTTACATGAGTGCCTCTTTGGGGCCCATGTGAATAAACGATTTGAATTCTTGATAGGTGATATATAACAAAAATAATTGGATCATACTTAGCCTAAACTTAGTCCTAAACACTTATCAGGTAACCTGGTATCAGGTGTCCTTCATGTAATCTTATCATTAAACAATGTATAGGACTTACATACATTCAAAACGCCTGAATAAAACTAGAAACTTATTAATATAGTTACAACTATTTTTTTTCTCTTTAAGAGCTACGTACTAAACGTTAATCTATACCTAGGTACTTATTTTCTAGTGGCATCATTGCCATCTTACTAGAGTACTTATTAGATTATTGTGTCGCCTTACTCATTACGCTTTACGTCTCCTAAACTACTACGGGACGGGAAAATTCTTCTGAGAGTTTAAGAATTTTCTAATGCTCGATTGGTTTTATTTTTCTTGTAATTTTGGCTTCGCAGTCTTGTGCATTTAGGCAGTGTCAAGTAATAATGTATTTCAAGTGTATTTCATATTAAAAGTCACAAGTCACAGTCAAAGTCAGTAAAAGAGTCAAGGTCTAGTCATAGTCATGTCATGCCCTAGTAAAGTGATAGAAGCTTCACTATTAATTCTATTGGAGTTTTGGAGCGAAGGTGAAAATCAAATTTTTCAACTTGGTATGATTTGCCTACACTTATGCACGTTATACACCATTATTACACATGAAGACTCAAAGAACAAATCAACAAAGTCATTTTTCACTTTCGCGGCAAAAAAAAAAACCTCGATTGGTTTACTACACCCTGCCAGTAGTAGTCGTAGTTATTCATAGTAAAAAGACATGTCGTCAAGGATCAAACGGCGTTCCAGCAGCTGTCCTCGAGAGCCAGCGATTTCCAACCTTACAAACACATTTTACAACTTGGTGAGATACTGAAAAAAGTTACGAATCTTTCGGTTCATCGTCAGTGCGTTAGTTTTTTAGATTCTATGGTTTGGAGTAAATTAATACCGAAACATGATATAAGCTACTTGAATATTTTTTAATCTTCTGATTGAGCTACTCATAAAGAATATTAACGTCCCGTAGTAGATGTAGAATCTCGTTAAAAAAAAAAACACAAATAATAATAAGAATTATAACTATTTCAATCATTAACTCATTGCAAGGCGTATATTTCTCTACTATGGAATGTATTAAAGGTCTGCTGCAATTGCCTATAATCTTTTAGCGCGGTTATTCACATAAACATTCTCAGTACATCCAGTGGTTGGGTGATGATTTTGTAAGATATTCAACAGAACTGTATAATTCTTTAGACTGCACGTTGAACAGTCAGTCCCGGTTGTTATTAGTAAGACTACAGTTGTCAATCCAAGTAATGCCTTTATAAGTTTAAGCAAAAAAAAAATTGTTTTTTTATTATTCAACATAGGCACACATTTGACCACACACTCACCTGATGGTAAGCGACGATGTGGTCGACGATGGAGCAAGCTTGCCTAGAAGATACCTATTCACTCGTGACTTGAAGATTCATCAGGAAACACCGACTCAGGCAAAGAGTTCCATTCCTTTGCAGTTCGCACAATGAATGGGGAAGCAAAACGCTTCGTGCGCATTTGTGGACTAAAAAGAAGACCGGATTTTTAGCCAAATATCACATTGTGAATATTAGTAATTTCACCTTGCAATAAGTCAACAATTGCTTATTTTAATAATAGTAATATTTAGTCTCAATAGGAGCGTCTATTTCACATTTATTGTTCTATATTATAATTCTTCACATATCTACTTATTAATATGCATCCACGTAATCATTATATTTTACTCATTTACATGAGTAAAATAATAACGCCTTCCACACAAAGTAACAAATATAATAAAAAAAAATACATCAAGAATTTGCGTTCGACTAATCGTTTTATTTATAAGTAACACAATAAAACATAAAAAAGTTTAAAATAAAAAAAAACAGCTCATATAAAAAAAGTTCTAAGGTAACACAAAAAACAGCCGAATTGAGAACCTCCTTTTTTGAAGTCGATTAAAACCAGCTAAACTGTTAACATATTTTTTTGCATGATATAAATCAAAGGGATGCCAAAACATAAATCCAGCTATTAAACAACAAATAAACTACCAAAATCAAACACATTCACACTCCCGGCCCCACACAAAGTACAATGACTTGTATCGTAGGTGCCGGCAACATTTGCATCATGTCCAGATTCTTGAGCACGCTTTATATTACGTAGTATTCTAATTAATCTACAAAAAATATAATAATTAGAATCTTTTATTTTAATTAATATGAGCCGACAGCTACATATATTAAAGCTAATCTTAAAATATTTCATTCCATCGAGCCGACAATAGGGCCAATCAGAGCGCTTTCTCTAAATTCTTACTTAATATTAAGAGCAAGCTCTCTAATACTGATAAAATTTTGCAATGACATCCTGAGTTGACCACTTATTCTATCAATGTGTTATTTTAATAAATAGTTTTACACTTTTCTAACTTTCATTCAACCAGTTTCACGGTAACAATTTATTTATTCCAAAACCTAGTTTTACAATTATTAATATTCTAGTTATAAAAAAAAAAAAGTTAAAGATCGTCTTAATTTTCGGCAAAGTTGCCCAAAATGCTTGCTGAATTAAATATTAAAATTCTTGTTTCACGATAGAATTAATTTCTATCTATAGTTTTGTCCGTCGAAAATTTTGCCTTTTTGAGTTTATTTAGTTTTAAAATGGCTTTACCCATATGCTGTTTTTTTTTAATGGTAAATGACGTTTTCTAAGAATGAAACCTAGCTAGATCGATTTATCGCCCCCTGCTTACTAAATTTCATGAAAATCGTTGGAGCCGTCTCCAAAATCCTGATTAAACACATATATATACAAGAATTGCTCGTTTAAAGATATTAGATAACTGTTAAAAAACATAGTTCATTATCCGTTATTAATCCATAATTATGATATGATATATATGTTTGTTACTTTTCAATAATTTTACAAAAATCCCGAAAAATATAAGTATGGCACGCGCCGCATGCGCTACTTTCGTAACCGCTGTATTTTTACTACCCCTTTGAGCTACGGAATACGATCTATAATCCTGTGGTGACAATCGTGACCAACGCGCAGCCTGCTCTTAAATTAATATAGAATTTAGAGAATAACACATCCGACTGCGCCCAAAATCTATAATCTATCATAAGTAATAATTATAAACTATTCTTTTAAGACTTCAATTGATAACACTAAGATTATTTAATTCTATAGGTACATCAGATAATGATCCAATTGAGACGCATTCCTCAATCCTAAAATAACAATATGAACATAAAAGCTTTCACTCACGGAAACATTCACATTACACACACAAACACACCAAGAACCAGTAACACAAATTTCCTTTGGGAAGAAAACTTGTGCTCCTACCGAGAATTGAATCCGATACACGCTGCTTTAACTAAGCCAGTTTAAAATTAATATTTAGGTTTATGCAAAGATAAAAAAATGTATTTTTTTTATCTTTGTATACATAATTGTAATATACATAATTATAAGTATCTTTAACTATGCGCTTTCCGACCAACAAACGTAAATACTATAACATTAAAAAAAAACATATACGACTTCTCCGCCAATATCCCCAGAATCAGATTTTAATTACATTTGATGGGACAAACTAGACTACTCTTTCAAACAATTAAGAATATTCCAAATCTGTTCGCGTACGCCCCGGTTTTATTATAACATACTCTAAAAAGAACAAATACAATGTTCAGTCAAACTAAGAACTTCCAAACTTTTCGAAGGCGGTTGAAAATATAGGTACATAAATATAATTGTATGACATACGTTTATAATAAAAAATAAATAAAGGCTAATCAATATTCAATTACTAAGTATTGCTATTATTACTCTGTATTTCTTTTTTTAATAAGTAGCTATTTAAGTGCATGTATATGATATAGACAGATATGTATTTATTTTCGAATTTCGTTACTCTTTAATTTATTTTACGTTTAAAACTCATATTATTACAAATATTTAAAAGTACGTGTTTAGGTGAAATTATATTAAATACTCGAACATAACGCAATGTGTACAATATAAATCTTAAACTATATAAGAAATACACAAACTCAATAAATTAACAATAGTAAATATGCAGGAGGTTTAAATATAGGTTAGGTTTTTTATAAATCTTTATAGGTACAGGCTTACACCTATATGTATATACTATCTTATTTAAATGCTCTTTAATAAGGAAATTCAATGAGTTATAAAAATGCAAAATGCACACTATTGGATACAATTATTCCCCTTCGGCCGTCTACGAAAACGTAGACCTCCACCGAAACCAGTTGCTTAAGCAACTGGTTTCGGTGGAGGAATTATTCTTCCTTGAACGTAACTAGTTTCGATGGAAGAACTTTTCTCCTTTTTACGAAACCACGGTTACGTACAAGGTTTTTTTTCAATACTATAAAAGTTTGCTAGTTACGTACAAGGAAGAATAATTCCTCCATCGAAACTAGTGGTGTAAGTCAAATTACAGTATGAAACCTCTTTGATTTGTTATGCAAACTCTTTATTCTCTTTATTTTATATGTTCCATACTGGAATAGATATCATCGCTGTGGCATGTAATGTTTTCCTGTAATCAAAGGGAATATAACCACTACATACGTTTAATAATTGTATACTTTTTATTTGCCTGTAATATTCATTCGTTTGTCTTGTTACTACACATCCTGGTATCATCTCTGTATAAAACGATACTTTATAATTTGTATACTTATTTGAAAGTGTCAATAATAAATAATATGGAAATGGAAGTCCCTAAAACTTTGAAATTGAATTCATAACTACGCGTAGAGGAGGAATTCGTGCCGATTTTTGATGTCAATGATTGGTCAACTTTCCTTGACCTGTGATTAAATTGGGGATGAAAAGAATGAACGTCAAAACGGGTTCAAATTTGCTCGTACCTGCTCGCATTTAAAAATATTTATTTTAATATGAAATGTAATGTTTTTATGAATAAGATTATTTTCGACAATTAATTAACGTTAACTATCGATTACAGAAAAAAATAGGAGGCATATTTCCTATTGTCGATGATTTTGCCACATGTCATTTATATAAATATCAAAAATAGTTTAAATCGAATGTACTGTGACATATATATTACTGAAAATGTGTGTCAATCCAATTGCTATAATAACATATTATTATGGCTTTTTTTTTTCGCATTACAATGATGATTGTGTTGCGAGTACTTGCTACTGATATGGTGACCTCAAGTCAAGTTTTCTAAAACTAGTTATCTGCTATTCTAAATAAATGAAAATGTCTCCAATAACTGAAATAACTCATTGTAAACATAAATAAAAGAATTAAACAGAAAAAAGTCCAATTACCATAATAAATAATAATGATAGATAATGCTTATGATCACCGATCTACAAACATATGGACCACGAGAGACCTCAATACTTCAAGAAATAAACATATTAAAACATATACAAGTGAAAAAAAACTTGAGAGGTGTCAAGGGACACCCGGATGGAACGAAGTTCAATATCCGTCTAGCCCCCTTTCGCAACGCGCGATAAGGAACTTTCGTTCCAAAATTAAAAGAAACATGCAAAAACCAACATCACGCGGAATTCCCAGACGGTCACCCATCCAAGTACTGACCGCGCCCGACGTTGCTTAACTTCGGTGATCGGACGAGAACCTGGTATGGCTTACAACTATAGCAAAAAGTGTCGTTACAACTTTTGGTCTTCATTTTTTCGTCTAGCCCCCTTTCGCAACGCGCGATAAGGAACTTTCGTTCCAATATACATAGTTAATAATTGTTAACGCACTAGAACAACTGAATTTAGGTCTATTCTGCATTACTATATAAAATTATTCTTAGCTGGACATAGATTTAAATTTATTATATTAGTAATTATCAAATATTGTTGTTTTTGTCACCAAAATATATTGGCATGCATGCTCATTTCATTGATGATTAAGAATATATTTTACTTTGCTGTTATATGAACAACGCTGTATATTAAATGCCCGAAAAGGATAGACTGACATTACTATGTATTGTACTACCAACGGGCATGCAATATTATGTTATCAGTCTAACAAACGTAACTTGATTCAATTTTCAAGAAATATTTATTGAAATATTTCTTGAAACTTGACATCAAGTTACTTTTGCTTGCAACCATTTATCAATGTTTACCTTAAGTTTTAAGCGAAGCGGGATTATTGATTATTTTTGGTTTTGTTGTCAAGTAACTTTCGAGCGTGGACCCGAAATCCATATATTGATAGATCGATGGTTTTGCTATCCAACATTCCTCAATATTGTACAAACAGCTACACGAATAAATAATAAAATTATGTACATTTACATTTATAAATACAGTTTGCAGTTGTTAAACGGATCTGTTATGCTCTTTCAGTCTGAAATCTTACAGTAATAAATATGTTTAGTTTGCTACGGGTGTTACAGTATGCACTATAACAATAATATAATATCGCTGGAACTTATTGTTCATCCAAAGGTTGTCTGGAAGACCGCCCATTGTACTATAAGTTTCTCTGTAAGCTGTATTTATCTTTTGTTGTCAATAAGGAGTTACTGTATTGTATGTTTTGTTATTTAATTATCATTACTTGAAATGTCTAGAAAAATGTCAAGTTCTAAGATCGTCCTAGTAACACAAAACGAGAGCCACAAAACTGCATCTCACATTTTTTTTCTATTCTGTTCATTCCAAACGCTAATAAGCGTCTCACGATCGCTATATCCATGTGACGCTATCACGTCTCTATACCCCTCTTTAGTATAATCCTTCTTATAGAAGTAGAAGTTATCGCAATGTAGGGGCACCACCCCGGCCTTCTTAGCAACTATCCCTAAGTATATATCGTCGAACCGGAAGTGCTTCACGAACAGACTAGCGACGTACAACACTTTCATAGATCTGTTGGAGACCACATACGCCCCGGCCGTTACGTAAGGGGGCCATTTGTCCCATTTGTACTCGTCGAGGCCGACTCGCCACTTGCTCAAGGCCATTCTTAGAGGCCCGGAGTTGAACATGTAACCGGCGTAGAAGTCATCCGCAGGTGTTATCAACGAGCCATTGACGGTCGCAGTTTGCACGTAGTCCAAGAGATTCGGAACGGAAATGTACATGTCATCGTCGGTGAATAAGTAATAATCAGCCGTGGAACAATGCTCGTATAACCAACGAAACGACATCATTGTCTTGATCGTATTATTGAAGTAGGTGTCCACGAAACTCATCTGTATTATATCTTTGTGCTCCGCCTTTTCAGCGTCTATTTTCGATTGGACGCTAGATTTCAGATCGATGCCGAGGAAGAATAAGATTTTAATTACTCTCCCGGGAAGGGCGTTCTCTTGTCCGTATGTTTCTCGAATGGCTCTTCTGTTGTCGAAGTGGTTCATAGCCGATTTCACGACTATGAACAGGTCTAATCTGTCGACGGTGTTGCACGTCCCGGAATTGGTCAGGAATATGTAGGGATAGTAGTTGATAGGTTTGACTGAAGGCTTCTTTCCCGCTAGCATCTCGTTGACGATAGTTTTAATATCGACGTTCAAAGGGTAGTCGAAGTTTTTATCGAAGCTCTTGGAGAGCACATAGTCGCCGACGCCGAAAAAAATATATATTGTATAAAGGAGTATGAAAACTACTAATAAATACTTGTATCGATTGCGCCTCATCATTGAGATTCCGTTTTATCTTGGCTCATCTGAAAAAAAAAAAAAACAACTTAGTTTAATTACTTGATGCAACCAAACTACGAGTAAAACGATATGTTCCATAATAGCTTTGCTCGTGAAGTGCAATACACAATCATATTTTCTACCGACTTCAAAAAAGGAGGTTCTCAATTCGACTGTATGTGATTTTTTGTATGTATGTATGTTACGCGATATCTCCAACAATTACGAATCAATTTTGATGTTTTTTTTGTTTGGTAGAGACTTCAGAGTTGGTCCCATATACATTTTATTGAAATCGATCAAACCAAAACCAAAATATAAGCGGTGAAGTCGGTTTTTTAAGCTTTGCCTGCGTTTAATTATTACTACAAACTATTCAGAGCAATAGACAACATACAAATACTCGCGGTGTTAGATTAAAAAGAAAGTACAAGGATGCAAAATGTTTAAACATTATTACTTGTCTTTATAAAATTGTAAATAAAATAAAACATGAGAACGGTAGCATGAATATTTAAGTGAATGTTCAGGAAGGAAAAACTGTCACATGGACCTAACGCGAACTTGAGTCGTGCCTAAAATATAACTGCAATAAAATAAAATTATAAGATTTAAAATAAAATTAACAGTCAAAAGCATCAGCAAACAAAATCACCTTTGTGATAAATTAACAGAAAAAATATTTGGAGATAAATACCAATTCTTTACCAAAATAATATTTAGTTTTTTTTAGGTTTGACTGTGCACTTTCTGCATTTAGCCAAATAACAATTTTGCCGTCAAATAAAAGAGTTGTGCTCGGCCAGGCGTCGAGATCACCAAAATCATCTGCCGTGCTGCCCAGAAGATTAGCGTCCAATACGTGACCAACTGGTCAAAAAAGTGCTCGGTGTGTTTTCGACAAAAAAAATTACCACAATTATAAATATTTATAGTTCATAATTTATCACACCTAGTCTTAGTTAGCAGTCACAGTCCAAGTCAAGTAAACACTCACGGTCAAGTCTTTACTAGATCTTTTGTTCAGAGTTGAGCGAAAACGAAAAAAACGTTTTTCAACTTTGTACGATTTGCCTACACTTATGCACGTTCACGAACTATTAAAGTTTAATAATCGACTATTCACCATTACTACACATTAACACTAGAATAATCACAAGTTTTAGAAAATAATACAATCAACAACGTCATTTTTCACTTTCGCGACAAAACTAGAATTTTTTAGCTAACCGCTGTACCTAGTTACAATTTTTTTAATAAATCTTTTAATAGCCATCACTATATGGTACTGATACGGTATCTAAAACAACGATCACTAAAACAGGCTTAGTCAACAGTCAAATACAGTAACAAGATCAAATAGGTCAATTAATCAAAAAGTCAACAGATCTATGAACAACATCTATTCTGTGTATGGCTATGTCAACTATTATTAATAATCATAAACAATTGACTACATACATGTTTGTTAGTTAACCAAGGAGGAAATGACAAACGTATAACTAACAACGCAGCACCAATAATAATAATCTAACACGGCCACTGTTTTAAACGCCGTATGTACTCACACATAATACACACAATCACGTTCACAGGAAACAAGCTTGGCAATGAGTTTCATTTAAAAGTAATTTTAATAATTAAAATACGAGCCTATAAATTTTTAACAATTTACCTAATGAAATATTGGGTGGCAACAATAAAAAAAAAAGTTATCTAACTGGCATCTTAGCCATAGTTTCTGTAGTTTAAAGAGTTCAAGGGTTTTTTTACAGACTTCCCAAAAAAGGAGGAGGTACTCAAGTCAACTGTATTTTTTTATGTACCTCATAACTACTTTCCACGTGATTCGATTTCGAAATTTTTTTTAAGTTTGAAACATGTTGCTTTCCAATTGGTCCCATTTAAATTTGCCCAAGATCTGATCAGTAGTTATTGAAATATGGTCAATAATGCGTATTCTGTGGACTACATTGACGATGTTCTCGTTTTCAACCGACTTCAAATGTTACCTCATAACTTCTTTTTTTAAAGTTACCTCAGATAAATGAAATCCCATCGCGATCGGGCACAAATAATAATAATAATTATAATCACTTCACAGGAGCATTTAGCACTAATTATTCGGCAACAATGACGTCATTTGTTCTACAATAATTATAACAATAATCGCTATTGTGTTGTACCAAGTAGCGAGTCTAAAAGTGGAGTGTTTACTATGTCTTCTTATAAATAGACTTTGTTATCTTGTTGCACTTAAAATAACTAGACTTGATTTGAACTAGTACAGTATTTGTTAGTGTATAACAGTGTAATATATAGTGAGAGGAGGCTTCATAATAACACATGAACTAAGTGACTTAAGAGACCGGGGAGTCTGTGAAACGATCTATAGGTTGTCTCTGTTTAACTGGCAAACTGTGCCCATGCTTGATGCGATAGCACTACCGACCGAACAAATTATGATAGGTGCCGTAATACTAAAAATTATGAATGAAAATGTAATGTTTAGCCATTGTTTTTTGTAATAATAGTACCTTGAAATGATAATCTATGTTCCTGTTGTAATGACAAAAGAAATGTGTTAGTTTTTAATACAAAACGAATAAGTTAAAGATGCGATATTTACGTCGTAATAATGTGTGAAAATTAATTTATATTTCGTTTTAGGTAATTATTTTGGAATAAAAACTATCCAGGAACCTAGATTAATATGTTTTTAATCTGAATAACAGCACAGTATGGTGGTGATATGCTTGAATTATAAATAATTTCGGTATTACGATTGTATGGGCAAATCAACCTCCGCAGGCCCCTTAATCTTAAATATATACAATAAGAAAAATATTAACGGACACATTCTTAGTTACGGCAATGAAGCAGTTTATATTAAATAAATAATTAGCTTTATTTTGGTTAAATTGTGATTAGAATAAGTTTTTAAGAGGAATAAAAGTTTAAAGCTATTAAATCTTCATTTTCCATCGGTTTTTATTTTAAAAAGAATAATTGAAACGCAAAAACGAAATAACCGTTTTTACCGCTTATATTTCGGTTTTGGCTTGACCGATTTCGATAAATTTTATATTGGACCACCTTTGAAGTATACTCTACCAAACAAAAAAAAAAAAAATCAAAATCGATTCATAATTGGCGGAGATATCGCGTAACAAACATACAAAAAAAGCATACAGTCGAATTGAGAACCTCCTTTTTTGAAGTCGGTTGAAAACTGGCAAACATCATCCATTTTTGGTTGACATACCTCTAGTTCTCTCGAAGCGTTTCGCTTCTACTATTATCATCCGTACAGCGATTGAGTCCGTACCGAGACTTTGTTCATAATCTGGGAATCTTCAAGTCAATAGTGCATAGGTATTTTTTAGGCAAACATGCTACATCTTCGGCCGCATCATCGCTTTCCATCGGGTGAAATAGTGGTCAATTGCTTGCAAATAAAGCATAAAAAAATTGTGAAATAGTGGTCAAATACTTGCCTAACTAACATAAAAAAAACTAAACTCATCTGAAGATTTTTTTGTCAGTAATCATTATTTTTTTATGCTAATAAGAAAGGATGGAATAAAGCGCTCTATGGTAAGTGACACGCCTGCTAATATAAACGTCTACCATCCGAAACTTCAAATAATAAAGTGTACTGAACTCCTCACCCTGAGACTTAAGATTAATTACACTGGCACTTTCAATCGGTTCATAATTTTAGCTCAAATAAAATTTTACACAGAGATGTATAAAACATCTTTATTATTAAGGTCTAAGTTTTCTGTTAGTCGTTTCTATTTCCTATAAATTTCCACTTATCTATTAATGTCAACTAATAATGATAACAAATCAGGTAAAACAAACAAGTTGAAGTATCTTTAGAGAGTAATGCTATGTAACACAATACAATGCAACCTATGATAACTATACCACACTATAATTAAGTATAGAAAGATAAAAGTGATTATAATGAAGGATAGATCTTTAACATCTCATATCTTAGGGAGACAAGCTCAAGATTATGTCTTAAATATAAGTAGAAAACTTTGGGTGGCACTGAACCATAATGGGTACGTTAGACACTTACCATCAGGCAAGCAACTTGTTTGTATCGTCTCTCAATTACATTAAAAAATATATATGAACAATAAATATTTTTTAACACAGCCCCACACTAACTTCTATGTTAGTGTCGTGTGTGCCAGAACCAATCACACCGAGAACTAGAAACACAAATATCCTTTAGAAAGAAAATTTGTGTTTCCACACACAAATTTCCTTTAGAAAGAAAATTTGTGTTTCCACCGGAAATCGAACCCGATACCCACTGCTTGGAAGGCGAATGCGCACCCATCTCAGCTAACACGAAGTTAAAGAATTATATTTTTCAAGTTTTAAATTAATTAGAATGTACTAACCAGCCTACAGCGAAGTGTCAACAGACGAGCTGATGGACACTGGAGGCAAGTAGTAGTTGCGAATCTTGGTATGCAGCCGAGCCACCTCTCCGTCCAGTGTCTCCATGTCTCGAACCATTTGAGTAAACTGGACAATACCTAAAAAGGATTGTGTCGATTGCACATCATTTTGGTTTAGGTCTTTCAGCTTGTTACATGCTAATTAACAAGTAATGAAGTGATATCATTTATTCAGAACCATTACAATGAGCGGTCAATACTTCCAATTGCACGGTTTCGAATAAGTGGCGAATCTTTTAAATACTTTTCTTTATCAACTGTCCGTGGTAGTTTCTGCAACTGCCATGGTTCTGACAACACCGTAGTTCAAATGTAATAAATAATATCCTTGAAAACCGTGAAGGAGGAAGTGTAGCAAATCCCTATCTGGACCATACAAAAATAGGCTAAGTCTACACCAAAACAAATCAGCAACAGTGTACCACTATATGGTTGATAGCTCAAATGCGCATGAAGCTGTTGTTTCCATTCATTGTGTGCATTGCAAAGGAGTGGCAGTTTTTGCCAGAGGTTAAGTACTCAGAATGCAATCATGGAGACTAAGTTGAGAGTGAATAGGTATCTTCTAGGAATATGTGCTCAATCGACTGCATTGTCAATTAAGATCAGGCAAGATGGTTATATGTTTCCAGGCTACTTATTATATGTCTATGTTGTGACTCATTTCTATTTGAATTAAGCCAAAATGTATCTTATATTTTAGGGGATTTGTTATTCAAATTGAAATTGTTTGCTACAAAGACCTATCTAGGATCAGACCCCCTAAAACCTATAATAGGTGGTATTATTGGTAATAGGGGGTATGATCCTAGCTATAAAAATACCTGCTAAACTACTTTGAAAACAAACAAATTCATAAATTGGAAAAGGAAGAGGAAACTAATATGTACTCAAAAGGTTTAAGAATAACGTATTGCACTGGACACTCAACGCAACAGGTTTAATCAATTACTTACACCTATACCTACAACATCAACATACACATGTATATTAAAATGTATACAAGCGGCATCGTAAATATATAAAATCTATAACATTTTCAATTTTTTAAATCAAATAAAATCGTTTATTTGCTAGAATACATGTACATAACATCTTAATGTAAAAAGTGACACAATATATTCAGTCTGCAAGCAGACGTGCAAATGGTAATGTCTATGTCTACTATAATATCTAGACTAATTTACTAAAAATTCTTAAACTCCTTAATACTATAAAAACAATGAATAAGAAGCCAGCTAGTTAAAGATTTTTTAAATTTGTTACCTTCCAATATTTTTATGTCATTAGGTACACTGTTAAAAATTGATATGCACATATTATAAATGTTTCTTTACGTAAGTAACAAAATCACAACATCTAATGGCTGTGATTCCACAATGTACAATAGTATTTTATGACAAGCTATAACCATATTACAATAATTTGAATTGGTTCTGATATAAAGAATGAGCCGCCATCCCTACTGTCACTTTTCATTTATATTTCCAACCAAAGGTTGTCTGGAAGAGATCACTCTCAGCGATAAGACCCATTGTACCTATATTTATAAGTTTCTCTGTAAGCTATATTTATCTTTTGGTGTCAATAAGGAGTTATTGAATTGTATTGTTGCTAATGAAATTTTTGTGATACTTATATAAAATAAACACAAAAGCTTTCACGCTTACAGTCCCACACAACAACAGTCCCCTTTCTTCCTAAAACAAATCTAAATATAAAAAGTTTTTTGTTTTCAGTTGGCCATTGGATTAGTGTTTGCTTTCGCCTTCTAAATATAATAATAGGTAATTGAACCTGATACCCCTGCATACTATATCACCTAATGGTAAGCAACGATGGTGCAAGCTTGCCTTGAAGCAAAACGCTTCCACACTCTCTCTCCAGGAGAAACTCACCTTCTCTAGAGTTGCAAAATCCATGCCGCTTGATTGTCTCCATTTCAATCTGAACCACCATGGGGAATACAATCTGCATCATCTTGAGCATCTCATTGCCCGCTGCTTCCTTTGCCTCATCAAGTTTTGGGGAGTAGTCGGATGATTCCAGCGCGTCAATCACTTCTGTCAGGATCTGACGCATCTGATCCACTGACATTGTTTGAGGAGAAGCCATTAGGAATGCATCTGCAAAATAAATTAACGATAGAGATCTTCTGATCTGTAGCTTAAGGAATAATTAAAAAATGTTACACATTATGACTTCCCCAGGATTATTTTCACAAATTCAAGAGCGACTACTATAGTATTGGTAATTTCACAAACTGATTTTTAGTAATAATGCAGTCGACGATTGTGCATACCTTTCTAGAATATACCTATTTCGAAAATTCAGTCCCATCTCGAAAACTCCAAGATTGTACAATCTGAGAATATAGACTCTGGCAAGGAGTTCCACTACCTTGTGGTGCACAAAATTAATGAAAAAGCACTTTGTGAACAATAGTGATATATCTACCAAGTTTTTATTTTTAGTGTCAGGTGGTCGTACGATAGAATGGGAATGGAGGAATTAGATCATTTAATTCCACGGCACATAACACATCTGCTTGAAATATTGAATACTACTGATTAGTTCTCCTTACTTTCAATAAAGTTTCTTTATTCTTAATGCCGTTTTGAAGAAACCAGCAATTTTCACATAGAAATTCTATAAACGTTGGGTTTTGGCAGATTGGCCCCTAAGGGACTCCTGCATTGATAACCAATCGATCTGATCCTTTCAATGACCATAAGACTTAATCGGTTCCTCAACAAGCCCGAAATCACAGACTAGTTGGCAGGCCAAATGATGGAAGCTTACATATCAGGCTATCATGCCAGACCCTGTCGAGAGCCTAATAGCCTAATAGCGGCAAGTGCTTCCCTGTGCATCTCGATTCCAGATGTGTGTGTCATACGCTAGAACTGAGAGATCGTCATCTAATATAAATACTGAAAGTCGCTCCAATACTCTACTTACATGTAACTTAAACAGACACTGCTTATTATATCCGTTGCCGAGTAAGTCCTACATTGAACAATTTAGTCTTGAACAAAGCTGTGCTGGATAAATATACCGATATACAGAACCACGACTGAAAACTAATAACTCCATGTATGAATCAACATTAATATTTAAGAGCCTTGGGTATATAACTTATTTATCTCTGTTTAAGAGTTTAACAAATACGAAGTAACACACTATTTCAATACATTTTAATCAAAGAACAAAGATAATGTAATCTCTCCATAAAAAGTTCCTCTATGATCACTCCGTTTAAAATCATGGGATAGATAAAAAAGGTATATACCCGGCATGGAATAAAATAATCATGGAGGAAATGGAGTGATTACCTACATTATCTTTGCATGGAGGCACTGACCCCTTATTATGTATCTTTGTTGCACGCGGTTTCAATTAAAATTAAGCAAAAATGGACCTTATTTCTTAGGAGTTTTGTCAATTTAGTATTGAAACCGTTTGCAACAAAGATAGGTAATCGGGGGGCAGACCACAGGCACAGAGAGCACAGACCACAGAGAGTACTACGACAGAGAGTACCGTGGAGGTATAAAAAAATCGATTCACACGGAAAAGCAAAGATCACAGACCACAGAGAGTACCAAAGATTATTCATATTTATTACTACTAGTGTTGTATACTCTTTGGTTTTGCCCGTAGATGAATAAGGTTATGCCGCGAAATTGAAAAATATGGCATTGTGATTTTGTATAATTTTCCAAAACCTGTGATTTTTCGAGTGTTAATGTGTAATAATGGTGAATTATTATTCGTTAATACTTAGTAAACGTAGGCAAATCATATAAAGTTGAAAAACGTAATTTTCGCCTTCGCTCCAAAACTCTATTAAAAGGTCTAAATAGTAAAGAGTCTACTTTCTGAATATACAAAGTACTCTGTGGTTTCAACCACTTTACTTGGGCAGAGTCCCTATATTGTACGACCAATAATGCACGACCTGGATAATGTACGGCCAATAATTAACCAGTATTTCGTGACATGACTTCCAATTATCAGGCTGTGCTATACGGGCCGTACATTATTGGATGTGAAATAACAACCATATTTGTACAGCCGATAATATGCAGCCAGGAAATCGCAACCAATATAATAATATGAATCCAATGTACACGAAATATCAATGCTGGCCGTACAGTACAGGTCGGAAAATATTAGCACGAGCTGATAAATAATGTACAGCCAATAATGCACGGCCGATAATTCGTGTACATACAAATGTCTGAGTCAAAGCCTCGTTTGGCCGATCCAATAATTTCAAGAGGGCAAAGACCTTTCTCCTATAGGAAGGGCTTAGGAACCTCCCCCCCCCCCCCCTTTGGAGATATGACGAATAATATTTGTTTTTTGTTCATTTTTATTTAAATTTTTTTTCTTTTAATTACTTGGTTTTGAGTGCTTCGCCGGCCGCTGTCGTGGCACGCTCGCTTCGCTCGCTCGGCTCGCGCTTTGTTTTGACGCAGTTCGAACCTAATCTAACCTAGATTTGCAGCCACTTTTATAAAGACGTCAGAGAAGCAAATGTTTTTAATGTTCTTAGGTTAGAACTTTTTCATAGTATGTGCCAACTCTTCCTAGCGACTCGCCTAAACAAACGAGGCATCGCAAAAAGAGTATATGATTGTCTATGGTTGGCTTCCAATCGGCTGTGCAATACTGGCCGTACAATATTGACACGGAGTGATTTTACGCAGCCAGTATTGCACGCACAGTATTGCACACACCGATATTTGGAAGCAATGTACATGAATTATTGGCCGTACATTATCGATACAGACCGATTTTGTATAGGGAATAATTGGCGACACGGGTATGCACGGCCTGATATTGCAAATCTATGTACATGAATAATTAGGTTGTGCATTATATGCTGTATAAAATCGGGCTGTGACATATCGTGTCGTACATTATTGTCTCCCTTTGGGCATGACTTGACTATGACTATGACTGGACCTTGACACTTTTACTTGACTTTGACTGTGACTTGTGTCTAGGACTTTTAATTTTACCTTTCTATCATTATAGGATTTTTAAGGGGTTTTTTGACGTGAGTGAAAAAATGGCGTTGTTGATTTTGTAAAATTTTCCAAAACCTGTGATTCTTCGAGTGTTAATGTGTAATAATGGTGTATTATTAACCGTTGATACTAAGTGAACGTGCATAACTGTAGGCAAATCATACAAAGTTGAAAAACGTGATTTTCGCCTTCGCTCCAAAACTCCAATAGAAGTTCTAGTAAAGTTTCCACCACTTTACTAGGGCATGACTTTACTATGACTGGACCTTGACTCTTTTACTTGACTTTGACTGTGACTTGTGACTAGGACTTATAATATGAAATACAATTGAAATATTATATTATCACTTGACACTGGCTAAATGCACAAGATTGCGAAGCCATATCTAAGAAGAAGAAGAAGAAGAAGGATTTTTAAGTTGAAATCAAGGATGTTGTAGCTAAAGTAATAGGATGGATAACTGACAAACTTACAGTGCCGAATATTAAACATGCATGGAATCTTATCACAACTGACTTAGAGCGTATTTACAATGTCAAATCGTTTTATCAATTGCATAAAGAACCAATCGTGGTTGCGGTCCCGTTGAAATCGGGTGAAAGGTTAGAAAAGACCCCTGTGTCCCTCTTGCACAAGAGCGACTAGTTCTAAAAAAGTTTCCCAGTGGTAGAAATTATAGTCTGTAGTAATAATAAGATCTTATCTGTCGTAATTATTTGATTAATCGAAACCTTACAGAATATGTTTCTAACTACCTACTATCAAATTATTCTCAATAAACCGTTTTTTTTCCTTATAGTATTAGGTTTTATGATATTATTTTTGATATATGGGTATACAAGCCAAGCTACACAACTACATCCGCCATTTATAAAAATATTTTGTAAAAACAAAATAAAGTTATCCTGCTATCATACTTCCTACTAATATTATCAAGGCAAAAGTTTGTAAGTGTGTTTGTAGTTTGTTCCTTCTTGACGCTCAATTATGATTATATTAATGAATACGTTTGTGAATATGGAATATGCATACATTTTTATTCGATTGTTGCCGTTAATACATTGCCGGAATGAAAGTTTTTCTTCCTAACAATACATCTCATATCGAAATAAATAGGCATTGGGAAATGCAATCAGGTTTTTTTTTATTCAAGTAGGCAAACTTTTGACCACTATCTCACCTGATGGTAAGCGACGATGTGGTCGACGATGGAGCAAGCTTGCCTAGAAGATACCTATTCACTCGTGACTTGAAGACTCCCATATTGTACTCATCAGAAAACACTCAGGTAAGGAGTTCTATTCCTTTGAGGTTCCCACAATGAATGTGGAGGCAAAACGCTTAGTGCGCATTTGTGGAATGTCCACCATATATTGGTGTCGCTTAGCAGTTTGTCTGCTTGTCCGACAATAGAACGGGGATGGGGGAACTAGATCGTGCAGTTCCTTAGCACACTCTCCAAAATGTATCTCTCCAATATGTTCCGATAAAAAACCAAGAGACTAGCTGCTACCATGCGGCGCGGCGATGACCCAAGCTCTGAAGCTTTGAATTAGTCAGCTGCTCGCTACCAATGTGTCTCTTGGGTCTCCACTCAATGGTGTCAAGAGTCTCAAGCTGGTACTTAGCTGAACCGTCCCAAAGATGAGAACAGTACTCCATACATGATCGGACTTGTGCTTGATACAAATTGAGCAACTGTCCCGGTGTGAAGTATCGTCTCACCTTTGCAAGGATTCCCAGCTTTTTTGCAGCTAGTTGGGCTTTTGACTCGATGGAAGTACCAAAATTGAGCTTTGAAGTTAGAGTCAAACCGAGTAACTCGAGATGGTCAGTTACTGGTAGGGATACATTTAGGAAAGTTGGAGTCAGTTTAAATTGACTCCGTATATCGGAGAAAAAAAGTTTAGCAAATTTAAACACAGCGATTTGAAAAAACAAATAGAATTTAAGGAAAGTTGACGAATCAGTGACCACAAAAATGTGTAAATTAGTCACGATCAGCTTAGCCAATAGCGAGCGTTTTACTATTTTGAAATTTCCATCCATTTTAATTATTAAAACTCCTAACAAAAAGCAATTAAAGAAGAAAATCATATTATGGGAGGAATTTTGAAAAAATTAAGATTTAAAAAAAATATTTGACCTGTATGTAAATTGTATGCTTATTTCCTATTGATAATTTATAACGTTGTTATATTTTTCTTATTTAACTATTATAGGCCAAAATGTATGGCATATGTTTTATTCTTAAAATGTTGTGTTAGCGTTGGCTTAAAGAATTTAGTAATTTTTAATTTTGCATTTGGTCACACTTTTTGACAACAATTTGTACACAACAATTTATGACAGTTAGGTGTCATAAAAGTTAGGGTTTACCTTCATTGGATTTTTTATGGATATAATCGATATAATGGATACCCCGCAGCTTTGTCTGCGTTTGTCAAGTTAATTAGCAGCCTATTTGTTAATCCTAGGCATAAGCTGCGTACATTCCAAATTTATCCAAATTTATTCAGCCGTTGCCGCGTAAAGATAAAAAATACTTACTTAAATAATGCCCCAATTACACACAAACTTTCGGATGAATAAATTAGTTTAATATAAATAATATTTACCAAGATTCTGACATATCAATGTAGTAATAATATCTGTCATCGATTATCTTTATTCTAGGATATAAATTTAAACATGGGTTGTAAATGTATCTAGAAGCTTATTACAACAATTTATAGCACATATCGCCGCCATTTTGAAAAATATCGAATCTGCTCACAAAATATCACGAGAATCGGTTGAGAAATGCGACCTGTACAGGAGAACAACCGGAAATCCGGACCTACAAAAGCAATTTTGCCCAAGCTGAAATGAAATCGTTTCGTTCCCGCTTTGCGCTCGTTCGGTCAATTAAACCGAAACTAATTTAGTCTTTCATAATAGTTAATAGCTGATCCAACCGGCGTTCGCCTGGGTATAAAAACAAACACATATACGCATATATTTTTATAGTCGGATAAGCGGACAAAGCCGCGGATAGATACTAGTAAATATATATAATGTTAATTAAATTTAAATGCATTTTGAAACATCAGCGTGGATTTTAATTACGCTTATTATTATTAAAAATATTATTATGTCATTCATAAAGATATACTATATTATCTTTATGAATGACATAATAATATTTTTATTAGATATCATATTGTAGCATGATTACACAGTTAAATATCATTCAAGTAGAACATAATTCAAATGGCTCAAAAGGTTATCCCACAAATCTTAAAATCAGGGTTACCCTAAAGAAAAGGGACACAGAGGTTATTTGTGACCTCTCACTAGGACACAGATTTTCGGCGGAGTCGTCCCTCCTATTACAAACCGTAGGTTTGTTTCCTATCTCGATGGTTGAAATACACTTTAAATATATTATTACTTGACACCTGTCTTTGTCACTGGCTAAATGTATATGATTGCGAAGCCAAATATAAATTAAAATATTAATAATGAATCACGTTAATCGCAAATTAATGTATTTATTAATGTAATGTAGTAAAAGATATGTATTTAGCCATACATGAGTTAGATTTTAGTTTTTATTAGAATTCAGTCAAATAAACCGACATTAGATTTTGTTTACATGTAGATCTCGCCGAAGGTGATTTTAGATTCGTTGGTGCAGATTAAACAAAATGTCTGATGAAGAGGTGAGAAGTGATCCAGAAGTTCGTGCAGAAGATGAACAACCATCTAACAGTCGGCGCAGTGGTTCTAGGAACAGTGCCCGGCAGGTAGCTGTCAACTTTATGCCATCACGGCAGCTGCCTTACAGTGAGTAGCAACATAAAACTCTAATATGTAAATTATTGCACTCATCAGCTGCGAGTCTTGACAAAAAACAGATAATATTTTTTCTAGGGCGGCTCAAAATATCAGTTCTAAAATGTCATACTCAGATAGAAATGTATGTTTGTCTCTTGTATGTCTATCTATGCATTCACACATTGTTTATCTGATTGAGTTTAGTCATTTATTGGTTGGTGTAAGGGTTTCAGCACCTTCATTAGTGAGTTACGTGCAATCCAACAATATTGGTTGTGCTGTGTTGCTGCAGTGAATTTCCTGCTAGTTCAGCCTGACCTTAAATGAATAGGCTGACTAAAGATATACAGACCATCAGTTTTATGCTGTGAAAGTGAAAAATAGTGATAAATTTAGAAAGGAAAAATTATCGCTTGAGGCGGGATTTGAACCCGCGGCCATAGGGTCTCATGCCCTATTGCCGATTATTAAGCGATAATTTTTCCTTTCTAAATTTATCACTATAGTTCTGCCTAGCATGGCTAATGCTATATAAATAAAATCAATTGAAAAATAGTGTTTGAGATTTTTCATTTAAGGTTGAACATTTAGTTTACATTATCTTCTTAGCATATCAAATCTAATCAAATCAAATCAAAATCGTTTATTCACATGGGCCCCAAAGAGGCACTCATGAAAGTTAATGATTCTATTGCCAGATTCGCAAAATTAAAGCCATCTCGAGAAGAACCTGGCAAGAAACTCGTCAGCGATTTTTTTTTAATTCATCTTTTTTTTTAAAACATTCTTAATCTCTAATACATATAAACTGAATGAACAGCTAACCTACTATAATTTAACTACTTGTTACTTACTACTTTAAACTACTCGTTACCTGAGTTGGGTGAGCATTCACATATTTATGTTATGTTTATATAAAAATATGGATAGAAATGCATAACATACTTAGTAAGTACATTGTTTAACTAGACGTAGATTTATATTATTTTTCAGATACCTTACGTCACAGAAGACACAACTCCGAACAGAATGGCTTACTGGACGAGACAGATGGAGACGGAAATAGAGATGAGGACATCTCTGATGATTGCGACCCTGAGGACAAGAAGGCAGAGATCATTGTCAAGGAGCTGGAGCAGCAGCGACAGCTGATGGACGATAATCCACTATCTGAGGAGTTGAGGAGGTGAGGCATCTATTGCGGTTATCATTATTTGGTTGGCGAATCTGTTAGTTGACTCAATAACTTTCATGAGTGCCTCTTTGGGGCCCATGTGAATAAATGATTATATTAATTTTGGTGTTAGATTTGTTTTATCATTATTTAACACTCCTTATCACTTTGCTGTACAGCTGCATTGTCTGTCAATTCTGTTTGCAAGAGCAAAGATGCCAGAGAGAACTTAGTTGCAGAAGATAAAGCCCAATACAGTATATAACTTTGTTATACAAAATCCTGAGTGACAATGCAAATGTTAAGGGAAGAGCAGAGCTAACAATCAGAAGAATTTGTAGTTTTTTATTACCAGCATAAACATTTTCCTAATTGCTTATTTCCATTAGCTAATTTCCCATTTTTTAGGGTGCCCTTCTCATACCTCTGGCATGTATTAATGCTACTGTATTGTGTTTTAAAGATTATAGTATAGTGTTCAGTTCGTCTATTAATGGTGAATGCAATAGGAAAACTTACTTTGTTTTGTAAAGACCCTGAGGAACCATGACAGGGTATATTCTGAGATTATTTTAGCATGTTTTTCATTGAGTGAGCGCAAAGCGCAAGTGATGCGTTTCCTTTTCAGCTTGAGCAAAATTGCTTTAGTACAGACTTCCAGTTGTTCTCCTCGACAGGTCGCATTTCTCAACCGATTCTCGTGAAATTTATGAGCAAGTTCAATAATTATATAGTTTTTTTTTTACTATTTAGTTTTTGGAAATTTTTCAAAATTGTGGAGACATATTATGTGGAGACAAATATTGCAACTATTTTGAAAAATATGCGAGGCTCACAAAGCTACTAGTTATAGCAGGTTACAAAAATTTTTAGCATGACTTAAATATGCAAGAATATAATAACACCTATTTTCTCTAGGGAAGCTCTACGTGACCTCCCCCAGGGCCTGACGATGAAACGCACTGTTCGCGCGAAGCTGTCGGCTTCCGTGAGTCTCCGCTCAAAGCGCAGGCCCATCTCTTTTTTCAAACGAACTAAATACAGGCTGAGCTTTGCGTGGAAACGGGTGAGTTTTTTTTCCCTTCTCTAGGAGACGTACATATATAAGCATGGATATAGAATCCATGCTTATATATGTACGTTTCATTACAATCTTGCCTGTGTTTGGCTAATGAGTAATTTATATTACCTTAGATTGCTAGTAAGGTGAGTAAGTGACTTATATTTGCGTTTCGTGGAGATTGTCTTCTAACAATAGAAGCAAGCCTCAGACAAACATTGTAACTTGGAATCTTACTAAACTCAAAAAATGACGTCTTGCTAAACATTCCAACTTATTTATGGATTTATGACAGTCGTTACAAAACAATAAATATCTTTATTTCAGAGTAAAGAGCGCGTCCGTGACGCAATGTTCTCCATCGAGCTGTGGTATGAGGCGATCCGCAACATAGAGGGCCAGTTCGGTTCCGCAGTCGGCTCCTACTTCCGAATGTTGCGCCGCCTGTTTGTGCTGAATCTAGCGCTGTCAGTGTTGCTCATTAGCTTCATAGTGCTACCGCAAGTGCTTTACGACGCCAATGCAGAGGTGGATAGTGTGAATAAACTAGAGCCGAGCTGGGGGTCTGATTGGATTACTGGACAGGTTAGTAATTCATATCATAGTTAGGTCTTTTTCTGATGCTTGTCTAGCTTACTCTTACGAAATACAGCCTAGAGTTTACCACCCTTAAGTAGAAACGCATGCAGTTTCGGAAAAAAATATTCCTTAGAACCAGTCACAATATAAATCTAGCCTGTTTACCACTCTTAACCACATCATCATATACTAAAGTGTGTGATAATGTTAAATTGTTAATAAAGTTAGATAATGGTCAAACACTAGCATAACAGATATATAGAATCTACAACATACTTCACTCACTCCTTGAGTTCAACACGCACTGCACTGTTTTTAACTGTAAAGTAACTTTAGTGTATTATTCAACATTAGCCGTGCCCCGCGGCTTCACACGCTATTATCAAGTTTAAAAGTAGCCTATGTGTTAATCCTAGGTATAAGCTATGTACATTCCAAATTTCATCCAAATCCGCTCAGCCGTTAAAGCATGAAGAGGGAACAAACATACTTACACACTAACACACTTACACGTTTATACACTTACACACAAATTTCGGGTTTACAATATTAGTAGGATTGCTCTATTTGAATGAGACATTCAAAGAGAACTCGTATGTTTTCTTTGCACGCCGCGTTCATATGGCGTGTGTGTGAAGGCGTTAAAAAAATCCTAGTAGAACTGTTTGTTATAGGGCGGTATGCAGCGCTCCCTGATGTTCTATGGCCACTACCACTCGGGCGACGTGGGCGGTAGCTTGCACTACCACATGCCGTTCGCTTACTTCTTTACCATCATCTCCGTGTATTTGGTGTTCTTTGCTGTTCTCTGCTACAGGTGAGTGCATTGTTGTGACTTTGGGCCTGTATTATAATATCCTGATAGGCGATATCGACAAGATATCTAATAGATAGCCTATTATACCTGGCGATATCTATCAGACAAATAAATTTACAGCAACCTCCTGACAAGGTTGTGGCAAAATAGGCTCTTATCATTTCACTTATTACCTTTGCTAATAGATTTATTGCGCCACGTAATTTTTGGCGTTCCTATTACATTGATTGCCATTAATTAACCCACGTAATTTTTGGCGTTCCTATTACATTGATTGCGATTAATTACCTCCTAATCAGTTCTTGACAGTACAGTGTGGGGCTGTGGGTGTAAAAGCGTTTATGTTTATGTTATTTTATTTATCGGGCTGATTGAAGAAATCTTTATTCTCAAAAAGATTAATAATTGTTTGTGATAAGGAACATTCCGAAATTAATGGTCCTTCAAGCCGGATCAGTACGGGCGTGTTACCATAGCGGTGTAATAAATCTGAGTTTGTGATTTGTGTAAAACCTGTTGGTAGGACGGCTTATTCGTACCGGCGCAATTTTATCGAGACAGCGGGAGGACTGAGCCTCGTGTTCGCGAATAAGGTGTTCTGCGGCTGGGACTTCGGCATTATGTCCTCCAACGCGGCGCGACAGAACGCGCGCAGCATCTACAACGAGCTGAAGGTACATTATTCATATTACAATTCGAAACCGCTATCGTCTTATCAGCAGCCTATCTCCACAAAATTGTTAGAAACAATATACCTTGCGTGTAATTCTATTTATCTTAGATTATATAAAAATTATCAATTTGATCAACGGTCATAGATAAACAGTCACATACAAAAACCATTTTCAAAAGCGACGTTGCTTCAACATGTATATTTAAATTGTGACATATATCTAGTAAAAGTTCTATTAAACAAGAATAGACACAACATCATACTTATGCCTATTTCATTCCTATAACTACCGATTTGCATTAGTTGAAAAGTTGAACCATTCTAAGAATGAAATAACTTATCTCTTAGTACTAAAACAGAACAAAGCTTTGTTTCTAAACCACTGTGTAGCTAATATATCATAGCTAGCATTTGACTACTATCATGTAATGTAATGCATTATTATTGCCTTGACAGGAACTTCTTACTGAGCAAAACAAGAAGCACACTTCTGTATCGTTCTGCACGAAGCTGAGCCACATGGTCACCAACTTGCTAGTGACTGTTCTTGTGCTGACATCTATTGGTGGGCTGCTGTTTGGTCTGTGGAGGCTCCTGGAAACCTATGAATACTGGGAACTGCCGGTGTCGGCCTTGCTGATTGTTGTTGTTAGTGTGTGCCCGGTGATCTTTAACCTTGTTGGACGGTGAGTTTGCTAAGACAGTGCTGCCATCTATGGCGGAATGATGTTTGATATATGGACGCTTCTGGAAATGTTCCCATACTGGGATGGCTAGAGGACGAAGTTGACGAAGTAGGCGGGTCTCCGCACTCTGCGTTGTAGGTACTGGATTCGATTTCCAGCAGGAGCACATTTTTTCCTTCCCAAGGGATATTTGTGCTTCTAGTTCTGCTTATAATTTTAGTAGATTCTTCCACTACACAATGTGGGCTTTTTAAAGAAACAAATTAGATGATTGATTTACTAAAACATACACTCGCTGCGCTCGGATTTGGGTTCAATATAAAAAAAGCAAATAAATAAAATAAATGGTTTTGTTTTTCGTTATACAAAATATAACGAAAAGTAACGAGCAAATTCATTCATTTCCCTGATATAGGGATAGTCTTATTAGTGAAATAGTATACGCTTATTGAGCTTCAACCCGATGTTTAGTGCTTACTGCATAAAATTTGTGTTTCCTAGTATATCGACGGTAACGCCAATGACTGTTTAAAATTTAAAAAGTAATAGGTCAAATGACTTTTTACCTGTGTGTGTGAAACATGACACTGCCTCAAGAAGCACCACTGTAGGAACACCTGTGTGTGGAACGGACGCGGACTGCGCGGACGCTGAGCGGAACGTAGCAAATGAATATGTTCCCCTACAGGCTGGAGCGGTACAGCGCTCGCACGGCGCTGTTCGCGGCACTGGCGCGCACGTGGCTTCTACACGTGGGCAGCCTCATGCTTCTGTTCGTGTTCTGGTCGCAATCTGGGCTCGTGGTGAGTCATGGTCACTATAAATGTTTGTATTAGTAACGGGATCTTGAATTTAATTTGTTATAAAGTTTCCAATGTTTCACTGTAGCAAGCGCCATGATCACTGAGTAACTGGAGTATTGCGGGTGGAAAAAGATAGGCTTTTTCTTTATTTTGTTTGGGGGGTTTACATCTATTGATACAAAAAAAGTCTTAATATATGTAACAAGCAGCCATTTACAAGCCTCCGCAGATAACATTTACGAGCATCAAACCTGTAGTTTTTTGATAATAATTGATCGTGCGATAAGTTGACTGCACGATGCCAAGTGTTATGTCTTGGGCGTAGTAAATGACAACTTTCTATTGTTTTAAAGAATTTTAATGGTTTGGAACGAAATCTGATGTTGATTAGAATGATTCGTTAGTATAATATTAAATGCAAGTTTGTTTGTATTCTGTGTCTTGTTACGACCAAACTAATGGCTAATAGCGTTAGGGACATACAGAGGGAGTGCGATATACACAAAGTATGTAGCCGTCCCTCTCTAAGCGAACTCTCTTACTCTAACATTAGATCTTAGTGTTAGCTGAAAGAAACTCGTAATTTTTACATATGCAATATGCATGTTAAAATTTTATTATTATTTTGATCTATTTTAGTCTGTTTTACATGTCACATTATAAATTTATTTTATCCTCATTAGTTGTGTTGCCATGTTTTCATTTGGTCCGCAGTGCTGGGAGGTCCGTTTCGGGCAGGAAGTGTACCGACTAGTGTTGCTAGATGCGCTGATATCGCTCCTAGTGTTGCCAGCTATTGAGATAATAAGGGCTTTGCTTTATAAGTGAGTTATTTTTTTTGTTTATAATTTTTTGGATTTTTTAGCTACATATCGATTTAAATTATTTTTTAGTTTTTTGTTATATTTGTATAGTTTACATTATTTCCCTTCTACATTTCATTACCACCAACCAGGAGTTAACATTTAACATCTTAGACTTACATCTTTAAAAAAAATAAGAAAAAGATAAAGAATATATTTTAAAATGTATTTCTAAAATCGAAAAACAGAATAAGCAATAACCGTATCACGAAAAACGTTAGGGCATTGGTTGGACAGATAGATAGATAACACTTTATTGAACACCAAATAACAATAGAGAAATAGAATATGCAAGAAAACTTAAACAAGTGTACAAAAGGTGACGTTATCACTCTCTTCCAGACAACGCATGATGTCGAAACGTTAGTGGTACTTAATAAATTACCATACATATTATTTGTTCTAGTTTCCATGAATTGGGCGGTCCTCCCGAGTTCAACATAGCTTACAACTCCCTCACTCTCATCTACAACCAGTCTGTCTTGTGGTTCGGCATGCTATACTCGCCCCTATTGCCGGTGGCTGTAACGATCAAATTCCTGTTTCTCTTCTATGTGAAGAGAGAATGCGCGGTGCGAGCCTGCCAGCCCGCTAGAAAGGTAATTGTGCTTATCAATGTGGTGTATAACAAACGCTTTCACACTTTCAGCCCCGCACTAAGTTGCCCAAACATGGCTGCATCTTTGTGGCCCAGAGGTACTGTTATGTTTAAATCTTATGCGTCTTTGTTCCCTGAACGGTACAATCTGGATGTCTTCAAGTGTAGAGTGAGGTACCTTCTAGCCTACGCAAGCATGTTTCATCTTCGGCCGCATCGTCACTTTCCATCGGCTGAGATAGAGATCAAATGCTTGCTTATCCAGCATAAAAAAAATTAGATGAATATATTTAAAAACGCTTTTTCTTTGTTTGTTATTTGTGTACAAAAAGTGTCGAAATCCTTAATTTAGTTGTAATTAATAGTAGCTAAGGTAGCCTAACGGTATTCCATCGTTTACATATACATTTACATTCTGGACAGTGTGCGTTGGAATTATATGAGTTAATCCCACCATGCCGATTATATTACGATCTTAAAAAAGACGTACAAACGTCACCCAATTAGGGTTGACATACCTCCGGTTCGCTCGAAGCGTTTCGCTTCAATGTTTATCAACAGTATAGCGAAGAAGTGGAAATAAGCCCGCATTTTTGTTCCCCGAACGGGATCTGGGAGTCTTCAAGTCGAGAGTCCTAGAAGTCCTAGAGCCTATTCATTGACGACCCAGTTGGCGCAGTGGACAGGTGTCCGCCCTCTGCGCCGGGTTCGATTCCCGGCAGGAGCACAAATTCCTACCCAAGGGATATTTGTGTTTCTGATTCTGGGTGTAATGTGTGTGTGATGTGAATGTTCCCGGCACCCACGATACAAGTCTTTGGACTTAGTGTGGGGCTGTGAGTGTGAAAGCGTTTGTTGTTTGTTTGTTATTCAGGGGTTAGCCAAGCATGTTAATAGTACAGCCACATCTACCATTTAAAAAAAACTATTTATACCTCCTACATTTTGCACTTGCGGGGCTACATAAGGGGCTGCGTTCAGTGGCTATGCTCTGGTTTCCTTTAACCCTACCACGTTCGGAGGCTCATTTATAGCGTTCTGTAAGTCCGAGATGAAACGCTCTTCAGCTCACAACCAAACAACCGCCTTGAGAGAAGGTTGTAAAACACTAAGCCTCCTGTCAATGTCAAATATCTATTAGAATTCCCGCGAAAGCTTTACTCAAATTAAAAGTTGAAGATGAAAATTGTTGGATGTATTGTCATATCTAGATTACTGTATACTAGCTGCGCCCCGCGGTTTTACCCGCGTAACTTCAGGATCCGCGGGAATTTTGGGATTAAAAGAAGCCTATGCTCTTTCCCAAGCTCGAGACTATCTGTGTACCAAATTTCATTTAAATCGGTTTAGTAGTTTTGGCGTCAAAGCGCAACAGACAGACAGAGTTACTTTCGCATTTATATTAGTAACCGTGCCCAGCGGCTTCGCCCGCTATTATCAAGTTAAAAAGTAGTTTGTGTTAATCCTAGGTATAATCTATGTACATTCCAAATTTCATCCAAATCCGTTCAGCCGTTAAAGCGTCAAGAGGGAACAAACATTATAATAGGATTAGTAAGGATTATTCCATGGTGCAATGTCGGGATTATTCCCGGTCGTCCCCACGCTGTCGTCCCCACTGGGTACGAGTGGGAAAATAAAGTTTCGTTCGTTCCCAGTGGTGACGATTGGAACTTTTTATTTCCCACTCGTTCCGCTATAGACCGAGAGTCTATAGTACAATAATCGCAACATTACAGTTAAAAATCGTTCGGAGACTTCGAGCGTGGATAAACAATAACCGAACTACGGAATTTGTAGGCACTGAACGCAGCCGGAGTGGTACGACTGTATTTTTAACAGGGAAGCAACTCAGGCGTTACAAATGTTACAATACCCGACAAAATACATTGTTTTAAATTTCAGGTGTGGCGCGCTGCTCAAACACAAACGGTGCTATATATGTTGGTGACAGTTTCACTATTCACTACTATTTTCGGCATCGGATCCATCTTCCTAAGGTAAGATAGTACTGGTGACAGAATTTTGATTGCCAGTGTATATTTTTACAAGATTTTATTTAACTTGTAATGTATGTATGTTTGTTTTCTTGCAACTCAATTTTAAATCAGTTATCTTTAACCGATTGAACTGAAATGTTTTATACACGTTTAGTTTGGATGACAACGCATGGTTAGCTGGGTGACGTCATTCTAAATCCAACATGGCGGAACACCCAAAATGCTGGCAAGTTATTTTTAATGCACTTCTACAATATGGGTATCAAATGAAAGGGCTTGCTGAGGATAACTCGAAAAATAAAGTGACGTCACTCTAAATCCAATATGGCGGACTTCTAAAAGCTTGTTTTAATTTTTTTTTTTAACAAGTAGCTTTTTTGTTTGATAGCAGGCACTTAAACAAGTCCCTCGAAAGAAGTCACTGCGCAGTTGGGATTATATGATAACTGTATTTTTATTGCCCAATTAAAAAGGTGACCGAAAGTTGTCAGAAAAACTGTAGTTAAATTAGTTCCACAATTATTGCGGAGCCTATTCACAAGTTTCAAAAAATGTCGGTACAGACTAGGTTCTCGGACACGACGGTTACGGTTTTTCCGGGCCACCGCGATTTGAGTGGTTCTTATAGATCTAGACAAAATACGATGTAAAGGATATTTTTTTTAAATGAGCAGATGTTACTTCGTCTAATGATGCCTATAAATTGTCGCCAGAGAAAAGATTATGTGTACTTGGTTTTTTATTCTATTACTGGTAGGAGTGGATACATAGTACAATAATAATTCCAGAGGGTCCTAAACTAGGCATGGCCTGTATCTTGGTGAAACTATTTAGAAATTCATTAATAATTAAATTAAAACGTGAATCATACAATTTCTTCTGTAGTTAAGTATTTTTTTTTTTAATCTTGTTATATCTATACAGTAATTTTTTTTAAATTGTATACCTAAAAAGTAGTAGTGTTGTTAATATAGTATCACGATCAATTGTCAGGATGCCGTCGCAGCATTGTGGCCCGTTCCGCTCGCACTCGCATGTGTTCGCCGTGTTCACCGAGGGCGTGCTGCGGCTCCACGAGCGGGACCGGCTGCGGCAAGTAGTCGGGTGGTGCTACCGGCCCGGCGTGCTCGCCTTCCTGGTGCTGCTGCTGTGGTAAGCAATATGAAACAAAAACAAGACAGTATACCGAAAAATAAAAAAACTCGACCGCGTAAAAAGTGAACCTTCTTTTTATTACTTTACACTTTTTTATTAATAACAAACAAACGAACGAACGCATTCACACTCACAGCCCCACACTAAGTTCAAAGACTTGTATCGTGGGTGCCGGAAACATTTACATATCACCCACACAAATACACCTAAAACCAGAAGCACAAATATCTCATGGGAAGGAATTTGTACTTCTGCCGGGAATCGAACCCAGGACCTACGGCACAGAGGATGGAGACCTGTCCACTGCGCCAACTTCATTGTAGCTTTATTATAAATATTTAATATTTAAGTGAGAATGGTTGGTTGAAAACGATACGACAAAACATCACGTGATTATTTAAAAAAAAATGTTTATTTCGGATAATTCCATAAAATAATTGGTCAGTTACATTATAAATTAAATCTATGTTAGTATATTACAATTATTTAGTCTGGCCAGTAACAATACCTATCCAATATTTTTGGATGTGGGACGCAAACATTTTCAGAACACCGTTGGAACTAGCACGTAGACGGTGAAACATTGAGGCGACTTTATTTCGCATGACAGCGTGAAACCCATTCACCCGCGCCTCCGCGAACATTCCAGACGCACTGCAACATGGTAGTCCCAACAGTGCTCTAAAAGCATTGTTATATTGCACCCTGAGGGCATCGTAGGTACGTTGCGTACACCGAGCCCACAGGCTGCTCGAGTAGAAAGTTTGACAGGACGCTCTAAAAAGAGTTAGTAAATGGACGACCCCTTACGTGTACGTTACACACGTGGCACGTGACCTTCCGTCGGTAACAGCAGCGCTTGTTCCAGCGTGGGCGTGTACTACGCGCGGGCGCGTGCGCGTGCGCAGCGCTCCATGGTGCGCATCCTGCGGCACATGCTGGTGCTGCAGGCCAAGGACAAGGACTTCCTGCTCACCGCCATCGCCAAGGTCTCCAACGGAGGTCGGTGCACTTCCTTTCCACGCCCGCTACGTTCATATTGCTGTGTCGGAGGTCCTCTGATTCAGAACATTTCGGTAACTTACCGAATCGATACGATTGGATAACTTTCTCGGCCTGAAGTTGATATTGAAGCTATTCCGAACCCTAAGCTTTCGGTTTCGGTATCGATGTCTCGATCACGATTCCGATAATTTGACCCCCGATAAATAGACACGTTTCACTGTCCGATAACTAACCGAATCGTACGGTAACTGAGTTACCGAAACGTTCTGAATCAGGTAGGACACTCAGCTTTCCATGCTCGCTATGTTCATATTGCAGTGGTTACGTTCATTTACTATGACTAGATTCACGTTACGCCACAACAGAACACGACCTACTAAAGTGATATGATTGTGATTTAGTTAGTTTAGTTAGTCTTGTGCCTTCGCTTGTTTGTTAGTAACAAACTAACTGACTAATTAACTAACGAAGTATGTAAAGAAATCTGGAAAGTAGTTTTTAACCGTAAAAGGTTCACTTATCTTACTTTTTAATGCCATTTATTTAGATTATCATCAAATTTTTTGATCGAGCGAAGCGATATCTCTAAGTTGATTTGAGTCGTTCAGCACTTTGTCCGTCCGTCCGTCCGTCAAAGCCAGAAATGGCATTTAAAGTTATATACATGAAAATATGAAAGGAGCTCCCATACATGTAAGTGGGGAGCAAATTTATTTTTTTATCTACCCTTGTTTAATCGTTGAAAGGGGCTTGACAAGTGGAGTACGAAACCAGTTTTTGCATGTTGGAAAATAATGATTTGGTAGGCCACCTAAGTCACTGTTTTTAGACCTATTTTGTCCCGGGGTCTATCTCAAAAACGGCTTCACACTGAACGCTGAAACTTACGTGTAATATCCGTTATATTTATTATTTCTGTATTTGTTGTTCAAGTACAGGATACTTGAACAACAAATACAGAAAACATACAATTATTATATAAAAAAAGGTATAAGCAAGTAACATCAAAAAAAATATCTATGCGGCAAAATGTAGGCGCGAGATCTCAGTTCGGCGCGAACGCCTAGTATATTTCCTTCAATTCTGCGCATAATTTCAACTTATACAGATTTTCTTGTCAAGATTGATATAAAAGATATAAACTAGCAAGTACCTAATAATTATAACTTAATTAAAATCAAAGAATTAAAAGTTACTTAATATGAAATAAGCGTCCCAATTGACTTTGAAAAGTGCCCAACGAGGTGAGAGCTCCAATAAATACTGTGGTGACATTCTAACACTTATATGTTCCGACTGCTTCAGATACTAACGTCAAATTATTATCTTATTTGCACGCTGTCATTCTCATTTAAAACCCATTAATGTTCTCACGTGCTGCTTTTCGCGTATGAAGAAGAACAAGAATGTAGGGCTCATTGCAAAGAGCTTTGTGAATGTGACATGATGTAGTAAATTCAGAAAGGAAATCGCTTATCGCGGGATTTGAACCTGTGGCCATAGGGTGTGTGCCTTATTGTTCTAACCGCTGAGCTACCCAATCCCTGCTCCAAGTAACGAATTTATCCTTTCCTTATTATTAACATCTTAGGAAGCGTGTGATACATGTCGTTTGGGAAAGTAAGTATGAGTTATTTTGTTATGTTGTTGTATGAGCGCAATGCGTACCACATGCTTGCAATTATTTTAAACGAAACGTATTTCATTGATTATACTGTTAAAAAATAAATTATGCAATTAAACAATGTGCTGATTTTAATTCTGGCGAAAATGGCTTTTTTTTCTCTGATAGGCTACCGTTGACCGCTATATCACTGATGCTAAGTGACAATGCCGTAGAGGGTGGTAAACATAAGCAAAGAATGCTAATACTTTGCTGCACAATGTTAAGATTATAATAATTATTATCCACAGTACTTTTCATCTAACTGCTGGGAATAGGCCTCTCTCATATTCTGCTATTAGCTTTGGACCTGTGCTAGTCTTGTCCAGGTTCTGCCCGCAATTTTAATAATATCTTCGACTCTTCTTGCCGCTGGACGTCGTACGCTGAGTTTGCCTGTCCACCGCTCTGTTTAAACCTTGCCCCACCTGTCATCATTGAGTCCAACTCCATTTGAGTCCCATTTCTGACGTCTCAATTTTTTGATAGTCGTGATTACTGTCTTCTTCTTCCTTTGAAGATTTTTTAATTTAATGCCGAGCAAGGCTTGTTCCATGCAGATTATAATGTATTAATGTAATTATAGTAAACATAACGTTTTACCAGGGCTTGGACGTCCCCGCGGTCTCCTATTTGGTTCCCCGCAGATGTAGCCTAGTTGTTGTGTGCCATGAGCCAAAGAGTAGCGGCGACTCACTTCCAATCTCTTACCGTTAAAAGGTATTATCTAGGCAATCATGTTACATCTTCGGCCGCATCTTAGTTACCATTAGGTGAGATAGTGAATAGAATAGAATAGAATTATTTATTCGCCTTATAACAAAGATTGTTACACTGGGCAAGTCACATTGTTACAATTAATATCCGATAAATTTATATGTATCTACATCTTAAATAACAGTAGGATAAACTAATTTATATTTATAATAATTTTGACACTTAACTAAAAATTGATAATAATATAGTATGTAAATAAATAAATAATAAAAAATTGTTAATTATATTCCATAGTAAAAAAATAAATGTAAAAGCATGTCATTAATTAATTAATATTATTGAATTTAAAATATCATTTTTAAATATCTAACTTATCTAATTTTAGCTGTGTCACATTATTATAATCATTACATGAATAAATTAATATGTCATTAATAAGTAAATGAATATGATAAAATTAAATGATTACAATTATTACATTTTCTGACATGTCAATACTCTTAATTTAAAATGTTGTTGCCGATATACGCATGTCCATAAATTCATTAAGCGAGTATAGTGGATTTTCTTCAAAGAACAGTTTGTTCCAATACTTGCCCATCTAACATAAAAATTACACATTAATAACAAAAAAATTTAACATTCTAGGTACTTAATTTCCTTTCAATGCCTAAAACTATATGCTATAACTATAACGCATGAACTGCCCGTTGGCTAAGTTGGGTGAGCGTTTGCCTTCTAAGCAGGGGTATCGGGTTCGATTCCCGGCGGGAACACAAGTTTTCTCCCCAAGGAAAATTTGTGTTTCTGGTTCTGGTTGTGATTGTGTGTGTGGATGTGAATGTTTCCGGCACCCACGCACAAGTCATTAAACTTAGTGTGGGGCTGTGAGTGTAAAAGCGTTTAAAAAAAGCGTTTATAAATTATTCTATATTCACTGAATGTGGTTTTTTGTTTTAAGTGTTGAAAAATCTGCTGATTGTTTTAAAGTTTGATATTATACTTCAGATCTACCGATAAAAGTTCTCGTTTGACAAAATTAAATTCCAATTTTAAATTTATCCATTGATTGCAAATACAATACAACAGAAAACGTAAGATAAGTTAATTTAGTAGTTAGTGGGATATTGATTAAGATAAGTAGCAGCATAAGTACAACATTTTCTACTTATACACGCTGCCTGTTTGGAGATCTCTTATTTGACTCTGTATTGAATAATTATTGCTTTTCAGAATGGCTGTACAGTCCCAAGCCGACAGAGGACGATGGTGCCAACACAGTTCGGTATCTGCGCGAAGTTCGCAAACCGTCAAACTCCAGCTTTCACTTCGACGGGTCGCGCCTCAGTCGGTCCTTCGCTGACCGGCCGCGCTCGCAGAGACCCACCTCTAGCTATATCGAAAAAGAAAATAACGATGGGGACACTGATAGCTCCTTCAGCTGGCAGGGGTCGGGGAATAACTTGAATAACACGTCATGATTGGAATAAAGAGAAAACATTGTTAAGACGCTATGCAAATTTTCTAAGTCGCTGAAAGTAAGTCGTACTCCGTAACGGCTAAAGGTAAAACTTCCATATTGGGACAATATATACTTCAGGATATAATCTAAATAATTGTTATCCAGAAACATTATTAGTGAAAGTTTTCTCGATATAATTATAATTCAAAGTTGGGTCTTTTGAACCCCTAATATAATTATGTAGTATAAAAGATAAACTTTTGAATTTTTAATGCATTAATTAAATAATTGAAATGCCTAAATAAATAGAAATTCTTTTAATTTTAAATTGTATAGTTCTCACGCAGAACGAGTTTTTATGATATATCTCTTAACTAAGGTAATGAGTCGTGGCTCTGATCTATATAATTATCTCTTTTTAAAGTATGACGAGTAAATAGTTCATCCTATACGTTACACACCCGGCTAAAATAAATTTGTGTAACGTCTTAACTTCTGTACTTATATATTTTTGAGATTCGTTTACTGTTGCCAAAGCCGCCATTTCTTTAAATCAACTTAAATGGCTTGGTTGTCAATCGGACATGTATTTTTTATGTGTAAAAACGGAAATGATTTGAATCATTCTTTAAAAACTACTAGAACGTCTTCTATTTATATTTTTTGTATAATATTTCTACGTGTTGCTTGTCAATTTCGATGTCGGTATATTATTGCCTTAAACTTAAGTTAATATCGCTTTAAACTGTTCTATGTATTCGTTGTTACATGACTATTGCATTTAACCGATCTCATTTTTTATACTTCAAATGCTCCATTTATAAGTAAGTAACATTTTTTGTTCCAATTGCTGGGACTTCCTTTTTCTCTCAAAGACAAAGATTCCAGCCTTCCAATACGCGAGCAAGTTTTCGGACCCTCAAACCAGGCCCGCAGGCTGCAGGTTTTATTCAAACTTGAATAGTGAATGACTATAAAAAGATTTTAATTTAAGAATCAGTATTATATTGACATTTAAACTAACTTTTTAGTAAAATAATATGTTAAAAAGGAGTGTCGAAAAAAGCAATGGTTACCAAATACCATTTGTGACATTTAAGAGATCGCGTCTATCCTGGAACTTGGATTGAGAAAATTAATTGAGTTAGGCGTTATTTTTCGGAAACTCTCGATCTAGCGTTCGTCGAGTCAACAGCTCCTGAGGATGCCTCGTGTAGAGGCGAAACACGTGTCGAACGGGGTTCGGCGAGAGCAGAGGCTTCGGCGGAGTTCCCACGATAATAATACTAACGTTCGCACCCCAATAACACTAACTTTCGCGGCGTGCTGCATCCTGCTTGAAGCCTAACAACATTATCGGGATTAACTCTAAATATAATAAATTAACTTGAATTACTCGTCTGGCTGGAATGAGGTTTGAAATGAAATGGACTGAGCGTATTATACAAAGGTCCATCTTCCAGTCTAAACATGCTCCTTCACCAAATTCTTTATCGATCGAGTGTCATGATACCGTTCTAGGTTGAATCGAAACGCGTACTAAATGAGCATTTATTATTATTATTACTGCAATATTCGATCGTAAGGTAAAATGTTAATTTCGAGTTTTCTATACCTACTACGTTAACATTGTGAGAATGTGATTACAATATCAAAGTCAATTAGACATGGTTGTCGTTTAATTAGCCCTTGGAAATAGCTACAAGTTGTTTTAATCAAATAAAAATGTTATAAATAGAGATATAATTTACTTGCGTAGTTTGGTGTAACATACTGCCTATATATTTATTTATAAGTAATTAATAATGTTTTTAAATATATTACATATTACTAAGATATTTAACCTCGTATCATATAGCTCAAATGTAACATTAATAATTAAACGCAAGCAAAGCTTAAAAAGCTGACTTCACCGCTTATATTTTGGTTTGATCGATTTCGATAAAATTTATATGCGAACACCTCTGAAGTACCAAAACACAAAAAAAAATACTTCAAAATCGACATAATTGGCGGAGATATCGCGTAACATATATACAAAAAAAAAAACAAAGTTGAATTGAGAACCTTCTTTTTTGAAGTCGGTTGAAAATGTATTAAAATAGTCTGACTATAATATATACAATATGTATTAATGTTATATCCGGCTTAAAACACGAAAATTTCGATTTACTTTGTAGTAAGTCGAAATTTAACTTATTGTAACTTATAGAATTGAAATTTAATACTTTGAAATTCCGATCCGCAACCTTTTTGTGTGACGAAAAGTTGTGGGGGTAAACACTGCGATGAATAATTAAAATCTTTCCCTGTAATATAAAAGTTTTACTTCTATCGTGTGTCTTTACGACACCCAGTTTGTCTTTTATATATTTTCGCTCGAAATGGTGCTTATACTGTAAGTGACAATTTATATATATTTTTATGAATAATGATCAAATTATTCTTTTATGTATGTTTGTAAATAGCTATGAATAGAATAGGCGTCATTTATCCACATTTGTAAAATATAAAAAAAATATATAAAGAAAATCTTTAATTATTGTCGTAATATTGATATGAAACTATTGCCAAATATCAGACTTCAAGCTTTATAAACTAATATTAAACTTGTAGTATTAAATTTTAAGTGTGATACTAAAATATTTATTAAAATAATAAAATATAATAAATGAGTAAAGAGTTAACACAGTGTTGTGCCAGTGTTGTGCTTCCGTAACTATACCTTTTGTAAATGTTTACAATGAAAAGTAATAAATAATTTTCTATGAACTTTATTTCGGAGTATTATTCATAACAATAGTCTTGTTACAAAATTTTGCAGAGTCTCGGTCACCGATGTAAGGTCGCAAGGCTATCGGTATTCTATTGGTTACATTTTAGTTTATTAGAACCTATAATAATAGAATGCAACAAACGATGAATTTGGTTCGAACGGATGGCGTTCGTTTCTTGCATGGCATCCTCTCGAGCCAGGTGCGTCCAGTGTCTGGCATGTATTAGAAACCATGTTACAGTGCGACAAGGATCTTGTGGTACTTGACAAATTTAACCAACAAACAAACGCATTCACACTCACAGCCCCACACTAAGTTCAAAGACTTGTATCGTGGGTGCCGGAAACATTCACATCACACACACGTTACACCCAGAACCAGAAGCACAAATATCCCTTGGGAAGGAATGTGTGCTCCTGCCGGGAATCGAACCCAGGACCCACGGCGCAGAGGGCGGACACCTGTCCACTGCGCCAACTGGGTCGTCGAGGGGGATGTGCAGGGGGCGTTGTTGTTGCATCAAACAAAGAGGTTGTTTGTATGAACAAAGTGGTTGTAACTTAAGGGTCGCCAGCTACTAAAATCTCCTTTTATGAGCATACTATATAGAAGTTTACAATATTGCAGTGTCGCGAGTCTAATTTTGACGGAATGGATAGTTGGGAATGGAAAACTACAACGCCTCCATCTTTTGCCGGTGAGCAATTTATTACGATCTACTTGATTAAATATTATTTTAGGAAAATTCGCTTTTAAACAAGAAAATAGATAAAAAAAAAGATATTCTACATTAGTAACATCTTTACATAACTATACTGGGAGACGATAATGTACGTACCGATATTTCAAGGCCCGATTTTGTACAGCCAATAATGCACACCCTGATAATTCATATACATGAAATCAAAATATCAGGCCGTGCGTTCCCGGGTCGCCAATTATTGCCTGTACAAAATCGGTCCGTATCGATAATGTACGACCAATAATGTACAGCCAATAATAAACGAACATGGCTTCCAAATATCAGGGTGTGTAATACTGTGCTTGCAATACTGGCTGCGTAAAATCACACCGTGTCGATATTGTACGGCCAGTATTACACAGCCAATAATTGGAAGTCAACCATAGACAATCATATACTCTCTATGCGATGCCTCGTTTGTTTAGGCGAGTCGCTGGCAAGAGTTGGCACAGATTATTAAAAATTTCTAGTCTAAGAACATTAAAAACATTTGCTTCTCTGTGGTCTTTATAAAAGTGACTGCAAGTCTAGGTTAGGTTAGGTTCGAACTGTGACAGAACAAAACTAAGTTTTAAAAGAAAAAGAATGAAAAATGAACAAAAACAAAATATTATTCGTCATATCTTAGTAGCTTAGCCCTCCCCCCTCCCCCTATGGGAGGAAGGTCCTTGCCCTTTTTAAATTACTGGATCATCCAAACGAGGCTTTGACTCTGACATATTTTGTTTGTACACGAATTATCGGCCGTGTATTATTGGCTGTACATTATCAGCTCGTGCAAATTTTTTCAGACCTGTATTGTACGGCCAGTATTGCACGACCTGATATTTCGTGTACATATAATTCAAATACTGGTAGCGTTTTCCTGGCTGTGTATTATCGTCTGTACAATATCGGTCCGTGTTGTTATTTCACATCCAATAATGTACGGCCCGTATTGCACAGCATGATAATTAGAAGCCATATTACAGATCACAGGTTGCGAATTATTGGTCGTACATTATCAAGTCGTACATTATTGGTCGTACAATATAGGGACTCAGCACTCTCATAAAAAAAAAACTTTTTTTTCAATAAGTAGTTATAGTATTTTTTTAAATGAAGTAAATATTTTATGATCTATATATATCTATTTTAGTCTATCATCAAATATTGACTGTTTTAATTTCGACTTTATTAAAAACCGTAAATGGTGTTCACCTTAAGAGGCCGGGGAGTCTTGAAACGAGTCTATAGGCTGTCTCTGTTTAACTGGCAAACTGTGCCCATGCTTGATGCGATAGCACTACCGACCTAACAAATTATGATAGGTGCCGTAATATCAAAAAATATGAATGAAAAAGTAATGTTTAGCCATTGTTTTTTGCATTAATAGTACCTTGAAATGATGATCTATGTTCCTGTTGTAATGACAAAAGAAATGTGTTACTTTTGAATACAAAACGAATAAGTTAATGATGCGACATTTACTTCGTAATAATGTGTGAAAATCAATTGGTTTATATTTCGTTTTAGGTTATTATTTTGCAATAAAAACTATCCAGGAACCAAGATTAATATGTTTTTAATCTGAATAACAGCACAGTATGGTGGTAATTGCTTGAATTATAAATGATCTCGGTATTATGATAGTATGGGCAAATCAACCTCCGCAGGCCCCTTAACTGAAAAAAAAAGAATTTTGTCAGGAATCCTCAGATCCCACCTGGTAACCCTATATACAGCCATAGGCGGACTGACTGATTTGTTAAAAAAGTGACACTTTACAAGATGACGGCGTTAGTTCCAGCTGGCACCGACCAAAAGAAAATACTTGGGTAGAGTATATTCTATTCTATAGCACCGACTGCCAAGAGATCGTTGTCGCACTATTAGTGCTTTATGTCAATTGGTGCAAAAATGCTATCAAAAGTTTAGTTAAGCCCCACACTAAGCTCGATGAATTGTGTGGTGAGAGCCGAAAACATTTACATCACACACGCTATCTCAACCAGAACCAGAAACACAAATTTTCCTTGGGGAGAGAACTTTTGTTTCCGCCGGGAATCGAATCCGACATTCCTGCTTTGAAGGCGACCGCCACCCAACTAAGCCAAAAGCGTCAACGCCAATTTTAACTTTCGCGGCAAAACTCAAAATGTATTACTATCTCTTTTTAGGTATTTTTGCTTATCTATTGCACAGTACTTGAAAAAAGAAAGTTGTCAAAACTTCGCCGTTGCCATGACGACGCGTCATAAGTTTGTCAAATTGTGTTTGTTTTTTGTGAAGTAAATACAACGATATCAGTGATTTTAATTTATTATCTTTTTTAATAATGGCTAAGCATTGAAATTAGTGGTGAGTACTATTGTTCATAAGTTGGTGGAATGGAAGTTATTTGTAGAAAAAGATTAAAAGATTTTGCAGCAAACTAATAATAATTGATGTTACTTTGCTATACAATAAGGTACTGTGTGCTTTATTAGTCACTCCATGCTTCAAACCGATTAAAACTATATTAATAAAAAACAAATATAAGTACGTATAGTGACGTAGTGGAACTCGGTACCAGCGTCTTAGTTCCCCGATCGATATGATCTGGAAGTCAAGTCTAGACTATGTATCTTATAGGCAAGCATGTTACATTAGGCCGCATCGTCACTTTCCATAAGGTGAGATAGTGTTCAAATGCTTGCCTATCTAGCATTAGAGAAATCGGTTCGGCATTTTACTAAACACTCGATTGCCTAAAAAACTAAGTACCTAATATAGATACTTTAAACGAAAGATACACTTTTGTAAGTAACGCATTAAAAAATATAATGCAAATAAGCCAAAACTCGAGGAGGAGTATATCGAGCTATTTAGTTACACACAAGTGATAGAACAAGGCGTGTGAATTAGCAAGCTCTAGTAAAACATGTAACCTATCTGCACAATTCCATCATAATCGGTTTAGCTGTTTTAACGTAAAAAGTACAAGATTACAATAGTAAATAAAAAAAAATGCTTTCGCTCTAACAGCCCCACACTAAATTCGATGAATCGTAGGTTCCGGTAATATTCACATGACATAATAACAACTAGAACCAGAAACACAAATTACCCTTGGGGCGTTAACTTTTGCTTCCACCGGGAATCGAATCCAATACTCGTTGCTAAGACGGCGAACGCCCACCCAACTAAGCCAAGGGGCAGTCAATGTTCCACTATTTGTAATACGGATATTTGTTGTGAAGCTATCCCAAGTTAAATTGCATCTCCCCAAGATAATGGCAAGTGGGGACCGCAAGCGGCCCAAAAAGAAAGAGCCCATCGAGGCTGAGAAATGTCCCCCAAGGTTCGTGACTCCAGCGAGGAGGCAGCCAGGCCTGCCATGGATGCCCAGGGCGGGGTACGATGACGAGCTCAACAAGGACAGCAAGCTGCTCAGGGCGGCTAAGAACTTCTACCCTGAAGGTGAGACCATACAAGATGTCCTGGCAGCCTCTTACAGCAGTCTTGGTGCAGCTCGTGGGTGGTAAACATGGCCTAGTCTGACTTTAAATTGACTCTCAAGGATAGCTGCCAAAATATAATATGTTTATAGCTTGGCGGCAGACTTTCCATTTAAGGGTGACGAGAATATGCACTACCACCGGATTTCATCATAATGTTACCGTCACCGAAAGCTCAATCCTGTAATAGCGTTTGGAACCACTACAGCCGGGCACCAAATGTTACTATTGCAATCGCTATCATCGCTTATTTCTAAAAAAAATACGTTTCGCTTTAAGGTTTATCATTCTTACTATAAAGGAGTAGAAATTGCCTGCATGGGGAACGGTCTAATCTGGGAGCCTGAGAGTCAGAAGTGAATAGGTATCTTCTTGGATGCTTCATCTTCGGCCGCATCTCTTCCCATCACGTAAGATAGTGGACAAAGCTGGCCTATCGAGCATTTAAAAATACAGTGATTTTACTAGATATGACACGAATAACATCTGCCCGGTCATAGCTCCACGGGAAAACGTACTAAGGCATCTCAAATCTTCAATGAATGTTAATTTGACTTTTTACTTTTTTTCCTTTTAAGGCACCCAACCAGAAACTAGTGATTCTAAGTGTTTTGTTGAGTATCTAACTAGTGTTTACTTGTTATATTAGGTACCTACTGCTTTGTTGCTTTTCGCATCGATCTTACTTTTATTTCAGGCGTTTTGTTTGAAACAAGAATTCAATTTTCAAATATTTTCTCTAACACTTTTTTTACCTGACTGTATTAATTTCCTATAGTGGTCGAGTTAACAACCAAAAAAATTTATAAACATTAAAAGTGGCGTTTCGATCGCGCCGCCGCGCCGTCGCGTTTCGGTCGGTCGAGATGAAAAACAACTCAATATTTGGGCTAGGGCTTATTGACTTAGCCCTAGCTTATTACTAAAAAGCGAAAAGACTGGATGCTGGTAAAGAAGATATGTTTCCATGCTTCTAAACATTACCAGATTTGTATCACCGTGAAATAATATTGTTTTATCACAATCTGTATCCAACTTCAGGTGAAAGTAAAGGCGGATGTAGCGAGCTTCCCCCGCTGATGCAGAACAAGTCATGGACGAAAGGAGTACCATACAGAGACAGCTTCAACCACGCCAAGCCAGTGGACTCTATAGGTAAATGCATGGATAATCTATAGCATTATATTATACGTGAAAGATGTTAAAATAAATAAATGTACTATCTATCTAAGACCGTCTCAGTGTGTAAGAATAATACATTCTAAGCAGTACTTAATTTAGCTTTAAACTGCTATGTTATGATAATATTTTAATGTTATATGTTTAAAAAATGTCGACTCTGATGTCGTCTAGTTTATCGTTTTTTTTTTGGCTGAACGAGGTGATCCTCCAAAAAACAAAAGTCGCTGACAATGCTCTAAGAATTAGCAAACTGAATGATATTGGGCAGGGTACGTTTCTAGAAGGACTGCTAACCTCTGGAGTAGACGCATACTTGAGTGGAGACCGCGACTCGGCAAACGTAGCACACTGCACAGGACGCCCGTCGAAGCGACCACCTGCGAAAGGAGGCCGGCAGAAACTGGATGATAAAAGCGAAAATCTGGCTCAGATGCGTTCTTTAGAAGAGGCCTTATGTTCAGCAGTGGAAAAATATAGGCTGATGATGATGATGATGATGATGATGATGATGATGATGATGATGATGATGATGATTAACTATTAATACTGTATATGATTTATTTAATTACATTAATAATTATATATAGGTAAAAGAACGCATGTATAATAATCATTGCCGCACCATCGATCAGTTTTTATTAAACTTATCCTCTCCATCCTAAGGTTGCCTGGAAGAGATCGCTGTTTAGCGATAAGACCGCCGATTGTACTGCTACATTGTATTTTTTTCTGTTGTTAATAATTATTTTTCTTGGTGTGCAATAAAGAGTACCTATTTGTATTGTATTGTATGATTATAGCAACTATTCATTATATGTTCAATACTTATAATAAAGCTGTGATAAAGTTCTTATATAATCACATACTTGGTCTTACTTTTACCTTTGTTTGCTAAAATAAAAAAGTGAGTCACTTTTTACGCAGTCGGATTTTAGATTTTATAGTATTTGCTTGTTGAACTTATAGGTAATTGTTATACGACGACTGCGAAGTCCGTGCGGATGATCAACATGCCCCCGAAGCGCAGGACTCCGCCGACATTGTACGGGCCCATAGGCCCTAATGGCGAGGTGCAGTACCCGCCGCTAGAGCCCTGGGCCGTCAGGGAGAAGGAACGGCTCGCGGCACTCGATCGTGATAAGAACAAGAATAAGATGCAGAAAGGTAACTACAACATTATGTTTATGTTTAAAACAGCATGCTACCCAAATCAATTGATTGCATTTATATAGCATTAGCCCTGCTAGGCAGAACTATAGTGATAAATTTAGAAAGGAAAAAATAATTCGGTTCAGGCGGGGCTTGAGTAGCTCAGCGGTTAGAGCAATAGGGCATGACATCCTATAGCCGCGGGATCAAATCCCGCCTCAAGCGGAAATTTTTCCTTTCTAAATTTATCACTATGATTAATAATTCTATATTGCACAAACAAAAACAAATTGCAGGTAAATAGAAAACAATGTTATGAAGCATTATCTTCCAGTTGACACTTTGACATGATACCTTCCAGGGCTTGTCCTGCTAGGAGATCTAGTGTCGGGTGCTTATGAGAAGAGAAAGGCAGAAGCAGCAGAAGCCAAGAGGAGAAGGATAGAGAAGAAGAAGCAGGAAAAAGAAGCAGCTGAAAAAGCGGCTAAGGAAGCCTTGACTAAGTAATATATGTGGTTTTAAGTGTAATTATTGTCAGGCTAACACTGACAAGGTCGCAAGCCTCAATCAGTATTTAATGTTTGTATTTTAGAAAGTGTGCGCAGGAATTACACGAGTATAGTATGGATCTGCTAGTACTTTGATGAAACTATATAATATTTTCCATACCCCAGCTTACCGTACTAATATGGGTTTACAAAATCCCAAGTAAATGAATATAATAGTTTCAACAATCAAATCAGTGGCCTTGATATTTTCAGCAATTCTCTTGCAGTGTTTTTTTGAGATTTATGTCGCAATCACAAAGTACATTTGACCGTAAGTAAATTTGCAAAATTATTGTATTGTTAGTAATTTTAAGTATTCCTTCATTATTTTTTGGCAAATGATAGGCACGCCAAATTGTCATGCATATCGGAAAATTCCCTTGTACTTTTAATTTTAAGTTTAATTTTAATATGTATTATGTGGCAGTGCTATTTAAAATATTTATAAAAACTATTGATACATTCTCATGTATCTGTCGATCGTGACAGGCACCTGGCGAAGCTATCGCTGGAGTTGCCTCGGGATCCAGACGAACAGAAGCTGGAGCTGCTGGCTATCACGGAGGAGGAGCACTACCGGTATATACACCCTAAGGACTTGGAGAGGATAGAGTATTACCTGACTACCGTGAGTATGCCCACAGTGAATACAATAAATAAATAAATCTACGCCTTCAAAGTCACAGCTCTACGTTCGATGACTGTCGTGGGTGCCATAAACATTCCCAACACACACATCATACCTAGTAACACAATAGAATTTTAACGACTATAATAAATAGGCACATTTTTATGACTGCGGAGTTGTCTTTGCATTTAGCCAGTGTCAATTAATAATAAATATAGACCAGTAACACTTAAGTAAAAGAGGCATGGTCCAGAGTAGTCCAGACAAGGTCCACTCATAATTTTATTGAGATACTGAAATTTATGTTGATAATTTTATTGATAATATTTTGCTGACCATTTTCAAACGACTTCAAAAAAGAAGGTGCTCAATCAGTTTTTTTTTTAATGTATAACAACGCGATAATTCGCCAATTATGTATCGATTTTGATGATTTTTGTTTGTTTGGTAGATGCTTCAGAGGTGGTCCCAACGAATTTGATCAAACCAAAACCAAAATATAAGCGGTGAAGTCGGTTTTTTTAAGCTATCAAAATGTATTTATTTGAGACAACTAAGGATCCACATAACAAGTAAAAAAAAATTAATTAAAAGTATAATTTCAATGCGTCATGCATTTTCGAGGCATTTCATAGAGGTACATGGACCGCATGAAATGTCTCAAAAAAGGCGCATTTGGATCATCTGCCTCTACTTTCAAGATGTTGTTAGTTGCGTTGGTTTGCTTGCGTTTGAATTTATTATAACCGAGTGCATTGTACGTCAGACCCTGCAAGGCGAGCACCTGGCCGAGTTCCCCGAGCACCTGTACAAGAGGGCCAAGGTGCAGGTGGACCGACAGACGGCCGCCATCAAGCGCCGCCTGCTCATCCTCACCTACCAAGCCTGCGTGCGGCAGACGCACCAGGAGATAATGGACTACTTCGTCTTGGCTATGAAACGGTATATTCACTTCAATTCACTATAAGGCTGTGCCACATAGACGTACCTGGTTCGAACGGATGGCGTGCGGGAGTCAGGCGCGGCCGCCTCACGTACGGCATGTTCGCGGCAGGTATGCCGATCTGTAATTAAAACAATTTCTGAATGCTGTTCTTACCGCTGGAGGGCCCGGTGACTTTGTAATACAGGTTTTTGGAAAACCTAAGTTCAGAGTTCGCACAAAGTAGTACTAATAACTAAATATCTATTTACATAAACCTACTTCTAAAACAATTTCTTATTACTGCCATTGTGAAGAGAAAAATAGAGATTCTTTATTTATTTTATTTATACACAGTACTCAAAAATTGACTAATATTATATAGACGTAGCCCAAAAAAGACAAACATGGCAAACGCGTGTGTAACAACAATTTTTTTATATGTTATTAGGTCCCGTGAGAGTAGTTTATACCTAAGTTTGCAACGCCGAAAACCCTGTGCTACACACGGGGTGCTCGAAAACCGCGAAATTTCGGCACTCATTTCAGCTTCTTCAAACAAACAAACTTAATCAATCGTTTTCAGGTATCGTCGAAGTATACTTTTGTGAAGCAAACTAAATTTGACACAATTTGAGACCAACCCAAACATTCCAGGTCCATCGATCGCGCGGATAAAGGTTGTCAAAGATGGGATTTTTTTCTTAGGTGCGTGGTGTCGTACATCGTGTCGGAGGCGGCGGAGGCGCGGCGGCTGCACATCGCGTTCCTGCCGCCGCTGTGGCCGGCGCTGTGCGTGCGCGCGCCCGTGCCGTGGCACTGCGCCTGCGTGCGCGCGCGCCAGCGGCTGGCCTACCGCTACTACGAGGGCAACCCTGTGCTCATCGAGCTGCGCAGGATGTGGCACGACCGGTCGGTGCACCTCTCCAACCCCATCTTACTATTTTCTGTGCCAATATTTGACGTGATAACTTCTTAAATCTATGAACGCCGGCTGCGCGCACGAAAAAGCATGACTCGTTGTCACGTTCTGTCTGAGCCGAGCGTGCAAGCGAGAGCGCGGAACGAGCGATAGAGAGGCACGATCGGCCTTAGCGTTCTTATGACGTTGGCACGTAAAATTATCGTCCGTAAACCGACTTTACAGTCGACCATTTTTGTTATTCAAGTTAGGAAACTTTAGACCCCTATCTCACCTGATGGTAAGCGACGATGAAGCGAGCTTGCCTAGAAGAGTGCGCAGGATTTTGACCTGTATAAGTTCAAAAATCTCTGAGTGGCATTGAACTATAATAGGCGAGCATACCATCAGGCGAGCGACTTGCACGTCTCGTCTCTCAATTATGTAAAAAAACCGGTACCGGCCTTCCCATATTCAGCTACAGAGACATCATCTTAAATATTTGACTTCAATACCCAAATACTGCACATAGTATTGCAATAACCTATCCAATTCTCTAGAATAGAATAGAATTATTTATTCGCCTTATAACAAAGATTGTTACACTGGGCAAGTCATATTGTTACAATTAATATCCAATAAATTTATATGGACATCTTAAATAAAAGTAGGATAAACTAATTTATATTTATAATAATTTTGACACTTAACTAAAAATTGATAATAATATAGTATGTAAATAAATAAAATAAAAAAAATGTTAATTATATTCAATAGTAAAAAAATAATTGTAGAAGCATGTCATTAATTCTCTTTGGATTTCTCGCTGCACCAGTTACCAGAACATGTTAATCTGCGACATGAATAAGATGCAAAAAGACGTGGAGTTCCCCCATTACACGACTGATTTCACGGAGCGGCTGAACAAGCTCTGCAGCGAGACCAGGGACGAGCTGCTCAACAACTGGATCATCGACGTTGCAGACACTATGATCAAGATGAGGCATCACTGGTCTATCTACGTCTCTAAGAAGATCAACGAGTCTACCTTCCAAGTTGAAGAATTCTTCAGGTAATAAATAACCACGGGAATAAAAAGATCACAACAGTTTGGCGCAGAATACCCAATTCTCAAAATGGCAATTGACTGTTTTAAGACTAATTCTCAAAATGTAAAAAAACAACGTCAATAAAGGTAACAACTGAATTTGTACTTCGCAGGTGTATTCATGGGTTGATGTCGAAGCAAGTTCGGGATTTAGTAGAGAGAAGCGTCCAACATTTTGCTGATTATTTCTCGTACTACAGTGTAAGTGTTACTTATATTGTTTTTTTTCTAGAATCTTCTTAGACTATAAATTACTCGTTTATTTTCTTTTAATTTTGGTTTCGCAATCTTTTGCATTTAGCCAGTGTCAAGTAATAATATATTTCAAGTGTATTTCATATTAAAAGTCCTAGTCACTGTCAAAGTCAAGTATAAAAGAGTCCAGGTCCAGTCATAGTCAAGTCATGTCCTAGTAAAGTGATATAAACTTTACTAGAACTTGTATAGGAGTATGGGAAGTGAGCGCAAAATAGAAGCACAAATATCACTTGGGAAGGAATTTGTGCTCCTGAAAATTTGTGTTTCTGGTTCTGGTTGTGATTTTGTTTGTGTGATATTGAACTTAATGTGGGTCTGTGAGTGTGAATGCGTTTGTTTGTTTAATAGTAAATACAAGACTAGTAGGGTATGGCTGAAAGTGTAGGGGTTCATTCATACACATCCGATATTCTGACTCTGATGATTTATACTGATGATTTATACTCTGATGATGTTTACCTAGGAGGGTAACAGGTACGAGGGTCCGTACCGGGACTACATGTTCATAAAGCGGCCGCTGCTGCGGATTAAGGTGGTGGGCAAGCCGGGCTCCACGGAGCTCACGTTCGAGCCGACGCCCGACCAGGTGAAGAGCCTGCTGGTGCGCTGGTTCCACAACATCATCAACGTCAACCGGCAGCTGCCCAGCGTCGACGCCGTCATGTACCCCGGTACGTCGCCACCACAACTACTACTTTATCATCATCAGCCTATGGAAGTCCATTGCTAGATAGAGGCCTCTCCAATTCCGATTCCCAGCGGGAACACAAGTTTTCTCCTCAAGGAAAATTTGTGGTTCTGGTTGTAATTGTGTGTGTGATGTGAATGTTTCCGGCACTCACGACACAAGTAATCAAACTTTATGTGGGGCTGTGAGTGTGAAAGCGTTTCTTATGTTATGTTTATGTTAATTGCACTCCACTGAGCACGATCTTCAGCATCCTGATCCAGCTCTTACCAGTCACCTAGACTTCTTTTTTATGCTTGATAGGCAAGCATTTGACCGCTATCTCACCTGATGGAAAATGACGATGCGGCCGAAGATGGAACATGCTTGCCTAGAACTACTTACCCACACACAAATCCTACTACTATGTAAATGCGTTTTTTTTTATGCTGGACATGCAAGTATTAGACCACTATCTTACCTGACGGAAAGTGGTGATTAAATGGTAGCTCATCATGCATAAAAAAAACATTATCTCCTATACAAACAAACGCATTCTTACTAACACTAAACACAACTGAATCGTAAGTGCCGGAAATATTTACATATCACACACATAATAATACACGGCACTATAAGTACAAATCTTCCTTGGGAAGGAATCGTGCTCCTGTCCAGTCGAGATTGAATAGGTATTTATTTTCTAGACAAGCATGCTACATGTTCGGCTATATCATCGCTTTCCATCAGGTGAGATTCTTGATGACCCAGTTGGCGCAGTGGACAGGCTTCCGCCCTCTGGGATCCTGGGTTTGATTCCCGGCAGGAGCACAAATTCCTTCCCAAGGGATATTTGCGTTTCAGGTTCTGGGTGTAATGTGTGTGTGATGTGAATGTTTCCGGCACCCACGATACAAGTCTTTGAACTTAGTGTGGGGCTGTGAGTGTGAATGCGTTTGTTTGTTTGTTTGTGATGAAATGCTTGCTCAATAAGCATAAAACATAATTTCACTGTCATAATAACTGTTTATCATAGTTAGACTACATAGTTAGCCTGTCGATTAACTTTTGGAAATTTTTCAAAATGTCGGAGATATGGGGGTTAAAAACATAAACAAAACATATTCAGCCATTTCGAAAAATACCCGCGGTACTCGCAGAGCCACTAGGGTTCAGTATTTAAATACTGTGCGTGTGGGGTGCACAGATTCGGCGCGGCCGCAGCCGTTCCTGACGGGCGTGTTCCCGGACGAGGCGTACATGGTGGCGCACGTGTCGGCGGCGGCGCGCCACGTGGCGGCGGCGCGGCCCGGGCCCGCCGCCTTCCTCGCCAGCTACGAGCCCTACTACTACATACTCGACGGGACGGCCGACGCAGACCTCAAGGCGTTCTTCGCGCTCGACCCGCCGCCCTACCTCAAGGTCGGACCTTTTTAATTTTGGCTTCGCAATCTTGTGCATTAAGCCAGTGTCGAGTAATATATTTCGAGTGTATGTGTTTCATAATAAGTCCTAGTCACAGTCAAAGTCAAGTAGAAGAGTCGAGGTCCAGTCATAGTCGAGTCGTGCCCTAGTAAAGTGGTAGAAACTTTGGTAGAACTTGTTGGAGTGTTGGAGCGAAGGCGAAAATGACGTTTTACAACTTTGTATGATTTGCCTACACTTATGCACGTTCACTAAGTATTAACGGTTAATAATCCACCATTATTATACATGTACACTCGATTGATCACAGGTTTTGGAAAATTATACAAAAACAAAAACGCCATTTTTTCACTTTCGCGTCAAAACTCCAGGTCAGACCAGTAGCGTACGTATTGTTCGATGTAATCAGAAAGGGAATAAGATCATGCTCTACCATAATCTTATTCCCCTTGACTTGAAGACTCCTAGATTATAACGTTCGGGAAACAAAGATGAGGACTATGAATTCCATTCATTCGCAATACGAATGATAAACGTTAAAGCGAAACGCTTCGAGCCAACTGAGGTATGTCAACCATAAATGGATGGCGTTTTGTTGTTAGATGGTAAAAAGGGGGAAATTAACTTGTGTATTTCCTGCGCTCAAAAATATTAACGGTAGAATACTAGTATGCTTATTATCACGTATATTTTACATTATTTTAACTTTAATTAACAAATTTCTTCCTGTGACCACGAACACTGTAAAGTGTTCATCATCTCAGAGAACCTTTCGGGCCCATCGGCCATCAGTCCTGCGTACTATGCACCACTGAGTACTGCCCATCGCCACTTCACCGTGCTAGCCGGGCTATATCAGTGCTTTCGTTCATCTAAGGATCTCCTCATTCCTGATTCGATCTCGTAGAGAAACCCGGAGCATAGCCCTTTCCATAGCTCGTTGTGCGACTTGGAGTTTATGTATAAGGCCCACAGTGAGAGGCCACGTTTCAGTACCATATGTCATCCTTCGCAACACACACTGGTCAAAGACTTTTTTTGTCTTGAGACATTGAGTAACAGCACAAAAAAACTTCAATCGCAAAAATCTTAAAAATAATTATCCTGGACTTTTATCTCCAGGACTTCTCAAGCCGCATATACATGTACGAGGCTCTCCGGGATGAGATCCTGTTCCTCCGTAGGGATATCCCGCTGAATATGGTCATGCTGGACTGCGCCCCCATTAACGACGCGATGTGGAACATTGTCAACGGACTCCGACAGTTCATCGTGGACCATTTCATCCTCACTAACAAGAAATGGAACAGAGGGTGTGTTTGAACTTTTTTCTTGTAGACTAATAGAAAAAAAAAAAACAAAAAACACTAAAAAACAACAAAAAACACACTGGCAGCACTGTATTATGAAGATGTGGAAAACTTGATATTTTTAAATGATAATTTTAATTTTTTTATATTTCATCATTAATTCATTTGAGTTTAAAATATTTTCCGCTTATTACCGATCACGTGATACACCAAGATTGAAGAAAATCTTTGTAGTATAAAGTTCGCCTATGTATCTAAAATGTATTAGAAATAATACTTAACCATATAAGTATTTATTTCTAATTAAATACTTATACACTCGCTCTCTATCTCCCTCTCTCTCTCACACACACACACACACACACGCAAAATAAAAACGTTAATATTAGTCATATTACTTATATTTTAAATAGCTGTAAAATAACTCTTGGTATATCTAAAAAGTATCATTTTTTTTAAGAATAAACTAGTGGTTCTTTGAGCTGAAGACTTTGAAAATGAAAATGAAAATTGCTGAAATATGTTTTTTTTGCGTTTTCAACTTCCCCATATCTCCGCCATTTTGAAATATTTCCAACAACTAAATCTACAAAAAAAATCTGTATATAAAATCTGTTGAGAAATGCGATCTGTAAATGAGAACAACCGGACATCCGGACATACGAAAGCAATTTTGCCCAAGCTGCAAGGGAGATGCTTCGCTTTCGTTCGGTTAATTAGAACGATAATATCTTGCCTTTCAGCATCTGCAACGTATACGAGGAGATGGCGGCGCGTGCGTCAGAAACTCCCGAAACGACTGCACAGCTGGTGGAACTGCTCTCTTATATATCGGACTGCCGCGACTGCTTCATGTTCGAGCTGAAAGAGAAGTCTCGCACCACGGCCGAATATGTGCTATTCCTGATGGATCACGCACACTTGCACTGTGAGTATCGTCTGTAACTGTGAGCCTACATATAGAACTGCCGCGACTGCGCTATGATCGATCTTTTTACTCGACTGCGCGACGCAGAGGAGAAGTCAGGCTGCTATCGATTTGTCAAAATAGTTTACTTTTAATTTACATCTCAATTTAACTTCCACTCTTTCTAATTTTTCTCTTCCACTTTTTTTTTATGCATGATAGGTTTTTATCCATGATATTTGACCACCATCTTGCCTGATGGAAAGTCAGGATGCGGTCGAAGATGTAACATGCTTGCCTAGAAGATACCTATTCGCTCTTGATTTGAAAACTCCTAGATTATACCTATCGGGGAATATAGACGGAGGCAATGAGTTCCACTCTTTCGCTGTACGGATTATGAACGTAGAAGCAAAAGGCTTCGAGCGAACTAGAGGTACGTCAATTATAAATGGATGACGTTTGATAGTTTGTCTTTTTGTTTGATGGTTTGTAACTCGATCGATTTGTTCGTCTCCAGTCGAGGATATAAACCTGAACACGCGCGTGTTCCTCTGGCCCCTCGACATGGAGGACACGATCGACCTGACGGTGAAGACACTCACCACCAAGAAGACCATGGCCGAGGACAAGCTGCGCACGCGCCGCACCATATTCGAGGAGAAGCTGAAGAAGCACGAGAAGGAATTGGAGGTGTTCCGCAGATACGACCCGCCACTACTCACTCTGGACCTATTGAGGGACGTCGTCTCCAAAATCGACGATATTTTTCATAATTTAATGGTACCATGACAAGAAAGAAAATATATTTTGTCAGGGCACACACACAACAACACATTACTCGACTAGTAGTTATTATATGTAGTGGTAGGAATCTTTTGCTGAGTCCGTCTGGAGCACCATTGCCAGAGATTCAACCGCCAAGCAGTGGTGTGCAAACATTAATGTATGCAAGATTAAAGGGGCAATGTTTCCATTGAAATTACAGGTCTTAAAGAGATTTAACATCGAATATCTCAGGGTGAGAAACGCAGTGCTTTGCCGAGCAGTATTTTGACTCTGGATCGGTACTACACTGTAATGGGCATGCGAGACGCTTACCATTCGGCGAGATACTTGCTCATTTCGTCTCTTAATTATCATAAGATATTCTATATTCTATATATATAAAAATCAATGCCACTTTACGTTGTTATTTTATAACTCAGGAACGGGCTCACCTATCCAAACCAAATGTTTAGGCTTTGTTTGGACTGTTTAGTAGATGGCTTATGTGAAGTTTGCACAAAATCGGTCGAGCGGTTCTTCATTTATCACACCTGGGCGAAGCCGGGGCGGATCGCTAGTATGCATATGTATACATTGTTTTTTTTAATGTCTGATAGGCAAGTATTTGTCCACAATCTCACCTGTTGGAAATTGATGATGCGGCCGAAGATGTAGCATGCTTGCCTAGACGGTACCTATTCACTCTATTGGACAACGCACAAATGGTAAAATCAACATTTAGAAAATACCCCCGAAGCCTCATCTGAGGAACGACTTCGTCGATTTTTAACGAACGTAAAACACTCGATCTAGTCACGTTTTTAAAGAAAACACTGAAACAAAATCGGTTCAGCCGATTGGGAATCACAGACAGACGCACAGATGCACACGTTAAACATATAACCCCTCTTTTTACGCGTTTGTTGAAAAGAAAAATCTCGAACCCTAAAGTTTGTCTTGTTGTCCACTGCTCCAATTGGGTCCGTTAATAATAATAATAATAAGGGTCAGATTCAGAAGGCAGAACTCCAGGACATGGCACATACTGTCAGGAGATTCCTCACTCTGCAGCACTGACCTACCGGTAGCTTGGGCCCTGCCCCGCTGCTGGTTGCATACAAGGTTTAGGTTTTTTTTTACAGTTTTCTTTATTTTTTAATATTGTATTGTTTATTACTTTTAAAAAATATTGTAAAAAAATCCTTTGCTTAAGAAAAAAAAAAATATGGGTAAGTGATAATGATGCTTAATTTATTTCCCCAAATCTAGGCGGACAAGCGCGAGGCTGAGGAGATCATCAATGAGGAACAGCTCCTGGACCAGGAGTTGTCTGTGTTCTTCAGCCTGCAGACCATGCTCTCCGGAGTGGACCCCTTCCACAAACTCTGGCATACCTCGTTCGACTTCTACGATGGATACGAGAAATGGTGAGCTTGGTGTACTCGAGCCTAGTAGCCATTTTTCATTCATTAAAAAGTTAGAACACTATTGGGTCAACGGCCGTAAACAGCTGACCTACGTTTTCGATATAAAATCTCAATAAAATCAAATTTTTTTGCTTCCCACTTACATGTATGGGAACATGTAAGTGGGGAGCAAAATTTTTTTTTTATCTGCCCTTGTGGGTAATCGTTGAAATGGACTTGACAAGTATAGTAAGAAACCGGTTTAAAAAAATCGATTTTGGAAGATAACGATTTAGTAGGCCACCAAAGTCACTGTTTTTAGGCCTATTTTGTCCCGGGGTCTATCTCAAAAACGGCTTCATACTGACCGCTGAAACTTACTTATTAATATCCGTGATTGATTGTTGTGATTGAACAACAAATACAGAAATCAAACAATTATTATATAGAAAAAAAGTTATAAGTAACCTCAAATGCTTTTTTCTATGAAGCAGAATGAAGGAACCCGAAATCCATGTATTATTACATCGATGTTGTAAAAGTGTTTTTTTTTTTAATGACTTCGTATAAAATAATCCACAAAATGACGTCAACAAAACGAGATCTTCTATATTTGACAGTAACTAAGCCGGTCGGCGTACGGCGTCTATGTTTCTCATTCTGAAATTTATAGTAGCGAGTGCCTTCTGACACCGTCCATTTTGTTTTACACCAATCGATTATCTTCGTTCCGTAAGGTACCATGGTCCATTCTTTGGTCTGGACGCTGTGAAGATCGCCGAGGACGTGGAGGCGTGGTGGAAGCTGCTGTACAAGCTCGGCAGACAGCTGTTCGAGTACCCCGGGGCCAAGCGCATCGCAGACATGGTGCGGAGCAAGGTCGACAAGTTCAAGGCCTTGCTGCCCGTGCTATGTGCTATTTGTAACCAGGTGAGACCTAAATTCCAAATCGTTTATTCACATAGAAAAAAGTACTACAGTCGATATTTTTTTGTGTTTGTAACCGGGCCATTCCGAAATCATGGTCCTTCAAGCCGGGTCTGAATGAAGCAAACCCGTAACATCATATCTCAGTGGCACAGATGTGTTACTAAAACGATGTACTAAATTGTTAGTGATTTAAAAAAAAAACATTAATATCGTTTATTCACATGGGCCGCAAAGAAGATCTGATGAAAGTTAATGGCTGTACTGCCAGATTCGTAAAGTTACTAGTTAACCTGTGTGTAAGTAACTTTTTGGTGAGCTACTGCTTGCATGTAACGCATTCGTTTCTTACATAAACGAACTCCATCTTCGACCACATCGTCACTTACAAGGGTGGGTCAAAAAGTTCGTGGAATGTCAAGGAAAGAAGATGAATTTAATCCTAAAATGATTTTCCCATTTCAATAGATTCTCCCTTAACTCTAATACATTTTGCGAATATTTTTTTTTACTATGCTGAGATGATAGTGGTCAATCGGTTATTTATGACTTGTGATCGTTTGTCCTGTCGTATGGTGGTAAAAATAGCGTGGAGGAATTATTTTATGTAATTTCTATGCACTCTCCCGAAAATGTAAACGATAAAATAGCGATAGGCTTGCACTTACGTCGCATACTTCCCAGGGTATGCGCGACCGGCACTGGGCCAAGATCAGCGATCTGTTGGGAGTGGAAGTGGTCCACGACCCGGAGACCTCGCTCGCTGACATGGTGGAGCAAGGAGTACACGTGTACGCTTCGCAACTAGAGGAGATCGAACAATATGCCACCAAGGAGTATTCTCTCGAGAAGGCGCTCAACAAGATGAAGGAAGAATGGGTCGGAATCAAGTTTGAGGTCGTGATGTACAGGTCAGAATTTGACGATTGATATATTTATCCGTACGCCATAGATATAGTCTATGGTCCGTCGTCCACGGGAATCGAGTGTTGGCCTTTTTTTTAAATTTTTAACAACAAATCAATCAATTTGCCTTTAGTACTTGCTTGTTTGGCGTCCTGGTGTCAGGATTTTTTAGACCGCCTGAAGGCATGGCTTAACGGCTGTTGTCTTACGACTTACAATCGGGACCGACAGCTTAACGTGCCCTCCGAAGCACGAACGGAACTAAGTGTCGTTCCTTTACTTGGGCTGTGAAACCTTAATTCTTGTCAATTTTCATGATTATATTATGTCTACGGGAAGTAAGCATGAAAGCTTAAGCTATTCGAAACCGCTTGATTCACCGTGATATTGATGATCCCCAGGGACACTGGTACTGGTATCCTGACGGGACTGGATGACGTCCAGCAGCAGCTGGACGACCACATCCTGAAGTCACAGACCATGCGCGGCTCGCCCTACGTGAAGGCCTTCGAGGCAGACATGGTGCAGTGGGAGGAGAAACTCATATCAATGCAGGATATATTGGACCAGTGGCTCATTGTACGGAATCCTTTTTCTTTAATTAATAACCGATGATTGACTTACCTCCAATTCGGAGCCTTACATTCGATCTTAATTATATATTTATGATACCAAATTGACTTGAGAACATCAAGGTATCATTTAACACTCGCAACCCCACACAACGTTCAATGAATTGTGTTGTGGATGCCGGAAACATTAACATCACACACACAATCACAATCAGAAAAAAAAACAAAAATTTTCAATAATTATTCGCAATACCGCATCATCCCCCAGTGCCAAGCCACCTGGATGTACCTGGAGCCTATCTTCTCCTCCGAGGACATCATGCGACAGATGCCCACTGAAGCGAGGAACTTCCGCGACGTGGACAAGGAATGGCGCGCCATCATGGGCTCCACCATTAAGAATCCCATGGTGCTTGAAGCTACAGACTTCCCGGGCCTTTTGAAAAAACTCAAATACAGCAACGCTCTGCTGGAGGATATACAGAGGGGACTTAATGATTACTTGGAGAAGAAGAGACTGTTCTTCCCGAGGTAAGAGTGAAGTAGATTTTTTTTGTAGAAATTGTGAGTTTTCTGCTTCAGTTAAGATGTAATTGATCATGATCGCGTCTCTCGTCTCGTCTTTTTTTTTCTTTTTATTCAAGATAGGCAAACGTTTGACCGCCATCTCACCTGATGGTAAGTGACAATGCGGTCGACGAGCAAGTTTGCCTAGAAGATGCCTATTCACTCGCGACTTTAAGACTCCCATATTGTATTTATCAGGGAACACAGACTCAAGTAAGGAATTCCATTCTTTTGCAGTTCGCATTATTAATGTGGATAGTCTTCTCGTAGTAAATTCGAAATAGATGGTTTGTTATTCATGAGGTTGGAAACAAAGCTTTTAAGGATCATGTGACGCAATTTTTAGGTATGCAGGAAAACTAAATAATATAAATAAAATAAAAAATAAAAAACTAAAATAGAAAACTCGTTAAGGTAGAAATTAAATGCTTCTTGTTAAATTTCTCCAGATTCTTCTTCCTATCCAACGATGAGTTGCTTGAAATCCTCTCGGAAACCAAGGATCCGATGCGCGTCCAGCCTCATCTCAAGAAATGCTTCGAAGGGATCTATTCCCTGGAATTCAATGCTAACAAGGAGATCATCGGCGTGGTGTCTGCAGAGGGAGAAGTTGTGAAGCTTTCGAGCAGCATACAGCCGGCGGATGCTAAGGTATCTTTATTCTTTAGGATAACCTCGCTTATCACTAAAGGCATTATGACAGTAATCAAACATTTATATGGCGACAACCACACAACAAATTGTGAAAAAAAAGTTGATGGAGTGTGTTAGTGGGTATCTTGAATATGGTTATGAAAACATCTTTAGATTTCTCTTATTATTTGTCATTTTTAATGACCATTTAGGATATATATCGGTGTTGGTTAACAACCATTCTAACATACATTATCATTACTTATAATAATGTCATCATTTATGTCATCCATTTATGGTTGACATACCTCCAGTTCGCTCGAAGCGTTTCGCTTCTACGTTCATCATCCGTACGGCGAAGGAGTGGAACTCATTACCTGTGTCTTTGTTTCCCGAGAGGTATAATTTGGGAGTCTTCAAGTCAAGAGTGAACAGTTCAAGTCAAGAGTGAACAGGTATCTTCTAGATAAACACGTCACATCTTCGGCCGCATCATCACTTTCCATCAGGTGAGATAATGGTCAAATGATTGTCTATAATTCATAAAAAAAAAGTCTGTTATTAAGTTCTTACATTATCACATTATATAGGTCTTATTAACGAAATATGTTAAATAAAAAAGGTTAAGTTCACATTGTACGCAGTGTTTATTATTTTTTAGTACTCGTTGACAATCGTCCAATTGTTTCTCTATCCTGTCTGCTTTGTCCGCCCCTATAATCTTCATCTTTCTAAATACAATGTCGTCCAGGGCATGGTGGAGCGCTGGCTTCAACAGCTGGAGCAGCAGATGGAACTGTCACTGCGGGACGTAGCTACTGAAGCCTGCAACGCCTACCTCACCACCAAGCGGGAGGAGTGGGTGCTGGTGTGGCCGGGGCAGATTGTGCAAGCTGACGCCTGCGTTCACTATACCACGGAGGTAACATTAGCACTGCACTACACTGCACTGTACTGCACTGTACTGCACTGCACTGTACTGTACTGCACTGCACTGTACTGCACTGCACTGTCCTGCACTGGCACCAAGCGGGAGGAATGGGTGCTGGTGTGACCGGTGCAGGTAATTTTATCCGACATTTTTCATTACGCATTTCGGAAACTGATAAATCTGCATATCAATGCTAATATAATTATGAATGTCATCCGATATTTTAGTACAACAAATCTTAGCTTTTTTTGTTTTTTAAATCGTGGCTATATAAGAGCCAATTGCCTATATTTCCTAAAACTAAACTAAACACAACATCACTAAAGTAATGATAATGATAATGTTTTTTGTTTCATAAATTTCACAATACGTGGTTCATACACATATAAACAGATACATATTTATATACATAGCATACGTTTTCATTGAATCCTAAAATAGGCTGGGCCTGTCTCTCGGGATTCAGAGTACGTATTACAGAACACAGAGATTTATAGCATTGTGGACACTATTTGATTACCTGTAATGTAAGCACAATATACCAAATCTTAATTGCCATAACATTTTAGTTAAATTTGTATGTTGTTACGTGTTTGTGTGAGTTTGTGTAGATATCATAAACGCGTAGTTATCTCCTTCACTATTGAACGTCCTTTATTAGACTCGGCTTAAAAAATAATGATGCTTTCTGACATATATCTTCTATTAATTGGAATATGTTTGTCGGCAGACCATAGAGGCAATCCAGACCAACACGCTTCCGGAGCTGGTGGAAACGTCGACGGAGCAGATTACGGGCCTCGTGTACTTGGTGCAGGGGGAGCTGGAGCCGGGGAACCGGGTCACTGTCGAGGCGCTTATTGTACTTGACGTGCACGGTACCACACTCATATACTTACTGTTTACTAATCTGTTACTGACGAACTAGCGCGAGGCGTCTCCGTTTCAGCTTGGGCAAAATTGCTTTCGTACGTCCGGATTTCCGGTTGTTCTCATCTACAGGTCGCATTTGTCAACCGATTCTCGTGATATTTTGTGAGCAGGTTCTATAATTTTTTTGTCGATTGAGTTTTTGGTTTTTTTTAATGGCGACGATATGTGAAATATTTGAGAACGTAAAAAAATATGTGACAGCCTTTCCGTAAAATACGTGAGGTCTTCAGCCACTAGTAGAGTATATTTATAAGCACTCGCTTGACACCTTGTCGCTGCGATCATTCCTGTGAAGGATTATTTTTTTTATGTTGAATAGGCAAGCATTTGACCACTATCTCACCTGATGGAAAGTGATGTTCATGGTTGATGGTACCATGAACATCACTTTTGCTTGTGTTGTATACAGATGCAACACTAATTACACGCATGGCGCGCAAGGACGAGTGCAAGCCTTTTTAAAAGCTTTTGTTTAGCCTGTCCCGGTTTCTATCTACCGGTCTGTAATCAAATCTTGCAAGCTAAATCAGACCCACTTTCTGATGTCAGATTAGACAAAAATTTGGCGTACTTATTTCTTCGGTTAATTATTATTACTTCTGTAACAGTAACAAATAGTACCATGGAGTTGGTCTGATGGAGACGGAAGATGGCCATAGACATTCTGAACTAAACAAGATAAACCTATCGAGTTTGGGCTCATTTGATTCATCTTGACAAGTTCTCTGGTTATAACTTTTTAGTCCTCTTTTATTTACAACTGGTAAAAGCTTGATTTTAAAAGACTTTGTAAAGTATTACTTTACTTGTTATATAGTGCTCTATACTTATTCGCTCAAAGCAAATATCCAAAAGACTAGATAAGCTAGGTACATAAGTTGACTGATTATTGCTTCTTATATTATAAAATCGTCCTATTAGCCTTCTCCCTAGCATCTATAAACTTTTTACCTCAATACTACTGAGTAGAATTAGTGGCAAAATCGAAAATTTTCAATCAATAGAACAAGCGGGCTTCCGGTCGGGCTTTTCAACAATTGACCATTTACATGTAATGCAGCAAATAATGGAAAAACATAAGGAGTTCAATACACCTTTATATGTAGCCTTCATTGATTATGCAAAAGCATTCGATACTATATCACATAATGCAATTTGGGAAGCACTAAACAGATGTCAGGTCCATGAAAAGTATAAAAATGTTTTGAAAAACATATACGACAACAGTACCAGTTGTGTGAAACTAGAGAAAAGGGGACCGGAAATACCAATTCTAAGAGGAGTGAGACAAGGAGATCCCTTGTCCCCAAAAATCTTCATAGCTGTGCTCCAAAACATCTTCGAGAATTTAAAATGGGAGAAGAAGGAATCAAAATGGGCAACCGGTACCTAAATCACCTCAGATTCGCAGATGATATTGTTCTTTTTGCAGAAAGTAGTGGAAGATTAGAAAAAATGGTAAACGAGTTAAGTGAACAGAGCAAAAAAGTAGGCCTTTTGATGAATAAAGATAAAACTAAAGTTATGACAAACAGCTATACACGTACAATAACACTAGAAGGAAATACACTTGAATACGTAAATAATTTCATATATCTAGGAAAAGAACTATCATTCGAAGATAAAAGCGAAGAGAAAGAGATAGAACGCCGTATAAATATAGGCTGGAAAAAATACTGGTCTCTTAAAGAAATTATGAAAGGCAAATATCCGCTACACCTGAAGAAAACAGTGATGGATACATGCATTCTGCCAACTCTTACGTATGGATGCCAGACAAGGACTTACAATACTAAAATAAAAACAAAGCTAGTCAGTTGCCAGAAAGCAATGGAAAGAAGCCTTTTAAAAATAAGAAAAATACACAAAATAAGAAGCGAATTTATTCGAAAGAAGACCAAGCTAATCGATGTCCTTCAGTACAGTCTACGGGCAAAATGGCGATGGGCTGGGCACGTAGCACGATACAGCGACAAACGATGGACGGAAGAATCAACAAAATGGAATGGACCTAGTGGTAAAAGACGGAAGGGAAGACCTATGAAACGATGGAGTGACGAAATCATAGCCATAGCGGGAAAAGAGTGGACTGAGCGAGCTAAAGATAGAGAAAGCTGGAACGCACTGGAGGAGGCCTTTACCCAAATAGGGGTTCCTATCTAAACTTTTTTTTGATATATCTTAATAATGTAATGTAACTTGTAAAATAGCGTTAAATAGTTATAAGTTGAAAATATATGTAATAATTAGGGGATAGGAAATAAAGAGGCTTTATTATTATTATATTATTATTATTATTATTATATTATAAAATCATGCAATAAAAAATTCCCCGATCGGTATAATCTAAGATTCTTCACGTCAAAAGTAAATAGGTATCTTCTAGGCAAGCTTGCTACATCTTCGGCCGCATCATCACTTTCCATCAGGTGATATAGTGGCCAAATGCCTGCCTATCGAGCATAAAAAAAATGTACCGGGTAATTTGCAAAATACGTCGAGACTAACGTTTTTCGTGGTACAGATGTCATTGCAAATACTATTATATGATTTTTCAAATAAAATACTAAAATATTTTTCAGTAAAATAAAAAAAATACCTTTTTCTGTCTTTTTAAACGATGTTCTGTCGGTTCTTCTTCATCTTTCCCGTTCCACTTCTCTCCACTCATTCTCTCGTTTCCCATTTCTTATCAGGGCGCTCGATCCTAGAGGACATGGTCGACAAAAAGGTGTGTGAAATAACCGACTTCAACTGGATCTCTCAGCTTCGGTACTACCTGAGGGTAGACAGGATGATCTGCTCCATGATCACCACGGACGTGGACTACGGGTTCGAGTACTTGGGGAATATAGGGCGGCTGGTCGCCACGCCGCTCACGGACCGCTGCTTCAGGTATGGCCACTTGTCTTAATAGATGATAGGATCTAATACACATCACGCTAATATTATAAACTAGTCGTGCCCCGCGGCTTCACTCGCGTTTATCCCGCGTGAACAGTAATACAGTAATATTAGTAACAATAGTTATGGTGTTATTTTATTAACTTCTGCCTTTCATTTTTATGCCACAAATTTAATAGCTCACCAAAAAGCTTACATAAACACTTAAAGTGATATAATAATGTATCTTATTATTAATTCAAAATTAGTGCTATCCTCTTTCAAATACTTCTTTTTATAAGTTTAAATAAGCAATTAGGCTTTTAAACGTATTTTAAGTCTGTATAGTTTTTAGGATATCATTTACACTGAAACTGTACTAATATAAATATGTAATAAAGAACATTTTAAATAAAAAAAAAAAAGTGAAGTCGGTTTTTTTAAGCTTCGTTTACGTTTACATTATTTAAAGTAGGTTACGTCGTAAAATTGGAATAATGTAACATTAACCGATACCATGAAACTCGTACGAGCATAAATGTTCAGAGCTTCCTTTCTTTATTAGGATTTAAGTATTATTTATTTGCCGTAATGCCCAGAACACTAATGAGCGCCCTGAAGCTGAACTTGGGCGGCGCCCCCGAGGGCCCGGCCGGCACCGGCAAGACGGAGACCACAAAAGACCTGGCCAAGGCCGTCGCCAAGAAATGCGTCGTGTTCAACTGTTCCGACGGACTGGATTACAAGGCGCTCGGGAAGTTCTTCAAGGTGAGCTAGTTACCTAACTAAACGATTCAAACATACCACTGCCAGTTCCAAAATGCTGCGCCACGCTGGACGCATTTGGTTTTTTTGGACTGACTCCGCTGTACGGGAGGCGAAGCCGTCCGCGTATGCCGTTAAAGTGGCCAGTTAGATATTATTTCTCCGACATGTTTTCCGAATATTATTATTTCGAACCGAAAACTAATATACTATAACTTATATCAATAAAACATAGCTTATGACACTCAGAGAAAGACTATAGCCTATTAGTCAAAGAATTTTCAGATTAGGATCAGTAGTTTCAGAGGTTCCCTTTTACAAACAAACTTTACCTCTTTATAATATTACATTTGTATTAGATTTGTGACCACCTGCTTTCACTGAAAATACCAATGTATCCAGGGTCTAGCCCAGTCAGGCGCCTGGGCTTGCTTCGACGAGTTCAACCGGATCGAGTTGGAAGTGTTATCCGTGGTGGCGCAGCAGATCCTCTCCATCCAGCTGGCGATCCTCAGGCGGGAGAAGCGCTTCGTTTTTGAGGGTACAGAGATCAGCCTGAACTCCACCTGCGCCGTCTTCATCACCATGAACCCTGGGTGAGTTGTGTGTAGATCCTCCATTAATGTGTTTCAAGAAGCGGTTGTAGCTCTATCGTGGTGAACAATCGGATTATCGTGTTTTTTTTCTTTAAATTTTGGCTTCGCAATCTTGTGCATTAACCAGTGTCAAGTAATAATAAAATAATTCAAGTGTATTTCATATTAAACGCACTAGTCACAAGTCACATTCAAAGTTAAGAAAAAGAGTCAAGGTCTAGTCATAGTCGAGTGACCTAGTAAAGTGGTAGAAACTTAACTAGAACTTCTATTGGAGTTTTGGAGCGAAGGCGAAATTCACGTTTTTCAACTTTGTATGATTTGCCTACACTGATGCACGTTAACTAAGTATTACCGGTTAATAATCCACCATTATTACACATTAACATTCGAAGAATCACAGGTTTTGGAAAATTATGTAAAATCAACATCGCCATTTTTTTACTTTCGCGGCAAAACTCCGATTATAGTGGTTTCTTATCCTACGACGGGCTTGAGACTCCAGTATAATAAATTAATGGATATTATTTGTGCTCTCATATCTAGCTACTATGTACCGAAATACATTCCTTTACCGTTTCAAGTAAAAAAACTTTCGCCACGCACCAATATATTGTCTTGAAATACTGACAGACTTTTGAAACAAGCCGAATCAGTCCATCTAGACAGCCATCAACGTGTAAGTTACGCCAATTTCTGTTTTCGTTTGATTTAAAAACACTGTGAGAATGTCGTTTAGTCAAAATCGATATTTTATTCAGATCTAATAAGAAATCAGAATCAGATAACAGAAATCAACATTTTCAACCGACTTCAAAAAAGGAGGTTCTCAATTCGGCTTTATGTATTTTTTTTTGTATGTATGTTACGCGATATCTCCGCCAATTGTGAATCGATGGTGATGTTTTTTTTTTTGTTTGGTTAGTTGGTAGTGTTTGGTAGGTTCTCATATAAATTTTATCGAATTCGGTTAAGTCAAAACCGAAATATAAGCGATGAAATCGGTTTTTTTAAACTTTGCTTGTGTTTTAATTATTATTCTTCAAGTGTCTTGTTTTCATTCCAAAACTCCAATAGAAGTTCTACTAAAGTTTCTACTTTTAATTAAGGCATGACTTGTGTAGACTTTGACTCCTTTGAATTTGGCTGTGAGTGGTAACAAGGACTATTTTGACCATGGACTGAACCATGATTTTTTAAATATTTATCTAACTGAAAAATATGTATTACTTGACACCGGCTATATGTACATAGGTTGCAAAGACAGAACTAAAAAAAAAAAGATAACACGAGAGAAACAACCTGGGGTAGTAACATCGTTTCGTTATCCCTACGTACAGTTACGCGGGACGCACAGAGCTGCCCGACAACTTGAAGGTGCTGTTCCGCACGGTGGCCATGATGGTCCCCGACTACGCCATGATCGGCGAGATCACGCTCTACTCCAACGGGTTCGTTTGCGCCGGCCCGTGAGTATCTCCATTCACACTCTCTTACAACTTATAGTTCATATTATCATGCAGCTCTATTCGCATTATTATACTACTTTATGTACATTCTTATACTACTCTGTTTACGTTATCATACTACACTGTTTACATTCTAATACAACTCTATTTATATTCTCATCCTACTATGTTAAACTTAAACATGTCATATTTAATGTATTTTTTGTATATATATACAATGTGTAACAGAAAGGTGTAGTAATACTCAAATCACACATCTAGCTAAATGTATGGAGTCTAACAGGAACTTTTGCATTCGCGGCAGCACCATTAACATTGAGTTATGATGTATTAAAGTCTCAAAAATTATTTCATTTGCAACCCTATTTCATCAGCTACCGTTATAGACCACATAGCCTTTGGACGTAGACGTCTGACAGTAGTGGCCATAATAAAGGTCAAGGTCACGCGCCACAGATGTAATCGTAGAGTTGGCAAATAAATATTTTTTTAATTTTTGTACGGAACAAATATCTCCGATTGCCGCACATATAACTGTAGGGTTGTCAAAAGTATTTTAAAAATATAATTTTAAATTTTTGTACGGAAAAAAAAATATCCGATTACGACTTTCGTTTTCTGGCAGACGATTTCTGGCACAATACACATACACATCACCAAGTATTACTACACCTTTTTGTTACAGGTTGTATATTATTTTTTTATATATAAATACATATTTTATTTATTTATCTTGTATAATTATTGTATGTATAATATAATATATTATTTGTTTATGTATATTCATATTGTATTTATGCCATAGTATAAGTAATGGTATTTATTAAGTTAATTAGGTATTCCATACACCCATTCATTATACCCCGTCTATTACATTCTAGTTGTTTTTGAACTTTGCGACGCCGGGCGGGTCACTTAGTTCTCATATAAGAATGGTATTGTGCAATTTGATGTCCTTGCATCGATGTACGCTAATCTTGTAACTTTCTTATAAGGATAATAATTCCTAGTGGCTTTGCAGCTTAAAAGCAAATAATGTTATCAAGGTACTATGGTACCTTAGTATAAAGATAAAACAAAAATTGAAAATATATCTCACTTGTATAACCTTTGTTTCGTCAACCAATTGTCCCTCTACAGACTGGCCCGTAAGATTGTACAGGCGTATAAGCTGTGCTCCGAACAGCTGTCGTCACAGAACCACTACGATTACGGCATGCGAGCCGTCAAATCAGTGCTGCTGGCCTCTGGAGCTCTGAAGAAGAGCTACCCTGAAAAAGACGAGGCGCAGCTGGTGTTGCGGGCCATCATTGACGTCAACATGCCCAAGTTCCTGTCCGAGGTCAGTTTCTTCACCACATATAGTTGATAGAACTAGCTAATCATGACTTCGAGAGCTTCGAAGAGGTAGGAGAGGGTAGGTCTACAAAGCAGTTCTTCATAGCTGGTGTTATAAACATTGATTTACCAATACATAAATTTCGGGCCCGCAATCAACTGTTTACGGAACATAGGTGACAATAATAAATATAAATCGACAATCCCGCCTCGCTTAAAAGTTCGTAAGGTAAAAATACTGCCGTCATAAGGAAAATAGACATTAACTCAATAATGACAAAAAAGTATATTTTGGTCAAAATTTAGTTATATACATCAGAACTCAGAAGTGTCTTTGCTATTTAGTGTATGTTATGACTTGTAGCAGATGTGTCTAAATTAAAAGTTAGATTTGGTAGGTTGCGTTTGAATATTTCAAAATAAGTTTTCCTGATTCTGATAATGTATATAACTCAATTTTGACAAAAATACAGTTACTGTTTTTTTCATTATGACAGCAGAATAGTGCGATCGTCGACAGTTGGAGTTATGTACTCTGATAAATTGTTGCAAGTAAAAATAAACTGTGCAGTAATAGAGATAAGACATATTTTTACGTCTTCGGCCGCATCTTCACTTTCCATCAGGTGAGATAGTGGTCAAGGGCTTGCCTATCGATATAAAAAAAGCAGTCTGAGGATTGTGAATTCGGCCCTTAAGATATAAGTGAACATCCCATTGTTATTTGTCATTCCCAGGACGTGCCTCTGTTCTCTGGCATATACTCGGATCTGTTCCCGGGCGTGGAGATCCCTATCCCGGACCGCGCTGAACTGCTGCGTTGCGTCGGGAAGGAGCTCGACAAGCGCAACCTGCAGCCCACCGATTGGTACCTCGAGAAAATTATACAGGTCAAATTTATCATACAGTTCGTATATATCATAAAGGTCACTTTATCATACAGATCACGGTTGTCATGCAGGTCACACTTATCATGCAGGTCACGTTTATCATAAAGTATACATTTATCATACAGGTCACATGTATTCATAATTTCATACATTACTCGTTTATCGTGCAAGTCATATCTATCATACAATTCACGTCTGTCATGCAGGTCTCTAAGGTATGATGACTCCTGGAACAAAAAAAAGTTAGGAACTAGCGAACAACTGGTGGTCTAATGCTCGCCTCTCTAGCATGAAAAAAACAACATATTTTATAGTTCAGAATTCACATCGACGAACTTCCTCTCGTGAAAAATTCAATATTTTAAGCTCATACGTAACAAGATGAGTTCAAAAAATTAAAACTCGACGACGAAATAGCTTTTTTGACGACCCAGTTGGTGCGGTGGGCAAATATTTGCCTTTTTCGCCTTGAGTTCTGGGCTTGACTCCCGGCAGGAGCACAATATTCCTTAACAATGGATATTTGTGCTTCTGATTCTATTGCGTGTGTGATGTGTAATGTGGCACCCACCATAGAAATGTAAGGTTTCAGGTAATTTACGTCTGAGAAGTCATTCTATTTTTAACCGACTTCACAAAAAGAATAAGGTTCTCAATTCGACTGTACAATACAATACAATTTGATCAAGATCTGACCAGTAGTTTTTAAGTTATCCTCAATAACGCGTATTTAATTCATTGCATCTATCAAGGGTTCCAAAGATAAAGCGGTGAATTTGGTTTTCTACCGACTTCACAATAAAGGAGGAGGTACTCAAGTCGACTGTATTTTAACTTTTTTTATGTGTTTTAACCTCGTAACTTCGTTCCACGTGAACCGATTTTGAATTTATTTTTTTTTGTTTGGTAGTTGTTGCTTTCCAATTGGTCGCATTAAAATTTGATCAAGATCTGATCAGTGGTTCTTGAAATATCTTCAATAATGCGTGTTTAGTACAAATAATAATCTGATATAAGTTTCGAAGATAAAACGGTGAAGTCGGTTTTTTTTAAGCTTTGCTTGTGTTTAATTATTATCTAAGCTCTGCTAGCGTCTAAATGATTTTATATATTATTCCAACTTTACAAATAACCCGGGCAGATCTACGAGATGATGCTAGTCCGTCACGGGTTCATGATAGTGGGCCCCCCAATGGGCGGCAAGACGCAGGCCTACCAGTCCCTCGCCGAGTCGCTGCGGGCGTTGCAGCTCACGAGGCCGCCGCCGAGACACAAGGAGTTCGGGGCTATATACAGGATCATCAACCCCAAGGCCATCACCATGGGCCAGCTTTACGGCTGCTTCGATCCGGCCTCGCACGAATGGTAGGAAAGGTTTAATACACTCTCGGACGTAAGCGTTGTAGATGATGAAGACGCCCCAGAGACAAAGAAGTAAAACCATCTACAGAATCATCAACTTGAGGCGATCACCATCGAGTCACCATCAGTATGGCTGGTACGATATTGCAAATAAGTTCTCTCGGATACTTTACGAGCGCCAAAGGTAACAGATACGATCCCTCTTCCATAGGTTTGTACTTATTACTTATTCATTAAGTTAAACGTTTATTTACACGCTCTAATATCGGCAAAGGAGTAATAAAATCCCAAGTACTGCAAAAATTTAAGACATCTGTCGGTCGAGCCGTACCGGGCCCGCGCGGTTGATAACGGCCTCAAAATCGATCATAATCAAAATTTTTTATTCACGTGGGCCCCAAAGAGGCAATCATGAAAGTTAATGACTCTACTGCCAGATTCACAAAATTACAGCCTAATCTCCTAATCCTCCTCAGCCCAATTTCTCTCCCATGGGATAGCCCTTAAGGAAAGAAAGTATAAGGAAAGACGTAAGTCTGCCTTAAGTTCGTCGATCCAGCGATACTACCGGCCTACTGGTCTATACCTATATTTATTTTTCTCATTTGCAGGTCCGACGGCGTATTGGCGATAGCGTTCAGAGAATACGCTATGTCCATCACTCGCGATCGAAAGTGGATCCTATTTGACGGACCCGTCGACGCTGTTTGGATTGAGAACATGAACACCGTACTGGACGATAACAAGAAATTGTGCCTCATGAGTGGAGAAATCATACAGGTCGGTTAACAAAACTAAATCGTTGATCTGAATCGAATATTGTAGATCGATTAGCACCACGTATGCTGTAGGAGGTATTGCATGTGTCTTAAATAAAGTTCTATGACCCATGGAACTGCAAGAACACGATAGCCGCTAGTTGCCGTAATTATTGCAGCAGTAAAAATATACAATCAAACAAATCGCATTCACACTCACAGCCCCACGCTAAGTTCGTTCTTGTATCGTAGGTGCTGGAAAAATATTTACATCACACACACAGTTACACCCAGAACCAGAAACACAAATGTCCCTTGGGAAGGAAAATTCGAAATTACCGTGAAGAAGTAGAACTCCTTATCCGCGTCTTTGTTCCCCGAACGATACAATATCGGTATCTTCTAGGTATCAGCATGTTACATCTTCGGCCGCATCTTTTCATCAAGTGAGATGGTGGTTAAATGCTTGCTTATCCTACCACAAACCCATGGCGTAAAGAGCAAAGACTTGCCTACTGCGTCATCTGGTCTTTTAAAACCATGTTTCCCATCGCAGATGACAAACAAGATGAACCTGATATTCGAGCCGGCTGACTTGGAGTTTGCGTCACCTGCGACCGTGTCGCGCTGTGGCATGATCTATATGGAGCCAGAGCAACTGGGTAATTGACCGAGCAAGCGCGAAGCGCAAGCGAAGCTTCTCCTATTCAGCGTGGCCAAAAATGCTTTCGTATGTCCGTCCGGCTATTCTTACGTATAGGTCGCATTTTTCAACCAAGTCTCGTGAATTTTGTGAGTAAGTTCGATATCGGTTTTTTTTCGATGTCGATGATTTGTTGGACGTTGGGGATACGTTGTTGAAATAAAAAAAAAACATAATTCAGCCATATTCATCATCAAAAATGTTAAGAAAAAAATTATAAACAATATAATTAAACGCAAGCAAAGCTTAAAAAAACCGACTTTACCGCTTTATCATCGGAACCTTGATCCACCAGCTTTCAAATAAAAAAAGAATCATCAAAATCGGCTCACAACGAAAGAAGTTGTGAGGTAACTTTTGAAGTCGGGTAAACTAGAACATCGTCAAAGTACGCATTATTCGTCACAAAGTAGGCATTATTGACGATATTTCAAGAACTACTGATCAGATCTTAATCAAATTTTAATGGGACCAATTAGAAAGCAACATCTTTCAAACTAAAAAAAAATTTCGAAATCGGCTTACGTGGAGAAAAGTTATGAGGTAACACACATAAAAAAAAAAAAGGTTTTTCTAGTAGGTAAAATATAGGCGCAAGGTCTCATTTCGAAGCAAACGATTTCTATAGCTTATGTAAGAAGTCTAGAGTGAATACTTGAAACACGAGGTCTAGTGACATAAAGAAGGAGTCTGATCGAGTTGATTCGTTTCCGTAAATTAAATCTTATTAGTTTTATGCTTAGTGCTAATTTGCGTCGTCAATAGTCACGAATAAAACGGGGCATTACAAATCCATGTCGCTTCTGGTAATTGAGGTCAATTTGATTGATATTCCCCAGGCTGGCGCGCCTTCCTGACGTCGTACAACGTGTTCCTCAGCAAGAAGCTGATCCCGGAGCAGTACGAACTTATCCAGGAGCTGATCGACTGGCTGGTGCCGGCCATCTTCGAGTTCATGCTGCACAAGTGCAAGCACTTCACCTCCGTCGGAGACATCCACCAGTTCCACGTGAGTTGTCACCGCTGTGGGCCTTGTTGCACTGTTGACCAGCATTCCTAGCCAGAAACCAAAACGCTTCGTCTCGATTCTATCAAAAGAAACGCTTTCCAAATGTAATAGACTTTAAAACTTGTGTACAAAGGCTTCAAATTGCTTGTCTGTAACTTTGCAATCTCGGTGAGCGCTAAATAACAAGTCAAGATATTTTAAACCTTATGTTTATATGTTTTGTTTGAGGTCCGTTGAATTTAGAAAGCGTCTTTTTTGATAGAATAGGGGGTCCAAATGAAATAGTAAAATAATATTAACGCTCTTATTTATCTCGATATCTCATATTGTTTTCCACAAGCCATCCTATAGATAAGGCGTACTGGTTCCCTATATCAGAAATATATTTTAATTATTTTAATATTACAATTATATGTAATAATTTATTTATTTTATGTAAGTATATAGTAAGTATATAGTAAGTATATTAGTATGCATTGTTTATGTAGTATAAATAATGTATTTTTATTATTTAAAATTTTATTTCATTCATTTTATCGCACCACTATCCCTACATTGTTTTTTCGATTACCTTTCCATCCAAAGGTTGTCTGGAAGAGATAGCTCTTAGCGATAAGACCGCCCATTGTACCTATCTTTAAAAGTTTATCTGTAAGTTGTATTTATATTTTGGTGTCAATAAAGAGTTTTCGTATTGTATTGTACAGTTGCCAACATATGTGGTAGTAGTCTAACGCTAACTTATTAGATATTAAAAATAAATGAAAAAAAATCCTTTGTACTCTATAATTATGCCTCGTAAGACTCATTTCATTGGCTTTATCTTTACAAACGGTACTTATCCTACTTCTAATGTCTGGACAGCGTTCGTTAATTTCTTGAAAACGAGGTATTTTTTCCAAGTATTTTTTATTTTTTCTGCCTGTAAACATGAACCTGAAAGAAATACGGATATACGGAAGAAATACGGACGTAACCTCATCCAACTTGTATGCAAATTTTTCATCTAGCTGCAAACTTCACAGACAACTACGAGAACTACTAGATGTATTGGCGCCGATTGTCCGACCTTTGGTGTATTTGTGTGCATGCAGCTCGGGTTATGACAAGCAAAATTTGTAGGACCTTCTCGTGATCATGGCTCTTATAACGGCGGAGAAATATCGAGTCCTCAATAAAATACTAAAAACACATGGTAAATATCTTGTTTTTAACAGTAATTCTAAAATGAGTGACTAGGTCAGTTTAAATATATATAAATACAATAATGAACAAATTTGTTCGTGTTGCAGTCGTTCACCCGCCTGTTCACGTGCCTCCTAGAAGGCGAGGGTCAGTTCAGCACGGTGTGGCTGCAGTGCATATTTGTGTTCACGCTGCTCTGGGGACTGTGCGCCACCATCACCGGTAAAAATTAGCGTTTTGCTTCTACATTTATCATCCGTACAGCGGACTTGAACTCACTGCCCGCGTCTTTGTTCCCCGAACACTATAGTTTGGGAGCCATGCTACATCGGCCTCATCATCATTTCCATCACCTGATCATATCAGGTGTAAAAAAATCCGTCCAACATAAACGCTTTCACGCTCACATCTAAGTTGTCACATGACTCGTGGGTGCCGGAAACATTCACATCACACACACAATCACAATCCCGGGACAAAATAGGTCTAAAAACTTTGGTGTCCTACCAAATAGTTATTTGCCAACTTTTTTTTAAAACCATTTCGAACTCTACTTTCTGAGCTCTTTTCAATGATACACGGGCAAAAAAAAAATTATTATGCTCGCCACTTACGTTTATGGGTGCATCGTTATTATTTCATTATTTTCATTTAAATCATTTTAATTGCCATTCCTGGCTTTGGGTCATAGCTTTACATATTCTCCGAGAATTTGAAGTTATTTGCTTTTATGGTTTAGACGCTAGATGTCTCTGACAGACGGAAGGACAAACGGACGGACAAAGTGTTGAATCATCCAAATCAACTTAGAGATCTCGCTTCGCTCGATCAATTACGACGATTTTCAAAAAACAAAGCAGTTTAAGAATTTATCTTACTCACTGAAATAATCTTATTAACGCTTTGTTATTGATCAGATAGCTTCTTGTAACTATCTTAATCACATACCCAGAACCAGAAACTGAATCTGAATTCCGAAAGTATTGTAGCTTGTTCATCATAAATTCCAAATATCATAATCTAAATAATGAAAATTTGTATGATCTGTATAATCATATTTTGTGACATTGGACGCCCGAGATGGGTCAACTGTAATAACATTACCTGCAATAAGAACTCACGAATACTAACACTACAGTTTTTGCCAATAAAGAATTATCTTATCTTAAAGAACCAGAAACACAAATTTCCCTAGGGGAGAATACTTATGTTCCGAACCTGGTACCCGCTGCCTAGAAGGCGGGTACACCTAACTTAGCCCACGGACAGTTCATAAGCACCTTGGTACAGGTGAAAGCCGCAAGGTCTTTGACACGTTCTTTCGCAAGCTACTCGACGGCACCATTAGCGTCCATCCCAAGCCGAAGTCCTTCAAGCTGTCCAAGAGCCAGCTGTTCCCCGATAAGGACACCGTCTTCGACTACGTGTATGATAAGCGGAACAACGGCACCTGGATCCCCTGGATGGAATTGGAGAAAGAGCTGCCAATACCGGCCAATGCGAAGGTATGATCATGGATTGCTGGTCCTTACTTAAGTCGACTGGGGGAGGAGGAGGCGTTTCGCCCGTCTCTGCTCTCTTCCTCTGTAGTGGGGTCACTGATGGAGAGTCAGGGGATCTCTCCATCGGCTTGCTCGGCCCCGGCTTGCCCCCATGATCGCAGTGGCCCGGTTACCGCCATAGTTTATAGTTACAGATCTTAGTATGTAGAAACAAATGATATTAAAAAATCCTTCATTTTTTATCCAATATTTATACCTATCTCACCTGAAGTTAAGTTACAATGCGGTCGACGATGGAGCACGTTTGCCTAGAAAGGTGCCTCTCACTCGCGACTTATATTGTACTTATCAACTCTCAACAGCACGGGCCTTTTGGCAAGAAATTGGGGGAGGTTAGCTATATGTTAATGTTAAAACTATCGTGAGTATTACACATTATGTTTCAAAGTTATATCCGGCTTAAAACACGAAAATTTTGACTTGCTTTGTAGTCGACTAGTTTCGGACAAATTAGTTGTCCTTCATCAGGATGATTCAGACGCGCGATACGCGGAGGCGAGCGGCGAGCGGCTGAGGCCCGCGTATCACGCGTCTGAATCATCCTGATGAAGGACAACTAATTTGTCCGAAACTAGTCGACTACAAAGTAAGTCGAAATGTTCGTGTTTTATACCAGACCAGCAATGTTATAACATTGAAACATAAGGTTAGCTATATAATATCAGACATATTTAATTTGTATAAATATAATTATATTATCATTTTCTGTTTTAAGATAAAGTATTAACAAGCTTGTTTAATTCATCTTCGTACTTTTGTCTTTATCACACCAACCTTTTACATACTTTTCGAGATTTCAATAATTTCATTAGGTGAATGATCTGATAATCTTGACGAACGAGAACGCGTGCCTGCGCTACTTCGTGAGCAAGATGGTTCGCTCCCACATCCCCATCCTGGTGGTGGGTCCCACCGGCACCGGCAAGTCCTCGCTCGTGCTCAACTTCCTGCTCTCTCTGCCCAAGGAGAAGTACATCACGAATACTATCAACTTCTCCGCCAGGACTACCGCTAACCAGGTTTGCCTAACAGCTGTAGGTAGTTAGTGTAGGCCTGGCGGACTGTATTCCCTCCTGCCGACTTTAAGGAGTTTAACTAGCACAGTGAGAGGAGAAGCAGTCGGGGGGAAGACAGTCTGCCAGGCTGATGGTATGGTGATAACGGAAGACCAGCGCTGATTTTTATAAACCAGCATTATGCTGAGTTGAGGACGGTATAAAAAGGTAAAAATGAAAAAAAAAACATCAATTTGTACACTCTGTCTGTTTTAATTTTGTTTTTCTTTTTGCCACAAATAAATATATGTCAATGTCTATGATACGGTATCTCTACGTGGTTTGTACCAAACAACGATGAAACAGGCTGATTTTTGTCGGTATTTGCTACTTAATTTATTTATTAGCGAACCTAACAGAACAATCATTACAGAAAAAAAATACAAAAATATGGGGTTTGATCTAAATTGTATTCCTTAACTATGTATACTTATATAAATCCAACAATCAAAACATTACTGATAAATTTAGAAAGGAAAAATTATCATAATTATTATTATAATATATTTTATTATGTTGCAGACTCAAGATATTATCATGTCGAAGGTAGACAGGCGACGCAAGGGTGTGTTTGGACCTTCCATGGGGAAGAAGGTAAAATTATACATAAAATATTTTAAACATCAGACTTAGCTAATTAGACCACCAACATGCATAAGTACATAGACACCTAAGACACTCATCATGAAGCCTCCTTGTTATATACACCTAACGCTAAAAACTATTTGTATTTACCTCGACGTTTCTGCCGAGTTGCATTGTCCACGGTCTCGAGGAGACAAACGTCGAGGTAAATATAAATAGTTTTCAGCGCGATTAAGTCCCGAGATTACCTAAACTAAATGTTCGAATCGCGAAAGTTAAAAAGTTGCAATTCTCTAAGTCCTTCTGTAACCGTAGCGTGGAACTCATTGCCCTCGTCTTTGTTCCCCGAACAATATAATCTGGGAGTCTTTATGTCAAGAGAGAATGGGTACCTTCTAGGTAAGCATGCTACATCTTCGACCGCATCATCACTTTCCAATAGGCATACAAAAGAAAGAAAAGAAAAAAAAGAAAAGAAAAGAAAGAAAGAAAAATAATTTATTTCGACACGTAGCAAAAATAGACACAATAACATTGAAACACTTATGAACTAATAATTAATGATCATACTGCCATAAGTGTTTTTTATGTTTTAAGTGAGTTGAAGTGGGTAATAAATGTGGGTTCCAGTGCGTTCTGTTCGTGGATGACCTCAGCATGCCGCAGAAGGAGGTGTACGGCGCGCAGCCTCCGCTGGAGCTGCTGCGGCAGTGGATCGACCACGGACACTGGTACGACCTCAAGGAAATGGTGCGCCAGGAGGTCGTCGACGTGGTGAGTGCAAGGGACTCTCCTCTCGATGGTTGATTGTGCATTTAGCCACTGTCAAGTAATTAAATATTTCAAGTGATTTTCGAGATTTCCAAACTGCCCTAATTCTGTAAGTCAGCGTCATGGATGGGCGTCACGCCCATAGACATATGCTGGCTGTTTTAGCCCACAGATTAAATTGCAATAAAAACCACCGAAGAACTGTCCCATTGCGTTTCATTTCACCCTATTTGTGGAATCGAGTTCCTTAAAGTTATTGTTGAACTCATTGGAAATAATAGCTTTAAATGAATAAGAACTGACAGAACTATATTAAGTCTGTGGATTGGCCATTCTTTGGTGGTTTTTATTGCTATTTAGTCTGTGGGATAAAACTGCTAAAATATGTCTATGGGCGTTACGCCCATCCATGACGCTGACTTACAGAATTAGGGGGCAGAACACAGTCAATTAAAAGAGTCATAGTCCAGCTATAGTCCAGTCATAGTCAAATCATGTAAAGTTAGAAAGAAGGTTTTCTAGAACTTCTGTTGGAGTTTTGTAGCGGAAGCGAAAATCTCGTTTTTCGACGTTTTATGATTTGCCACTTTTTTTTGCACTCGTGCTATTGACGTATAATAATCCACCATTATTACACGAAAAACCACAAGTTTTGGAAATAAAATATCGTATACTAGCCGTGTCGTCCGGCTTCGCCCGCGTATATTAAGTTAAAAAGTAGTTCGGCCCATCTTGCTGGATGCATACGAGTGAAGTGTCCAGCTCAATCCCACTTTAACAGGGAGCTCTTGAGACCAACATCCTAGATGCCGGTCTTTTTACGCTCTTTACTCCGAGTATGCTTCACTCCATAGGTCTCTAGCAAATTTTGAGTTTACACTTCTGTGCCTCGGTCAATGACCAAGTTTGCGCACCGTATAACGAATTGAACTGCCCGTTGGCTAAGTTGGGTGAGCTTTCGCCTTCTAAGCAGGGGTATCAGGTTCGATTCCCGGCGGGAACACAAGTTTTCTCCCCAAGGAAAATTTGTGTTTCTGGTTCTGGTTGTGATTGTGTGTGTGATGTGTATGTTTCAGGCACCAACGAGACAAGTCATTGAACTTTGTGGGGCTGTGAGTGTGAAAGCGTTTATGTTTATGTTTATGTATATATGTTTGGACGGAATTATTAAAAATAAAACAAACGCCGCATTCACACTCACAGCCCCACACTAAGTTCAAAGACTTGTATCATGGGTGCCGGAAACATTCACATCACACGCACATTACACCAAGAACCAGAAGCACAAATATCCCTTGGGAAGGAATGGAATTTTTGCTCCTGCCGGGAATCGAACCCAGGACCCACGGCGCAGAGGGCGAAGATCTGTCCACTGCGCCAACTGGGTCGTCAAATTATGATTAGTTAACAAATAGCCGTATACAATGTTGTGGTGCAGCTGCTGGTGTCGGCCATGCTGCCCCCGGGCGGCGGCTCCAACCTGATCTCGTGGCGGCTGACGCGCCACACGGTGCTGGTGGCCGTGGACTCGTTCGAGGACAACACGCTCAACAAGATCTTCGGCACCATCGTCGAGTGGCACTTGTCCAAGGGGTTCGTGGAAACGCTGCAGCGCTCCGCCAAGGTTAATACGGTTTGGCTAGCATTGCAATGTTACTTACTAGCCGTGCCCCGCGGCTTCGCCCGCATTAATTAACTTAAAAGGTAGCCTATGTGTTATTCCGGAACCGAAACTATCTACTTTCTAAATTTCATAAAATCTGTTTATTCGTTACGGAGATACGTGGTAACAATCATTCACACACACACATATACTTTTACATTTATAATATTAGTAGGATAGGGTACCGCACACTGGTCAGACTTTCGTAGACCTGGACATAGACCTCCTGGATCTAAGCAAATCCATTATAGCTCTTATTTTTCTAATTTGATAAATAATATTTTGTATTATTATAATTATTATTTGGAAAATTTGGATCTGAACTATATATTAAAGATAAAAAATATAGGGCTGTCGATGAAGATTACAATATGTTACTCCATTAGAAAGCCTTATTTGTCACCTTTGTAAAACAGTAATTATTTTAGTATTGGTTCATATAAAATGTCTGCTTTTAAGCAATATTTATGTTTTCCCGCGTAACAAACGACGCCATTTCGTTCGAAAATACGTCCTAGCACAGGAGTGAAACTTTACTAGAACTTATATTGGTCTTTTAGGCCAAACACGAAAATCACGTTCTTCAACTTTGTACGATTTGCCTACACTCATGTACGTTCACGAACTATAATAGTAATAATTTACCATTATTGCGCATTAACATTCGAAGAATCAATTCGATTAGCGTTAAAAATAGCAGCAGGAAGTTCACACTAAAAATCGATTAAATCATGTAGGATAGGAAAAAAAAACGAAATAAACATTTTTTTTTACATGTTCTCATAGAGGCACTCATTAAAGACTATAATGCCCAATTTGTAAATTTACAGCCATCTTGAGAAGAAACTAGGCGGTGCATTTTATTCCATTACTTTTTCATATAAAAACTCCTTGAATCTGAGAAATGAATCCTTCCCCAGGCGATAGTAGCATCGACGATGGAAGTATACAAGGCAGTCACCCTCGCCTTCCTCCCAACTCCCAGCAAGTGCCACTACTTGTTCAATCTGCGGGACTTCGCGCGAGTCATCAAGGGAGTCCTGCTGGTGCCCTCCACGCACATGAAGGAGATGAACAAGCTCGTGCTTCTGTGGGTCCATGAGACCTATCGCGTCTTCTATGATAGGCTGGCTGATGATGCTGACAGGTAAGTGGTCTCGTGACGTCATCAGGGGAGAAGAAGTTACGCTACTCACGTGAATGTGTTGAACGAGCTTGAGTTTTCCCGCCAGCAAAGTTGCGTGTTTGCAGTTGTAATACAACAAAATCATTCATGCTTGTATTCTGCAAAGTATCCTTATTCCTAATAAGTTATTAATTGATACAATTATTATAAAAAATAAACTGAAAATGGCTTTTAGTTTTTTTGCCATGAATTACACAGATTTACCACTTTGAAAGCTCAGAAGTTTTTTTTTTATGTAAATTTTATCAAGTAATGATTTATTAAGAATAAGGATACATTGAAGAATACAAGCAAAAGTTATTTTGTGTTATAACAACCACATAAAAAACAGTTATGACGATTTAAAGGCAAGATTTCCGGTGATTAAAAAAAAACTAAAAAATATCATATCCAAACTACCTTGACACTTAGGACATAGGGTCTATCGGGGAAAACTAGCGCATTACCCAAAACCCCCCAAAAATAATGTCGGTTCATACGCCAAACAATCTGTATATTCTATTTAACAGGGAGGTGCGAATGTCTGTACCATTACCAACCTCTTATGGTTTAATGGTGCTAAGTATGTCATAACGTTATTAAAAATTGAATATATTTAAATCTATAATTCCTCTATACATTGTGTGTATGTGACTGAACTCCTCCTAAATTGCTGGACCAATTCTGATAAAAAAAATGTGTGTGTGTGTGTGTTCAGGTGTATTTAATAATGGTTTAGATTCACTATACGATCCGATATAAAAATAGTTGGAAAGAGTAAAACTATTTCAATAAAAGAATTTTTTTTTTTTTTTTTTTTTCAAAATACAAAATCGTTTATTCACATGGGCCCCAAAGAGGCACTCGTTAAAGTTAACGACTCTACGCAAAATTACAGCCATTTCGAGAAGAATCTGGCAAGAAACTATGCGGCACATTTTTTCATAATTTTTTTATACACTTTTAAAGACTAATACAGAAATTATATTAAACTAGGTATATCTTTATTATGTAGTCGCCAGAAAGCGCTTGTGCAGTTACTGTTGGCCTCAATGCAACCTTGTTATTAATATTTTTAATAATGTTCACCAGACTAAAACTATTCGACGTGGTTAACAAAGCGGTGTACAGCAGCTACCGCGTACACTTCGATCAGGTGATGAACGAAATGGGATACGTCCCCGAGGGAGAGAAGGTCTCCAACAAACACGCTGCCAACATATTCTTCGGGAACTATATGGAGCCGGATGCCGACCCTAAAATATATGATCAGGTACAAACCCCCCAATCACAATGGGATGCCGACCCTAAAATATATGATCAGGTACAAACCCCCCAATCACAATGGGATGCCGACCCTAAAATATATGATCAGGTACAAACCCCCCAATCACAATGGGATGCCGACCCTAAAATATATGATCAGGTACAAACCCCCCAATCACAATGGGATGCCGACTAAAATATATGATCACTTGATCAGGTACAAACCCCCCAATCACAATGGGATGCCGACCCTAAAATATATGATCAGGTACATACCCCCCAATTACAATGGGGTGTAGACCCTAAAATATATGATCAGGTACATACCCCCCAATTACAATGGGGTGTAGACCCTAAAATATATGATCAGGTACAAACCCCCCAATCACAATGGGATGCCGACTAAAATAAATGATCAGGTACAAACCCCCCAATCACAATGGGATGCCGACTAAAATAAATGATCAGGAATAAACCCCCCAATCAAATATAGATCGAAAATTGTTTGTATTAAATAGTCGGTATAAAAAAAATATGCACATTCCTTATGTGTGTGTTGTCGGCAGGTGATGGACCTGGAGGACATGAGCGTGAAGATGGAGTACTACCTCGAGGAGTACAACGTGGTGTCGTCGTCGCCGATGGCGCTGGTGATGTTCCGCTACGCGCTCGACCACATCTCGCGGTGCACGCGTGTGCTGCTGCAGGATAACGGTTACTGTCCACACAGGGCTTACTATCCTTACCTTACGAAACACGCACAAACTTCCATATTTATAATATTAGTAGTTAGTAGGAAAAACGCTTGCAAACTCACAGCCCCACACTAAGTTCGATGACTTGTGTCGTGGGTCCCGGAAACATTCGCATCACGCACACACAATCACAAGCAGAACCAGAAAAATTACATAAACTTCTTTTTTTTATTTTTTTTATTTGTGACAGGCTAGTGTTTGACCACTATCTCACCTGATGGTAAGTGACGATGTGATCGAAGCTGGTAAACACACTAGACCTGGAATACGCATGCTCTCAAGGATAACTGAACTGCCAGTTGGCTTAGCTGGGTAAGCGTTCTCCTTCTAAGAAGGTGTATCGCGTTGGATTCCCGACGGCGACACAATTTTCTCCCCAAGGAATATTTGTGTTTCTGGTTGTGGGTGTGATGACAACACGGACTTAGTGAAAAGACTCATCAGTGACGTCATCAGGGGAGGAGAAGTTACGCCACTCACATGACAGTGTTGAACGAGCTAGTGTTTTCCGCCAATTATATGCAACAGATATTTGTTCATGAGCTTCGGCGAGTCTTTATAACACTAGCGACGAGTTCCACTTTTCGGTCCCGATGAAGATCGTCCATTGTAATGTATCTAAACGTAATATGGGCGTTATTTTTCGCAGGGAATCTACTTTTGGTAGGCGTTGGCGGCAGCGGACGGAGTAGCGCGGTAAAGCTCGCTGCAAGCATTCTAGAGATGAACGTCATTCAGGTATAATTAAACGAACAAGTTTCGTTTTTGAGATAGACCACGGGACAAAATAGGTCTAAAAACAGTGACCTACCAAATCGTTATTTTCCAACATCGTTTTTTTATAACCGGTTTCGTATTCTACTTGTCAAGTCCTTTTCAACGATACCCCACAAGGGCAGATAAAAAATAATAAATATTTTGCTCCCCACTTACATGTATGAGAGCCCCCTTAATATTCCTTTCATTAATCTATATAATTTTAAATGTCATTTCTGGCTTTGGGTCGTAGTTTTACATATTCTATGAGAATTTGAAGTCTTTCGCCTATTACAATCGACATAATAGTGTAATATGTTAAGTATCATTATAATACAGGTGAAGACTAAATTCAATAAACATTGAAAAGATTACATGTGAAATAAATAGATGAAAAAAATAAATGAATAAATTTAAATTACAAAACGGCAAAAAATAAAATTATGAAAAACAACAGACAGACAGACCTTAGACTACAATAAAATTAAAACACGTTATACATATTAAATGTACACGACGATGATTATATTTTTATGAACAAAATTTCATATCAAATCAAATCAAAATCGTTTATTCACATGGGCCCCAAAGAAGCACTCATGAAAGTTAATGAATCTACTTCCAGTTTTGCAAAATTACAGCCATCTTGAGAAGAACCTGGCAAGAAAATCGGCGGCGCTCTTTTTTCATTCATTTTTGTCATTCATGTATTCATTTGTCATTAATCGTTTTATAATAAGCATTCTTTATTAATGTCCGTTTTATTATTGATTTGAACTTTCCCAGTGTTAAAGTTAAAATTTAAGGAATTTTATTGTAAAATCTAACCCCATTTGCCATAAAATATTAAACAAGAAAACTTTTCAAATTATACTTTCTACTATATCGTTCCTTTATCATTTATCATTATTTGTATCACAGACGATTATTTTAAAAAAAATCTAGATAGGCAAGCATTTGACCACCATCTCACCTGATGAAAAGTGACGAGTGGTCAAAGATGGAGTATGGTTGCCTAGAAAATACCTGTTCACTCGAGATTAAAAAACTCCCAGATTGTACCTATCGGGATACGCAGACTCGGGCAACTCTAAACCTGTAAATATCTCTTGAACGCTATTTCACATAAACACTGTTGTTACTGTTGTATGTATAGATCGAGATATCGCGGGTGTACGGGCAGAACGAGTGGAGAGATGATATCCGCAAGATGTTGATGAAGGCCGGCATCATCGGGAAACCGCTCGTCTTCCTCTTCGCCGACAACCAGGTCTGAGCACCCTACACAAACCGGCATAGCTGGAGTTATTTCATCACAAAATGTTGATGCTACAGTCCACATCCCTATAGAGATATTCCACTCTTAAAAGAACTCGGCTTCTCCAAATTTTTCATTTAGAAAGAAAGAAAGAAATCGTAAAATCTCCATGGTTTGACATAGACTTTGTGTGGGGCTGTAAAAAAATAAGTTTAAAAATGAATCGACTAAAAAAAAAAGAGGTGGTACGAGTTTTTTTTGTGTTGATTCTTTTATTTGAAAGCTGCTGCTTCCCGTATGGTACCATTTAAATTTGAGTTTTGAGTTATCCTCAATAATGCTTAATTTAATCTGATGGGTTCCGCAGATAAAGCGGTGAAGTTAGTTTTTTTAAGCTTTGCTTCAGTTTAAATAATACGTGTGGACCTGGTAGATAATGTACGAGGGCATGGTGGAGGACATCAATATGCTGCTGAACACCGGAGACATCCCCAACCTGTACGGCATGGACGAGAAGGTCGAGATACTCGACAAGATGCAGCTCGCGGTCAGGGATGCTGTGAGTATCCAACCACCACCACCCTTCCCTTCACCCCTATTTAATACCATGAGTGTTGAAACGAGAACGTCTCCCTAAGCGTCATGTTAGCCTATTACTGTTTGTATATTACTAGCCGTGCCCCGCAGCTTCGCCCGCGTTTATTAAATTAAAAAGTAGCATATATGTTATTCCGAAACCTAAACTATCTACATTCTTAATTTCACCAAAATCGGTTTATTCGTTACGGCGATATGTGGCAACAAACATTCACACACACACACACAAACTTTAGCATTTATAATATTAGTAAGAAGCTCTTGTAATTGAATTGACTTTAATAAATGAAATGAAATAATTACGAAAAAATAATCTTAATAGATAAACCTACAAAAAATTATGACTCGAATTTCACAATCTCTATAAGTATTTGTCTTTACACGCGTAAACCACTGAACCGATTTTGATGAAAAATTTTACAGAGATAGACTAGAGCTTGGGAAAGGTCATAGGCTACTTTTTATACCTGATTTCCTACGGGTCCGGGACTTGCGCGCAGCTAGTCATTTCATATTTACATCGACGTGTTGAATACTATAACGCTGAAAGAAAGCTGTTCTAATAACGTGTAATTCTAGGGCAAGAAAATCGAAACCACCCCTCTAGCGATGTTCGGGTTTTACGTGGAGAGAGTCAAAGCTAACCTTCGCATCGTGCTGGCCATGTCTCCCATCGGAGACTCGTTCCGGACGCGGCTGCGAATGTTCCCGTCGCTCATCAACTGCTGTACCATCGACTGGTAAGAATAGAATAGAATAGAATTCATTTATTGCCATACGGAAAAATAACATCATTTAAGAATGTCATGTAACAGTGCATGGACTCGTCAAACATATTGATGTTTAGAGAGAAAAATGTACATTAAAACAATTTTTGAGATATGAACATCCGAAAATGATGCAATTCTTTTATAAATATATATTTTGGCGTAATTTATGTGTCTCCCTCCAGACTCTAACATCACTCTTTCACACTCACAGCCCCACACTAAGTTCGACACAACCAGAACTAGAAACATAAATTTCCCTTGGGGAGATAACTTGTGTTTCCACCGGAAATCGAACCCGATACCTTTGCTTAGAAGGCGAGAGCTCACCAAACTAAGCCAACGGGCAGTTAATTATCCTCTTTTTACCCGCCAAGGATGGTGGTGTATTTATCAGCCTATATAATACTATATGTATGTAAGGCACTCTATCTAGATATCAATCTATAATAGATTTGTCTCGTGAGCTAGTGTAAAATTAATGATAGCTGTAACTGTACTTTTTCATAATTTCATGTGTATTTAATAGTTTTTTTTTGTAGCAGAATAAATAATAACATGGAAAAATAACTCAGAAAAAAATACAAAAAATTTAATTATTTTCTCATGACATACTTGGTAAACAAACATGAAGGAGGTAATAATTTAGTCGATAAGTTATTAGTATAGTATTGAAGTACTATTATAATTAGGCTACCATAAACGTGAAAGCTGCTTTTTCAATCGACTTCAAAAAAGGAGGTTCTCAATACGGGTGTATGTTTTTTTTGTATGTATGTTACGCGATATCTCCGCCAATTATGAATCGATTATGGTGTTTTTTTCCATATAGATTTTATCGAAATCGATCTCGTCAAAACCAAAATATAAGCGTTGAAGTCGGTTGTTTTAAGCTTTGCTTGCGTTTAATTATTCTTTCGTTGCAATTACTGCAATGCATGCCAGGTGCAGCTAGTAATAAAAAACGTTAAGGATATATTTACAAATATATTTATAATTGATTTAATTAGTTGGCAAAATATAACATTTTTGAAATAGTAATAAAAAACATGGTAAAGTTAGGAACACAATTTAAAAGAAAAATCATCAATTTCATTATGTATTATGTAAAAAACTATGTTACAACAGAAACTTATATCATTATAATCTGGTATCATAAAGCTATGTTAAAGGCAGTTTGGAATTAATTTAACTTATATCTATTCCGGAATAATGTTGATTAAAAAATATATAAATGGTTGCATTTCAATCTTAATTAGAGAAACCTAAATTATTGCTAATGCCTCATTTATTTATACATATATTTTCAGATCTCTAAACTTAACTGTACAAAATATATAAAATCAAATAGTATATTTGACTAAGAAAATCAGTACACACTTGAACGTAATAATATTTATAAGACATTTAATGAACCTTCTCCAAAATCGTCACATCAGAGATATAAAAATGTGTTCACGCCTTATCTGAGATATAAAATAAAAACCGGCCAAGTGGGGGTTCCGTACCAATATCTATAAAAAATCAAGTTTGTTGTATGGGAGCCCCCCTTAAATATTTATTTTATTTTTAGTATTTGTTGTTAAGGCGGCAATAGAAATACATCATCTGTGAAAATTTCAACTGTCTAGCTATCACCATTCGCGTTCTTGAGATAGAGCCTGGTGACAGACGGACGGACAGCAGAGTCTCAGTAATAGGGTCCAGTTTTTACCCTTTGGGTATGGAACCATAAAAAACAAAGTTAGGTTAAAGTGAAAATTCCATTTGTTGCTTAGTAAAGTGATAAATTTCATCAATAATAGTTTTGTAACAAACTCTGATTAGAGCAAATAGATAAGAAAACGCCTAAATTTACACATGATTTATTCTCTGATTCAATATTGATGTGAGTATTCATCATCGTAGCAAATATGTTTTTACAGACAATGGCAAAGCTAAGAACAGTGTCCTTACACTGTTCTGTGATGGAACAATCATACATACATATGTATGATTTTTCCATCACCGCACCCAAACTAATAAACTGACAGCAACATATTGTTATATAGTGTTGTGTGTCAAGTAAGTTTTTGAAAAGTAAAATAATATATGGCATTCTATAAAATAGTCAACCATAGAATTAAAATTGCTTAATAATTTTTGAGATGGGAATTATGTGTTATTTCACATGCTATTGCATTAATATACTAATAAAAAATATATATATTTAACACAATATGTGGAAATTAAGTAAAATATTTATGAAACCATATAGTATTAGAAGTCGGTTTTAATGATGGGGTGACGAGCACAGTACTTTACCGCACCGGAGATCAAACTGTATAAGTTCAAAACTCTCGTGAACTGTAACCCATTACAATTCGAGCAAGCGACTGCTCGTCTCGGCTGCTCTAACAAAAAAATGGGATGCTCAGTCTATCTCTATATTTATTTGTTCTCATCTTTAACAATCGAAATGCATTTCAAAATAGGAACTAGTGGTAATTAAATACCAGTATCTTTTGCTTGAACAATACTACTGTGTAAAATAATGTGTCATATTTCATTTTCATAGCCTGGATAAGGCAGTCTTCGTATGCTGCCTAACTCACTATGATCGGAAGGCCAACATACAGTACATACAGTACATATATAGGTATATTGCTATATAGTACTCACATCCCGTAGATGTTTATTGCGACTGATGTTTTCATAACATCTAAAAGCTTATAAATTGAAGATATAATGAGGTGCATGCAGCAAAAGCGGCCGTTGCATGAACGGACCGGCCGACCCTTCTGGTGTGTTGTGAGGATGGTGCGGAGCCTGTTGAGGCTGGTGCATCGCTTGAGGAGGTGGCATCCCATGAGGCTGCAATGCACCTCGGTGCATTGACATACTATGATCTATAGTCGACATGCTGTTATCCCCCATTCCCATACTACTCAAAGGGGGTAAGGAATTAGTGTTGTCAATAGGAAAGCTCTCCGGTATAACTCTACTGTTTGTATTCACAGGGTCGGCAGCTGCATTTTGGGCATCTGTCTTTCGCAATACTTTCTTATTAGACTGGTTCTTTTCCCACTTGTAACCCATAGCGATTAACACTCTCCGGAGACTGTCCTTACCACCTGCGAAATTGATTTCTTCTTTCAATATGATGAGCAACTTTCTCAAGCTGATTGCCTCGTTTCTTCTCTCGAATTCGTCTATTTTATTTAGCACAACCATTTTGTCAGCGTCGTTGAGAATAGTCTTTACTTTGGGTCGAGGCCTCTTTGTAGGTGTTTCCCATAAACCACCATTAGTGGAACCTTCCTTCTTTATTTTTAGGACTGTGTCTCGTGATAAGCCTGAAAGTAAGCAAATTATCTGTATTGTTTGCTGCGTTGTTTGACATGGTCTTTGCCGAATGGTTTGATAGTGATAAGTCTGTTTAGGTATGTGTGTTGGTGTTAGTTTTGAGTAAACAAACCTGTCATAGCTGCGGTACGTTCCATTGCCTTTCTGATGTCCATGATCGGCGTCTTGGCCTGCTTTTCGCGCAATGCGAATTGTAGAACACTGAAGACAATCGCTCGAGTTGAGGCGGGCAAGACTCTCCCTTTTTTCGACTTTGACATGTTAACAACCATTTTGTTTGGATCCTTTGAAGGAGCTGCATCGTTTGCTTTACTTGTAGCCATTGTAATTTAACTAATTAAGTTTTTTGTGTAATTCCGATTTTCCGATGATGCTATGGTGAGGAGGACTTGTAAACTAAACTGACACTGACATTGATAATGACATTTCTTTAGTGAAAGTATTTTGGTAATATTGCATTGTTTGACATGAAACTATATATTGCCATAAACATTATATTAAAACGGTAGCTAAAAAAGTTTTTGCTCGACTATTATGAATATAGACACAAGTTTAATTTAGATTATGTTTGAAACGGCAAAAAATTAACGGTAATACTGTGAGTTTATCACCCTCAAGTTGAAAATTTGTTGCTCAACAAAAATAATAATTTAGCAGCTATCCTGGCGGGCGAGTCATTCTAGTCACATGAAAACGTATTCATTAGTGAGTTAGTGAAAGAAAGAAAGAAAGAAAATACATTTATTCGGGACAACACGCGACGTTACGTTAATGGTCAAACGCTTGCCTTTCAGAGAAAACTAACAGTTATAATAACATTGTTTGAGTATCAAATAAACTGGTGTGAGGCTTACAATTATTATGTACTAGCGAGTAGCGACCCGCTAGTTAATAATAATTATTGTAAGCCTCACCTGAAGACTCCCAGATTATACCGTTCGGGGAACAAAGACGAGTGCAATGAGTTCCATTCCTTCGGTGTACGGATGATAAACGTAGAAGCGAAACGCTTTTTCTTCTTTGTTTAGTGATCTTACGCCAATAAAGCTGCCAATTGGTAAATTTTTCACCGACTTGTCTTACGAATATTATTATTTTGAACTGAAAACTTACCTTTATCCTAACAAAACAAAACCAACTCAGGGATAGTCTAGCTATTTATTAGTGAAAGAATTTTCAGAATTGGATCAGCAGTTTCAGAGATTACCTTTAACAAACAAACAAACTTTACTTCTTTGTAATATTAATATACATTTATTTATATAAACCTACCGTGAAAACCGCATCAAAATCCGTTGCGTGGTTAAGAAGGAGTTAGCGGATATAAAAACAAATAGACGTGGTAAACGAGTTTGTAATTCTTATTCTACTATTATTTCTACTGCATATTAACGATCTGCTTAAGGTATTTCTCTCTGCGGTTTTTCAATAAAAAAAACGGGGCTTAGAACGAAATTTATCTTCTCAGTTGTATACGCTCTTGACAAAGCGGTCGTGGTCGTCATGTACATGGGCTTGCCTCACGATATCCCGCCAGATTCTAGACTAAGCTGTCTACTTAGGCACCAAATATAATTCAAATCCGTCCAGCCGTGGTTGGTTATTAAAGTGAAAACTTCTTTAGGCGCGTTGAGCACTTTTTGGGTGAACAAAACTCATGGAACTCGTGTCATCGCCACCGAATACTTGCCATGAGATATATGTATACTTTACTGTGTATATATGCGTACTGTTTGGGTTAACAAAAAGCATGAAACTCGCGTCATCGTCACCGCACGCTTCCCATGAGCTATATGTATACTATTATATATATTTTTCACTTCTATCGGCAGTCCCCAAAGACTGCCCCGCATGTTTTTTATTCACGCATCACACGTGACAAATCTGGTCATGAAGACGTCACATGTGGATATTATAATAATCAAAATACATCCTTATTAGGAATGTAAAAATGGAAACAAAAGATCTAAATTAAAATAATTTAATAAAACTATTTCTTGCTACATAATACTAATGCAACAAAATTCTAGACTAGAGCTTCAAATTTCTCTCGTATATTTATTATAATATTATGTAACACTGTGTCCCCTGTGCAAAGCGTAGATTTATACATTGTTATTATATTTTAGCTCGAGTCCCATGCCCCAAGCAATGGAAACGAATTGGACTGATGATGTTGATATTTAATCTAAATAAGTAATATATATAGTAAAATTATCTAATCTATCTTAATATGTATAGGTCTTACAGCTTTGCCCGCAAAATCTGTATAAAAGTTGCCCATTTATTAAGTCTACAACAACAACAGTAATGTTATGCAGTAGTCTAGACTTGAAATTTAGAAAATCTAGAATAAAAATATCGCTATAACAAACTTATGAATGTATAATATGATATAACATATATAATAATTATTTATTATGCTTCTTTTTCTTGCCTCGTGCCTTCAATTCTATCAGAGCGTTAATTACTAATATAACAAATTAATATACAAAGATGTACTCTTTATATAGCTTTGATTTACAGACTGCACTTGTAACTTGTTTCTAATCAGTAGAAATGTGCATGATCAGAGACAAAACCAATGACAATGCCTTGTGGTACGCAACTTCATTCCAATAAAAATCACATACATATGTATCACAGTTCATAGATTAAATATGTAGTGTGGTGCATGAAGTAGTAGAGGTCGTTGAATAAATGAACTGGTAGGGCCTGGTGGTCCTTGAGGCTGCAAGGGGACTAAAGGAGGGGGAGCCACTGGTGGTTCAGGAACTCTGTGCATTGCAATATTTTGTTCTACTATACTATCACCATTACAAATGGCTGTTGTACTATCGTTTACAAAATTTTCTGGCAGTTTTTTTGTTATTGTATTTAGTTTGTCTGTTGCATTGGATTCGGAAACTTTTTGCAAAACTTTCTTATTGGTCTCATTTTTTTCCCACTTGTATCCCATAGAGTTAAGAACTATTAATAGACTAGTCTTTCCACCTGAAAAGTTATTATCGTGTTTCAATTCCTTGAGTAATTTTCTTAAGCTGATAGCCTCATTTCTTTTATGAAATTCTTCAATTTTGTTTATTATGTTAATTTTGTCCACTTCATTGGGATTCGTAATAACTTTCTGGCGTTTCTTTTTGATTCGAGTTTCCCATACTCCTCCATTTGTGGAGCCTTCCTTCTTAATTTTGGATAAAGTATCTCTGCAGAGACCTGTAAAGTGATGTAGTCATTGAAATTAAGTGATTACTGATAAATTTATCTTTAAATTTACATTTTACTTTAAATAAACAAAATATTTTCTAATAAATAAATAGAGAATAATGCCTTCCACTGCACACACTCATGATATGATTTCTGTTTGCATTAATCGTCTAAAAACCTACAATACATTTATTAAGTACATTTAGCTATTGTAAACATTAATAATTTATTTGCCTAAAATAAATAATGTTTGATTTTTTTTTTCCAACTATGTCTAATATTAATCTAATGTATTAATTAAATAATAAATTTATATTTATTGATTCAATATTCGTTTGTTTCATAACCGACTAGACAAACGTAAAATTTAAACATCTAATTAAATTAAAAAGAAAAAAAACCGTAGAAACTTAATAATTCATATTCAAAATCACTTTATTTCACTTCACAAAGGTACAAATAGTATAACTAAGCATATATAACATAGTTATGTACTAAAATATTAAAAATAATAACATAGTATCATTAATGAACTAAAAAAAAATTGTTTATTTTATTACTGTCATTCTGATAAGAATAATTCTTAAATGTCAATAATTTGAAAATGCTTATTATAATTTTTATTTCTAATTATGTGTGCATCACACATTTAAAAAAAAAATATGTGTTTTCTCATTATGGGGTTTAATTGATTGTTAGTTTTTTAAAATAAGGTGAAAAAACAAAATTCTGAATTTGAACTGGTAATTTTTTTTAACAATATTTTGAGTTAACAATAAAGTTTCATTTAATTACTTCCGATATTATCAGTAGTGGATTAGGATCTGCATAAATTTTTCAATAAATGTTTTTTTTTTTTTTAAATAAGTAAGAAGTGCAACAACCCGCATTATTTTATAATTGTAATGTAGTTCACTTTATAACTAAACTTTGACAATCTGTACTCAAGACTACAACTGGTCAAATCAGAAAACAGTGGTTAAATCTCTATGAATACCTTATTGGGGCACTTATGTTGTAACTTGTAAATTTCACTTATAGAAATTGTAAAAAATGATATAGGTTTCGCTATTATCATGTTAAAAGTTCACCGATAATTTGACCAAAACAAACCTGTCATGGCAGCAACTCGATCCATCGCCTTGTTTATATCCAAAAGAGGGCTCTTTGCCTTTTTCTCGCGAAGTGCGAACTGTAGGACACTAAACACAACGGCCCTTGTCTGCGCGGATAATACTTTACCCTTTTTTGGTGCAGCTGTAGTCATGATTTAATAAAAATCACAAAGCAACAATTAGAAACGACTTCAATTGCGTGGAGATTGTTTGTTGATCATTTGACAATTTTGACACAAAGTTCTGGCTGAATTGATAACTGACACATTAAATTACGTGACAGGTAACTTGCCTTAGTGGTGTTACCAATTTATAACGAATAATACAGTAGACCGTATAAGTTTGAGTGGTGCGGGAGATTTGAATCCTACATGCTAAAATAATAAATGAAACATATTTATCACATTAAAATTGTGTTTGAGTGTGTGAGTATGTTTGTAACTAAGAACTTGTTACTACTACTGGATTGAAAAACTTTATATTACATATTGTAATAATATCTAATATATAAAATTCTTGTGTCACAGTTTTCGTTGCCATACTCCTCCGAAACGGCTTGACCGATTTTGATGAAATTTTTTGTGCTTATCCGGTATCTATGAGAATCGGCCAACATCTATTTTACATCATCATCATCATCATCACTTTCCATCATTATCAACGCGGGTGAAACCGCGGGGCGCAGCTAGTATTATATAGTAAACTAGCTTTTGCCCGCGGCTTCGCTCGCGTTATGAAGTACAACAAACTTTCATCCCCTATTTTATCCCCTTGGGGGTAGAATTAATTAAAATCCTTTCTTAGCGGATGCCTACGTCATAACATCTACCTGCATGCCAAATTTCAGCCCGATCCGTCCCGTGGTTTGGGCTGTGCGTTGATAGATCACTATGTCAGTCAGTCAGTCAGTCAGTCACCTTTGAGTTATATATATTTAGATTAAAATATAATTATATTGACATATTGTTCTTTATGAAAATTATTATATATATTTGTAATTTTTATTTCGTAATATTTCACTTTGATTTTTTTTTCATTCCTTTTTAATTAAGAAATATCTCATTCTAGACTAGACAATATTACGTGTACACTAATGTTTATAAATAAATGAGCATTTGAGTATTAACTTCTACTGGACAGAGTCGAATGCAATTTACAATCTAGACTATCTGTCTATATTATAAATTGACAATATATAAAGACATTGGTACAAATCGATTAAGAACTATATAATGACCCTACACCAATAGTTTACCACCGATTTTCACTAAACATAGCTAAGAACACTCTCGATCATGTAACCTTTCAAACAAAAAAAACTAAATCAAAATCGGTCCAGCCGCTTATAGACCAGGGTAGAAGCCTTTAAAAATAATGAAAAGTGAAAAAAAATTATAATAGAATGAAACCCATTAGAAAAGGAGGGAAATATGATAAAAATGAAAGGAAAAATAATTTACGGGCGATCTGAGGTTGGGAAGGGGATGGGGGTGAGTTTTTAAGGGTAAAAAACGGTTTTTCTCGATTTCCGGCAAAACTAAAAGTCCTATCGAAAAAAGTGAAATGGAAAAGTTGTAGATAATAAAAAGATCTAAAACTTTTGTATATACACTTTTTTCACATAACCTCAAAATTTATGTGAAAAATTCAAAAAACCAAGTTTTTGGTTTTTTATTTTTATCTTTTACAATTATTTTTTTTTTTTAACGAAATTTTGTGAAAACTTACCTTTTTATGTCCCAAATACGCTGTAATTTATTTGATTAAAAATATTTATTTTTTCACCTTATTTTGAATTAATATCGAAAAAACACCCTAATTTTCAATCGAAAATTCACCCGTCAAAATATCAGCTTTTTTCAAAAAGTTGGTGTGGTTTCTGTTCGTTGAAATCTCTACTTTCCGATGGTGAAAAAAAAAATATATTATATATTTTTTATTAATATATTTTTTTTTTCACCATCGGAAAGTAGAGATTTCAACGAACAGAAACCACACCAACTTTTTGAAAAAAGCTGATATTTTGACGGGTGAATTTTCGATTGAAAATTAGGGTGTTTTTTCGATATTAATTCAAAATAAGGTGAAAAAATAAATATTATTAATCAAATAAATTACAGCGTATTTGGGACATAAAAAGGTAAGTATTCACAAAATTTCGTTAAAAAAAAAAAATTTTTGTAAAAGATAAAAATAAAAAACCAAAAACTTGGTTTTTTGAATTTTTCACATAAATTTTGAGGTTATGTGAAAAAAGTGTATATACAAAAGTTTTAGATCTTTTTATTATCTACAACTTTTCCATTTCACTTTTTTCGATAGGACTTTTAGTTTTGCCGGAAATCGAGAAAAACCGTTTTTTACCCTTAAAAACTCACCCCCATCCCCTTCCCAACCTCAGATCGCCCGTAAATTATTTTTCCTTTCATTTTTATCATATTTCCCTCCTTTTCTAATGGGTTTCATCCTATTATGATTTTTTTTGGTTTTAAAAATTATCGACCCTGGACTATTAGGAGTTACGATGTCAGAGACTAAGTTAAACAAAGACACGTATACACAGATACACCTGTTAAACTTATAGCAATCCTCTATTTGCTGGCAAAAAATAATTTTGTACTAATAGTTACATCTTTGTTCCCATTGCGGTTGAAACCACGGCTGTTGGGGCGCTGAGGCTAAAAGGTTAATTAAAGAGATAGGGTGTAGGTTAAGAGAGAAGGTTGGTGATCCCCGCTCCGGATCGTTCTTGGTGCAAAGGATAGCTATTGCAATCCAGCGTGGCAATGCTGCTAGCATATTGGGCACCTTTGCTCCTGGAACTATCAGGGGCGGCCTGTTTGACTAATTATAATTGTAAATTGTTCAAGTTTTATGCCTAATGTTATGACAATAATTTAATTTGTAATAAACATATAAATTGTAATAATATATATATATATATATATGAATTGTAATAAAAATATATGTTTTTAGGTTCACAGCATGGCCGGCAGAGGCGCTAGAGCGCGTGGCATCCATGTTCATATCTAAGATGCAGAACGTTGACGAAGATTTAGCTGTGGCTTGCGTCGAGATGTGTCAGCTGTTCCACATGAGTGTCGTTGCGCTCAGTGACAGGTAAGATATACAAAATCGTTTATTCACACGGGCCCCAAAGAGGCATTCAAGAAAGTTGACCCTACTATTGAGAAGATGGAGATATACAGGGTTGTTTGTAATATACCAGAAAGCTATCAGACCCTGATTATTGTTCTAAACCTTTGCTCATTTAGTTAATTCTGAATGGTATAATAATAATTAATTATGTATACTATACAATCCGCAATTTATAGTTGTTTAAACTACACAGCCCTGCAAAGAACGACATCGGCTCAGAGATCATTTAATAGTGTAGAAGTAAATGAGTTAGAATTGTAGTCGAGGTTTAAGAGCTTTCATGATTTTCACAAATTACCCTGTGATCATATAAGAAAAAGTCTTTAACTCCTTAAACATTCTAACCGAAAAGTGTTCGTTCAAACCCCTTAAGCTGTCCATAATTATTACAAACATGCCTACAGATTCGCCGGCAAACTTGGCTAACTAGTTTATTAAATGAGTAACTGGAATTAAAGTACAGATCGATCATACCTAGGTAGACGCGCGGGAAAAGTTGGAAGTAAACACATACTTCCCAAAATATATCGGTATATGTTAGATATCCCACAAATGCGGACAAAGCGTTTTGCTTCTAAACTTATTATGCGAACCGCAAAGGAATTAAACTGCCTTCCTGAGTCGGTATTTCCTGATAAGTTCAATATGGGAGTCTTCAAGTCGCGAGTAAATAGGTATCTTCTAGGCAAGCATGCTCCATCCAGAAAAAATAAATAAAAAATAAAAACTTTATCACAATTGCAAGCAGCACCCTCGCGAAATTTTATTCAGTTTCTGTTGTTTTTTCTTAGTACGGCCCATAAAAGCAAAATTGTATCACAGGTTTTATGCTGATCTGAATCGAAAGGTGTACGTAACACCAACCAGCTATTTGGAGCTGATCAAGGCTTTCCAGAGTTTGTACGCCATGAAGGTCGAGCAGATCACTAATTCAAGGATTCGGTAAGAATAAGACAAAGCCATATATAAGCTAGATAGGCAAACCGTAACGCATCTATGTAGCTCTGTGGCAACTGGCGAAGTGATAAAAAACAAAAGGCGCGAAAGTGAAAGAAATGAATATGCCGATTTTGTATTATTTTCCAAAGCTTTTCCAGTGATAATGTGTGATCACGGCAGTTTTTTTAACTAATAATATTTTGAAAATTGCATAAGTGAAGGTTTCCCTTTGTATACAAAGAAAAACGTGATTTTCGCTTTCTCTCCAAATCTCAATAGAAGTTCTAGTAAAGCTTCCACCACTTTACTAGGGCATGATTTTATTGTAAATGGACCTTGACTCTCTTACTTGACTTTGTCTTTGACTGGTTTTTAATAAATACGTAGCTAATTTGAAAATTATTTACACTGGGTAAATGCACATAGATTGCAGAGTCAAAACTAAAAATAATTACTATAGTTGCTGACTGTTTTTGGGATTGGGAAGATAGATGCGTTTAAGGCGAGAGGTTGTTTGTGTCAAAAATTAATGTTCCCATTTAAGGGGGCTGTTAATAACAAAGTCGGTTTGTGTATATATACGTTTTTATTGTAAAAATGCAAGTACAGTTGTAAGAATGCAAGTACAGAATGCGGCGGCTTCTCGCTAGCGCGATCGGTTGCGGTCTACGGGTTGGTGCGGCGGCGCTCGGCTCCTGCGGCGGTCGCTCGTCCCGCCCGTCTCTCGCCTGCCCCTCTAACATCTTAGGTTCGCGCGCCAACATCCTCCCGGGCCTTGAAATATAGGTTTTCAATTGGGAATTATACACATTTTGTTGACGGCTCGTCTTATTATGCCCTTTGAAGTGCGTATGTCGGCAACTCTGCATATCCCATCTGTGCCAGGATACAGTTGACTGACACGGGCTAGTCGCCAATCCAACGGTGGAAGATTTTCTTCTTTTAATATGACCAGGTCACCGATCTGAAGTGCTCGCTGCTTAGTTTTCCATTTAGTCCGCTGCTGAAGCTCTGCCACGAACTCCCGGCGCCACCTCTCCCAGAAGTTTTGCCTTAGCTTCTCGATAAGCTGATAACGGTTGGGATGCTTCAAGCTGATTGGATGCGATGGTACTGATGTGAGAGCCCGTCCAATAAGAAAGTGCCCCGGAGTCAAGGGAGAAGGATCAGTTGGATCAGTTGACAAAGGTGTAAGTGGACGGGAATTCAATATTGCTTCAATTTGTGTGAACAGTGTGGCCAGTTCCTCAAATGTTAGGGAAGCATTGCCGGCTATACGCCGTAAGTGAAACTTGGCTGATTTAACACCAGCCTCCCATATACCTCCAAAATGAGGCGAGTATGCGGGACTAAATACAAATTTGAAGCCTTCATTGGTTGCAAAATTAATAATTGATTCGCGACTAGATCGGAGTATTTTACTTATTTCGTTGTTTGCTCCTTTAAAATTAGTAGCGTTATCACAAAAAATCGTTTGAGGGCGCCCTCTCCTGGAAACAAAGCGCCGCAAGGATAGAATAAAATCCGATGTACTTAACGAACTCACTAACTCTAAATGTACAGCTTTACTAAATAGGCATACAAATAAACACAAATAACATTTTGAGATGCGATTGCCTTTCCCCTTGCGGCTAGAAATCATAAAAGGACCGGCAAATTAGATATACACACGAATAGAAAGTGGGAAGAACATAAATGTAACCTAAGTGACTTACCTTCATTGAATGAGTTTTATTCCTTCCTGCGTAGTCGTGCTGACGTGCTCGAAACAGCTTATAGCAATAACCGGTTTGATAAATTAGTTGACAATAAACCAAAGCCTAGTGTTCAATCGAATTTACGTCGTACTGCTGTTTTTTTTTTTTTTTTTATGAAGCAGGTAGATAGGTTGTTCTTTAAATTACGATGAATATCTTTTTATTAAAGAAATAAAAGTGATAGTTATGATGTGAAGCGAGTAGCTAAGTGTTATTTGAACCGATATTTAGAAATATTTTAGCAAAAACAGAAAAAGCTGGACAGATTTTTGAAAATTTAGAAATAAATTTGTAGGTAGAATATGAAGAAGAAGCCGCCGCATACTGTACTTGCATTTTTACAACTGTACTTGCATTCTTGCAATAAAAACGTATATATACACAAACCGACTTTGTTATTAACAAGTGGCGACCGTGACACAATAAGAAGTGGTGCCTGTGGAGCCTGTGGAGACAACAATCGTCGCAACCAGAGGTCTAGTCCAAAGGAGAAAGAAAGTAAGCCCATTCCTTATTCCTAACACTCGAATCTTTCCTTCTGAATCATTCAATCGCATAGCAGTGTGTGTTACAGCTGACTGGCATCTCAAGCGTTAGGTATTACACCTAATCTAGCTTAAAGTGAGACCAAAAAGTCTAACAGCGGCTTCTTCTTCATATTCTACCTACAAATTTATTTCTAAATTTTCAAAAATCTGTCCAGCTTTTTCTGTTTTTGCTAAAATATTTCTAAATATCGGTTCAAATAACACTTAGCTACTCGCTTCACATCATAACTATCACTTTTATTTCTTTAATAAAAAGATATTCATCGTAATTTAAAGAACAACCTATCTACCTGCTTCATAAAAAAAAAAAAAAAAACAGCAGTACGACGTAAATTCACACCAGATTTGCCGACTAATTCCAGCCTGGGGGCGCAAAACAAACGTTGGCGGCCGATTCAACTGCCCCAGTGTTGTTTGCTCGCGCGGTACCTGTCCGCGGCTGCAGCTGTGCCGGTTTGCTGGCTCCAGCTGTGCGCTCGGTGGGCCCAACTAGTCTAGGCCTAACTTCGGACGAACGTGACTGGATCAGGAGCTTTTCAGCTCCCTGAACAGGTTTGAGTGCATTATTGCTTATTACGTTGTTTGCTACCGAAATCTTAAGTGATTTTATTTTTTCTATATGAGTCAGTCTGAAGCAAAAACCGCTCTTGCCGAGCAGGAAAAGGATAAAAGGATGGAACTGGCGAACTTAATCAAACAAAGAGGGATTATTAAGGGGCGGTTAACTAAATTTTCTGATTATGTTACTAATATACAAAATTTGAGCGATATCTCTTCTGCAAAGTATAAAGAAATAGAATTAAAATTGCAAAAATGTGAATTATTATTAAATGAGTATGAAACAGTTCAAGATAAATTAGATTTATTGCATAACGATTCCGAAGAGCAAATAAAAGAAAGAGATGCGTTCGAAAATCAATTTTTAGGTTTGGTATCCAACTGTCATATAATTTTAGATAACCGCCAAGATACATCTAAAGGGGAAAAGAACCCCGGGGATTTCTGTGAGCATACTTCTGTTAGCAGTTGCCATTCCCATTCGGCTAGTACAATTAAGCTTCCTACAATTAAACTACCAACTTACAATGGTGATTACCTACAATGGTTAGAGTTTAAGGACACTTTTGAATCAGTTATAAACAGCAACGAAGGGATTCCACCTATCAATAAGTTTCATTATTTGCGTTCCTCACTTGAAGGGAGTGCAGCTGTGGTGATAAAATCAATCGAATTTAGTGCGAAAAATTACCAATTAGCTTGGGATCTATTATGCCAGAGATATGATAATAAAAATATCCTGATTAACAATCATCTGAAAGCAATTTTTAACATCGAGGTTTTGCAAAGGGAATCCTTTAAAGCGTTGCGCTTTGTTGTTGACCATGTTTCAAAGCATTTACGTGCGCTCGAATCGCTCGGCCAACCAACCACCAAGTGGGATGCCTTAATAATTTTTATGGTATCAGGCAAATTAGATATACACACGAATAGAAAGTGGGAAGAACATAAATGTAACCTAAGTGACTTACCTTCATTGAATGAGTTTTATTCCTTCCTGCGTAGTCGTGCTGACGTGCTCGAAACAGCTTATAGCAATAACCGGTTTGATAAATTAGTTGACAATAAACCAAAGCCTAGTGTTCAATCAAAAAGCTTTGTTCATTCAAAAAGCTTTGTCGTATCTCATGATAAAAAGGGTAATAATAATAGTTGTGTTTTGTGTAATGAAGGCCATTCATTACACGAATGTCCTAAGTTTATGAAAATGAATGTGGATGAGCGGTTAGATGAAATTTCTAAATTAAAATTATGTAAAAATTGTTTTCGCCGTGGTCATAATTCCTATCAATGTCAACTTAAAGGTTTGTGTCTTACGTGTCGAAAAAAGCATAATACACTTATTCATAAAACTTACCCATCGTCTCCCGAAGCACAGCCAGAGTCGTCGACTTCTTCTTCGCTGCCTATCTCCTTGCCATTGTCGTCACCAACCGGTCAAGTGCTGTTATGTACAGCAGTGGTAAAAATAGTAGTGAATAATAAAACTCACCTTGCTCGCGCTCTACTCGATACTGGGTCGCAGTCTTCCTTCGTGACTGAAAGTCTGAAAGAAAGGCTAGGATTGTCTAGTGAGGACTCGAATTCGATAAATGTATGCGGGATTAATAATGCGGGTTGCAAAATTTCTCAGAAATGTAAGATTAAAATTAAATCAAGAGTGATGCCGTTCGAAGTTGATGTTAATTGTTTAGTGGTACCACGCATCACTGGTCTTTTACCAAATTCGATCATAGACACACATAATCTTAAATTGCCGCACAATATTCAACTCGCGGACCCGCAATATTTTTCCCCGGCAGAAATTTCGATTCTTTTGGGCGCGGATGTCTATTGGCAGATAGTTTGCCCTAATCTTATAAAACTAGGTTCAAATAAACCTATTCTTCAAGAGTCTAAGCTCGGGTGGTTTGTAGGTGGTCCTTTAATGACAAGTCAGTCAATCCCAGAGGTTAATTGTAACTTCTCTCAAGAGATTAAAGATTCGTTAGAAAAGTTTTGGAAAATTGATGACTTAACACAGACAAAAACATATTCAGCCGAAGAGCAACTTTGTGAAAATAATTTTGTCGAAAATGTTTCTCGCTTACCAACTGGTAGATTTTCTGTTCATATGCCTTTTAAGGAGGCACCTGAGAAGGCGATTGGTAATTCATATTACATTGCCAAAGGATGTCTAGAAAGTCTCGAAAGAAAATTTATTAAATTCCCTGCATTAAAAGAAAGCTACAAAAATTTTATTAATGAGTACGCTAGTCTAGGGCATCTTACAAAGATAGACAGACCAGTTTTTGGAAATTATTTACCGCATCATGCGGTCATTCGTGAAAAAAGTGAAACCACGAAGCTACGAGTAGTGTTCAACGCCTCGTCTAAAACCAGCTCGGGAAAATCACTCAATGATATTCAAATGGTCGGTCCTGTGGTACAAAACGATTTATTGTCGATATTAATTCGCTTTCGCATCCATAAATATATTATTACAGGAGACATAGAGAAGATGTACCGCCAGATTGAAGTCACACCGTCGCAGCGTCACCTACAGCTTCTCCTGTGGCGTGAAGAAAGGCATAAGAAAATTGATGTACTTCAACTTAATACGTTGACGTACGGCACGGCGTCTGCATCGTTTCTGAGTGCTCGATGTCTCCTACAGTTAGCTGATGAATGTGACGATAAATCTATTGCTCAAGTCATCAAAAACGACTTCTATGCTGATGATTTAAATACGGGTTCCGATACGGTAAATGGCCTAAAATTCATTTATAATAATGTTGTAGAGGTATTAAACGCTGCATGCCTTCCGCTTAGGAAATTTCGTACAAACTGTCCCGAAGTATTTGATAAGGAAATTGAGTCAAAACCAATGGACTTCAACAAAGAATCTAGCGTGCTAGGCCTTAATTGGTCCCCAAAATCTGACTCGTTGCAATTTTCCACAGATCTGGAACCATCTTTAATAATTACAAAAAGATCTGTTATATCTGCTACATCCAAGGTTTTCGATCCACTAGGATTATTATGTCCATGTATTATAGTAGCTAAAATTCTTTTGCAAGAGTTATTTTCAACCAAGCTTGAATGGGATGATTTGGTTCCCGTTACATTTTCTAAGAATTGGTCAGGCCTGCTAGGAGAGTTCGCCAGTTTGTGCCAAATTCAGGTACCTCGTCGAGCACTATGTGAAACTCCCATCAACATTGAACTTCATTGCTTTGTAGATGCATCCTTGAAGGCATATTCTTGCGCGTTGTATTTACGCTCTGTAAATCTTGATCATAGCATCACAGTCAGGTTGTTATGCGCTAAATCGAGAGTTTCGCCTCTCAATCCAACTACTATACCACGGTTGGAACTTTGTGGTGCGCTTTTAGGTGCTCGTCTTAGTTCGAAGGTTTTAAAATCGTTACGATGTGACATCAATCATAAGTATTTGTGGACTGATTCGACTGTAGTGCTGGGATGGTTAAGGACGCCGCCAAGGGATCTTAAAGTGTTTGTGTGTAATCGGGTAAACGAAATAAATGAAATTACTAATGGCTTCATGTTTCTTCACGTTCCCACTGATGAAAATCCGGCGGACATGGCATCCCGAGGTGTAAATCCTAAGCAGCTTCAGTCTTCTTCCTTGTGGTGGGAAGGGCCTACGTTTCTAGCAAACGATCCGTCTCAATGGCCTAAACAAACACACACTTACACCCCTAATACATTACCTGAACTCAAAACACAAAAAACAACTTTTGTCGCAACAACCAATACTGACATCATTGTTCCGTTTGATAAATATTCTAACTTAAATCGTCTGAAAAGAGTATATAGTTACGTATTACGTTTTATAAAAAACTGCAAAAATAAAAGCTCAAAAACAACCGGACCTTTAGATATAGAAGAATTAAAGAGTGCGTCAGTAATATTAGTCAAAGCCAGTCAGTTGGAAACATTCCGGGAAGAGATAAAATTGTTAAGTAACAACAACACTTTACACCGTAAATCTGGATTGCTGTCATTGAACTGCTTTATTGACTTGGATGGATTATTAAGAGTGGGCGGACGAATTTCCAACTCGGATTTTGACTACGACAAAAAACACCCTTTAGTTTTGGATTCGAAACATCACTTTACCAAGCTGTTATTTAAAAACGAACACGAGCGCTTGTTTCATACCGGTCCTCAACATCTATTAGCGTCGATAAGAGAAAAATTCTGGCCAATTGGTGGCCGGCATCTTGCACGTAGCACGACTAAGCAGTGCATGATTTGTATTCGGTTTCGCGGGCAAACATTGCAGCCTTTGATGGGTAACTTACCTGCCGAAAGAACTTACTCTTCTTTCCCGTTCTACTCGTGTGGCGTTGACTTTGCCGGTCCTTTTATGATTTCTAGCCGCAAGGGGAAAGGCAATCGCATCTCAAAATGTTATTTGTGTTTATTTGTATGCCTATTTAGTAAAGCTGTACATTTAGAGTTAGTGAGTTCGTTAAGTACATCGGATTTTATTCTATCCTTGCGGCGCTTTGTTTCCAGGAGAGGGCGCCCTCAAACGATTTTTTGTGATAACGCTACTAATTTTAAAGGAGCAAACAACGAAATAAGTAAAATACTCCGATCTAGTCGCGAATCAATTATTAATTTTGCAACCAATGAAGGCTTCAAATTTGTATTTAGTCCCGCATACTCGCCTCATTTTGGAGGTATATGGGAGGCTGGTGTTAAATCAGCCAAGTTTCACTTACGGCGTATAGCCGGCAATGCTTCCCTAACATTTGAGGAACTGGCCACACTGTTCACACAAATAGAAGCAATATTGAATTCCCGTCCACTTACACCTTTGTCAACTGATCCAACTGATCCTTCTCCCTTGACTCCGGGGCACTTTCTTATTGGACGGGCTCTCACATCAGTACCATCGCATCCAATCAGCTTGAAGCATCCCAACCGTTATCAGCTTATCGAGAAGCTAAGGCAAAACTTCTGGGAGAGGTGGCGCCGGGAGTTCGTGGCAGAGCTTCAGCAGCGGACTAAATGGAAAACTAAGCAGCGAGCACTTCAGATCGGTGACCTGGTCATATTAAAAGAAGAAAATCTTCCACCGTTGGATTGGCGACTAGCCCGTGTCAGTCAGCTGTATCCTGGCACAGATGGGATATGCAGAGTTGCCGACATACGCACTTCAAAGGGCATAATAAGACGAGCCGTCAACAAAATGTGTATAATTCCCAATTGAAAACCTATATTTCAAGGCCCGGGAGGATGTTGGCGCGCGAACCTAAGATGTTAGAGGGGCAGGCGAGAGACGGGCGGGACGAGCGACCGCCGCAGGAGCCGAGCGCCGCCGCACCGACCAGTAGACCGCAACCGATCGCGCTAGCGAGAAGCCGCCGCATACTGTACTTGCATTTTTACAACTGTACTTGCATTCTTGCAATAAAAACGTATATATACACAAACCGACTTTGTTATTAACAAGTGGCGACCGTGAAACAATAAGAAGTGGTGCCTGTGGAGCCTGTGGAGACAACAATCGTCGCAACCAGAGGTCTAGTCCAAAGGAGAAAGAAAGTAAGCCCATTCCTTATTCCTAACACTCGAATCTTTCCTTCTGAATCATTCAATCGCATAGCAGTGTGTGTTACAGCTGACTGGCATCTCAAGCGTTAGGTATTACACCTAATCTAGCTTAAAGTGAGACCAAAAAGTCTAACAGCGGCTTCTTCTTCATATTCTACCTACAAATTTATTTCTAAATTTTCAAAAATCTGTCCAGCTTTTTCTGTTTTTGCTAAAATATTTCTAAATATCGGTTCAAATAACACTTAGCTACTCGCTTCACATCATAACTATCACTTTTATTTCTTTAATAAAAAGATATTCATCGTAATTTAAAGAACAACCTATCTACCTGCTTTATAAAAAAAAAAAAAAAAAACAGCAGTACGACGTAAATTCACACCAGATTTGCCGACTAATTCCAGCCTGGGGGCGCAAAACAAACGTTGGCGGCCGATTCAACTGCCCCAGTGTTGTTTGCTCGCGCGGTACCTGTCCGCGGCTGCAGCTGTGCCGGTTTGCTGGCTCCAGCTGTGCGCTCGGTGGGCCCAACTAGTCTAGGCCTAACTTCGGACGAACGTGACTGGATCAGGAGCTTTTCAGCTCCCTGAACAGGTTTGAGTGCATTATTGCTTATTACGTTGTTTGCTACCGAAATCTTAAGTGATTTTATTTTTTCTATATGAGTCAGTCTGAAGCAAAAACCGCTCTTGCCGAGCAGGAAAAGGATAAAAGGATGGAACTGGCGAACTTAATCAAACAAAGAGGGATTATTAAGGGGCGGTTAACTAAATTTTCTGATTATGTTACTAATATACAAAATTTGAGCGATATCTCTTCTGCAAAGTATAAAGAAATAGAATTAAAATTGCAAAAATGTGAATTATTATTAAATGAGTATGAAACAGTTCAAGATAAATTAGATTTATTGCATAACGATTCCGAAGAGCAAATAAAAGAAAGAGATGCGTTCGAAAATCAATTTTTAGGTTTGGTATCCAACTGTCATATAATTTTAGATAACCGCCAAGATACATCTAAAGGGGAAAAGAACCCCGGGGATTTCTGTGAGCATACTTCTGTTAGCAGTTGCCATTCCCATTCGGCTAGTACAATTAAGCTTCCTACAATTAAACTACCAACTTACAATGGTGATTACCTACAATGGTTAGAGTTTAAGGACACTTTTGAATCAGTTATAAACAGCAACGAAGGGATTCCACCTATCAATAAGTTTCATTATTTGCGTTCCTCACTTGAAGGGAGTGCAGCTGTGGTGATAAAATCAATCGAATTTAGTGCGAAAAATTACCAATTAGCTTGGGATCTATTATGCCAGAGATATGATAATAAAAATATCCTGATTAACAATCATCTGAAAGCAATTTTTAACATCGAGGTTTTGCAAAGGGAATCCTTTAAAGCGTTGCGCTTTGTTGTTGACCATGTTTCAAAGCATTTACGTGCGCTCGAATCGCTCGGCCAACCAACCACCAAGTGGGATGCCTTAATAATTTTTATGGTATCAGGCAAATTAGATATACACACGAATAGAAAGTGGGAAGAACATAAATGTAACCTAAGTGACTTACCTTCATTGAATGAGTTTTATTCCTTCCTGCGTAGTCGTGCTGACGTGCTCGAAACAGCTTATAGCAATAACCGGTTTGATAAATTAGTTGACAATAAACCAAAGCCTAGTGTTCAATCAAAAAGCTTTGTTCATTCAAAAAGCTTTGTCGTATCTCATGATAAAAAGGGTAATAATAATAGTTGTGTTTTGTGTAATGAAGGCCATTCATTACACGAATGTCCTAAGTTTATGAAAATGAATGTGGATGAGCGGTTAGATGAAATTTCTAAATTAAAATTATGTAAAAATTGTTTTCGCCGTGGTCATAATTCCTATCAATGTCAACTTAAAGGTTTGTGTCTTACGTGTCGAAAAAAGCATAATACACTTATTCATAAAACTTACCCATCGTCTCCCGAAGCACAGCCAGAGTCGTCGACTTCTTCTTCGCTGCCTATCTCCTTGCCATTGTCGTCACCAACCGGTCAAGTGCTGTTATGTACAGCAGTGGTAAAAATAGTAGTGAATAATAAAACTCACCTTGCTCGCGCTCTACTCGATACTGGGTCGCAGTCTTCCTTCGTGACTGAAAGTCTGAAAGAAAGGCTAGGATTGTCTAGTGAGGACTCGAATTCGATAAATGTATGCGGGATTAATAATGCGGGTTGCAAAATTTCTCAGAAATGTAAGATTAAAATTAAATCAAGAGTGATGCCGTTCGAAGTTGATGTTAATTGTTTAGTGGTACCACGCATCACTGGTCTTTTACCAAATTCGATCATAGACACACATAATCTTAAATTGCCGCACAATATTCAACTCGCGGACCCGCAATATTTTTCCCCGGCAGAAATTTCGATTCTTTTGGGCGCGGATGTCTATTGGCAGATAGTTTGCCCTAATCTTATAAAACTAGGTTCAAATAAACCTATTCTTCAAGAGTCTAAGCTCGGGTGGTTTGTAGGTGGTCCTTTAATGACAAGTCAGTCAATCCCAGAGGTTAATTGTAACTTCTCTCAAGAGATTAAAGATTCGTTAGAAAAGTTTTGGAAAATTGATGACTTAACACAGACAAAAACATATTCAGCCGAAGAGCAACTTTGTGAAAATAATTTTGTCGAAAATGTTTCTCGCTTACCAACTGGTAGATTTTCTGTTCATATGCCTTTTAAGGAGGCACCTGAGAAGGCGATTGGTAATTCATATTACATTGCCAAAGGATGTCTAGAAAGTCTCGAAAGAAAATTTATTAAATTCCCTGCATTAAAAGAAAGCTACAAAAATTTTATTAATGAGTACGCTAGTCTAGGGCATCTTACAAAGATAGACAGACCAGTTTTTGGAAATTATTTACCGCATCATGCGGTCATTCGTGAAAAAAGTGAAACCACGAAGCTACGAGTAGTGTTCAACGCCTCGTCTAAAACCAGCTCGGGAAAATCACTCAATGATATTCAAATGGTCGGTCCTGTGGTACAAAACGATTTATTGTCGATATTAATTCGCTTTCGCATCCATAAATATATTATTACAGGAGACATAGAGAAGATGTACCGCCAGATTGAAGTCACACCGTCGCAGCGTCACCTACAGCTTCTCCTGTGGCGTGAAGAAAGGCATAAGAAAATTGATGTACTTCAACTTAATACGTTGACGTACGGCACGGCGTCTGCATCGTTTCTGAGTGCTCGATGTCTCCTACAGTTAGCTGATGAATGTGACGATAAATCTATTGCTCAAGTCATCAAAAACGACTTCTATGCTGATGATTTAAATACGGGTTCCGATACGGTAAATGGCCTAAAATTCATTTATAATAATGTTGTAGAGGTATTAAACGCTGCATGCCTTCCGCTTAGGAAATTTCGTACAAACTGTCCCGAAGTATTTGATAAGGAAATTGAGTCAAAACCAATGGACTTCAACAAAGAATCTAGCGTGCTAGGCCTTAATTGGTCCCCAAGATCTGACTCGTTGCAATTTTCTACAGATCTGGAACCATCTTTAATAATTACAAAAAGATCTGTTATATCTGCTACATCCAAGGTTTTCGATCCACTAGGATTATTATGTCCATGTATTATAGTAGCTAAAATTCTTTTGCAAGAGTTATTTTCAACCAAGCTTGAATGGGATGATTTGGTTCCCGTTACATTTTCTAAGAATTGGTCAGGCCTGCTAGGAGAGTTCGCCAGTTTGTGCCAAATTCAGGTACCTCGTCGAGCACTATGTGAAACTCCCATCAGCATTGAACTTCATTGCTTTGTAGATGCATCCTTGAAGGCATATTCTTGCGCGTTGTATTTACGCTCTGTAAATCTTGATCATAGCATCACAGTCAGGTTGTTATGCGCTAAATCGAGAGTTTCGCCTCTCAATCCAACTACTATACCACGGTTGGAACTTTGTGGTGCGCTTTTAGGTGCTCGTCTTAGTTCGAAGGTTTTAAAATCGTTACGATGTGACATCAATCATAAGTATTTGTGGACTGATTCGACTGTAGTGCTGGGATGGTTAAGGACGCCGCCAAGGGATCTTAAAGTGTTTGTGTGTAATCGGGTAAACGAAATAAATGAACTTACTAATGGCTTCATGTTTCTTCACGTTCCCACTGATGAAAATCCGGCGGACATGGCATCCCGAGGTGTAAATCCTAAGCAGCTTCAGTCTTCTTCCTTGTGGTGGGAAGGGCCTACGTTTCTAGCAAACGATCCGTCTCAATGGCCTAAACAAACACACACTTACACCCCTAATACATTACCTGAACTCAAAACACAAAAAACAACTTTTGTCGCAACAACCAATACTGACATCTTTGTTCCGTTTGATAAATATTCTAACTTAAATCGTCTGAAAAGAGTATATAGTTACGTATTGCGTTTTATAAAAAACTGCAAAAATAAAAGCTCAAAAACAACCGGACCTTTAGATGTGGAAGAAATAAAGAGTGCGTCAGTAATATTAGTCAAAGCCAGTCAGTTGGAAACATTCCGGGAAGAAATAAAATTGTTAAATAACAACAACACTTTACACCGTAAATCTGGATTGCTGTCATTGAACTGCTTTATTGACTTGGATGGATTATTAAGAGTGGGCGGACGAATTTCCAACTCGGATTATGACTACGACAAAAAACACCCTTTAGTTTTGGATTCGAAACATCACTTTACCAAGCTGTTATTTAAAAACGAACACGAGCGCTTGTTTCATACCGGTCCTCAACATCTATTAGCGTCGATAAGAGAAAAATTCTGGCCAATTGGTGGCCGGCATCTTGCACGTAGCACGACTAAGCAGTGCATGATTTGTATTCGGTTTCGCGGGCAAACATTGCAGCCTTTGATGGGTAACTTACCTGCCGAAAGAACTTACTCTTATTTCCCGTTTTACTCGTGTGGCGTTGACTTTGCCGGTCCCTTTATGATTTCTAGCCGCAAGGGGAAAGGCAATCGCATCTCAAAATGTTATTTGTGTTTATTTGTATGTCTATTTAGTAAAGCTGTACATTTAGAGTTAGTGAGTTCGTTAAGTACATCGGATTTTATTCTATCCTTGCGGCGCTTTGTTTCCAGGAGAGGGCGCCCTCAAACGATTTTTTGTGATAACGCTACTAATTTTAAAGGAGCAAACAACGAAATAAGTAAAATACTCCGATCTAGTCGCGAATCAATTATTAATTTTGCAACCAATGAAGGCTTCAAATTTGTATTTAGTCCCGCATACTCGCCTCATTTTGGAGGTATATGGGAGGCTGGTGTTAAATCAGCCAAGTTTCACTTACGGCGTATAGCCGGCAATGCTTCCCTAACATTTGAGGAACTGGCCACACTGTTCACACAAATTGAAGCAATATTGAATTCCCGTCCACTTACACCTTTGTCAACTGATCCAACTGATCCTTCTCCCTTGACTCCGGGGCACTTTCTTATTGGACGGGCTCTCACATCAGTACCATCGCATCCAATCAGCTTGAAGCATCCCAACCGTTATCAGCTTATCGAGAAGCTAAGGCAAAACTTCTGGGAGAGGTGGCGCCGGGAGTTCGTGGCAGAGCTTCAGCAGCGGACTAAATGGAAAACTAAGCAGCGAGCACTTCAGATCGGTGACCTGGTCATATTAAAAGAAGAAAATCTTCCACCGTTGGATTGGCGACTAGCCCGTGTCAGTCAACTGTATCCTGGCACAGATGGGATATGCAGAGTTGCCGACATACGCACTTCAAAGGGCATAATAAGACGAGCCGTCAACAAAATGTGTATAATTCCCAATTGAAAACCTATATTTCAAGGCCCGGGAGGATGTTGGCGCGCGAACCTAAGATGTTAGAGGGGCAGGCGAGAGACGGGCGGGACGAGCGACCGCCGCAGGAGCCGAGCGCCGCCGCACCGACCAGTAGACCGCAACCGATCGCGCTAGCGAGAAGCCGCCGCATACTGTACTTGCATTTTTACAACTGTACTTGCATTCTTGCAATAAAAACGTATATATACACAAACCGACTTTGTTATTAACATGATTGAACTTGTTAATAACAAAGTCGGTTTGTGTATATATACGTTTTTATTGCAAGAATGCAAGTACAGTTGTAAAAATGCAAGTACAGTATGCGGCGGCTTCTCGCTAGCGCGATCGGTTGCGGTCTACTGGTCGGTGCGGCGGCGCTCGGCTCCTGCGGCGGTCGCTCGTCCCGCCCGTCTCTCGCCTGCCCCTCTAACATCTTAGGTTCGCGCGCCAACATCCTCCCGGGCCTTGAAATATAGGTTTTCAATTGGGAATTATACACATTTTGTTGACGGCTCGTCTTATTATGCCCTTTGAAGTGCGTATGTCGGCAACTCTGCATATCCCATCTGTGCCAGGATACAGCTGACTGACACGGGCTAGTCGCCAATCCAACGGTGGAAGATTTTCTTCTTTTAATATGACCAGGTCACCGATCTGAAGTGCTCGCTGCTTAGTTTTCCATTTAGTCCGCTGCTGAAGCTCTGCCACGAACTCCCGGCGCCACCTCTCCCAGAAGTTTTGCCTTAGCTTCTCGATAAGCTGATAACGGTTGGGATGCTTCAAGCTGATTGGATGCGATGGTACTGATGTGAGAGCCCGTCCAATAAGAAAGTGCCCCGGAGTCAAGGGAGAAGGATCAGTTGGATCAGTTGACAAAGGTGTAAGTGGACGGGAATTCAATATTGCTTCTATTTGTGTGAACAGTGTGGCCAGTTCCTCAAATGTTAGGGAAGCATTGCCGGCTATACGCCGTAAGTGAAACTTGGCTGATTTAACACCAGCCTCCCATATACCTCCAAAATGAGGCGAGTATGCGGGACTAAATACAAATTTGAAGCCTTCATTGGTTGCAAAATTAATAATTGATTCGCGACTAGATCGGAGTATTTTACTTATTTCGTTGTTTGCTCCTTTAAAATTAGTAGCGTTATCACAAAAAATCGTTTGAGGGCGCCCTCTCCTGGAAACAAAGCGCCGCAAGGATAGAATAAAATCCGATGTACTTAACGAACTCACTAACTCTAAATGTACAGCTTTACTAAATAGACATACAAATAAACACAAATAACATTTTGAGATGCGATTGCCTTTCCCCTTGCGGCTAGAAATCATAAAGGGACCGGCAAAGTCAACGCCACACGAGTAGAACGGGAAATAAGAGTAAGTTCTTTCGGCAGGTAAGTTACCCATCAAAGGCTGCAATGTTTGCCCGCGAAACCGAATACAAATCATGCACTGCTTAGTCGTGCTACGTGCAAGATGCCGGCCACCAATTGGCCAGAATTTTTCTCTTATCGACGCTAATAGATGTTGAGGACCGGTATGAAACAAGCGCTCGTGTTCGTTTTTAAATAACAGCTTGGTAAAGTGATGTTTCGAATCCAAAACTAAAGGGTGTTTTTTGTCGTAGTCATAATCCGAGTTGGAAATTCGTCCGCCCACTCTTAATAATCCATCCAAGTCAATAAAGCAGTTCAATGACAGCAATCCAGATTTACGGTGTAAAGTGTTGTTGTTATTTAACAATTTTATTTCTTCCCGGAATGTTTCCAACTGACTGGCTTTGACTAATATTACTGACGCACTCTTTATTTCTTCCACATCTAAAGGTCCGGTTGTTTTTGAGCTTTTATTTTTGCAGTTTTTTATAAAACGCAATACGTAACTATATACTCTTTTCAGACGATTTAAGTTAGAATATTTATCAAACGGAACAAAGATGTCAGTATTGGTTGTTGCGACAAAAGTTGTTTTTTGTGTTTTGAGTTCAGGTAATGTATTAGGGGTGTAAGTGTGTGTTTGTTTAGGCCATTGAGACGGATCGTTTGCTAGAAACGTAGGCCCTTCCCACCACAAGGAAGAAGACTGAAGCTGCTTAGGATTTACACCTCGGGATGCCATGTCCGCCGGATTTTCATCAGTGGGAACGTGAAGAAACATGAAGCCATTAGTAAGTTCATTTATTTCGTTTACCCGATTACACACAAACACTTTAAGATCCCTTGGCGGCGTCCTTAACCATCCCAGCACTACAGTCGAATCAGTCCACAAATACTTATGATTGATGTCACATCGTAACGATTTTAAAACCTTCGAACTAAGACGAGCACCTAAAAGCGCACCACAAAGTTCCAACCGTGGTATAGTAGTTGGATTGAGAGGCGAAACTCTCGATTTAGCGCATAACAACCTGACTGTGATGCTATGATCAAGATTTACAGAGCGTAAATACAACGCGCAAGAATATGCCTTCAAGGATGCATCTACAAAGCAATGAAGTTCAATGCTGATGGGAGTTTCACATAGTGCTCGACGAGGTACCTGAATTTGGCACAAACTGGCGAACTCTCCTAGCAGGCCTGACCAATTCTTAGAAAATGTAACGGGAACCAAATCATCCCATTCAAGCTTGGTTGAAAATAACTCTTGCAAAAGAATTTTAGCTACTATAATACATGGACATAATAATCCTAGTGGATCGAAAACCTTGGATGTAGCAGATATAACAGATCTTTTTGTAATTATTAAAGATGGTTCCAGATCTGTAGAAAATTGCAACGAGTCAGATCTTGGGGACCAATTAAGGCCTAGCACGCTAGATTCTTTGTTGAAGTCCATTGGTTTTGACTCAATTTCCTTATCAAATACTTCGGGACAGTTTGTACGAAATTTCCTAAGCGGAAGGCATGCAGCGTTTAATACCTCTACAACATTATTATAAATGAATTTTAGGCCATTTACCGTATCGGAACCCGTATTTAAATCATCAGCATAGAAGTCGTTTTTGATGACTTGAGCAATAGATTTATCGTCACATTCATCAGCTAACTGTAGGAGACATCGAGCACTCAGAAACGATGCAGACGCCGTGCCGTACGTCAACGTATTAAGTTGAAGTACATCAATTTTCTTATGCCTTTCTTCACGCCACAGGATAAGCTGTAGGTGACGCTGCGACGGTGTGACTTCAATCTGGCGGTACATCTTCTCTATGTCTCCTGTAATAATATATTTATGGATGCGAAAGCGAATTAATATCGACAATAAATCGTTTTGTACCACAGGACCGACCATTTGAATATCATTGAGTGATTTTCCCGAGCTGGTTTTAGACGAGGCGTTGAACACTACTCGTAGCTTCGTGGTTTCACTTTTTTCACGAATGACCGCATGATGCGGTAAATAATTTCCAAAAACTGGTCTGTCTATCTTTGTAAGATGCCCTAGACTAGCGTACTCATTAATAAAATTTTTGTAGCTTTCTTTTAATGCAGGGAATTTAATAAATTTTCTTTCGAGACTTTCTAGACATCCTTTGGCAATGTAATATGAATTACCAATCGCCTTCTCAGGTGCCTCCTTAAAAGGCATATGAACAGAAAATCTACCAGTTGGTAAGCGAGAAACATTTTCGACAAAATTATTTTCACAAAGTTGCTCTTCGGCTGAATATGTTTTTGTCTGTGTTAAGTCATCAATTTTCCAAAACTTTTCTAACGAATCTTTAATCTCTTGAGAGAAGTTACAATTAACCTCTGGGATTGACTGACTTGTCATTAAAGGACCACCTACAAACCACCCGAGCTTAGACTCTTGAAGAATAGGTTTATTTGAACCTAGTTTTATAAGATTAGGGCAAACTATCTGCCAATAGACATCCGCGCCCAAAAGAATCGAAATTTCTGCCGGGGAAAAATATTGCGGGTCCGCGAGTTGAATATTGTGCGGCAATTTAAGATTATGTGTGTCTATGATCGAATTTGGTAAAAGACCGAACGGCATCACTCTTGATTTAATTTTAATCTTACATTTCTGAGAAATTTTGCAACCCGCATTATTAATCCCGCATACATTTATCGAATTCGAGTCCTCACTAGACAATCCTAGCCTTTCTTTCAGACTTTCAGTCACGAAGGAAGACTGCGACCCAGTATCGAGTAGAGCGCGAGCAAGGTGAGTTTTATTATTCACTACTATTTTTACCACTGCTGTACATAACAGCACTTGACCGGTTGGTGACGACAATGGCAAGGAGATAGGCAGCGAAGAAGAAGTCGACGACTCTGGCTGTGCTTCGGGAGACGATGGGTAAGTTTTATGAATAAGTGTATTATGCTTTTTTCGACACGTAAGACACAAACCTTTAAGTTGACATTTATAGGAATTATGACCACGGCGAAAACAATTTTTACATAATTTTAATTTAGAAATTTCATCTAACCGCTCACCCACATTCATTTTCATAAACTTAGGACATTCGTGTAATGAATGGCCTTCATTACACAAAACACAACTATTATTATTACCCTTTTTATCATGAGATACGACAAAGCTTTTTGATTGAACAAAGCTTTTTGATTGAACACTAGGCTTTGGTTTATTGTCAACTAATTTATCAAACCGGTTATTGCTATAAGCTGTTTCGAGCACGTCAGCACGACTACGCAGGAAGGAATAAAACTCATTCAATGAAGGTAAGTCACTTAGGTTACATTTATGTTCTTCCCACTTTCTATTCGTGTGTATATCTAATTTGCCTGATACCATAAAAATTATTAAGGCATCCCACTTGGTGGTTGGTTGGCCGAGCGATTCGAGCGCACGTAAATGCTTTGAAACATGGTCAACAACAAAGCGCAACGCTTTAAAGGATTCCCTTTGCAAAACCTCGATGTTAAAAATTGCTTTCAGATGATTGTTAATCAGGATATTTTTATTATCATATCTCTGGCATAATAGATCCCAAGCTAATTGGTAATTTTTCGCACTAAATTCGATTGATTTTATCACCACAGCTGCACTCCCTTCAAGTGAGGAACGCAAATAATGAAACTTATTGATAGGTGGAATCCCTTCGTTGCTGTTTATAACTGATTCAAAAGTGTCCTTAAACTCTAACCATTGTAGGTAATCACCATTGTAAGTTGGTAGTTTAATTGTAGGAAGCTTAATTGTACTAGCCGAATGGGAATGGCAACTGCTAACAGAAGTATGCTCACAGAAATCCCCGGGGTTCTTTTCCCCTTTAGATGTATCTTGGCGGTTATCTAAAATTATATGACAGTTGGATACCAAACCTAAAAATTGATTTTCGAACGCATCTCTTTCTTTTATTTGCTCTTCGGAATCGTTATGCAATAAATCTAATTTATCTTGAACTGTTTCATACTCATTTAATAATAATTCACATTTTTGCAATTTTAATTCTATTTCTTTATACTTTGCAGAAGAGATATCGCTCAAATTTTGTATATTAGTAACATAATCAGAAAATTTAGTTAACCGCCCCTTAATAATTCCTCTTTGTTTGATTAAGTTCGCCAGTTCCATCCTTTTATCCTTTTCCTGCTCGGCAAGAGCGGTTTTTGCTTCAGACTGACTCATATAGAAAAAATAAAATCACTTAAGATTTCGGTAGCAAACAACGTAATAAGCAATAATGCACTCAAACCTGTTCAGGGAGCTGAAAAGCTCCTGATCCAGTCACGTTCGTCCGAAGTTAGGCCTAGACTAGTTGGGCCCACCGAGCGCACAGCTGGAGCCAGCAAACCGGCACAGCTGCAGCCGCGGACAGGTACCGCGCGAGCAAACAACACTGGGGCAGTTGAATCGGCCGCCAACGTTTGTTTTGCGCCCCCAGGCTGGAATTAGTCGGCAAATCTGGTGTGAATTTACGTCGTACTGCTGTTTTTTTTTTTTTTTTTTTATAAAGCAGGTAGATAGGTTGTTCTTTAAATTACGATGAATATCTTTTTATTAAAGAAATAAAAGTGATAGTTATGATGTGAAGCGAGTAGCTAAGTGTTATTTGAACCGATATTTAGAAATATTTTAGCAAAAACAGAAAAAGCTGGACAGATTTTTGAAAATTTAGAAATAAATTTGTAGGTAGAATATGAAGAAGAAGCCGCTGTTAGACTTTTTGGTCTCACTTTAAGCTAGATTAGGTGTAATACCTAACGCTTGAGATGCCAGTCAGCTGTAACACACACTGCTATGCGATTGAATGATTCAGAAGGAAAGATTCGAGTGTTAGGAATAAGGAATGGGCTTACTTTCTTTCTCCTTTGGACTAGACCTCTGGTTGCGACGATTGTTGTCTCCACAGGCTCCACAGGCACCACTTCTTATTGTTTCACGGTCGCCACTTGTTAATAACAAAGTCGGTTTGTGTATATATACGTTTTTATTGCAAGAATGCAAGTACAGTTGTAAAAATGCAAGTACAGTATGCGGCGGCTTCTCGCTAGCGCGATCGGTTGCGGTCTACTGGTCGGTGCGGCGGCGCTCGGCTCCTGCGGCGGTCGCTCGTCCCGCCCGTCTCTCGCCTGCCCCTCTAACATCTTAGGTTCGCGCGCCAACAGGGGCAGAACAGTTTTTTTTTTTTTTTTTTTCTTTTTATAATTGCTATATTTAATGGTGCTTGGAGTCAGTAACCTTCATATCGAGGTCATTGACCTTGACCTTAACTGATTTTGACCATAACTTAGTAGGGGTAGGTTTGAGGTAAAAACGTTTTAGACAAACATGTATCCAGAAAGGTTGTTCTACATGATGGCATCAAAAAATGATTAGGTCATCTTGGCACAAAAAATTTAAAAAAAATTCTAAGTCCCAAAACTGCAGCAGGTGTCGAGAAGGGGGCAGACACTTAGAAAAATTTCAGACCATGTTGACTCCCTATTAAGCATATGTTTTTATTTCGGGATTCGATAGAACTATCCAAGACAATCTTCTTTAGTTAGAACAACATGTAATTTAAAACACTCACAGCCCCGCAATATGCAATCAAAATCTTATTTTGACCATAACTCAGTAGGCTTATGTTGGAGAAAAAAACTTTTCATATTAAAATTTGTCCAGAAAGGTATTCCTACATGATGGCATCAAAAAATTACAGGGTCATTTTGGCACAAAAAAATTCAAAATTTTTTTAAGTCCCAAAAACTGTAGCAGGTGTCGAGAAGGGGGCAGACACTTGGAAAAATTTCAGACCATGTTGACTCCCTATTAAGCATATGTTTTTATTTCGGGATTCGATAGAACTATCCAAGACAATCTTCTTTAGTTAGAACAACATGTAATTTAAAAATTCACAGCCCCGCAATATGCAATCAAAATCTTATTTTGACCATAACTCAGTAGGCTTATGTTGGAGAAAAAAACTTTTCATATTAAAATTTGTCCAGAAAGGTATTCCTACATGATGGCATCAAAAAATTACAGGGTCATTTTGGCACAAAAAATTTCAAAATTTTTTTAAGTCCCAAAAACTGTAGCAGGTGTCGAGAAGGGGGCAGACACTTGGAAAAATTTCAGACCATGTTGACTCCCTATTAAGCATATGTTTTTATTTCGGGATTCGATAGAACTATCCAATACAATCTTCTTTAGTTAGAACCACATATAATTTAAAACACTCACAGCCCCGCAATATACAAAATACAGAAAGTTTTTCTGGCGCTTCGCCGGCCGCTGCCGCGGCACGCTCGCTTCGCTCGCTCGGCTCGCGCGCTGTGGTCACAAGAAACCTAACCACTCCTCCTCGCTTCGCTCGTCGTCGTACCTATTGATGACTGCCCTAGCCTAAATTATAAGCGAAATTTTTCTAAGTCCTTTTTCCTCAGTGCCCCCTTTACGACACCCTAACCGTGTGTAAGTATGGTTTTTTTTATTTTGATGTAAAAAACTGATATGGCTGAAATTTTCAATGTACTTAGCTTATAGTCTTTAACTGAACTACTTTTTAACTTAATTAACGCGGGCCAAGCCGCGGGACACGGTAGTATCTATATAAAACTGATGAATGTAGGAGAAGCGAAAGATGTGTGTCAGGATTGTAGCAGGTAGAGAGATGTGGTCTCTGCTTACCCCAATGGGAAAGAGGCGTGACTATATGTATGTATCCCCAGCTACGAGATAGGGCTGGAACAGCTGGACTTCGCGGCGGGGCAGGTGGCCGTGATGCAGCAGAACTTGAGGGACTTGCAGCCGCAGCTCGTGGAGACATCCGACAAGACTGAAAAACTCATGATCAAGATAGAACAGGATACTGTCGTAGTGGAGAAACAGAAAGAGGTACGGCATCGAATGTTATCTAAGAGAATGCGAAACTGACCCTGTTGGCGCAGTGGGCAAGACTGCTCTTCTGGGTTTCCCAGCAGAAGCACAAGGTGTCAAGGACATTTTGTGCTTGTGGATGGACGATGATTAGCGTATGATTGCGTGTGCGATATAAATGTTTCCGGCACCCATAATACAAGTCTTCGAACTTAGTGTGCGCTGTGTGTCATATGCTTATCCTCTCTTGGTGACATATTTTGTCAATGTTTATTTTGTGCCACATGTACTCCATGTTCACTGTACTGTCTCTGGGTTCGAGCTCGGGCCTCGGCGCGTGACTGACGCTCGCCTCCGCGTATCGCGCGTCTGACTCATCCTGATGAAGGACAACTAATTGGTCCAAAAGTAGTCGACTATAAAGTAATTTGAAATTTTCGTGTTTTAAGCCGAATATAACATTGAAACTTAATACTCACGATAGTTTTAACTTTAAAATATAACTATTCGCTATCATATCCTTCACTAAGATGAGCAAAAACACAGCTCCCAATTTTTTATGAAATTTTCACTCTTTGTTCGTTTAACTTAAAGATATGACAAACGAAAGGTAGATCAAAACATTCATTGTATTAATGTGCATATAGTTGGTTGAAAACATTTTCAAAAATACCGTAGTTAATTGTATTTATTAAAAATATCGAAATTTGCGAGCGAGAGAGAAGACAAAATGAATAAACCCTCTTAACAAATTAAAATAATATCACAATATAGAATATCAGTCATAGGATTCGATGACCGACCGTCCCTCGTGTCCTTTGACCAGATAGTAGGCGCCGACGAGGCGCTGGCCAACGAAGCCGCGGCGGCGGCGCAGGCCATCAAGGACGACTGCGAGAGCGACCTCGCGGAAGCCGTGCCGGCCCTGGAAGCCGCCCTCGACGCCCTCAACACGCTCAAGCCGGCAGACATCACCCTCGTCAAGTCCATGAAGAACCCGCCCGCCGGGGTCAAGCTGGTCATGGAGGCTGTCTGCGTCATGAAGGGCATCAAGGGAGATAGGAAGATGGATGCTGGCGGTACTTAGCTATTTATGTTTTAGTAATTGATTATATTTATATAGCATTATCCATACTAGGCAATACTATAGTGATAAATTTAGAAAGGAAAAATTATCGCTTGAGGCGGGGCTTGAACCCGCGGCCATATTGCTCAAACCGCTGAGCTACTCAAGCCCTACCTGAATATCAACACAATCACACAACGTTATTAACACAACGTGGAGTTAACTGCAATGTTAAGACTTGTTGGTCGTAGTAGTTTCTAAAAACTGTTTCGGTAGATGACGTCACACATCCCCGTAAGACGTTAATAATAAAGAAAGGGTAGGTAATTTCGTCAGGCAGGGCTTGAGTAGCTCAGCGGTTAGAGCAATAGGGCATGACACCCTATGGCCGCGGGTTCAAACCCTGCCTCAAGCGATATTTTTTTCTTTCTAAAATTATTGCTATGTTTTAGTCGTAATCAAAGTGGTACATGAACTGCCCGTTGGCTTAGTAAATAGTCTAATTAGTGTTTCTGGGTCTGACTGTGATTGTGTGTGGAATGTGAATACCCAGCATAAGTCGTATTACTTAGTTTATTTACGATACTATGAAGTATAAAATGTTCTTTACCTAATTATATTCCAGGTAAACCGTACGAGGACTACTGGGGCCCTTCGCAAAAGATGCTCGGTGATCTCAAGTTCCTGGAAAGTCTCAAGAACTATGACAAGGACAACATACCTGCGGCCACAATGAAAAAGATCCGAAACACGTACGTTTTACTTCTTACACTCCTCCTCAGTTAATTCTTATAACTTTATATAATGCAAAGTTACATGCCTGCACAAAAATTTTCATTCTTCGTGGTTTCCGCTTCCCACGCGTCGCTTCTTTTTGAGCCGATGGCGTAGGAAGGTATTGTGATTATCAAGTATGTTTGTTCCGTCGTGGCGTTCTAGAGACCAAACGCGTGGGTCGATTTTGATAATTCTTGTGTCACTCGATTTGTCTTAATCTCGGGAGTATTACTAAAGACATGACATAAATCAAAATTCAATATGGCGGCCACCTGGCCCATATTCTAAAAATAAAAATAAAGGTCGACGTATGTATTGTGTCATTGAATAGGTATTTGAAAATCATCCTTAGGTTTCTTTTACCATTTTTTATTTCAAACAATTGGACTTCTTAATGCCTAATTGTTCTTCTTAATGCCTAACGGTTCTTCTTAATGCCAAATGTTTCTCCTTAATATGATAATATAAACATGTTAATAATGTGCACGTAATATGTAAAAGACCATGCGCCTGGACAAATCTGTCCAAGGTTTTTGCATTTAATGAAATAAACATAAACATCACCGCTTTCACACTCACAGCCCCACTAAGTTCAATTACTAGTATCGTGGATGCCGGAAATATTCACATCACACACACAATCACACCGAAACCAAAAACACAAATTTTCCTTGAGGAGAATACTTGTGCTCCCGCCGGGAATCGAACCCGTTACCCCTGCTTAGAAGGCGAACGCGTACCCAGCTAAGCCAACGGGTAGTTCAAGTTCAAATAATATGTAAAATGGAAATAAATAAATAATGTAAGTTTTCAAGCTACCATGGTCACTTTCACTATAAATGTTTGTATCAATAACGGGATATATACCATACCAGTACGAAAGCGGGCAGACCGTTTCGTATGCTCGTAAATCTAAATCTTCATCCACCCGCACTACTCCAGTTACTCCGTGATCATGGCGCTTGCAACAGTGCCGAAATATCGGAAACTCAAAACAAACGAAATACATGGTAAATATCCCGTTATTGATACACAGATTTATCAATAAATAATGGTTCCCAGGTACATCCCGGACCGCGAGTTCGACCCCGCCGTCATCGCGAAGGTGTCGTCAGCTTGCGAGGGCTTGTGTCGCTGGGTGCGCGCCATGGACGTCTACGATAGAGTCATCAAGGTATGGCTTCGTTTCTCTAAATCTAAAATAGTGACACACAGCTCCCCTATCCAAAAACCAAAACGCTCCGTCTCTATCCTATCAAAAGAAACGCTTTCCAAATGTAACTGTCTGCCTTTATGTTCCTAATTATGCACGACATATGCTGCTTTAACCTTGATGAAATTTCGCAGATGGATAGGTGTTCGCTCTCTGAGCCGTGGGTCCTGGGTTCGATTCCCGGCAGGAGCACTAATTCCTTTCCAAGGGATATTTGTGCTTCTGGTTCTGGGTGTAATGTGTGTGCTGTGATGTGAATGTTTCTGGCACCCACGATACAAGTCATCGAACATTGTGTGGGGCTGCGAATGTGAAAGTGTTTATGTTTATGGCATGTTTTTATCCTGGTAGAAGACAGAAACGGCGTTAGAACAGTTTATAAAATATATTAACATTTTGTGTGCTTGTCTTGAGACTAGTTGAGATGCCCAACGACGTTTAAGCGACCCCAAGAAGCAGTTGAGGCCATCTTGGATACCCAAAACCTTCGAACCTTACATTTTAAATGTATTTTGTTTGTCAGGTGGTAGCGCCGAAGAAGGCGGCGTTAGCTGAAGCGGAAGGGGAGTTGCAGATGCAAATGAACACGTTGAACGAGAAACGAGCGCAGCTGCAGGGCGTACTCGATAAGTTGCAGGTAACGACAATTACCTAACGAACATATGGATAAAGTACAAGTAATATTGCCATTTCTGCTAGCCTCCCAATGTATGACCGTGCCTTGGATAATTGGAGGCCACGCCATGAATCGTTCGTACCGTGTCTTAATAAAGTGTGGATTTAAGCGTAAATTTCCTGATTTCCACCACTAAATATTTCCATTACACATCTAGGTTTTGGTTTCGCTAAAAAACCTTCCCGCGTTAGATGCGAATCGGATCCAGCCAAAAAAATAAGTATGCTCTAAGTATGCTCTTCTCGGTCCCAAATTATTTTGCTATCTTCTCTCCATCTAAAAGTTGTAAGCCTAAGTAAATTTTAAGGTATTTGAATGTACTTAACTTTGACAGGTGACATTATGATATTTAATAGTTAAAAATCTTATGTCTTAATCGTAGTCTACTGGTTAATTAATGGCCGCTGGAAACAATTGGTACTTCTAGCTGTAGACTAAGCGAATGCTAAAGTTATCTCAACACCTTAAAAAAATATCCCTGATTCTGAATAATCCCTAAAGCTTTACCAAACTGCCCAACATCAGTAAACGCTCCGCAGGCTCTTAACGACGAATTCGCCGAGATGACGCGCAAGAAGAAGGGCTTGGAAGATGAGATCGACCTCTGCTCCACCAAGCTGGCGCGGGCGGAACAGCTGATAGGCGGACTCGGGGGGGAGAAGGCCCGGTGGACAGAGCTGGCGTTAGAACTACAGGAACTGCTGTCAAATATCATAGGTTACTAAACACTAACGCATTCATGCTTTTGACCTTTGGGAGTCATCCCGAGATCTCGATTTGTCAGAAAAGAACATGGGTTTGATAACTCTTTGATTTTTTACACCCGCTCCGGTTTAATTTCGAAGACTTGCGTTGCGGGTGCCGGAAATATTCATATCAGACACACAAGAACCAGAAGATATATCCACGGAATGGGAGGCAGACTTGAAACCAACTACTCCAGCGGGCAGTTCAATGTGTGTGTGATATAAATGTTTTAGGCACTGTGATACTCTTGCGATTTATTTTGTTTATGTCATTGTACGAGTACTTAACATATAGGTACAATCTGCATTCCTATAAGGCTTTAAATGGTCATGGTCGTACTTTACAGTGTGCAGTCGGTGCAGCTTATTCTTCGCATCCAATCAGTTGTCTATCGAGCATAAAAAAGGTGTATTTGCTGCCATTTCAGGAGTGGCAGTCGCTCTTGCATAATTACACTAATGTTATAGTCGTTAATGTATAGCATAATAAAGCACGCTTTACGCATTCACACTCACACTTATAGCTTCACACTAAGTTGTGTCGTGGGTCTTGGAAACATTCACTTCACATTCACACAATCACATCCAGAACTAGAAACACAATAGTCCCTTGTAGAGAAAACTGTTGTTTTTCCACCGAGAATCGTACCCGATACTCGCTGCTTAGAAGGAGAACACGTACTAACTAAAGCAAACGGGCAGTTCACATTTTCAGCTTTTGCTGAGTAGTTTCAGTGGTATGGATATATTTTTCAAACTCTAGTGTTTGACTACTGTCGCACTGTTGGAATGCGATGGTGTATTCAAGCGCAGTAATCACGCTAGGCCTATTAAGACTGGCTTATAAAGATAGCTACCGGAGCGTCATGTTAAGTGATTTTGGGGATTTTTCCTCCTTGAGAGAGGTGAACTAGGACAGTATTTTGCAGCAGAGTAGTAAACCAGGCGAGCACTTGAAAATGTCTTTAACACCATTGAAAAGTAAAGATATTGTGAGTGCATTATGGTGGTTAGCATATGGTGGGTGCATTAGATGAAACTTTTTCGTGTCATACACACACATACACACCCAGAACCACCACAAACCAGAAGACCTTTGGGCAAAAAAATGTGCTTATGCCAGGAATCGGGGACAGGCGCAGGCACTTCTCCACCACGTCATCTAGGTCGTCTGTATAATTTCAAGTTATGCGTAACGTACGTTATTCCAGGCGATGTTTTGTTGTCGGCGGGATTCATTGCGTACATGGGCCCCTACACGGTCAACTACCGACGTGAGCTCGTACAAATGTGGAACGAGAGGACTCGTGCGTTGGGTGAGTTACTCAAATTGTAGGCTATTAAGCCATAATAGTTTACAATTTGCCTACAATTATCCGCCTCAATAAGCCTGGGTATGTACAGTGGCTCTAAGTGCTCGTGAGTAGTTGGAATATATAGCGTGGATTTGAGGCGGGAATCCCTGAACTGTGCTTTCAAATTCAAATTCAAATTGTTTATCGTAAACATAGCAAGAAGTACAAAAACTAATATAAATGTCTTGAATCATGAAATTTCCGCAAATTTCAATATTAAGTTCGCAATATAAGTTCGCAAATTTCAATATTAAGTTCGCGTTATAAGTTACAGTGAGTATTACAACAAAATTATTACATTAATGGAAGCAAAATAACTATAAAGAAAGTTTAATTGTCTTACATATTTTCGTCACAATTAGTCATGCAATACTTTTGCACATATTGACAGATATTTAATGACCGAGTGATATTCTCGTTCACCACAGATATACCGTGTTCTGAAGTGTACTCCCTCGTTACAACGCTGGGCGAGCCGGTGATCATCCGCGCGTGGAACATCGCCGGCCTGCCCGTCGATAACTTCTCCATCGAGAATGGCATCATAGTTGCTCGCTCGCGACGTTGGCCGCTCATGATTGACCCGCAAGGTACTGTCCAGCCAATATTTCCTTGCAGTAATAGTTTAAGAGATTGTAGGATTATATGATAACTTCTTCACTGAGAATGGCATCATCGTGACACGCCCGCGACGCTGGCCCCTCATGATTGACTCGCTAGGTACTGTTAATTGCAGTGACTCTATCCTTACAGTAATAGTGTAGAAGATTGAAGGACTATCGTAAGTTAACTTCTCTGAAATGGCTTCTCGAAAATGGCATCATTGACAGCGTGCATCTATGAGCACGCTCGCGACGTTGGCTGCTAATGATTGACCCGCAATTAGTTACTCTCCAGCCACTCTTTCCTTACAGTAATAGTGAAGGAGATTGCAGGACTACAGTATGTTAACTTCTTCATTGAGAACTGCCTTCTCTTTGATTAAATATCTACTTATTCTAACTTTTGCATCATGATTTGTGTGATACAAAAGTTAGTTTCCAAATGCTGATAGATACTCTTGATTCATTCTTATGTTTAAAGACTTTAAAGCTGCAGGCGGATATTGTCACCAAATATATATAGATGCTCAAAGAGCAATTCGAGAGGGCACTTCTCATATTGTTAGTCCCAATATCTACCATGATAGACACATAGCGGCTTCCAGTAATCTTTCATTTAAAGCAACCTTTATTCAAGTATTTTGGAATAATTTATTTCCAGAACAAGCCAACAAATGGGTTAAGAACATGGAGCGCGAAAATCAGCTCAGGATCATCAAGCTCACAGACTCGAATTACGTGCGGATATTGGAGGCCGCTATCCAGCTGGGGCTGCCCGTTATGATGGAGAACATCCGCGAGCAGCTGGACGCCGTGCTGGAGCCCGTGCTGCTGCGGAACATATACAGGTGTGACGTCACCGCTCTACCAAACAACAATATCAAGTTTTGCAGCGAAAGTAAAAAAATAGGGTTGTTGAATTTGTCTAATTGTCCGAAACCTTTTATTGTTCGCATGTTGATGAGTTCTAATGTGTTAGTTAGAAAGGAAATATGTATCGCTTGAAGCGGGACATTTTTCCTTTCAAACCCAATGTTACCCAATACAATACAATACAATAATTCTTTATTGCACACCAAATAAAAGTAAAATTGTAGAACTTAAAATAATACAGTTATAAGAGGTAGTACAATGGGCGGTCTTATCGCTTTAAGCGATTTCTGCCAGACAACCTTTGGATGGACAGAAAATGTGCAGGATGATTTGGGTTGGTGTGGCATTCTATACTAATATAATATATCTAAATAAATAAAATAAAAACATACATAATACACATATACACAATATATATATGATACATATAATATATACCTAAATAAACAGCTAACAAAATAATATTACCTACTTATAGATTGACCAATAATGTTTAAATACCAACGTTTTAAATATGGCAATAGATTTAGCTTGCCTGATGGGCACAGGCAGCGCATTCCACAGACGGACAGCCTGAATTGTGAAAGACCTGTCATAGGTATGTGATGTGTGAGCAGGCATTTTCAGTTGTAGGGTATTGGATGACCGTAAGGAAAAGGAATTGGAAAGATAGAGAAACTTAAAGCGTTCTTTCAAGTATAAAGGAGTAGCAGGAGAGAATAGGATATTATAAAGAAAGAAAAGGATGTGAGTATTCCGCCGAAGCTGAATGGGTAACCATGCGAGCTTCTTGCGGCTTGCCCAATGTTGGACGCGTTGGCTATAGTTTCATATTATTCCGGTACATAGCGTCATCCATCCCGCTTCAATCATAAATTAAAATCATTATTGCAAAACTTAAACAATATTTAACAATAGGAAAACTAATCGGAGTGAGATCCACCAGAATTTTAAACACATTTTAAACATATAAAAATAAACTTTGAAACTTCGGCAATACATTCGAACCATACATTCTACCTTGCAAATGGGTGTGCAATCATATTTTTTCTTTATAAATTTACTATTTTAGTTCTGTCTAGAATGGTGTAGTAACAAAAGTGCAGTTAAAGGTTCTTCCATCTTTTATCGCGAGCAAAATTAACACTGAAACTTCCCCAGGTCTGGCGGCATAGATTGCCTGAAGTTAGGTGACAACGTGCTCGAGTACAGCCACGACTTCCGGTTCTACATCACCACGCGGCTCAGCAACCCGCACTACCTGCCCGAGATAGCTGTCAAAGTAGGTGGCATTCTACAACTCCCGAGTTCCTCTCAGCTCACTGGCAACTTATTTGGCGCTCATGATGGACAAAGGGGGTCTAAATGAGCTGTGAGATTTTTTTACCGACTTCACAAAAAATAAGGAGGTACTCAATTCGATTGCATTTTATGTGCTACCTCATAACTTCTTTCGTTATTTCTTAACATGAACCGATTTTGATGTTTTTTGTTTTTTGTTTGAAAACTGGTGTTTTTCCCTTTAGTCCCATTTCAATTTAATCAAGATCTGATCAGTAGTTTTTAAGTTATCGTCAATAATGCGTGTTTAATACATTTAATCTGATCAAGGTTCCTAAGATGGAGCTGTGAAGTCGGTTATATTAAGCTTTGCTTGCGTTTAATTATTTATCTCCTATTGAAACCAACCCAACTTTGCCTACCCCATTGGGAAAGATGCGTGACTATTTGTATGTATGTATGAAACCTAGCACCATAGTAGAAATATATCAGTAAGATGTCTCGAGGCCCGTAGGAGATTCAAATGCCTACTCTAGCCGAATACGCAGGGTTGTCACTATCTCCGACTTTTAAAGGTACCTATAAGTAAAATGTATATTTTAACAAACCAACAAGTTAGGTACAATAAAATAATATAAAATGTGGTGGTAAAATAGATACGATTTCATTTGCGTATTAGCCGCCGACAGAGTAAAAAAAAATCTTGAAAAAAATATTGTTTTGCATATGTGAAAAGAAATCACGGTAGTAGTATGTATAACGAAGTTAAAAGGAAAACTAATATAGCTAAGTAGGCTTCAATAAATCAATAATATTGGCCGTCGGTGACGATGACGCGAGTTCCATGATTTTTGTTCACCTAAAAAGTGCTCAACGCGCCTATAGAAGTTTTCACTTTAAAAACCTACATAAATTGAATAAACACGTAAAGTAGGTTACACTATAAGTAGGTATATGAACTTTACCTATCTGTTTACAAAATATAAACGCGCGCACGCAACTCAGCACGCGGCACGCGACATCCTTCTGCCCGGAAAGGCCCGTGGCGAATGGCTCGAATACGGCGAAATGTCATCGAGCGCGTCGACGAGCGCGGGGGCGACCCCGGCTCGTGTCGTCTTCGCCGTTCTGTTTGTTGTCATAGTGTGCGTGCTGAGGCACGTGCGTACGGCCGTGCACACATACAAGCCGCGTTTGGTACCACTCTATGAAGACAACTTACTTATATATTTCTACTATGCTAGCACCCTAGAAAAGCTCCTTATAAACTGAGTCTATCCTTATCAAAGTGTAACTTTAATATATATATTTTCAGAACTCTTCTATCCTCTGTAGGCTTAGCTTATGATTGAATTGGGTTTAATAAGATCTTTTCGCCGAAAATTATGCCTTTTTGAGCTGATTTTGGATTTTTCGTAAGCCTTATGCCGATAATAAATATTAACATGTAGGAAATAGTTTATTATTCGTTACTAGTAAGAATTGTGATTTATTTCTTATTGGTACGGGATACGGCCTTGCTTTTTTTCAATTTTTTTACTCTGCTGAACGCGTCGCTATTTACTGAAGTTATAATCACCTGTGATGATAATCGTGCTTGGACCCAAGTGTAGCCCGCTCTTGAAATTGCTACCTCTTGGTAGGTGATGTTGTGTCAAGGAATATAAACATTGTAGGCCCAGAACGTGACTGGCTCTTAGGTATAGCTGATGGAACATTGTTTGGAGCTTGGCGACTGATTTTTCTACTTCCGAGTACATAAACTGTGACTGTGTCTCGGTACAGGTTAGCTAGTTAGACTAGAATGCCATACCAATATCATCAAAATGTTATCTTCGCTGGAAACTCAAGCTCGTTTCTAGGTATCCAATCGCGACCACCGATCGGGAGCCTTCATTGTAAAATAAGATACATTTGACCACTATGCTCAGTGACGATGCACGTTTACCTAGATGGTACCTACTCATTCTCCATTTGAAGACTTCAAGATTGTACTTATTTACACAGACTCAATAACTTGGCAAGGATTCTACTTCTTGGAGGTGCGCATAATGAACGTAAATGCAAAGTTAAATATTCTGTGAAATCAAAGACGCCCAGCATCAGGGCTGCCCAATCAACTTAATTTCATCCAAATAGAAAGAAATTAGATAGTTACGCGTGTTAGATAATTGTTTCCAACTTTTTCCTCTAGGTGACCCTCCTGAACTTCATGATAACCCCTCAAGGGCTGCAAGACCAACTGCTCGGCATCGTGGTAGCCCAAGATAGGCCAGAATTGGAACTCAAAAAAAATCAGCTTATTGTGGAAGGGGCCAACAACAAGCGCACCTTGAAAGAAATCGAAGACCAGATCCTAGAGGTACGAGATTTGGAGTAGAATTCTCACTGGAAGACGGCTCTTTGGGCACATTACTATTGTAGGATTAACAAAGTCGGCCTAATTGGCTTAGTAGACCCAATAGGGCAAGCCTTTGCAATTTAATGCGAAATTATCCCATTAGAAAAGAAATAAAATATAAATGAACTATTTAATTATTATTAAAGAAAGGATAATTTCGTCATTTGAAGTCGAGCCTGGGTAACTCATAGGTTAGAGATACTGACCTATGGGTCCTGCTCCAAACCTCTCTCCAAGCAATATTTTTATTTCACTATGTATATATTATATAGGATTCTGAAAAAGAGTCCTTCCACTAAATCTATGTAGTGTTCTGTTTAGTACTTAGTCTTTGTTTTACTACACCACCATCCCTGCTTATCTATATTATTCATTTCCATCCAAAGGTTGTCTGGAAGAGATCGCTCTTAACGATAAGACCGGCCATTGTACCTATTATTTATTAGTAATTTATTTTCTGCACTTCTTATTATTGCTGTCAATAAAAAGTTATTGTATTGTATGTACCAAAGTAGTAGTGTGTACACATACTGGGGCAGAACCACCCCATTGCCAGACATTCAACCGCTAGCAGTAGTGTGTAAACATTACTGTTTTTAGGGCAATTTGTCTATAATTTGTGTAAAATTCCAGGGCATAAAAAGATTTATCATCTTATTTGAACTGCCCGTTGGCTTTGTTGGTCGGCGTTCGCCTTCTAAGCAGGGGTTCGATTCCCGGCGGGAACACAAGTTTTCTCCCCAAGGAAAAAATGCGTTTCTGGTTCTAGTTGTGATTGTGTGTGTGATGTGAATATTTCCGGCACCCACAGAACAAGTCATCGAACTTAATGTGGGGCTTGTGAGTGTGAAAGCGTTTAATATCTTATTAAGGAAAAACGCGCGGCAGTGACTTGCCGCACTGAATTTTTGTATTATCAAAGGTCAAAACTCTGCGTGGCATTGTTATGCACTGGGCAATTTTTTTTATTTTCCACATGCAGCCTTTTACCACTTTACCTTATAGAAAATGATGCCGCTGAATATGTAGCATGCTTAACCAAGCGTGTTACACGTTCGCCTGCATCGCCACTTTTTTTTTTTTTTTTTTATTTGTGACACTAGTGTTTGACCACTATCTCACCTGATGGTAAGTGACGATGTGATCGAAGCTGGTAAACACACTAGACCTGGAATACGCAGGCTCTCATATCAGGTGAGATGGTGGCCTATCATGAAAAAAAAAAGATATCCACTGACAATTCTGCAGACTCAGAATATGTGATGCACATTCCGTACTCCGCATCCCAGGTGCTATCGTCCGCCGGCAACATCCTCGAGGACGAGTCCGCGAACCAGATCCTGTCGTCGTCCAAGGTGCTGTCGATCGAGATCACGGCGAAGCAGGCGGCGGCGGCCGTGACGGAGGTGGAGATAGACGAGGCGCGGCTGGGCTACGTGCCCGTCTCCAAGCACAGCGCCGTGCTGTTCTTCTGCATCAGCGACCTGGCCGCCATCGACCCCATGTACCAGTACTCGCTTAACTGGTGAGACGCTAAAATGTTTTAGAACGTCGACATGTCCCCCGAACGATATGTTATGGATGGGAGTCTTCGTGAATCTTGTAGACGAGCAATCATTTTATCACTTTAAATACTTGCCCAACCAGCATGAAAATCTACAAACAAAAGGACCTCAAGGGAGGTCTAACACAGAATACACGATATTGATTAACGTGCATACATGTTTATTTCAAAATCAAAATAGTTATGTCACTTGGGCCCCAAAGAGGCACTCATGAAAAATTCTCTCAATTAATATACAGCTTGCTTTCGCTCGCAACTACTTATCAGCGTCTTCAGCTTCCACTGACAAAACGATCGTACTATTTTTACATTAGGAAGTTTTTAGTTTTCAACCGACTTCAAAAAAGAAGGTTGTCAATGCGACTGTGTTTTTTTTACTATGTATGTTACGCGATATCTAAGCCAATTATGAATCATTTTGATGATTTTTTTTTGTATGCTAGGGTATAATTCAGAGGTAGTCAAGCCAAAATCAATATATAAGCGAGGAAGTTGGTTTTTTTAAGCTTTGCTTGCGGTTCAAATATTAGAGATTGTCGCTTATATTACTATTCCGTTTCGCCCCTGTGGTGCGGCAGCGGGGCACTCACATATAATGATTTAACTTGGCAGGTTCATAAACCTGTACAACCAGGCGATTTTAAACTCTGAGAAGTCGGACGACCTGAGCGTGCGTCTGTCCGGACTCAACGCGTACTTCACCAAGAGCATCTACGAGAACGTCTGCCGCAGCCTGTTCGAGAAGGACAAACTCATATTCTCTCTCGTTCTCACGCTCGGCATCTTGAGAGCTAAGGTAACCGTTGCTACATTTCTAAGTACCTAATATGCATTTTTTTTTTATTTTGATTACTTTAGTACATTTTCGAAAATCTAATTTCATCCATGATAATTTAAACGCAGGCTAAACTTAAAAATCTGACCGAAAATTTTGCTTAGTATAAAAGAGAATTATTTATAATTACACGATATATTTAAATATTTATCCAAACGTTTGGTCAAGGCGACAGAAAGACCAGAATGCTGGCTAGTATTTAGCACAAAAAAAAAATAGCATCGCTATTCAACGTGGAAACATAGCCAGTATTCAGGGCACCTTTCCTTCGGCAAGCGGCTTACAAAATTTTTGAGTGCTATTTGTTTTATTCCCCTTTTGTTTTCTTCTCCTATATAATGTTTTAAATTGCGATGATAAGATTCTTATAATATATAAAATATAATTAACATAGTTTACACATATAAATATAACCTCAGATTTTATACATAACACTGTATAACTGTAGATGAGTGTACAGCTGATGTGTTCTTCTTCTCTTTCTCTACACACACATACACGCATATGAGAGCCTGCATATTCCAGGTCTAGTGTGTTTACCAGCTTCGATTACATCGTCACTTACCATCGGGTGAGATAGTGGTCAAACACTAGCCTGTCACAAATAATAAAAATTGTATTGGCCGACAGTACGTTGTGGTACCAGCCTCATTCAAAATGGGCCGGCACTACTTGGCACCATCTCTCAGCCATCTCTCCGCCCCTGCGCACGCTCACTGGTCAAATCAAATAGCGCCCGTTTTCCCGGCTTCCTTTCCGGCCACTCTCACGAACCGAGAGGAAAGAGTGCTTTGATGCACTCTTTCCTCTCGGTTCGTGGGTAAATTCATAAAACTCGCCGCCACACCGCAAGGTCAAACTTTATTGAAGGCGAAAATGTAACGTTCGCCAGCCATTTATAAATATGAATGCTGTATGATGTTTAAAGTTTATTTTAACTCAGGGTGAGCTGGACGACGAGTTGCTAGCTTTCCTGCTGACGGGCGGAGTAGCACTGGACAACCCGCACACGAACCCGGCGCCGGCCTGGCTTACTGACAAGGCGTGGTCCGAGATCGTACGCTCGTCTAACCTGCCCGGGTGAGTTGCTAGAACCTCTGACGGGTGAGTTGCAAGGTTCCCTGCTGGGTGATTTGCTTGCCGGTAAGTTGTTAGATTCCCTGTCCGTGAGTTGTTAGTTCCTCTGCCGGGCGAGTTGCTTGGTTCCTTCTCTGGTGAGTTGCTAGTTCTCCTGTCGTAGAATTGCTAAGTTGCCTGTCCGTGAGAATCTAGTTCTCTGCCGGGTGAGTTGCTTAGTTTTCTACCGGGTGAGTTGCAAGGTTCCTTGTCTGGTGAGTTGCTAGGTTGCCTGTCCGTGAAAGGCTAGTTCTCTGCCGAGCGAGTTGCTGTCGAGCGAGTTATTTTTTTTTTTTTTTTTGGGTATGTTGCTAGTTTCTTCCGTGGTGAGTGAGTTGCTAGTTTCCCTGCCCGGGTGAGTTGTTAGGTTCTCAGCTAGATAAGTTGTTACACTTCCTGCTATCGACAACTCACAGCCTGGTATTATTAAACCATTTGGAGAACATTCTTGCCCATAGGTCTAGCTAGTACGAGATCATCGTATGAAAAAAAAAATCCTCTTACCTTTCCATAAAAATACAAATGTCCGTTCGCAGGTTGAAAGGCTTCAAAAAGCACTTCGAAAAGAACGTAAAACTCTGGAAGGCTTTCTACGACCTCTCGGCTCCACACGAGAATACCTTCCCGGCACCTTTCGACACCATAAAGGGTATACCGAAACTAATCATGCTCAGGTAAACTACGTGTATTAATTACTAGCCGTGCCCCGCGGCTTCGCTCGCGTTGATTAAGTTAGATAGACTATGTGTTAATTCCTAAGTATAAGCTATGTACATTCCAAATTTCATCCAAATCCGTTCAGCCGTTACAGCGTGAAGAGGGAATATACTGGCCCCGATTCTGATGTACACTCACTAAATTAAATTTAAACTATCCCTGTCTCTTACAAAATAGAAACACAAGACAGAGATAGCATACATTTTAGAGCCGTCAAGCTAGTTTATCATTTAAAATATGAACAGCAGAAAGGCGCGTGTTTTTAGTCAACACCAATAACATACTCGACTAAGCTTGCATAGACATCTAAGTTCTGACTAACTTGACAGCACAGCAGTATGCTATCTCTGTCTTGTGTTCCTATTTCGTAAAAGACAGGAATAGTTAAAATTTAATTTAGTGTGTGACATCAGAATCGAGGCCACTGACGCACAAAATTTCGGATTTATAATATCAGTATGATTTACTCAAGACTGACTTGCCCGTTGGTGTAGATAGGTGCACGTTATCCTTAATCAGCGGTAATCGGGTTTGATTCCCTGCGGGAACACAAGTTTTCTCCCCAAGTTTTGTGTTTCTGGTTCTGGTCGTGATTGTGTGTGTGATTTTAATGTTTCCAGCACCCACGACACAAGTCATCAAACTTAAGTGGGGCTGTGAGTGTGATAGCGTTAATTTATTTATCTATATTACATATCCACAACAGATGCATCCGTCCAGACAAGATGATCCCACTAGTGCAACAATACGTGGTCGAGGAGATGGGGCAGATATACATCGAGCCGCCTCCCTTCGACCTGGACCGTTCGTACAACGACAGCAACTGCTGCTCGCCGCTCATCTTCATCCTGTCGCCCGGCTCCGACCCCATGTCGGGGCTGGTCAAGTACGCCATGGAGAAGAAGGTCATCAGCTTCGAGACCATCTCGCTAGGTCAGGGGCAGGTGAGTGATGTTTTTAGTGATCAGTGCCGTATCTCAGAAGATAGAAACTCTTATAAAACCCCCGTAGTATAACTTCGTTGTCTATCAGTAAAAAAATCAAAATTGTTTTCTAACATGGGCCCCAAAGAGGGACTCATCAAAGTAAACGACTCTAAGGTTTGTATACCGTAAACAGAGACAGAAGTTGAAACACTTCCGCACATCAATGTTTTGACTTTGCGAAGTTTGATCTTAGACATAAAAACAATCACTGAATTTCAGCCTAATAAGGATTATGGATGACATGTATTTACATCTCCTGACATTTTTTAATGTTATTTTTTAAATCTATATAACGATATAATTTCACCTATAACATTACTTTCTTTTTTATAAAAATATAAAAAAAATGTATGGGAAATTAAAAAACGCACGCTATTGGCTAAACTGATTCGTGACATCATTTGTTCACACATTTTTGATGTCAATGATTGGTCAACTTTCCTTGATAAAAGTACGCTACAACTCCCCATAAGAACTTAGTAATAACGTAAGACTTACGCGTTGTCGATGTCTAGATGTCGTATTCCAGGTCTAGTGTGTTTACCAGCTTCGATCACATCGTCACTCACCATCAGGTGAGATAGTGGTCAAACACTAGCCTGTCACAAATAAAAAAAAAAATCTAGATATCGACTACGCGTAAGTCTCGCTAATTCTCACATTTTTCTTTTAGTAATGCTTTAAAATGTGCGTGTATTTTTATCAAATTATGAGGACTATTCTTTGTAAAATGTAATTTGTAAAAAGTAAAATGTATCTTGAATAAGTGCACCACCGAGTTTCTCGCCAGGTTCTTCTCAAGATGGATATAATTTTGCGAATCTGGCGATTAGGAAATAACTTTGACGAGAGTCTCTTCGCGGTGGGTCCACGTGAATTAACAAAATTAAATATTTTGAAAGCTTCGTGTGTCGAATGTACATTCGATTTTTTTTAATGCGGTATAGGCAAGCATTTGACCACTATCTCACCTGATGAAAAGTGATGATACAGCCGAAGATGTGACATGCTTGCCAAGAAGATACCTATTCACTCGAGACTTAGACTTCCAGATTATATCGTTCGGGGAACAAAGACGCAGGCAATGAGTTCCTAACAACCAAACGCGAGTCCTTGCTTTTATTCGGACTGCAACCTGAACATCAGTGCTCTGCCTGTGAATGTCAAAACTCAAGAGTCATTTAAAACTCAAGTCAAAAACTTGTATTTGTCCAATCTGTAAACGCTACTATATGTGTGTGAATTATATATGTTAAATAATACCTATGTATTATAGGTACTTATATGTAAATATTTATTTATTTTATGCAAGTATATTCTGATATTATTATTGATATGTTTAAACAATGTATTTCTATTATTTTTAAATCTATTTCATTCATTTTATCGCACCACCATCCTTACATTGTCTTTTCGTTTATGTTTCCATCCAAAAATTGTCTGGAAGAGATCGCTCTTAGCGATAAGATTTACTCATTGTACCTATCCTTAAAAGTGTATCTGTAAGTTGTATTTATCTTTTGGTGTCAATAAAGAGTTTTTGTATTGTATTGTATTGTACCAGTCTAATCGCCATACATGATACGCCGCGCTCAGGGCCCGATAGCCGCCGGCATGATAGAGCAGGCGATCAAGACGGGCGGCTGGGTGGTGCTGCAGAACTGCCACGTGATGGACTCGTGGATGGGCGAGCTGGAGCGCATCTGTGCCGAGGTGATCGTGCCACAAGCCACGCACTACTCCTTCCGCTGCTGGCTCACCTCCTACCCCAGCACCGCCTTCCCGGTCACCGTGCTGCAGAACGGTCACTATTTTATGTTACCACTTGAAGTAGTTTCAATATTTAGTACTATTGATGGTACTAGAGATATAACGTAGTGTCAATACAGAGTGAATGCATTTGTTTTTTTACCGACTTCCCAAAAAAGGAGGAGGTACTCAAGTCGACTGTATGTTTTTTTATGTGTGTTACCTCATATCTCCTCTCCACGTGAGCCGATTTCGAATTTTTTTTTTTGAAAGATGTTGCTTTCTAATTGGTCCCATTTAAATTTGATCAAGATCTGATCAGTAGTTCTTGAAATATCGTCAATAATGTCTATTTTGTGACGAATAATGCGTACTTTGACGATGTTCTGGTTAACCCGACTTCAAAAGTTACCTCACAACTTCTTTCGTTGGGAGCCGATTTTGATGATTCTTTTTTTATTTGAAAGCTAGGGGATCAAGGTTCCGATGATAAAGCGGTGAAGTCGGTTTTTTTAAGCTTTGCTTGCGTTTAATTATTTACTAGTGCCATTAATGGTGCTATTCGATGGTACTAGTGATATAAAGGTTTAAAGTAATGTCACTAGTGCCATTGATGGCACTAGATATATAAAGTAGTGTCAATGAAGTGTGAATGGATTTGTTTTTTTACTAGTGCCATTAATGGTGCTATTCGATGGTACTAGTGATATAAAGTTTTAAAGTAATGTCACTAGTGCCATTGATGGTACTAGATATATAAAGTAGTGTCAATGAAGTGTGAATGGATTTGTTTTTTTACTAGTGCCATTAATGGTGCTATCCGATGGTACTATTGATATAAAGATTTAAAGTAATGTCACTAGTGCCATTGATGGCACTAGAGATATAAAGTAGTGTCAATAAATTGTGAATGCATTTGTGTTTTTACTAGTGCCATTAATGGTGCTATTCGATGGTACTAGTGATATAAAGGTTTAAAGTAATGTAACTAGTGCCATTGATGGTTCTAGAGATATAAAGTAGCGTAAATTGTGAATGCATTTGTTTTTTTACTAGTGCCATTAATGGTGCTATCCGATGGTACTATTGATATAAAGGTTTAAAGTAATGTCACTAGTGCCATTGATGGCACTAGAGATATAAAGTAGTGTCAATTAATTGTGAATGCATTTGTGTTTCTACTAGTGCCATCGATGGTGCTATCCGATGGTACTAGTGATATAAAGGCGGTTCGAAGACTTGTTTTTTTTAATGTATTTATTGAGATGTACAAAACAAATTACAAACAATAATACTATTAAATTTGAACTGCCCGTTGGCTTAGTTGGTGAGCGTTCGCCTTAAAAGCAGGGGTGTCGAGTTCGATTCCCGGCGGGAGCACAAGTTTTCTCCCCAAGGAAAATTTGTGTTTCTGGTTCTGGTTGTGATTGTGTGTGTGATGTAAATGACACAAGTTATCGAACTGTGTGTGGGGCTGCGAGTGTGAAAGCGTTTATGTTGTGTTATATGTTATGTAAGGCTTATCATAAAACTGCCATGATAATGTGGTTCAAATTCCCAGGAGTGAAAATGACGAACGAGGCGCCTAAAGGGCTAAAAAACAACATTTTCCGCTCATACATTTCGGATCCGATTTGTGACCCTGAGTTCTACATATCGTGTCCCAGGTAACTACAATAATAAGTTAATTGGAGTAAGTAGATAGCTGATATATGCCCAACCTTTATTCCATCTGTTTTTATTGCATTTCATTGGTTAAATTAGGATCAAATGACCTTTTTTCTGAGGTTTCCTTAGAGGAGAAAGGCGCATCCCAAAGTCGCGTACGTGTGTACTCTACCATTAAGTGAGATAATAATGCACAAACGGTAGCCCATCAGTGTTTTTATGACAAAAACGCCAAATAACATTATTTTGTGTATTACGGTAACAGATAGTTGTAGATAATTTAAATAATTAGAAATTTTAACAATGGCTGGAGAGTGTATTTATGAAGGTACTAGCAGACGACTTCGCCTGCTATTATCAAGTTAAAAAGTATCCTATGTGTCCTAGGTATAATCTATGTACATTCCAAATTTTATCCAAATCCGTTCAGCCGTTAACGCGTGAAGAGGGAATAAACGTACCTACACACTTACACACAAACTTTCGGATTTATAATATTAGTAGGATATTGTATGTACGAGAAGACATTAATTCCATGATAAAAATAGAAGACATTCATAATTTCGATGCTAGATTTAAAGATAGGCTTCAATTAGGTACCTAAGACAAGACTGGCCGGAAATTCTAAAAGTATAACGGACACTAATGGTATAGTATTATTAATTTTTCTTTCATCAACTACCTTACTACTCATCAGGAGTACGGTGATCAACGAATACAGTGTTGGTTGTTCGTTAGTGAAACATGCAACAAAAATATTCCGTATATTGCGACGAAGTTGGTGCAGCAAACACTGCCCAGCATGTTTTTTTTGTAATTTATGTAAAGGATTGATCTTTTACCGGGTCGTAGACAAGTACATGCTGCGAACATTGATTTATTTAAGCCTACTTAGCTGTGATAGTTTCCCTTTTAACATCGTTATATATACTACTACCGTGATTTCATTTACATATTATACAAAAAAAATCAAGATTTTGTTTTGACTCTGCCGGCGTCTAATATTTTTATACTATTTTATTGTACCTACTTGTTGGTTTGTTATAATATACATTTTACATATAGGTTAGGTAACCCTGCATAACAACCCTGCGTATTCGGCTAGAGTAGGCATTTGAATCTCCTACGGGCCTCGATATATCTTACTGATATATTTCTACTATGGTATCATGCAGCATAACAAAGTTGTTGCGGTATCACGCAGTGCAACAAAGTTGTTGTGTATCAATCATTGTAAGTTCGTACACTGCACTACAGGACAGAACAGTGGCGGAGACTGCTGTTCGCTCTGTGCTTCTTCCACGCCGTGGTGCAAGAGAGGCGCGCTTTCGGCCCGCTCGGATGGAACATTCAGTACGAGTTCAACGAGAGCGATCTCAGGATCTGCATCATGCAGCTACAGGTCAGTAGGTCTATGGAACTCCAGTAGACCGTCTTATAGAAAGAGAACAGACATATACTCATAGACAAAGAAAAGTCTCCAAATTCATTAAGCGTAGTCTTCAAGAGTCACTATATAGTTAATATGCTATTCTAGCATTAAGTCCTCCTTGTACTGGTTTTTTTCTGCAAAAGTATTAAATAAATAAAAAGTGTAAATTATATAGTGAATATGCAAAAGAGATCTATCGTCAGATGCGTTAACAACTCAAGCATTAAAGAATAAGAGTTAGTGTGAAGATACTGGCATCATTTCAATTTATTTATTTTCAATTAAAACGGCAAACACCAATTACATTATCGAAATCAAATTAATACAATTAAATAAAAATAAAATAGAATCTAACAATGACAATAAAATGATACAACTTAAATTAATAACAAATAAAAAATAAATAAAAAAAAATATATTATACAATGTCAAATCAGGAGGTTCGTCCTGTAATACAAATGTCAAAATGGATAATCAAATTAAATAGTCACATTGAGAATAAAAACCATAAAGTTTTATTTATAAATTGAACGAGCTAGCGCGAAGCGTCTCCGTTTCAGCTTGGGCAAAGTTGCTTCGTATGTCCGGATGTCCGGTTGTTCTCCTCCACAAGTCGCATTTCTCAACCGATTCTCGTGAAAATTGGTGAGCAGAATCGAAAATTTTAAAAATGGCTGTCGTGGGTGTTGAAAGCGTAAAAAAAAAATATTACAGCCATTTCGAAAAATACGTGAGATCTGAGCTCACAGAGCAAATAGTTTTAATATATTTTTCCTTTTTTAATTTTTATATTGTCCTTTTTTCAGATGTTCCTCACAGAGTACAGTGAGACTCCGTTCGACGCGCTCAACTACCTCGCAGGCGAGTGCAACTATGGCGGCCGCGTCACCGACGACAAGGACAGGAGACTGATCCTGTCGCTCCTGTCTATCTTCTACAATGAAGATGTCACCACTTTTGCAGAGTGAGTTATGGCTACCAATATTAAGTGAATAATGGAATTTCGGTTGGTCTAGTAGTTATGGCGAAGGTCCGGTGTTCCGAAGACGCGGGTTTGAATATTGCTTCGAGTAAAAACTATTCCTTCCTTATTTTTTTATGCTAGATAGACAAGCATTTGACCACTACCTCACCTAATGGAAAGTAATGGACTTAAAAATTTGAATATTGAGGTCTGAGCTGTCACGATTAGTAGTTTCTTCATATGTAACCGAGAGACAAGACAAACAAGTCCCTCGTTTGGTTGTAAACGTCACGCTTGCACTATACATTCCAATGCCACAAAAAGTTAACTTTAGAAAAATCCCGAGCGACACTGACCACACAGAAATGACGGCTCAGTTGACGGTGGGTCCTAGATTCGAATCCCGAAACTTTCTTCCCAAGGGACATTTGTTCATCTGGTTTAAAGTGTGTTTTCACGTGTGATATGTAAATGTTTCCGGTACCCGCGATTCAAGTCTTCGAACTTAGCGTGGGGCTATGAGTGTGAAAACGTTTATAAAAAAAACAGGATGTGTCGTAAAGACACACGATAGAAGTGAAATTTTAGTATTACAGGGAAACATTTTAATTATCATCACAGTATTTACCCCCACCACTTTTCGTCGCACAGAAAGGTTGCGGATTACAATTTTAAAGCCCTCACATAAAAAGTTTCACTTCAAAACAAATGCACCGTGCTCATCGCCCTGGAAAGTTGTTAAATTTTGTTAGTTTCTAAACCGGCACCAACTCACGTATTATTGTCGAAAAAAATGCTCCGTTTCGGACATATCCGACGCCTTGTTAAAGTCATTCGCGTCGAACTAAGATCTCGCGCCTACGTTTTTTTAACTTTTTTTTGAATAATTGTTTGATTTCTGTATTTGTGGTTCAAGTACAAGATATAACGGATATTATACGTAAGTTTTAGTTTTAAATGTGAAGCCATTTTTTATACAGACCCCGGTACAAATAGGTCTAAAAACAATGACTTTGGTGGCCTACCAAATTCTTATTTTCCAACGAAGATTTTTTTTAAACCGGTTTCGTGCTCTACTTGCCAAGCCCTTTTCAACGATACCCCACAAGAGTAGATAAAAAAGTTTTTGCTCCTCACTTACGTGTATGAGTGCCCCCTTAATATTTTAATTTATATATATTTTTATATCCATTTCTGGCTTTGCACCATAGCTTTACATATTCTCCGAGAATTTGAAGTTATTTGCTTGTATGGTTTAGACGCTGCATCTAATAGACGGACGGATGGAAGGACAATGTTTTGAATGATCCAAGTCAACTTGGAGATCTCGCTTCAATTTGAGAGAAAACATGGTATATTCCACAGCTACTCATTCTCCCCGAGCGGCGACTACCGCATGCCGGCCTCTGTGGACTATAACTCCGTGTTGGAACACATCCGCGCGCTGCCCATGATCGCCAAACCGGAAGTGTTCGGTCTGCACGAGAACGCTGACATCACCAAGGACAATAAGGAGGCCAATGCGGTCAGTCGACAATCACAAATTTTGATGATTATTTTTTATTTGAAAGCTTTCCATGTGGTCCTATTTAAAATTGATCAAGATCTGTTATCATCAATAATGCTTATTTAATTCATTTAATCTGATCAAGGGTTCCGCAGATAAAGCGGCCGGTGAAGTCAGTTTATTTTACTAGCCGTGCTTCGTGTCCTCGTTTATCAATTTAAAAAGTAGCCTATGTGTTAATCCTATGAGCTATCCAAAGTTCATCCAAATCCGTTCATCCGTTACAGCGTGAAGACAACACAATGAATGAACACAATGTGAAACAATCATACTTACACACACACACTTTCGGATTTATCAGGTTCGATAATATAGAATTTCTTTGTCGATTGAGTTTTTGGATATAAATTTTGAATAATATCCAAAACGGCGGAGAGATAGGCCGCCGTTTTGAATAATATTGAAAACGTAAACGTAAACTATATTATTAATTATAATATAAAAATAAAAGTGGTTCCCCAGCTGCTGTTCGGTTGCCTGCTGACGCAGACGACGTTCATAGCGGCGGGCGGCGGCGCCGAGGGCGAGGGCGGCGGCGGCGTGGTGGAGCTCACGCGGGACATGATGGCGCGCCTGCCGCCGCCCTACGACGTGCTGGCCGTCGCAGACAAGTACCCCGTGCAGTACTACAACAGCATGAACACCGTGCTCAAGCAGGTCACTACACTACAACTGGACCAGGCCGGGGTCTAGTGAACCAGGGCGACAAGTCAACCAAGGAACGAGTGAACCAGGGCGGGGACATGTGAACCAGGGTGGGGACAAGTGAACCAGGGCGGGGACAAGTGAACCAAGGATCCAATGAACCCAGGAGACAAGTGATCCAGGGCGGGGACAAGTTAACCAGGGCGGGGAAAATTGAACTGCATAGACTGACCGTCACCTCGCTCCACTGGCTAACCTGGCTCTCTTGTCAAGTGAACAAATCAACCAGGGCAGGGACAAGTGAACCAGAGGTCAGAGGCGTGTTACTCAAGACAGTGGTCATCGCTGCTCGAGCGGGACAATCGCTTTGACAATCTTTTTTCTTTCTTTGACTTGTCGAAATAGCTATATGTCAATCATGAATTGATGGCGTTTAATGGTTTTTAACTTTTGATGGTAAAAGGGCATCGCAACGGCGAATAACGAACAACTTAGAGTATAACTTAATTATAAGAGTTGCGAGGTATAGATCTACCGTCTACTGAGGCATATGGTCTGTACTGACGTCCCGCTTGGGGTGTATTGTACATTTCCCTCTAACGTAGGATGTAGCATAGGATGGCTCTGGGTTGCCGACTAAGCTGTTCCAAAGAAGGTGAAGGTGAAGAGAGGATTCCAAAGAAGATATATGCGAATACAGTCTTCATCAACAAAAGCCCTTCCCACCCCCAGGAACTGATCCGCTACAACCGGCTGACGTCCGTGGTGAGCCGCACGCTGTACGGCGTGTACATGGCGGCGCAGGGGCTCGCCATCATGAGTGCGGAGTTGGAGCAGTGCAACAACGCCTTCATCAAGGGCTCCGTGCCGGCGTGCTGGATGTCCAAGTCTTACCCCTCCATGAAGCCGCTGGGCTCCTATGTCGCCGATCTCTTGTCCAGGTCTGTGGTGGTCGACGACAGAATGACACTCAATTATTATTCAACTTCAGTTAGCGAAAGATTAGCATAGCGTCAACACTTCATAAATTGAGCTCCGCACCAATTACTATGAGTTTTACTAGAATTTAAACTGTTTTTAACAATTTTGTCATTGAGACGATACGAGCAAGTCGCTCGCTTGGTGGTAAGCGTCACGCTTGCCCATTTTAGCTCTGTGCCACCCAGAGTTTTGAACTTATATGTATGTAAGTAGTACCTGGATGACCGAGCTTTGCTCGTTAAAACGACGTTTTCTAAAAATAATCTTAGCTAAATCGATTTTTATCGCCCCTGATACCCCTTCATACTAAATTTCATGAAAATTGTTGGAGCAGTTTCCAAAATTCTGATCTGAATACATATATACATACTAGCCGTGCCCCGCGGCTTTGCCCGCTATTATCTAGTAAAAAAGTAGCCTGTGTTAATCCTAGGTATAATCTATGTACATTCCGAATTTCATCCAAATCCATTCAGCTGTTACAGCGTGAAGAGGGAACAAACATACTTACACACAAACTATCCGATTTATAATATTAGTAGGATTTACAACCCGGCTCGGTCGGATTACTTCCCGGATTGATGGAGACGCTTCCGCAGTGGGACATCCATCTTATCGTTGCCCTCGCCTCTTCTCCGACGTGTGAATGTCATCGTGAACACACCATCCGCACTTCCACACGCCCACAGACAAATCAGAATTAAGATGCCTGTTTCTAATTTTTGTTTATTGCCTTCGGTCACAAAATGCAAGTCTGATCTTCTAGCGGATCATTGATCAGACAGGAACTTCGTTTCTGATTTTGTTATTTGGAAGATATTGTAGTTTACTCGTTTAAAGTAAACTACAGTAGTATCAGATATATTATCTATCTATAATATACTCACCAAGTTTATCGAGTCGTCAAAGTCACAGTGAATAACTGCAGATCTTCTGTATAAGATCTTTGGCGGCCGCGGGATATTGGGTTGTGACCACTTAAAGTGGTAGTACAGTTGGCATTCAACAAAAAGGATCATTATTTAAATTATATACTTACCTAACCGTTATATATCACAAGTAAAACATAGGTGTTTTTATATATCTTTTATTACACTAAAGTATCACAACACATACATTTCACAATATCTATCAAATTGTATAAACTAAACGTAGTGAGAGGTACACATTTGTACTCAGTCTACAACTTGTACTGACAACATAAATGCAAAATTACTTCCAAGGCATTATTGCACACCAATTTAAATTAAGAATTACTTAAAAATACTTTGTAAAAAGTCAAAAGGTGCTCTATATGGCGGTAAAATACTAAAAAGTCGGGAAAATCGCCCAAAATGTTAAGCTCTTGCGATACCAAACAAGGGCATAGGCATCCCGGCGGGATAGGCCGACTAATACGTAACTACATCAAGAGTAACGTCGGATTCTGTACAGGTGACCGAGACATCTGTCTCAAGCTATAATGTGACGTCAAGTTATCGAAGGAATAGGAGATTGCGTTTATCAACCTATGTATGTTACCCTTAGTTGACTAAATTTTTAATGTTCAATGCTTATATTAAGCTGTGATAAAGCTCTTATATAATCGCATAATAGGTATTATTAAGGAAAAAAAATAAAAGTAGTACATTGACTTGTTTGAAGACTTGTTGAAGAGTTTTTTGAATCGAATGGCAAAGTGTACTTCGCACACTAGCGTACTATTCGAATGCCTCAAGATCGAGTTTTCCTGCTTAAGAGAATAGAACCAAAATAGATACAATATCATTTGATCACCCACACATCCGATACGTGTCTAGACTTGCAAAAAGCAAGCTATAAATGCCAATGCCACGTGGAACGTTTTAATAAAGACCTAATCCTAGCTCGCGCACTAAACACGCAAGTGATTTAGGTACCTTACAGAGGTTGAACTCGATTGAAGTAGCTGAACCTATCGATTTCAATAAAGCCTATGGCACAGCGGAGAAATTACTAAATTTAATTTCTTACATAAGTTTTGTACCCACATAACAATTTATTCATTAGCAGCGTGCTATTTTTATTGCCACAAAATCTTCATATCTTTCAATAGCAGCAAAATAATACTTTTACAACATTAAATGAAATGGAACACGCAAACATAACAAGTAATAGTAACTCAATAACTTAATAAAATATAACTTAAATAAACACTTTAGGTTATGGAAACCTATAGGGCCTATAGAAATTGACACAGCAAGTGCGGTGAGATCCGATCAACCCTCCGATTTCTTGGCGAGATCCAGGAGTTTGTTCATGAGTTCTCCTCCGAAAGATTCCCTGTATTTCTTACTGATGTTGTTTAGCAACGCGTACGGTGTTTCATAGCACATGTTGTCGGAATCGTAGAGGGATACGTCGTCATGTTTTTTGCCGACGATCCGGAAGCCTGCCGCGGACATTTCTATGCAGTAGTCCTTGCTTTCTAGGGTGGTGAGGTTCATGAAGATACGTTGACTGTTGCCTTTGACATTAGGAGATATGATAGCACTCTTAACGTGTTTGCGTATATCGTTGATGGCAGATTCGGCCTCTTGAGACCAGGTTTCCTTGTCCAGGACTTTTTCCGTCATTGTGTCTGTGAACAGGAAATATATCTTCTTTAGATTAGTTGAAATAGTAACATTTTCTCTTATTAGGTTTAAATAAATTCCAGGGCTTATTGATTTAACATCTAATAGGGATTTAATCTCAGGGTGACGAACGCAGTGCTTTGCCGAGCAGAATATTGATCTAAGTTCAAATGTAATGGACAAGCCTGACGCTTACCATCAGGCTTGCGACTTGCTTCTTTCGTCACTCAATAATAAAAAAGTAAATATCCGGCCGACATTTGCTTTTTGAAAACAAAGTGTTAATGTAGGATTTTATGACAGTATTCTTTACTAGCTGCTCCATGCTCCTTCGCCCGCGTTGATCTTTTTTTTTTATTCAAGATAGGCAAACGTTTGACCGCCATCTCACCTGATGGTAAGTGACGATGCGGTCGACGATGGAGCACGTTTGCGTAGAAGATGCCTATTCACTCGCGACTTAAAGACTCCCATATTGTATTTATCAGGGAACACAGACTCAAGTAAGGAATTCCATTCTTTTGCAGTTCGCATAATGAATGTGGAGGCAAAACGCTTCGTCCGCATTTGTGGAATATCAACCATAAAGCGGTGTCGCTTAAGAGTCTGTCTTGATGTCCGATGATAGAATGGGGATGGGGGAATTAGATTGTGTAATTCCGTTGCACACTCTCCGAAATGTATCAGGACAAAATGTAGCCTGTGTGTTATTCCTGGGCTATATTCCAAATTTTATCCGAATCAGTTCAACCGTTACAGCGTCAAGATAAAACAAACATACTTACACAAACTTTCGCATTTATAATATTAGTGTGACAAAGATAGTTCTCTTATTCTAGCCAAAACGTTTGCTGATGAATAATTTTAAGTTGCATAGTTGGTTGCGCCTTCTATGCAACGGACATCGGGTTTAAATCCCGGTGGGCACACGAGTTTTCTCCCCAAGGGACATTTATAATTCTGGTTCTGGGTATGATTGTGTGAGTGATGTGAATGTTTCCGGCAACCACGCCACAAGTCATCGAACGTGTGGGACTGTGAGTGTGAAAGCGCTAGTGTTTATATTTATAATGTAATTTCAAGACAAAAATAAATATAGTAAATTATTTTTTCCGAAACTTCTAAACAAATCATAGATAATAATTTAAACTACTAACGGTTTACGACCTGGAGGATTGCCAAAAGCGTTGCAAACTAAGACAGTTTATTTCCAGCTTTAATAGACATATCAATAAAAAATTGGACCTGTGTGGGGAACTCCATATAGGTTCTATCTGCAACATAAGTATAACGGACCAACCTTCAACTACTCTATGTACCTATTACGCTAAAAGTAGTCGGTTAAGATGTTTATATATATGATAGTTTCTGATAAATTGTCGCTAAACCACAGTAGCTTAGTTCACTTAAAGGAACTAAGCTACGGTACTTAAAGTAACACCGCTTCGATTTGTGCGTCAATTTTATCGTGCCCCGGCTCCTTAAAAAACAAAAAAAAAAACACCGTTTATTTTTATGTTTTCCTTCATACTGACAACAATTTAAACGCAAGCAAAGCTTAAAAAACCGACTTCACCGCTTTATCTTCGGAACCTTGATCAAGTTCGATGTATTAAACACGCATTATTGATGATAACTCAAAAACTACTTATCAGATCTTGACCAAATTTAAATGGCAAAAAAAACAATATTCAAAATCGGTTCATGTGAAAAGATGTGATGTGGTAATACACATAAAAAAATACAATCGAATTGAGTAGGTACCTCTTTCTTTTTTATGAAGTCGGCAGAAAAATCTATTAAATTGGTTGAGCCATTCTCAAGTGGTGATCTTTCATAAATGTGGCAATAATTTTATTTATGTTAATTATTGGATCTAAAACGATATTTCTTACTTACAGACATAAATTACATTAAAGTTTAGAAAACAAGCTCTAAATAATTATATTTTTTATCTTGGTAAACGTTATATTTTTTCTTAATCGACTGAGTGAAACAGTAGGGAATATAAATAGTCCAACCAACTTTAAAAGCGACAACTATTTGCGTACCTAAAGCATATTGATCGAGAGTCACGGGTTCAGGCAGTAGCTATGTTTAATTTGTCGTATGCATAATCAATATGAGGCCTAACGTTTTCTAGACCAATATTTATAGCCAGTCGCAGTCGTTCTGGTTATTGCAAAAGGGTATATTTGTGCAAGTCTGCACAAAACCCTTTGATCAGTCACTCTATAATTATGTCCCTATCCCACTCTATAATTATTATGCGTCTGTACATGTTTTCTTCTTCTTCTTCTACTCTCTTTTAGCCGTCATTTCCACACAGATTCCTTACTCATGTTATATTTATGTTATCTTGATTTTAATTTATTTTTGTGGTTTTCGTCTGTTTTCCCGATTTTTATTTGTTTTAGCCTATACAATATTTTTCTTTCCTGATTTTTATTTGTTCCCTTATTTTAATTTGTTGTGATCCTGAATGATGGTGATGGTATAACCATAATACCATCATCATCATGATGACGATGGTATTACCATATAATAGGACTACTCTGTATCCAGCCAAACACGGGCAAACCCACAGGATACAGTTAAAAAAAATAATTTACAACACTATTTCGGCACAGGTTAAAATTCCTCCAAGACTGGGTGGATGAGGGTCCTCCGATAGTGTTCTGGATCTCTGGCTTCTACTTCACGCAGTCATTCTTAACTGGAGTTCTGCAGAACTATTCGCGCCACAATATGATCCCGATCGATCAGCTCCAGTTCGAGTTCAGCATCACCGATGTGGAGTCCGACTTCGCGGAAGAGCCCAATTTTGGGGTTTATTGCAAGGTAATTGTGGGTGCTGTGGGTTATTTTGAATAATTTCAATACCATACATAAATAGTCATGCCTCATTCCCATCAAGGTAGGCAAAGACCACATCTCTCCACCTGCTATGATCCTGACACATCTTTCGCTTCTCCTACATTCATGAATCTTTTCATACAAGGTCGTTGGTTGCGCGTACTTTTGACTTGGCCTTTCTTTAAACCTGACCGGATCTGGTCGAGATACATTCGCCTAGATCAGGGGTCGGCAACCTTTTGAGTAGGAAGAGTCAAACATTACAATTTACAAAATTACAAAGTTTTTAAAGAGCCACAAAAAATTTTGTCACGGGGGAGAGGTGCGGTGAAAAGCGAGTAAAACACAGGTGGCTGAGAGATATAAATGGTACCTTATCCTCGTTTATAGATACAAAACGATTTTTAAATGTTTTATATTTTTTAATAAAATAAATAATATTTGCGTATTGGTACGTAAAGAGCCGCAGCTTCATATCCAAAGAGCCGCATGTGGCTCGCGAGCCGCAGGTTGCCGACCCCTGGCCTAGATCGATCCATTGCCAACTTGCCCATTTTAATACCAGCCATATAAATTAGTAGATCAGAAAACTCAGATTTTGTAGTTTAGTATAGAATTTCCTGCAATGGATAGACGCAAGGTGATGATGGTGGTAAGGATTTAAAAGCTTACAGGACTTCGCAACAAGAGAAGAGACCGATAGGTGGGGTCAGTGGATCTAGAGATCGCTTGAAGTGTTTCGGTTCTACGTTTATCATCCATACAGCAAAGGTGTGGAACTCACTGCCTGCCTCTTTGTTCCCTGAACAGTTCAATCTAGGTGTCTTCAAGCCAAGAGCATTCACTCTTACCTTCTAGACAAGCATGTTCAATCTTCGGCCGCATCGTTACTTTCTATCAGATGAGATAGTGGACAAATGCTTGCCTATGTAGCATAAAAAAAACTTTTGCTTGAAACAATTTACCAGTGTATGCAGCTTTGACTAGCAAAAGTCGAAGTTTTTAGTGAGGTGGGAACATAGGCGACAATGCCTATGTTCCGTGGATACTTTTAAACGTGGACCCGAAATGAAATGTATTGGTATATCAATGCTTGAATAGTATTTTTGAAATATGCGCAAAAATGTGTAAGCTTATTCCTGATACTGCAGTATTAAAAAGATTTAGATTATGTAGTATAAAAATTTTGATATTTATCATGTGAATAATTTTGATTATGCGCAAGCAGCAAACTCATGACCTGGATCATCAGGGACAAGAACACAGTGTGTTCATATGGGTAAGCAAGCATGGGTTAACTCTGGCATGGTATAATTTGAAATTTATGTTTTATTTATTTTTTACCAGCCGCGCCCGCGGTTTCACCCGCTATTATCAAGTTGTCAACATTTGTACGTATTTAACATTGAATCAATGAGTAACTCATGATAGTTTTAAATGTCTAACTATGTGTATGGCAACACACATTTATCTATTACCATTTCAGTTTTTTTTTTATTTGTTAATAAAGCATTTGACGTAGCTAGGCAGAATTTATGCAGTATGTGTGATCTCTAGTTGTCTTGTGTTTAAGGCCAGTTAAAAGAGGAAAAGAAGCCTCATTTCTGAACTTAAATTTTAAATTGAACTATCATTCCAATATTTATTTTTATATTTTTTTTTATCTCCAATAGTCTACTTTTAGACCACTAATTGTCATACTTCACATTGGTTATGCTTGTTCACGTCACTAAATAATACCAATATCAAGTTAAAATTTGAAATGGTAGTAAATTGTAATGGATACACGGTAAGATTGCTATTTATTCAATTTCTTGGTAACCTACGGTGCTTTCAGACCGTACTCTCTGGTTGCAACCATTCACTCTCGACAGTTCCGAGGCTCAGAACATTTTATAAGCAACTACATCAACTACCCCAACGAGCAGTTATTCTTATATATATACAATTATGGCATTGTTTAGTCTGGTCCAGAGCATAGTTCACTTTTACTATTGTAACATTGTTCAGCACTTTAACTTTTGCATGACTACAAATTATAATCCAAGTTTGACACAGTTTGAAATTGATTTATCTTGCACCAATCAAAGCTCTTATCCTATAATCATAAGACCTACCAATCTGCATGAATTGGTAATTAATATTTTTTTAATAGTATTACTTATAAAATTGATAAATAATTACCTATATCAAATCCCAATAATTGTAAGGCATTCCAGGTATTATTTACAGGTGTTCTGATATTGAAGACATGTGACATGCATTTTACGTTTGAATATTTTATTACAAAAAACAATAGTAGATGCATCTTTTTTTCCTGATTCAGATAATGTATATAACTCAATTTTGACAAAAATGCAGTTACTGCTTTTTTCACTATGAATGCAGAATATTGAGAGTGAGATGACAAGCAATGTGATGAATGTCAGAACTTTGATAGGTTAGGATAGTTAAATTTTACAACAGTTTTGCCAGTAACTCAAGGCTCTACTCCATTGCTTTTAGGAGCTGGGCTGGCTTGGTTAATCAGCTTAATTTTTTCTATACAGGGTCTATTCCTTGAAGGTGCAAGATGGAATCGACAAGTGAAGCTACTAGACGAATCCTTCCCTAAGATTCTTTTTGATACCATCCCTATAATCTGGTTCCAGCCAGCTTTAACTGCAGACTTCAATCCGCCACCATGCTACTTCTGTCCTATCTATAAGACGAGTGAGAGAAAAGGGGTGCTAGCCACTACTGGGCATTCGAGCAACTTCGTCATGTATATTACTCTACCTTCAGATATTCCAGAGAAGCATTGGATCAATAGGGGTGTAGCAAGTTTGACTCAGCTTGATGATTAGCTGGCATAAGAGCCAAGTGAGTTGAGAATGTTTGTGGTTGACATTATTGATCCATAAATGTCAGTGAGGACTTAGCGTCACTTGCACAGTAAATCAAATTCTCTATGAACATTTATCGTTAAATATGACATCACTGCGAGTCAGTTGACCGTAAGTGTCCTAACTATGCATTTCCTCTTCCTTGATTGATGCTTGTATAGATTTTACTATGAACTGTTAATTCTGTGATATGTCAACACAATCTAGTCAGTAATGTGTGATAATAACTGAAGGTGATTAAATATATTTATGAAACATGGTAATAATTGGTTTCATTTCAAATTGTTCAGCATATAAAATGTTGGTAATATTATAGTAACAATAATAAATCTTTATTCACTGAAATAACATAGTATGTAAAGAAAAAACTTTTATATTATGGCATATTTTGTGGGCACTAGATAAGCCATTAATTATGCATGTCTGTAATGTGGTAACTAGTATCTTCCTTACTGATACTTTAGACAGTTGATTGAATAGATACTTTAGAAAAAAAAATAAGGTACATTTAATTTTGCATGTAATTGCAAGGAGAATATTGTATCTGTACGACGGATAGAACTATAGTAGCTAGCTAGTGCTTAATAAATGGAATAGGTTTTCGCGGGATGGTCGACGATTGCTTAATCAAAACTGTTTCATTAAACATTGAGTTCCAAATGTGAGAAGTTTAAAATTCGCGCACAACTTACCTATAATGTATGGGTTTCAAGAGATACGTACTTTCTTGGTGGGACGAGTTATGTTTACAGTTTACATCAAACTTGGCAGCAGTCCCGTAATACGTACACTCTAAAATAAACAAACAAAAAACACAGGATTAATTTGATAAACTAGAACAGAATGATATTGAGAAATGTCAGAGACAAAATTATAAAAATCGTTTAGTGAAGCTAAGAATGGTTTATATGTTTCTATCGATACCTAACTGCCATGCCATTGCCACCTTGATTTAATCGATATAATGTAACAATATGTCGTGCGTATAATACAAATAAAATAAAATACAAACTATTTAACGTCGTTTTACCATACTGTGGTAAAACGACTTACTTAAATAGTTTCCAACACGATCACGGTCCGATTAAGGAGACCCAGCTAAGTCGTTGTGGAAATAAAAAGCACAGAAGATGTTGGTAATTTTTTACTAAAAAATTTATATTAGTGAATTTATTTCCACCAGGTTACAACTCTAGTTACTTGCAACTAACTTGTTAGCCTACTCAGTTATGATTTATGATAGTTTTCCTTTAACATTATTATACAAGGTTACTTTGAATTAGCGCTCCATACTCCACAGGGGGGTAGGGTATCGACAATGCAACACAAAAAAAATATATAAAAAAACTTTTTTTAATTATTTTTTTGTTTAATAAATAACAGCTGTTTAAGTTGCACTGTTTTTTATTTTTGAGTTTACGTGTTGGATAATTGGTTGTAATCGTAGCTCGGCACTTTACAAACTTATCAAAAAAACAATTTTAGTATTTTTTTTTTTGTGTTGCATTATCGATACCCGACCCCCCTGTGAAGTATGAAGCGCTAATTCAAAGTAGCCTTGTATACTACTACCGTGATTTCTTTTCACATATTTAACTACCTGTTGGTTTAGTTGGGTGCGTGTTCGCCTTCTAAGCAAGGGTATTGGGTTCGATTCCCGGAGGGAACACAAGTTTTCTCCCCAAGCAAAATTTGTGTTTCTGGTTCTGGTTTTGCTGTGAGTGTGATGTAAATATATCCGGCACCCACGACGCAAGTCATCGAACTTAATGTGGGGCTGTGATTGTGAAAGCGTCAGTTAATTAATTAATATGCAATAAGTATATTTATGCCAAATAACAGCTTTCATACAAACTAAATCGTATGCTATATCGTATAGGTACATACTTATTGGTTTGTTATAACTATAATATACATTTTACATAGGTACATACGTAACGTATGAAACTTAGACTGTGTAGTGACAATTCTGCGTATTCGACTACAGTAGGCATTTGAATCTCCTACGAGCCTCGAGGTGACATACTTCTTTGTTTCTTTAGCATTGTTGTCTATTCTTTCAGTCTTAAATTAAGATTGAAACAAACTGAACAAATAACAGCTGAGAATCTAAATTACACCAAGCTCCGCGGAAGATGATTAAAATTTTTCACTCTCAGATCGTGCGCAAGGGGAGAAATTGCGCATGCAGTGGACCATAATTCTGGATATATACGTATCGTCCATTTTGCAGGCTCAATCATGCAATCCCTGCCAAATAATGTACAAACTACTTACTGTGTATTTGGCGATATGAAAATTAGAGTATATTATTTTATATGTCATTTTCTTGCGATGACGTAATGTCAGTATGAATCAGCTTAATGCTTGGCATCCAGCCAAGCCAAGCAAAACTTGAACTAATCAAAGCCAAAACCTAGCATATCTCATCAACCTCACATATATATTTTAGTGCCCTTTAATATTATATGGTGCGTACATTAAAATCCATCTCTGCTTTATATATTCCCTTTTAATATTTTGTAATTGTATATTGATTTAATAGGATGATTCTATAAATTTAGTTAAAAAACCAAGATGGGCAATTTAACCTGAAGCAAAGAAATTTTAATTTGAATTTACTCAGATTCCATATGATTTTAATTGAGTTGTGTTTTATCAAGCACTCGTTGCAAACGTATCGATTGTTTCTTATTACCGCTACGATTAGTAACTCATTTTGGTGCAGGCCTAAAAACTGGTTTCATTCCACGTAAATTTCATGAGACACTAACAAAGAACTGACATAAATATTATAAAGTTATTTATGAATAATGGTGAATAAGCATGAAATCGAATGTTATATGTAAAATTTATTTTATTTCAAGATATATCAATGGTACATCAGCATACAGCGACTTAAAAATAGATGTTAAATATTTTGAATGGCTACAGAAATCTGCGTGTAAGGAAACGGTTTTATTGTTATTTGTTGCAAGTTGCATAGATGGCGCGGCGAACTTGTAAACTGCGTATGCCGAACTGACGTTTTTGGTTATTTTTGTTCTCGCCTCGTGTTTACTTTAGTGTCTAATTTCGGTTATATTGCGAAAATTCAGTTGTGCAACAACTAAAAAGTGAACAATCCTATCGTAGATTACATATCGGTTCGAGAAGGTATCGATCGGCAGTTCCGGACCCAGTATATGTATACAATTCTATCACGTGGTTGTGTGGTGGTTTATATAATTCTTGTTTACCGCACAAGCACAAAGTTTGCGCATGTGCGTCCCGTCAGTAACCTCAAATCGTGTGTTCACGGGTTCGGCAGGTTCCGGATATCCGGGTCGCGTCGGGGCGGTAGGTCTGTGATGTGGTATCGTGCGAGCTCGCGGCTCGCGTGCGGACAGCGTTGGTGATATCGGTACGCGCGCCTGTCATGGCCCAGACTCAGTTCACGCGGAGCTCGGAGAGCGACGCCTGGGCGCTGCTCTCGCTGAAGGCACCGCCGTCGCCGTCGAAGGTGCAATGGGCGCAAGAGCCGGCGCCGACGGCGATCGCGCGCCTGGACGGCCGCGACTTAGAGTACCTGATCCGCCAGAAACGCGTGGTGATCGGGCGCAACTCCAGCCGTGGCCAGGTGGACGTCAACATGGGCCACTCGAGCTTTATCTCGCGCCGCCACCTTGAACTGTTCTATGACCATCCCGAGTTCTACCTCACGTGTAACAGTAAGAATGGCGTGCTGGTCGATGGCGTGCTGCAGCGGAAGGGCTCCGCCGCCATGCTGCTCCCAAAAAGGTAAGCTTCCCCCTTCACAACCCACCTAGCCTTTATAGATTACAAACCCATCATGTTATTTACATTTGCTTTTGTTTGTAAACAAACTCATTTGTTTATCATCTACCCACTTGCTATGAATAATGTTTGAAAAAGTTATATTGGTTCAGAGTGCTCCCAAACCACAATGTTGACACATGTGGCTGGGGAAAATAGAATAATAATGTATTAAATTGTCTGCAATATTGAGCAAACATTACATTAGGTGCATGAACACATGGAGGGATCTGTTATTCTGTGTAAAATCATCAATGGCTGTTATCACCAAATTGTAAACAAATAGTAGTGTTACAATAATAACTAAATACTAGTGCACTATATGTTTGCATGCCAGTATGAAGATAGCACTATCAGTTATGTTTAACATTGACTGTGATAAGTGTCAAGACGTTGTTGGGATGATGCAATCTTTTGTAGGGTTGTTAGGTTGTTATAATTATTATATTTCGCAAATTACCATACATAACTGTGTTCCTGTTGTAAATTTCCTGTATATTTTTTTATGTTGATTATAAATAAAATTATGATGCAACCTATTATTATTGAATTTGAGTTTCTGAACCTACATTGCCGATTCTCTTGAGTGGCGAATGCAGGCCACAGCTCTGTAATTTATCAAAATAATGAATATTCTGATTTTGGTTTATTTGATTCACTTATTATTTGGTAGTGTAATATGAAATATTTAGTCCAATAATTGCCACTGGCAAGATGGGAATGCAGCCACTGATAGTGGGCTTGAGCACACCTATTACCTCCGCATATTGTAGCAAGCTTATAGGTAAATTGGTCTTATGTTGTATAGATAGATGTATGTAGTTTAAATTTTGTTTTAGGAAATATATTTTTTTGGACATAAGACTATTTCAAAAATATTTGTATGCTGTAAAGTGAAAGCATATACTTTTTCAAGTATGATCATACCTTTATTATTATCATAACCTACTAAGTTGAAGCAAAGTGCAACCTTTTTTTTTTTTGAGAATATAAAATATACTTACATTTTAGTACCAACAGAATTTAAGATCGTTTGCGAAGATAATATCAATAAAATTATTAAATACTAGCCGTGCCCCGCGGCTTTGCCCGCTTTTATCAAGTTAAAAAGTAGCCTATGTGTTAATCCTAGGTATAATCTATGTATATTCCAAATTTCATCCAAATCCGTTAAAGCGTGAAGAGGGAACAAAGATACCTACACACAAACTTTCCGATTTATAATATTGGTAGGATTATGTATTTTAGTTGCAATTGATCTTTAGATCAGTTGGGATTATGATTCTTCGGTAACTATTTACTTAGACTACCAATTTTGAGGGGTTAAATACCATGACGATTACTGTTCCAAAATATTTCTCTGCTAAAATATCAAATAAGTTAAAGCCTAAATAATGATTTAGTCAGTCACAGGTGTTAACTTAATACAGAAATGCTTCGTACATTTTAGACAATAACTTGTCCTGTAATATCAACTTAGGTACTTGAATAAGGAAGGAAATATGTTTGAACACTGAGATAAGTTGACCTATAAATACAACTTATTTAATGTTTACAAAGGACACCTGTTATTAATGCATATATTATATGCATTAAATAATAAATTACTTATGAAATTAGGTTCATAAGTCATTAATACATAAGCTAATTCGAAACTAATGTTGGTAGACATCCTTAAAGCAACGGAGTAGAACTCAACTTCCCTAGAAAATACCTATTCACTTGTGACATGAAGACCCATTTTGTACTTAACAGGAAACACCAACTCGGACAAGGAGTTCCATTCCTTTCCAATAAAAACTATCTATTAATATATACTATATTTAGATTTTTATAAATCAATCAACCTTGCTAGCAGTTAGGCCTTCACTAACGTTCTGCTCAGATAGACTGTCTAAAACCGTAAAGAATATTTAGTATGCCCCAGTGACCAACTATCCATACTAATATTATAAACGCTATTGTTTCTATGTATGGATGTATGTATATTTGTTACTCTTTCGCATAAAAACTACTGAATGGATTTTAATGAAACTTTACCATAATATAGCTTATACATCAGAATAACAAGTAGGCTATAATTTATAAAGATATTGACCAAAATATATCGATAAGGGTAAGTCAAGTAAGTAAGAAAAAAAATCTGACATCTGCTAGCATTTCTGGCTTGCACTGCAAAAACTGTTATAGTTACACATATATAATGTGTAATGGAAATTTATGTATATCTTAATAGTCCTACAAAAAAGCCCACAACTGCATATATCTATTTTTTTATGTAAGACAAGATAATTTATTTCTAGTGCAACGGCTGAACGAATTTGGAATGTGTATAGCTCGGACTTATAGGAATAACACATAGGCTTTTTTATTTTTAACTTAATCAACACAAGCGAAGCCACGTGCACGGCTAGTAATAATAATGAACAATGAGTTGTTTATTTTACAATTAACACATCTACAGCAGACACACATGCAAATAGCTATTTTTACTACAAATGTATGCGTTTGTTATGTACCCTAGGTCATTTAACTATGAAACAACTGCATGAATAGCAATTTACTATGACACAAAAATAACTGTTACATTTTCCTCTTTGAAATGTAAACAGTGTAGTGTGCAAGTCTTGTCGTATAAAACACATTGTGTAGCTAGGCTGCATTCGGTGCATACCACTTTGGTTGTTAGGTCTGTTTTTTTATCCATGCCTGAAAGCTCTGGAGAATATCATGGAATCACACTAATATTATAAATCTGAAAGTTTGTGTGTAAATGGGTTAGTATGTTTGTTTTCTCCTCACGCTGTAACAGTTAACGGATGTGATGAAATTTAGAATATACATAGCTTTTACTTAAAATTAATACATATTAACACATATAACTTGCTAAACGCGGGCGACGCCGCGGGGCACGGCTAGTATTGAATATTATATTAATATAATATATACATCAGTCAATTTCATTGAACAATTTTCATCTTCAACTTTTAGTCTGACATACAGCTTTTTGCAGGATTTCTCCTAGGAGTTTCTAGAAACTTGACATTGGCATTCATCAGTATTTTGAAACCATCTCTCAAGGCGGTTGTTTGTTAGTTGTCAGTTTAGATTTGATGAGTAAGAACTTATCAAATCTAAACTGACTTTTCCTTTATAATTAATTATGGCTTCGCCTGCATTACTAACAAACAAACAAACAAATAAATGCATTCACACTCACAGCCCCACACTAAGTTCAAATACTTGTATCGTGGGTGCCAGAAACATTCACATCGCACACACATTACACCCAGAACCAGAAGCACAAATATCCCTTAATACTAACAATATTGTATGGATCCCTTGTTGTTCCGAAATAAACAATTTGAATTGAATTGAATTACTTAAGTTAAACATAGTCTGTCTCACATGTAGGTATTGTATGTAAATATTTATGTATGTTTATGTGTTATGGTATTTAATATTTATATATGTAAGAGTATTTGTGTAATATGTCGTAATTTGTATTTAATTATATTATGTTATCTGTAATCTGTTATAACGTTATAGTTATTAGTCAATAGTACACCTGACACTACTCCTTCTATCTGCATCTTATCCATCCAAAGGTTGTCTGGAAGAGATCGCTTTAAGCGATAAGACCGCCCATTGTAGCCTTTCATGTAAAATTTGTTTTGTTTTTGTACCAATTCTTTTAAGGTGTCTATAAAGAGTAATTGTATTGTATTGTATTGTAGTCTGTGTTAATCTTGTGTATAAGCTGTGCAGGTATATGCCGAAATTTTATCAAATTTCTTTTAGCTATTACAGCATGAAAAGAAAACATATTACACACAAACTTTCTCATTTATAATATTACTGAGTGTAATTCTAATTTTGATTAGATTGCCAGGACAGCACGAATGTCCCAATCAAAGTCTACAAGACTAAAGCACATAGGATACAGTTTGTCAGTGTCCCTCTTAATTAGCTCTGCTCTTGTGTAGTATTGAGTTACTCACCTGGCTGATAAATCTTAATTGAGAGATGATTTATATATTGGCAAGCTGCTCGCGTGATGGTAAGTGTCACGCTTGCCGGTTACAGTTTAGTGTCAGCCAGGGATTGTTCTTTTCATCTGATTCGGATACAGAATGCACTGCTCTTGTCACCCTGAGTAATTTATTAAGTACCCGATTACAATCGTTAACTTACTATAACAGTATGTTTATACATTTTGAGCTAAACTGTAATCCTAGTAAGTATGCGAATACAGCATAATGTGAGTGTTAGTTAGGCTGTGAATGTGAAAATGTTAATGTTTATTTGTCCGTAATTTAATGAATCTAGAGAAAAAACTACGTACAATATCGAACTTTACAATGACATGGTATACAGTACAGAGTCTGAAGAAACGCATAGTAGTTATTACTAACTTTAAACGTTAGGGTGCTAGGATGAATCCAATAGGTAGACAATGTTTTATGATCTCTGCCAATAAATTGAATTGTATTTTTAAATTGCAAATATGGTGAAATTATAGATTGTCTATCTGTCTTGTGAATTTTACTATTGCAAATTTTTTCTGGTATGTTAATGGATCAACTCTCAGTTTTTGTGGTACTTTTCTAGAACTACCTGTCAAAGGACAGAATCTGTCGAACATTGTTTAACAACTACACTTTAAGAACAGACTAATGGTTCCATTGAAATGGGGTAAGTTTTAAATAAACTTAACCTTATAATAACAAATGATGTGAAATGTATATACAATGTGTATACATCATACATAGGTAGGCACTGAAAGGTTAGACATTCAAGTTTGTTTAGTTTGGAAATATTCCTCAAGGGCTCAAGGGCATAAAACATGTGGTAAAAACACGGATAACAATCCGATCAAAGGTAAGTCGAACGTTTAGCGAAGCGCACATGTGTGTCACGCGTCTGGCGCCCGGCCTTGCGTGTTCCAGTAACTCGACAGTCGACACTGTTCTAGTAACTATCTAGTACTTACTATAAGGTGTTTAGTAATCTTGTTATTTACACTTACTTATAAACAGGTTAACGCAGGTTGTAGAGGTATAATTTTTATAAACTAAAACAGGCTTCAATCGCCACTACGATATTGATCGCTTTCATCATCTTTTAATAGATATTATCAAGTCGTTCAAGTATAATTTATTATTGATATGGTTCGGACCTATTATTGGAATTAATAAAGTACCTACTTTCTTTCATTAATAAAAATGTTGTGGGTTGTTATATATCTACTAATTAAAAAAATTGCGTACATCGTTCGGTAGGTAAGTACATCTCTGAACAATCGATGTTTTTGTACGTTCATTAATTGACCGAGCGAAGCGTCTCCTTTTCAGCTTGGGCAAAATTTATTTCATTTGTCCGCCGGATATCCGGTTGTTCTCCTCTACAGGTCGCATTTCTCAACCGATTCTCGTGAAATTTTGTGAGCCGGTTATAATCGATCAGACAATTAACGATTATATAGAATTTCTTTGTCAGTTTTTGGATTTTTGACGAAATGGCGGAGGTATGGAGGTAATGGTGGTTTTTAAACGTAAACAAAAAAGATATTTCAACCATTTAATAAATTCGGGAAGTCCTCAGATCACAGAGCCACATAGTAACATTAATTTAAATAAAAAAAGCAAGGAAGATTGTTTGTAAACTTTACAGTTGTCGATGTTTTCGTTCCTCCGACCTTGAACGATCCAGTTTGCTACGCAATAAATCAATGAGGTCTTTTTTCACTTCTAATTTGTACGATGAACTATCGAAGTTCCTAATCGGTCTGTTCGGACTTGGAGTGAGTTGGATGAACTCAAATAATCGCGGATGAAAAACGTAACCTACGACGTCCATGAGGATAAACCATTTTAATATGTATTTATGTTACTTACAGGCTATCTTTTGACACAATAATCCTACTAATATTATAAATCCGAAAGTTTGTGTGTAAGTATGTTTGTTCCCTCTTCACACTTTAAGACCCGACGGATTTTGATGCAATTTGGAATGTACATAGCTTATACCTAGGATTAACACAAAGCACAAGCGCTTTCTAGCGACTACATAATAATTATATACACCTAGGTTAATTTAATATAATTATGTATTAGAGATTAAGAATGATTTTAAAAAAATTATGAAATACAATGCGACGCCGAGTTTCTTGTCAGGTTCTTTTCGAGATGGCTGTAATTTTGCGAATCTGGAAATAGAGTCCTTAACTTTCATGAGTGCCTCTTTGGGACCCATATGAATAAACGATTTTTTTTGCTACTTTTTAACTTGATAAAAGCGGGTGAAGCCGCGGGGAACGGCCAATTTTCATCTAAATCCGTTCTACCGTTAAAGCGTAAAGAAGGAACAAACATACTTACACACAAACTTCGGATTTATAATAGTATTTATATTTAGTATGAAAATATTATAAAATCACGGAACTCATTTATTATTTATTCTAATACTATAAAAGCTTAGAGATTTATAAAATGTGATGTTATTTTCAGACATTTTTTTACTAAATACAAAAAATATAGTACTTAAATACAACCATTATTGACATGGTACAGTGGCTACGGAATAAAGTCTGTGTTACGTGTTCTGGATGTGGTGTGAATATTTCCGGCACTTGCTATAAAAGTCTTCAAAGTTATTGAGGAGCTGTGAGTTTGAAAGCCTTTATGTTTACTTAGAAAACACTAGTACGATTTGGATCCAGTGAGTATTGACTTGGCAGTGAACTGCTTTCCCGTCCCGTATAACAATCGTTTGGTCTATTTACTGTTACAAAAACTGCAGCGCCTTTAGAAGTCCATTTCATTGCAGCAATAAAGTTCACAAACCTTATTTACATGTTGCCATTTTTATGTCACATATAATAAACGAGTTATGCAATGAACGTTTTATGTTAAAGAGCTTAATTTCCAGGCCCGTCCCATTGATTTCTACGTGAATACTTTAAATAGGCCACGATAGTCGAACATACAAAAGATTGGTCCTAATACTAGTTACAATTCGATTCAGTTGTGTTCGCTGATGAATCTGACTGTACACACCCATGACCTCCTTCCATTCTCGGTCCGTGTCATTCTATTACAGTAACACATACGAACACAGGTACGTTATTTCATTTTAGTCATAAAATTATCTGCACATGCATAAACGGTGAAAGTGGATAACGTGAAGTCTGATTCATTCACAATTCTTGGGAGATTTTCCTGTTTGGGCATTGAATGTGTAATTATTTTTGTTGATATCTTTTTATTGACTCACATCTACTGAGAAACACGTGTTATTTAAGACCAACTATGACTAGAACAATATGAGTAAAGCTTCGTAATTTAGAGAGGAGTCCTCTCGATGGACCAAAAAATCAAAGAATAGATTGTAATTTATCTCAAGAACGGAACTACTAAGCCGAAAGTACTTGGCCTAAAAAAAATTAGAAAAGTAGCAAATTGTTTTTTTTTAACAAGATTACGTCACTAAGGCTATGTAAAGTACTATAATAGCCGATCATAAACATGAAAGAGATAATCATTAAGTAATTCATTTATAATATGGTAATAAAATACTAGGTAACCAAAAAAGTGAAAGAGGTGATACGCTTTTTTTACGTGGTATTGCAACTTGCAACTGAAGCTCGGCACAGATTGCAAGAAATAAAAAAAAAACGATGACGTTTCATATGAATTCTTGAGCGCGGCTTCTTGAGTTTTCACGTAAATCCAGCCGCCCGCGCCGGCGGCGTACTATTTCCGTCTCGTCAGCCGAACTATTACCGACTATGATGTCGAGGTAAATTTATGCATCCATGCTAACTTTACTCTAACACGTGTTTACATCGGCGCACTGTGACGAATCGTTTGTTTGTGCGTCTATTACGTAACCACTAACACACGGATGGTTGTTGTGGCCGCGCGCGTCATTGCGCTGGATATCACCGGTTTCCGAGTTTTTGATAGTCCCGGAGTGCTAAGTTCAGGGTGATATTGTCTGTGTCAGACGGATCCCGTATTTATAGAATATTTAGATTTAAATCGCAAACGATTCTGACTTTGTATGCAGCTCTGGAGGCAATTCTATTGCCTTTGCCAAAAGGTTTTTCATATTTAATTTTCATTTTCATTGAATCTACTTCAGGCATTTCTCGTTGCCTAGATTTCTGTTCTAAATTTTCTTATCCCATTTTCCAAGTTTGACCAACTCGACAAGGCCATCGCTAGTTCGAATTTGAAGCGGTCAATCAAGCTTTCCATCCACAATCCATTGTTGGCAACCATTTAAACATTCATTCATCTAATTTAAATAAGCTTTACTTATGCCAGTCTCAAAATTAATATAATAAAACCAGCGCAGCGGTTCGTCTACCGCGTTCTCTCTCAACATGGGTACTGTTTCATATCCACTATTTAACTGAGTAAGTAGCGCGCATGCGCCCCGCGCCGGCCGGTGCACTGCCAACGATCCGATGTTGCGCAATGCCACCGCGCGTATTGGTAAACATGTGCTCTTTGACATTCTGCAAGTTATTTTATAAACACATGCTTCAAGGCGGACCCAATCTGAAGCTGTACCTGATGTTTGTACAGTGATGTACACGTGCGAAAGATTTTCAGAGTGCAAAGTACAGTCTTGTCATGCGAAAGTATAAGCGTAGATTGCACCACTTTTTGATATATTTGGAGGACATTCAATTGATCTGGTTATGTCTCTGTTTTGACACTAGTTGTTGTGCGATGGTCGTTATTATTTAGACAGTTCAATTACTGTGTTCGGGATAACTTCAATAAAAGGTTTAGCAAGACCACGTTATTTAGCTAAAAATGAAAAGTGCTGTCATGAAATAAAAAACTTAAGTCATTGATTCGGCTGTTCTTTTTCTATTGTTTCTGTTCTTAAGATTCGATCGATGTAAAATATTCGTTCCAACAATGACGCAATCTTGTCATGAAATTTAAAATGTGCTCGGTTTATATTTAAGGCTTTATATAGACTCATCACAAAAAAACTATTTGACCAGAAACGGCAAGTTATTTGTATCTCTAAGTAGGTACTCGTATTTGTTTTGACGCCGAATCTAATCGTTTAACTTCTGAAGGTTACGTTTAAATTACCAAGTGCTATTTTTAACAGTAATTCTTAAACTGTTAAGATTAGGGTTGAAAGTTGCTTGGGATGGTTTGTACTTATCACTGAATACAGGTTTGACGACCTAGTCAGCGTCATTGCGATAATATTTTGCTAATATTTAATTTTGAAGCATACCATGGCGGCCTGACTAATAGTGTAAAGGTTTCGGCACAATAATTCTGATATCTGTAAATCTAAAGCTATGCGATTTCTTTCAGTTATCTAAAATATCAATTGGTTTTGTACTGTCACTATAAATAATTGATAATCGCTTTTTAATCATTTAGAGAAACATGAAATATTAGTACAAATTTTCGATAGTATATGTCATTGCTGATGAACTTTTTTAATTACTTGAACGGCCTTCTTTTATCCTGGTGTTGGGTTTTATTTCCGATGTAAACATATTTTTTTACTCTGAGACAAAAATTGTGTTTTTAGGTCTTGTTGTAATTGTAACTATGTGTGTGATGTGAATATTCACGACACCTGCGATAAAAATCTTTTTGGTGGCTGTGAGTGTGAAAGCTTTTTTGTATTTTATTTTTTTAAATAAACTGGTCCAATGAAGAAAACGTTCTGTTGAACTCTTATTTACTATGTTAAGTAACACCTAAAGACATACTTGTAAAATGATTGAGCTTATATCCCAATTTCTTACTAAATAACCAAATCAAAACCTGAAAAATTTAATTTAAAAAATCTGTTGTAGGTTTACGGCTGTATAACGAGTATAACCATTTTCAAAATAAGTTGCCATAATAAGATTGAACATAATATTTAAAAACGCATTCACACTCACAGTCCCACACTAATTTCGATGACTTGTGTCGTGGGTGCCGAAAATATTTACAATCACAACCAGAACTAGAAAAAACAAATTCCTTGAAGAGAAAACTTGTATTACCGCCGGGAATCGAACCCGATATATGCTTAGAAGGCGAATGCACATTTATGTAATTAATAATATAATTAGCATAGATATTGACCGTGCGTTTTGGCTAGTTTCACTATCCTGTTCATTTTATGTTAGCCAGAGCTCCACGTAGGCTTATGTTTGAAACAATAAGGAAAACGAGTGGTATCTTTGTCGCAAGGACCGTACAGCCCGTGTTGTGGCAGTTGCTAACCGGATCGAACGCGCCTTGTGTTTGTTTTGTCTGTGTTGACTATGTTGACGACTTTGTTGTGCTAATTTTTGTAATGAATCAACATCGTTACGCAGCAATTCTAGATCCAAGATAATTTAAACGCAAGCAAAGCTTAAAAATACCGACTTCATTATCTTCGGAACCTTTGATCATATTCAAATAATTAAATATACATTATTGAGAATATGTCGAAAACTATTGGTCATTTCTTGATCAAATTTAAATGGGACCACATGAGAAGCACATATAATTCAAATAGAAAAAAGTTTTGAGGTAACACACATAAAAAGTAAAAGAAAAAAATAGTCGAATTAAGAACCTTCTCCGTTTTTTGAATTCGGTTAAAAAGAGAGTACGATTATTTATAATAATATCGAATTATAATACAATTGAGTTACTACTCGTATATTACAAGGTTGGATAGAAGTTTCTCGAATACTTTGGGTTTGCTTGGCACCTAACGTTCAGGGATTACCAAATCTCATTTGGTAATGCTAGGTTAGGTGAACATCGGAGATGTCGAAGCCTGCTTTTAAATTTAATTAGATCGTTTATTAGAAATATTAAGTTCGTGTCCAAATTACTTCACTTCTGCCCACTACTATCACGTCCAATTGTTGAAATTCCAGCTACAACTGGCTATTAGAGCCTCCACATGAATATAGTTACAAATTAGAATTTTTGTGAGTAAACAAAACGTTCGGTCGGCACAATGTTTCGGCTACGTCGATACTGTTTACATCTGCGGTCTCGCTCGCACTCGCACTAGAGAAGGCATCGTTTTCACGGCCATTTTCCTGAATGTTTATCTGGCTATAAACACGCTACTCTAGTGCTGTTTCACACCTTATAGTCAGGGATGTCACTTCTTTCGATTTCGGTAATTCCTCGAACGATATCGTGTCACGACGGTATTGTTCCGGACCATTTTCTATATTTTTGAGACGCTGTATCTACATAAGTATTATTCATAGAAAATATACCATGATTAAAGAATTCATCGTGATTCGCAAAATCAAAGACGCGGCGTTGTAATTGCCTCTCAATCAAAAAATATCCAATATCATCGTTGAGAAAAGACAGATTTTTAAACGGTGTTTCTATCTATGAGATTCCATAGAATTTAATGCTGTTTTTTGCGTACAAGAACATTTTGTATTTCACTCACTTCTCCCTACACCGAATTGCGTTTTAAATGATTACTTTTAGAATAATAAAATACCTAAAAAATCTAAATTAGATACCTTGCATAACTGACATATTTTTGCATTATTCGCCTTTACGCAAAAAACAAGCGTGACTGCGGCAACAAAGGTGCTTGCATTTGCGCCTTACGCTTAGGCACTGACAAATATATATTACCTTATTACGTACAATTTCAAGCAATCATGTACTTACGTGTGCGTTTACAACAAGATGTATATAGCTATGTACTAGTACTACCTTGACACTAGATACGCGCATTGCTCGTCTCATGTATTACTTTCCATTTGTTTTAGGCGCATAAAACTAAACATTACTTATTAGGTATATCCTGTATTCTCAAGCTGGGTTGCTTGGTTTCTTTTATGGTACGGAAACGTAAAAAATATATATGTTCCACATACAAATTATTTCATAGTATCTATCTATCATCGGCCCATGATTAGATCCATATCTATCAAACAGTTGATTTTATTTATTATGATATTTAAGGATAGGTTTTGATACTTTGCTACACCTACGACAAAATAATATTCAATAGTCTTTATTTGGCCGTAGGGACTAGTCGCTTGTCCCTACGTCCTTCGCCTCTTCCGCCCTAGTTTTAGGACAGCCGGCTCTACACCATCCGGGTAATCACGCCTCATTCTGTTCCGTTCCACGCTATACAGGAGTGTAAATATTCTGTGATAAAGCTAGATTCAAAGGAACGAAGCCGAAGGGTCTGTACATGCAGAGTGCACTGCACCATGGAATTAAGAGCTGGTTCCTTTTCTTTGCTTCTATGGATTAAATAACCCTTATATTCATTCAACTAAAAAGCAAAAGTTTTTATTTATAAATAAGTAAATAAACATGTTATACGAGAATCAGCTCGTGTACTTGGTCCATTACAGATTTATGATCTCACCAGAGTTCACCAACGACCAGGGGCATTACCACAACCTCCTATAGTACTCTTCTCCTATATATCTTACTATAATAAATACTCGACTATGATGTCGAGGTAAATTCAATTTTTTAATCTTCTTGGAGAAATAGCTCCATATTTATAGATGTTCCCACTGTCGTCAGTGTGCCTAGTCATGTGCATTTAGTGCCGACTGCCGACCACTGGCGAACAAATAGACACGACGGCATTCTACCGGTCCCTGGTCCAAAGTGCATCGCACCCGCATCCAACGGACATTTCGAATCTGTTTACAGCTTTACATACTTACCTATCTATGTAAAGCAGTAAGAGTACTGGAAAAAAATATTTATTCATTTATTTAATACTTTATTACACAATAATATTATATTAATACAAAAGGGTCGTCAATTAATCACGTGAGGCTGCATAACACACTGCGCGCCTCCACTATCTCGAAAATGGTTCAAGATGTAAAAAAATGTTTAAACATAAGTTGTAGAAAATTTAATTCTCTACAATATTTATTACAAATATAAATAGCATACAACCCATGGGTAAAAAGTATTTTTTTTTTACCTTTGACCTTGGAATATCTGTAGTCGTGGACACGCTACGATAAGTAGGTTTTGAGGAAAGTTGTGGGGTGTCAAAATAAAGGTTTTTACAAGTTTACAGTTGACACGCTACGAAGAAGACAGCTGACTATCTCTCATTCTGAGGTGAAACCCCTAATTTTCCTGGACTATATATTATGTTTAATTTTTCAATAATATTACAGCATACAGTTCATGCCAGTAGAATTTTTCCTCCTGAATAATTACACCAAGTTTAGTATAGTTGTTACAGATATAACCTCGTGCTGCAGTAAAATGTACAAGCAATGTCTTCGCGTTATCAGGTAGATTAGGTCAGTAGATGTAGGTCGAGATAGTCACAGGTCTCATGCCATAGCAACTGAAAAATATATTGTTTCCTTACTCTGATAACATCGCAATGGAAAACTTATCGAGATAAGATCGTGTGATCTCTTAGTCTCGTAACGTTCTCCGGCTGCAAGGACCACAATAGCTGGTGTTTAAATCCAAATATTGAAATTTCCTACGTTACAGCTGGAGCCTGCACCGATTCATATTAAATACTAGCCGTGCCCCGCAGCTTTGCCCGCTATTATTAAGTTATGTGTATTATATGTATGTATATTCTAAAACGGATTGTCATCCAAATCCGTTCAGCCGTTAAAGTGTGAAGAGGGAACAAACATACATACTTACACACAAACTATCGGATTTATAATATTAGTAGGAATAAGGATATCTTTGCTTAAAAATATAATGAAACCAGCTGTCAAACATAAACATCGAAGATCTATCAATCAGTTCAGTAGTTTTGTTGCCAGTCAGACAGATATAAAATTATTCATAGACTGCTCATTTTGAATTAAAAACAATACAAATTAATAGTCCTATACAAAAATAACGAAAACGTTCTGCGTAAACTTTTGAAACGTCATAATTAAGTTCTTGTAGTTAATAGTCTCTATTATGAAATATGTAATTTAAATTGTTTGCTGGCTATAAAAATAAACACATTTTGTTTAGATCCCGTCATATTAATTGGCCAACCGCCTATTATAAGTCCGCCTACACAGTTACAACGCCTTAAGTTGTAGGATCAACTACCTATTCAACATCATCGTCATGTTCAGTCATACCATACATTTACATACATTTATACACAATACACACAAAAAAATACCTTAAGCAACTTACCTTGGGATATTTCTTGTTTTTATTTTCAATTTTGTACAATCATAGTTCTAACTATGAATTCTTTTACCAATGATTGTTTAATATAGGGAAGAGACTGGGTTCCACGACACAGAAGTCCTATTGTGGGACCCAAGGGTTTAAAGTTTTTATGTCATAGTTTTTTCTATTGTTATTATACCGCCTATTATTGACCATAAAGCATTTAAACCAACTCTTTACGCCATTCATTACGTCCCTGTGCAGTTCAACTATTAAAAAGATATAAACAATATTTGGGGCAAGGTTGAGAATACAAATACACTTTAATAACAAACATTCACAGATAAGAATGCATATCGCAGAAATCCATTGACGTACGCGATAACACTAGAAACTTGAATATGCGGCACAATCAGAATGGAAACCAAACCGTGACCGAGTTACGAAGTTACGAACAATGTTCGACGCCGAAACATGACAAAGACTAGTGATGCAGAATGGACTAGACCAGCTTCTCAATGTCGACGACCTCGAGCAACGTGGATAACACCAGTGTACACAGTACACGTGTAGCTCTAGTGCAATCAACTTTGACTATCGTTAGTCATCGAACATTCTGCTGATTAGAGCAGTAAACGTCTGCGGAATGAATCCGCCATGTTTACTGCAAGTATGAGGTGAATCGTCAAAATAACTTGTTCTTTGTTCAGTTATTAGCTTTATAATAAAGTATATAATTCCAAGAAAGATGTTGATGAAAGTTTCATAGCTTAGTCATAATAATTTCTAGAAAGCGATCGAGAGAAGTGGAGGCTAATAAATTGGTTTCTTTAGATACTAGCTGACACACCTGGCGTCGCCCGGGTAAAAAAATAAACAATCATAAATGCTTTTTCACTCACAGCCCCATAATAAAAGTACTATGACTTGTGTTGTTGGGCCGTAAACATCCAAGTTACACACATTCACATCATATTCAGAACCAGGAACACAAATTTGCCGTGGAGAGAAAACTTGTGTTACCATCGGGATTCGAACCCTCTGCTTTGAAAAAGAACGCGCACCCACGTCAGAGCACCACGAGCAGTTTAATATTCAAAAATGACCAGGCCGGCGTTGCCCAGGTAGAATTTAATAAAAAACACACACATAAACGCTTTCACATTCAAAGCCCCACACTAAATTTAATGACTTGTGTCTTGGGTCCGTAAACAAATTGCATCTACATGAACTACGTTACGTATAGACGATGAAATAGTTGATTTTGATTAGGATTAATATTGAATGCCTTAAAAAGCCAACAAAACAGAAGCAGCTAATTTATCGGATTTTTAACTAAGAAAAGTATTTTTTTGAGCTATAAAGGCCAACATTTTTGCCATAATTACATTGTATTCACCTATTTAGCCAGCGTACGCCGATAAAGCGGCCAGTTAGCAAATTTTCTCCGACTTGTCTTACGAATATTATTATTTCGTTAAACTTTTATTCCAATAAAACATAGCCTATGACACTCAGCGATAGTGTAGCTATCTATCAGTGAAATAATTTTCAAATTCGGATGAGTAGTTCCAGAGATAACCTTTTACAAACAAACAAACTTTACCTCCTTACAACATTGGTATAGATTTAATTTATTACTCTCGACTGTTACTGTTGGCTTCTGGATATAATTTGTTTATTTACAAATAAAAATATAGAAGGAGAAACGGAGAGTAAAACTAAAAACAATATCTGTCTACAAATTACATACAGGATTGATTAAGAGTTCTGATTTGGTGCCATTATCTCAAATGAACTGACTTCGTTAAGTTTGTTAGTACATTTTAAATGTGTTTGAATTGATGACTAATAACGAATTCTATACAACATTTTCATAAATGTCGAGTAAACTTTTGACTAAAACCTGAAATAATTATGAGCTTTAAAAGGTATTCTTTAAAATATATTCTTCTTCAGTTTGTTGTATTTTAACTCGACTGCGCGAAGCAAAGGAGGATATTGTGTTTATTATATATTATGCAAAACCTTTTGCATATGAGAAAACTCACATAAACCAATAACAATTTGCCTGCATCGCCAAGAGACTGGTCTCTCGTCATTTAACCATAATCTGTAATATCTACTCATATTTTTTGGTCTACAATTAAGTAGGTGGCTAACATTAGACTATTAGGCGTGGTTCTTTCTGCACATATTAATTGTTCTGTGTTGGACCGCAGTCATTGCATGTTCATGTAGGATGCAACGGAACTAATGTTCTCTTAAATGTGGCTCACCAGGACAATTTAACTTTTTTGTAATCAAATTGTGTTCCAGTCTGGTATGTATTTTATGAATGAACAGCGTTCTCACGTACCCAGTCCATGCTTGCCTCTTAATTAGTAGCTATGATTCAAATTATGTTTATTTTTGCTTGTGTAAATTATTAGGTAGTACTGTAATTTGAACTGAAAATATAATACATTATAAACAACTTACATTACAAAGATAACTTTAAACTTAAAAGGAACGGAACACCCTGCATTCGTTCTTGTTTCCCGATAAGTATAATTTAGGCCTCTTCAAGTCAAGGGTGAACAGGTATCTTCTAGTCAAGTATGTCTCACCGTCGACCGCATCGTCGCTTTTCATCAGGTGAGATTGCGGTCAAATGATTGCCTACTGACCATAAAAAAAAACTCACGATAGTTTTCATATGAAACAATTTATAACATTGTCGTCGATGCTACCAGAACATGTTTAAATTTTAAACAAGTCTAAATTTATCACTATAGTTCCGCCTAGCATGGCTAATGCTATATAAATAAAATCAATTGATTTGGGTAGACGTTATCAACACAACGTGGAGCTAACTGCAATGTTAGTTGTTAAAATGTTGAGTAGCTCAGCGGTTAGAGCAATAGGGCATGAGACCCTATGGCCGCGGGTTCAAATCCCGCCTCAAGCGATAATTTTTCCTTTCTAAATTTATCACTATAGTTCCGCCTAGCATGGCTAATGCTTTATAAATAAAATCAACATGTTTAAAGTTTCAATTGTACGACAACATTGCTGCAATACGCAGTTCTAGAACACGAAATGGGAACATCCTAAGAACATTGGCGCGTAAAGCGCATTCGCACCACTCTACAAAGTCGCTAACATTGACAATCGGCGCGCAAATAGTATCTGATGAAACTCATTTAGCGCATCGAAAGCTGAACAGGCCGTTACTAGCAACGATGCATTGCCAAAAATACTGTCCGCCTGTCACTCGGCTCTCGGATCTTACGATGCGCCACCGCGACCTATTTCTGTTCCTCGTGGGTCGTATGAACAAGATTTGTTTACAAAGGGACGGTTGTGGATGAACAAAGACGTGATCTGACTCCACGCTCCTCGCTGGACGGTGACTTACTGTTCTGGCATGTTTCAATCTTAAATCGGCGGTCTAATTGTGTAACAGACTGAAAATAGGATAAGGTGTCTTATTGTACTTACTATTTAATGTTTGTAACATTTTGTTAAGATATTATTAGATCGGAGGCCCAAATCTTTCCAACCGTATTTTTTCTAGCCACGAATACCAGTACTAGCGAACAGTATTATATGTTGAAGGAATATTGTAGCTATTAAAATCAATATCTACATTCCCTTGACATACCATTAGCGAGCTCAGTCATTATTTTTATAAATAAAGGTGCCCTTTTGTTGCGAGTGGCACTCCAGACTCGGATTTTGCCAATGTAAGGGTTCTTAGTTGCAACACGACTAATGGAAGAGGGGTGATTTTGTTCGCTCCGACTTGTTTGCGTAAACAAATGTATATAAGGTATCTTAGTCGCCGTATTTTCCACTGTTTTCTGCTTGGAAAATTCCAGAAAATTACCTGACGGCTGTCTTGTTTTGGGTTTTCTGTATTTCAAACGAAAATTTTGTTAAAATAGCGATGCTAAAGACTTTCAGCGAAGAATTTACTGAAACACTTAAGTACTGCCGTTAATTAATCCCCTTGCCGTGTCATGTCCCACATACTAATAACCTGTTTCACGGCGTCTCACATTCCTCCACCCACCATGGCTTTCGCGAACCACGGGGGTCACTGCTCCCATGAGACTATGAGACGCCATGCTCTGTCTACATTACTTGCCTTTATGCGTAAGTACTCTGAACTTTTTTATCCTTAATTTGGCACAGTCCATGTCATGAACATAATTGAATAGGTAAACTCTGTAAACGTCTAGTCATGCTGAAACTTATTGTAGTACGGTCAGTCATCTATTGCCCGGAAGGTATTGTTACAGAATAAAATAGCAGCACTCACCAATAATATCCTTATCAGTAAGTGACATCAATTTGAGAATAGTGAAATCTTTCGAATGGTTTGAGAGGTAATGAATAGGCAGACATGTTTTATTTACGCAAATACTTATCATAATGTTTGTAACGTACCAGCGCCGTGTTGACACTCAATCATGTCAGACATGTCTCAGCCCAAAGTAGAGCAGACCTCTGCCGATCTAGATATCAGACGTAGTTGTTATGAAATAGAGTTAAGTTTTCTTTAATGTTGAACGTGTTTCGTGTCGATACGCCAGAGCCGTGCCGAGAGCTCTATACAATTTTGCGCAGTGTTTCGAAGGTGTGGAGTCGATTTCGGCGTGCAGGTATTTCGGGTAGCAACAGATCCTTCTATCAATCTTTGTCTGAGACGCATGCCTGTCGGCCGACATCTCTTGTAGGCTTTGACGGGTACTTGGCATTTTTGTAAAACCTTTTTTCGCATTTAAGTGAGTCAACTAAAGAGTTTTTGGGGCTCGCTCAGGATACTTACCCCAAGGGAGAAAGTTGTTTGTATCCTTGAAGGCGACGGCGAGGATGTAGTTTGTCAGCTTGATGACTCGGAAAAAGTAAATGACGGTGAATTTGTCTCTTAAAATGGTTTTTTTCCCCGGGCTTACGTTTTCTATCTGTGCAGTAAATTGTTGACATTATTCGCGAATAAAAATCATGCTGTTGCATTGAAACCTATAATTTACTAGTTAGGTGTTTTATTTCGCATTTTAATAGCACTCAGTTTCAGTCATGAAAACTTAAGAACAAACCACTATGACATAATTAATACGCATACGATTTACAGGAAAACAAATTCACAGAAAAATAAAAGTACAATGTTACAACTCATACATTTTCTAACTATTGGTGACCGTACTTATATTTTGGAAAAAAGTATTATGCAAATTTTTAGTATCTCAATGAGATATATATATATATCTCATTGAGATGCTAAAAATTTGCATAATACTTTTTTCCGAAATATAAGTAAGTATATATATATATATATATATATATATATATATATATATATATATATGTATAAATCAATTGTTCTGCGTTAGTCTCGCAAAATCTCGAGAACGGCTCGACCGTTTTGGCTGTATTTTTGTTGTGTTTGTAATTATGTATTTTTTTCTGAATCCATCGGAAATTGCACCCGCGAATGCGGCGGATCGCTAATTGGTGATAATTAGATATTAATTATTGATTGTATTTTGTATAGTTACCTACATTATGAAAGATATAGAGCTCTGTTAGGCCAATTTATAACGTAACCATAAACGCTTCCACACTCACAGCCCCGTACTAAGTTCGATGACTTTTGTCGTGGGTGCCGGAAACATACACATCACACAAACACACCCAGACCGAGTAATACTAGTTTCCCTTGGTAAGAAAATTTTTATTCCTATCGCGAATCGAACCCGATACCCGCTACTTACAAGGCGGATGCGCACACGACTAAGCCAACAGTCAGTTTGGCTTTATCGTCACACGTAACATTGGCGATTTTATTCGATGATACATGAAGGCGGAATCCAAGAAAATACCATCAAAACAATTGAATCCAAAGCAAAGTATAATTTGCAAACAATTAGTTCATTGGGATAACCCTAAATATTGTAGATACAAGGAACTCTCCGAATGTCCAATCCATATTTAATCCAAATCTGATTAATTATTCAATTTCCTAATTCATTGATTTTGTTTTGGTAGAGTCGTTTAAACATTGTATCTGAATAACAAATTTGCTAGGTCGATCTAGCTTGCTGAAGAGAAGTGTCTTTCTGTTACAGCTATAACTAATGTTAGAGTAAATTATCAGAATCTCTTAACTTCGGTTAACCGACACACCTGCGTCCTGGAAAATTCTGGTGCCTCTTCGCAAATGAGTCATATTCGTTTCGCACTAACACAAGCCAAGGTCCTTGCGACAGGACACGGGCCTGTCTCTATGAATCACGGCGTGACGTCAACACGATTTATAGGACGTTGAATACTCTTATAGTATTTTTTGGTCAGCCTTCCGTCCATTCATACACTTACGTTAATGGACTTCGATATTGTTTGCAAATAAGCGGCGTTTGTCGGCGCAAGCGAAATGATTGCAGTCGCAAATGATGGAGGAAAAAGATATGCTTTTTTACTCGTCTACGTTTAATGATGAAAGCTTACCACTCCATTTGGGTACTCCTGTGCGTCATTACTGGCATCAGCCGTTATTTCATCTTCCGTCTTGTTGTTTATTATGTTCCTCGATATTTTACTTCTTCGTGATGAGTCTGTTCTTTTTTATTTGAGTCTTCCAAACATTTGATCACCTTACCTGATGGTAAGCGACGATTTGGTCGACGATGGAGTAAGTTTGCTTAGCTCTCGCGACTTGAAGACTCCCATATTGTACTCATCAGGAAACATCGACTCGGGCAAGGAGTCCATTCTTTTCGCACAATGAATGTGGAAGCAAATCGCTTCGTCCGCAATTGTGAAATATCTACCATATAGTGGTGTCGCAGCAGCAGTTTTTCTGCTTGATAGACACTCGGTATCTGACTACTTTGAGCTCACGTCAGACACAGATGTGTTTGACAGGTACTCGTACATAGACTGAAAAACACTATTTGAACTGGACTGAAACTTTTATAGAGCAGGTTGGTTTGCAGTGCCCTTTATTAAGCTTTTATTTATGCATATACCTCGTGTAGACCCTGGATGAGCGGCAAAAAGTTTTCTTTGACAACATCTCCAAGAATGTCCGCCGCGTCAAAAACATTTTCAATGTGCAGAAGTGTGAAATCTGGGTCACACTTTGTTCGCGATCGCTTTGACTAAGCTTTGATCTCAATCGAGAAATGGCAGCCCCTTTGTATGCTATGTTGTACTGCAGAATATTCTCCTTTGTGTTTACAGTATCCTTTGAAACGAGGCAATGCTAATACAAAGCTTTGGCATTCTCAAAAATAACCTTTCGATACGTTACAGTGTGGAAAAAATTTTCACATCACTGTTTGTAAACTTCCAAATTGAAATTGGCATTTAAAAATTCTATTAATGTCGTGAATATAAACGAGAAACAGTGTTTATTCATAGTATTATTAAAGAATTTTCGCGTATAAAAGTATGGCAATGATTTAGTAGCGAGGAGAGCTAAGTGTGTAAACTTTATTAAGCTTGACAGTCGGTGGTGGCGGTTTCGAATCTTGCCACGGGCTTGATTTTCCTGTAGTAGCACGAGATTTTGAAATACTCCAACGTAGTACAATCATAATTGTCATCTCAATTAGAAAATCTTTTCCTTGAGATTCAGGTCAGATTGATATTGATCAAATACAAGCCTATAAGAAACACATCAAATATGAATAGCATAAGTATATGTTATCCATATTTGACAACAAGTCTATGGGAAAAGGTGACGCCTCCGGACACGGTAGTCGAGCCGAATGTTAGGTAAAATGATTTTACTATTTTGCGGCAGTCATGAAAGGACAAGAGTGTTTTCGACCTCTCTGGATTTAGAGCTAAGACTAAAATCACCAAGCTCATGATATTGGGCATACTCTATGCCGACGACGTATGCCTGATGGCCGATAGCATGGCAGGATTTCAATGTTATTTGTCATCCCTTCATCCCTGCTGTAAGTTCGGCCTAGTAATCAGCGTTTCGAAAACCCAGATCCTCAAACAACCACGTAGAGGTTGCCATCCGGTAGCATGGCAACCCTGAACGGAAATATCTTAAAAGAGGAATCGTCTTTCCGATATCTATGAACCACCTGAGAATCGATAACCGACTGAACACAGAGATTCTAGTGCGAATAGCCAAAGCTGGTGCTACTTTTGGCAGTCTTAACCATCGGGTGTGGAAGTCCATGATCTCAAGGTGCAAACGAAACTGGATGCATACCGCGCCACGGTTCTCCCGATACTTTCATATGCGTCAGAAACTCGGTGCTTGTACAAAAATGACGTCAAAAAGCTTGACTCTTTCCACATGACATGCCTTCGCACCATCCTTCGAATGAAATGGCAGTACAAAATACTACATACAGTACAAAATACTACATATAGTACAAATATGCATGGCGTAGAGGCTATGCTTACAAAGAGCCAGCTAGGATGGTGTGATCATATCGAACGAATGGAAGACTGCAGACTACCGTACAATGATTTCTACTCCGAACTTTCAAGAGGAAAACGCAGTTCCGGTGGCCATTATCTACGATACAAGAACGTACTTAAAATTCACTTAATAGCGTGCAAGATACCTTCAGATTAGTGGGAGAAGTCTGCTACAAAAGCACAAACAGCAGGCCAGTTGCACTGTGCAACATGTGACCAAACGTTTAAAACTAAGTTCGGATTTGCCAGTCACATCATAGCACATGCCAGAAAATGACACCAGGGTCACCATCGTCGGCAACGGAAAACATCATCAAAAAATACTTCGTACATATTTTATTTAAAAAGCTCGACTATAGTATTGTGTTATCAACTTATCAGTGCTATTTTGTGTAATGTGAGGGTAAGAACCGTAATCATACCACAGCTCGTTATCCCAAGACGTGACTGAAGATTTTCCTAATGAATCCGTATATTGATTGGGATCCTCTATTTCCTTATCGAGTAAAGCCTATTATCGCTTGCCCGGAACGAGGTTGGTAATGAAGAACGTCTTGCTATAAGAGGCTTAGAGATTTCTATTTCCACACAGGAGCGGTTGCGATTCTCTATTTTCTTTTGATATTAAAGACCGTTCTTTTAATAACCAGGCTTTGATGGGACTGTAATTGGAACAGATTGGGATGCTATTGACATTACCTGTGAGAAGTGAAATAGAATTTAGGTTGTTATATTATACGAATCTGGCAGTAGTCATTAACTTTCATGAATGCTTCTTTGGGGCCCATGTGTCATAAACGATTTTTAATTTGAATTTATAATTGTAAATCTTTGCCTGCGTCATTGTTCCCCGAACGGTATAATATGGGAGTCTTCAAAATATCAAGAGTGGATAGGTAGGACTAGGCAAACGTGTCACATATTCGGCCGCATTATCTCTTTCCATCAGTTGAGATAGTGGCCAAATGCTTGCTTATACAGCATAAAAAAAATCAGTTTTGGCCATTTTAAGTGACGAGGCTAGCTTGACGATAGATCATATTTTCTTCAGAAGATATCCGTTCAATCGTGACTTGTAGACTCCTAGAATCTAAGGAATCAAAGACTGGCAAGTTGTTTCATCATTTAGCGTTACCGGTACGCATAATAAAATTATAAGCATGGTTTATCGGGCGTATTGGTTGAATATATACATAACGATATCGCACTGCAGTTCGTCTAGTTGTCCAATAATAGAATAAGGATGGCGAAATTATATCGTGCAATTCTGCGGCACGAAATTTATCCGATAGACTGTTAACAGAACTTCTAAGGTTTCTAAAGAGCTCCAAACTTCGAAAGCCGGATTCCTTTAACTAAGTGAAGAGCTAGATGTGCGCTGTATCGAATAGAATTGTACCTACATTTGGTAGTACTAAAAAAGCAAGTAAAAATAACACGCGTTGGCTTTTTTTAAATTTTAGATATGCAGTGTCCCGCGCCATGATGATGACTGTAACAAATCATCATACAAAGTACACATGTTATTTCTTGATAGGCTAGCATTGACCACTTACTTGCTTGCTAGTTGTATGGACTAGTGGGCAGTCCTGGTTAAAGCATTTTTTCAGGCATTTTGAAGGCATCCGACATGACTTAGCAACTGGGACCGATGCCTAAACATACCCTCTGTAAGCACAATAACACACAGTTAGAAATACCACTAAACGGTCACCCATTTGTCATTGTTTGGTCGCTATCACAACTGTTAGTAAGTGATGAGGTGGTCGAAAAACGCTAGGCCTAAAATGTGAATGGCGCTTAAGCATCGCTACCGGAAGACACTTTGTGCGCGGTGACAGATTACTATTTGAAAGTACTACTGTATTTCGGGTTACTAAACAGGCCAACGTGAATTCTCACGTTGGCCAACTACAATAGATGTTTTTTTTTTCATTTTCAAGATTTAACGGAAGAATCCCCAAATCATAACATCTGCACTTAAGCCTTAGACTACATAGCCATGCTCCACCTTAGACTACATCGTCACTTTCCATCAGGTGTGATTGTGGTCAAACGTTTGCTTAGTCTGTAATAAAAGAAAAAACTTATAACTTCTTTCGTTGTGGGCCGATTTTGATGATTCTTTTTTAATTTGAAAGCTGGTGTTTATTATGTAGTCCCATTGAAATTTGATCAAGGTCTGATCTCTAGTTTTTTAGTTATAGTCAATAATGCGTATACATTAAATCTGATCAATGTTCCGATGATAAAGCGGTGAAGTCGGTTTTTTAAGCTTTGCTTGCGTTTAATTATCGTGCTAGTGGACAGTACTATTGTCAAGCTCTTTCAGGCCGCCTGAAGTCGCAAACTATATATACTATAAAGTAAGTAACTAGGTACTCCGTTACTTTAGCGACAGCGGGGGCGACATCCCATTAGCACAATGTTAAACCAATGAACACACCAGTGACGTCATACCATATTCACACTATTTCACACGCACACATAGATACCAACGGCGTCGCGTCGATCAGCTCTAGAAATAGACGTGACGTGAACAAATGGAAAATGTTGTTGATAACATAAATAAATCGTTTATTACTTAATTCTATGTTGTACCTATCATGTTATGTAGAAAGCTTGTGTTGCACGTGCTGATATACAAAGGCTGATTAGATATGGACTCTGTTGCTAAATGTTTTCGGCTTAGATTTGAACGGGATATAATATTTTTGTTTACCCGTTTCGGGTTCTATCAGCTATTGTTGATATGTTTTATGTAGACTTTATTTGGGCGGTTTATTGATTGAGAGATCTTTATAACTAGAATGTACGGTATCATAAATAATTAGCACGCAATTATATAGCATAATAATATTTGTACATTTTTGCTGAATTTTGTCTTGAATTCGTATTTTTTTCGTGAATAGGCAAGCATTTGACCGCCATCTTACCTGATGAAAAGTGACGATGTGGTTGGGCATGCTTGCCTTGAATACAAACAAACAAACAAACTTTACCTCTTTATAATATTAGTATAGATGTACCTACGTAACTAACCATCATATTAATCGCAAAAACTACGTGTTAACTTCCAAGTAAGAGATCAAAGGCAAAATAATTTATTGACTTTGATCTCGCGCGAAGTATGCTAACCGATTTGGATGATTCTATGTTTTATTTGATAGTAGTCATAAGTGTTTATTTGGTTCCAATTGTTTTAACCGACTTCAAAAAAGGAGGAGGTTCTCAATTCGACTATATTTTTTTTTATCTGTGCTACCTTATAACTTTTTCAGGGTTAACCGATTTTGATGCTGCTGCTTTTCTTATTTGAAGCTGGTGTTTCCCATGCGGTGCCATTTAAATTTGATAAGATCTGCCCAACTACTGTTGTTGAGATGTCCTTAATAATGCGTATTTAGTTTATTTATTCCGATCAAAACTTCCGAAGATAAAGCGGGGAATCGGATTAAACAATTTATTGTTACGTTGTTATGAGAGAGAAAATGGTTGTGAAAAAATGATTTATTTGAGATTGTAGTAGCTATGCGAGTTTTCGAAACCTAATTTATCAATTGTTTGTGTATGTGCTAAGTGATGCCATTTCCTACGTCAATGATCCAATGCCTGCGCTAAATAGGACAGTTGGAACGTATGAAAACCAGGAGGCAAAAACTGCCTGTGCACTGGAAACAAGACAGTGTGCATATGGAGATAGAGTTGGTATTTCTAGTGGAGTGATATCAACAACAAATATAATTGATCAAAACGTTACAATCGATATTCATATCTATTTGAATAGCAATTATTGGGCATTACAAAAGTGAATGACTGTTACACTCATTTGCTGCGACTCTAGTGTCTAGTTCATTTATCAGCTAAAGCTAAAAAATCACTAAAGTAAAAACTTTTTTCTAAACCAAATTCTTTATTTTTCGCCATAAGTATTATACAGGGTTATTAGTTAAATACCAGAATACTCTGGATATCATTTTAACCATAGAGATCAACGTCTTTCTTGGTACGGCTCCTGCAAATCTCTATTTATCTATTTTATGATTTTTTAAATATATTATTTATCTTCTCTGTTAAGTCTATGATGTAGTGTCAACTGGCACGCGATGATATTCTTTGCAGGATAGTGTAGTTTACAAGATTAAACAGCTATCATTATATAATTAAACGCAAGCAAACTTTAAAAAAACCAACTTCACCGCTTTATGTTCGGAACCTTGATCAGATTGTATGTATTAAACACGCATTATTAACGAGTATTCAAAAACCAGCTTTCAGATCTTGATCTAATTTAAATGGGACCACATGGAAAGCACCAGCTTTCAAATAAAAAATCATCAAAATCGGCTTAAAATGTTATGAGGTAAAAATACAGTCGAATTGAGAACCTCCTCCTTTTTGTGAAGTCAGTTAAAAATGTATAGAATACAACATCTTAATTATGACGGAAAGTATTGCATTTAGAACTAAATTCGTAGAACTGAACGTGATAAGGGTTAGAACAATAATCTGGGTGTCAGAGCTTTCTGCTATTTAACAAATAACCCTGTATGTTCAGATTAATATAAAACTTTATTTTTGGAAATAATATATTAAAGCAAAGATACACATGAGTTAGAGAACTACTACTACTGGAGTTGCAAAAACCATAAAACAATATGAATACCTTATTGAATTCATTCCAGAAACGACTACGGCATATGGATATTGTTGGCACAATATGCCAGTTGGGGTAGTGCCACTGTTATTCCATTATACCCTATCTAATGGTATTACGAAACTTTGTATGGCCGTCGCGAATATGTGATTTTGCGACGCAGAAACGGTGACATTTCTACTACTTTGGAAAGTATATGGGGCGCTTGTGTGGTAAATTAAAAGTCATTCTAGGCTTAGCGTTTTTAACATCCTCGACCACATCATCACTTACCGCTAGGATAGTGGATCGTGGTCAAAAGCCCAGCACAGCGCAAAAGCTATTTGACGACCCAGTTGGCGCAGTAGACAGGTCTCCGCCCTCTGCGCCGTGGGTCCTGGTTTCGGTTCCCGGAAGGAGTAAAAATTCTTTCCCTAGGAATATTTGTGCTTCTGGTTCTGGGTGCAATGTGAATGTGATGTGAATGTTTTCTGCACCCACGATACAAGTCTTTGAACTTAGTGTGGGGCTGTGAGTGTGAATGCGTTTGTTTGTTTTGTTATTAAGGTTGGATACCGACTTCCAAAAAACTATTTTATTTTGGAAATATAACCTCATTATTTATATCTACGGTTAAATAGAAGCTTGATCGTTGATTTCTTTGTTGCTTTTGTACTTACTTTACAATTTTATAAATAAGCAGGTGCGATAGAGCACTGTAATTATCATTGATTTTGTCTTAAATAAAACATACATCTCCAGTGTGTTTTGATAATCTAACTGACCGACTAATTCGATTTTTTTGTCATCCCTATTACTATCAAATAGTTTTATTATCTGTGATTTAGAAGCTATTATTGTTCAGGATCCCAAATGTTTTATTTATATATTATTATTGCCGTTAATGAATAAATTGGTTACTAAGTCCATAAAATTCAGATGTTTCCAATCGGTAAACAATCTGACGACCTATATCATGAATAAATCATCTAAGAAGTGCGACACACTTGCGTCAGTCTAAGCGTACATTAGAATTTATATTCGTTCATTTCAATATGTTGTAATATACTACTAGACTAGTTTCTGGAAACCACTTTAGATTATTTATTAAGTACATCAGTAGCATGCAGATTAAAATGGCATACCATTTTAATATGCCGCCTAAAAGCCATTTTGAGCAATGGCGTCTCTCTGCACTGTGACGTCACACTTAAATCACAAGACAGAATATTCATGACAGATAAGTGTACTTACATGTGACGTCATCATAATTCAGACATTCCAGAACAGTTTCGAACTTATGTCGCTAGATGAAATTTTTTTTTTTGTCTATATACAGTTTTTCTTTCAATTAATCTAGATACTAATATTATAATGAGATAAAGTTTGTTTGTTTGTTTGTAAAAGGTAATCTCTGAAATTACTAATCCAATTCTAAAAATTCTTTCACTAAAATATAAGATTGCTACACTATTGCTGAGTGTCATAGGCTATGTTTTATCAGTATAAAAGATAGTTTTCAGTTCGGAATAATATTGTTTGTAAGAAAAGTCGGAGAAAAAAATTGCTAACTGGCCACTTTATCGCCGTACGCTGACTAAACAGTTAGACATGGTGAATACAAATTTATCGCAAAAATGGCGGCCTTCATGAGCTTTACAAAGAAGTCAACATGTATACAGGACAGAAAAAAAATGTGTTTCTGGTTCTGGATATGATGTGAATGTTGTGTGTGTGATGTTAATGTTTACGGCCCCACGACACAAGTCATGGTACTTTTAGTGTGAGTATGTGAGTGTAAAAGCATTAATGTGTAAGTTTTCTTTTACTCGGGCGACGCCGGGTGGGTCAAGTAGTCATCTATCATTTATTATCGCAAAAATGCAAATCACTCAAAACCAATTCACTGTAAGTATTGCAATATATAAAACATTAATTTTCACTCTGTTTAATAGCTAATTATTATGTTTATGTTCTATTATAACATACATAAACGCTTTCACAATCACAGCTCTACACTATATTCGATGACTTGTGTCGTGGGTGCCGGAAGAATTCACATCATACACACAATCACAACCAGAACCAGAAACACATTTCCCTTGGGGAGAAGACTTGTATTCCCGCCGGGAACCGAATCCGATGCCCCTGCCTGGAAGGCGAACGCTTACCCAACCTATCCAACGGGCAGTTGAATTATGTTTATTCTGGGGCGGAATATAGCGCATATGTATATGTTTAGCTTACAAGAAGGAAAATGATAGAAAATACCGTCGAAAATTCACGTTCAAGTCTGTTTAGATCCCGTTTTCATGGTCAAGACCCTTTTGCCTGGCGGCTGAGAAACCCGGCCTTGAAGAGATTGATACTGTTTTTATTACTATGTTTACTATTGTTTTGTGTTTTTAACAAGGTCGTGTTTACAAAGATTCTTTTCAAACAGTATTTTTTCTTGACGAAGTTATAACTCGTTAGATAAGAGATTAGAGAAATTGTTTGGTTTACCTCTGGTTTATGATCGAGATGTTTTTTTTTATCTCTAAGCGTTTGACCATTAACTTAATTGATAAGTGATGATGTGGTCGAGGATGGTACACACGGTAGACCTAGAATGACTGGCTAACTGCCGTAAAATCAATTTTAGTGATTTCAGTAATTCAACATCAAGTAGAAGAATATGTATGCCACGAGACATATTCTTCTACTTGATGGTGCATTACGACTGTACTTAGGTACAGGGTAGCTAGCCAGGCGAACACAAGCTGTCAAACTAGATTCATATTTTTATTACACCAAATATAAACTTCAACTCTATTAGTTCTGGAACCCTTAATCTTATCTTGATTATTTTATTTGGTATGGACACTATTTACTATTCACTTTACCATCTCTAACAATAATAAACAAACAAACAAACGCATTCACACTCACAGCCCCACACTAAGTTCAAAGACTTGTATCGTGGGTGCCGGAAACATTCACATCACACACACACATTACACCCAGAACCAGAAGCACAAATATCCCTTGGGAAGAAATTTGTGCTCCTGCCGGGAATCGAACCCAGGACCCACGGCGCAGAGGGCAGACACCTGTCCACTGCGCCAACTGGGTCGCCATATAATAATAATAATAGAATCATCAATCATAGAGGTTAACATAATCAAGGGAGAGAACATACCCAAAAAAAACAATGATTAGTTTAAATAAAACCTCTTTCTTTTTGGATGTCGGTTAATAACGAAACTCGTTAACTGCAAGACTTTCCGTCCACACAAAAACAAGATCTCCTCAAGATGACCTTTCTTTATAACGTTGAGTCTAACACTGAAGTCAATGGCCACACTTATTCGTAAGTTATTAGAGTATCCGTCTTCAATAATGTATGATATCGCCATGACTTGACGAAAGCAGGGAATTTACATTCTTTATTTAGACAATAAGCCGACAAATGACAAATGGCCTCGCGTGGTGCGTTTGAGGGTGGAGACCCAAGTCTTCGGGTGGCACGACCTTGTTGGGCCGACGACCGGGGTGACGTCATACTCTACCCCCGCGGCCCAGAGCCCCTTGTTTCCTGTCGCTAACCCAATATAAACCCCTTGGAGTAGCACTAATAGCGGAACTTAGTTTCATTTTTGGTTTCAATTCGGTTTTAGATTGTACCCGGTAATTATCGTATTCATGATTACAATTACGTTTCGTAAAAAACATCGAATATACCTGTCTACCGATGCCCAAGGGCAAAAGTCTAGGAATTAATTAACTGCAATATTTGCAGTTTCTTTTGTCTATAAATGGACACAATACAAAAAAATCGGTAATAGATTTATTTCAAATATACTTGTTTGCAGCGGCAATGGTTAAAAAAATAAAGTATTGTTTGTTTATAAATGGACCGCATTACAAAATATTCGTTAATAGGTTTTTTTTCGAAAATCCCAGTTTTCTTACTGGGATATTCGGCAAAGGTCCAGGAAATTAGTACACTGCAATATCTGAAGCATTATTTTTCTAAAAATTATCGCATTATACAATATTCGTAAATGGGTTTATGTTAAACTAGCCGTGCCCCGCGGCTTCGCCTGCTATTATCAAGTTAAAAAGTTGCCTATATGTTAAACCTAGGTATAAGCTCTAACATTCCACATTTCATCCAAATCCGTTCAGCCGTTAAAGCGTGAAGAGGGAACAAACATACTTACGCACACATTTTTGCATTTATAATATTATTAGGATTCGTTGGATATCCCTATTTACAAGGGCAAGGATCTAGGAGATTTTGTACTGCAATGTCTGTAGTTTATTGTCTATGTTTGGATTGGTATAGAGTCAGGTGAGGTTCATACCTCACCTGACTCTATACCAATCCAAACTCGACAGAACTACGAAGTCCACAGACAGCTCGCTGCTTACCCTGGTTCCCAAGGCTTGTGACACGACATGCCGATATAAACTTGCGATTGCGTGCAACGTTCCGAAGTAGGCGTCTATTTAGTAACAGCTGCTTTGTGCGAATGTTTTGTCATGTGAAAAATACTGACAACTAATGTACTATTTATTTATTTTGTTCCAGGTATGTTCGATGGGAAATGGATTGGTAAGAGGTAGAGAAGAGAAAAAAAAACACTTAGAAGAAAGAAAGAAAATAGATTTATTTCACACAAAAATAACTAAATAATAAAAACAAATAAATACTATTTTATGGCCAAAAAAGGTTTATCCCACTATGTCGAGTTAGAAATTCGACGCTAGTTTTCATTTTGACACTAATTATCACAAAGGCGGAAGTTTCCGAATGTGTTTGTATGTTTGTTACTTCCTACTAATATTATAAATCCGAAAGTTTGTGTGTGAATGTTTGTTAGAACGTATCTTCGTAACTACTAAGCCGATTTTAATGAAATTTGGAATGTAGGTGGCTTATACTCTGGATTAAAACAAAGGCTACTTTAATCATTATCATCATCATCATCAGCAGGCGAAGCCGGGGGGCTCCACTAGTATATTATACACAGGTAAAGTTTGTGAATTTTCGAGGTTGTAGGGGATAATCTCTGGATCTACTGAACCTATTTTGAAAATTCTTTAACCAATAGAAAGCCACGTTATTTGCGAGTGTTATAGGCTTTGTTTTTTTTTATCCGGCCGACGCCAAGCAGGTCAGCTAGTGCAAAATATCTTGGCACTAACAATTTAACATGCATATGATTTCGATAGTAAATTCCACTTACTATTCCGAGAGTTTCAACCCCATTTCTATTTCCATTTATACACGTCGTTGGTGTGAGAGTCGAGCTCCGATCCAGAATAGTCTAGAATCTAGATACGAACTGGGGTGCAATCGACCTTTCGACCTGTCCGAGTTATTTCCAACACAACTATATTTGCTTACTGGTTCAATATTTAATTAAAAACGTGGAGACTCATTAATGTCTCTATCTCAACTATAAACTTTACCTTTCAAGCTACCATGGTCACTTTCACTATAAATGTTTGTATCAATAACGGGATATTTGAGCCCCAAAGAGGCACGTCAAGCGACTTGTCTTCATCTTGCTAGTGTCACTAAAGACATGTCAATAATCAAAATTCAATATGGCGACACCCAGACGCCATATTGTGAAAAACAAAAGTCGACGAACTATGTTAAGAGTATATGTATCTTGGAATCAACTTGATCAGAAATTTGAAAATCCATGTGTGTAGGTTTCTTTTACTATTTTAAATACCGATAACCATACGTACTATATCTAATATATAAAATTCTCGTGTCACAGTTTTCGTTGCCATACTCCTCCGAAACGGCTTGACCGATTTTGATGAAATTTTTTGTGCTTATCCGGTATCTATGAGAATCGGCCAACATCTATTTTTCATCATCATCACTTTTCATCATTATCAACGCGGGTGAAACCGCGGGGCGCAGCTAGTAATAATATATAAAGCTGTGATAAATACAAACGAATAATAGGTCTTATAAACGAAAACGTGTAGAATATAAAAAGGAAGTTCACGTTTTACGCAGTCGGGTTTTTAAAATGTTTAGTAGATCGACTTGTTGAACTGTAAAACTCGAAAAAACTATATCTGTAATGCAATAATAACTGCGAGTTCGTGTTTACTATATCAGAAATTTCATTCTCAAACAACGCTAGCTCAAACTAGATTTACCCAACTCCCAGAAGATGCCAGAGAATGTTTTCATTGAACAGGGATTTTAAAATAAAAGTTAGGTTTTTTTTTAATTGTAGGTAGCTATTTAGGGCTAGAGTAGTCAGGAGTTAGTTTTTTAACTTCCGTTTCTTGTTCATTTATTTAATCTAACCGCAATTACATTTCAGCGAAACATTTCCCTTAATTAAAAAGACAACTGCTCATTATTTTTTATCCGTACCTACGTAGGGTGTCTAAAAATCCTTTTAGAAGGGTTGCATTGTGACATGACGTGAGTCAAAGCCAAAACGTAACGAGTTTTGTCCACCCTCTCAAATAACAAAGCGAATTAATTGCGTTCTATAGATACGCGAGTGCTGTCGTTCTGAATATAAATAACGGCTTTTTACGTCTATTATTATGCTAAGTAAGGGTGGCTGGTGTGGGCGGTTCAATAACAGCTGTCCCCCTGTGTCCACATTATCAGCACGTGGTGTCTCTGCCGATCGGATGTTGCTCCACTGACACACATGTGTTCAAATAAAGAGTTAACGTTAGGTCTGACATATCATGACTTCTTCAGCTCATTTCGTTCCTACTTCTGGAAATCCCCCAGGGGGGCCAAATGCGGGTAGGCAGGTGACACATATCCTAGAATTTTGTGATACTTGGACATGCAGGTTTTCTCAGGATTACCTTCACCTTTATTAAAGAGTGTGCAAATTGCTCAAAACGGTTGCGGGGCAGAGCGGGGTTCGAACCAGGTTACGTACAATTAGAAGTCGCACGTTTCCACAACTGAACCACAATCGACAAATTGTAAAAAATCGGTAATGAAAATGTATGACAAACGCATTCAAAACATGGGTTTACGATTAAGTTAATAATAAATACCTATTCTTAACACTCGTAACTCTTTCACCAGGAATATAACATGTTGTGACGACCCACTTAGTAGGAAAAAAGAGAGATGATGAATAAGAGAACAGAAATATCCAAACAGTCATTCATTAGTCATCCGAAATGTTAGGAGGTGATTCAACGCACCTCTCCTTTCCCCAAATATTAGACGTCCTTGAAAACTTATTACCCGTCGCCCATCTTCTGGAGTTAAACTACCCCGTTAAGGAAGCCTCCAGAAAGCTATGACGAACACAATTCCGGGGGTACTCCCAGAATTCGTCGGGTAACAACGAAAGGGCACGAGGTGAAGGACGCCTGGAGTGCTCGGAAATCGGCGATCGATACTATGTCTGTGGTATTTCCATGCAAATTCAGACCATGAAGCTTTAGATATAAGGCACGGATTTTAGCAGCAGCGTCTTTTTGACCTGTTGGTCGGACGTGTTTCGATTGCGAGTTCCTTCAAATTTGTACACTGCCCTTATTATTTATGTTTTGCCAGTTTGCGATGACGTGGCGAATTCTCTCGCGACATAATATTGCTTTTCTGGTTATCGGTAATACGCTCTTATATCCTTGAGATAAAGGTTCAAGTTTAGTTGAATTGTTTTTGTTTTGAATCTGTTTATGGACTGAAGAGTTGAAAAGACTTTCACAATAAAGCTATCTCATAACTTCATAAGAGTGCAAGCTAATTTAAACTGTCTTTCAATCTTCATTGAGAACTTCTACTAAGATTCCATCATGTCTGCTATCAATTTGTGTCAACTGCTTTGACTCGAATGTTCCCTCGTGCTAAAATAGTTTATGCAATCAACTTGGAGTCTTATCCCGTTCGGCACGAAGTCGTATTTCGCTTGCTTTGCCTTGTCTAAATTAAGTTATGGCACTTCGTTGTAAACAACCTCCCTTATCGATTAGTTAGTAGGACGTTGTTTGTGCGAATTTACCTGCATCATGCCATTATGCTGGAAACGTCATGAGATTGCGCATTAGTAGATAGGTATATATATTTATTTGAAAACATTACTTGCAATTTGCATACTACTTGCATACCTGTTCTATAATACGCTATAACACAATTTGAGTCGTTAGTTGTGGCTGGGGCTCGTAGGTAATTATTTTTCATATTCATCGGTTGTATTATTAATTTAAAAGCCTTCTCACTCACAGCCCCACTATAAGTATGATGTCTTGTGTCGTGGGTGCCGGAAACATTCACATGTCATACACAATCTCAACCAGAACCAGCTAGGAATCGAACACGATGCCCCTGCTCAGAAAGCGACCGTATACCCAACTAAGCCAACGGGCAATGTCAACAACAAAGTATCTATTGTCAATGAATCGTGTGTGATTTTATTTAAACTCATAAAAGACAGTGACTTAACGATAGTCTATAATACATATTAAAAAAGGTAGACAGTAAATTCCACTTCACGTAGGTATAGCTATTAGAAGTTTGATGCGAAAATAATAGTTTATCGAAAACAAAAGTAAGAGAAAATGTATTTAAGTAGGTCATCATTCTGAATATTCGAGCATTTTTTTAACCTAGGATGGAGTTTATCAAGACTAATTAATGCCTAAAGTTTCTTAGTCCAATATACAGTCCAGAGACCGTTTTTAAACATGATTATGAAGTGTCATACGTCTCAAGAACTGTCTAGAAAATTAAACCAGATTAATGCCTCGTCAATCTTATCAATTGTGTTAATAGCAACATTACTTTAAGAAGGTATTTGATTCCTGAAACCTACAATCTTTACACAGGAAATAACTAATCTATAACGGTTCCGACCCAGGTAAACTGTCTCAAAAGCAAACACGAATCGAACCAGTCTGAGGGCCAAATATCAGTAGAACAAACATAGCAAAGCTCGCGCAAACACAGGTTGGTTCAATAACTTGGCTCAATAGTGTATTTGGAGCATTGAAACGCCTGCGAACCGTCTGGAACGGGAATCAAAGGATAAAATCGTATATACCAAGTATTGTTTCCAGTAAAGCAACGGAGATATGGTATATATGGACGGTGTCTCGAGTCTCGTTACTCTCTGTAGGTTATCAAATAGACGAGTCGGGCATTGTCGGGCGGTATAGATATTTCTCATAATATTGTTAGAGCTTTGTAAGGATTGTATTGAACTAGGAACGGGTGTATTCTCGGCTTATGTATCTTCTGGGAGTTGGGTAAATCTAGTTTGAGCTAGCGTTGTTTGAGAATGAAATTTCTGATATAGTAAACACGAGCTCGCAATTATTATTGCATTACAGATATAGTTTTTTCGAGTATTACAGTTCAACAAGTCGATCTACTAAAAATTTCAAAAATCCGACTGCGTGAAACGTGAACTTCCTTTTTATATTCTACACGTTTTCGTTAAGACCTATTATGCGTTTGTATATAAACTTTATCACAGCTTTATATATATAGTAAATATGGTTTCTAACCATATAATCGTTATAGATCCTAATCGGTATTTAAAATAGTAAAAGAAACCTAGACACATGACTTTCAATTACCTGCTCAAGTTGATTCCATGATACATATACACTTAACATAGTTCGTCGACTTTTCTTTTTCACAATATGGCGTCTGGTTGTCGCCATATTGAATTTTGATTATTGACTTGTCTTTAGTGACACTAGCAAGATGATGACAAGTCGCTTGACGTAAGAATCATCAAAAACGACTCACGCGTTTGGTCTTTAGAACCCCACAAAGAAACAAACATACATGCATACATATTATATAGGTTGATAAATATTATTTTTTTCTAATCCTGGGCGCAGAGGCCCGGTCACCGTGTTGCTCCCTAACATGATCAGGGATTTAAGATGCTGTTATATTTTTTTCATATTAGTCTTATATTACATATTAAAAAAGAAAAAAGTCCTCATTCTATTTAAACAGTTAAAAGTACACCTTATTCTAATATCACATTTAGATTTATCAAATTAGTCACAAAAGTATAGTTCTTATTCTAATAAATATATTTATCTTAGGTCACTTTAGTTCATGATAAATACATTCTCCTTTGCAATATGTACATAATACATCAATGGCCTAGGCTCCGTATTAGTCCACATACAAACCAACAGTCATACAATAGAAATCACGATGTATGGAATACACCGACGAGAACTTTGAACGTCTTGAATTCACTCGATGAATTTATAATAATTCGGTGAATAGATAATCAACGAGCGACATTCATAGTAACAGAGACCTTTGATTGCGAAATCTAATTAATTAAGACGTATCGTATTTATCTGAGCAATTATGAATGGAACGTGGCGTAAACAGAGAGGTCAAAACAACGCGTTTGACATAATAGATGTTATGTACTAGAGTCGTGGATATTCAAGGTGAAGTAAATTAGATACCAAGATGTTATTGTATTTAGGTACAATTTATATCCGACTGCGCGACACTCGGGAGGGTAATGCCTATGTATGTATATATGTATGTGAATAGGCGAATAGGTATCTTCTAGGCAAGCACGACACATCTTCGACAACATCATCACTTTCCATCATTTCCAGCTGTACAGGCGACCGCATTGATTATTTTACAGATTTATAGGATTTTAAATGGGGGAAATACATAATATCACAGGTGACGAGCCTTTGCCGCTGAAGATTTTGCACTATTGTGGATAGATAGATAGATAAACTCTTTATTGAACACCATATTTATGACAAAACAGAATAGGAAAAAATGACTTAAAAAATAAGTGTAACAATAGGCGGTCTTATCGCTAAAAGCGATCTCTTCCAGACAACCTTTGGATGGAGAGGAATTACGCAACAAAGTTGTTAGTGTTGCGAAATTCTGGGTAACACTGAAACCGAACATACAGCGCTAATATAATCTGTCAACTGTCATACAAATCAGGGCATAATATTCAGTATTCCGATGTTAATCCATTGTATTAATAAAACTCGGACCCCCATTTACATAACCCGATTAGAGCAGATATGGTAATAAAGCGAATCTGATATATGCGGAACAAACCAAATAACCTCTGCTGGATATGTTAAAAAGGAAAAACATAATGAACACGGGGGAAGATGTAGTTTACATTCACAACATAATTTAAACGTGAGCAAAGCTTATAAAAACCGACTTTACCGCTTATGTTTTGGTTTTGGCTTGATCGATTTCGATAAAATTTATATGGGACCGCCTCTGAATTATAAAATCTGATCTGAATAATAATAATAATCTACCAGACAATAAAATAATTTTGAGAATCGGTCCACACATTAAATCAGTAAACATACATAAATAAATTACATACAATCAAACATAGTCTTCCTTTTTTGAAGTCGTTAAAAATTATCATTTACTTTACTTAAATAATAAAATTTTAAATAAACCAATTTGTGATTTACCTAACTTGAAAATGGTGGGTTAGTCAAACGCTACCCTATCCCTAATATCTACTAGAGCAGGGGTCGGCAACCTTTTGAGTCGGAAGAGTCAAAAATTACCATTTACAAAATTTCAAAATTTTAAAGAGCCACATTTTGGAGGCTTGTTAATGGCTCGATAAAAATGGTGCGGTCAAAACGTTTTTTTAATTTTTTTTTTAAATAAATAATATTTGCGTATGGAACTATAGAGCCCCAGCTTCACACCCAAAGAGCCGCATGTGGCTCGCGAGCCGCAGGTTGCCGACCCCCTGTACTAGAGGCATCTCTGTAACAGGTGAACGAATTTGAGTGAAAGTAGTAATGGTAGAGTCTAGGCTCTGGGATAGCACTTAGGAGTTATGATACTTTTTTATCTAGATTAAAGCGCCAATAGCAGCGGGTAGTGAACACAAATAAAACAGAAGTATTTCTTCAGAAAGTGACTCGACGAAATTTGAGCTGCGGTAGGCGGTATCGATTGCGTCTTCAATGAGCTTAGTTCGCTAGTAATCAGCAATTGTTAAAGAAGAATCGGCGCGTCCATAAAACGTCAAATGCGACTACATATAGGCGATACATTACACGGCACATTCATTCCAATCAGTCAAAAGATAAGGTTGATTTTTAATAGTAACACATCACTAGGTTAATCAATGTTTGAGTCCTGAGCACTTCCGAGTAGTTCCGATGACGGGGTCAGTTTTGTTCGTAATTTTGCGTCAAAATGTTTACATTAAATAGTTATAATATTCTAATATTAAGAAAATAATCTTCCTTTATTTATGCGCGTTCACTGGATGCGGAGCATGGCTGGTCAGATATTACAAGATAAATTATTATGTTTCATCGATTTGATATGAGGTTCCAAAGTTATGTGGATTATACGACCCGTGGTCCCATTGAACAAAAAAGTTGAATTACATGTGAAGCAAACTATTTTTAAAACCTCCAAAACTTACGGCACAAAATACATGTTTTTGCAAGAGGCTCTCATGAAAGTTACTGACTCTACTGCCAGAATCGCCAAATGCTGCCAAAATCATAAGTTTATACATAAAATGTTAACATTTAGCTTAACTAAGTGCAATCAACATAGAATAATAGTACTTACTATACATTACAAATGAGTAGTGTAAGTAACACAACACTTTGGTAGCCGTGCTGGGTTGAACCTGTGTTACGGCCGCCAAACTCTTATTCAGATGCAGGAACTAAAAGCGAGTCTAGCTTCTAAAACAACACAAGTATATATAGAATTCCAAGAGAGAATAACTAAAAAGTAAGTAGTAAAACAATGATTGTATCTGAGAAATACCGCAACCAAGAATAAATCAGCTAAAAGGCATGTTTTGTCATTTTTAACCGACTTCAAAAAAGGAAGAGGTTCTCAATTCTACTTTTTCAAATTTTTTTCTATTGTTTCTTCTTTCTTCTTCTATTTTTTTAAATATTTGTTACCTCAGAACTTTTTTCTATATAATTATTATTTCATTTGAAAGCTGGTGCTTCCCATGTGGTCACATTTAAATTATTTATATCAAGATCTGACCAGTAGTTTTTGAGTTATCCTCGATATCTCCTCTCTCAAATAAATTAGGGCGCCGATGATAAGTGGTGATTTCGGTTTTTTAAGCTTTGTTTGTGTTAAAATTACAACATACCAACGAGCTTATGACCTTACCATTTGCCTTACCATCATACTCCTACACAAACAATTCTGCAACAAATATGTCTTTAAATAATATATCGATACACTACAGTAACTTATGTTAGGTTACAGTTTCAAGAACTTGTATATTTGTACAGTTTTATCGACTTATTTCTGTTTGGCGCGGACACTGCACCTCTTTTCCAGGAACACTTGATTGCCAGCACCACCCTATGTCGCCGACGTTTACCACTTTCCCCGTAAATATTGTATGATTTACTGAGAACCGGACTCTGCAGGGAAATGTTTGATTTATTATTAATGATTTGATCGATTTGTCTTTGCGCATAATAGCTTTATTCTAATTTTAGAATAAATATAACGCAATTGTTACGCAGTCAGCGATATTCTAATGCCTAAAATATTGAACTGCCCATTGGCTTAGTTGGGTGGCGTTCGCCTTCTAAGCAGGGGGTATCGGGTTCGATTCCCGGCGGGAACACAAGTTTTCTCCCCAAGGAAAATTTGTGTTTCTGGTTCTGGTTGTGATTGTGTGTGTGATGTGAATGTTTCCGGCACCCACGACACAAGTCATCGAACTTAGTGTGGGGCTGTGAGTGTGAAAGCGTTTATGTTTATGTTTCATGTTTATTGTTTAGATTTTTAGTATACTTGAAAGCACACTAATTGACTGAGGTCTACCACCGAACTTGGGTGCTTCAGCATTTTGTTCGTCCGTCCGTTCTTCTGTTAGTCAGAAGCATTTAGAGTCTGAACCAAACAAACTGATTACCTTAAACGCTCACATAATTTATGAAGCTTTGGCCGGAAAGTCATAAATAACAATGAAATTATATAACGAAGAAAACGAATATAATAAAAAATTAAGGAGGCAACGTATACGTAACTGGGTTGCACTTACGACTCAAATCTTTGACTGAACGTGGAGCTATAAGTGTAATAATGTTTATTATTATAATTAGGACCTGTTCGTCGCCCTTTTTATACGAAATAGGTATAATTAATATACAATAAAAATAATGTCAATCGGTTGAGGTATTATGCACGTACCATCCAAGTGGCAAAATCAAAATTTTGATACCGACGCGACGCTCTATCAGAAAAAAATAAAATAAAAACGGTTGCACCGATTTTCGCCAATCAGCTAAGAACACTCTTAAAACACTTTTCAAACAATAAAAACCAAATCAATATCTGCCCAGGCGTTTGGGAGCTACGATACAGAAACACATTACAAACTTATAACTCCCCTCTATTTCGTCGGGGGTTAAAAAGAATAATCTCAATCGGTTATATATCTTACTAGTGATTAGCCCTGGCTCCAACCGGATGCAATTTCCGGTGGTTTAAAGAAACGTACTTACAAAGCTGCCCTGACAATTACAAACAACAACAAAGAAAATCAGCCAAATCGGTCGAGCCGTTCATGAGTTTTTGCGAGACTAACGCATAAAAATTGTTTTTATTTATATATATAGATTATTATTATATACCTGTATATGTAGGAGCTACGACGCACCATCATATAATAATATTAAAAATAATATAATTAAAAAGCTGCTTTTCGTCGTTGCTGCTAGTCTGCTTAAAACTTAATTGCGTCTGTTGTCAACTAAACTATATTGATGTGACACTGAAGATAAACACTCAAACAAATTACTGCGGTCTCACAGAACCTGAAAGCTTTTAATTACGGGAGTGAAGTGGATGTTTTAGTTTCATTAACGACGTTTCAGACCGAACGAAACTATCTTCTGGACAAGTATGTGCATTTATTGTCCTAGATGTAGATTATGTGCATTCGAAATCTTTACCCTTACGTGCTTTGTCAACTTCATTGAGGAGTTCGTGAATGATATGTATGAAATGTAGAGTAGCGGCTCTGTTGTGGCGAATATATAAACAATCTTGAAGTCTATAAAAAAAAACATTGATACTTAAATATTTGAAACACAATTAACATTAAATTGACGTAAACAACCTATTAAAATCATAAAAAAATATGCATAATCCCTGATCTAAACATTTTTTTTACTATTACTGTTACTCTAGGTCACGATGTGTTTCCTATTTTTGTTGCAATCTAGCCAAGATTAGGCTAATAAGTAACTTATTTTAATTTTATTTATTATGGGACAACGAACAGCTACACTATAAATAATAAAAGAAAAACAAAGATTACATATTATAGGAATTGGTAATAATGTAGCCCACAGCGCTATCCTCAGAGTTATGTAAAGGGTTAGTTAGTACATCGCTAGAAAAAGCTATAAATTAATTAACAGTACTATTTGTATTGTTAATTAATTTATAGTTTTTTCTACAATACAAAGACATCGGAAATATTAACATATATGATTATAATCCAAGTAAATTTTTAATTTAAATTTTAAATTTTAATTACATTAAACTTATTCTTCTACATTCAAATCTAAACATAAAAAATATGATAAAGATCATATTCATGTCGAAATTAAAATATTCTCAAACGCGAATAATACCTGCACGCAAGCACAAAGTTCGCATTGAGACGGTTTCCATGACGACTGTGAAATCCTTCGTCAGACAGACAGAGCTTATTGAAATTGCGCTGCAGGCGATAATGCCACGTTCCTGTGAAATGCGGGAGCAGTATTTAGTCTTTATACTGTAAGCTACTTTATGCAGAAACGCTGATATTAATTTGGCCGTGTGGGCTGACGCCGCTTTTGCCATGGCCTTTTTGAACCCTTCACGCAAACAGAGCGAGTGTATCTGTGTGTGTTTGTGGCTTCGGGATTCTTAAACGGCTGGTGCTGGATTATGATTTTTTGGGAAGGTGATTTGATCAGGAGTGTTGTTTGTGAAAAACGGCGTCTATAGTCGGGGGGTGTTTTGAATATTTAGATTTTTCCGCTTACTTATACTTCTTTCTTACTGCAGCGGCTAAATAAAGGACCATTTAAGCGTAGATGGACCTTTTTTTTTTTGCATTTGACTACAATCTCACCTGATGGAAAGCGATGATGTAGCCGAAGATGTAGCATGCTTACCTAGAAGATACTTATTCACTCTTGACTTGAAGACTCCCAGATTTTACCGTTCCGGGAACAAAGACGAGGGCAATGAGTTCCACTCTTTCGCTGTACGGATGATAAACGTAGAAGCGAAACGCTTTGAGCGAACTGGAGATATGTCAACGATATATACCTACCACCAATAATAAAAAAAAAATAACTTTTACTAGATTTATTTTATCATAGGAAGTGAAGTTGGATACATGGTTTCTTGTCCTGTCTATTCAAAAAGTATATTTAACGTAAGATATTTTTTCAACCGACTTCAAAAAAGGAGGTTCTCAATTCGACTGTATGTTTTTTTTACCGACTTCCCAAAAAAGAAAGAGGTAGTCAAGTCGACTGTACTTTTTTTATATGTGTATATAACTTCTCTCCACGTGAGCCGATTTCGAAATTTTTTTTTAGTTTGAAAGATGTTGCTTTCTAATTGGTCCTATTGAAATTTGATCAAGATCTGATCAATAGTTCTTGAAATTTTTTATTTTTTTTTTATTTGTGACTGGCTAGTGTTTGACCACTATCTCACCTGATAGTAAGTGACGATGTGATCGAAGCTGGTAAACACACTAGACCTGGAATACGCAGGCTCTCAAGGATAACTGCCGGAACACCGTATTTGGCTTGGCGGCAGACTTTCAACTTGATGGTGGTAAGCTACTTTGGTAGCAAGCCAGGCGAGCAACTCACAAAATGCTCTACCACCTCTCAAATGTCACTTGATTAGCACCACCCGGGGACCACGTGTAGGGAGTCAGACTTAAGGGGTATCCTCCTACGGACGTGGGTGACTCAGCCGTCAGCCGAAATATCGTCAATAAAGCCTATTTTGTGGACTACTTTGACGATGTCTCGTTTACCCGACTTTAAAAGTTACCTCATAACTTCTTTCGTTGTGAGTCGATTTTGATGATTATTGATCTGACGGGCTGGGGATCTGATATGATTTTTTAAAAATTTGATCAAGATCTGAACAGTAGTTTTTGAGTTATAGTCAATAATCCATGTTTAATACATTAAATCTGACCAAAGTTCCGAAGATAAAGCGGTGAAGTCGGTTTTTTTAAGCTTTGCTTGCGTTCAATTATTTAAGCTTTGCTTGCGTTTCAGTTATTCTGTAGTAAATTAGTAGATGATATTTATCTCGTTCATAACATAAGTCAAAAGAAACAAATGTGTTGTTCAATCTTCCACGTTATATGTTATGAACGAGTTATATGACAATGTCTGCATTTGCAATTATTTCAATGTTATAATGTTATAGCTTTCGATATAATATAACTAAGCTTAGGTACTTAAATATTCCCTGAAATAAATAACTCGTATTCTCATTGCGAACGGGAAAATGCATTCTTTATGTAGTGAAGTTATGGTCTGCTTATTACGGAATCCTCCGTCAGACGGCGACGCACGGATGCGTTCGTCTGGCTCGTTTATTCAATCTGCTTACTGCGTTCCGGAGAGACGCCTGGAATCCGAGCCTTTCAATATTAAAGCTATAGAAACTCACCAAAACTTCCTGCCAATCGTAGGGAAATAAGGGTATGGGAAATGACGACAAATTTCAACCAAAGAATATTACTTGGAATAAACATAATTTATTCATTGCAGTTGCGTTACTTTTCTTTTCCATTAATGCTATCAAAAACAGATAATCATTAAACATAAACGCTTTCACACTCACAGCCCCACATTAATTTCGATGACGCAAGCAAAGCTTAAATAAACCGATTTCACTGCTTTGTTTTCGGAACCTTAAATGAATTAAATACGCGTTATTAAAGATAACTCAAAAACTACTGGTCTGATCTTGACCAAATTTAAATAGGACCACATAGTTTTCAAACAAAAAAACAACATAATAATGGTTACACACACATACAAACAGCATACAGTCGAATTGAGAACCTCCTAATTTTTGAAGTCCGTTAAAACAAGTCGGTGGTATGCCTGTAAACATTGCGAAAGACAACGGTCCTTCACGCGAGGCTTGCTTATCATAATTTCAACCAACTTCCAGTTCAGTTGTTATTTCCGTTTTCCTTATTTTTTTTTAGAATATTTCCATGAAAAGGAATGAGGGTTGTTAAACATTTTACTGCTCAATAAGGCTTCGCCTGCACGTGGCCCTGTTGATAAACAAACAAGGCTCGGAAAAACAAAGCCCGAGATAAGTTTTTGTTGTGAAATTACGGTGTTTAGTTTTCGCCGGTGTAAGTTACCGATTTTGAAGATTTTTTTATTTGTAATTGATTTGGTATAGTGTCAATTAGTGTTTAATTAAGATCGAAGTCTGTTGTTGTTTTTCAAATAAATGTGCTAATTTTAAGCCCAGTAATTTAATAATAAAAATAACTACAATTACACTTCTTCTGCCGTTCGAAATCGATGATCAGAAACATCCGTATAACGGTAAAGTTATCGATCGATTTCATCGGGGGTAAATAATGTCGACATAAAGTTATTATGTGATGCTGCGTTGCGCCAACTATCTGAAGCTTGCCTCATGTTGGGCGCCAAATATGAAGTCCCTATTCAATCATAATATGTATATGTACTATAAAAGCTATCGATCTATGTGGAACTGAAGCCTTACAATCGAACAAAGTGAATACTTTGTATGCATGCTGATTTTATGACATGAATATATTGAAATTGCGTTTGTAGACAATTATTCTAGATTGAAAGTTACAAAAGCGTCGGAGTGCACGCTGCATAATGCAGATTAACGTTCTTTTAATGGGCAGCTTTCCGATTCTAATGTCAGACGTTGGTGCCGTTCGAAGCTGGCGTCAGTATACGGGTTTTGTTAGATTTATGTAACTAACAAACGCATTTACACTCATAGCTTTACATTAAGTTTAAATACTTGTATGGTAAGTGTCGGAAACATTTACATCATACATACGATCACAACCAGTACAAGTGTCCCTTGGGGAGGAAAATTGTGCTGCCGTAATCGAACCCGGTACCGATGGCGTAGAGGGCAGAGACCAACAGTGCCCGGTGCGAATAAACATTCTTTTCATTTGGACGCTATCAAATTATATAACGCTCAACAAAGGCTAAAAATTCACAAAACATGAACGACTTGTCCGTACTCTTATTTCAATAGATATTAAAAATAGTTTGTTTCTGTCGCCTAGGTTATAATGGTTCTCCTTTGTAATTTTCAGATGCACACTACGATTCCCTTCCACAAACATCCGGCTGGAGTTCCAATCTCTGGTCGAGGAGAGTGGAGGCGGCGCTGGCGGCAGCTCAGCCCCCATGCCCCCGCTCCGTATCACAATTCCCCCCGATAGCGACGGCCGCAGCCCCGCGCCTTCCCCTACTGGTAAGTAATAACTCCCACCAGATTTACCAGACCAATCATTGGGAGAGCCAATCTAAGATGGCGCTTCGCGAATAATAACGCTCGCTTGTAAAAGACCAAACTAAGTATGCGTTTACGATTTAGTACACACTATCTATCTAAGGTGGGCACATCACGAGGGGGGCTCGTTCAGCCCGATTAAAACGGCGTCCATTAAAAAAATGCCAGCGAAATTTCGCTTTTAACTTAAAAAAAAAACTTCAGATCAGGGATGAGCAGATTTCAGATATCTCTTCTGCCTTATATTGTCTCTTGTCCTAGTGTCCGTAAAAGTTTGAAGGTTGGGCTCAGAGGTTCTAAAATATTATAAAAATAATATTTTAAAACTTATACAGATAAAAAGTCTTCCAGTTAGATGAACCTTCGAATTACGAACTGCTCTGCAAGATTTAGAATAGGAAACGCAAGACATGGGATATAAAGGAAAGGGTGGCGTTGGACAGATAGGCATGCATTTGACTACTATCTCACCTGATGGAAAGTGAAGATGCGGCCGAAGATGCAACACGCTTGCCTAGAAGATACCTATTCACTCTAGACTTGAAAACACCCAGATTGTACCGTTCGGGAAACAAAGACGCAGGCAATGAGTTCCACTTCATCGCTGTACGGATGATAAACGTAGAAGCAAAACGCTTCGAGCGAACAGGATGTATGTCAACCATATAAGGATGACGTTTGACAGTTTATCTTGTTGTTAGGTGGTAAAAAGGGCATGGGGGAATTAAATCATGTAATTCCTGCGCACGCTCTCCAAAAAGTACCAGTTGGGACTAATGAAGTTAGACCGTGGTGTTAGAAATAAGCAGAAGGTGTCAAATAATCCTTATCCGGTACAAACTTTTCCGAACATTGAAAAAAATATTAAAACCTCAGGGTTTGTGATGATTCGAGGTGCATTCTTCAAAGTTTTATTTAAAACTAGGCGTGCCCCGCGGCTTCGCCCGCTATTATCAAGTTAAAAAGTAGCCTATGTGTTAATCCTAGGTATAATCTATGTACATTCCAAATTTCATCCAAATCCGTTCAGCCGTTAAAGCGTGAAGAGGGAACAAACATACTTACACACTTACACAAAAACTTTCGGATTTATAATATTAGTAGGATACTAATCTCTATCGGTTATATTACAAAGATGGATGCACGTGGATCATCTAAACATTGAGTGATACATTTCATTATCAAAATCAAAATCGTTTCTTCATATGGGCTCCAAAGAGGCACTCATGAAAGTTAATGATTCTACTGCCAGATTCGCAAAACTACAGTCGGGTTCGCCAGATTGTGCCAATTCCTTACCGTCATCGAGCACGATCGAACCCGATTGTCTCCACATTTCTTTAACCCCTTTCCTTAACCCGAGCGTTATGTGTTCCAGGCACGATAAGCGCGGCCAACAGTTGTCCCACCTCGCCGCGCGGCGCCGGCTCCTCCGGCCGACGGCACGTGGACCTCGGTCTGGTGGCACAGTACAGCGCGCTGGCAGACCAGCGGCCCAGCTCTAACGGCACCGCTGTGAGTATAGTATTATTGTTGTGGTCATTGTCTCCTCAGTGTTATCACGTGACCCTTGCAGTTATAGCGCGCTGGAGCATCAGCGACCCAGCTTCAATGGCACCTTTGTAAGTATGGGGTCCTTTGTATCCACTCAGTATAGCAATGTTCAGTAAGACCAGAGCTGGGATGGGTGACTGTTAACTGGGATTTTCAATGTCACCTTGCTTCGGAGGACTCGCTAAGCTGTCAGTCCCTGTTGTTAGTCGTAAGACAACAGTCATTATTTTATGATGGATGCCTTCAGGCAGCTTGAAAGCTTTTGACACTGAATGCAAACTGACTAGTGGGCAATCCTAGTGCCTATATATATGACAAGCAAGTATAGTCAAGAGACCTACTAGCGCAGTTCAGCGCGCTGGCGGATCAGTGGCTTAACTAACGGAACTGTGAGTATAGAATTATTATCGCGTTCGTTATGTTTACGTCTAGTCACGTGAACCACAGCACGATTAGTACAGTACATTGTGTTGGGAGATCCCAGCTCCAATGTGAGTATTGCGTCAGTTATGTCTCCTACGTGACGTGAAGACGGGACGGACGGAAGCCTCGGAACCGTCTCAGTGCACTAACATGTTTACCCGACTTCGCGACGTAAAGGAGGTTATCAGCTTATGTATGTATGTTTGTTCCTTTGTGGCATTCCAGAGAACAAACGCGTGGGCCTATTTTAACGATCCTTACGTCAAGCTCGCTGGCGGATCAGCGACCCATCTCCAATTGTGACAATGTAAATAATGCGTCTGTTGTATGTCCTCCCTCCACTCACATGACCAATGAATCAAGGTCACCTACTGACGAAGACCACAGTGCTCTGCTTGAAGTAACTGATTATCTAATACTTTTATGCATCAAAGAAAATTAAGAAGTATATAATACGCGCCACGATAGATGAGACTTGACGAGCTTCAGTAGTGGGGACGAAATAGCTATCCATAATTGTGTATATCTATTCAGGCATTTTCGATGACATTCGGAATTAGGTGTATAGCAAAAGCCATATATAATATATATAAAAAAATAACAATATCTATTACGAAATCAACTCAAATCACGTGGTGTGTCAAATCTCATCTCTCGTGGCACGTATTATACATCCTACTCCTTTTTTTGAAGTCTGTCATAATGAGAATGTTTGAACCATATTCAATTGTTCATCCTTCAATAGAGCAAAGCCCTTCATACAACTCAATCTATATATATATATATATTACGGTGGACGTTGCAGGCGTCGTCAACTCACAGCGACCTAGGCTACGGCAGCTCGCGCGACGTCCGCGGTGAGCGCGAGGCCCGCGAGGCTCGCGAGGCGCGCGAGGCACGTGACGATGCCAAACCGCCATACAGCTACGCGCAGCTTATAGTGCAGGCCGTGGCCTCGGCCCCGGACAAACAGCTCACGCTGTCCGGGATATACAGCTACATCACTAAACACTACCCGTACTACCGCACGGCGGACAAGGGATGGCAGAACTCGATCCGGCATAACTTGTCGCTCAATCGGTGAGATGCTTTCATATTCATAGATTTTTCAGTGCTTTATGATTTATTTGTTTTTTATTTTTTATCTCTTAATTAGCATAGTTTTATAAATTTAACATAATATATTATGTTTTACTTAATTATGATATTTCGAAAGTTACTTAATTATGATATTTTTAACTAGGGCCTTTCATTTTTTTTTTAATTTCAAAGTTAAGTCATAATATAATCCAGAATAGGCTAGATCAGGGATCGGCAACCTTTTGAGTCGGAAGAGTCAAAAACTACAATTTACAATATTTCAAAGTTTTATAGAGCCACAATTTTTTTTCTTGCCAACAATAATCCTTAATACCAACAATAATACCTACTGTACTATGAGTATGGTATATAAAACGCTATGCACGCGTTATACCTTCCTAATCATCCCATAATTACTTGTTTCAAAAGTTTAAATGTACCTTTGGAGCTTGTTAATGGCTCGATAGATATGGCGCCTAATCCTCGATTCAGAACGTTTTTTTGAATATATTTTTTTATTAATAATATTTGCGTATGGAACTAAAGAGCCACAGCTTTACATCCAAAGAGCCGCATGTGACTCGCGAGCCGCAGGTTGCCTACAACTGGGCTAAATACCTGAAAAGTCTATTTGGTCCGACATTTACATTATCAAAATATATTGGATACGTCTTTTTCTTAAGTCAATTAAACGAAAAATGGCGAAGATATAGTGCGTTGAAATTCCGCATTACGTCACGCTTCAGTACACTTTTTACTGAAACGTGACGTCACGAGCGATTTCTAGTGCTTTGTCAAATAAAAAAATACATGTGCAATTATTTTTGATAATCTACAAACTACAACAGTCTTATTAGATATTTTTTAGGCATCATTATTGTTATATCAGATATTAGGTATATTATATAATTACCCAAACCGGTCACAATTCCTAAACAATATCGACGATGAGTTATGTACAGCTCTTAGTGCAAGCAATACTAAGTTGTGTAGCTTAGGACATAGGACATAGTTTGGCGACAGATTTTTTCAGTTTGATAGCGGTAAACAATTAACTTAAGGGTCAAGTTGAGACTGGTTATCGATACAGAGTAACTAGACAGGCGAGCTTGAGAAAATGTATAACCGCCACAGATTATACAATAGTTACTTTATAACTACCACCATAGATTTCATAACAATATTTCCTTCAGCTGACTCAAATCCGTTGTAGGAATAGCAATCGCGACCAACCGAGGTGTTCACTAATAAGCAGCTATCACCGCTTCAAATAAACAATTCTTTTTATTATAATCACAGCCCTATAATATTATCAAAGACATGTATCAAAAACAAAACATATACATTACTCAAACACTCACACGGAGAACCAGAAACAAAAAATTGTGTTCACCCATGGGGCGAAAAGTTGTGTTTCCACCGGGAAACGAACCCGCCGGTCAGTATTATTAGTGAGTGTAATGTGTATGTGTGTTTGCAGGTACTTCATCAAAGTCCCCCGCAGTCAAGAGGAGCCCGGCAAGGGTAGTTTCTGGCGCATCGACCCGCAGAGCGAGGGCAAACTCATCGAGCTGGCCTTCCGTCCGCGCCGCCCGCGTGGAGTCCAGTTCCGAGCGCCCTTCGGACTCTCCTCCAGGCGAGTCCAACCAAAAGTCCAACTAGTAACCCTAAACACTTACATTTAGCGAAATCTTTGATAATACAAACAATAATTTAAACGAAAGCGAAACTTAAAATACCCACTTCATTGCTATATCTTCGGAACCCTTGATCAATTAATTATATGCGCATTATTGAGGATTACTTAAAAAAATACTGGTCAGATCTCGATCAAATTTAAATAGGACCACAAGGGTAGCAACAGCTTTCAAATAAAAAAAACATCTAAATCGGTTCACCAAGAAAAACATTTAAGTCGAACAGTCGAATTGAAAACCTACCTTTTGAAGTCGGTCGGAAACCAGAGAAAAACAAAATACCCCATCTAGATTTTAATTGGAATAATGGCGTGCCAAAGCGTGTTATTGATGTTAAAAAAATGATATTTGGTCATAAAAACGTTCTTATTTTCTGTAGACTGTCTGCTTACAAGAATAGTGCAGTTCTGTGACAGTAGGTTCAGCCCTAAGTGAAAACTACGGACTTACGATTAGTTTGTCTGGAATACATAGAGTATTCTGTTGCAGATTCAAGATAACGTGTGCCAAGCGAGAAATCTATTGAGTGGTAATGCAATTTCGATTTTAAAACCATTTTGTATTGCAGCATTAGACGAACATTTAATGTATTGCGGGCCATTTTATCTTCAACCTTATGTAATGTAGATATAAGGAGTAGTTAGGATATGATGTAAATCATTGGCACAAATCAGCATACAAAAATAATACATTCAATAGATTTAATTTTGTTTGTATTGGTTTTATTTTCGTGACAATTTCCCAAAATTTCCAGGAATTACAAATTATTATTGACTTGCTGCACTGTATTATTTTCAGTGAACAATCCATCAATCTCTTTGTATGCGTATTTACAATCGCGGTGTGTACAAACTCACTCACACAGACGCAAAGCGCGCGAGGACGATCGCAATCTATTAGGGTTCGTAGGATTCTGTGCTCTTTAGGTTGGAAACTAAGTCCAATTTCATGTTTGTGGAGTTTCCTATTACACAATAAGCTTCTAACATAATATTTGTTTTGTTATATTCTGTATTAAGGTATTTTTCTGACAATCTACAGATTTGATTGATACAATCTTATTATATATGATGTTTGACTTAAAAAAATCTATATGTGTCGTCGACGTTATTAATTTTTGAAATATTTATTTAGCAATCGCTAAACGTTTATACATAGACATTGGTGGTTGTTCGTTGAATTATATACAGGGGTAGCAAGTAACTGAGTAATCTCCTACAGCACTGCAGTGGAGCGGTGCGGAAGACGTTGCGTGACTTACGCGTTTCAAACATTAGGGACGTTCGTGATGCGTTTCAAACATTAGGGACGTTCGTGATGCGTTTCAAACATTAGGGACGTTCGTGACGCGTTTCAAACGTTAGGGACGTTTGTTGACGCGTTTCAAACATTAGGGACGTTCGTGATGCGTTTCAAACATTAGGGACGTTCGTGATGCGTTTCAAACATTAGGGACGTTCGTGATGCGTTTCAAACATTAGGGACGTTCGTGACGCGTTTCAAACGTTAGGGACGTTTGTTGACGCGTTTCAAACATTAGGGACGTTCGTGATGCGTTTCAAACATTAGGGACGTTCGTGACGCGTTTCAAACGTTAAAGACGTTTGTTGACGCGTTTCAAACATTAGGGACGTTCGTGACGCGTTTCAAACGTAAGAGACGTTTGTTGACGCGTTTCAAACGTTAGGGACGTTTGTTGACGCGTTTCAAACATTAGGGATGTTCGTGACGTGTTTCAAACATTAGGGACGTTTGTGACTCGTTTCAAACATTAGGGACTAGATGCTCGAAATCTAGATCGACAATATTGATCAAATGACGTGAGTGATGCCGTATTTTAATAATATTATAATCTATAGGATTATCCAGACATCTCTCTCGCACCGCTCCGTCATACTTCTTCATAAAGTGTTATATATTGTTTTTATACAAGAGAGTAGACTTCATGTCACAGAATAATGAATAGTAATATATGTTGTAGGAGCGCGCCGACGTCGCCGTCTCAGGTGGGCGTGTCTGGCTTAGTGACGCCGGAGGAGCTTTCGCGCGAGCCCACGCCCGATCTGTTCCCGGGGGAGGATCACGACCAGCAGGTGAGCAGTTTACTGTAGCGAGGAATGGAATTCCTTACCTGAGCCTGTGTTTCCAGATACATACAATATGGGAGTCTTTAAGTCGCGAGTGAAAAAGGCATCTTCTAGGGAAATGTGCTCCATCGTCGATCGCATCGTCGCTTACCATCAGGTGAGATAGTGGTCAAACGTTTGCCTATCTTTAATAAAAAACATGCGGGGCAGTCTTTAGGGACTGCAGATAGAAGTGAAAAGTGTTAGGTGACGATGACGCGAGTTCAGTGATTTTTGTTCACCCTAAAAGTGCTCAACGCGTTTAAATAAAAAAAGAGTGTTAACCACATCTAACTAATAATTTTCACCGTAAACGATCGATTAGGATCATAAAGATGCATATATCCTTATTACCAGTACTTAAGTAATAAATAAGCTGAAGACAGGTGGAGCAAGGTGATACAGTGGTGGGCAAGACAAGGCAAACTCAGCCTCGGATGTCCAGCGGCAAGATGGGTTGACTATATTGTTAACATTGCGGGTCGAACCTGGACAAGTCTTGCACACAGGTCCGACGTGAATGGCAGAATATGTAAGAGGCCTATGCCCAGTTGTGGGATCAAAAATGCTCTGGATGATGATGATATTAAAAAAAAATAAGAATTACAAAAAAATCTAAATTATAATTCGTTTATTCACATGGACCACAAAGAGGCACTCATGAAAGTTAATTACAGCAATCTCGAGACGACCTGGCAAGAAACTCGGCGGCGCATTTTTTAATTTTTTTGTACTCTTTAAAACACGAATACATAATTATATTAACCTAGGTATATCTATAGTATGTAGTCGTAGTCGCCAGAAAGCGCTTGTGCAGTTTGCCTCCATGCATTCTTGTCATTAATGTAGTCAATCGTTATATAATAAGCTTTCTTAATTAATGCCCGTTTCATTACTGATTTTAACTATCCCAGTGGTAATTCAGTTAAATATCAATATAATTTCATTTATTCAGATTTATTAATCTATTTGTGTTAGTAACATAAATAATCAGTCAAAGCCCTCCCATAAAAAAATTCACTTCAATAAATAAAGAAATAATAATAATAGAAATCCGTGTCGATTTCGGCTACCGTGTCTGTTTCTCTATAGCATGTATCAATATTTCACTAATTAAAAATTTCGCTCATTTTATCGCACCACCTATATTAACTTTTCGTTTACATTTCCATCCAAAGGTTGTCTGGAAGAGATCGCTCTTAGCGATAAGACTGCCCATTGTAGCTGTGTTTATAAGTTTCTCTGTAAGCTGTATTTATGTTTCGGTGTCAATAAGTAATTGTATTGTATTGTAATACATTGTACTCCGCAGGCGGCGGGGGCGGCGCGTTTGGGCGGCGGCGCGGCTCAGTACCTGTTCCCACAGCGGAGCGGTGCTTCGCAATCCGCACCCGGCTCGCCAGGTGCGTAACTACACTTTATTGTCCCAACAGAAGTGAGGCAGCGGGTTCGATTCCCGATGGGAACACGAGATTTCACCCCAAGGGGAATTGGTGTTTCTTGTGGTGTGATTCTGTGTGTGATGTCGCAATCACGACACTCATTGAACTGAGAGTTGGAAGTTTACATTGAGTCATTGGAATAGATTAGAATATTTATATATTGGGAAACTGTCATGATAACATTGCAAGATGGAAATGCATTATTTTTACCGACTTCCCAAAAAAGGAGGAGGTACTCAAGTCGACAGTATTTTTTTTATGTGTGTTACTTCATAATTTCTCTCCACGTGAGCCGATTTCAAAATTTATTTTTAGTTTGAAAAATGTTGCTTTCCAATTGGTCCCATTTAAATTTGATCAGTAGTTCTTGAAATATCGTCAATAATGTCTATTTTGTGACGAATAACGCGTACTTTGACGATGTTCTCGTTTACCTGACTTTAAAAGTTACCTCATAACTTCTTGAGTTTGTGAGCCGATTTTGATGATTCTTTTTTTATTTGAAAGCTGGTGCTTTTCATGTAGTCCCATTGAAATTTGATCAAGGTCTGATCTCTAGTTTTTGAGTTATAGTCAATAATGCGTGTTTATACATTAAATCTGATCAAGGTTCCGATGATAAAGCAGTGAATTCGGTTTTTTTAAGCTTTAATTGCGTTTCATTATTTTATATGCCCTCGGGCTGCATAAAAAATCCCCACTAATGAGGAGCGAGCAGTATGGATGATGCAATATCCATAAAATTTCAATACAGATTAAGTATTTTTTTCTATGTAGCTATAGAATTATATAGTTTAACGTCTTCTAATTAGGAATTTTAATAAATTAGTGGCTTTGTGAGCTGAAGAACGAAATGGCTGAAATATGGTTTTTTTACGTTTTAAACCTCCATAAATCCGCCATTTTGAAAAAAAAAACCATAATCAGACGTTTCGCTCGTGGGTCGCGCTTGCCCGGTCAATAAAAAGTGATAAAAATCCCATCAGATGAGATCGTGGTCGAACGTTTACCCAAGAAACATATATACATCGCCACCTCGGACGTGTTCAGTTGTGCTTCGCGTTAATAATTATTGTTTTAATTGCAAAATGACGACAAAAGTACTCGGAAATCGAACCCGTGACTTACAGAACACTTATAACGAACAAGCTGTACCCGGCATGTTTGCAATGACACGTTTACAGAAACCTGTATCACGTTTATGTTCTCATAGTACTTTAATACTATACTAAAAACTTTTTGACATTGTTCATACAAAAATACTAAAATCATGATTAAAAATGCGGGGTGGTGGCAGGAGGATAAAAATACTTTACGACCTATTCTCATAACTACCTAATATTATTAAAAAAAACTAGTTGCTCTCCGGCTGTGCCGGCAGAAGTGAAAACTTGAACATTAACGTTGTAAACAGCAGGAGCAGGCATACATTTTCGCCGCGCGGTAGAAAGAGAGAGGGATATCTACCTTCCCTCCGTGTTACGAATTTTCGATCAGGTCACGCGTCCTGACGCGAGTTTAACATTTTTTACCCATCCCAGAAAAGTGCACAACGCCGCTAAAAAAGTTTTCACTTCAAAAATCATTAAAATCGGTCGAGCCGTTTCGGAGGGAACACAAACACCGTGACACGAGATTTTTATGTATTAGAAAGAAGATTTGACAGATACGTCGAATGATTTCAAATCACTCAAAGCACAATTCAAGGAATTGAATTGAATAAAGGAAATTCGCGGCCAATATTCCCTATTGGACTATTGTTCGGGGGTGGCGGGGGTTGTTTCCCTGTTGTTTCCTGTGTGGGTTGTATAGTGGAGTGTGGTGCAGGTCACGGGCTGGCGTACGCGGGTGGCGGCGCGCTCGTGGTGGCGGGCCACCAGATCACCGTCGTCACCAACGGCGCCGGCGGCGAGCGGGAAGGTAAGGCCTCACTAAACAAACAATACACACCTATATATACTCTTGTCATATATGTATTTTATTAACATAAATATGTAATTTTTTACCGACTTCAAAAAATGAGGAGGTTCTAAATTCGTCTGTATGTTTTTTTTGTATGTGCCTATGTTACCTCATAACTTCTTTCTGGGTGATCAGATTTTGAGTTTTTTGTTTGGACGCTGCGCTGGTGTCCCATGTGGTCCCATTTAAATTTGATCAAGATCGGAACAGTGGTTTTTATTGATATTTCCCAATTACAATATTATAGCCATTTTGAGTGTAATTACTACTTTGTTGAGAATTAGTCCATTGTAGAATTTTCAGATCTAGTCCTTCAAAGACACAGTTGCCATTTTGAGAATTGGGCATTCTGCGCCTAAACCACTCATAGCATTATGTTCGCCCATGTACCTACAGCTTATTTTTTACCGACTTTCCAAAAAAGGAGGAGGTACTCAAGTCAACTGTTTTTTTTTTAATGTGTGTTACCTCATAACTTCTCTCCACGTGAGCCAATTCAATCAAAAGTTTTTTTAGTTTGAAAGATGTTGCTTTCTAATTGGTCCCATTAAAATTTGATCAAGATCTGATCAGTTCATGAAATATCGTCAATAATGCCTATTTTGTGGACTACTTTGACGATGTTCTCGTTTAACCGATTTGTGAGCTGATTTTGCTGGTGCTTTTCATGTAGTCCCATTGAAATTTGATCTAATTTCTAGTTTTTGAGTTATTGTCAATAATGCGTGTTTAATACATTAAATCTGATCAAGATTCCGAAGATAAAGCGGTGAAGTCGGTTTTTTAAGCATTGCTTGCGTTTATTTTTAATTTTAATTTTCAATCAATCAATCAAACTTATTGAGTCTATATTAATTAGTGGTGCTTATCTAAAATCTTAATTGACTCGAATTAGTTATTGAATATAAACCCATATTCAGCCATGAACGGGCTGGTGTGATTGATGGTTTCTGGTTTGCAGAGAAGTACGTGGTGGGCACGACGTCGGGGGGAAACCTGGTGTCCATCCAGGAGGAGGAGGTGCCTCCGGCTGTGCTCATACACCAGCACTCGCCCTACTATGCGTGAGTATCGTGCATACTAATAATTAATTACATTCAATTAACTAATATAGTTCGTAAATAAGGAATTGCAGATAATAATTTTACTGCCCGTTGGCTTAGTTGGGTGGCGTTCGACTTCTAAGCAGGGGTATCGGGTTCGATTCCCGGCGGGAACGCAAGTTTTCTCCCCAAGGAAAATTTGTGTTTCTGGTTCTGGTCGTGATTGTGTGTGTGATGTGAATGTTTCCGGCACCCACGACACAAGTCGTCGAACTTAGTGTGGGGCTGTGAATGTGAATGCGTTTATTATTATAAAAAATTGTTAAAATAATATTTATGATAGAGATATTTTTTGGTACTTGCTCGACTACTTGTTTTTTAATGTTCAATAGGCAAGCATTTGATCGCAATCTCACCTGATGGTAAGCGACGATGCGGTCGATTGTGGGACATACTTGCCTAGAATTTTGGCTTCGCAATCTTGTGCATTTTGCCAGTGTCAAGTAATAGTATATTTATTTCAAGTATAATGTTTCATATTGAAAGTCCTAGTCACAAGTCACAGTCAAAGTCAAGTAAAGGAGTCAAGGTCCCAGTCATAATCAAGTCATGCCCTAGTAAAGAGGTAGTTACTTTACTAGAACTTCTATGGGAGTTTTGAAGCGAAGCCGAAAATCACATTTTTCAACTTTGTATAATTTGCCTACACTTATGGACGTTTACTAAGTATTAACAGTTAATAATCCAGCATAATTACACATTAACACTCGAAGAATCACAGGTTTTGGGAAATAACACAAAATCGACAACGCCATTTTTTCACTTTGTCGGCTAAAGTCAAACAACAACAACAAACAAACGAATTCACACTCACAGCCCCACACTAAGTTCAAAGAATCCCACGATACAGTGGGTGCCGTAAACATTCACATCACACACACATTACACCCAGAACCAGAAGCACAAATAACCCTTGGGAAGGAATTGGTGCTCCTGCTAGAAATAGACCCCAGGACATCTTTGTCCGATATAAGGAGTAGATTGTAAATCAGCGCTGTGAGCACATGCAAATGTACGCACAGCATATGCTGAATCTACCCCTATTGCCCTATTTTAGAATAAGACCCCACACACTCATGAATTTTGAAAATGTTGCCTGGTAGGCAAGCATTTGACCACGATCTCACCTGATGGATAGTGATGATGCGGCCGAAGATGTAGTATGCTTGCCTAGAAGGTTTTATTCACTCATGACTTGAAGACTCCCAGATTGTACTGTTCGGGGAACAAAGACGAAGGCAATGAGTTTCACTCCTTCGCAGTACGGATGATAAACGTAGAAGCGAAAGGCTTCGAGCGAACTGGAGGTATGTCAACCATATATGGATGACGTTTGACAGTTTTTCTTGTTGTTAGTGGAATTAACTCGTATAATTCCTGCGCACTCTCTCCAAAATGTATACGATAGAATACCTATATAAATACGAATATTTCTTCTTTGTGTTTCTTCTTTTATTACTTATATAGTTTTTATACTTATGGGCAATAAATATGTTTTTGATTTGATTTGATTTGACCCTCGGCGCAGAGGGCAGGCACCTGTCCACTGCGCCAACTGAGTCGTCAAAGTCATAGATGGTTGTTGTTGTTGTTGACAGCGGCAGCTACGGCAGCGGCGGCGAAGACTGCGGCGCCGTGGGAGGAGAGCTCGTCATCGAGGAGGCGCCGCTGGACCCGCCGAACAAGCGCGCGCGGCTGCATAACGTACGATTTTCATATAAACCTTCTTTATTTATACGAATTATGTACAGTATTATATATAGAAATTCGGAATTTTTCTACGAGTTCGAATCAGAAATGAGGAGATCCGTAAACGAACGAAAGTCACCGACATAGCCCGGCGGATTAGCAAGTTGAAGTGGCAATGGGCAGGGCACATAGTACGCAGAACTGATGGCCGACGGGGCCGAAAGGTTCTCAAATAGAGGCCACGGATTGGCAAGCGTAGTGTCGGAAGACCGCCCACAAGGTGGACGGACGACGTAATGAAGGTCGCAGGAAGACGCTGGATGCAGGCCGCTAACAACCTTTCTTTTTGGAAATCTTTGGGGGAGGCCTATATCCAGCAGTGGACTTCTTGTGGCTGAGATGATGATGATGATTATGATTATACATAGTACCTGGATGACCGATCTTTGCTCGGGTTTTTTTTTTCGACGTTTTCTAAAATTGAAACCTAGCTAGATCGATTTATCGCCCCCGAAACCCCCTGCATACTAAATTTCGTGAATACGTTGGAGCCGTTTCCGAGATTCACAGACTAGATTAAGTCATCTTTAAATATAAACAAATCAAAATCGGTCCAGCTGAAAAATTCCACAAACGCAAACGCATTCACACTCACAGCCCCACACTAAGTTTAAAGACTTGTATCGTGGGTGCCGGAAACATTTACATCACACACACAAATACACCCAGAACCAGAAGCACAAATATCCCTTGGAAGGAATTTGTGCTCCTGCCGGGAATCGAACCCAGGACCCACAGCGCAGAGGGCGAACACCTGTCCACTGCGCCAACTGGGTTGTCCAGACAGACACACAGATATACACTACAAATTTGTAATAAGTACCATTTTTTCGTCGGTGTTAATAACCTTTTACAAACCTCAGTGTTTAGGGTTCCGTACCCAAAGGGTAAAAACGGGACCCTATTACTGCGACTTCGCGGTCCGTCCGTCCGTCCGTCTGTCACCAGGCTGTATCTCAAGAACGGTGATAGCGAGACAGTTGAAATTTTCACAGATGTTGTATTTCTATTGCCGCTATAACAACAAATAAAATAAAATAAATATTTAAGGGGGGCTCCCATACAACAAACTTGATATTTTTACCGTTTCTTGCTCGATACTAATAACGGTGACAGGTAGACGCTTTAACTATTCACTGAATATTTAATTTTATGTTCTCTTTAAATATAATTAATTAAAATAAAATAATAATGATAATGTTAATGGTACGGAACCCTTCGTGCGCGAATCCCACCCGCACTTGCCGGTTTTATAAAAATATGATTATACAATAACTTTTTTTTTGTGATTTACAGATGGAGTCTGACGATAGGCGCGCGTATTGACCAGGAAAAGGCGGCGGCGCCTAGCCGCGCATCCCCTGTAGGGCACTCGTCGACCGATGAGATACACACACACACTCCCACACACATACACACAACATCCGCGAACTGATCTCGCCTACACAAGTGTAAACTATTGTAAAACCTCTGCAGAAGATATAAAGTACCAGTAAGCGTTTCGGCAATCTTCGGCTATCTTCGGAAATACGAGCGTGCTCTAATAACTAATATTGCTCACACTGTATTACACACTCACAGCAGTCACACTGTATTAAATACATAGTACACGTAATTTACGTGTAAATATTTTGAATTTCCCGCCAAAAACATCGAGATTATCTTCCAAGCATATTTGACAGAAGACGCTAGATGGTCGGCCATTGGTTGCGTATTCGTACTCATTCGGAAAAACGAAGATTGCCGAAGCACTTATATTCCATCGTAGTACTATGATGCAAGACTCATCGTTTACGTTCCATATGTTATTACAATAATATAAGACCGTCGTCTATCGAGTATGTTATGAATACAGTAGTGACGTTCAGGACTCCCTTCATCCCGTATCACCCACACCTCTAGCCAATCAATGAACAGATTAAATAGTTCAAACACACACAAGCAGTAATTGAAGTGCACGTCCAATGTGACTTGCTCAGCACGCACACATTTAAAAGAGCGTATATGTACGTGAAGTAGATGTGTGTGACATTGATTTGCAGTATTGTATTAGTCTCTGGGGTGCGGTTGCGCTTTTTTCAAATGAAAAAGCAATAGAATGAGACTGCAATAGGGTTTTTAATTTATTAAAAAATACAGGTTCCGTAAAAGTTAATCAAAATACATACGTATTACGTTTACTAAAGTAATAAATTAAATGGATTAGTAAAAAAAGCGTTTCAAGATTATGCAAAAGAAGTATTACAATGTTTCTCTTACACGTGGAGTATGACGTCATAAACCGCTATAGAGCGCTATCTATGAAATTAAAATGCATGTCCTTTTTGGATAGATTTTTAGTTTGTTTGCGTCCATCGACTAATATGAATTGCTTTTTTTGACATCCCCCACAAATATAACATACAATATCCCTTTTAACTTACTATATAATTGTATGTATACTATATAAAGTCTGTTGAAAGCGAAAATGCAATAAGCTTATGTACAAAATAAGTGCTAAGCGATAAACAACCCTAAAGTACATTGTTATCACTTTAATTCTATTGTATCTAGTCGAAAATACTCGGCGTAATCATTCCTTGATTAACAATGGACAGTGTATAGACAACTTTATCGATATTAATTAACCGTGATTAATTTTAATCGACATTTTGCGAGACAAGAGTAATGCTCTGAAATCTGAAAAAGCATATAACCGATATAAATGTTCATAGGAAATATGTATCCTATAAAAAGTATATGATTTATATATTAGGAAATATGTGGCATGTATATAACACTATATTAACTATATTATTATTATTATTATAGCACTTCGTACCGAAGAGAGAGTGGTAAAATTTTTTTAACGATACTGCTTTCTCGCTCTAACAAAAAACATCCAGTAATTTTTTTAAATATTGAAATGTACGAGATGGTAAGCGAACATCTCGCTTACATACTTTCTAAATAAAAAAATGGTGCGAGCGAGAAAGCTGTGCACCCAATATGAAATGCAACATATGTCTTAGTCGCGTAATATTTAGTTATTATGTATATTCTTGGAAGTTAATTTGTGACATTTTGCGAAAAAACTTCCAATAGGCCAGCTTTTTTCTTTTAAAATTATTTCGCTATAGAAATGGCGATATTTTGCGCATTATTTATTAAAAAAATACTACTTAATACATATTATCAAAATATGTAGATATAGAATTAGGTTTATATATAAAATATGACTATATTGAAGTGACTAAAATATATAAATTGTTTCTGACACGTTTAGTCTAGTTATGCAAATACTATACAAAAAATATTATAACCATATGTAATACAATATTGTAATATATCACTACAATAATAAAATTAGTGAGTTATATGAAATAAGCGGTGTTATCGCTAACGGGCGATATCATCCAGACAACTCAAGTACACACAGTTCGCCATCTCATCGGTCGACATTCAAAATGGACGTTAGCAATAATAGATTATATAAAAAAGTGATGCCCGGTGAATTATGATTTCGCGTTCCCGTTGACTAGATGATTGAATTATAATCAGTGTAAATTAGACTCTACAGTGGTAAGAATAAAGTGTTATTTCGAGTTACAAACGTTTTAAGTTTTTTTTAAGTTGTGCTGATGGCTTCGTGTGGATTTCTGCGTGAGGCGCGATGTGTGAGCGGTGCGGGTGATGTTGGTGTCTCGCTCGCACACTCGGTATCAAATTGGGCGTATTTCGTCTACAGTACTATGCTCACATGTCGCTATGTATAATACGCTTATGGAAATCTCAGTACGAAGCGCGAGTGTATGCTTGGGCAATTTGATATATATATGTCCGTTTTATTCGGACCTCAGTACCAGAGGTTTACCTATTGCAGTATGTATTTATATAGTCACGAGTTCAGAGTGAAATCTAAGAAGTTTTGCTTCAAAATCGTTACGTCGATGTGTACGTCACATATACCGCTAGAGGACGGGAGCCGGCTTAAAACGGATTGTCACACATATAAAGTGTTTTTTTTACACAACTAGAGATCTGCAAAAACAAACCCTGCCCCGCTAAAGAACAGATAGAGATCGCCTCATGCAAAACTGAACGCTGTTATACCAAATTTTTCTTGTTCAACACTCAAATGTATGACAATTTTGGTGGACAATCTTTGAATGCATTTGTGTTATATACATACAACGATGCTACGCTTCGAAAGCATATGCCAAATACTGAGACAAAAAAAAAACAACGAATTGAGTGAACTAGTTTACGTCACAGATTATCGTTGTCAATTACCACTAGTACATTCAAATATCACGCTTAATTTGCCTTCAATACACAACTCACCGGTGGGAGCCGGGGCTGAGGTGATTTATGCTCGTGATTGCGATATCTAGCTATATAAATAGTGATGACGTACTACTAATTACAACTACTATTGCGCGAGTTGGTAAAGGTACTATAGTATAGCTTGGATGTTCATTCTACACATTCTATTTTGCAGCCTAGAGAGCTTGCTAAGGAATCTTACACTTACTACATAAAAATCTAAGTTTTTCAGTGCCACCCAGAATTTAAATAGTTCAAAATCTGCGGTAAATGGCGGTAATGCACTTTTCTCGTTATCTGAGATACAAAGTTGACGGTGGAATGGCGGTGTGGTACTACTTTTGGCCGACTGCGTCCTACCATTATAAGTAAAACATAGATAAACGCTTTTATTCTCTCAGTCCCACACTAAAATCGTAATAGTATCGTGCATTGACATTACACCCACAATCACACCGAGACTTGACACTTCCCCGGAGTAGAAAACTTGTGTTCCCACTGGGAATCGAACCCAATACTCACTGCTAAGAAGGCAGATGCGAACCCAACTACTCCAGCGAGTAGTTCTTACTTTATTAACTACTAGCCGTGCCCCGCGGCTTCGCCCGCTATTATCAAGTAAAAAAGTAGCCCTGTGTTAATCCTAGGTATAATCTATGTGCATTCCAAATTTCATCCAAATCTGTTCAGCCGTTAAAGCGTGAAGAGGGAACAAACATACTTACACACTTACACACAAACTTTCGGATTTATAATATTAGTAGGATAAAAGTATAATATTAATATAACGCACATTGATAAAAGTATTTTGGAGGGGTATGTTTTCATAGTCGCTTTTGTCTTCGAGAATGCGTCTATTCAATCAGTTATTTTATAAATTTAGTATGTAGGATTCGTCTTTTCAATTGATCTTTTGAATGCAGATGTCAAAAATATGATACATTTAATAAGGGCGCGTTCATTTTAAGAGTAGACGATCTCTATTTTGCCGCGTTTCCTTATGGCTGGTTACATTTGCGTCCTAACACGCCATCCGTTCGAGCCAAGTGCGTCCAGAGTGGCGAAGCTATTAGGTTACACTCTGAACATTTAAACATACAATATGTATGACGCCTATAACTATATCAATATAAATGGTAGGCAGTGAACGTGGAAAAAGACTTTTTTTAAAAGAGAGTGTAAGTGACGCGTCGCAGTAACTACTCGGAAGTGCTCGGAACTGGATCTTTAGTAATGTTACAATAAAAAATCAACCTTATCTCTTGACTGATCGATTAATGTGCCGTGTAATGTATACGTTTCATTTGACGTTTTCTGTGAATTAAACTCATCCAAGGCGCAATCGATAAGTGCCTATCGCAGCGCAAGTTTCATTGGCTCAAATTCTATCGCAAGAAACACTTCTATGTTCTTTCCGCTTTTACTGCTTGCCGGTTTGTCAACTTTACTTAAGGGGCCTGCGGAGGTTGATTTGCCCATACAATCGTAATACCGAAATTATTTATAATTCAAGCATATTACCACCATACTGTGCTGTTATTCAGATTAAAAACATATTAATCTAGGTTCCTGGATAGTTTTTATTCCAAAATTACCTAAAACGAAATATAAACTAATTGATTTTCACACATAATTACGAAGTAAATGTCGCATCTTTAACTTTTCGTTTTGTATTAAAAACTAGCACATTTTTTTGTCATTACAACAGGAAGATAGATTATCGTTTCAAGGTACTATTAATGCAATAAACAATGGCTAAACATTACATTTTCATTTATAATTTTTGGTATTACGGCACCTATCATAATTTGTTCGGTCGGTAGTACTATCGCATCAAGCATGGGCACAGTTTGCCGGTTAAACAGAGACAGCCCATAGATCGTTTCACAGACTCCCCGGCCTCTTAATACATGGGTTCCGAAATATTTAGCTAATATCGAGTAATTTTTAATTCATAATAATCCCGGCTGCAATTGATTTCGAAGTAACACTGATCGTGATTTAAATACTTATTTGTTTCTCTAGCCAGAACCAAAGTAGTAAATTCAGAAAGGAATTACCTTAACCCGCGACCAAGGGTATCATGCCTAACTTTAACCACTAAGCTATCTAGGGCACTTATTCTTTTCTAAATTTACTACTACTGTATCTAGAATTTCTATTGATTATACATTACATTATTTTATTCTTGGTTTATATATTTTAACGTTTGAATTATATTTTTGCTTTATTTGTATCAATGACTTTCATTTGATATTCATATTGTTGTGATGCCGATTTTTTAGTACATCGAATTGGGGCGAGATCGTCTGATTTGAAACTGAACGCTCCAAAGTCTTGACAGCTTGACTCGCATGTAAATTTGGTGAATAGATGCACTAAACACAAAGTTATCATTGGTCGCATATCAACAGTTTTTTTGTATATACCTTTTACTATCATACATGTGATCGTGAACACATTGGAAATCTGGAACTGCGTGCAGTTTTAGATAAGACGATCTCTACACAATGCGGGCGCCATACTCAATTATATGTGACGTCATTTTGTCCTGTAATAAGAATGTTGCCATCTTTATGTAATGTAATAAATTCTTCGTTTATTACACAATATAGATGACATTGTTGTGCAGTCGGGTAAACTGTTTCTAGATATTGTTTTGCAATTAGATACATAGAATGGTTACGCAAGGATTATTTTGTAAACTAGCACCATTCTCTAGCGTGTTTACATTCCTCGACCACATCACCACTTACCAACAGATCAAACTAGCCTATCAAAAAAAGGTTCACGTCCTTGTTGACCATTCAGATATTTTTTTTTACTTTACCGAAAATCTAGTGTACACTACATGTCTTATGTAGTTAGAGTTGTATTTAACTCCAATTCAATTCAATTATATATAAGTTGTAATATAAGTAAGATTGCTCAGGCATGCAATATTTTTTTTGTTGTAACTGGCGAACATTGCGACACATTTTATTTCCCTAATTTAATTATCGAGCTTTAAAATTCGGGGACTCGAAAGCCCTTATAGCTGTCTCAAACTGGACCCAATTGGTTCGAACGGACGGCGTGCGGGGCCACCGCTGTACGGGAGATCCGTTTGGGCCAGGTGCGTCCAGTGTGCAGCAGCTATTGTATTCAATTGACATGTTTTTTTCTCTTTTATTGTACATATTGCGTGCTGTATTGCCAGCTTCAAAAATATTATTTATAGATAAAGTGGGAGGGTAAGATATTAATGTTAAGTAGTAAGCATGTACTAACACAAGTAGCGAAGGTTGGCGGTAGTTCGATATCTATCCAATAATCCATACATACAATTTATAGTGCCCTAATTTCCTCTAGACCTACATCCTAAAATTAACCAATGAATCTAAAGCAATGACGGCTACTAAAAAGATGAAACGTTTGATAAACCTCCTTTAGTTCAAATGCTTAGGTTTATTTTGAAATGTCACCGTCGAAATAAGCAAATTCTAACTATAGAATATTTATCAAACTTATCTTTTATGCATATGGGTGAATATATTTTTCGTCTCCTGTGCATTATGTACCCAAAGGACTAAAATGCAGAGAATTGATACACCGGTCCCATGTCACTTCTGTATTGCTGTCAGTTTGATATCGCTGTTAATATCCCATCGCTGCATCGGAATTCGGGACCATATCGCTGTCCGTTACCTTTTTTGTCTATGTCCCCTAGTACTGACAGTTCCCTGTCGCTGTCTGTTCTCTACTACTGACGGTCCCCTGTCGCTGTCTGACCCTTATTACCTTAGAACCCTATCGCCGTCGGTCTCCTATCGCTGGCAGTCCACTATCGCTGTCAGTCCTCTATCGCTGTCAGTCCACTATCGCTGTCGGCACCCTATCGCTGCTATTTTAGCGCGCTCCCAACCCACTCCACATCTCCTTGTCAACCTTCGCCGCGTATATCGTGATGAATATGTTTAATGTACGGATAGTAAGTATTATGCATTGAAATATTTAAATTGCTATGAGAAGTATAGTATATCGAAAAAGCGATGTTTTATCAATATTTTTGATGCTGGCGTCACAATATAATGAACATGTACTAAGTGCAATGAATATTATAAGCTTAGTTCAAATAAATACTTAATGTAACCTCCAAATACAGAAGTTTCTTTTTATTTTATCCTGTTAGAAAACTCCTTTTGTACTGTGTCAAATCGACATACATACCTCCAAGTCTCAGACCATCTTATTTGGTCTGAGTTCCACATATTATGAAAACGAAATAAAGGAGTGATGAAATAAATACACACGTGTACATTATAAATTAAACTTTATTATTAATTATCTACGTTTATTATTACTGTAACACGTAGTGTTACATGTAATGTCATAATAAGTAAAAAATAAACATTTGTGCAAATTAGGGTATCGCTGCAAATCTCCACAGTTTGCCTATGGCACTATTGTTACCTATTGCCTACTTTTTTTGATTATGGAATAATTTTAAAAACGTTCAACGTATATACAAAAGCTTTTAAATGTATATTTAAGGAAGTAAAAACATTTCATAGTCAGTAAATTTCTTTTATATAATTTCGGCGGTAGGTTTAAAAAATGTTACCATACAGAAATCTGACGTTCAATTTTAATATAAATACTTCTACTTACTACTCCTATTTCTAGCATTAATTTTGTATTCTAGATAGACGATTCGTAGCTACATATTATTAAATCTTTACGTATACGTTCTTTACGTATATAAATATAATAAAAGTCGTAAGTATTTCAATTCTGTTCAGTAAAAGTCATATCTTGGTCATTTAATCTCAAGTCACGTCATTCTACATTTATTTTAGAAAAAAATATCGCTTGAAATTGTCATTATTTTCAAATGTTAATCTGTAATCATTAAATTATCTACATCAGAGTCATGTCTGCTCGTAGTACAACTCAGGTGTCCAAGTCAATTGATTGATTGACCAATTAAGTAGATATAGTTGCAGCATGGTCACATTTTGTCGTATTGAACTCAATATTCTATATTCTAGGAGTCGTGGTACGTGGTACGTGATAAAGTAAAAGTGATGATAATAATGAGTCAAGAAGAGTAATGAAGTTTTAAGTACACGTCATGGTCACAAGTCATGTCGATTCACTTGATTGGGAGTCAGATTTAACTTTGAGTCATATATTCTGAAAATATTGATGAGTCAAGAAGAGTAATGAAGTTTTAAGTACACGTCATGGTTACAAGCCATGTCAATTGATTTTTATTGTTTTTAACAGTCATAGTTAACTTGCGAGTCGTAAATCCCGATAATAATAAGATGAGCCAAAAAGAGTTATGAAATTTCAAGTACACATTCATGGTCACAAGTCATTTCGATTCATTTGATTTTTTCTAAATATTTACAGTTGACTTTGTGTCATATATCCTGATAATAATTATGAGTCAAGAAGAATAATAAAGTTTCGATTACACATGGTCACAAGTCATGTTGATAGTAAATAGTCATAGTTAACTTTGAGTCGTATATCCTGATGACAATAATGAGTCAAGAATAGTAATAAAATTTCAATAACACAAGATCACAATTCATATCGATGGTAAATAGTCATAGTCAACTTAGAGTCGTATATCCTGATGATAATAATGAGTCAAGAAGAATAATCAAGTTTTAATTACACATGGTCACAAGTCATGTCGATAATAAATAGTCATAGTTAACTTTGAGTCGTATATCCTAATGATAATAATGAGTCAAGAATAGTAATAAAATTTCAATAACACAAGATCACAATTCATATCGATGGTAAATAGTCATAGTCAACTTAGAGTCGTATATCCTGATGATAATAATGAGTCAAGAAGAGTAATGAAGTTTCAATTACACATGGTCACAAGTCATGTCTATAGTAAATAGTCATAGTCAACTTTGAGTCGTACATCCTGATGACAATAATGAGTCAAGAAGAGTTATGAAGTTTCAATTAGACATGGTCACAAGTCATGTCGATAGTAAATAGTAAAAGCCAACTTTGTGTCGTATATCCTCATGATAATAATAAGTCAAGAAGAGTAATGAAGTTTCAATTAAACATGGTCACGAGTAATGTTGATAGTAAATAGTCAAAGTCAACTTTGTGTCGTATATCCTGATGATAATAAAGAGTCAAGAAGAGTAATTAAGTTTCAATTACCCATGGTCACAAGTCGTGTCGTTCTATTGTCATTTTAATTGAAGTAAACACTGTACTTTGAGTCATATAGGTATCCTGACGCATCAAGAAGATTAATAAAGTACACATCCTGGTCACAAGTCAATTGAATTGGAGTCATTAAGTCGTACAGCTGATAGTAATAAAGAGTCAAGAGGAGTAATGAAGTAAAATTAAGTTTCTGGTATACATCATGGTCATATGTCATGTTTACTCATTTCAATTGGAGTAAATTGTCAAAGTCAGTACAGTACAGTCAGTCAGTTGCCTGATAATTATGAGTCAAAAAGAGTAATGAAGTTTGAAGTACGCGTCACGGTCACAAGTCATGTCGGTTCATTTGAATTGGAGTAAATAGTGATAGTTGAATTTGAGTCATATGTCTTGATAATAATGATGAGTCAAGAAGAGTAATGAAGTTTCAAGTACGAGTACACAATACATCATGGTCGCAAGTAATGTCGATTCATTTGAGTTGGACTAATAGTCATAGTTAAATTGAAGTCTTAAAGCTAATAGTCTTAATAAGTAGTGCCGCTTGTTTCGAATTTTCTGTTTGTCTTATTATTTTGAGTTATTCGGTAATTAATCAAAGTCATAAGTGAAATTTATTTCCTACATCTCACAAAAAAAGTCACGTCAAAAATTCAACAAAAGTTGTAGATTTCAGTTCTTGCAGTCAGTAGGTCGTATTTTGGCTAAACGTCAAATTAAATGTAATTTATTTCATTAACTCATTCACTTTGTCGAGTTATGTTTTTGGTAATGAAGTTAAAAACGTCGAAAGTCGGGTCTATCAAAGTTGGTGTAATTTCAATTATATTGTAATGGTTTTCTCTTGAAGTCTTTATAGAGATCCTTTAATTTGTCTATTCATTTTTATGAAGACAAGTATTATATGTTGCAGATTTCCTTTACATGTTGTTTCATCAAGTTGTTTCAAACTATGTCTAATTCAATAGTTTTTTCTAGATTGTCTGTGTAGCTGTAATCGTATAATACCTAATAAGTTAAAATGTCACTTTGTTAAGTCATTGGTTTTCTATTTTCGTGGATTAGTCAAGTCTATTTAAATATAGTTTGATTATGTGTTGTTGAGTAATTTCTAACTCTGGTGGTGCTTTCGTGTCAAAAGTCAAATAAAAATCTTCTTGCCCAATGTTTTACTCTTAGTCATGTGCTTTAATGCAGTGTGATGCAATGTCATTATTTGGGATGATTTGGTCATGTCATGATAAGTCAAATTGATATGTCTGTCTGGTAGATTGTAACATTTTTACTTGCCCAGTTAGTACTAGACTATGTTTCTTGACTTAACTGTCTTCAGTTATAATCAATAATTTCTTTTTCTAAGGTCAAAAGTGTAAAGTTTAGTCAAATTATGTCACTTCAAAAGTATATAGTTATCTATAGTCGTGTCATTACTAAATCATGTCTTTATTTAGCTACTTAATGAGTCATTGGTGTCGAATATTTTAAGTCTTCTAGTGTCATCAATCTAATGTAATTTCGTTTGGTTGTATGTCGTATTTCAATTAGTTGGGTAGTAACTATGTCCATCTTCTTTACTTAGTTTTAATATGTTCCAATCCCTTTGTCATTTATATTAGCGTCAAACTTGGTCAAATATACAGTTTAGCTTGGGTTGTTCTTAGTCGTAACAAATCAAATCTATATTAAGCTTTATTCATGTTTCATTAGTTTCAAAGTTCATCAAATAAATGTCAGTTTGATGGACTAGTCATGTCATTATTCATATTATAGTTATTAAAGTGCCACTTCGTTTTGGTGTTTTTAAATTTTTTATTGTATTTTTACTTACGACGTAACTATTATATTTTAGTCAAGAATTTAGAAAAGATAGTTTTAATAATGTTTCATTAATACAATTTATATTGTCACTTTATCACATGTCTTCATACATATATATCATTACAATCAATTCGTCACTATTTATTCAATGTTTATTAGTGCCAGTGTTAATCACAAATTAATGTAAATTTGTGATTGGTTTGTAAAACTTGTCAACGAGTCGCTTATGTCAGGTGGCGGTGTCAAGTCTAGTCATACCTAATCCTAGTAATAAATAATGAACCTTAACCGGTCGTTTGATCATCATCCATCATCATTTGGTTATGAGTATGTCTTGTTAGTTCTCAGTCGGCTCAAGTTTTTGGGAATTCTTACATATCTATTATTTTATGCTTTTATGCGAGAAGACAATCAGTTGCAGATTTCCTTCACCTATTGTTTCATCAAGTAGTTTTAGTCGCATTCTTATTATTCAAGTCTTTGCAATACCTTGTGCAGTGTGTTACTCAAAATGTCAAAATGTCGTTTTGTTAGGATCATTTATAAAGTCATGGTTGTCACGGAGCTGTCAAATATTTAACTAATTTAGGGAATATATAAGTCATCAATTTAAAATGTATCGTCAGGTGGGTTTCAAGTCAGTATATTTTTTTTTTTACTATAACTGTCGAATGTTTAAGTTCTTAGTCAGTTATAAAGTTGAACGTATTAAGTGTCAAATTATTCAAATATCTTTTTCATAACCCTTTTTCTATCTGTAATAGTCAAGTTTGAAAGTCAGGTATCAAATTCCATTTCGTCAAAGTCATATCATGGTTATTGCCGCATGGTTATTTTTATCCAAGCCTCATTCAGCAGCTTCAAGATTTTTTACAATTTGATTTGATATATTTTGATTAAGTCAGTTGGTTTTATGTTATCAGGTCGCTTTGAAGTGTCCATATTGGTATTGTCACTTACTATAACAGTCGAATGTTTAAGTAATAACCAATAATTAAGACCTTTTTTTTTGTCATTAGTCAGTAATGTAAACAGTAACAGTCAGTTATATACATTAGTCAGTTATATACATTAGTCAGTAATATAGGCATTAGTCAGAATGAATAACATAGTGAGTGTCGTATTAAAATGTCAAATTATTCAAAATCGTTTGTTTTCGTTAACTTTTCAATGTTTATCTGTGCGAGTCAAATCGGTCATAGTCAAGTTTGAAAGTCAGGTATCAAATTCCATCTCGTCAAAGTCAAGTTCAGTGTCATCGTTTTCTTGCAAAGTTGAGCATTAACAATATTCAGCCCTGTTTATCAAGCAACTTAATTTACCAAGTAATAGTTTTCACAAAGCTATCAAAAGTAATGGTTTTCACAAAACTATCTTAATTTAGGGAATTTACGTCAATTTCAAATTTTACTTCATCGGTTGGTTTTATGTTATCAGGTCATTTTGAAGTTTCCATATTAGAAATGTCACTTAGTATAAGTAACAGTAATAGTCAGTAATATAAATTAGTTAATAAAATAGTCATTAGTCAGAATTTATAACTTAGTGTTTTACTTGAGTGTATTAAAATGTTAAATTATTCAAATTGTTAATTTTCATAAGATATTCAACGTTTACCAGTACGAGTCATATTTGGGATACACGTTTAAAGATCAAGTATCAAATTCCATTTCGCTACGTCAAGTCACGTCTGATGTCATTATTTTCGTCAAGTAGGGTGATTAGCATTAACGTTATCCAGCCCTATTTTACAAGCAAGTTGTAACTGGGTCTTGTTATCATAATGATTATCAGTCTAATTACTTAAGTCCAGTCCAGTCTAGCTATAGACATCATACCTTGTTCCTTATTATGTAGGCATTAACTAAAACTAATCTCTATGAATTATCTTAAAAAGTAACGATATTGAGTTTGGAAAGATCCAGAATTTAACTAGTAAAATATCTTCAAAACATTTAGAACAGTCCTGGTCTTCTTCTCCTGAATCCAATGAGTGTAATGGGTCTCGGAATCTCCCGAAGAGCGTGAGGATCAGTTTTGATGGGCGGCGTCCTGTGCGGAAGACCTTCTGGAAGGTCAGCATCTTCGTCGTACACCGCCCATTGTGAGGAACTGGAAAAAAAAACATAGTATGAAACTTGTGTTTGAAGAATACACTTGTAGATATTTAAATCAATTGTGAAGCAAAACGCAACTGTTAAAAATCTCACCTGATTTCACTAGGCATGACCTCAAAAGCCACTGTAGGCGTTTTTGCAGGGCTTGAAGGTCTTTTCACTTTAACCTTCAGTCTATCCGTTGAAGTAGATTTTGACTCAATTAATTCTGGTATACTCTCCAAGGCAGATCTTTCTTCTATATCGTCTTGAGGAACCCCAGGACTATTGTAGTTTTCTTTTATAATATCTTTCTTTGTGTCAACTATAGGTTTGTCAGTCGTTGTAGAAACAGGTTTAGGACCCCTGTGAAGTACATTGTTTACGTAGTAGTATTTGTGGCTTTTTATGTCTGTCGAGTCATCGTCATTTCGTCTCGTTGATCTTTGCAAGCTGTAAGGCTTTGTTGCAGTGTCATACTTGTAAAAAGTAGATAGTTTAAATTTTGTATTTATGTCTTCATCTTTATCTTCAGCTTTAGCGTGATGAGTGGAGAAGTCTTTGCTAATTGAGTCACTTTTTATGTCATCATCGAATCGTTTTTCTTTGATTGCTTCTTTGTTTGTATTTGCATTGTCAGTTTTAGATAAAAGTTTGTCTACAGTCATGTCACCTCTATAGCTACCTACGTATCCGAAAGTCACAAATTTATACATATTTTCAGTTGTAGGGACGTCAGTCTTATGATCAGTCTTATGAATATCATTCTCATTTTGTTCAGGTTTAACTGTTTGTTCAATGTCTTCATTAAATCTTGCTGAAGACTGCAGGTTATCATTTATAGTCGTACGAGTATTAGGTCGGTTGTGTCTATAATTATTATTGTGTTCATGTCGGTTGTAGTAGTAAGGTTTGTTAGGTCGTCTGTAAGTGTCATCGTAAGTTTGGTATGTCACTTTTACTACGTCCCTGTCATTATTCCTTCTAGTAGTCTGTCGATAAGATTCAGTCGGTCTAGGAACATAGTTAATAAGATATGTATATTTGTTTGTATTCTCAGTCACAGTCAAAACAGACGGTCTACTGTTATAGTTATAAGGTCGTTTGTTAGGGACGTTGTTTATAAGAACGGATTGTACGCTTTGCGTGTCATCATCTTCATAGTCATAGTCACCGTATTTTTTCTTTGGTCTACTGTTTCTCGAGTCTATATTGTGTTGGTCGTCAAAGCGTTTGCTTTTGTTTCTAAAGTCAAGTTTGTCATCTATTTGTAAATTTGGTCCGTCAATATTGTCTTTAGTCAATGCATCTAACGACAAGTCAAAGCTATCGTCTTTTGTAATCGTGTCATTTAATTTATCGTGCATTTTTGGTCCAGTCATATTCAAAGTGTTAGTCGTATTGTCAAGTTGAGGTCTTTTTGTATTTAGTTTACTAGCAGAATGCATCTTTTTAGTAGTTGTAGGTTTTGCAGTTGTGGGTTTGGTACGTTTTGGTTTTTGGGTTGTATGATCATCGTCAGACTTTTGAATATCATTATTAGATTCCGAATCTATTTCGATCCAAGGGGATAAATCAAAGTTATTGAGTAGTCCGTTTTGACACGATATTCTTTCATTGCTTTCTTGGTCGGCAGAGAGAAAAGCGAAGGGTTGGATGCTAGTTATCGTGTCTAAAGTGCGGCACAAAACTTGAGCGAAAGAGATTCTGCGTATTTGTTGCAGTTGGGCTGGCGTAAATGACGACTCAAAACCTCCATTTTCATACCTAAAATACAAAACATATTATTATAGTCAAATACTTCTAGAAATATGTCAATGTTTATCGTTACAAATCTTACCAAAATCGATCTCCTTTGCGCAAGTTCAAGAACTGCTGAGCAATAATGCAAGCGAAAGTGGGGCCCACTAATCCTCCTACAACCGGTCTTTCAGCCATTCCTCCGGTAAAGAGATCGATGTCATCCACATGCCTGAAAATATCAGAAAATTATACCTTGTCATTTTCAAAATGAAATACATAATTGATAGGAAACATTACTTGGTGCGTCTTTATTACCTGTATAAAACTTTCAGCTTCCAAACGACTCTAGATGGCATAACTTTGAACAGGTCTTCGAAGTCCGTAATCAGAGAAAGACCACAAGGATCCCTCCACGTGGTGTACGAGGGGACTCCATGGTCCCTTCCTCTCTGTATGTTGATGGCTGCAAGATCCATACCAAAGTCGAACGAGGGTGTTTGGAACAGATGGTTTGTTAGTTCTTCCGTGATGAATTCGTCGCGCTTTTGAATAGGCTGATTCACCATACCCAGGAGTAAGCGGTCTACTGCTCCCATGCTCCAGATATTTGATGGGTTTGTTAGCTCATTGTGGAGGGAGACATCTGGAATGAAGGGGAGTTATTTCAATAGGAGGATTTTATAGATGAGGAGCTACTTGTTATGGGGAATATGCATGTTTTTATTCGATAGTTTAGGTAAATATTACATTGCCGGAAAAAATATTTCATCAAAACATTACATTAGAAAATTCAAAATAAATATTTGGAAATGCAATCAGCTTCAGGCTTTTTTAAACACGGCCATTTTGGCCTTCTTTCTGAACGTCAAAAAACTGCCAGTGTAGTGTTATTTTTTTATCTATAAAAAATTACATTTCAATCTCACGCATCAAGTTATTCCATTCTAGATGAAGTAATTGATGTTTTGGTTACGATTTTTTATGCAATTGAAGTATCAGACGATCAAGATGCTCTCACGTTTACCCATTATTGTTAAGTACCTCCATGAATGTTGAACTTCATAATAACTTACTGTTGTTCATAGGCCTGTGGAATCTGTCGAAGCGCACCATAGAGGGTTGCACCAAGCTGTGGCCGAATCTGAATGCAGCTGACCCGAAGGAGCTGGCGGGACTCGGGTTGATCTTTGGGTTGTAGTTCTTGTAGTAGCCTTTCTTTTGCAAGTCCAGCTCGAAGGTCTTCATTACTTCTGGGCCTGGAGATCAAACATATAGATCAATCTTTTAGAATATTGATCTATATGATCAATATTCTAAAAGATTGATCACCTAAAACGATGGGCAAGAATTCCCGATATGAAATGTGCTGGATCATAGCGCCGACGATTTTCCGAGTTTCTTGGTAGATCTTCTCGTCGCTCCAATGTGGGTTCAAGTGTGCCAGCTCTTGCGCCATTCTGAATATATATAAAAAAATCTTATATTTAACTACCTTAAAAATGTTCTATAGTATAGTGTGTATGCATTAAACTACCTAAATTTCTTATCTTTAGAAAGAAAGAACTCACGACTCGACAACACAGACTTAGTGAGAAGACTTAAGAAAACTAAACTTTTTGAGTTGTGTAGTGATGTGCCAGTGAGTCCTATTAACAAAGAACACAAGAACATTCCTTTTACATAATAGAGACAGTAAGAAAAGTGTTACGGGACACGCTCTTTATTTACTACCCTACTTACAATTTTGAGTCAAACTTATTAGTTTTAAGACTATATATATCGTAACTTTAAAGGTGTACCTACTTTAAAAAAAAATTGTCATTAAAAAAACAGTGTCTACCCCCACCATTTCATGTCACACACAAAAAGTTGCGGATCAGAATTTCAAAGCTCTCCCATAACAATTTAAAAAATGACTGACCTATTATGCTGCCGCAGCCACACGATATGCGCGGCCACCAGCCCGGGATGTTCGTTGACGCGCGCGTCTCCAGACTTGAAGCAGTCTGTGGAGACGGCGCCCCCGCGGCACAGCTCGTCGCGCCGCTCGGGCGGCAGGATCGGCCTCCGCTGCTGCACCCGCCCGTACTGAAGCATTCCTACAGCACCATGTTATTTTTTGAAGTTATAACTAGGTACTTCTTTGGGCGCGTTTGGGAAAAAGTATGAGAGTGAATTTTTACGATGCGCACGCACACCGATACCTAAAAGCGACAACATGACGTGGTAATTATTGTCTCAAACGCATTGAACGCATTCACACTCACAGCCCCACACTAAGTTCAAAGACATGTATCGGAAACATTTACATATCACAAACATAATCACACCCAGCATCAGAAGCACAAATCTCCCCTGAGGTGGAAAACGCTTACTCATTTACACGCAAACTTTCGCATTTATAATATTAACACGCTGAAAATAGGGATGCATGATATTTGAATATAGGTTATGTATTATTTTGACCATTATAACTACAGAATTACATCTATAAAATTATATTCTTAAATAAATGCTTTCTTAACTAAAAAAATACTGAATAAAAAGTCATACAAATTCATGGGAAATTTAAAATAGCAACATGCACACTATTGGTTTAATATACTTTGCCAATCTATTAATGTCCAAATTCTCGGTCAGTTTAATTCTATGGCCCATATTTTTTTAATGTTACATACCCTCTTACCTCTGTTGCGTCAATTCTTAAGATTCTTAAGAGTTCTGTCGGCAGATAGGGAATAGGGGATCTGATTAACGCAGCAGCACCTACCGTTCCTAAACAGCCTTAGCTTGTCCGATTGCCTGGCCGAGCTGGCGTACAGTGGTGACCCATCGATGTACGTCGACACCTGGTTCAGTTGCTCCCGCCACCCCAGCGCGCAGTCGTCTCTTGGAGCTGGTGATGAACGCACAAAGTCCAGGCAGCGTACTCCGCGTGGACCGTAGAACGGGTCTGATGGAGGCACGGCGATGGGAAAGCATTCAGGGTGCTGCAGAAATATAAGTAATTTATTGTTACTGTTTTAAATCGGGCTCTTAAAGTATATATAAGCATTATTTCTAATCACACTAATATTACAAATCCTAAAGTTTGTGTGTAAATGTGTAAGTATATTTGTTTTCTCTTCACGCTGTAACGTCTGAACGGATCAGTATGAAATTTGGAATCTACACAGCTTATATCTAGGATTTATACATACGCTACTGTTTAACTTAAAAACGCGGGCGAAGCTGTGGGGCACGGCTAGATGGAGAGTAAAGGTAATGTGGCCTTGCATACCTTCAAAGAAAAGAGCGCAGTCCATATAGATATTAGAGTTTTACATGATTTTACTTAGTCTTGGCAGTACTTACCTAAGCGTACAAAACAAAATGTAAAATGGGCTAATGGCGTATATTTTAATTTGTGGTTAAATATCTAAGTTATCCTTACCAGTAGTTCTTTCGGAACAAAATCCCTTCCGCCGTTCTTGCAGCACCTCGGCACTGACCCATTGAACCCTCTCGACTGCGAAGACGATGTCACATCATGGTCCAGGAACTGTCCCCATTGCATCAGCAGGTGTGTGATCCCTGGGCTCTCGACATTTGTACTCTCATGTACCAGGGAGCTGATCTCCCGGGCAGACGGGAGGGTTGAGCCGGTGACGGATCGACGTGGAGCTTGGAGGCCGTCGGAGTAGGAAGGGGGCAGGAAGCGCTGGACGGGGGTCAGGGTGGAGCCCCATCGGAGACGCTTTAGGTTGTTGCATGTGCCGTCATGGGTGCGGTATCTGTTACAATTGATATAATACAATACAATATTTCTTTATTGAACACCTATAAGTAATTGATGTACCCAAAAGATTTGTATCATCTAAATTAATTATTTCTCAGGCAAAGAGTGAACGTAGCAGAGTTTTATTGCATTTTTTTTATTCACTGGACTCTCCTTTCGTCAGTAATGCATTAACGAAGCCTCTGCTTTAGATGTTTGTAAGTGTTAGCTACCACTATTTCATCTGTTGGTAAGTGACGATGTAGCTACATGTGCGATGTGGTTAAAAAATGAAAACAGCTGCCATAGACAGTTTTGTTTCGACAGATTTAAAACACGCTTGTATAAATTCGAAAAAGTTGGTGGCGAATATTAAAACCACTCTGGCTTTCCTTAACCTGTTTTGATGTCATTCGAGGGGTAAAAAGAGTTGGTTTACTCAAGGAATACGCCAAAATGTTGAATCTTTAGATTTTCTTATTAATATTATATACAACTTTTGTTCTTACCGTTTAGAAGCGGGGGGACACTTGGGTGCTCCTTTAGTGGGACAGTGCTGCATGAGCGGCGACTGCCTCAGGGCACTGGCTTTTGGGAACTGCGGCTCTTCGGTGCGACCCTCGAGCCCGTCTCCATTGCCGCCACTGGAAAGAAAAAAACAGGATTTTTATTTACAAATTACGAACCAACATCTCTTTTAAAACATAAACGCTTTCATACTCATAGTCCCACAATAAGTTCGATGACTTGTGTCATGACATTCACATTACACATACAATCACACCCAGAACCAGGAACAAAATTTGTGTTTGTCCTTGGGAAGAAAACTTGTGTTCCCGCCGGGAATCACTCAGGTGGGAAATCGGGAAGTGCCGAAACCCCGGTTTCGAGTCCAGATGATTATTTTTTCAGATTATTATTTTATTATTATTTTTTTAATAAAAAAAAAAACGATCAAGTCTCGGTTATCCAGGTACTACAGCATTTATAATAGCCGTACCATGACACCAGCAAATAGTTGTTAAAAACAGGCAAAATTCTTCGAGACTCGACCCCCGTGTCGGACGATAAATCTGTATACAAGTTTGTACGGAAAAAACCGGATAATTAATAACATGTCGGGTTTATTCTGATCTACATAAACTAAATAACTCGCACATAACTTATTAACAAATTAATTAAAATCATAATGTCACGACCGCCATTTCCCAACGCATCCTTTACCTTGGCATTTGAATGTAACTATCTAATGCATATTTAGATTAAAACTGGAACAAGCTGTAAATGCTACTTTCAAGGTCTGTATTTGCATATATAATTTTAATCACTTTACGTTTTTTATGGTTAAGTTTAAACTAAATTTGTATAAACAGCAAAATAGTAAAAGCGTTTAAGTAACGATAAGGGGGCGTCAATTAATTACGTGAAGTGATTTTTGGCGATTTCTCGACCCCCTCTCTGTCTCCTTGGTGAGATGTCGTGAAATGTTGCTCGACCCCCTACCCCCGCCCTAAACACACGTGAGATTTTTTGAAATGTTTATATTTAATGTAAATAAGTTATATTGTATAAAAATATGTACTTGATTGCGTTGAATTTATTTAACACATATATTTTTTTTTTATTTAAGACTAACCCCTATCAACTAACTATATAATTTAGCCATAATTCAGTATTTTTTTATTCATGGAACCAGTTTTATCGCAATTTTACACTATGTTTTGCAAAAAAAAATTACATGATATTTGCCGAGACACCCACTCTCCCCCACGTGAGATTAGGTGAGGTTTGGCTCGACCCCCTCCCCTCCTAAACGTCTCACGTAATTAATGGACGCCCCCCAAATTATGTCAGGGGTCTCTGAATGTTATAACAATCCAAAGTTTTGCTGCGAAAGTGACAAAAGCAGGGTTTGTCGACAATGAATTGATTTAACATTGCCCGGTGGATTGAAGGGCAATGTTTCCACTGAAATTACAGGGCTTATAGAGATTTAACATCTTATATCTCAGGGTGAAGAGCGTAGTGCTTTGCTGCGCAAGATTTTCACCTATATAATTATATAGTTCATAACGTGACGCTTACCATCACGCGAGCGACTTAGCAAAACGTGATTTTCGATTACGCTTAGAAAATATTAGACCCTATAAGTGCAGCTTTAATGTCATATTAGTTTTTTTTTATCACGTATGTAATTTGTATTGTAATTCCATCACATTACGTAAAATCTACCTAATGTGATGGAATTCCAATTAAAATCTACATTGTAGATTGTATGGACATTGGTGATATTCTACTGATCCTCAGTCAAGTTCCATAAGTGGATAAGATGGTCATTTTTTATGCCTCTTAAGTCGACCATTTTATGCCTGAGATAGACTTATGGGCATATAATAAAAAATGTGGAACATGGCTACACTTGATCCACATTTCTAATTAAGCTTACAAGTGAAACTATCCTATTTATCTCTTTAATCTATGAATATGATATAATACATATATTTATCTCTTTAATCTATGAATCCTACTAATATTATAAATCCGAAAGTTTGTATAAGTGTGTAAGTATGTTTGTTCCCTCTTCACGCTTTAACGGCTAGACGGATTCGGATGAAATTTGGAATGTACATAGATTATACCTAGGATTAACACATAGGCTACTTTTTAACTTGTTAATAAAATAGTATGATATAATACTTGGGTTATTATGCCCGACCTCTAGCAAATGGTGCCTAGTGGTCAACGAACAAGGTTCCAGTACCTAGTTTAAAACAAGCATTTACAAGATAGACGTCAGAACGTCGCAAGGTCAAAAAAGTCATGTATAATCTAATTTGTAACATAGGACTATAAAACTCCTACTCCTAGTACTGATCCTCCAAAAAGGTTATATATGTGCAGGTCAATAAGTGAACTTAAAAGAGATCATGGATTCCTACATATAATCATAATATTAATCACAAATTCATTCTTAGATAATATTAAATCATCCAGACTCTTACTCCATCGTCACTCAACATGAGGCGCTTTAATACAGCAGTAATGTATCATACGTCCATACGTATGATGCCTGCATTCCACGTACTATGCGTATCTTCAAAAAGACATCAACGCGTGCTATAGTTTTTTGCTACAAGGCTGATAGTTTGTTTTCCTTTAATTTTGGCTCCGAAATCTGTGTGCATTTAGCCAGTGTCAAGTAAAAAAATATTTCAAGGTTTTTGATTCCAAGAACTAAAAAATCAATAGTTACAAATACAATAGTCCTAGTCACCAGTCAAAGTCAGTTAAAAGAGTCATAGTCAAGTCAGTAGAAACTGTTTTAGTACTTCTATTGGAGTTTTGAAACGAAAACGAAAATATCACGTTATTCAACTTTGTATTACTTGACTACACTCATGCACGTTTACGAACTAAAACAGTTAAAAAATGAACAACAATAACACATTAACACTCGAAGAGTTTTGAAAAATAATACAAAATTAACGCCATTTTTTCACTTTCGCGGCAAATCTCCAGTTACAATGCACACCTACACTTTCAAAGGAAAGTAAAATCTCTTTAATATGCAAATGTTTAATAAGAAGTTTCGGATATATAATCACGTCGCGAGAAACGAGAAAGCTTTAAACTTACTGGTAAAGGCTAGGCGGGTTTGTTGAGAGAGCTGGTAACGAAAGGCTTGTTCGAATATGCTAATTACCGGAACTTCGTCAATTTTCTAAAAGAACTTCGAAAATTTTCTAAAATTCTAATTAGTCCTAACTACGGGCCAATTGCCTATATTTCCTAAAACTATATACATCAAAGACCTAAGTTACCTACAAGATATCGAGCTTATAGGCAACTCAAGTGCTCAATCCCACTACCAGTGAGTAGCGTTCCCATCATGCTGGCGGCATTGCCTCTCTGAATTGCAATGCTAATACGTTAAAATTTTTTATTTAAATTAATATCTAGATATCACCATTAGATAAGCAGTCAATAACGATGCATTTGACGCAATTTAGTTACAAGTTATTTGTTAATTTCTTATACGCTATCTTTGTTCATCTAGCCAGTATCAAGATTATCTTATAGTATACACGTACGTTTATTATTTTAAATTAGACATATTAAATATATTATTATAAAAATAATTGTATCGACCATCAAATTGAATATCAAAATGTCCTTCTTTAGCTAACTACAATTTTTATAGTCTAACTAAAAAGAACTAACATTATTTTTAGGTAGTAATACTAATACAGCGGATTAATTTTATCTGAAATAAATATTATTTCAATTTTAATTTAATACTAGCCGTACCTCGCGGCTTCGCCCGCTATTATCAAGTTAAAAAAATAGCGAATGTGTTAATCCTTGGCTACGTACATTCGATTCGAATTTCATCCAAATCCTTTCAGCCGTTAAAGCGTGAAGGGGGAACAAACATACTTACACACTATAGTTGTATTTGCATGCCTAATAATGTCAAGTAATTACCAGGTAACTGCGTATTCCAGGTCTAGTGTGTTTACCAGCTTCGATCACATCGTCACTTACCATCAGGTGAGATAGTGGTCAAACACTAGCCTGTCAAAAAAAAAAAAAAAAGGTAAAAAATGATTTGAATTTTAATGTAATCCTAGTCACAGTCATAGTCGAGTAAAAGTATATTCACATCTGCATCACTAATGACTTTTAACCCGTCAACAGCCGATAGTTACCCATTCCAACCCACACCCGACCCACAGTGAAAGTGAAACTTCACTTTCTCCGGACGGCCGGCAACGTCACATTCACATAATGATTATTCGATATTTGGTTTGTCCGTTACGACATGTTGTGACATAAACGGTATAAGCACGCGTGTGATGCTCATATTGAATAACAAATAGGTTTCGTATATCCGACGAGGTTAGCGTATTGTTTTTGCACACTTAATTCGTATGATGTCAAATCACTCATTCGTCATAATGCATGTGTATATACATTGATAAAACAATACAAGATGTTGAATAAAACATTTCTATATATCCTATCCTACTAATATTATAAATCCTAAAGTTTGTGTGTAAGTGTGCAAGTATGTTTGTTCCATCTTCACACTTTAACGGCTAAACGGATTTGGATGAAATTTGGATTTTACCTAGAATTAACACATAGGCTCCTTTTTAACTTGATAATAGCGAGCGAAGCCGCAGAGCACGGCTAGTTAGATTCATATAGTTTTAGTTTAGTTTAAAAAATATAGGTAATTGACCCGTATATGGCGTACTCTCATCAAACATAAACAATATTAGTTCCCATGTTATATAATAATACTTACCTAATTATAAATGTGTGCACTGGAATAGGATCTTGGTGGCTGTAACACACGTATGACCTAGCACGGCCACCAAAGATTAGTGTACCTACCTACCTTACCTACCTAATTAGTTATCTGAAAATTTAAATAGTATGGTATGAAGATATACTTAGTTAAGTTTTAAAATTGTTTATAATTTTTATGAATAAATTATCTTAATTATCTTATATGCATTCTCGCCATTATTAGGTAATAAAATTACACATCATTAATAAGGGCATTTTTTAAATAATTTATATATAGTTAGTTGAATAGTAACAAAAATAAAATTATGTCAAGATAATTGTGTCAAAATTACGGTAATGTTATGTTAACATTTTTATAATTTAGGAAATCAATGATGTTATAATAACATTTAATTTTGTTTAAAAGCAAGTCGGATAAATTACATTGCTTCAAGTTTTTCGGTATTTCATTATACATTTTTGGAGCCATATAAAATACACTGTTGTGCATTACGCGTTGTATGGGACAATCGCATACACAAATTGGATTTATTTCTCATATGTAACCATTTTGTGCACCTGCCTATGTATATAGTATTTTGAGCATAGTTTGCCAGTACATTACATATCACAGGTTTCATATACAATTAAGAATCTCCTTTAATCACGTACCTCCTTTCAGATGAGATATTGGTCAAATGCTAGCTATATATAAAAATATCATTTGTCGTGCAATTGTCTCGCCAAAACTCGAAAATATCTCGACCGATTTATATATACTTTATTTTGTTTTATTCGCAACAATACAAAAGGTTAGGTAAAAAGAAAAATTGCAAAAAAGATAAACAAAAAGTCGAAAACAGCGAAGTTGGTTATTTTGTATGGGAATTGTTATATCGGATTACTTTCAGTTTCAACACAAGATTGCGTGGTAAGAAGTTTACCTGGTTAACATATATTAATCAATTGTTCTGCGTTATTCCGCAAAAACTCGAAAACGGCTGATTCTTTTTTTGTTGTGTTCGTTATTGTCAGGGCAAGGTTTATAAGGTTTGTTTGTTTGGATTATTTTTTAATCTTGCGGAATTTGCAACCGCGCGTAGCCGGAGCGGATCGCTAATATGTTTTTTTTACACAACACAAAAATTAGCTTCGACGTACAATATGTACACTGCACACTGTGTCTTTCTTTTCGCGGAAATTCAGTAGGTATAGAATCACATATGGCAAATAATTAGACGCGACATTATTAACGCTTTTCGCGGCTTATATTCAATTAATGATTTAACATATAGATATTTATAACGACGTTTGTTTAAAAAGAAAAGTCCAAAATAATAACTTCATTAATGATTTTGATTATACTCAAGCATATAAAATTAATTTAAATTAAAAGTATATAAGCTTTCTTAATAAAGCCATTAAAATACGGATAGGTATTTGCTGTATGTACTACATTCAAAGTAACTAAATTAGTCTTTATAAGTAACGTTAGAAGTCAATGTAATAAGTCTTTGATATAGTAGAATTTTAAAATACATAAACCCTATAATAAATAAATAAAAAAATTGACTAACCTTCATTTCCCAGGCAGGAGCAGTCATATCGAGTCAAAGTCAATCCAAGTCAAGTCACAATCAAAGTCACAACACTAAAAAGTCACATGTCAGTCATATATATCGTTGTCATTTCATCAGTCTTGTAAACAGTTGACTAGAGCGTTATTTCGACGCGCGTCGGGGCGTTCAGCCGCCATCGCACCTTCGTGGGACTAAAGTAAGGGGGAGATGCGCGTGCGCTCAAATACTACCACTTCTCTTCCTTTGTGGCGTAATTAATAATAAAAAGGTGTGTGTTGACAGACGCCGGGTGCCACGGAAGGCTGCGCATACAATCTGCCATGGAACCAATTGATTGTCGCAACAACAAGGGCCAAGAATTGCATTGAGTGACAATTAGTTAATTTTGAAATTTATTGTGAAAACATTAAATTTCCTGATTTTTAATTTCCTCCCTATTGAAAACATTACCTACTTACCAATATGATTATGATAATGATTACATTCATGACAAGGATGCGTGGAGGCAAACTGCACAAGCGCTTTCTGACGACTACATAATATAGATATAATTCCTGTATTAGTAATTAATAAATGAAAAAATACGCCGCCGAGTTACTTGTCAGATTCTTCTCCAGATGGCTGTAATTTTGCGAATCTGGCAGTAGATTCACTAACTTTCATTAGTGCTTCTTTGGGCCCATGTGAATAAACGATTTTGAATAAGTAAGGTATTGGGAAAATTCTGGCATTATTAGAAAAAAGTATTGGTAAATTCAAATAGATGCAGTTTACTGCATCTATTTGAATAGTCTATAGTTATCTCTTGGTAAAGCTATGTAAAAAAATATTGCGACCTGGGGTCTATGAAATTTGGTTAACATATAAACGTTTTAAACGCTTTCACACACACAGCCCCACATTAAATTCAATGACTTGTGTCGTGGGTGCCGGAAACATTCACATCATAAACTCTATACACACAATATAAAACCAAGGGGAGAAAGGTTGCGTTTTCGCCAGGAATCGAACCCGATACCCTGCTTAGAAGGCGAACGCTCAACCAACTTATCAAACCTGCGCACTAAAAACGAGAATCGGTTGAGAAATGTGACCTGTAGAGGAGAACTACCAGTAATCCGCCGGACATACAAAAGCAATTTTGCCCGAGCTAAAACGGAGTTATCTCAATAATATAAGTATATGTTATCTAACAACCATTCTCTACTGTCTCCAGCATTTCAAGAAAAAATACCCACATAATGGATGCTACAGTAACAATTAATTTCTTAACTAAAGAATAATAAAAAAATCTTTAAAAGTGAATGTTTATTAATTATGTTAATTATTAACTTAAAAAAACTGCAATTTATTTTCAGGTACAACTGCAAACATATTTTTGAGGCGGCTTACTAGTTATCTTTATTTATTTTAATTTCACAATGTTACACTACACTTCATCATTAGATTTAATGCTGTTTCTATATAGAAAAAAATCGAATAGGCACTTACCAAATAAGGAGTTCATTACTTTTAATAATAATGTGGCAAAATGAAAAAAGTTATACTCAATCTGTAATTATATGTATTAAATGTTCATTATAACTTAGCATGACTAAATAGTTTCATGAATGCGAAATGACATTGGTTCTCGAAACAGTGTAAACTACATCGGGAACCAGAGGCAGAGAAGTGATAGTTAGACAGTTGAAATTTTCACAGATTATGTATTTCTGTTGCCGCTACAACAGCAACTACAAAAAAACAGAATAAAATAAATATTCAAGTGGTCTCCCATACAACAAACGTGACTTTTTTGCTCGTTTTTGAAGACCCAGTTGGCGCAGTTGACAGGTGTCCGCCCTCTGCGCCGTGGGTCCTGGGTTCGATTCCCAGCAGGAGCACAAATTCCTTCCCAAGGGATATTTGTGCTTCTGGTTCTGGGTGTAATGTGTGTGTGATGTGAATGTTTCCGGCACCTACGATACAAGTCTTTGAACTTAGTGTGGGGCTGTGAGTGTGAATGCGTTTGTTTGTTTGTAGATCCTTGAAATATTCACAGAATATTTAGTTATATAATCACTTTAATAATAAATAATTAAATTAAAATAAAACAAATTTTTAGTTAAAATTTCCATACAACAAAAGTTATATATATATTCTTATTGCCGTTTTTATAGATAATGGTACGGAACCGTTACATGAATCGAATTGCGTAAAACTGCCATAAATTCTATTCCGATGACTTTTATTCGCGTTATTTATGCAATAACCCAAGTCCTATTGTGAACATGCACTATGCTTTAAGCTACGTTGGCTGTCTTCAGGGCGATCCACTGATCACCACGATCTGTAAAAGGTTGTACATTTAGCAAGTATGTCTAGTTTGTATTAAGCATGTATCGATGTAACAATTGTTGGCAGACCTAACAAATAAATAAATAAATCTGTAACATCGCGTTTCAACCGCACAGTAAAGCTGCTCAAATGGAACACTGCATGAAAGCGTCGGGAAGAGACTATCCCGTTCTTAATGATAATATAAAACATTACCTAATAAACACTAGAGGTGCTTCAGCCGTGTAATAAGTTATAACAAGTCTAGGAGGGAAATATAAGTACCAGCTACATAAAAAGATAATTTACCTAACTACTCCGACAATAGGGAAGAATTCAATTCAATTTTTAAAATAGGGAAGAAGCCTGGGCAAATAAAAAACTAATCAGTCCGTCATTTAGATGATCACAAAACATTGACAATGTCAAAGTTCGAAGTGGGGGCTCGTCTGTATACTTTTTACTGAGGCGTGACGTCACGTGGAATTTCAACGCAGTATTTCTTCGTAATTTTTAATTGAATTTTTTAGGCATTTGGTCTAATTACGCGCAATAAGTCATGTTCCTTAGAGTCAAAGTCAACATCTATGACATCTGTATAAGCAACGACATAGTGACCCGAATCATGTGTATACCTCAAGTTATACGGACTTTTATAAAAATGTACGAAAATTTGTCACAGATTGACATTTCATCTGCCGCGTTAGTTAAAGATAAAAACCAAGACAATTGACCTGGATACTGCGAAATATTGAATTTGAGCAGTAATTTTGCAGCGAATTAGAGTGATCCAGTGATCTCGGTGGTTTCGAAAATTTACGTAGAATCACTCATCCGTTTAGGTATCGTAATTCATCAATCATCGAGTGTTTCGAAATTGCATTAACTGAATTAACTTCATGTCTATTCGTTTTTTAGAGACGATGACTAATTTTACTACAAATTTTGCGTTCTTTTTACTAATAATTGATTTCCTACATAATTATGCTATTAGCACTCAAAACTCTTGATATCAGTGCAAAATAAGTCATCCTATTTCCTCGCACTGCAAGTTTCAAACGGTTAAATAGTAGACTACTATAAAGTAGTCTAATATTTAACGTAAAAAAAAAGTAAAGTCAATAATGACTTCAGTAGAAAATCTATCTAAAGCGTTTATTTAAATCAGTTTTTTATGTACAATGCGTGAATGTTCAACAAAATTGAACGGATAGACAATTTTTTTTATTAGTCCTTTTTGAGTTTCTTCGATTCTAGAATGAATAGGTACATTATAGGGCAGCGTGTCCCATTTTCAGCCGCATCCTCAATTTCCAAAAGATGAGATAGTGGTCAAACGCTTGCCTTTTCAGCATAAAAAAATCAGGCAGAGAGTTAAAGTAATGTGGACATACAGAAGTGGTAGCCAGTTAAAACTTTGAAACAAGACACCTCGAGCTCGTGTATGATCTGTCAGTGACCATTACATAAACCAAACCCAAACATTGACAAATATTCCGTAACCCGATGTAATATTGTAAATAGGAAAAAAACGGCGGTAACAAATACAAATTAGGCAATTCTGTACCGCTGTGCAAACCGCGGAAGTCAATCTTCTGTACTGTTTCAGATCTAATGATCTTAGTTTAAAATCGATATTGTAATGGAACGTGTTGACTAAAATAAATTATTCGCTGAAATTGATCTGAATGGTACAAATTGATGAAAATGATCAAATCCTCACTGAATTAAAAATGTTGCAAACTGTCTGTTTCATTTGCAGCAGTTGACGGGAGAAAAACAAGAATCTTGAAAAACAAAACCATGAAATGAAATAGGACTAATAAATATTTATTCAGATGATTGATTTAACGAAGCGACATCTCTAAGTTAACTTCGGTGATTCAGCACTTTGTCAGTCCGTCCGTCTGTCAGAGGCGTCTAAAACGTACAAGCGAACTTCACATGTTCAGTATGTAAAGCTGTGGCTCATAAAGCGTTTCTTATTATTATATTAATATTATTGATGGCACATATGTATGGGACACGTTAGTGGGAACAAAATATTTTTGTTTTTTTATTGCCCATGTTATATAGTTGAAAAGAGCTAGGGAAGTAGACGAAACCGTATTTCATAATAATCTATGTAAATATAACAATTTGGCAGGCCACCAAAGTCACTGATTTTAAACCTATTATGTCCCGGGGTCAGTTCTCTCAGATACGGTACACAATTAAAGCAAATACTTACGTATAATATCTAATATATCTAGTACTTAAACAAAAATTACAAAAATCAATCAATTTTTATTATGAAAAAAAAGTGATAATCAATTAACCTCAATTTTTTTCTCTAATAAGCAAGATGTATGCGCGAGATCTTCGTTCGGGGCGAACGAATAGTTATATTCGATAGATATTTTTATATTATTTTATACCTTGTCATAAATACTTAAAAATACCTACAGGATGCATCTAAACCATTTGTTTACTAATATATGGATTTCGATATCTTTGAAGTATATTTTATTAATAGAAATTATTTATTATTAGTTTTAGGAATATCATTAATTATTAGTTCAACGACAATGTTACGTGATTTAAGAGCTTTTCAATTATAATTTATGTTGATCCTAGCATCCTAAACATTAAATTCAGTGTTTATATAATTGCTAGAGACATCCTGCACTAGAAGGCTAACTACTTCCCTTGATATTAAGCACCAGGTCAACCAAGGTAATAATGTTTAATATTTAAATCTATATGTTAATTAATGTGATGTATATAATTAGTCTCATCGATGATTAGATTCATAAATTGGAACATTAGATTACTAAATATCCGGATGACCGAGCTTTGCTCGGTTTTTTGTTTTTGGTAGAATGTGTTTGAATTTGTAGCCTCAGAAAGCTGCATCTAGTGTTAAGTAGAAACAGTTTATTACATCGGCCATGGCGTAATAGATGGCGCTGATAGTTTCTTAAATCCGGTTTTTCAAATGCAGTTTGGGAACCGAGCATTTTTCGGACCTGGAACGTTGATAAATCGATTCCCTGGGCCGAAAAACCCCTAATCTGTAACTTTCTTGAAAATCGTTGGAGCTGTTTCCGAAATCCTGATTACACACACATATATATTTAAACAAGAATTGCTCGTTTAAAGATATTAGATTAGATTAGTAGCAAGAAAGGTATTTAGGCAACTGGAGATAATTATCGAGGACCAGTTGGCGCAGTGGGTAGGTCTCAGCCCTCTGGGCTGTAAATCCTGGGTTCGATTCCGTACAATTTTCCTTCCTAAGAAATGTTTGCGCTTCTGGTTCTGGTGTGATTGTGTGTGATGTAAATGTTTCCGGCACCCATGATACATAACTTTGAACTTAGTGTGGAGCTGCGAGTGTGAATGAGTTTCTTTTGTTGTTTAATAATAATTATTAAAATTATGTTTTTTATGCAAAACATGCAGCTGAATTGCTAATTGTTGTTTTTTAAACACAAGTAAAAATAAAATACATATCTTAAATTCGAAAATATCGTCGCTCGACTGTAAAAACATTCAACGGTTACACAGATTTTTGCCTGGGTAATGGTTATGTCGATACCGGTATCGAGGTCAATTTGGATATGGATGATACACCCGACAAAGACAACAAGAATGATTCGATTTTTGAAAAAAGTTTTACCAAAACATACTTAATTCTTGTAAAAAAATAGAACCTTGCTAAAATAGAGAACCAAAAATACATTAAAAATTAACAATGTATTTTAATGCACATTTGGTAGTAACAAATTAATCCTTATATACAAATAAATACTTTTATCGGTTCTGGTATTAAAGTAGATGGTATAAAGATAGATAGGACCTTGGAGAAGAAAATAAGCAACTCGAAGTACTAATCCCGTGCAGACGAAGTCGCGGGCACCAGCTAGTTTACAATATATCTTAATTAAATTTATATTTTAGGGCTATAATAGGGTATATATATATAATAGATATATCTCAGTATCGTCTGGTCGATCGAATCAGAAAGGAGGCAAGCAGCGAACCATCTTGTTGCTCTGTCAACTGGTTACTGCTTCTTGAAACCTAAGTAAGTTTATGTTTCCTGGTAAACTGTCTAGATCAGGGGTCGGCAATCTGCGGCTCGCGAGCCACATGCGGCTCTTTGGATGTGTAGCTGCGGCTCTTTAGTTCCATACGCAAATATTATTAATAAAAAAAAACATTTAAACAAACGTTCTGAATCGATTAACGAGGATTAGGCGCCTCTTTCGCCATTTATATCGGGTCATTAACAAGCCTCCAAAGGTAGCAAAAAAGTACATTTATACAGTTGAAACAAGTAAATTATGGGATGATTAGGTAGGTATAACGCGTGCATAGCGTTTTCTATACGATACTCATAGTACAGTAGGTATTATTGTTGGCATTAGGGATAATTGTTCGCAAGAAAAAATGTTGTGGCTCTATAAAACTTTGAAATTTTGTATATTGTAATTTTTGACTCTTTCGACGCAAAAGGTTGCCGACCCCTGGTCTAGATCGATCCATAAAGTTTATGTTGTTGGTATATTTAATAAGTTTGTTGTTATCTCTTTTCCTTAATTAAGTAAAAGTAAGCGGATGCATCGCGCCATAAAGTTTCTATCGCGTTACTGGCGTGACTGCACTCAGGTTCTTCCTGATACTGTTTGCGATGTAAAAGTTTAATCCTACTATAATATTATAAATCCGAAAGTTTGTGTGTAAGTGTGTAAGTATGTTTGTTCCCTCTTTACGCTTTAACGGCTGAACGGATTTGGATGAAATTCGGAATGTACATAGATTATACCTAGGATTAACACATAGGCTACTTTTTAACTTGATAATAGCGGGCGAAGCCGCGGGGCACGGCTAGTTTATTATAATTTATTGAATTATTGTAATAAGACTTGGTTGGGTGCGCGTTCGCTTTCTAAGCTGGTTATCGGGTTCGATTCCCGAATGGGAAAGTTTTCTCCCCCCAAAGCATTGTGTATCTGGTTCTGGTTGTGATTGTGTCCATGTGATGCGAATGTTCTGTGTGTGTAATGTGATTGTTAAAGCATATCTAAATTAATGACTAATTTTTTTTTGACATGATTCACATCACACACACATTACACCCAGAACCAGAAGCACAAATATCCCTTGGGTAGGAATTTGTGCTCCTGCCGGGAATTGAACCCAGGACCCACGGCGCAGAGGGCGGACAACTGTCCACTGCGCCAACTGGGTCGTCAAAAATATTAGATGATACATGTGATACACCCGACGATAAAATTCAAATAAAATATATTTTTTTATCATTTAAGAAAGCGCTTGGGCTGTAATTGCACTTAAATCAAAATAATTTTACCATTCAAAGTTTTAATTTGAATAAATTTTACAAGACAATCACATAACATAATTATGAGATATTTTTATCCTATCAAAGAACAACTTTAACACATTGTTTTTTTCCTATTATTTACTCGATAGCTTATATTTATATACCTCACGAAGTGCGACTTAGTCTTAAATACGTAAATAACGTAACTGCTTGTTTTCTTTCCTATTTTCTAGTCTGTTAAGGGGCAGATATACGTCAATGCGAGCACCTTTTTTAACCACAGCCAATTATCCCCCTTACAGTATTGCACATAAAGGTGTACATTGCGTAAATTAAATCGTGGCGGTTACACAAGGTCACGCGTGGCAATCTTTGATTTTTATGGTTTTATTCAAATTTCGTAAAAACGCGCCTTAAAAAAAATAAAACAAGCTGAAGATATCAGTCGTCTAGTAAATATACGTATATGAAAAAGCTTTCTCAGTGTTTTCATATAAAATGTCGGAACGAAATGGTTACAAAAATACAAATTGATATTATTTGCGTGTGATTTGATATTTTTTTCCTTTATATTTATGAACGTTATGAATATTCTAAGCAGAAGGCATCATTTATCGTATCACACAAATTACGACGAATGTTTTTATTTATATAGTTTTATTATGAATGCCGAGTAAAACGGTTGCAAAAACACACCTTAAAAGATACTATTATAAAACGACGCGTGACCAAAATGCTGGCACTTATTTGGCTCAACGTATTAGCATTGCAATTCAGAGAGGCAAAGCAGCCAGCATGATGGGAATGCTACCCACTGGTAGTGGGCTTGAGCACTTGAGCTACCTATAGGCTCGATGTCTTATAGGTAACTTGGTTCTTTGCTGTATATAGTTTTAGTTTAGTTTTAAGAAATAATTGCCTATATTTCCTAAAACTAAACTAACTTGGCCCGTAAATAGATATAGATACAAAAATTATAAAACGACCATAACAATTTGTCACAATTACGTATTAAGTATCATAGTAAACACATATTATTGTGCTCTAGACATTCAATGACCACATGCAAATGACCAGCATCCGCGTCAGTGAAAGTGTATTTGCAAAGATATTTGAGAAAGCGTTACCGAAATAACGTTTATTACATCACTTGGCTTTTTTTGCACGTTGGAGCGTATTTTATTATCGTACGTTATTATTGTTATTATTGTTGATACACTGAGCAGCTTATTAAGCTGATTCGTGTATATCATTTTTTTTTTTAAATGTTTGTTCAATCTATTTTTGAAAGAGTTTATTGAGGGAGCACTTATCACTGTCTCTGGTAGCATATTCCACAATCTAGTTATGCGGTTCGGCAGGAAGTGTTTTCGGGGATTGCTTGCACTTGCATGTTTGATCAGTTTCCTGGAATGCCCTCTCAGTACCTTGTTTGTATCCAACTGAAAGAGTTTACTGGAGAGGTCTATGTTATAATGCTCGGTTAAAATCTTATATGTCTCTATTAGGTCACCCCTTTGTCTGCGCTGTTCCAAGGTTGCTAATTAAAAAAACATGTATTTAGTAATACGTGTTAATTAAAAAAACATGTATTTAAGGCGGATACTCGACCTATACGGTGCTTGTTTGTCGTATAGACTAGTGAGCAATCCTAGTGTTTTTCATTTTCAGGCCGCTTGAAGGCATCCGACGTGGGTTAACGACTGTTGTCTTACAACTAACAACCGAGACCGGCAGCTTAATGTGCCCTCCGAAGCACGGTGACACGCAATTGAGAATCCCACTAAACGGTCACCTATTCACACACAGGCCTGCTTACCTATACGGTGTGTGAGACTTATACACATCTTCAGTGACTATTCTTCTTGACTATTAAATATATATACAATATGAATAATAAGACCGGCCAAGTGCGAGTCGAATTTGCACAAGGTTCTGCACCACAACATACCCTAGGTTGATTATAAGTACCTACAGTTTAACATAACCAATCTTAAAGGAACCGTCTGTTACCTTTTAGAGATAGATAAATTGATAAAGTATAAAGAAAAAACTTTTGCTGCTGTATATATGTACTTATCTTTATATTTTGACATATTGTATTTTATATAATTTTTATATCTGATAAATTATTTATTAAAACATATAAAAGCACTAGTAGCCCTACCACAATGTCCACCATTAATAAACCATATACACCATTTGTATAACAATACACTGTAAATTCTAAATTGTATTTCAAAGGATTTGTATTCTTAAGGTTAGCGTATAAAAATAATACTGTTGTTTGTCCGCAATGGGCAAACTGGTGCTACTTAAAGATAATTTTGTAACATCATTTCTCACACAGTTTTTACGATAAAATATTTTTGATTTTGATTTTGACCATTTATTAAGCCCCGTCTCTTACATTATATAGTTCTCTCCATCCGAAGTCCGATCAATTAAGTATTATCAAAAACAGTAATTATAATTTTAACAGTCTTATTGTATTTTACAATACAATAACTAAACAAAAGTTAATGTAGCGAGTGCGGTATGATAAAATTAATGAAACAAGTGGCAAAATCTAAATTTTGAAAATACCCCTGACGATCTATTTGAAAAACGATTGCACCGATTTCCACCAAACATAGATAAGAACACTCCCGACTAATTCATCTTTCAAACTAAAAAAATCTAAATCGGTTCATCAGTTCGACACAGACCGACACACACACACACACATATTGTTCAAACTAAACATTATTAAAATAAAAATACTTTAATATATATTTTATTCAAATTGAAAATATTTTATTATTCATTCTCACTAAGTACCTGAAAGCTGCCTCACCCGCCTTAAGAATAATAATTATAAATTAAAAAAGTCAAAATTGCATTTGTGAGCATTATGTGTTACTTAAAAATGTGCAACTTTGGACCTCAATTAGGTACGCATTATTATTATTATGTTTTTGGTTACACACTGCTATCTTGCAAGGTATTGCACATCACACTAATATTATAAAGGTGAAAGTTTGTGATGTGTTTTTATTTTTGTTACTTCTTCACGCGAAAACGGCTGAACCAATTTTAATAAAATGTTGTATGGAGGTAGCTGTCTACCTGGCATCTGCTACCTTTTATTCCGGAATGCTCGGGTCCGATACTTACGCGGGTAAAACCGCGGGGCGCAGTATTACCAACGCTTATACTTCTATATATGCGGCTATGGAGAAGCATAAAAATTTATTGCTGAGTAAAAAGCAAGAATTAGCTGAGTAAATATGTATGTACATGTGAGTGAATAAACATACATAATACAGCACTAAAACTAATAATACGATTGTAACTAATCATGCATTTTTGTATTAATTCTTTTGGTGCCGAAGGCTAGGTTTAACATAATTAAACGAAAGCAAAGCTAATAAAAACCGACTTCACAGGTTTATCTTCGGAACTTTGATCAGATTAGATTAGATGTACTAAACGTAACGCAATATATATAATAATATGTCGATGTAACACGCATTATTGACGATATTTCAAGAACTACTGATCAGATCTTGATAAATGAGATCGATAAGAAAGCAACATCTGCCAAACAAAAAAAAAAAAATTCAAAGTCGGTACACGTGGAACGAATTTGTGAGGTACATAAAAATAAAATACAGTCGACTTGAGTACCTCCTCTATTTTTGTGAAGTCGGTCGGAATTATAATTTAGGTACATATACCATGAATAATCAAATGTAAATGCTCCAAATCATTATCAAATATATGTAAAAACATATTTTTTATGGTTGAGTAGAAAAAACACTTTTTTTCTACCTACGTGTACGCACTAACAGGAGTGTGAAAGCATTTATGTGAATGTTTGTTTTAACCGGGCGACGTTGTTAGTTACGGGGTGGGTGGGTTTGGTAGTTATTAAAAAAACAAACAAACGCTTTCACACTCGCACCCCCACACTAAGTTCAAAGACTTGTATCGTGTGTGGCAGAAACATTTAAATCACAATCACAAAATAATGTCCCTTGGGAACGAAAATAGTGCACCGTCGAGAATCGAAACCAAGACCCACAGCGCAGAGGGCAGACCGTCTCACTCCGTCATCTGGGACGCCTAAGCATCGGAAAATGTAAGTACATGTAATTTTTTTTACACAATTTTTACAAACAGATACCTCGAAATGTTTGTTTTCGATGTCTAACTACGTACTATACAGTATCTTATCTGTTACTTATATGACATCCCCATTTTATCTATTAAGGTAGATAATTAATTACGACTAATATAATGTGATTCCTTCCTATATCTCTATTTAGCTGTGATATAACAACAAACAAAACAATCAGCTGTTGAATAATTTGTTTTAATTTGCGGTCATCATGGAATAACTAGTCGTTCGCGTCGAACTGAGACCTCGCGCTTACATTTTGCCTCATAGAAAAAATGTTTTGAGGTTACTTGCTTATAACTTTTTTCTATATAATAATTGTTATATTTCTGTATTTGTTGTTCAAATACAGGATATAACAGATACTATACGTAAGTTTCAGCGTTCAGTGTGAAGCCTTTTTTGAGATAGACTATGGGACAAAAACGTCTAAAAACATTGACTTTGGTGGCCTACCAAATCATTATTTGCCAACATAGATGTTTTTTTTAACCGATTCCGTACTCTACTTGTCAAGCCCTTTTGAACGAAACCCCACAAAGGTTGGTTTATATAATTTTAAATGTAATTACTGGCTTTGTAATTTTACATATTCTATGAGAATTTGAAGTCATTCGCTTATATAGTTTAGACGCTGGATGCCTCTGACAGACGGACGGATGGACATAGTGCTGAACAGCCCAAGTCTAACGATACCTTAAGAGGCAGGGGAGTCTGTGAAACGATCTATAGGCTGTCTCTGTTTAACTGGCAAATTGGGCCCATGCTTGATGCGATAGCACTACCGACCGAACGAATTATGATAGGTGCCGTAATACCAAAAATTATGAATGAAAATGTAATGACAAAAGAATTGTGTTAGTTTTTAATACAAAACGAATAAGTTAAAGATGCGACATTTACGTCGTATTAATGTGTGAAAATCAATTGGTTTATATTTCGACATAAATACATACAAGATACGTGCGAATAACATAACCTATCCTTGGCAGTCGGTTTCACCTCGCTTGATAAAAAATGTGTTTCTGGTTCTGGTTATGTTTGTGTAAGTGATGTGAATGCTTCCGACATCTAAGACACAACTCGTCGAACTTAGTGTGGGGCTGTCAGTGTGAAAGCGTTTATATCTACGTTTATGCTCTAGTGGTGTACCAGCAAGGATACCTGCGAGCTAGTAATAACTAGAAATAGTGTTTACCATCTCCAACAACACACTCAACAACAGTTGAGAGAATGGTCAAACGAGAGACAAAAAAAAATGACGTTTGGCACTCGGGGACTGCCGCGGTAAAGCTATTGCATAGCATTTTTTATCAACTTATGCAATTATAATTATTTATTTATTTTATTTATGCAGTATTTTTTTTCCTGCCACCTAGAGGCGAGTTGCTGAACTAAAGAGACAAGCGTGATATTTCAAAAAAGTCATTAAAAGTTCTGCTATTCATCGATAGATGGCAAAACTAAAAAGTATCATCGCTGTGCCGGTCGGAGTGGGGGGTGTTAGGTTATTTTCGTTACGGAATTTCTGGATTCGGTCTCCACGCTCAAGGCCCGCGATAGAAGCTATGCAATAGCTTAAAAATCGAGTTAACATTTAAATGCATACGATACCTATAAGGTAGCCCAAGAGAAATTGCCTTTTCCATACTATCTCGTACCTTCGTCGCGAGGAGAAAACCTGCTCGATCCACGTGAAAGCTTTGCTTACTGGACTGGCTTTCATATATGCCATTTAAAGATTAATAGTGGGTGAAGATACCTAATGTTAATTTTGCTGTATTGATCTCTTAAGCTTTTTATATTAGCCGATTTCTAATTTTGAATATTTTTAAATATAACCGCTGGCTTACGTTAAACGTAATGCTGTAATTTAAAAACAGATTTTACTGTTAAATTGCTCATAAATTATAATGAATATTTTGAAATGTGAATATTTTTTTCAAATATTCCCGAAAAAGACAGTGGTTTAATTCTAAAAACGAACCAGTTTTTAGGGTTCCGTACCCAAAGGGTAAAAACGGGACCCTATTACTGAGACTTCACTGTCCGTCCGTCCGTCCGTCTATCACCAGGCTGTATCTCAAGAACGGTGATAGCTAGACAGTTGAAATTTTCACAGATGATGTATTTCTATTGCCGCTATAACAACAAATACTAAAAATAAAATAAAATAAATATTTAAGGGGGGCTCCCATACAACCAACTTGATTTTTTATAGATAATTGTACGGAACCCTTCGTGCGCGAGTCCAACTCGCACTTGGCCGTTTTTTATTATTTTTGTAAATACCACAATCATAATCAGAATCAGAATAGTATTTACTGTGTAACTGTGTTGTAAACAAGGTGTAAAAAAACATGATTGGTATTGGTCTGCCCATTTCGGGTGTACAATAACAAGTACTTAAACAAAAATACTCTATTTACGTCTTAGTACATTCATGACAGTAGCATGTATCAATATTGTACTTACTTACATTACATTTTTAAGTATGAACAATATTATATTATAAATTAAAACATTTCTTAAGACTATAACGGACTATATTATTATTTATTATTAAAATTTATATCATATTGGTACAATTTATAAATTAAAGTATCCCCTACGATTATAATGCGTTTTAGAAATGAGCCATGGCTTTAGCTTAGTTTTAAAGACGGTACCATTCAACATTTTGAGATCTAAGGGCTAATTATTAGAAAACTTTGATTGCCATGACATAAGTACTTTTGTGGTTTTTATATTTCGTCCTTAAATTATTGGCACAACATTTTTTAAATCAAAATATATGTTTGTACTATTATACCAGATCGCTTGGTTATGGCGACGCGTGATCAATATGCTGTTACTTATTTTGCTCAAGGTATTAGCATTGCAATTCAGAGAGGCAATGTCGCTACCCACTGGTAGAGTTGACCACTCCAGTTTTTTTTTTTTTTATACTCTTTTGGCAAGCATTTGACTACTTTATATGCTTGATGCCTTGTAGGTAACTTAGGTCTTTGCTGTAATAGTTGTATGTAATTTTAGTTTCGTTTCAGGAAATTTAGGCATATCTTTCCTAAAATTAAACTAAAATTATATATTATAAAAAATAGATTGCCAATATTCGTAATAAAATACATATATAATTAATATTTTTTCAATAAATTAAAATTAAATCATTATATAATTCTATAGTATTCGCCTCTTGGGTTCGATTCCCGGCAGGAGCACAAACTCCTTCCCAATGGATATTGAGCTTCTGTTCTGGGTGTAATGTGTGTGTGTGATGTGAATGTTTCCAGCACCCACGATTCAAGCCTTTGAACTTAGCGTGGGGCTGTGAGTGAGACTGCGTTCTTCTTCTCTTCGGCGTAGGCCTCCCCCAGCCTCTCCTTTTTCCTCATCCAATTGTTCCGCATCTTTGTATGAAAATATCTTCCTAGCATCGTTTTGCCCTTCCTTTTCTTCTTTCCCCCTTGGTTTCCACTCTATTACACAAATTATACGTCACATAATCAACGAAAGCTATGGAAATATGCAATTTGATACGAACTGCAATCAAGTGAGAGTTACTACGCCCGTGTGGACTGCGCTTAGTACTTTCTACAATTTCCTTTCCTTACCTTACCTGCGTACCGAGTATTTGCTCTATTATTTATTCTGTGGTTCGGAAGGAAGATGTTACCTTTGGGTTTTGCCGCGAAAGTGAAAAAATGGCGTTGTTGATATTGTATAATTTGCCAAAACCTGTGATTGTTTGAGTGTTATTGTGTAATTATGTTGGATTATTAACCGTTAATACTTAGTAAACGTGCATAAGTGTAGGCAAATGATACTAAGTTAAAAACCGTGATTTCACCTTCGCTCCAAAATTCTAATACAAGTTTTAGTAAAGTTTCTATCACTTTACTAGGGCATGACTTGACTATGACTGGACCTTGACTATAGTGATAAATTTAAAAAGGAAAAAATTAAAAATTTAATTAAAAAATTAATTAATATAAATTTGAGTACATCAGCGGTTAGAGCAATAGGGCATGACACCCTATGGCTGCGGGTTCAAATCCCGCCTCAAGCGATAATTTTTCCTATCTAAATTTATCACTATAGTTCTGCCTAGCATGGCTAATGCTATATAAATAAAATCAATAGACCTTGACTCTTTTATACTTGACTTTGACTTGTGACTAGGACTTTTAATATGAAATACACTTGAAATATATTATTACTTGACACTGGCTAAATGCACAAGATTGTGAAGCCAAAATTAAAAGAAAAAAAAATACTTTCGGCATCGTCTGAGCTTACGATGATGTATTTTTTAACTTTAAGTTTATCTTACATGGTATGTATGTATTTAGTACAGGCAGATAAGCACGTCATAGAAATTATCTACAGATTGAGTTACAATGTTCTTATAATTGACCAAGCGAGGTCTCTGAGTTGACTTGTGTGGTTGTCAAAGGCATTTTGCATTTAGACCATAGAAGCGAATTACTTTAACTCAGAGAATATGTAAAAATGTGGCCCAAAACAAAAAATGGCAATTAACATTATACATATTTTCATTTATACAGTGAAACCTGGTTAAGTGAGACATCAAAGGATTTATTATATTTATATCTGTTTTTAATCACTGTTCTGATCTTTCATAAACTTAGAACGACGTCCTATTATATTGCGTTATTCCTCTCCATCCGAAGGTGTCTGGAAGAGATCGCTCTCGGCGATAAGACCGCCTATTATTACACTTACTGTCGTTTCTATTTGTGTTCTTTGTTATTTTAAGGTGTTCAAAAAAGAATATCTATCTATCTATCAAAGGACCTGCAAATTTGACTCACTTATAGAGTTATTTCACTTACCCAGTGTCTCAGATATCCAGGTACAAATAAATATCTGTCCCATTTACAGAGGGTTTCAATAATACAGGTTATTTCAACCTATATTCTGACCTCAGCATGAGTTCCAGTTATAGAGGTTTATCAAAGTCCCACTTTACCAAGTTTCACTGTATTAGGCTTAATGAGCTGCAAATGTTGTTTTTTCTGCCCGTGTGAAAGAACTTTTGAAGGTAAATACGAAACAATTAGAAATAATTTAAGTTGCACAATAACTTTTGGTAGTACCGGGTCTGTCCCAAAAACTTCACATTTAAAGCTAAAACTTACGTATAACATCAAGTTGAAAGTCTGCCGCCAAGCCAAATACGGTGTTCCGGCAGTTATCCTTGAGAGCCTGCGTATTCCAGGTCTAGTGTGTTTACCAGCTTCGATCACATCGTCACTTACCATCAGGTGAGATAGTGGTCAAACACTAGCCTGTCACAAATAATAATAAAAAAAAAAAAAAAATAACATCGTTATATCATGTTCATGAACAATACATACAAAAATCTAACAATTATTGTAAATAAATGTTATAAGCAATTAGACAAAATGTAGACGCGAGGCATTAGGTATATTGTTAGGTTGCATATAACTAAGCATAGGTTTACGATTGAGAAATGTATCTACATGGCATTGTAATTCGCCGCGAACTGATGATTTGTGTCGGCACTCAGAAAACATAATAACACCCACACAATCACACTCCACAAACCAAAAACACAAATTTCAAACAAACAAAATAACTTGTGTTTCATAACAAGTGGAATATAACATGCTCTGTTTTCTCTGAATCATCTTTGAAGAGAAAGAGAGAGTGAGAGAGTATTATAAACGAATTAATTATAATAGTTATTGTTTATTACCAGATTAATAATTACGTAATAAACAATACAAATTATTTTGCACAAACAAGATATAATATCATGTTTCGTTGTTAATCTGCTATATCTGGCGATACGATTCACTTTAATATTAATTGATCGGGATACAATCAGTACTTAGAATTAAATTAAGTTGATCAATCAAAATATGTCGAAGGCTACTTAAACCTATGTACATGTATATACCTATACTAGCAGTTACCGCGACTTCGTCCGCGTGATTATTGGACTTTTGGTAAGGATCCCTAATTTTTTTGAAAATATAATATAGCCTTCCTCGATAAATGTACTATCCAACACTGAAAGAATTTTTCAAATCGGACCAGCGGTTCCTGAGATTAGCGCGTTCAAACAAACAAACTCTTCAGCTTTATAATATTAAGTATAGATTTGGCTGTAATTTTGCGAATCTGACACGAGAGTCATTAACTTTCATGAGTGCCTCTTTGGGGTCTATGTGAATAAACAAATAAATGTCAGACCATACTTATCGGCAGTTCGCGCCAGCTATGCAAAGTTAATTATACCGAGTTGACCTCACTTAAATACAACAACTGTGTGATTCCTTCATCTTCCACTGTTAAAGACCTTGGGATAGTAATAGATACAAATCTCTCCTGGACTGCCCAAGTAAGCGAAGTCTCACGAAAATTTTACGCATCTTTGCACTCGATTATCAGACTTAAAAACTTTATTCCTTTAAAAACAAAAATATCCCTAGTCAATACACTTCTTCTACCAATTCTAGATTACGCCGATGTAGCATATGATCTTTCTGAACAGCTTTTAAACAAGCTAGAGCGTCTACTGAACACTTGCATTCGCTTTATATACGGTCTCCGCAAATACGACCATATCTCGGCATACCGAGCCAAACTCAAGTGGCTCACAATCCGTGAACGCAGGAATGCCAGATTACTCAACCTACTGTTTTCAGTACTTAATGATCCAAAATCGCCAGCTTATCTTAAAAATTCTTTTGGTTTTCTTTCAGACAAACATAATTTGAATTTAAGATCTACCAATAACCTGCGCTTACATATTCCAATGCACACCACTTCGTTTTTGGATAAATCTTTTGGAGTTATGGCTGTCCGGCTTTGGAATGAACTTCCACCAAACATCAAAAATTCTCCTTCCAAAGAAGTTTTTAAAAAGCTAGTAAAGGCTCACTACTTAAAGGTTTCGTCACGCGCTGAGTGATTGTCCTATACTTATCCAGACAACATATATCTATATCTAAATTATATTTTTTTTTTCTTTTCTTTTCATTATTTCGTCGCTTATATTTTATTTTATTTGTATATTTATTTTTATTATATATAATTATTTGGTATGCATTATATATTTTATTAAATTATAAGTACCGTTATATTTATATATGTATACAATCATTTATGTTTATTTATTATTTTAACTAATCATCTAACTTTATTTCGTCTCTCGCCCTCTCTATACCATTTTGATGCACGCCTACACCCCTCTTCTCGTCTACCATGTGTGGTTGACTGGTAGAGAATGCCCCTAGCATTAAGTCCACCTTTTGTACTTTTTGTGCAATAAAGAATTAAATAATAATAATAAACGATTTGAATTTGATAGCGATATATCATATAATAATTTATTTTTTCTAATTCGCGTCAGACACGCGGCATAAATTGCGAATTATGAATGAGATGAATTAGAATGTGTTCAATGCCTACGCTCTGGTAGTAACTTACTGTATACTTTCACTATAGCCCGTTCGGAAGCTCGGTCAGTCCGAGTTGAAACGCTTTAGCGCGTTCAGTGTCTCGATTAATCAAAACCAAACAACAGCCTTGAGAGTTTTGTTGTAGAACACTCTGACGCCTGTCAATGTCAAATTTCTATGAGAATTCCCGCGAAACTGAAAGTTGAAGGATAACATTTTTGGATGAAATTGACTGTCACATGTAGATTAATATACTATTCATTACTCCATGGTGCTGTGTCGTTCGGAGTCTTCGAGTGTGTATACAAAGTAAACGAACAACCGATGTTGTAGGCATTGAACGCAGCCCTACACAATCCATTATAATATATTTGTAACTAACGTCACCAAAAACTTGTTGAATCTTGTAATCGTGACGTTTACCATCAGGCGAACGATTTGCTCGTCTCGTCTATTATTACATAAAAAAAAAACACGCGGGGCAGTCTTTGGGGACTGCCGATAGAAGTGAAAACTATATATAATATATACATGCACAGTATACATATAGCTCATGGGAATCGTGAGGTGACAATGACGCGAGTTTCATGCTATTTGTTCACCCAAAAAGTGCTCAACGCGCCTAAAGAAGTTTTCACTTCAAAAATATTCAGTTGTCGGGCAGGCTGCACAATTGACGCATTCGGAACGGATTGGCGTGCGGGTTAGCAGGAACACCATCCGTTCAAACCAGATGCGTCCGGTGTGTGGCAGCCATTACAAGAATCTCTATAAAAAGTGAGCTTCAAAAAAGAAGTTACTTTAGGCTTTTTAAAAATAACAACTGCTTGGCTATAGCCATTTCTATAGTACTACAATTCTTTGTTCGCCAGAGAAAACACTTCACAAAGTTTCTTAACCTTTTCTTACTAGGCTTCCTTTTAAAAGTCCCGTCATATTATATCATTAATATTCATCTCTTTTACATTTACGTAATGTGTAGTTAAAGAATATTTCGAATGCTTGTTTTTTTGTTAAAATTGAATGCCTCGTCCCGGTTTTTAGTTAAAATGGTTCGTCTTTAAAGTCATACTGAGAAAAGTCATTGAATTTGATGAATAATTGTTTTTGGAGCCGTCGTCGCCTATTTTTGCCCAACTTTTTTTATGCTGAATAGCCAAGCATTTAACCAATACATCACCTGATGGAAAGTGACGATGCGGCCAAAGATGGAACATGCTTGCCTTCACTCTAGTCACTTGAAGACACCCAGATTGTACCGTTCAGGAAACAAAGACGCAGGCAATGAGTTCCACTCCTTCGCTGTACGAATGATGAACGTAGAAGCAAAATGGTTCGAGCGAACTGGAGGTATGTCAACCATATATGGATGACGTTTGACAGTTTGTCTTGTTGTTTGATGGTAAAAAGGGCATGCAGGAATTATATCACGTAATTCTTTAACATACTCTCCAAAATGTAAGCGATATAATACCGATATACGAACATACTTATTTGGCCTTGAGTAAGATCTGTCCAATGCAACAAATGATTATGATTATAGTAATTACCTAATGATAGCATGATAACTGATTATAAAATAACAATACGTTTTACAGATAATTGAGTTGAACATTTTTTATTTACTTAACTCAACGTTCATTTTACTCAGCGATCAAAATTTATATTACTTAACGTTTTTTTTTGTTTTATTAACTTACCTATAGAGCTTAAAATATTAAATAGTTCCCATTTAAAAAACAACTTAAGAACCTGGCTAATTTCTAAAGCGTTTTATAATCTAGAATAATACTTCGATAAATAATCAATTTTAGTAATATTATACACTAGCCGTGCCCCGCGGTTTCGCCCGCTATTATCAAGTTAAAAAGTAGCCTATGTGTTAATTCTAGGTATAATATATGTACATTCCAAATTTCATCCAAATCCGTTAAGCCGTTAAAGCGTGAAGAGGGACGAGACAAAGAACAAACATACTTACACACTTACACACAAACTTTCGGATTTATAATATTAGTAGGATAAGTTAGATTTAGTTAAATAAAATGCTGTCAAGATATGAAGACTAGCAATGAACTAAGTTACCTACAAGATAGCTTATATTATATGTTGTGTTGTTCATTATGTACCTATTATTTTAAATTGCACGTCCGAAAAGGGCAACAATACAATACAAATACAAATACTCTTTATTGCACACCAAGAAAAATATTAATTAACAATAGAAAAAAATAACAATATAGCAGTACAATCGGCGGCCTTATCGCTAAGCAGCGATCTCTTCCAGGCAACCTTAGGATGGAGAGGATAAAAAAGTTTAACAAAAGTGATCGGTGGTGCGGCAATGATCATTGTACATACATGCAATATTTTAAACATACATATAACTATCAACTGTTGAAACCTAACAATATTTTTGTAAGATCTTTATATACAGTTTTTGGCAATAAAAAAAATGTGATTTATGACGTTTCGTAGTAGGTAGATAGGTATACTTGTAAATAGGTAAAGTGCGATAAAGATCCTTTAATTATCTTAAATATATAATATGCAACGTAGCTTGCATATATCATGAGCACGATGATGCGATATATAGTATCAGTATATAATATCAATTATGAATTGTTTTGATAAGCATTTCTTTATCTTGCAGGCGAGGACATTAAGTTTAGGCTTGGTTTTGTTGATGTAGCTCGTACAGTTTTTTTTTAATATTTGTAGAATATATTAAGAAATAAAATGCTGGACGAAACTATACTTCTTTTCAGATTAAATATGTATATTTATAACATTATTAGTTATATAATGTTATTTATTGTAGCTTATCTAATTCACAATATTACTAACAATATATAAAAAAAAAACAAAAAACAAACGCATTCACACTCACAGCCCCACACTAAGTTCAAAGACTTGTATCGTGGGTGCCGGAAACATTCACATCACACACACATTACGCCCAGAACCAGAAGCACAAATATCCTTTGGGAAGGAATTTGTGCTCCTGCCGGGAATCGAACCCAGGACCCACGACGCAGAGGGCAGACACCTGTCCACTGCGCCAACTGGGTCGTCGTATATATATATAATGAATCAGCAGAGAATCTCAAAAGGCGCAAATATAGTAATCTTGATAGTAGTTATATATTTGTGCCTTTTGGGGTTGAGACGTTGGGACCGTGGGGACCGGGAGCACACACGATCTTCAAAGAATTATCGGGGCGTTTGGTTGAAGCAACTCGTGACCAAAATGCTGGCAATTTTGGACAGAGATTGAGCATTGCCATTCAACGTGGCATTGCTGCTAGCATTTTGGGTACTTTTCCAACTGGCACCGGTCTGTTAGATTAAGTTTTGTACATATTTATATCTAGTTATAGTTATTGTTGGTTAGTTTTTATTTAGTTTTTAGTTATTTAGTTATCACTGGTACTTTTTTTCAAGGTATTAGCATAGCAATTCAGAGAGACAATGCCGCCAGCATGATAGAAACGCTACCCACTGGTAGTGGGCTTGAGCACTTGAGTTACCTATAAGCTCGATGTCTTGTAGGTAACTTAGGTCTTTGCTGTATATAATTTTAGTTTAGTTTCAGGAAATATAGGCAATTGGCCCGTAGGTCTATCTTTGTTCTTAGTTTAATTTATACGTATTGGATTTGTTTTATTCTGTTCTTGAGTAATAAATGTTTTCGTTTCTTTTCAGTGTAAGTGAAAAGTTTAAGTTACGTAATTTCATGTGGTAGTGTTAATAGAGCCACAGTTTAAATAATAGTAACAGAGTATGCAAGTCATTACTGAACTGTGTGTAGGTGGTAATGAGCTTTCGCTACGAGTGGCATGGGCACACTGAGAGCACTAAGTAGAGAATACTTTCCTTTACTTATATAAACGCGAAAGTTTGTATGTATGAAAATGGAAAAAATGAAAAAAACTTTATTTACAGCAGAAAAACACTCCAAATATTACAGTTATCCTACTAATATTATAAATCCGAAAGTTTGTTTGTAAGTGTGTAAGTGTGTTTGTTCCCTCTTCACGCTTTAACGGCTGAACGGATTTGGATGAAATTTGCAATGTACATAGATTATACCTAGGATTAACACATGGCTACTTTTTAACTTGATAATAGCGGGCGAAGCCGCGGGGCACGGCTAGTATTATATAACTCTACGTTCCAGGTACAATGAGAATATAAGCTAAGGTTTTTTGTTGTTTTGGTGTCTTGGGCTGAAAGTTTGATAATATGCACTCTTAAAACTGAGGTCTTCACACTAGGCAAGCCTGTGTCGTGAAGACTATACTAATTTGAACTATCACTACAAAGTTGTCAAGTATGGATGTTTAGATGTTTGTTACTCTTTCACCCAAAAACTACTGCATGGATTTTAATGAAACTTTACACAAAAATGTAGCTTAAACATCAATGTAGTTACACTCGGTTACCATTTCAACATGACGAAGGTACAAATAAATAAACACATAGACGTTTCACTTTTATGTTTTGGTCACTTTTATGATTCCATACGGATTATAAACTAATGAAAAACAAGTTTACTAATTTTTTAAGCTATTGCATAGCTTCTATCGCGGGCCTTGAGCGTGGAGACCGAATCCAGAAATTCCATAACGAAAATAACCTAACACCCCCCACTCCGACCGGCACAGCGGTGATACATTTTAGTTTTGCCATGTATCGACGAATAGCAGAACTTTTAATGACTTTATTGAAATATCACGCTTGTCTCTTTAGTTCAGCAACTCGCCTCTAGGTGACAGGAAAAAAAATACTGCATAAATAAAATAAATAAATAATTATAATTGCATAAGTTGATAAAAAATGCTATGCAATAGCTTTACCGCGGCAGTCCCCGAGTGCCACACGTTTTTTTTTTATAGTTGTGTGTCTACAGCTTAAAATGAGCGTACTATTCGAGTTACGGTAACGTTTCCGTATCGCGTTATGTTACGTAACATAAAAGGTGTATGATTGATAGCTTTTCTTACTCACGTCGTCATGGATAATTGAAACAAGGTATGGTGGAACGGCATTATCAACCGACTTCAAAAAAGGAGTATGTTTGTATGTTTTTTGTTTGTTACGTCTGTATGTTTTTTTGTATGTATATCGCGTCTTCGTTCATTTATAGAACAGCTAATGAATGGAACGCTTTGCCGTCGTCTGTGTTTCCCGAAAGGTACAATTTGGGTGTGTTCAAAAGTAAAGTGAATAGGTATTTACTAAGCAAGCGTGCTCCACCTTAGACTACATCGTCACTTTCCAACAGGTGTGATTGTGGTCAAACGTTCGCTTTGTCAGTAATAAAAATAAATAAATAAAATAATGCAATGTTACGTGATAATTCCGCCAATTCTGAATCGATTTCGAAGATTGTTTTTACTGTTATAAATTTTATCGTAAAAATAGCAAAGAATGCTTCTTTATGTGGATAATTTAAACCCTAACAAAGTTCACAGTTTATATTTAGATTTTTGTTGATGTTCTCAAAAAGCGCCTTATCAATTTCGATAAAATGTATATGCTAGTACCTCTGATCTGATCTACCAAACAAAAATATTAGCTCCTACTATACTCTCTCACTTACACACGCACATACACACTATACACGTAAACACATGCATACATTATATCAACTAACATAAATTCCATACAACATAATTAATAAATGTAATAACGTTAAGAATGACATATTGGTTTATTGTTCAGCTATTTATCAAAAAATTTCTTACTTGCACTAATAAAAAACCTTTTACTTTAATAATAATAATAAATCAACTACTTTAACAAATTATTCTAAATGTATCTAGATTGTAAAATATATTAGAGATGGTTAATATTGTAGGTCCAGCTATGGGAAGAGAGCTGTATGCCGAAACACCGGCGATGGGCCTAGTTCGGCAGCAGATAATTTACAACAATATTGCTAACTTAGCCTTTAAGTACCTACACTATAGTAAAACATAGTACAAAAAAAAAACTAACGGGTCTAATAGGTAAGAAGAAAGGTAGAGTTTTGACGCGAAAGTGAAAAAATAGCGTTGTTGATTTTGTACAAGTTTCTAAAACCTGTGATTCTTCGAGTGTTAATGTGTAATAATGGTGGATTATTAACCGTAAATACTTAGTAATAGTGCATAAGTCTAGGCCAATGATACTAAGTTGAAAAACGTTATTTTTGCCGTCGCTCCAAAACTCCAATAAAAGTTCTAGTAAAGTTTCTACCACTTTACTAGGGCATGCCTTGACTATGACTGGACCTTGACTCTTTTATACTTGACTTTGGCTGTGACTTGTGACTAGGACTTATAATATGAAATATAATTATTATTACTTGACACTGGCTAAATGCACAAGATTGCGAAGCCAAAATTAAAAGAAAAAAAAAAGATGAAAGGTAACGGACTGCACTTCCTGCTATCCAACTTAACTGCTACAGTCGTTAAGTATATTGACGTACAATGATTTCATATCACACTAATATTATAAAGACGAAGTTTGTGATTGTGTTTTTTTCAAACCAACGCAATCACACTCACAACCCCACTCTAAGTTCAAAGATTTGTATCGTTGTGTGTTTTTTGTTTATATGTTTGTTACTTCTTTACGCTTAAACGCTGGACCAATTTTTTAATGGAATTAGGTATGTGGGTAGCTGACAGTGAACATTTTTACAATACAGAAGTTGCACTTTTATCATCTGTCTTTACGGCACACCCTGTTTTATTTATTATTATTTTATTTTGTTTATAACTTATGTCTTGTTACTTTTTCTATCTCTCGTGTTAAATACCAATTCGATAAATGTTAGCGATTTGTTGCAAAAACAATTGTTCGTTCTAATGAAATACTCAATCAAATGTCACATGGGAATAAAACAATTATTCTTGACTCAAGCTTGGGCAACCTGTCTCCTGACACACATACTGATTGATTGTTAAATCCTCTACAGGTTTTGTAAATACAATTATAATTAAACACAATCAAAGCTTAAAAAACCGACTTCACCGCTTTATCTTCGGAACCTTGATCAGATTTACAGTCTTACTTATAAACCCCTCTTAATTTTTAATCAATTAAACACGCATTCTTGACTATAACTCTAAAACTAGTGATCAGATCTTGATTAAATTTCAACGGACCACATGAAAAGCTTTTTATTCTTTTATTATTTTTTTATTTGAAAGCTTCAGCTTTTTTTATCATCAAAATCGGCTTGCAACGAAAGAAGTTATGGGGTAACTTTTGAAGTCGGTTAAAAACGAGAACATCGTCAATGTAGTCCACAGAATACGCATTATTGACGATATTTCAAGAACTACTGATCAGATCTTGATCAAATTTAAATGGGACCAATTGGACAGCAACATCGTTCTAACTAAAAAACAATTTCGAAATGAGGTAACAAACATAAAAAAAAAACCAGTTGACTTGAGTACCTCCTCCTTTTTTGTGAAGTCGGTAAAAACTACATTGTATTTTGTAGAGAGGTGAAAATCTTCCTATTTTAACCGCTTTCACAATCACAGCCCCACACTAAGTTGAATAGTGTATGTGAAGTACTGTGAATGGGCAGGAAGAAATTCATTGATTATCTACCGACTACACAAAAAAGGAGGAGGTACTCAATTCGACTGTATTTTTTTATGTGTGTTACCTCATATCTTCTTTCCACGTGAACCAATTTTGAAGATTTTTTGTTGAAAGCTGGTGCTTTCCCATTGGTCCCATTTAAATTTGGTTTAGATCTGTTCTCTTGTTTTTGATTTATAGTCAATAATACGTGTTTAATACATTAAAATCTGATCAAGGTTCCGAAGATAAAGCGGTGAAGTCGGTTTTTTTAAGCTTTGCTTGCGTTTAATTATAAATCCAAAATGTTAATTTTAGGCACTAGATTGTATGCTTAACAGCAAAGTTATTTCAAATAGTACAAAATGCATATGCGTTTTCCGTTTTAGCATATCCAGGAGAGAGCACGTTATACCTTATCTTATCAGAAATAATAATTTCTATATGAAGATCAGAAGAGAGCATCATTTGGCCTGCATTACACAAAACATTATTTAGGATCAAAAATCCTGAAAATTTGTTTAAAAAGCTCACATGGCTAAGAGATATACACTCTCTTGGCACCAGAAATTGGTCTCTATTAACTCCTTTTATTCCTAAACACAAAACCAGCATATGTAAAACTTGCTTCAAATATAAAGCAGCGAAAATTTGGAATAATTTGCAACCACCATTGCACAAGATTGCGAAGCCAAAATTAAAAGAATATACACATTCGCACATATGCAGACATACCTTTACATGTATTTTCTTCTTCATCTTTGCACGCACATATACTCATACACACAAGCACGAAGACACACGAATTCACACACACACACACACACACACACAAAAGTACATGCACACCACACATTTCGTAGTCAATGGTAAGGTTATTTTATTCGGTAATATAATTAGAAATAGTTTTAGAGACAGTATATGGAGCAAGCTTGCCTAGAAGATACCTATTCACTCGTGACTTGAAGACTCCCATATTGTACTCATCAGGAGACACAGACACGAGCATTCCGGAGTTTCATCCCTTTGCGGTTCGCACAATAAAGGTAGAACGCTTTGTCCGCATTTGTGGAATATCTACCATATAGCGGTGTCGCTTACAAAATATATCAGTTGGTCTGCTTGTTCGATGATAGAACGGGGATGCGGGAACTAGATCGTGTAGTTCCGTGGCACACTGTCCGAATTGTATCCGATAAAAAACCGAATGGCTAGCTACCTTGCGCCGATGTCCCAAGCTCTGAAGCCTTGAATCGGTTGTTAATCATAAAACAACTGTCGGTAAGCCATGTCAGATGCTTTCAGACTGCTGTCTGAAAAGCTGCTGTAAGCTGCTGCAGGTAAGTAGCTAGTTACTGGTGTAGCTGGTATTTTATACTCAAGAAAAGATGTCATGCGTCGTTCTCTTCGGTCATTGATCTTCCGCTATTTTGATCTCACAGGGCTTATACAATAACAATGCTTGACAATTTACGTAATTGCAATGTTAAACGTGTAACTATAGCAATTGTATTGTCTTCAGGTGAAATGACCTCTTAAACATCTTGTATCTTAATGTCTCTTTAAAATAGATAAGTACATTCGCGTGTAGGTTAGTCCGGATGCAATTATTAAGGGGGTGATACCAGAATTTCTTCTAAAACGCGTGTTTTTGTAACCGGCAATCTTAACAAATTCTGATAAATAATATTTTCGAAATCTATATGATGTTATATATTATGAGTCGTTCTTCTCAGAATATTCATAAAATTTAGAAATGTAAGAGAAAAAAATATTTAATATCATGCCACTTCACAATCACTTATTTTATTCTTTTTGAAACCATTTTTGTTCCGTAATTTTATATCAGAACCATGTTAAAGTCAAATACGTATATTAACGAGACGTATGATTTCCTCAGCAATTTTTTTTGTGGCCCATTTTCACGATATTTTAATTGAACCATAAAAAAATAAAAATTTCTTCGCGTGACCTCAAGTAACAGCTAAAATAAATTACGTAACATGCTCCTTAATATGCAAAAGTGTAAGGGGGGGAAATTCGCTGTGGTTAAAAAAAGTGCTCAGGTAGCTTATAAAATAAAATGTTATTCTATGACCAATCACACTTTATCTAATACTTATTATAAATTTGAAAGTTTGTGTGTGAACGTGTAAGTATAGGTATGTTAGTTTTCTATTCACGCTGTAACGGCCGAACGGATTTGGATGAAATAAGATTTATTTACACTTTTGTGGATAATGTATCGTTTTCCTCCCCTTTCTAGTTCTTTCCCTTTTCTGTTTCAGTCATTATTCTAAGTACTATCGATTGTTGCACATCTTGACATAAACCCCACCAGTAAAGTTAAAGAGGCTGCGCAAACCCAGCAGCATATATTTAAACAAAAAAGAGAAAACTAAAGAAAACAAATCCCCGCACAATATCTCACACACAAATGAATCAGTTACTAATTGCGTAGTGACAATCATTCTAAACACAATCACTAGAAACCACCTTCATACAAAGCACAAAAACGGCGCGATTCATTTCCAACCGCTAACAATACTGGGATTGGAAACTTAGCAGCCGTCGATGGCGTGGAGGCGTGAAAGCTAGGCTTTTGTTACAGTAAAGTAATCAGCTCACCTGATGGTAAGCGTCACGCAACTACTTATAAGTAATCATATGTGTAGGTAGCATTACGAACGTAGGACGACGTCCGTTGCGTTATTCCTCTCCATCCGAAGATTGTCTGGAAGACATCGCTCATAGCGATAAGAACGCCTATTGTTACACTTGGTATTCTTTTGGATCTCGTTAAACATTTTCCAAATATATTTTTTTACAATAACGTTTTCTCATAAGTTTTCCATGTCTTTAAAACATGTTTCGCAAAAAAAAACTCATGAAAATTTAATCAACTAAATCTTATTAAAACTAATCAATAAAAAGTTATACATCCATACGAGTACTAACGACATAATATTAATTTATTTTAAGAAGATTAAAAATCAATATCAATATTGTTATCAATATTTTTGGAAGCATGCATAATATTTTCAAAGATGTAAAGCGAAGGAATGTTTAATTGATAGTTTTTTAAAGAATTCCCTGAGAGATTTGCGCGAAAGAGATACGGCACCGGCAGCTATCCAGCACGCCCTCTTTTGAAGAATAAACATAAAGTTTCAATATCGGCAGCAGATCCCCACAGTATTATCTCCACGTAACTCACCGAACTATGAAAATATGCAAAGTATATCAGCTTTGTCGTCGCTACATCAATTAATTGTCTAATTTTTCGGATCGCAAAAGCAGCGGAACACAAGTGACCTGCCAAGCCCATCAATATGAAGATGTCACTGCAGTTTTGAGTCCATAGTCAGAATAAGCGAGCAGGCCAGCCTAAGAAAACAGCTTTCTTTACAAGATCTGATTTGTTGTTTTCAAATGTAACGTATGAATCTACCAAAGGAACATTCGGATGGGAAAGTTTGAGACATTTGGTTTTGAATTAGATCTAGTCTCTAAGTGCTAGACTTAGAGACTAGATCTAATTCACAATTGAATTCCTTCAATTCAATCTCTTTCCTATTAGTTTTAAAAATGAGGGATGTGTCATCAGCAAATAAGACAATATCTAATGTAAAATCTTATACATACACAGTTTATGGTAACAAAAATGATGATATTTTTGAACATATATTTAGTTTAAAAAATATTTCGGTACTCAATCGCTTTAAACACTACTTTTATTTACCTAATGTTAATCTTCTCGAGACCATGGCCAATGCAACTTGGCCGAAGCTTGGACTGAAATGTTATGATGATAAAATGCCATGAGTTCTAAAATAAGAGAAACCTAAACTATGAGTTCTAATCGCGAAAGTTTAAAATTTACTTTATTTGAATACATTTGCGAGGGCTTCAAAGATTCCGAAACAAGATTTCGAATAAACATAAACGCTTTCACACTCAAAGCCCTACACTAAGTTCGATGAATTGTGTCGTGGGTGCCGCCGGAAACATCCACATCACACATAGAACCAGAAACATTAGTTTTCCTTGGGCAATAATTTAAGGTTTATGAGTAAATTTCTAGATAGAAAAAAAATAAACATATAAAACAAGTTTTTTTTATATAAACTACTTACTACCTTTTTATTCTTAATGACATTATGCGTAAGACAGTTAAGGTACTGTTATACAAGTTTATTAAAAAATTTTTTTTTTAAATATAAGTAAAAATATATTGTCGATTTCATTTAATATGAGCAGATCCGACACCCCACCTCCCGTTGCCTAGCCTTTTGAGGTCCAATTTTCTTGTGTATTCAATTCGTGTTCAATTAGTCTTGTCTCTTCAATTCGTGATTGCCACGTTCAAAAGTTACAATATTGCTAATTTTATATAGACACTGCCGTTGGTGTAGTTGTTGGCGCGTTTGTTCTAAGCATCCGTTATCGTGGTCCTCAGTGCAAACACACTGAACTCTCTTCCCAAAGGAAAGAACAATGGCGAACTCCCATACATCATTTTAGTTGAAGTAAAATAGCATCGTATATAGATAAAAAAATATCTTACGTAAGGCCGGTTGCCTTCTGAGCTTTATTTTAAAAGAATTATCGTTTTAGAAGATTTTAGCTAACTTAGCAAACGTGCATATGTGTAGGCAAATCGTACAGTATTGAAAAACGTGATTTTTGCCTTCGCGCCAGTACTCCAATAGAAGTTCTAGTAAAGTTTCTACCAATTTACTAGGGCATGCCTTGGCTATGATTGGACCTTGACTGTTTTACTTGACTTTGACTGTGACTTGTGACTTTTAATATGAAATACACTTGAAATCTATTATTACTTGACACTGGCTAAATGCACAAGATTGCGAAGCTAATATCAAAAGAAAAAGGAAAAAAAAACAAACGTCAAAAGTGAAAACGTCATTCATACGACAGTTTGGTATTGCCATGACATTTGCTTTTCCCCCTTAAATGTCGATGACTGCAATCGCAACCGCAGCTGTTTTTAGAAAACCTGTGAATGACAGACGGATTCTAGGCAGTTGATGGTTCATACATAATAAGCCTGAAAAGTACTACCTAACAGTTACCATAGTATTTTTTGTTTTATGCATACATCATAAGCATTAGTATTACGGCTTAGGAATATAGAGATGAGAATGCACTAGGGTAAGGCAATGGACATGGTAACATCTTATTATATAACCACAGCATAGACAAAAACAGAAAAATGAAAAATGGTTGAAAGTATTCGTTCTGTTTCTTTTAATGTGTATTTTTTTACCTGGCTTCGTCTGCCTTTTCTGTTGTATTAGTAAATCTTTGTAATTTATTTGAGTGAATTTCGTTAATTTCACATTTAAATACGATCAAACATAGGCCAAATAAAATTTCGCCATTGTTCTTTGTACATCTGGTTCTGAGTGTGATTGTGTGTGACTGTTTCCGACGGCAAAAATACGCGTCTGTGAATTAAGTGTGGGACTGTGACTGTAAAAGCGTTTGTTTAAATATATTGACTGACTTGGATCTTTCTAAGGTCTTATGGTGGTGGTCTAATAAATCCTGAAACCAAGACTGCTTACTAGTCCATAGGATACTCACGCAAGCAGCGGGGATAGCGTTGCGTTGTCGTTAATGTTAAGTATATGAAAATGATTTTGATATAAGTAATTTAGTAGTCTGAACAACAAACAAGTTCCTCAAAGTTCAATGACCAAATTAAATTATTTAAAAAATCCGCCATTCGATCTGATTATTTCTTTTTAGATATAGATATTAGAAAATAATCAAAATATAATAAGTTAATAATAGACATAGATATAATATCAGATGTAAGGAAACTATGATAACAAAAACGGCCGGCTTATTGATAAGATTTACAGGCAATTTTAACTATTCACCAGGTACCAGCGTAACGCCTGACGTGATCTCCGACTCTGTCAGCTGCCATTGCTGAGTACCAGTAGTACTGGGATGGAACCCAAAGCACCTAAGCAGGGATGCCGCTGTCGTGAGAGCTGCTCTGCCACGAGTGATTAACATTAAGAGATACCCAGTTGGCCTGACATTCTCAGCGAGAGCCCAGGCGCGGCACGTGCTCACAAACATATTCCTCTCGACGTAGATAGAAGAAGCAGTTCCGACACCGATGGCATAGGTTCTGATATTTGTGAACAAGTTATTTAGAACGTGCACCTCACCAAACCTGACTCTCGAGCACTCGCTCTGGGTGATGCCTTGATACTAGTTTAAGTAGAAAGTAACCTTTAGCCTGCCACTGTCCTGGGCAGCGTTGAAATCGTCGTTACCAACTAACGTGACGAAATTATGATTCCTAAATATATTGTTGGAAATTTAAATCCAGCTAGCTCCACCCGTGATATCTATGAGACCGTCATGGCGTCTGCTGTACTCAGGGACGGAGGCAGAGTTTCAAGGATCATCAGCGAATTCGCAATGACCCACCCAAACGTTTTCAGCGTTGCGTAAGATACCTATTGCGTCAATGGTGGACCAGACACCAGGAATCTGGGAGATAATGCCGCCAACGCCGTTCGGCTATTCACCTGGGGCATACGATAGAGCGTTGTAGAATTTAATGTTCTGGATAATGACATTTCGAGATTCCGAGACTCTCAAACCTCCTCCGAAAATCATGGCATTGCCGTCGCCACCGATGATGGTCTTAAAGTTACCAACATTGAGAGCGACTCCAGGTGAGCCTGTGAAGAGTGTGGTGAGGTCTATGCAGCCGCGGATGTAGACCACCCTGCGGTCCTTGCCAGAGATGGCATCGTGAAGCGCCTAGGCATCCCACACGGTCCAAGCAGCGCCCCCAGCGCCTCCTATCGTGCCTCCATTGAGAGTGGCGAAGCCAGACTGCCCATGTGGTACGTTGCGTGCACCATTATTGACAATGAATGTGGCGTCCAAAAATTCCGCACCTTTGCCAATCTCCGTTGGCAGGGCGCAGACCGCGAAAAAAACGGTTGATAAAGCAGTGAAGTACTTCATATTGAAGTTATGGATTTCTAGACATCACATGATTTTAGATGCTTTTATATTTACTTATTGATGTAATATTGATCAATTATGACAGATAATGTTGATATGATCACTTAGATAATAATATAAAAAATTTGCAATTACGATAAAGAATGCATTGAAAAGGATGTATAAAGATTATCAACCTCCTTGATAACGTTAACAGATGTCATGTATCCGGGTTACTTCGATCAAAGAGCCGCATGACGTAACTGAAGAACAAGGTTGTCTTATTTCTGTTCTGTGAGCCGTCTTAATGATGATGATGATAATTATGTTGATATGATAAAAGTAACCTGTGTGTTAAATCTGAATACAGGCTATGTCAATTTTAATTGCTTCAAAATCTGTCCAGCTGGTTCAGGGTGAAGATTGAGAAACACGCTTGAGAAGTGGTGATGACGATTATGAAACTACCCTAAGTTAGTGTGGGATGGGATTATATGGATTGAAAATTTAATTGGTTCAGATTACTGTAATTAACATAGTTGTAAAAATCCACCATACGGAAATATGTTTTTATCGTGAAAGTATGTTGCAGATGCGGCGAGTAAATTCATTTTGTCAAGCGATTTTTGCACTAACACAACAGAAAATATATTCTGTGCCGCTGCTGTACCTATAGCCTCAGATGCCATCGGCTGGTCGGTTATTGGCGTGAGTAGTTGTAGTAAGTAACCTCACCTGATGAAGGAGTACTGATTGCCCCCAATACTCTTCATGTATGTCAATACAGAGACGGAGACAATCAACCCATTTCTTCTCGTAAACGAGAAAACCTAAAAAAAGATGCAATTATGCAATGCAAGTAGACTACAAAGAATGGGTTGTTGTTAAGTGACTACAAAAAAAAGGGGTATGAATGCCATTTTTTGCACCGTTACTTGCCTTTATTCAATAAAGTTTACTAGTAGTGCACGTAAACGTTTTTAATTAAATAAACATCGTAATTGTAAGATTCATTTTTATTTTGTGAGCTATTGCATTATCAGTAGTAAGCTCCATGAAATGTTCACCAAGTTCCGGCATGACATCTGACGTGAGCATCAACTTGGTCAGCGCCCATGGAAGTGTAACCGTAGTACTGGGAAGGACGCCAGTGGACGGCAGAAGGGATACCGAACTCGTATTGGCTGTTCACGAGCCTGTTATTGACTGGTAACAAGTTTCCTGCTGGATTGGGAACCCCCGCTGGGTACCCCCAGGGGCGGATTGAGTTTATAAAGCTGTTCCCTTCGACAAAAATAGATGCACCTGCTCCAACTCCGATACCAAAGCTGACAATATCCGTATATAAGTTGTTCAACACGTGAACCTCGCCGATTCTCACTCTGGGATTACGCTGGTTAACACCCTGGAACCAGTTAAGGTAGAGAGTAGTCTTCAGCCTGCCTATATCATTAACATTGTTGTCGTTGTTTCCAATCAACATGACGTGATTGTGATTTCTAAAAATGCTGTTAGATATTGAGACCAAGTTGGCCCCTCGAACGATGTCGACGAGACCGTCGTGCCGCCGTTGGTTTTCGGGTGTATAGCGCCAGTTCCATGGATCGTCGGCGAACTCGCAGTGGTCCACCCAAATATTCTGAGCGCGGTCTTCGATACCGATGTTGTCAATTGCGGAAAATGCATTAGGGACCATGGAAATTATACCACCGTTACCGTCGGGCCGCTCGCCAGGGGCGTAAGATAGAGCGTTGTGGAATTTAATGTTCTGAATGATGACATTGATTGAGCGTGTGACTCTTAGACCTCCTCCGAAGACCATTGCATTGGCGTCACCTCCAATAATCGTTTTTTGATTTCCTACAGTAAGGCGAACGCCAGGGGAGCTGTTGAATAGCACGGTGAGGTCGATGCGGCCGCGGACATAAATAATTCTGCGGTCGTTTCCTGCAACCGCATTTCTGAGCGCCCAGGCGTCCCATACAGTCCAGACGGTACCGCCCACGCCTCCAGTGGTTCCTCCACTAAGGGTGGCGAAACCAGCCTGTCCGAAGGGTAAGTTGCGCGTGCCGTTGGAAACAAGAACGCTGGCGTCCGTGAATCCGGGAACCAGCTTACTGCTGATCGGAGTTGGCATGGCAGAGGCCATGAGGACCAATGTGGCGCAGACGACAAATAAGACAATTAGGTGCTGCATGTTGTAGATTTTTTCCACATACACTGCTTTTCATTGAGGATATATTGTATTTATAGGCACTTAGATATTTTAATTGCGATAGGAAAGATAGGAATTACAAAAAATAAGTGTTTAGAGAAATGTAATCATGCTATTATTAAAAATAAAAAGGTTGTGTGTAAATGTGTCTGTTTGTTGTTGTTCCGTTTTAACGATGCAACGATACGGATATGGCAATGCCCGATGTCGTAGGTGGTTGCGGGTCTACCTCCTAAATAGCGGGTTTCAGATGGGAACACTAGTTTTCTCCAAGGAAAATTGTTTCTGGATCTGGTGTGATTGGATGAGTGTGTTGTAAATATATCCGGCACCCACTTCACAACTTCGTAGGGGGCTATGAGATGGAAAGAGAATAAACTGATGATGAAAAAAAAAAAGTTGTTTCGTAAAAACAGACCATAGAAGTGAAACTTTTGTCTTACAGGGAAATACTCCCACCATTTATCGTCACACATAAAGGTTGCGAATCAGAATTTCAAAGCCTAAAAAAGTTTGCCTTCAAAACATTTAAAGTTTGTGTGTCTTCTTTTTTAAAGTCGCAACGGTTAAACGAATGTATGTGAAATATGGGACATTGACTTTAGCTAGAATTGACCTAAGGATTACAGTTAACATCACAAATGGAGGCAAATCCGTGAAGTACAGCTAGTATATCTAATTATAACGTTTTAATTAAAGATTCATGTAATTGATATCTTTGCAAATGATTACGTCAAGTATTGATTATCTATCAACATTCCATCAAGCGATCCAAGTCACATAATATAGTATGTATAGTACAATACAGGTGCTATCAGAAGTGCAACTATTTTTATTACGTCACCTTTTTATCTTCTAAATATATATAATTCAAAGGTGACTGACTGACTGACTGACATAGTGATCTATCAACGCACAGCCTAAACCACTGGACGGATCAGGCTGAAATTTGGCATACAGGTAGATTTTATGACGTAGGCATCCGCTAATAAAGGATTTTGATTAATTCTACCCCCAAGGGGATACAAAAGGGGATCTATACCTAATTAATAATAATACTTCTTAACGCGAGCGAAGCCGCGGTCAAAAGCTAGTGTAATATAAAACATTAAGAAGAATTTTCGCTCGAAAGTGAAAAAATGTCGTTGTTGATTTTGAAATTTTACAAAACCTATGATTCTTCAAGTTGTAATGTGTATTTATTTTTATTTATCCATAATACTTAGTGAAAAAAAATTATACCTACTAAGTTGAAAAACGTGATTTTCGGTTTCGCTCCAAAACTCTTCTTCTTCTTCTTCTTCTTAGTTATGGCTTCGCACTCTTGTGCATTTAGCCAGTGTCAAGTGATAATATAATATTTCAAGTGTATTTCATATTATAAGTCCTAGTCACAAGTCACAGTCAAAGTCAAGTAAAAGAGTCAAGGTCCAGTCATAGTAAAGTCATGCCCTAGTAAAGTGGTGGAAACTTTACTAGAACTTCTATTGGAGTTTTGGAGCGAAGGCGAAAATCACGTTTTTCAACTTTGTTTGATTTGCCTACACTTATGCACGTTCACTTAGTATCAACGGTTAATAATCCACCATTATTACACATTAACACTCGAAGAATCACGTTTTGGAAAATTTTACAAAATCAACAACGCCATTTTTTCACACACGTCAAAACACCGCTCCAAAACTCAATACAAGTTCTAGTAAAGTCTCTACCACTTCACTAGAGCATGACTTGACCATGACTATTTTACTTGATTTCGATTTTCACTGCTGACTACGACTAAGGTTTATGAAATAAAACAAATTAAGAAATATTTATAACTTGATACGCTAAATGCACATAGTTTCCGGGGTCAAAACAAAAAAAAATCACTAAAAAAAGGACATCACTATTATTTTCTACACGGTCATATATGTTATAGTTTACTTTGGCATCATAAAAATATGTAGGTAACATATATTTTTTAAAAAAGAAACAACATACCTTCAACTCTTATCTACACAACAAACACACATAATATGTTTGTTTGACGTATGTATTAGAGTATGTTGTAATCGCAAAAATGAATTATTTCACTCCTTACAATGCCAATTAATGTAATTGGTATTATTATCGTTACCCAAAATCTTATATAGCAAAAATACGAGTAGCAATCTCCTAATTTTTTTTTTTTTTATTCAAGATAGGCAAACGTTTGACCGCCATCTCACCTGACGGTAAGTGACGATGCGGTCGACGATGGAGCACGTTTGCCTAGAAGATGCCTTTTCACTCGCGACTTAAAGACTCCCATATTGTATTTATCAGGGAACACAGACTCAGGTAAGGAATTCCATTCTTTTGCAGTTCGCATAATGAATGTGGAGGCAAAACGCTTCGTTCGCATTTGTGGAATATCAACCATATAGCGGTGTCACTTAAGAGTCTGTCTCGATGTCCGATGATAGAATGGGGATGGGGGAATTAGGTTGTGTAATTCCGTTGCACACTCTCCGAAATGTATCCGATAAAATACCGAGAGACTCGCCACCATGCCCCAAGCTCTGAAGTAGATTAGATCATTAGATTAGGTATACTTTTTATCATCATTTAGTCTTTATTTCCCTAAAAATAATATATTTAGCAATGAGTCTATTACTCTAAGAATAAATTAGAGCCAACACTGGAATGCTAGAGAAACATTCCTCAAAACCCAAAGACTCACCTAAAGACTCACAGAAATCAAATACAACAACTTCACCACTGGAACAGTTATGCCAGCACCCCAAAACCACACTCCGTTATTTTAAGGAGCTGGGGTGGATGGGGTAGTTCCTGGCAGGGGGAAATGCACAAAACACGCCAGATGGGACGTCATTGCAGGCCTTAACGCCCCCATATTGAATATGAATAAGAATAAGAGTCTATTACTTATCTCTAACCTGACTCGGGTGATAATGTCTGTCCGTCCGTCCGTCTTATCATAGGCATTTAGCGTCTAAAACATACAAGCGAAAACGGAAAAACTACAATAAACTCAATTTGTGCTATACAATTTTTCAGACTTTTCCTATCCTTCATATAGCCAGTTTTACGATTGAATTAATTTCACTCGATATATTTTTCGTCGTAAACTATGCCTTTGGGAAATATTTTGATTTTTTTGGTAAAGAATACTTTAGCTTTCCAATTCAAAATCAGGCACACATAAGGTTAATGACCCTACTACCACATTCGCGTAAATACATCCATCTCGAGATTTTATGCCGTAAACTAACAGACAGATCGAACATAGTATATTTACATTCAATATTTAGCTAACTTTGTGATATCTTCTAACTTTGAGAGGATTTGCGAATCTAAGTAAAGCACAAGTATATGTTGTACATGTTGTATCATGAAAATTAGAAATTATGTTAAAGTTACACATTGATGGGATAAGTGGTCAACTCAGGATATCATTGAGAATTATCATATTTTTTTAGTGAGCCTGCTCTTAAAACGTTGCTCTAATCGGGAATACGCGTGAGATTTAAACAAAGATTAAGTAATATTTTGTTGTAATTATAGCTATAGATTTATTTTTAAAAGGTTTTAAAATTATACATCTTAATAAATAGAAAATGATAAAATTTATGGGAAATTTTAAACAATAATCCGACGCTACTGAATTCGTGATGTCAGTTCACACATTTTTTATGACATTTATGATGTCAATGATTGTTTAAATATCCTTTACGCCGCGCCGGCGGTGATTGCATTTAAAATTGCTCTAACCTGCTCGCATTTTCAAATATTTATTTTAATAAGAAATGTAATGTTTCATGAATGACATATTATTTTCGACCATGTATTAACGTAAACATTCATTTAAAACCATGTAAATATTTATTTAAAAAAATGCATATGCATATTTCGGGGCTACAACAAAACAGAAACCAAACAAAACAAACGCTTTCACACTCACAGCCCCACACTAAATACCATGCATTGTGGATGCGCGAAAAATGTATACTATATCACACATATACCTAATCACGAAGCAGAAATCTCCCTTGGGAAGAAAAATTGTGCTACTTTGGGAATAAAACCCAGAACTCACGACGCCACGGGTAGAAATCTGCTCACCCCGCTAATAGTCTACAGTCTACAGTTACATAAGTACCAGCTTGGGGCTCTAGACACCATTGAGCGAAGAGTCAAGAGACTCATTTTCAGATAAACATTTCGGAGAGTGTGCCAAGGAACTACACTATATAGTTCCCGGGGAACTGTTTTCCCATTACCCCACTCTACTTCGCGCCTTTGATGAATGTGCTAAGACTGGACGTCTGTCGGGTCAAGTCCTCATAGTATAGAAAACTTAAAAATGCATTCGGGAGCATTAAACTCTTTTACACACACGTGCACACTGCGCATCGGTCGGCGTTTCACTTTCAAGACCAAGGTCCGCCTTTCTCCACCCGGTGCGTGCATACTTTCGCTTTTACCTTCGCATGCTCGCGTCGCACTCAGTTCCTTAAAATACGTGCAGTGCAATGAACTTATTTTGTTTTTTAACCGACTTCACAAAAAAGGAGGAGGTTCTCAATTTGATCTGAATTTGATATATTTTTTATATTAAATCTGGTTCTTTCCATGTCATGATCCAAACCAGATGTTAGATTCCATCCATTTATATTTGATCAAGATCTGATCAGTAGTTCTTGAAATATATTCAATAATGCGTGTTTAGTACATCTAATCTGATCAAAGTTCCGAAGATAATAAGTGAAGTCGGTTTTTTTTGAAGCTTTGCTTGCGTTTAATTATATTTATGTGTTTTCTTTCCAAATTACTAAAAACAATGAGAATGAATCCAATATAAAATGTCATATATTTCTTTTATACTAAAATGTTTGCTAATTGCGTGAAAGCGTGTAGTTAGTAGTGGTCAAGTTTTTACTGCCCTCAAAACTTAGGGAAACTAAAATTCTTGTTTTATTTTAAGGTGAAGTAGGCTCCAAATTGGTCGATTCATCCTCAAGAATATTAAAGATTTGACCTTTAAAAACGGTCGATTAACAGCATTTTTTTATGTGTAATAAATGTTCACAAATTATTTTATTCGGATATGTTCAGCGATACACGATTGAATAAATTTGGCTCGATAGAAAATAACTTCTTCTTATGATACCAAGTCTTTATTCATAGAAGTCATGATAAGAATCATTGCATGTAAAAATGTGGTTTGCATTGTCGCTTTGGCGTAAATTACTTTGATTATTTTGGTAGATTCGTGTTGTATTAACTAAAATTAAATGTATTCATCCACTATTGACGTTGTCATGTGCTTAGTATGTTTACTCTAGATTTGCACAGGTAGATATTTTTTTTTTACCTTCTTCTGGAGAATTTTGGTGGATATTAAAAACTAAGTCGGGGGCTGAGTCACCCACGTCCGTAGGAGGATACCCCTTAAGTCTGACTCCCTACACGTGGTCCCCGGGTGGTGCTAATCAGGTGACATTTGAGAGGTGGTAGAGCATTTTGTGAGTTGCTCGCCTGGCTTGCTACCAAAGTAGCTTACCACCATCAGGTTGAAAGTCTGCCGCCAAGCCACATACGGTGTTCCGGCATTTATCCTTGAGAGCCTGCGTATTCCAGGTCTAGTGTGTTTACCAGGTTCGATCACATCGGCACTTACCATCAGGTGAGATAGTGGTCAAACACTAGTGTTTGACCACTATCTCGCCACAGGCTAGCCTGTCACAAATAAAAATTAAAATTAAAAATTAAAAAAAGTCTCTTGAAATCACCTTCTTATTGTTATTCCAGAAAATTAGCCTGTTATTAATTATTTCTTGAAAATTCGTAGTTTTACTGGGCTATATAGCTAATTAAAGAAAAAATAGCTCCATAAACGTTATCTTACAGTAACAAACGGCATAGGTAAAACAAGTTGATAAAAATAAATCGTGTTGTATTCAATAATTTTATTTCAGAGAATCACTATTAATTAAAAAATAGTTCACCGGGGACCAGCGTATCGCCTTACGTGGGCTTCCACAAGGCCAGAGGCCATGGGAATGTAGCCATAGTATCGGGATGGAAGCCAGCCTACATTACTTGGGACACCGAGATCGTATCTGCTGTTCACAAACCAGTTATTGAGTGGAAATAGGTTGCCAGGGGGATTGGGTACTCCAGATGCGAATCCCCAGGAGCGACGAGTGTTGAGGAAACTATTCCTCTCAGCGTAGACAGAAGCACCTGCTCCAATTCCAATACCGTACATTAGGGTATCCGAATAGAAGTTGTTCAGTATGTGCACTTCACCAAACCTAACTCTAGGGTTACGCTGATTTACACCCTGGAACCAGTTGTTGTAGAGGGTAGTCTTCAGTCTGCCCAAATCTAAGTGCGCATTATTGTCGCTGTTTCCAATTAATATAACGTGGTTATGATTTCTAAAAATGCAGTTAGAGATCGAGATGAAGTTCGCTCCTCGCACGATGTCGATGAAACCGTCGTGACGTCTCTGGTTTTCGCTGATTGTGCGCCAGTTCCAGGGGTCGTCGGCAAATTCGCAGTGGTCCACCCAAACCCTCTCAGTGTTATCTTGGATACCGATGGCGTCAATTTCGGAAAACTCACGAGGTACCATTGAAATTATACCACCAATGCCGTTGGGTTGCTCACCAGGGGCATAAGATAGAGCGTTGTGGAATCTGATGTTCTGGATGATGACGTTGCCGGAGCGAGTAATTGTCAAACCTCCTCCAAAAATCATGGCATTTCTGTCTACACCAATGAGAGTTTTTTGACGACCCACAGGGATACGTACACCAGGGGACCCAGCGAAGAGCAGGGTGAGGTCGATACGGCCGCGGACGTAGATGAGCCTCCTCATGTCTCCTGAGAGGGATTCTCTGAGCGCAAAGGCGTCCCAGACGGTCCAGACAGTGGCGCCGACGCCGCCTCCAGTGGTGCCTCCGCCGAGTGTAGCAAACCCAGCCTGGCCGAAAGGAATGTTGCGGGTGCCGTTTCTGATAAGAACACTGGCGTCGGTAAACCCTGGCTCAAACCTATTGCTGTCCCTAGTCGGCATTGCGGCGGCCGCAAGGACCACCGCAGAAAAGACCACGAGATATTGCATGTTGTATATGGCTACAACGCACACTGCGACTTCAGGTGGCAAATCCAGGTATTTATATGCAAATATAAAAGATTCACTAGTTGATTAAAATAGATAAGATCCTTATAAAATTATAATTAAGATTTGTGAATATGACTTTTATTAACCTTGATGGTAACAAATAATGGTTAATTAATCGATCAGCAGATATTTTAGTACAAGTACACTATCAAGTATCAGTAACATAATAATTTTTTTTTTTTACTTCTAGAGTACTTCTTACAAAGTGCCCTATTATAATTACAATCTAGGCAAACTATGGCTAATCAGTAATTTAACTTTAACTTAAACTGCTACATTGCTAAACTAAGAATGTGTCCATTAACACTTTTCTTATTGTCTCTATTTGAGGGTAATACACTTTGTTCATGTGTTCTTTTGCAGCACTCTCACTATATATTACACTGATATATACTAACATTACACAAGTTCAAATGGTTTAGTTCTTTTAAGTCTTCTCACTAAGTCTGTAACGTCTTTATTACTTTTTCAACGATCTCTATCTTAAGGTCCCTATGAAGATCGTCATTCCTGACGTACCAGGGAGCGTTGACAATTTCCCTTAGTACTTTGTTTTGAAAGCGTTGGATAATCATTTTATTGTTCTGTTTGGTACAGCCTCAAAGCTGTATACCATAAGTCCAAACAGGCATTAGGACGTGTTTGTACAGCAATATCTTATTATGTGTTGACAACATAGAATGTCTTCCAAGCAACCAATACATTATTTTGTATCGCATTTCTAACTCACCCTTTTTTTTCTTGACGTGTGCTTTCCAGCGTAGCTTTGCGTCAAGCGTGATGCCAAGATATTTGGCTGTGTTTTCATATGGGACTAATTTACCATTAATATACACAGGGCAGTAATGGTGTTTTTGTAACTAAAGTCAATGTGAATTGATTTAGTTTCATTGAGTTTGATTCTCCATTTTTCTGTCCATTCACAGACTTGATTAACAGCCATTTGGACTTTGTCTACTGCTTCGTTATGGGTGCTTCCTACGGACATAATAGCAGTATCATCAGCGAAGGTCGCGATTGTATTATTTTCTAATTTAGGAATGTCACAGGTGTACAATAGGTACAGGACCGGACCTAGAACACTTCCTTGTGGAACGCCAGCAGTTATTACCTTTAATTCTGAATGTGCATCTTCTTGTCGTATCCTAAATACTCTGTTTGAGATATAGGTTTCAAGAATATCTGCAAATTGGTTTGGTAAAGATGTTTTGCCAAAATTTGTCAAAAGCTTCCGCTACATCAAGAAATACAGTAGAGCAAACTTTCTTATCTTCTAGAGTTTTTTCTATGATGTTTGTAATACGATGAACCTGATCAAGAGTCGAGTGTTTTTCTCGGAATCCAAATTGATGCTCAGGAATAAGTTGTGAGCTTTCTATGACGGGCTTGAGTCTTTTAAGTAACAACTTTTCAAATAACTTTGACAATATTGGAAGCAAAGATATGGGCCTATATGATGTTGTTTCATGGACTGGTTTTCCTGGTTTTGCTATCATTATCACTTCAGCAACTTTCCATAGATCTGGGACGTACTTGAGTCTTAATGAAGCATTGATAAGGGTTGTCATCTTTACTATGCCTTTCTTTGGGAGTTTATGTAATATTTCCCCTGATATCATGTCATATCCAGGAGCTTTACGTTGACTTATGTTGAGTTTTATTTCTCGTGAAACTTCTCTCGGTGTTACTAGTTTAATGGAGTCTTCAGAGGTGCCGTAGTTACCTTCATCAAAGGAAAATCTTTCATTTGATATTCAGTTTCATTTGGCTGAAAGATTTTTTCTAAGTGTTCTGCAAACCTTTTGGCTTTTTGTTCATTGCTTATTGCCCATCTTCCATTTTCTTTCTTAATAGGTGGAATTTGAGTAACTGGTCTTTTGAGGTTCTTGGTAGCTTTCCATAGCGAGTAATCTGAATTGCGTTCACTGGATAGCTTCTGGAGATACTTACAGGTTAATTTATCATTATAAGTTTGAATTTGCCTCTTCACTTTTTTCGCTAAGCCATTAAGTTTTCTTTTGTCTTCGGGGCACCTGGTCTGATGCCATGCCTGTTCCTTTGCTTTCTTTTTTCAGCTATAAGCTGTTTGATATGAACTGGGTATGTGTTGCCCTTTGTAGTTTTATTTGTAAAATTTGGCGTATTACTCCAAGCTGTTTGTTGAATTTGCTTAATAAAAATTTCTAATTCTATGTTTAACTGTTCAGTTGTTTTGAGTGGAACCTTAAGATCTATTTTATTATTTAGGGCAATTTTAAAACTCTCCCAGTCCGTTAATTTGTTACAAAGTGTTTGGGCTTTTTGTTTTTGTAAGATGTTTTCACTTAATTCTAGATACATCGGCGAGTAATCTGAGCTCATATCATAACTCTGATAAGATCTCAAGTAGTTAGTTATTTGATATGTTTTTGATGATAAAAAAATCTATCAGGTCAGGAATTTTATGTGGATCTGTGGGCCAGTAAGTGGGCGTTTCAGTGGAAGTTGTTTCGCAATCTAGTTCTTTTATGGCACACAACAGTTTTTTGCCTTTAGTACTAGTAAGTCTAGAGCCCCAATGCACATTTGTCGCATTAAAGTCACCTCCTAGCACAAATCTATGTCAAAGACTCTTTAGAAAGCTCAAATACTGATCCTTTTTTATCGCATGCCTAGGTGGACAGTAGATAGATGAAACTGTTATAGTATACCTTTTTGTTTTTAGACATATCACCATAGCTTGTATTTCTTTCTTTTCGTATTTACTTATTTCATAATGTTGAAGATTTTCTTTTACAATAACAGCACTACCACCTGTTGCAGTGTTGTCGGGGTGAAGAGCATGATACTATGTGAGATTGGTTGGTGAAATGAGTTTCAGATATTAGACACACATCAACTTTTCCATGTTTAGGATTACTTGAAGTTCATTTTGGTGTTTTTGTAACCCATTTGAGTTCCAAGCCATAATTTTGAGAGTGGTATTCATTTTTTAATCTTGGATGAAGCTATTTTGTTGCTATTTTCAATTTTTTTTTTATTTGTCTTTGGATAACATAAATTTAAAAATATCGTCCAACTTTTTTTCAGTATTTTCCGATATCTGCGGTGCATGGTGATTCTTTGTTGGTCCTTTTACTACCGCTTGAGCATAAGATTTTAGATTCTTGATATGTGAATCATTACTTGAGAGAGACGGCTTGTTTAGGCTTTGAGCGTCATGTTTTTCACTGAACTTAGTTTGTTGGCGACCCACATTAAGGTTCTTAGTATGTCTATTCCTGATAGATTGAATTTCTTTCGCGATCATGCATCCCCTGTAGTTAGCCGGATGTGCTGCTCCACAGTGAATGCATTTTGATTTCTCTTCCTTAGGTTTTTCGAGTCTTTGGTGAGGTGTTTTCCCGTGCATTTAACGCAACGGGGCTGTTTAGAGCAATATTTTTGTGTGTGGCCGTAAGCCTGGCATCTCTTACGCTGAGGGACTGATTGAGTCGTTCTAAGCGACTGCAGCTCTACTTGGCATCCCAACACAGTTTTTATACTAAAGATTTTATGAATGTTTTCGCTATTTTCAAATGTAAGCATAAACATATTGAGCGGCTCTTTGGTCTTCATCGTCAATTTTTTCGCCATCACTCTTATCGGCCGCTCTTGTTTGTTTTCGTAAGAGTGCCAAAGGCAATTATTACGACTCAAAGCTTTAGTTAATTCTCTGTAAGAATCATTATCGGTAGCACTAACCTTGACTGTATCGCCGCTCATCATTTTAATGGAGAATTTATTAGCTGGCTGACTTTCTAGCAGAAAGTCAAAAAAAATCTGGTATTCTTTAACACCGTCAACAACGATAGGTGGTGGTAAAGGATTTTTTTCAAATTTTTTTTGGGTTTCTTCCTCTGCATTGCTTGTTTTGTCCAGAGTGTGTGAGGTGCTCAATTTCCGTTTCGTTCTTGACTTATGGCGGATCCACTCCGTTTCGCGGGCTAGGTCTTCTTCGTCCGTACTGTACATAGCACGAGGGGCAGAAGTTTCCATTTCAGCAGATTTTGATGTATTATTTTCTGCGAGACATTTGAGTTGTTGTTGCAGAATTTCAATCTGATTTTGTAGGTCAGCCACGAGACCTGATAATTTTTCGCGTTCATCTCGTTCTTCCCTATATTTTTCATACAAGAGATGTTCATTCTCAGTTTTTAGTGTAATTCTGCCTTGTCCAGGCGATTCCCTTTCTTTTGAACTCATTATTAGGGCAGATAATCCGCCTTAACAATGATATTCGCCATTCGACGCAACCTTGAGTAATAACTAGGTCATCGCGCTGATCGGCACGTCGTCACAGCTGAATGTTGTGATGCGTTAGCACTTTACACACGTCGCGTCCTCGGTAACTACGCCACGCGCGTTCGCGAGATACACAACCGTTCTCAGCAGAAATTGAGCGAGCACTGAATAATTAATAACACAGTTATTTGTACCTTTTTATTATGAGTCACATTAAACATATAAATTTATCAATATTGTCCATCTTATTATCCATCTATTGCGATCAGTTTCTATTTGAAAACGATACTATGACCATAGTATGTCCTACATATACAATAGGACACCTCTCTTTATTTCTAAATGCTATCTTCATTGCCGCATCTTTATTTCAAATTCAATTTTTGTTAAATGCATGCCTATCTCTTATGTAGATATATATTACTACTTTAATATTAGCATCAAACTGTATGATTACTAAATTTAAAGGATTTTACCAAATAAAACTTGCCATCGCATGGATAATCTGTCGCGATATGGTTACGATCTAGTTCCTTCGATGTTTCCCTGCACAACAAACCGCTCTATAGATTTTTATCCCGCCTTGAGACGTGTCTAAATAATTGAAGTATGCGCCTTTGTACCAAGTTAGACAGACGCTGCTTAATATCTATCGAGTTCTTGAAGTATGGAGTCGTTAGTACGAAATAATGTCCACTACACTCAGAGCAATCTCCTCCAACACCACATCTCACAATTCAAAATCGTTTATTTACATGGGTCCCAAAGAGGCACTCATGAAAGGTGACTCTACTGCCAGATTCACAGCCATTTCGAGAAAAACCCGGTAAGAAACTCCGTGGCGCATTTCAAGAGCGTCTATCTTTTTGTTTTCTATTTCTCTTAACTTCCACGTCTCTGAAGCATATATATAGAAATATAGGAAATACCTTGATCTAAGTGGCTTTGGGAATGTCTTTATTTTTCCAAAATGCAGCTGTCTACGAGTTGCCATAGTTCACTTGACAGTTACTACTAAACTGTCTGCGCCACAGTTTAATTACCAGTTAGTATGAAAACATATTTAATAAAAACATATTTTTATCTGCTCAGTTTCAATATTGTGAGCTTAAATACGCAAGTACCCGGATGACCGAGCTTAGATCGATTTTTTAATGGTAAATGACGTTTTCTAAGAATGAAACCTAGCTAAATCGATTTACCTATCGCCCCCGGAACTAGTGTTTTCTAAATTTCATGAAAATCGTTGGAGCCGTTTCCGAGATCCTGATTATATATATATATATATATATATAATCAACCTTATATATATATACATATATATATATATATATACATATATATATATATATATATATATATATATATATATATATATATATTGTTGGAGGGTAGAAGATACTTCGGCGCGCAAGGGTATAAAAAGTAGCTGTCAACCAGCGACCGCCCTTTAGACTACCGCCAGCCCACGTCGTGGAAGCATCTCCCTGACAATTTTCTTGTTAAGTCATTTTGTTGCCAGTCGATTGTGTTTTGTTTCGTTAGAGTCATAATTGTTAATTTTTGTAATAAGTAAAGTTGTGTTGTCTATCAGTTTGTTATTAAAAAAATAATTCCTCGTAGAATATCCTAAAAAATATATATATACACACAAGAATTGCTCGTTTAAAGGTATTAGATACGCGTGGACTATATTTTAGATAAAAAAAATATATATTAAATAATAGTTTATTCACAAAAATATCGGTACTTATATCTACAGACATATAGTAGGTATGAACAATTAAAATTATTGTTGCACATGTACCTAATGCAGAAATACAGTAAAAAGTATTAATTATAGGAAAGGTGAAGCTCCTGGAACTGCAATTACGTTTGGTTAACGCTGACCTCATACTAAATAGGATTGCATGTGTTATAAGGACCAGTTTCTCCCATATATGCTATAAATATAAATCAGTAAGGATGCAGCATCACCTTAGTAAGTAATGACACAGGTTCAGCCAGCATATCGTAAATACTATAATATAATAAGAATGTATATATGTAATGTAGATGCAACAAATTCATTGAAAAACGATTTTTTTTTAATTTTATTTATTTAATACTTTTGCACAAAAACAGTAATTAAAAACCTAAGAGAACTTTATGCTTGATCAACACTTTCTGACAGTCATCTTGAAATTACAGAGAAAGGGGTGTCGGTGCAGTAAACATAATTAATCTCGGTGAGTACATATTTTCATGAAAAAATTATAAACCATTAGTTTAATTCCTATCACAGACATGCTTTGGTGGGAGAGTAAATAAATTGTTCTCGTTTACCAGGTACCAGCAAAACGAATGACGTGGTTTCGACGAATGGAATTAGGCTTGTGTTTAAACACCGCCCAAAAAAGTATCTATTTTACAACCAAAAAAAATCTAAACAGCTACCAAAATTGATAAATGGCCACCAAACTATGTTGGTTAAATAAATGGTCACCAAATTACGTTTTCTAAAATATTATGAAAAATATATATATATTCTAAGGAAAGAAAACCCAAGAAGTGGGCGTGGCTTGCTGACGTCACGCCGCAGCAACTTCCGACTGGTCGGAATCGAAGAGGGGGCAACCATCGCGTCGCATCGCCTTTCGCCTCGTTCATTCTCTATTATATATATAACTAGCTGACCCGCCCGGCGTCGCCCGGGTAAACAAAAGCTTACACATAAACGCTTTCACACTCACAGCCCCACTCTAAAAGTACTATAAGTTGTGTCGTGGGGCCGTAAACAATTAACACCACACACACAACATTCACGTCATACCCAGAACCAGAAACATAAACCCCGTGGGGAAAAAACTTTTGTTATTGTGTTCCCACCGAGATTCGAATCCGCTGCTTTGAAGACGAACGCGCACTCATCTACCCAGTGGGTAGTTCAAAGTTCAAAGATTCCCCACCCTGCGTCGCCCGATTAAAAAATCTACACATAAACACTTCCACGTTCACAGCCCCACACTAAGTTCAGTGACTGGTAGCGTGGGGCCGTAAACATCCAAGATTCACGACATATTAAAAACAAGAATTTCCCGTAGGGAGAAAACTTCTGTTACCACCGCGAATCGATCTCGCTGCTTTGAAGGCAAACGCGCACCCATTTACGCGAGTAGATAGTTCAAAGTTCAAAAGAAGCCCGGCGTCGCCCGGTTAAAAAATATACAAATAAACACTTCCACATTCACAGCCCCACACTAAGTTCAATGACTTGTATCGGGGGGCCGTAAACATCCAAGATTCACAAAGCATTCACAACATACTCAAAACCAGGAACACAAATTTCCCGTGGAGAGAAATCTTCTAGGTAAATTACCACCGGGAATCGAACCCGCTACTTTGAAGGCGAACGCGCACCCATCTACGCCAGCGAGCAGTTCAAAGTTCAGGAACGACCCGCCCGGCGGCGTCGGCCGGGTAGTAAATATTAAAAAACATACCCATAAACGCTTTCACATTCACAACCCCACACTAAGTTCAATGACTTGTATCGTGGGGCTGTAAACATCCAAGATTCACACAACATTGACAACATACTCAAAACCAGAAACACAAATTCTCGTGGAAAAACACCTGTGTTCCCACCGGGAATCAAACCCGGTGCTTTAAAGGCAAACGCCCACCTAACTACTCCAGCGGGCAGTTCAAAGTTCAATGATAAGTTATAACCGACTAAACAAAAAAAAACAGTCGAATTTATATCCTCCTTCTTATGTAAGTCGGTTCAAAACATAGAAGTATGCCGGATTACTCAGTAACTGTTACATTCTGTGATCCACCGTTTTCACCCTCAAATAAACTTAACGATTTCTCCTAGACTATAAGTCCAAATTATATGCAGTGAAGAGCAAATTGCATCTTCGTGAACTACGTAAGCTGATGAAATAGGTTTTTTTGATAAGGATTAATATTAAATACTTAAAAAAAGGCAACGAAATAGAAGCCGCTATTTTTATGTGCAGGAATACGTTACTACGTATTCCTGCACATAAAAATAGCGTGTCGATAAATTTCTGACCCGTCCCGTTCACGTGAGGACTCCCGTGAAACTAATTTCACGATTTCTCATAGACTATTTATCCAAATCACATGCAGTAAAAAAAAGCAAATTGTATCTACATGAACTACGTAAGACGATGAAATAGTTTATTTTGATAAGGATTAATACTGAATGTCTCAAAAAGCCAACTAAACATAGGCCGCTTTTGTTTCAGATTTTTAACAAAGAAAAGTATTTTTTCTGAGCTATACATACATGTTAGATATATGCTGTCGCGGACTTTTTTGTAAAATTCATAAAGGCCAACATTTTTGCTGTACATTGTATTCACCTATGTCTAACTGTTTAGTCAGCGTACGCCGATAAAGCGGAAAGTTAGCAAATTTTTCTCCGACTCCTCTTACGAATATTATTATTTCGAACTGATAACTAACTTCTATCCCAACAAAAAGCCTATGAAACTCACTGATAGTGTAGCTATCTATTAGTGAAAGAATTTTTGGAATCGGATCAGTAGTTTCAGAGATTACCTTTTACATACAAACAAACAAACAAACAAACTTTACCTCTTTATAATATTAGTATAGATATATTGTATTATATATATAATATTTTTGTATTAATTATATTAAAAAAAACCTTAACCTACTGTTATCCGATTCGGTTCTGTCACGGGAAATTTTATTTTAGGAAACGTAATTTGGTGACCATTTATCCATTTCGGTAACCGTTTAGAATTTTTGGTGGCCGTCTTAATTATACCCTTAGAATTAGGGTGTGTGGTAAAGACACACGATGAAAGTAAAACATTTCAATTATTCATTACAATGTTTACCACCACTTTATGTCACACACAAAGGTTGCGGATTAGATTTTTAAAGCCCCCCATAAGAAGATTCACTAACATATGTTCTATTTAATCGGTTGAGTAGTTTTGGCGTCAAAGCGCGACAGACAGAGTTACTTTCGGATTTATAATATTAGTAAGAATTTGAATTTAATAACACAGTGCAATTGCTTATCTTCAACGAATTGATTCCCACACGATCACATTGAAGGTTAACTGCTTAGCCAATCGTGATCACACTTTCACGTCTGCACAAATGAGATCCTGGTCGATATATAATTAAAAGTGCAGTTTAATATTGCTCCATGCGCATTTAAATATTTTTTGTGTAATGAAAACTTAGTGATGCTGCTGATGAAACAAATATGAAAGTAAATTCTTTCGACACAATGTTTTGGTATAACCTGACTTAATTATATTTTTTGTATAAGCGCTTTACCTTGTCATAGATTTTGATATTTGTCACTTCATGGATACAATTTACACTGGGGAAGCAATTAATTATTTGTAGATTTTACCTTAAAAAGTTTAACTTCAAAACATTTAAAGTTTGTGTCTTCTTTTTTAAAGTCGCAACGGTTAAACGAATGTATGTGAAATATGGGACATGACATGACATGACTTTAGCTAGAATTTACCTAAGGATTACAGTTAACATCAGAAATGGAGGCAAATCCGTGAAGAACAGCTAGTATATCTAATTATAACGTTTTAATTAAAGATTCATGTAATTGATATCTTTGCAAATGATTACGTCAAGTATTGATTGATCTATCAATATTTCATCAAGCGATCCAAGTCACATAATATATTATGTATAGTAAGATCCAGGTGCTATCAGAATATTATTATTATTACGTCACCTTTTTATGTACTAAAGAACACAAAGTAGAGTTTTGTCTGAAAAGATGTCGTTGTTGATTTTGTAACTTTCCAAAACCTGTGATTCTTCAAGATGTAATATGTAATTATTTATATTTATCCATAATACTTAGTGAACGTGCAAAATGTAGGCAAATTATGTTAAGTTGAAAACCGTGATTTTCGGTTTCACTCCAATAGAAGTTCTAGTAAAGTCTCTACCAATTCACTAGAGTATGACTCGACCATGACTATTTTACGAGTACTTGACTTCGATTGTCACTGCTGACTACGACTAAGTTTTATGAAATAAAATAAATTAAGAAATATTTGTAACTTGACACTAGCTAAATGCACATAGTTTCTGGGGCCAAAACTAAAAAAAACACTAAGCAACACAAAAAAAAACACTATTATTTTCTACACGGTCAGAGTCAAAATATAAGATAGTAGTATTTATTAGTTAATTCTTATATAAGTACCCGGATGAACAAGCTTTGTTATAGTTTACTTTGGCAACATAAAAATATGTAGGTATCATATATATATATATATATATCTATATATTTAAATGATTATATGAAACAGCATTCTGAAATTATATTAACTCCATTTGCAATATTTATTAAAGTCTTATCTCACTCTCGTATCTACAAAACAAACACTTACATGTTTGTTTGTACGTACGTGTAAGGGTATGTTGTAATCACGAAAAAATTATTATTTCACTCCTGAAAATGCCAAATGTAAATAATATTATTATCGTACGCAAAATCTTATATAGCAACAATACAATTAGCAATCTCCTAATTAGATAAGGTATTACCCCCCGCTCCCGCGGTCAAGTAAAATAGTGCTCCGTATTTTATTCGATTTGCGAGTAGATATGTCGAAAAAAGTTACGGAAACTCTCGTTAGCGAGTTAATAAAGATTGTGGAAACTCTAGTGAACAAAGTGGATGCACTGGAAGCTGTAATAGTGACGCAATCTGATGAAATTAAAAAACTATCAAAATCCAGGTATGAGACACCTACCCCAAAAATATTGACAAATGCACCGGCGATTACAAATACCTTGACAGCGCTGCAGCGCCCGCAACGAAACGCGCGTATTAATGCAGCGGCTGCGAAAGCTGAATTGAACGGAGCTTCCAAAAAAGCGGAAAGAATGAGCAAACAGAAGGGGTCACAACTAAGTGAGAGCGAGAAGACGAATGTTCACTCGGTAACGCCTGCAGCTATGATAACGGTAGCAAAAAATCATCTGAGTTTGACGCCTTCAACACCACTACCGGCAACAGAATCGGCCAATATATCAGTAATTAAGGCCACGGAATCCGCGAGTGTATACTCGAAAGGTACGGGCGACGAAGAGAATGATAGCTGCAATCAATGGCAAGTAGTCCCTTCTCGCCGTCGCAGCAACAAACAGCGTCCAGTAATAATGGGAACTGGCAAGGACGACCTCGGAATACAAGCTGTGGAAAGAACGACCTACATCCAAGCTTGGCAATTTAATGTGAATACGACAACGGAACAAGTTATAATATTTTTAAAAAAAATTGCGAATCTTGAATTCATGGTGGAAAAACGTCAGATAAAATCTGACAAGCATGCGTCTTTCATAATTGGAATGCCAGAGAGCGTGTACGATACGGTGACTTCGCCATCTTCATGGCCCCAAGGCATCCGCTTCGCGAACTGGTTTTTTCGCGCTCGCTCGCACCCACGAACAGAGGGCAAGTAGAAGCGGGACGGAGTAGTCTAAGGTCGGTGCAAGTGCACTGCATACAACACGATGCACTCACACTAACGAAACACGTTCCAGGGCGGCAGGTGCCGCCGCCGTCGACAAATGCGACTGCGAACAGCTGTGTTATGGTCAGTGATAACGAAATCAGTTCCGTGCGAATATGTCATCAAAATATAGCGGCACTTAAGAATAAAACCAGCCGTGTTGAGGTATTATTGGCATGTAATTTACACTGTCATCTTTTATGTATCTCAGAGCATTGGTGTAAAGAACATGAACTTAAATGTATTCATTTAAACAATTTCTCACTCGCGTCTTACTTTTGTCGATCAAATATGAGTCACGGTGGGACGTGTATTTATGTCAGGAATAATATTAAGTATAAAAACTTGGATTACTACACTCAACTATCGGTTGAGCAAGTATGCGAAATTTCAGCAGTAGAACTTACCCAAAAGAAATTAATTGTAATATGTATATATAGATCTAATTTGACAAGTACTTCGCAGTATTTTCCTGTGTTGGAGTGTTTGCTTAGCAAGCTAAAGAACACCGGTTCTGAATACGTCATCCTGGGAGACGTAAACATAGATTATTCGAGCACATCTAATAACAGCGATGTAAAACGAAACAATGATTTACTATCGGTTAATAATCTATACAATATTGTAGACTTCCCTACTAGAGTGACGGTATCCACGAGCACTAGCATTGACCACGTTTATGTCAGCCGTGAGCTAGCCCGCACCGGTACCGCGCGCGCGTCACCGATTCATACATATCTGAGCGACCACTACGCAGTGCGCGCCGTCATACCATGTGCTTGTGGCTCGGAGCCTGCGCCCGCCCGGGTCACAAGATCTTTCAGTAAAGCCAACAAACTCAACTTTGTGGCCGCAGTGGAAAGTATTGACTGGCCAGCGATAGAGCAAAAGCATTCATCATCGATCGATGAACTAGCACGAGCGGTAATTATCATATTAAGTAATAAAATTGAAGCTTGTTTTCCTCTAAGACGATCTATTGTTAATAATAAAAATGTTTGGTGGATGAGTGAGAAATTACTTAATTTACACTCTATTATATGTGACATGCGTGAAATGACTTGTAAATTCCCAAGTAATGTACATTTATCATTAAAAATTGACGAGTTCCAGCGAACATATGACCGCTTGCTTCAGTGCGAACGAAGTAAATACTACTGTAATTTAATAAATAATGCACCAAATGTAAGTAAATCTATGTGGGAGGTGGTTAACAATGAGATCGGAAAAACTAAGAAATTCCATGATTATACAGAGTCACTGAGGAGACCCGACGGCTCTAAATTCTTGAGTAAAGCAGATGCTGTAGATGCGGTGAATACTCATTTTGTCAATGCGGCCACCTCATGTGGCGCGCCCGCCGCCAACGTAACTGCTGCAATGGCCGCGTTGGCATCAGCACGACCGCCAGCCAACCGGTCTTTAAGGCTCAAACCGTTCACGGCAATCGAAGTTTTCAAAATACTTGAGACTGGCGTAGCGCATAAAAACACTAAAGACGTCTACGACATATCAACTTCATTGCTGTACAATGCCGCCGAGCCACTATCCTACATTCTGTCATCGCTTTACAATCGGTGTAGCAGGGAGGGTCGGTACCCGTCACCTCTGAAGCAAGTGAAGGTCGCGCCTCTATACAAAGGCAAGGGTATGCTTGAGGACATTAATAGCTATAGACCGGTGTCGATAATTCCAGCTATCGCGAAAGTGTTTGAACACGGCATTAGCTCACGGCTAACAGATTACTTGAAAGAGGGTGGATTTCTCACAGACAGGCAGCACGCTTACCGTAGCGGTAGATCCACAACATCTTTAGCTAGAGAACTCGTTCGACGGATTTTGGAGGCTCGTGAAGTTTCTCAACATATTGTTGTTATCTTTTGTGACTTGTCCAAGGCCTTCGATGTCGCGAACCATGATGTTCTGGCAGCGAAGATGAGCCACTATGGCATTAATGGAACTACCCTGAAGCTGCTGACTGACTTCATGACTGGCCGATGTCAGGTAGTTATGGGGGACGGAGGAACAGTTAAGTCAAAACCCCTGGAAACTCTTATTGGAGTCGCGCAGGGATCATCACTCTCCAATATAATGTTCTCCCTCCTCCTGAACGACCTGCCTGATAACGTTAATCGAGGCCATATCCTGATGTACGCAGACGATGTCGCAGCCATTGTGACTGCACCAAATGTAGATCAGCTAGAGCAAAGAGTAAATGAGGTGGCAAGTGACTTAAACCATTGGTTCAGGACTAATGGTTTAATATTAAATATAAATAAGACACACTTCATTCACTTCAACCTGGCGGGTCGTGCATATAAGAAACTAGGCGTTAGAGTTGGAAATTCACATATGGAGCAAGTAGAAACCACCTCGTTTTTGGGCTTTCAACTAGATAGCGGGCTCACGTGGGAACGGCACATAGGCAATCTGTGTGACAAGATCGGTCGAGCTAGCTTTGCTTTGTGGCGCGTGTCTGCAGTTCTACCTGTTAGCATGGTTCGGAATTGCTACTTTGCATCTGTCCACTCTCTACTTCAATACGGCGTTGAGCTCTGGGGACGCGCTGCCGATTGGGAGCGTGTCTTCAGGATGCAAAAGAGAGCTGTACGAGCAATGGTGCGTGTGGCACAAGATGAAACAGCCGTTCCATTATTCCGAACCATGAAAATAGCCACTTTACCGTCACTTGTCTGTCTGCAGACAGCTCTATACGCCAGGGACCACTTAGAGGAGTACTCTCGACTGGGTGACGGGCACAAGTACAGTGTGCGGAACGCTCACCGGCTGCGAACAGTGCCGCGCAAGCTGGCAAAGACGGCCAAACTAGTGCACGTCATGGCGCCGGCCGTATTCAACTGTCTGCCAAGTGAGGTCAGAGATGCACCCTCAAGGTCATCATTTAAAAACAAGCTTAAAAGATGGCTTGTTGACCAGGCATTCTATCACGTGGATGAGTACTTGAAGTATGCTAATCCTAAAAATTAAGTACTAACGTAGAAAAGCTACCGATATACCAATAACATTTTTAATATATATTTTTTTATTGAACGTTACAGTTATAATACTGCGTAATCTTGTGTATTTGTAATTTAATTTGTTTGACATTGTTATATTTATTATTCTGATATTTAATTCATATTATTTTTATTATGTCTTTTTTGTGATTATAAATTATTTATAATTAAGAATTAATTAATAACATTTTCGACATGTAACTATTTTTGTTATCAATAAATGAGTATGAGTATGAGTATGAGTATACTTTTTATCATCATTTAGTAGTTAAGAGCATGATATTTAGCGATGAGTCTATTACTTCTCTCTAACCTGACGTGTGCTTTATTTAGATTCATAAAATCCTCAAAAAGATAGAAGATATATAAAAAGTTGGCTAAATATTGAAAATTCAAATACTATGTTTTTTTATCTGTTAAAAATTATTGGGTGTTATCCCAACTAACATTCAAACCCCGTTATGAACAAATTTTTTTTGTAAAAGGGTAAGATTAATTTTAAAAAATATATGAAAGTGCGCACGCTGACTATGCAGGCAATTCTACAAGGCTACAGTTTGGCTCCAGTCCGCCAACTCGATACCAAGTCGCCTTAAACTTTTTTTTTTCTTATTTTTTCGAAGTCTTTCTTCATAGAAGTCATGATAAGAATCATTGTATGTAAAAATGTGGTTTGCATTGTCGCTTTGGCGTAAATTACTTTGTTTATTTTGGTGGATTCGTGTTGAATTAACTAAAATTAAATTTATTCATCCACTATTGACGTTGTCATGTGCTTAGTATGTTTACTCTAGATTTGCACAGGTAGATATTTTTTTTTCTACCTTTTCTTCTGGAGAATTTTGGTGGATATTTAAAACATAGTCTCTTGAAATCACCTTCTTATTGTTATTTCAGAAAATTTGCCTGTTATTAATTATTTCTTGAAAATTCGTAGTTTTACTGGGCTTTATAGCTAATTAAAGAAAAAATAGCTCCATAAACGTTATCTTACAGTAACAAACGGCATAGGTAAAACAAGTTGATAAAAATAAATCGTGTTGTATTCAATAATTTTATTTCGGAGAATCACTGTAAATTAAATAATAGTTCACCGGGGACCAGCGTATCGCCTTACGTGGGCTTCCACACGGTCAGAGCCCATGGGAATGTAGCCATAGTATCGGGATGGAAGCCAGCCTACATTACTTGGGACACCGAGATCGTATCTGCTGTTCACAAACCAGTTATTGAGTGGAAATAGGTTGCCAGGGGGATTGGGTACTCCAGACGCGAATCCCCAGGAGCGACGAGTGTTGAGGAAACTATTCCTCTCAGCGTAGACAGAAGCACCTGCTCCAATTCCAATACCGTACATTAGGGTATCCGAATAGAAGTTGTTCAGTATGTGCACTTCACCAAACCTAACTCTAGGGTTACGCTGATTTACACCCTGGAACCAGTTGTTGTAGAGGGTAGTCTTCAGTCTGCCCAAATCTATGTTCGCATTATTGTCGCTGTTTCCAATTAACATAACGTGGTTGTGATTTCTAAAAATGCTGTTAGAGATCGAGACGAAGTTCGCTCCTCGCACGATGTCGATGAAACCGTCGTGACGTCTCTGGTTTACGCTGATTGTGCGCCAGTTCCAGGGGTCGTCGGCAAATTCACAGTGGTCCACCCAAACCCTCTCAGTGTTATCTTGGATACCGATGGCGTCAATTTCGGAAAACTCACGAGGTACCATTGAAATTATACCACCAATGCCGTTGGGTTGCTCACCGGGGGCATAAGATAGAGCGTTGTGGAATCTGATGTTCTGGATGATTACGTTGCCGGAGCGAGTAATTGTCAAACCTCCTCCGAAAATCATGGCATTTCTGTCTACACCAATGAGAGTTTTTTGACGACCCACAGGGATGCGTACACCAGGGGACCCAGCGAAGAGCAGGGTTAGGTCGATACGGCCGCGGACGTAGATGAGCCTCCTGTTGTCTCCTGAGAGGGATTCTCTGAGCGCAAAGGCGTCCCAGACGGTCCAGACAGTGGCGCCGACGCCGCCTCCAGTGGTGCCTCCGCCGAGTGTAGCAAACCCAGCCTGGCCGAAAGGAATGTTGCGGGTGCCGTTTCTGATAAGAACACTGGCGTCGGTAAACCCTGGCTCAAACCTATTGCTGTCCCTAGTCGGCATTGCGGCGGCCGCAAGGACCACCGCAGAAAAGACCACGAGATATTGCATGTTGTATATGGCTACAACGCACACTGCGACTTCAGGTGGCAAATCCAGGTATTTATATGCAAACATAAAAGATTCACTAGTTGATTAAAATAGATAAGATAATAATTAAGATTTGTGACTATAACTTTTATTAACCTTGATGGTAACAAATAATGGTTAATTAATCGATCATTAGATATTTAAGTACAAGTACACTATCAAGTATCAGTAACCTAATAATTAATAACACAGTTATTTGTACCTTTTTATTATGAGTCACATTAAACATATAAATTTATCAATATTGTCCATTTTATTATCCATCTATTGCGATCAGTTTCTATTTGAAAACGATACTATGGCCATAGTATGTCCTACATATACAATAGGACACCTCTCTTTATTTCTGAATGCTATCTTCATTGCCGCATCTTTATTTCCATCAGGTGAGGTGGTGGTTAAATGCATGCCTATCTCTTATGTAGGTATATATTACCTACTTTAATATTAGCATCAAACTGTATGATTACTAAATTTAAAGGATTTTACCACATAAAACTTGCCATCGCATGGATATGCCTTCGATGTTTCCCTGCACAACAAACCGCTCTATAAATTTTTATCCCGCCTTGAGAGGTGTCTAAATAATTGAAGTATGCGCCTTTGTACCAAGTTAGACAGACGCTGCTTAATATCTATCGAGTTCTTGAAGTATGGAGTCATTAGTACGAAATAATGTCCACTACACTCAGAGTAATCTCCTCCAACACCACATCTCACAATTCGAAATCGTTTATTTACATGGGCCCCAAAGAGGCACCCATGAAAGGTGACTCTACTGCCAGATTCACAAAATTACAGCCATTTCGAGAAAAATCCGGTAAGAAACTCCGTGGCGCATTTCAAGAGCGTCTATCTTTTTGTTTTCTATTTCTCTTAACTTCCACGTCTCTGAAGCATATATATAGAAATATAGGAAATACCTTGATCTAAGTGGCTTTGGGAATGTCTTTATTTTTCCAAAATACAGCTGTCTACGAGTTGCCATAGTTCACTTGATAGTTACTACTAAACTGTCTGCGCCACAGTTTAATTACCAGTTAGTATGAAAACATATTTAATAAAAACATATTTTTATCTGCTCAGTTTCAATATTGTGAGCTTAAATACGCAAGTACCCGGATGACCGAGCTTAGATCGATTTTTTAATGGTAAATGACGTTTTCTAAGAATGAAACCTAGCTAGATCGATTTATCGCCCCCGAAACTAGTGTTTTCTAAATTTCATGAAAATCGTTGGAGCCGTTTCCGAGATCCTGATTATATATATATATATATATATTGTTGGAGGGTAGAAGAAACTTCGGCGCGCAAGGGTATAAAAGCAGCTGTCTACCAGCGACCGCCCTTTAGACTACCGCCAGCCGTCGTCGTGGAAGCATCTCCCTGACAATTTTCTTGTTAAGTCATTTTGTTGCCAGTTAGAGTCATAATTGTTAATTTTTGTAATAAGTAAAGTTGTGTCCAAAAAATATATATATACACACAAGAATTGCTCGTTTAAAGGTATTAGATACGCGTGGACTATATTTTAGATAAAAAAAATATATATTAAATAATAGTTTATTCACAAAAATATCGGTACTTATATCTACAGACATATAGTAGGTATGAACAATTAAAATTATTGTTGCACATGTACCTAATGCAGAAATACAGTAAAAAGTATTAATTATAGGAAAGGTGAAGCTCCTGGAACTGCAATTACGTTTGGTTAACGCTGACCTCATACTAAATAGGATTCCATGTGTTATAAGGACCAGTTTCTCCCATATATGCTATAAATATAAATCAGTAAGGATGCAGCATCACCTTAGTAAGTAATGACACAGGTTCAGCCAGCATATCGTAAATACTATAATATAATAAGAATGTATATATGTAATGTAGATGCAACAAATTCATTGAAAAACGATTTTTTTTTAATTTTATTTATTTAATACTTTTGCACAAAAACAGTAATTAAAAACCTAAGAGAACTTTATGCTTGATCAACACTTTCTGACAGTCATCTTGAAATTACAGAGAAAGGGGTGTCGGTGCAGTAAACATAATTAATCTCGGTGAGTACATATTTTCATGAAAAAATTATAAACCATTAGTTTAATTCCTATCACAGACATGCTTTGGTGGGAGAGTAAATAAATTGTTCTCGTTTACCAGGTACCAGCAAAACGAATGACGTGGTTAACAACATTGCCGGAGGCCATAGCGCTGTACCCGTAGTACTGGTTCGGGCGCCACCTGACATTATTAGGGATGTTGTTATCAAAGCCACTGTTGTACATCCAATTATCAGTAGCAAGCAAGTGGCCTGCAGGATTAGGGACACCAGACGCGAAGCCCCATGCGCGGCGTGTCCTAATGAAGTGGTTCCTCTCGAGGAAAATAGAAGCACCAGCTCCGACTCCAACACCGTAGCTTCCAACGTCCGTGTATAAGTTGTTCAGGACGTGCACCTCGCCAAACCTGACGCGGGGATTACGTTGGGTGACACCTTGATACCAATTCAGGTAGAACGTCGTCTTCAGCCTGTTGCCATCCTGGCCTACGTTGGTATCGCTGTTTCCAACTAACGTAACCATATTGTGGTTTCGGAAAATGTTGTTGGAGATCGAAACCCAGTTGGCACCGCGCACTATGTCGATGAGGCCATCATGACGTCTCTGATTTTCTGGTACATTGTTTGAGTTCCAGGGGTCATCGGCAAATTCACAGTGATCCACCCATATGTTCTGAGCGTTGTCTTGGATACCAATGGCATCTACGTTAGACCAGGCTCCGGGGACTTGACCAAGGATACCGCCATTACCGTTAGGCCGCTCACCGGGGGCGTAGGACAGCGCATTGTGGAATTTAATGTTCTGGATGATGACATTACGGCTTCCTTGAGTTCGCACGCCTCCACCAAAGATCATGGCATTACCATCGCCACCGATGAGAGTTTTATCGTTACCAATAGCGAGGGATACACCTGGAGAGGCGGTGAAAAGAGTGGTGAGGTCGATGCGGCCGCGCACAAAGATAATTCGACGAGCATTACCGGCGACGGCGTCCCTCAGCGCAAATGCATCCCAGACGGTCCAGGCAGCGCCACCCGCTCCTCCATTGGTGCCACCGTTGAGAGCGGCAAAGCCAGCCAGGCCGCGTGGCAAGCGGGTGCCGTTGACTTCAACGAGAACGCTGGCATCCGTGTACCCAGGCTCCAGCTTCTTTCTGCCCGGAGCAGGCATCGCGGACGCCGCGAAAACCACGGCAAACAATGCAATCAAGTATTTCATGATGTTTTCTTCACACTTACTGTATTTAGCAAAGTACAGGCTATATATAAGTTAGACATAGATAAAGGTTTAAGTCGGATAAAATGATAACATTAAACTAATATGATTATTGATTATCTTTTTTCTATTATCATACTATTACTAATAAATCTGTAACTATTAGGTGCATTTTGTCTGTTTGTTTGTGCACCACGGTAAAATAACTGATTTTAATTTCGCTAAAAAAATTTAAAATGCTTATAGGTGTAATTAAAATTATACCATCACCATCATCATCATTTAAATATAACGAGATCCACAGTCATAAACTAAAAACAATCTAGTCATCCAATAGTGCTAGATATAGGTACATCATTAAAATATTTTCATAGAAATGAGACTATACCAACTAAAATCCACTTTTACAACACAACAATCTCAACTCCACTACAATACACAATAACAGTTAAACAAACAATGAGAAAATGAAAAATCGTTTGTGTTAACAAACGATTTTTCAAAAGTTTCGGTCGTTGTTAAACGACCGAAACTTTTTACCCGACAGCGCGATGCAAAGGAGGATAATAATTATTATATGTTTATCTGTATATGTATGTAATATAATTGTTTCTTTGTAGCATTTTTTTATGCTAGATAGGCAAGCATTTGGCCGCTATCTCACCTGATGGAAAGCGATGGTGCGGCCGAAGATGTAGCATGCTAACCTAGAAGATATATTCTCTCTAGACTTGAACACTCCCAGATTATACTGGTCAGGGAACAAAGACGTGGGCAGCGAGTTCCTTCCTTGTACTCCTCCTTCGCTGTACGGGTGATAAATGTAGAAGCAAAACGCTTCGAGCGGACATGAGGTATGTCAATCATCCGTGGTCCGACATTCGCATTCTAGAGACCAAACGCGTGTGTCAATTTTGATGTTACTCTAGTCACTGCTCTGTCTTAGTCTAGTAGTCAATGCGGACGAAGATACGGGAAATCCTTAGTTATTATAGTAATTATCATAATGACAATGAAGATAATATATCATATTACAGCTGCGGATCACTTCCTTGTGTTGTGTATCTATTTCTAGTCTCGTCTAGTTTAATTAATACCTGGCGTAGGTTTTGAATAAATAGGCCGTATTTTTGCAAATCTGGCAGTTGAGTCATTAACTTTAATGAGTGCCTCTTTGGGGCACATGTGACTAAACGATTTGGTTTTGAATTTGAATGAAATTTAATGCGTACCACTTCCCTTCCTTTCCAGGGGTGAAGGACACTTAGTTCGACCTGGTTAACCATTGTCATCTTAAAAAGAAAGATGGTAGAAATTGTTGGGTGGTTCATAACTACATAGTTTCTTACGTTTCCTATATCAGAAAAGATTTGGGGCTTATCCTTTCATGTATCCAACCAAGTTCTTGCTGGTATCGTTGGGATTTAAATCTCTCGATACACGTAGACTGACCAAATGCTAATGATGATGCGAATACATCATGGCCGTCTGTTCAATTCCGATCTACTGAGCGAGATGAGCCGCCTATGCGTGCCTGAACAGAGCGCGCGGTTCCGTAGTGGCACCGCAGCTCGCCAGCAGTCCCCAGTGTACCGCCTCAACGGCATCTCAATCAGCTTGTCTCTGTCTATCCTCAGGTAACGTGTATGCCTAGATTACTGTGAAAAGGCTACACTCTAACTGACTGCACACATTGACGAATGAGATATTCTTTTTGTGGTTAAATTTGATTTTCTTTTTATTGATTATTATATATTTTAAGTATTTTAAAATTGTTAAACATTGTATAAAGATCTCGCTAGGTTAAGTTATCTGTTACTACCATCGAGATAGGAAACAAACCTACGGTTTTGACTTTAGCTACAACATTCTTGGTTACTACTTAATAATGTTTACGCTTATAATAATATTTTTACGCGATGTTTTGGATGTATCTGTAATGTTGTGTAATTTAATTAAATTAATTTGAATTTGAATAGGTGCTTATTACTATCGTCTATTTCTATGAATTCAAAAAATAATTATGGTAGGTTTAGGTCAGCGTGCGTTGAGTCTAGTTTTTTATTTATTTATTAAAACGGTACAAAACAGATCACAATCAGAATAATATAGAATAGGTTCACTTATTTTTAAAGCTGGATAGCGATCCAACAACATGTGCTTACAGCTATACTAATTAAACATCAAATCATGCGTGTGTGCTCGCAGCTAATAATATTGCTAATGCAATTATACTTAAAAAAGAAAACTTAAAGAATTATAAAATCATCTTAAATAAAACAGTCATTCAGACAGACGAGGCGCGACGGCGCGGGCGCCGCTTTTAGTATGGGGGCCGCTGTAATAAAAAGTAAGGGATGGTAGTTTTTGCTAACTTGTGCTCGTTTGTTATCATCGTTGATTTATTTATATACTTAACAATTCTTACTTTTGCATCCGATGTAAATTATATTTATGAAATATATGATTATCTGATACAGGCTCTCAGTCAGACAGAAGATCAGCAGCTCCTGAAAGCGTATTTTTCTAAGAAATTTTGAGATGGTTATCGCTGCATAAAATATTTCCTCGTTGTCAAGTATATTAATGATATTATGAGATAAGGAAGATATATCGTTAGGATTAAGAATATAATAATATAATTAAATCATTGTTTATATTATAGGAAAAAACCGAATATGGAGGTAGAAGATTAGATAAACTTACTGCCTTATTATTTTTCTCTGATAGCTACAGTTTAATCACTGTTGATGTGGAGGGTTGTAAACACACTTGACAATACTAAGAAATATATAAACATATAGGCTAAACATTGGTAGAGATATTGGTACCGAGCAGCTGACTAATTCAAAGCTTCAAAGCTTGGGTCATCGCCGCATGGTAGCTAGTATCTCGGTTTTTTATCGGATACATTTCGGAGATGCTAAGGAACTGCACGATCTAGTTCCCCATCCCCGTTGTATCATCGGACAAGCAGACAAACTGTTAAGCGACACCGCTATATGGTGGACAGACCATAAATACGCACTAAGCGATTTGCCTCCACATTCATTGTGCGGACCGCAAAGGAATGGAACTCCTTACCTGAGTCGGTGTTTTCTGATGAGTACATATACAATACGGGAGTCTTCAAGTCGCGAGTGAATAGGTATCTTCTATGCAAGCTTGCTCCATCGTCGACCATATCGTCGCTTACCATCAGGTGAGATGGTGGTCAAAAGTTTGCCTATCTAGAATAAAAAAAAACAACGGATAATTGACTATGTTTCTATAACAAATAAAAAAGTAAATAAAATGTTAAATTTATAAATAGGTAAATGAATAATAATAATAAATATATAATGTTTAATTAATTAATATTAAATGTTAATTTTAATTTTTAATGTGTTATTCCTACTTATTTACAGCATTAAGCTAAAATCAATTCAACCCAAATTTCCTGGTAGGCTTAGTTGGGTGTGCTTTCGCCTTCTAAGCACTGAGTATTGGGTTCGATTCCCGGTGGCAAAACTAGTTTTCTCCCCAAGGAAATTTGTGTTTCTGATTCTGGATGTGATAGTGTATGTGATGTGAATGTTTCCGACAACCATGTCAAACTTTTTTGTTAAAAAATATGCCTTTGCGTCGCACAGTCGGATAAAAAGGCATAATTTTTGTCGAAAAAATATATCAAGTCAAACTTATTCAATTTCGCAACTGGCGCAGAGAAAATTGTCTTTGAACTTAGTGTGGGGCTGTGTGTGAATGCGTCTGTCTGATGCAAAATATCATAATTTGTATGGAGCTTGCTCTTAAGCATCGTATTTTAGACACGACATATATGCCTTTATATTATTTTTATTTTGTGTAAGTAGGAGAATAGAATATCCTACTAATATTAGAAATCCGAAAGTTTGTGTGTAAGTATGTTTGTTTTCTCTTCACGCTTTAACGGCTGAACGGATTTGGATGAAATTTGGAATGTACATAGATTATACCTAGGATTAACACATAGGCTACTTTTTAACTTGATCATAGCGGGCGAAGCCTCGAGGCACGGCTAGTGGTTCATAAATACGTTGCTTATCTAGGGGCTATAGTCATACTACGTCGTGTTATACCGGCTCCGGTTACCCTTGTAGGGACTAATTATTTATTATTCCGGTCTTACTATTTTGTGGTGAAATGTATGAAAAATCTGCTTCGCCAAAGGTGTTTTTTTTAAGCTATTGCATAGCTTCTATCGCGGGCCTTGAGCGTGGAGACCGAATCCAGAAATTCCGTAACGAAAATAACCTAACACCCCCCACTCCGACCGGCACAGCGGTGATACTTTTTAGTTTTGCCATCTATCGATGAATAGCAGAACTTTTAATGACTTTTTTAAATATCACGCTTGTCTCTTTAGTTCAGCAACTCGCCTCTAGGTGGCAGGAAAAAAAATACTGCATAAATAAAATAAATAAATAATTATAATTGCATAAGTTGATAGAAAATGCTATGCAATAGCTTTACCGCGGCAGTCCCCGAGTGCCACACGTCTTTTTTTTATTTATGTTGCAAATTTTTTACCAGATGGTAAGCGACGAGTTAAGGTAAGGTGTATTCGTTTATCGTATGCTATTTTAACAAGCTTTTATTTAGTTTCGCCTGTCCCGTTATCTGTCGGTCTGTAATCAAATCTTGCAAGCTAAATTAGACCCACTTACCGATGTCCGAATGGACTCAAATTTGGTGTACTTATGTATCTTTGGTGACAATACAATGATATGGAGCTGGTCTGATGATGGAGACGGTAGATAGCTGTAGGAACTTCTGAACTAACAAGATAATGCCCATTGAGTTTGGGCTAGTTTGATTAGTCTTGACAAGTTCTCTGGTTATATAACTTTTAGTCCTTTTTTATTTAGAACTTGTAAAAGTTTGATTAAAAAAAAACCTTTTAAAGTATTACCTGTTTTTTTCTCAACTTCTGTATTTGTATAAACATTTTTCGTTACATCATGCTGCTTTTAATCATGCCGTCATTACAATGATTATACTTCCGCTGCGAGCTTTATTCCTAACGATATATTTTAGTTTGGCTGAAAAATATATCAATTCGCAGGTACCTACGCTTCTTGCGCTAAAAAAATAGGGTATATCGTAACGTCACACGATACAAGTGAAATTTTTGTATTACATGGAAACTTGCAATTATTCATCACAATGTTTACCACCAATTTTTGTCACACACAAAGGTTGCGGATTAAAATTTTAAAAGCCCCCATAAGAAGATTCACTAACATATCTTTTATTTGAATTTAATGACACAGATTTTTAATAACCGAGTGCAATTGCTTATCTTCAACGAATTGATTCCCACACGATCACATTGAAGGTTAACTGCTTAGCCAATGTTGATCACACTTTCACGTCTGCACAAATGAGATCCTGGTCGATATATAATTAAAAGTGCAGTTTGATATTGCTCCATGCGCATTTAAATATTTTTTGTGTAATGAAAACTTTCGTGATGAAACTTAGTGATGCTGCTGATGAAACAAATATGAAAATAAATTCTTTCGACACAATGTTTTGGTATTGTACCTGATTTAATTGTATTTTTTACCGACTTCCCAAAAAAGGAGGAGGAACTCAAGTCGACAGTTTTTTTTTATGTGTATATCTCCACGTGATATATATATATCTCTCATATCTTCTCTCCACGTGAGCCGATTTCGAAAAAATTTTTTAGTTTGAAAGATGTTGCTTTCTAATTGGTCCCATTTAAATTTGATCAAGATCTGATCAGTAGTTCTTGAAATATCGTCAATAATGTATCTATTTTGTGACGAATAATGCGTACTTTGACGATGTTCTCGTTTACCCGACTTCAAAAGTTACCTCACAACTTTTTTCGTTGTGAGCCGATTTTGATGATTCGTTTTTTATTTGAAAGCTGGTGGATCAAGGTTCCGATGATAAAGCGGTGAAGTCGGTTTTTTTAAGCTTTGCTTGCGATTAAATGGATACAATTTACACTGGGGAAGCAATTAATAATGATGTTTTACCTGCAATTAAAACATTTATTAAACATACTTACCTGATTCGAAACCCAATTATACATGAGAGTAGCGTACTTGACTTCCTCCGAAATTGCCGTGCTGCGATTGGTCCGCCCGATCCGTTCGTCCAATCACCGTCGACTCCGCCCTTTCCGTTTCCCGTCAACGTCACCCGTCACCCCAGGTGGTGCGATGAGCGCGATATCGCTTCATTGGATTTCTCATGTTATGTCACCAGGCAGAATTAGAAACTATTGGGTTTCGAATCAGGTAAGTATGTTTAATAAATGTTTTAATTGCAGGTAAAACATCACTATTAAACTACTGTACCGTGATTCGAAACCCAATTATACATGAGAGACGTGTTTGTTTTCGCCTGGTGGTGACGGTGACGCCAATGTGATCTGTATATAATGATTGTCATACTAAGAGAAGTTATGACTTTGGTATCAAGAGCAAATGATACAATATGCCCAGAACACTGTATCGCTATTATTCATCATAATATCTTAACATCGTAATGGTTATTTTAGTTCGAGGTTCATTCTAGGCCTCATGTGAATTTGATAACAAATTAGAGGGTGCGATTTCTCACGTTGTGTTGTATAATATCCCAGTTTCCTTCAGCCAATATTCAGTCAAAAGGATGATTTATTTACGCACTTCATAGATGCTGCTGAGACAACAGTCATTCTATGTATATAATACAATACAGTCTGCCTGAGTCTGCGGTAATAGTATGTGTTGTATAAACTATATGTATGGTTTTATTTGTAAACGTAGGTGGGCCAAATAACAAAATCGATTTGATTAGGCAGTTCAGTACTATACTGACACGACTATTTCACGGGTGTATGCTAGCCTAGCTTACTTTATTGCGATAATTTGGATTGCCGATTGTTGGTATAGCATCAAACTTAAACATATCGCTCACCAATCGCAACATAATCATGTTTGTTACACAATATCCCACTGAAGAAGTTATGCCAACGAGCCACGGCAATACTCCAGCCAACAAGGGAAGGTAAGATTACTCCATCACAAATTAAAATAAGAAGGTGATCAATTTGTGAAACAAAAAATACACATAGTGCATAGGTATCTCGAATCTTCCAGTACATTTCTCTACAAAAACTTGAAGGTCTCTGATTGCGAGTGATAAGAGAATCCAGTGCTCTGGTTATCAGATCAATTTTGTTATTTATGTAGACAAACATTCATAATGGTGCTATTACCGAAGTTAGCTTGCAGTTACAATTATGCGCCATGGACGTCCTAAAAAGACACATTCGGCATGTGCTTTCTGACATGACAAATGGTCTGCATCAGTATTGTAATAAATAGACCTAATGACGTTTTCGTCGTGAACTATCACGAGAATCACGGTCGGTTTTCATAATGCTGTGTTGAAGTTGCAAAGTATATTTTGCACGTATATTTGTCCATTTCAATAGGTTTTGTAATTATCTCGTTATCGTAGTATACTTCTGATTTGCCGAAACAGCTCGGGCTTAAGACTTAATTTAAGTATTCGCTTGCACATGTAAGGCTTTATAATCCAGCGCCCATAATAATGCTCTTAGAAAACAGCGTTTGCCTAAGATTAAATAGCACACGAACCTGGTCCACCTTTTGATATCATAATCGATTGCCAGGGCTAAACAACGAGTCCATATTGGGGTAGGTTTCCGTTTTCAACCGAGTTGTCGTCAAGGTTATGAGTATAGTGACCGTTTGGTATGAATTTTCAACTGAGTTAAGAAGGCCTGTCAAGTTATTCACCAAACTTGTATATCATAAAACAAAAGTGGTAAAGTTAGTTGGATGACTTTAGGCGTCTACAAAACCTTGACAATAAAAACCAAGCGACAAGCAAGAAAGTTGTGTCGATTTTGGTCCAACCTTGTCTGTAATTGTTTCTAAAGTTTTATCAAATTTCTTTGTTTCGCCTTATATTCCAATTTATACATTTTTGTTCGTTAACCTCTCGAAGAATTTGAGAGTAGGCTCACGTCAAATGTTTTTTGACGTACCTTTACAGTGCTAGTGGGTTCTGTTTACCAATTAGCGCAGTAATTGAACTCAAGGGAACCTTGATGGCTCAATGTGACTCGCAGATGCTTATCCTTGTTAATGCTATCGAAAACTTGAAGTCGTATAGTTCTGTCACCTTTCGGTAATAATGACATTGATGGTGAGGACTGGCTAGGAATATGATGTAACATGATTTTGAATAATCATCTCCGTGTGCTTTTCCCAGCAAGTGGAGTCAAGCGTAGAATTATCCAAAGAAATTTTCGGCTTTCCTACCAAGTAATGTACTTATTTTGCAGTTGCTCAACAAGTGTAATCGTGGCTTTTAATTCACGTTTCAAAATATTCATTCACACGGGCCGATTAATATTATTGAGTTAGTGCTTTATGCGTCAGTTTCGCAAGCTTACAGCCATATCGATAGGAAGAGTAGTATGCAATAGCCAGTTGATATAATACATAGGGCAGACGGACCCTAAACATTCTCCAATGAGTAGTTAATTGCCAGATTCGCAAATTCACAGCCATCTCGGTAGTAAAAATAGTACGAGAGACAATTATGAAAGTTTAGAATAGCGAAGCTCCTAGAATTTTGCAATCAGTATTTAAGTTCAACGTAAAATGTTCCATCAATAACCGTGAATAATTAATCTCGATAGTAAGAACTGTATACCGGAGACCAATTCATGTGTAAGATGTAGGGCGGGCCCCGAGCATTCTCTAATCAATATTGTGGTTCAGCGTGAAACGATCCGTCAATAAACGTAAATTATTAATCTCGATAGCAAGAGCTGAATATGAGAGACTTCATGTCTAGAATGTAGGGCGGTGCCCGAGCATTCTCCAATTAGTGTTTTCATACAGAATGCAACGTTCAGTCAATAAATATGAATAATTCTTCTCAATAGTAAGAACGTCTCATGTATACGAGACAGTTATACAGTTTTAGAATGTAGGGTGGAGCCCCAAGCATTCTCCGATCAGCTATTAGTTCAGCATAGCGTCTTTAGTCAGCAAATGTGGATAATATCTCTCGATGTAGTAAGAACTGCATGCGAGAGCCAGTTATAAATATTTAGAATGTAGGGCGGAGCCCCAAGCATACTCATGATAGTATTTTGATCTGCGTCCATCCATTTTCAGTCCGTCTTCTCTTTGCTTCCATCCATCTCGGTCCGTCTTCTCTTTGCGTCCATCCATCTTCGATCTGACTTCTCTCTACGTCGATATCCTAAGTGCCGAGGGTCGTGACCCCCTCCGCGGATCACTGTCTCTGACAATGTTGTGCCACTTGTTCATATTCTCAGATGCGTATATATCATTTTGTACTTTGTTGTCGAGTGTGGTGCGGATTTGATACGACCAGCCCATCGGGCATCGGCTTCAGTCCATAAATGTGAATAATTCCTTTTGATTGTAACAACTGTACACGAGAGACAGTTATGAATGTTTAGAATGTAGGGCGTAGCCCCGAGCATTCTTAAGTCAGAATATTTGTTCAGCATAAAATATTCATAAATGTGAATCAATTCTTTTGATAGTAACAACTGTACTCGAGATACAGTTCTGAATGTTTAGAATGTAGGGCGTAGCCCCGAGCATTCTTTAGTCAGAATATTTGTTCAGCATGGAATCTTCAGACATTCAACGTGAATACTTCCTCTCCTATCCCGATGGGAGTAGGGGGAATTGCGCCTTTTGTAGGGCTTGTACATAGTTTTCTTTGTTGGTTACTTCCTCATCCTTAATATAAGATACAGTCTACAAGTTGCAGGTTATAAGTTAGTCATTTTGTTGATTGTGAACCGCAAAAGACTAGAAGCGTTTCGAGTTTCGAGAAATGCTTTCCATTCGACCATAAAGAGGGTAGTAACACCCCTAGCTTTTTAAGCCAATGGTTACACTTTCAATAATTTTCGAATATGGTCGTCGATATTAAATACTGGCTTTATATTAATATGTATCTTACCTTGCTAGTATTCGTATTAATTGACAAAAAATGTCGTTCTCGATGTTCTCAGTGGAATGAATATTATAAACTGGGAGGAAAATAATAAGTTTCTGTGCAAAGTAGCGCGCTACTCAAACCAGGTTACTTTAAAGTAGAGAGCATTAGGCTGCATGCTGTAGTTTTTACAGAAAAAACTAAATTATTGCTCGTGAGGCTCGGTAATAATTAAGTGACGCTGCCCTGTGGAGCTCTTCTTTGGTATATTACCATAATGTTTGGATCCCGAGGGGTAAGTAGGATGATTCACTTGTGGTAACGTTAATTGTTACCGTTCAACCGGGATTCATTTTCCGTTATTTGTAAAATAATTAAAATTACTCACTTTTTATGTTCCTCTTTCTTATGTTTTGTATTGTATCCTTTTTTGTCACTGGTAATCTGCAAATTAGGTATTTGCTAATGCTATATATATATATCAGTAATAGATTCAATGCGCAAACGTCTCGTTCCTGCAATCCAACGTTGGGGCTGGACCTGTATTATTATCCATTTTAAATATCTAAAACGAACGGTAACACCGTTAAAAAGAAATTTATTAGATAATAATAATTCTTACTTATAATATAACAATGACCAATAAGTAGGTACAATTTGTGTATACAATGTTATAGAATTCGTTATGAGCTTCAGCTTACCCGTTATTGAAATATTTACCCTTAAAATTATAATAAGTAAGTATTTCACAAGCACGATGCAGTTCGTAAAGTGTTGCTACGACCTTACGACCGCTCCGGATGAAAATCCAAACGCCAATGAAGCGATATCGCGCTCAGCGCACCACCTGGGGTGACGGGTGACGTTGACGGGAAACGGAAAGGGCGGAGTCGACGGTGATTGGACGAACGGATCGGGCGGACCAATCGCAGCACGGCAATTTCGGAGGAAGTCAAGTACGCTACTCTCATGTATAATTGGGTTTCGAATCACGGTACAGTAGTTTAATTATTGGTAGATGTTCTTTCAAACGCAAAAAGGTTCGTAAAACACTGGTTGGTTGTTTTATCGACTACCTACTTATATGTATAATAATTGTACTAATATACTAAAGTGACAAAGCAAACTATTTAAACACAATATATGTTGATTGAAATCAATTTATTCAGTAATTAGTTTAGGAAATCACTGATATATTTAATTGTATTCACTTGACATAATAAAAAGTGTAAATCGTTTACCAATTAGTTGGGACCAGCAAAACGTATGACGTGGTTTGCAACGTTGCCGGAGGCCATGGCAGAGTACCCGTAGTACTGGTTCGGGCGCCATCTGACGTTATTAGGGATGTTGTTGTCAAATCCGCTGTTGTACATCCAATTCTCAGTAGCAAGCAAGTGACCCGCGGGATTGGGGACACCAGACGCGAAGCCCCAAGCGCGGCGTGATCTGATAAAGTGATTCCTCTCAAGGAAGATAGAAGCAGCAGCTCCAACTCCGACACCGTAGCTTCGGATGTCCGTGTACAAGTTGTTCAGAACGTGAACCTCACCAAATCTGACTCTAGGGTTGCGTTGAGTGACACCTTGATACCAATTCAGGTAGAAAGTCGTCTTCAGTCTATTTCTGTCCGCTGTGTTAGTGTCGCTGTTTCCAACCAATGTGACCATATTGTGGTTTCTGAAAATGTTGTTAGAGATGGAGACCCAGTTGGCGCCGCGCACTATGTCGATTAAGCCGTCGTGACGTCTGCGGTTGTCTGGTGTATTGTTCGCGTTCCAGGGATCGTCAGCGAACTCACAGTGGTCCACCCAAACGTTCTCAGCATTGTCTTGGATACCAATGGCATCAATGTTGGAAAAGGCTCCGTTGACCTGATTAAGGATACCACCATTGCCGTTTGGTCGCTCACCGGGTGCGTAAGATATGGCATTGTGGAATCTGATGTTCTGGATGATGACATTACGAGTCCGTTGGACTCTCACGCCTCCACCGAAGATCATGGCATTGCGGTCGACACCTCTGAGGGTTTTATCATTACCAATAATAATAGATACGCCAGGGGAAGCGGAAAAGAGAGCAGAGAGGTCAATGCGGCCGCGAACGTTGATGAAACGACGAGCATTACCGTTGCAAGCATCTCGGAGTGCAAAGGCATCCCAGACGGTCCAAACGGCACCGCCTGCACCTCCGTTTGTGCCTCCGTTGCGAGTGGCGAAACCAGCCAGCCCACGTGGAATACGGGTGCCATTAACTTCGATTAAAACGCTGGCGTCTGCGAAGTCAAGCTCCTCCAGCTTATCGCTTTCTGGAGTAGGCAACGCGAAGACCGCCAGGACCAGGGCGGAAAAGACAATGAGGTACTTCATGTTGAAGCTGTCTTCACACTCTTGTTATTTCCACTGAATGTCCGACTTTTATATGCCAATTTATTGATAAAAATAGTAAATCATTAAGATAAAAGATGACGTTAGAAATTCCATATGGACATTCATCATTTTTAAAGAATCAAGATTGTATGATAAGTTAAGATTATGTGATAATCAAAATATAATCTTTTACTTAATTATTTTGTTTGCACATTATAACACTATATAATAATAATAAGAATAATAAGGTTGGTATAAAGGTAAAGGCAGATATATATAGTATGGTTAACTTCCGGCCAGTGGTAAAAAATATGCTTGTTCTTTTTTAAACATGGATTTGCGAATGATGTCATGTTGTGCCCACTTTGTAAAAGCGAAGAAGAAGAAGACAAGGAGACAATGATAAATCCTAGGTCAAATGTCTTCGCTTAGATCAAATCAAATATTTGTATTCATGTGGGCTCCAAAAGGCGCTAATTAAAGTATATCATTCTCTTTATAACGCCAAAATCGCTTTTAAAGTCATCACGAGAATTCTGAGAAAACTGGTAAGAAACTTGGCGGTGATATTTTTACCATTCAACTTTTTTAAACAATTATTTTACTAAACAATAGGTACAATATTTTCCTTAAGAGGCCTGCGGAGGTTGATTTGCCCATACAATCGTAATACCGTAACTATTTATAATTCAAGCATATTACCACCATACTGTGCTGTTATTCAGATTAAAAACGTATTAATCTAGGTTCCTGGATAGTTTGTATTCCAAAATAATTACCTAAAACGAAATATAAACCAATTGATTTTCATACATTATTACGACGTAAATGTTGCTTCTTTAACTTATTCGTTTTGTATTAAAAACTAACACATTTCTTTTGTCATTACAACAGGAACATAGTAGTCCGGTCAATTTAGACATTTGAAGTTACCTAAATTCCCACCAAGCTTAAAATCGGTAAGATTGTTTAAAATATCATTAAAAACAAAATTTGAAAGTTCCCCATCTTTCCCCTGTAAGGAAAAAAAAATACTCAAGGTCAAAGGTAAAAAAAATGAGTTTTTCGCGATTTTCAGCAAAACGGTAAGTTTTATCATAAAAATATTTCAAACAAAAATTGTAGATCATAAAATTATCTACAAAAAATTAATTAATACTTTTTTTTTCTACGAGCCACCGTTTTTGAGATATAACGATTCAAAAAGTTCGGTAGTGCTATCGCATCAAGCATGGGCACAGTTTGCCAGTTAAACAGAGACAGATAGACTCCCCGGCCGAAGACCTATAGACTCGTTCATAGACTCCCCGGCCTCTTAACCTTTGTTTTTACAGTCACCAGAAAGGGCTTCTGCTGTTTGCCTTGAGTTAAATTACACCTTTCGAGTCCGCATCTCAAATCAATCCAGTGACTACGCAAATGTTACATATGGCATACCACAAGGGAGTGTGCTCGGGCCAACCCTCTTTCTGGCATACATCAATGCCAACTTAATGAACAAAACAAATGTGTTCACATTTGCCGACGACACGGCCTTAATTTTCTACGGAGATAGTTGGAACGAAGTCATTGATGTGGCTCATCAGGGACTGTCACGTGTGGCACAGTGGCTACAAAATAATCTGTTCACTCTCAACGCTGCCAAAATAAAGTACTTAACTTTCACATTTCGCAGAAAACACAACCAACCTCCTTTGACCTGGTATATAGGTATCTGGGAGTTACAATTGATTGCAGGTTGACTTAGGAGCCCTAGATTGTTACATTGTGCTGCCGTCTACGGAAAATGATGTTTGTTTTTAAAAGATTGGGGACAGTATCTGATCCCAGTACTTTAAAGATTGTTTACCAATCACTGTGTGAGTCGGTTTTGAACTATTGCATAGTGTGCTGGGGCTCTGCGACCATCTCCAAGAGCTCACTATCTGCTCGCCGCACCGCCTGGGCAGCACCACACGTTAAAACCCAATTAGGTCAACGCGCTTACCCATACAGAGGTTCTTACCTATACCAGTTCCTGGACAGGTCTCTCAATTTATTAAACGCAACGCGATACACCTGCAAACGTAATATTGTATCCTTGCTGTCCTCGATGGGCTACAGTGACTCGGAGAACTTTATCAAACAAATAACATAACATTACGGGGCCTGCCCCCCACCGTCCGTTTGACGGTTGGGGAACCAGGCCCCTTTATACAGCTGCTTCACTCGCTTCATGACAATAAAACAAATAATAAAACATTTTATATCATTCTAGGTTACTTTCTATCTATGCTCAAAATTTCAACTAAATCGGTTCAGTAACAAATAGAGAGACGGGTGGGATAGGATATTATTACTAAATTTACCATACTTTTGCCTTCTTACCGTCAGATTTGTATAAGTGTAGGATATATACTTGGGATATTTAGAACAGTAATTAGGATAGTTATTTAAGGCTTCATTTTTGTTATTTTAAGTCTACCTCATTTTTTTATTTTTTATTTATGATAGGCAAACTTTTGACCACTATCTCACCTGATGGTAAGCGACGATGTGGTCGACGATGGAGCAAGCTTGCCTAGAAGATACCTATTCACTCGTGACTTGAAGACTCCCATATTGTACTCATCAGGAAACACCGACTCGGGTAAGGAGTTCCATTCCTTTGCGGTTCGCACAATGAATGTGGAGGCAAAACGCTTAGTGCACATTTGTGGAATGTCCACCATATAGCGTTGTCGCTTAGCAGTTTGTCTGCTTGTCCGATGATAGAACGGGGATGGGGGAACTAGATCGTACAGTTGTACGATCTAGTTCCCCCATCCCCGTTCTATCATCGGATACATTTCGGAGAGTGTGCTAAGGAACTCCTTAGCACACTCTCCGAAATGTATCCGATAAAAAACCGAGAGACTGGCTACCATGCGGCGATGACCCAAGCTCTGAAGCTTTGAATTAGTCAGCTGCTCGCTACCAATAAGTTGGCTTCTTGGCTCTACGCTCAATGGTGTCAAGAGCCTCAAGCTGGTACTTAGCTGAACCGTCCCAAAGATGAGAACAGTACTCCATACATGATCGGACTTGTGCTTGATACAATTTGAGCAACTGTCCCGGTGTGAAGTATCGTCTCACCTTTGCAAGGATTCCCAGCTTTTTTGCAGCTAGTTGGGCTTTTGACTCGATGAAAGTACCAAAATTGAGCTTTGAAGTTAGAGAGTCATACCGAGTAACTCGAGATGGTCAGTTACTGGTAGGGATACATTTCGGAAAGTTGGAGTAAGTTCAAATTGACTCCGTTTAGCGGAGAATAAACACGCCTGTGTCTTGGTGGCGTTAAACTTGACCAGGTTGGCGTCGCCCCAATCGGAGACTGCCTTTAAGGACAAGTTTAGACGCTCAACCATTGACTCTCTTTGGGACTGGATTTGTGCTCCACTAGCTCGTCCGTCGGAAACGTAACTCTCTACAACCGTGCTGTCATCTGCATACCCAAATACACCGGGTTTCAGCAGATCGTTAATATGCAGCAGGAATAGCGTTGCGGAGAGAACCGACCCTTGAGGAACCCCGGCATTTATAGCCAATTGATCTGACGCGCAGCCATCAATGACCACACGAATAGATCGATCACTCAAGAAGTCCGAAATCCACACAGAGAGACTAGTAGGCAGGCCGTATGACGGAAGCTTACTTATAAGGCTATCATGCCAAAACCTGTCAAAAGCCTTCGAGATGTCAAGAGAAACGGCTAGCGCTTCTCCATGTTTCTCGATGGCTTCACTCCAGATGTGTGTGGTATACGCTAGAAGATCTCCTGTTGACCGGTTTTGACGGAATCCGTATTGTCGGTCGCTAAGGAGGTCGTTCGCTTCTAGGTATGCCAGGAGCCTGTTGTTCAGAACACGCTCCATACTCTTGCATAGTATGGACGTGACTGAGATTGGCCTGTAGTTGGCAGGGTCGGCACGACTACCTTTTTTAGGCACGGCGATTCTTGCTTCCAAGCTTTTGGCACTTTTCCAGTTTTAAAAGAGAGGCGGAACAGACGTGTTAAAATAGAAGCAAGCTCAGGACCACATGTCTTCAGCACTATGGCTGGAATACCGTGAGGACCACTGGCTTTGTTCACGTCTAGATTTAGCAGCGTTTTACGAACCTCGGATTCAATAAACCTTTGGAAGAGAAACTGAATCCTACGACACAGGTCGTCCTAGTGTGGGATTCAGGGATCCTGGGAAATATCTGGGTCTCATTCTGGACGGGAGGTGGGCTTTTGGGGCCTACTTTTCCTAGTTGGCCCCGAGAGTCGTGGGTACCGCAGCCACCTTGGAAAGGCTGCTGCCAAACGTAGGCGGCCCGAAAGCGGCCGGCCACCAACTTTACTCCGGAGTAATCCGGAGTATGGCCATGTACGGGGCACCAGTCTGGGTGGACGCCCTCAACTGCGGGAACAAGACCCTGCTGAGACGCCCGCAGTGGGTCATCGCGACGAGGGCGATACACGGGTACCGGACAGTGTCCTGGACGGCGGGGGGCGTGTTTGCGGGTGACCCCCCTGGGAACTGCAAGCGGAGATCCTCGCCGAACTATACTATGTTGTGGCGGCGAGGAAATCCTGTGGCGACCCTCCAGCGTGCAGCGTGGGAAGAGGCCACACGTATGCGGTGGCGGGTGCGGGCTGCCCTGTTGCGGCGGTGGACGGAGGACCTAGCTCCACCGTTCCCCGAGCGGTGGACGGTGGAAGCCAGCCGCCCGGTCCTTCGGAGATGAGTGTTGTCCGCCGTTCGTCGGTTCATCCGCCTCCTTTCTTCTCCTCTGTAGTAGGGTCAATGGTGGAGAGTCAGGGGGGGGGGGACCTCTCCATCGGATTGCATGGCCCCACACGTCCGGGGTGTGGCCTTGGTGAGCAAGGTTACCCCTCCATGGGCGCAGTAGCCCGGAGAGTTTGCATCCGGGCCTACCGCCGCCGGGGCAAGATAGTGACTGTTAGCGCGACCCTATCTTGCCCAACCTCGGCGAGACTGCTCACGGGAGGGTTTTTAGTGGGTTCGAGCCCCACACACCTTTTTAACTGACTTCAAAATAATTAAAACGCAAACAAACGCTTTATCTTCGGAACCCTTCACCAGAAAACAAAAATTGAATATGAATTATTATTTTTATTAATGAGAATAACGCAAAAACTATTAGTCAGATCTTGATCAAATGGGGAGCACCAGCTTTCAAATTCCAAATATAACCAAGCACCGATGCATACTATATGCGGACGACACTACAATAATCATATGATCAAAAACAAATGAACAGCTCAAAACTGAAATCAATAACACATTAAACGATATAACAGCTTGACTAAATGCTAACAATTTAAAAATAAATTTAAATAAAACAAATATCATACAATTTCAAACTTATCAAGGTAAAGAAGACAAACTAAATATTATTTTTTTAAAACGCACAGATAGAAGATACTGTTACTTATATATTCTTAGGTATTACAATTGACAGGAATTGCAACTGGAAATGCCACGTTGAGAATGTCTGTAATAAACTAGATCGCTTTACATACGCCTTAAGACAGCTGCGGCTTACGGTATCGAGGGATTCGGCTTTGTGTGCGTATCATGGCTACGTCTCTTCAATTCTGTCATATGGACTTGTCTTATGGGGTAACTCTGTCGATATAAACAGGGCATGTGCGATCTGCGGAGCGTGGTCTACCGATAGCTGTTGACCAATGTTCAAAGACCTAAATATTCTGCCATTACCATGCATGTATAATATGGAAGCATGCATTTTCGTGAATAAACATCCTGAACTATTTGTTAAGCATTCGGACACGGTAACAAGGCCTACTAGGTTTCCCAAAAAACTAAATGAGCCGACATGTAGATTAAAAATGTTTAAGAAAAACGCCTGCGTAATTACAATTTTAATTTATAACAAGTTGCCATCACAGTTAAAAACATTGAGTAAAAATAATTTTAAAAGAGAATCAAAAAAATGGCTAATGTCAAAATGTTTCAATAATTTTAATGATTATTTACAATTAAAATAAATTAATTTATGACATGTTATATAGTAAATAACTGTTTTGGCTCTAACTGTACTTACTGATTTATAATTATTATTGACATTTATTCTAATCATTTGACATAAATAGAATTAACTTGACATAATAATATTTAAATTATCTTAAAATCTTTAAAATGTATGTATGTTTTTATTTGTTTTTTTATTTATTTAATAGATTCTTTTAATTTTGCACACAGGTTATATAGGGTCTTTTATATTAATCTTAACAACTCTGTAATCCTCCCTACCTACATTCTAAGCAATAAATGTTTTGATTTGAAATAAAAAAAAAACTTAAGAAATCACAGCTTTATCTTCGGAACTTTCATCAGATTAGATGTACTAGACACGCATTATTGACGATATTTCAAGAACTACTTATCAGATCTTGATCAAATTTAAATGGGACCAATTAAAAAGCAACATCTTCCAAACAAAAAAAAAATATTCAAAATCGGTTCACGTGGAACAAAGTCATGAGGTAACACACATAAAAATAAAATACAGTCGACTTAAGTACCTCCTCCTTTTTTTGGGAAGTCGGTAAAAAAGAATACAGTCCTTAAAATTATTATATAAAGAAGTCTTCTTGGCATTTCAAGACGAATGGCACTGGTCACTCGGTAACTAGATAAAAAGTATATTTTAACACCTAACATTGTCCCCATCATGCAGTTATTCCAGGATCAAATAAGCATGTCTAATTCTACATTACTATTTTTTTTTAATTAGCGTTAAAATAAATGGATTAGCTTAAATATATTAATGTATATATATATATATATATATATATATATATATTAATTATTAAGTGTATTTTTATGCTGTTTGATTTACTTATTTACTAGAAATACGTGCGATATATTAATGCCCTAATTCCTAACGGAGACAAAAAAATCAAAGATATGAAATATAAGATAATAACGGAATTAATAATGTTATATATCATGATACGTTTGTTAACGCTATGTACCTATTTATGCCAAGGACCGTAGTATTTAGTTATGCGCCGTGGAGAGTAGTGCCAGATTAATTTTCTTTTGTGTTATAATATAATGTGATTTTTCGTATTATTTGGCCTCTACCGATGCTGTCTTTGTTAAAATAAATAGCTTATTAATTCTGCAGAGAAAAAAGAATTATATTAACTTAATTTATATCTTTTGTATATAATTTTCTGTACGTGTGTATGTGACTGAACTCCTCCTTGGATCGATTTTGATGAATTAATGTGTGTTCAGATGGATGTGAGAATGGTTTAGATTCACAATTGCCTGCCCTTTGGCTTAGTTGGGTGAGCATTGGCCTTCCGAGCAGGGGTATCGGGTTCAATTCCCGGCGGGAACACAAGTTTTCTCCCCAATGAAAGTTTGAGTTTAGGTTTAAAGATTTTTTTTTCTCAAAAAAGACAAAACGTCACTTACCTACATGAAAAAAAATATTAAACATTTCGTGATTTTACATTCGTCATTCCGTTTTATGTTCAACTACTTATTTAACACGTTATCTTCTCCGTTTGTAAGATACTTAGCTAGCCGTGACTTATATATGTTCAATGAGTTTAAATTTTTTATATTTGAGGGTATTTTGTTATAAACCTGTGCTCTTTCAAACGTAAACATTTTTTTGCCATCATTTCTTCGTATCTTTGGTTGCACGATAAGACTCGCTCGACGCGTGCTGCGTTTAGTCTGTTGTTTTATTCTAGTGAATGTTAAATATTGTATATTGTTTCTGGTTTTGGTTGTGAAAGTGTGTGATGTGAATGTTTCCGGCACCACCACAAGTCATCGAACTTGGTGTGGGGTCGGAGTGCGTAAAAAAAAAACAATCCGATAGCAAAGCCGCGGGTTACAACTAGTCTTTCTATATATTATACTTTTGTAAGTGTGTATGTGACTGAACTCTTCCTTAACGGCTGGACTGACTGTGATTACATTTTTATGTGGATTTGGGAATGGTTTAGATTTACAATTCGATCCGAAGTATAATGTTTTTTACCGACTTCCCAAAAAAAGACGAGGTACTCAAGTCGAATGTATTTTTTTTGTGTGTGTAACCTCATAACTTCTCTCCACGTAAGCCGATTTCGAAAATTATTTTTTAGTTTTGAAGGATGTTGCTTTCTAATTGGTTCCATTTAAATTTGATCAAGATCTGATCAGTAGTTCTTGAAATATCGTCAATAATGCCTATTTTGTGGACTACTTTGACGATGTTCTCGTTTAACCGACTTCAAAAGTTGCCTCATAACTTCTTTCGTTGTGAGCCGATTTTGATGATTATTTTTGGAACGAAAGTTCCTTATCGCGCGTTGCGAAAAGAGGCTAGATGAAAAAAATTAAGACCAAAAGTTGCAACGACACTTTTTGTTATAGTTGTAAGCCATACCACGTTCTCGTCCGATCACCGAAGTTAAGCAACGTCGTCGGGCGCGGTCAGTACTTGGATGGGTGACCGCCTGGGAACACCGAGTGATGTTGGTTTTTGCACGTTTCTTTTAATTTTGGAACGAAAGTTCCTTATCGCGCGTTGCGAAAGGGGGCTAGACGGAAATTGAACTTCGTTCCATCCGGGTGTCGCTTGACACCTTTCAAGTTTTTTTTTATTTGAGAGCTGGTGCTTTTCATGTGGTCCCAACCAGCATTAAAATTTGATCAAGATGATCTCTAGTTTTTGAGTTATAGTAAATAATGCGTGATTAATACATTAAATCTGATCAAGGCTCCGCGTATGCGGATGATAAAGCGGTGAAGTCGTTTTTCTTAAGCTTTGCTTGCGTTTAATTATTAATTAATTAATGTAACTAGTGGCTATGTGAGCTGAAGACCTCACACATTTTTGATTTCGACATGGCTGAAATATTTTTATTTACGCTTTCAACCCTAATCTACGCCATGCATGATAATTTACATAAACGGAATCGACAAATAAATAAATATTTGTTAGCAAATATAACAGAATACGATCATAGTAGGAACAAATTATAGAAATATGGGGTTGATCTAAATTGTATTCCTTAACCATGTAGGTATGCCTAAATGCAACAATCTAATAATTTTCATAAATCGCTAGCAAAGTTATAGAATCATATAACAATTATCTTATCCATTAAATCATTATTATCTTTATATATATAAAATAATTCTACTGTACGTGTGTCACTGCAATCCTCCTAATAGGCTGGACCGATTTGAATGAATTTTTTTTGTATGCGTTTTGGGTGGCGCCCTGGATGGTTTAGATTCACAATCAGCCCGGCAGATGGCGCTGCAGGGGTCCGCTAGCGGAAATTGCACACAGGCGAAGCCAGGGCGAATAACTTGTTATTATAATATTCATACATTTGATGTTAATATAATTTCTTTTATTTGCCTCCGAGATTGACTTAAATTGAGGTAGAAAATACAGTTACAGTTACATTACAGTTCTTTGATATTACAAACGGAAGATCATTAACGTAAACCAAGAACAGAAAAGGACCCAGGATTGAGCCGTGAGGCACTCCTATAGTGACCCATTTGGCTTGCGATAGAGCATCGTTGATGTGAACATGTTCGATTCGGTTTGAAAGATAAGATGCCATTATATGTAGGGCTCGATCACGTATGCCATAGTAAGAGAGTTTCAAAAGTAAGGTATCGTGATTTACGCAATCGAATGCCTAAGACAAATCGCAAAATACTCCTACTGTGTCTTTCGAAAACGCTTTCTACAAGGTCTATAGCGGCATCAATAATTGTAGAACAACCCTTTGAAAAGCCACATTGTCTGTTGTAAAGCAAGCGGTTGCAGTTAAAGTGAGCAGTAATCTGACTTAAGATAATCTTTTCAAATATTTTGCTTTAAGCTGGTAATAATGAAATAGGCCTATAGTTACCTCGATCTTTATCACTGCCACTCTTAAATATGGGTAGTATTTTACCACATTTCATCAAATCCGGAAATGTACCAAAATCTAAGCAGCAATTAAAAATATGAGCCAAGTATGGTGCTAACACGTCAATTATATTATTTATAAACTTTATTGAGACTCCCCAAATATCTTCCAACGACTTAGATTTTAAATATCTGTATGTTTTGAGAATGGTAGTATTAGTAACATGATGAAACTGAAAAAAATTAATAGTTTCACACACGTTATCTTCTAGGAATTTTAAGGCGCCCATACTGCTAGGCTCTAAGGGTTCTCCATGTTACCTTTTACTAGCTTATCACCCTGTAACAACTCAATATTGCCGCGTGTTTTTAGTTTTCCGGTCTCAGTGTTAATAATAGACCATACTGTTTTATATACCTTTAACTTTACTATATGGTATATATTTTATATACCATATAGTAAAGTTTCATTCATTTTATCTCTACTAATTCTAATACCTTTAGTAGCCCATTCATTAAAACTTATTTTGGATACTACATTTTATGAATTACGGGGAAGAGCTTATCGTAGTTTGTCTTAATAGTTTCAGTCAATGTTGTGAACTTATCGTTTGGATTGTCTTCCATTGCCAATTTCAAAAATAATTCAATGTCTAAAATGGCTCTGAATTTATTTATTTTTTCTGTGGTCACGATGCGGTTGGAGATTTGCTTAGCTGAAGCTTGTGTTGTGAGAGGGATGGAGATACACTGACCCGTTGAGCTTAGACAGTTTAATATGGATCGTTTTGCTTCTACATTCATCATCCGTACAGCGAAGGAGTGGAACTCATTGCCTGCGTCTCTGTTCCCCGAGCGGTATAATCTGGGAGTCTTCAAGTCTCGAGTGAATAGGTATCTTCTAGGCAAGCATGTCACACCTTCGGCCGCATCATCACTTTCCATCAGGTGAGATAGTGGTCAAATGCTTGCCTATTCAACATAAAAAAAAAGAAAAAAGAATAAATGGATTTATGTAAAATAGTACAGTCACAAAATATATTGGCACTACACGTTGCTGATGTTAAAGTAACTCGCGTGGGCTGATTAAATTGCATAGTTAGACTAAAACACTGAAATAAATTAAAAAGATTATTTTTTATGTTACTTTCAACGATCATATTTACATTAAAATCCCCAAGTCTAATTAACTCTTTTTTTATTACTAAGTTTACGCAGAACGTCTTCCATAACTTTTTCAAACAACTTAAAATTGCCAGATGGATAATATAATAATAGAATTCTAAAAATTGTAACTGAATTACCACTGGGATAGTTCAAATCCTACTAATATTATAAATCCGAAAGTTTGTGTGTAAGTGTGTAAGTATGTTTGTTCCCTCTTCACGCTTTAACGGCTGAACGGATTTGGATAAAATTTGGAATGTACATAGATTATACCTAGGATTAACACATAGGCTACTTTTAAACTTGATAATAGCGGGCGAAGCCGCGGGGCACGGCTAGTCTGTAATAAAACGGGCATTAATTAAGAAAGCTTACCATAAAACGATCGACTATATTAATGACAAGGATGCATGGAGGCAAACTGCACAAGCTCTTTCTAGCGACTACATAATATAGTCATACCTAGGTTAATATAATTATGTATTAGTGTTAAGGAACATGTGATACTTTCCTACACGACCACGAAAGATAATAATGTTTTTTTTGTGGTACATATTACACAAACTACAAGTACACATTATGAAACACAATGGCGCTATATGATATCATACAAAAATGTTGTAATGCCTATATAATTTTACATAAACCTAGTTATAATCCTCAAATTATGTATTTATATTTTAATTAATTTGTATATTTTTATATGATAAAAATCATCTCAATATCTCAAATCATGCGTGGTCGTGCCAAAAAGCATCTTCACAGCACGACCACAACTTCTATGCCCAAATGAAGGGTACTGTTTTCAAATTCAAAAGTACATTCAAGTATATATTTTTCTATGAATATGTACAACAAAAAAAACATTATTATCTTTCGTGGTCGTGTGGGAAAGTATCACATTAATTTTTGAACTTAGAACTACCCACTGGCGCAGATGGGTGCGCGTTCGTCTTCAAAGCAGCGGCATAGTAGAAATATATATGTAAGTTGTCTTCATAGAGTGGTACCAAACGCGGCTTGTATGTGTGCACGGCCGTACGCACGTGCCTCAGCATGCACACTATGATAACAAACAGACCGGCGAAGGCAACATGAGCCGGGGCCGCCCCCGCGCTCTTCGACGCGGTCGACGACATTTCGCCGTATTCGAGCCATTCGCCACGGGCCTTTCCGCGCAGACGTATGTCGCGTGCCGCGTGCCGTGTTTCGCCTCTAATTATGTCTTCTTCAAACAATCGGACCTATTGTTGTGTTTTTGGGTGCCTTAACAGCAATTATACGCATCCAAAATTATCGTTCTTCGCAATACCTCGTGAACAGTGTTTTGTTTGTTTATCGTTTAACCGGTAGGTAGCCGGCCGCCGGCGCCGCGCCGCTCATAGAAACACTAGCTTTGGAAAATAAAACTAAGTCGAACGCCATATTTTTTTATTGCCCGCCAGAAAATCTATGACGTGGTAACATTATAGACTTTCTATTTATAGACCAAGAGCCTATTATTCTTGGTTGAACTACCGGATCTAAGGAATATTTAAGCCAAAAAAAATTGATCATGTAGGCAGGGAGCCAATGCTTAATTTCATAATATAGGGTAGTTTTTGTCTTGCTTATCTTTTATTCAGCATTATTATTTTACGCACGTTTCCTGTTTAACCGACCACATTTGCAGATCTAGTAAATGTAATGATTTTAACTTTCTTCATAAACTGATGAAGAAAGTTAATTGATAGCTGTACCCGCAGCTCTGTCCGCGTGATTCGGAATAAAAAGTAGTATTTTTATCTGTATTGGGCTAGCTTGATCTTTTACCGGGTCGTAGACAAGTACATGCTGCGAACATTGATTTATTGAAGCCTACTTAGCTATATTAGTTTTCCTTTTAACTTCGTTATATATACTACTACCGTGATTTCTTTTAACATATGCAAAATATTGCAAAATAATATTTTCTCAAGATTTTGTTTTGACTCTGTCGGCAGCGGCGTGACTAATATGTACATATATTCATGCCAAATTACAGCTTTCATGCAAATGAAATCGTATCTATTTTACCACCACATTTTATACTATTTTATTGTACCTAACTTGTTGGTTTGATAAAAGATACAATTAACCTAAAGGTACCTTTAAAAGTCGGAGATAGTGACAACCCTGCGTATTCGGCTAGAGTAGGCATTTGAACGGCATCTCCTACGGGCCTCGAGTCATCTTACTGATATATTTCTACTATGGCAGCGGGTTCGAATCTTAATAGGAACACAAGTTTTTTTCCATACGGGAAGTTTATGTTTCTGGTTCTGAGTATGACGTGAATGTTGTGTGTGTGGTGTTAATGTGTACGGCCTCACGACAAAAGTTATAGTACTTTCAGTGTCTTTGTTTATCCGGGCGACGCCGGGCGGGTCAGCTAGTTTTTTTTTATTTATATATTGGTCGTTCGCGCCGAAATGAGATCTCGCATCTACTGGTTATAACTTATTTTATTTTTTTATTCTTGCTTGTACCTTATTTTCTATATAATAATAATTGTTTGATTATTGTATATGTTGTTCAAGTACAGGATATTATAACGGATATTATACGTAAGTTTCAGCGTTCAGTGTAAAACCGTTTTTGAGATAGACCCGGGATAAAATTGGTAAAACAGTGACTTTGGTACAAAATCGTTATTTTCCAACTTGGTTTTTTTTTTTACCGGTTTCGTACTGTACATGTTAAGCCCTTTACAACGATATTCTATTTCTAAGCAAGCATGTTACATCTTCGGCCGCATCATCACTTTCCATCAGGTGAGATAGTAGTCAAATGCTTGCCTATTCAACATAAAAAAATATATATATTCCACAAGAATGGATAAAAAAATAAAAAATATTTTGCTCCCCACTTACGTGTATGGGAGCCCTCTTAATATTTTCATTTTTATAATTTTAAATGTCATTTCTGGCTTTTGGCCGTAGTTTTACATATTCTTTAAGTATTTAAAGTCATTCGCTTATATGGTTTAGACGCTAGAGACCTCTGACAGACGGACGGACGGACGGACAGACGGCCAAAGTGCTGAACTGCAAATTTTGTTATTCTCTATAAAAGAGTTTTAAGTTATTGAAAATTATGTTACCAAGACAGTTTTATACAATTAATAACTACATAGTATCAGATAAAATTCATTTATTACGTTATTCCATCATTGCAAGAAGTCAGAAGATTTTTAAGGATCAAGTGAGCAGTGTATCATTTAACGTGGACCGGCATTGTTCATGACATGGCGCATAACGTCGCCGGAGGCCATGGCAGAGTACCTGTATAAGTGATACGGGCGCCACCTGACGTTGTTTGGGATATTATTGTCAAAGCCGCTGTTGTACATCCAGTTTTGAGTAGCAATCAAGTGACCCGGGGGATTGGGGACACCAGACGCGAAGCCCCAAGCGCGGCGTGATCTGATAAAGTGATTCCTCTCAAGGAAGATAGAAGCACCAGCTCCAACTCCAACACCGTAGCTTCGGATATCAGTGTACAAATTGTTGAACACGTGAACCTCGCCGATCCTTACTCTGGGATTACGTTGAGTGACACCTTGATACCAATTCAGGTAGAAAGTTGTCTTCAGTCTATTCCTGTCCGCTGCGTTAGTGTCGCTGTTTCCAACCAATGTGACCATGTTGTGATTTCTGAAAATGCTGTTGGAGATGGAGACCCAGTTTGCACCGCGCACAATGTCGATTTGACCGTCGTGACGTCTGCGGTTGTCTGGTGTATTGTTTGAGTTCCAGGGATCGTCGGCAAACTCGCAATGGTCCACCCAAACGTTCACAGTATTGTCTTGAATACCGAGGGCATCAATGCTAGAGAAAGGTCCGCTGACCTGATTAAGGATGCCACCATTGCCATTGGGCCGCTCACCGGGTGCGTAAGAAAGGGCATTGTGGAATCTGATGTTCTGGACGATGACATTACGGGTACTTTGGATCCTCAAGCCTCCGCCGAAGATCATAGCATTACGGTTTTCACCAATGATGGTTTTACGTTCTCCAACTCGTAGACCAACACCAGGAGAGCCGTTGAAAAGAGGGGTGAGGTCGATACGGCCGCGGACTCGGACTACTCGACGAACATTACCAGCGATGCCGTCGCGTAGCGCAAAAGCGTCCCAGACGGTCCAGGTTTCTCCACTAGCTCCTCCGTTTGTGCCTCCGTTGAGAGTGGCGAAACCAACCTGGCCACGTGGTGCACGGGTGCCGTTGACTTCAATGAGAACAGTGGCGTCCGTGAATTCAGTATCCAGCCACTGCTCATCGCTGGATGGAGCTGGCATAGCCGAGGTCACGAGGACCAGGGCCGACAAGGCAATGAAGTACTTCATTTTGAAGACCTCTTCACACTTACTGTACTGTGTTATGCAAACATCTGTCTTTTATACTCGAAACACTGGATAATTAATTTGTCTAAAGATTACATTTAGATAATTATTTGAAATCAATCAAGATAAAAAGATTTGGACAAAATTGTCAATCAAACGGTAGTCAGTCTCTGCGTTCATATTGTGACAGAAAGTTGTGTTAGGTAAAGATGATTAATAAAATTAATAATTAAGGTCACAATTTAGGACAAACAAAATATATTCTAACAATGTAGTGAAACATTACAAAATCGGAAGCTTAAATTTTGGAAATTACTTAAACATCGCTTTGGAGAAAATAACGTTAATTCTGAAATTGATCAAAAGGAATAAAAAGTTTAATTATACATAAGTTGTGAATATTGCTTCTTATACTTGGACTGAAATAGTTAATTGAACAAAATCGATTAATTTTATTATAACTGTGCCGCGGCCTCACCCATTATGACAAGTCCTAGTTTTGAATACTATTTTTTAATAAACTATGTACCGCCACTATTTTTTAGGAATAATTAACACATTTTGTATGAGTTATGTCCAAGCAGTACATGCAGTATGTTGGGATAATAACTTTTTTATTATACATACATACATAACATTTAATAGCTCGTATAGCGCGGTCCACTTTGTCAATCGTAAACGATTGACAAGGATAAGCAATGTACACTCAGATCAGTGCTAGGATGGGACCTTTAGTGGGATTTTCAACTAAGTTTCACCGTGCTTCGGTGGGTACTACTAATATTATTTACTTCTACCATTATTATAGTGTAAGTGTTTGTGTAAGTGTTTGTTCCCTCTTCACGCTTTAACGACTGAACGGTTCGGATGAAATTTGGAATGTACATAGATTATACCTAGGATTAACACATAGGCTACTTTTTAACTTGATAATAGCGGGCGAAGCCACGGGGCATGGCTAGTAAGTAATACGTAAGATAGTATTAGTTAAGCCATATCGCCTGAAATATCCTGTTACTCTAGGACTACCCACTAGTTTATATGACAAGCAACTCAAAAAGTCTGCTGATGACATTCCAAAAGAAGTAAACTGATAAAATGCCCCGAATCAAGTTCAAAGGGTACCAATAAGAATGCAAAAGCTAAAAAAAAAAAATTTTTGGAAAATAGTTATGAGGTCCATAAAAAAAAAATACAGTCGAATTCAGTACCTCCTCCTTTTTTGTCGATAGAAAACAAACGCCTTCACACTCACACTGATGTTATGAGGTGAATAAATAAATCTATTCTATTGTTCTTTCTTAATATTAAGAACTACTAAGCCGTGCCCCGCGGCTTTGCCCGCGATAATTTAGCTAAAAAGTAGCTCATGAATTTATAATATAGCATAGTATAATATAGGTACATTCCATATTTCATCCATACCGTTCAGTTGTTACAGCTCGAAGAGATAACAAACATACTTACACGTTTAAAAGTTGATAATGTAAGAAAACTACGTAAGACGTTAATAGACCACTATTAGAGTACATTTTCTATGCAAATATTAATAAACATAAACGCTTTCACACTCATAGCCCCACACTAAGTTTGATGACTGAATCCCACTGAATCCAAGATAAGACACAGGACTTATCGTAGTGTGGGATACTGGGCCCATTACGTATAACATAATGAGTAATATCCGGATGACCGAGCTTTGCTCGGTTTTTTGTTTTTGGTAGAATGTGTTTGAATTTGTAGCCTCAGAAAGCTCCATCTAGTGTTAGTAGAAACAGTTTTTTACATCGGTCATGGCGTAATAGATGGCGCTGATAGTTTCTTAAGCCCGGTTTTTCAAATGCAGTTTGGGAACCGAGCATTTCTCGGACCTGGAACGTTGATAAATCGATTCCTTGGGCCGAAAAACCCCTAATCTGTAAAATCGTTGGAGCCGTTTCCGAGATCCAGATTACATATATATATAAGAATTGCTCGTTTAGGTATTAGATATGTAATGTTAGTTGTCTAATAATACTTGTGTCCAAGAAAAAAAAAATATATTATTGTTGTGTCGTGTTATTGTGTTTTGCCGGAAACATTCACATCATAAACACAAGTACAACCAGAACAAAAAACACATTATTTTCTTGGAGAGAAAACTAGGATTCGAACCCGGTAGAAGGCGCTCGGGTACTAATTTAAGCCAACGGACAGTTAAAACATATTTTCGAATTTATAATATTAGAAGAGTAATAACTAGATTACCTCGAAAAATATAAATGCACAGTTCTTTCACATGTTATAAAGACATTATAAAGGAGGTTTTTGTAAAATATTATTTACCAGTCATGCCCGAGGCTTCGCTTTTATCAAGTTAACAAATAGTCTTTGTGTCACCCTAGGTATAATCATAGGTATAATCTAGTGAACAAGTGTTACATTTTTTTTTAAGCTATTGCATAGCTTCTATCGCGGGCCTTGAGCGTGGAGACCTAATCCAGAAATTCCGTAACGAAAAAACCTAACACACCCCCCACTCTAGCGACTTCGCAAAAAGTTTTCGGTCACGTTGAGATGCGAACTCTGTACTGCTGCATTCGATTAAGTATCCAATACTAATCGGCTACTGAGTTTTCCAACTACAATTTCGAAATAAGCGTATAGGTCTTGACGTTTACGTTTTTAAAGTAAACGTCAAGACCTATATGCTCATTTCGAAGATATAGTTAGAAGACTCGGTAGCCCATTGGTATTGGATACTGAATCGTATGCAACGGTACGGAGTTCGCATCTCAACGTGACCGAAAACTTTTTGTGAAGAAAAATGAAACTGAAAAATAAAAAATGCTATGCAATAGCTTTACCGCGGCAGTCCCCGAGTGCCACACGTCTTTTTTTTTTTTTTTTTTTATTGACAAACAAATTATGTACTAACTACGGGCCAATTGCCTATATTTCCTAAAACGAAAATAAAACTATGTACAGCAAAGAACTAAAGTTACCTACAAGACATCGAGCTTATAGGTAACTCAAGTGCTCAAGCCCACTACCAGTGGGTAGCGTTCCCATCATGCTGGCGGCATTGCCTCTCTGAATTGTATGGGAGTCAGGGCTTTGGTTGCAGGCCTTTCCCTCTTTTAATACTGGTACACTTATAGATCCATCTGCTTTCCGTCTCGCTATATGCTTACGTTTGGGTGCAAGGTGCTATGTTGCCCATAGCTGTCAGTGTGGTACTGCTGTTGACCAGCTCGGTCACCACGGCCTCTCGTGCCAGAAAAGTGCTGGCCGAATTTCCCGCCACGCCAGCCTCAACGATATCATCCGCCGGGCTTTTACCAGTGCCAACGTTCCAGCCATTCTCGAACCGAATGGTCTGATGCGTGACGATGGTAAAAGACCCGACGGCATGACTTTAATTCCATGGAAGATGGGACGGCCTTTAGTATGGGATGCAACTTGTGTCGATACTTTAGCTCCGTCACATCTTCCTGAAACACAATGGGGTTGGCGTCGCGGCAACTTCGGCAGAGCAGCGTAAACGGCGCAAATATGGAAACCTTGGCAGTGGTTACATATTTGAGCCGTTTGGTGTTGAGACACTGGGTCCGTGGGGACCGGGAGCTCATTCTATTTTCAAAATTCTATCAGAGCGCCTGGTTGAAGCGACGCGTGATCAAAATGCTGGCACTTATTTGGCTCAACGTATTAGCATTGCAATTCAGAGAGGCAATGCCGCCAGCATGATGGGAACGCTACCCACTGGTAGTGGGCTTGAGCACTTGAGTTACCTATAAGCTCGATGTCTTGTAGGTAACTTTAGTTCTTTTTTTTATGTCAGGTAAGCATTTGGCCGCTATCTCACTGATGGAAAGTAATGATGCGGCCGAAGATGAAGCATGCTTACCTAGAAGATACCTATTCACTCTAGACTTGAAGACACCCAGATTATACTGTTCAGGGAACAAAGACGCGGGCAGCGAGTTCCACTCTTTCGCTGTACGGATGATAAATGTAGAAGCAAAACGCTTCGAGCGGACATGAGGTATGTCAACCATAAATGGATGACGTTGCTCAGTTCGTAATCCTGTAATCCTGTATACATTCACGCGAGCCGCAAAATACAAGCCTGGAGCTTAGTTTGTGGCTCATAGCTTAAGCTTTCAATTAATTGTAAATTTCCGATACAACACAAACTTGTCTCTAACTATATTTAAGCTTTTCTGGCTTTAAATTTTATCTTATCTATGCACATTCCAAATTTCATCCAAATCCGTTCAGGCGTTCCACAGCGTGAAGAGAAAACAAACATACTTAAGACCGCCGATTTACCTATAATTTATACTATTTTTTTTTTATTATTTTAAGTGATTTATGAAAGGTGGGACAATAAAGCGTTATCTGGGTCAATCAACTAATTTACCCACACTTTGATGTCCCCGCCAGTTCTTGATACAAATACAATAATTTACCGTAATGCCACACAAAAATGGTATTCCAAACGTTTCTTAGATAATTAGGCATTACAAGAAACTTCTAAACGGGCCTGAAAATCATTGATTTGTTCCGATTTTTATGGTAACTCAACATACGAAAAAGTTGCTCCATACAAAAAGTCCATGTCCCGAGTCCACAATGAGTTGTGATTATTTCATTGTACAGTTTTTTTTTCTATGAATCTATAAGTAAATATTAATTCCACTAAAAGACATAAACAATTACTTTTACTGTGTTCATAAAAATAACAAATAATTCAAATACTTTTTAAAATAAAAAATGTTTCTTTACTGTCCCTCCAAAATATCCTTTAGCTCGCGTATGCTGAGTTATACTCAAAAGTTGCGCCAGAAAACATGCAGATGTCGCTTCTTGTTGTCACTAGCTTCAATAGAGCAGTGTCTTGATTGGCACGGGCGGGCTCTCCTTTGATAGTACCGAAAAGCCGCTCAGTCTGCGACAAGCGTTCGGAGGGAGTGCGTACCGTTTTGTGTCATATACTGAGTGACCGGATTTTCTCGAAGTAAATAACTTATTAATTAATAATAATAGGATTGTTTTATAGTACATAGTTTAGATTTCTGACCGAACTAAATGTTTAGTATTTTATTTTAAAAACAACGTGTATTTTTATCAAAGTATGTCTATTGTCTGCTGAGTTATCGGTATACTGTGTTACTCTGAGGGTAACTCTAAATACACTGATGGTTACTCCATAGACATTGACACACTATCTGATAGGTTTTTGAGTGTAAGTAAACTAAAACCAATAATTACTTTTATACATGGTGGTAGCCATTTTATCATGATCACCTGGCTGGCTACTTTGGTTCAAACACAGTGGCAGTTCACCAAACTCAAGTTTAAAAAAATGTGTCGCCAAATCACTAGCAATGATGTTCCAGCATCCTTGAGAGCCAGTCATTCTAGGTCTAGCGTGTTTACCGCCCTCAACCACATCATCACTAAATATCAGATGAAACACAAACGCAAACCTATCAGAGATAAAATGTTTGATTGAATTTTGTTTGTATGATTTCTGTGTTTATGTTCTGACGAGCTTGAGAAATCGTCACCTTACCTCCATTGAGATACAAAACCAACTTCGCGACTTTCACGGAGTATCTGTGAGCGCTCGAACTGTTCGGAGAAGGTTAAAAGAACGCGATATATATACCACACAAGCCAGCTAATGGCCCCAAACTAACGCGAGCCCACCGAACAGCGCGCCTTCATTTCGTGCGCACTCATTTAAATTGGCCTCAGCAGCATTGGAGCCGTGTACTCTTTTCTGATGAGTCTAAAATTGTGTTATATGGCAATGATGGAAGGAAGAAGGTCTACCGACGTAAGGGAGAGCGTTTTGCACAATGCTGCTTTGAAGAGAGGGTTGCTTATGGCGGTGGTTCATGGACTGTCTGGGGCGGTATATCCGCGAGCGGCAAAACTCAACTTGAGGTTATTACGGGACCACGGCTGCCAACATTAAATGCTGAAAGGTACATTCGTGAGTGCTTAGAACCTCACGTGATGCCATACGCGGACTATGTGGGCCCAAATTTCCTTTTTATGCATGATAATGCAAGAGCCCATACGGCCGGCATCGTCAGGGAATATCTTCGGGATGTGAACATTACAGTTAAGGACTGGCCAGCCAGAAGCCCAGACATGAACCCCATTGAGCACATGTGGGAGGAGCTAAAAAGACGTGTTAGGGCTCGTCAGCCAGTTGCCCAGACGATGCAGGAGTTGAAAACTGCCATAGAAGAGGAATGGGAGATGATCCCTCAAAATTTCATAGAGCGGTTGATAAACTCTATGCCTAATCGTATGAGAGCTGTTGTGGTAGATGCCTATGGAGGCAACACGCGTTATTAAATTAAACCTTTATTTGATAAAACATGTTTTTTATTAAAAAATCAATTGCCTTTATCAAGGCATACCCGACTTGTTAGGGGTAGCTCCATGTCGTGTGGTATTCTGAATTCAAATTTAAAACAATACGATCGAAAAAGATGGTAAAATGTATCAGGTTTAAAACTGCATCAATGGTTTTTGCTCGACCTAATATACAATTTTAGCTAGGACCAAACGAAACTGAAAATGCAAGGTGGGCCAATAGATGTGTCCAGAAGTGTATAATAACATTCCGTTAGGCTTCTTATATTTGTATGTTGTGTTAAGAGAGAGAATAAGAGTTAATTATTTTATGTCTTAGGCGTTACCAAAATTGTCTCTGGAGTTACTTTTTGTCCCCTAACTTTGAATTATATTTTTGGTTGTAACGCGTTCCATGCTTCTATATTAAATCCCTTTTGTAGCGGTTTGAATGCTATTGCTAATGAAGCGTAAGAGTATAAGATATTTGTATTTATTTTTAGTATCCAAATCGTTTTATTCAGAAGTTATTCATTCTTTATGTGACACTGGTAACGCAAAAGACAAAATGTTCATTGATTTTATTATAAAAGTTTAACAATTAAAAAGATTGATTATGCGAAAACAGTTGATTGTGCACGAAAAAGTAAATAAAAAAGACAAAACGTTTCTAACTTGTTTTATTAAGGATATATTTAAAACTAAACGCAGGTAACGCGAAAGACAATTTTTTGGGTATGCTCGTAGATTTTCACAAATTGTGACCACAATAATCTATGAACATCGTAGCCCTCTCGAATCATTAAAGTAGTTGATATTTCTAATGGTTCTAGCGAATCAAAATAAAGATAATCAATAAAATATTAAAAAAAAATAATCGTTGCTTATCTTTCTTGAGTGTGGGTAAATTAGTTGATTGACCCATCTATCTCTCATCTATACTTACACACAAACTTTCGGATTTATAATATGTATGTGAGCTGACATATTGATACGGATGCTGTTGATGGCGCTAGTTCAGCTGGAAATACAAAACTAATAAATGATATTTTGATTTTATAGCAACTAATTACTCTTATGCTTTATCATTCCGCTAGATTCGGGTCCGCTAGATTACAGCGCCATCAGATTTAATGCGATAGGTAAGCATTTGAACACATATCTGGCCGAAAGTGATGATGCAGCCGAAGATGTAGTTTTTTTTTTTTAATGGAATTTAGTCATACAAAAATTATTTTAATAGTGCCATATTTTTACCACTTTATTATTTTTGATGCCTGCCTACAGCTTTCGCTTTTCAACCATGTGTGGTTGACTGGTAGAAAATGCTTTTAGCGTTAAGTTCACCCTTTGTACCTTTTTTGGGAAATAAAGACTTAAATAAATAAATAAGCTTGCCAAGAAGCCTATTCACTAAAGTTTTAATATGCTGACATTTTATTTTCTTCAAAAATATGTGTGCGTTAATTGTTGTTTCTTTTATAATTAACGGTCTACAATAATTGTTTATGTTAACGTACTAAAAATTTTAAGAACCTACTGAACATATTTTTTTATGTACTTTAATGTTATCCCCTTTTTAATTTCCTTCATTTTGATCACTAGAAGCACAGTTTGTTCCCGAAATATTAATTTCACTTGGGGTAAATAAAACTTGTGTTCCCGCCGGGAATCGAACCCGCAACCCGTTGTTTATACGCAATACAACGCTTCTCTCGCGCTTGACATTTGCTAGGTCGATAACAGAAGTATAGCTGGGGGCTGAGTCACCCACGTCCGTAGGAGGATACCCCTTAAGTCTGACTCCCTACACGTGGTCCCCGGGTGGTGCTAATCAGGTGACATTTGAGAGGTGGTAGAGCATTTTGTGAGTTGCTCGCCTGGCTTGCTACCAAAGTAGCTTACCACCATCAAGTTGAAAGTCTGCCGCCAAGCCAAATACGGTGTTCCGGCAGTTATCCTTGAGAGCCTGCGTATTCCAGGTCTAGTGTGTTTACCAGCTTCGATCACATCGTCACTTACCATCAGGTGAGATAGTGGTCAAACACTAGTATGTCACTAATAAAAAAAAAAAAGGTGTGTGTGTCCAATGATTATAAACGAAGTAATTCGCCCGAGAGATTAAACGAACCCTCCTTATCCTATCCCCTATCCTAAAAAATAATTTGATCAAGATCTGATCAGTAGTTTGTGAGTTATCGTCAATAATGCGTGTTTAATAAATTTAATTTGATCAAGGTGCTGAAGATAAAGCGGTGAAGTCGATTTTTTAATCTTTGCTTGCGTTCAATTATTTGTTATTTTTTCGTTTTATAACAGAAATTGTTACACTGGGCAAGTCATATGGTTACAATAAATTTTACCAAACAAAAAAAAAACATCAAAATCGATTCATAATTGGCAGACTTATCGCGTAGCATACATACAAAAATAAACATATAGTCGAATTGAGAACATATAGCCTCCTTTTTTAAGTCGGTTAAAAATACAAAGAACAATGGCGAAATTTTAGTTGGCCTATGTTTGATCGTATTTAAATGTGAAATTAACAAAATTCACTCAAATAAATTACAAAGATTTACTAATACAACAGAAAAGGCAGACGAAGCCAGGTAAAAAAATACACATTAAAAGAAACAAAACGATTACTTTCAACCATTTTTCATTTTTCTGTTTTTGTCTATGCTGTGGTTATATAATAAGATGTTACCATGTCTATTGCCTTACCCTAGTGCATCTCTATATTCCTAAGCCGTAATGCTAATGCTTATGATGTATCCATAAAACAAAAAATACTATGGTAACTTATGTATGAACCATCAGCTGTCTAGAATCCGTCTGTCATTCACAGGTTTTCTAAAAACAGCTGCGGTTGCGATTGCAGTCATCGACATTTAAGGGGAAAAATTAAATGTCATGGCAATACCAAACTGTCGTATGAATGACGTTTTCACTTTTGACGTTTGTTTTTTTTTCTTTTAATATTAGCTCCGCAATCTTGTGCATTTAGCCAGTGTCAAGTAATAATATATTAGCTAAAACTTGGGTTAAAAAGTAGTGGTGGCTCTTTGGAATGGGCTTTTATCACGAATTCACGACTGTCAGAACTGTTGGCGTATTCAAAAAGAGATCGGCAAAGTGTGCTGAGCCATAACCTACAAATATGTTTTGTTTAATATCTCTATAACTAGGCCTTCTAAAACGACAATTCTTTTAAATGAAGCTCAGAAGGCAACCGGCCTTACGTCAGATATTTTTTTATCTATATACGATGCTATTTTACTTCAACTAAAATGATGTATGGGAGTTCGCCATTGTTCTTTAATTTGTTATCATCATTTGAAGGTGAACATTCTCTTCGTCACGCAAATATGTATAATAGTTATTTATTATGTTAATGCATTCTATATCATAATCAAGATATATTAATTATTGTTTATGTATATTAATTGTATTATCTATATTATTATATTTATACAAAAAACTGTCGTCCAATTTCATTGCTTTACTCCTCTCCATCCAAAAGTTGTCTGGTAAAGATCCCTCTTAGCGATAAGACCGCCTGTTATTACACTTATTTTCTAGATTATTATTCCTAGTCATGTATTTGTAAAGGTGTTCAATAAAGAGTTGATCTATCTATCTACTTATCTTCTCAATTTTTTCCAATTATTTCAGATGATAATTATCTTGCTTCAAACACTCACACTAACACACTTATATACCACATAGACATTATTTTTATTATTGTATAAAGTGATAAAATGAGAGAATAATTTTTAGTAAGATTTTTTATATTAAAACCACCAAACATTTTAAAATATTTTACTTCACATGATTTTAAATATTTTTTTTTTATTCCTGATAGGCATGCATTTGACCACAATCTCACCTGATGGAAAGTGATGATGCGGCCGGAGATGGAGCATGCTTGCCTAGAAGGTACCTATTCACTCTCGACTTGAAGACACCCAGATTGTACCGTTCGGGGAACAAAGACGAAGGCAATGAGTTCCACTCCCTCGCAGTACGGATTATAAACGTAGAAGCGAAACGCTTCGAGCGAACTGGAGGTATGTCAACCATATATGGATGACGTTTGACAGTTTGTCCTGTTGTTAGATGGTAAAATGGACTAGGTGGAATTAACTCGTATAATTCCTGCGCACACTCGATAGAATACCGATAGGCTCGCGACCTTACGTCGGTGACCGAGACTCTGCAATTTGGACTCGACCAGCTTATCATCGCCAATGAGTCTTTTTGCTCGTCGGTCGATGGACTCAAGAGCTTCAAGCTGGTACTTAGCAGATCCATCCCACAGGTGGCCGCAGTACAAAAAAATATACAGTACAGTAAATATAAACAGTAGTTTAATCACAATTAGAATTTAAAATTTTTAAGAAAGTTTTAAAAAAAGGAATTATAATTTAAAATAAGGATTTTTTAAATGTAATGCGCCTTATTATTTATAATTTATCATTATGAATAAAAATAAATTATTTTTCCGCTTTAAAATAATGGCATATTTTATAAAAATATGCTATCTTCTTATATATAAAAATGAATTACTGTTCGTTAGTCTCGCTAAAACTCGATAATGGCTGGACCGATTTGGCTAATTTTGATTTTGAAATATTTGTGGAAGTTCAGGGAAGGTTTAAAAGGTGAGAAAATATAAAGAAATTGCAATAAAATTAGTAAAAAGTAGTATTTTATTTTCCCATACAAACTGTTCGTAACTGTCAAACAGGAGATGTTTCTGAATATTTGATCACAGACAATTGGCGGTATGAAGTTTCCCGGGTCAACTAGTGTAAGATATTTATTTTCAATCGCATAAAAACACAGTACTTTTTTTATTTTGACGTTTCTAAATCACATAAAGTTAATTAAAAAATTAATGAATTCTAAAATCAAAACTAAAGCCAATCCGGCATTCAGCATGATACAGCAAGTCAAAATCGGGTCCATTTTCCTTAGAAAATAAGATATAGATAGATAAGTATTATGTTATGAAAGTAGTAGTTATATAACCGCGTTGCTTCCTGTTTCTGTTATAGAGCGACATAATTCCGGTAACGATATAAAACATCTTGGAAAATAGTTTCCACGCCATACAGGTGGCGTTAGTACTACATTTCTTGCCGTTATATGCATTCACGTTAATGTTAAAGCATTTGCTACATTCCATCGTCGACCGTATCGATCGGTGTACTGATTAAGCAAAATAAACCGTCAGCCATCAGTGATCCTGAGTGTCCGGTAATATGGGACTGGAGACCTTCTCACATATGCCACACATATAAAGAGTGAGGCTTTGGAAAAACACGTTGAAAGGCTTGCAGTCTTGCTGGACTTTTCTAAGGCCTTTGACAGAGTATGGCATGACAGCTTTATTGGCATGCTTCCATAGTTTATTGTCTTCCTTCTAATTTATTCACAAGGATCAGTCACTCAGGGATCGGACCTTTCTGCAACATTATTCTTGCTGCGCATTAATTATCTGCTCAAGACCGGTATTTTTGGGTACGCAGACGACAGCACTGTTGTAGAAAGATATTATACATGTCTGATGCCCGAGCTGGTGAGTAACAAATCCAGTAGCATAGCAGGGCTATGATCGAACGAACGTACTTGAGTTTTAAAGGTGTCGACTGGGGTAACGCCAATTTGGTCAACTTCAATGCGTTTACAACTCAGGCGTGTCTATTTACTGTTAAATAGCGGCCTTTCGATCAAGCTCTATCGTTTCAAAATGTTCAGCTACCAATCACTTATCATCTAGAGCTGCTTGGCGTCACACTGTTGTCTATCCTTAACTTCGGCCCATATTCAACGGAATCTAGAGAAAAACTAGCTGCTAAGAAACTTGGTATCCTAGCAAATGTCAGGTAGTACTTCACCTGGACAACTTCTTGATTTATACCAATTCCAAGTCCGATCTTGAATGGAGTACTGTAGCCACCTTTGGGACGGATCAGCCAAGTATCAGCTTGATGCTCTTGACAGCATTGATTGGCGAGCAAAGCGACTCATTGGTGATGACAAGCTAGTTGAGCCCAAGCTAGTAGATCCGCTATACGTTCAGGTTGAAAGTGTAATTCACCATCAACCTGTCTTTTTAGGGTTTCGTACCCAAAGGGTAAAAACGGGATCCTATTACTGAGACTTCGCTGTCCGTCCGTCCGTCTGTTCGTCTGTCACCAGGCTGTATCTCAAGAACGGTGATAGCTAGACAGTTGAAATTTTCACAGATGACGTATTTCTATTGCCGCTATAACAACAAATACTAAAAATAAAATAAAATAAATATTTAAGGGGGCTCCCATACAATAAACTTGATTTTTTAAAGATAATGGTACGGAACCCTTCGTGCGCCAGTCCGACTCGCACTTGGCCGGTTTTATTTAATTTTCGTAGGTTGGCTGGCTTGTCCTACATAATCCATTATTACTCTCCAAGAAGCCCGACACCTATTTTTGGAGTTCATATTAAATTTTGTATTATTAAGTTTATGGGCATCTGTAAAACATCGTTTTAGAATTTGATTATATCTAAATATATATAACTCAAAGGTGACTGACTGACATAGTGATCTATCAACGCACAGCCCAAACCACTGGACGGATCGGGCTGAAATTTGGCATGCAGGTAGATGTTATGACGTAGGCATCCGCTAAATAGGGGATCTATACCTAATTAATAATAATACTTCTTAACGCGAGCGAAGCCGCGGGCAAAAGCTAGTACAATATATGTCTTCTTATTCAAATGTTTATTAGATTTAGATAAATGATAACGTAAATAAAGGTTTTACTTTAGTTTCTTTATAAAGGACCGCCTGAGGCCTTTTGTAAGCTATTTATTTTTTATTGGTATGCTAGTAATTTTGATAAAATTGCTCGGAAAGCAAACTAGTTTATCAATTTCTTTATCAATTGATCCGAATTGTCCAAAAACACCCTTACATTTGTTTTTTTTTATAGATGCAAATTATAAAAAGTCGCAATCGAGGAATTTCTATCGCAGAATTTGCCAAGTTGCAAATAATAGGACCTACTAATAGAAGTAATTTACATTCCAGATTCCTTTTAACAAGTATTCAAGCCCTCGTTATTGGTTTTGTCTCGAATAAAATGCAGCGAGTTTGAAATCTTTTAAGTGATTATTCGACTCGGTGCTCGCTTAAGCGTATAATATCGATTTCTATGTCTTTACTTGCAAATTTTTCAAGTTTTTTACTCAATAGACCTGCAATATTTTGGTGTAAGAGTGTGTATAATTTCTTATTTAAAAAAAAGCCTAGCCATAAAGTCAAAATGATAAAAATTATCATTTTGACTTTATGGCTTGGCTTTTTTAATTCCTTCTGCTTTGTAGAAGAAGTAGGGAATTGTACCTTTTTGGATGAATTCCATGATGAAGTCCTAGTTAAATTTGATCAAGATCTGATCAGTAGTTTTTGAGTTATCGTCAAAAATGCGTGTTTAATACATTTAATCTGAGCAAGGTTTCGAAGAAGAAGAAGAGCAAGGTCAGTTTTTTTTAAGCTTTGCTTGCGTTTCATTTATATTTACATATTATAAACGATGCGCAGACAAGAATGAAATTGCGTGTTTTCCATAATTACGGCAAAGATGTGTTGCTCCAAAGGTTCATCAGTGTTAAATATAACCTCGAATTGTTATTCTTGCGTGAATTTCGTTTAAGATTTATATAGCATATAGAGGATAAATTTTAATAAAATAGCAGGAGCTTTCATAGTTAGTAAGTGTTTACTTATCGCAACCGGAAGCCCAAAAAAAATGTGGTATTGTTAAAAAAAACTTGACAAGTAGAGTACAAAACCGTTTTAAATACAAATTTATGTATGAAATAACCAAAGTCACTGTTTTTAGACTTATTTTGTCCCGGGTCTATTTTAAAAAAAACGCTATACAAAGCTAAAACTTACCTGTTATATCCTGTTCTTGAACAAAAATACATAAATCAAACCAATAATCTAAAAAAAAATGAAATGAGCAATTAACCTTAAAAGTTTTTCTCTAGGCATAATTAGACGTGAGATCTCAATTCGTGGCAAACGAAAGTTTCTAAAGTTCTAAAGCATAGCATGGCTAAAGACGTAGAAATAAAAATGCATGTATAACTTTGCCTACTTGTTCAGTTTTTTTTTCAATCAATCAATCAAATTTTTTATTCCCTCTCTTAAGTAAACATTTTTTGCCGAGTCTAGGACTTCGATATAGAGGGGCAGGTGCCTGAAGTAGGTTGGTAACAACCTGTATTACAGGTCACCAGGAATCCTGCTAGTACATTTACAGTTTGGCAACTATCATTAAGAACCCACGTCCGTAGGAGGATACCCCTTAAGTCTGACTCCCTACACGTGGTCCCCGGGTGGTGCTAATCAGGTGACATTTGAGAGGTGGTAGAGCATTTTGTGAGTTGCTCGCCTGGCTTGCTACCAAAGTAGCTTACCACCATCAAGTTGAAAGTCTGCCGCCAAGCCAAATACGGTGTTCCGGCAGTTATCCTTGAGAGCCTACGTATTCCAGGTCTAGTGTGTTTACCAGCTTCGATCACATCGTCACTTACTATAGGTGCTATAGGTGAGATAGTGGTCAAACACTAGCCTGTCACTAATAAAAAAAAAAAAAAAAAAAGAAACATAAATTAATACATTAAATGTTGGAGAATATCGAAGGTACCTATAGTACAATATACTTAATGCTTGTGTAACTAAGTAAGATTGTTTGTGTGTAAGTGTGTGAGTGTGTGTGTGCGAGAGAATTTGAGTGTACATGTGAAGGTGTAGGGCAGCCTTTTATCCAAGTTTGTATTATCGATGTTTATTTCAAAATCGTAAACAGATTTTCAGTCTGTTCATAGTTCAATGACAGTAGTAATTTTGTTAGACTCACTTTAACGTTATGCGTATTTAATTCTTGAAGACTAACCTCTTTGCATATTCTATTATTAAGAAAGCCACCAAGAAAATATTAGAATCTGCGTATAAAATATGTGTTACATTTAGGGATGTTGAAAACTTTATTTGTACGACGTTTGCTGAGTGATTGAAGATGCTTGGGAGTGCTCGTTGTGTTTCTGAGAATAACTCTTAGTATGAAAAGTTTACGCACCGTTAAGACCTTACACTGCTTATAAAGTAACTCGGTAGAAAATCTGCTTTAAAAGGACTTAATAAATAAGCTACATCGTATTTTTAAATTATTTTATTATGCAAGTACATCATTGCTTGATTGCTGACAAGTTAAATGTGTGTTTGAAGGGAAAGTAAGCCGTGTAACAATTAACGGGGACCGGCATTAGCTCTGACGTGGTTGTTGACGTTGCCGTTTGCCATGGCAGAGTATCTGTAAAGCTGGTTCGGACGCCACCTCACATTGTTTGGGATGTTATTGTCAAAACCACTGTTTTCCAACCTGTTGTCGGTAGCAAGCAAGTGACCCGCAGGGTTGGGGACACCAGCCGCGAAGCCCCAAGCGCGGCGTGATCTGACGAAGTGATTCCTCTCAAGGAAGATAGAAGCACCAGCTCCAACTCCAACACCGTAGCTTCGGATGTCCGTGTACAAATTATTGAACACGTGAACCTCGCCGATCCTTACTCTGGGATTACGTTGAGTGACACCTTGATACCAATTCAGGTAGAAAGTCGTCTTCAGTCTATTCCTGTCCGCTGCGTTAGTGTCGCTGTTTCCAACCAACGTGACCATGTTGTGATTTCTGAAAATGCTGTTGGAGATGGAGACCCAGTTGGCACCGCGCACGATGTCGATTTGACCGTCGTGACGTCTGCGGTTGTCTGGTGTATTGTTTGAGTTCCAGGGATCGTCGGCAAACTCGCAATGGTCCACCCAAACGTTCACAGTATTGTCTTGGATACCGAGGGCATCAATGCTAGAGAAGGGTCCGCTGACCTGATTAAGGATGCCACCATTGCCATTGGGCCGCTCACCGGGTGCGTAAGAAAGGGCATTGTGGAATCTGATGTTCTGGACGATGACATTACGGGTACTTTGGATCCTCAAGCCTCCGCCGAAGATCATAGCATTACGGTTTTCACCAATGATGGTTTTACGTTCTCCAACTCGTAGACCAACACCAGGAGAGCCGTTGAAAAGAGGGGTGAGGTCGATACGGCCGCGGATTCGGACCACTCGACGAGCATTACCAGCGATGCCATCGCGTAGCGCAAAAGCGTCCCAGACGGTCCAGGTTTCTCCACTCGCTCCTCCGTTTGTGCCTCCGTTGAGAGTGGCGAAACCAACCTGGCCACGTGGTGCACGGGTGCCGTTGACTTCAATGAGAACGGTGGCGTCCGTGAACTCAGTATCCAGCCACGGGTCATCGTTGGCAGGAGCTGGCATCGCCGAGGCCGCTAGGACCAGGGCCGACAAGGCAATGAAGTACTTCATGTTGAAGTGTTATTCACAGTTACTGTGATGTTATGCAGAATTTCTTCCTCTTTTATAATTGCAGTGCTAGATAAATAGCTTGTCTTAAGATTACATATTATTTTTGTAATTAATCAAGATAACGTTTTTTTTACTGATTCATGCATTTTGAGACCGCTTGTCTCCGGAACCGTTCGTTCGTTCGATCTTGGTTAATTGCGAATTGCGAATTAATAAACAAATAGCCTTCTAACAAATCAGTTAAAGAATAGTGTCTTCCGGAGATATCTCAAAAAGGTACTACAGTACGTTATTTCTAGATGGTAAAAGCGCATAAATCCAGTTTCAAAAAACTCATCATTTATTAGTCATTCTTGTATGATGTATTTCTTTAGCAATATTCATTGAACGTATAGTCCTTTAAAAATATTGTTGTTATTTGCATGTATTCAGAAATAGGAATTATAATATTATTGTTTGTATACAAAGGTAGGTTAGATTTAGTATAGTATGGTATAGTATAAATAAAAAAAAGAGGGTGTGATGTATCTCCATGTGTGTGGGAGTATGTGGGTAAGTATGTGTAACAAAGAGAGTGTTTTAGTGTTAGTATGTGTGGGTGTGTTAAGAGAAGGTGTTTATATGGTTTATTATTTAGTTGTATGTATGTAGGTATCTAACTTCAAAGTGAAAACTTTAATTTTTCATTTTATTAATTTATTGTTTTTTATAGACAGGCGTGACGCTTACCACCAGGCAAGCGTTTTGCTGGTCTCGTCTGTCATTTAAAAACAATTAGGAGAAATAATTAATTAATTTCGTACTATACTTACTGAACTCTTTTCAAAGATAGATAGGGTAGATAAAAATACTTGAGAGGTGTCAAGGGACACCCGGTTGGAACGAAGTTCAATTGCCGTCTAGCCCCCTTTCGCAACGCGCGATAAGGAACATTTGTTCCAAAATTAAAAGAAACATGCAAAAACCAACATTACGCGGTGTTCCCAGGCGGTCGACCGAACCCATCCAAGTACTGACCGCGCCCGACGTTGCTTAACTTCGGTGATCGGACGAGAACGTGGTATGGCTTACAACTATAGCAAAAAGTGTCGTTACAACTTTTGGTCTTAATTTTTTCCGTCTAGCCCCCTTTCGCAACGCGCGATAAGGAACTTTCGTTCCAATAATAAAAAATATTTTACTCCCCGTATTTGGTGTCCTCGTGTATGGTAAGTGTGGAGCCTAATTTGAAGTTATTCGCTTGTATGGTTTAGACGCTAGTTGCCTCTGACAGATGGACGGACGGACAGACGGATGGACGGGCGAACGGACGGACGGATGGACGGACGGACAAATGGTCTAACCACCCAAGTCAACTTAGATGCCCCACATGCTCATGCACTTGTGTCGTGGGTGCTGGTAACATTCACATCACACAAACAATCACAAACAGAACCAGGACCAGAAAAACAATTTCCTTGGGGAGAAAACTTGTGTTCCCGCCAGGAATCGAATCCGATACTACTAAACTAAGCTAACGAGCAGTTCACAATAATGCTGAAATGCTAAATATAGACGTTCATCTTGAATCTTGAATATCGAACGCGTCAACATTCACGAGACCATACCGACTACGCAGGCGTTTCCCACATACGGCGACATTTATTTTTTGCTGTTAGTTACCAACTGGTTATTCATAATTTGTTTCCATCGGGCTTTCTAAACTGCTCTAGCACAGTCACATCTAACACACAACCACGTAAAAGTAAAAGAAGAGGAAAATATCGCCTGAGCCCTGCCCGCGGCCATAGAGTACAAAATACAAAATACAAAAATTGTTTATTTGCAAAGAACATTTAGTCATGTCTCATTGTCCAACCACTGAGCAACCCAAGCGCTACCTTAAGTCGCGAAATTACACATTGACCGACTGCGTGAAGCAAATAACGGAATTTGTTTATGTATTATGTATCTATGTATGTTTGATGTGGCGTTTAAGAGGCCGATTTTGATGATTCTTATGTCAATCGATTATATAAAGTAAATTTAATTAAACGCAAGCAAAGCTTAAAAAAAACCGACTTCAACGCTTTATCTTCGGAACCTTGATCAGATGTAATGTATTAAACACGCATTATTGACGATAACTCAAAAACTAGAGATCAGATCTTGATCAAATTTGAAAACACCAGCTATCAAATAAAATAATAATCATCAAAATCGGCTCACAATGAGAGAAGTTATGAGGTAACTTTTGAAGTCGGTTAGACACGAGAACATTTTTTTTTATGACAAATAGGCTAGCATTTGACCGCTATCTCACCTGATGGAAAAGGACGATGCGGTCGACGGTGGGATATGTAGTATAATATATACATCAATGTAGTCCACAGAATACGCATTATTGACGATATTTCAAGAACTACTGATCAGATCTTGATCAAATTTAAATGGGACCAATTGGAAAGCAACATCTTTTAAACTAAAAAAAAAAATTTGCAATCTGTTCACGTGGAAAAATGTTATTAGGTAACACACATAAAAAAAAATACAGTATATATTTCTTGCGCAAACTCCAAAATGGTTCTATTATGTAGTATACAGAAATTTCACTACTTGAAACAATCTACATGCAAAATGTCATCCAAATCGTGTCTCTAGAGTGCCACAAAGGGACAAACATACATACCTAGACTGATAAACACATTACCCTCCTTTGCGTCGCGCAGACGGGTAATTACAATAGTGACTTCAGTATCCATATTACTTATATATTATAATATTATTATCCTACTAATCATACTAATATTATAAATCCGAAAGTTTGTGTGTAAATGTGTAAGAATGCTTGTTCCTTCTTCACGTTTTAACGGCTGAACGGATTTGAATGAAATTTGGAACGTACATAGATTATACCTAGGATTAACACATAGGCTACTTTTTAACTTGATAATAGCGGGCGAAGCCGCGGGTCACGGCTAATACATATTATATATTTATATAAAGGTGATATTTATTTATTGATATTGGTATTTATTCTTACTTTATTATATTGTTTATATTTATCTATTTATATTTTATATGTTGTCTATTATTATAAAAAAATTGAATGTATATTTGTAACTTATTATTAGTAACTCGTATTGTTATCATATTTCTATGTACACAACAACCTACTCGCTCCTATAAATTATATCCTACTTAAAGGGTTTGCTGGAAGAAAACTCTGTGAAGGGTTAAGCTCGCCTTTGTACATCTTTTGTTATGGCCTTATTGTAAAAATTTTTATCAATGTGTGTTCAATAAAGAATATAAGTAAGAATATAAGTACTTAGAAAACAAACGCTTGCTTGCTTGTCCTATAGACTATTCTTAGTGTCAAGATTTTTCAGGCCGCCTGAAGGCCATCTGAACAAATTACTACACACTGGACGAATTTTGTTCGTCGCATACCTTTAAATGACGTCATTACTTAGATTCTCGCGGTTCTTATACGGTCAACGTGCTTGCCATTTTGGAGCCAAGATATTTCACGTGACGATAATAACGGAGGACCGACGGTATGACTAAATTACATAGCAATCATGGACCACCAATGAACACGGGACTCGATCTGATGATATTACCACAGAATAAATAATAGTAGGTTCTACGCAATATTACTCTATTAATAATGGTAACGGTATATCGTTGCCTTACTCATTGACTTTGATACACGAGAAACGGATATTCTTGGGGTTCCGTATCAAGAAGTCATATAATTTTGGCTGATATATTTATTACTAACTGTGCCCCGCGGCTTCGCCCGCTTTTATTAAGTTAAAAAGTAGCCAATGCGTTAATCCTAGGTACAATCTACATACATTCCAAATTACATTACTACATCCGTTCAGCCGTTAAAACGTGAAGAGAAAACAAACATTCTTACACACAAACTCTTGGATTTATGTTATTAGTAGGATATGTTTTTTTAACTATTTGCAAAGTTCTTTTCGATTATAAATATAAAAAGATAAAATTTTAAAAATGTGTTGCGACCCACTTGTATTGTTTAGACGCTTAATGGACGGACGGACGGGCGGACAAAGTGCTGAACTACACAATACAACTTAGAGATCTCGCTTTGTTTGATCAATTATGATCTAACCTTCTACTAATATCATAAACTGCCCGTTGGCTTAGTTGACTGAGCGTTCGCCTTCTAAGCAGGGGTATAGAGTTCGATTCCCGGCGAGAACACAAGTTTTCTCAGGAAAATTTGTGTTTCTGGTTCTGGTTCTGGTTGTGATTGTGTGTGTGATGTGAATGTTTCCGTCTGCCACGACACAACTCATCGAATTTAGTGTGTGACTGTGAGTGTGAAAGCGTTTATGATTATATTTAGCGTTTTATCGTTTCATTCGTCGAAGAAACAGTTTGGTTCCATTTAATTCGCCGCGGAACCCTGAAAACTTGTTACCGCGTAACTTGTTTCGACGGAAGATAATTAAAACATTGGTACGTCATTATGTTCGTGAGAATAATCGAATAACAGTAGTTTATAAAAGTGATTGAAGCTATCTCTTAGATAATCAAAGATGTCTATTATATCGACTCATGGATCTCGCGGTGATATCACACTAATATTATAAATCCGAAAGTTTGTGTGTAAGTATATTTCTTTTCAAGCGACTTCAAAAAAGGAGGTTCTCAATTCGATTGTATGTTTTTTTTGTTTGTATGTTACGCGATCTCCGCCAATTATGAATCGATTCTGGTGATTTTTTTTTGTTTAATAGATTATACTTCAGAGGTGGTCCCATATAAAATATATTGAAATTTATTCAGCAGCATTTGAGAAAATCAACAAAAAAAATATGCGGTGAAGTCAGTTTTTTTAATTATTATTATAGATTGTCTTACAACAAGACATTCTATTATTTTCTATATCTATAATTTTAGAATCTGATGAAGATCAGAAGAAGGGTTCCGGTAAAAAACGGAATAAGTCGGCATTGAGGTTTTCAGATTTAAATATATTATGTACTAGCCGTGCCCCGCGGCTTCGCCCGCTATTATCAAGTTAAAAAGTAGCCTATGTGTTAATCCTAGATATAATCTATGTACATTTCAAATTTCATCTAAATCCGTTCAGCCGTTGAAGCGTGAAGAGGGAACAAACATACTTACACACTTACACACAAACTTTCGGATTTATAATATTAGTAGGATTATACTAAATCGCTAATAATACTTATCAGTGATTTTCTTTGACATTACTGATTATGATAATAACGGAGAATTATCTCCTGCACGTGTATGTTTTGGATACCTACATTCTAAATGCTGATAATATTTGTAAATAATAGACATATTTACAAATTTGAGCCGTTTGGTGTTGAGACACTGGGGAGGCTCATTCTATTTTCAATTCATCAAAGCCCCTGGTTGAGGCGACGCGTGATCAAAATACTGGTACTTATTTAGCTCAAAGTATTAGCATTGCAATTCAGAGAGGCAATGCCGCGAGCATGATGGAACTCTACCTTGTGTTAGTGGGCTTGAGCACTTGGGTTACCTAAGCTCTATGACTTGTAGGTAACTTGAGTCTTTGCTGTATAGATGTATATTATTTTAGTTTAGTTTCAGAAAATATAGGCAATTAGCCCGTAGATAGCTGTATATAATAATATTATAAACATTATTTAAACTAAAAGAATATTATGACATTAAAAAGATGTTTCCATATTTATTTTATGACGACCCAGTTGGCGCAGTGGACAGGTGTTCGCCCTCTGCGCCGTGGGTCCTGGGTTCGATTTCCAGCAGGAGCACAAATTCCTTCCCAAGGGATATTTGTGCTTCTGGTTCTGGGTGTAATTTGTGTGTGTGATGTGAATGTTTCCGGCACCCACGATACAAGTCTTTGAACTTAGTGTGGGGCTGTGAGTGTGGATGCGTTTGTTGTTTGTTTGTTGTTGTTATTTCTTCCATGAACGTTGAGACAATCCAGCCTCTAAACCCAGACTTAGAAGACTCAAGAGAACTAAGCCTGCGTTATTGTTCCCCGAGAGGTATAATCTGGGAGTCTTCAAATCAAAGTGGAAAGGAGTGTAAAGGTATCTTTTAAACAAGCATGTCACATCTTCGGTCGCACCATCACTTTCCATCTGGTGAGATAGAGATCAAATGCTTGCTTTTTTAGCATTAAAAAACTAAACCTTTTGAGTTAGTGTAGTGACATGAGACCAAATAGCGCATGCAACGCAACAATAAGTAGATAAGTAGCTTTTTATTAGCTTTTATTTAGCTTGCACTGTATGTATGTAAGTATGTTTGTTCGGGTGATCTTGCAACTCAATTTTCAAGCAGAAATCTTCATCGTTTGAGTCATTTAAAAGTTTTGTAGGCACGTGATTTGTTTTTACCCTGTTTTTTGATAAAAAGAATAATTAAATTTAAAAAAATAATTAAATGCTCCATGCAGTATTTCTTTCTATTTCTTAATGGCTTTTTGTTAATTAATGTTGCTGATTAATTTCTTTTTTTTATGTATTTTCTCCGCATCTATTTAGTTTTTGGTTGTTTCCAAAATGCATTCCTAGTTTTTATTCCATTGATGATGTTCTTGATGATCCAGTCTTCTTTAGGCAACTTTTTTAGATACTTTAATACCATACTAAATACTTTTAGGGTATTGTTCATACAAAAATACTAAAATCACGATAAAAAAATTGGGGTTGGGGGTAAAAAAAAAATTTCAAAATACTTTACGACCTATTCTCATACCTACCAAATATACAAAAAAAACACTCAATTTGAGTGTTTTTTTTTTGTTTATTTGGTAGAAACGGAGTTTCGGTAGTTTCGGAGTAATTCGACCACAAACACCGTGAAAAGATTTTTTTATATATCGTAATAAAACATATATAATTTAATAATAATAATTTTATTAAATAATAATGAAGAATTAATTATTCCATAATTTTTATATATCTATATTATATATATGTCATTTATAAAAATAAACTCAGACTACCTAAACATAAACATATCAACGGATAGATATGTATTTTATGAACTTAAATATGCATTTTTCTTTTGATAATTTTAATTAATCATCCTTTTTTCTTTTGTCTTTCTCTCTATACCATTTTCATGCACACCTACAGCTATCTCGTGTACTGGTGTGGTTGAGTGGTAGAGAATGCCCCTAGCATTAAGTCCAACCATTGTACTTTTTTTTTTCATTGTACTTTTTACTATAGAAATAATTAACCAATTGTAATACAGTGTCATTTAAAAAAACCAAAAGAACTATCAATAATTTTACATAGACCGGATACACAGGGCATAATCTTAACGTGGTCGTTTTTTACTCGACTACACAAACGGGGGTTATTTATATAATTATTGTTGGGTTTTTAATTTGTTATTTCGCATTTTCTGGAGTCTATAATTCTATGCCGATCGTAATTATACCTGTAGAAAAAATTTTAGCCGTGTCCTGTCTCGTCTAGCTAATTTAAAATTACTGGCAACATTATTATCCCGTAAAGCATATTAATGTAATACAGGGCAATGGTTATCTCGAAATAGCGACATCACGTCCTAAGACCTATTTCACAAAAGAATTATGTGTTTAACATCCTATGTATGTACGTTCGTTCTTTTATGACACTATAAATCCTAAACGCTTTTTTTTTTGATGATTCGAGTTCTGAGGTAGCAAAGATAAAAAATACTACTAAATTGAGAACCTCCTCCTTTTTCGAGGTGGGTTAAATAAGTATTTTGGCAAATAAAATATTTAAATTCACTTGGTAATCTTTTCAACCGATTCAAAAAAGGAGGTTCTCAATTCGACTGTATGTTTTTTTTTGTATGTATGTTATGCGATATCTCCGCCAATTACGATACGATGTTGATGTTTTTTTTTGTTTGGTAGATTATACTTCAGAGGTCCCATATATATTTTATCGAAATCGAAACAGCCAAAACCAAAATATCAGCGTTTAAGTCAAAAGAAGTTTAGCTTAGCTTTTTTTTTTAAGATTTTGCTTGTGTTTAATTATCATATTTATTTCTAATAGATTTTTAAGATTTTTTGTATCGATAGCTGTAACTATACTATAGATAACGTAAACAAAAACGGCTATACATGTAAAGCTGAAACTTTCATATAATATCCGTTATATCATGTAGTTTAAAAACAAATACAAACATTTAACAATTATTATTAAGATAAAAGTTATAAACAATTAACAGCAAAAAGGTTTCTCTTTTACGCAAAATGTAGGCGCGAGATCTCAGTTCGACGCGAACGAGTAGTAATAATAAGTATATATTTATATTTTATGTAATGTATATGTTCACAACCAGAACCAGAAAGAGATATTCCTTGGAGAGAAAACTTGTTTTCCCGCCGGGAATCGAACCCGATAACCCTGCTTAGAGGCGAACGCTCAGCAACTAAGCCAACGTAGTAAAGCAATAAGTACAAGAAAATATTCGAATCGTAAATAGTCGCTGAGTGCAATCGTGCAGTAGTTATTTTATATCTCTAATTGGCACTTCATAACATCCTGGATTACTTGAGATGGTGCAGGATGCGTATATGCAGAACCAGTTTACAATAAGGTCATTGCGATACAGTCAGAGTCGTTTGATTTTGTGGAAACTTGTTTTGGTGAGCTTTTAAGCTATTGCATAGCTTCTATCGCGGGCCTTGAGCGTGGAGACCGTATACAGAAATTCCGTAACGAAAATAACCTAACACCCCCCACTCCGACCGGCACAGCGGTGATACTTTATAGTTTTGCCATCTATCGATGAATAGCAGAACTTTTAATGACTTTTTTAAAATATCACGCTTGTTTCTTTAGTTCAGCAACTCGCCTCTAGGTGGCAGGAAAAAAAATACTGCATAAGTAAAATAAATAAATAATTATAATTGCATAAGTTGATAAAAAATGCTATGCAATAGCTTTACCGCGGCAGTCCCCGAGTGCCACACGTCTTCTTTTTTTATATATTTGGTCTTAGCACGCTTATATTTAAAATCAAAACTATTTATTCACATGGGCGTTAAAGAGGCAGTCGTGAAAGTGACTCTACTGCCAGATACGCAAAATTACAACCATCTCGAGAAAGAACCTGGCAAGAAACTCAGCGGCGTATTTTTTCATTTTTTTTTAAACCCTCTTAAATTACTAATACAGGAATTCTATTAAACTAGGTATCTAGTATGTAGTCGACCGAAAGCGCTTGTACAGTTTGCCTCTATGCATCCTTGTCATTAATTTAGTCATTAGTTTTATAGTAGCTTTCTTAATTAATGCCCGTTTTATTAAATAATGATAAAGAAAATGTGTTTACATTTTAAAATAAAAGTCAGTTACAACTTTTATTTTAAAATGTAAACACATTTTCTTTATCTAAAATATCCGCTATTTTATGCTTATATCTTGCATTAAGATTGTGTGCGTCGCTTCTTAAATTTTACTTATTAATATAAAATTAATAATATCATGTACAACGTCTTATAATGTCATGTATTTTACATAATTTTTATATGTTAAATCTGATCAAGGTTCCGAAGATGAATCGGTGAAGTCGGTCTTTTTAAGCTTTGCTTGCGTTTAATCATTTTTTCATTTCTTCACGTCCGTAGGAGGATACTCCTTAAGTCTAACTCCCTACACGTGGTCCCCGGGTGGTGCTAATCAGGTGACATTTGAGAGGTGGTAGAGCATTTTGTGAGTTGCTCGCCTGGCTTGCTACCAAAGTAGCTTACCACCATCAAGTTGAAAGTCTGCCGCCAAGCCAAATACGGTGTTCCGGCAGTTATCCTTGATAGCCTGCGTATTCCAGGTCTAGTGTGTTTACCAGCTTCGATCACATCGTCACTTACCATCAGGTGAGATAGTGGTCAAACACTAGCCTGTCACAAATAAAAAAAAATATATATATATATAATATTTTTGAGTTTCTCGTTAAAATTAATTGGATTCTGTTACTAACATACTAGTATTATAGACATCTAGAAAAAAAAATTGCTGGCTACGAATTAATGCAATATTCCCATTCAACGCATCGCAAATTTGCCTGGGCTATATGTCTCGTCATTCTCATTTTACACAAACAGTTTGATACTGTGCCGTATGCATAAAAAGGTATTTTTAACATCACATTTGTCATTAAAATACCTTTAAACAAAAATAATAAGTGTGTTTATCTATATATATAAAAGAAAGTCGTGTTAGTTACTCCACTTATAACTCAAGAACGGCTGAACCGATTTAGCTGAAAATTGGCAGGGAGGTAGTTTAGAGCCAGGAGAAGGACATAGGATACTTTTTAAGAACGTACATTTCTTTAAATTTTTTTTTTACATTTCGACCTGCTTTCCATTTTCTCATACGTCACTCGGATTTGGTAAAGTACTAGGCAAACATAAACATGAAGGTTGTAATAATATAGTCACGTGACATTGTAACGCATGCCGGGTATGGCTTCCTAAATATGCACATTCATTGACTGTTAGGCGGAACGAAGGTCGCCGGGACAGCTAGTATTATGATAAAAGCAAGAGATAAACTCGATAAGCTTTTATAATATTGATTGATGTCACTACAGATCATGTGATTTTGATGTACACAATTAATGTTATGTACATGAATAATGTAAGCATGGATTAAGTAAAATATATAATTTCTTCCAATTATGATAAGATTGTTTACACTGGCAAGATTTATGAACTCATAATTTACTAACGATCTTCGCACGGGTGTATAATATTTTAATAATAAATAACAATTTAAACGCTTAGGCTTAGCCTACGTAAGCAATGGACATATATTTTTTTGGTGACTTGGTAGCATATTCTTTTTCTACTTACTTATAAGCTCTCTTAATTAGGTTTTATTATATATATATATAAAATAAAATCAAATAATTTAAACTATATATATATATATATATATATATATTCACAAATCACAAAATTTTTATTGCCAAAAACTGTGTATAAAGATCTTACAAAAATATTGTTAGGTTTCAACAGTTTTACATATTAGTTATAGATGTGTTTTTTTACGTGTGTTATCAAAATCTAAACAAGGGTTTCGAAGTAAAAGCAAAGATCTCGACTTTTTAAAGTTTTCGTTGCGTTAAAATTATGTTTATATCACTTTGATTACAATGTTGTTAACAAAGTTGCAGATCTGATCGGATCTCCATCAAACTGCCTGAAAGATTATATTGAGATAGTGTTTAAAAACTATTCAATTATCTAAAACATACATATTATATGGATTCATTCATGCATAACCAGATACACATTATTATTACAAATTAATCTGCTAAAATATTATAAAGATAAGAAGTCAATTCAATAATTATCATCCAAAATAGTGATGGATCGTATGTTACGTACGCTGACGATGGATACGTACGTTGACGAGTTATTTTGCAACAAATAAGCAGGGGCAGGATTTTCATCGTCTTCATATTTACAGATTGAAGTTATGCCGTGAATCTTACATAATAATAATAATTAGGACCCGAGAGTTAACATAGATGTGTAGGTAATAATAGGTAAAGGGCCCCTTAATGTACGGGCTACTTACTTACTTAGGCTACGGTTTCGCTAATGCCTAACAAAAGTTCGGGTATAGAGTGCGAGTTCAAATTAATATAATATACTTAATTTTTGATTTTGTCACCTATAATAAATGACACATTTAAACATCAATAAAACCAATAGATAAATACAAAATAAACACAGAATGGGGTTGGCGTCGCGGCAACTTCGGCAGAGCAGCGCAAACGGCGAAAATATGGAAACCTTGGCAGTGGTTACATATTTGAGCCATTTGGTGTTGAGACACTGGGTCCGTGGGGATTGGGAGCTCATTCTATTTTCAAAAATCTATAAGAGCGCCTGGTTGAGGCGACACGTGATCAAAATGCTGGCATTTATTTGGCTCAACGTATTAGCATTGCAATTCAGAGAGGCAATGCCGCCAGCATGATGGGAACGCTACCCACTGGTTGGCTCGAGCACTTGAGTTACCTATAAGCTCCATGTCTTGTAGGTAACTTAGTTCTTTGCTGTATATAGTTTTAGTTTAGTTTTAGGAAATATAGGCAATTGGCCCGTAGCTTAGATAGGTAAACATCATTTTTTAAATACAAATAGATATAAAATAAATATAGCATTCACAAAATAAAAGGTGTAAAAACTAATATAGGTTTATGGCCATACTGTGCACCTTTCCGAAGTCTGGTGTAATCGGAACTCATTTAGGGATTGATGACGATCAAAAGTAGTACAATATGTGTCAATTTATATTGGTAGATTTGATTTGTTGCAGTTCGCAATTCGACAGTTTGATTTATGCCATATTCGTCCCGAGGAAGTTCGGCCCATATAAAAATCTGCTTTCGTCCCACATTGTATGCCGTATTCGGCCCATAATAAATTTTATTTCAAAAATTCTTGTTACGTCCCACTTTTCAGCTCCACATTCGGCCCAAGTTTTTTTTGTAAGTAAATTATAATTATTTCAGTACACTTGAAACAATAAGTCTTCACTTGATTTTTATACATCAGTTTAAGCTATGTAGATAACGGTTATCAAATTTTTTTGTAGATGTTTAAACATTGGAGACCCAGGATATCATAATTTTATTTCAAAGAGCACTAACCTGATCAACTCTTTCAGCTTTGTTGCAGCTTGCAATGATGCGTAACCATATCTTGTGTACCTGGCGGAGTCTTCTGAAGGCGCGTTGAATGCTGCCACGTAGCGGGCTGGATTGGTGTCATCCAACCATAGGCCTGGGAAATCAAGTGCCGTTTATCTCATTTCAATAGGGGACGTCCATTAATTTCGTGAGGAGTTAAGGGGGGAGAGGGGGTCGAGTCGAACTTCACCCAATCTCACGTGGGGGAGAGGGTGTCTCAGCCAATATCACGTATTTTTTTTCAAGAAACAGTGTACAATTGCGGGATAACTGGGTTAAATTAAGTAAAAATAACTACTGAAATATAGCTTAATCATAGAGATCGTTAGTAGGGGTTAGTCTTAAATAAAAAAGAATTGAACAAATTGTGTGTTAAATAAATTCAACGCAAAAAGCACAGATTCACTTATTAACATTAAATATACGTATTTAGAAAAATCTCACATGAGTATAGGGGAGGGGAGGTACGATATCTCACCAAGGGGGGAGAAGGGGTCGAAAAATCCCTAAAATCACCTTACGTACCTTATTAATGGATGCCCCCATAGTGGCATTAACATTGTTTTCAATGCTCTAATGTCGATCATACATTGATTAGCCAAGAAAATTGATTATGCCCTAAGATAGTGCGCTTCTCTTTAATTATAAAGTTATAAATACTTTAACTAAATGCGAACGATGTACATACCCATTGAATAAAGTTTAGGCTCCAAAACACTGTAAAGCTCATGCATTTTCTGCATTCCATATTCGGCTGCTTCTAGAATATCCTTCTTTTCACCAGTCGTTGTATCTATGTCACTTGTGTCTTCATTTTCTTCTGTATCTTCAATGTCTATATAATAGTCATTTTCTTCCTCTTCTTTAGGCCCAGGCTCTTTTTGTTTTGTCTCTTTACCAGATTCATAAGTGATGTTAGTTTCAGAAGAATTTGTTTTATCACAATAAGTTACTACTATAGTAGAAACATTCTTTGTAGCGGAAAAAGAATGATTTTTATTGAAATTTCTTTCGATAACTGTTATATTGTGTAGTTCTTTAGTCAACGTGCTGTTGAACATAGGCATCAGATGTTTAAGTACTTCTATTATGTTATGCGATGACATATTACTCTGTTGTGTGTTATTTGGTTCTATTGTCAATACTTCTACGTAATTTGTTTTTTCTGCTGGATTAACTCCAGCAGTTTTTGTTTTATTTGCGTGACTTTTTGTTGCGCTACTAGCTGAAGAAGTATGTTTTTTTGTTGAATTACTCGTTGCTGCATCGATTTTGTCTTCTATGCCACTTTTTATTTGTATAAAATTTTTCTGGTTTTCATCAAACGTAGTATTTTGAGGGTGTAAAATTATAGCTTCATTCAGTTTTGTTTCATTGTTTCTTTCGATTGTAATATTATTTTTAATTCTATTAATAGCAGCAATTATGTCATTAACAAGTTCCTCCTGGCTGATTTCTTCATTGCTTTCAGTAACTTTAGCTATAGAATGTAAGAAAAGTTTCGCTCTTTCACTGTTACTAATTGGAGTGAAACTTCTATTGTTAACTTTGAAAATATCTTCAATAATTTTGGAAACGGGGCAAGTTGAGGTATTGTGGTGATTCTTGGTTTTCAAGGTGGATTTTTCGCTGGTGATATTAGTTGACATTAATCCTATGACGAAGAAGACGTATTTATATCTGAAACAAGACAAACCGTGGTTGTACTTGAAACCATAAAGTGAGGTAGTGGTACTACTTTATATATCAAATACAACTACAGGACAATTTCCTGTATTTCAATCAATCAAAATCGTTTATTCACATGGGCCCCAAAGAGGCACTCATGAAAGTTAATGAATCTATTGCCAAACAAAACTAGAACTATGTACATATATACAGAGAACTAAGTCATATATCTAAATCTAAGCTTATAGTTAATTCAAGTGCTTAAGCCCCCCACCAGTGGGTCACGTTCCCATGACGATGACGGAATTACTTATAGTAGTAATTAGTTTATTCATATGGGCCCCATAGAGGCACTCAGTTAATGACTCTACATACCAGAGTCGCAAATTTACAGATATCTCGAGGAGAGCATGATAAGAAACTTGCCTTGTTTCTCATTTTTCTTTTAATACCTAAATTTAGCTATGTCCTAGGTAGCTATGTAGGTATATCTATATTTTGCATTCGTCAGAAAGTGCTTACAATGTGTAGTTTGGCCTCAATGCATCTTTCATTGATTTTTAACTGACTTCAAAAAAAGAGAAGGATTTATGTTCGACTTCATGTATTTTGTTAAATGTATGTTCACTGATTTCTCACCCATTTTTTTAACCGACTTCTAAAAAAGAGGAGGTTCTATGTTCGACTGTATGTATTTTTTTTTTATGTATGTCTATTGATTTTTCACCCATTTATGAACCGATTCCCAACATTATTTTTTTGTTTGGTAGGTATACTTCAGAGGTAAATTTTATACATAATAATCGATCAAGCCAAAACCAAAATATAAGCGGTGAAGTCGGTTTTTTTAAGCTTTGCTTACGTATAAATTATACAATACGCTTTCTTTATTAACTATATAAGACAGGAAATATGTGTACGTTATAAAATACCTGGAAAAACAAGTAAGTCACTTATCATCAAGTTAGATCTTGGTCAAAGGCTATCATAATAAAAATATGTTATGAGTGTGTTAGACAGAACTTGTTTTCTTTACTAAATTACATTGAAGCTCTCGAGCAAGTTAAGCTATGACAATGTTGCGTGTATGTAGAATTATTATACCTGTTTCTTATATAAAAATTGCATAAAAAGTGAGAAAAGTATGTTCCAACTTTCAACAACAAGATATTTGAAGTATATTTGTGTGCTGGCTGTAGTAGTAACTAGCTGTGTCCCGCGGCTTCGCCCGCGTGAGTTAAAAGTTGTGGTTGAACTTTTTCAGGGTTTATTTTGGTTTGAATTCGCAGTCTCGTCTATGATCTAAATCTAGTAGGCCATGATACAAAGCTGAATAAAAAAAGAATTGTATGAAAATAAATGTCGAAATTTTAGACGTGTTTCAAGCCGTACACAACCTCAAAAGAAGTTTTGCCCAAGCTGAAACGGAGACGCTCGTTTGGTCAATAAGTATATTGTATTATAGTTATGTATTATGTTTATGTGTTCTATATCATAATTTAGGTATAATAATTATTGTTTTATACAGGCATTATGTATTAGAGATTAAGAATGTTTTATAAAAAAAAAATTAATAAAAATGCGCCGCCGAGTTACTTGCCAGGTTCTTAATGAGATATAATTTTGTTTATTCAGATAGCTGTAATTTTGCGAATCTGCCAATAGAATTATTAACTTTCATGAGTGCCTCTTTGCGGCCCATGTGAAAAATCGATTTTGATTTTGATTTTATTATCTATATTATTATTATTATATTTATACAAAACACCGTCGTCCAATTTAATTGCTTTACTCCTCTCCATCCAAAGGTTGTCTGGAAAAGATCGCTCTTAGCGATAAGACCGCATGTTTTTACAGTTATTATAGATTATTATTCCTTGTCATATATTGTTAAGGTGTTCAATAAAGAGTTTATCTATCTATCTATATTTGACCGAAGTGTTATTGCCAATTACACAATTAATTACCAATTTTTATATTGATTATAATATCAAAGTTATATAATTATGATGCAAAAATTGTCTTTAACAGTTAAACCTGTGATATAAAAAAGACAAGTTAGTTTTTTTTTCTATTAATATTGGCTTCGCAATATTGTGCATTTAGCCAGTGTCAAGTAATAATATATTTCAAGAGTATTTCATATAGTATAAAGTCCTAGTCACAAGTCACAGTCAAAGTGAAGTAAAACAGTCAAGGTCCAGTCATAGTCAAGTCATACCCTAGTAAAGTAGTAGAAACTTTACTAGAACTTCTATTGGAGTTTTGGAGCGAAAGCGAAAATCTAATTTTTCTACTTTGTATGATTTGCCTACATTTATGCACGTTTACTTAGTATTTACGGTTAATAATCCACCATTATTACACATCAACACTCGAAGAATCACAGGTTTTGGAAAATTATACAAAATCAACAACGCCATTTCTTCACTTTCGCGGCAAAACCCTAGTTAGTATTACTTACTATTTATGACGGCGAAGTACCTAAGCACAGTTATACGCGGATATTATAAACCTTATAGAGTGAGAAAAAATGGCTAGATTTATATTGATGATAAATAAATCATTCTTGAATCTACCTGAACACACATAAAAAACTCATTAAAATCGGTTCAGCCGTTTAGGAGTTCAATCACATAGGTACACGCGTACAGTTTTTTTTTAATATAAAGATTAGGTGTCTTAGAAACGAGTTCAAGCAGTTTTAAAGTGAAACAAACTTATCTTACACAACAACCTTTTTATGAACCCACTCAGCACACTGTATATTATTATATATAACTACTGTATACATACCAATATGTTATACTTTTTTTTTTTATTACTGATTAAGCAAACGTTTGACCACCACAATCACACTTGATGGAAAGTGACGATGTAGTCTAAGGTGGAGCACGCTTGCTTAGTAGATACCTTTTCACTTTACTTTTGAACACATCCAAATTGTACCTTTCGGGAAACACAGACGACGGCAAAGCGTTCCATTCTTTTGCTGTTCTATATAACGAAGACGCGAAACGTTTTGTGCAAATGAACGGTATCTCAACCATAAATGGGTGACGCGAAGCCGTTCTTCTAGATATAAGGTGGAAAAAAGGTGAAGCGGGAACAAGGTTGTGTAGTTCCTGAGCACATTCACCGTAATGTATTTTATAAAATAACGACAGGCTCAAAACAATATTCAAACTAACCTGACTATTTCCATGATTATAAACGAAATATTACATTCCAATCTTCATTCCCTGTGCCACGAAAAAAAAAACACAACACACCAACATAAAAAATGTCAAAGTGACAGATTGAAACGTCAAATTCTCCCGCGCTTTTTACGTTCCCGATCCCGCGTCGTGGTGTTCTGGCCACCACCATAGGACTAGTTGTTACATAATGTCTTAAGGCTGCTGTGATTAAAGTACTGTTATAAGACCTCGCGTCGAACGATGATCTCCATTTTGCATGCTTGTTTTGTGGCAAAATGAGCTTTTTTGGACCTGTCGTATTGGATGTTAGTACTTTTTCGTTTTTGTTTTTTATTTGATCGTCCGAGATCATTAGGTATTGGCTGTTTATCAGTCATGCTTTGCTGCGCATGCGACGGCTTGTTAGCAATGTTTTTAGTTTGTACGTTTGTTTTAGCAAGTCTTTAACATCAGTATTGTTTTATTAATGTACGTAATTAGGTGGTGAAAATAAAATAAAGGGAAAATTCGCTAAGAAATCATATAAAGTAATAAAAAACATGATTTTCACTCAAAAACAACTTCAAAAGAAGTTTTAGTAGAGTTTCTATCACTCTATCACACACCAGCATGATTTGACAATAATTGGACCTTATACTCTTTTCAAAGTCAAGTAACTTTGACTTGTGACTCGGCCTTCTATTATGAATTATGTAGACTAACAGTATACTTGAAATTTTTATTGCTTTACAATGGGGAAATACAAACAGATTGCAAAGCCAAAATTGAAAAAAAGAACACAACCTACTTGACATAAAAGTCCGATTTATGAATTCTACATAATACGAAAGCACAATTTACTTTTTTTTAATGCTAGATAGGTAAGCATTTGGCCGCTATCTCACCTGATGGAAAGTGATGATGCGGCCGAAGATGTAGCATGCTTACCTAGAAGATACCTATTCATTCTAGACTTGAAGAATCCCAGATGATACTGTACAGGGAACAAAGACGCGGGCAGCGAATTCCACTCCTTCGCTATACGGACGATAAATGTAGAAACAAAACGCTTCGAGCGGACATGAAGTATGTCAACCATAAATGGATGGAATATTCCGATCTGTCCCGCTGCTTTGTCCCATGGGGTGTCAGTACGAACAAAAAAGTTTGATCTGTCCCCCTGACGTTTGTCAGTTCATCTTGTGGTCCGATTAAAGTTCCTGCAAATATTTGGATGTTTGTTTGTTTCGCAATCATGCCAAAACAGATTTGATAAAACACGGCAGCATGATAACATGATAAGAAGATATGAAATTAAAAATTAGGTGTTCCAAAGGTTATTTTTATCGATAAGGAGCTCATTGAACAGCTAAGCTGTAATTCATGGTGATCTCCAATCGTATCTACCACTGTCTTGCTTCATCATGAGATAGTCGTCAAATGCTTCAAAATCATATTCAAAATCGTTTATTCACATGGGCCCTAAAGAGGCACTCATTAAAATTAATGATTCTACTTCCAGATTCGCAAAATTACAGCCATCTCGAGAAGAACCTGGCAAGAAACTCGGCGGCGAATTATAATTATTATTATTTTTTAAACTTACCTATTAATCATAAAAAAAAACAAATCCCCTCTAGCTTTTGACGTGATTGATCTCTGAAAAAATATTACCCAAACATATACGCTAGCACTCTCACATCCCCGCACTAAGTTCGGTGATTTGTGTCGTGGATACTGGAAACATGTCACCGAACTTAGTGCGGTAACTTGTGCATACACAATAACAATCAGAACAATAAACACAATTTTTCCCTGGGGGAGAAAACTTGTGTTTCCGCCGGGAATAGAACCCACTGATATTAAAGATTCCTGGCATTTAAATATCCAAGCGTTCTATTATAAGTGACTATGTCTATGTTACCTACGTCTTCTTAATCATATTACATATGTAATGGTTCAAAATCAAAATTGTTTATTCACATAGGCCCCAAAGAGGCACTCATGAAAGTTAATGACTCTACCGCCAGATTCGCAAGATTACAGCCATCTGGAGAAGAACCTGGCAAGAACCTCGGCGGCGCATTTTTTTTTCATTTATTTATTTCAATCTTTCCTTAACACTTATACATAATTATATTAACCTAGGTATATCTATATTATGTAGTCGCTAGAAAGCGCTTGTGCAGTTTGCCTCCATGCGTCCTTGTCATTAATGTAGTCAAACGTTTTATAATAAGCTTTCTTTATTAATGTCCGTTTTATTACCGATTTGAACATTCCCAGTGGTAATTCAGTTACAATTTTATCTTATTTCACATCGCGCACACAATCACAACTAGAACCAGAAACGGAAAATTCCCTTGGGGAGAAAACTTGGGTTTTCATTGGGAATCGAACCCGATACCCGTCGCTTAAAGGCGAACGCGCATCCAATTAGGCCTACGGGTAGTTGAAAGGGAATCGAACCCCATACTCGTCGCTTAAAATTCGGACGCGCATCACACTAAGCCTACGATTATTTCAAATGTTATAAATCTTAGTTTCAAAAAAGCTCCTTTTTTGTATCTACTATTACATATTCTGCGGTAGTTGCTATAAATTGCGCGGTGGATATGATTGGATTCCACCGCACCGGAGATCGTCGATTTGTAGCCAAGATGCCGGTTAAAGACCCCTGTGACAATGGAAGCGAATGTAATTTGTCTTTTTGGTTCTGGAAAATAAGGCTCTTTTTACACAGGGAATGGAATATGTTTCTAGAACGTAGATACTTAAAGACACTATTTTTATTTTTATTTAATAGTTTAGCACAAAACAGTGTACAAGGAATAGCTTAATGCTATGAAGCATTATCTACCAGCTTTTCTGGGCGTGTAAGAAAAGTGTTTGGGCGTGCAGCTAAAAGATACGCGTACATAAAATAGATAAAAAAATACACTACACATATACATTTTAGCCGGATGTGTAAAAATTTGACAAGCTATTTACTCGCCTTACGTAATTACCTTAGATAAACATATAGATCGGAATCACGTCTCATTATTACAGTTAACAAAACATATGAACTGGTTTTACGTTAGTGTGTTTAAGAGATTAAGAATGACCACGTTGATCATTATTAATATTTTCATTTCTATCATTTTAATTATAGTTTTCGTCTTTGGGCCATAGTTTTACATATTTGCGGAGAATTTGAAGTTATATCCTTGTATGGTTTAGACGCTAGATGCCTTTGACAGACAAGACGGACGGACGGATGGACATGAAGTGCTTAACTATTCAAGTCAACTTTGAGATCTCGCTTCGCTCAACCGTTTGAAATAATTTTATGTAATCTTTGGTCATGTCCTCTGTGTTGTTGAATTATCTGAAAAAAATAACTTTCTTTACAATTACTTACAATTACATTTGTTTATTGAACTGCCCGTTGGTATAGTTGCGTGAGCGTTCGCCTTCTATCGGATTCAATTAACACAAGTATTCTTCCCGACGCAAATTTGTATCCGGTTCTGGTTGTTATTGTGTGTGATGTGAATGTTTCCGGCACTCACGACACAAGACATCGAACTTAGTGTGGGCTTTAAAGTTAAAACTATCGTGAGTATTACACATTATGTTTTAAAGTAATATCCGGCTTTAAACACGAAAATTTTGACTTACTTTGTCCGAAACTAGTCGACTACAAATTAAGTCGAAATTTTCGTGTTTTAAGCCGGATATAACTTTAAAACATAATGTGTAATACTCACGATAGTTTTAACATTAATTATATTAAAATATTTTAGTGTGTGTTTATAATTATATTAAAATTATTATAACATTGAAATATTTTAGTGTGGGCTGTTAATTTGGAAGCGTATATTTATTATTCGTATTAGGCAAGTCAACTTGCTCGATCAACTGTCCCGTGTACGCAAGGCTTAACGTCCCTGGCGGTCCCACAATCTATTTAATTTTGATTAGACATTACGTTTAATTTTCTAGATAATAATGTGATACCAACATGATATTCACGCGTTCGGATGGAGAAACGCCGTCATTATTTTTTATCTCATTTTTTGTCCGTGAAAACCAGTTTTTGCTTTGATTATATTTTTTATAAGTGTTTAGATTTTTATCTATATATCTGTCGCAGACAAATGGTTTTTTACGGTATTTAGTTCATCTATGAAATGGTTCGATCTGGCATTGAATTGGATGGTTAGGCATTTTTAGGCATTGTTTGAATTCTAAATCTCCCTTTGTTGGTAGAAAAACAACGAATGTCGATCGCAGCGTCACCTACAAGACCCCATATTCCCAATCCGACAATTCTTTTGCTAACAGTACTCAATTTCCATGGAGCGATGTCGACTAAAAATATAATTTTAATTTTTGTTCGGTGGAGCCCAGTGGATACAAAGTATGGACATTAAATCGTTTGAGAACAATATCCGTGGAGCGCAGTGGCATAACCTAGATAAATATCCACTTTATTCGCATTTGTAAGGGTAAGGTTAATTCAATGAATATCTAAGCAATTGCTTGTCGTATAGACTAGTAGCCAGTCCTAAGGTCAGGACTTTTCAGGCCGCTTGAAAGCATCCATCATGGCTAAATAATTAAACTAATTTGAAATATAACTTGACGATGTATGTTGTGAGAACATCATTCAAATATTAAACGGCTGGTATCACCGACTGAACGTCAGGCAACATGTTTACAAAATCAGACAAGGAATGAATGAAGAGTTGAAAAATTCTATTTTGCGTGGCATTCAACTGCCCAGCCAGAGAAACCAGTTTTTATCTTGAAAAAAGATAAAAGCAACTGTATTCAATCTGACTGGCAGAGATCGCTATTAGTGATAAGGCTGCCTGTTGTAATACTTTATGTATAAGCTTGTTTGTTGCCTTTTTTTTATCTCATCTTGTAAAGTGAATCAATAAAGTATTATCTATATATCAATCTAAATCAAAATTGTTTTATTCACGTGGGCCCCATAGAGGCGACCATAAATGTAAAGTCTCATCTCCAAGATTTGTAATTTTTCAGCCAATTCCAGAAGAACCTGGCAAAAAACTCGGATGCATGTTTTTTTTTTAAACAGTACTTATCTACGCCAATACTACAATCATTATCTATCTTCAACGAGGTGTTTTTATATTTTGCAGTCACCAGAAAGCGCTTGTGCGTTTGCCGCCATGCAGCCTTGTCATTGACATAATCATTGATTTTGTAATAAGCTTTGTTTATCAATACACTTTTAACTATCTACGGGCCAATTGCCTATGTTTCCTAAAACTAAAACTATAGACATCTATACAGCAAAGACCTACGTTACCTTCGAGGCATCAAACTATTGATTCAAGTTAATCTGATGGAGCCCTATTTTGTAGCAATCACAGAATTATTTGGTAATAACTAGCTTATTTTGTGATAATTAAACGCAAGCAAAGCTTAAAAAAACCGACCTCACTTCTTATATTTTCTTCTTAAATATTTTGGTTTTGGCTGAACCGATTTCGATAAAATTTATATGGGACCTCTGAAGTAACATTAATCTACCAAACAAAAAAATCATCAAAATCGATTAACAATGTGCGAAATACCGAGTAACATACATACAAAAAAAAAACAATCTAATTGAGAACCTCCTATTTTGAAATTGATCTTAAAAGAACAAGTAAGTGTAATTTTGACTATAAAATATGTTTCTAAGAACTTTAAGCAAAAAAATCAAAACATCTTCAATCTACGGGCCAATTGCCTATATTTCCTAAAACGAAACTAAAACTATATACCGCAAAGAACTAAGTTACCTACTAGACATCGAGCTTATAGGTAACTCAAGTGCTCAAGCCAACCAGTGGGTAGCGCTCCCATCATGCTGGCGGCATTGCCTCTGAATTACAATGCTAATACGTTGAGCCAAAAACAAAACTTAAAGTAGTCTAGTAGTCCCATTTTTTTTTCTCCGTGTAGACAGAGCATTCAAATTGTTTACCCAATAACCGATTAAACACATTGTAAATGAGTACATGATGTCCCTCCAAAATACTGTCCGTCCTACGTCATTGCTATAGATAAATAGGTTACGGTCGTATGTAATCCTCAGTCATATCACGTACCGATACGTGATAAGTACATATGTTTCGCAAAGTCCTTGCATTAATGAATATGGACTTCTTAACGCCTAAAAGGTTATTTGAACTGCTTGTTAGTTTAGTTGGTGTTCGCCTTCTAAGCAGGGGTATCAGGTTCGATTCTCGGCAGGAACACAAGTTTTCTCACCAAGGAAAATTTGTTTTTCTGGTTCTGATTGTGATTGTGTGTGTGATTTGAATGTTTCCGGCACCCACGACACAAGTCATGGAACTTAGTTTGGGGCTGTGAGTGTGAAAGCGTTTATGTTTATTTAAAAGGGCTTTTGTATCATATAGGTTGGTGCTTGAAGACTTGAGGAGTTGTTAATGATCCGCCCAAGTACTGATAGCTCCAAATATATTATTATACTAGTTGAACCTCGCGGCTTCGCCCGCTAATGTTGATGATGATATAATTAAACGCAAGCAAAGCTTAAAAAACCGACTTCACCGCTTTATCTTCGGAACCTTGATCTGAATTAATGTATTGCATACGCATTATTGACGATAACTCAAAAACTAGTGATCAGATCTTGATCAAATTTAAATGGGGCCACATGGAGTACCAGCTTTAAAATAAAAAAATAATCCTCAAAATCGGCTCATAACTAAAGAAATTATGAAGTAACTTTTGAAGTCGGTTAATGTTGTTAATGTATCATCAATGTTAGTCCACAGAATACGCATTATTGAGGACAACTCAAAAACTACTAGTCAGATCTTGATGAAATTGAAATGGGACCACATGGAAAGCTTTCAAATAAAAAAAGCACCAGCTTTCAAATAATCCTCAAAATCGGCTAACAACGAAAGAAGTTATGAGGTAACAACAACAAATAAAAAACAAATACAATCGAACTGGGAACTTCCTCCTTTTTTAAGTCGGTTAATATAAAAAAAATACAGTTGAATTGGGAACCTCCTCTTTTTTTTTAAGTTGGTTAAAAATATTTGACGTATTTTTTTCTTGTCAATTAAACAAAAAAATATAAATTGCGTTGAAATTCCGCCCGCCTCTGTACACATTTTACTGAAGCGTGACGTCACAAGCTCCCACTTACTTTGATGTTCTATCTCTTTATCATTGTCAATTTCTATTGATTTGTTTAATAAAATAATACTTGTCCAATATAAAAAAAAATACCTCTTGGATTTTTTTTAACCCAGGCATCATCTCCATTAAGTGAGTGGACCAAGTGAAAAGTCTGGAGATCTTTAAGAAAACATCATCCGTCCGTCTGTGAGATATATACTTTAAAGTTATAAACTAACCAATTTTATTTAAATTCAATTTAATTCTAAGAAATCTAACAGCGACAACGATGCGGTCGACAATGAGCAATCAGACATGCTTGCAAATTGCTCTTCTCATCATGAAAGTGGAAGCGAAAAGTTTCGCGCAAATCCCACTAATATTATAAATCCGAAAGTTTGTGAGTAAGTATGCAAGTGTGTAAGTATGTTTTCTCTTCACGCTGTAACGTCTGAACGGATTTGGATGAAATTTGGAATGTACATATCTTATACCTAGGATTAACACATAGGCTACTTTTTAATTGAATTAACGCGGGCAAAGCCGCGGGCTAGTATTATATAAAACTGATCATATCATATATTATAAAAAATCCTAAATTATTTCAGTATTAAATACACTTCGATCGTTATCGCCATGATAGATCGATTAAACGCGTTAATGCGTTACATTTTTACCTAATAAATATATATAATATATATATATGTATAATAAATAAATATATATGTACATATCCTACTAATCCTACTAATATTATAAATCCGAAAGTTTGTTTGTAAGTGTGTGAGTGTGTATGTTTGTTCCCTCTTCACGCTTTAACGGCTGAACGGATTTGGATGAAATTTGGAATTTACATAGATTATACCAAGGATTAACACATAGGCTACTTTTTAACTTGATAATAGCGGGCGAAGCCGCGGTGCACGGTTAGTATTATATATAAGGAGTGGGAGTTCCTTCCTGCGTGAGTCTGTGTTGCCCGATAAGTACAATCTAGGAGTCTTTAAATCTCGAGTGAACAGGTATCTTCTAGGCAAGCATGCTCCATCTTCGACCACATTAATACAATACAATATAAAAACTCTTTATTGACACCAAAAGATAAATACAACTTACAGAGAAACTTATAAAGATAGGTACAATGGGCGGTCTTTTCGCTAAGAGCGATCTATTCCAGACAACCTTTGGATGGAAATATAAACGAAAAGACAATGTAGGGATGGTGGTGCGATAAAATGAATGAAATATATAAAAAAATAATAGAAATACATTGTTTAAACTACATAAACAATACATACCAATAATAATATCAGAATAACATCGTCACTTTCCATTAATCAAATAGTGGTAAAATGCTTGCCTGTCGAGAATTAAAAGCATCAAACGATCCTACATGTTGTACTATTATCAACCAACACCGTGTTTGTCTACGACATCGCAAATATTGGTACCTAATTAGGTTAAGGCCAGTCGTTCCTGAGTCGCATCACGTAGTTCAAGGTAGTAAACACGTATACTGCAATGTCTTTAGGTTGGTAGCGATCTACCTAACATGTTAATCATTTTCGTCGTTTCTGCCGTCTAAGTAAGTAGTTTGGAGGCGGCTGCGGAGGCAGCTGCGGAGCTTGCTTTGGTAGTAGTAGTGGAGGCTGTTGCTGTCCGTGCATAACAATACACTCTTACTGCACGAAAATATGCTAAGTCCCACAATGTGCTCTTCCGTGCTGTTAAGTGCTAATAAAATGTAACTCATTATGTAACTCATAAGTTTATTTGAAAACCCATATTGCCGGTCACTCAGGAGGTCAGTTGCTTCAAGGTAGCCTAGAAGCTTCTTGTTCAGTGCACTTGACCAGACACCAAAGAGAAGGAAGAGGCGTGTCAGAATCGGAATCAATTCAGGCGCACGTCCTCAGCATTATGGCTGGTATGCCATCAAGGCCACTGGCCTTGTTCACGTCTAGATTGCGTAGGGCTTTACGAACATCGATCTGTCGAATACGAATTAAAATTTTAGAAGGGCAGTACATAACAGGAGTAGGACTAGGAGGGCAGCCTCCTAGAACTTTTCATGTAGGTAATTAATTAAACTGTTTTGATATTTTTGGAGTATTATATAATAATTAATCTAAAGGAATTATAACTGACGCAAATAAAATCGTTCGATGATAATGCTGATATGATTGATTGAATGTAAAGTTTTTTTATCTTTTTCGATGATAGATTTGAATATTTAAATAAGCATGACTAATTGAAAAAATATATAAATATCACGTGTAGAATATGAAAAATTAATACTTGAAATAGAATTTATTATGAGTTCTCGATGAAAGGAAAGTGGAGGAGACTTGTTTTCTGATTTTAGAGTCTGTGACTGTATTTCAGTGTAGGGTAGCCAAGAATTTGAAAATGCCTTACTACAACTTTATGGTTGCCTAGTATTTTAACACTAAATACTTCTTGACTTCTAATTCTTTTTTATGGCTGAAAGGCAAGCATTTGACCATAATCTCACCTGATGGAAAGTGACGATGCGGCCGAAAATGTAGCATGCTTGCCTAGAAGGTACCTACCTATTCACTCTTGACTGGAAGACTCCCAGATTATACCGTTCGGTGAACAAAGACGAGGGCAATGAGTTCCACTCATTCGCAGTACGGATGATAAACGTAGAAGCGAAACGCTTCGAGTGAACTGGAGGTATGTCAACCATATATGGATGACGTTTGACAGTGTGTCTTGTTGTTAGATGGTAAAACGGACAAGGTGGAATTAACTCGTATAATTCCTGCGCACAGTCTCCAAATGTATACGATAGAATACCGATAGGCTCGCGACATTATTACGTCGTTGACCGAGACTCTGCACTTTGGACTCGACTAGCTTATCATCGCCAATGAGTCTTTTTGCTCGCCGGTCGATGGACTCGCCTTCTTCATGTTCATGTTTGCTTAAGTTTATAAACTGCTGTCTGGTAAATTCACATTGACAAACGTGCAATAGAAATCGCAGTGAAGTTTTCTGCGCAATTTACTTAATTTACCAACTTCCCAAAAAAGGAGGAGGTACTCGAGTCAACGCAATTTTTTTTTATGTGTGTTACCTCATAACTTCTCTCCACGTGAGCCGATTTCGAATTTTTTTTTTAGTTTGCTTTCTAATTGGTCCCATTTAAATTTGATCAAGATCTGATCAGGAGATCTTGAAATATCGTCAATAATGCCTATTTTGTGACGAATAATGCTACTTTGACGATGTTCTCGTTTACCCGACTTTAAAAGTTACCTCATAACTTCGTTGTAAGCCGATTTTGATGTGTTTTTTTTTTTGAAAGCTGGTGATTTTTTTGTAGTCCCATTGAAATTTGATCAAGCTATGATCTCTAGTTGTTATAGTCAATAATGCGTGTTTATACATAAAATCTGATCAAGGTTCCGATGACAAAGCGGTGAAGTCGGTTTTTTAAGCTTTGCTTGCGTTTAATTATTTTTATTTTCTGCAATTATCAGAAAAAAATAAAAAAAGATTAATGAAATCGGTAAAGTCATTCTCAAGTTATGGCGTGATCAAGGTGAATAGGGATTTATTTTCAACCAACTTCAAAAAAGAAGGTTCTGGTGTGGTACGCGATATCTCCGCCAATTATGAATCGATTCTGATGTTTTTTTTTGTTTGGTAGACTATATTTTAGAGGTGTGTAATCGATTTAGTCAAAACCAAAATATAAGCATTGAAGTCGGTATTTTTAAGCTTCGCTTGCTTTTTGTTACTGTATTTATGTTACGCTATAATGCCGCCAATTAAAATTGAATTTTTTTGATGATTTTTCAACCGATTTAAAAAAAGGAGGTTCTCAATTCGACTGTATGTTTTTTTTGTATTTATAGCGTAAGTATCTCCGCCAATTATGAAGCGTTTTTGTTTTTTTTTGTTTGGTAGATTAGACTTCAGAAGTGTCCCATATAAATTTTATCAAAATCAATCAGAGAAGTAGATATAATAATCTAATAAGTATGTACCAATCCATCAAGCTAATTATAAGATAGTAAATATAATAATAATAAATTAAATACATTATTAATGCTTATAGCTTTGTGTGTCTTATCAGTTATTTTGAATTGACGTCGACTTTCTTATATAAATATTTATATAATTAAGTCATCAAACTGTTAAGCTTATATTATATTACTTACTATTTATTACTTCTTAGTTTATATTATCGTCAAAATTATTACTTATACAGAGCGAGTAAACACTTTAGTAACATAATAATATGTAGACATAATAGTAGAGCTCGTCCAAGCTGAAATGACGCGCCCCACTACTTAATTAGTTTATTTAGATGTGTGAGTGCAAATATTAATGACGACACTTCATCTGTATGGGAGCGTCGATTGTTCAGTGAACAATGGATCTGCACGTGTACAAGACGGTCGACTAGTCGGGTGATAAATCCGACCACGCTCGCTCTCGTAAATGCGAAGGTGGGGCGCGTCATTTCAGCTTGGACGAGCTCTACGTTAGACCTGTTTTGCACAAGCGTGAACTCGGCGAGGCGGCTGCTTAGTAGCGACTTCTTTGATAATTAGACTCAATTGTTTAAATAATGTACAATATTCTGATTATTGTCTTCGTTTGGATACTTACTCAATTTTAAATTTACGTACCTATTTTCTATTTTTTCTTTGTTTAACGATGCGTTTATGTCATGTTTGCGTTAATTAGTAAAATATTTTGTTTCTATCCGTGAGGACCAGTAATTGGCTTCAGCTGTTGGTCTACCTTGTAAATAAATAAATAAATAATTATTTTGTTATTTACAAAGTCTGATTCATTTTCTAATGCTAATAGTTGGTTAATTATCAACCGACTTCAAAATAGGAGGTTCTCAATTCGACTGCATGTTTATCTTTGTATTTATGCTACGCGATAATTCCGCCAATTATGAATGATGAGAATTTTGATGATTTTCAGTCGACTTCAAAAAAGGAGGTTCACAATTCGACTGTGTTTTTATATATATATGTCACGCGATATCTCCGCCAATTATAAATCGATTTGTAGTTTTTTTTTGTTTGGTAGATTTCAGAAGTGGTCCCATATAAATTTTATCGAAATCAATCAAGCCAAAACCAAAATCAACCAACTTCAAAAAAGGAAGTTCCCAATTCGACTGTATGTTTTTTTTGTATGTATGTTACGCGATAATTTCGCCAATAATGATTATGAATCGATTTTGATGATTTTTTTTGTTTGTACATTGACTACGTGTTAGTTTTTGTGAGAGTCTGGTGCCTGATGTACACGGGTGATCAAAGGACACTATAGAGTCTAGAGTCGCCTATAGTATCCACTATTATCACCTGACTGACTATAGGCGACTTTAGACTCTATAGTGCCTAAAAATCAGTCTAATCCTAGACTGATTTTTTTCAAAACCCTGTATTACTGGTCACCAGGATGAAAAAGAAATAGGGCGATGTGTAATTACCGGGGTGATGAGACGAAACTCGTTAAGTCTCAGGGTGATGACCGCATTGCAGTCCCACGCGGATTATTATTTGAAGTTTCGGTGGCACTGCAGATATATGTACAGAGGAGTGTCGCTTACCATGAGGCGAGTGCAGTTTTTTTTTATATTGTTGATGCTTGTCACTTTTGTTAACATAAAAATGATATATAATTATATTTACAACCTTATTGAAACCTTTAATCATGGATTAAACACTATCTCTATCTCATAAAAACATATAATCGATAATATAAATATAATCAAACAAACAAACACATTCACACTCACAACCCCACACTCAAACAAACAAGCACACAGCCCAAAACTCAAGTTCAAAGACTTGTATCGTGGGTGCCAGAAACATTTACATCACACACACCAATACACCCAGAACCAGAATACAAATATCCTTTAGGAAGGAATTTGTGCTCCTGTCGGGAATCGAACTCAGGACCCACGGCGCCGAGAGCCCAGACCAGCCCACTGCGCCAACTGGGTAGTCATATATTTTTATACATTGATTTTGCTTTTATTGTTTTAATTTAAAACATTTGGAAAAATATATTATTTAGGGAGCTTGTTCTTAAGATAAAAGATGGTTTATCGAACTTTTTTATATAATTAAGAGGGTAAATCTCATATATTTGTAAGATAAGTAAACGTAAATAATCTTAAAATTAAACATATAAGTAACAGAGTAATTATGGACACCATAGTAAAATATATTTAACCCGGCGCTTCGACAACATATATTATGGCTTTAATTAGTAATATCAAGCATTTTAAAATGACATACATTTTAATAATAGGTAAACATAACACATTTTTCTTAACATAGTCTCGGATAACAATTTTTTTATACGTTGAACGTAAATTTTTAACGAAATCTTTTAATAACATAAATTGTACATCATACCTTTCGTATTGTCTCAAAAAACCAACTTTTAACATAGCTTTTTGAAATATTTATCTCGGAAAACCAACTTTTAACATAGTTTTTTAAATTATTATCTCAATAGACCAACATTAAACATATCCGTTTGAAATTTTATCTCGGAAAACCAACTTTTCACATAATGTTTCAAAGTGTTATCTCAAAAAAAAAACAACTTTTAACTTAGCTTTTCAAAGTGTTATCTCAAAACCAACTTTTAACATAGCTTTTCAAAGTGTTATCTCAAATAACCAACTTTAAACATAGCTTTTCAAATTTTTTTCTCAATAGTATACCCAACATTTAACATATCTGTTTGAAATATTGTCTCGGAAAACCAACTTTTCACAAAGTGTTTCAAAGTTTTATCTCAAAAAAAAAAACAACTTTTAACTTAGCTTTTCAAAGTGTTATATCAAAAAAAAAACTTTGACATAGCTTTTCAAAGTGTTATCTCAAAAGACCAACATTTAGTATAGCTTTTTGAAATATTATCTTGAGTAACCAACTTTTATCATGGCTTTTTAAAGTGTTATCTCAAAAAAACAACTTTTAACATAATTTTTGAAACATTATCTCGAGTAACCAACTTTTAACATAGCTTTTCAAAGTGTTATCTCAAAAAACCAACTTTTAACATAGCTTTTTGAAACATTATCAAGATTAACCAACTTTTAACATAGCTTTTCAAAGTGTTATCTCAAAAAAACAACTTTTAACATAGCTTTTTGAAATATTATTTCTGAAAACCAACTTTTATCACAGCTTTTCAAAATGTTTTCTCAAATGACCAACATTTAACATATCTTTTTGAAATATTATCTCGGAAAACCAACTTTTAACATAGTTTTTCAAAGTGTTATCTCAGAAAACCAACATTTAACATAGCTTTTCAAAGTGTTATCTCAAATAACCAACTTTTATAGCTTTTTGAAATATTATATCGGAAAACCAACTTTTTACATAGCTTTTCAAAGTGTTATCTTAAAAAAAAACAATATTTAACATAGATCTTCACAGTATTAACTAAGAAAACCAACTTTTAACATAGCTTTTTAAAATATAGTCTCAGTAAACCAACTTTTCCCAGCAAATTTACGATTAAACAAGTTTAAGCACTGTCATTAGATAAACTATTAGAGGTAATTAGTTATAATTTAGTTTTTAAAGTTAATTTCACTAAGTTACGTTAGGTACTTAAATAAGTTACCTTTGCTTGCTACATTACTCCGGATTAATGGTTTTTGTCGTAGTTGGCTTTAGTACTGGTTATTATAGGTTTCTTCTAAGCAAGCATGCTACATCTTCGGTCGCATCATCATTTTCCTTAAGGTAAGATAGTAGCTATGTTTGCCTATTGGGTATAATTAAAAACCATCTGTGATTGTGCATCCTCGTAGAGACTATCAAAGACATAAATTCTGTTTTCAGTCTTGCCAATACATTAAAACTTAGATTTAAAGTTAGTAATAAAATATAAAATGATAATAAATGTAAAAATAAAAATCTATACTTCGATCGTAAATACGATTGATATCTCTATATATACCGTCATTGTTTAGCAGTGCACAATCTTGCAGGGGGTGGTTTTAACGGGGTAGAAATAAAGAAAATAAAATCAAAAATATTTTTAATTTTTTTTTATATTACTTACTGGTAAATAAGCTGTGGTGCTGACTGTTTAGTAGTAACTATCAAGTAAATAATGGCAACTCGTAGATAGCTGCTACAATAATAGGTATAGTAGATGATCACTACGAGTGCTGAGAACGGAATCATTGAACTAAATCAATAATAACATTAATCTAAAATCTCGTTACAATTGACGAGAGGTGACAGCTGTTCAGAAATTTCTAACAAATGTCGATTTTACTGCTGTCTGTGCCACAGTATGCTTACCAGGAATGATAAAAAAAACCAACATAAAAAACATATTTTTCTCTTTTACAAGCTTTTATTTAACTTGCAATGAATGTATGTTTGTCCAGGTGGAATCTTGCAACTCAATTTTAAATCAGTTTGAGATTCAAATTAGCCGAAATTTGGTATACTCGCTTATTTTGGATGACAATGCATGCCTAGCTATGTGACGTCAATCGAATTCCTATATGGCGGGACCTCCAAGATGGCGGACAAGTTATTTTTAATGGACTCCTACAATATGGGTATCAAATGAAAAGGCTTGCTGAGAATAACTCGAAAAATAAACTAACGTCACTCTAAATGCAATATGGCAGACTTCTAAAAGCTTGTTTTAAAAAAAAGTTTTTAACAAGTAGGTAGCTTCTTTTTGCCCAGATGTTGATTGTAAACCACCCCCTGCAGTATTGTACACCACTTACCAATGACGGTATATAAGTAACTATAATCACTGAAATAGAATAGTTAGTCAATAGATGCAACTGGTGCTTATTGGGTTCTACATGTCATTTCTATTGACTTATTATTAAGATTTCTATGACTATATCTTAATTATTATAACTCTGTTGACCGAGATCACTCCCTAGCGTCCAATGTTCTTCTATCACACGTTCTTCCTGAAACACAAAGAAAACAGGAGTTAGTAAAAAAAAATTGTGAATATCTACCTAATCGAACCTAATTCCTGGAATTTATCACATTATTCTACAGATAAATTTTACATATTTGTTAACAACCGCCATCTAGTAATATTTTACTGTACTACAATTTCTCTACCCGCACCTCTTGAACCAAAGAATTTTAGTAACAGCGCCCTCTCTCCCTGAACTTATGAACTACCTCAACACCGACATGAGAACCAACCTCCGGTCTTTTCCATTAGGTGGCGCTAATGCGTCCGCCGCACCTCGCGCTCAGCTTTGTCTTGCCGCTTCAGGTCATTGATCGAAGTGACGCTGCCGAAGAGTACTTTCGCCGTCACTTGCTGCAACACAGATCGTCGGTTGATGACTGATTGCCAATAGGTTAGGAGTGTCAGGACGGATCTTGGGAAACTACTTTAATAAACGATGAGTTGAATTGTTTGTGGTGAAGTAACGAGGTAGTAGATAGCCAGACATTGGTTAGCTTTATTGATAGAGATAGATTTTTTCTAGGCTTGTTCAGACTATCTATATTCAACCTTAATTCAAGCTTTAACGCACAAAATTATATAGCCTAGGTTTAAGGTAAATTTCAAGAAGTCTAGCAACATAGGTTCCTAACTTTAATTAAAAAAATTAAAGTCAGACTTTTTATGAGAGGATTTTGAAATTCTGATCTGCAACCTTTTTGTGTGATGAAAAGTAGGGGAATTGAAATGTTTCCCTGTAATACAAAAGTTTAATTTCTGTCGTGTATTTTAACGACACTGTTTTATTTATACCTATATACTACCTACGCCATTGCTGTTTTTTTTTTTTTTTTTTTTATTTTAGACAGGCTAGTGTTTGACCACTATCTCACCTGATGGTAAGTGACGATGTGATCGAAGCTGGTAAACACACTAGACCTGGAATACGCAGGCATTGTATTCCAGGTCTAGTGTTTTAATAGATAGGTCTAACTTTTATAAGCCTCATATACTCATTTATCAATGTCATAATAAGGGTAGATCCTGACTAGGAAACTCAGTATTTTTATTGGTGTTTTAAGACAACCAATTGTAAATGTCCAGAGGTGGAGCTATCTCCATAGGGCGCGTAGCTGATCTCTACTATAACCACGACACATAAAAGCACAACTAATTATAATATTCCTCAGAGACTCAGTTAAATTCGTACTCTAGAGAGAATAGGTATCATCTAGGTAAGCGTGCTAAATATTCGGTCGCATCATCACTCTCCATCAGTTGAGATAGCGACCAAATGCTTACCTATTTGGCATAAAAAACAAGTATTTTTGTCGTCGAACATTAAGCCTTTTTTGATTTATTTTGGATATTCCGGTGAATACTTTATTTAGGCTTATGACGTAAATAAATTATTGACTTTTAAAAATATATTTTTTTGTCTTTACGAGAATATTTTGAAAAACCTTGAATATCTTAGCAATGCACATGCACCCTTGTGTAACTTCTATATTTTTATTCTAACGTGCCACGGGATACACTTTATATTCGCCTGTGATGGCATTTGTTCTCGGATTGAAGCGCTGCCTGGTCTTGAGAAATCTAGGGCTCAAAGTGGGCTCAAAGAGATTTATGAATAAAGGACCTCAAGCTGAGCTTGGGGCCTTTTTCTATAAATCATCAATATTATTATATCCCATCTCTCCCGTCTCTACTACCTAAATATTATAGAAATTACTAGCTGCGCCCCGCGGTTTCACCCGCGTTGATAATGATGAAAAGTGATGATGATGATGATGATGAAAAATAGATGTTGGCCGATTCTCATAGATACCGGATTAGCACAAAAAATTTCATCAAAATCGGTCAAGCCGTTTCGGAGGAGTATGGCAACGAAAACTGTGACACGAGAATTTTATATATTAGATTAGGATGAATTTTACTGCACAAAATCTACTATTATGTACTTTAAAAATTTTGACTAGCTGCGCCCCGCGGTTTCACCCGAATGATGGAAAATTGTGATAATGATGATAGTAAGTATTTCATTACGTAAATTCGTAAATTTTTCAATGTTTTTATATCATTCTGCTATTAGGGACGGAGACAAATCCAACAAATTAAAATTCATGAAATTATTGTATTTATGGTTCACTATAATGGCTTACACATAAAAGAAAGATATATGTTGTCGCGGGCTTTTTTGTAGGACTAGTTAAGATAAACATTTCCATTATACTTTATATACGTGTAACTCGAATGGTTTTAGCGGCGCACGCCAGAATAGCTCGCAGATGGCAGATTTTTTTCCTACTTACATGACACTTATTGTTATATTTTAGATAATTCACACTATATCTTTATAAATTATAGCCTTTGATTTGTAAGTTATATTATTATAAAGTTTCATCAAAATCCATTCAGTAGTTTTTGCGTGAAAGAGTATCAAACATACATCCATACATTCTTACAAACTTTCGCGTTTATAATATTAGTAGGATAGGCAAACATTTTTGCACCTGATGGGCGACGATACGGCCGAAGATTCTTTTCTTCCGGGTTCTATTCCCGGAATGTTGCCGGCACTCACAAAACAAGTCATCGAACTTAGTTTGGTGGTGTGAATGTGAAAGCGTTTATGTTCAGTGAGAATATTAATTAGTGCTCATCTTTTTTTTATATTAAAAAAATGTTTATTGACATGGGCTCCATAGAGGAACGAATGAAAGTTAGATTCAGATTCAGATTCAGATTGTTTATTGCCTCCATATATACAGTACAAGGTGTTACATTCCAAAAGGTAGGTACAATGTCTCTTATGGACCCTGTCGGGCGCAGATAATTAAGAGAGAAGAGGACGCAATTCTTAATTATAAAATTTAAATATTGTCTTTTAAGTAGTCATAAATTGAGTAGTATGCTTTCGTTATTAATAGTTGTTTGAGGTTTTTCAGGAATTTTAATTTCTCTTATGCCAAATTTGCAAAATTACAGCGATCTTGAGAAAAACCGTTTATCAAATACTAGCCGTGCCCCACGGCTTCGCATAAAGTAATCCCTCGTACCTGTTTGTAAAAAAATTATCATCTCCCTTTGGTTGTCTGGAAGAAATCGCTTTGAGCGATAAGACCGCTCTTTGTGCTCCTATGTTACATTTAAGATTTATTTTGTAAGTGTTCTTTTTTGGTGTGTAAATAAAGAATTTATCTATCCAAAGTAGCCTAAGTGTTTATTCTACTTATCAAGTTAAAAAGTAGCATATGTGCTAATACTAGGTAAAAGCTATGTACATTCCAAATTTCATCTTAATCCGTACAGTCGTAACAGCGAGAATAGAAAACAAACATACATACACACTTTGAAACTTATAATAACAACATTAGTTTTTGTAGCAAAAGCGCAATGCTTGGTTTTCTACATACATAATTAAGAGATACCACCACTAATTGGACTACCAGTAGCTATCGAACTAAATACATTACAAAATTTGCAATAACTTGATGTGGTTGCTCAACGAGCCGATGTGTGCACTTGTGGTTCTCAAAGTTTGTAAGCATTTAGCCACTTGAGACAGTGTGTACTGTAGGTATTTTTATACTCTTGGACCTTCATGATGAAGCAGTGACAGGAAACCTATATCGTTAAGTTTTGGCTTTAATTGGAACTAGAGTTATAGTTATAAACTTGGTACACAGGTAAGTATGTTAAAGTCGAACAGTCGACGGGCATTATACCTTTTTTTTTACATATAAACCAAAATTATAAAACATAATTAGGTATAATGAGTAATATCGTGAGGCTTATTTCATAATTTCTAAACCAGCAGATCGGCACTTCGAGCAAATGGAGTTATTTTCTCACAACAATCAACAATACGTGAGTGAGTGCCGGTTTAGAAATTAATAATAATTTAAACGTAAGCAAAGTTTAAAAAAACCTACTTCACCGCTTTATTTACGGAACACTTGATCAGATTAAATGAATTTAATACGCATTATTGAGGTTAACTCAAAGACTATTGATCAGATCTTGATCTTATTTAAATAAGATCAAGATCTGATCAAGATATGAATAGTCTTCTGAATAAATAAATAAATAAATAAATAAGACCAATAGAAAGCAACCAGCTTTCAGATAAAAAATAATTATCAATATCGGTTCCCCTAAAAAGCAATGCGGTAAAACACATGAAAAAACTCAACTCTCTAATTTAGAACCGCCTCCTATTTTTGAAGTCAGTTAATAAGACCTCACAACTATCTACTGAGCTTACACAATGTCCACTATCTCCACGGTTTTTATAGTATAAAGCTAGTGAGAAATTTTATACATTCATAATGTAAAAAAAACTCAAAATATTACAAATTGCAAATTTTCAGCTACAAAAAATATCACACGTATATGTCAACGTTTTAATAAAATCTTTTTAAGACCAACCTAACTGTTTTAGGTCCATTTGAAGCTAGTCACTATTTTAATGTAAAAAGGGATCTCGGGGAAAAGTTTGGGAACCGTTGATACTGCAGTCAGTGAATTGGAGCATTCTGTCGAAATTCGAGAGAGACACCCCAATTGCGGACGTCATTGTCGTTGATGGAGAAAGGATCTTAAAACGATGTTGGTCATGTAATTTAAGATCCTTTGTTAATAAGCTAGTGTTTGTCTATACTATCTCACGGTATCGTTAAGTGTTAATGTTGTTAACGTCATCCATTTATGGTTGACATACCTCCGGTTCGCTCGAAGCGTTTTGCTTCTACATTTGTGATCCGTACTGCGAAGGAGTGGAATTCATCGCCCGCGTCTTTGTTCCCCGAACGGTATAATCTGAGACTCTTCAAATCAAGAGTGAATAGGAATCTTCTGGGCAAGCATGCCACATCTTCGGACGCATCCTCGACTATAACCTATCGACTATAAAAAAAAGTGTTGATGTGGTTAAGGTTTCTTTTTTTTTTAGCCTTTTTTAGGATTGTGAAAACAATGGGTCTCGAAAGTGACTGGTTGACTGTCGGAAAACCATTGCTTGGCGACAGAATTTTCTAATTGAAAGAATAAACCACTGTTTTTCGTATAAGGGCAGCTAGAAGGACAATATTACCATGAATTTCACAACAATATAATACCGCGACAGGGGCAATTCTGCCAGCATGATGGGAACGCTACACACTACGACTTGAGCACTTGAGTTACCTATAAGCTCGGTGCTTTGTAGGTAGCTTGTTCTTGCTATACTTTTTACAGTACCTACGGGCCTGCTCTACTGCATTACTTGTGACCGGGTGATCAAGACGAAGTTTGGATTTGCCAGCCATATAAAATGCGAGCACACTACTTTTTTTTTTTCTATTCCGGTATATATATCTAAGGCCGAGGATCGGGGTAAATTGAAAACCAGTACTGTGTGCTCATGTAAATGGACACGCAGTACAAAGCTGAATTTACTCCGATTGCTCTATAAAAAGTATATAGTAAAGAATTTCAGTTTAATTTGATGTATTTTTGTTTTTTATAGTAGCAAATATATTTCTTTCTTTCTTTCACACGCTAAGCAATAGCCAGGGTCGCCTTCGTTGGATACGACGCGGACGACATCATCATCATTTTTGCTGTATAGATGTATACATTGATAAATTTAGGAAGGAAAAAATATCGCATGAGGGTGTCATGCCCTATTCCTCTAACCGCTGAGCTACTCAAGCCCTGCCTGAAGTGACGAAATTATCCTTTCCGTATTATTAACGTCTTACGGGGACGTAGATGTATACAGATTAAGTTTAGTGTTAGGAAATAGACACATGTAACACTACGTCTCAACGGTAATACATACTTGTTACTGAAAGACGTGGAAAATTTGCAAATTAATTCCTAATTATTTAATTATTTCGCACACGCACTACACACACACACACACACACACACACAGGTCATTCATATTGTAAATAGCAGTAAACTAACCCTTGGCATTATTAAATAGTTTCATGAATGGGAGAAGACGCTGGTTCTCGAAACACAGTAAGCTACATCGGGAACCAGAGGCTTCAGAATCTAAATTGTAGCCTCTAAATTTATGTCAATAAATGTTTGATTAATTGATTGACTGACCTGACACTTACCGTCAAGTGGACGATTTGCTTGTATAAAGTTACTTTAGATAGTATCCAGTATTTTTTATACATTTTCTTTTTCAAGTTGTGCTATAAATTAATTGGTAAACAAGTCATAGTCATACAAGTCATCACAACTCATATTCATCGCAGTGTTTACCACCATTTTCAAAGTTCTCCGGCCATAAGAAGTTTCACTTCAATTAAAAATTGCTAAAATATTTTTTGACTCAGACTTTCAATTTACATTTATATTAAGGAAAATATAAACTTTCTATAAAACTAGTATCTGGCGTCGCTTTTGCACATTTTCTTTTATATCCAAGGTCTAACAGCCGCGTATCGCAGTTTTATGTTTACGAGATCGATTTGCAAGCTGATTCTTGTGGTCACGCCATTACATTTGACGGCTACGAGTCAAGGTGTGGTGGCAGTGATGGCGAATAGCGGAACCTACATACATGACGTAGAATAACAAAATATAACAAAAAATAATTGAATTAGGCGTTATTTTTCGGAAAGCCAAACAAAAAAAATAACAACAAAGTTAATTTATTATATTTAGTGTTAATCCCGATAAGGTTGTTAGGCTTCAAGCAGGATGCAAGCACGCTGCGAAAGTTAGTGTTATTGGGGTGCGAACGTTAGTATTATTATCGTGGGAATTCCGCCGAAGTCTCTGCTCTCGCCGAATTCTGTTCGATACGTGTTTCGCCACTACATATTCTCAGGAGCTGTTGACTCGCCGAACACTAGAACGAAAGTAAATTACGCGGCGAGAGTGAATCACGCTGCACTCGTAGGAAACCGCCCGCTCCGCTGCCGCCATCTGTTGTTTGTAATTCACACCTTCCAACGAAAAACGTAACAACGGCGATGAAACCAGATCTGTTTGTTCATTCAACAGTGTAAACATGTCATTTTTATGTTTGAATATTTCTAATTGTTCCAACACACTCATGTACGGAACCCCTTTTCGAAAATATGTAAGATATTGAAACTATAATTTTCGCGATGTGAATGTCCTGTATCAATTAAATGTTCGGCAAAGTGTGATTTATCGGGATAGTCATTCCTATACGCGGAAATGCGTTCTTTAAATCAAGTTTTGGCCGGCCAGATTGACTCGCATAGAGTGCTTGCATCCTGCTTGAAGCCTATCAATTTCATCGGGATGAACACTAAATATAATAAATTAACATTGTAAAACGACCTGTGAAAGAAAAATACAGAAATACTGCATCTGTCCGATCTCTACTACCCATCCGTATATATACTAGCCGTGCCTCGCTGCTTCGCTCGTGTTGATCAAATAAAAAAATAGGCAATATGTTAATCCTAGGTATAAGCTATGTACATTTAAAATTTCATCCAAATCCGTTCTGCTGTTACAGCGTGAAGAACAAAAGTATGCTATATCTTCGGCTGCATCATCACTTACTTCGAACGATTTTGTCATGGAAGCCTAAAAATTCGTATATCACAATCACCACAGGATTTTCCCTTAAGGAGAAAACTTGTGTTCCAACCGGGAACCGAATTTGTCACCTTAAAAATAATGTCAATTTGGTTTTAGACTTGGTAGTATTTTTTTTCCACGCTAGATCTTCTGTTCCCACAGGCTAGCATCTATGAAAATGAAATGAAATGAAAATATTTATTTGCTTGAAACATGGTACAATTAGGTGTTTTTATAACGTTGGAACAACATGTTTCACCATAGACTGGCATGCAAAAATTTAACGATTTATTAATACATTAATAATATACATTTGAATGAATTTAACTTTACCTAATTAATTACCAATACATTATTACATTTAATAATTAATCACTATGAATATAGTTATGTCTTATTTATTAATGATGTCAAGGAAAAAATGTCAAAATGGAAATAATTAAATAATATTAATATAAAAAATAAATTGTATTAGTAATTATTAGAATTTTAATGTCCTACCTTAATATTCCAAAATTCTTTCATAGTGTACACACAACGTTCAATTAACCATCGCCGAAGTTTTCTTTTAAATAATTGAAATGGGAGCTCCCTGATGTCTTTTGGAATATTATTATAAATTTTTATTGCCATAGCATTACAATTTTTTTGGCCTAAAGCTGTTCTACAGCTGACCATTTTTAATTTGGATGGGTCTCGGCTGGTGAAGCGAAAATATTTGCTTGTTTCTGATTTATCAAATCCATCAGGGTGTTCTCGCACAAATATAGCCGCCTGCATAATGTATAAGCCTGACAAAGTCAAAATATTGAGCTTTTTGAAAAGTGGTCTACAGGAGTCTAAAGGACTGACAGCACATATAGCTCTAATGCATTTTTTTTGTACCAAAAATGCTTTATTGATGTCTGTAGAATTTCCCCATAGTAAAAGACCGTATCTAAGAACAGAAGCTACATATCCATGGTACGCTGTCAGGGCAGCAGTTTCATTGACAGTGCGCCGTAATCGCCTCAATGCGAAGACAAAACGATTAAGTTTTGAACATACATAATCTATATGTGCTTTCCAGTTGCAGTGCTGGTCTAAGTAAATGCCTAAAAATTTGTATTGATTAGTCATTTCTATTTGCTGACCTCTACACGTAACACTTAAATCTGGCTTAATTGATCGATAATTTTGAAAATGTATGCATTTTGTTTTCTTAATATTGGCGTGAAGATTATTGGCATCTAACCAAGTGACTACTGATTCAGCCGTCGAATTGAGTGAATGTCCGTGATTAATATTATTATTGAATGTCAAATTATTTTTGTCAGTTACTATAACCGACACGTCATCTGCAAAAAGGATGCATTTGTGTGTGACAGCTTCGGGCAAATCATTGATATAAAGTAAAAACAACAAAGGTCCCAATATACTTCCTTGGGGTACGCCACAGTTATTCACTCTATACGCAGATTTATATAACGTCGATGTATACTGCTCATTAAGAGAAGATATTTCTACGCATTGTACGCGATTACTCATATAACTTATGAGCCAGTTGAGTACTGGTCCTCTGATACCATAATTTTCACATTTATTAATCAGTGTTCCATGCCTAACAAAATCAAATGCTTTGCTCATGTCAAAGAAGAGCACAGACACAGGAATACGATTATCAATTAGAAGAACTATTTCTCTGATTAGATTATAAGCCGCTAGTGTCGTTGACTTTCCTCTTTGGAAACCGTTTTGCTCTTCTTTGATAATATTAAATTTGGTCAAGTATTCGAAAATACGGCGGTGCATCGCTTTTTCAAAAACTTTTGATATTACAGGGATTAGTGTAATTGGACGGTAGTTGTTCATGTCTGATTTGTTACCTTTTTTATGTAGTGGTTTTACAATAGATTGCTTTAATCGTTCTGGGAATAATCCTTTTGAAAATGATAAATTTACTAGATGGTTTAATAAGGGCGAAATAATCCACACACATTCTTTTAAAATATGCGTACTTATACCATCAAATCCTACTGCTCTTGTGTTATTTAATGACAGTATAATTTTTGCTACTTCGTCAACACCGCAGGGTTTTAAAAACATGCTATGGTTTAAAATTTCCGTTTTATTTTGTTTTAAAGAACTTTTAGTATTTGCGGAGTTATCTGTTAAATTGATGTAGAAATTGTTGAAAGCATCGGCTATTTTGACGGGATCATACAGAATAGCATCACTGGAAATAATTGATTCAAATTCAACAAAACTTTTTTCAACATCTGCTTTATTTTTTATGACTTGCCAAGTTGCTTTACATTTATTTTTAGATGTTTTTATTAGTTTCGAATTGAGTTTCCGTTGTGATGTTAAAATGCAGCTTCTGAGCATGGAACTGTATTTTTGTAGCACTATCTTTTCTTTCTGTGTATGTTGCTTGTAATAATTTAACCGTAGTTTACGTTTATGTCTACTAGATTTACGTATGCCTTTAGTGATCCATGCCGGGGCAACATTCTTGTTACAAATTTTCCGTCTTTCTACTGGAAAACAAAGGTTGTAGAATAGACAGAAAGTATCATGAAAATTTTTGAAAGCTTCGTTTAAGTTGTCGAGTTCGAAAAGATCAGACCACAATAACGAAGATAGGCATTCTTTAAACTTTTCAACGTTGTCTTTGTGATAATCTCTAGTCTCTACGTACCAAAACTTTAATTTAGTAGGTTTTTTTGATACTGGTACTTTTAATATCTGACCTGTATTATGATCCGAAAGGCACAATTCATGAACTTCTCCTTTTGCCTCTTGAACGTTGCTGAGAAAGTGATCAATACAGGATTTAAGACGTGTTGGCTGAGTTATGTGAAAAATTAAGCCATAGTTTGAGGCTATATCACGTAATCTACACGAAAATGAATTTATTTTAAGTGTGTCTATATTTATGTCACCAGTTAGAATAATTTTTTTATTTTGTTTAAATGTCATTTTATGAAGCATTATTTCTAATTTGTCAAAAAATGAGTTATAGTCACTATTAGGAGTACGATATATACACAAAATTATTAAATTTAATGTGGGAATTGTGATACCACAACATTCAAAACTCTTTTCGGAAGAGATTTCCTTGCACATGGTTAATTCCTTATATTCATAATGATTTCGCATGAGGATACATACTCCACCGCGTTTTTCATTTCTTCTGGAGTAGTGAGATACCATTTTAAAGCCTTTTAGAGCAATATTATTCTCGTTTCCAGCTTTGACAAAGGTTTCCGATAGACAGATCATATCAATGTAAATATTTTGGCGTAAAAAATTGTCTATACATAATTCTACGATCTCGAGTTTATTCAAAAGGCCAGCGATATTTTGGTGAAATATCGTAAAGATATCATTAGACTGCGGAACGAAAAAACGTGCAGTTACTTTTACTGTCTGAGATTTGTTCTTGTTCATTCTGTCTATAGGATTCTTTTGGTTTAATAGGAAAGTAATCTAACAAAGTCATTTTTCTTTGCCGATCTTTTACCTGGATACTGTCTCGGACATAATTAGTTATGGGAGCAACTTTATTGAAATAACGGGGTATGGTCATTTGTACAAGATTTTTTGACTTTGTTGGCTCCTTGGTGTTCTTTCGATTGTTAGTGGAATGCTGAAGACGACTTCTGATTTTATCTACATTTAAATAATTACTCTTATAAAAGCGATAGTCAAGACAGAAGCATACTTTTTTGCAGGTCTCTAATAAATGGCGAGAATGTGATAAGAGCTTCTTTTCTCCTGTAATAAACTCACAGTTAGGTACATATTTACATAATGTTTTGATCATGTGATTCAATTTAAAATTATCTAGATGTGCATTGTCATTGACACTTATTACAATTATATTACATTTTTCTAGACGTTTGAAAGCACCTGATAATTCATACATAATTTTACCTGGGCTTGTATCGTTCTCTCCTACACATAATATGATTTGATCGCGTTTTTTATCTATATTGGAATTATGACAATCTTTAAGGATCTCTTCTGTACTTGCGAAGGGTTTTACAGAAGCGAAAACATCGAAATTTTCATATTGGGTACAAAAATCTTGTCTAAATTGAGTCAGTAAGGATGCCAGCCCTGAGCACTGCTGGGTGCCGTAAATAAGTAGTCTTGGTTTTGATTTTGATCCGGAATCCAGTGGTGTTTTAATAGCATCCTCAGTTGGTGGGTCGATAGTTTGAGATGGTAATATGTTGGCTGTTGTTCTTGTTGAAATTTCTGGTAACGTAGGTGTCGTGTCACTTATTTCAGCAGGACCAAACTTAGGATCGGCAGTAGACTGGATGGCGACGAGCTTCTTGTTTGAATTCGTGCTTTGGTTAGACTCGTTTGGTGCGATGTTGCACGTAGACGTATTTTGTGTCGTTGTATTTATTGATTCCGATAAGCCTAGGTCGATAGTACTAGAGTTTAATGGTTGTTGAGAACTCTGGCGTTTTTTTCTGTCTCTTTTCATGCTAGTCACAGGTGCTGTACACAGCTTTTTATAATTATTTATTCTAATTTGTTTCTTATCATTTTCTTTTTCTAATGACGTCACTTGAAGGCATAACTCCTCAATTTTATTGTGTGCCGTTGATAATTGAGTTTTTAGATTATATATTTCATTTTGGAGATCGTTAATTTCATCTAAGTCTGTGGAAGACAAATCTGGTAAACTCCTAGCCCTCAGGTCCGAGGCCGTTGAAATAAATGATTGATTAATCGAATCATCGGATAAACCTCTCTGAAAACGTGTCCTCATAGTTACATTGTTTATTTCTTGTGCCATTTTAGTTTGGCTATATATATATATATTTTATTTAGCTTTACGATTATGCAACGTATCGATTTTCTTAGCTATTCGATAAATGTGCGATGCTAACGACGTGTATCCGAACGAATTCGTAGCATAAACAATTTTTCATCATTGCAATATTCCGGAACTTTTGACAACCATAATCAAATAAGCCAATCAGTAACAAGGTGTAGACATGCGTTGTCTATCCAATCAGCTGATTGTCAGTCAGGTGTCAAAATGACGTCGGCGAATCATGGAGAGTTATTTTGTTTTGAAAAGTCGTTTTCTCTGGTAATTTGAACTAATTTTGAACTGTTGTATGTGAAATGGCTCACCGATAAGTAAATTATGTGATTCTCTTGAGTGCACGCCGAGGGCAGAGTTGCAAATGATCTTCCACTTTAGTATAACCTCGAAAGAATGTTTCCTCAGAAGAACGGCAGGATTTTTACGCCTTTTTCCACATAAAACTATTAAAATAGATAACAATTCGCAAGGTAAGTGTTTACCTTACATTGGCGGTGTTGCCACTCCCGAGCCCTCCATCCCCTCTAGAGCGGGGGTTATCGTGTACTTTATATCTACGCCAGATTTTTGTTTTCTTTTGTGGTCTGAGAGAGCATCTTGGTGTAGGTGTCAACTTGACGCAGCTATGACGTAGGCGTCGGCTTGTTGCGGCGCAGATAGTTTCTCTTTCAGACCGAGGGAACAAAACATCTAGCGTGGGAATAAAATTCTTTCACCAGCATACCTTTACCCTTGCAACAAACTTTTGCACCACACGAGGGATCATCTTACTTTGGTTTAAAGTGGGTTATTGAATCAATAATAATAATATACAAACTAATACGACGAAAATTATAAAACGATTAAATAATCTATTTGGCTCGGGCTTGTTATAATCTGTTTTAAATTCATCGCTACTCGCGAGTACTATGACCCCACCTTAACATACTAAAGAGGACTCTATATTTACGCAAAATGTGCGTATTTTGTGAAACACATCAGTGTACTATTATTAAAATTTATTCTGTAATGTGAGAAACCTTTTTTGACGCTAAGCGATTTGGAGAAGTTTCCGTGGCGAAAATATAACAATATTACTCTAAAATGTTTATATTTCCGAAAACTAAACTAAAACTATATACAGCAAAGAACCAAGTTACCTACAAGACATCGAGCCTATAAGTAACTCAAGTGCTCAAGCCCACTATAATATATATATTACACAATGTTTTATATAATATATTTTTTTATTTTGGGTCACTTATTAGAATTCAATTAACCCTAAAAATATAATTAATTTATTGAGTTTATGTCTAAATTGCATTAAAAGAGAATCTTTCCTCGCAATGTAGTGAAGACGGATTCTGATAAATTCAACAATTTCGAAATCTTTCAAACTAATCAGCTTGTGAAAATAAAATTTTTCATTTGCAGGGAGCTCCGATAAGCTTATTCGGGACAGTTGATTTTCAAAAGCATAATGTACTGTCATAAATATATCATATCTACTTTTTATCGATTTACATTTCAATATTTCATCAAGAAGAAAAAGAAAAATATTTAAAATCCTTTTAAATTTTTTCAGTACACGCACTTTGTCTTTATCATATATTATATGTTTAAAAACACAAATAAAACCTATTGCTCTTTATAATTATAAAAAATCGATTCATATATTTTGAATATTAAAAATGTTAATCCTTTAGGATTAAAATATATGCAACCATTAAATTAAAATCCAGACTTGTAGATCAACGTCAACTTAATTAATTTACATTAATTAATGAAACCCACGCTATAACTTTGCATTATTAGATCATCTCACAAACTATGACATTTCAAGGTATATACGAATAAATAAATAAAACGCGGGGGGCGGGCGGTTTTGGCCGAATCGTCGGTGAGTGGCAAATACTAAACGGTTCAATCAAAATCAAAATCGTTTATTTACATGGGCCCCAAAGAGGCGCTCTTGAAAGTTAATGACTCAACTGCCAGATTCGCAAAATTACAGCCATCTCGAGAAGAACCTGGCAAGAAACTCGGCGGCTCATTTTGTTCATGCATTTTTTAAAATAATTCCTTAACTCTAATACATAATTATATTAACCTAGGTGAATCTATACATATTATGTAGTCGCTAGAAAGTGCTTGTGCAGTTTGCCTCCATGCATCCTTGTCATTAATGTAGTTAATCGATTTATAATAAGCTTTCTTTATTAATGCCCGTTTTATTACTGATTTGAACTTTCTTAGTGGTAAGTCAGTTACAATTTTAGGAGCTTTATTGTAAAATGTAACCCCTTTAAAGTTATAATATCTTTGGTGTGTGGTGACACCGCGTACTCCGAGACACCTAGAAACTAAATGAGACCACTAACCCTCGAATGGCCTTAATTGGCCTTGGGTGAAGGCGCAAGAGCACCTAAGGTCCAAGAGTGGATTAATAAAACCGGGACGGGAGTAACGTTTGACTTGTGTAATCCTTCCACGTGACCTCTATTGCCGTGGTGGGAATATGGCCTTCTGGTTGTACCAGTCTGCCTGGGCTGGGCGCTGGGAGCAGTTACTCCCAGGGAATGTATCGAGCGCGTCGGTGGTGGTCGTCGCGCTCTGGTGGGGTCCGGTGTTTTAGGGGGGGAACGAGCTTGAGCTGGGCTTGAGCCATCTTGCTCTGAGCTGGCCTCCCTTGCGTGGTCTTGTTTGATCCTCCTCTGTCCGTATTGGGCTGGAGTCAACCTCAGGGCTTGTTCGTGCATGTAACGTTTAGTGAAACTGCAATGACACCTCTCAACACTCTTTAGCCATCAGACGGATCATGAGCCGGAATTCGTAGGTGCTGGAGTCTCATGCCATAACCCAGATTTACATGCCACCAAACATTCAGTACAATATGTAGTCCAACAGTTTCCTCTCAAATGTCACAGTTATTGTAAACTCAACAGTGTAAGTGACATATGAGAGGAATTATACATAATTATTGTAAAGGCATGTTGAAGCATAAAATAACGTCTTACTACTAACGTTATAGATATACGTCGTATGATTGGACATGCCTAAAAATATTATTATAAATTATAAAAATACCAAAGGACTTCTAAGCGTCGGATACGGCTCCGCTAATGCCTAACAAAGGTCGAGGCATATACTCGTCAGTTTAAATAAATATGATAGAACTATCTGTGACACATAATAAAGAATATGCATGTTTATTATATTTTAAATGTGTTGCAGCGGAAAGCGATGATGCAGTCGAAGATGAAGCATGCTTACTAGAACTGCTCGTAGACGTGAACAAGCAATGCTATACCGTTCGGGGAACAGAGGCGTGGTAAGCAAGTCGCACTCCTTCGCTGTTCGGATGATTAATGTAGAAGCAAAACGCTTCCAGCGGATTTGAAGTATTACAACCATAAATTGATTACATTTTGTTAGTTCGTTTTCTTGTCTAATTATAAAAAAGGCAGGGGGATCAGCTGATGTAATCCTGTGCACCCTCACCGAAATGTAAGCGATAGTACACCGATAGGCTAGCGACCTTACGTCGATGACTGAGGCTCTGCAACTTAGAGTCAACTAGCTGTCATTGACAATGTTTGGTAACTGCATACAACCTTAATGAGACTACCTTAGCACGTACCTGATAATTTCCAGTGGTGGCAACACTAGGGGGTTGGTACCTCCCCCCATAACCCGGTGCTGGCCCCCCGTGATACAGAGTGTTGTTATTTGCATCCCGCGTGGTCGCAGCTGTGTACGTCGACTTGCAGTTTTGGGACATTCTGTATCCTGCAAATATTAAGTTATATTTGTATTAACTTTTATTTATTTAAATTAATTGCTAATTACCGTCTAAATTCAACTGTTCCAAACCTCAAAAGCACAAACAAAATACTTTATATAATACTACTCGTGTCCCGCGGCTTCAGCCGCGTTTACAACCCTATGTGTTAATCATAGGTATAAGATACGTACATTACAAATTTTATCCTAATTCGTTCAGCCGTTACAGCGTGAAGAGAAAACAAACATACACACTTACACATTTAGATATAAACTTTCGGATTTATAATATTATTGTGATTGTACTGCGAAAAAGTAGATAGAGTAGAATTAATTACCCTCGTCTTTGTTCCCAAACGGTATAATCTGGAAGTCTTCAGTCAAAAGTGAATAGGTATCTTCTAGGCAAGCATGATAGACTTTATTCATCCACTTTATAAGATGAGATAAAACAAAGGTAACAAACAAGCTTATACGTAAAGTATCACAACAGGCGACCTTATCACTAATAGCGATCTCTACCATGCCAAAATTTATTCAGGCAGCATGCTACATCTTTAGCTGTATCATTAATGCTTTCCATCAAGTGAGATTGTGGACAAAATATTGATATCCTACAATATCCTTTTTGTAGCATCAATGTCGTAGTTGATCGGTAGTTCCACAACTGACGCTGCAACTGATGGGATCATTTCCCGTGGTCATACATTAATGTACCCCTTGATGGAACATATGGAACCCTTTGTGCCCAAATCAGATTAATATATTTTCAAGGATTATATGTTAGATAGATAATACTTTATTGATCCTCTTTATAAGATGAGATAAAACAAAGGTAACAAACAAGCTTATACGTAAAATATCACAACAGTCGGCCTTATCACTAATAGCGATCTCTACCAGGTTGTATGTTTTCATCAATAAAAAAGATGAAATTATATTTATAACATATTGACACATCTTTCTCACAGCGGCAAAACTCAATAAGTTTTGCCGCAAAAATGAAAGAATGATGTTATTTTCTAAAACTTGTAAATATTTCAGTATTAATGAGTAGGTATAATGGTAGATTATTAATCGTTAATAATTCTTGAACGAGTGTAAACAAATCATATAACGTTAAAAAACGTGATTTTCGCTTTTGGTCCAATACAAGTAAAGTTTCTACCAGTTTACAAAAGCATGCCTGGAATCCTTGTAATTGTATTTGACTTTGACTAATTTTGACTGTGACTAGGAATTGTTTTAAAAATTGACATATTTTATAACTTGTCATTGGTTAAATGCACATAGCTTGAACTTACTAAATCGACTTTCCTTATACACTGATATAAAGTAAGACGTACAGTGCTCAGGCTGCGGCTTTTATAAAAATGCGAGATCGCTGGAATAAATATCGCGGGATATATCAATGATATGAATGAAAACTAGATTCTTTTTATGCATTATTAATAAATTATTGAAATAGAATAATGCGACACCGGTTTTAAATTTGGTGAATTTATATATAACCTTATTGATATACATATATATTGTAGTTTATGTTCGAGTATGCTAATTTGATACCTAAATTATTATTTAGTAACATGGATGATCTTCGTTGTTTGTAATGGAAGCTGCTCCCCGCGGTAAATATTTTAGCAGTATAAGTTGTATTCATTCATAATTTTATAAATATCCAGCCTTTTTAGCGTTAACACACACTTTTTTTCAAATATATTATGTGATTGTGAAGAAAAGTTTTTTTTTTTTTTTTTTTTATTTGTGACTGGCTAGTGTTTGACCACTATCTTACCTGATGGTAAGTGACGATGTGATCGAAGCTGGTAAACACACTAGACCTGGAATACGCAGGCTCTCAAGGATAACTGCCGGAACACCGTATTTGGCTTGGCGGCAGACTTTCAACTTGATGGTGGTAAGCTACTTTGGTAGCAAGCCAGGCGAGCAACTCACAAAATGCTCTACCACCTCTCAAATGTCACCTGATTAGCACCACCCGGGGACCACGTGTAGGGAGTCGGACTTAAGGGGTATCCTCCTACGGACGTGGGTGACTCAGCCCCCGAAAGTAGCAGAATGTTGAGATTTTTCTAAATGTTATTTTTGTTTCATAGCATAGTGGTATCTATCGTGGCTTCAACAGCTCATAAAGATGCCGGGTAGAGGGCAAATCACGTGTTTTTTTTATTTAATTTTTATATGTACGATAGGCAAGCGTTTGACTACAATCTCACCTGATGGAAAGCGACGATGCGGCCGAAGATGTAGCATGCTTGCCTAGAAGGTACCTATTCACTCTTGACTTGAAGACTCTCAGATTATACTGTTCGGGGAACAAATGTGTCGAATAGCTTTCGCCGAGAGCAGAGTACCCACGATACTAATACAATATACAATTATTTATTGCAAAAATATGGTATACAAAGATGACAAAAAATATTAAAGGCCAACATATTTACCATTAATGACATGCAAAATATTTAAAAGACTATATTATCTTTACATTAAATTTAATAATATTTAATCAGGCATTTTATAAAAACTTAAATTGTTTTTAAATGTCAGTATTAATCTATACTAATATTATAAAGCTTAACTTATACTAATATTATTGGTTTGTTTGAACGCGCTAATCTACGGAACCGCTGGTCCGATTTGAAAAAATATTTTGTTTATTGTATGTAAATTAAATTTAAGATTTCCCGTGTCAACAAATAACGTCTTTAACTGAAATGTATGTCATTAAGCTATTAAAAACAACATTCCAAAACGCCTCGTTGGAGAGAGGGGCGCCAATATCAAGTATCTGCCTCGGTTTGAAAAAATCGTTAATAGATTTGCAAGACGTAACACCTACAAACACATAACAAACTAACTTCACACATACAGACAAACTTACGTTTCATTCACCAAAGCTACCAATCAATCTATCAAACAAATGATAATAAACTGCAAACAATTAAAATAAAACTAAAAATCACGGCCAAGAAACGAGGCACTCAAGACCGCTGCCGATAAAAAAACAAAAAAATGATAATACCGCAACGACCGTAGCCAGTAGGTAATTAAAAAAAACTGGACTGTCCGAAACTGTAGCAGTGGGTACAGTTAGTAACAGTAAAATTGTAACACGAATCTGACAATTAAAGATGCGGTTGAAGTGTTAAGATTTAGCGATTTTGTTCAATCGATGCGTTCATTAGGCCAACTTCGCAGAAGAAAAAGAAAAAAAAGAATCAGCAAATTTCTTTTTCAAAATAAAAAATCAATATCTGAATCGTTTATTCACATGGGCCCCAAAGAGGCACTCATGAAAGTTAATGATTCTACTGCTATGATAGTCTTGAGGTGAAAACTTGTGTTCCCACCGGAAATCGAACCCGATAGCCCTAAGAAGGCGAACCCAACTAATCCAACGGTCAGTTTTTTGTGAGTTAGAGATCATTATAATTCCTTTTTTAAACGCATTTATGTTTTCCCTTGCACCGCACACCGTGCGCCTAATTTTTTTCGGCGAGCCGTCAAAATGGGTTACCCATTTTCCTCCCGTCTGTACCGACATAGAAGAATGTTGTTTTATTTGGAGCACTTTTTAATTCGGAGGCAAGTTAACAGATGCCTTTGGACCTGTTTTGTGTGCGTATATGGACGTTGCTTTTTTGGACAACTTTTTAAGTGATTGTACTTTTAGGGCTGCAATTTTATGCTTCTTATTATAAGTTCGTGTTACGGAAGAAAACAGAAAGCTCTATTCGAACTGCTCGTTGGCCAAGTTGGGTGAGCGTTCGCCTTCTAAGCAGGTGTATCGATTAGATTTTTCCGGCGGGAACACAAGTTTTCTCACCAAGAAAAATTTGTGTTCTGGTTGTGATTATGTGTGTGATGTGAATGTTTCCGGCACCCACGACACAAGTCATTGAACTTAGTGTGGGGCTGTGAGTGTGAAAGCGTTTATGTTTCATAATGATTTTTTTTTTAATTTGGTCAAGATCTGATTACTAGTTATTGAGTTATTGTCAATAATGCGTGTTTAATACGTTGAATCTGATCAAGGTTCCGAAGATAAAGCGGTGACGTCGGTTTTTTTAAGCCTTGCTTGCATTTAATTATTCATTTGTAAATTGATAGATAGCAATGGATAGTCCCTTTGTAGCTTTTGTATTTTTGTAGTCGCAAAAAATAAAGAGCCTGCTTTTTCCGTTAAGTAAATGTTCTTCTCTCTTCTCAAGTTACTGTAATGATTACGCTGCCATTTATAACGAACAAAAAATCTATAGAAACATTCTTTTCACACCGTATTTGTTCAAAACCAATTGGCATAATCCAATCATGCATGCAGTTAAAATAATGTAGCAAGAGCCTCTGTTGACTCAGTTTTGATCCAATTTAAAAAAATATATCGTTAAAATATAATACCGGATTTCAGAGTCACTTGGAAACCGCGAATCACCTTGAAAAGGCACATTTAGCGAATTTTTAATAAGAATAAGTGCAATTATACTGATTCCGCAATCTTAGGTCCTTTACATAAAGCGGTTTGCTGCACGCATTTGCGGTTAGGTCATCGCACATTTCAAGCTATGGCTTGTACTAAAAATTCACATGTTTACATAACTAACAACATTGTTCAAATAACGAAAATTAATATAAATAAAAAATAACAAAACTTAGTCATAGATTTCTTTTTTATTTTAAATATTTTAATGCCAAATAATTTATTTATCAGAATGCAAATTTATATTGATAATAATCATACAAGGCATCAAAAATGCACAACCAGTATTATTTTATTTAACATCATGTAGGTCTATACCTACAAGATAATAATATAATATTGGTTGTGCATTTTCATTGCCTTGTATTATTATTATCAATATACATTTGCTTTCTGACGAATAAATGATTTGATTATTCGACAGATTTTAAGTCAAATAAACGTTGAAATTAATTATTTACTCCAAAACATAGACGGTATACAAACAGTACTAATTTGCTACAATTATAAATGCAAAAGGTTGTGATAGCCCGAGATTGTATGTGTGTGTTTGAAATTAAGTATTTCTGGAACTACAAAATGTTGAAAGTTAAAAATATTAAAAGTAAATAGGCAAGGGGGAGTTAAGAATACCATAATATATTTATAGCAGCAAAAGTTGCAAATGGGTGCATTTTCTATTTTAATTTTACAATCTGATGATTTTTTTTTCAAACATACAGATATTAATAGTATATAAATAACTATAATTTGCCTATATATCTTAAAACCCAACTAAAATTATTTACACCTACTATACAGCAAAAACATAAGATACATACGAGGCATCGAGCTTATAGGTAATTCAAGTTCTCAAGCCCATTATACACTCTGTTTGTATATAATACGATATTCTTATTGAATGATAAAAATGCAAAATAACGCATTCACACTCACAGCCCCACACTAAGTTCAAAGACTTGTATCGTGGGTGCCGGAAACATTCACATCACACACACACACTCATTACACCCAGAACCAGAAGCACAAATATCCCTTGGGAAGGAATTTGTGCTCCTGCCGGGAATCGATCCCAAGACCCGAGCCGCAGAGGGTGGACACCAAGTGACCTGTCCAATGCGCAAACTGAGTCGACAAATAAAAAAATAATTTACAAGAAGTTCACTAATAAGTAAAAAAAACAAAATATAATCAGACTCTCTTCTAATAAGCTTCACTATTACCGCGTAGCAAAAGAAATTAAATGAATTCATGCAACCGCATGTTGTCATCGAGAAAATGCGGTTGCGTTACTTAAACCGCTTCGTGTAAGGCCTTAATGATACCTACAGACGTTTGATATAATTCACGCTCTTTTTGGAAAATAAGGGCGTAATTAAAATAAACTGTTTTACCGATAAATGGAGCGATTTCAAGAACACGGAATTTTATTTAAAACAACTTTTTAAAATTTTAAATGCGTGTATGCAAATATACCTGCGTAATGTTGTTATGTTCACTGTGTTTCTTAATTCATTGTTGAAAATCTTGTTTACTTACAAGATGTTAATTTATGAGTTAATGATTAATTTATTACACGAATTAATCGCCCCATGCCCTTTTTAAACGTCATCCAGTTATGGTTGACATACCTCCATTTTGCTGCAATCGTATATATATATATATATATATATATATATATATATATATATATATATATATATATATATATATATATATATATATATATATATATACAAGAATTGCTCGTTTAAAGATATTAGATTAGATACAGGAATTATTTTAACCTAGGCTTCTTGATCTGTATATCAATCTAATACCTTTAAACGAGAAATTCTTGTATGTTATGTATACATAATCTGAATCTCAGAAACGGCTCCAACGATTTTCATGAAATTTAGTATGCAGTGGGTTTCGGCTGCGATAAATCGATTAGCTAGGTTTCATTTTTAGAAAACGTCATTTACCAAAAAAAACAAACCGAGTATAGCGGCCTCTATAATGAAATGTTAAATAATTCGCAAGAGGGAAAAAAACCTGTTATATCTCCCATAGCGGGAAAAAAATTCAAACAATTCCGATCAATTAAAAAATAAACTTTACCCCCTATCTTTTATTTCCTGGATCTACTCTTATTATTTAAAATTTTCTCTATCTTAAGGTTGTCTGGAAGAGATATCGCCTTTAGCGATAAGACCGCCGATTGTACACCACAATTAAAGTTTTTTCTTTTTATTATTTTAAATGATTTATGCAAGGTGTGACAATAAAGCGTTATCTCTACTCTATCCTTACTCCTTACTATATATAATATTATAAATGCGAAAGTAACTATGTCTGTCTGTCTGTAACGCTTTCACGCTAAAACTACTGAACCGATTTAATCGACATTTGGTACACAGATAGTCTAGAGCCTGAGAAAGGACATAGGCTACTTTTTAACCCCGAATTCTGGCTGGTCCAGGACTTACGCGGGCAAAGCCGCGGGGCGCAGCTAGCTTTTATATATGTTTAGAAGACGAATTTAAAGAGCAGCATCATAAATTGTGCGTTCTTAGATCTTTATATGCTGTTACATAATAATAATATATAATCGCACGTATATAACCCACTTTTTTATATAAACAAGATAAATGAGAGTATAATTATCAAATTTTCTTTGTTGTACATAGAAACTATAAATACTGAAATATTTATAGTTTCTATATACAACGAAGTGGTAGTAACTAAGTTGTGGATGTACATCCACAACTTTGAAAATTTTTTTTTACTATCTCACGCAGGCAGATCCGCGGGTAATACAGCTAGTTAGTATATGTAAATATTTATTTATGTAATTCTTTATTGAACAAAAAGTACAAAAGGTGGACTTTATGCTAGGGGCATTCTCCACCAGTCAACTACACATGGTAGACGAGAAGAGGGGTGTAGGCGTGCATCAAAAAAGTATAGAGAAAAGTATTTATTTATAGTTGATATTAAAAAATATCACTTCTTAATTTATATTTATCTATATTTTTCCGGACTTATTATATTTTACATATAAAGGGTTAAAAATGTTTTTTTGTATGTATACGTGCGGCAAGGTAATAATTAAAGACAAGCAAAACAAAAACATACAGTTGAATTGAGAACCTCCTTTTTAAAAGTCGGTTTAAGGTACCTATTTCTTTAAATAATTATCTGAGGATTCGCGTGGGCCCATGTCGAAGTCGTTTATTATTTGTAGTGCTTTTATAATTCTCCTTCGATCTACGTGTAAATTATAACTATTGGAATAATAAACACATTTCAAATCTCATATCCACCTTCACAATAATAATCGCTCTACATTTACACGTCACAAAAAAAAATATTAACATAACTTGCACGGCGTTTATGTTTATCGGATTATTGTAATGTATTCGTCTATCGCGGACATCCTGGCGCGGCATTCCGGATCTCAGATCCGGAATCCGGATACTGGTTTTTCAAGAGCTGGTTTTTTTAGTTACAGGTCCGTTTGCGTACAGATACAGGCTATTATACAGTATGTCTATTCTGGTCGTCAAAATACAATTGTTCGAATTGATGCGACGTCGATACGACAGTCGATTGGTTGAAATTTCAGTTGATTCGATGTGCATAACATAAGAAAATCGTTCGTATTCGACGTCGATGTAATGCCGAGTAGACCCCCAGGTTACACTCTACAGGCTACTCTAAAACAGATTGTTTTTTTAAGGGAATCGATTTAAGAGCTTTTATTCCTTTTGTCTTCCCTCTCACTCGCACAATTCGATATTTTTAATAAGTACAATTAGCTACTTGTGTTTTTGAAAATATTTTCAACCAACTATATGAACATTATAGCAATGAATGTTTTAATCTACCTTTCGTTTTTCATATCTTTAAGTGAAACGGAGAAAGCGTGAAAATCACATAAAAATTTGGGAACTGTTTTTCTCATCTTATTGAAGGATTAGATAGCGACAAGAAGTTTGAAACATCCTTGTATTAATGTCCACGAAGTTAGTTGAAAACATTTTTAAAAACACACGTGCATAATTGTATTTTTTAAAAATATCGAATTGAGCGAGCGAGAGAGAAGACAAAAGGAATAAACCCTCTTAAGTATAAGGCTATATAGTTTTCGTGAGGGGAATGAAAGGGAACATTTAAAGTATATTTCTTTTTCTAGAACTTCTTGTGCTCCTGCCGGGAATCGTAACCAGAACTCACAGTGCAGAGGGCAGAGACCTCGGGCCTGTTCATTGGGTCATCAATGACTGCTAAGTGTAATAGAAAAATTGTGTAGATTGAAAACTACTGAAAGCTTTAAACCTTACTATTAAACTGAAAAATTGTTAACTTTGCCTTGTAATTACAGCTGCTTATGTAAAATGTAATCATCTTTTCCCAAAGCCTAGTGACTCAAGTCAGAGTCAGGACTTAGACCGTCTTTGTTTAGTCGACAGCAACACTATACTATACAAAAATATTTTAAATATAATAAAATACCTATTGACATTAAATCCCTAAATTTGCATTAATTTAAATAGAAATTATATAAAATATTGAGTAATAAATACGGGCCAATCCTACTAATATTATAAATCCCAAAGTTTTTGTGTAAGTATGTTTGTTCCTTCTTCACGCTTTAACGGCTGAACGGATTTGAATGAAATATGGAATGTACATAGATTATGCCTAGGATTAACACATAGGCTACTTTTTAACTTGATAAGCGGGCGAAGCCGCGGGGCACGGCTAGTTGCCTATATTTCCTATTACTAAATACATAAAATTATAATCATCTATACAGCAAAGACCCAAGCTACCTATAAGTCATCGAGTTTATAGGTTACTCAAATTTTTCGCTTTAAGGTTTTTTGATTTTTGAGCACCTTGAATTGTTTACATTTTAATTCTGTGATAGGCAATGTATGGAACTATGATAATGTATGGACTTCATCGTGTGGCAGCCGGAAATCCTATTCAGGTCCGGTCAGGTCACTTGGGTCTGACAACTTTTACTACTGCGGTTAACTAGGACAATAGTTGTACTTTTAATTACTCTTTATAATATAAATCCTTGATTTGACGACTCAGTTGGCGCAGTGGACAGGTCCGCCTTCAGAGCCGTGGGTTCTTGATTCGATTCCCGGCAGGAGTAAAAATTCCTACCCTAGGGATATTCGTGCTTCTGGTTCTGGGTGTTGTGTGTGTGATGTGAATGTTTCCCGCACCCGTGATACAAGTCTTTGAACTTAGTGTGGGGCTGTGAGTGTGAATGCGTTTGTTTGTTTGTTTGTTAATAAGTTTTTAGTATGTCATTAAAGTAGGTACTAGGGTAAAATGTTTTTTTTTCTTTACGTGGCATTGTAACGCCTGTCAGTCACTTGTCACTAACACAACGTTTGTGATAGATAAGTTTGTGTGGAACCTTCGGTTTGCGAGTCAGACTCACTTGTCTGGTTTTCTCAGTATTGTGAAAAGATCTTCAAATATAATTAAACGCAAGCAAAGCTTAAAACAAACCGACTTCACCGTTTTATCTTCGGAACTTAGATCACATTAGATGTACTAAACACGCATTATTCACAATATTTCAATAACTTCTGATCAGATCTTGATCAAATTGAAATGGGACCAATTTGGGGGCTGAGTCACCCACGTCCGTAGGAGGATACCCCTTAAGTCTGACTCCCTACACGTGGTCCCCGGGTGGTGCTAATCAGGTGACATTTGAGAGGTGGTAGAGCATTTTGTGATTTGCTCGCCTGGCTTGCTACCAAAGTAGCTTACCACCATCAAGTTGAAAGTCTGCCGCCAAGCCAAATACGGTGTTCCGGCAGTTATCCTTGAGAGCCTGCGTATTCCAGGTCTAGTGTGTTTACCAGCTTCGATCACATCGTCACTTACCATCAGGTGAGATAGTGGTCAAACACTAGCCTGTCACAAATAAAAAAAATAAAAAATTGGACAGCTACATCTACCAAAAAAAATTTGATAGGCAAGCACTTGACCGCTATTTCACCTGTGACGATGCGACCAAAGATGGAACAAGCTTGAAAACGAAAATCGGTTCCCATGGAAAAAAGTGATGAGGTAACACATATAAAACAAAAAAAAAGAATTCATTCGACTTGAATACCTCCTCCTTTTTTGAGAAGTCGGTAGAAAACAGACCACTCAAACATCTCCTTTCATCTGAGTTCAGCTGAAACAAAATCCTTCAAATGACCCAAGTTCCAAGATATCTCAACACCCTTTCACTCCATACCACCCCATAGCTCCGACCCTGTTTTCCTTTTATCTTTCTTTCGAGACATCTCAAAGCTGTCAGGTCCATATTTATCTTTCGTTCTTTTATCAGACGTAGGCCGGTGGGGCAATCAGTAAATAACTTGATACAAGTGTTAAGTACTTAGTAGATACTTATAACTAGTATCTGATACTTGTCACAGAGTAACAGTTACAAGAATGCAAATGCTCGATATTCAATACGCGATATATATAACGAACATTTTTTTATTATTAATTTAATGTATAAGTGATTTTAATTAAGTCTTCTATATTTTGAATTGTGTCAATAAAGATATAATTATTATTATAAAATAATAATATCTTGGCTTTCGCTAAATGGTTGGATCAAGGGTCAGATTCAGATTCTCTTGGACACGGCACGTATTGTCAGGAGGTTCTTTACTCTGCAGAATCGACCAACCGGTAGCTTGGGCCCTGCCCTGCTGTTAGTGGCATACTGGGTTTAAGTTTTTATTTACAGTTTTCTATATTTTGTAATTGTATTGTTTATTACTTTTATAAAAATATTGTAAAAAAAAAGCTCAGCTTAAGAAAAAATAATAAATAAAGAGAATAATAATAATATCTTTATTAAAACAGTTTAATAATAAAAAAATAAAAATGAAAAAATTAAATGAAAATTAGTACCTCCAGTTCGCTCGAATCGTTTCGCATCATCGCTTTAGGTAAGATTGTGGTCAAACGCTTGCATATCGAATTAAAAAAAAATTGAATTAATTGTGGATCTTGTTGTCTGAAATATAATGATTATTATTTATCAAGTCGAACGCTAAAAACTATGATACTTGAATCCTGAGTCGATCACATATCCTATCTATTTGTAACGTTTATACAACTTTTTCTTTCCTTCATTCAGACAGTTTCACGATTGAATGAGTTTCATTCGATTCGGAAATTATGACTTTTTGAGTTTATTTTATGTTTTTCATTCATTTGGTTTTATCCTTATGCCGTAAATAAATTGATTTATTTATTTGATCTACATTTTTACATTAAAAACGCATTCTCACTCACAGCCCAGCTGTACTTGCAACGCAGCTGAGGATGTAAAGTGATGCACAGTAGGTTTTAAATAACATGATTTTAGCTTCAGGCGAGCACTTTTTAAACGTTCTGCCGAGCACGTTGGCGTGGACAGCTACCAATCGCCTCTCACGGCCAATGTCCTGGTAGTCCCGTAGACCACTGGCCACCACATGTCCTTAATACTTAAAGTAGATCGATAGATAGATAGATAATACTTTATTGATCCACTTTATAAGATGAGATAAAACAAAGGTAATAAAAAAGTTAATACGTAAAGTATCACAACAGGCGACCTTATCACTAATAATCTCTACCAGGCTACTCAAACCATTCACGTACTAAAGCGTATTGCCAGTTGGTAGAAAGATTTCATCTTAACGCGAGCGTCCAAACACCATTGCCACCGATTTATCTACATTATATATTAAGTTGTGATCCCTAGAGTATTTTTTGCATATCTTCTTATATATAAAAATGAATTGCTGTTCGTTAGTCTCGCTAAAACTCGAGAATGGCTGGACCGATTTGGCTAATTTTGACCTTGAAATATTTGTGGAAGTTCAGGGAAGGTTTAAAAGGTGAGAAAATATAAAGAAATTGCAATAAATTTAGTAAAAAGTAGTATTTTATTTTCCCATACAAACTGTGCGTACCTGTCAAATAGGAGATGTTTCTGAATATTTGACCACAGACAATTGGCGGTATGAAGTTCGCCGGGTCAACTAGTATGTAATAATCTTCATGCTATTGATCGAAGGGCTCAACTGAACCAAATCGTCCCCGTAGCTAAGATTATTCACTGATGTTTGTCCAATAGAACAGCCCACGCCGGTTCCGTTGAGCTCCTCGATCAGTGCATTCACGTAAAGATTAAACAACAAGGGGGAGGTGAGGCTGCCCTGCCTCACACCACAAGAAAGTACGTACTCATCAGACAATGCGTCACACTAACGGACAACATTCGTCTGGGAACTATACCGAAAACATTCAGAGGTGTACCCCACAGCAACTGATAGTCAAACCTGTCGAATGCACGGCTGAGATCTAGAAAATAAGCCAATACTTTTAAAATTAAAATGTTAACTATATTTTATGTATTCTTAATATGTTAATGATGTTTCCGGAGGTGGGCGTTGCCATTTGCGACACAGTTTTATGCTTCTGCAGGTGGCATCGTACTCTGTATTTCTCTAGTTTTAATGTGTTTATTGTACATAATAAAGACTTATTATTATTTTGTTTGTGTAGAGACGTAGTAATCAACTACATACTAAAAAATTGTTATCTATCATTATTTATAATTAAGTAGGTATATTATAATTTTTTTTTATTTTAATTATTGCACATTTTTTAATTTTGTTATGTTAAAGCACCGACGTCCAACTTTGTTGCGTAATTCCTCTCCATCCAAAGGTTGTCTGGAAGAGATCGCTTTTAGCGATAAGACCGCCTATTGTTGCACTTATTTTGTAAGTCATTATTTTCTATTCTGTTTTGTCACAAATTTGGTGTTCAATAAAGAGTTCTCTATTGCCATGTCTGTAGAACTACGCTTTTTGAAGCCAAATTGTGCATCGCTGTTAACGATATGATCGGACAACGACTTCCGCACGATAACTATTTTAAACAGATCGTAGCAATAGAGATAGGCCGACAATTTGACCACATCGACGCACTTGTCGGTTTACTCTTAATTATCGGCGATACAACTCTGCTCTGTGGGCAGGAACGAGTGTCTGAGACAGGCGTTTATAAACACCGCAAGTAACACTATCAAACACGGAACTACCAAAACGCAGATGCTTAATACCCTGATTTGGCATTGGCATCTTTATAACGGTATCAAATATGGTACGATCATGAATAGTGTAAGCAGGAACAAAACTACACAATGCGTTATTATTCGCATTTTGACAACAGACCGAATTATGATAAAGTGTGATTATTTTAATATCAGATAAAGGCATTGCATTTTTGTTTCTATAAAATTTTTATCCCATGCCAGGCGGAACAAAATAAAAAAAATAACAGGGTGAGTCGTAAAGACGCATGGAGAAAAGAATTGTGACAACTAGATTAATAAAGTTTTCACAAACATAATTTCTAGTCGAAATTACAGCTACTATGTTCCTTTTACAAAATAAGTTTAATTAGTAAAATATTTTTTTTGTTAATTTATGTAGCTTCAAACTTCATTAATTGAAGTATAATAAAATCATATATAACAGTAAGAGTAATATGACTGTCTTACCCGACCAGTTGGCGCAGTGGACAGCTGTCCGCCCTCTGCGCCATGGGTCCTGGGTTCGATTCCCGGCAGGAGCACAAATTCCTTCCCAAGGGATATTTGTGCTTCTGGTTCTGGGTGTAATGTGTGTGTGATGTGAATGTTTCCGGCACCCACGATACAAGTCTTTGAACTTAGTGTGGGGCTGTGAGTGTGAATGCGTTTGTTTTTTTTTTTTTTTTTTATAATATTAATAAAAATTAAATCCGTTATTGGCCTTAGGTATAAATCAAATTAATCAAACTCTGTTAATTAAGGGCTGTGGATTTTGTATATAAATAAAAAAAAATAAAAAATCTTATAACTAAATAATTTTGTGATCGTACTAATTATAGTTGCATTATACAGCACTAAAATGTTAGTTAGTAACAGCAACGAGACATTTTTCTCAGTGCGCACGATAGAAGTAAAACTTTTGTATAACAGGGAAACATTTCAATTATTCATCACAGTGTTTACCCCACACCCCCCACCCCATTACCCCCACCCGCTTTTCGCCACACAAAAAATGTTGTGATTCAGAATTTCAAAGCCCTCCCATAAAAGTTTTAGTTCAAAAATTTTAAATTCTAAATTTACTTCTTTAGACATATCGATTAACGCATACGTCATAGTTACTAGTGTCAGATAATAACAATATCTATAGGTACTTGATTGAAGTACTATAACAAATAATTAGAGGGCAGTAACGGTAGGTTCCGGATGCTTGACCTAATGTGCTGGATTGCAACCGGTCTTCTTGTTGTTTCTAGTTAGTGGACTCTATGTCTATTTTTGATATATGGTTAGACTAGCTGTGCTATAAGATTCCGCTTGTATCAAACATAACACACATAAGTTAAAATCTAAAGACTTGATTATGGAAATATAAAACAGAAGTGACAAAATCAACCTCACACGTAGGCCTTGGTCAGCATGGTCACCCCTCCATGGGCGCAGTGGCCCGGTTTATACCCGGGCCTAGCGCCCGCGCCGGGGCAAGATAGTGACTGCTAGCGCGACCCTAGGCTTGGGTTCAAACCCCACATACTCCTTTCCTTCACCCCTAGGAAGGAAGGGTTGTGCTAGGCATTTTCCACCCTTAAAAAAAATGTTAGGTTACTTGTGTCGTGGGTGCCGGAAACATTAACATAGCACACACAATAACAATCAGAACCAGAACACAGTTTTTTCTTGACGAGAAAACTTGTGTTCCCGCCAGGAATCGAACCCGTTAGCCCTGCTTAGAAGGCGAACGCTCACCCAACTAAGCCAAGGGGTAGTTCAAACTTCACGCTCAGTTTTAAATTGTTCTGATGTTTCTTTTAAGTGCATCTTTTTATGATAGGGCTTTGAAATTCTGACCCACACCTTTTTTATGTGACGAAAAGTGGTGAGGATTAAAATGTTTCCATGTGATACAAAAACTTCACTTTTATCGTGTGTCTTTACGAAACGCCCATTTTAAATAATTTCTTGAAAAAAAATGCTTAAGACTCTACTTATGATGTTTACAATCTATTAATGAATTAGTGAGAATTGGTGTGTAAAAATTCACACTAAAACATCTCTCGAGTCTTAGGTATTCCCCACATAGCGGTGTTCTACTGTGACGCAAACCCGGAAGTAGACAGGGTACCGTTATGTAGCCGGACGTTTTAGCGGTTTTTATTAATTTATGTTCTAGGTCTTGTTTTGAACATTACGATCAGATCCAGTTCTTTATATCTTTGAAATACTACATGTAATACGTTGTAAGTAGAAAACGTAAGCTTTTGTAGGTTAAAAACGGAATATTTACTAAATTATTTTTCGATGGGTAGAAAACGGCATATCTACATGTTAGGTCGAAAACGGAAAAAAATACGAATTAAACTGCGGGTTAAGAACGGAATTCTTTATATTATCTGAAGCTGAAAGCCTTAATTTTTTATGTAGGTACATCGTTTAATTAAGTCATGTCTTATAAAGAAAACTAATTAATATAATACTGTCTTGTTGGTTTTATTTATATTGGTTATACGCTGTATCCCGGTACCACGCATTATTTTGAATAAATAATTTAAATCCTTTCGAAACCCTTAATTAGATTAAATCAAATGTGCATTATTGATGATAACTCAAAAACTACTGATCAGATCTTAATTAAATTTTAATGGGACCACACGAAAAGCACCAGCTTTCAAATAAAAAATACATTTGAACATTAATCTGGATTAAATTGCCAACTGATAAAAAAAGGTTACCACCAAAGTCACCTTTAAGCGACAACTCAAGCCCATTTCTTTAAAAAACTCCACTCGTAATGGTATCATCATCATAATAATATCAAATTTTTGTTTACTTCGTTTACAATGTAGTCGTCATAAGATATTTACCAAGTTTAGTACAATTTTATATATATACTAGCTGCCTCCCGTGGCTTTGCCCGCGTAAGTCCCGGACCAGCCAGAATTCGGGGTTAAAAAGTAGCCTATGTCCTTTCTCAGGCTCTAGACTATCTGTGTACCAAATTTCGTTTAATTCGGTTCAGTAGTCTTAGCGTGAAAGCGTAACAGACAGACAGACAGAGTTACTTTCGGATTTGTAATATTAGTAAGGAGTAAGGATGTATGTGTATTGTACATTTTATTCTTATATTCTTTATTGTACACATATTGATAAACAATTTTACAATAAGGCCATAACAAAAGATGTACAGAGGCGAGCTTAACCCGTCACAGAGTTTTCTTCCAGCAAACCCTTTAAGTAGGATATAATTTATAGGAGCGAGTAGGTTGTTGTGTACACAGAAATATGATAACAATACAAGATACTAATAAAATGTTAAAAATATATATTCAAATTTTAATAATAATTGACAACATTTAAAATATAAATATAATAATGTAAGAATAAATACCAATATCAATAAATATCACCTATATTTGTATTATATTTATGTATAATTTATGATAATATTATATATTTATATTTGGTATATTTGTAATATGTTATGCTATGTATATATGTAGGTATATTTTAAGTTATAAATAATAGTTAATAGTCCTTGTACTGCACTACCACGAATTCCCTGCAACTTCTCGGATGACTGGCAGAAAATGCTGTATTAGCATTAAGTCCTCAATGTACAGTTTTTTTTTGTATGTTAGATAGGCAAGCATTTGACCACTATCACACCTGATGGAAAGTGAAGATGCAGCCGAAGATGTGACATGATTGCCTAGAAGATACCTATTCACTCTAGACTTGAAGACACCCAGATTGTACTGTTCGGGAAACAAAGACGCAGGCAATGAGTTCCACTCCGTCACTGTACGGATGATAAACGTAGAAGCAAAACGCTTCGAGCGAACCGGAGGTATATCAACCATGTATAAGGATGACGTTTGACAGTCTGTCTTGTTATTAGGTGGTAAAAAGGGCAAGGGGGAATTAAATCATGTAATTCCTGCGCACACTTTCCAAAAGACAAACGGTAGAATACCGATAAGCTTGCGACCTTACGTCGATGACCGAGAAAAAGAATAAATAAATAAACATGTAAACGAAAGCTGCGAAGGAGTGGAATTCATTGCCCGCGTCTTTGTTCCCTGAACGGTATAATCTGGGAGTCTTCAAGTCAAGAGTGAATAGGTATCTTCTAGGCAAGCGTGCTACATCTTCGGCCGCATCATCACTTTCCATCAGGTGAGATAGTGGTCAAATGCTTGCCTATCGAGTATAAAAAACAAAAAAGAAAATCATTATAAAACACAATATTTGCCCGACATTACCAAACCAAGGCAAAATGTTTTAAAAGTCTTTTACGTTGCCTATTAACAAAAACTCGTAAGCCCTGTAATTGTTCAAGATCTGGAGCGATCCCCGCGGTCTATTCACACGAGATAAGTGGCCATCGATCGAGAGATTTCGTTTTAGATAAATTGGTAGGAGCCCTAAGTTTATTAGCGTGTATGGCGAGAGCGGAAGCGGGTAGCGGATTAAAAACAAACGTAGACAGTTAGATCTGTTATCTCCAAATGTGTCTCATGTCACATTTAGATCTGTTTATCTCCAAAACGGGTTGACAAATATCTATTTATTTTTAAAGATTACTTGTTCAAGTATGTAGTCAAACTTTGGGAGCTTCTACTTTACTTTTTAAAAACTAAATAATTCTAAATCAAAACTACGTGTAGCCGATTTGGAGGCTTTTATATTAATGAATCGCTTATCGCTAATACCTCACACGAAGACTTAAATGCTATTTATTTTTATTTAATAGTTTAGCACAAAACAGTGTACAAGGAATAGCTTAATACTATGAAGCATTATCTACCAGCTTTCCTGGGCGTGTAAGAAAAGTGTTTGGGCGTGCAGCTAAAAGATACGCGTACATAAAATAAATAAAAAAATTAGATTTTAGAATAAATAAACTAGATCAAATAATTTGAAAAATGAATAATTAATAAAAAATATATATATTTAAACAAATACAATATACTACTTACATATGTATGTATAACTAACACATAATCAGAATACCTATATAAGATACAAATAAATAGAGTTGAAATGCTAGCTTAACATTACAGGAGTTTTATTCAGCTCATCTGAGAAATACATCGGATGTGCTTTAGCTTACTAAAGCACCTCTCTAGTCTAATACAAAAGGGCGATGGGGATACATAACGTTGGGGGTATTTTAAAAATATTGAACGTACCAGTATTGAAGTTATTGTGTAGTGTGTGTAGCCTGCACTACACGAAAATTTCAATAAATTACCCTTTCTTGGATTTTACGTGTTGTCCAAGTCCTTTAGATAAAAATTATATAACGTAAACGTTTTTGTGTGTGAGTGTGAATGTCGATCCAAATGACTCAGTGGGCAAATCTGCCCTCTGCGATGTGGGTCCTAGGTTTAATTCCCGGCAGAAGCACGGTTTCATCCTAAGAGACATTATTTTGTACTTCAATCCTGGGTGTGATTGTGTTTGAGATATGTAAATGTTTCCAGCACCTACGATATACGTTTTTAGGGTTCCATACCCAAAGGGCAAAAACGGGACCCTATTACTGAGACTTCGCTGTCCGTCCGTCCGTCCGTCTGTGACCAGGCTGTATCTCAAGAGCGGTGATAGCTAGACAGTTGAAATTTTCACAGATGATGTATTTCTATTGCCGCTATAACAACAAATACTAAAAATAAAATAAAATAATTATTTAAGGGGGGCTCCCATACAATAAACTTGATTTTTATAGATAATGGTACGGAACCCTTCGTGCGCGAGTCCGACTTGCACTTGGCCGGTTTTTATTTTTAAAGTAAATGTGGGGCATTAATTATGAGTTCGTTTGTTTGTTTGTCCTGCATATTTTTTTATGCTACTACAAAAAATATAAGCAATACGCTCGCCTGAAGTACCATCTGGAACTTAGAATAAAAAAGTTCGACGCGGGAATGCAATGCGCCGTAATTAAAATTAAACAAAAATAATGATTTGCTCGTAACAACAATCTTTTAGTTGGTACTAAAGCTATTAAAAACCGTGTTACCGCTCAGGAAAAACTCGTAAGATATCCTACAACCTCAGTTGTTGGGGGAGTTTTAAAATTATATAAAAATGAAAGATTGTGCATTACCTGCCTACCATTGATTCTACATTTGTAAGCTTTTAGTCTAAGCAATTTAAATGACGTCTAACATACTAAAAAATTGTAAAATTGTAAAACAGTGGCTATCAACTTTAAATTACGAAGAAACTGAGAACTTTATTTGACACAATCACACACATCTCACGAACATAACACACACGCAAATCTCAAACATACACACACACACAACTCACAAACATACACACACAAATACATTCACAAACATACACACACCTAAACTAACAACTGAAATTTTATGTTACTTGGTATAGAATTATACTTACACGTAATTAGACAGTGGTACACAACTATAAATCTCTGTGTTTTGTAATACGTACTCTGAATCCCAAGACACAGGCCTCGGCCTAGTTTGGGACTCATTGGAAAACAATATCTTTGTAAATAAATATTGTATCTGTTAACATGTATCTGAACCACAATTTATTTCCTATAAATATATCATCATTGTGTTCTATCGAAAACAAAATAACTTTTTCACTGTTCTCTATCTTCAAAAGCAGAACACTTAATATTTAAATTTAATCGCTACCCGCCATAACTACCACTACATACCAACATTTACCCGCTCTAACTATTTCGTCCCACCATTCAAGAGATAAATGCGTCGGTGTCAGCCCTACACAGCATACGCCCTAATGGCCCAGGGTTGCCACCTAATCACTGTAAATAATGAAGGTAAACCCTTAGTTTGCATTTTTTCTTGGGAACCATCTCGTGAAGCTATTGGAAAATAAAATGTTTAAATCCGGTAGACCATTCCTTTGTAGTTCGCAAAAGAAATTAAAGACAAACAATAGAATCAATTTATACATGTTGATGAGTCTGACAGAATCCTCTTTCTCATGTGATACGGATACCAATGTAAAATTTTATTGAGATGCTGAAATTTAAAGTTTGTGTAAACAAATTTATAGTAAATATTTTTCATAGTAGATATTTTATTTCCCATTTTATACAAAATATTATGATAAAGATTTATGTCTGTACATTTTATAATATACATGTTTTAATTTAATAATGTATAAGCCATTTTATTTTCAAGTCACTTTTTTTTGTATGTTACGCGATAATTCCGCCAATAATAAATAGATTATGATGTTTTTTTTTTGTTTGGTAGATTACAATTCATAGATGGTCCTATATACATTTTATCGATGATAATGTTTTCTATAGTTTGAAAGAATATTTCCTTAATTTTTTTTGACATAGCATGAATTTAATATCTTTGACATTTTTGTAGTGTTCTTTATAATATTTCACAAACTAATTATAAATATTATAATTATAAGTAACGAATTAACGATTTTGATGAAATTTAGAATATAAATAGTTTAGGTTCCAGAATAACACATAAGCTACTTTTTAACTAAATCAACGCGGGCAAAGCGGGGCATAACATAATGTAACAATTCCTAACATTTGTTAGTAAATGTATAAATGTTAGAAAAAGTTTGTAAACATTTTTAAACAGCAGTGTGGCAGCACCATTATTGGCAAAGTCGAATTTTTAAGCTTTGCTTGCGTGTAAATTATTCAGCGCGGTAATGCAGCTAAGCATTCATTTGGGCACTTTCTTTATTTGAAGTCGGTTAAAAAGAGCTCACTAAGACACCAAAGACTTTAAGTCATCAGGCGAAACCTGTTAAAGTAAAAAATATATAAGTATGTGTAAGTTAATAAGTTATATATGTAATGCATCAAGTAAAGTGTTGAAACTTAATAGCGATTTTAAATTTGTCCAATAATTTAACTGAAATGAGTAATGATATTAATTAATCACAACATAAATTAATTTGACCTTCAAGCAAAGAAAGCGGTGTTAGTCATATTACAAGGTACCTGTGACAAAGTACTTACAATAAGAATATTTAAAAACTAAAAAACACGGCCTTCAGTAACACCATATTATTTAAACGACTTTTAAAAAGGAGGAGGTTATTAATTCGACTGCATTTTTTTATTTTGTTATCTCATAATTTTTTTCTATGATTCTTTTTTATTTGAAAGCTGGTGCTTTCCATGTGGTCCCATATAAATTTGATCAAGATCTGACTGAGGGTTCCGAAGATAAAGCGGTCAAGTTGGTTCTTTTAAGATCTTCCTGCATTTAAATTATTTTTATCCCTGATAGTTTAGACTTTAAGCATTATCTCCTGATGATAACTGATGACGACCCAGTGGCGCAGCGGGCAAGTCTTTACTTTCTGCCGTGGGTCCTGGGTTTGATTCCCAGCAGAAGCACATTTTCCTTCTCGAGAATTTTTTTTTTTTTTATTTGTGACAGGCTAGTGTTTGACCACTATCTCACCTGATGGTTTGTGCTTCTTGTTTTGGATGTGATGTAAATATTTCCGAAACCCAAGTCTATAAACTTAGTATAGGGCTGTGAGTGTGAAAGTGTTTATGTTAGGTTTGTTGTTGCGGCTTGTGATCGACCTGAATCCAGATACCTACTTTGTAATTATGTACATCTATCAGCGCAGGCATCACAAGACCTAGAGAAAGTCTAGGTCTTTGAACCGAGAAAGTGGAATAGAGACTCGTATTTATGAGTGTATTTTTCTCTACACAGCCGTAATTATTAATTTCACTCGTAGAAATGTTCTGAGCGTTTAATTTTGTAATTACTAATTACGATTTCTATTTCGAAAATAAGTGATATTGTCTTCAAGTTACTCACATCTTTTAAATATACTTTTCCTTTTTCTATGCTCGACCACATCCAGAAACAGAAACACAAATTGTGTTCTCGCTGAGAAAACTTGTGTTGTCGCCGGGAATCGAACCCGATACGGGTGCCATTTGCCTGCTAAGCCCCTGTTTACTCACACTCAACTAAGCCAACAGGCTGTTCAATTTTTTTTTCATCCGGCATTCAATTCAAAGAAAATTAAAAGAAAATGTTTTCGAAGTCATCAACTTGACTTCTGATTGTTCTTTGTATTTGTTCTTTACTTGTAATTATATATAATAACTTGTAATTGTTCTTTAAACGCGCAAGGCGTTTATTTTCCGAGGTAACACATTTTTTTTCCTTATGAAAATTTTTCTATATAGATGTGATTGCACCCACAAACTAATCAAATTTAGTGTGATTGGATAAAAAATTGTAGTTAGATAGATAGATAGATATATTCTTTATTGTTAGATAGATAGATAGATATATTCTTTATTGAACACCTTAAAATAACAAAGAACACAAATAGGAATGACAGTAAAAAATTATATAAGTGTAACAATAGGCGGTCTTATCGCTGAGAGCGATCTCTTCCAGGCAACCTTTGGATGGATATAACGCAATATAATAGGACAATATAATAGTAGTTATGTTTATATGTAGTGTATTTAGAGTCCGGTTCTTATAAGAACAAGACTCTATATTTTTTTCCTAACTACTATTTTCTCATGAAATGTACAGGCTATATTATGTTCTCATAATGCAGTTATTAATAATAAAAAGTATAGATTAATCCTCTCAAGAAAATAACGTATTTTATATTATGTTACAATAAGTTAATTAGTTTGGTCACTGTCACAACCCAAAATAGATACAATGCATGTATGCGCCATTTGAATCATGACTCTCTCTTCTACCGACTTCTTAAATAAACGAGGAGGTACTCAATTCGACTGTATATATATATGCATATATTTTATGTATTATTTCCACGATTGTTTTTTTTTTTGTTTGAAAGCTGTTGCTTTCCCATTGGTCCCATTTAAATTTGATTTAGATCTGATTAGTAGTTTTTGAGTAATCTTCAATAATGCGTCCTTAATATATTTAATCTGATCTGATAAAGCGGTGAAGTCTGTTTTTTAAGCTTTGCTTGCGTTTAATTGTTGATTCTCCGCAGTCGAATAAAAAATAACAATTACAAAAAAGTTTGTTCTTTTTTTATGTTCGATAGGCAAGCATTTGACCACTATCTCACCTGATGGAAAGCGATGATGCGGCCGAAAATGTATCATGCCTGTCTAGAAAAAACCTATTCACTCTTGACTTTAAAACTGGCACATTAAATTGTGTTATTATTTGCATCGCTTCCTTAAACTTTATAAATAAACGTGTTATCTAATAGTATAAGAATCTTTGTCCTGACATACTGACTGACTGACTGACAGACTGACAGACCGACTGACTTAGAGACAACGCACAGCCTAAACCGCTGGTCGTAGAGACTTGAAAGGGTACATTTCTCTGAGTACCTAGAGGTGTACTAAGGTCATGCAATGGAGGATGAAAGTTAATATGGTAAGTTTTTTATTAAAGTGATGAAAATTGTATCTGAGTAGTAAAATTATTAGTGATTTTAAGTAAAATAGAGTAAAATAGAAATAACTACTGTAACTATTATTATAGTAGTCAACTATTTTGAACAACATCTAAACCATTTTTAACCTTTTATAACTTAAATTAATATTTATATAGTTAAATTCAAATTCATTTATTGATTGCGAATACAGGTGTAAACAGGTGATGACAAAAGTGAAAACAATGGGTCGCCGTATCCGGCCTAAAATGAAATAGGACTACTTAAAAAATTATTACATGTTTTTAGCTTGAGAAAAAAAACTATATTATAATCACACTAATAATAGTAATCCGATTTGTGTGTAAATGTATTTGTGTATAAGTATTTTTTTTCTCTTCACGAGCGATGTAACGGATAAACAGAGCATAGCAACATAGCTTATACTCAGGATTAACACATAGGCTACTTTTAAACTTAATTAACGCGGGCGAAGCAGCGGGTCACGGCTAGTTATATTAATATTAGTTATTTAAATAGCGTTATTAACATTGCATCCCACCCAAAGAACAAATCAAAATTTACCAGATATATATAATATATTATGTTGAGTAACTTTTTCTTTTAACTCAGTATAGGCAAACTTTTAACCACTATTTCACCTGATGGTAAGCGATGATGTGGTCGACGATGGAGCACGCTTGCCACTCGCGACTTGAAGACCTATCATACCTATCAGGAAATACCGACTCATGCAAGGAGATCCATTATTTTTAACATATCGAAATATACCAGAATTTGTCATACCAATACATTATATATATTTTTGCAAGGTCTTTCCGTAAATTTGGAATTGTTATGAATTCATTCTTGTCACGATATTGTACGTTTAAGTGTTTTTTCATCTGTATAAGGAATTCAATAAATTTTGCCATTCACTTGTATAAGTTAAATAATAAAAAAGTTCATTGCCTAAAATTGGATTCTTTTACAAGCTATTATTTATTTTCACCTGTCCCGATGTTTGTCATCAAATCTTGCAAATTAAATTTGATCCACTTCTCGGTTCAAAAGAACAAAATCGTTTGAACTTGTTTAGTGTTAGTGTATTAGTGTAATGTAGTGTTTTATAAGTGCTGCTCAAAAAGAACACATGAACCAAAGTGTCTTCGCCTTAATAGAGACAATAAGAAAAGTGTTAATGAATTCTTGGATATTTTAAATCTAGCAGAATAAGTTAAATTTAAGTTATTTATTAGCCTAATCTTGGTTAGATTGTAACTAAAATAGGGAACACACCATCGTGACCTATAATAGTAAAAAAAAAAACTTCTCGGTTACCGATTCAAACAATCAAACAAACGCATTCATAATCATAATCATAATTCATTTATTGCATAGAATGTAGGTTGATAATACAACCTGTTGAAATAATAATAATTCCCATACAATCTACCCTTTATACATGGGTGTGCAACGTCATAACATGTTTCTTCTATGTAGTTCACACACATAGCCCCACACTAAGTTCAAAGATCGTGGGTGCCGGAAACATTTACATCACACACACATTACACCCAGAACCAGAAGCACAAATATCCCTTTCAATGGTAACCAGGGTCTGATGATGGAGCTGGAATGTGGCCAATGGAACTCTGTAATGAAACGACGCAACCCCATCGAGTTTCGGCTCGTTTGATTCGACTTGACAAGTTCTCTGGTTATATAACTGTTAGTCCTCTTAACGCTACCCACTGGTAGTGGGCTTGAACACTTGAGTTACTTATAAGCTCGATGCCTTGTAGGTAACTTAGTTCTTTGCTGTACATAGTTTTAGTTTAGTTTTAGGAAATATAGGCAATTGGCCCGTAGTTTGTCCTCTTTATTTACAACTTGTTATAGCTTGATTTTAAAAAAGTTTTAAAGTATTTTAGTGTATAAGTAGTACCTAAGTATATAAGTTTTTACTTCATATATATATATATATATATATATCACCGAACGCTTTCCATGAGCTATATGTATACGGTGTATATATGTATACTTTATGGGTGAACAAAAAGCGTGAAACTCGCGTCATCGTCACCGTACGCTTCCCATGAGCTATATGTATACTGTGTATATTATATATAGTTTTCACTTCTATCGGCAGTCCCCAAAGACTGCCTACAACTATTGATAGGCTAGCGTTTGACTATCACCTGTTGTTAAATAATGGTAGTTATGTGATTACATTATTTGACTTACTGCTGTCGTCTGTCAGTAATTAAAATCACCGAAAAATCGGTATCATTATTTCAGTCGTTGGATTTTTGTCAAGGCCACGAAATTTAAGCGAAATTTACAGTCATTTTGTGCTACATTTTAATTAACTTCTTATGAATTGATGATTGTGTGATCTTAGTTTGATCTATTTAATTGTATTAATGCTATAAACCTTCAGTTGTTATGGTATAAAAAATTCGTATAAGTGCTACGCTTCCGGTCAAGAAATCTGGTTTGCAATGCCTCACAGAACTTCAAATTTGGGTATATTCGGTAAATTCATTTATTATTTATATTTGAATGTATAAATAATTAATTATAATAAATTTTATTATACTCTCTTTTTTAAATAATATGTATCATGCTCGATTGGCATAAGATTTTTGAACAAAAACATTACTATAATATTATAGTACTTTGCAATTTGAATCGATAAATTTTAGGTACCTTGTGTGGTGGAGGCACCAAGACAAGGTACACCCCTTGGTGGTGTACCTTTCATGGATAGTAGTATCAATGAAGAATATACTCGTGAAGCGATGAAACTAACAAAGAACTACTAATTAGTTACTAATCCTACTAATATTAAAAATCTGAAAGTAAGTGTGTAAGTAGGTATGTTTGTTCTCTCTTCACGTTTTAACGGCTGAACGGATTTGGATGAAATTTGAAATGTACATAGATTATACCTGGGATTAACACATATGATACTATTTAACTTGATAATAGCGGGCGTAGATGTGGGGCATAGCTAGTCTTACACATAAAATTTAACGTAGGATTATAATTTGGCGTAGCTACGAGTATATTGAAGGGACAATAGGCAGGGCACATAATACGCAGAACTAATGGCCGATGGGGCCGAAATATTCTCGATTGGAGGCCACGGGCATTGACTGGCATGCGCAGCGTCGGAAAACCACCTACAAGGTGTACGGATGACATAATGAAGATCACAGAAAGACTATCATATGATCTGGGTCCAGGCCCCTTACAACCGTTCTTTTTGAAAATCTTTGAGGGAGGCCTATATCCAGCAGTGGACCTCTTGCGGCTGAGATGACGATAATGATGATGTAGAATTATGGCCGGGCAAATGCATTCGTGTTTTCTTTCACCGACCTCATGACATTCTATAAAATATTAGTAATTCGCACAAATGATATGTTATTTCTTCTTAGAGATATATTCCTGTCCGCCATCAATGCATCTTTACGATCCTCAAAATGGCGGCGTCGTAAAATCTGAGCGTTTTCAGAAATGTCAAATATTTACCAGTGTTCAGAATGTACTTTTTATTTGCAGCTCCCAAGGTTGATCACTGGTATTTAATGTAATTGTTGTTAAACTGTGCCGGTTAGAGTGTATGTGTTTGTTGTATCTAGTTTGGACCAAGGAATACGAGGCGAAACTTCGTCTTTGTTTGGATAGAGTTTCAGGAATTAGCGCAGGTTAATTTGAGCATCGTAGTATATTGTAATTGAAATGAAAACTCCTTAGGCGCGTTAAGCATTTTTTTTTGGTTGAACAAAAATCATGGAACTCGCGTCATCGTCACCGAACGCGTAGTGTACTGGCTACTGGCATCTCTTTCTAGTTTTCACTTCTATCGGCAGTCCCCTGAAGACTGTCTCGCATGTTTTTTTAAATAATTCATTGACATTGTTCCCTCAATATTGCTGAAGCTTAAATTCGGCTAAAGTTTTTTAATATATTTCTTAAATTAAAAATATAAATAAAAAAAAGTATTGAATATTTTTGCTTCAATCTTTTTTCTTACCTTCTTTTTTTTTTTACCTATAAGCTCGATGTCTTGCAGGTAACTTAGGTCTTTGGTGTATATGGTTTTAGTTTAGTTTTAGGAAATATAGTGAATTGGCCCGTAGATAAAAAAAAAATCCCGATATATGAGTAAGTACAACATATGCTTTATACTTTACGATAACAAGTACGTCAAATAATAAAATACAACCTCCAAAATGTATTAATCGAAATTGTTTAGTTCACGCCGTGACGCCGGATTGTATCGTACTCGATTGATGAAGGAGCATCGACTGTTCCGAAACTAGTCTCGCAGCAATGCGAGAATCCAGTCGTAAGTGAAATCGTAAATCCTATACATATCCTCCATAATTTTACTTTTTGCGTTGCTTCTTATTCTGTTTTATTATTCTATTAGCTGCGCCCGATTTTACGCTCGTTAGCCCCGGGCCCGCGGAATTTCAGATTTAAAAGGCCTATGTGTTAATCCAGGGTGTCAGCTACCTCCATACCAAAATTCATCAAAATTGGTCTAGCCATTTGAGCGTGAAGAAGTAACAAACACAACAATTTTGCCTTTATAATATAAGTGAGATGAGGGTTTAAAGGTTTAGATTTTTTTTTAATGGACAAAGGCTTATCTTCGCGGATGCTGTGGCCCAGTTATTTATAGTCATTCAGTATTGCCATTTCGAACCCAATAAGGGCGAAATTAAAAATGTCTCATTGCCCACTTAATTTATTGCTCACTTTATTGAACCCATAACTACCGTTCATGCAATTAAAAGTTTAAGTAACTAACTTAAAAAAATAATTAAATTTTATCGGTAAACTTGCCACGTTTTGTAATCGGAATCAAAATTATTAACTTTGCCAGATTTGCCCATATTCATTAGAATAAACTCTGGAATAAGACAAATACTTATATTATGACTAATGTCAGGAGCTGGACTTCGAGTATCTACGTACAAAATAGTGTCTGAATTTGAATGTAATGCAGTAATAATGACATAACTGCTCGCTTTGCTCGTTCAACGCTCGGTTTGTGTATTAAGTTAATGTATTGCGGTTAACACTTCATTCAGACGTTTCTGCTCGCTTCGTTCGTTCAACGCTCGTAAGTAGTACGTAGTAACGCTCGTAGTGCGGTCACTACTTTATTCAGATGTTACTGCTCGCTTCGCTCGTTCAACTCTCGGTTTGTATAGTGCGGTCACCACTTCATTCGCTTAATTTGACACTATTTCCTCGCTTCGCATGTTTTGCATTTTTTACTTCTTCCCGCACGGCCCGAACTCTGCGTACCAAAGACGCGCACCGTTTGCGCATGGTGGTATGAAAGTAGTCAGTGCGCGCCGCCGCCGCAAACATGCCAGAAGCGCTGCATCAGCGAGGCAGCCCCAACACTGCCCTAAACGCATTATTAAATTGGACACGGAGGGAGCTGTAGCATCTTTGTGTATAATTGGCCCACAGGCTGCACTATGCCTACGGGCAGTTCGTTGGGGGGGCTGGTGTATCGACTCGAGGAGGAGGAGAAAGTAAAATTACAATTTAACTGAAAACTGCTAGTAATGTTGTAGTAGCACACTAATTGAAAGCACTTGAATATAGTGTTTGTTTGCGCACTCACAGCCCCATATTTAGTTCAAAAACTTGTATCGTGGGTGCACGAAAACATATTTTTAACACTCACAACTATACACAGAGCCAAAAGCACAAGTGTCCTTTGGGGAGAAAAATGGTGCTCCTACTGGGAATCGAACCCAGGACCCGCTGCGTTGAGAGCAAAGACTCGCCCACAGTTCCAAGTTAAAAAATACAATCAAGATGCTTGCATGCCTCTATCAATATGAGCTAGATTCCTGGTATGGACTGATTGAAAATGACCTCGTGCCACTCAAAATTAATTACTGTTTCTATTCCCGATACGGACTACATCTGCTGTGCTCAATGATGTTAATAAAACTGTGGAGGTACGGTATGCTCTAACATCGAGTAAACATAATCAAACGCAAGCAAAGCTTAAAAAAACCGACTTCATCGCTTATATTTCGGTTTTGGCTAGACCGATTTGATTTCGATAAAATTTATATGGAACCTCCTCTGAAGTATTTTATACTCTACCAAACAAATAAAAAAAAACAATTCATAATTGGTGTAGATATAGCGTAACATACATACAAAAAAAAATACAGTCGAATTAAGGACCTCTTTTTTTGAAGTCAATGGCTTCAAAAAAAGAGGTCCTCAATTCGACTGTATTTTTTTTTGTATGTATGTTATGTCAAATGAAAGTAAACTGATAAACTGGACCCAATAATCGACATCGTGCATAAGGTGACATACAATCCATACCATACAATTTGTTTTTATGTTAAACGGCGTACTTCCTGCTTTTTCAAGCAACTTCAAAAAGGATGTTCTCAATTCTATATGTTATTTTAACCTACTTCAATAAAGGAAGAGGTACTATGTTCGACTGTATGTATTTTTATTTTTTTATGTATGTTACGCGATATCTCCGCCAATTATGAATCGATTTTAGTGTTTTTTTTTTGATAGAGTATACTTTAAAGGTCCCATATAAATTTTATTGTAATCGGTCAAGCCAAAACCGAAATATGAGCGATGAAGTCGGTTTTTTTTTGGTTTGCTTGCGTTTAGATTGTTATTTGTATTTAAGTAAAAGGTATTTAAATTGTTTATAATGCGTAGCGTAATTTATTAGAGAACACCACTGACCGCAAAAAAGTCTATTAAAACTATCCTGTCCACCCAAAGGTTGCCTGTAAGAAATTGCTTAAAGTGATAAGGCCGCCCATTGTACAACAATTATTATTTTTAGTTTTTATTTTATTGTCTGGGAGTCTTCAAGGGTGAATAGGTACCTGCTAGGCAAGCATGCTACATCTTCGGCCACATCATCACTTTCCATCAGGTGTGATTGTAGTCAAATGCTTGCCTATCAGGCATAAAAAAAACACGCTACTTAACTATATAATTGGTGTTCAATAAAGAAATGTTGTATTGATTTTATTTATATAGCATTAGCTATGCTAGGCAGAACTATAGTGATAAATTTAGAAAGGAAAAATTATCGCTTGAAGCGGGATTTGAACCCGCGGCTGTTTCGGTAGATGACGTCACACGTCCCCGTAAGTCGTTAATAATAAGGAAAGGTTAATTTCGTCGCTTCAGGCGGGGCTTGAGTAGCTCAGCGGTTAGAGCAATAAGGCATGACGCCCTATGGTCGCGGGTTCAAATCCCGCTACAAGCAATAATATTTCCTTTCTAAATTATTCACTATAAATATTGTATTGTTTAATTCCGCCTCAGATGCTGAATTTCCTTTCTTAATTTACCACCGTATTAGACAATCTAATACAATAAACTAGTTTTTAAATTAACATAATGACTAATAATTCTTGATTGGATGAAACAACTATATAGTTATAAAAAGTTAAGGCTCTACATCAATTCCAACATCCTAATACCTATATATATAATTCTTCTGTACGTGTATTTGTCACCTAACTTGTCCTCAATGGCTGGACCGATTTGGATTAAACTTTTTGTGTATATTATATTTATATAGGTTTATAGGTTTTAAAACACAATTGGACCCGGTAGATGGCGCTGCTGTCGATGTCAATGTTTGTGCTTTCCAGGCGGGACGACGTCTGCCGATCCCGCTAGTATATATATATATTTATATCTAATATATTTAAACAAGCAATTCTTGTATATATATAGATATATATATATATGTGTGTAATCAGGATCTCGGAAACGGCTCCAACGATTTTCATGAAAGTTACAGATTAGGGGGTTTTCGGCCCAAGAAATCGATTTATCAACGTTCCAGGTCTGATAAATGCTCGGTTCCCAAACTGCATTTGGAAAACCGGGCTTAAAAAACTATCAGCGCCATCTATTACACCATGACCGATGTAAAAAACTGTTTCTACTCGACACTAGATGGAGCTTTCTGAGGCTACGAATTCAAACACATTCTACCAAAAACAAAAAACCAGGCAAAGCTCGGTCATCCGGATATTATATATATATATATATTATATAATTTATTTACCAACATATTATTTAGGTATTTATAAGCTAAACTCGGCACACAGACACTGGTCAAACAAAATACACGCTTTTATTTATAAAACGATACACATAAACGCTTTCACACTCGCAGCGTTACACTAAGTTCGATGACTTGTGTTGTGGGTGCTAAACATTCATATCACACACGCAATCATATCCAACCAGAAATATTCCTAGAGGAGAAACCTTGTGTTTCAACCGGGAATCAAACCCGGTATCCGCGGCTTAGAAAGCGAACAAAAATCGACTTTAATCGCCACAATTGTTGTATAAGGAACATGTAGCGGCGTTTCACAAAAAATGCATAAACCTCTGAATTAATCCGACTAATATTATAAATCCGAAAGGTTGTGGGTGTGTAAGTATGTTTGTTCCTTCTTCTCGCTTTAGCGCCTAAACGGGTTTGGATGAAATTTGGATTGTGGATAGCTTATACATAGGATACTTTTTAACTTGATAATATATAGCGACGTTTTTAAAAAATGCGATGTAATTAAATACTTAGGTTCTTAGTTTATAATATTTGTAAACAATGAAAGAACTGGAGTTTTGCCACGAAAATGATAAAATGACGATGTTTGATTTTATGTTATTTTACAAAACTAATCACTAGTATCGAGTGTTTATCCTACTAATATTATAAATCCGAAAGTTTGTTTGTAAGTGTGTGTGTAAATATGTTTGTTCCCTCTTCACGCTTTAACCGCTGAACGGATTGGGATGAAATTTGGAATGTACATAGATTATACCTAGGATTAACACATAGGCTACTTTTCAACTTGATAATAGCGGGCGAAGCCGCGGGGCACGCCTAGTGTGTAATAATGGTAGATTATTAACGGTTAGGTAATACTTATTGAACGTCCATGAGCGCAGGCAAATCATACAAAGTTAAAAATCGCGATTTTCGCTTTCGCTCTAAAACTCCAATATGAGTTCTAGTAAAGTTTTTACCACTTTATTAGAGCATGACTTGACTTTGACTGGGCCTTGATTATTTACTTGACTTTGACTGTGACTAGGACTTATATCCTGAAATTTACTTGAATTATTTTATCACAATGACACTGGCTGAATGTACAAGCGATTGCGGAGCCAAAACTAAAAGAAAAAGAAACGAAAGAACTGGTAGTGTTTAGTATAAATAAAAAAATACATTATGCATATCTAGACTATACATAATTTGAACGAATATATATTTGAGTTAAACATAATCCGGATACATGACTGGTGAAAGTTTTCTTTATACAATTGTTTTTTAAAGTTGGGTCTTTTAAAGTCGGAATTAAAGATATTGATATATCGTTCATTCTTTGACTATAGGACAATAGTAAAAAAAATACTACATTCTTTTAATCACAATCGTTAAATCTCAAGCACGCGTCGAATTTGTGAATTGTCTAATAAGTTAACATTAAGCGAAGTCTGTTTTAAAATAAATATATAAAAAATTATCATCTATTAATTCAAAGGAAATTTAGCCTCCTCTTCCCGGGCTGGTAAGTTTGCTATAAAAGAAATTTAGCCTCCTCTTCCCGGGTTGGTAAGTTTGCTATAAAGGAAATTTTGCCTCCACTTCCTGGGCTAGTAAGTAAGTTTGCTATAAAGTAAATTTAGCCTCCTCTTCTCGGGTTGGTAAGTTTGTTATAAAAGAAATTTTGCCTCCTCTTCCCGGGCTGGTAAGTTTGCTATAAAAAAATTTTGCCTCCTCTTCCCGGGTTGGTAAGTTTGCTATAAAGGAAATTTTGCCTCCACTTCCTGGGCTAGTAAGTAAGTTTGCTATAAAGTAAATTTAGCCTCCTCTTCTCGGGTTGGTAAGTTTGCTATAAAGGGAATTTAGCCTCCTCTTCCCGGGCTGGTAAGTAAGTTTGCTATAAAGAAAATTTTGCCTCTCTTCTCGGGTGGTAAGTTTTTGTATAAAGGAAATTTTGCCTCCTCTTCCTGGGCTAGTAAGTAAGTTTGCTATAAAGGAAATTTAGCCTCCTCTTCCCGGGCTGGTAAGTTTGTTATAAAAGAAATTTTTGGCCCCTCTTCCCGGGCTGTTAAGTTTGCTATAAAGGAAATTTTGCCTCCACTTCCTGGGCTAGTAAGTAAGTTTGCTATAAAGTAAATTTAGCCTCCTCTTCTCCTGTTGGTAAGTTTGCTATAAAGGGAATTTAGCCTCCTCTTCCCGGGCTGGTAAGTAAGTTTGCTATAAAGAAAATTTTGCCTCTCTTCTCGGGTGGTAAGTTTTTGTATAAAGGAAATTTTGCCTCCTCTTCCTGGGCTAGTAAGTAAGTTTGCTATAAAGGAAATTTAGCCTCCTCTTCCCGGGTTGGTAAGTTTGTTATAAAAGAAATTTTGCCTCCTCTTCCCGGGCTGTTAAGTTTGCTATAAAGGGAATTTAGCCTCCTCTTCCCGAGCTGGTAAATAAGTTTGCTAATAAAGAAATTTAGCCTCCTCTTCCCGGGTCGGTAAGTTTGCTATAAAGGGAATTTAGCCTCCTCTTCCCGGGCTAGTAAATAAGTTTGCTATAAAAGAAATTTAGCCTCCTCTTTCCAAGTTGTTAAGTTTGTTTTAAAGGAAATAAATACTCTTGCACTATATAATAATATATTTGTTTTATAATCTTTGCATGAGTGTGGTGAAACGATAAAAAGTAGCCCATATTATATTCCTCCTTATCCAGTTAGATATAGACAGACTAACTTCATACTAAACTTTATTTCAACAATTAAACGCAAGCAGAGCTTAAAAAACTGACTTCACCGCTTATATTTTGGTTTTCGCTTGATCGATTTCGATAAAATGTATAAAGGACCACCTCTGAAGTATAATCTACCAAACAAAATAATATTCAATAATTATCAAAATCGGACTACTCTTTAAAAAGTTATGCGTGGTCATGCATAATCAAAACAAATCAAATCAAAATCGTATATTCGCATGGGCTCCAAGGAGACACTCATGAAAGTTAATGACTCTACTGCCAGATTCGCAAAATTACAGCCATCTCGAGAAGAACATAAAAAAAATGAACACGTCGACTTGAGTTTCTTCAAGTCTCGAGTTAATAGGTATCTTCTTGGCAAGCATGTCACACCTTCGGCCGCATCATCACTTTTCATCAGGTGAGATAGTGGTCAAATGCTTGCCTATCCAACATAAAAAAAAAACCTCCTCTTTTTTGTAAAGTCGGTAGAGAATTCTCACAAACACATAATTAAAAAAGAACTGTTTGTCAGTCAAAGTACATATAAGTATTAATCTATATATAAAGGAGCAGTAGAGATAGCCTTTACAATAATTATTGTATTAAGTAAACATTGATCGTAAATCTTTTGGCGGAGACGTCTAAGTCGTTAACTTAAGATCTAGGAACGAATTTCATGAATAAATTAATGCATTCCTTGTTGCTATTCATATTGAACAGGTTGGCGAAACTTGTCAGGCATCAAACTTCACTTAAAAATGCATTCAGATCAATGCAATACACGATTGAGAATTAATATTGCATAACTGGTACCTATTAAATATAGGTACCACCAAATGATCGTCTTGTAATTCAAATGAACTACTTACATATTAAATACTGAATGAATAATCGATCGTATTTGATACGATTCGCCGCAAACGAGAGATTTTATTAAAAAAAATGATTTAGAAGTTAGAAGTAAAATATACGCGTATTTACTTCTATTTTTTGCGCAGGTCGAAACAATGTAGTCACTGTTATATCTAGTTACTGGAGCGTAAAAAATAAACAACTCACCTTTGATTCAGCCCGGAAAAAGCAGCAAATCAACCTTCGTGCAGACAAACAGCAAATAAAAACAACAAAACACTGGCTGAAAAAATAGCACAATCGGAAAATGGCGCGCGGTTGACAGCTTGTCAAAATGGGGGCGAAAATTTGGCGCGCTAAATTTTGAGCGGGAAGATTTTGATGGTTGAAAATGTTTTTATTTTTTATGTTTATTTGAATTTGGAATGTAGCACTGAGTGCATCGGTTAGTGCGGTGCCGGCGTAATGAATGGTCGTAGTGAGGTGCTCGCTCGAACGGCTTTGTCGGTAAATGTGTGTCTTAAAATGTAGCGGGATTGGTTAGCTTTGATACTTTCTATAAATGGAGCGCAGATTGATTTTTTTTATTACATACATCGAACCAGAACGAAACTGGTTTAGAATATCTAAATATATATAACTCAAAGGTGACTGACTGACTGACTGACATAGTGATCTATCAACGCACAGCCCAAACCACTGGACGGATCGGGCTGAAATTTAGCATGCAGGTAGATGTTATGACGTAGGCATCCGCTAAGAAAGGATTTTGATTAATTCTACCCCCAAGGGGATAAAATAGGGGATGAAAGTTTGTATGAAACTTTGTAAATTTTAAAATAATACTTCTTAACGCGAGCGAAGCCGCGGGCAAAAGCTAGTTAAAAATAAAGTTACTTCACGATTTTTGAAATAAAGTAGTCACTTACCGAATTTCAGCTTCACACATTTGACCTAAAATTAGTTTTTGATATTTAGTAAGTGAATCAGTGATTTTTTTTTTTTAAGATACATAGATTATGTTTGTAAAACTGTAGGATAACCTCTCTACTTAGTAAATTTTATTATTTACTAGCTGTGCCCTGCCGCTTCGCTCACGTAAATTAAGTTAGAAAGTAGTATCTATATGTAAATTCGTTAAGCCAGCGTAAATAAAAAACAAACATACACACTTTTTTATTTAAGATAATTTTCACTGTTAACTTACAAACTAATCCAATGAATAAAGTTAAGGATGGTGAGTGAATACTTTATGAAATACATACACTTTGTTATGGAATATATCTAAATTTGGATGCTGAGGTAACATGTCCTTAAACATTTCGGTGATTCTGTGAGGGCGTAGCGTCGTATGAACGGTATGTAGGAGTCCGAGCCGCTCTATAACTAATATTTTTTTCACTTATTACACATTTACATTACATACTTTCGCATTTATAATATTTATTTATTTAATAACTTGCACTAAAACAATTCAAGGAGGACTTTATGCTTAAATAGAATTTTCTACCAGTGCTGTAAACATAATATTTAAAAAATAATAATAATAATAAAGGCTATAAAAAATATAAGTGTGATGTAACATAAAATGGGTTAGCTTCGTAATAGCTACAAGGAATAAGGTTTAACTGAAATGTAAGTATTTATTATATAATATACCGAGCAAGCAAAGCGAGCAGAGCGCGCGAAGCTTCTCTGTAGGTATATATGAAAATTTCTTGGAACTTCTAAAGCATCAAAATTTCCAGCCGCAGTATCAGCCTGTGTAGCGGTCCATAGTAGATTCGCACCGATTTGGCTTGGCATTTCGGCGGACAAAATACTTGCGGACAGTTCGCTGGTGTGGAGAAGACTTTTTAAATCAAATAGTTCATTTGAAGAATACTTAGGGGTCTTTATAAAGTTTGTAGTAACAGTATTCTGCCAGCATGCAGACGGGCAAATAATTTGTGTCAGGAACACAATTTTAAAATTTAATATTAATAAAAACATGATTATTATACATTAAAATACTACTTGATTCCATGTATTCTTTAAATTGTAGAAACATGTATTTATGAGCCAGACGTTTTTTTTTTACTTATTGCCATATTATAGAAATATAATATTTGTTGCTTATTTAGATTTGTTAGTTAATTATTTTCTTTTTAAAACGCATTTTAATAATCGGCGTTTTCTGAGTTGGGGGAGCGATCGCCTTCAAAGCAGAGGTATCGGGTTTGATTCCGGCGGGAAAACTAGTTTTCACTCCCAAAGAAATTTGAACCTTTTCTATCGACTTATGTTTTATTATTATCTTAACCACATTATTCTTATGGGATCTTCTTCTATCTGGTACTTGTCCTTTACCTGTGTCTCTTTTTCGTACCACATTTCCTTTTCAAACGACTTCAAAGAAGGAGGTTCTCAATTCGACTGTATGTTTTTTTTGTTTGTATGCTACGCGATATCTCCGCCAATCATGATCGATTTTGATGTTTTTTTTTGCTTGGTAGATTATACTTCAGAGATAGTCGCATATAAATTTTACCGCAAAGCGCTTTTTGAGAAAAAAAAAAAAAAAAACAAAATATATGCGGTGAAGTTTTTTAAGCTTTGCTTGCGTTAAATTTATTAATACTTATATTGGTACCTTTCTTAAATAAATAAAATGGATATAAATGCTTTCACTCTCACAGCCCCACAATAAGTTCGATGACTTATGTCATTGAATGCTTACTTTGGAAATATATATCCATTATTGAAATACGGCATAGTTTTCTGGGGTAGCTCGGTAGAACTAAACAGTACTTTTATTCTACAAAAGCGAAGTCTCAGAATTATTTACGGTTTGAGTAGTGAAGATTCTCAGAAAATTGTGCAAGGAGAAAAAGTACCTAACATTAACTGCAATCTATATACGTACTAGAACTTTGCTATAATAATTATTTATTTAAAATGAAATCAGAAATGCGTGCTCGAGATACACCGATGAGATGCGATGATTATTTGTATACTCCAAGAGTAAATTCAATTATTTTTCAAAAGAGCACTTATGTTAATAGCATAAAGGTTTTTAATCACTTGCCGCAAGCAATCAAAAAACTTCCTGTGAATAGATTTAAATTAGAATTCAAAAATAATTTGACTAAAAGTGTATTTTACGATTTTAATTAATATTTTACTAAGCTATATACATTGTGTCGCGTGATAAATATTAAACAATTTGATCTTATTTTTTTATCATTTTGACATTTATTATATATAGGTATATAGGATTTAAATAAATTGACATTTATTATATAATTGCAGAATAAGTAATTACAATAGAGTTCATTTAAAAAATGTATGTATGTTAAAAATTTCATAAATAATTGATTGTAATTTGATATTACCATGTTTGTGTTGGATACCCGTAAGGGGTAAACTTTATTATTTCTACACCTAATGCATTTCCATCTTACAATGTATCATGACAGTTTCCCAATAAATAAATATTCTATTCTATTCTATTGATTTTATTTATATAGCATTAGCCATGCTAGGCAGAACTATAGTGATAAATTTAGAAAGGAAAAATTATCGCTTGAGGCGGGATTTGAACCCGCGGCCAAATGCCCTATTTCTCTAACCGCAGATAGATGACGTCACACGTCCCCGTAAGACGTTAATAATAAGGAAAGGTTAATTTCGTCCCTTCAGGCGGGGCTTGAGTAGCTCAGAGGTTAGAGCAATAGGGCATGACACCCTATGGCCGCGGGGTCAAATCCCGCCTCAAGCGATAATTTTTCAATTCTAAATTTATCACTATTCTATTCTATTCTATTCTATTCATGGATGCTGGTAACATTAACAGCACACACACAAACACAATCAGAACCGAAACACAAATTTCCTTCGTGGTGAAGACTTATGCTCCCGCTGGGAATCGTACCCGATAAATGCTTAAACTGCGGACGCAAACGCAACTAAAGCAACGGGCAGTTATATTTTTTAATACCTGTTGAAACTGCTTTGAATAACTGTTGAATACAATTCAATACAGGTTTCATTACATGTTTTTTCTTATCTTTTTTTTTTTCTAGATAGAAAAGCATTTGACCGCTATCTTACCTGATGGAAAGTGACGATGCGGCCAAAGATGGAATATGCTTGCCTAGAAGGTACCTATTCACTCTAGACTTGAAGACACCCAGATTATACTGTTCAGGGAACAAAGACGTAGGCAATGAGTTCCACTCCTTCGCTGTATCTGATGGTATTCCATCATCATAAGGGTGAAATGAATCTTCAAGATGCCATCTCAACATCTTCAATAAATATATGCCTTATTACTCATAATCATATCCTCCTACTAATATTCTCTTTAGTCTATCATACCAGCATTTTGTTCATATGCCGAATCAATCAGTCTCTTAGACAAATCTTTTTTTTTTTGTATTTGGGGCAGAGGATAAGCCTTGCTATACAGCGTGATAATGCAGCAAGCATTTTGGGATCATTGCCGAACATTAAAGATCGTCTAAACCATCTTTAACCTTTCTTTTTATAACTTGTATCTTATTATGTATATCCATATTCTAATGTTTTTTTTATGAGATTAAATTTTCACAGATATAACATGTCTATCATCCTACTAATATTATAAATGCGAAAGTTTGGCTGTGTGTGTGAATGTGAATTGCGAACTGCCCGTTACCTGACTTACGTTCGGCTTCTAAGCAGGGGTATGGTGTTCGATTCCCAGCAGGAACACAAGTTTTCTCCCCAAGGATAATTTGTGTTTCTGGTTCTGGTTGTGATTGTGTGTGTGATGTGAATGTTTCCGACGCCCAACACAAGTCATCGAACTTAGTGTGGGGCAGTGAGTGTGAAAGCGTTTAGTTTATGTTTGTTACTACGTATCTCAGTAACAAATAAACCGATTTTGATGCAATTTCGAATGTAGATAGTTTAGATTTTGGAATAGCACATAGGCTACTCTTAAACTTGAGTACGCGGGCGAAGCCGCGGGGCACGGATAGTACTTCATATTATCAATACGAAAGTTTGTGTCAGTGTGTAAGTATGTTTGTTCCCTCTTCACGCTTTAACGGCTGAACGGATTTAAATGAAATTTGGAATGTACATAGCTTATACCTAGGATTAACACATAGGCTACTTTTTAACTCGATAATAGCGGGTGAAGCCGCGGGACACGGCTAGTACAGTAATAAACTAACAACAAGTACAACAATGTTTTTGGTTTTAATCTACAAGAATACATTTTGTACTAGTGACCGGGTTTTAGTTTTTTAAGAGGTACTCAAGTCGACTGTTTTTTTTTATTTGTGTCTCCTCTTAAATTCTCTCCACGTGAGCCTATTTCGAAATTTTTTTTTAGTTTGAAAGATGTTGCTTTTTATTTGGTTCCATTTAAATTTGATCAAGATCTGATCAGTAGTTCTTGAAATATCGTCAATAATGCCTATTTTGTGACGAATAATGCGTACTTTGACGATGTTCTCGTTTACCCGACTTCAAAAGTTACCTCATAACTTCTTTCGTTGTGAACCGATTTAAATGATTCTTTTTTTATTTGAAAGCTGGTGCTTTTCATGTTGTCCCATTGAAATTTGATCAAGGTTTGATCTCTAGTTTTTGAGTTATAGTCAATAATGCGTGTTTATACATTAAATCCTATCAAGGTTCCGAAGATAAAGCGTGAAGTCGGTTTTTTTAAGCTTTGCTTGCGTTTAATTATAAATTATCACCTTTTAAAATATAAAAAAAACGTTTTAATTTTTAACTGTAATTTATGCCCTAATTTACATATATAATTATGCTGCAAATATAATTAATTAATAATTAATCAGGATTATATATTATTATTATATTAATAAGCTTTAGAAGCAAGAACTAGATTAGCCTTAAATCTAGTTACGGAAGGTCAACATTATCTTTAAGGAGCTGAACTCACAAAAAATATACAAATATGTGGTCTATTTGTAATAACTATACTAGCTTATGCCCGCGGCATCTTTCGCTCGCGTAGTCTACTATAAAATTATGCAGAAGTATACATAGATAGATACATAACACTTTATTTATTTATTTAATACTTAATTGCACAAAAAGTATGGACTTACTGCGTATATGTATATATTTATTTATACTTAGTATATGTATATATTTATTTATTTAATTCTTTATTGAACAAAAAGAACAAAAGGAGGACTTAATGCTAGGGGCATTCTCTACCAGTCAACCACACATGGTAGACGAGAAGTGGGGTGTAGGCGTGCATCAAAAAGGTATAGAGAGGGAGAAAGACAAAAGAAAGTTAGATGATTAGTTAAAATAATAAATATACATAAATGATTAGATACATTTATCGGTACTTACATTTTAATAAAATATATAGTACATACCAAATAATTAAATATAATAAAAATAAATATGCAAATAAAATAAAATAAAAAATAACTTTATTGAACACAATACAGACTTTTGAAAGAAAACTGAAACTACGTGTACAAAGGACGGTCTTATCACTCAGAGTGATGTCTTCCAGACAATCCAAGGAGTATAGTACTGAATAAAACTTAAACTTGGTTGTATAGGTTTCCAGTGCCTGTTACGTATAGATAGCTCAAAAAAAAGTTGTTAAGCGGATATAAAGTTGTTTTTTTTTGTACTGAATTCAAATGTATTTGTATTAAGTACAATTCGTATAGTTGTTTCTTAAAATATTAAAAATGCTAAAATAAGTTTTTGCTTAGCTTAGTAATATACTTAAGTTACGACTAAGAAGATACTAAACGTAAATTTTCAAGCACCAACACCATAACATAATTTCAAATCAATACTTAACAAAATATTTATTGCGGACAACCATATTTTATACCGACTTCCCAAAAAAAGAGGAGGTACTCAAGTCGACTGTATTTTTTTTTTATGTGTGTTACCTCATATCTTCTCTCCACGTGAGCAGATTTCGAAATTTTTTTTTTAGTTTGAAAGATGTTGCTTTCTAATTATTATTGGTTCCATTTAAATTTGTTCAAGATCTAATCAGTAGTTCTTGATATATCGTCATAAATGCCTATTTTATGGACTACTTTGACGATGTTCTCGTTTACCCGACTTCAAAAGTTACCTCTTTCGTTGTGAGCCGATTTTGATGATTATTTTTATTTGAAAGCTGGTGCGGTGAAGTCGGTTTTTTTTAAGCTTTGCTTGCGTTTAATTATTATTGTTAGGCCTACAAGATATGATTAGTACAAATAAAATAAAATTAAAAATCAAGAAATTAAAAATTGTTAAATTGTTTCGCTTCTTTGTTTATCATCCGTACTGCGAAGGAGTGGAACTCATTGCCCTCGTCTTTGTTCCGAAAAGTATAATCTGAGAGTCTTCAAGTCAAGAGTGAATAGGTACCTTCTAGGCAAGCATGCTACATCTTCGGCCGCATCATCACTTTCCATCAGGTGAGATTGTGGTCAAATGCTTGCCTATCTGGCATACAAAAATATTATATCATGTATCAAAGGTTCACAATTGCCTTTTGAAATTCAGTTGACCTTGCTTCTTTTTTTTTTCTTTTTTTTTTTCATCCTTCTAAATCTACGGGCCAATTGCCTATATTTCCTAAAACTAAACTAAAACTATGTACAGCAAAGTACTAAGTTACCTACAAGACATCGAGCTTATAGGTAACTCAAGTGCTTAAGCCCACTACCAGTGGGTAGAGTTCCCATCATGCTGGCGGCATTGCCTCTCTGAATTAAATTAATTCCTTGCTTCTTGTTACTAATAGTAACGACACATCATCGAAGTACTTTTTATGGTTACATATTATATGTATTTATATATTAGTATTTGTGTAATTTTATTGTTATATATTACATAGGATGATTGGCAGAAAATACTATTCTAGCATTAATTCCTCCTTGTACTGTTTTTTGTGCAAAAGTATTAAATGAAAAATATTCACTTACGAGGCATTTTGAGCAGTATCATTGTCCTTTGAAGTATTCGAGATATCCAATAGTGTTCCTGAACTTTGACCCCAATTTTAAACCTCTTAGAGGGCGAATCTTCAGAATTCCTTTCTGATATATACGTCACTAGCTGCGCCCCGCGGTTATACCCGCGTTAGTCCCAGACCCGCGGGAAATCTGGAATATACGTAGCCTATATGTTAATCCAGGGTGTCAGTCACCTTTATGCCAAATTTCATCAAAATTGGTCCAGCCGTTTGAGTGTGAAAAAGTAACAAACACACTCACTAACTTTCGTCTTTATAAGTGTAATTTTTTTTTACAGGTGTGTTTTCATAGAAGCCTTCTCCATACTTTCGAATCGCTAGTTCTGTATGCGTTTATAGGTAAGCTTCCCACGGCGGATCGCACCAGCTCTGATGCAATTCTAAAGTCTAATGTCAGAGGTGTAGGATTTTTTACACCGTTAGCCCTGCGCGGCAATGTTTGGGACAAGGTGGAAGAGCAGCCGGGAGAGGGTGCTTAGGCGATAGCGGGTGCTTAGGCGAAGGCGGGGGCGTAGGCGGAGGCAGGGGCGTAGGCGGAGGCAGGAGCGTAGGCGGAGGCTATCGGATAGAGATGCTGCTTGTTTACAAGCTTTTATTTACAGCTACCGTGGTAAGTCTCACCATAAAAAAAAGTGTCATAAACACAAACATTTGTAGCTTTTATTTAGTTTCACCAGTGCCGTTGTCTATCTATTGGTCTGTAATCAAATCTTGCAAGCTAAATTAGACCCACTTTCCGATGTCCGATTGGACTGAAATTTGGTGTACTTATGTATCTTCGGTGACAATACAATGATATGATACCATGGAGCTGGTTTGATGTAGAAGATGGAAATAGTTTTACAAAAATCCCCTAAATAATCCCAACATCAGTATCGTTCTTTGGCACTTTAGCTAGCTAACGAGCATTAGAAATATCCTAGCATCATTATGATGATATCTTCACCAAAAGCCTTCAATTGCCGCCTCAGTCGCATATATAAGTTTGGGTTTTGTTCCATCTACAGCCCTGTAAGCTCCAATGCGAAGATGATATAAAGCCAGATAGTTTTTATGGTGGAAGTGCGTCATTGGGAGTGGATATTGTGCTAACGATGGCGTTTATACGTTAGAGAGGAGGCGAAGTAGGGCCCCAAAAAAAAGTAGGCCCAATCAAATTATTTGAAGGGCCCTACATTTTTTTCTTATTTTTTTTTAGACAAATTTATTATAAAATCGCTTAGCTCTTATTTACGAAAAAGTGTAAAAAAAGAATAGGTAAGTTCACTTTTCACACTGTCGGGATTTTTTAATTATTAGTATACTAACTTGTTTATATTTAAATTATAAAAAGTGATATTGTAGGATTAATTTTTTTAAATTTAGTTTCGTTATCATTACACATTTCGTCATTGCCATAATGACTTCAGTCACAACTGGTTTTAGATTTCTTCAACGACAGCACCCCTAGCCAAAAACCAAAACGCTTCGTCTCTATTTTATCAAAAGAAACGCTTTCCGAATGCAATAGACTTTAAAACTTGTGTACAAAGGTTTCAAATCGCTTGTCTGCAACTTTGCAATCTAGGTTTTTTTTTTATTTTTATTTGTGACAGGCTAGTGTTTGACCACTATCTCACCTGATGGTAAGTGACGATGTGATCGAAGCTGGTAAACACACTAGACCTGGAATACGCAGGCTCTCAAGGATAACTGCCGGAACACCGTATTTGGCTTGGCGGCAGACTTTCAACTTGATGGTGGTAAGCTACTTTGGTAGCAAGCCAGGCGAGCAACTCACAAAATGCTCTACCACCTCTCAGATGTCACCTGATTAGCACCACCCGGGGACCACGTGTAGGGAGTCAGACTTAAAGGGTATCCTCCTACAGACGTGGGTGACTCAGCCCCCAAGAGTGAGTAAGGTGAGCGTTAAATAACAAGTCAAGGTATTTTATAACTTATGTGTACAGGTTTTAAGGTCTGTTACATTTAAAAAACGTTTCTTTTGGTAGAATAGGGTCGAAGCGTTTTGGTTTTTGGCTAGGGGGGCTGTCGTTGAAGATATCTAAAACCAGTTGTGCCCGCAGTACGAAGCGTTTTGATTTTTGGGTAGGGAGGAAGAACTCAAGAAGTATCGTTCTTAACCAAAGAATACTTATAGATCAAGGTTTTAAATCTGTTTTCTACTTTGCATGTAATTTTCAATTTATATCTACAAATACATCACATGTTAAAGAATGGTTATTATCACTGAATTACGAAGACACTGAAAAACTGTTAGTTATTCTAAAATAAATGGGATAATACGTTAAGTTATAACTTTATAAGAATGTATTTAAACTTTATAATTGTATGTTTATTAAATAAGTAGCTATATTAAGTTGCTAATGGTAAAATTTGTAATAAGCTGTAAAACGAGGTATAAATATCACTTTGTGTAAATATTAAACAGGTCATCACGATACAGGCGTTGCCTAGTGTGAGGGCACCAGGTACATCTGGTTTTGAACTATTGATTCATCTCTGCATAAAACCTATTGTTTTTACGCATGTTAGTTACTAACATAGGGAAATAGTCGTAAGTAGTTTTTTATGCAGCAAATAAATATTTTTCATTTTTTTTTCATTTTTCATTTTTCATTCACGCTCCATTACGTTAATCACTTGTACCAAACCCCAACTCAGCGAGGCTTGGAGGAGATCTCAGCGATAAGTCCTCCTTTGTGTCTTCAGGACAAAGGTCTCGCGAATAGGTCGTGCGATTGTTTTCGTTGAATACAAACAGACAAACAGAATTAGCATCCACTGTTCTAGTCTTCATTTGTGATGAGTTTAAGTAGTTCATAATCTGAGATCTGACTATTAAAGGAAGGAAGTATTTGCTAGGAAGGATGTTTGAACCAATATTATTTTGATATAACTATTCGGATTTTCCACAATATTATAAGACATATAATAAAAAATGTGTTTATTTTTGTGGTTCTATTGGTACTGGGTGCTATCGTGTGATGTTTTTGACACCCGCAATACAAACTTGATGGTAAGTAATAATTAAAATTTATAACTATTTTAGAAACGGACTAACATAAGATAGAACAAGCTAAATGAAAGCTTGCAAAAATGCATTTAGTAGGTAGCTAATTAAAGAAAATATTACATTGTCAAGTTGTTTTTAACCACTGACAGAAATGGAGAGATGTTGTAAGTGTATTTATCGGTGGCATCGTAGTTCCCGGATAAACCGATTTTGATTAAGTTTTATGTATGTTTGAAAAGACGTAATCGAGAGTGTTCTTATCTACTTGTATGTTTGGTGTTGTTTGTGTATGGTGGTTTTTCAAAATGTTCATTATGTCACTTCTTTATTTATATCTAATTTAGTTATTCTTTGTGCATAAAGGCTTATTGGTTTTAACGTTTTTTTTTTATGGGGGCTGAGTCACCCACGTCCGTAGGAGGATACCCCTTAAGTCTGACTCCCTACACGTGGTCCCCGGGTGGTGCTAATCAGGTGACATTTGGTAGAGCATTTTGTGAGTTGCTCGCCTGGCTTGCTACCAAAGTAGCTTACCACCATCAAGTTGAAAGTCTGCCGCCAAGCCAAATACGGTGTTCCGGCAGTTATCCTTGAGAGCCTGCGTATTCCAGGTCTAGTGTGTTTACTAGCTTCGATCACATCGTCACTTACCATCAGGTGCGACAGGTGTCACAAATAAAAAATAAAAAAAACTTTTTGGTTGTAACGGTGGCTAATATTAAGGTACAAAAATCAGTGTTTGTTCGTATTTCATTCATCTGATTGCGTTATTTTTTTTGTGCATTATAGTTTTTAGGATCGTGGCCAGAAAAGAAAAATGAAAAAGTTGCAATTATTTTAGGAAAATAATACGTCTCGTCTGTTTGTCTTGGTACTAGGCAAGCATATAAAGACGTTATAATTTTGTCATTAGTTTATATTTTGGCAGTAAAGTACTAGGCAAACAAAAACATGAAAGAGGTACCTGTGTATATAATTTCTTGACGTATCAATGCGACGCATTTCAGGTACAGCTAACTTTTTATATCTTTTTTTATATTTTAAAACCATTCATGGTTTTCAAAAGAATTATAAAAATCATTGTCGTTGCCATGTTGAGCAACATCGTCCGTAGACTCGTAATTATTCAAATCAAATTTATCAGCTAAGAACGTATCAGCTGGATAAGTAGACGTCTTTTCTGTAGAAAAGAATCGTTCTATTTTTGTTGTAGTTGGCTCAGTAGACGCAGGTTCTTCTATAGTGTTCGTTTTAAGAGTAGATTCCTCGGAACTTTCTTTGGAGTTCGATTCCAAGTCAGTTTTAGCATCATTGAATTCGGGCCTCAATTCTGGCCTGCAGTAACCGTCGTCCCAAAAGTGCCATCCATGAGGACAGATAAATATCTGTGGATATAAAATATCCTGTTTCTTCGTGCAAACATAGTAATGATTGGAACTTGTTGGAAGCACACCGAATTTCCCCACGTTTGTGCAATCAGGTACCGCCCTCTCTTTACATTGGCCGTTTTCCAGTTTCACCTGTAAAAGTCAGAGCATTTTAAATGTTACACAAAGCAGAATCAGGCTTTGAACATTTACGTCCAAATTCATGTTTGCCTTTGATGGTCACGCTTTGTGGTGGACAGAAAAAAATCTAACGAGAATGTCATTGAGTGGGCTCATTTAAAAATGTGATGTTAAAATTGAAAGTGTTACAAAATCTACTAATGACCTAAAAATGTTACCCCGTTTAACTGAATATTTTTTTTACATGTCACATCATATAAGATAGATAAGATCAGGATTAAAGATAGAGTAATCTACAAATAAAAATTTGTTACAATGTTGTTTAATTTAGAACGTTCAATATTATGGATAATATACCCCTTAAATCGAAATTTGAATTCACATAATTATAGCAATACCCTGCCTAAAAATGCCACCTGTTAAGGTTAAAATGTCAAGACCTAAAAATAAATTACTTATGGCATTACATTATCGAAAAGCAGGATAACAATTTGAATATGTCATTTACGCAATAAGTAATAAATACTCTGCTTCTGCGCCTACTATACCAGTTAAAAAAAAGGTTTGTATTTATTTAGTTATTTCAGTTATCTCAATAATATAGTGGTAAATATTAGTTATCTTTTCTAGAATCAGAATTTTATCATGAACTTACCGAGCACTGCGCAGTCTGGGGGTTGTACCCATAGTGCCTAGGACACAGAGCTGTTCTGTGGTCTGCTGGTCTTCCATCGGGGAGTTCTTCAGGAGGCGAACAAAGGTGAAACTTGCGGCAGTCATGGGCGTCAGGGAAAATACCCACCTGAAAAACAAATACAAATTCAATCAGCCGTTTTAGCGTGAATAATTATACGCAAGCAAAGCTTAAAAAAATGACTTCACCGCTTTATCTTCAGAACCTTGATCAGATTTAATGTATTAAACACGCATTATTGACTATAACTCAAAAACTAGAGATCAGATCTTGATCAAATTTCAATGGGACCACATGAAAAGCACCAGCTTTCAAATAAAAAAATAATCATCAAAATCGGCTCACAACGAAAGAAATTATGAGGTAACTTTTGAAGTCTGTCAAAAACGAGAACATCGTCAATGTAGTCCACAGAATACGTATTATTGAGGATAACTCAAAAACTACTAGTCAGATCTTGATCAAATTTAAATGGGACCAATTGGAAAGCAAAATCTATCAAACAAAAAATTATTTTCAAATCGGTTCACGTGGAACGAAGTTATGAGGTAACACACATAAAAAAAAACTCATTCTCACAAACTTTCGCTTTTTTAATATTAGCGTGAAGTGTGACAGTGTGATTGTTTCATTTTAAGTTTAATTGATTGTTATAGAAGATGATCATATTTCTGTATGATCATTTCTCCAATATAGTTCGACCTATCGAAGCTCATAGTATTACCGTAACAAAGACGCAATATCTTCGAGCTGATGGTATACCGCTGACCTTTGGATAGATATATCCAAAGGTCAGACCGTAACGAGATCCAATAAAACCGTTGTTTAATAGCTAGCCTTTCCTAGCTAGCTAGGCTGGCCTAGTTACAGAACACGTTGCTGATATTCTGTTGTTAAATACACGACGGGATTTACTTGGAAATGACCTGTCATCAAATAAAACTAATATACTAAGTAGGTAAACATAATCGTAAACGATTCTTGTGTGCCGGACACATTCATATCACACACACAATTACAACCAGAACCAGAAACACAAATTTTCCTTGGGGAGAAAACTTGTGTTTCAGCCGGGAATCGAACCCGATAAAACCCTTGCTTAGAAAGTAAACGCAACCCAGTAACGCAGAACAGTTCAAACATATAACTTAACTCTTTTTAACTTAACTGAATTGTTTAGATAACATATGTATATAAATACTATAATTATGCAGAAAGATACAAAAAAATATATATATTTATGATACACACAACATTACATTACAAAAACAAAATATGTAATATGAGCAAAATATATAAAATACACTTACAGTTTATATTTGGTTTATGTAATGTTTGTATGACTTGTTTTGTTATTTTTTTAGGAAACTAGGGCAGCAATTTGGAATAACTGGCATGCCAACACACAAAAGTTACGGATACATAAATAAATACAAATTAAATATACCGTTACAAAACTAATATAAAAAAATAGTAAAGTATTTACTAATTAAAGGGCCAATACCATTTATGATTTACTAGCCGTACCCCGTGGCTTCGCCCGCTAATATTAAGTTAAAAAGAAGCCTATGTGTTAATACTAGGTATAATTCTAATCTATGTACATTCCAAATTTCATCCAAATCCGTTAACCGTTAAAGCGTGAAGAGGGAACAAACATACTTACACACTTACACACAAACTTTCGGATTTATAATATTAGTAGGATTTACCTTAAAATCGAGATATGCCAATAAAAACATTATACCTAAACAAGAGGTTGACTACGAAACTGTTTGTTCATAACTTAAGATCAGTATCTTAACTCCATTTCTTGACTTTGACTGTGACTGGGGACTAGGACTACTTTTGAGATTCACTAACAACCCGCCCGGATTCATTATCAGTTGGATTAAAAAAAAATCTTAAGTACAAACCATGTCCTGAAAAATTACGAACGCATATAATATTTCAGCCAAATCGAACCTATCCATTTCAAAAGTAATGGTGATCTTTTATACATGCGTTAATTGACTGTTTTAGATAAATGAATGTGTACACATTTTATGTATTTTATTACTTGACATTGGCTAAATGCACAAAGACAGCGGAGCCAAAATAAATACCTACAAAAATATAAAGATATAACGTACCTGTTCACAAGTGTGTTTGTACTCCTTTGCCTTTAAGTTGCACTCGGGCACTGGCTGCTCCGAACACCTTCCAAGGTGCGCGTTGCAGGTCAGACCTTCTGAACATTCTTCAAGAGGCAGCTGAAATATAACCAAAACCATTAGGAACATTATTTTCTATGTTGTTAAGAGGCGAGCATTTGCTTGTCTCCTCTTGCTCAATCCGGAATATCAAAGTCCCGCAATGTTAAGCATTTTCTTCTCTGAGACTTGAAGTGTTTTGTCTCTCCTTTGCACACCCTTTGGAACCAATCATGATGGCACAGTGCTGATTTTCAGCTGATCAAGTAAAGGATTGTATCGGCTACAGTTAACCCATAATATTTTTACCGGCCTAAGCGTTAAGAAGCCTTTCCATTTTCTTTGTTCGATATTTTAGACCGCAGAAGGTATTCGATAACTCGCCTTCGATAGCCTCTACAACCTTTTATAACCTTTGTACTGTGCAAATCTCCGCCATGAGGGGTTGAGTCCCGGTAGGAGCACCATTTTCGTTCCCAAAAAATATATATCTGATTAATTCAAATTGACCAGTCCAATGCTACATCTCTTGTTGTCAATTTTTAGGTTGGTTAAAAATGATATGCAGTGATCACAGAGGCCCGATCTTCAGGTCTTGTAGAGTCTTAAGTTGACCAGATAATTGATAAATACCTTTAACCAACCAACAGGCAACCGCACGCATGTGACAGATGTGGTGCAGCTCTGGCAGGCCATTCCAGGCTTGCTGCAAATTCCTTCCACATCCACTACGCCAGCCCCTAAGGATATCCCCAGGGGGACGCCGGCCATCCGGTCACCATTGACCACTCCACGGAGGTCAAACGATTCGGTAAGCTGGAAAAAATTAACGCTTTAACACTGTTAGCCTAAGATTCTTTACTTGTAGACGAGTTGCACCCCATATTGACTAGAAGAGACGTTGGCTTAGGCACGCGTTCGCTTTCAAAGTAGGTATCGGGTTCGATTCCCGGTGGGAACAAAAGTTATCTCTCCAAGGGAAAATTTAGTTTCTGGTCCCAGGACCAGTAACTAAATGTTCCCTAAAGATCTACTAGATTAACCTACTTTAAATTAGTACAGTATACATATTGGACTTCGCAGCCTTGTCCGTGCTAAACCTGCCACACACTATACGCATTTGGTTCGAGCGGACGCGGTCTCATCTCGTGTAACGCCCGTCGCTCGAACTAAATGCGTCCAGTGTGCAATATCTATTAAAATTTCAATGCTGTTAGGTGCCAATTAACACGTGGGGGGCGCAAGGCACAGATAGTATATAAATAAAGAAGCAAATGTCTGATTTCGCTCAAAAAATGATATTAATAGAAACTAATTAAAGCTGGATGTCCTAGAGTGTATTGCGTAATTTTGTAAAATATTTTTGCACCGGACTCTATAAAAATTAAACGCAAGCAAAGCTTAAAAAAACCGACATCAGATTAAATGTACTAAACTCACATTATTGACGATATTTCAAGAACAACTGATCAGATCTGGATCAAAAAATTTTCAAAACCGGTTCACGTGGATCGAAGTTATGAGAAAAAAAAATACAGTCGACTTGAGTACTTCCTCCTTTTTTGTGAAGTCGGTAGAAAATAAGAATTCAATATAGTTTGGTTAACTAGACCAAATGTACGAAAATTAAAATTGACTCCTATCAACTTTTTGGAGGGTATAATTAAGGGGTTGCCAAACGTTATGGGACCGAAACGGGTCCGATCCAAATTTAAACGCCGCAAATTTGTTATGTAATCACAGAGCAGGTCTCTTACGTTTTCTACTGATCCTGCTCTGTGAATTAGTTAGATGTTGCTAAAAATCGTGCCGTAAATGCTGACTAAACATGAATTTTAACTTACTGAGCAAGTGCAACTGAAGATAGAGAGAATAATAATTTTCAACCACATTTTCATCACACTTCTGTTCTGCACTGAATGGTCTACTTAACTAAGTTATTATTATAAATACAACGTAATTCGGTATTTGCTCTATGACCTTACTATCTTGTGGTTTTTGATAAAATTTTGTTTGTTTTCGCTTGTACTTTATTATCTACGTTATTAACTACGTAATTTTTTTTTTACGTTATGTTCTCATAATCTTGTAATTACACCCCCGTTTTACCGAATAATTAAAAATCTTCTCCATCCAAGGTTGTCTGGAAGAGATCGCTTTTAGCGATAAGACAGCCGCTATACACATAAATTTAAGATTTTAAAATTTTTTGTAAGTGATTTATGTAAGGTGTGATGATAAAGCATTATCCGTATATTTATATAAATTATGTACCTAATATGGATGGAGCATTTTTATCGATTTTTTATTCATACAAAAATTTACATCTTTAAGTAACCTAGATGAGTCTTTACCTAGATGTATCTATATTTTTCTTATATGCCCGATAAGCAAGCATTTGATCACAATCTCAGCTGATAGAAAGTGATTATGCGGACGAAGATGTAACATGCTTGCCTAGAACGTACCTATTCACTCTTGACTTGAAGACACCTGGTTTATACCCTTCGGAAAACAAAGACGAGGGCAATGAGTTCCACTCCTTCGCAGTGCGGATGATTTATGTTGAAGCAAAACGCTTTGAGCGAACTAGAGGTATGATAGATGGTAAAATGGGCATGGGGGAATTAACTAGAGTAATTCCTTCGCACACTCTCCAAAATGTAAACGATAGAATACCGATAGGCTTGCGACCTTACGTCGGTAACCGAAATTGCAATTTGGAATCGACTAGCTTATCATCGCCAAGGAGTCTTTGCTCGCTATGGACTTATTTGGTGCTAAACAAAAAATATTAATAAAACAGGTCACAAGTGCAGAGTTGATAAAAATATCTCACCAGCCAAATATTGGCCCTGACACTAAAACATGCGCCTGATAAAAACATCATAGTGTAACCTCGAGAGAAGTAAGAAATATAATTTTGTTCTTGAATATGTTTCACTAAGCCAAATGCTTTGTCATATTTTTATCCGAATACTACGAATCAAAAAGAACGATTTTGATTTTAGCACCGTATGTTTTTGAAAATATGCATGTTTGTATGTAAACATGTGTCAATATGTATGTCCATTTATTCCTACAACAAAAATAATGCGAATAACAAAACTGCAATTGTATAAAATATAGAATGAGAAAAAAGCGAAAATGTGTGAGGGGTGAAAAAAATATAAAACTTCTAGGATTATTTTAACAAATCATTACAGCGTCTTTGGTACGCGCAACGGAGTAGTGCCCAAAAAAGTTTTAGGGACTTAATATACAAAGCGGAAAGGGCGCGCGGCCGCGACGCTTCCCCCGCGTTACCAACGTTTTGTATAGGCTCTAGTGTAACAAAAATACAAAGCGCCCTGGACGCGCAATTCGGGCGCTTTGTATATCAAGTGCATGAGCAAGATGGCCAACGCCCAGCTCGGGTCAGTCCCTGCAAGATACCGGACCACACTAGAGCGCGACGGGCACCGCTGACGCGCTCGACATACTCCCTGGGAGTAGCTGCTCCCAGCGCCCAGCCCAGGCAGACTGGACAATCCAGAAGGCCAGATACCATGGCAACAGAGGCCTAGTGGAAGGACTATTACAAAAAAAATTATATCAAGTCCCTAAATCTGACGAATAGCTTTTCATATAGGTCTCAAATGAAAAAGCTGTCAAATACCATTATTAAAATTACCATCTATTGGCTTCGATTCCCGGTGGGAACACAAGTTTTCTCTCCAAGGAAAATTTGTGTTTCTGGTGGTAGGTGTAATTGTGTTTGTGTGTGATGTGAATGCTTCCGGCACCCACGACTTATCGAACTTGTTATGAACTTGAGCTGTGAGTGTGAAAGCGTTTAGGAATATTATATTCATACAAGTCGGGTCCCGCGGCTTCGCCCTCGTTATCCAAGTTAAAAAGTAGCCTATGTGTTAATATCCTGTTAATATACACATTTACACACAAACATTCGCATTTATTTAACAGCCCGATGGCTTAGTTAGGTAAGCGTTCGCTTTCTAAGTAGGGGTATCGGGTTTGATTTCCAACTGGAAAACAAGTTTTTTTCCCAAAGGATGTGAATGTTTACGGCACCCACGACTCAAGTCTTCAAACTTATTGTGAGGCTGTGAGTGTGAAAGCGTTTATGTATTATGTTTATTATATTAATGTGATTTAAATGTGAAAGCTTGAATAATATGGTTCACGAGTGAGTGAAACATTTATTTTATAACTAGCTGCGCCCCGCGGTTTCACCCGCGTTGATAATGATGAAAAGTGATGATGATGATGATGATGAAAAATAGATGTTGGCCGATTCTCATAGATACCGGATAAGCACAAAAAATTTCATCAAAATCGGTCAAGCCGTTTCGGAGGAGTATGGTAACGAAAACTGTGACACGAGAATTTTATATATTAGATTGAAGGTTCATATTATATGTTTCCTACAGAAAGAGTACGTATATTTGCACGAATCTACTATGTACGTATCTACGTACAATATTCAATCAAAGGCACATTTCATCCCTTTATCCTTCGACAAGTATCGAACTCTATGTAGAGTATATTAAGCAAGGTTCGCGACCGGGCGGGGCAGCGAACCGTGTCTGATCCTATTTGAGATACCGTCTCTCACCCTGGATTGTAAGGATAGTAGAGTGATCCGGTGTTGGGATTTTGGGATACCTACTTACAAGTACGAGTGAATTAGTTTATTGGAATGCCTTTGTTCTAAGCAAAAAACAGATAAGGGCAGGATTTCGATCTACCAATACATGGAAAAGAAACATGATAGCACTTCCAAATTCAGCTCCAACAATGCACTCGAAAAGTCCCTATGTCTATAAAAATATACAATAAAGTACCCAACTCCCTAAAAAATGAAGCTAATGACAAACTATTTATAAAACACCTAAAACGGTTATTAACAACCTAATGTTATTATTCTATAGAAGAATACTTCCAAGACTTATTAGTAATAGATTTATCTTCCTCTTTTCAAACACCTAGTTAAGGACTTTTGAGTTTTTAAGGGGAAAATAACGATACCTCAACTGTTTAAATCTATCCAGCCGTTTGAAAGTTACGAGGTAATAAAGAAATTATCAAAAATATACTTTATATATATATACATACTAGCTGCGCCTCGCGGTTTCACCCGCGTGGTGATGGAAAATTGTGATAATGATGATAGAAAGTATTTTATTAAAATATTGTATTTACGGTTCACTATTTTGGCAATAATGGCTTACACATCAAATATAGATATATGTTGTCGCGGGCTTTTTTGTAGGACTATTTAAGATAAACATTTCTATTATACATTGTAGGTATACGTGTAATTTTAACGGATTTTGCAACGCACGCCAGAATAGCTCGCAGATGGCAGATTCTTTTCCTACTTACTTGACACTTATCGTTATATTTTGGATAATTCACACTATATCTTTATAAATTATAGCTTGTGCTATTCTGATGTGTAAGCTATATTATTGTAAAGTTTCATCAAAATCCATCCAGTAGTTTTTGCGTGAAAGAGTAACAAACATACATCCATACAAACTTCCGCGTTTATAATATTAGTAGGGAGTAGGATTAGTAGGACAAGATACCTAAGCGCGAAAAACATAATCTTTCTTTGGCTTCCTTTCGATTAGACATAAATTACATTGTTTTAGTTTGTTTATACTACATATATACACGTTTATTTAGTTTTAATCGGTACACTTATTGCGTGAAGTTTATTTGAGACCCGTAGTTGGACGCTTTAGGAATAAGAGGACTGTAACCCTTAGTTTTGCTGCGTATTTAAGAGCGTTTATTCCTTTTTTCTTCCCTCTCGCTCGCACAATTTGATATTTTTAATAAATACAATTATCTACATGTGTTTTAGAAAATGATTTTAACTAACTAAATGGACATTAAAACAAGGATGTTTCAAACTTCTTTTCGCTATCATATCTTTTAATGAGATAAGAAAATACATATTATATACCAAAGAACAATGTAATTTTCACTCTTTCTTCGTTTAACTTAAAGATATGAAAAACGGAAAGTAGATTAAAACATTCATTGTATTAATGTCCATATAGTTGGTTGAAAACATTTAAAAAAACACACGTAGATAATTGAATTTATTAAAAATATCGAGTTGTGCGAGCGAGAGAGTAGCCAATAGGAATAAACGCTCTTAATAATGTTTGATTATCCCGCTTACACCGTATACTATAGGGACGTATTTTGCGTGTCTAAAATATGACAGTTACGCAAGATACGTAAACGTTAATAATCTTCTTCAAATAGCATATAAAATACTCCAACTTCATCTCCACTCACCGATTTTCCCCCGGATTTCCATACAACTTCACATCGAATACAAAACCTGTAATGTAAATACATCCATACATTCACGTAGGACACATTCATTTCCCCAATTCAATATTCCTGAAGACATTCCCGCTTTCCTTATACATTAGTATAATAAACGTTATTTATGTGACGTAGCGGAACCTTCTATTTATGGCATGGGAGGTGTCCGCACAATTTCCGGAGTTAAGTTTTGCCGGGATCTATTGTAGGCACTCACTTTGCTGAAGGGTATAGAAGTTCTAGTAAAGATTCTAACACTTTACTAGGCATGACTTGTCTGTGGACCTTGACTTTGACTGTGACTGGGATTTTTAATTTTAAATACACTCGAAATATATTAATACTTGACACTGGCTAAATGCACAAAATTGCGAAGACAAAAAAAATTTTTTTCATCTTCAACTTTCAGTTTGACTTCGCGTACAGCTTTTCGCGGGAATTCTCATAGAAACTTGTAATTGACAGGCGTCAGAGTTGTTTTGCAACCATCTTTGAAGGCAGTTGTTTGGTTGTGATTCACCGAGGCACTAAACGCGCTAGAGCGATTTAACTCGCACTAATTAAACACTAATGGAGCCTCCGAATAGGCTAGAGAGGTTGCAACTAAAACGTAAGCACCTAACTCATCTCAGCAAAAGAGCTCACTACAAGCCACTGTGGTTAACTCAAATGCTCAAGCACACTACCAGTGGGTAGCGACAATCTTGGTATCCAATCTTGGTTAAACATTTTTTAGGATGGACTAGATCAAAGATAATTAAACGCAAGCAAAGCTTAAAAAACCGACTTCACCGCTTTATCTTCGGAACCTTAATCAAATTCAATGTATTAAACAACATTATTGACGAAAACTCATAAAGTACTAATCAGATATTAACCAAATTTAAATGGCAGCTTTCAAACAAAAAAGATCTTCAAAATCGGTTCACGTTTCTACGTGATATGAGGATATAAGGATACGTGAAGATATGAAGTAACACATAAAAAAATATACAGTCGAATTCAGTACCTCCTCCTTTTTTGTGAAGTCGGTAGAAAACGATTCAACAATTAAAATATGTATAAACATAAACCTAATCACAATTACAGCTCCACGCTTAATTTGATGACTTTTGTTGTGGGTGCCGGAAACATTTACATCGCACACACACACCTACACACAATCGAAATCACAGTCGTGTGACAGCGTCAAAAGGTATTTAAGTTATTAAAGCGTCAAAAGGTATTTAAGCTAAGTATTTAAGTGTATTTAAGTAATAACAATCGAAAAAGTATAGCTTATAAAGTTCATGCAGCGTTTTTAGGGTTCCGCACCCAAAAGGTAAAAACGGGACCCTGTTACTGAGACTTCGCTGTCCGTCCGTCCGTCCGTCTGTCACCAGGCTGTATCTCAAGAACGGTGATAGTTAGACAGTTGAAATGTTCACAGATGATGTATTTCTATTGCCGCTATAGCAACAAATTATAAAAATAAAATAAATATTGAAGGGGGCTCCCATACAACAGACATTTTTTTGCCGTTTTATAGATAATGGTACGGAACCCTTTGTGCGCGACTCCGACTCGCACTTGGCCGGTTTTTTATTAAACTAACTATTGCACGGAAATTTAAATTTAACTGATTTTTTTTAAATCTTAACGTATTTTTTAGTCTTCCTAATTTTTATTCCATATTCAAACATAAACATAAACGCTTTCATACTCACAGCCCCACACTAAGTACGATAACTTGTGTCGTGGGTGCCGGAAACATTCACATCACACACACAATCACAACCAGAACCAGAAACACAAATTATCCTTGGGGAGAAAACTTGTGTTCCCGCTGGGAATCGAACCCGATACCCCTGCTTAAAAGGCGAACGCTCATCCAACTTAGCCAACGGGCAGTTTAACAGAGTTAAATAATTAATGTACGCAATGCAGTGATTGTACTGCGTAAATGCCGTATTTCTAAGCAGCATTGTTTTGTTACAGTTATGCGCAGAATTGTGCCTATCTGAATTCCAGGAGGCGTTTCCTCATTAAATATGAAACATGATATCTCATTTGAAAATTATATTAATCAAACAGGCTTTACCTAACGACTTTGTCTGTTTTACCGACTTCCCAAAAAAGGTGGAGGTACTCAAGTCGACTGTATATATATATATATTATGTGTGTTACCTCATAACATCTTTCCACGTGAACCGATTTCGAATATTTCTTTTTAGCTTGAAAGATGTTGCTTTCCAATTCCCCATATAAATTTGATCAAGATGTGATTAGTAGTTCTTGAGATATCGCCAATACTGCGTATTCTGTGGGCTACATTGAAGATGTTCTCGTTTTTGACCGACTTCAAACGTTACCTCAGAACTTCTTTCGTTGTGAACCGATTTTGATGATTATTTATTTATTTGAAAGCTGGTGCTTTTCGTGTGGCCCCGTTGAATTTGATAAAGATCTGATATCTAGTTTTTGAGTTATCGTCAATAATGCGTGTGAAATACATTAAATCAGATCAAGGTTCCGAAGATAAAGCGGTGAAGTCGGTTTTTTTAAGCTTTGCTTGCGTTTAATTATTTAATCTTACTTTAATTTGAACTGCCTGCTGGCTCAGTTGGGTGAGCGTTCGCCTTGTAATCAGGGGTATCAGGTTCGATTCCTGGCGGGAACACAAGTTTTCTCCCCAAGGAAAATTTGAGTTTCTTATTCTGGCGGTGATTGTGTGTGTGATGTGAATGTTTCCGGCACCCACGACACAAGTCACGAACTTAGTGAGGGAACTTAGGGATGTGAGATTGAAAGCGTTTAAAAAAAGTAATAAAACGTATATATTAAGACTTGACTAGACTCTACATACCATATTTTATCTGTATTCGTTCTGCCAATAGACAGCTAGAGAAACTTCGTACGCTTGTTCCAAATATACTCATCTAATCACTCAAAATCAAATAGTAGTCTAGAGTGAACAGGTATAAATGCTTGCCTATCCAGCAATAAAAAATCTTCTAGGTAATGTTTTATCTTCGGCCGCATCATCATGTGTGGGGTGGGAACAATCACACCTATGTCTTTGATGTAAATGTTTCAGGCACCCACGATATAATTCTTTGAACTTACTGTGGGGCTGTGAGTGTGAATGCGTTTGTTTTTGTTTATTTATTCATACGAAAGTCAAATGATTTTTTTGTTTTGGTTTACCGTGCTCGAGTAAAATAAGAATAGTCCAAAAACACTAGTCAAGTCACGAGTAACTTTCAAATCAAATCAAATCAAAATCGTTCATTCACATGGGCCCCAAAGAGGCACTCATAAAAGTTAATTAATCTATTGCCAGATTCGCAAAATTACAGCCATCTCGAGAAGAACCTGGCAAGAAACTCGGCGACGCATTTTTTTTCATTCATTTTATTTTTAAACATTCTTAATTTCTAATACATAATTTTCTTAACCTAATAATATTTAATGGTTAAGCTGATCCACTACGAATAATAGTAGTGGAAGATTCCGTAGGCTTACTTATAGGAAAGAACCCTCTTGTGGTACGTACTTTAGGACGTATATCCGAAAGTCGTTTAACGCATACGTCCGTACGAGTGCGGATGTAGCGACGCAAAGCGTAATAAGAAATGCTTGATCGATGGTGGGTGGTTTGGTTTAAAAGATAAGATGTAGCGGGAAACCTCTTCATTTAGTTTTTTTTAAACCTGAACTGCCAACCACAGATAATCCTATCATATACAGATAACATTACATATAATTTTCACATATTATTATTTTCGTATAATTTTAAACATAAAAAATAATTACATATACGAAAATAATTTTTATTTTCGTATATGTAATTATTTTGCAATTATTATTCTGTTCGGAAACGTTGTCCAAAGACCCAGAAAGAGGTGGCCCGATGATTTAATTACCTAGAAATCATTGCCCGGTAGTGGAACAGTAAAGGTTAACACATAAATACTGTTATGTTAATTATTAAAATAAACATTACTTTGAAATATTCCAGAGCATTTACACATCACATTCTAAATATTTAACTCATTTATACCTGCCATAGATAAATAGTAGTAACCATATAACGGATATTTTAGGAGAATTCTTTTCTCTAGCTACAATTCCTTATATTGCTGTTGCCTTTAAATGGTTTTACTACTGCTATTTTGAAAAGTGTAATTGGTATAATGGCTAATGTAACTAAGATGAAACTTTATGATAGGTTGGTTAACAAATTTGCTAGTAAGGTTGTATATCTATGTAACTAAGATGAAACTTTATGATAGGTTGGTTAACAAAGTTGCTAAGGAGCAGAGAACACAAACATTCGATTTAATGCACTTGATTTGAAGTACAAGTACGATAAAAGGATATTAGTTTACAGAAAAAGGATATTTGTTTTCTGTGTTAACAGAATGGCACCAAGCAATTTTGGACAGATTTCCGATTAGTAAACCGACAGTTAGAAAACCAGTAAGTTTTTACGCGTTTTTCGCCCAATACGCAATCATTTGACCACTATTTCACCTGATAATAAAAAATAGACAGTACTCGCGCTATTGTCGGATTTAAAAAAGGAATCATCTTTTTTTTTCGTCAAAATCTCTGTTTCATATAAGCAGTAAGATATTATTTGAGTAGATATCAGAATTGAAATGTTTAAGCGTAATAACATACATAGCGACTCAACTGAACGCGGTGCCGAGAGGCACCGATTTCTGCCAAGCCCAACTGAACACGGTTCCAATTGGAACCAAAACGGTGTGGTCGGTCCATATCTCTGATTTTTCGTCATAATTTAAGTTTGGCCGTGTGTGCACTCCTTTAAGTTATGGGGAAATTAAGATTAATAATGTAGCAATATTTTCCATCGCTAAAATGTCAAAGTAAAATGAAACTATTAGACATTTTCAAACAATGAAAATGAGAAAGTCGTTTGAGTGCAAGGAAAGTTAAGTGTTTTAAAAAAAAAATACAAAATTGCCGTAAGAAGTTATTTTATTGAGTGTTATACTAATATTTATTCCTTGTTTTAAGCTGTATCTATTTACGTAATGGGTTTTTATGAAAAACGCATGTAAAGTAATAAATATCTTCTTCGAGTAACAACATTGACGAAAATTGCGTGAGTTATGATTTTTTGTCAAGTAATAACTATCGTATTTTTTTATATTTGCTCTAACTGCTACTGAAATACGACGTGGTAGGTATTAATCATTAGATTTATGTGCATATTGCTATACTTAATTATTTGCGTTTACGCGTAATCACCGTATTATGCCGGCGCGGCAGAATCCTTTGCTACCGCCAAAATGGACTCGCCCAGGCTCTCGGTGCACTGCTGGCTCGAGTTCAAGGTGTAATCGCCAATTTCTATGTTATGATATGTATTTTATACATTGGAAAAAACATTGTTTTAGCATTTATGTAATTTAAACAATTTCGTTATTTGTGGAATATGTAGAATGATGCTTTTGCCTTTTATATAAATAATGGACTCGCCCGACGCGGGGCGACGATGCTTTCGCGCGCTAATTCAGCCATTTGTTTTGTGTAAATATTATGACAGTGTTATTATTTGGCGCACTTTTCTGACAACAAGAGGATTTTTTTCTCTTTATGAAATTGTGAAGGTAAGGAACGGCTTATTATAGCAATACTTTTGTTTATCACCTGCATGTTATAAATGAATTAAGTACAATGAACGCATATTTACAGCGCGCGTTTTGATAAATTAATGCGCCGCGCGGGAAATTTACTCAATCGTTCCTTAATTTTTTAAGGTAATTAATCATTTGCACAATGACATAAATCAATATGCAATCAAAAGCATAGTTAAAATACATCATTTTAACAACAAAAAAAATATATGTTATCGATCGCTATTTACGACAAAAAATAAAGATATCTAAAGAACTCCTCATTTTTCCCTGTGACAAACTTCTAACGTGTTTAATTCAATCAATTACTTTGTAACACACTTAAAATAAACACTTGAGATGAAGCGGTAATCTTTTACGAGCCCATAATGGTCATTTGTTTAGCAAACAAACCATTCTAAGTGGTCCTAACACTCGAATTTCTGCCGACGGGCGCGCGCTCTGAGAGGTCCGCCATAGATTGTCGAGTTCATGTTCAATTTGCCGCGTATTTCCTAAAAACGTGTTCAAGCCACTGGTTATGTTAAATTGTAGGACTACAGCAATACAGCTCGCTCTCCGCTTATGCCTCTGACCGCTGCGTCAATGCGCGCCGTTCAGTCATTCGGTCTGTCGGCTCTTTTAACTTTTTCACGCCTTTTTGCTTTGAAATATGGTTTTCTTTTAAGGTTCTTTTACCGATCGATGGGTGCGATCATATTTGATTCCGGCTCGAAAAGAACCAGTGGATAGGAAAAAGATTGTAGAGATGTATCAGTTCTGACAGTGAAATATTGGGTTGGTATTATGTACATGCTTTTTCTTTCTAATAATTTACATACCTACATTTTTTTTTTTTAATTCAATTTTATTTTAAGGACCTTTATTTTGACAATACGACGGTCCTATTGACATACCTACATCGTATATAATAATACTTGCCGTGCACCGCGGCTTCGCCCTCTATTATCAAATTAAAAAGAAGCCTATGTGTTAATCCTATGTATAAGCTATGTACATTCCAAATTTAATCCAAATCCGTTCAGCTGTTAAAGCGTGAAGAGGAACAAACATACTTACACACTTACACACAAACTTTCGGATTTATAATATTAGTAGGATGAAATATCCAAAAATAAAAAGTCGAATTTTGTACTTTCTTTCTTTCTTTCTTATATATAACACTAGCCGTGCCCCGCGGCTTCGCCCGCTATTATCAAATTAAAAAGTAGCCTATGTGTTAATCCTATGTATAAGCTATGTACATTCCAGTTTTAATCCAAATCCGTTCAGCCGTTAAAGCGTGAAGAGGGAACAAACATACTTACACACTTACAAACAAACTTTCGGATTAGTAGGATATATATATATATATATATATATATATATATATTAATTAATAGGATAATAGTAGGATTGAAATCCTATCCTACTTAATATTATAAATGCGAAAGTTTGTGTGTGTGTGTGTGTGAATGTTTGTTACCGCGTATCGCCGTAACGAATAAACCGATTTTGATGAAATTTTGTATGTACTACTTTTTAACTTAATTAACGCGGGTGAAGCCGCGGTGCACGGCTAGTAAACCATATTTTCTACCGACTTCACAAAAAAGGAGGAGGAACTCAATTCGATAGTTTTAGTAACTAAAGTAAACAAAAAAATATTTTAAAATCAGTTCACGTGGAAAGCACGTGAACTGATTTTAAAATATTTTTTTGAAAAATGTGGCTTTCCCTTTGGTCCAATTTGATCAAGATCTGATTAGTATTTTTTGAGTTATCGTCAGTAATGAGTATGTAATACATTTAATCTGATCAAGGTTCCGAAGATAAAGCGGTGAAGTCAGTTTTTTTAAGCATTGCCATTTAATTTTCTGCTTTGTAAAATCTACGCGATCATAAAGAACAAAAAAAATAACGTGCTTCATTTTCATGCACCTCGCGTAGTTCAATACTCCCGAAAAAGTACGTACTTTTATAAGAAAACAAACTTAAAACTCGATAAACTTTACTCATCTATATGGAAGGTCAGGTAGCTTGTAAAATTGAATTTTGTCAGTTTACCTCCACCTTCCCATCTCGTCACTGATACGTGACTTCGCGGGAATACCTAAAGAGTTTGCACGTTACTACATAATGTTGTTATTTTTTTTTTTTAGTATTGGCTGGCAAGTAACAATAATTTTCTAATTAACTAGGTATTTCGCTATTCAACGTGATAACGGAGCCAGTATTCTGGGCACTTTTCCTTCGTCAAGCGGCTTACAAAATTTTTGAGTGCTATTCGTTTTATTCCCCTCATCTGACATTTTAATTATTATTTAAGGAATAAATACTGTATTTCATAAAACCAGTCTTAGTCAAAACAGTCACAGTCAAAGTCAAGTAAACGATTCATTGTCCAGGTAAAGTCAAGTCAAGCCGTAGTAAAGTGGTAGTAACTTTACTAAAATTTCTACTGGAGTTTTGGAGCAAAAGCGAAAATAATGTTTTTCTGTTTTGTATGATTTGCCTACACTCATGCACATTACGAACTATTAATGGTTACATTATTACACATTAAAACCCAAAGAACCACAAGTTTTGAAAAATTCAGCCTATTTTTTCTCTCACGAAAATCTGAGACTTTTTAACGAAATATTTTATGTTTAATACATTTTTTTAGGTCGTCTTAATGATTCGCCTTTCTCGCGCTTTTTAATACAATTTTAAAATAATATCATTATTGCCTAAGTATAAACATTAATATACTTACTATCATATCCCTTTTTTTGTTATATTCTTATTTTTATTATTATATATATTTGCATAATTTTTTTTTCATATATTCTGACAATTAATATCTACGGGCCAATTGCCTATATTTCCTAAAACTAAACTAATACTATAGCAAAGACCTAAGTTACCTATAAGAAATGCCGCCAGCATGATGGGATCGCTCCCCACTGGTAGTGGGCTTGAGCACTTGAGTTACCTATAATCTCAATACATTTATTTATGCATGATGTTAGAACGGGATAACAACTGTTAAGATTTTTTTTAAATTCTTTAACGCTTTCACACTCAAAACTAATGCCCCACATTAAGTTTGATGAGTTGTGTCGTGGGTGCCGGAAACATTCACAATATCAAACACACAATCACAACCAGAACCAGAGATACAAATTTGTCTTGGGGAGAAAACTTGTGTTCTAGCCAGTAATCGAACCTGATAAATAATTCTTACAAGGCAAAAGCGCACCCAAATAAGCAGGCAGTTTCAATTATACAAACGGGCAATTCAAAATTAGTCTTCTATCCTACTAATATTATAAATCCGAAAGTTTGTGTGTAAGTGTGTAAGTATGTTTGTTCCCTCTTCACGCTTTAACGGCTGAACGGATTTGGATGAAATTTGGAATGTACATAGATTATACCTAGGATTAACACATAGGCTACTTTTTAACTTGATAATAGCGGGCGAAGCCGCGGGGCACGGCTAGTTGTATGATAAGTTTAATTAATATTGAATAATCGGGTTAATGGAGATAAAGATAATTGTTTTCAAATCTGATCTTTGATGCCGAGAATCTGATTGTACAAGTTCCGCCGAATATTATTATTGTGAGTGTACTGAAATCACAATTTAGAAGCTTAGGGATTAATTCAAAAGCAATATTTTAATAATTTAGGAGTGCTGAAACAACAGAACAGAAACCAAAGAGTTACTAACGAAATAATTTCTATTTAGGAACATTACCTACTTACCACAGGAATTACACGATTTAATTCCCCCATGCCCGTTTTACCATCAAACAACAAGACAATTGGCAAACGTCATCCATTTATGGTTGACATACCTCCAGTTCGCTCGAAGCGTTTTTTATCATCCGTACTGCGAAGGAGTGAAACTCATTGCCCGCGTCTTTGTTCCCTGAACGGTATAATCTGATATTCAAGAGAGAAGTAGAATAGGTATCTTCTAGGCAAGCATGCTGCAACTTCGGCCGCATCGTTGCTTTCCATCAGGTGAGATAGGGCCCAAACGCTTGCCTATTGTATATATAAAAAAAACTTAGAAAAAGAAGAGCCTATATAGATTTACTTCAACTCTATTGCTAGCTTAACAAAGAAAAAAAATCATCAAAATCAGCCCAGCCGTTTAGGAGGAGTTCAGTCACATACACACGTAATGAAGAATTATATATATACAAAAGATAGGCCAGCGTTTGACCTCTATCTCACCTGCTTATAAGTAATGTGGTCAAGGGTCACGATAGTACAGGCTAATTTCCGTGCATTGGGAGAACAAAACAAAGGACTCTACACTCACAGCCCCACATTAGGTTCAAAGACTTGTGTCGTGGGTGCAGGAAACATTCACATTACACACACAATCACAACCAGACCCAGAAACACAAATTCTCCCCAAGGAGAATCAGAGAGTTCAATTCCCGGATGAAACACAAGTTCTCCCCAAGGAGAACTTGTGTTTCATCCGGGAATTGAACCCGATACCCTTGTTAAACAGTTGGATGCGCCCACTAAGCCAGGGCAGATAGATAGATAGATAGATGAACTCTTTATTTATTTATTTTTTTTATTTCACAAAATATAATAATTTATTGTACATCAATTAAAAAAGAAAATAACAGCAAACAATTACATTAAAAATAACTTAGGCTAGAACAATAGGCGGTCTTATCGTTTAAAGCGATCTCTTCCAGACAACCTTTGGATGGAGAGGAGATAACAAAATAATTTTGGGACTGTGGTGTACTACAGTTTTAAACAAATTATATACCTATAAAAAAAATAATTTCAGACTTTAAATAATAAAATCTCGAGGCATCACAATGTGCTCTTATCGTTTCTTGTTAGTTACGTTTTTGAAGAAACCAAGGACAAGGGAAGAACAAGGAATGAAAAAGGAATGAACTATGTTAATATTCGGAAGTGCCGGCTTTCTCGGAATGGGGCAGACGCGCGAACTACAAATTCCATTGCGATGTCGCATTGCCGTAGATTAATGTAGATACTATGAAGTTATGTCAACTATGAACTGCCCGTTGGCTAAGTTGGGTGAGCCTTCTTAGCAGTATCCGGTTCGATTCCCGGCGGAAACACAAGTTTTCTCCTCCAGGAAAACTTCTGTTTCTGGTTCTAGTTGTAATTGTGTATGTGATGTGAATGTTTCTGGCGCCCACGACTCAAGTCATGAAACTTAGTGTGGGGCTGTGAGTGTGAAAGCGTTTATGTTTACGTAGAAAACACAATAAAATACTCACATTTATGAAACTATTTACATTAACTTTTAACGACCCAGTTGGCGCAGAGGACAAGTCTTTGTCTACGCCGTGGGTCCTAGGGTCGATTTCCGGCAGGAGCACAACTTTCCTTCCCAAGAGAGATTTGTGCTTCTGGTTCTGGGTGTGATTGTGTTTGTGACATGTAAATGTTTCCGGCACCGACGATACAAGTATTTTTACTAAGTTTGGGGCTGTGAGTGTGAATGGGTATGATTTTTGTTGTTTAAGTTTGTTATTTACCTGTCATACCATGAAATGTAAAACAATGTATTCGGGCACGTACGAAAAAAATATTCAGCTTTTTTCGATAATTATACTCCTTACTATGGATCTCTCTTACTTTTGCAATGACAGCCATTTAAATTTTTAATTAAAGTAATGATAATTCAAGTACAGTTAGCGACATTTTATCCAAAGCGCCCATACAAGTATATTTTTGACATAATTAAACGCAAGCAAAGTTAAAAAAAACCGACTTCACTGCTTTATCTTCGGAACTTTGATCAGATTGGATGTACTAAACATTATTGACGATATGACAAGAACTACTGATCAGATTTTAATAAAATTTCAATGGGATCACGTGAAAAGCACCAGCTTTCAAATAAAAAAATAATAATTTTAAAAAGGACATCATCAATGTAGTCCACAGAATACGCATTATAAATTTAAATGAGACCAATCGAAAAGCAACATCTATCAAACTAAAAAAAAAATTCGAAATCGATTCACGTGGAAAGAAAGATGTTATGAGGTAACACACATAAAAAAATAAAAAAAACACAGTCGACTTGAGTAGATAAGATAAGATAATTCTTTATTGGCAAAAACTGTAGTGTTAGTATTCGCGAGTTCATATTGCAGGTAATGTTATTACAGTTGACCCATCTCGAGCGTCCAATGCCACAAAATATGATTATACCGACCATACAAATTTTCATTATTTAGATTTTAGATATTTGGAATTTATGGTGAATAAAATACAATAATTATAATTAGTTTGTGAAATATAAATAACACTACAAAAATGTCAGAGATATAAAATTCATGCTATGTCAAAAAACTTTTAAGAAAATATTCTTTCAAACTATAGAAAACATTTTCGGTCAACCAATTTTTAAAGCAGATTTAAACATATTCATAGGAAGTTCTTTTATTCTCTTAGGGAGGTGGTTATAGACCTTTATGCTAGACACATAGGTACTCTTCTCAATGTATAAATGGAAGATGTAAGTCATTGTAACACCTCATTTGAGTACTTCTTACACGCACATCAGACTTCGTTTTGAAAATATATCTATTATTCCTGACAAACAAGCTAAGTTCCATTATGTATATTGCTGTGAGTGTTAAATATTTTTTATTTTTACCTACTCCTTTTTTGGGAAGTCGGTAAAAAAATTAGTTATATACATCAAAAATTTCTTTGCTATTTAGTATATATTATGACTTGTAGCAGATGCGTCTAAATTTATAGTTAAATTTAGTTTGAATATTTTAAAATAAAAAAATAATAGTAGATGCGTCTATTTTTCCTAATTTCGATAATGTATATTACTCAATTATGTCAAAAATGCAGTTACTGCTTTTTTCATTATGACAGCAGTATACAAAACGGCAGCGCGGGGGGAGCCACGAGTGCGCGCTCACCGCTCGGGCCTCGGGCGCTTCGTATATCAAAATCCCTTACATGCCATCCATTTAACCTTCACAGCGCCCGGGGTGCGCGCCACGACAGCTTTGCATATCATGTCCCTAATCATTACAGTGTTTAACCCCCACCTCTTTTCGTCACACGAAAAGGTTGCTGATCAGAATTTCTTAACCTCCCATAAAAATTTTTAATCAATTTTCAAAGTTTCAAAAACCTAAAATGTTTCATAAAAATCTCAAATTTTTAACCGGATTTTCATTGACATAGTTTCCCGCCGCCAAAAAATTTAAACGTAGAACATAGATTACAGGGCTTCCGCACGAAAAAATATGAAAATTCCTAGCGATCCAACTAAACGAGAGGCTAGCCAACGATCTCGATACTTTGTCGCAACCATAGCCGCAGGTATTTTGTAGTAACAATGCAACGTCACAGCTGTACAAAATCATGTTGCGAGCATGTCGCAGTATTGAAAACTTGGCCGCGGTCATCGCTACTGTTGCCAAAAACTGATTTGGTTTTAAAATGAAAGCTGGCTTCAGCTGGCTCTGACACAAAAACATTGAGGCGGAGGATTGACACTGCATACATTTGAAGGGTCGTTTTTGCTTAATCCTTTTCTGAATATTTTAGAAACACACAGAGGCCCTGTAGCCAAGTTGTTAAGCGATCGTCACATAATTTGAAACCTCCCCTCAGTCCCTTATAAACGAGACTGCGGCCTAACCCCAGTATAACATAAAAATTGTGTAAGTATGTGTTTTTTATAACTTGATTTTTTGCTTTATACAAGCCGTTTCTAGAATACCGTTTCGGTTTTCGATTAATTCTTCCGAGAAAAGTGACGCTCCCGTCACTTTTTCAGAAGTATTTTGATCAAAAATAAGATATTCATTAAGTTTATTCATCAGTCAGTGTTAGCTGATTTATTTTAGACACACAATTAACAACTTTATTCTATTCTCTCAAAATGTTCTTGTTACTAGATTTTTTTTAAGATTCATGTACCAAGAACTTAGAAGTATAAGAAAAAGAAAGAAAAAAAGCACATTTATTTGGCACTATAAAAAAATAAAAAGTAACAATTAACTTTAAAACTAACATTTAATATAAAGTTTTTAATCATAAATGTGTGTTTTTGTATGCCAAAAAGGTTTAACTCAGCTTTTTAGCTGAGCAGAGACCTCGACACTGATTTTAGTATGAATGAGACCTTAATTTTCAATTTAAGTCTGAAGCTAGAAGTTTGGAAAAAAACTACTTTCTTGGCCAATTTTGTCTGGAAAATTAGATGAAGGCATCATCAAATAATTGCATGATCATATTAATGGAACCAACTTAACAGTTTGAAATGGTCGAACAAAAAATAGTCGGACGTACGCTGGAGATAATCAAGATAAAATTGTTGTTGTTGGTTTGAAGTAGAATTAAAAATCTACTCTTTTCTGCAACTCGGAAATTAAAAATAAAACAAGTCGATGCCGTTCTGACTCTGTGATTCAAATAATCTATCGTTTATCACGACGGCAGAGGGGAAATTTAGCGAAGATGGAAGCACATTGCTTCATAGATTCACTTAAGCGTTGGTATATATCAGCAAGGGATGTAACCTCTAAAATGGCTAACATTTCAGCAGCAACACGCGGTAGATTGGCTATTTATCTCTAAGTTGTATACCCTTGAGATGTATGATCTAATAACATCTTCTGCGAGAGTAATTGTATCAGTGTCATTTTCGAGATTGCATCTCGAGTGAAATAATTATACAAGTGAACATTTTATTTAGTATAAGTAACTTACACTTATACACCTTTTATGCAATGTATTTATAAGATTAACAATCGAGACCGATGCCTTTATCTCTAGTATTATGTGCTTTGATTTAACTGTAATTTTTATGTAATCTGCCAATAAGCTTTGTTAGGTGAGCGTTCGCCTTCTAAGCAGGGGCATCGGGTTCGATTCCTGGGGAACACAAGTTTTCTCTCTAAGGACAATTTGTGTTTCTGGTTCTGGTTGTGATTGTGTGTGATGTTAATGTTTCCGGCACCCACGACATAAGTCATCGAAATTAGTGTGGGGCTGTGAGTGGGAAAGCGTGTATGATCTACGGTTAAACTATACTGTGGTATTCCAGCAGCTGTTGAGATCTAGCTTATTCCTTACTAAGCCTGTTTACCACATTCGAGTACATCATCTTTTGATTTTGTGTATAGCATTAGCCATGATAGGCACATTTGTTTTTATCAATATACATTATCTTTTATTGACAAGAAAGTGGTAAAACATAAAAATAGAGTGCAAATAAATTTGAAAAGTTCAAAATTAAAATATGGCCGTAGTAGACGAATGAAAGAATTCAGATATTTTTTAGTAAAATTCCTTTGATTATGGACGTAAGTAGTCTAAGTTAGTACTAGATATCGCGTAGAACAGGATTCCAAATTAAAAAGCAAATGAAATCCAATAGAAAAAAATTTAAATCCAATGACATCCTACCACATATCATAGGAACGGAGAAGATTTCTTCTTTACTTTTCTCCAAAATCCCAAAACATGAGTAACAGTGGTATATGATAAAATATATTACCAAACTTTATCTAACAGACAGACGTAATAGCACAGCTAGCTTTCCATATATCTGCGGATTAGCACACAAGCCCGGTGGCAATAACTCAGCTTGCAGTGGCTTTGGCAGCTGCGATGTGGGTTACGTACATACATATATAGCTATGTATTAAACAGGAGAATTAATCAAAAATTTAAGAAAGAAACAGGTCTAGGAATGTTCAACACAACGTAAATGAATGTGAGTTAATATTTGGTGAACGTGCATGAGTGTAGGCAAATCCGTTTCTTACTCATGTTACTGCTAATACTACTATTACAAGTAGTAATACTGTAAACTTGATTACTACTGCAGTTAAGTAAGTAAAGAAAATACAAAGTTCTTTAGAACAGACTTGAATAGGCGACTACTAGGCAAATGTGCTCTATCCAAAACTCCAACAGAAAGGAGATGTTTCATTGTGGGCCAGTACTATGTACCATACATAGAAAAATAGGGAAAAATATTGCATTTTCTTAAATATACAAATAAATTAATCTGCAGAAGATTAGAGCAGTACCCTCAAATTATTATTTTTAAATATGTAACCCTATTTTTGGGGCAGTCATGACAAGAAGATACTGAATATCACTCTGTTCTGAGTTTCAATCGAGTAACATAATATTCTATAGTCCTATTATAATTATAACTAAACCCAAATATTTTAGAATTGATATGTTGTTTACAATAAATTATCAATGACACGTCAAAATGGCAGTTCAATATTGTCGCAATCCGCCATTTGTAACTGTTGTGTTGCTATCAATGTACTAATATATTTTAAATGTACATTAAAACAAAATAAAAGTAAAGAAAATAAACATTCAAAAACGGTTACTATATTGTATAGCTATATGCATGTAATATGGTACATGGTGCTGGCCCAGGCTCCTTCAATTTTGAAACATCTCCTTTCTATCACTTTTTTGGGGCATGACTTGACTATAACTGGACGTTAGTTCTTTTACGTGACATTGATTGAGACAATGAACTACATAATTATATAAACTTAAAATATTTATTACTTGATATTACACAAATTAAGAAAAAAATGAGATAAAACCAAGATTTCAACTGAATGATTACTTCCTTTGTGTAAGTTTTTTTTCAAATCAGCATTACATAAATCCCTTTAATTTAAAATTCTATTGAAGCCTTGCTAACCACACACCATAACGAAGCCGTAGGGACTTCAAATTACATTATGAATTCTTTTGAATCAAAAGACACAGATGTTTTTATTCGTTCAAAGCGAATACAAAGTGTAATGATTCCTGAATTTCAGCAAGTTCTCTCTCTGTTTAATTTCACAAGCCACAATGTTTTGGTAAGTTCATAATTATGGAAGCAGTAAAAGCGGTTTATTTCTGCTTTTCCTAGAAATGAATCGCCTAGTGCTGCAATTGCACTGTAATATTATATTTAGATAACAGATCTTTGCCTTACTAATAGGAGAGTGTGCCAAGGAACTACACGATCCAGTTTCCCCATCTCCGTTTTATCATCGGACAAGCAGACAAAGATATTCCACAAATGCGGGCGAAGCGTTTAGTTTCCACATTCATTGTGCGAACTGCAAAGGAATGGAACTCCTTTGAGTCGGTGTTTCCCGATGAGTACAATATGGATGGAAATCGTCAGTCACGAGTGAATAGGCAAGCTTGCTCCATCGTCAACTACATTGTCGTTACTATCAGGTGAGATGGTGGTTAAAAGTTTTCCTATCTTGAATTAAAATACAAACAGCCGCACGAGTTGCTTGTTGCAATTAGAGCTGGTTATTAGTACACGCGCCATCCGGTCGGGCGCAGTTTTACATCCTTCGACGGACTTGAGCTACCGGTGAAGGTATTATTGATGAGGTCCATCTAAATATCTTCTCCGAGGAGGAGCTTTTGACACGTTGAATGCTAGAGAGAGAGAGAGACAGAAAGATATCATGTAAAATAGTTGTCGAATAGAGTTCGGCGAGAGCAGAGGCTTCAACAGAGTTGCCGCACACCAAAAAATAATTTACGCACCCTATTAGCAATCACTTTCGTGGCGTGCATCCTGTTTGAAGCTTAACCCTAATTGGAATTCATACTAAAATATCCGGATGACCGAGCTTAGCTCGGTTTTTTGTTTTTGGTAGAATGTGTTTGAATTTGTAGCCTCAGAAAGCTCCATCTAGTGTCGAGTAGAAACAGTTTTTTACATCGGTCATGGCGTGATAGATGGCGCTGATAGTTTCTTAAACCCGGTTTTTCAAATGCAGTTTGGGAACCGAGCATTTCTCGGACCTAGAACGTTGATAAATCGATTCCTTGGGCCGAAAAACCCCTAATCTGTAACTTTTATGAAAATCGTTGGAGCCGTTTCCGAGATCCTGATTACACATATATATATATACAAGAATTGCTCGTTTAAAGATATTAGATAGATATGATAAATTAACTTATAAGTACTTATGAATTTCCAAAAAGTTATCATAATTCTGGGCACTTTTCCTTCGGCTAGCGGTTAACCTATAACATTTTTGAGTGTTATTTGTTTTCTTTGCTATGTTCTTTCCCTTTTTTAGTTTTTAATTTGTACATAATTGTTATTAGTGATTAAACCCTTTTTATATAATTTTATAAACTTAAAATTATCTCGACAATCCAAGAAAATAATTACAGATAAGTCGACGCCAGTTTGTCATTATTCAACGGAACCGCATGTATTGTACCGAAAATCTTACAGTACTGCAGCATGGAATATTTACCCTGCCCTGTAATTTCATAGGAATGGGAGATATGTACGTGGTGGAGCGAGATTAATTTCGGGTTCTATTCAAGAGCATTCTAAGTGCAGACAGCCAATGTAGAGTTTAAATTCAAGTTTGCAGCTGTGCAATATCTGCATTAGGATACATTTTCTAAATTTGGTGAGAATTGAAATATAACCAATTAAGCAGTCCTTATTGCACGTGGTGCACCTGCCCATCACCGAACGAGGACCCGGTGAACCAAAAAAGGGTAGAAGACATTGAACATGTCAAGCAAAAACTAGATTCTCAATCTCAAATAATTGCCCATTGGCTTAGTTGAGGATGCGCGCATTTTAAGCCCCCCGCTTTCGGGCTCGATTCCTGGAGGAAACACAAGTTTTCTCCTCAAGGGAAATTTGTGTTTATGGTTCTGGTTGTGATTGTGTGTGTGATGTGATTGTTTTCGGCATCCACGATACAAGTCATCGAAATTAGTGTGGAGGTGTGAGTGTGAAAGCGTTGTTATTATAATAATAGATTAGATACTTATTCTGGCGTCATTAATCTCGATCTAATCGTGTGTAAATAGTGGTCAAGTGCAATTTTTTTTTAGCATTCTGATGCCGAAAAATCTATTGTCTGATGACCTCGTGGGATCATTCACAATATATATTATTATTTTCTTACTAGGGACTAAGACTATGTTATTATTATAAATGATAGAAAAGATTGCTTACCTATCTGTCATAAAAAACAAAAAAACAAAAATAAGTATTATAGTTGTGCCTCAGCTGTTCAACAATTATAGTAAAAAGTTTTGATCCAAATGCGTTTAGCCATTGCAGCGCGAAGAGTAAACAAACACACATCTCTCTCACACACACATGAACATAAACGCTTTCAAACTCACAGCCCCACAATAAGCTCAATGACTTGCGTCGTGGGTGCCGGAAACATTCACAACACACACATAATCACAACCACAACCAGAAACACAAATTTCCCTTTAAGAGGAACATTGGGTTCCCGCCGGGAATCGAACCCGATACAATGCGGACACGCACCTTAACTAAGACAACGGGCAGTTCATTTTCGAATTCATAATATTAGTGCGATATTTTGTTTCTCCAAACTCGTAGCCAGGTTTCTCACGTATAGATCGTACATCATTTGCCACTTCGCAAAAAATACTGGATGCTATAAGGTCACTTTTATCAAGTCTTGACCTTTCCCTGAACTTCCATATAAAGCCGACCATTTTTCAAGTCTAGAATCGTCTTTGTTGGAAAAAACACGCGCTCCATGGAAGTGTAATAATTCATAAAGGGGCGGGCCCGAACCCTTTCAGTGTAAGCATTATGAGGATGGAATCTTGTTTATGTATCACGATATTTGAAAATAATATACCTTTTCAACCAACTTAAAAAAATTAGGTTCTCAATCGATTGTATGTACATTTTGTATCTATGTTACACGATAATTCCGCTAATTATGAAACGAGTTTGTTTTTTTTTTTTGTTTGGTAGATTCGGTGGTGGTCCCATATACATTTTATCGAAATTAATCAAGCCAAAACCAAAATATAAGCGGTAAAGTCGGTTTTTTAAGCTTTGCTTGCGTTTCAATTATCTGAATATCAGCACAAAAAAATATGAAAAAGTATTTTATTTGAAATACTTAATAAATAAGCACATACTAATAAGAACTAAATAAGTCAATGTACTAAAATTTCAAAAATTCGACTAAGAATAATATGAACCTACTTTTTATGTACTTTTTCTAATCCCCATTTAATTTTCACCTACATGACTCGATAGGTTTGGTAAATATTTCGCGCCAAAAATCGCTATTTAAGCCAGTTATAAAAAAATATTTATGTGAATATTTCTAAATAATTATAGCAGTCACATATAGCATTTGTCTCAGTGTGCTAGACGAATATGTTACGAATGGTTATGACTCTAACATAAAACATTTTGCTCTCCTACTCACTCTTAAATATTCCTGTGGTCGTTTTTATATACTCGTATGGATCTCTCTCATCAGAATATTTAAAAACCGCCGCACAACAATATCCTATCTCAGAGAAAAAAAATTTCAACGGTGATACCAGAATTTCTCCCAAAACACGTGTTTTTGTAACCGTTTTACTCGGTAACTGTAACAAATTCTGAATAAAATATATATTCGTCGGAATCTGTATGATATTATAAATAATGCCTTCTTTTTAATATATTCATATCGTTCATAAATATTAAGGAAAAAATATCAAATCTTATGCAAATAACATCAATTATTATTTTTGTTACAATTTCGTTCCGCCATTTCACATCAAAACACTGTGAAAGTCATTTCATATTAACATATATTTACTAGACAAATGATTTCTTTGTCTTTATTTCAAAGGCCTCCCATAAAAATGGTACCTCAAAAGACTACCTACTGGATTACGGAATGGTCGTGTCGTTGGCACTAAACAGCCTCCCATAACTTTCAGGTCTCCGTCAAACTTACCGAACTCTAAACTAAAATTACAGTTATATTTCAGTTATGAACATATTCTGTTTATAAAACAATGTTTGAATTAAGCAAATTGAACCCAAGTTGGGGTTAGACGAGCGAAGGTGAAATTGTATTACGCTAATAACGAGAGAGGAAATAGCAGGTATCTTTAATTTGCTAGGGTTTTAGCAGTCTGTGAATATATATTTTTGACAATATACGAGAAGTAAAGAAGGACATCGTTACCCACAATGATTTTCATACGCCATTTATTAAATATCTTTTTATTATCTCTGTTAAGGTTTCGCCACACAGGATGTACCTAGCTAGAACGGATGGCCCGTAATGCAATCGCAAGCGCTAGCAGCGGTAGCCTCCCGTACAGCGGTGCTCGCGCCCGCGTCTCCGCAAGCCGATTTGTTCGCACCAAGTGCGTCCTGTGTGGCGAAGCCTTAAGGCTAGCGTCACCTTATAGTAAGTAAGGATGCGTATTTACCATCACCAACCGGTGATGGTAAATACGCTAGGCCCAGAATGAATACTCGTATGAAACTAAAATATTTTTTTTTTTATTTGTAGACAAACGTTTGACCATTCAACTCATGTAAGTAAAGATGTGATCGATGATGAAACACGTTTGCCTAGAAGACCTCGTGACTTGAAAACTCCCAGATTGTACATTTAACGAAACATAGACATAGACTCAGGCAAGGTTTTCCACTTAATATTAAAACAACTTCATATCGTTATATTTTTATAAAATTATTCCAGTTCGGTGAGTTCTTACCCTAGTCTTACTACCCTAACTTTACAAATGTAAGCGCACATATAATGCAATTAACTAACTTTATTAAAGTTAAGATCGCTGAGGTCATCGTCCTCTAGAATCCCAAGCTTGCAAAATGCAGGTGCTTCTCCGAACGTCGTTTTACAGATTTAATATAGAAAATTGAACATGGATAAATTGAATGCAAGAGAAATTACTTATCCCTACAATTTTTTTAATATTTATAAAGGTTTGGCAAGTATAACGTAGGTTAGATGTGAATTTGAGACCTACTATACTAGATAGAGTAACTTCAAGCACCCTTTTCTAAGTTATGTTGATATTTTTTGTATGATTGATTTTATTGATATAATAATTGTTGATGGAAAATAAGACTTTTATGACATTTTGTCGCAAGAAATCGATATCTCGAAGTCCATTAGGAAGTTCTATGAACTAAAACTAATATCAAAACCATAAAATTAAATTCAAAACTGGTTGTGTGTGATATGGACATAACCATCACAAAAGTGATTTTTTGGTCCACATCACATTTTGGTCGAGGATGTACAAAACGCTAGGCCTAGAATGACTGGCTTCCAAGGATAGGTTGTTTTTAAGAATCAGTCACTCGAATTCAAATAGTCAAACGAATGTCGCTCTATTAAACATATAATCTATAATAAAAGAGAAAAGTCGCTAATGTCCTTGTAAAATTGTAATAGCACTACCTATTCAGCCATTCTGTAATATACAAGTAATATAAAGGTAATGTGATAATCAATACGAGTAATGACATGGAAATGGAATTGGATTATCTGTCCATCCACATGGCGTATAAAATGGTAGTAAAGTGAAGAAAATGTACATTGGTGTAGTCCGTGGAACGCAGTACGTAAGATTGTACATTTTAAAGTACTCCCTGCGCGACGCCACTTTGTGATAAACAAGAACAAAAAAAATCGGTAAACCATGTTAAGTGGGGTATCATTGAATAGGTATTTGAAAATGATAATTTAGTTTCTCTAATCATGTTGCATTTTAAATTACCATTCCATAAGCAACCATTTTCACGAAAATGTTTAATGCTTTTAATATAGCTGTGATAAAGTTCTTAAGAATTTAATAATTCCTTTTATACGAAACTATTATAAAAAGTGTGAAATAAAGAAAGTAGGTTAACTTTTTATGCAGTCGAGTAATTTCGATTTTGTGATTTATTTTATTAAAGTGTTAGTTTTAGCGTTATATATCAAGTGTTCATAAATATAATAATTATATATTCTAAAGTGTACAAATGAGGTATAACTGTACAAAATCTTTTTAAGGGAAGATTTCAACATGATTAGGTTGGGACCCATTAAAAATCTAACTTGGGTTGGGACTCTGTTCTGTTCTTGACTAACTAGTCCGACCTCTATTACATGTGCCCTGTGAATGAAAAAAATTAAAATGTTTTTTTTTTGTCATTTTGTTTCTTTATGAAAAAACAACAAAAAACAAACGCATTCACACTCACAGCCCCACACTAAGTTCAAAGACTTGTATCATGGGTGCCGGAAACATTTACATATCACACACACAAATACACCCAGAACCAGAAGCACAAATATCCCTTGGGAAGGAATTTGTGCTCCTGCCGGAATCGAACCCAGGACCCACGGCGCAGAGGGCGGAGACCTGTCCAGTGCGCAAACTGGGTCGTCAAGTTGAAGTTCAGTTCAGTTCAGTTGAAGCTTCGGCACTGGGCGCCTGCCATGTAGTATGCAAATGATCCACATAATGTTGCTATGTTGCCCATAGCTGTCAGTGTGGTACTGCTGTTGACCAGCTCGGTCACCACGGCCTCTCGTGCCAGAAAAGTGCTGGCCGAATTTCCCGCCACGCCAGCCTCAACGATATCATCCGCCGGGCTTTTACCAGTGCCAACAGTTTTAGGAAATATAGGCAATTGGCCCGTAGTTATTCCATGGATAACAAAAAAAAATGTTCTATTATCTAGTAGATATTCATTGTTTGTCACACACAAAAATAATATCGGATTGTATTCTGTTTATTTTCTACATCAATTTAAATAAGATATATTTCCCTATATTAATTCTATGTCTATAATGATTATAGTTATTTCTTAGTTTTGGTGGCAAACAAGCATAAGTCTCGCCTGATGATTAGCGGTCACCTCGTCGATTTAAGACTGCATTTGCAACACTTGGCTTGCTATCATTGTTTTTTGTGTATGAATTGTTTATTTGTAGAATTTGTACGTGTTTAATGATATAAATTGCAGATGAAATAACAAAGAGTATTTTTTTATCCATATTGGCATGCCTAGAATTGTCTTGCCAAGCTTGCTACACCTGTCACTTTCTATCTTTTGAGAAGTGAGAAAGTGACCGATTAGAATCCTATCTTGCCTTTTTTTGTTAACTCGGTCACTTTATAAACAAAATTAGTACACTACTGCTTATGCGTACAATCATGGCATATAACGTCTTTTAGTACATTTTCTAGCCTGTCTAAAATCGCATAACACCAAACAGTGTTCTAGTCTTCCATTTCTATTATATTTGAAACTTATCATCCACGACTACATCATCGCCAATATATTTTTCAATTTCAATCATTTATTGCATTTTGCAAGTACATCTAAATATATATAACTCAAAGGTGACTGACTGACTGACATAGTGATCTATCAACGCACAGCCCAAACCACTGGACGGATCGGGCTGAAATTTGGCATGCAGGTAGATGTTATGACGTAGGCATCCGCTAAGAAAGTATTTAGATTAATTCTACCCCCAAGGGGATAAAATAGGGGATGAAAGTTTGTATTAAACTTTGTCAATTTAAAAATAATACTTCTTAACGCGAGTGAAGCCGCGGGCAATAGTTAGATGATATAATATAAATGCTTATAGTTACATTACAGGCCTTGTTGGGCACAGCAACAGCTTAAAGAGTGGAAGCTCGTAAAGTATTTATCAATATTTACAAAGTTGAACTGCCTGTTGGTTTAGTTGGTTGCACGTTCGCCTTTTCAGCTTTATCGGGTTCGATTCCTGGCGGGAACACGTTTTCCTTACGGAAAATGTGTGTTTCTGATTCTGGTTGCTATTGTGTGTGTGATGTGAATGTTTCCACAAAATGTTAAACAATTACTATTTTATCGGATATTTTATTCTAGACATAATGCTTATGATTATAATAATATGTTTTATTTTTTTCTTACCTGATGTCTGACATATTCTTTATTATAGTATCTATTGTTATTAACAAAGTGTTAAATTGTAATGTGACATGCCTAGAATAACAATCACTGTTATTATTAAGGTGAATAAAGAATCAAATCAAAAAAATCAACCAAAACAACAAAACAACGAACTTAATGTGGGGCTGTGCGGCGGAGCGCCTTTCGCGCTCGCCCTCCCGCCCGGTGACGCTGCAGAGGCTACACACAGCCAGCAGCAAGTAGTCCGTTCGAAAAAAAAAAAAAAAAAAAAATGTGGATGTGAAAGCGTTTATAACGTTTAGTCAAAGATAGAGTTGCCGACGCTGAAATAGTGCTCAATCGCGAGGCGTAAGTTACATAAAAGTATCTAATGCAAAAGCAGCTGCAAATAGAGAAACTGCCGACGACGACGTCCGACGGCAAGGCTGTCAGGGGGGAGTTAGGGGACTGTCAAGGGACAGTAGAGAACGATTTACGGCTCAATACTGCACGGAATTAGAACATCCTACTTACTGCCTGATTTATTGTCTTTTCCGTTAATGGCGATTGTAAAAAGGGACGTAAAGCTTTCAAAAGAGATGCTTTTTTATTTGCCGGACGGGAAGTGTTTTTAGAACGTTTTTTCGGTGATTTTAGCGAAGTAACTAGGGCCTTTCTCAATTTTCTCGTGGGCATCTTTAGTAAATGTTTCCTACGTTACATTAAAATGTAATTCCTTACGCAATGATAATATCAAAACTGGGAAGATAATACGTTAATAGATCCTAGAACGTGGACCGCAAAAATTGTGTGCTATATTTTTCTATCTACAAATATAGAAGAAATTCACAAATTGCATGGAATGATTATTAATATAGATTCTCTGCATTGCTTGCTTGCTTGTCGTATAGACTAGTGGAAAGTCCTAGTATCAGAATTTTTCAAGCCGCTTTAAGGTATTCGACATGGCTTAACGACTATTGGCTTACGACTAACAACAAACAAACAAACAAACAAACGCATTCACACTCACAGCCCCACACTAAGTTCAAAGACTTGTATCGTGGGTGCCGGAAACATTCACATCACACACACATTACACCCAGAACCAGAAGAACAAATATCCCTTGGGAAGGAATTTGTGCTCCTGCCGGGAATCGAACCCAACAACCGGGACTGCCAGCTTAACGTGCCCTCCGAAGCACGGTGACACTCAGTTGAAAGTCCCACTAAACGGTCACAAGTCAAGTACAAGTCTGACTGAAAATTGCTTAACCTTGTCAATCAGTTACGATCGACCAGGCGGACCGCGCTACGAGTGTCAGCATTCAATTCTTCAAAGATTCAGTTACACTGATATTCCTTTATTTCACGAAAATCTATATCTGTTAAATATTACGAGGGACGTCTCGCAACTTATCAGAAAATATGTTGCCCGGAGTTTGATGACAGATGCAAAAATAAGATAGTTTCAAGAGTTTCAACAATAGGTATTTTTTACCGACTTCCCAAAAAAGGAGGAGGTACTCAAGTCAACTGTATATATATATATATATATATATTTATGTGTGTTACCTCATAACGTCTCTCCACGTGAGCTGATTTAAAAAATTTTTTTTTAGTTTGAAAGATTTTGCTTTCTAATTGGTAATGTCTATTTTGTGACGAATAATGCGTACTTTGACGATGTTCTGGTTTACCCGACTTCAAAAGTTACCTCATAACTTCTTTCGTTGTGAGCCGATTTTGATGATTCTTTTTTTATTTGAAAGCTGGTCCTTTTTATGTAGTCCCATTAAAATTTGATCAATGTTTGATATCTACTTTTTGAGTTATAGTCAATAATGCGTGTTTATACATTAAATCTGATCAAGGTTATGATGATAAAGCGGTGAAGTCTTTTTTAAGCTTTGCTTGCGTTTAATTATTATTACATCTATACTTATTACTAACTATTCTTTGTTACAAAGAAATATACTAAAACTTATACAATAACACTCGCACACAGTACACAAGTATCCGGCAACATTCACATCATAGTGTTTAAGTTACCATGGTCACTTTCACTTAATAAATGAAAATACATGATAAATATCCCGTTATTGACAAACATTTATTCGCATCACACTCTTCGAGAACCAGTTACACGCACATTTTTAGGGTTCCGTACCCAAAGGGTAAAACGGCACTCTATTACTAAGACTCCGCTGTCCGTTTGTCTGTCTGTCCACTAGGCTGTATCTCATGAACCGTGATGGTAAGACAGTTGAAATTTTCACAAATGATGTATTTCTGTTGCCACTATAACAACAAATACAACAAGGCAACAGGTCGAAAAATACTACAGTATTTTTTTAATGTGTTTTACCTCAAAACTATTTTCTTGGTAAACCGATTTTGATGTTTTTTTTTTATATTTTAAAGTTGGTACTTTTCACGTGGTCCTATTTATTTTGATCAAGATTTGACCAGTAGTTATTGAATTATCCTCAATAATGCGTATTTAATTATTTTCATCTGATCAAGAGTTCCGAAGATGATCCGCAGTGAAGTTAGTTTGTTTAAGCTTTGCTTGCGTTTAAATTATTATAATATGTGAATCATTTGTTCATACAAATGATTTTATAGATCATATCGTTTCTCCAGTAAAATAGAGCAGTCTATTAAGACCAAGCACCCCTTGGTACGCATTATTATGGAAATAATGGTGGTGGAAGGAAACTGCTGACATTTAAAACTACGGCACTCTTTGATAAATGAAGGGCCCTTGATTTATGGAGACCCTTAACTTTAACGGATAAAAAACAGGGTGTTTAAAAATACACGATAGAAGTGAAACTTTTGTATTACAGGGAAACATTTTAATTATTCATCGCAGTGTTTCCCATCGCCACTTTTCGTGACACAAAAAGTTAGATCAGAATTTCGAAGCCATAAAAAAAAAACAACGGGTTGCACCCCGGGAGTGCCGGCAGAAGTGAAAACTTGAACATTTTCGCCGCGTGGTAGAAAGAGATGGGGATATTACTTCCCCTCCTTCGTATTAATTTTGCGTCTTACGAATTTTCGATCAGGTCATGTGTCCTGACGCGAGTTAATTTTTTTTTTCCCATCCCAAAAAAGTGCACAGAGCTGCTAAAGAAGTTTTCACTTCAAAAAAATTTTTTATGATCTTTATTTACCGACTTCAAAAAATGAGGTTCTCAATTCGACTGTATGTTTTTTTTGTATGTATGTTACGCGATATCACCGCCAATTGTGAATCGATTTACATGTTTTTTTTTAATGTACCTATATTACGCGATATCTCCGCCAATTGTGAATCGATTTACATGTTTTTTTTTGGTAGAGTATACTTCAGTGGTAGTCCCATATACATTTTATTGAAATCAGTCATGCCAAAACCGAAATACAAGCGATGAAGTCGGTTATTAGCTTTGCTTGCGTTTCAATAATTATTTAACTAATTAATGATGTAAGTATTATAACACTTACACCCGGAAGAACTAAGCTTTTAAGGTACTTTAATTAAAAGTTGAATCCTACTAATATAATAAATCCGAAAATTTGTGTGTATGTAAGTATGTTTGTTATCTCTTCACATTTTAACGGCTGAACGGATTTGGATGAAATTTGGATTGTACATATTTTATACCTACGATTAACACACAGGCTACTTTTTAACTTGATAATAGCGGGCGAAGCCGCGGGGCACGGCTTATATCCTATAATCCCACAAGTTTGTGAACGAGTATGCTGAGTTACGGCAGCTATGATTGGTCTCAGACGTCATAGAAATATCGTCAAAATTAAATAGAAAAACGTTGAACCAAGCGATTCGCTACAAATTTTATTATGCGAACTGCAAAGGAATGGAACGCACTGCCTTCGTTCTTGCTTCCCGATAAGTATAACTTAGGCCTCTTCAAGTCAAGAGTGAACAGGTATCTTCTAGGCAAGCATGTCCCACCGTCGACCGCATCGTCGCTTTCCAGAGAGATGGCGGTCAAATGCTTCCCTATATTGATCATAAAATAAAATAGCCTCGTTTAAAATTTCCCGAATCTGATTTGTGTATTTTTTTGAAATGTTATGTTTCGTTAAATGTTTTTACCACCCGCAATGCTTTTTCCCTGTCGCATCAAGTGTAGCGGCTTTAATAAATGTTATATTGTCACTAGATGAGTGCCCAAGTCGTTTATTCAAAGGTCTGGGTTGTGTTGCAGATGTTTAATCATCCAGATTGAAGCCTTCCGGTCACTTTGTTCACAGCTGTGACTTAGGCGAATGACTAGGCCCTGGAAGCATAATGTAATCAAATTCCTTATAAAATAATAATATTATTTCATTTATTTAGGTATTATCTCGGGACTTAATCACACGAAAAACGATATTTATTTATAATTAAAGTTGTGTACGGCTTGAAACACGTCTAAATTTCGACTTACTTTGTAGTCGACTAGTTTCGGACAAATTTGTTGTCCACAAATTTGTTGACTATAAAGTAAGTCGAAATTTAGACGTGTTTCAAGCCGTACACAACTTTAATTATGTGTAATACTCACGATAGTTTTGATTGATTTTTATTTACTTCAACGTTTCGGCCAAGTTGCATTGGCCATAGTCTCGAGAATACTTGGCAATGGCCAATGCAACAGTATCGAATCGCGAATGTTTAAAAGTTACACTTATTTCAATTTGATCAATATAGAATGCCTCAAAACACAAATGAACGTAGCTCGCTTATTTTTCTTTCTGGTATCTTCTAGAGAAACGTGCTCCACCACGTGGATAGTCGGTCATTCCTAGTTGTCACATTAGAAGCTAGACTGGTTTGACCAATGGGAGTTTTTGTTCACATTGTTTAAATTTTTTTGTCATTTTTGATATGTCAACATTCTGCATGCTAGGCCTAAGGAACTTGATATACAAAGAACCCGAGGCACGCGCCCTATACGCGTGCCTCGGGCGCTTTGTATATTTTGTTGTAGAGCCCATCTAGAGTCTATACAAAACGTCGGGAGCGCGGGGGGAAGCGTCTTAGTGTCCCCACACTAAGTTCAAAATCTTGTATCGTCTGTGAGTGTGAATGCGGTTGTTTGTTTGTAATAAAACTCTTTATTTAACCTAATAATTTTGTGATAGTGATCCAGAAGTATGTTGTTAACCCATTTTGAGAAGAATATTTTCGTATTATTATTGCCGGAAACATTCACATCACACACACATGACACCCAGAACCAGAAACACAAATATCTCTTGGTAAGGAATTTGTGCTTCTGCCGGAAATCGAACCCTGGAGCCACGGTGCAGAGGGCGGAGACCTTTTCACTGCGTCAAACATCGTTTATGACTGCCCACCTACCTGATGTCACCCTCCTTAGGCAAGCTTTTGTGATTCACCTTGTTTAATGATTGTTTAGGGCACCACGTGCAAATTAGGTCGGCTTAGGCTTATCTCTGTGCTGTTATTGTCATATATTTATCTAGATAATTATTCGGCACGTGTGTAAACTGAAATCCTCCTAAACGGCTGGACCGATATTGATGATTTTTTTGTGTGTCTTAAGGTGGATTAATAACGGTTTAGATTTTTAATTCGACCCGATAAATAATGTTTTTTTAATTAATTTATTTCATTAATAACTTTACTAGTTTGATTTTGTAAACAGCCAGCTATTATTTCCACCCACCCTCCCTCCATTATATTACTTATAACTTATACAACGTGTGTTATTGACAAAATAACACAATAGTGAACAAATACTCTTAGGTCAAATTGAGTAACGACTTTGAGGGTACTACTATTTCTAATAAAGATCTTTTGCGCACGAATTTTCCATCTAATCCACGACCTCTAGTGACGCGAGTAAAATCGCTGGCGTGTAAATAGCCACCATTTACGAATAAATATGAATGATAGCGGTTGGTTAAATTTGGATTTAAATATTGGAAAAAATTAGTAGAGATACACGGATCAATTTACAGTTATTATTTAAGCTCACGTACCTTAAACTGCGTCGAAACCGCCTCCGGAGCTCCCAAGATAGGAATTACAGCAAACTATGCAACGCCGGCCGGCAAGTTCCAATCCGAAAGTATTCCTGTGAACACGGGGCACAGATCACTAAGTTTTATCACATTGTCATAGGAAATGGTCAATCACCAGACACTCGATGACGGTCTTATTTTAAGTCCTGGTTAAAATATCTATAGTTTTCTACGTCACAAAAATCAATAGCGGAGCGAAAATTTTGTCAACCGCGCGGTCCATCATACACGATTTTAAAGACAAGCTGACTTTGCTGTCCTTACTCATAAAGCAAATATCGGCCTAAAAAGTAAGTTTGATTTCAAAATTGTAAACCAAAAGATTTTCTCTTGTTTCAACTCGTTACTAATTTGCTTGTTGTGTGAAAGTGTTAAAGACTTACTTAAACATATAAATACAATAACCCCTGATTCAAGAACAGTTTCTTTTTCTCTTCAGAGAGAGAGTTCCGTGGTTTATGCTCCCAGTTTCTTTTGCTCCCAAGCTTTTAGCTCCCAACTCTGAATCGAAATGTCATGACCGATTGACGTCCGCCCTCTTGAAAAGAATAAGCACTTTTTGAAGAAGGTCACGTGACCCTAACATGGCGTAAAATTTGGGCAAAAAAACGTAATAGTAGGTAAATAGCAGTAACAGTAGCATTCGGGTTATTTTTATTTTTTAAATACCGACTTATACCTACGTGTGTAACGAATCGTTACATGTATTTTTTAATAACTTAATCTAATAAAAATTAATTAAAAATAATATTTACAAATTAACTAACTACTAAAATAATTACAAATCAAACATACAGTTGAATTGAGAACCTCCTCTTGTTTTGAAGTTGGTTAAAAATAATGCTTCAGTAATTTCAATTCATTTATAGTTTTGTCAGCTAAAGTAAGTAATATCTGTAGCTAGCGATGACGCACAGATTTCGAACTGGTCGCGGGCAGAGGCATGAGGCAAGGGGTATGACGACAGGAAACGAGCCTGCGGCCGCGCCTCGCAACAGTCGTTGCTAGGCTGACTTTTGAGCCGGTTCACGCTAGTCTTGCGCCCTAGCAAGCAAGCGTGAACCGGCGATAATTTAAATTAATAAGTCCATTCTTATTTTTTTACCATCAAAATTGATAGTATAACTTGAACTCGATGTCGCGTCGTAATATTTTAAAGTTGTGAAGTGATTTCCCGATATAGGGTAAGTTTTGAATGACACACAAAACACAATCATGATTTGCTATTTTGTTCATACTGTGTATTAACAATCATTCATTTTCAGCTTTTCATTTGTAGTAATAGCACTCATTTAGTTTGTTTATTTTAACTGTGAGAAATGTAATTAATCTTTAATTACATTTCAATTTTTGTTCATCTACCTTGATTTTTAATTTTTTTTGTAACGGTTCTCAAGAAACCTAATTGATAACTTAAATATTAACGTAGCTTCATCTGTTTTCTTTTGGCCTTTAGCTTTTGAATTAATTGTAAACTCCGTTCTGATTGTTGGTACCACCACGGACTATAAAACTACTACGTAAGTACCTACCTGCTTTCTTCGTGATTCCGTGGTGGACCCTAGGAACGGAAGTAGTTAAATCAGTGTGTAATCCGCTGGTTTTGTGGATTCCAGGAACTTCGCACTGGTTGGCTGCGCGTTCTAGTGCAGAGACCAACGAATTCCCGGATCCCGAACTTCGCACAGGTTGGCTGCGCGTGCTAGTGCAGAGACCAACCAATTCCCGGATCCCGGACTGCTCCTGATTGCCTACTACGCGGCACTACTCCGTCACCCTTTGGTCCCCAACTACCATCTTCAGCCGGACTCACATCAACTTCGCACAGGTTGGCTGCGCGTTCTAGTGCAGAGACCAACCAATTCCCGGATCCCGAACTTCGCACATGTTGGCTGCGCGTTTTAGTGCAGAGGCCAAACAATTCCCGGATCCCGAACTTCGCACAGGTTGGCTGCGCGTTCTAGTGCAGAGACCAACCAATTCCCGGATCCCGAACATCGCACAACTTCGCACAGGTTGGCTGCGCGTTCTAGTGCAGAGGCCAACCAATTCCCGGATCCCGGACTGCTCCTGATTGCCTACTACGCGGCACTACTCCGTCACCCTTTGGTCCCCAACTACCATCTTCAGCCGGACTCACATCAGGGGAGTGCTTCGCTACGGAAGCAGAAATAGACACAGAATCTTCAGGCTCAGAACCACCCCTTATAAATTTATGTGCCCTCCTTCTGAGATAAATATATAATATAATAAATCATATTTAATTTAAATTTAACTTTTGTATTTTTTTACTACCATTTTAGGTAGGGTAGAAGCTTCTCTTCTTCATCAATTCTCTTCATCATTCACACAGTATTACTTTCCCACTACATTGGCGCCCTCTTACGTGGTTGATTAGTTCTGTTTCTGCTTCTAGTAGTATGTAGTTAGTTTTAGTACGGTGAGTGGGTAATTTTGTAAAACGCTTTTTTTCTCCTTGGTTTGCTGCAACTGAGGTGACAGCAGTAGTCATTTTATGTCGTTTTTTTTATGCTCTATACGTATGTTTAACATAATAGATTGAAATCTAAAAAAAAAAATATTTTTTAACGAAAAAGTACAGTCTGGTACAAAAGTTTTTAAAAACTTTTAATTAAATTTAAATAATTTTTTTTTCGTTGTTTTAAGTATTTAGACATAAACTACATCGTTTAGATGCTTTCACACCAGTTGCAAACATTTTGAACAATTTTATTTTAATTTTGGGTTTTTAGTTTTGTTAAATTTTTTAGCATTTATTTCATTAAACCAGAGCGTTCTGTTAAAGTGAATTGTAACAGAACGGAGTATTTTCATCATTGATCACTTTAACCAGTTTTGTGTGTCATTTACAACAATCTTTAGTATCATAAGTTATTTTTAAACATTCAATAGTAATTTATATTCGTCGTTGCCCATGCCCATCACAATTTTTTACATTTCTTACAAAAAGTCGTAAGTCGAATTTTATGACCTATGACTTTCTCCATGTTAGGATGAGTCTTATAATTATGATATTATTTGATTTATTTTTGTTTCTGTTGAACGCTGGTGAGGTATGAAAGGATGTATGAAAGATAATTGTAAGAAATTGATACAGATTTATAGTTAGCGGATTTTAATTTTAAATTAAAATCCTTACGAGGGACAGGCGGGTAATGTAACGAATCGTTACATGTATTTTTTAATAACTTAATCTAATAAAAATTAATTAAAAATAATATTTACAAATTAACTAACTACTAAAATAATTACAAATCAAACATACAGTTGAATTGAGAACCTCCTCTTGTTTTGAAGTTGGTTAAAAATAATGCTTCAGTAATTTCAATTCATTTATAGTTTTGTCAGCTAAAGTAAGTAATATCTGTAGCTAGCGATGACGCACAGATTTCGAACTGGTCGCGGGCAGAGGCATGAGGCAAGGGGTATGACGACAGGAAACGAGCCTGCGGCCGCGCCTCGCAACAGTCGTTGCTAGGCTGACTTTTGAGCCGGTTCACGCTAGTCTTGCGCCCTAGCAAGCAAGCGTGAACCGGCGATAATTTAAATTAATAAGTCCATTCTTATTTTTTTACCATCAAAATTGATAGTATAACTTGAACTCGATGTCGCGTCGTAATATTTTAAAGTTGTGAAGTGATTTCCCGATATAGGGTAAGTTTTGAATGACACACAAAACACAATCATGATTTGCTATTTTGTTCATACTGTGTATTAACAATCATTCATTTTCAGCTTTTCATTTGTAGTAATAGCACTCATTTAGTTTGTTTATTTTAACTGTGAGAAATGTAATTAATCTTTAATTACATTTCAATTTTTGTTCATCTACCTTGATTTTTAATTTTTTTGTAACGGTTCTCAAGAAACCTAATTGATAACTTAAATATTAACGTAGCTTCATCTGTTTTCTTTTGGCCTTTAGCTTTTGAATTAATTGTAAACTCCGTTCTGATTGTTGGTACCACCACGGACTATAAAACTACTACGTAAGTACCTACCTGCTTTCTTCGTGATTCCGTGGTGGACCCTAGGAACGGAAGTAGTTAAATCAGTGTGTAATCCGCTGGTTTTGTGGATTCCAGGAACTTCGCACTGGTTGGCTGCGCGTTCTAGTGCAGAGACCAACGAATTCCCGGATCCCGAACTTCGCACAGGTTGGCTGCGCGTGCTAGTGCAGAGACCAACCAATTCCCGGATCCCGGACTGCTCCTGATTGCCTACTACGCGGCACTACTCCGTCACCCTTTGGTCCCCAACTACCATCTTCAGCCGGACTCACATCAACTTCGCACAGGTTGGCTGCGCGTTCTAGTGCAGAGACCAACCAATTCCCGGATCCCGAACTTCGCACATGTTGGCTGCGCGTTTTAGTGCAGAGGCCAAACAATTCCCGGATCCCGAACTTCGCACAGGTTGGCTGCGCGTTCTAGTGCAGAGACCAACCAATTCCCGGATCCCGAACATCGCACAACTTCGCACAGGTTGGCTGCGCGTTCTAGTGCAGAGGCCAACCAATTCCCGGATCCCGGACTGCTCCTGATTGCCTACTACGCGGCACTACTCCGTCACCCTTTGGTCCCCAACTACCATCTTCAGCCGGACTCACATCAGGGGAGTGCTTCGCTACGGAAGCAGAAATAGACACAGAATCTTCAGGCTCAGAACCACCCCTTATAAATTTATGTGCCCTCCTTCTGAGATAAATATATAATATAATAAATCATATTTAATTTAAATTTAACTTTTGTATTTTTTTACTACCATTTTAGGTAGGGTAGAAGCTTCTCTTCTTCATCAATTCTCTTCATCATTCACACAGTATTACTTTCCCGGTACACGTGATTGCCCAATCCGTTAAAGAATAAAGTTTAATACCTTGTAAATACTACCAAAATTAATAATTACATTCTCGCTATACAGAATTTAAAACATAAGCGCTTTTACACTCACAGCCCCACACTAAGTTCAAGGACCAGAACCAGAAACGCAATTTTTTCTTGGGGAGAAAACTTATGTTCCCGCCAGGAATCGAACCGACACGTCCGCTTAGAAGGCGACTCCCACCCAATTAAGCCAACAGGCGTTTCGAATATTTAATATTACTTATTGTTTTCCAGTAGTAGCTCTCCAAGTTTTCTATTCGGATCACGTGATTCAACATCTCGATTAGATGTTGCCTTTATCAGAGGGGATCCTAAGCTTTTATTGGAGGGTGCTGTAAAAAGGTTTAGCTTAGGCCTAATGCAATGAACGACGACGCCTTCAGTTTATTGGTGAGCTGTAAAACATCGGGAATTAACCTTTTGTTAGGTAAATACAGCGCTGTTATGTTTGAGCGTGAAAATACTGCGAAATCAGAAAAGCGGGGCGACTGCGAAAGCGCTTTATATTTTTGGCGATAGCGCTGGAAATCAGGACCGGTGCCAGAAATATTCACAGAACACCAAATTTTCTATGGGGAGAAAATTTGTGGACCCACCGGGAATCGAACCCGATATCCACTGATTAAAAAGCAGGCGCGCAACGAATTAATCAAAGTAGTTCAAATTAAATAATGTAGACCATATTCTTTGAATATCGCAAATCACAAAATTTTAAATTGAAATTAAAGTAATTAAACGCAAGCAAAGCTTAAAAAAACCTACTTCACCGCTTTATCTTCGGAACGTTGATCAGATTTAATGTATTAAACACGCATTATTGATTATAACTAAAAAACTAGAGATCAGATCTTGATCAAATTTCTATGTGACCACAAGAAAAGCACCAGCTTTCAAATAAAAAATAATCATCCAAAACGACTCACAACGAAAGAAGTAATGAGGTAACTTTTGAAGTCGGTTAAACGAGAACATCGTCGAAGTAGTCCACAAAATAGGCATCATTGACGATATTTCAAGAACTACTAATCAGATCTTGATCAAATTTGAATGGGACCAATTACAAAGCAAAATCTTTCAAACCAAAAAATATTTTCGAAATTGGCTCACGTGGAGAGAAGTTACTAGAGTTAACACACATAAAAACAAAAATAATAAAAATACCGTCGACTTGAGTACCTCCTCCTTTTTTGGGATGTCGGTAAAAATATATTACAAGTTTAAATTTAATAACAAATGCTATGCCATGCTAATACGAATTTGTAATTTTAATAGTGTCTATAACTAGCCGTGCCACGCGGCTTCGCCCGCGTTTAAAATTAACTAGCTGTCCCGGCGACCTTCGTTCCGCCTAACAGTCAATGAATGTGCATGTTTAGGAATCCATATCCGGCATGCGGTACAACCCACGTGACTATATTATTACCTCCTTCATGTTTATGTTTGCCTAGTACTTTACCAAATCCGAGCGACGTATGAGAAAATGATTTTTATACATCTAAAAAAAAATATTGACATTCCAAAAATGTATCTTATGTTCGTCTCCTGGTTCAAAGCTACCTCCCCACTAATTTTCAGCCAAATCGGTTCAGCCGTTCTTGAGTTATAAATAGTGTAACTAACAAGATTTTCTTTTATGTATATATAGATTTTATGGTATTTAATTCAACATATTTTATACTAACAGCGATTTATAACACCAACTTACGTCTTTATATATTTTTTTATTTTTCTCCATCCAAAAGGTTGACTGGAAGAGATCGCTCTTTGCGATAAGTCCGTTTACTGTACTAAGAATAAAATAATATGTTTAAAACAAACAAAACAAACAAACGCTTTCACACTCACAGCCCCACTCTAAGTTCAAAGACTTGTATCGTGGGTGCCGGAAACATTCACATCACACACACATAACACCCAGAACCAGAAGCACAAATATCCCTTGGGAAGGAATTTGTGCTCCTACCGGGAATCGAATTTGGTGGGCCATCACACAAATTTTAAAATTGTGCAACTTAATAATTAGTCTCAGTATTAGGTACCTATACTTAAAGAACAATAATGTTAATGAATACCTATCCCATTCCAATCGTTCGCTTTTTTTCAACATACCAGATAAATTCCTAGTTTATTACCTTCTAAGTCGCATTGGTAACTGGAACCCAGCTAGAGTAATTCCGGCGAGTCTTGGCGAGCGATTGAGGTGGGGGTTAGTTCAGCTCGATTAAATACCTTCGCAGCCATGCTTCAGGATTATACTTGACGTGTGGAGGCAGGGACGTATGAAGGGAGATTGGGGGAGGGCTAAATTGATGACATAAGTTTTTGAGATGAGTGGTGCAGCTATTACCTACTTGCTTATGTCTCAGTTAAATTGGTTATTACTTTTTTTGTATCTTTGGTAACGTATTTTTAATTAAAATGATTTTATCATTGTTTTTACTTGTGTATTTGTGCCGCGGGGCACGGCTCGTGCTCCGCGGCTTTTCTCGCGTTAATTATTTAAAAAGTAGACTACCTATGTGTTATTCCGGAACATATACTATCTACATTCTAAATTTCATCGAAATCGGTTTATTAGTTGCACACACACAAGCAAACTTTCACATTTATAATATTAGTAAGATTTTTTTTTATTCATAGTAGACAAACTTTTAACTTTTAAACTTTCATATTTTTTTCTGATTAGTGTTATATTTAGCATTTAGAGTTGGTATGAAAATGAAGTGCTATTATTTCATGTTTCATCGTGCACAACCCTACTTGTAAAAAACATAATGGTGAGTAATATTTTTTTGTTTATTGTTTTGTACTGGTTGTATTAAATTATTTTTTTTTCCAAATTATTGAGTACACTTACGAGAATATTCATATTGACAACTAAGTTATTTATAGAGTGCCTTTTTGGAGCCCATGTGAATAAACGATTTTGATTTTATAATGCTGAATATATAGACTTGTCTTTGTAAAAAAGAACGAGAGCAAATTCTATCGGATAGTAGTGCATGCGCAAAGGAGCAGGCGCTAATAAGGTGCGGAGCTAGCTTTTTGTCACCTGCTTATATCTACAACACATTTTCGCTCTCGGTTACAGTTTACATTGTTATTTGTGTCCTTGTTTAAAATAAAGAATAAGTAAAAAATATATCACATCCACGCGTTCTAAATTAAATTTCTCATTAGTTAACTATAGTGGAAAAAGTCTTGTAAGTATTTATCTAAGTAGTTACTTGGTCCTGAGTACGTCCACCTGTCATTGACGCCTGTAGCCAAGTAATTTGCTAGGTTTGAACGCAATGTTTGAACTCTTGCCGGAAATTTACGAGATCCGCTCTGGGTTCAATGTGATGATGGAAATCCATGGCAAAAAATATTAAGCTAGGAAAATACACTGCCGTTGGCTTAGTTGGGTGAGTGCTCGCCTTCTAAGCAGGGGTAGTATGGGGCTGTAAGCGTGAAAGCGTTTACGTTTTTACGTTTTTGTTATATTGGATTTTATAAATTAACAGCCCGCATTTATCAAGTTAAAATGTAGCCTATTTTTTAATACAAGATATAAGATATTTAAATTCTAAATTTCATTTAAATCCGATCAGTCTTTACAGCGTAAAGAGAAAACATACTTACACATTTACAAACCAACTTTCGGATTTTGATATTAGTGTGATTTACATAATTATATATTTAAACATTATCCATACATATTTCTTCACTATCTCCTTTCTTTTTTTACAAAAAATGTGATTCTGCACTTAGAAAGACATATGCACCCAAACACACTACGACACAGAAAGAACGACAAAATGGCAGCGTTTAAAATTTCTCGAACCAGATTGCATTTTCAAATATTTATTTTTTATAAAACAAACGCTTTCACACTCACAGCCCCACACTAAGTTCAAAGACCTGTATTGTGGGTGCCGGAAACATTCACATCACACACACATTTCACCCAGAACCAGAAGCACAAATATCCCTTGGGAAGGAATTTGTGCTCCTGTCGGGAATCGAACCTCCTGGGTACCCACGGCGCAGAGGGCGGACTCCTGTTCACTGCGCCAACTGGATCGTCATATTTGATATTAATTTGACATATTGTGTTTTATGAATAATTTAACCACCAATTTGATAACTTAAATAATAGACTGAGAGCATAAACAAGTAAAACGTCAAAACGTTTTTTAAAACCAAGCTTTTTACCAGATTAAAAAGAAAGGACTAAATAGTTATATAACCAGAGAACTTGTCAAGACGAATTAAACGACCGCAAACTCTATGGGTTTATCTTGTTTGGTTTAGAAGTTCCTATTTTCATCTCCATCATCAGACCAGCTTCATGGTATCATATCATTATATTGTCACCGAAGATAAAAAATTTGAAGACCTTAAATAAATTTGAGATCAATCGGATATCGGGAAGTGGGTCTAATTTAGCTTGCAAGATTTGATAACAAACCGACTGATAACGGGATAGGTGAAACTAAATAAAAGCTTGTAAAATATCCATGCTTTAACATTATATTATACAATTCACGCAATATACACCTTACACATAAGGGGGATAATTGGGTGTGGTTGATAAGGTGCTCGCATTGACGTATACCTGCCCCTTAAGATTCCTATATACACATGCGGGAAGTGGAGAAGGAAGGCGAGGAAATTAAGTAAAAGGATTCTCTGATTGCACAGCGTCGAAGAAAATGTTCGTATTGCCTAAATAATCATATTTCTGTCAGCAAAAATCAGAACAAAAACAGAAACAGAAGAAAATAGCATTTAAGCATGGATATAATAATATTTCACCAACGGTCTTGTTATGATTATACTTTGGGTTTGAGAAATATAACCCTTTTCATGCTAGGAACACATTATTCATACTTACTGTGTCAGGCCTATAATTTTCCCAAAGATATTCTGTCTGGAATAGGAAACCTTTTAGAAAAGCCTAGGCAGTAAATATGAGGACTACAATGTATCTAACCAAAATAAAAATTCCACTACAATCTTATTAGCATGCATTTTGAAGATTTTTGCATTGTTGCGTGACTAGTTTCAGAGCAGTCGGTGCTCTTTCATCAGTCGAGTATGCGTGTAGACCATTAGCTCGTTCGTCGATTTTCATTCTATATTTTTCACAATATGGCGTCTCTTCCTCTGAGACATAGAATAAATCAAACCAATCGATATTTTCATATGTCTAGTACTACGCAACAATGTTTGATACCTTTTTACATAAATTCAATTTTACTTTTAAAGTATTTCTGGGTAAAAATAAAAAAATGTTAACCTATTTATAAAAATCTAGTCAATACAAGATTAAATATTATTTTTGTATACCAAATATGAATTGAGTGTGTTTGAAAGTCCTCGTTTAATAACATTTTAGATGATCAAATAATATTATCCCATAAAAATCTAACCCAGCCCAGATTTCTCCTCGTTCCACGTTGTTTCAAATATGCTTCACGCCAAGAGGAGAATATTTATATTTATCCGATTAATCCCACACATTTGTAAAAGTCCGATTTATATGCAAAAGAGGTTTGGGTTAAAACGTTTACGTTCAGAAATCAGTCACGGTTCTTAGTTCATTTTTCAGGCGCACGTCACTTAGGACTGGTTAAGTTCATCGAGATAATTTAACGCTTTGTTAATTAACTCTCCAGTTAAACAAGTCATACATAAAAAAGTTTTTTTAAATTCAAGTTTTTACAAGTAGTAAATAAAGAGGACTAAAAGCTATATAACCAGAGAACTTGTCAAGACGAATTAAACGAGCCGAAACTCGATGGGGTTGCGTCGTTTCATTACAGAGTTCCCATGACCACCTTCCAGCTGCATCATCAGGCCCTGGTTACTATTGGAAGACAAACTACTCGTCAAATGAGCCCAAACTCGATGAGGTTGTGTTGTTTCATTGCGAAGGTACTTTCGCCACCTTCCAGCTCCATCATCGGATAAGCACCATGTCATCATAATATTGCATTGTCAAGCGATTTACACATGTATGCAAAATTTCAGCTCAATCGGTACCCGGGAAGTGGATCATATTTAATTTGCAAGATTTGATGACAGACATCGTGACAGGTGAAACTAAAATAAAAGCTTGTAAAAAACTTAAAAAATATAAGCATTGGATTCCAATCTTTTTATTTGTATCATTTTTTATCTATTGCTGTACAACAACACGATGAAGTTTTTATTTTAAGTCCTGGTTGATTAGATGATAATTATTTAATTAGTTTTCTACGTCACAAAATTCAATAGCGGAGCGTTTTTTGTCAACCACACAGAGGGGTGACACACACGAATGAGGTCGCGAGCGCAAAATGTCACTCGATACAACTGCAAGTAGCGCCATCTCTGGGAATTTCCTTGAACGATCTCTAACAGTGGTCAGCAGAGAGCCTAATACACTGCAAATGTACACAAATATCCAAAGATTCTTGCCAATATGAATATTAGGTATATAAAGTGAAGTATTTATTCACAGATGTATAATTTATACTTATTTTTTATATTATAAAAGGCAAAGACGCTTCACCAGGCTGTTTACAGTTATTGTTTAATTTTCACCATAAGAGGGATTTAATTACCAAGATAGGGTGTTACTCACACCCAGTTCGCTAGGGCCGCATCTTGTAAAATGTACTATTGCTTTTTTTACTTTAATCATCATTCGCCGTCACGTAACACAACACAAGTAGGGGTATCGGGTTCGATTCCCGGTGGGAACACAAGTTTTCTTCCCAAGGAATATTTGTGGTTCTGGTTCTGGTTGTGATTGTGTGTATTGTTGTGGCACCCAGGACGCAAATCATCGAACTTAGGTTGGGCTGTAAGAGTGAAAGCGATTTAAAAAAAAAATGTGCGTGTACAAGTAACAACAACCACATCTAAAGAACCATGAGAATAACAACAACTGTCTCAAGTCTTTATTGAAAGACTCTACCCGTAACCTTTTTCCAAGCCACTTATTTTCACAGGTTCTTTTATCAAAAGCAAGTTAGAACTCTTTGAACCCGACCGTAAACGTAAACTACACAATCTAACCGTTCTAGTACGATAAGAGACGTTAACGCGAGCGTTTACGTGAATAATTACGTTCTCAAAGGGTTAGCCGTGATAAAAGTATACGTGTTGTGACTTGGCTAGTCTTTTTAACCGACTGCGCGTAGGAGGATTTTGTGTTTATCAGCCTATATATGTTTGTTCTTTTGTGGAGTTCTAGAGACCAAACGAGTGAGTCCAATTTCATGATTCTCTTGTTTCATGATTGGTCGTTTTGCTAAAAACATTACAGTAATCAAGGATAAATATCGTCCCTTGCCGTCAGGTGAGATAGCGGTCAAATGCTTGCATAAAAAAAAATTGGTTGTCTGTAAAGTCGGTTTACGGACGATAATTTTGCGTGATAACGTCATAAGACGAACGCTTAGGTCGATCGTGTCTCTCTATTGCTTGTTCCGCGGTCTCACTTGCACGCTCATGCTCAGGCAGAACGTAACACTTTTTCGTGCGTGCAGCCGGTGTTCATCGATTTATTAGACGTTATCACGTCAAATAAATTTGTTAGGGTTTAGTTTGTTATTAATTATGTGACTGTAGGTTTTAAAGCCCATTTAAAATTACAATAACGCCATGTTGATAAGAATGTATGATAACATTCTACTATAAGCCTGTTCGAAATTAAAAATATAGAACGATTTCGAAACAAATTATTCGAAACATTGTTACTTTGAATGTACCATAGATTTAGAAATTATATTAAAAAAACGACCTAGCTGGCGCAGTGGACAGGTCCGCCCACTGCGCCGTGGGTCCTGGGTTCGATTCCCGGCAGAAGCACAAATTCCTTCCCAAGGGATATTTGCGCTTCTGGTTCTGGGTGTATTTGTGTATGTGATGTAAATGTTTCCGGCACCCACGATACAAGTCTTCGAAAAAACGAATGCGTTTGTTTGTTTTGTTTTTGACTAAACTGTTAAAGAAAATTTTATATAAATAATATTTAAATCTGAAAGGCTAAGGAAAGTGATGATGTGGTCGAGGATAGTACTCAACCTACGCTGATAATTACTATATCTCAAGAACAAATATAGATGCCGGAACATTATTTTTCGTTTTAGTCAATGCTGCCCCTTAAAAACAAGGATATAACTTGAGAACTCTCAAGAAGACTAACACCTTGTTGATAAAACGATAAAAAATTCGATAAACCTTTTATAGCTAAAATATATTCTATCTCATTTTGACAGCGTTTAAAAGTCATGCGATATAAATATACAACAAATATTTAGCTTGAGAAAGTTTATTGAACGTTCTATTTTTTATGGATAAGGGATAAACCGTAGAAGATATTCTTTTCTTTGGATAAACCTCTCAAGTGAAAATTGATTTTATTGTTAGTGCAACCGATTTGAAGGCGTGGCGACCTCCGCCACAAGTACAACGCCATCTGCCTCACAGTAGCAGAACTATCTAGTCATCGAGATATTGACAGATCACGGACTAGCTCAGCCAATCACAGCCCGAGGCCAGCATCGCGATATTCACATTGACATATCACAGCTATACAACTTCCAAGTGGGGAACATCGGACAGTTGTCCCCGAGCTAAGATCACCCGGCTCGGTCAGAAGTACTTCCGGGATTGATGGATTCGCTTCCGTAGTGGAACATCCACCTTATCCACTCCTTACCCTCGCGTTCTCTCCGACGTGTGAACGTCATCGTGGGCACACCATCCACTCAAGATGACACACTTCCAAATTGGTATTTATTGTTTTTGGGTACATAACAATAACAGATAGGCCCACACTAATTTCATCGTCGCTTACCATCAGGTCAGATGGTGGTCAAAAGATCATCATCATCATCATCTCAGCCACAAGAAGTCCACTGCTGGATATAGGCCTCCCCCAAAGATTTCCAAAAAGAACGGTTGTTAGCGGCCTGCATCCAGCGTCTTCCTGCGACCTTCATTATGTCGTCCGTCCACCTTGTGGGCGGTCTTCCGACACTGCGCTTGCCAGTCCGTGGCCTCCATTCGAGAACCTTTCGGCCCCATCGGCCATCAGTTCTGCGTACTATGTGCCCTGCCCATTGCCACTTCAACTTGCTAATCCGCCGGGCTATGTCGGTGACTTTCGTTCGTCTACGGATCTCCTCATTTCTGATTCGATCTCGTAGAGAAATTCCGATCATAGCCCTTTCCATAGCTCGTTGTGCGACTCTGAGCTTATTTTTAAGGCCCACAGTAAGAGGCCACGTTTCAGTACCATAAGTCATCACTGGTAACACACACTGATCAAAGACTTTCGTCTTGAGGCATTGAGGGATTTTGGACGAAAAGACGTTGCGTAGTTTCCCGAACGCTGCCCAGCCGAGTTGAATTCGACGATTGACCTCTTTCTCGAAGTTGGACCTACCTAGTTGAACAGTTTGTCCTGATAGACGTACCTGTCAACAACTTCGAGCATCGAGTTCCCAAGTGATACTGGGGTGGGCACAACATGGACGTTCGACATAATTTTCGTCTTGTCCATGTTCATGTTAAGGCCCACCCGTTGGGAAACTCGATTGAGGCCTTCGAGCATTGTGCTGAGGTCTTCCATCGATTCTGCCATGACCACGATATCGTCGGCAAAACGAAGGTGAGTGATGTACTCGCCGTTGATATTGATGCCGAGTCCTTTCCACTCCAGAAGTTTGAAGGCATCTTCCAATGCGGCAGTGAACAGTTTCAAAAGATGCCAATCTAGAATTAAAAAAAATAAAGGTGCCGGTAACATTTAATATCACACACAAAACACATGTTTTAGGGAGAAAACTTGTGTTTCCATCGAGCATTGATCCCGATACCTGCTGTTTAGAATGCTTTATGTGAAACCAACTACATGCAGTTCATACTACTCGCTGGCGTACTTACTTAACACAATATCAAAATATATTTTTTCTTACTCTATAAAACCTATCTTTGTTGAGAACGGTTTCAATTCAAAAAAGACATAAGTGCTAAGCAATAAGGTAAATTTTTGCTCAATTCATATAGAAAATGCTATCAACAGAGATAGATAATAGAGGGTTTCTGAAGACTTGCTACGATTCGTAGCGTAGAAACTACGATGAGATCGTAGCATGTTGTATCTACGATAAAGTCGTAGCAATTGGGGTGTCGTAGCTAACAAAAGTGACGGTAGAACAGTTGTGTTTTTTGGTGATGTAGGAATAAGTGTAAAAGTTGTAAGTTACCAACCTGCCGTCATCAAACGGTGTTATATCAATATTTATAGATACAGTGGGTTACGGCCATTATCACTTAAAAACAGATGAAATAGGTGGAAACTATATAAATACAATCATCATCTGATGATCCCAATTGGGTATTACGTGATATCTATAAGGGTACGTGCTATCATATTTTTCCACTCGCTTCAGTCCTGTTTTAGTTTTGTGCAGATTTGACTCGTCAATTTGTTAATTTTGACAAATCATTCCTTGCATGCCGATTTCTCTCCGCAGCGTGTCTCGCTACGGTGAGTCTACAAATGACGGCTTCTCTTTGTCTTCGAGGTCTCTTTACGCCGAGTCTCAAAACAGTGAGTCTCTAAGCGATGGTTTCTCACTAACATCAATTTAGGCTCAAAATGCAAAGCTCCTTTCCATACTTTTCAGCCTGCACAAAAATTGTGAACATTACACGATGAACATAGCACATTGATAAGTTATTTGTTTTATTTCTTTTAACTTTTATATAATTAAACATAATTTAATATGATTTGGTACAAAATTCTGTCCTATTGCGGAAATATTATACACATTTTATAGTCAACGGCCAGTATAGGCAAAACTAAAATTGTAAGCCTTTTCAGGCAAAGACATGTACCGCCACAATCTAATTGTTACCAACTTACATATATATTTTTATTTATACGCATGATTTACAAATAAAATTATCTTAATATTTAAGCCAACAGTATAAATAAAAGCGCTCTCGTAAAAAATCTCAGTTGTTACTGAAAATGGCGACTTGTTGGAAATCGCTTGTGAAATGGCTGGTATAGTTTTCCGTTAGATGTCCAGAAATATCTTCATATTATAATAAAAAGATTTTGAGACATTCCCACAGGATCAACCGGAAGAAAGGAACGAACTTTCAGTATATTTCAAACTAAAAGAAAACCTCTCTAGGAATAAACTTCTTACAAAAGCCACCTTGGGATCTGTGGAATCCACGATCCATTTTTGTATACCGTACCATAAGTTTGTTGTTTTATTTCTCATATATCATCTTCGGGGATGTTTAAGCTTCAATGTTATATATGCTGTAAGGTTTGTGTTGAAAAAAGACACATCAAACACGATCACACTAATGTTGTAAATCCGAAAGTTTGGTTTGTTTTCTCTTAAGCTTAACAACTTTGGATGAAATTTGGAATGAACACAGCTTATATCTAGAGGGTTTTTAAATTAAACCGACTTCAAAAAAGGAGGTTCTCGATTCGACTGTATTCGACTGTGAATTGTATGTATGTCGTATGTTTTTTTTGTATGTATGTTACGTGATAATTCCGCTAATATGAATAGATTTTTGATGTTTTTTTTTGGTAGATTATACTCCAGAAGTGGTCCTATATCAATTTTATCGAAATCGATCTAGCCAAAACCGAAATAAAAGCGGTGAAGTCAGTTTTTTTTAAGCTTTATTTGCGTTTCAATTACGTATTACTCGCTTACATTTAAGATCTTTGTCTTTTTATTTTAAAGATTTAAAAGAATTTCCCCATCGCAGTGTATCTCACAAATTTGCACACATACACACAAATTGAATTCAAAAACATGCATGCATAATCTTTCCTCCCAAGTGATAATCAATAATTATTATCGCCCCATCTTTATAAATCTGTTATACTTCAGTTTTTTGGTCAAATTATTTGCTGAAGTTGGAAGCTGTAATTAATTATTGTTCTTTCAGTAATTTCCTATATGTTTCTGATTGCTACACAAGTGTTACAAAAGAAATCTCTTTTAGACTTGCTGTAGAAGGTAACCAACCACCTTCTACAACAAAAGTCCACCTGGAGTGGAAATTAGAAATAAATCAAATCAGTTACGTTTTTTATGACTGATAGCTTCTGGATTCATCCCACAGCTAATAGTTGCATACGACCGGCGCTACATCATTCAATTTCAAACTTAATTATGTTAACTTAAGCCAACTTATATCGAAGCAAGACGCTAAAACTTACGACCTGTATAACCGACAGTGAAGTACAATATTAAAGACTCAAAGGTGTAAGTCTGAAATTATTATATTAATTTTTTAAGAAACGTTCTGATACAAGCTGGACTTTCTTACACTGTTAACATTGATGTGAGAAACTAAAAGGACATGACATAAATAAAACTTAAGTTTGCTCACATGTAAAGCTTATGATAATGTTATTGTAATCAACATATATAAGACTATGTAATAAAATTTCGTGTGGGTGTATAAAATATAAGATACTCTTGCAACGCTTCATATAATTATAGTTAAATAAATAAATACCAATTCTGCAATTAAAATAAGGGCTTTTTGACTTGAATTGACATCAAAAAATAAAAATGGTGAACAAAGAACCTTATAATAATAGGTACAATGGGCGGTCTTATCACTAAGAGCGATATTTTTAGACAACGTTAGGTACGTAGGTCCGTAGGCCTGAAGCAGCACTTCTCAAGTTGTTTGTGAGAAATCATGATTCGTCAGTGTTTGATTGAATTTCGATTTAGCATTATGTATTTGACCGAATAACTTCAAATTTTCAGAATGTGTAATCAGGGCATAAAATGGCAATGACATTATAGAAATAAAAATGTAAAATGGTACTTATACACGTTATAGTGGGAGGGCTTAATAATTTGTATCCTTATGGGGTATCGTTAAAAAGAGCTCTGCAAGTAGATTACGAAACTGTTTATAAAAAAAAACAATGTTTGGAATTGACAATTAGGTACTCGTAGGTAGGCTTCCAAAATCACTGTTTTAGACCTGTTTTGTCTCGGGTTCTGTCTCAAAAACGCCTACACATTTGAAGATAACTTACGTATGCACTTGAACAACAAATACAGAAATCTAAGAAATTGTTATTAAGAAAAAAGTTAAAAAAAGTAACTAGCAAACTCGCTAGATAAAAAATAATTCAAATAATATATTTCTATAGTTTTCGTACTTAATACATAATGCATACCACTATACATCTAGAAAGAAGCTATTGATAATTAAACGCAAGCAAAACTTATAAAAACCGACTTATTCGAAACCTTGATCAGATTTAATGTATTAAACACGCATTATTGATGATAACTCAAAAACTAGAGATTAGATCTTGATCAAATTTAAATGGGACCAATGGGAAAGAAACATTTCATTTCAAACTAAAAAAAAATTTTTTCCATCTTCTTATAACTTATCCAAACTTCCCAGCTCCATGTTCCGCACATAAAGTTAGTTCATTCATATTCTACAGCACATTATGGACCCAAGTAGTATACCAACAATAAACTACAACGTAGTACTTGGTTGGAGTTAGAAAATTATGTTCGGTTAGCACAATTCGAGAGAACTTTAGTAAAAATATGTTTGTATCTTGAACATATTTATGTAGCAACGATTGTTAAATGAATTATCATTTCAGTTATTGCCTTTGCCCGTTTGTGCTTCCCGATATTGGAATATCGGGAAGCTTATCGGGGAGTTCTATCTAGGAGTGAAATAGCGATGTGATTTGCTTCCATATTTATTAGGCACACACAGGCACACACAGGCTAGGAATGCGATTCCTTATCCGAGTGTGTTTTCCGATAAGTATAATCAGAGAGTCTTGATTTAGCTCACGAATGAACATCCATAATCGATTGCATCTTCAATTCACGACACCATCAGGTGATGAAGGCAAAATGTTTGCCGATTCCGAATAAAATAAAAAATAGTTTAAAAAAACTAAAAAACACGCTTTATATAAAATTCAACATAAAAATAGAAAATAAATTTTAATTAATTTAAATTAAAAATAGTGTAAGAAAAAATATATTTCATTGTAAAAAAACAAACATACATACATACAAACAAACAACTCACTTTCCTTCAGGTGAGATAGTGGACAAACAATTTGTGGATGTCGCAAATATCGTCATAATGGCCACGTTTAAAATTGCTCGAATATGCTCGCATTTTCAAATATTTTGATATGAAATTTAATAATTCTAAGAAAAAAATAAAATCTAAATTAACTTTTTGCGAAAAATGCATATTCCTTATTGTCCGTCATTAAATTACATGTACTAAACACGGATTATTAAAGATTTTTCAAGAACTACTAATCAGATCTTGATCAGCAGTTATAGAGGGGATAAATGCGACCAAATGAAAAGTTACATCTTTCTATTAATAATTGAACGCAAGCAAAGCTTAAAAAAACCGACTTCACTGCTTCATCTTCGGAACCTTGATCAGATTTAACGTACTAAACACGCATTATTAACAATAACTTAAAAATCGGCGCACAAGTTATGAGGTAACTTTTGAAGGCGGTTAAAAACGAGAACATCATCAATGTAGCCCACAGAATACAGTCAATATCACATCACTATTTATATATTTACTAGCTCCACAAAACTCCAGAACCAATCTTACATACTCCATTAACATATATCACACTGTATTGTTTCCGGACTATCACACCGAACCTACGTCAAAGGACGGCCGTGACGAAGTTATGACCCAATATGGATAGTAGACTCTTCTAGTCGCCAGGGAAATCTGAATTTGATGTCACTATGACGGTTATATGTAGATATTACTTTGTATGCTTCGTAAGATTGCCTTATCAATAATTGCTGACAAAACGTACATATCTTACGCACTAACTCTTTCTTACATACTCGTAATAATTCAGGTGATTAAAGTCTTATTCCTCTTAAGTTGTGTCGGCACAATATGAACTTACTTATGATAACCATACTCATTTTTGTAGTGAAAACTTCTTTAGCGGGGTTGTGCACTTTTTTGGGATGAATAAATTTTAAATTCGCGTCAGGACACGCGACCTGATCGAAGTGTTGTTGAAAGATTTGGCATGCATTTTTATACGGCCGCCTTACGACTACCCTTCTCCTACTTGGAAATTATTTTGTGATTCATCGGAACCTCGTTTGTTGATCGGTAGGGTACCAGGTGCGGATGAGATCTTGTTAGACAGCTAGGTGTTATACCGCTTTTACCACTTACATAAACAAAACATAAACGCTTTCACACTCACAGCCCCACACTAAGTTTGACGACTTGTGTCGTGGGTGCCGGAAACATTCACATCACACACACAATCACAACCAGAATCAGAAACAAATTTTCCTTGGGGAGAAAGCTTGTGTTCTCGCCGGGAATCGAACCCGAGACCCCTGCTTAGAAGGACACACACCCAACTAAGCTAACGAGCAGTTCAATCTTACTAATTATTATTGACTATTCATAATATGCTGATATTATACATATTTGTGAATCGCAGATGAATACTTAATAAATTTTGGAATAATCTATATCTTATAACATATATATAAAATTCTCGTGTCGCGGTGTTTGTTACCAAACTCCTCCGAAACAGCTCGATCGATTTTATGAAATTTTGTGTGCATATCGGATAGGTCTGAGAATCGGTCAACATCTATTTTTCATACCCCTAAATTCTAAGGGTGGTCCAAACCAAAAATATTTGTTTATTTTTTGGACATAATTCTTTGTTTTTTTTTTTATTACATCCCCCTATTATTAATTAATAATTATACTCTAATAGTGTTAGTTTTTTTTAAATATAAAAATATATATTACTTAGAAATTATGTAGGTATATGGCAAAACAACGTTTGCCGGCTCAGCTAGTAACATATAAAAATCAATGTTTGATTATTTTCTCGTATTTCATGCGCTGTAAGTTAACCTGTTACCTAAATAATACACGTCCAATTTACTAAGTTATAACTCAACTACCCAACTAAATACAGAACAATTCGGCTTAAACTATGCTACAGGATTAAGTTACCTCTAAGTAATGGAATTTTTGATTACCCATAAGTTGGATGAGCCTACAATGTAGCCTCTACACTACTTAGCGTAGAAGTAACTATGCCTATTTATTGACCGAACGAGTGCAAAGCGAGAGCGAAGCGTCTCCGTTTCAGCTTGGGCAAAAATACTTTCATATGTCCGGCGGATGTCCGGCAGATGTCCGGTTTGCTCTACAGGTCGCAATTGTTCAACGGATTCTCGTGAAATTTTGTGAGCAGATTCTATGTTTTCTTTTGTCATTTCAGTATTTGGAAAATTTTCAAAATACTAGGTGTCAAAAACGTATTTTTTTTTAGCACGCATAACTACAACTTAAATTAATGAGTACAGGGTCAAAATCAACTGAAATGATTTCCCGACCACTTTCTAAAGCGGCTAATAGGCTCTACCGCCGACCGCTACGTCACTGGTGAAACAGTGGTCAAACGTTTGTCTACTCTGTATAAAAAGTGATGATTCAAGCTTAAAAGCTTACTGATTCAAACTGATTCGGAGTTAGTGGCTTAACAATAATATTTCGCGTTCTGTCTATAACATATTTGATATATAACAATTTTAATTTTATTTGAAATTATACGAATTTAATGAGAATACATATAATTTGACATTTAAATTCAAAAATGTATTATTATTGGTATTGTTTTAAATTTAGAAAAAAAAAAACCAATAAATAACCAATTCCACTAATAACGAATTATTGCATGCCCAATATTATGGCTGATTATAGTTGGACGCTATCGTAACTAACATCGTATCGTAACTAACTACAAAAGATCGGCAATGTACCTGTATTCGCAATAAACGCTTTGAATTTGTCTAATATACCAAGCTGATGAATTTTCATTATTATACTAAGTCGATGAATTTTCATTAGCGTAGAAAACCTAACAATTTAGAAGACAATAATACCCACGCATTGACCTTTGCTGGGTTTGTCATTAATGTCACTTTATCAGTTATATTAATTATTCATAGACTCTACAATAATATAAAATCAATACCAAAAGCTTTATAATAATTTATAGCTCGCGTCCAAATTACAGGCTCTAGTTGGCTTTAGTTGGATTTTTTTTATTAGTCTAACCTAAGCAATATTTAGCAAGCTGAGAAAAATACCTAATATGTACTCGTTAAGGCTACCGGTCCACTGAACAGAGAGGCACTGGAGGCAGAGAGGAGCGGAGCGGAAAGGAGCGTAGTGGAGAGGAGCGTAGCGGAGAGGAGCGTTATTAGTGTAAGAAATTGGTACTACTTTATAAGTAGTATATTTATTAGTATTTATATTTTTCCCGAACAGTACAATCTGGGTGTCTTCAAGTCTAGAGTGAATAGGTATCTTCTAGGCAAGCATGTCACATCTTCGGCCGCATCTTCACTTTCCATCAGGTGAGATAGTGGTCAAATGCTTGCCTAACTATCATAAGAAAAAAAAAAGAGCTGATGTCTAATGTACGTTTCGTTAGAAACCTGTATTACAGGTCACCAGGACCCTCCCGCAACAGGATCGTTTTACACTGTCTTAAATGTTACAGAGCATCTTAAGTCGTACTTAATCGGTATTGATGTATTTCGACTAATTTTAACTAAACTAAGATGTTTACTAATCAATAATATTTTATAAAAAATATTGATAACACAGTTATGATGTTAAAAACAAGCAAGGAAGTGTGCTTGTGAATGGGTGAGAATGTTAGGATGTGTTTTTTTTTTAAATTGCGTTTTGTTGTATTGTGAATGTTTGTATATAATATGAGGAGATAAGTCAGGTTAGGTCATTTTAATGTTTGAAGGATATTTTCTGTTTCTTGGTAATTTAGAGCACAGAGATCTAGAGCTTTTAGATATTTGATTATTGTTTGATTGCAGGTAAATTTCGATAATTGGTATATATTGACTTTGGGTTTTAACTTGTTAGATATTGGGCAATCCTGCCCTACTAGCCAAAAACCAAAACGTTACGTCTCTATTCTATCAAAATTAACGCTTTCCAAATGTAACAGACTCTAAAAATTGTGTATACTGGTTTCAGATTGCTTGTCTGTAACTTTGCGATCTCGGTGAGCGCATATTAACAACTAGCCGTGCCCCGCGGCTTCGCCCGCTATTATCAAGTTAAAAAGTAGCCTATGTGTTAATCCTTGGTATAATCTATGTACATTCCAAATTTCATCCAAATCCGTTCAGCCGTTAAAGCGTGAAGAGGGAACAAACATACTTACACACTTACACACAAACTTTCGGATTTATAATATTAGTAGGATAAGTAGGATTCAAAATATTTTAAACCTTATACAAGTTTCTGCTACATTTAGAAAGCGTTTCTTTTGATAGAATAGAGACGAAGCGTTATAGTTTTTGGCTAGGGAGCTGGTGTTTAGATTTTTATATCGATCGAAGGCATCTACCATGGTTTTTAACTTACTATTCTCAGCTACAAACAACCTACTTCTCCAACCAACTCTTTATATAGCCGGGAATGCAGTAAATGAAACAGAGTGCAGTTTCAGCCAACATGGTTTTTCCATTAAAACATGTCGCACCAAAATAGAACCTTTCAATCGGTACGAGAATTCATTATTCCTGTCAAAAATTCCCGTAAAAATAGACGACTCGTGTCCAATACGTTTGTCCGGGATATATTTTAATAGGTATCGGAATAATCCCGGGTTCCCGGGTGATTGGAATGGCTGGTTCAACGGATGAACATTTTAATGGATATTTTGAATTTGCGTACCAGATTTTCGTCAAACAATAGGCTCCAAATGAACTAGGGATTATAGAAAGCTTGCGGCCTAAGTGAATATTGATAAAAGCGTTATATATATCTACAAATACTTAATGATTATTTAGGTATAAACTTGTTTACCTAGGTTGGGCTTTTTAATTATAGGAAACGTCATCGTGAAAGAATTAGTGTGTACTGGAGATCAGATAGTAAAATAAGGTCATATTAAAATACACACCACCTAGTTTCCGTACCCTTTTCATGAATAAATTATCTTATCTATCTTATCTTACCCTATTTGAACTAGATTATTATCGCTCGAAGCGTTTCGCTTCTACTTTTGTCATCTGTGCTGCAAAGGAGCGGAACTCATCCCCCGCGTCTTCGTTCCCCGAACTACTGGGAGTCTTCAAGTCCAGAGTGAATAGTAAAAAAATCTAAGTAATAAAAATTTTGTGACAGTACATTAAATAAGATTTTTTCTTATATAAGAAACAATGTATGTTGAGTGTTTCACCACCTTTATTTGTTTTAAATATTTTAAAAGGTTCTGTTTCCGACTATATATTGAAATAGTGCTTACAAAGTTAACGACACCGAACACCAGATCACGCTTGCAAAAACATATAGTTATTTTAATTACCCACTATTACAACATATTGTTTGTTCTCACTAAATAAAGTTTAAAATAGAGTAGTGAAGAGCAAATTATCTGTTCAGGATAACACAATAGTATGTAATCATTAATAGTTACTAAAGTATTATGGGTATTTTCGTTTATGTTTAGGATAAGTTATGGTGCAAAATATTATAGTTTTTAAGCTTTATGTTATATGGTTTATGTGTTTGATATTAATTGTTACAATGGTTCAGAATGTTAACAATATTGAAAAAGATATGATATTATAAAAGTATGTATTGTATGATAATAATTGTTTATGTAAATAATTTTTATTTGTTTCGAAATTATGAAGTTTAAAATTATGTATTTCGACAGTGAACCTATTGGATTACATTACTGGTGGAAACAGAAGTTCTTGTTGTAGTTTGTGTGTGTAATGTTAATGCTTCCGGCAACCAGGACACAAGTCTTAACTTTAATTTAGTGTGTGTGTGAGAGCAAAACAAAAATTATCGGAATTTATTTATTGGGTTGTGTTGGTTTCATTTTATTACAAGCTTTTATTTATCTTGCAATGTATGTATGTTTGTTCGGGTGGAATCTTGCAACTCAATTTTGAAGCAGATATCTTCAACCGTTTAAGCTGAAATTTTGTATTCACGTTTAGTTTGGATGACAATGCATGGTTAGCTGTGTGACGCCATTCTAAATCCAACATGGCGGAACACCCAAAAGGCAGACAAGTATTTTTTAATGAACTCCTACAATATGGGTATCAAATGAAAGGGCTTGCTGAGAATAACTCGAAAAATAAAGTGACGTTACTTTAAAGCAAATATGGCGGACTTCTTAAAGCCTGTCTTTTAAATTGTTTGTAACAAGTAACATATTTTTTTGTTATATATTTCATACTGCCGATGTTTCTGCTTATTTTTAACGCACATCAATTGTTTTTGACCAATTTTATTTATTTTGTCGAAGGTGCAACAGTTATTGCAATAAAGCTTTGCAGGAATTTCTTTTTCTGCTGCTATTTTTGTAGATGAATCTGAAAAAGAAGACAAAACCTATATAATTATTTTCAAATAGAAGATAAGTACGTACTTGAAATATTTTCTAACTTAATAACCAAAAATGTATCTTTAGTCTGATTCGTTTTATTTAACAAAAATTCAAATACAGCAAAAAAAATAAGTGAGTCCTATCTTTATGTATAATTCTTCTATACATGTGTATGTGACTGAACCCTACTTAAACGGCTGTATCGATTTTGATGATTTTTTGTATGTTATCGGGTGAGTTTAATGGTTTAGATTCACAATTCGATCCAATTTTTTATTTATTTTTTTCATTTAGAAGTCGCGGGCAACTACTAGTAATATATACAATATATGTTATCTATCTATTTAAAGAAACATTTTTTTATGTCGAATAGGCAAGAATTTGACCACTACCTCACCTGATGAAAAGTAACAATTTTTTTTTTAATTAATGAATGAATATTTATTGAACATAAGAGAGAAATACACATTACAATGATAGTTTCAGGGGGCCCCAAAGGCCCCTAGGCATGGTCTGTATCATGGGTACTCAGATGCGGTGGATGATAGATGGACGATGTGGCCGATGATGGGACATGCTTGCCTAGAAGGTAACCTATTCACACTAGACTTGAAGACACCTAGATATACGTTAGTCTCGGAAATGGCTTGACCAATTTGGATGATTATTTCTAATGTAATTTTTTTTAAATACCTCTCCACTAACATGATGCAAGTTGCCAGCATGTATCCAAATGCCAACAGTATGAATGCGGGTGCTGCGCCACCCAAAGTTAGGGCTCTTGGAGTACTGCCAGCGCATGATACGGGGTGAGGGGTAGTTCTCCTCTGAATGCACGACAATATGCCGCGCTCTAGCAGTCGCATGAGACTGAGAAAGAAGTAATAATTACCACACTAATAAGAAATCAGCAGATGTATTCCTGCCATTGGCTTAGTTGAATGAATGGATGAGCGTTCGCCTTCTAAGTACGGGTATCGGGTTAGATTCCCGGCGGGAACACAAGCTTTCTCTCCCAAAGAAAATTTGTATTTTTGGTCATAGTTGTGATTGTGTGTGATGTGTTCCGGGAGTCACAATACAAGTAATCGAACTTTTTGTGGGGCTGTCAGTGTGAAAGCGTTTAAAAGATCAATGAGATGCAAACATGTTACTAATTGAGAATACTACCCTGTAAATAATGTAACAAATGTTTTGTAATTCTTTTCAAAGTCATGTTAACTAAGTGAACATTTCTTTTAAAATTGCATGAGGTGTTTACCTTTAATAGGTTTAAATGCATTTTGCTTTATATAATTTATTTAGTTTTATGTATACTTGTAATTAATGTAATAATCGTTGGTAAACCATAAAAAAATAAATATTGTAAAAGCTACAGTTTGTGGTTGTGTTTGTTACTTCTTCACGCTAAAACGGTTAGACTAATTTTGATGAAATTTGGTATGGAGGTAGTTGACACCCTGGATTAACACATAGGCTTTTTATCCCAGAATTCTCGCCGGTTCGGGACTTACGCGGGTAAAACCGCTGGGCGTAACTAGTGTAACATAACCGTAACATAACATAAACGCTTTCACATTCACAGCTCCACATTAATTTCGATTGATGACACATTAACACACATTAACACCCAGAACTAGAAACACAAATTTTCCTTGGGGAGAAAACTTGTGTTCCCGCCCAACTAAGTCAACGGGCAGATTTTCACTTCACTATACCTTTTTACGTCTTTACTTCAATATATTTAATTTGCAATCATTTTTATATACTTTTCTTTCAAAAGAGATCTCATTTTAAAATTTCGTTTGCTCCAGTTTTCAACAAGAATAAAATAAGGAATCGGTAGAATATAAGACGAATGCCTTCAAAGGTTTGATAAGTTGCCAAATGCCGAATGCTCGACTGCAGTACAAATACGTTAAGTCGGTCACCCGGGTTGAAGGTACTGAACTGAAAAGACGAAGTTCTTAACTTATCTTCAAATTATATGTCAGAATCTAGTTTAAAAACAAGAATTGCCAAGAAATATTTAAACACATTTATATTTTGTTTATGGTGGTATCTATCAAATCAAATCAATTTATTGACACAATATAACTTACAGATACCTAATATTACATTCTATATTCATTTCATTATAATATTATTATTTTATTACATTTGTATCTATATATAATAATAAGCGTGTCGCGTGGCTGACGATGAAGACGGAAGATAGCCACATGAACTTTTAAACTAAACAAGATAAACCATTGAGTGTATGCTTGTTTAATAAGTTATCTGGTTATGTAACTTTTAAGTCCGTTTTTATTTACAAATGGTAAAGCTTAATTTTAAAAAACTTTTAAAGTATTACTTGTTTTAAGTATATAATGTATATTTTGTTAATTACAACCAACTTTTGCTGCACGAAAATATATTAAGGCCCACAAAACGTGCTCTTCCATATTGTTAAGTGCTAATAAAATGTAACTAATAATAATAAAATATACATTTAGTTTAGGCTATATCTCGAGACTTAATCGCGCTAAAAGACTATTTCTATTTATCTCGACGTTTCGGCCATTTATCCCGCGATAAATCTGTAGATATCGTGAGTGTTGTGTGTCGTGACAATTATTTCACACAAGACCAAGTGCGGGTAGTTGGAGACAATACTCACCCGCATTCTCCAGTCTTTTTGAGATCATGGCCAATGCAACTTGGCCAAAACGTAGAGATAAATAAAAATAGTTTTTTAGTGCGATTAAGTCCCGAACCTAAACCTAAACTATGTGTTCGAATCGCGAAAGTTTAAAAGTTACAAAAAAATGTATGTGCTCTTGAAGCCAACATTAGGTAATTTTAAATATTACTTTGAAGGATACGAAATTCTACTTCCAGCAATTTCAGTGTAAGCCATAATTACCTCCAAGTAAAGAACTCCCTATAGGGACTGTCTATCTGTACTCCAGGATATAACAGAGTCTTCTCAAGCGAGGTTAATGATCCCAATTCACAGCGCTCATTCTGGTCAAATGTTTGCGAGATAAGTCTATCGGCAGTATACGTTTCAGTGTGATAGGCATATCCTGAAATAATGTGTTTAGAATTCTTTATTATCTCATAAGAATTAACAATTCACTTGCTGAGATAAACTTATAATAAGTAAAACAAACATGTGCCGCAGATATATTTTATCTACACTAATACTAAGAAAAACTAACACTAAAACAGGAACTTTTTGAGTTTGAAAATATTTTTGGCACTGATAAAGATGATATTTTCTTAGGGACTAGATATACTTTTTTTTTTTTATTTTTAATTTTGCTGCTGTGCCTATACTAAACGTCGGCAGCATAAGAAGAAGCGTTGTGGACGCGCGCCTTAGACCGCCTGCCGCCTGCCTGCGCCCGCCGCTAGACGATTTATATATATCAAGTCCCTTAGGCGCGGATTCGATCTCCACAGCGCACAGTCCGCGCGCCTGTAGCGCTTTGTATATCAGGTCCCTTATAGTATGACGAAAGAACATACTGGCTGAAAATAAGTCGATTCTGGATTCAAAAATGCAATTCTGCTTACTCCGTTTTCAAACACATAATAATAGGATATAGGTTCAAAAGGTTAAAGATTTATTAGATAAATCCTTACATACATACTTAACTTAGCCTAGGTTATAAAGGTTAAAGTAAACTTATTACAAACGAGCATAGTTACATACTGAATGATATGCTTACCTCCAGCTTTCACCATTGCAATGCCTACTTCTGCAGGTTGTATCAATGGTGTATTCTGTTTTTTAGTTGATAGCTTTTTGCGTATTTCATCTTCAATTTTGGCATTTCTTTTATTGTAGTAGTATTGGCCGGGATTCTAAAATAATGTACAGGTGAAATAGTCAAGCTGTCAAACGTCATCCATTGTTTGACATACCTCCAGTTCGCTTGAAGCGTTTTGTTTCTACGTTTATCATCCGTACAGCGAAGGAGTGGAACTCATTGCCTGCATCTTTGTTCGCTGAACGGTACAATCTGTGTGTCTTCAAGTCTAGAGTGAATAGGTCCCTTCTAGGCAAGCATGTTCCGTCTTCGGCCGTGTCGACACTTTCCATCAGGTGAGGTAGTGCAAATGCTTGCCTATCCAGCATAAAAATAGTCAAAAGCAACCTTGTTGCAAAGAAAATAAAACATACAAAAATGATGGAAAGATCTCTTTGGTGGGTGTGTTTTGACATAACTATTTAAGATACTAACATTAAGCCAAGAACGCGTGTATCCCACGTCTTGATATATCAGCTCCAGAGGACTCTCCAACAGCTCTTCCAAGGAGTTGATTGAAGGTGGTGGACCGTTCAGCAACCAGCTGACTACACTGCTGGTGTAGTAGTTGTAGACGAGGACACAAGATAACCCAGTGATGAAGATTGTGAGCTTTCTGGCTGAAATATAATGACTTGATTATTTTAATTTCTTCCCCCCTTGTCATTCCCTTTTCCCCCCTCTTCTTTTATAATTAAAACGGAAAATAATAACTGAGATCATTGAATAATTATTAAAATCAAGTAAGCCATAATTCAATGAAAGAAGTAATTAACAATAGTAAAAAAATAAAAATACAAAATTAATGAATAGGTACATCATGTCAAATGAGAATTTGATTAAAATTATTTGAAAGTCACGAAGTCTAGAAGAATAACTTTTTTTTTATAAACTCGGGATTTTAAAATATTGCTGGTATATAATACCCAATACATGTAGTATAGAAGAAAAAAACAGAAAATAATATGTACATTTTACCTCTAATGTTGTGAGTTGGTAGTCATCTCGATCGACCAGAACTCGACCACGCGGTCGAGTCAACCAGCTTTAATTTTTATATTGTTTGGTATGATTTGTTTTTATGCTCAATAAGTAGACAAGCATGATGCCGCCTAAGATGTAGCTCACTTAGAAGATACCTATTCACTCTTGACTTGAAGACTTGGTGTAATTAATGTATTCGAAAACGAATGCGGTATTGTATCTCTATAAGCAATGTATCCCATATCCCATATTTATTACCTGCAGATACTCTCTCCGTTTGAAGATCATCTTCAAAGACTGAAAGACAATGGAAGTTTATTATAAAAATGAAACCAAGTTCAATGAATATTAAAATCAAGCCCTATTTCGATAATTTTAAATTGATACCAAGTAAACAGTAAAAATAAATGCTGGTACTTATTTGGCTCAATATAATTCAGAGAGGCAATACCGCCCGCCAGCTTAATGAGAACACTACCCACTGGTGGTGGGCTTGAGAACTTGAGTTATCTATAAGCTGCCTTGTAGGTAACTTTGGAGATATTTCGCAATACGCAATTGGCCCTTAAAATAATATCTTTAAAAAACTTTTTCAAAAACAAGCTTTTAGAAGTCCGCCATATTGGATATAGAGTGACGTCACTTTATTTTCCGAGTTATTCCCAGCGAGCACTTTCATTTGATCCACCCATATTGTAGGAGTGCATTAAAAATTACGTGTCTGCCATTTTGGGTGTTTCGCCTTGTTGTTTAAAATGACGTCACTTAGCTAACCACGTAAACACCATTTCAGCCCAATTAGTTGAAGATATCTGCGAACGTAGTTACATACATTGCAAGTTAAATAAAAGCTTGTAAAAAATAAGTAAACATACATTGCTGACAAACAGCAGCAGTGACAGAGAACAGCGCGTACTGGACTGATGATTGTCTAGCCTCCAACTTCGCTCCAATAACGAGGACAGCAGCACATAGACCTGATACTCCTAGCACGCAGCACCAGGCTCCTGCACTCAAAGGTCGAAGAAATTGGTTCTCGTACTTTCCTGGACCAGAGGTTGGTATGCGGTAGTAATAACGTGTTCTGAAAGTCATTCGGATAATTTTTTTTTACTCGTTAGGCAATCTTTGTCATCATCGATTCCCATCACGTGAGATGGTGGTCTAATACCAACATCTCACCTGATGGAAAGCGATGAAGCGGCTGTATGATGCGGTGTGTAAGATGTAGCATGCTTGCTTAGAAGATACCTATTCACTCTTGACTTAAAGACTCCCAGATAATACCTTTAGGGGAGCAAAGACTCGGACAATGAGTTCCACTCCTTCGCAATACGGATAACAAACGTAGAAGCTAAACGCTTCGAGCGAACCGATAGTATATCAACCATAAATTGATGACATTTATTAGAAATGAATACGTATAGATCTGATATTTTTAAGTCCTAATTAAAATTTACCACAAAACAATACAATACGAATACTCTTTATTGCACACAAATAAATATTACAATGTAAAACATAACAGTCCACTGCGCCAACTAGGTCGATGATCGCAAGCAAAGCTTTAAAAAAACCGACTTTACCGCTTTATCTTCGGAACCGTTAATCAATTAAATTAATTAAATATGCATCATTGAGGATAACTCTAAAACCAGTAGTCAGATCTGAATCACATTTAAATGGGATCACGTGGAAAGTACCACCTTTAATTAAAAAAAAAAAATTATCAAAATCAGTTCAACCAGAATGAAATTATGAATTACATATAAATAAAAAACAGTCAAATTGAGAACCTCCTAATTTTTTGTGATGTTGATATTGCATATATTTTAGTACCAGTCACAAGATAAGATAAGAAAAGGGGATTAAAACAAATAGTACTCAAAATTTTTGTAAACCGCTTGCCAAAGGAAAAGTGCCCAGAATACTGGCTACGTTTCTACGTTGAATAGCGATGCAAATTTTATGTGCTTAATAAGAGCCAGCATTCTGGCCACTTGTCTCTTGATGTAGATTAAAAGTTTCTTAAAACTTTACTATAAATATATAAATCTATACAACAAAGACTTAAGTTACATTATAAGGTATCAAGCTTATAGATAACTGTTAACGCGGCCACCAAGCTATATGGCGGAGCACGTTTGACGTAATTGCGGCTTAAGAAGGATGCTGGTAGATCGAAGGATTAGCGGGAAATGGTGATGATGTAGTGGACTGTATTTGAAAGGGGTTGAAAACGAGTGACTAACCTGGGTATCCTCGGGTTGACGAGTATAGCTGTGGCACCCCTCGGTCTCCTGGTGTTCTGGAGATATTCCTGGTAGTTGATCAGGCGTCGTCGTTGTAGGTAATATGTAGAACTCGCGGCGCGAGCGCAGGTGGAGCCGTTAGTACACGGCTTCCAGATGATGTTCACAAATCCCAAAGGCGGTTGGGACAGGAACGTAAAGCGCGGTAGGTAATCAAAATGGCGGTGATCCGTAGTTGAGAGAACTAACGGACGTGCGGAAGCATCCACAGTCGACAAGGGACGACCGCAGACTGCTCGCTTAAGCAAGCAGTACCCTCATCTACCACGAAGTGATACTCCCAGCGAAACGTCACTGTTTTCTTAGGAAAATGAGGGTAGGAAAGGAAAGAAAGGAAGCGCCAATAAATGGTAAAACTCACTACCAACATAGTAGAAACAATGTTTCTACTATGCTAGAGCTCGTCCAAGCTGAAATGACGCGCCCTACTACTTAATTAGTTTATTTAGATGTGTGAGTGCAAATATTAATGACGACACTTCATCTGTATGGGAGCGTCGATTGTTCAGTGAACAATGGATCTGCACGTGTACAAGACGGTCGACTAGTCGGGTGATAAATCCGACCTCGCTCGCTCAATGGAGCATCGTGGTGGGGCGCGTCATTTCAGCTTAGACAATCTCTACCAATGGGTAGCGTTCGCATCATGCTGGCGGCATTACCTCTCTAAATTGAAAAGCTTACTTAGGTCTTTACTGTATAGATGTATTTTATTTATTCTTCAAAAATTCTTAGATATTACACTTATTCTAGGGCACTAAGGAATTAGTTCACGATGTCAGCAACAGTAATTATTACAGTGACGACTGAATCTCACATTAGGCAACCCTGTGTTGTGAGATTCAGTTCCAATTGAAATTGCGAAACATAAGCAAGAACATAAAAAATAAATTATTTTAATATAATAATGGGTAGGTAGGATTTTATTTTCAATTAACTATACAGAGAGTGTACTTAGTTAATGAGCAATGAAATAATAAATAGTGTACATAATACATTACATGTATAAATAACCAATATTACTAAAAAATAAAAGAGAGAAAATACTTAGTACAATAATTAACTTTGGATGTATAAAGTTTTGGTTTAGTTTCAGGAAATATAGCCAAATGGCCCGGAGATGGATAAGGATTTTTTACTCACTCAAGCGAGGTCAATGATGGATACATAATTGTAACTCTCCCGAAAAGATGTTTGTCCATTCGAAGAACAGATGTAACATCCTGTTCTCGAAAATACAAAGATGTCGATACCACCTGCAATTATAAATCGAATGTCGTAAACGCTTTCACACTCACAGATCCACACTCACGTCGCCGCTCGGGTGACGTCTCTCATGCAAGCGTCACACTAAGACTTGCCCATACTTTTAATTATTGCCCAAAATTCTGAATTACAACATTCCAAAATTCTGCGTCATGCACTGCCCTCGTCCCCTGAGATATTAAACATAAACATAAGTGTAAATGCAATCGCTTTTACACTCACAGCCTCACACTAAGTTTGACGTCTTGTGTCGTGGATGCAGGCTTATCTGTTCTGGAAAAGACTTTTGTTTATACCGAGAATTGAACTCTATAACTGCTGCTTGAAGGCGAACACGCACTCAGCTAAGCTAGCAAGCAGTTTGTTGGTCAAGCTGGGGTCCTCCTTATCAATTTGATCATGAAAAATTTACCTGTTGCTACGTGGATTGTTTCCACTATAACCGAGTTATTGTCGTATTTATTTAAACTGATCGTGAGCTTATTTGGGTGCGTGTTCGCCATCTAAGCATCAGGTTCGATTCCCGGCGGGAATAAAAGTTTTCTCCCCAAGAAAAAATTGTGTTTCTGTTCTGGTAGAGATTGTGTGTGTGCGTGAATGTTTCCGGCACCCACGACACAAGTTATGGAACTTAGTGTGGGGCTGTGAGTGTGAAAGCGTTTACGTTTATGTTATTGTTTAATATCTCAGGGAACGAGAGCAGTGCATGAGAATATTGGAATGTTGTTGTTCATAATTTTGGGAATTAGTGGTATAGACAAGTTTTAGTGTGATGCTTGCATGAGAAACGTCACCCGAGTGGCTTCCATCAGACTATAAAAGCATAAAAAACAGGTGCATGAAAAACACTAAAAAAACTTACTCTTGAAGAATTCTGATTATACTCTCCAATCCATCTATCGGTTATTGTGTGCACAAATCTAAAATAAATTAAACAAACTTTTAAAAAATGACAACTTACTAAAAGCCAATACAATGAGAAGTAAACAAATCGTTTTCTTGGATGATACGAGTATATTTTTTCTAGTTATTTTGATTTAAAAACCACACTGATTTTGATGATATTTCTATGGAACCAATTTATTTTAGAATATATTAAAAATACAAAGGAATCTACCAAATAAATGACGGAGTTTTGAGGTAATAGATATCGAAAAAAATTAACATGAATAAACCTCCTCCTTTTTTGTAAACGACTTATAATGAATGCTCTGTGGTAAAAAATGCAACATAGCATGCTTCATCTTCAGCCACATTGTTACTTTCCATTAGGTGAAAAACAATAGTTGTCCGTTATAAGGGTTTTTTTTTGACAAATATTATAAATCTAATGTATTTAAATTGGTGTTGACAAAGATGACAAAATTATAATAAAGACACATTGACATAGAATTAAATATGGAATGAGTTTGAAATTTAATTTCTTCAATATTTTGCTTATTTTTTTTATTTTCTAATTTATTGAAATGTATCTTGATGAATTTTAATTTATTTAAACTCACCCGGACCTTTGTTAGGCATTAGCGGAGCCATAGCCAACGCTAAGAGGCCCTTTGTATAATAACATAATAATGCGTGTCCGAACATAAAACGAACATCTCTTACGTTAAGAGTTGACACCGTTTTATGCACACGTCTTTACAATTATTTTATTTTACTTTTAACTAAATGCTTACATATCTGTCACGAAAAAACAATTTGACATTTAATTTCTTCAATATTTTTCTTATTTTCTAATTTATTGAAATGTATCTTGATGAATTTTAATTTATTTAAACTCACCCGGACCTTTGTTAGGCATTAGCGGAGCCATTGCCAACGCTAAGAGGCCCTTTGTATAATAACATATAATTTGTGTCCGAACATAAGACGAACATCTCTTACGTTAAGAGTTGACACCGTTTTATGCTCACATCTTTACAATAATTTTATTTTACTTTTAAATATGGACTAGGGGATATTTTATAATAATCATTTTAACTACTACATACGAATTCCAATTATTATTATTTAATTGCAATGACAATGGATCCTCTATATAATTTCATTAATGTTTTTTCTTCTGCTGTTATGTTATCAAATTCAACTGTTTTTTTATCATTATATTTCAATCCATTCTACCAGGTGAGACAGTTTTACCTATATAAAATTAAAAAATATTATAATGATAGAAATGATAGTAGAGTTCAGTGCAAGGTAGGACGCGACGGCCAGCGCTCCGCACTCATCCTGAAGAAGGTTTCCGAATGAAGCCGAAACAATTGTCAATTTAAACATCGACAACACGTAAGTCACGCTAATTCCCGTTTTAGTTTTAATTTAATAGTTCAAAAAGTGCGTGAGTTTTTATCAAATTAATTATAGTTGAATAATCTACTGACCGATTGCCTATATTTCCAAAAAAATTACTAAAACGATATACAGCAAATACCTAAGTTACCTACAAGACATCGAGCTTATAGATAACTCAAGTGCTCAAGCCCACTACCATTGGGTAGCGTTCCCATCATAATAATTAATTGTAATTGATGTGCCTGTTGTAATGCACTATTATGTTATTAGGTATTTTTTTAAATCTTTGATAGGCAAGCATTTGACCACTATCTCACCTAATGGAGAGCGATGATGCGGCCAAAAATGTAGTATGCCTGCCTAGAAGGTATCTTCTATTCACTGTTGATTTGAAGCCTGCCAGATTATACCGCTCAGGAAACAAAGACTCGAGCAATGAGGTTCAACTCCCTCGCAGTACCTACGAATGATAAAAGTAGAAGCAAAATGCTTCGAGCGAGCAGAAGGTTTGTCAACCATAAATGGATGACGTTTGACTGTTTGTCTTGTGATTTATGATATTATTATACCTACTTGATGTTATGAATTTCAGTAACTACTAGTAAAGCCATAGTCGATGTTCTGGTGATGGTCGCTATTCCCGGCACTGGACGTATATCAGCAATCAGTTCGGGATTAAAGTCCTTAGATGGTGAGGTCGACTATAAAAAGGATATAAATTAAGTTATGGATATATTCTAACACCCTGACCTTTTTTTTAAAAAAAATCTTTACATCTTTGTCCATTTAGCCAGTCATAGTCAAGGTTCAGTCATAGAAGTCAATGGTAGAAACTTAACTAGAATTTTTATTGGAGTATTGGAGCGAAAGCGAAAATCATGTTTATGTCTTTATTATTTGCCTACCCTCATGCACGTTTACTAAGTATCATCGGTTAGATTTCATCATTATTACACATTAACACTCGAAGAATCACAGTAAATTGTTTTTTTAAATAATACCAAGTAACAACGTAATTTTTCCACTTTTGCGCCAAAACTATCCTAGCCTTATTGATGGAAACATAAAACTTATATAAAACCTAACCTTAAAATGTGTTTGAAAGAATAGAATAGAAAATATCCTTTAAAAAAAGAAAAAGTTAGAAAAATCAGGGGTCATTAAAAAAAACTAAATAACAATGGACGGACCTATCACTATGAGCGATCTTTTCCAGTCAATTGATGGAGAAAGGAATAATATTAAATAATTCAGGTCGGTAACAAGATAATAAGTATAGTATGTCAAAGGCAAAATATTATATATTAATGACTAGCTGCGCCCCGCAGTTTTACCCGCGTAAGTTCCGGATCCGCGGGAATTCCGGGATAAAAAGCCCATGTTCTTTCCCAAGCTCTAGACTATCTGTGTACCAAATTTCATTGAAATCGGTTCAGTAGTTTTGGCGTGAAAGCGCGACAGACAGACAGACAGAGTTACTTTCGCAATTATAATATTGGTAAGGATAACATGTTCATTAGACCTACTTACATAGGTTAGTTGAAATATTTTGTCATTTTTTTATATTGTAACTGCTCGTTGGCTTAGTTGGGTGAGCGTTCGCCTTCTAAGCAAGGGTATCGGGTTCGATTCCCAGCGGGAATAAAAGTTTTCTCCCCTAAAAAAAAATGTGTTTCTGGCTCTGGTTGTGATTGTGTGAGCGATGGGAATGTTTCCGGCACCCACGATACAAGTCATCGAACTTAGTCTGGGGCTGTGATTGTGAATGCGTTTTTTATATTTAGGGGTATATAAAATTAAGGTTTAACTTGTTTTAGTGTATTTTCGTCTAATTGGAAATAGGTATAATATAGAATGTAGCAATTGTACTTCCTACTAATATTATAAATGCGAAAGTTTGTGTGTGTGTGTGTGTTTATGAATGTTTGTTACCACGTAACTCCGCAACAAATAAACAGACTTTGATGAAATTTAGTATTTAGATAGTTTAGGTTCCGGAATAAGAGATATGCTTATTTTTTTACTTAATTAACGCGGGCAAAGCCGCGGGGCACGGCTAGTAATAAATACTATCGAATGTCTAAACAGAGTAATTTAATCAAGATTTATTTTTATATCGATTTACTTACTACAGATATGATCCTCAGGTGTAATTGTTGGAAATCCCACCTTCTGTAATATTTATATCTATTTAATTCTGCAACATCCTTGTTATATTTTTCATTTCTCCAATATCCAACATGTTTTATTAATAATTTACCACCTTGCACTTTGCCAAAATTAAATAAATCGTATAAATTATAATGATCATCTGAAACCAATGATGTTGTTTGAATTTTTTATCATTTGAAACCAATCATGTTATTTGAATTGATCATCTGAAACCAATGATGTTGTTTGAATTTTTTATCATTTGAAACCAATCATGTTATTTGAATTGATCATCTGAAAACAATTATGTTATTTGTATCAGAATGATTTGTAGCTCCTATAACGTGGACTAGATACATATGGTGTAAAGCACGCAATTTTCTTTAGATTCTCTACTAAAATCTCTCCTACGAGACGAGAGTCTCACCAAATTTTATAGAGCCTATTATCAACGGTACACTATGATATGATGTGGACTCCTCTTATTTTAAGTAGTATAGTGTAACTTTTGTTGGAGATCCTATTATCCTACTAATATTATAAATCTGAAAGTTTGTGTGTAAGTATGTTTGTTCCCTCTTCACGCTTTAACGGCTGAACGGATTTAGATGAAATTTGGAATGTATATAGATTATACCTAGGATTAACACATAGGCTACTTTTTAGCTTGATAATAGCGGGCGAAGCCGCGGGGCACGGCTAGTAAATAATAAATAGAATAGAACATAATTTAATATATTTAATTTATTTCTTGAAATGTATATATATGTTTTACTAGCTGTCCCGGCGACCTTCTTTCCGCCTACCAGTTAATGAATGTGCATGTTTAGGAAGCCATACCCGGCATGCGTTACAATGCCACGTGACTATATTATTACCTCCTTCATGTTTATGTTTGCCTAGTACTTTACCAAATCCGAGTGACATATAAGAAAATGGAAAGCATGTCAAATGGAAAAAAATAAAAATGTGACGTTCCTAAAAAGTATCCTATGTCTCCTGGTCTATGTCTCCGTCTCCTGGTTCTAAGCTACCTCTCTACCAAATTTCAGCAAAATCGGTTCAGCCGTTCTTGAGATATAAATAGTGTAAATAACACGACTTTCTTTTATATATTATATATAGATATATATAGATAATAACATGGCATAATGTTATTGTTGTGTAAGGGAGAGAGCCCAGAATCTAGGAAAAAAAGTTGAGACATAATTAATCATGCTTAAAAGCGTTTCTAGTGGAGCTATGTCCATTTCAGTCCAGTTATTGCAGTGTGAAGAGAGAACAAATGCACTTTACACACGTACACATACAAGTTTGATCTCACCATTTTGAACAGCTGAAACAATGTCAGCATCGATGCTTATATTGATATTATTCAACACTTGTAAAGATGTCATGGTCAAGTTAACTTCCTCAGTCGTCCCTTGGGTTGCAGTCGTTGTATTAATACCCAGCAAGTCATCAAATATGAGCCATACATGCATTGCATCTAACCACATATTTTCTGAAGCCTAAAATTATACTCTTAAGATTTAATAATAAAAAAACAGATGTTAGCATTAGACCGCGATAACAAATTTAATATGAGTAAATGAAGGAGTCCAACTTGAGAACGATTTTGTTTGGATTCGTCGACTCGGACGCTCAAACACAGTCTGGTGAAGCGTCTTTGCCTTTTATAATATAAATAATAAATGTAAATTATACATCTGTGAATAAATACTTCACTTTATATACCTAATATTCATATTGGCAAGAATCTTTGGATATCTGAATACATTTACAGTGTGTTGGGCTCTCTGCTGACCACTGTTAGAGATCGTTCAAGGACGACCCTAGAGATGGCGCTAGTTGTATCGAGTGACATTTTTTGCACTCGCGACTACTTTCACAGACTTAAAAAAGAAGAACTTCAGTCGTGTGTGTCACCTGATCCGTGTGGTCGAAAAACGCTCCGCTATTGAATTTTGTGACGTAGAAAACTAATTAAATAATTATCATCTAATTAACCAGGACTTAAAATAAAAACTTCATCGTGTTTATTGTGATCGACCGCGTGAACTGTGAGGTGATTGAGTGTTCCGTGCCTCGTACCCTCTCGGATTTCCTCGGATTCAAACTCGCCGGCCGGCGCGACGTGGAGTTGTGTGTGTGCGCTTAGGCATACATACAGTTTGCTGTAGTTCCTTTCTTGGGGAGCTCCGGAGGCGGTTTCGAAGCGGTCTAAGGTACGTGGGCTTAAATAAACACTGTAAATTGATTCGTGTATCCCTACTGATTTTTGCCAATATTTTAATCCAAAATAATTTACCGCTATCATTAAAAATATTAATACGTAAATGGTGGGCTATTTACACGCCAGCGATTTTACTCGCGCCACCACAGTCTGAACACAACGGGAGCAAGTCGATTTAAATCCATACGCATCCATACAACTCCATATTCATAACGACACTCACACTACCTTACCAAATGTCATACGCTACGCTCGAACAAACCCACACTAACATAATCCTCACTCAAGCATTGTGACAACTATACATGTGTGATTTGGCCAAAAAAACTTCTCTAATATTTACTTTAAAAAAGCCAAGGTTTCGCATTCATATTGTAATGCTATATTTTTTTGCTGTATTCATTTGATAATATTTTTAAATTTGATTTATTTGAAATTTTAATGATTAGTTTAAATTTATTGACATTTACATTGCTTTCAATAATTATTTAATATTGTGATTTGATTAATTTTATTTTCATGAATTTTCTTTTGTAATCATTTATGGTTAGATTTACCTGAAATAAATGTATTTTATTTTATTTTATTTATTTGTATAATGTAAAATGCTTCTATGCCTACTTCAGGCACCAGTCCTTGCAACACAAGTTTCCATGATTGTAAATACTTGCATAGATCCCTATTTCGAGCGACTGTATCAAAGATCCGTATAGCCTTAATGATAGCCGACCTCCTTTAGATGGCACCAGAAGGAAAAAAAATACTTGCATATCCACAAAACTTTTTAAATCTTTTAAACGGAGAATATATGCCTTATTGAACAAGCGATCAGTTCGAGCGAAGCATCCCTGTTTGAGCTTTGACAAAAATGCTATCGTATGTCCGGCTGTTCTCTTCTACACGTAGTATTTCCTAACTGGTTCTAGAAATTTTGTAAGCAGGTTCTACAAATGTATAGATTTTTTTGTCGATTAAATATTTGGTTTTTTTTTCAAAAATTGCGGCATTGGTTCTATTCCCGGCAAGAGCACACTTTTCCTTGCCAAGGGACATTTGTGCTTTTGGTTCTGGGTGTGAATGTGTGTCTTATATGTAAATGTTTCCGGCACCCACAATACAAGTCTCTGAACTTAGTGTAGGGATGAAAGTGTGAATGCGTTTGGTTAAAAAAATGACGGCAATACGGTTTATATAGTTTTTTCTATAAGATAAGATAAGCTACACAGCAGAGTATAATGTGTACTGAGCTTTAACTTTGTAAGGGACTTAATAACGCGGCGAGAAGAGGGACCGAGTAGGCCTGCCTTGTAGCCATGTTTTGCGGAAAGCTGGTGTTTTATATACAAAGGAAACAAAAGAACACGCCAGCTTGCCCGTCCCTTCTGTATCAACGCGTCAATATTGGGATACGAGTAAGTCTTTTGTGATATTACCGCGTTGTAATATATCGGTCTAGAGATTGCTACTTAAACACCAGGATACGCCCGCCCAGTGCTCGTATGCATTAGTCATTTTTTTTTACAAGTATACCTTATATCAGGGTTGGCAAACCAATGCCACGCGTGCCCTAGGTGGCACGCGACAAAATAATTCGGGCACGCTCTCCGAAACAATTTTTTCGATTAAGCACGCCATATAATTAACAAATCTATAAAGCTATTCAAGCTCGTTCTTGACTAGGTACTTGCTTGATCACCAAATATTTATATTCAAGCGAAAAACAGACAGAGACAGTATCTCTAAGCAGTTTCGGCAATTCATTTATCAATTATTAAAAGCATTTTTTTCAGTTCTAATAATTATCGGAAACATTTTTTGTTACACAGATCTTAACTGCCACATTATTATTCATTATATACAAACTAGTTGCGCCCCACGTCTCCGCCCGCATTAATCTAGTTAAAATGTAGTCTGCATGTTATTCCAGATACCTATATACGTTCTAAAATTCAGCCAAATCAGTTGTGCAGTTTCGGCGTGTCTGAGTAACAAACATCCGAACTTTCGTTTGTAGTAGTGGGATGGCTCGTTCACCAATTAAGGTTCGCTATCTCTGCCTTATATTAATAACTAGGGAAATATTCGAGACGTGGTGCGAGTTGGTACACAAACTAGAAATGTAATTTTTAGAAGTGAGTAATTTATTAACAAACACAAACATACAAACTATTATATTAAATTAAACTAATTTAAAACTAACCAAAAAAATATATAACTAAATGTGTACACAACTTAATCTGATAGACCGCTGCCAGTTGGCAAAGTAAAAAATAATAAATAAAAATGTTCTTGTTTTATGATGATGATTTTTAATTGGCTTTGTATTATTCTTAACCTTAAAGTTGACAGATTTGTAAGCTGTTAGTCTTCCTCAATAGAAATTAAATTAAATGATATTTTTTAAATTACCCATGTTCAAGTTTTCACAGCAACTTAATATATGAAGTGATGATGCAGTGACAATCAAGAACCTTCTATGCAAGCGTGCTCCATCGTCAATTACATCAATGTGTACAAAAATGGCCTATCCCAGATTTTAAAAGTGGTTGGCATATGAGTATAGTAATAACATGCCCCTAAATAATCGCTAAGCTAGTTATGGTTAGGAAAACTTAGTTATTTAGAAGACAAAACTACTATTAAAAAGTAGGCCAGTATTTTTAAATACCAAAATCTGTTGTATATTTTGGTGTTATTAACACCCAAGATAACTACTAGAATTAAAACACAAGGTCACACATTTTCATCAAACACACCAAAACAAAACAAAACGCATCACACTCACAGCCCCACACTAAGTTCAAAGACTGGTATCGTGGGTGCCGGACACATTTACATCACACACACATTACGCCCAGACCCAGAAATACAAATATCCCTTGGGAAGGAATTTGTGCTCCTGCCAGGAATATAACCCAGGACTCTTGGTGCAGAGAGTGGAGACCTGTTCAACTGGGTCGTCACATAAAATTTTCAATCAAGTCACAAAAAAAATCGGTTTCGCCGTACGGCATCTACGATTCCACAGACAGGCACAAATATACACAAATACACGACATGTTGAGCTAATATCACCCTTGTTTCTTTTGAAGGGATGAAAATAATATGTCCTCGCTTACATAAAAATATAATTAACACTCACAGAGTTAAGTATCTGCTCTATGTCACACCGTGCGTTCAATAGCACTCCAACTGAGGTGAAGAGTTGTCGAAAGCATAGTTCCTCGTGTTCATATGAGGGATTCTCGGTAATCCTTGCTACTGATATCGAACGGGCTGCAGCCGCTTTAGTAAATTTCACGTCCCCTGTTGTAGGAATTAATATATATTGTAGCAATAGACGATGGGACTCAACTATACCCTACTGGTTAAAACCATCAAGCAGAGAAAAGTTAGATACCTAGGACGTGTATTAAGACATGACCGTTACCAATTGCTGCAGATACTAAAGATGGGAAAAATCTCGGGAAAAATATGTGTAGGGAGACGTAAACGCTCTTGGTTTGGAATCAGGCAATGGACTGGAATAGAGTGCAGAAAAGCTATTCAGGCTAGCCCTGGACGAAATAAATTCAAAGAAATAACTGCCAACATTCTGTAAAGGAGAGGCTCTTGAAGAAGAAGTGAAATAGAGCATAAGTTGATTCCCCCATGCCCCTTTTACCATTTATCGAGACGATCCTTCAAATTTCACCCATTTGGGTTGACGTCCCTCCAGGTCAAGTCAAGATTGAACAGGTATCTTCTAAATAAGCATGCTTTATCTTAGGACGCATCGTCATTTTTAATCAGGTGAGACAGTAGACAACAGCTAGCTAATATACAAGATACATTTTAAAAGTTTTTTCGCCGCCGCATCATCACTTTTCATCAGGTGAGGTTGTGGTCAAATGCTTGCTTATCATGCATAAAAAAGCGATAACCAGCTGTAAATAAAAAAAGGACTCGAAAGTTATATGAATAAACAGAGAACTGGTCAAGACGAATCAGACGAGCCCGATCTCGATGGGTTTATCTTATATCTTTCGATTCCATCATTAGATCAACACCATGATACCATATCATTGTATTGTCACCAAGGATACATAAGCACACCAAATTTGAGTCCAATCGGACCTCGGGAAGTTGGTCTAATTTAGCTTGCAAGATTTGATTACAGACCGACAGATAACGGGATAGGTGAAACTAAATAAAAGCTTTTAAAATAAAAATAATCATGTTGCCGATACTCGTTAAGGATAATTAAATTTTTACTTACATAATTTACTTCCACATGTTATTAAACATACAAATGGTACTCTTCTTTCAATGAAATAGTTTACAGAAAAATTCAGAGCTTCATCACTAAGTCCTGAAGTCATGAAGGGACATATAAAAATCAATAGCTTTGTTAACCACATGACTATACAAGTTTGATTCGGCTCCGCTTATATTAGTGCGTTTTATAGCAAAAATAAGTACTGGGTACAGTCAGGTGAACAAGTTGAACGTTAAAACTATTGTGAGTATTACACATAATAGTTAATGTTTTATAAATGTTATATACGGCTTAAAACACGTAAGAAATATCGATTTACTTTGTTGTCGACTAGGTTCGACTAAATTGGTAGTTCTCCATCCGAGCGCCTCGCTATCGCGTATCGTGCGTATTACTCATCCTGATTAAGGACAAGTAACTTGTCCGAAACTAGTCGACAACTATGTAGACATAGCTTTAGGTTTGCCCATATTTTGTATGGAATCATTTTAGGAATATTTTCCAGTAACATTTAAAGCACAAAGCTAGCCTCAGCCAAAAATAGGTACGTTATACAGGTCCGTCCAGGCTTTTACATCGTCTAAGATTGTTGTTGCAAAAACAAAAAATGTTTCAAGTTCCAATTCAATTCAAATAATTTATTTCAGATAATATCAATCCATTTTGTATTAGTATTATCATTTAAAAATATTTTTTATACTTATAAAAATGTCAAATCACCTTACTAATTAAAATCACAAAAAAAAATTGCAGCTTGGTTTGACGCCTTTACGTGCGTCGTGGTCCAGTGTTTGAGTATCGGGCCATCCACCCTCTCCCCCGCGATGACAAGGAGGCAGTTTGTGCTGCCCCGAACCCACTGCATGAGGGAGCCGACACGCGTTACAAACGCCATGATAAATTTTTTGATCATGATATTTGTAACGATATCAAAATATGGAGCTCTTAATCAAAATCAAAATGTTAATTGTAAACTCATGATCACATTTTATACGCATTCGCATTCACACTCACAGCCCCACACTAAGTTCGACGACTTGTGTCGTGGGTGCCGAAAACATTCACATCACACACACAATCATTTATAAGAATAATTCAAACTATCCATGTATATATAGGTACTATCTAATAACCTATCAATAATTGTTAGCTTATCAACTTAAAACTGTTTTAAGCGACTGTACAATTCAGAATTTTCTATTCTGATTTGCATTTTGATACTAATTGAGCCGTCATACTTTGCAAGTCACTTTGAACTCACTTTGATAGGAAAATTGTTACTAGATTTGAAAAGAAAATACGACATTTAACTTTGAATTTCACATTTGATTTGCAAATGACTAAATAATCACAAACACAATTTATGCGAAGAAAATGTGATGTTTTCAAAGAAGTATATCTACTAGTACTTTCATATAAATCAAACGATTTGATGATAGAATCAGAGAAATGAGCATTACGACAAAATAAAATCTCATTTCATATTCTCTTTGTACGTGTTGCAAACTCTTCGATTTAAGAATATTCGTTCTAATTTTGAAGATATTATTTCGGTATTTATTTATTGTTTTATAAGATTAGTTGCAAAATGTTAGGTGCAGCGGCAACATCAGTGCAAGGGGTAGAAGTATGGAATTCATGGAAACATGGCTGTTTACGACCAAGTAGGGGGAAAGATGCTAGTGTCAACTGGTTTGTTGTCTGTGCTATAGTGACGTAGCTATTATTAGATCTGGGTGTGACTATACACGTATCTTTATTAAACTAGCGCACCCCGCGGTGTTACTTGCAATATTTCCCTTATAACAGGCAGAGGCTTGAATTTATTACCTCCACGGGTGCTGCGTTCATAATACATTGAAGTGTTTTTAGGGTTCCGTACCCAAAGGATAAAAACGGGACCCTATTACTGAGACTTCGCTGTCCGTCCGTCCGTCTGTCACCAGGCTGTATCTCAAGAACGGTGATAGCTACACATTTGAAATTTTCACAAATGATATATTTCTACTGCCGCTATAACAACAAATACTAAAAATAAAATAAAATAAATATTTAAGGGGGGCTCCGATACAACAAACTTGATTTTTTTACCGTTTCTTGCTCGATACTAATAACGGTGACAGGTAGACGCTTTAACTATTCACAGAATATTTAGTTTTATGTTCCCTTTAAATATAATTAATTAAAATAAAATAATAATGATAATGGTACGGAACCCTTCGTGCGCGAGTCCCACTCGCACTTGACCGGTTTTTTATCGTTATTTGCAACAACTTGACAACTCTTGAGGACGAAAATATCCAGTGACTGAGAACTGTTGCCTAAGTTCTTGCTGACTACGTCTACATTTGATACTTTACAAGCACAATTCTCATCCCAAGAGAAGTATGGTCTGGTTCTTAGTTAGATTGTATTGTGTGCAGTGTCTGGTACTACATAAACATGAGTTTATGTACCACCAGACCTTAAACTATAAGTGTGGCTGTGAGTATCAATACATTTGTTTTGTTAGGAGTATGTACATCCTACTAATATTATAAATCCGAAAGTTTGTGTGTAAGTGTGTAAGTATGTTTGTTCCCTCTTCGCGCTTTAACGGCTGAACGGATTTGGATGAAATTTGGAACGTACATAGATTATACCTAGGATTAACACATAGGCTACTTTTTAGCTTGATCATAGCGGGCGAAGCCGCGGGGCACGGCTAGTATATTATAAAAATATAAGGTAATTAAGGGTTTGAGTCTAGTGTTCCGCCTAAGGTATTTTTTTTAATTTTAGTTCAGATTTTTTTTTATGCTAAATAGGCAAGCATTTGACGACTATTTCACCTGATGAAAGTGACGATGTGGCCGAAGATGGGACATACTTGCCTTAACGGCCTTGGTTTCATTTGGGAAACAATAGGATGAGCCTATTTAATATAAAAAAGTCATTGTAGCTAAAATATTAGACTTAGATAATTTTTCGTGAAGCTCATACAGCAAGTCCCTGGATAATGTGTTACACACAAAAATGGTTAAAGTTAAACTATCGGAAAATAGTCTAACCAAGTTAAGTTTAACACTTGTATTCTATTTAGATTTATTAAATATAAACCCTTTGTAACTATTTCCTACATTATATTACTCGAAAGAAAATATTATAACAGTAGAGTAACTGTTTACGAAATTTAGTTTTATAAATAAAAAACTCTACTTCACCACCTATGTAGGAATAAGAATAATTTATTTCTTGAAACTTATTACTAATAACACATACGAAACCTAAATCTGTTATCAATCGATCAATCGAGCGAAGAAAAATCTCAAATTTGATTTGGGTTTTACTACACTTTGACCGTCCGTCTGTCAGAGGCACATAACTATACAAGCGCCTAAACTACGAGCGAATAACTTTAAATTCTCCTCGAAATTGTATGTAAGTAAATAACGAAACCATTTTTAGAAGAATCTATGTTGGAAAATAATAATTTGGCAGGCATCAAAGCACTGTTTATACAGACCTATTTTGTGCTCAGTGCTGTCTGAAAAACTGCTATATATACTAAACTGAATTTTGCATATTATGTCTGTTATATTCGGTACTTCCCATTCGTTAATACACCATCGTTAACACGATTAACGATTGGGAATGTTTTGTATTGAAAGGTTTTTCCCGTTTGTTAATACTCCGCCGTTAACACTATTAACGACTGGGAATATTTTGTATTGAAATATTTTTTCCCGCTTGTTAATAGCCCGTCTTTAACACTATTGATGACTGGGAATGTTTTGTTTTAAAAGTTTTTTTCCCTCTAGTTAATACTTTGTAATCGAACAACACAAGAGTTACCGAAAAACTAGTAAAAAAAATGGTCTGATTATTTCAATTTTACTAATTCGAAATCACTTAGAGTAGTACATGCCCCACCGCACTGTGTGCACTGTGTCGACCCTCAAAGTAAGTACATATTAGGAAAGGTAAGCATTCCTTTGAAATAAGCAGATTATACTGCCTTTGGTGTTTTTTTGGTAGCTTTATTATATTGATATAAAACATGAGGGGAAATCGACATAGGGGAAATGTAAAGATTTGATGTGTGCTTTGGTTCCTTTGAGGATAGAAACGGGATCTTCTTACATCATGAAGTTTAAGATACAAAGGATTTGAAATGTGATTGATGGTCTCCTCGCATATTATTATTGACCGAGCGCCTGGCGCGAGAGAAGCGTCTCCATTTCAGCTTGGGAAAAATTGCTTTCGTATGTCCGGCGGATTTCCGGTTGTTGTCCTCTACAGGTCGCATTTTCCAATTGATTCTCGTGAAAATTTGGGTACAGGTTCGATAATTATTTAGAATTTTTGTTGATTCAGTTTTTGGAAATTTTTCGAAATGGAGGCCCGTATCTCCTCCTCCTCCTCTATGGTTGAAAAGTTATTATTTAGCAACCCGAAGAGCAGTCGAAACATTCATTATATTCGTATCATCGGCAAAAACTTTTAAATTTTAGTTAGTTTCCTCCTAAGTATGTCCTTTGTAAGAAAATGTAATATGTTTCTTTGCTGTAAAATTTAAGAATAATCTAAACAAATATTATAAAACCAAAAGTTTGTGTTCGCAAACATGTTTGAGATAAGGTATCTCTGTAACTGCTGGTCGGATATCAATAAAATTTGTTGTTTGTTCAGACCCTAGAGTAGGACATAGGCTCTTTTTTTTTCCGAAATAGTGTACCTAAACACGAGCGAAGTTCCTATGGATTAGAGCAAATTTGTTAATTGTTGGCTTGGACCCTGTAACAGGACGTACTTAGACTACTTTTTATCTAAAAACGTGTGCAGTACCTGTGGGATCATCATCATCATCAGGTAAGTTTATTAAATTGGTTGAAATGCAGAATCACTGTAGATGTTGGTCGGATTTAGATAATATTTCGTATATAAATAACTATGATTGATGAAATACTTGAAATAGGTTACTTTATATCTTGAATATCTATAATACGAGTTATGATAATCAGACATTTCATACCTATTTTGGTAATGTCAAAAAAAAAACCTAAAAAAAACATATTTACTTCTTTGAACATTGAACGTTTAAATAATCTCCTGAATTGCATACCTAAACTTGAACAATTAATGCTTAAAAGTAACAATTAGTAATAATAAGCTAAGCAACGAATTTCTGCACAGCAGACAAAAAATTGTAGCGAAATCTGTTTCGGTACTTTACGTTACTTGGTTCACACCAAGTAGTATAAGGTAAGGTTGTGTAAACCAAGTAGTAAGTTAGGTAAATAAATATAATGTTATTACACTGAAATTTTGTCCCAAAACCTCGAAGCAATTATTACCTAAGTCGTAGTTGGAATGCGCTTTAAACTCATCCAATTGCTGCGGGAATGCTGTCTGGCGACGGGATGTTTTGTTTTAGTGAAGTAGCCAGAATTTGGGTGAGAAAGGAAATAATTATAAGACGCTTAGGGTTTTTTTGCCACTCGCTTTAAGCCACTAGTTGTAATTAGTAATAGCAAAATATTTTATGTTGGATAGGCATTTGTCCACTATCTCACCTGAATGAAATTGAACGAAGTGAAGTGATAGAAGACCCATTCACTCTTCACTTAAAGTTGAAGCAATGTGTGTCTAGTTTATGAATAACATTAATAACAATATATTTATTATAAAATGTTGAAAGACTTTAGGAAACTATTTTAGCCATAATCTCGTAACTGGACCTGCTGAAAACCGAAATGAAGGCGCAATCGGTAAGTGCCGCCTGCCGCGGCGCAACTTAGTTTGGTCATAGATAGATAGATAGATAAACGCTTTATTGAACACCATATTTGTGACAAAACATAATAGAAAATAATTACTTACAAAATAAGTGTGACAATAGGCGGTCTTATCGCTAAAAGCGATCTCCTCCAGACAGCCTTTGGATGGAGAGGAATTTCGCAACAAAGTTGGACGTCGGTGTTTTAACATAACAAAATTCAGAAAGATGCATGATTAAAAAAAAAATTAGAAAAATAAATGTAAATTATTATATACCTACTTAATTATAAATAACGATATGTAACAATAAAAATACACTGTTATATATACCTTTGTACAATTATGTCCTAAATACATGTATTATCCACGATCTATGATCTGGCTTTTCATCGGCGCGATGGGGGGTGCGGGGCACTGATTGCAATGGGTAGAGAATTGATTGATTAATTCTGGAAGTTCATTGAAAAATCACATCAAACACACGGCTACTATCCCAATAAATTCTTAAAAGCATGGCGACAACATTGTAAAAGCATTCGCCAATGAATAGCCATTGGATCTATTCGCGGGCTGTTCCAAACATTGCTCTACCTTTGTGTTCTGTTTGTGATTCGAGAGGGCTGTCCTGCATTTAGCGCATTTATTTGAACATCTGTTTGCCTCTATAGTTGGATAGGCATTGTGTTTGGAATCTTCTCCAAACACAATACCTACCAAACACAATGGTTAACAGTTTAGCTGGAATTGAGGAGTTTGATTGAAAATAAAACTAATTTAACTACCCGTTTCCTTAGTTCAGTGCGCGTCTGCCTTCTTAGCAAAGAGTATCGTGTTCGTTTCTCGGTGGAAACACAAGTTTTCTCCTCAAGGGAAATGTGTGTTTCTGTTGGGAGTGTGTGAAGTGAATGTTTTCGGCACCTACTACATAAGTCATAAAACTTAGAGTGGAGCTGCGAGTGTAATAAAAAAATCTAAAGTCGTTTTATGCAGAGATTAGCAAGTATAACTTTTACCATTTCGCCTCGACTTACAATTTGATAAAAAGTTTGATTGTATAAATTCTCATCCTATCTTTACAATATAGTATAATGCGGAAGTTTAGAAGTTTCTTGAGTTAGATGCTTGTTACCCAATCACGCACGAACTTATTTGAGTTACCAGCTTAGCTGTCATTTGTAACATAACCTATGTTATAATGACTTAAATAACACATTAGACAGATTCTCATCATGTCAACAACTATAATGCATTTATTTACCTTATAAGATAAGTCCACAAAAAAGTGTAGGTATACAATCTCAACACGATTAAGAGATATTTTTTTTTGTTGTTTAGACAAACATCTCACCTGATGGAAAGTGATTATGCGGCCGAAAATTTGACATATTTGTCTAGAATTTTAGAAAAAAAACCTTTTATTTTATTATCTATGATAAAAGATTAGACTACTCATCGATAAGTGACAATGTTAAGAAAATACTCCTACCTATTCACTCTCGACTTGAAGACACCAAGATTGTATGTGATCTTTTTAATATATATTTTTATATTTTATATTTATTTATTTAGTTAAGAACGTTGAATGCATCTGGTATATTGTAAACAAATATATTTAACGTAGCATTTCTGAGGGTAAAAACGAATGAAAATGTTACATTGTAGACCACGTTTAATCGAGCAAATGAAATCCGCGAAGTCCAGCTCTTTCACACATTTACCATAAATAAATGATTCATCGGCACGCACCATTGCTCACATGGAAACCAGCTCAGTCGTCACTGTTGTATGAACACCTAACCAAGTTTGCTTTCCGTTCAACTTTCATACAAAAGAAAAGGAAAAACCTACAAGAACAGAGTAAATACAACTTTCGTGTAATACAATACTCGGACGAAGTTGATAGAAAACGTCTTACCTCCTGAAACCTTATCTAAATAAATAAGTGAAATTATGCTGAATTACTCAAAAGATCGGTTTGCGATTTATTATGGCAAGGTGATATAGTGTAAGCAAACTTATTTGCCTTAACTAAGTACAAAGTATACATGATGAGTATCGTGGACCAAGTACCTAGTAGTCGTTATTATGTTAGTATGGGTTGAATATTTTATTGGTATTTAATATTTTTGCGTTCATAATTGATATTATAATTATTTTTATGATTAATATGTATGCATTTGACCTCTATCTCACGTATTTTTTTATTCTCGATAGGCAAGAATTTGGCCACTAACCCAGCAAATGGAAATCGTTTATGCATACGAAGATTTTGCTTAAAGGATAGCTTTTGATCAGCATTTATGCTAAGTTGGAACCGATTTATGGCAATGGTACCAATTATTTATTTTTGTATAACAATTTATTTAATTTTCTATTTTATTGTTTTTAGGTGTTTATTGTCTCAAATAAATATATTTTCTTTCTTTCTACTCTCTCTTGACTTGAAGACTATACCGTTTGGAGAACAAAGACGAGAGCAAAGAATTCCACTTCTTCGCAGTACGAATAATAAACGTAGAAGTGATCTATTTCACATGATGTTGAGTGAAGATGCGGTTGACGAAGGAGCACGCTTGCCTAAAATATACCTAAATTGGTATCTTTTAGATAACCGTGCTCTATATTATAAAGAGTAAATACTCTTTTCTTGAAGACTCCAATATTGTTGTTATTTGGGAACACATACTGTGGCAAGGAGTAAATTTTTTTGCAATGCGTATATAATAATGAACGTAGTAGCAAAACGCTTCGTGCGCATTTAAAGAAATAGTACCAAGACTACCATATATTGGTGTCGCAATGCAGTCTATCTGACGTCCTATGACTGAATGAGAATGGAGGAATTAGATCGTGTAATTCTAAACAACGATTTGAAATAAATCTTCCGTTAACTCTTGTTCATCATAAATTTATTTCAAAGAAGAAAGAAAGAAAGAAAGAAAGAAAAATAATTTATTTCGACACGTAGCATAAAAATAACAATAACAGTGAAACACTTACGAACTTATAATTAATTATATAATATTTATATATTATGCATGCCGAAATGGGTTTGCCTCAGCACAAAAGTCAAGCACACAACTTGACGCTGATTTTCAGGCAAACCTGCGGGTGATATATAAATGTGAGTAAACTTATTATATTTCAGCTAGATGTGTGAAAATTCGGACAAGCTAATCGGCCTATATAAAAAGGATAAAGTTACAGATCCAAGCCATGTCTCAATATCTATTAAGCTATATTCACGTACCACAAAATCTTACTACCATGAGCAGAAAATATTTTCTACCCTAACAATTTACTTAATGTTTAGTGTCAACTAGGTATATGAATGTATTTTTTGTACGGCATTGCTTGACCATTTATATACACTGGATGATAGTTTGGTCTTTTGTTGGTGAAATCTATTTGTAAAGATTTTGAGTCAGTTTTATCCTTCATTTCTTTGTCCAAGCGCAAATGTTATTGACGGCTAATTAAACTGCTTCTTCTTGTGTGACCCCTGTTGCCATTATAGCTGCTGTGTTATCCGCAAAAGTTGCTATAACGCTTTTCTCCAAGACTGGAATATCACATGTGTATAATAAGTACAGGACCGGACCTAGTACACTTCCCTGTGGTACTCCAGCTTTTATTTGTTTTAGTTCTGAGTATGCATCGTCTTGTCTTACTCTGTACATTCCCTGTGTGTGGTAAGACTCTAAGATATTCGCAAACTGCTTTGATAGTCGATTTCTAAGTTTCTGTATGAGACCTTTATGCTACACCTTAATTTGATAAGCTTGTCCTACATCTAGGAAGATGGTAATACACACTTTCCTTTCTTTTAATTTTTTTTCAATCATGTTAGTAATTCTTTGCGTAAAATCTATAGTAGAATTTTTTTTCCTCAAACCGAATTGGTAGTCAGTCGGTGTTACTCGTATAATTACAATTTCAAGAATGCCTATCTAGTTTATAAAAAAAATCTTAAAGCTTTTCCAGTCCGTATTTTTACTCGCGGCGCTCACTGCACGTCACATTGATAAAAAGCCTTGTATCACTTTATTTATATATAGCAATGATTTTAAAAGCCCGGAAGGAGTTCTTTGGGCCAAACCAGACCGAGCAGACAGGTCAACAGAAGTTGACCCTCTTTTGGATGACATCCTCAAGTCGGTATCATCATCATCATCATCATCATCAGCCTGTATCGACCCACTGCAGGGTATAAGCCTCCTCACCCTTGTGCCACTCTCCTCTGTTCAAGTCGGTATATATTGTCCAATTTTTTTATTTTTACAGAATACTACTAGTTTTTTGAACTGCCAGTTGGCTTAGTTAGGTGCGCGTCCGCTTTTTAAGCAATCGGATTTTATTCCCGTCGAAAACACAAGTATTCTCTCCAAGAGAAATTTGTGTTTGTGGTTCTGGATGTGATTGTGTGTGATGTGAATGTTTCCAGCACCCACGACAGAAATCATAGTGTGAAAGTGTTTTTAAGCGTATAGTTTTTTGCGGATCAAAAAATATACATAACGTCTTAAACGAATTCATACCTACAATAATACTTAACTTACTAACTTTCGAAATAACCGTGGCGGAAATAGGTTCGAACCTCCCTTAAGTAAGTTGAAAACAGGCAACAGGATCCCTTTGCTGTCAGCGAACCTTAGCTCTAAAATTAAGATATTTATTGAGCTGGAAACACAAACTTGGTTTATTTAGTAGAATTTGGTTTGTTTGGTACTTTAATGTTCCGTGGGTCTATAATAGTAGATTATTTCGAAAAAATTGACTGAATTTAGACTGGTTTAACGCAAGCAAAGCTTAAAAAAACCGACTTCACCGCTATATCTTCGAAACTTTGATCAGATTCAACATATTAAACACGTATTATTAACAATAACTCAAAAACTAGTAATCAGATCTTGACTAAATTTAAAAGGGACCACATGGAAAACACCAGCTTTCAAATAAAAATAATAATCATCAAAATCGGTACAAAAAGACAGAAGTGTATGAGGTAATTTTTAAAGTCGGTTAAAATTGACTTTTTATTTGAAAGCTGGTGCTTTTCAGGTAGTTTCAGTGAAATTTGATCAAGATCTGATCTCTAGTTTTTGAGTTATAGTCAATAATGCGTGTTTAATTACATTAAATCGGATCAAGGTTCCGAAGATAAAGCGATATTTTTAAGCTTTGCTTGCGTTTTATTATACAATACAATACAATACAATAATTCTTTATTGCACACCAAATAAAAGTAAAATTGTAGAACTTAAAATAATACAGTTATATGAGGTAGTACAATGGGCGGTCTTATCGCTTTAAGCGATTTCTGCCAGACAACCTTTGGATGGACAGAAAATGTGCAGGATGATTTGGGTTGGTGTATTATTTTTGTTTTAATTTTACATAACGATATTTCTTTCATAAGCCGTCATATCAACACTCACTTTCTTATCTGACAGTACAATGAAGGACATGGTAAGATTAGAAACCGAGACAGCTCGAACGAAAGCGGTCCTATTGCCACAGTGCTTTTATAAAAATCGTTATGTAAAGTCATCATTATTGTCATATTATTATAAATAGGTACTGTTTATTAATAAAAAAATATTTTTTTATTTCTTTACTAAATAAAAAAAATACCAAAACTTTTTTCACATGACATTAAATTCATGTTTTTTTTTCTTTTTTTTTATTCTTTATAGGCAAGCATTTGACCACTATCTCACCAGATGGAAAGTGACGATTATTACATATATTATAATAATTAAAATGTAATTGCAAATCAATATACGATCCATTGTGATGTGACCCATTCACTTAATACGTCAGAAAATAAAAACATAAACGCTTTCACATTCACAGCCCCACACTTATTTCAAAGACTTGTATCATAAATGATGGAAACATTAACATCACATAGGTACACAATCACATCCAGACCCAGAAACACTAATTTCCTTTGGAGAGAAAACTTGTGTTTTCGGGAATCGAACCAGACCTATTGCAAACTCTACCAGTGCGCAGATCCTCAAGTATCTCAACGGAATCTTATAACGTCTATCATTAATCACATCACCAAGTAACCAATCCTGATTTAAGTTAAAGCGAAGCGAGCGGAGTCACGGTATTGAATAGACTTGGTTAATCCTCACAACTTCGTGGATCTGACGAAAGTTCCACGAGGGATTTAACTAAAATTGGATTCTGTTACTGAAACCTTCGGGACCGGTAATTGGAAATACCTTTATGTTTGTGAACTCATTCCATCGTGAGAACGAGAGAATGTGTTGAAGAGGCACGATGTGGTTTTGAGCGCGTTATTGCAACAGTAACACAAACATAATAACTTACCTATATTATGCTCGATAGGCAAGCCATACAATATCCTCTGAGAATTCGAAGGAAACGTCTGACAGACGGACGGATGGAAGGCAGGACAGACGGACACAATATTTGTTTACTGCTAAACTACAATATTTTTTTATCTGACATTTACTTTGAAAATATTTGTATGTAATTTTGCAACAGTTATTATTTATATTGTTTTAATGTAGCTACATAATTTGATATATTCTTTAATTAACTATTGTAATATTTTTGACGCTCATAAGTGTACCATGTACCTCCATGAAAATAGACGAATTGAATTGAATTAAATTCATCTTTAGCAACACATTACCCACGTTCCCGATGTTGGGACTTGGAACTTTCTCTCACAGCGAAAGAGTCAAGGCTTCTCTAGGCACCCACAACGTAGGCCAATTGCGGGTTGGCTGATAACAGGATGACACTTGTCCTTATGGTGCAAAACAATACACAGCAGTGTCATCTGCACTATAAATAGTGTAAGTCAATGGTGAATTTGGTATACAGATGCAGGTGACCTTCTGATGTTTTCCTTCACCGTAGTTTGAGCGAGTGTGAATTGTTATTTATCATTTATTAAGTTTAAAGCTACGATATCTCAGTGGTTATAAAGACTCTCTCTCTCGAAATCAAATAAATAACTCCACTACTTACATTCACACAATACATACAGGCTTTCGAGCTAAATAACTAAGTACCTATCGGGAGTAGCTGAGTAAAGACGGTAGACAATGGGGCATTGTTCCATACGTTATGTAACGACATAACTAGAATGTTTTAGGTGACCTAGATTCTAGGAATTTTTAACTGGATAAACTCCTACATATTACGGATCCTCAGTATTATTACGTTTTGCTGACTTCGAAAGAGAAATTTCTGAATTATTTAATGCTATTCTTGTTTGCTATCTCACTCCCGGTGAATATAAGAATAAGAATATTTTTATATTTCTTGAAACTTATTAATATTAACACATACAATAACAACAATGTTATTTTTGCCCAGGATCCCACACTAGGAAAGTCTCTTCCGTTCTCTGTTAAATATATAAAATAAAAAAATATATGTTATTAGTTACATAATTAGGATTAATAACACTTCAATTCATTAATTACACTTCAATTATTTTAAAATTAAATTTTAATTTGAATTAGTAATATTATTATTATCAGATAATTTTAACAATAACTTTTTCTCAAAAAATGTAAGAGAAAGAGAAAAATAATAATAGATGGAATAAAAAAAAATTATGAATGTCAAGCATAAAAACCAGAAAAGATAAAAACAATTAATACTATATTGTCTGTCTCTAATAAAATCTTGCAAATTAGACCCTCTTTCTGGTTTCTCATTGAATTGATATTTTGTATTATTTAAATCGGATGATAATGCAATATTATTATGACATGGAGCTGATCTGATGATGGAGCCAGTAAGTGACAAATTAACCATGATGGATGTCAGATCTGACAGCTGTCACCCCTTGCCTCTTCGGACAAAAGGTATATCATCCAACCTGCCCCCATGGTTTTTAAGAAAACGTGCGTATAAGCGCACGTTTGACAAATAAAATGATCTTTTTTTAGTATAATAATAATTACATTATATTATAGGTAGCGGCTTTCCACATTTTTTGAATCTACTAAATCTTTTTATAGTTAAGAAATCATTTATCATTAAGGATAACAGTTGATATATTATGTATATAACACTTCGAATCCATTTCGCGAGTCACAGCTAATACTTACTTTCTTTCATACGGCATTAAAAATTAAACGAATGTTGAGTGAATAAACGCGTCCATTCAATTTCGAGATTTAAATATAGGTCTTAAAATTATTCACCAAGTAGTTAGGTTAGATGAAAATATGAAAAGACTAGACAGGGACATAATTATTTGTTAATTAATGTTTAAAAATTAAATCGTTAATAACAAGGATGCATGGAGGCAAATTGTCTAAGAGCTTTCTGGCGACTGCAAACAGGTTAAGGAATATAAATAATCATATTATTGTATTTGGTTTTTATGAGTTGAAAAATGATGAGATGGAAAAAATTTCGCTGCCAAGTTTTTTACCAGGTTTTTCTCGAGGCAGTAAATTTGCAAAACTGGCAATTCTGGCTAATTGCCAATTAATAATTAGAAAATAATAATCAGTCATCAATTAAATTTTTATAAGTGTCTCTATGGGATCTACGTAAAGAACTAATTTTGGTTTTAGAACAGAACATTTCGGAAACCAGTTTGTATAGTTTGCAAACACAGTTTATATTTCAGCGGGTTATTCTCAAACTTTTGGCCCTATAACAGCCACTCTTTCGAAGAACTATATTCGAGTAAAAGATATAAAGGTATCATCGCCAAAATCCACAAAACACCGTCGCTCCCTTGAGCTTGATTTATACCGTTCCGAAGCTTTGAGTGCGACTCGAGGGACACTCAGGTGATTTTAAAATTGTCTCGCGAAGACAAATGTTAGAATCGTTCGGAGTTGATGTGTGGTTAGAGATAAAGCGTTAGTTATTTTAGTATATTAAGGATTTATATAATTTCACTTCCGGTTGTTCTCGCATTGTTACGAGTCTAGTTCAACATTCACATCAGAGAAAACTATCTTAGACAAAGAAAGACGCCTGCAATGGTATGGCCACGAGCTCCGCCAACCATGGTACGAGTAGCCCTAGACTTACCAACGACAGCACGAAGACTCTGTGGAAGACAACCCTTCACCTGCCTGACGACGACGGTCTAAAAGGACCTGAAGGAAAGTGAAATAGACGTTGCGACTGCGCAGAAATAAATGGAGAAGACAGACAAGGAGAGAGTAATGGAAAAGGGCTTAGGAGAAGAAGTTACGCGACTAGTTTCAGAACAATCAGTTCTCCTTTATAAGTCAAGTACGCGCCTAGACTGTCGAGCGTCTCGGCGTGTACACGAATCTAGTCTCGTAACAGTGCGAGAAAACAACCGTGAGTTAAAATCTTTATTTGAATTTAGTATGATTTCCAAGGTATAGAGGCGAGCGGGTGATATGCTCATCCGATGACGTTCAACACATCAGAGAAAAGGCAACTTCAAAAAGTGAATAAGATGGATGTTCTATTACGGAAACGCTTCCGTTGGTACAAAAGTGTTCTTGGTTCGTAGACAGCGGTTTGGTGTATCAAATTTGAAAGTTGTACATATGCGTTCATCATCATCATCATCAGCCTATTTTCGTCCACTGCTGGACATAGGCCTCTCCTAATGAACGCCACTGAACCCGATCTTCGGCTCTTCTCATCCAGTTTCTGCCGGCCTCCTTTCGCAGGTCGTCGCTCCACCTGGCCGACGGGCGTCCTGTGCTACGTTTGCCGAGTCGCGGTCTCCACTCAAGTATTCGTCTACTCCAGCGGTTATCCACCCTTCTAGAGACGTGACCAGCCCACTGCCATTTCAGCTTGCTAATTCTTTGAGCTATGTCGGCGACTTTAGTTCTCTGTCGGATCACCTCGTTCCGGACTCGATCCTTCAGAGAAATGCCGAGCATAGCTCTCTCCATAGCTCGCTGAGCAACCTTAAATTTGTGGACTAGTCCTACTGTCAGTGTCCACGTTTCGGCTCCGTAGGTCATAACTGGCAGAACGCACGCATTAAAGACTTTGGTCTTTAAGCACTGTGGGATAGACGAAGAGAAGACTTGACGCAGCTTGCCGAAAGCCGCCCATCCCAGCCGGATCCTTCTATCGGCCTCCCGCTCGAAGTTTTTTCTACCTAGCTGCAAAGTTTGACCGAGGTAGACATACTCCTGAACAACTTCGAGGGGTATACCATTGACGACCAACGGCCTCGGGTTTGAGATGTTGTTGAACATTGCCTTGGTTTTGTCCAAGTTCATCCCGAGACCAATACGTCTAGAAGCGTCGGCTAGATTGTTCAGCATTTCTTCAAGCTCCTCCAGCGATTCTGCTATTAGGACTATGTCATCTGCAAATCGTAAGTGTGAGATGTATTCGCCGTTTATATAAATGCCCTTGCCTTTCCAGTCCAGCGTCTTAAACATATCTTCCAGGACATTAGTAAACAGTTTCGGGGATATAACATCCCCCTGTCTTACTCCCCTGCGTAGCTGGATATGTTTAGACTGCTAGTTCTGTACTTGGACACTCATAGTCGCGGCATCATACAAACATCTCAATACCTCGATGTATCGCCAGTCCACTTGGCATCTTTGTAGTGACTCCAGAACAGCCCAGGTCTCTACGGAGTCAAAGGCCTTCTCATAGTCCACAAAAGCAAGACACAGGGGCTGGTTATACTCCTTAGATTTCTGTATAACTTGCCTCACTGTGTGTATGTGGTCTATGGTGCCAAATCCTCCACGAAACCCAGCCTGCTCTAGAGGCTGAAACTCGTCAAGTCTTCTAGCGAGACGGTTTGTGATAACCCTCGAGAACAGCTTATAGACGTGACTCAGAAGTGAGATAGGGCGGTAGTTTTTCAGGAGAGTTTTATCTCCCTTCTTGAAAAATAGAACTACAATACTCCTGTTCCACGCCTTCGGAGTTCTCCCAGTGCTGAGAACAGAGTTGAATAGTTTCTGGAGCTCATGAAGAACAGGTTTTCCTCCTGCCTTAAGCAACTCTGAAGTAACTCCATCCTCACCTGGTACATATGCGTTAACTTTGTGTAAATATCGCTTGCGCGATGCAGACCTTGTACTGTGATTGGTTGGCTAAGCATTTCTGTCACGATGGGGCGGATGGTGCAGTACGTGGTAGAGGTGTCACAAAGTGTCTCACTATCGCTAAGAGTTCGCAGCACTTTACGAGCGGCGCCGATAGATAGTATATTATCGCCTTACCGGACGCTTTAGCCATGCTCAAAATGAAATTTAAGGCGTGAATAAAATATTAGGCACTGTGCGTGCTCAATTTCACCTTGTTGCGTTCTAAGTATTCTGAAAGAAATATGAGTATTAAGTATTGAAACTGAGTAATATAGTGTTGTATACGTCTTCAGAACAACAATAATACAAGTACGATGTCTAATTCTTATCTACATCTTAGTTAGGTAAGATGGAGTTGGTTAGGCAGCACAGACGTCCCTTTCATGGTTTTTTGCACAGTTTTCCCCGTCAGCTACAATCCAATCATTGTTTATGACATAACAGAGTCTTTTCGCAAATTATAAAAGCGTGAAAAGACTTTGTTGTCTCATAAAAAAATAATCGCAGTTTGCGTAAATAAAAAAGTAAAAAAATATCTGTAGCAACTAACCAAGATCCTGTTTTAACATCATACCACACTTCACATATCGGAACACAATATTATCTTCTGGATATAAGATTCGCTCTCCTAACTCCAAAAAAACCTGTCCCTCTTAAACCCGCTTACACTAGCTCCCACCCTAATTGTGACAAACCCGACCATTTGGCCTTTAGCCAGCTTTTGGCACTTCCAGGTCTGCCGTGAATTAAGCTGTCTTATACATAAACGATGAACTCACGTACTTAGTGTTCGTTTGTCTTCACTACTCTTCCTCTGAAAGGTGATCAGATAAGGTGCTCCTTTGGGGCGTTTTGGAAAGTATTCGTTTGAAATTCGCGATTCGGCTGCAGTTAAGAGAGTAGGTGATGTTCGGACGCTTTTAGTTTCTTGTTATTCCGGAGGTTGGTTATAACAGAAGTTGGAGTGGTGATTCAATACCAGACTTCTTGCCTTTTTATCTGTGTTCAGAAGCGAGCACTATCTTATCAGCCCTCCTAGCCAAAAACCAAAACATTTCGTCTCTCTTCTATCAAAATAAACGATTTCTAAATTTTACATACCTTAAAACTTGTTCACATAAGTTTTGAAATATCTTGATTTGTTATTTAGCACTCACCGAAATTGCAAAGTTACAGACAAGCGATTTAAAACCTTTTTTTTTGCTGTTAGGTCGTGACGATGTGGTAAACGCGCTAGGGCAACCTTAGCTTCTTAAGCAGAAAGCTTGTCTCTTTTTAGGCTGCCAGAATGCCTCTTGAATTTGAAAATGATACAAATTCAAGATGTGTCGTGATTTCTTGAGTCTCCCAAAAAAAGCAACCATGCTACATTTTCCGCCGCATCGTCGCTTTCCAGCAGGTGAGATTGTGATCAAATGTTTACCTATTGGGTATAAAAAAATATTCTTTTCTACAGGTATCACGCTATCTGGCTGGGTTGTCCAATGCAAGCAGACTATTTTGACATTTCTCACGTGAAGTTCGTTGGGACGGAGGGATAGTGAACGGTCAGTCTCGTTTTGGCAGCCAAGGAAATAAGACGTTCTGATAAATAATCAGATAATTATCATGAGAGGGTACATTATCTGTATGAAGTCTAGTAAGATTAAAATAAACAAGTATACAAAGTGTCTTGGCATTATTTACATCAGATTTTATGAGGTAATATACAAAGTGAGCATACGAGTATAATACGCTTTTAAACTCATATCCCTCTTCCATGCCTCACCATAGACTGGAACAAAGAAATAGACCTTGGTATAAATAAATAACAGCCAATGGATTAAGAGAAATTATTTAAAAAAACAAAGAAAGAGGTAATATTTATTTAAGGTGCCAGAACGTGATAAATGTATAGCTATTGTTAAATCCGCACAGATCAGTAATGTGGTTTGTTTGAATACGTTGATATGTGAATCCACATCACCGCATTGCACAACTGGATGCGTCTTTTATTACAATATTCTGTTTTGAGAATCGTATGTTTATTTAATTCAATATTATACGGCATGACTTTAATTCCATGGAAGATGGGACGGCCTTAAGTGTGGGATGCAACTTGTGTCGATACTTTAGCTCCGTCACATCTTCCTGAAATACAGAATGGGGTTGGCGTTGCGGCAACTTTGGCAGAGCAGCGCAAACGGCGAAAATATGGAAACCTCGGAAGTGGTTACATATTGGAGCCGTTTGGAGACACTGGGTCCACGGGGACTGGCAGCTCATTCTATTTTCAAAAATCTATTAGAGCGCCTGGTTGATGCGACGCGGGATCAAAATGCTGTCACTTATTTGGCTTAACATATTAGCATTGCAATTCAGTACACTGGTAGTGGGGCTTGAACACTTGAGTTACCTATTAGTTCGTTGTCTTGTAGGTACTCATACTCATACTCATACGTTTATTTGCAATACGGTAACTTAGTTCTTTGCTGTATATAGTTTAATTGGCCCGTAGATAGTATATTGCAAAAATAAATTTTATTTAAAATGTGTATAAATTATTATTTTTTTAAGTCCATAAAGTTGGGTACATAGTCCGCCTTTTAAGTAGCGGTATCGGTTTTGTTTTCCGGTGGAAACACAACTTTTCTCCCCAAGGTATGTTTGTGTTTATGGTTCTGGGTGTGACTGTGTGTGTGTGTGATGTGAATATTTTCGGCACTCATAACAAAAGTTATTGAAGTATCATGTCATTAGTGTAAGTTTAGTGTAAAAGCCTATATGTAATGTTTATGACGATTGTACCATAGTACCTATACAATCCAATTTAAGCTGATTTATGTTATTGGTTATTGTATTATTTAAAAACTAGCTTCTGCCCGCGACTTGCCTATGCAGTAGTTAAAAATTCCCATCTCATGTGTTTATCCACTGACTGTCTGTCTACATTCACTGTCTGTGTGCCAAAATTCATCCATACTAGTTCAGCAAGTTTTGAAGTGATAGAGCTACAAACACCTACCCAGAATTTCACATTTATTATTCCAAAATAAAAAGTAAAGCTAAATATTTTCCTGCGGTAAAATGGAGCATAGATTTTAAGTTATACCTATATGCAATACATCGGCGATAACTACATTCAATACCATGCAATAGATTTTGCGTAATGCGTCTACAAATATATTCAGACAGACAGACAGACAAAAAGTCTAAAACTTAGTTGATTAGGCTTTTGTTGCTGTAATAAAGACCACTTATGTTCGTTTTTCTTCAATATCTATAATGTACAAACATCGGCCTATTACAATTTTTAACGGACTTCAAAAAAGGAGGTTCTTAATTCGACTGTATGTATGTTAGCGACAATTCCGCCAACTATAAATCGATTTTGAAGATTTTTTTTGTTTGGTACATTATATTTCAGAGGTGTTCCCATATACGTTTTATCGATATCGATCAAGCCAAACCAAAATATAAGCGGTGAAGTCGTTTTTTTTTAAGCTTTGCTTGCGTTTATTTTTTATTATAATAATGTGTTTAAAGACTTTTTTATCTGTAAACAAGATAGATAACTCTTTATTGTACACCAGAAATAGAAGAAAATACATTAAAAACATTAAAACTTAGGCTAGTACAATGGGCGGTCTGATCGCTTAAAGCGATCTCTTCTAGACAACCTTTGGATGGATTAAAGTTATAAGCTATCAGAATAAATCTAAGCATAGTTTCTATACTGTGGTACTGGATTGTAGCGCAATATTCTCTAACGATTGCCTCTAAAGTTCTTCACAACTGGTTTGTAACAGCCCGCAGTTTTAAAACCTTTGAAAACTCTTTCGGGCTTAAGTTGAGATACTACCGAATTGTATTCAAGTTTGCTACCAATAAATTCTTAGTGCTTTGAGAGCTTTGTTGGAGTTTCAGTTTAACCACTTAACAAACAAATTGTTTATAAATACGGGTTTTAAACGATTAATCGCCATTTTTTATTTTTTATTTTCATAATACAACAGCGTTTACAAAATATACATCGGTAATAAAAATATTCTTATAGTATAGCCAATATAGGATTACATATGTTATAATATGAACATTGTGTGTCTAATCTAATCATACAATCCCTATTGTTTCGAAAAAATAAAAGTTATGAGTGCGATTTTCTATATGTGTATGTGCGTGTGTGTGTGTGTGTGTGTATACATATACAATGTATCATTCACTTACATATATACATAATATTCTGATATAATAGGTAGGTATAGGTATTATATTAAGAAATTTACTGTTAAATTATTCATTAGGTATTTTTTCATTTAAGGAGAAGAAATTTAATTTTTTATTTGTTTATATCCATAGCCATATGATCCATATCTACTAAAAGTGGTCCAGATTTTGAATCCTTTCATGTTATGTTTATGAGCCAATGAGCACAAATATCAAGCGAGAGCTTAGTGTCTGAGATCTTTAAACTGCTTGTTGGCTCAGTTGGGTGAGCGTTCGCCTTCTAAGTAGGGTTCGATTCCCGTTGGGAGCACACGTTTTTTCCCAAAGGAAATTATGTGTTTCTAGTTCTGGTTGTGATTGTGTATGTGATGTGAATTTTTCCGGCAACCACGACACATGTTATCGAACTTAGTGTAGGGCTGTGAGAGTGAAAGCGTGTGAAAGTGTTTTTATGAGTCTTTTATAAGCATAAGGATCTAGCAAGAGCCTTTACTATCTAAGATCTGTGGTTATGATAGTTTTTTTTTACCAATGTTATAAGTTTATCATGTATATCTGGTGTCAGTCTGTGAGATCGTTTCCCAGACGGCTGAATCGATTGAGTTTGGAAGGTGACTTGATTGAGAGTGTTCTTATGTCTATAGAAGAGCGTCGTCGGGAGATAGATATACATAGATAGATAGATAGACAAGCATTTGATCACCATCACATCTGATGGAAAATGAAGATGCGGCAAAATATACCGTTCGCGCGTTCAGAAAACAAAGACGTGGGCAATGAGATCCACTCGCTGTACAGGTGATAAACATAGAAGCAAATTGCTTCGAGCGAACTTTTTTTTATTACACTCTAAGCAAACGTTTGACCACAATCACACCTGATGGAAAGTGACAATTTAGTCTAAGGTGGAGCACGCTTGCTTAGTAAATACCTATTCACTTTACTTTTGAACACACCCAAATTGTACCTTTCGGGAAACACAGACGACGGCAAAGCGTTTCATTCTTTTGCTGTTATATAAATAAACGGAGACGCGAAACGTTTCGTGCGAATGAACGGTATCTCAACCATAAATGGGTGACACGACGCCATTCTTCTATATGTAAGGTGGAGAAAAGGTGAAGCGGGAACAAGGTTGTGTAGTTCCTGAGCACATTCACCATAATGTATTTTATAGAATACCGACAGGCTTGCAACTTTACGCCGACGTCCAAGACTTTGCAATCTGGCTTCAACTAAAGCGTCATTGTTAATTAGCCTCTTTACGCGTCGCTCTATCGAATCCAAAGCCCGCAGCTGAGTCTCAACTCTTGGTATTTCAACGATAAACGGATGGCTTTTACAGAGCATAATGTTGTTAAATGGAAAAACTTGCATAAACAATAAATATGGTATCTCGACTTTTAACACTACAATAGAAAGCAACAGTTAAGATTCTTTAAATGATGTAAACATTGTTAGTAATAAATTATACGACTTGACTCAAGATTTAGGGTCGATTGCTGATTCACACAAGTCAGCCAGATCCTCTGCCATGTTCCTTCAACAAGTCTAGACTTTTACTCTTCGAAGTTAGCCGAACAAGTCGGTCTAGATTGAGAAACTTTGATATTAGTGATTTAAACTCGAACTGAACTTCTTGCGAAGTTAGAAACGAATGTGCTTAGTCGTTAGGAGGGTAGACTTCTAGTGAAAAATAAAGTTTGTTGGGGCATTTGTGGAAGAATGATTTTTTCTAGAATTATGATTATATTTGTCATTTTAGCCACCGTTTCAACCGAGTTATTAAGAACTAGCTATCATGAAACAACTAGCAACTAGCCTTAAGCAACTAGCTATCATAAAACGGAATATAAAAAGGAAAGATGAACCATTTGGCGCAGTGGACAGGTGCCCGCCCTCTGCGCGGTGGGTCCTGGGATCGATTCCCGGTAGGAGCACAAATTCCTTCCCAAGGGATATTTGTGCTTCTGGTTCTGGGTGTAATGTGTGTGCGATGTGAATGTTACAAAAAAAATTTAAAAATGTTTCCGGCACCCACGATACAAGTATAAAAGTTTAAAAATGTTTCCGGCACCCACGATACAAGTCTTTAAACTTAGTGTGGGGCTGTGAGTATGCATTTGATTAAAAAAAAAAAAGCGTGACGCTTACTATTAGGCAAGCGACTTGCTAGTTTCAATAATTATATATATAATAAACAAATGCTGCTAAATTCGAGATAGGCAATCTTTTGACAACCATCTCACCTAATGGTAAGCGACGATGGAGCAAGCTTGCCTAGAAGATGACCTATTCACTCGTGACTTGAAGACAACCATATTGTACTCATCAGGAAACACCGGACTGCCACTAGTCTATATAACAACTTACTTACTTATACAGAGCGAGTAAACACTTTAATAACATATGTAGACATAATATTACGTTAGACCTGTTTTGCACAAGCGTGAACTCAGCGAGGCGGCTGCTTAGTAGCGACTTCTTTGATAATTAGACTCAATTGCTTACATTATTTACAATATTCTGATTATTGTCTTCATTTGGATGTATACTTACTCAATTTCGAAATTTTGTTACGTCTTTTCTATTTTTTCTTTGTGTATGCGTTAATGTTATGATTGCGTTAATTAGTAAAATATATTGTTTCTATCCGTGAGGACCATTAATTGGCTTGGCTGTTGGTCTTTCTTATAAATAAATAAATAAATAAACAACCAAGCAAGCAACTCAGCAAGAACTACTACTAGGATTAAGGTTTCGTACACATACGCCAACGTGTAATAAACGATACAGCATGTTGTGTAACAAACGCCAACACAACGACAAGACAAACTACGAACATTAACATTCTAATCTCGGGGGAAGGAATCGAATGGCTCATGGCCAAATGCCGCGCTTCATATTGCAACTTGCGGCGCGGACAATATAAATGTTCATGTCCAGTGGTGTAAAACTTAAAGATACTTATAGACAAAATAGGTCTAATAACAGTGACCTTGGTGGCCTACCAAATTGTTAATTTCCATCATTCTAAAACCGGTGTCAACTCTACTTGAAAAGTTCTTTTCAACGATAAAAAATATATATAATATATAAAGGTAGATAAAAAATTAAAAAAATTTTTTGCTCCCCACTTACATGTATGAGTTGATATTTTCACTTATATTATTTTAATTGTCATTTCTAGCTTTGGGCCATGGTTTTTGATATATGAAAATTTGAAGTTATTTAAGTGTACGATTTAGACGCTAGATGCCTCTGACAGACGGACGGAAGGACGGACGGACAAAGTGCCAAATCACCCAAGTCAACTTAGAGATCTCGCTTCGCTCGATCAATTATAATTCCTACGCATGCCGTTTTTGTCACAATATTTAGATACAGTCTATGTTAAGATTTGGTTTTTAACAAAACTATACATACAACATTATATTAACTGTATCATTACATTACAATCTCGGAGGAAGGCATCAAATGGTTCATTTACAAATATGCTTCATATTGCGTTATTTATAATGAATGTGATTTTGCGTTCTTCTTCATAGCGTTTCGATGGCAAACTGTTAAATAGCTGAGGCCCAGAACTCAGCTACCCGAACTGCATTTGGTGCAGCGTCCATGAGCTCATGTTGCGAGCAGGTAACAGGGCACGCAGAAGAGATAAGATGTGCCTTAGTTTGATCTGCTGCACAGACAGGCTATATTATTATTTTGCATTGATTAATGTAAATGTTTCCGACCCATACAAGGCTTCCAACTTAGTGTGAGGCTGTAATACTGCGGTTATGTTAGTGAACTTGAGCCTAAATAGGGTTACCCTGTGGTAAACACAATAACTTCTTGGATACAGAAGATATTAAGTGCTACACGACGCACGACTGATTTCTTATAAGTACTGTTTCTATACATCGCTTTGCCTTTCAGTGAGTGACATGCCTAATAGGTTAGTGCGAAACTAAGCAGGGAAACAATAAATCTCATGTTTTGTCGAAAGGAGACTAACTTGTTTTTGTTAATATTCGGGAGTGGATTATTTATAGCCAAATGGAGATATAACTTGCGAAGAGATATCTCTTATATAATGTTGTTGGGTATAGGGTTGAATATGTATTTTGCTACTGTAGGGCCGATCTTATTCAAATACAATTTTGTAATATTAATTATACAGGATAATTTGCGTTAAACCAGATGGCTCTCAGACCCTGATAGTTCTTCTAACTGTAAGTTCATTTAGTTCTACGAATTTCTTCTGAATGCTATATAATAATAATAATTATTATTATTTATACTTTATTGCACAACAAAAACAATGTACAATTGGAGGACTTAATGCTAAGAGCATTTTCTACCAGTCATCCAGCAATGGTAGGAACAAAAGTAAAGCGTGCATCAGAACAGTGTATTGACAATAATTTAAACTATAATTATAATATATAATATATTATTTATTACATATAATATTATATGGCTTATATATATAATATATATACATATAAAAATATTCAATAATATATTGATATATACAATACATAAATAAATATAATATGTGCTTAAAAAGAACGTATGGTAGTTTAAGATGTAATATCAGTGCTTATCTGTTTTAGAAGAATACGGAGAAAATGTTTCAGAGCTTCACAAACGTTTAATAGTAATTTTTAAAGATATACAAAACGTAGACTTAACTGGATATATAGAAGAAATAACTCGAATTGGCAAACGAGGATTTATACGCCCCTTGGAAATAGAACTAATAAGCAAGAGGATGACTAGTTACTTGCTACAAAATAAACACATGTTTAGAAACACTGGTTTAGCAATATCAGAACACTTAGAAAAAAGCGAAATTTTACAACGAAAAATATTAAGGAAAACAATGATCGCAGAAAGAGAAAAAGGGAAGCATGCTGTCATCCGCAAAAATCGACTTTATGTTAACGGCAAGGAATATAAGGATACTATAGAAAATAAAAAACAGATAAAAAATGATACCAAAGAATGCCAGCCACAAGGTGCAAAAACTTTTAACCCCACTCCACAGGTTGAATATTGTACAAACCCTAACAGCACACAAAATGTTAACAACACAACTGTCAAGAAGACATTTCGTTTCTGAATTCACAGTTATATTTCAAAACACACAGAGCATAAAAAATAAAGTTCACTTACTAGAAAGTGCAATAATAGAAGAAGAAGAGGAAAACAAAAAGATCGAAGCAGTTTGCTTGACTGAAACATGGATTACGGAGGAACAAAAAAACCTGATAAATATATCAAACTACGTCTTTGCTGCAGCTTTCTATCGTAAAACACGTAGAGGTGGAGGTGTAGCAATTCTACTCAGAGATGGCATTGATTTCACGGAACGGGTTGACTTGCAAGAGCTTTCAATAGAACATATAGTGGAGTGTTGTGCTATAGAATTACCAGAGCAAAATACAATTATAGTAAATGTATATAGAGCGGATCGTGAGATTGAAACGTTTTTTACATTTTTGAATAAATTAATGATAAAACTAAGAGCATTAAAAATAAATAAACACTTGATTATAGGCGGTGACTTTAACTTGGATAAAAATAAAAATTCAAATAATTATCGACGACTAATAAACACTATGCTTGAATATAACTTATACCAAAGAATAACAGAGTCCACTCGGGACACATATAAAACAGCAACTTGTATAGATTTATTATTTACAAACCACTTAATAGATTCCACAGCAAAAGTTAAAGATTACGGAATATCCGATCATAAAGCCTTACATTATACATTCAAATCCGAAAAAAACCAAACGAAATGTGTATCCACTGTATTAAAAAGAAGCTTCACGGTCAGGAACCTAGAAAATTTAAATAAAGCCCTCACTCACGTCGACTGGGAAAAAATAATAAATACTGAACTTAGCATAAACGACAACTACAATAAATTTGATGATACTATCAAATGTTTATTAAACAAACATATACCCCATAAAATTTTCAAAACAAAAACAAAACACAGAAATACCTGGATTACTAAAGGTTTAAAAATATCATGCCGACACAAAAGAATACTTAAAAAACTTATAAACGATTGTGATGATAAAATACTCAAAGCCCATTACCAAAAATACAGAAATAACCTAAAAAAATCTGTAAAGGCCTCCAAAAAATTAACTAACATCAAAAAAATGAAACATTCAAAAAATACAATCAAAACTATGTGGACGATAATAAAAGAATCAACAAACAACAATTCATGTAAAAAGACCAAAAACATTAAAATTCTGAAAGATAACACTATCGTTGAAAATCCATCTATGGTAGCAAATACATTTAATGAATATTTTGCTTCAATAAGCGAGTCAAAAAATCAAAGCACTCCAGCAATCTTTAATCCCTTTAATGAAGCCGATAGCATAGTTCCGAACACTATGTATTTATCAACAGTTACAGAAACTGAGGTATTGAAAATTATTAGCAAACTTAATAACAAATTTAGCTGTGGAGTAGATGATATCCCTTCTATACTAATTAAACATTGTTATCTTAGCTTAGCTCAACCAATCACAAAACTTATAAATCAATCCATTGAAGAGGAATGTTTCCCGGAAAGACTTAAAATAGCCAAAATTAGGCCTATCCTAAAGAAAAACGGTAATAACACTGACGTTTGTAATTATAGGCCGATAGCTTTGCTCCCAGTCATGTCGAAAGTATTTGAGCGAGCAATGTCAGACCGCATTTATAGCTTTCTTGAGAAATTCGAACTCCTTAGCGACAACCAGTATGGTTTCCGCAAAAAGTCATCAACCACCTTAGCGCTCTACAAATACATTCAAGAAATTCTTAGCCATCTAAGGGATAAATCCCACTCTATCGGGTTACTTCTCGACATGACCAAAGCATACGATAAAGTTTCACATAGCATACTCATTAATAAACTAAATAATATCGGGATCAGAGGAAAGGCACTAAACTGGCTGAAATCTTATTTGATGGACAGAAAACAGTTTGTTCAAATTGATTACTTCAACCAAGATAGCAACAAATTAGAAACAATTCGATCAACCGTACAGATAATAAACAACTCCATTCCACAAGGAAGTGTTTTAGGATTTGTATTATTTTTAATATACATTAACAACTTACCAAAAGTTACAGACACAAACTGCATATTATTTGCCGACGATGTTTCTCTTCTGTTTAAATCCACACTACAAACAAACACTCTTACTCATATTCAGAACACCTTCTCTAACATTAAAACCTGGTTATTGAGACACAATCTAGAAATCAATAATAAAAAAACAAAACTCATACAATTTTTCCCGTATCAAAAAAATCCTCTAGAACTAACTTCATTAATTAATAGCCTCAAAATAGAAGAAGTAAAAGATTATACACTTTTAGGGATCAGAATAGATTCAAACCTCAACTGGAAAAGCCATATTGCCAAAACTAAAGCTAAACTCTCCCAATTTGTGTATGCATTGTCAATCCTCAAAATTAACAGCAATAAAACTACAGCAATTACAGCCTATTACGCCTATGCATATGCTTGGCTACGATACGGAGTAATTTTATGGGGCAACAGCACCGACGTTGAGCAACTTCTCATCATGCAAAAAAAATGTTTACGAATAATAGTCAACATTAGACAACGCGACAGCTGCAGACCCCATTTCATTCAACAGAATATTCTAACACTACCGTGCATCTACATTCTTGAAGCAGCAATATTTGTAAAAAAGTATCATAGTTTTTTTATGCCTGATCCAAACCCACGAAGAAAATACAAATTGTTGTTGCCAGAACCCAAAATTGAGTTATATAGAAAAGGACCAGAATACATGCTTATTAGAATTTATAATAATATTCCCCAAAATATAAAAACCGAATCTAATGATAAATCTTTCCAATCAAAACTGCGTAAATTACTGATAAACAAATGCTACTACAACATTAATGAATATTTTGAAGATAAAACGTTACAATCTCATAGCTAAATAAAACCTAAAATAAATAACTTGTATATACTATGTGAAATTAGAAGATAGTAACTCTAAATGATCTCAACTCCAATATTATATTAGATAGAAGATATATAGATAACATACTTGCTTATACCCTACATTACAGGGTGAATGTCTTTAGTTTCTAAGTTTAGTCTTATGACCTAATGTACATGTAATGCATATGAATAAATAAATAAATAAATAAATAAATAGATAGTACTCTCGCACCTGTCGTTTAAATACTTCTTTTGACGGTGATTTTTTAATATTTATCGGAAGTTGGTTCCATAGACGCACTGCAACTACTCTAAATGATTCATCTAGAATCCCTGTACTGTGAGCAGGCATAGACAGAAGTAACGTGTCTGTAGACCGCAGATTAAGGATATGGGCATCTGCTAAAAAGCTAAAATCGTCCTTCAAATATCTAGGAGTACAGCGGTCCCCTAAGATTGAAAATAATAGCCCTAAAATTCTGCAATTTCGCCTTTCACGTATAGGCAGCCATTTCAGTTTAGTTCTATATTCCGATATGTGGTCATATTTACGAAGCCCATAAATGAATCGAATGCCCGCATTGAGCAGCCGGTCAAGCTTGTTGAGTAACTCTTCAGTAGCATCCAAGTAACAAACGTCTGCGTAGTCAAGTATGGGTAATAAAAGAGAATTTACAAGAGTGATTTTAGTGTTGATGGGAAGAAAATGTTTAAATCGCAAGATGGCATGTAGAGACGCAAAAAACTTTCTCGACACCTCATTAACCTGATCGGTCCATTTGAGATTAGAGTCAATTATGATGCCAAGATTTTTCACAGTCTGAGTGAAAGGGATGATGCAGTTGTCGTAACGTAAAGGCGTCAGATTTGACATTTGTATCTTCGCTAGTTGTCGACTGCTTCCAATTATGATCGCTTGGCATTTATTAGGGTTAACTGAAATGCCGTATCTCTAAGACCAGTACAGAAGTTGATTAAGATCCTCGTTAAGATCATGGATGGCCGAGTTTGTATTTTCAACATTATCGTGATAATAAAGCTGCAAGTCGTCAGCATAAAAATGGTAATGACACCGAAGATATCTAGCAAGGCCATTGATGAAGATCGAAAATAATAAAGGAGATATTATACCACCCTGGGGTACACCGGCATTCAAATCGCACCAGTCGGATATACTCTGACCCGTGCGAATTGCCTGCCGACGGCCCTTCAGGTAAGAAGCAAACCAGTCGAGAGAAAAAGGTGTAAATTTAATAAGGTGGGAAAGAATAGCCAATAATAGATCATGATTTACGGCATTAAAAGCATTGCTAAAATCGATTAGTACAAGAATAGTAACCTGAGCATTTTCCATACTTTTCCCGATATCTTCGGTGACTTTGAGTAATGCAGTAGTGGTACTGTGCCCTGGTCTGAAGCCAGACTGGTATGGGTTGAGAAGAACCGATTTTGAGAGAAATTCAGATACTTGTTTGTGTGCAACATGCTCAATAATTTTTGAGAGATAGGGTAAAATTGATATTGGTCGAAACTGATTAGGGAGCTGTGGATTTGGTACTTTAGGTAACGGGAGGACATGAGCCATGCGCCATTGATCGGGGAACTGTCCTGAGTCTAGTGACCAGTTGACAATATGTGCTATAGCAGGTAGACCATGGTCGAGAATATGCGTAACCATAATACGGCCAATATCATCACAACCAATAGCCTTAGATTTCAGGGCCATAACGGATTTATGAATTACTTCCTTGCTAACAGGAGAAAAATCAAAAGGAGAGATGTCAAGGCGAGGTAGCTTGTCAATTTCTGACAGCGTAGCAACTTTAGTAGCATGGTCATTCAATACATTGGAAGTAAAATGCCTATTTAGGTCATTTACATTGAGGGGTATTACAGGTTCTTGAGCTTTAGATTTACCTATACCAAGTGATCTTAGAAATTTCCAAATGCCTGCAGCAGATGAAAGCTATAATCCGTTATAATTAAGACAAGTGTTTCATATAATCTGTAATTAATAGTTTTTGGGCTTTCAACTACATAGCGGGCACACGTGGGAAAGGCCCATAGGTAATCTGTGTGACAAGATCGGTCGAGCTAGCTTTGCTTTGTGGCGCGTGTTTGCAGTTCTACCTATTAGCATGGTTCGGGATTGCTACTTTGCATCTGTCCACTCTCTACTTCAATACGGCGTTGAGCTCTGGGGACGCGCTGCCGATTGTTAGCGTGTCTTCAGGATACAAGAGTCTCAAGGTCATCATTTGAAACAAGCTTAATAGGTGGTTTGTTGACCAGATATTCTATCACGTAGATAAGTACTTGAAGTATGCCAACACTAAAAATTAAGTACTAACGTAGAAAAGCTATCGATCTAAAGTGTGAATGTATTTGTATCAATAACGTTACCTATTTTTTTTTATTGAATTTTAATTAATATACATTATTTATAATTAATAATTTGGATACCTACTATTTTCGAAATACAACTATTTTTGTAATCAATACCTGTGTATGAGTATAAACATATATAATATCCCATAAAGAACAGTATCGCCACGTCTCGTAACAGGCACGTTATAGCCTGTTGACACATGACACATAAGACTCGACAGAGAAGATAAATAACATATATTATTTTTTTATTAGAATAATTAAATGCAAGCAAAGCTTAAAAACCCCGACTTCACCGCTTTATCATCGGAACCTTGATCAGATTTAATGTATAAACACGCATTATTGACTATAACTCCAAAACTAGAGATCAGACCTTGATCAAATTTAAATGGGACTACAAAAAAAGCAGAATCATCAAAATCGGCTCACAACGAAAGAAGTTCTCATAACTTCTTTCGTTGTGAGCCGTAACTTTTGAAGTCGGGTAAACGAGAACATCGTCAAAGTACGCATTATTCGTCACAAAATAGGCATTATTGACGATATTTCAAGAACTATCACAATTTTCAAGAATGATCAGATCTTGATCAAATTAAATGGGACCAATTAGAAAACAACATCTTACAAACTAAAAAAAAACTTGTGAAATCGGTTCATGTGGAGAGAAGTTATGTTAAAAAAAAAAAAATACAGTCTACTTGAGTACCTCCTCCTTTTTGGGAAAGTCGGTAAAAAATAAACGGAATTTGCAATAATAGAAAGACGTTGGTATCTATTTCCAAGAGCTTTCTGGCATTTTACAAATTATATACCCTGTATACAAAACGTCTGTGAAATTTGGATTCTTGAATGACTGGCGGGATATAAGTCTCATGATGACTCAGCTGGATTGAGACGAATGATGTCTACCCTCTACATTTTAAAAGGATTTTTCCAGAGATAATTAATTTGTAACATATGAAGATGATGTTATTTGGAATTATATGCGAAAGATCGAGATGAAATGTAGCCTATGTGTTAATCCATTGTGTAAGCTACCTCCATACCATATTTCATATAAATTGGTCCAGCCATTTAAACTGTTGGAAAGAAACATACAAACACCCTCACAAACATAAACATAAACGCTCACAGCCCCACATTAAGTTCGATGACTTGTGTCGTGGGTGCCGGAAACATTCACATCACACAATCACAACCACAACCACAACCAGAAACGCTAATTTTCCTTGGGGAACTTGTGTTCCCGCCGGGAATCGAACCCGATACCCCTGCTTAGAAGGCGAACACACACCCAACTAAGCTAACGAGCAGTTCATTCGTATTTATGTTAATAGTGTGGTATAATATGTATCCACATACATTTTATTTCAACGAGCATGGTGGAATTAACTCATGTAATTCACACACTCTCTAAAATGTCAGTTTTGGGGCTGAGTCACCCACGTCCGTAGGAGGATACCCCTTAAGTCTGACTCCCTACACATGGTCCCTGGGTGGTGCTAATCAGGTGACATTTGAGAGGTGGTAGAGCATTTTGTGAGTTGCTCGCCTGGCTTGCTACCAAAGTAGCTTACCACCATCAAGTTGAAAGTCTGCCGCCAAGCCAAATATGGTGTTCCGGCAGTTATCCTTGAGAGCCTGCGTATTCCAGGTCTAGTGTGTTTATCAGCTTCGATCACATCGTCACTTACCATCAGGTGAGATAGTGGTCAAACACTAGCCGGTCACAAATAAAAAAAAAAAAATGTCAACGCGAATACCGAAAGGCTTGCTACCTTACAGATTATTTCGTTACGCAGTAAGGGCTGGGTCATTCCCTCTCATTTTCACTGTTTAACTGCATTTCCTTATAACAAATACAACAAAACTATCGCAAAGTTGAAATACTAACTGCATATTTCAACTTTCTCGACGTAGCGAAACACAAAACTACGTTTTATCTCGTGTTTGCTCACTAATTAGCCGTTTGCTACTTTCCCGGTCCAAAGTTGATAATTTGTGCACATTTGTGCTTGTTGTAGGAACTGTTGTTATTAATTCTGTTTATATTGTTCACTGTTATTGATATCTTGCACGTTCTTTCTTATGTTTAATTTTGGCATTGCAATCTTGTGCATTTAGCCAGTGTTCCACTTGAAATATTGTTTACTTAATAAACAATATTTCAAGTGGAACATATTTCATTATAAAAGTCCTAGTCACAAAGCAGACAAAGTCAAGTAAAAAGAGTCATAATCAAGTCATACCCCAGTAAAATGGTAAAAACTTTACTAGAACTTATAATTGATTTTTGGAGCGAGAGCGAATATCGTGTTTTTTAATTTTGTCGAAATTGTCGACTTAGGTTTCGAGCATGTGCGATGCTCTTTTTCTGGATGATCTTACGCCCCGAGATCGCGACGAAGACTGCGGACGTGTAATTTTGGCAAATGACGTGAGTGATAGCCGTATTTTAATAATTAAAAAAAAGTTTAATCAGCTTTAAAAAGTTTGAATATTCCTTTCGATTGCCAATTATGGTTGGGTAGCAAGAAAGTTTCTTCTTTTCCGGGCAGTTATAGTTGACTAGCAAGTAAGTTGGAAAAACTGGATGCGAAACTAGTATGGTAAATTATAACAAACAAAAAAAAAAAAACGCATTTACACTCACAGCCCCGCACTAAGTTCTAAGACTTGTATCGTGGGTACCGGAAACATTCACATCACACACATAGGTATTACACCCAGAACCAGAGGCACAAATATCCATAACATATAATTATATAACAGTTGTGACAAAATAATAGTCTATCGTCGTTGGCAACTGGTTGAGTAGCAAAAACATTTTTCCTTTTTGGTAACTGGTTGCGAAACTCAGTTGCCAGTGCGGCTGGAGGGGAGATGTTTATTAGTTTGCTCATAGTCTTCTCGAGCGCGAGAGCGGAAGTTGATAATTTGTTTGTTGTTTGCTTGCCGGCTGTGAGCGTAACATTATTTCTAATTGCACTTTATTCACGCTTACACAAGAGTAAATAGGTATTTCAATTGTTAAGAGGTAGAGCATGTTAGTAGTTAATTTTGTTAGCAATACGAGCTTTCCGCCAACTTTTTCTTCTTCAAATATAAATTACTAGCCGTGCCTCGCTACTGCGCCCGCTATTATCAAGTTAAAAAGTAGCATATGTGTTAATCCTAGGTATAAGCTATGTACATTCCAAATTTCATCAAAATCGGTACAGCCGTTAAAGTGTGAAGAGGTAACAAACATACTTACACACTTACACACAAACTTTCGGATTTATAATATTAGTAGGATTCAACAAGGAAGGCTCGAATTTTCGTGGAATCATTGGCCGTATCATATACACTAGCCGTGCCCCGCGGCTTCGTCCGCTATTATAAAGTTAAAAAGAAGCCTATGTGTTAATTCTTGGTATAAGATAATATACATTCCAAATTTCATCCAAATCGGTACAGCCGTTAAAGTGTGACGAGGGAACAAACATACTTACACACTTACACACAAACTTTCGGATTTATAATATTAGTAGGATTCAACAAGGAAGGCTCGAATTTTCGTGGAATCAGTTCAGGATAATTTTGATCACTCGTTACATTTGTGATGTATGTTTATTCAAGTTACTTTAGCATATTTACAATATATAATTTTTTTTTTTTTTATTTATTTATTTGTACAGAAACTTGTTAGCAAGTTATGAAATAGAGCAAAAGATCCCCATTAGGATTCCCTGTCTTGGGGAGACTATTATTCTTCCAAACATTCTTAAAATTAATTAAATATATATAAACGTAACATAACAATGCTGTTTTGAATAATTTGTGTGTTTGTGTAGCGTGTAGAGTGTGTGTGTGTGTGTATTGTGCGTGTGTTTAATCCTACTAATATTATAAATCCGAAAGTTTGTGTGTAAGTGTGTAAGTGTGTAAGTATGTTTGTTCCCCCTTCACGCTTTAACGGCTAAACGGATTTGGATGAAATTTGGAATGTTCATAGATTATACCTAGGATTAACACATAGGCTACTTTTAAACTTGATAATAGCGGGCGAAGCCGCGGGGCACGGCTAGTTTAATATATATTATAATATGTGTATTTCTAATAATGCTTCTGTCTGTTTGTAGTTTTTATTTTTGAGCTATTTGCATATTATATTTTACATTTGAATTTTGTTAGTTCAATAAGTACGTATATAAATAATAATAATAAGTATATAAATAATAATAGGGTAAAGTCAACGCATATTAAATTTATGACAGTAGATTTTGCAATCTAAGTATCCAAATTACAAGCTCTGCCTTAGTTTGGGCCAATTGTAAAAATATTTTTCGACCTCATTTTAATATGTAATATTAATAATTTTAATGTGTTATCAAAGTATGATTATATCGAAGAAATAAAAATGTGAAAGCAAAACTTTTTTATAGACAATTTAGGTCCTTTTGTGAACTGCCCGTTGGCTTAGTTGGGTGAGTGTTCGCCTTCTAGGTAAGTTTCTCTCCAAGGATTTGTGATTCTAGTTCTGGTTGAGATTGTGTGTGTGATGTTAATGATTCCGGCACCCACAACACAAGCCATCGAACTTAGTGTAGAGCTGTAAGTGTGAATGTTTATGTTTTTACGCTAATAAGACGTACAAGTCATTCGTCTGAAGGTCAGTTGTTAATTTTTAGTGCAGCAATTCACTGTGTTGTTATGAAATTCACACATCAACAATACCTACCTTATTGTATTGTTCCCGGCCACTTTTTTATCGATTGACTGACAGTTGGCGAGTTCCCACAAACAGTTAAGTATAAGTGTTGAGTTTTATAAGTGATAAATCGATAGGTTTTTATAACCTGATAATAAAGTCCTTGAAAATTTTCATAATAATCATGCTTTTTTTGTATACAAAATCAAGAAAGTCGATATAAAGCGGGAGCGTAGAGACTTTGGCGGTTCATTGTAATATGCTGGCGCGCAGATTTACCCGTTGTTCAGACCAGGTCAAAACTACGCTCTTTAAGCCATATTGCTAGAGCCTGTACACGAGCGGTCTGTGGTTCATATATGCCAAAAAATAGCTGAACACTCTAAGTATACAGTATAACAACATTTTCAGGATGATGTTGAGAGTTCCTTGTTATTGCAGTGCCTCCGAAATATTTGCGAAAAACCGAACTGACGGTTTTCCATGCCGTCATTCGAAAAAAAGCAGCTTCTTTTGAAGGAGGGTCAGGGGAAGTGACAACATCATACTAGGAACTGTGGAAGAAGATTGACGCGCGCCTGTGATGAGGCATTTCGTGCGGGTAATGACAGAAGCTGGAGATACTCACTTCTCTGGTTACCAGTCGCACGGAATGCTTTGTTTTTTATTCATGATAGGCAAACTTTTGTCCACCATATCACTTGATGGTAAGCGACGATGTGGTCGACGATGAAGCAAGCTTGCCTAGAAGATACATATTCACTCGCGAGATGAAGACTCCCATATTGTACTCATCAGGAAACACCGACTAAAATAAGGAGTTCCATTCCTTTGCGGTTCACATAATGAATGTAGAGGTGAAAAACTTCGTGCGCATTTGTGGAATGTCCACCATATAGCGGTGGCGCTTAGCAGTTGGCAGTCAAGTTCGGAATTAAATGTAAGCAATGTTTCGAATTATGTTTTATTTAATAGATACTAACATACATTTAAGTTCTATGTTACTAACAAATGGATCATGTTATCCGAAATAAGTATATTTTGATTTGATTTGTTTTGATGTACTCCAAAAAAGATGAGAAACAAGGAGTACCATGAGTGGCCATATCACTTTCAGCAATTCCTGCCAGATAATCTTTGGATGGCCAGATCATGTTCCAAAACAACCGTGAGTGAAGTCTTTTTTTCACCAACTTTTATGTGAAGTCGTATAAATCTTTAATATAAAATGTTTAATACTTATGATTTTTTTCAATAAAACATAGATTTCGGTCCACATTTGTGGAATATCTACCAAATTTATAACGATATCACTTAGCATTTAGTCTTCGCATTGCTTTGCATTTTGTAATGTATTTAGTCTGCTTGTCTGATGATAGAATGGACAAGCGAGAACTAGATCTTAGATTTCTTTACATTGAATTGCATCTCATATTGCTCATAGGTTTCCTCGTCATTTGTCTAATGTACTACGAATTTATTCTCCTTTTTGTAGCTCACAAAGAAAGTCTCAGAGCAGCATAACGTACATATTATACAAGCACGTCTTTCCAATCCTTCACAGGACTTATTACGGGCTCCCTTACGCCGCGTGCATAAAGAGCAGCGTATACTGCAAGCTAAACACTATAGGCAGGTCTGTAGTGTACCTTGATGAGGGTAGAAGTTAAAAGTTAACGGCGTTTTTTTTTTTATATTAATTGCTTAAAAAGTTTGATGCTTGTGGTGTTTGATGCAATGTGTGTGTGTGAGATTATTCAAACACACACACGCATTTTCCAATGCATGCATTTGCAGTCACTACCCGATAAGAAGGAAAGCGAAGATGTGAATACGTAGTACGCTTGCCTATATACCGTTGGATTAGAAATATTTATTTATTTTATTTTGCAGAAGACCTAAAACGCTGGAACTAATGCTGGATCTGGCGGTTTCCTTAGTACTAACATGAAATCAAAATTAAATTTGATTGTTCTTATTAATGCGATGTGAAAGTGTGTATCCTAAAAAAAGCATGAACATACATACACTTTAACATTCACATCCCATAATTCGAAGAATTGTAATTGGGAGTGCTGTAAATATCAAAATCACAACCAGAACTAAAAATAAAAAAAATCCGTAAGGAGAAAGCTTTTGTCTCCACCGGGAAGCGAACTCAGTACCTTCTATTTAGTAGGCAGACGCGTAACCAACTTCGCCAGCGAGCAGTTTAAGTATAAAATATAAATATTACAACAACATGCATGTACTTTATAGTCTTTCTACCTGCACCCCGCGTTATACGCGTAAGTCTCGGACCCGAAGAAATTCCGGGATAAAAAGTAGGCTACATGTTCATCCAGGGAGTCAGCTATCTCCATACTACATTACATCGAAATAAGCCGTTTGAGCGTGAAAAAGTAACAAACATACAAACAAACTCATACCTTCGCCTTTATAATATATGTATGATGGGTCATACACCTGTCCCTTGTACCACCTAACAAGGGAGTGTGGAACGCGTGTTGCCAAGAATGGCGCTCCTCAGACGCTATTGAGGCGCCAGACATTGTGCGGTGCTGTTTTAACGTCCCTTGCTTCTAATAATTCGTACCTCGGATCAAATACCACAGTAGACAGATATATGCGTATTGTTAGCAGTGGTGCTTTTAAAACACTATAAGTAAATCATAGAAAAGATAACGTATTACTATAGCTTGCGTATTGCTTGTACCTTTCCCTATAAAAATAGTAAGAAAAAAAATCTTTTCTCTTTATTTTTTCATGAGGGCCTCTTTGGGGCCCATGTGAATAAACGATTTTAATTTGAATGCTACATAGCCTAGTAGGTACACATTTACTCTAGACTTTAAAACATCAGGTACCGTTCGGGTAACAAAGACGCTGGCAATGAGTTCTACTCCTTCGCTGTACGAATGATAAACGTAGAAGCAAAACGCTTCGATCGAACTGGAGGTATATCTACCATAAAGCCATATGTGAAGACGCTCTCTCGCGTTATATATTTATACAATTGTTCCACGTGGGCCTGAAATGCTCTTTTCTCCCTGAAACTTAATAATTCTCATAATATGCCCGTAGATACTCACTTTTTTTGACAGAAACTGTTTTGCTAGCACTGTAATGCTTGATGGTTTCACAAAAAGATGGGATCACCCCATGTGGAAACAAGGAGTCCCTCCTGAGGAAATTCCCTACTACTTGGTTCATTCATTTGAACACATTCATTTGACACAAGTTATCTCCCAAAGGAAAACTTGTGTTTCTGCTTGTGATTGTGTATAAATCGACTTATTTATTTTCACAAGTGCAGAGTTTGTTAGTGCCTTAGATGTAATTCTTATAAAGTGTGTACAAAATTACAATCAATGACAACGATACTCCCCAACAACAATATCAGCCATGTCAAATAACAACCTAAAGATATACCTACCAACTGAAATAAAACTAAACATTGCTCATGGTGTGATGTTTTTCCCCAACATTACATCTGTACTCCATCTCAACAAAACATTTTCTAAGTATAGAAAAACACTGAGTATAATTTGAAACATTTGCTATGACAGGGTTCCCCACAGCCCTGGAACTTTTCTCTCACAGAAATTGGCGAACAAATAAAAGCGTTTGCCTTCATTACAGTAAAAGCCTTTACCTACATATAAGTGTTTGTAAGTTTGTAATGGTAAGTTTTCTGCCGCACTCAGAGATGTTTTTTATTTAAGCAAACTTTTGACCACCACTTGATAGTTAGCGACGATGTGGTCGACGATGGAGCAAACCTAGAAGATACCTATTCAATCGCGACTTGAAGTCTCCTATATTGTACACATCAGGAAAGGCAGGGCAAGGAGATCCATCATCGTCAAATCAATCAAATCAAATCAAAATGTATTTATTTGTCAGAGTATGGTAAGTAATTAATAGTAGGACATAGTATTAGTTTCACATACTCTACCGTTTCCGGTGTACAAATATTTATATAATGTGGATATCAAATAAGTAACATTACAAATAATAGTATTTATTTAGGAATATTGGATGAAAATTAGTATATAAGTCAGAATATCATGTCACTAGAGAATATAATATAAATTATGGCGAGATATCAAATAAGTAAGTAAAAATAATAATTAAGAATGTCAGTTGAATGTATAAAATTTAAATAGTATATTACCAATTATTATCATGTCATTCCAATTTGTCATCCATGAATTCTTTCACTGTATAATAACATTTGTTTATTAGTAATTTAAATAACATACATTTTAACTTAGTTAAGCATAATTCTTTGAATTGGTCAGGCAGTTTATTATAGATGTGAAACGCTTTACAATATACGTTTTCACTATATAATTTTATTCTTTGCACAGGGACGTACAATTTGTACTTCTTTCGACTTTTCCTACTGAAAATTTCGTTGTGAAGCTTAAATAAACTGTGATTTTGGTGGACAAACAATATTATTTCGAAAAGGTATAGGCAGGGTAAAGGTAGTATATTGTGTTTTTTGAATAAAGGCTTGCAAGAATCTATACAATCAGCACCGCATAAAGACCTGACACATTTTTTCTGTGCTATAAATGCTCTCTCAATTGCTACGGAGTTACCCCATATGATCAAACCATAACGTAATACTGAGGATATATATCCGTGGTAGGCGCACAATGCAGCTTGTATTGTCGCTACTCGCCGCAGACGGTCTAGAACATACACATATCTGTCCAACTTGGAACATACATTTGCAATATGCTCCTTCCTTTGCTTGTCTATAGTAAGTCCCAAAAATGTTGCAGATTCGACGCTTTCCACGACGTTGTTGTCATGGGTTATATTTATTTTTATTGGGTGGCTGTTATATGTTTGGAATTGTATAAATTTTGTCTTATTTATGTTAACTTGTAGGTCATTGTGTTTAAGCCAAGTAATAGCAGAATTTAAAGCATTATTAATGTCAGATTCAAATTCAATTTTATTATTTCCTTCTATTAACAAAGTTGTGTCGTCAGCATATAAAACACATTTGTGTTTAGTCATATTAGGGAGGTCATTGATGTATAGGAGAAATAATAATGGGCCTAAGATACTACCTTGCGGAACTCCACATGTGTTAGTTCTATATGAAGATCTGCAGGCAGTTTTAGTATGTCCTAAAAAAGTTTGTTTTTCTACATATTGCTTACGTCCGGTCAAATAACTTTGCAACCATTCCAATGCCTTGCCTCGAATGCCATATTTCTCAATTTTGTATAGCAGCAATTTGTGGTTAACGAAGTCAAATGCCTTTGACATATCCATAAAAATACACACGATGGGTATCTTTTTATTTAAACTATCGGCTACCATTTTTATTACAGAAAAGCAAGCTAAGGTAGTAGACCTATTTTTTCGGAATCCAAATTGTTCTGATGTCAGTATATCGTTTTTGGATAAAAAGTTATAGATTTTTTTATACATAACCCTTTCAAACACCTTTGATAAAATAGGAATTAGAGTTATAGGGCGGTAGTTGGACATGTTATCTGCGGAACCTTTTTTGAATAATGGTTTAACCACAGATAGTTTTAAACGATTTGGAAATACTCCTTGGGAGAGTGATATATTGACAATGTAGCATAATGGAGCCGATATTATTTTTGAACACGCTTTAAGCATTTTAGTATTTATGTCATCGTATCCAGTGGAATTAGTATTATTGAGTGAATTTATAATGTTGTGTATGTCAGATTTATCAATAGGGGTCAAAAAAATTGTATTCAAATTATTAGAAACATTATATGGATAGTGAGCTGTGTCGGTATCTTGTACGTCGTCGTTGGTTTTATTTAAATCAATAAAAAAGTTATTAAATAAGTCAGCTATAACGTTGGGTCGTGAATGAATTTTGTCATCTACACGTATCGATTCTATTTTAGTAGTTTGATTACCTTTGTCAACAGTATCCTTAATTATTGTCCATGAAGCTTTGCTGATGTTTTTAGAATTGAGAACGTACTAGCATTATTTATTTTCTGAGCGTTGATTATACAGTGTTTTAAAATCTTATTATAATTGAGATAAGTTTTTTTATTTTGATGTTTCCTGGTTTTGGATAAATGATAGTGAAGAACAAGCACGCACACTAACTGCAGTTTGTCTACTTGTATGATCGTACAAGCACACTAACTGCAGTTTGTCTACTTGTATGATGATAGAACTGGGATGTGGGAAATAAATCGTGTAGTTCCCTGGCACACTCTCTGAAATGTATCCGATAACACACCGAAAGGCTACCTTGCTGCCATGTCTTAAGCTCTGAAGCTTATACAAATTTTACACTGTATTAAAGTACTGAAAAGAGACATAGTTTTTTTTTATTATCGTATTAAAATAGTTAGCATATCAATTCGTTCTCTTTAAAACAAATAAACATTATGTTAGTTAAAGTTGATACTCGATACTTGTTAATTTATAGTTGCGGTTTGCTTCCACTTTCATTATGCGCACTGCAGTAGAACTCCTTGCCAGAATCTGTGTTCCTAGATAAGTACAATCTTGGAGTCTTCGTTCTTGTTTTTGGAGTTCATCTTTCGTCGAGACTCATCATCAATCATGTAAAATCAAGAGAGATTTTGAACTGCTTAGTTGGGTGGCGTTCGCCATCTAACCAGGGTCCCGGCTGGAACACAAGTTATCACCCCAGGAAAATGTGTATTTCAGGTTCTGGTTGTGATTTCGTCTGTAATGTATGCACCCACGATATGAGTCATCAAACTTAGTGTGAGTCTGTGAGTCTGAAAGCGTTTATAGTAGTCCAAAGATTGCTTATTAGATTTTAAAATCTAATCAGATTTAATTAAATTAAATATTAAATAAACCAACTATAATACGCCAAACAAGAACAATATTATCTAGATCATAATATTATTATATTATTTGATGTGACTACAGTCTTCAAAGCATTAATATAAAAGGTTAATTAATCATTTTGAACGTAGAGCTACGAAGAAAATTCGCTACTTAGCACTTATTTTATAAATCAAAATGAAATTTATATGTTGAAACATTTTGAAAGCTTAACTAATGAACCTAGTTTTAGGAAGTATAAACAACTGGCCCGTAGATAGAAGACATCATAAATTTCACATATATAAAATGATGATGAAATGTTTGGCAAACGTTTTTTGTTTTGACGGATAAAAATAATTATCATAAAAGATAAATCATTTATGCTTATATAGAACTAATTAAACGCAAGCAAAGCTTTAAAAACCCGATTTCACCGCTTTATCTTCGGAACCGTGATCACATTAAACACGCACTATTGACTATAACTCAAAAACTAGAGATCAGATCTTGAACAAATTTCAATGGGACCACATGCAAGCATCAGCTTTCAAATAAAAAAAAACATAAAAATCGGCTCAGAACGAAAGAAGTTATGAGGTAACTTTTGAAGTCGGGTAAACGAGAACATCGTCAAAGTAGTCCACAAAATAGGCATTATTGACGATATTTCAAGAACTACTGAGAGAAGTTATGAGGTAACACACAAAAAAAAAAAAAGAAATACAGTAACTTGAGTACCTCCTCCTTCTTGGGAAGTCGGTAAAACCGACTTCACCGCTTTATCTTCGGAACTTTGATCAAATTAGATGTACTAAACACGCATTATTGAAGATATTTCAAGAACTACTGATCCGATCTTGACCAAATTTAAATGGGACCAATTGGAAAGCAACATTTTCCAAACAAACGAAATAAATTCAAAATCGGTTCGAATCGTGGAACGAAATTATTTGTGTGTATGATCACACACAAATATGTAGGATTACACATAAAAAAAACAGTCGACTTGAGTACCTCCTCCTTTTTTGTGAAGTCGGTAGATAAATAAGTACTTATAATTAGACATTATAACTTATATTCGATACAAAATTTCAACGGCAAAGAATGTATTCGATAAAACTTTGTCGTAAAGTTTTATCGCATAAGCAAGCGTAGCTATAGAATATTCATTTCTACACAATATAAAAGCCACTCTTCCGTAGCATCACATTTCGTAGCTCGTAGCACGTCTACGCGTCTATCCCTTCTCATATTTCACTCTTGACGTGAAAATACCGAATACTCTGATAACTATCAATCATAGTGACGGTTATTGTATGCTTCTGTTTTAGTAGTCATAGTTTATATGACTGTTTAGTAATAACTACATAACTAATTAGTAGAAACAGTTATAATATGAACCTCGGGTGTGGCTCAAACTTCACGAAATAACTTGAATACGTATGACAAAAAAAAATACAAATTAATTTTGTTTGCAACAGTGTCAGCTTCGATGACGTACGATGACGGTCGCGTTATTTTCACCTTACGAAGTTTTAAGCAATTCGGGATTGTCACTTATATTTTGTTTTAACGTCTATAGAATAAAATGGAATTGAAAACTCTTTTGCACCAAATGAAGTTAAATTACAGGGATAATTTAAAAAAATATTAATGGGCGCACTTATCACGAGGAGTGATCTCTTCCAGTCAACCTTTGGATGGAGAGAGGAATAATTTTAAATTATGAGGTCGGTCGTTTAATAATACAGTCCTACACACAAATACGACTTACATATATCTATCAACCTATCCATAAATAACTAGCTGCGAACCGCGGCTTCGCCCGCATTAATTAAATTAAACAGTAGCATATGTGTTAATCAAGATAAGAAAAAAACATACTTACACATTAACACACTAACTTCCGGCTTTCTGTTATAAGTGTAATAATAATATAGTAAACTACGCGGTGCAGTAGTTATTTCTAATTTACTGTTATGACTTATTAATAAAAGTACCCGGATGACCGAGCTTTGCTCGGCTGAAAACACGGATAAAACGACGTTTTCTAAAATTGAAACCTAACTAGATCAATTTATCGCCCCCGAATCCCCCCGCATACAAAATTTTATGAAAATCGTTGGAGCCGTTTCCGAGATCCTGATTACACACATATATATATATATATATATACAAGAATTGCTCGTTTAAAGGTTTTAGACTACTTTTCAACGATACAATCTTCATAAATAAAAATCTTTCCATATGAACTTTCATCCCAAAGACGCGGGTAATGATTTCCACTCCTTCGCAGTACGGATAATACGAAACGCTTCGAGCAAACGGAGGTATGTCAACCATATATCGATGACGTTTAACAGTTTGTCTTGTCGTTAGATGGTAAAACGAGCAAGGGGGAATTTATTCGTGTAATTCCTGCGCACACTCTCCAAAATGTTAACGGTAGAATACTTATAGGATACGTCATAAAAACTAGTTTGTGGACAGGCATCTTCAGGCCAAGGTTTTTATCTGTGTTGTGCTTCATGGATAAGTGCGCCTACCGTTCGTCCTTTTACGTCTATAGGTCGCATGTTTCTAACTGCCAAAACAGTATGCCTGATATATGATTTCCATTCACTGCTCGTACTCAAACAGGTCACCATTATTTAAAGTTGAGTTAAAACTAGTCTTTTTCATTTTGATTTATTTAAAACAATGAGAAGTTGTTACAGTTGAAAATGGATGACTTCGCGTCATTCTTGACCGAGGGTCTCTTTTCTCTTTCGCACTTAGCGCAACAAAACGAGAAATCATATATTTTATTTGAGACGATTATAACTCTACCAAATAAAGAAATCGAATCTAGTAAGTTTGAACAGTGATCTCTACGTACTCACGTAAATTAGTCACATTCGTTTACTATACCATAGCAAGCCACCAACATGTTATCAACAGAGTAAATAAACTGTTTACGGACAGTTGTCAACTATTAAACTTACACTCGCTATCAAAGTATAACCAAAATCGTTTTCGTATCAACTTCAACTATTAAACTCGATCAACGCCGCAGTTACGTTAACGATATTTTGTTGTAAAACTCACACTAGGGGTACAGGATCTGTAAACGAAAGTTCGTAATCCGAAACCTTGTTGAAGTTTTCTTACAATAACAATTTATTTATTTATTTAATTTTTCTTTGCACAAAAAGTGGACTCAATGCTAGGGGCATTATCTACCAGTTACCCACACATGGTGGACGAGAAGGTGTAGCCGTGCATCTAAAAGGTATAAGGAGACAAAAGAAAGAAGTATGGTTAGTTTAAATTATCAATTGCCTGCGTCTTTGTTCCCTGAACGGTACAATCTGGGTGTCTTCAAGTCTAGAGTGAACAGGTATCTTCTAGGCAAGCATGTTCCATTTTCGGCAGCATCGTCACTTTTCATCAGGTGATATGGCGGTCAAATGCTTGCCTATCTAACATAAAAAGAAATTGACAATTACATAATTATGCTAATAAAATACATATATACTAATAAATATACACAAATGTTTTTTTTTCACACTCACAGCCCCATACTAAATTCCATGACTTGTGTCACACGCACACAATCACAACCAGAACCAGAAACACTAATTTTCCTTGGGGAGAAAACTTGTGTTCCCGCCGGGAATCGAACCCGATACCCCTGCTTAGAAGGCGAACGCCACCCAACTTAGCCAACGGGCAGTTCAAGAGTACATAAACAATGTGTGTCGATTAACATTATTATAAAACCTGCATTGTTTTAACATTCTCTATATCTCAATTATCACATAATAAAGTTGTTTTGCAAAGTCACTGCTGACCCTCGGGTCGGTTGGGATGGCTTTGGCAGCCGTTACGGATTTTTTGTTAATACGGTGTTCGACACTTTCTTCCACAGAAGAAGATTTGACGAATAACGTTAGATATTGTGCAGGAAATGTTTATGCTGAAGATGGAAATTGTTCAACACATTGTTAAACATAAAATCCTACTAATCCTACTGATACACATAGGCCCCAAAGAAGCACTCAAGAAAGTTAGTGATTCTATTGCTAGATTCGCAAAATTACAGCCATCTCGAGAAAAACCTAGCAAGAAACTCGGCGGCGCATTGTTTTTTAAATCATTTTTTTTAAAAACAATCTTAATCTCTAATACATAATTTATTAACCTAGGTGTTATTATGGTAGTCGCTAGAAAGAGCTTGTGCAGTTGAGCTTGCCTCCATGCTCCTTGTCATTAATATAGTCGATCGTTTTATAGTAAGCTTTCTTAATTAATGCCCGTTTTATTACAGATTATAAATGTAAAAGCTTGTGTGTGTGTTAATGTCTGTTACCACGTATTTCCATAACGAATAAACCGATTTTGAAGAAATTTTGTGTAAATAGTTCAGGTCTCGGAGTAACACATAGGCTACTTTTTAACTTTATTAACGCGGGCGAAGCCGCGGGTCACGGCTAGTAGTTTATAAATATATATCTAGTGTTTACTTCAACCAACTAGAAATTTTTCGAGTTCATAAAAATCTAGTGACTCTAATGTTACAAAAGCGAAAGTTTATGTGTGTACCTAAGTTTGTTTTAAATAAGTTTAACATTATTAAGTTAGTATATTAAACAGAAACTCATTCACGACATCCTCATACTAAGTTTAATGACTTGTGTTGTACCCACGACGACATTCACATCACACACACAATCACAACCAGAACCAGAAACACAAATTTTCTTTGGAAGAAAACCTGTGTTTCTGCCGGGAATCGAACCCTATATACGTGCACCCAACATAGCTAATAGGCAGTCAACATATTTTCTAAGCTATGGTTTACAAACGCTACGTATCCATTTGAAAATAGGATTTCAGTAATAATGTTTTCATATTACATGTATTTTATTTGTATCTGTTTTTGTTTACGTCCATGGCGTTTTGTGGTCGCCACATTTAATTTTAGTTTTTATTTTTTATATATGTCCGGTCTACGCGTTTGGTCTCCAGAGCGTCACAAATACACAAACCAACATACAAACATAGGCTGATAAACACATTACTCTCCTTTGCTTCGCGCAGTCGGGTAAATATAAGAACATAGTATTGAACCTAAAGGCACACCAATTTTAACTGTAGACCCATCAGATAAGCACCATTAACGCAATATTTTAATGTCTTCCTGATAAATATGAATTTAATCATAATAATAAACGCTTTCACATTCACAGCCCCACACTAAGTTCGATGACTTGTGTCGTGGGTGCCGAAAACATTCACATCACACACCCAATCACAACCAGAACCAGAAACACAAAATTTTCCTAGGGGAGAAAACTTGTGTTCCCGCCGGGAATCGAACCCGATACCCCCTGCTTAGAAGGCGAACGCCACCCAACTAAGCTAACGAACAGTTCAAATCATAATTTTTATAAAAATTTTTTTAGTCCACGCAGTCGAGCGTGAGTGTAAGTACGTTTGTTTGTTTGTTTTGATCATTGGGGGCTGAGTTACCCACGTCCGTAGGAGGATACCCCTTAAGTCTGACTCCCTACACGTGGTCCCCGGGTGGTGCTAAACAGGTGACATTTGAGAGGTGGTAGAGCATTTTGTGAGTTGCTCGCCTGGCTTGCTACCAAAGTAGCTTACCACCATCAAGTTGAAAGTCTGCCGCCAAGCCAAATACGGTGTTCCGGCAGTTATCCTTGAGAGCCTGCGTATTCCAGGTCTAGTGTGTTTACCAGCTTCGATCACATCGTCACTTACCATCAGGTGAGATAGTGGTCAAACACTAGCCAATAAAAAATAAAAAGAAATAAAAAAAAATTGGAAATTAGCTTATTATTCGAAATAATCATTGATTCTGGGATTTACAAGGTAGAAGTATGTTCTTATTTCCAGGCTAATCAAACATTCACACTTATAAACAAATAAACAACAAACAAACGCTTTCACACTCACAGCCCCACACTAAGTTCAAAGACTTGTATCGTGGGTGCTGGAAACATTCACATCACACACACATTACACCCAGAACCAGAAGCACAAATATCCCTTGGGTAGGAATTTGTGCTCCTGCCGGGAATCGAACCCAGGACCCATGGCGCAGAGGACGGACACCTGTCCACTGCGCCAACTGGGTCGTCAACTGTAAAATAAATGTAAGAATTATACAAATAATTAATTACTAAAAGCGGAGTAAACTCAAGAAAAATGACAGAACCTTCCGTTTAATAATGCACACCCAATTCGACCCCATTCCAACCCTCGTCGGTTAATTTTCACCTTTGAGTTTAGGGTATGGTCACATCGAGAGAAAATAAATAAAAAAAATTTTTTTTTGTTACGTTTACTTACTGGTTTTACTACTTTGCAAGTATAAAGCTGCTGCTTGCTACTACTGCTTCCTAATAAAGTCCCATTGCCCTTTGGCTTAGTTAACTGAGTGTTCGCCTTCTAAGCAGGGATATCGGGTTTGATTCCCGGCGGGCACATTTCTTCCTAAGGAAAAATTGTATTTCTGGGCTTGGTTGTTTTTTTTATCTGTGATAGGCAAACGTTTGACCACTATCTAACCTGATTTTTTTTTTTTTTTTTTATTTGTGACAGGCTAGTGTTTGACCACTATCTCACCTGATGATAAGTGACGATGTGATCGAAGCTGGTAAACACACTAGACCTGGAATACGCAGGCTCCCAAGGATAACTGCCGGAACACCGTATTTGGCTTGGCGGCAGACTTTTAACTTGATGGTGGTAAGCTACTTTGGTAGCAAGCCAGGCGAGCAACTCACAAAATGCTCTACCACCTCTCAAATGTCACCTGATTAGCACCACCCGGGGACCACGTGTAGGGAGTCAGACTTAAGGGGTATCCTCCTACGGACGTGGGTGACTCAGCCCCCAAATGCCCTGATGTTAGGTGACGATGCGGTCGACGATGAAGCACGCTTGCCTTGATAATAACTATTCACTCTCTACTTAAAGACTCTTCTGACTTTTCTGGGTACACAGACTCTGGCAAAGAGCTCCTTTCCTTTGCAGTGCTTATAATGAATCAGCGGTGATTGTATGTGTAATGTGAATGTTTTCGGCACCCACGACACAAGTCATTGAACTTGGTATAGAGCTGTGATTGTGAAAACGTTTATTTTATGTTTATTGAAGGTTAATGGCAAGTAGAATTAACTCAACCATAGCAGGTATAAATCATGACGATTTCAGTGCTATCCTTCAGAGACGGTAAGTCCTAGAGATACTACCCTCAATCGGATAATAAATTGATTTGAGGTGATAGGCTAGCCTATCAAACAATGATTCCTTACCGCTTACAAATATTACTACTAGTACACTGTTTTACAATAGGGTAAGTGAAAAAGATTTTTTTAGTGTTTACACAGTTAAGGCGCGTTTATTTGAGACGAATTTGTTCGCGCCATTCTAACGGTAACGCGTATGCCGTGCGACTACCGCGAATGCATGTGCAAATGTTGTTACTGCAAAATAAGCTCAATTTACTTGGCAACTAAGTCTTTAATAAAAATAGCAAAGAAATAACACCGTTCCTGTTGCAGTTTCGGCGGGTACAGTTTAGCGGTTACATGATTTCGAGGAATTTAAACGTTGTTGCCTTGTGAATAGAATACACATTTGCCGTTAAACATACATGAAGCGGCGATTTAACTAACAACAAACTGAACTTGCTTTAGTACTACCGTAGTTCTATAGCAGGCATAGTTACTGCATCTATTACAACCCGGAGCGATTCATGTCTAGTGCTGACTAAAGAAGGTCCTAATGTGACTCCACCTTAAAATCACCCCATCAGTGAGTGGGGAAGCACTGTTAGTCACCACTTACCGGAAACCAAGTTTCGCTTGGAAATGGTGACGGTCGTGGCACGAGTACCTATTTGAGGTCAAATATTTTGTAGTTGTTTTTTATATCGTACTGTGCTTCAGAAAGTAAATTGGTTATCAATACGACGATAAATCATTATAAAGACGCTTTCTTTTATGTTTTACTAAAGAATTATACAGAGAAATTGAAACATAACATTTACATAAACGCTTTCACACTCACAGCACTACACTAAGTTCGATGACTTGTGTCGTGGGTGCCGGAAACATTCAAATTACATTTTAGCTCAAAACCTAGATTTTTGTAAACTGTTTCTGTTCTTTGCTAACACGGAGACAACGTGATCCTAAACTCACAGCAACAACAAAGTTTTACGTCCGCAGAGCAAATCCGTCACATTTATCGTGGAAGGTTCTCGTTTTCTCCAGCAAACCCTTAATTCTTCACATAGCTCCATGACACCGTTAAACTGGATAAAAGCGGACACAACCGGTAATATATGCTTCGTACCGGTTAATAGTAGCTTTGAGGATTAGCAAATGAGCCGGGAGGTCGTAAACAAATAGGTCGTGTTAGCTTGAATTAACGTCAAGCTTTGTAAGTAAGTAAGTGGAAGACCGAGGTCAATCTTCAAGATTATATGGAACATTAACGCTTTCACACTCACAGTTTCACACTCACAGTTTCACACTAAGTACGATGTTCCAACTAGAACAAAAACACAAGAGACAAATTGTGTTTCCATTGTGATTCGAACCTGAAACTCGCTGCTTAGAAAGCGAACGCACACTCGACTAAGCCAACGGGCACTGATTGTGATTTATACCGACTTCAAAAAAAGAGGAGGTACCATGGTACCTCCTCTTTTTTTACGACTATATGTATTTTTTTATGTATGTTCCCCGATTTCTTCACCATTTGTGGACTGATTCTCAAAAATATTTTTTTGGTTGGTAGATTATACATCAGTTTCTCTGAAATATAATCTACAACTTCTGGTCCCATATAAATTTAATCGAAATCGATCAAGCCAAAACCAAAATATAATCGGTGAAGTCAGTTTTTTGAGCTTTGCTTACGTTTCAATTATAATATGTGATTTAATTGTTTCCGTTACCCATTACAGAAGTCATCTATTAAGAGCTGGGAGTGTAAAATATTTTCATAAACAAGGCATCAATTTTAGCTTATTATTTTAATAGGTATTGTATATTAATTTAAATAGGTGCGCGCGGAGAGACGACTCGAAAGTAGCGATCGGCGACCTCCCAAATGATGGGCAACGTACATGCCCGAAACTAGTCGGAAAATCCGACAAAAACGCCGCGAGTACCAGCCGGTTTGTAAAATATAATTATGTTGCTACGTCTGTAGTTCTGTTCAAAAGGGGTCAAACGGATTAAAAGAATCAATTACTGCTCGCATGCTTAGGCTTAACAAAATGTATTCAGGCTATACAGAATAAATACAAACCTAAAAGGGACAGATTGTTTGGTACATGTTTTGTTTGGTATCAGGCTCTGCATGTATTCAACGAGGGCATTTCGTATTCGTTGTATCGAGTGACATGATGTTGGGCGGCGGCCAACGGCGCCTGTTCACTGCCAACAATGTTGTTCAAGGGCTATACGAATACGTAGGTATTCTCTTTAATGTGAGGGATGGGGAGTCTTTGTTGAAAGTATTAGCTTTTAATTTTAAGGGAGATACAGTGAAGTGGCTGTGACGTGTTTAGTTTGAAAAATTATATTGCCTTTCGGTTTACTTTGTACCTATTCCTTGCTTCAGTTAGAGGTTTTGAAGTTATACATCTGTTGGCGCGTTTGGGAAAAATGATGAGTGTGGAGTTTTACGATATGCACGCACACCGACACCTAAAAGCGACACCATCAATTTGGTTGGTAATTGTCTCTCAAGTTTTCGTGAGAACTGATTACTATATTCAAGGGAGTCATTTAATGTCTTTTTTTTTCATAAACAATGAGTACATCGGCACATGGGATATTATTTTGGTTTTCTTTGTTTTGTTACGCTAATATAACTTCTTATTTAGTTTAGACGTTATGAAGGATCAAAAGAACATACAACGATATATAGTCCTAGCTAGAATCATGACTTTAAACTGTATAGATCTACACTTATTACGAGTAGGTATCTATTTCCTGATCCACAGGTATATACACAAAACTTGATCTAAATTCTCTAACTCAAAACAATTTGCACAGGTCCGTTCATTACTACCCTAATATCCACAATATACCGGAATAGCGAGCTCTGCAGTCCATTTACAAGTATTCACCTCCAAGTTATAATTTACACAAACGGTCAAGCGATGTTACACGCCCACTGCCCATCTGAAAAAGGGTTCACGTTTACCTGAATCTTTTTGAAGTGGAGATAGTGCGTCCTCCCGATCGGATGGTCGTGGTTTCGAATCCTATGATGAGCTTCTAGTGAAGGTTTTGTTTTCTTTTAATGAAAGATGAGACAAACAGTACACTTGCCTGATGCCTTACATTTGTTTATTACAACTCAGTGCCATCCAGAATTTCACACTTTAATAAGTGATTAAATTTTGAGGCGCAGTTCAAAAACCTGCGCTGCATTGTAATCCGCTTGTTTCCTTGGGATATTAGATGATAAATCTGTTGATGTCCAGTCATTTCACTCGATGGTGACAGGGCATTTTTGACGGGCTTGCCTGGCTAACTGCAAAATACGGTTAAGGTTTCTCAACCTCAGTAGAGAACTCTATTGCCTAGCTTTATTTTGGCCCTCTATACCTTACACGTGGTCCTCGGGTGGCAAGAAGCAACCTATAAGAGGCTTACGAGGAAGAAAAAGTACCAGCTCACGATGATTTTGTTATTGGCATACATAATAACGCTGCATGGTTCTCCGCTGGCAGACCGTTGATAGATAGGGAGCCAAGTAGTGACCGAGCCATTCATGATAGGCTGCCCTGCCGACTGACGAATTTTGGGAGTGGCCCGTCGTGTGACCGGGCGAGAGAACCCGAAGGACATCCCTGGGCTTGGGTGCCCCATAGTCTCTGGTTTGGTTCTCTAGTGGTGTAGCTTTTTTGTTTTTGTTTTTTTTTGTTTGCCATGATTCTAAAAATAGCGCTTGTAGCTATCCTTGAGAACCAATCATTTCAAGATAAGCATGTATAATATACCCTCCACCATATCACAACATACCAATACTCGAAATAGTGATAGTTTCTCCAGCGTTAGTAAGGAAATTGGGTTTGTTATTGTACATTTTTAGTTATTCCCATGTAAGTATAATGCACTGTATATAAGAAAAGCCATACACTATCAGAGAGCACGTTAGGCCTAGAAAGGGATCTACAACACCGTTTAGTGTTATGTGATAGTTGTGCTACTTAAAAGTGATGACGCCGTACTATTTAATTCTTACTAAATATAGTTTAACGTCTGTTACCCAGACCATAATTAACAAATCGATTGACACCTCATTCATCAACGTCGACTCACTAGTTATAGCTCTACCTTAGATTGTTACATACTTGAATTGCCCGTTGGCTTAGTTAAGCGTTCGCCTTCTAAGCTGGGTTATCGGGTTCGATTCCTGGCGGGAACACAAATTTTCTCCACATGGGAAATTTGTGTTTCTGGTTCTGGGTGAGATTGTGTAATGTGAATGTTGCCGGCACCCACGACACAAGAAATCGAACTTAGTGTGGGGCTGTGAGTATGAAAGCGTTTATTTTTTTATATCGAACTGCCCGGCTTAGTTGGGTGCGCATTTACCTTTTAAGCAGCGGCTATCGGGTTCAATCCAAATGGAAATACGTTTTCTTTGTGTTTCTGTTTCTTGTTGTGTTTGTGTGTGATGTGAATGTTTCCGGTGCCCAAGATGCCAGTCATCGAACTTAGTGTGGGCTGTGAGTGTGAAAGCGTTTGTTTTTATTTTATACATATATAGACTGCTAAAACTATAACCCTTCCTTTTGAAGAACCAGACTACGGCAATGGTCTTGTGAAAATGACGAACAGGCTTGTCAATCCAGAGTAGGCGCATACTCGGATATGTATAAAAAGTGTTTCTAGTTCCTATTATTTCCTAGAAACAACAAGCTAATCTGTGTTTCTATTGTCTCCAAACAAACAAGGTACTGCTCCTCAAGACGTCAGTTCTCAAAAGGTTGAGAGCCGAGGCACCCTTGTCTTTGAGACAAAAGCCTGTAGTGGAAGACTTGTGATTGTTAATTCTGTTGGAAGCATGGAAGAACAATATACTGTTAACAGGCCTTCAACGGACAAAAAGCAGAAGGTTTTCGACTATACTATAGGCAATAATTATTTGCTCTTATAATAGAGCAAATAATTATTGCCTATAGTCTAGTTAAAAACCTTCTGCTTTTCGAGTCGGGTATAAACCCGACCACAGTGAAGCTTGAATAAGGGTTATTATTTTAGCAGCCTATGTATGTTATTCATGTATTTATCTATCTATATACATCTACTAGCGACCCGCCCCGGCTTCGCACGGGTGTCATTTCTTACATAATTTTTTTAATTGAATTGTAAGCCCAAACCATTCTTGAATCCACCTGAACACATACGAATTATCATCAAAATCGATCGTGCCGTGAAGGAGCAGTTCAGTCTCAAACACACATACAGAAAAATCATATATTATATATACATAAATAAATATATATGTTAAATTCATCCTACACATCGCCCAAAATAAATCGATCATAATATATTTATTGTCTTAATATTTTTCTGAATTAACTGGGTTTCATAAGCCAATGAAAAGAAACAACACGGCATCCGCTGTAAATAATAAAGTAGGGAATCCAAAAATATATATTAAGAAATCTCATTAAGATGAATATTAACATATGAATGACTACCAAACTGCTATTTTGTAAACGTCATATTAATATTTTTATAATATTTTATATAAATATTTTTTATAAAAATATTCATGTCTGTCACTAGACGAATAGGGTTTTTAACTTCTTGAAAGGAGGATAGGTATTTTCATTGTGAAGTATGTCTGAAACCTCTGTACAGCGCCTTAGGCAGGTGAGCGGTGAAGCGGAGGGGGGGGGAGGGGAAAGTGAAGGAGGGGGGCTGACAAAGCAAAGTCGGTTTGGTCTAAGCTTGAACTCGACCACAGCAGGTATAGGGGCGGCAGCGGTAGCGACTGGGGATATTGTCGCAGAATAAATAATATACTGTATAGCCACAGCTCTCGCCACTGCTGTCACCCCGCTGTCCGCTGTTCGTCAAGGCTACAGCATAACGCTTCCCTCTCCCTATGGCATGGCAGTGATCTCGGTCAAACTTAAACTTCTACTAGCAGGGCTACTACAGACGAATTCACCCAAAACCAGCTAGTCTTACCCAAATTCACATCTATCAGAGATACCTATCAACGGGTCAACAATCAGTCACCTAAAGTATCAATTCTTTGTTCTGCTTCGTCTTTGTTTACCTGCGTATGAGCTTCATTGAATCTCACATGTTGGTTTTGCTTATCTTGTTTATCGATAACAAGCAATTATGGAAGGGCTCTGTAATGATTACATTTGGGCTTTTTGGATGTTCAGATGTGTTTATCTTGATATGAGTATAAATATTTGTCTCTGCCTTCAACCAGCCTCCTAAGCAAGTTCCAAATAAATCTTTTCAAAGCAATCTAACAATGAAAACTGGACCGTTCATTTAAAAATAAATAAATAAACACATTCAAACTCACAGCCCCACACTTAGTTAAAATATTTGTATCGTATGTACCGGAAACATTTACATATTACACAAAAAATCGCACCATAAATGTGCCTTGGGATCACGCCCATTCACATTTTAATTTTATAATAATAGTTCAAAATGTGCGTGACTTTTAACAAGACCAGACACAAAATGTTCGATTTTTGAGTAGTTCTACAAAACTAATAAAAACATAGGAAGGCATTGTTGCAGCTTATTTATATAAAAAATCGCAAGCCGATTGAAACATAAAAATTTTGTGTATTGCTCCTAATTTATGCGATTTGATTTCTTCCTTCTTTTAATAACTTTCGCGGATCGCCTCACATAAAGAAATTGACAACAAAATGTCGATAACATGAATAACTCCGGTTTTTTTGGAATATAAGATTATTTAGAGATTTAATCAGAATATTAGTGGGGAAAACCTATTTTTAAACATAATTAAGTCATACTTTATTTTTTTTTTAAATCAATCTTTTACAAGTGGTAAATAAAGAACACTAAAAATTATATAAACAGAGAACTTGTCAAGACGAATAAAACGAGCTGAAATTCGATGGGGTTGCGTAGTTTCATTACAGAGTTACTATGCCTGCCTTCCAGCTCCATCATCAGACCCTGGTTACCATTGAAAGACAAACTACTCGATAAGACGATTCAAATGAGCCCAAACTCGATGAGGTTGTGTCGTTTCATTGTGAAGTTCCTTTGGCTACCTTCCAGGTCCATTATCAGATCAGCACCATGTCATCATAATATTGCATTATCACGCGATTACCACATTTATTCAAAATTTCAGCTCAATCGGTAACCGGAAATTGGATCAAATTTAATTAGCAAGATTTGATGATAAACATCGGGACAGGTGAAACTAAATAAAAGCTTGTAAAATCCATAAAGTAGTTCAAACCGATCTAAAATGTCTAGTTTTTGTATTTTAAATGTTTTTGAACACAAACATAATAACAATTTTTATGAAAATGTATTGATTTAGTAATAATTCCTAATAATATAATGCGTTTTTATATTTCGGTGATAATAAAACATTGAGTGTAAGGGTTTTTCATTTATTTCAGTGATTACTGATTACATAATTAATAATAACATACGATATCTTACATCTATTGATTCTAAAAAAATCATTTCCAATATCACCCTTATCTAGTTATTAAATTTCGGATTAATCCATGGAAAATTTACTGATTTTTAAGTTAATACTTAGCTTATTTAACTTGGATGCATAATAAAACTCGGCCTCCGGAATTGCCGTTTATGTTATTAGGTCTCTACTAAAAAACAAATAACTCTATGATTCTTTGGTTTTAGTCAACTTATCATAACAATGGAATAAATTATTTAAAAATAATAAAACTTAAAAATTAAGTTACATAAAAGCCGACGATGAACAACCGTGAAAGCTAGCCGATGACATGAACAAAGTAAATTTAGAGACAAACTTTGCCAAAGTTCACAAAATTCAAGATCCCTTAATTTAAACTAAATCATTTAATTTAAGTGTTAATGTTATTTTCAATTTAAATGCTAAGGTTAATGCTCTGAACTGCAATTTTATCGTATAGATTAACAAACAACTTTTGATTCTTGTTCCTTATTTAATAGCTAACACTACATGTTAATTGCTAAATCTCTAAGTTTAGTCTATGTTTATGCTAAGAAGGATAAGTGAAAAGATGATAGATCGTGAATAGCAGAAGAGATTGAGATTGCAGATGATAAATAAACTTATAAAAATACTTTACAAAAAATTGACACAAGTTCCTTTATTACTGATGATGATGTTACTATTACTATGACACATATAAAAGAAATAGTAAAATAGCTACAAGTGAATGATGATTTTACGTTTATTATGAATTGCAATAAAATATGTAATGCATGAATTATTGTCGGTATTAGCAAAGGTTTCATTAAAAACAATTGTCTAATGAAGTGTGAAGCATCTAAACGAACCGAAGCATTCACAGCCAGAATGATTTTTCATACTTCATGTATAGATATGATAAAGGGAAGGTAGATTAAATTTTAAGATTTTTAAGTTATTTTATTTTTAAGATAAGATTTTATTTTTTATTCTATAATTTATCTACAGTGCGTAAGTTTAATTGTTTTCTATTTTATTCGAAATATGGATTAAAGACAATCCTTTTAAATGGAACTTTAGGTTCATAGCGCTACTTGGCAAGGATAAATATTGGACATCTCCATAGTGATTCAAGTGCCCTTAACGTATTTTTCCTCAAGAGTGCCATTAGGACTTGTTCAATATTTTCCCCTACTAGAAATCTTAGATTAGTTTTAGAAGAAAGTTTATTTAGCTAACTACTATAGTTTGCTTTACATAAACTGTTGATAGGTAGTTTTCAATTTAATTTTGAATTACACTAAGCTAATAACGTGCTAGATCTTCAATCGTATTTAATATTCAATTTTAATAGTATTTTTAATCAGCAGCTAAAATTAAAAGCAGGAATAGCTTAAAATAAATATAAAGAAGAAGCTAGGATAGTTAAGCGTAACTATAGAAATAATAATGATACGGACTGGAGTATAGAAGATAGACGCTAGAAGCTATTTGTAGAAGCATTACGAGATAATGGCACTGCGGAATGTACCCGTGTTCATAAAAAAGTATCCTAAGTCAGCTTAACAATACTTTGTTTCAAACGAGATTATGTTGCATTACTCCTTAATTTAAGATTTTCATTTTACTACCTTTTAAACCTTCGATCGTTTATCCCTCCTAAATTTTCTTTATTGCCAATAGCTTTACTCTGAGTAACACACTCACCCTAAACTTCGTGATTCAACAAACACATGTTAAGTTGTGACATGCGATTAACCCTAAAGTTTTAACATTAATCAAATACAAAAATTCCTGAGCTCAGTTTGAATCTTTGTATTTAATTTATTTTTTAATTCCTAAATTAACAATGGCAAAGTTAGTTCGTTTTTCTGAACCTTACTAAAAATTTTAGCAGATTCAAAGAAGAATCCATAGTAGTCCATACAAACAGACGAAAGAGGAAGTTGCTCACTTTGTATGGTACCATACGGGTTCACTTTATCTAATAATCAAAAAATAATAAGAGACAGCTTTCATGGTTCTTGTCGTGACGATAAAAATATGAAAAGCAAAACAACAAAATTAAATTTCGGTTGTCAACGTTGATGTTAAATATTAATTTACATATTTTCATTACGCCTTTCCTTTTTTTCCATCATTTTCTCTACCGATAGAATCGTGTCCAAACATTCTATTACTAGAAATACAAAATTTAACGTATTTACAACCATTTTAAAACCCTTTAACAAAACTTTCATAAGTACATCCTTGCTCCACGCACAGTCAAAATGTACATTCCTTACTTTCAAAGTTTAAGGACTAGATTTATTTGGAAACTGAACACTACGTGAAATAATAAAATTAAAATGTTAATGTACTACAGTTGGTAAAGCTACATTATGCTCATAATATTGTCTGGCAGTATGCTTAAGTTCTTCGAGATCTTCCACGTCTTCTTCATCTTGAGCATCCTCAGTAACCTGACCACCTTTTCCAACCAGACGAGCATCATCATGGTCATCATGGTTTTAAATGATTAATGTATTTTAGAATTTGGTGATATTTTAGTGGTTATCTTAGTTATAAGATTACATAATGATGCATTTGCCTTTTTCAGCCCAGGGATTGTTTTTCTTGTCCGGAGCGTGTATGAGAGGATCGTTCTTCTCATTTTCTTCGACATACTCTCGCATTCTGGAAAGATAATAAATGTTGGAATGTTAGTAAGTGGCTGTCGGGGAAAATAGTGGCCCTATTTCGTCGGCGTCTTTAGATAAATCATTGGGAATGAGTAAAGGCTTTTGTTTCGCTTTGTGCTGCGGATTTGGTGCTTTTTCCTGCTTCGTTCCAAGAATATTGATCAGTCTAATAATTCTACTTAACTGATATATGTTTCTGTTATAATACTTTATCGTCATTATGTCTTAACTAACCAAACAAACACAGAATCAAAGTAAGTGCCATAAAGAGATGAACATACTAAGTCTTACTCTAGTTTGTTAATCATTGTATCTGATCATATCATATAATTTTGGCCCTAAATCATACATGTACATATATATCTCCCAACAACAGAAATATTATCCTCAAAACAAAAAAGGACATTTTATCGAAATATTATTCACAGTATGCTACACTGTATCTGAAGCAGTATAATTTTATTATAGTTTTCCTCGTTCTTTTCCGTATTGTACAAAATAATAACTTATTTGAAAGACCACTCTTTGCTGGAGAATAAATCATTTGATGTCGTTGGAAAATGAACCATAAAGCAGCGCAATCAAGTTTATAGCATTCTATTTTGAAGCACGGCGAAGTATAGAAGTTTTCAGACACTGCTGCCGATTTCATTAAAGTTGGTGCAATTAATTGGATTCTTCGAGAGTTGATAAATGAAGAATATTTGGACTGAATTATTATGCAACGCCCAATTTACACGAACGTAAGTAAAAAGTTTGATGTTTTTTCTATTAAACAGTATCTTCTAATATTTATTTCAATATTTTATATCCTTTGTATCTAAAATCATCGTTGCTAAAATCCAGGTAATTTCGCGCCGAAATTAAACTTATCGCACAGGACTCCAGCATGAAGCTAATTAATCCGTTCCGGCCGGTCAATACCCGGATATCGGATATTCGTATTCCGGTCGGGGCCGACATAACCGATATGGACCGGTATTACAGCGTAACCAATCATATGGCAGCAATCAGCGTGATATTAAAAATTCACGATTTTTATTAAGAATCGTCCGTCATTGTTTGTTTTTAAGGTGGAAAGATTGCATGATGAATAAATTATTCATGTCATGAATAACCAACAGTTAATTATTAACCAATAGAACTAGGGTATATCAATGATAAATGTAGAATTTGAAAACAATCATAAGACCTTAGAACATGGAATATGTATTAAATTTTATTTTAACATAACTTTAGAAGCAGACTTGAATTAAATTTAGAATTAGGACTAGTGGAAAGTCAGATTGTTTATGGTTAAATACTTATTTTACCATGAACAATATAATTCAATATAATTTACAGGGTCGGTTGCTTAACCGAACTCGTAAATTATAATATATTATGGAATCCACGAAAATGATAAGTGAATGTATTCTTGATAGAATTTTAAAAATTAGAATTTATAGTTGAGTATTTGAAACTCTAATATAGTTCTTACACGTGCACCGGCTCTAAAAAGTAAAAAAAAAAAACTTTATTTTTTAGATAATGTAATAACCAATAAAAAGAAATTAGTTTTATTCAAAATGTTATAGTTTTCACGCAAAACGACTTTTCCCATTTATCAATTAACGGAGATAATGGCTCCGATCTATCTCTTTTTAATGCATGTCGATAGTAAGGCTCCTCCGACGTTTTACACCTCTATCTAAAATAAAATTGTATAAAATAAAGTTTCAAAATAAATAACAATCAAAATTCTACAGACTTAATTTGTTTCTGCCGGTATTCCGGAACAAGACGGTCAAGCCATCCGCGCCCACGCTCACAATACCACAGGTTAGTATGACGCGTGGATCACCCGCGTTCTTCGTTGCATCATTAACATAGCATGTTATGATCCTTTATCCTTTAGTAACCCAACCAAACGTGTGAAAACTATCCAAAAATAGCGTTTATTATCCCGTAAACAGAAAAGACAGACAGTTCGGCTACGTTATTATTATATACGGTCATTAACTGTGTCATAAACAGCCCCGACAGGTTTATGAGCTGAAACAGTCGTTTATCGCTTGTTCTAAGTCATCCCGATTTAATTAACAAAGTCGTCTTTGAATCTGCTGCGTTATTACATTTTATATTTATTTAAATCATAAATTTTTTAATAAAATCGTTACACTGTCTCGTTTATATGGCTTCATTGTATACTTAAAAGTTATTAATAAAGAAACTACATTTACATGCATTGTAAAAAAATGTACTTATTATTTTGTACTAATAAAGTTCTAAAGTTATTCGTTTAGATTTATTATTAAAATTAAAATAGCGATTCGCCCATAACTGAGATTTCGCGCTTACATTTACATGTTTCTGTATTTGTTGTTAAAGCGCAGGATGTAACAAATGTTATACGTTAAATGTGTACCAAAATGTGTGAAAAACCTAACCTTAAATGTGTAGTCGTTTATGAAATAGACCCTGTGACAAAAAAAATATCTAAAAACAGTGAATTTTGGTGGCCTTCCAAATTATTTTTCGTACAACATATAGATTTTTTATAAAAATTCATTCCAACATTAACACGGGCAGAAAAAAGAAAATATATTAATAATTATGCGCTCCACTTACGTGTATGTGTGCCCCCTTAATATGTTTATTTTCGTTATTTTAATTGCCATTTCAGGCTTAAAGATAAAGATGTCTTTTATTGTCAATATGAGTAAGAAACATGTCGTACAGTGTAATTAAGGAATTGGGAATTAATTTTACATATTATCTGAAAATTTGAAGTTATTCGCTTGTATGGTTCAGACGCTAAATGCCTCTGACAGACGGAAGGACGGAAGGAATGCTGGACCACCCAAGTCAGTTAAGAAATCTCGCATTGCTCGATCCAACATATTGTGTATATATGTGTGTGTATTTCAAACGAGGTAGCGAACCCTTAGACATATTTAGCTACCGCGGACAAAACCACATAACAACAAAAATAAATATTAGTGCAGATAATTATATCACAATATCTCAACATTTTTAATATCACGTATCAATCGTTACTGTTCCTAGATATGAAAGCTCTGATCTAAAGATAACAGTAAAATTGATTTTCAATCAAGGCAATAAATTCCAACGTAGAATACTGAGCTATTTCAGAGTTAAGTTATTTTTAGATAGGTTTATTACTATGGTATCAACTGAAAGTGAACGCACTTGAAGATCTTACTATATATCTTTGAAGAGTTATTTTATTTTGTTGTTGGTACCTAGTTCTACGTTTATCGTCCGTACAGCGGAGTGGAACTCATTGCCTGTGTCTCTATTCTTCGAACGGTATAATCTAGGAATCTTCAAGTCAAGAATGAAAAAGTATATTTTAACTGTATAAATATCTCTCTCCGTGTATATATGTTTGTTTTAGTCTTAAGAAGATGAGTGGTCTTAACAGAAGAGGACTTTTTATTAAAAAAATGGACAGATACATTGACGAAGTCAAACAATTTTTTATTTAAAGGTTCACTATTTCGGCACACTCAAAAATCTCAGTGTGATCAGTTGATGAAATAACAAACGTTTACATTTATAGTGGTACCAAGTAGACACACGTACATCTTTTATATAACCAATATCTGGATGACCGAGCTCTGCTCGGTTTTTTGTTTTTGGTAGAATGTGTTTGAATTTGTAGCCTCAGAAAGCTCCATCTAGTGTCGAGTAGAAACAGTTTTTTACATCGGTCATGGCGTAATAGATGGCGCTGATAGTTTCTTAAACCCGGTTTTTCAAATGCAGTTTGGGAACCGAGCATTTCTCGGACCTGGAACGTTGATCCATCGATTCCTTGTGCCGAAAAACCCCTAATCTGTAACTTTCATGATATATAGGTACAAGAATTGCTCGTTTAAAGATATTAGATTAGATAGATGTGATCAGTTGATAATAAGCCATTATTTTCCCCAATAGCTATCACTATAATGTTTTATTCTATATACTCGTATACTTTGTTCCTAACATATTCCATGTTTATTTGTTCAAAAAAAAAAAAAACTCTTTTGCAGTATTTTCTTTGCCAAAATACTTAGATTGCTATACAACTCATGTGGGTGTGTCCATAAATACAATGTGCTCCATAGAAGCTCGCAAGATTAATGTGCAAGGAAAATACTTTGTTCGATAACATACGCTGATCATACAGTTCGGCAGAAAATTGAATGATTAATGAACCAGATCTTAGAAAACGAGTTTCACTTGTACTGGCCACGTTGCCTGCATTTTTCATGTTTATGGTTGCCTAGTAATTTAATACCATACTAAAAACTTATTTACTACATTACTACCTCCTTCGTGTTTATGTTTGCCTAGTACTTTACTAAACCCGAGTGACGTATTAATGTCCATGAGAAAACGTTCTTTTTGCAATTATATACTTCAATTAATATTTATTCTGCTTGATTCTAAACCATTTCTGAATCCACCTCTAATCACAACGTTTTTTTCTCAAAATCAGTACAGCTTTCTAGGATGAGTTCAGTCACATAAAAGATGGGAGGCAGTAATATAAATGACAATACCTCCTGAATGTAAAACTTATAAAGAATATACGCGAACATGAAATGTATGAATGAAAGCAAACGGCTAACAGAAGAAAATGAAAGAATAAAAAGTTTACCCTACCACAGCAACTACACTGATTTTCGGGATAAAAAGTAACTTATGTTTGATTCCGGTCTAAGCTATCTACGCACGAATTTTTATCGAAATCCAATCAATAGTTACAGAGATACCACAATTACAAAGACAGGTACAAAGAACTATTAATAGATAATATAACACTATTACACATTAGCACTCGGAGAATCACAAGTTCAAGAAAATAATACAACATTATCTATATAATTTCTCATTTCCGCGGCAAATTTTCTTGAAGACTCTTATTCAGAAAAGTTCCTATACTGTTCATCCCTCATTCTTACGTATCACAAACATTTCACCTAAAAGCACAAACATCGTCTCTTAAAAATTCAAACACTCGAATTTCCAAGCGAAATGTAACAAACAAAAATACTCACTAAAGCTGAATACCATTTTGAGGATATTAGATGCCAGAACATTATGGCACTCCGAGACGAGGGGGCTTCCGACAACAATACAATTATCAAAGATACATAGCAATAAGGGATGCGACATAGAAACGCTTGAGGCAGTGGGGCTTTTACCTCAAAATATTGAGTAGTGGAGAAAATGTTTTATCTAATAGAAAAACTTTATAAAAACTAACCATTTAAGGCATGTAACGAGTGACCATGGTTCTGTAAGGATCCTACTAGATACGAAATGATATGAAATGTTTGTACCATTTAGAAAGTATCTCACATAACAGTTTCAAATGTGCTAATTACAGATTATAAAATAAAGTAAATAAAAAAAAACTACTACCACTTATTAGCACTGCCGACTAAGCTAGTGTATCACCTTAAAATTATAGTAAGCTATACCAGAAACTTTGTTCAGTACAATACACATTTGCCAATGAATGTGTATTTAAATAATTAATTCAATTCTTTATATTAACATACCTTTATATTGAACGCCATATTACAAGTAATCCCTAGTTTGGGTATCAATGTCAAACATGTCTGGATTTAAGAAATAGTTGCTATAAAATAGGTAAGTATTTTGTAATTTTAATAAAATGCTTGTTATCTCAAAAATAAATCATTCATTAAATAACTGCTTTTTTTTGCATAATTGCCTTTTGCATGATTACAAGTAAAAAACCTATTACGATAAAGTTGAATTTACATTATAAGCCCGAAAGTTTGTGTGTCAGTATGTTTATTTCCTCTTCACATTTTAACGGCTGAAAGGATTTGGATGAAGTTTGGGATGTACATAGCTTATAACTAGGATTAACACATAGGCATCTTTTAACTTGATACTAGCGGGCGAACCCGCGGGGCGCGGCTAGTGACTTATAGTTTTCAAGTCTTCACATAAAATCTAATGAATACTTAATCAATTATCAAACCTATAGCATATAAACAATAATATGCTGGCACAATTGGCATTGTTTTCTGTTCAATCTATTTAATGGGATTCACTAATGCAAACAAAATATCCTATATATTATAATACAATGAATCATAATTATGAAAACAAATTAAAAGCCATGACAACACCGAACCTCAAAACTTCCTTCACCCAAAACCCCTTTTTCAATTTACGCAGTTCATAAATTTACGTCATAACTTGAATAAGTCCTACTGCCAACTTTGCACTGTGCCGAAATGACTTGCCGAATCCCCCGTCACTCGGGTGGTTGTTTTTAGGTCAGTACTGTTCTCGCATGATGTTTTAGTATAATGCGATAGGTCGGCCATCTTTCTTTTACGCGATTGGGACGCACCTGATGCTCGTAAGTAGAGATATTGGAGATGTGGAGTGGAGGGAATGGAGAAAGGTGCTCTGAAATAGTAATTGCGGTTTTACGACTTCAGAAATTTGAAGAGCGATACTAGCTAATTTAAAAAAAAACGAATTTCTTTGCTTGTATATTTAAGGTAACTTTGACTACGATAATGTATCTAAAAGGAATTGGGATATTTTGTATGCACATGGTAGTTTGTATAATACTAGAAACATCTTGGGATATAACTCCAACCAATGAGGACAACGTCTTTCTTGGTATACGGCTTTTGCACATTCTTTATTTATGATTATTAAAATATATTATTTATCTTCTCTTGTAAGTCTCAAGTGTCAAGTGACAACTGGCGTTAGCATGGCGCGGCCATGTCATTCTTTGCGGGACAGACTAGTTCAAACAACTACTCGTATTTATTTCAGATTGTACAGTATTCACCGTTTTAATTATTACAGTATATAAAGGTAGCATTTAGAAGAAAGTCGTGGAATTAAATGACCTAGGGATTAAAATAAGAATCAGAGTCTCAAAGTTTTCTGGTTTTTTTACAAATAACGCATTATATTATCGTTACAATATAAATTATAGTGTCCTACGAAGATTAATAAAGCTCATCATCAGCCTGTATTCGTCCACTGCTGGACATAGGCCTCTCCCAATGCACGCCACTGAGCTCGATCTTCAGCTCTTCTCTTACCACTTAATAAAGCTCACCAGACGATAACCCATTCAAGTACTAGCAGTACTAAACATCGTTAAGACATAATTGAAAAAAAAAAACAAAAAGATTAAAAAACCGACTTCATCTCTTACATTTCGATTTGGCTTGCTCGATAAAATTTTTCGATAAATTTTATATGAGACCACCACTGAAGTATACTCTACCAAACAAAACAAGAATCATCAAAATCGATTCATAATTGGCGGAGAAATCTACGCGATTTCTCCGCTGTACATACATACAAAAAAAATTGAGAACTTGTTTTTTATAAGTCAGTTGAAAACTAGGTAGCAAAATTATGTACTGTAGTGATTGTTCCGAAACTAGTCTCGTAACATCGTAACAATGCGAGAAAACAACGTCTCTTTCAAAGATGATGTAAAATTTAATTTTCTTTTTCATCTAGTGAGATAGTGTCTATTCTCTGTCCTAAATCACTGCATAAATGTTGACTTCGACTGTAAAACAGTTACCATTAATCAAGCGGACCGAGCTAAGAGTGTTACATTATTAACTGAAAATGGATCCAAACATACACCAAGCTGTTACTCGAAATAGTTTGTGAAATTTAAATCATCGTTCAACCGAAGCACCTGTTTATTTGCTTAACTCCACGCTCGCAAGTGGCGAGCTTCATTCGCATCTGTGTTGTTTTATATGTGGGCAAATTATCGAAAACAACGGAAACCGTCGAATACTTAGTGATAGAGAGGAAAAGTTGAACCGCTGGTTTGGTCGTGGCCTCGTGGGTCGTAAAATGTATCGTGTTTTTATTAGGTATTTTATGTGGGCAAATTATTGAAAACATCGGAAACCGTCGAATACTTAGTGAAAGAGAGGAATGATTCAACGACATTTCACAGTTACAATTGCTTTTGATTAAAAATTATATTGATTTACGGAAAAATGGGCATCGAAATTTAAGTGATATAAAACCAATGTATTCGCTTGTTTAGTCATCGCACGAAACATAATTTAGAGCTTAGTGATTTAAAAAGATATTTTTATTTATAATATAATGCAAATATTAAGTGTAATAAAACATAATAATGTATGGAAGACTCCTTTATCAGTATGTAGTAATAGATAGCTCAAGGTTTTCTTCGTTAGAATGAATCCATCAAGAGGTTAATATTTTTTTTTAATCCTATAAGTACAACATCTTTACTGGAAGACATTCAGATTCATGGCAATGATGTAAAATTCTGGTCAATAAATACAGACTGACTTTAATATGTCATAGACTTTAAGTATACATTCCGCTTCTAAATTCTCTCCATTTAAGTGTTGTTTGCAAAATATTGTTAGCAATAACACCGGTAATTGTATATATAGTATACTTTAATATGAGTTAATATAGGTATTTTAAGAATTTTATGTAATGAAAAAGAATTATCTATCTGTATTTTTATTTAATTAATATGTAGTGTTTTATGTTGTAGTAAGTCAGTATTACAATCGAGATTTTAACGATATATATTAAAAATAAATGAGAAATTCGATACAAATTAAACATCAATTACACGCTTTTAAATTTTTATCGATCATAAACTAAAGACCTATTATTGTATTTATTACCCAGCACTTACAGATTAACAGACAACAAATGTGCACATTACTCCTCTATTAAGATTTCATTCCGTGTACAATATATTGCATTGATTTTTATACTGAGAATAGACTCGCAGAAAGATTTATAGCTGTCTCGAAACGAGATGGTAGTTGGAAGTAGGATAAGATAATGTTACGATAAATTCAAATATTTAGAACCCTATGACGAGCTTTCCGGTGAAGATAACACCGCGACGAAATCCATTCTGGTAGTCTGGCTTGCTACTCTGTGCCAAAATACAGCAGTACAAATACAGTGCAGTCCACCCAAGTAGAAAAAATTGTCGCCATATTCACCACACATTATGTTCCTGCAACAATCCTTGAGCTATCAGTCTACAATCCCTGACTATATTATTGCTATCAGAGATGAAATAAAAGAATCAAATTATATTGAGAGTTGCTGCGCCTTATAGCCACACCCACATTTATAATTATAGGATACAAATTTGAAATTTTAGTTCACTTTAACAAAACATAGGCAATTGGCCAAAGTAAATGTAATCTTTATCAAAATAATATTATACAAATGCGAGCCCAACTTTTTTTTTTTTTTTTTTTATTTGTGACAGGCTAGTGTTTGACCACTATCTCACCTGATGGTAAGTGACGATGTGATCGAAGCTGGTAAACACACTAGACCTGGAATACGCAGGCTCTCAAGGATAACTGCCGGAACACCGTATTTGGCTTGGCGGCAGACTTTCAACTTGATGGTGGTAAGCTACTTTGGTAGCAAGCCAGGCGAGCAACTCACAAAATGCTCTACCACCTCTCAACTTGCGCTTCTAGGTTTTGTACTACAATGTCGCGAACCCGTTTCACATTAGTGGTGTGAATGTCTGTACCAATACAAACCTCTTATAATATAAATGGTGCCAAAAAAAAAAAAAAAACTTTCTTTATTTTTTTTTTACTTGTGGGCATATTTGTCGGATCAATTAACATTCTGTGATTATTTGAACCTGTTACGGTTCAAAAGACAGAGCCCTAAAACTAAGACAAACAGACTTCAAATAGCCCCGTTTGCATATATTTTTCCTTCTTTGGGTACGGATCCCTAAAAAGTTACATAATTATGTCCTTATTGATGAAATTTCCAAATCAAAATCTTAAAAAAATAGCCCACAGAGGTAATTTCACATTAGTTTATTGTAGGTAGAGATCATTGATTACTAAGTCACAAAAGATAAAACTGAAACTAGAACGGTGGACTAATTTGAATAGATGGCGTGGTACGAAGTTTACACGTTTATCTAGTCAGAAATTAAAAAAGGCCCGTGAAAATAAAACATCTTTCTATATAACTGATTGCGGTTTCGAGATATAACAATAATATATATAATAATATAAAATTTATGCCTCAGTGATCACAAATGATAGATACAAAACCAGGGAGCTACACGATGTTTGTGGCAGGAAGCAGCGCAAAACAGGAAGAAATGGTATCTTCCGGAGTCAGGGGATAAGACAATTTAGGGTTCTTGAGTGAGTTAAAGTGCTTCGACATAAGTACATATATTTAAATACGCGTAAGTCAGTCCGTAAACCGTAGCCTCCACCTGATGACGCTGCAGAGGCTGTACACATCGAATATCATGTAGTCCATTAGAAAAACCTATCGTCAACCTGTATATAGTCTTTTGGTAGTTGAACCGAGCTTGTAGCTTGTTGATTGTGCGAAGCGAGATCTCTAATCATCATCATACACCGAAAGGGAAAAAAAAAGATTTCTTACCCGTGGTATCTTTGAAAAAAAAAACGTTGCAAGTAAAGTACAAAACCATTTAAAAAAATCTGTGTTGGAAAATATCAATTTAGTAGGATATCAAATTTAAGTCACTGCTTTTCTTGGTCTATTTTCTCGGGGTCTATCTCAACGGGAACATATATAAAGCAGAAACTTGCGTTTCTCAAAAGATTTTGTCTGTTAGGCAAAACGTAGGCACGAGATCTCAGTTCGTGTGGAAAGATTAGTTTATACCATCATGTTACAAACAGATCGTTGACATCCATGCTTTCCATTCCTCTAACTTTAAACAAACATGTCGACGGTAAGATTGGAACACAGTTCCGTTATTCAATTAATTAATTATTGTATAGAATTGCAATGCCCTTTTAACGGTCTGGTACGAGTGTCGCATTCCGGGATGTTGTTCTAATTAGCGGCCATAGAGGGCTTGCAATTGTTCAATTGTAGTGTAATTTGATAACGTAAAGCATACAATGCCTACTGTACCGGTTAATTTGTAAAATACCAGAAAACTTTTAGGACGATATCATTCAACCACTGAGACCAACGTATTTTGTGGTGTTGTTTAATTTTTAAAATAAAAAATAACTAAATAAACAAATAAACGTTAATCAGTTACTTGTTAAAATTTTTTTAAAAAACAAGCTTTTACAAGTCCTCCATATTGGTTTTAAAGTGATGTCACGTTATTTTTCGAGTTATTCTTAGCAAGTCCTTTCATTTGATGCCCATATTGTATTTTATATAGCATATAGCATTTTTTTACGCTCGATAGACAAGCATTTGACCACCATCTTACCTGAAAAGTGAAGATGCGGCCGCAGATATAGTATGTTTGCCTAAAAAATACATTCACTCTAGACTTGAAGACTCCTAGATTATCACCGTTTAAGAAATAAAGACGCGTGCAATGAGTTCTACTCCTTAGCCGTACGAATGATAAACGTAGAGTCGTGTTAGCATGTTAAAAAACTTTTATTTTTTTCTAAAGCAATTTTAACATTAGTAGTACTGCTAAAACAAAGAAGACATCACATAGTTGGCATAGGGAAAACTCCGGGAAATGTACGGAACGATGGAAATTCGGATAGTAGGCGGAGAGTTCGTAAAACATGTTCCTGGAAATGCGTATTTTGAAATAGCTTTAAAAGGATTAATTTTAATTGTGAAACATTATTTGTCGTTATAATCTTCATGGGTAACCTTTCGAGTACTTTGCGTTTACAATATAAAAAGTATGAACACATTTTTTTTTATTTGTGTGTGACAAATACTTTCAAAATATCATAAAACAAAATTATATCGACGTTATTGTCACGTATATACATTTGTTTGAAATGTATGGACAATTGACCGTACATAAAAATTAGACTCTGTAATGTAGAAATCCTTAGACTAAATGACAATGGAACAAAAAAAAACGGGTTGCACTCCGGGAGTGCCGGCAGAAGTGAAAACTTGAACATTTTTCGCCGCGCGGTAGAAATAGAGGGGTATGTTACTTCCTCTGCTTCGTCTTACGAATTTTCGATCAGGTCACGTGTCCTGACGCGAGTTTAACTTTTTTTAATCATTCCAAAAAAGTGCACAACGCCGCTAAAGAAGTTTTCACTTAAAAAATTTGATGTCTTCTAAAACAATACGTAGAAATGGTTACTAAAAATGTGAATAAAGTTACTCATCACTGAATAGATTTTAAAACATACAACTTAGGAAAGATTACTTAAATACCAACATTCATAATAGTTTAATACCGTACGACATTAATATATTATTAAATCAATCAAAACTTGTAACAATAGTGTATAAACATAGCTGAACAAACGTTTTTCCTTATAAATATAATTATAGTGCTATAATCAATTTACGTCATTTACTACAGATTATCAATGCAGGAAAATAAACACAAAGGTATAGGTACTATACTTATATATATCATATTAAAACTATGGTAACGATGTCAGTCACCTGTCAATGGCATGTTAACAATACCACATGATGCCACACGTGTCGATACTTATTTGGCATAACATTTTAATGAAATTTTATTCGTCACGAACTGAGATCTCGCACCTTCATATATCTAGTCTTATACCTTTTAACGAACAATTTTTTTATATCCTACTTCTTACTAATAATATAAATCCAAAAGTTTGTGTGTAAGTGTGTAAGTATGTTTGTTCCCTCTTCAAGCTTTAACGGCCGAACGGATTTGAATGAAATTTGGAATGTACATAGATTATACCTAGGATTAACACATAGACTTTTTAACTTGATAAAAGCGGGCGAAGCCACGGGCCACGGCTAGTATGTATATGTATATATATAATCTGAATCTCGGAAATGGCTCCAAAGATTTTTTATGAAATTTAGTATGCAGGGTGTTTAGGGGGCGATAAAAGGAACAGCTACTTTTGCCTAACGAAGAAACTGTTGAGGTTAATTGCTTATAACTTTTTTCTTAGAACAATTGTTTGATTTCTGTTCAAGCACAGGATATAACGGACATTATACGTAAATCTCAGTTTTAAATGTGAAACCATTATTGAGATATACACAGGCACAAATAGTCTACATACAGCGTCTTCGGTAGCCTACCAAATTGTTATTTTCAAACATATTTTTTTTAAAACCGTATTTGTACTCTCTTTGTAAAGTTCTTTTCAACAAGGCTAGTAAAAAAAAACAGTCTCAACTTTCGTGTGCATAAAATGATATAAATGTAAATATTAAGTATTTTCATTCATATATTTTTTTTAGCTTTGGGCCAAAACTTTACACATTTTCTAAGAATTTTAAGTTATTCGCCTGTATAGTTTAGACGCTAATGCCTCTGACGGACGGACAGACGGAATCACCCATGTCCACTAAGAGATCTTGCTTTGCTCGATCAAATGTGTACCTTTTGAAATTAACAAGCTGCGCTCCGTAGGTTTATAAGATACAATTAGGATAAAAAGTACCTGAAGATAAGGATAAAAAGTAACTGAAGATTAGGATAAAAACTACCTGAAGATTAGAATAAAAAGTACTATTCTACGACGTACCAAAAATTATTATAAAAACTGTTTAAAAGCTATCTCTATAACTATCAAAATGTCGATTTAGGTGTGGAACGTAACAAACAGATACAAGTACTTTGGGATTTTTAATAAAATTATGATTATTATGACATATAATTTTATTACAGATATTGCAGTCAAGACAAAGTAGTACCTATCTGGATTTTTGTCGAAAATAATATCTAACAACATTAAAAACGGTGGAAATGTTTAGACCTCCAAATTAGTACAGCTATAGTAGGATACATGGATTTTACTTTCCAATGACTGTATAGATCTATTGATTTGCAAAACCACAAAATAAATACATACACGTAAAATAATAATATAATATACCAAAGAAATAATAATATACTTAAGACGAAATATTATAGAAAATGTTATAATATCTACTCTGTTATAATTTATATCTGTTTATATTTCTTTCAAAAACTACACACATGCATTCAATTTCATTAGCTTAAATAAACTATCATTATATAAGTAGTAAAGAAGATTTATGCAATATTTATGAGCATCATAAATAAGTATAGCAACAGTTAACGTCAAAATGATGTATGATTCGATAACACGCACTCAAAATACCAAAATAAAAGTAAACACTGCATTCATACACCTTTAAAATAAATCCAAAACAATCTAAACCTGCGGAAAATCGATAAACAGCAGTGACACTCACTCACGCCATATATGACACTTACATGCCACTGTAACAATGCACACAAACAACCACAACACTAAATAAGCTCATATGTCTAATCGATGAAACAAAAACGGAATTAAACATTCTAAAATTAGAAAATAAAACAATCATAATTCTTGAAACGACAAACGCCCGTTTCACCCCAAGCGATTCAGTATCTCAAGTCCGTAGGGAAAAGCACCAAATTCGTCCAACACTTGTTTCGAACCACTCCCGGGTTAATGAGCACTATATGACGTCACCACTTATTTCTTTTTATTTAATGTAAGGAATTGATTACTCACGCTGCGATGCTTTTTGATAGCGGCCAGCGCTCCATGGAGGCCTGGTATTTCATGTTCTCAATCTGCTTCTTCAGTGCCTCTTTGTCCATGGCTGCGAGAATACTGGGGTCCATGGCGCAGAATCTGTAGTACGAAACACGCACACGAGTAAGTATTCGTGTTAGCATAGGCACGCACACAACAGTCGTTCAGTGTATGGACGTGCGTTATACGCTGCAGGGACGGGAACGGTACTGTTGGATGAAAAAGTGATTGCTAAGGTAACTTGACCCTTACAGTTGGTGTTCGTTTAAATAACGCTAATTTGTCATTTATGTCAAAGTTTGCATTTGTATCACTCCCGAAAATAAAATAAATTTCAAATTATGTTACGTATCAGTTTATGTTACAATGTTATATTCGGCTTAAAACACGAAAAATTTCGATTTACGCCGAGGCTCGAGCCGCTCGCCTCCGCGTATCGCGCGTCGACTTATCCTGATGAAGGACAACTAATTTGTCCGAAACTAGTCGACTATGAAGTAAGTTGAAATTTTTCGTATTTTAAGCCGGATATAACATTGAAACATAATGTGTAATACTCACGATAGTTTTAACATATCAGTTTATTTGATTTAATTATTAGTTCATACCTATTGTGATTTATTTTATGAAAATACTCAAAGACCTAAGGCAGCAAGCTGATTCTGAACATTTTGATATTTTGGGGCTTTTTCAGAATTATCTCTTTGTTGATAGACGATTTAGTTAAATGTCACAAAAGCATTTTATTAACCTAAAAATTACAATTTAGATAAGATTTATAGATAGATGATTTAGATGATATAAAGCAGAGTAACTTATTAAGCAGAGGGTCAATTCTACTAGAAGTCTTTTGTTTTATTCTATTATCATGACAGATCTACAACATCAAAAAATATGCAGTCCTTACAAACATTACTTTTCGAATGCTAATCAATGCAATTATCTAAAGTAAAAATACTATGTTAATTGAAAATAGAACTATAGAAGCTATCAAAAAAGTATCAAAACTTGGTTTTATATTACGTGTAAATAACAATAACATTTTGTGAATGTTTTATTTTTCGGATCAGTGTCCAAATGGTAAATTTTACTAAAACATTGCCTTCTTAAAAGTATACCATCTCCACTAAGTGTACGTTATCATCATTCTTTGTTATTAAACTTATTAAAAAATTAATTACTATTCTTAACGTTGCAAACAAAAGTGAAAAAAGTAACTGTAATTAGTCAATTAAATGTGCATAAATTTAATTATTGTTGTAACGTTGCCTCCGAGTGATTATTATTAATTATATACAGTACAAAGGTTTGCATTTCTCAGCAGTCTAATAATAAACAGTTTTATCACCGATTGTACTACGTTCCCCGCCTCACTCACACTCTTAAGGGGAAAGCATGTGGGTGTGCAAGCGTGGATGTGTGCGAGATGCGCGCGCAGGACTTTACAGTTTCTATGACAACCCCTTTAGGCATACTGAAGCTAGCTTGCGCAAAGTTAGTTAACGGGCTTTAAACTGTTTTAGACTTTAATTAAATAGTATTAAGATACAGTTTGGTGTGTTAAAATATTTGTAAAATTAATGAATTAAGGCGTAATGCCCGGTAGTTCTTGGTGTTTTGTGTCCCTTTGTTTTCGTGCAATAAATACAGAGGGCGCTGTGAGCACGCATACATTCACACACGCTGGCTATCTATACCTACCATAAAAATCGACGTCTTTCAGTCTGTGTCCTACGTAGAAGAAAAATGAGCGCTAAATTGAGGGAAAGTATTGTACTTTCGGTTCGTATCCTCGGAAAATTACCTATCCGCGATTTATTTGCTACCACGTGACTATACCATAGTTGAAGATTTGTCTATATTGTAGAGCCATTAGAAGAGGTTCTACTGACTAAATTAGAACGATTTTTGTGATAAAATATTAGTTATCGGAAGTTGCTATACTAATGAAAACTGTTTTTTTTATTGTAGAGGTAGCGTGATTAGGAATTTATTAAGAACATTGATAAGCTTGAGAGTATTATTAAGTAATACGTGATATGAATAATATACAGGGTGATTTGTAACCTCTTATGACATCATTTTAATCATAGAAACCAACGTGTTTTTTTTTGGCGGCTTTATGATTTCGTGGTTTACTTTACTTTATGGTTATTTATTACATTATGGTAAATTTTAAAATATATTATTTATATTCTCTGTTACGTCTAAGGTGTAAAGTGTCATCTGTCATTGCCGTGCATATTATGAGGAGCAGCGCGGGCGCGGCGGCGGGCGTCGCAGTTCTTTGCTGTATAGTGCTAAAAGGAATATTCTTTAATTATTTACATCAGTAGTTTAAATAACTATGATTATAGATTGCGTATAATATAATTATCATCATAATTATAACAAAAAATATATCATTCAGTAGTCGTAAATCTAAACGACAAGGGTTAGAAAAATAATCTGGGTATGAGAGCATTCTGGTTTTTAAAAATCACCCTGTATAAATATAGGTTTCAATATTATTAAGTTTTATAGATGTCTAAAACATTAGGCACTAGAAACATAATAAAATAATTATATTACATGTAAATGATTGTAAGTAATTAATTATCAGTATAAAAAATATATTTTTTTTAATGATTGTTTAAAAAAAACTCGTTTGTTCACAGGGCCGCAAAGTGGCACTCATGAAAGTTAATGACTCTACTACTTTTATAGACTATTTATATCTCTTACTTGTTAATGATGATGTGGTTAAGGTTAAGTATTTCAAGTATGCTCGCAAAGGGAACTCGCTCTCAAGGTTAGCTGCAGGAAACCCTGTTTGGTTCATGGTGAAGTTTGATTCATGTGGTATTCAAGTTGTTTTTTTTAATTCTCTCTGTAAGCTATATAAGTATAGATTTTTTTTTTGCGTTATCCATTCAGCAGTTTTGAGAGTTTAAAAATAACACAGGTTTGAACTCGGAACCAATTTAAGTATCTATGAGCAAGTCAAGAAAATATCGTCTTCTTAGTTTCATTTAGTTTCATCCCGAGTTAATTCACAAATTTGTTTACAAAACTAGCTCCAGACAGCTCCTCGTAACTTAATATCTAGGGGTTAATCAATTTAGAGTGCGACTGCACACAAACCGGGGAGTTTCTAATGCGGGGAGATTGCCTTCGGACGGCGCGAATCGAGTTAGGTTCTCATCTCCTCTTAGTTTGCTTGGTTTTAGTTGACAATTTAAAACAACTTAAAGAGATCTAGTGAGAGAAAATTAAACATACTACCAAACAAAACACAAATACTCATACTCACAGCTCCACGTTTTAAATATAGTGATATGAAAATGTTTCCGGCACCCACGATACAAGATCGAAGGGTTTTTCTATTTTGTTCAAAATAGGTAAAAATCTCACCTAAAGGTAAGCGACAATGCACGGTGGAGCTCGTTTGATCGCGACTTAAAGACTCCCATATTGTATTTATTAGAATATACAGGAGAATACACTCGGATAAGGAGTTCCATTCTTTTGTGGTTCACATAATGATGAGGATGACTGGTAGAGAATGCTTTTAGCATTAAGTCCTCCTTTTGTACACTTTTTACTGTGCAATAAAGTATTAAATAAATAAATAAATAATTAATGTGGAAGCAAAACGCTTCGTCCATATTTGCGGAATATAGTATATGGTGTGTTGTAAGAGTTGCATTCAATTTGTGAACAAAAAATAAAGTTGCGGTTAGAAAAGTTAAATATAAAAAATAACTCTTTTAATTTAATTTATCGCACTTTATCGCCCATACACTAACACTAGTTAATAAGTTTATTTTTATAGTAAGTTACGTGTTTACTAACCCATGGACTGTAAGTTGTCTCAATAAAGAAATTTGAATTTGAATTTGAATTAAATAGGAGAGTTAGGAATACTAGAAAACAGCCTAGTAACAAAACAAAACCGCCGTTTGGTTGTTTTTCGCCAACATCATTAGCCGTAGTGCGGAGTCACGGACTGTAATGTGCTCGCGTAATTGGAGACGTCGCGGACAGTCGCGCACAATATCCTTAGCTCAATAATATAAGCATAATTAGTGTGATTGACCCGAACGTACTTACAAACATTGCATTTAGTGAAAGCTTGTAATAATATGAGTTTAAACTGCCCGTTGGCTAAGTTAGGTGAACGTTCTCTTTCTAAGCAGGGGTATTGGGTTGGATTCCTGGCAGGAACACAAGTTTTCTTCCCAAGGGAAATTTGTGTTTCCGGGTCTAGTTGTGATCAAGTGTGTGATGTGAATGCTTCTGGTACCCACGACACTAGTAATCGAATTTAGTATCAAATCAAATCAGACAAGCCACGAGAATACAGATACCTAATATGACATTCTATATTCATTTTATTATAATACTTTATTACATTTATAGCTATATATTATATTCATTCAATTTCATTATTTCAAGGTCTTGTAATTATTTATGTTCAAAGTGTGATAAGGTGAGATTTTTGACGCCCGAACTATGTAGTAATAAAACTGTGTTTCGGGTGTCGTAGCCCTCCGTTTATTAGATGACATTAAGAGATGATTTTAGTATAGATTGTTGAAATTACGACATGACATTTTATGTAATTTAGTAACATGGATTTACAATTTCACAATGTATGTAGAATTTACTAAATATTATGTTTGTGATAGTGTGGTAGTTTGTGGGTGTGTATGTGTGTGTGTGTGGGAAAATGGAGCTATGAGGTAAAAGCGTTTATGTGGGTTTGAGCCGAACATACATAGTTACATACAAAAATTGCAGGTCAAATAAAAGCTTGTGAAATTAATCGAGTTTTAAGACCTATTTATATGAAATCGAGGTGATATTTTTTACCAGCTTTAATTTATTTGCAATGTTTGTATGTATATAAATATGTATTTCAGGTCGAATCTAGGTAAGATTTGATGGCACGGCAAAGCACTGCACTGTGCGCGTTACCTTGAGATACTAAATGTTAAATATTTCAGTAGAAACGTACCGTTTTCCTTTAATCCGAAATACAGTAATGTTTGCACTCTACTGGCGGTTGAATATTTGGCAATGGTAAAATTAGATAAAACGAGATGTGATTCACACGGGTAATTAATTTACTCGTTCTACTACACTAGTAGTAGAACGGGTAAATTAATTACCCGTGTGAATCACATCTACCTTACTACTAAGTAAGACTTGATTGTAGCACTGGAAATCAACGCACACTGTTTTTTTTTTTTTTTTGTTGTGACAGGCTAGTGTTTGACCACTATCTCACCTGATGGTAAGTGACGATGTGATCGAAGTTGGTAAACACACTAGACCTGGAATACGCAGGCTCTCAAGGATAACTGCCGGAACACCGTATTTGGCTTGGCGGCAGACTTTCAACTTGATGGTGGTAAGCTACTTTGGTAGCAAGCCAGGCGAGCAACTCACAAAATGCTCTAGCACCTCTCAAATGTCACCTGATTAGCACCATCCGGGGACCACGTGTAGGGAGTCAGACTTAAGGGGTATCCTCCTACGGACGTGGGTGACTCAGCCCCCCACTGTGTCGAAATAAAATAAAAAATGTAATCATTTTTGCTTTCGATTGTACCTAGTGGCACTAGCACAAAAGGTCAAGTGCTGCCACTCAGCCGAGTCAATTATGGACGTGACCAAATTAGATATAATGATATTGAAGATTGATTTGATACGCATAAAGAACTAGTGATTATAGTGTAAGTGTAGCTACTATAACTTATAGTACCAACTTATAGTCTATAAGTTTAACTTACTTCAATAAAAGACGTTGTAGTTTACCATTTTTATATAGAACTAGCCGTGCCCCGCGGCTTCGCCCGCTATTATCAAGTTAAAAAGTAGCCTATGTGTTAATCCTATGTATAATCTATGTACATTCCAAATTTCATCCAAATCCGTTCAGCCGTTAAAGCGTGAAGAGGGAACAAACATACTTACACACTTACACACAAACTTTCGGATTTATAATATTAGTAGGATATCTGTCACCTTGATAATAGTGTTCTCTTTATGCAAAATTTACTTTCTTTTTTTATTACTTTTTCCTTGATAAGCAAGCAATCAATAGGCGATGCGACAAAAGATCAAGCATGTTTGCATAGAAGATAGCGATTCACTCTTGACTTAAAGACTCTCAGAGAACAGGGACTAAGATGATGATTCCACTCCTTTGCCGTATGGATGATTGTATAATAAAATAGTAGCGAAACACTTCAAGCGAACTGGAGATATATCCGATACGTTTGACAGTCTTGTCGTTAAATGGTCGGTGTCGATTTTATGTTTATGCGTTTTGTGTCGCGGCATCTAACTTTGAGATCCTGTCACATTCTAGCAAAAGGTAAGATAGTGGGAAAATGCAACCTTATCAAAAGTGACTCCAACTTTCCTTCATAATTGCTTTTTTAATTTATATCATAAGGAGGAGCTTATCAATTTGAGTACTTCAAATCAATCATTTCCATGAGTGCCTTTTCAGGGATTTGTTGAATAAACATTATTTTATAAAAAAAAATATGCTAAATAGACAAGCATTTGACCACTATCTCAGCTGATGGAAAACGAGGAAGCGGCCGAAGATGCTTGCCTAGAAGATACCTATTAAGTCTTGATTTGGAGTTTCCCAGGTCCCCTCTGGGAACAATGACGCAGGCAATGAGTTCCACTCCTTCGCTGTATGGATGATGAATGTAGTAGCGAAATTCTTTGAGCGAACTAGAGATATGTCAAACATAAATAGATGACGTTTGAAAGTTTTTCTTGTTGTAAGATGGTAAAAGGGACATGGTGGAATTTACTCATGTAATTCCTGCGCACACTCTCCAAAATGCAAACGATAGAATACCGATATATTTTTTACAGGGCACGCTGTTCACTGCCTTTGGTTATATCGGGTGAATACACGTCTATTGCATTCCATTAAACATGTGATACCTGATTGAATGATAAAAACAATAGAGCAATAACGATTGTTATTTAATTTGCTTCGACGAACATGACACATTAAGCAATAACACCCCGATTCTTGTTATAAGCCTTAGCTCATTTATACGACTTCTTCTGATTCTTTTTTGTAATCTTTAGATTCAAAAGTTTGATTACTATCTCACCTTGACGACCCAGTTGGCACAGTGGACAGGTGTCCGCCCTTTGCGCCGTGGTGCCTGGGTTTGTTTCCCGGCAGGAGCACAAACTCCTACCCAAGGCATATTTGTGCTTCTGGTTGTGGGTGTAATGTGTGTGTGTGATGTGAATGTTCCCGGCACCCACGATATAAGTATTTTAACTTAGAGTGGGGCTGTGAGTGCGAATGCGTTTTGGGGGTCCATAATTGCTCACGTCCGTAGGATTTAGCCCTCAATGTCCTACACGTGGCCCCTGGGTGGTGCTAAGGAGCAAACGATAAGAGGTGGGAGGCTTTGGCCGACGGCTTTCATACCACCCCCCGGACAAAGTCATGGTGCCAAGCGATCGATTCGCGTTCCACCATGTTGTCCGGGCCAGCCGTGTAGAGGAAAATGTGTGTTTAGTTGCGCTGCTTTTTAGACTGGAATGGCATACACAATAACGCTGCATCGGGTAATCAAACTCGGAGAGCAGCGGGATCCGAGGCACGGTTCTCCGCTGGCCGACCGCAGATAGTTGGGGGCCCAAGTAGTGAGCTAGCCACTCATGAAAGGCTGCCCCGCCATCTGACGAAAAATCCCAGGAGTGCGCCATCGTGCCGGTTGGCGACCGGATGAGAGGACCCAATGGACACTCTTGGGGGGGCTCGGGCGTCCCCGCGGTCTCCGGTTTGGTTCCCCACTGATGTAGTTATTTTTTGTTGTATGTCCTGAGTCAAAGAGCCAGCGCCGCGACTCACTTTCATCTTCTCACCTATACTACCTATACATTATGAGAAACAGAAAAAGGAAAACGTTAAAACAGCGGAAGCACGTCCTCTCCTTGCAAGTGCACCTCTCAAATATCCGAGGATTGCACACAAATATCACACCGGTCCATCACGATCTGGAGACCGCTAAACCCCACCTACTGTTTCTCACGGAGACGCAGATCAGATGTCCAGCTGACGCGTCGTACCTAGCATACCCAGGCTACACCCTTGAGCATAAATTCAAGCCACGCTCGGGAGTCTGCGCGTACGTTCGCGATGACATCTGCTATCGGCGTCTCCGAAACCTTGAAGACCCCAGTTTGTCTACCATTTGGGTTTTGGTGGACACTGGCATGGAGAAGATTCTTTATGCCGGTGTCTACCGTTCGCACTCAGGAGACGCGGAGACAATCAGGCTCATGACACACCTCAGTGAGGCGGCCGATGTGGCTCATCAAAGGTATCCTTCTGCTGAAATAGTGTTTCTGGGGGATTTTAATGCCCACCATCAGGAGTGGCTATTCCCATACCAGAACACTGACCATGCTGGGAGAGAGATGCGCAAGTTAGCCTTGACGCACAACCTCACCCAGCTGGTCCAAGAGGCAACAAGGATACCAGATATTGATGGCCATACAGCCAATTGCTTGGACCTTCTGTTGACAACAGATCCAGACCGATATTCCGTGTCGGTATCATCACCTCTTGGTAGTTCCGACCATTGTCTGGTGAAGTCTGTATCTGTCCATTCTCCGCCCGATCACTGCCTCACAGGCACCCGGCGGATATGGCGATACAAGTCGGCAGATTGGGATGAGTTGCGTTCCTTTTACGCTTCTTATCCTTGGCGGCATGTATGCTTTTCTTCCAGCGATTCCTCTGCTTGTGCGGATGCTGTGGTGGATGTGCTGCGTCAAGGCATGGAATACTTTATTCCATTCTCAGACGTACCTCTGTCCAGCAAAGCTCGCCCTTGGTTTGGGGCCGAATGTGGTAGCGCTATAGCGCTAAAACAAGAAGCCTACACCGCTTGGGCTGATGCTCGAATCTGCAAGGCTAAGGATATTCGCGAAAAGAAGAAAGCCTTTAACAAAGCCGCTAAGTCATGTAAAAAGGTTCTTAAGAAGGCACGCTTTGACCATATTAGCCGAATAGGTGCCAAACTTGCTTCCTATCCTACAGGGAGTAAAGCATTTTGGTCCCTGGCTAAGTCGGTTGAAGCGAACTTCTGCCGTCCCTCACTGCCTCCACTGCTGAAGCCTGATGGGTCATTGGCTCACACCGCTACGGAGAAGGCAAACTTGTTTGCTTCACTCTTTGCGGAATCTTCACGTCTAGATGCTGGTAGTGCTGTGCCTCCGAGCTTATCTGTCTGCGAGTCGTCCATGATGGAAATCCGCATTCGACAGATCGATGTTCGTAAAGCCCTACGCAATCTGGACGTGAACAAGGCCAGTGGCCCTGATGGGATACCAGCCATAGTGCTGAGGACATGTGCGCCTGAATTGACTCCGATTCTGACACGCCTCTTCCGCCTCTCTTTGTCGTCTGGTCAAGTGCCAAAAGCATGGAAGTTTGCCAACGTGCAACCAGTGCCCAAAAAAGGAAGTCGTGCCGACCCTGCCAACTATAGGCCCATCTCAGTCACGTCCATTCTCTGCAAGACAATGGAACGTGTATTGAACAAGAAGCTCCTAGTCTACCTTGAAGCGAATGACCTCCTGAGTGACCGGCAATATGGGTTTCGCCAGAACCGGTCTACAGGAGACCTTCTTGTGTATGCCACTCATATATGGAGTGAGGCCTTGGAAAAACACGGCGAAGCGCTTGCGGTATCGCTTGACATTTCCAAGGCCTTTGACAGGGTATGGCATGACAGCCTTATAGGCAAGCTTCCTGCGTATGGTGTACCTCCCGGTTTATGCGTTTGGATTTCGGATTTCTTGAGGGAACGATCGATTCGAGTTGTCGTCGACGGCTGCTCGTCCGATCTAATGGCTATTAATGCCGGGGTACCTCAAGGGTCTGTTCTTTCGGCAACGCTCTTTTTGCTCCATATAAACGATCTGCTAAAGCCCGGTATCTTTGGGTACGCAGACGACAGCACTGTTGTCGAAAGATACCTATCCAATGCACGGGCTGATGAGATACAAGTCCAGTTACAAAGAGAGGCAATGATCAGACGATTGAACTCGAGCCTGATGGCCGTGTCCGATTGGGGCGATGCCAACTTAGTTCGATTCAATGCGTCAAAAACACAGGCGTGTCTCTTCTCTGCAAAACGGAGACCATTCCATCTATCTCCGACCTTCCAAGATGTAGCAATACCGATGGCGAACAAGCTTGAGATTCTTGGCGTCGAACCTTATCGTCGAACCTTAATTTTGGCACATACATAGAAGCTAGAGCACAACTGGCCGCTAAAAAACTGGGTATCCTCGCTAAGGTCAGGCAGTACTTCACTCCGGGACAGCTTCTTAACCTTTATCAAGCTCAAGTCCGATCGTGTATGGAGTACTGCGGTCACCTCTGGGATGGATCCGCCAAGTACCAGTTAGAAGCTCTTGAATCAATTGACCGGCGAGCCAAAAGACTCATTGGCGACAGTAAGCTAATCGAGTCCAGGTTGCAAAGTCTCGGTCACCGACGTAAGGTGGCAAGCTTATCGGTATTCTATCGCTTACATTTTGGAGAGTGTGCACAGGAATTACATGACTTAATTCCCCCATGCCCTTTTTACCATCTAACAACAAGACAAACTATTAAACGTCATCCATTTATGGTCGACATACCTCCAGTTCGCTCAAAGCGTTTTGCTTCTACATTCATCATCCGTACAGCGAAGGAGTGGAACTCATTGCCTGCGTCTTTGTTCCCCGAACGGTATAATCTGGGAGTCTTCAAGTCTCGAGTGAATAGGTATCTTTTAGGCAAGCATGTCACACCTTCGGCCGCATCATCACTTTCCATCAGGTGAGATAGTGGTCAAATGCTTGCCAATTCAATATAAAAAAAAAAAAAAAAAAAATAGGAGGAGGTATGTTAGACTGTTTTTTTTATATAAATGTATGTTCACCAATATTCATTTTCACATTCATTTTCACCAATTATAATAATTGTAGACCGATTTTCAAATTTTTTTTTTGTTTGGTAGGTTATACTTCAGAGGTGGTCCCATATCAAATTCATCGAAATCGATTCAGCCAAAACCAAAATAAAAGCTGTGAAGTCGGTTTTTTTAAGCTTTGCTTACGTTTAAATTATTTTTTATAGGCACAAACTGGGTAATTTGTAAAATACAAAAACTTCTTGGGACATCATTTCAACAATTAAAATCAACGTGATACGACTATTTTAGACGACTTTTTAAAGTTTATATTGAAAAATTTAGAAAGAAAAAATTATCGCTTGAGGCGGGGTTTGAACCCGCGGCCACAGGGTATCATGTCCTGTTGCTCTAACCGCTGACCTACGCAAACCCTGCCTGAAGCGACGCATTGTGACGTGTGTATTCAACACCCAAACCCATTTAGACTTTAAAAATAATACACACACAGACGCTTTTAGAATATAAGTCTGATTATATGATGTTTTAACTTCAAACAATAATTGGATTCATCTGCTTTGCTATTCTGCATCATAAATGAGTTGTTGATAAACAAACAGACAAACAGTACGTGTTTTGTGAAGTTGTTGAAAAATATAGAGCAGAGAAGTGCTTAACTATTTTATTTATAGACTTATTTAACTGTTGATTGAACAGTTAAGACGAGTCAAGATTATTTTCAACCAACTTCAAAAAAGTTTGGTAGAGTATTATACTTTACCAAACAAAAAAAATCATCTAAATACTTTAGAGGTTGTCCAATATAAATTTTATTGAAATCAGTCAAGCCAAACCGAAATACAAGCGATGAAGTCGGTTTTTTTTAAGCTAAATCATGTTATAAAGTAACCTAAGTAAGAGTTAATCCTAGGTATAAGCTAAATTACTAATTCGACGATCAAGTTGGCGCAGTGGACAGGAGTCCGCCCTTTGCGCCGTGGGTCCTGGGTTCGATTTCCGGCAGGAGCACAATTTCTTTTTCAAGGGATATTTGTGCTTCTCTGGCTTTTTTTTTATGACAGATAGGTAAGCACTTGGCCGCTATCTCACCTGATGGAAAGTGACGATGCGGCCGAAGATGAAGCATGCTTACCTAGAAGGTACCTATTCACTCTAGACTTGAAGACTCCCAGATTATACTGTTCGGGGAACAAGGATGCGGGCAGCGAGTTCCACACCTTCGCCGTACGGATAACAAATGTTGAAGCAAAACGCTTTGACCGGATATGAGGTAGGTCGGTATGAGGTGGCTCTGGGTGTAATGTGTGTGTGATGTGAATGTTTCCGGCACCCACGATACAAGTCTTTGAACTTAGTGTGGGGGTGTGAGTGTGAATGCGATTGTTTAAAAAAAAAAACATCCAAATCCATTCAGCCGTTAGCGTGAAGAGGAAATAAACATACGTATACACACAAACTTCAGGATTTATAATATAAGTGATAATCTTAATGTTTAACCACTATCAGTTGGTAAATTATAACAATTTAGTTCGTATAGTAAACACTGTAGATATATATTGGGACTGACTGTCAAAGTATGTTATAGTTTTCGACGTTAGTTTGGTTAGTTTTAATTAAGTTTTTAGTTTAATATATAAGTGTTTATGTAAGTTTATTATAAAACAATATTAACTCTTAATTTCGTTTTTTTACCCGACTTAAATGAGGCGGTTCTCAATTCAACCGTATTTTTTTTTAAGAGTATGTATTATTGTTACCTAAGAACTTTTTTTAGGTGAACCGATTTTGATGTTTTTTTATTAAGAAGCTGGTGCTTCTAATGTGGTACCATTTAAATTTGATCAAGATCTGACCAGTAGTTCTAGAGTTATCCATAATAATGCGTATTTAATCTGATCAAGGGTTCCGAAGATAAAGCGGTGAACTTAGTTTTTTTTAAGCTTTACACGCATTTAAAGTATTTTTTCTAAACTTTTTGTCAATGACCCTAAGGTAGCAAGGCTATCGGTATTCTATCGCTTAGATTTTGGAGAGTGTGCTCAGGAGTTACATTATATAATTCCTCCATGCCCTTTTTACCATAAAATAACATGACAAATTGTCAAACGTCATCCATTTATGGTTGACATCACTCCAGTTCGCTCGAAGAATTTCGTTTCTACGTTTATCATCCGTACAGCGAAGCAGTGGAACTCATTGCCTGCGTCATTGTTCCCTGAACGGTGCAATCTGGGTGTCTTTTAGACTATAGTGAATAGGTACCTTCTAGGCATGCACGTCTCTTCTTCGGCCGCATCGTCACTTTCAATCAAGTGAGATAGTGGTCAAATGCTTGCCTATCCAGAATAAAAAATGACCTCTCTATCTTCCAAGATATAACAATAATATCACCATTAGACAGGAAATACAAATATAAACAAAAATATAGAAACGTTTCTCTGAAATACTTTCATTTCCCCTGTTATTACACACGACAGTGATCCACCTGCTCTTCCTATTACAGGAAACAATCCTCTGGAAGTGCTTTTAGTTTAACGTCCATTTTTATTATGTTTTCAAACGGCACTTAAATTATATAAGGATGTTATTATGCTATTGTGTATGTATTGAATTGTGTATGTATTTAAAACAATGAGCATTTAAGTTGAAATAAACAACGCTTTTACACTCACAGCCCCACACTAAGTTCAATGACGTGTGCCATGGGTGCCGGAAGCACAAAGTTTCCCGCCGGGAATCGAACCTGATACCCGCTTGGAAGGCGAGCGCCCTCCCAACTAAGCAAATGGGTTGTTCGAATTATTATAACGTCACAAGTAAATTAGGATGAACTGCAACTTGGGTTGGCTATTTTATATATCGGATTCGATTCCTGGCGGGAGTAGAAGTGTTCTCCCCAAGGGAAATTTGTGCTGCTGGTTCTGGATGTGATTTTGTGTAATGTTTCCGGCATGGGTGAATTGTGTCGTGGGTAACACAATTAATTGAACTTAGGGTAGCGTGCAAGCGTTTATGTTTAATTTGTATGTTTTATTTTTTAAGAGAATTAAAAAACACACACACAAAAACACTAATAACAAAACTATTCAAAAAAACAATAACGATGTTAATCCTTCTATAATATTATAGATGCGAAAGTTTGTGTGTGTGTGAATGTTTGTTACCGCGTAATCTACGTAACGAATAAACCGATTTTGATTAAATTTAGAATGTAGATAGTTTAGGTTCCGGAATAACACAGTTGCTACTTTTTAACTCAATTAACGCGGGTGAAGCCGTGGGGCACGGCTAGTAATACCTACCTAATTATAAGATCTTATTATGAATTAAATAGATATATTATTATTAATGAAGCATATCGTACTCCTCTGCTCTAAATTGTTGTGCCCCCAGGGTCTCTAATGTACTGTCATTTATTACCACCTACTCTACTATCAACCATCTAACTTCATTTAGAAAATGCAATAAACATTTGAATTTTAATTTTAATTAACAGGTAAATTATGAAAGAAATAAAATAAATAATAAACTAGTGTACTTCGTGTTGAACTAAGACCTCCAACTGTAGGTACGTTGTAACAACGAAAACGAGCTGTGCTAATGTATACATACGCAAAATACTTCCTTGATTCTTGAATTTATGAAGGAGCACCGATTGTACCAAAACTAGTCCAGTAACAATTCGAAATACCACCCGTGAGTGAAATCATTCAATCCTTCATATATACAGATAATTAAACGTTAGCAAAGCTTAAAAAACCGACTTCACCGCTTATATTTTTGCTTGACCGATTTCGATAAAATGTATACCTCTTAAGTATTATCTACCAAACAAATAATTAAACGCAAGCAAAGCTTAAAAAAACCGACTTCACTGCTTTATCTTCGGAACCTTGGTCAGATTTAACGTATTAAACACGCATTAACACGACAATAACTCAAAAACTAATGATCAGATCTTGACCAAATTCGGTTCACCTGGAACGAAGTTATGAGGTAACAAGCATAAAAAAATACTGTCGATATGAGTACCTCCTCTTTTTTTGTGAAGTCGGTAAAAATCATCAAAATCGATTCATAATTGGCGGAGATATCGCGTTACATAGATACAAAAAAAAACATATAGTCTAATTGAGAACCTCCTTTTTTTAAGTAAGTTGAAAATATGTTAGTTGCAAAAATATTTATTTTAATTTGTAACTAAGCTCGTATTTTCATCTCACCTGATGAAAACTGACGGCGTGGTTTCGACCACGCCGTTCGATGCATAGTTGTTTAGTAAATACCTATTTATAATCTCGCCTGATGAGAATCGATGTTGCGGTCGAAATGCACGCTTGCCCAGGAACCTATTCACTCTTCTTCTTTTCTTTGTTCCCCGAACAGTATAATCAGGGAGTCTTCAAGTCTCGAGTGAATAGGTATCTTCTAGGCAAGCATGTATCTTCGGCCGCATCATCCCTCTCCATCAAGTGAGATAGTGGTCAAATGGTAAACAACCATTAGACCACTATCTCACTTGATGGAGATTCTGCATTTTAAAAAACAAACCTATATAACACGTTTCGGGAAATACAGTAGACGGCAAGGCGTTCCATTCTTTGCAGTTCTTATATCTCGTAGAAATCTACAGATTTCAAACCAATTGTGTTTACTGGAGCAAACACTGAAGGCATTGTACGTCGCTTTAACTGAAGCCCATAAAATTGATTTGTTCAATTCGTCTCTACATAAAATCTTGTCTCGCTTAATGTCGTCAAGGAAACGAATTTGTACAAGTGTATTGTATTGTTTTGTATAATATTTGAATAACCAGTACAGTCGTATTTAGACGAAGTCGAAATAATATCCAATATCTAATAATTCCAACAGTGTAAATAATTGTAAATAGTCCAACAGTGGACTGAGATAGGACTGAGTATTATGATGATCTAGTAATTGTTTATGAAAGTTAATATGTATATATATATTAATGTATATAGCTAGGTATCTAAGTAAGTTGTATTTATGTCTATTATTATGTTTTACACCACCGACAACATTATATAAAATTATCCCTCTCTACATCCAAAGGTCGACTGTAAGAAATCGTTTTTAGCGATAAGTCCGCCCATTGTAATTTAGTTTTTTAATATTACCCCTGTAGTAGTATTTGGTGTACATTAAAGAATGTTCTATTCTATTCTACAATTTAAATGCAAACAAAGCTTAAAAGCCGACATTACCGCTTACATTTTGGTTTTCGTTGATTTAAATAGTAAAATATATACGGTAAAAAAATATTTAGAGATATGTAAAGATAAAATGTAAATGGGACCACCTCTTCAGTATGATCTACCAAACAAAAAAACATCAAAATCGATTTATGATTGGCGGAATTATCGCGTAACATACAAACAGATACTTCACAGGTGGTCCCATATAATTTTATCGAAATCGATCAAGCCAAAACTTAAATATCAGAGGTGAAGTCAGTTTTTTTAAGCTTTGCTTGCGTTTAAATTATTAATTAAGGTAATATAAAGTCAAAAGAATATTCATGCGCCATCAAACACAAAACTTCTGATCCGACTTCATTTAAACTCAAAACAAATGAAATTACCAAGAAAGCATATTTATAATATAAAATAGACATAAGCAGGATTTCACAGGTTATTCCAAATAGTAACTTTGCACGTTTCATTTTGCAACTCAAAGTTTTTGAGTCGAGAGAACACAAAAATCTACACAAAAGAACATATCTAAATGTAATGTATTGACAACCCAGTTGGCGCAGTGGAAAGGTCTCCGCCCTCTGCGCCGTGGGTCCTGGGTTCGATTCCCAGCAGGAGCACAAATTCCTTCTCAACGGATATTTGTGCTTCTGTTTCTGGGTGTATTTGTGTGTGTGATGTGAATGTTTCCGGCATGTTCTGATTTCGTGCTTTAACAACTTTGTTATGTGTGATAACATGATAAACTTATACATACTCTCACACTCACACCCTCACAGTTAGTTCTATGACTTGTGTCGTGGGTGCCGGAAAACATTCACATCACACCATCACACCCAGAACCAGAAAGACAAATTTCTTGGGAAAAAAAATGTGTTGCTACCGGGAATCGAAGCCGATGCTTAAAAGGCGGACGCGCACCCTACTTCGCCAAAGGGCAGTTCACATAATAATTAATAGACCCAGAAACATGAAAATAAGATAACTTCCTATTTAATTAATATTTAATGTCTATTATTATATGATAAAATTGGTCATAATTGTACATAATAAAGCATTTAATTTGTCATGTATCATTATCATAATAATCAAGTATATTATTAATTTTTCGATACCGCCACTTTTCAAAACGTTGTTTTTTTAAAACACCGAATCTCCAACTTTATTGCGTGATTCCTCTCCATCCAAAGGTTGTCTGGAAGAGATCGCTTATAGCGATAAGACCGCCTATTGTTATATTTATTTTATAAGTATACTTATTTTATGTTCTATTTTGTCACATTTAAGGTGTTCAATAAAGAGTTTATCTATCTATCTACCTCTATAGAATAGGTATTCTACGCGGCTTACCTAAATTGCTTCTTTTATAATTTAATTTCAGCTCTTCAGCTCCTCTCTGTTCAGATGTTCAGGAAAAAGTTCCGCTCCTGAAAGAAAGTCAAGGTTTTAAATTGCAGTGGGAAATTAGGAAGGAAACTGCCTGCAAGTTAAGGAGATTCGAGAAACTAAATATAAAGAAATAATTAAAATATATATATATATTTATTAGCCACATCTATAAAATAATAGAAGATACATAAAAAAACCAATAAGTTGATAAACAGTATCCAAACTAATGTAGAAATATGTAATTTACCTATAGAATTGCTAAATTTACATTATTATAATTATTAACTTATTAAAAAATATTCTAAAAAGTTAACCAAATAGCGCCCGTGGTTAGAACTTTTTAAAAAACTGACCAAAAAATATAAATAAAAATTTCAAATTAAATTATTTATTGTATTCTGTAAGTACTTTAGACAATAAACAAATATCATCGAGATTGAAATTAATGGAATTTGAAATTTTATTTATATTTTATTTAAAATTGAAATACTCTACTGAAATTATCATTTCATAAACGAATAACATATTTAAACGAGCAATTATATAGGTATAATATAACAAACGCAAACGCATTCACACTCACAGCCCCACACTAAGTTCAAAGACTTGTATCGTGGGTGCCGGCAACATTCACATCACACACACATTACACCCAGAACCAGAAGCACAAATATCCCTTGAGAAGGAATTTGTTCTCCTGCCGGGAATCGAACCCAGGACCCACGGCGCAGAGGGCAGACACCTGTCCACTGCGCCAACTGGGTCGTAATATGTATATAGGTATAATCTGAATCTCAGAAACGGCTACAATGGTTTTCATGAAATTTAGTATGCGGGGGTTTCGGGGGCGATAAATCGATCTAGATAGGTAAATTTTTTAGAAAACGTCCTTTTAACGAACAAAGCTCGGTCATTCAGGGACTAATAATAATTATTTAACGTAGATTTTTTTAGTATTTTTAATATACAGCAGAGTAGCAAGTGTGTGTTTTTGTAGGTACTATCGGGTAGTCGGGCTTTAGTTTTAACACCTGTTAGTGATATGTGAGCAATATGCAGCATCCCACGGGCTTAAGAACAAAGCAACTAAGATTGAATTACAATAATTTGAAGCTGACAAAAAAGCTTATGCAACTCTTCCTGAAAAGCTTGGTGGAACTTATCTGGGTTAAGCAGATGAAATGTAAGGCGGTAAACTAGGACTGAACTTCTTGTGCAGAGATACTCGTAGCTTGCCATTGAGTATTAGAAAATAATCTAACACCACGGATTTTAACAAAATGTTCCCCTTGAAAGTATCCCGTATTAGGATTCTAAAATTATCACGTATTAGGATTCTAAAATGCGATTGCTAGATAAAAGGCCTCGCCTATCACCATTCACCTACCTTATATGTTACAGATTCAAAATTTGAGTGATAGACAACAAAACAAACAACGCATTTACACTCATAGCCCACACTTAATTCATTGAATTGTATCAAGGATGTTGGAAACATTTACGTCACACACACAATCACACCCAGAACCAGAAGCACAAATGTCCCATGGGGAGAATAAATTTGTACTTCTACCGGGAATCGAACCCAGGACACTGAGAGCAAAGACTCGGCCAGTGCGCCAACTAATATAACCGTTATTAATTACATCATTTTAACAATTAACATAATTATTATTTTATCATTTCAATAATAAATATTATCCTTATATCTTGATTTTTTTTTGTACCAATTCTATTAAGGTGTCAAAAAAGAGTTATTGTGTTGATAAATCTACGGTATACATAGCTGGTAATTTAAACGTTATTGCGAGGGGAAAATACTTATTTTGTATCTTCACAAAGGTAGCTTTAAGAATTTTGTGTAACAATAAAGTTAAACATTAACTAAATTACATCATTAGGTGTATATATATAGAAGTAAGTTGACTAAAAATTAATGATTAAATTAAAACATAATCATTACTCATCATTGAATTATGTAATGAACATGACATTATTTAATGATATTAAATATTAACATAATCATTACATTTGTTCAATCATTAAAGACTTGATAAACAAATCGATACAGGCGCGCGGCCAGGTCAGGTGCTGTGAAGATGAAATGTTTGGCGCCTAACGAACGAAATATACTTGGCGTCGCGGGCGCACGGTCGAGCGTTTTTCGAGCGAATTTAAATTTATTATAACAATATGTTAATTTTTTTAGTATTAATAGTATGATTTAAATGTTTATTTGCACGCCGTGACACGGGAAAATGTATTTTGTCCTCTTTTTTTTTTAGACAAATTAGGCAAGCATTTGACTACTATCTCACCTGATGGAAAGTGACGATGCGGCCGAAGATGTGACATGCTTGCCCAGAAGATACCTATTCACTCTTGACTTAAGACACCCAGATCTCTGTACTAACTATAATAACCACTAACCTACATTTCAAGCAAATAAATTATTATGATTGGCCGAAGCAACAGCAACGTCAGCATTAGTCTACGGCGACAGTCGCGGATCGACCAATCATAACTACTAAATTAATTCAGATCCGGCTTCTATATCCATGGCTTTGTCCTTCATTCCTGGAGCGATGAAGCGTTTTGTTTCCACATTCATTGTGTGAATCGCAAAGGAATGGAACTCCTTGCCTTAGTTGGCGTTTCCTGATGATTACAATATGAGAGTCTTCAAGTCACTAGGGAATAGGTATCTTCTAGGCAAGCTTGCTCCATCGTCGACCACATCGTCGCTTACCATCAAGGAGATGGTGGTCAAAAGACTATCTCAAATAAAAAAAAATTGAAACGTAATTAGAAATTCTGACTTCATCGGTTATATTTCGGTTTTAGTTCAATAAAATTTATATGGGACCTCTGAAGCAAACTCTCTACCAAACAAAATTAAAACCATCAAAATCGATCTATAATTAATTGGCTGAGATATCGCATAAAATACATTAAAAAAAAACCATACAGCCGAATTGAGAACCTCCTTTTTTGAAGGAGGTTGAAAATTGAAATGCAGAAGCAGATCGACGTTATTGTTGCATAATTATGGACTGGAGAGTGACGTAGTTTAATTTTAAATTTTAATCTGATCGATGGAATGCGAGGAAAGCCGCAGATAGCAGCTGGTTAAAAAATACAATTCCAAACCTTCTATTTTCATTCAGTCACTTTACCTAAACTTACCTATTGCCTAAAAACATTCTGAAATTTCACCGAGAGATTCTCTGGGCCAACTAATTTGTGATGAATCTAGAGCAACTGAACTATTTATGAATCATTCATTTTTAACCATTTTTTCGACCTCATTTGGTAGACTAAACTTTGTAGGTGCTTAATTAATGCTTTTAGTGCGCTGCTCAGTTGAAATTGCCGGACACATTGCAGCTTAGGAGAAAGCAGTACAGTGTTTCGTGGGACTTGAGGTGAAGAGGTCTGGCGTTACGAATAGTTCCTATTGGTTACTTACTGATCGATACTGGAAACATTTAAATTGTCGTTTCATATGTATAAAAACACACTTAATTGTTAAGTAAAAGATCAAAATATGCTTTTCCTTAGTTTTGTAATAGAGACAATTAGAGAAGTGCTGTACATAGGCAATAAGCAATCTGAATTTGAAGGCCTACTCGATAGTCTACATACTAGAGTGTACATGTTGAATCTGAATCTGACAGCCTACACACTAGAGAGTGTACGTGCGGGACATGTGGTTGGTCGTTGCCAGAAATGTTGCGACTTATTTAAAAGTTGAAGTTGACAGGTGCTCTAACAACCGAATTGACATATTCACATCTCTATTGACAGAAACTCATTGGTTAGTAACATAACAGCGAAGCTAATAAGGCGTGTAAAATGTATCCTAACAATGAGATTGTGTGGAGCAAATAGTGAAGAAAAGTAAGATTTATTTTTATTCTCGGTAGGCAAGTAGGTACTATTTTGTGTGAATGACTGTATCAAACCATATTAATTTGAGTTATATTTTATATATTTTATACAGTAATATGAAATTGGTATAACCGTAAAAATATTATTTTCCTTTAGGAAAATACACCTGCCTATTCCAGCTATGGGGCACTGTGGGTATGAACAATGGCCGATAGTGATATTCTTAGTGAGAATGCTTTGAATTGAATAAACAACTTAGAAAGGAATTTATTTGCTATATTATATGTATAAATGTCTGGAAAATGAAAATGAAATGCCAAACATTGTATTTGGCTCAGGGGAGCCGATATTAGTTTAAACAAAGAGAAAATTACAAGTTTGTTAAAGGAGATGTTTCAAAATTTAAGGAGCCTGGGCCAGCACCATGTACCATATACATACATATAGCTATACAATATAGTAACCGTTTCTGAATGTTTATTTTCTTTACTATTATTTTGTTTTAATGTACAGTTAAAATATCTTGGTACATTGATAGCAACACAACACAGTTACAAATGGCGGAGAGTTTTGCCGCGAAAGTGAAAAAATGGCGTTGTTGATTTTGTGTAATTTTCCAAAACCTGGGATTCTTCGAGTGTTAATGTGTAATAATGGTTGATTATTAACCGTTAGTACTTAGTAAATGTGCATAAGTGTAGGCAAGTTATACAAAGTTGAAAAGCGTTATTTTCGCCTTCGCTCCAAAACTCCAATAGAAGTTCTAGTAAAGTTTCTACCACTTTACTAGGGCATGACTTGACTATGACTGACTACTTGACTTTGACTGTGACTTGTGACTAAGACTTTTATTTTGAAGAATAGAAATTGTTAATATTTGTTTAATATTTCGACTGAAGGACTATGCATCCATGGTCATGAAATAATTAAAAAAAAAAAAACAAATGGCGGATTGCGACAATATTGAACTGTCATTTTGACGTGTCATTGATCATTAATTGTAAACAACATATCAATTCTAATATATTTAGGTTTCGTTGTAATTATAATAGGACTATATAATATGTTACTCGATTGAAACTCAGAACAGAGTGACATTTAGTATCTTCTTGTCATGACTGCGCCAAAAATAGGGTTAGATATTTAAAAATAATAATTTGATGGTACAGCTGCAATCTTCTGCAGATTAATTTATTTGTATTTTTAAGAAAATGCAATATTTCTTCCCTATTTTTCTATGTATGGTACAAAGTGCTGACCCAAAATGAAACATCTCCTTTTGTTACATGGATTTTTCAGTGTCGGGCGTGAGGCTTTTTTCAAGCTATCAACATTAAAAAAATATTAAAATCCGATCAGCTGCTTAGGCATGATTGAGTATGATACAAACATTCCAATATTAGCCTTAAATATATTCGTAGTTTTATTATGGATCTTTTTCCTACTTTGATACTGATTAGATAGCTGAATACGTAATAATAAGTATAGATAACTCAAGAAACATATTTTGCTAATTTGTTTTAAAAAGAGTTTCAGTGTCATGAGGAATCAATGACAAAGTTAGTGGTCAAACGTATGTAAATTCTTTGTCACAAATAAATTCAAGCAAGTTATTCAAACTACACAAGAACAAAATATTTTTTTTCATTTCTAATTACATTACCTTCAATCCCGCAAAGCAACACTAATAAACAAGCAAAACATAAAACACTCACTGAAAAAATACGAAACTGGCAAAATAACCTACATTTACTCGCGTGACATACGACGTACTAGCCGCAAAACTAACTTAATTATCCTTAATTCTATTAGTGTATAATCCGCCCACGCACACACACAAATCACCCGCACAACGAACACTCACACGGAAAACTATAAAAGTAACAAAAGTAACATTTCGCGCGTCAGTTAAAAATATGTCTTTTTCGTACCGGAATGATGGGACAAAACCAACTAGTAGTCTTCAGTGGTGCCACGATAATAGTCCGAGTGTGACTCTCCGCGCGTCCACGCTCTAATTGTGTAAGAATGTATCATGCAACATAATTAATTTGCTTAATAAATGTTACTTAGATACTTATGTACAGGTATTTGCTTAATGATCCAAATAAAACGGGAAGTATACTTGCGCATTTCTATGTTTTCGCTGTTTGTGAAAATTTCTTTTTACGTTATAATTATCATATTAGAGAGGTAGTAATTATCTATAATTAATGTTTTTGATCACTATTTCACCTGCAATGTGGTCGAGGGTGGTAAGTGATGGATTTATATGGATTTGGATTCATGGATTTAGATTCAAACGATTTTACTCACGGTTGACTTCTTTGCATTGTTGTAAGACCAGTTTCGGAGCAGTCGATGCTCCTTCATAATAATCGCTTAGATCGCAAAAAGAATCATTGTCAGAGTAGCCTCTGAGCAACCTCTAAGAAGTTCGTTTTTTTTTTATTCATATTAGATATGCACTTTAATTGTGAAGTTCGGTAATAACCTGATATTTCTTTCTATTCAAACAATAATCCATTTTTTTTTATAATTACGTCATGAATTATAATATATTTGATTTTATTTACGTTTCTAGATAACATCTACTTTAATACTACGTAGATCACTCAGATTTATGAATATCTTAATAGTGAACGTATGAATGATCCCAATTGCCTCGTCCTCCACAGTGTCTTTTATAGAAAATAGTATGGGGCTATGAGTGTGAAAGCGTTTATGTTATGTTATATTATAAAGTATTCAACTTTTTTGATCGCTAAAGAAAATACTTCTTCGTCAACGTTGCTTACTTTAGTAACAAAGTGTTGATTGAAATGTGCATGATTAAATTGAAGCAAAACTAAAAAAGCATAATTAAAAAATTCACACATACCGTGTTCCACCGGCCAGCCATCAAACGCACACATAGACGGCTAATAGACCCACACACGGACGCGACATAGACGTTGCATATTGACCGTTTAATGCTTTGAGTTAGGTGAGTTGAAGTGTTTTCATTGTACAACGGTAAAATAATGTTCCGTCATATTTTTCGTCATATTGATGACTCAATGAAATATATGAATTAATTAAGTGCGATGTATTTCCTTATAAAATCGTCTTGGCTAAGGATGTAATGCTGTTATAATTGTGTGTGTAATCAATGAAATGAAATGAAAAATATAAATTCTGAATTCGCTCATTGATGATTTGGAATGCTTTTAATAGTAAATTAGTTTACTAATTGCGTTTACGTTTAACATTTATTTTGTGCAGTACTACAATAAAATACAGTTATTACTCTTTATTGACACCTTAAAATAATTATTACATATAAAAATAAAATTTAAAACTAAGGCTACAATGGACGATCTTATCGCTTAAAGCGATCTCTTCCAGACAACCTTTGGATGGACAATATGCAGATAGAAGGAGTCGTGTACTACTGACCAATAACAATAAATAACAGAAAAAAATAACGTAATAACAGATAACATATCATAATTAAATACAAATTATACCATACTACACAAATATTCTTAAATATATAAATAAACATACATAATTGTTTACATACAATACCACATGTAGTAGAAGTTCAAAGCTCTAGGAGGCACTGAACTGTAATAAGCAAGCGTGACGCTTACCATCAGGCGAGCAACTTGAATGTTTCGTCAATCAATATACCTAAAAAAAAATTTGGTTTGTATCATACAGCGAAAATCAACAAGCAATGGAAACACACACAATCCTCCATAGCACCAGTGACCGACATATGAACACAAACATACAATTTGTATGATGTATGTATGTTTGCGGTGCAGGCACTACTCGTATGTAGGACACACCCCTGTGATCATTGCAAACATGATATTAGCTGTGGATTTATAATGGGGAGGTGAAAATGAGAAAGTTCACCAGCATTATACAATGTGTAACAGAAAGGTGTAGTAATACTCAAGTCACACATCTAGCTACATGTATGGAGTCTAACAGGAACTTCTGCATTCGCGGCAGCACCATTAATATTGAGTTATGATGAATTCGAGTTTGAAAAAAATTATGTCATTTGCAACCCTATTTCAACAGCTACCGTTCTACACCACATAGCCTTTAGAACTAGACATCTGACAGCGGTGGTCAAAACAAAGTTCAAGGTCACGCGACATAGATGTAATCGTAGGGTAGGCAAAAAAATATTTTTTAACAAATATCTCCGATTGCCGCACATGTAGCTGTAGGGTTGTCAAAAGTATTTGAAAAATATAATTTCTAATTTTTGTACGGAAAAAATTATGTCCGATTTCAGATTTCGTTCTCTGGCAGACAATTCCTGGCACGATACACATACACACCACCAAGTATTACTACACCTTTTTGTTACAGGTTGTATATATTCATCAACCTCACCAGCTCTAAATGTATTTTTTTTTTATATACAGTACTAGCAGTGCCCCGCGATTTTGCCTGCTATTATTAAGTTGAATAGTAGCCTATGTGTTAATCCTATGTATAAGCTATGTCCATTCCAAATTTCATTTAAATCCGTTCAGCCGTTAAAGTGTGAAGAGGGAACAAAAATACTTACACACAAACTTTTGAATTTATTTAGTACTAGTCGTGCCCCGCGGCTTCGCCCGCTATTATCAAGTCAAATAGTAGCCTATGTGTTAATCCTAGGTATAAGCTATGTCTGTTCCGAATTTCATTTAAATCCGTTCAGCCGTTGAAGTGTAAAGAGGGAACAAACACACTTACACACAAACTTTCGAATTTATTTAGTACTAGCCGTGCCCTGCGGCTTCGCCCGCTATTATCAGGTTAAAAAGTAGCCTATGTGTTAATCCTATGTATAATCTATGTACATTCCAAATTTCATCCAAATCCGTTCAGCCGTTAAAGCGTGAGAAGGGAACAAACATACTTACACACTTACAAACAAACTTTCGGATTCATAATATTATAGTAGGATAAGATAGGCAAACATTTGACCTCTATCTCAACTGATGGTGTGAAATAAATGTACAAAACTTAATCAGAATTTGTTCATTGTCAATAGGGAATATCTATGAGATTTTTGTATAGATTAAGTATAATTTTTTAATCTGTAAAGTTTTATACACATAGTTATTATAACATTACTATCTAATTTAAATGTTTTATAATCTAATTTTAAGGAATAAAAAATATTAAGTGATAAAATTGCATGGGATCAAAATAGCAAAACACGCGCTATGGGCTTAACTGATTCGTGACGTCAGTTCACACATTTTCGATGTCAATGATTGGTCAACTTTCCTTGACAGCAGCGGAAGGTCAACTTTTCTTAATCGTGATTAGATTGTAGATGTCCCAAAAGAACGTCAAAATGGCTGCATGAAATTGCTTGTATTTTCGAATATATCTTTAGATATTAAATATAATGTTTTTTATGAATGACATTTTATTTTCGGCAATACATTAACATAAGCAAACGATTGAAATAATAAAGAAAAATATCGCTTTTTCCCTGTTATATGGGACTAATTTATATGAAGTTCCTGAAGACTAGATTTTTTCGTGGTAGGTTTGTAACTAAATGTCAAATTTTTCAGTACGAGTAATAGCTCCAAATTAAAAATAGACTTTTTACCACTGTGCTATGATAAATTTTAAAGTTTTTTGGCCATGTCTCTAGGAACGAGAACTCAACAGAAAGGCTTGTTGTCCAAAAAGGCAAAAGAGCTCGTAGTTTGTTCCTACGTCGATTACCAACTGCACAGATAATAAAAATCTGCTCGAGCCACCATAATAAAGTGCTCACAAAACGCCACTATGCATGATACTTATTTTAATGCTGGATAGGCAAGGATTTGTCTACTCTCTCACAAGATAGAAAGCGAAGATGCAGCCGACCATTACCAGAGGCCCGTGGTCTTCTAAACTTAATTTGCGCACAGCATGCGAGATTCCGGATGTTCTAGACTTACGCCGGTGTTCCAAAGACCCATAGTTCAAATCCCGCTCCTAGTCACATTTTTTGTTATTTCAAAACTTTTTTAGAAGATTTTAAACTTTAATCAATATAGTGCACAACTTCACTGTATCACTTTAGTGAAGTTGTAATAATCTCAATTGCCTGCGTTATTGTAATCTGGGAGTCTTCAAGTCTCGAGTGAATAAGATCTTCTAGCATGTCCCATCTTTGGCCGCATCATCACTTTCTATCAGGTGAGATAGTGGTCAAATGCTTGCCTATGCAGCATTAAAAATAAATGACTGCTTTGATAATGGACAACTACTACGTTTACTGGAAAACAATTTTTATCCAGGATAACGTCCGACTACTGTCTCATCTGCATCAGTACGTTTGCCTATAAAATGATTATTCACTAGCGACTTAGACTACTAAGACTCCCATTTTATTATTGTACTTATCAGCAAACACAGACTCATGCAATGAGTTCCATGCATTTGAAGTACATTATTCATACATCAGTTTTAAGTAGTCTATCTATCTAAAACAATGAGTAGGTATATATAATTCTATTCAACATTTAATAGCCCGCATGTTCAGTGGGGTGAGACATGCCGTTTTAAGTTCAGATCTACAATCGCTTGTACGTGTGATGGTAATTACGATACCTAGAAACACTAATGTTTTTCATGGTGGTACATAGTTTACTAATGCTCACTTAGCTAAATATCCTGTACTGATGTATAGTCGGCTTACCACGCTCTTGAAAGCTGAGCATACTACCTCATCTTGGTATGTGCTCCTCCTCATCATCATCTGCCACCAATGTTGTGGTAGAGGACGGTAAATACGCTACACATTAGAACATTTATGAATTACAGCACACCTTCAAATATATAACGCTAAAAATAATAACTAATAAAATAAGCAAAGCTAGAACCTCCTCTTTTTTCGAAGTCGGTTAATAAATTACATAAAATTGACAGCAATACAAACTAGTTTATCAATACTGATAATAATAAATTAAACGCAAGCCAAGTTTAATAAACCGACTTCACCGCTTTATCTTTCGAACCTTGATCAGATTAAATGTACTAAACACGCATTATTGACGATAACTCAAAAACTACTGATAAGATCTTGATTAAATTTAAATGGGGCCAATCGGAAAGTAACAGCATTCAAATAAATAAAAATGTCAAAATCGGTTCACGTGGAAAGAACAAGCGTTTATCCCGGTCGTCCCCACCCTGTCGTCCCCACTGGGTACGAGTGGGAAAAAGCATTTTAACAATCCGTAAAATCTACATCTTCGTCCGCATCATCACTTTCCTTCAGGTGAGATAGTGGTCAATGCTTGCCTATCGAGTATAAAAAAAAATCTCTTATTGAAATCCCCATGTATTTTGACTCTCGGTCTATAGCGGAACGAGTGGGAAATAAAAAGTTCCGATCGTCACCACTGGGTACGAAGGAAACTTTTTTTCCCACTCGTACCCAGTGGGGACGACAGGGTGGGGGCCGGGAATAATCCGAAAAAAGACATATGAGGTAAAATACAAAAAATAAATACAGTCGAATTAGTACCTCCCCCTTTTTTGTGAAGTCGGTAGATTAAATACATAGAGATACATACACAACTATAGATGCAATGAATAGAAGTTTCTCTGCATACTCTAGGATTACCAACGAGAAAAATGTATACCTAACCTAGTAGAAAAATCAAGCGCCTAAACATGTGCTGGGGACGTGTTTTCGCGATATATTTTTCTAGTGGGTTGTAAATTACTGCTGTTCTTCAGTATAGCCAGGCAACCATGAGAAAATGCCCTGTCACCGTGGATTTCATTACAATGTTACCTTTACCTGTAGCCCAAGCTTCAGCGCTATCGTGGCTATTTTAAAATTACACATTTTTAACCAATTTCCTATTCTATTTCCATTGAGTTAACTTTCCATACAAACTTTGAAATTCTTCAATACGCTTTACATTTCCACAGAGCATTCAATAACGTACAATACGCTCTACGACAAAGGGTAGAGTTCTCGAAAGTTAGCAGATTCAATACAAGGAATGTATTATGGTAGAATACTCTATGGCGCTTTGTACGTAGGTACGTGGCAATATTATTAGGGTTGGTAGAGTAAGGAAATTAAAATTTAATTCATTGGCTATTACATAAATACTTACATGCTTCATTTCCGGTCTCGTTAGTTTGCGTTTATTTTTTTATACTCAATAGGCAAGCATTTGACCACTATCTCACCTGATAGAATGCGAGTGAAATAGTTAAATCTTTGATATGTGTAATACGTACGAATCTTGTAATTAAACAAAGGCAAATATTAGATAAATTTGAGTGATACCTAAGCATTATTTAAAGAAACTAACAAACAAGTGCATTCACACTCACAGCTCCACACTTAGTTTAAAGACTTGTATTGAGGGTGCAGGAAACATTTATATCACACACACACACTCACTTGTAACTTTTTTTCTGTTATATAATTAGCTAGTATAGTATGTAAAAATAAATTGTTGCTTACTAAACCTAAAATGTATGCGTATCTATGTGTTTTATTGTACCTATTAAATTTTTTGTCTTTCTTATTCTTATTCACAATCACACCCAGAAACAATAGCACAAATGCCTCTTGAAGAAAGCTTGTGTTCTGCCAAGAACCGAACCCAAGATCCACGGCGCAGAAAACAATGACTTACCTACTGCGCGTTGGCGCAGTGCTGGGGGTCGTCAAACTGGGTACAGTAGAGAAAATTCTTATATAGTAATTCTTAAGCAGCTGTACCTCAGCCAATCTCCCAGTGACCGAGTGCCTCTTTGGGGCCCATAGAAGGAAATACAAGTGTTTCGATTTGTGGTTACAACCCTAATAAGACAATAGTAGCGCTGATGATTGTTCGACTATGCCACGACACGTGCGTCACAATGGCTGCGTCACGCCATTGACTCAGCTCCGTATGGAGCGAGCCACAATAATCATTGTTTCGTAGGTGTTTGTGTGTACATTGTCAAACATTAAGTACCGTAAAATTATTTAAACTTTTTTTTTATGTTAGATAGGCAAGCATTTGACCGCTATCTCACCTGATGGAAAGTAACGATGCGGCCGAAGATGGAACATGTCTGCCTAGAAGGTACCTATTCACTCTAGACACCCAGATTGTACCGTTCAGGAAACAAAGACGCAGGCAATGGATTCCACTCCTTCGCTGTACGGATGATGAACGTCTTCGCTTCGAGCGATCTGGAGGTATGTCAACCATAAATGGATGACGTTTGATAGTTTCTCTTTTTTTGAACGCAAGCAAAGGTTAAAAAAACCGACTTCACCGCTATCTTCGGAACTCTTGATCAGATTCTATGAATTAAATGCGCATTATTGACAATACATCAAAAACTATTGGTCAGATCTTGATTAAATTTAAATAAGACTACATATGAAGCACCAGCATTCAAATAAAAAAAGAATCATCAAAATCGGTTAACCTAGAAAAAGTTCTGAGGTGACACACATTAAAAAAAAAACAGTCGAATTAGGTACCTCCTTCCTTTTTTGAAGTACGTATTGCTATTTTGGATTTCACATGCATTTATATCACTATTTATTTAAAATTCCTGACTAAAAAGCATTACCATAAGATAGTTATGTTATAGGTGTTATTTTATAGCTAAAATATAAAAAATACCTTTATTTAAATGAAAGCATAACAAAGTAAATTTACGTCCAAACGGACGTAACATTACTTTGGTTTGAATTTTTTTGAAAAGAAACTTTTTATGAGATGGCTTTGAAATTCTGATCGGCAACCTTGTTGTGTGACAAAAAGTGGTAGAGGTAGACACTGCGATGAATAATTTAAATATTTCCCTGTAATATAAAAGGTTCGCTTCTATCTTGTGTCATTACGACTCACGATCATGCTAGTACCTACCACTGAAATTATTTTGAAATTCAGGTCAGAGGTAATTAAATTCAATAATTATGATATCACGCCTAGCCGCTCAAGCCCATCACCTGCTTGTGATGTCTCTACCTATTTACAAAGGAGAAACGCTAACCCTCCTTAGAAATGCTTTTGTGACTTTTCAGGCAGGCGGCCGGTCGAAAACTCTTACCGTGTAACTCATGGAAGTGAGGTAATGTTCTGTTAACTCCACTCGGTTTGAAAAGAACGAGAAGATGATAATTTCTGACATTACAAGGTCTTTATACTACTCGAACTTTTCTCATAATTGAACATTTCTAACGATTAATTTGACCTTAAAAATTCACTTAATTAAAATCGTCATTTGACCTCTCAACGTTGCGCCGTTTAGAACTTAAACCTAATAAAATTTGATCGTTCAAATGAAAAGTATTACATACAAAGGAGAAACGGCGTAAGTGGTCACGTAGGCAGTAAATGTAGAGCATTCTCATTCAACGCAGATTGGGCGATTTTACTTGGAATGCTGGAATTTGATTGGCTGTTAGAATTTAAGGGGAAGATGGCAACAATAAAAATAATACGATTTATTTATTTTATTCAAGACGATATGAAATGCACTTTCTAAACAATACGTGTGATTGGGACCCTAAAAATCACCAAACATTTACTTATAATTCTGAGTTATATTTAATCCAACGTTTAGAATATATGAGTACCTCTTTTTTATGTGTATTTAGCCAGTGTCATAAAACCAGTCATAGTCACCAGTCTTCATCAAATTCAAGTAAGAGAATCATGACCCTCTCACTTGAATTTGACTTTACTGTGACTGCACGATGATCCAAATTGACTTGAGTGTGACTGAACGATGGTCCAATTTGACTTGAGTGTGACTGGACGATGGTCCAATTTGACTTGAATGTGACTGGAAGATAGTCCAATTTGACTTGATTATGACTGGACGATGATTCAATTTGACTTTTATGTGACTGGAAGATGGTCCAATTTGACTTGACTGTGACTGGCCCGAAATATATTCTAATCACAAGACTTCTACGAAAATCCACATAGAATGCTTTAAAAAAACCAAAACCGTATCTATACATCATTATATTCTGTAAGTACCATACACCGCTTCCATTTTATTGTGTATAAAAATAAGATCCCCTTAACAGTCCTTTTTAGAAAGCATTTTACAAGGTAATGCGAAGGCCTATTCAATAATTCTCGTTCGCGTCCCATTCGGGATCACCAAATCTTCACGAGTTCTTCATTTAGCGATGTGACAAGGGGCGTGATATCAAGTATTTTTATAAATTTGGTATATATGTATTCTTATAGAGATTTGGATTGAGTAAAATGAATGGTTTTTTATTGTAAATGAGGTTAGATTTTACAGTAAAATTCCTAAAATTTTAACTGAATTACGACTGGGAAAGTTTAAATCCGTAATAAAAAGGGCATTAATTAAGACAACTAAATAAAGCGAACGATATTAAATAAAGCGAATGACTACATTAATGACAAGGATGCATGGAGGCCTGTTTTCCTCCTTGCATACTTGCACAAGCGCTTTCTGGCGACTAAATAATATAGATAGATCTAGGTTGATATTAATTCCTGTATTCAATATTTAGTCATGAGTGTTTAAGAAAAATAAATGAAAAAATCTTCTTCTATATCTGGCAGCAGAGTCAATAACTTTTATGAGTGCCTCTTTGGGACCCATGTGCATAAAACGATTTTCAATTTTATGTAAGAAAATGCGTATACTGATTTAGTCATGCATAAATTAAAAAATACGCGTGGCACTCGGGGACTGCCGCGGTAAAGCTATAGCATAGCATTTTTAATCAACTTATGCAATTATAATTATTTATTTATTTTATTTATGCAGTATTTTTTTCCAGCCACCTAGAGGCGAGTCGCTGAACTAAAGAGACAAGCGTGATATTTCAAAAAAGTCATTAAAAGTTCTGCTATTCATCACTAGAAGGTGTTAGGTTATTTTCGTTACGGAATTTCTGGATTCGGTCTCCACGCTCAAGGCCCGCGATAGAAGCTATGCAGTAGCTTAAAACCTAAGTTTAGGGCAGCCAAAGACTAAATATTCTTATTTTAAACGATGACAAGTGACAAATCGTAGTAGGATAGAGCAAGTTATAAACAAACCTGCCTATAGAACAATTCTTACCCAGGCCAAGGTTCGTTCCAGCAGGCTGGAGGCTGGCGCCGTGATGTGAAGTAGAACGAGGTCTGTGTACATTCAGAATATTATCAGGGCAGCATTGCACGTGATAATCAGGGGGTCTATTCCGTTCATCAATTATATTTACATCGACGTCGAAATCAAACGATTTTCTTTTCTTATGAACCATCAAATGGTCAGTTCATTTGACTATCAACCGATCGACTGTCGTACAGACGTAGCATCAATTCGAACAATCGTATTTTGACGACCAGAATAGACCTACAGGATACATTCTGATCAATCTAATTCCAAGGTATAAACTAAGGTCAGGTATACTATTTATAACATAATTATCTCTTTCTACTTATTAATATGCTTTTTTATATAATTGGTAGGTGTGACAGCCAATATGACGTAAAGTATTTTTCACCCCTACCCCCATTTTTGTATGAGCAATATCCAAAAAGTTTTTAGTATGGTATTGAAGTACTAGGCAACCATAAATGTGAAAGAGGTAAAATACATTTTCTTTACGTGACATTGCAACGCATGCCGGGTGCAGCTAGTATTATATATAATAATAATAAAAAATAGTTTTGTAACATTATTGAAAAAAAATATTTTTCTAAAGAGTTATTATCTGAATGAAATGTATTAAGACATATTATAGTCGACGTTGATTCTAGAGGTTATCTGCATACAAACAAAACGTTATCATATTACGTTAATAGATACTTACCTCGTTTGAAACATAAGAGTACTCACCCACACACACACACACACTAAACTTTCATATGTATAATATTAGCGTGATTAAGCGTCCATTGTAGCTCGTCCCTCACTTCATAGCGTTGTTTTACAGGAGTTCTGTTTTTAATCAAGTGTCGGAGTAGCTTCCTACACAAGGGAGCAAATATTGGCTTCCGACGCTACCTAGCTACTAATACGTTGCTTTGACTCAACGATTTTAATACGGCGTAGAGGCGAAATAAATAAAATATACGTAAACGCTTTCACAAAAACAGTCCCTAACTTAGTCCGATGACATGTGTCGTGCCGGGGATCGAACCCGATACCCGTGCTCAGAAGGTAAACACGCACCAACGGGCAGTTTTCTGTGTGAGTGACTTATTTCTGACGCATATATAATCTTCCTTTACGTTTGCTGTATATATATTCTACCTACAATTTTTAGGACACACACGCTAGATTCCACTTTTGTCATGAATTCCAGTTCACTTTAGTCAGACATGTCACATTCGACAGATTCCGCGATCGTCTTAATGGCTTGTGCACATAACTGCGATGCGACGACGAATCGTAAAAATCTTCGAGCTCGCATGACGCATCGCAAAAACTTGGGAATTGATTCCCATCGCGGATTCCTCCGATGTTACGTCACACTTGTTGAAAAGTCCGCTCTGAGACAACGTGTGGGCAAGACGTATGCAAATTTGATTTTAAAAAATAACTAGGACTATAGGGGGGCGCCTTGCCGTACGAAATTGCATCGCAGCAATTTGCGTCGCAGTTTTCTGCGCTGCGAATTCGCATCGCGCCGATTCGCAGTTTTGTGTATAAGCCCTAAATCAAAGATGTAGCTTCGGGACGGATTTATGTTTTTTGCCTTCATCCCCTTCACTGCTTCCTTCCAAATATAAATACTTGTGTAATCTGATGGATGTGTTGAAAATAAAAAAAAAGTGGAATAATGTCGGGTGTTTGCCATTTAATATGTTTATACAGTAACAAGTACCAGGGGATTGGATATATTTAGAAATATATATGTGTCTGAAGTAGTTGATTTTTTGTGTACTGAGGACATTTTTTACTACTCGTCTGGCTAGTTTCTACAATACTAAGCAAAGTTCCAAATCAAAATCTTTCACACTACCAGTAAAACAATCGTAGTTTATTACTTTAAGTTCAAAATCGTTCGCCAAGAATCAAATGACTCTCGACCAAAATATCAATTACCATCAGGTGAAGTGGTTGTACACTAAGCCGCGTACAGACATTGCGAGGCGTGCGTCGTAATTAGTTTGTTAAGCATGCCTCTACCTGAGGCATACGACGACACATTTATGCATGCGTCCTGAACGACATATGCTCAAGCTGAGCAAGCAAACAACCACGTACGGTGTTCGTCAGTAAAAATTGATCTCGTTTGTGACTGAATTTTTTTCTTCAAGTATTTACGCGTCTTCTCGTTTACATTTATTGTAATAATCAGAATGTTTAGAGTCTCATAGTACTCTATAATTTTCATAAAGTTGGACAAGTTAACGCTGTGCTTCGGTATCGGTCACCATGAAGCATGTGCGCGCTACGCAAAAAAAAACCCGTCGGTCTGCACGTAGCGCACGGCTTGCACTGAACCGGCGATCACAACGAGCGTACGCGGCAAATGCTCACAGTGAGCACACACGTCCACACAGCCCGAGGCATGCGTGACGAGCCATTCGCGACGCACGCCTCGCGATGTCTGTACGCTTCTAGATATACTGTTTGACCTTTGACAACAAAACATTAAGGCATGGAGTTTGGTAGTCTGCATTCGCCTATGGGATTGGAATAAAGACAAAATGTGGATTTAAGTCACTCCGTTCCACATTTCTGAAAAAAGTATTATCCCTATTTATTTCGTCTCTTTTATCTAAGTTTTCTATGTTGATGCGCTGCTGACTTGACTGTGTTTAATAACGTGTAGTCTGTTCTAATTGGCTTGAAGAGCAAGATTACGAAAGAGTTGGTAACTTGGTTTATAAATGTTTTGTTTCAGAGTCCACGATAAAATTTGGTTGTTTGATAGTTTGCACTGTTTTGACACAATTGCAGAAGCACCATCGTTACATTTTCCTTTTCTTTAAAATTATATGTAGTAGTGACCATCGAGAGAGACAAACCTATGGGTTGTAAAGTAGTGTAATATGCAAATTATTGCGTTGTTTTAACAAGGACAAATTGCTATGTGGCTAAGCTTGCGTAATGCCTTCTGTATAAATAATTATGTTATTGTTAAAAAGTGTAGTGTTCGATTGCTCCGATGTACGAGTACATTTCATCAAGATTTGATGCAGGGTTATAGAGAAAGTGTCGGTAGAAATCAAAACTAAAATTGTACACTTGTACCGCCAATTTGTTTATTATTTGCCTTTTCTGTGCCTTTACTACCAATTTCGTTTGTGTAGTAGAATAACACACACAAAAGACTAAACAATAAAAAAACTTAATTTTATTTAACTAAAATTATATATGAAAATTAAAACTGTCGTGAGTATTTAGCATAATTTATGTTGTATACGGCTTGAAACACGCAGAAAATGTCAACTTACTTTGTAGTCGACTAGTTTCGGACAAATTTGTTGTCCTTCATCAGGATGAGTCAAACGCGCGATACGCAGAGGCGAGCAACTCTGCCCTCAGCGCGTGACTAGTCGACTACAAAGTAAGTCAAAATTTGTACAAAACTTAGGCCGTCGCCAGTTAGAAAAGTGTCCAAATTGATGACAACATTACCACCTTGAAACTATTGTCCAGATACGTTCACTATTATACGTTCGTTACATTTAAATTTTGTCAAACTACCGAAGCATATTCGCCAAATCTACATTGTCGCCTAACTCTATTCTCTCTGCTCTACCTCAAATTCACTCAGCTGTTCATCAGTCAACCTTTCACTTCCCGTCACTATCAATTTGCTGGTTGACTCGAAGCAGCCATCAGCTCCAAGAGTTGCAGCGGTAATGAGAGCTAAATGATGGTGGCGTCTTCGAATTGTGGATGCAAAGAGTAGGCGGTAGCGATGTTTGGAAAATATAAGGTATTTGAGTTTAATCACGTTATTAGCGGCCTGCAGATCTGTTTATTGATTCAAGAGCTTTATGTAAAAGCGACGAAGACGGTAAACGCGATCTCCATTGAGGGTTTTGAAGCTATTCATGCGCTTCATCAAGCGTTGATGATTTACGCGCCAAGGCCGTGCTACTAAGTATTTTGCTAACTCTTCTACTTGTCAATTAGCGAGATCCAACCTTTGTTTCATTTACGTATACTTCTACTCTCAATGACGCAGGATATATAATTATTTTCAAGAACTTAGTATACTGGCAATCATTGCATATTACAAAAGTGAGAGTTTTTCTTATTTGTCTCATTCATAATTTACTGAAAATGAGGTAAATTTAAAATCTCGTATTGAACTGATTGTTAGGCGTGGAAAAAAGAGAAGTGGAACTCATTGCCTGCATCTTTGTTGCCCGAACGGTACAATCTCAAGTTAAGAGCGAATAAGTATCTTCTAGGCAAACATGCTACATCTTTGGCTATATCACTTTCTATCAGTTAAGATAGTCGTCAATGATTTGCTTATGTATAAAAAAAAATAGTTTCTCAACGCATTCTGCCCAGTGATTGCCAAGTACAAAATTAAATTAAATTGGGTGTTATCAAAAGTATTCATAAATTTAATACTCATATATTTTTTTTTTTATGACTACTAAGACGTTTGCAAATTGTATTGGCTAGAATGATTAAATTAACTCATTTTGAGATCTCATAACTTTTTACGGTGAAATTGGCTTTAACACTGCCGTTCTTGTCGTAATTTTACTTAAAATACTATAATTAATTAAATCGGTGATAATTATATTGCTTGTTACACACAGTTTCCAATAATACTTTCACAAAAAACCTTTCCAGCATCCGCTTATACCATGTAACGCCGCCCGCCCATTAGCACCCGCCCATTAAAGTCCACTTAGCGTATTCCTCGAGCACAGGCCAAAGTGTTTTATAAACTATTCACTGTACTTCTGTTCGATGTATAGGTACTTTCACTGAGTCGAAAAAATGTACTTCTTCAAGCCAAATTAAGAAGTTTCCATTTTAACCGACTTCACAAAAAAGGAGAAGTTCGATTGTTTTTTTTTATGTGTCACCTCATAGTTTTTTTTAGGTTAATCAATTTTGTTTTTATTTTTATTTGAATACTGGTTCCATTCAAATTTGATAAAGCGTATTTAATTCATTTAATCTGATCAAGGGTTCCAAAGTTTCGGTGAAGTCAGATTTTAAAGCTGTGCTTGCGTTTAAATTATTAACACAGTTCATTGCGTAAAGAAATGGAATTTTATTTTAGAACATAATAAAATCATCTAGCATAAAGTAAGGAGAGAAGCCGAAAAATTCCATACCTGAGTCTGAGTGTGTTCCCTGATAAATACAATGTGGGAGTTTTTAAGTCGCGAGTGAGTAGGCATCTTCTGGGCAAACGTGCTCCATCGTCAACCGCATCGTCACTTACCATCAGATAGCGGTCGAAAGTATGCCTATCTTGAATAAGAAATAATAAAAAAAAAGCGGATAACATTCTACAAACAGCCTATTCCTATAATAGTTAAATGTATGGTCTTGATTGCCAGTTTTTGACAAGCTATACACAAAACATATCAAACTGTAAAGTGGAGTTATCGATTTTGTATTAATATCAAAAAAAAAAAAATCAAGTGTTACTGTGTAATAATGGTTAATTATTAACTATAAATAATTCGTCAACGTCCATAAGTGCACGTAAATGCAAAAAGATTGTAAAGCCAAAATGAATTAAAAAAAACGTGACGTGTCGCAAGCAAAACCATTCGATTTAAATCATACGAAATTGATTGATTTTAAAGTGATATCCGCTTTTTTAGCTTCTCTCTCGTGTTCCGTGTCTTGTATCTATATTTTTCTACTAGATCCATGTAAAGAACATGAATCTTCTCATGAATCCTTATCTTTGCACTCCAGTAGATGAAATTCAGTCTTCAGTTCTAAAATCTAAATCATTAGAAAACAAAGTTGCAATATCTGTAAATTATTCAAAACCCACTGGAGCACATTCATAAAAAGTATTATTTAATGGAACCAATAATTCCACCACCTCCCTCGACAGCTATCGCTTTAACGACGACTGAACATTAAAAATTATATACTTACTCTTGCAGGAAAATCACTGAAAATAACACTTTGAACCACCTAAGTTAAGGAACAAATTTCTTTGAAATTGAACTAACATTAAGAATTTTATACCTTCACGTCTCCCATAGGAGCTGTCTGGCTTTATTCTCTTAAAATTTTATTTATAGCCGGTCTTAAAGTCTAGTTATGTTTAAAGGTTTTAAATAACTTATTTTATAATGCTAATAATATCAAATTATCGTACATTTGATTTTTTTTCGAACTGCCCGTTGGTAAAGTCAGGTACGCGATTGTTTTTTAAGCAGGGGTATCGATTCCCAATAACACAAGAATCTACCTTATTTCCTTTGAGTTTAACAAAATTATTTCACCTCTTTTGACAAAAAAAAACCTTTTTTTTCACTACATATTAATTGTATTTTTTACCGACTTCCCAAAAAAGGAGGAGGTACTCAAGGCGACTATTTTTTTTTTTTTGTGTATTACCTCATAACTTGTCTCCACGCGAGCCGATTTCGAAATTTTATTTTTAGTTTGAAAGATGTTGCTTTCTTATTGGTCCCATTTAAATTTGATCAAGATCTGATCAGTAGTTCTTGAAATATCGTCAATAATATCTATTTTGTGACGAATAATGCGTACTTTGACGATGTTCTGGTTTACCCGACTTCAAAAGTTACCTCACAACTTCTTTCGTTGTGAGACGAATTTGATGATTCTTTTTTTATTTTAAAGCTGGTGGATCAAGGTTCCGATGATAAAGTGGTGAAGTCGGTTTTTTTAAGCTTTGCTTGCGTTTAATTATTTAAGTTGTTTGCGGCAACATCTTTTTCCGTAAATTCTTGTAATAATATAAAATACATATTGGGTACTGTGTAAAATTACCGAATGACTCCAAACACCATTATTCTACTTTTAGTCATTGAAGAGTTTCTATGGACACCTTGCGGCTTTACCATCTGAGTTTCTATGGACACCTTGCGGCTTTACCATCTGAGTTTCTATGGACACCTTGCGGCTTTACCATCTGAGTTTCTATGGACGTCTTGCGGCTTTACCATCTGAGTTTCTATGGACACCTTGCGGCTTTACCATTTGAGTTTCTACGGACACCTTGCGGCTTTACCATTTGAGTTTCTACGGACACCTTGCGACTTTACCAACTGAGTTTCTATGGACACCTTGCGGCTTTACCTTCTGAGTTTCTATGGACACCTTGCGGCTTTACCATCTGACCCCCTATTAACTATCTCTGTTGCGAACGGTTTCAATCGAAAAATTACAAAACTGCTAAGAAATAAGGTTCATATTTGCATAATTTTAATAGAAACTGCTCGCAACAAAAATACGTAATAGGGTGTCTGATCAACTTAAAAGTACCACATTATTGCAAATCACCGAAGTTGCCAAAGCATAAATACACTCAAGAGTCAGTACCCGTTAGTACTACTAAATAAATTGTTAATTTAGAACTGACAAGACAGACATAAAGATAAATGTGTCCGTAAAAACCAGATCTTCTAGTAAAACAGGAGGCAGAACGTTTTTTTACGTTTGCCTGGCTTTCAACCCTATACTAAAATACAGTCGTAATTTCCCACCCTCAAATAGAACTGTCTGTCGCTATAATCACTAGTAAACTAAGTGGAGCCATGTCATGGTGATATTAGTATAGGTTATTATAATTGAATACTTATACAACATTTAATGTCCAAGCTGGCTAACCGTTGAGGAGTTCTCTGAGTGCAGAAACCGTGTCATGGTATATCTTTAAATCACAATTAAATGCGTACACAACATTTCGTGTCTCTGCTTTTGACAGTTAAGATAAAGGACTTCTTCTTTACCTTGAGCTACTTCTAGATGTTAATTCAGGCCAAGCTCATCATAATAATGCATAGTTCAATTAGAATTAGAGGTAATGGTTCTAATTCAGCTGGCAAGATTTGACCTAAACTAACAAACTTAGTTATAATCTAGGAGTCTTCACCTCACGAGTGAACAGGAAACTTCTATGTTCCAATGTTATATCCGGCTTAAAACACAAATTAGTTGTCCTTCATCAGGATAAGTCAACCGAAACTAGTCGACCACAAAGTAAGTCGAAATTTTCGTGTTTTAGGCTGGAAATAACATTGAAACATAAGGTATCTTCTAGGCAAACGTGCTCCGTCATCGACAGCATCTTCACTTTCCATCGGTGAGATAGTGGTCAAACGTATGCCTATCAAGAATAAAAAAAAATACATCGCAAGTTGAATAAAAGCTTGTAAAAAATATGTTCCGGGCAGTTATCCTTATCTAACGTGTTTATCATCCTCGACCACACCAAAACTTACCATCAGGTGAGATTGTAGTTAAACACTATTCTATCAGAAAAAAAATATCGCATCACCATAATCTCCTGCAATATCTTCATTAACTCTAGAACATTATTATTCAAACTTCAGAAGACCAGTTCGTAGGTATCAGGGTCGCTATTGGAAATTTCAAATACTTTGATGATTTGCACGGCCGATGAAATGAGAGCCCCCACTGCAATAACTCTGATATTGGTTCGCTCTGTCACAAAGATTAAGATGACAGAAGTGACATTCAAATAAGAACATGGAGAATTTTTACTAGCGTTTAATTTTTTTCCCACTGAAAGGCGGTACGTGACGGCCAGCGCTCCGCACTCATTCTGAAGAAGACTTTGGAGTGAAGCTGAAATAATTGTCGACCTACAGACATTGACTACGCGTTAGTCGTGCCAATTTCCGTATTAATTTATTGTTTATATTGTAGATTTTACTGTAGTCATATCAAACGTAGGTAATGTAAACCTACAAATATTCTTTAAATTCATCGTCGTCGGGGTTATGAGTATTGTAGCGGTGATATGTGACATCACTGATTTGTTCGGCTCGCCCAATTTTACCGACCCTAGTTTAATTTTAATGTCAAAGGAGAAATTTAAATTGAACTTCCACACTAGGCAAACTTGTGTTGCGGAAGGTAGTCTCTTTCGTAACAAAAGCTGTGAACATTGTGGTTTTTGAAAATGTATCTTTAATTATGTGCTTAATATGAAAATGCTCTGAAATTAGTAAAAAAAAAAATATCATTAGTCATCCCTTATCAAACGAAGATTTCAGATACTTAAAGCAAATTTAATGAAACTTTTTGGCAACTTTCTAGAATGTTTGCTACTTTTGTCCTTATTTTCTAGCAACGACAATCTTGATAGTAATTATGGGATATTTTAAACGGAGGTCTAAGGTTTTTTTTTGTCCTTCTAAATTTTTTTTTACTAAGTATATATATATTTTTAAAATAATCATCATCACTCTTCTTCATCATGGAAATATTCATTTTTACATCTTTTTTTTTACTTAGGCTATAAGGTAGAGTGTTTCTTTATGGTTAAAAAAATCTCTAATTAATAATGAAAGATTACGATTTGCGGAAGTGGGATTTACCTTCGTGTCAAAAAAGAGCCGCAATATTAGCTCTAAGGCATTCTGCTTGAGCGCGGATTAAAGCGTGCTTCTTTTTAAAAAAACTAGGTAAATGATTTATGTGTAAAACGTCAGATGTACTATCTGTACTCCCCATTCTCTTCTAATCCTTAGCTGGGCAAAATCTGCACGGATCACTTCTGTTATTGGATCTCGGCTTTATGATGTTCCTCCGGAGCGAACGTACCCACTTGAATAATATTTACATTCGCAAAGCCAGAGGGTTAAGAATTGTATGTATGGCGTAATGGACTTAACCTTTTTATTCGTGCATTTTAAAGTGGCGGGTTATGACACCGAACATTTTTGCACGCAATGTTTTCATTTCACTCTCAAACTAAAAGCAAAAAATAAATTAAACAGAATATATATGTATTTATCTTTAGTTTCGAAGATTTGTCTAATAGACTGATTAAGTCGGCACGTGACCAAAATGCTGGGTTGTATTTGTGGCAGAGAATAATCCTTGCTATACAGCGTGGTGATGCAGCAAGCATATTGGACACTTTGCCGACCCATGACGATGGGTGTGGTACCATGAATTTCACTTGTTCCCTAAACATTATAATATAGGAGTCTTTAAGTAGAGATATAAAGTGAAGATGCAGTCAACGATGGAGCACGTTTGCTTAGAAGATACCTGTCATTCGTGACTTAAAATTCTCCGACTTTATCTATGGGGAAACAGACTCAGGCCAAGAATTTCACTCCTTTGCGGTATGCATGAGCTAGTATCTAAATATTTTCACTTGATATTATGACTTTCGTAACCGACAAGTTTTAATATCCACAAAAATATTAATAATTATAAACTAAAGTACATATATAAGGAATTTTAAAATAGCGGTGCGCGCTTTTAGATTAAGCAAAACGAATAAATCTTTTATGGCAAATAGGGTTAGATTTTACAATATAATTCTTTAAATTGTAACTGAATTACCACTGGTAAAGTTTAAATCAGTTACAAAACGGGCATTCATTAAGAAAACTTATTATAAAACGAATGACTACAAATATGACAACGATGCATGGAAGCAAACTGCACAAGAGCTTTCTGGCGATTATCTATTATTATTATTATTTTATCATCATTGGCGGCAGCATCATCACTTTCCATCAGGTGAGATGGTGGTGAAATGCTTGCCTATCGAGTGTAAAAAAAAAAGATTACATAATAAATATATACCTAGGGTTAACATAATTCCTAAAATAAATTATGAAAAAAAATGTGCCGCCGAGTTTCTTGCTAGGTTCTTCTCGAGATGGCTGTAATTTTGCGAATCTGGCAGTAGAGTCATTCACTTTCATGAGTGCCTCTTTGAGGTCCATGTGAATAAACGATTTTGATTTTAAACCCTTCGGTGTGACACCTTCATTGGCTTTATATGAGCTTTACCGAGGTTTGAATTGCGGTATAATGTGCTTATGAGTCTTTAAAATCGTTTCCGCTAAGCGTGATTCAGTGCAAAAATAAATTCACAAGTTTAAAATGGTTTTGTTTGTATTAAAACAGCAATTTCTCGTCATAAAAACAAAATAAATATGTTACAGATGTTTTTGTAAGTGTATAAGACACTTACAAAAACCTTACTAAGGTCGAATACTTGCATTGCGGATGCTAGAAACATTTACGTCACATACGCAATCTTTCATTTTTGAAGTGCACGTTGCCTTATTTTTGAAGTGCACGTTGAACGTTCACCTTCTAAACAGGGGTATGGGGTTCGATTGCCGGCGGTAACACAAGTATTCTCCCCAAAGAAAATTTGTGTTTTTGGCCTTGTTGTGATTGTTTGTGTGATGTGAATGTTGCCGGAACCCGCGACACAAATCATAGAACTTAGTGTGGGCTGTGAGTGTGAAAGCGTTTATGTTTATGTTTAAACACAACCAGAATCAGCAGAAGCACAAATTTCACACGGAAAGAACATTTATAATGGTAATTATTTAAGGAAAATTATTGAATTTCCGAAATTTATAATTATTGTACACTTTTAAACAAAATAAAAAACAAAACAAATGCTGGATGGTACAGTACATAGCGGCCTCCAATTGGGCGATCACGGTTCGATTCCTACGACGCATTTTTTATATTATCGTAATAAAATCTATGATAGTAGTGTATTTTCTCAAGCCCACTTGACTTCATAATACAGTTGTTTACCACCCTTACATCGTTCACACCAATCATTATAAAACCAGTAGATAGCGCATGAGGCTAGTTTTCCTTCATAACCAAAATCACCAGCGGGGGAAGAGGACGAGGTCAATGTATGTCTATGATTAGCCTATCCGTAATATCAACCAATCGCTAAATATATGTTTCAAAAAGCATGATATTTTCGTGAGAGGGGGAAAAGATACTGGTTGTTTTATTTGTGGTTCACACACTAGACAGAGCAATCAAACAGGTAGCGTCGTACAAGTTTGTAGGCAATCCATCGAATCTATGAACATGGTACCTACAGCTACACTGAGTGTAGGAACATCATCATATCATTTTAATGATCCTCCGGCAAATATATTTGTGAGCCTGTTTTAAAAAAATGCTAAATAGGCATTTGAGCACTCTCTCATCTTATGGAAAGTAGCGACGCAGCCAAAGATGTGACAAGCTAGCCTAGAAGATACCTATTCACTCATGATTTGAAGACTTACATTATATCCCTCGGGGAACAATGATGCAGGCAATGAGTTCCACTCCTTCGCTGTACGGATGATGAACGTAGATGCAAAACGTTTCGAGCGAACTGGAGGTATGTCAATCATATATGATGACGTTTGATAGTTTGTGTCGTCTGGTTGTTAGATGATATAAGGGGCATGGTGGAATTAACTCGTGTAATTTACGCTCTCCAAAATGCTAATGATAGTGTACCGATAGTCTTGCGACCATACGTCGGCGACCGAGAGTCTGCAATCTGGACTATAGCTTATAGTGTGCTAAGGAACTGCACGATCTAGTTACCCCATCCACATTCTATCATCGGACAAGCAGACAAACTGCTAAGCAACACCGCTATATGGTAAACATTCCACAAATGCGCACTAAGCGTTTTGCCTTTACATTCATTGTGCGAACCGCAAAGGAATGGAACTCCTTACCCGAATCGGTGTTTCCTGATGAGTACAATATGGGAGTCTTCAAGTCGCGAGTGAATAGGTATTTTCTAGGCAAGCTTGCTCCATCGTCGACCACATCGTCTTACCATCAGGTGAGATGGTGGTTTTAAGTTTGATAAAAAAAGCTAATTGTCCGCCAATTAGTCTTTTCGCTCGTCGGTCAATAGACTCAAGACCTTCAAGTTGGTACTTACCGGATCCATCCCAGAGATGGCCACAGCATACAGTTATTCTTGACCTCGAGTTAGTCGGTAATCGGTAGTTAATCAGTTAAAAAAAAACTTAAATCTTAACCAATTTATTAGGTACTATAGTAGTTAACAACAATAACTGAAATTCTTTTATGAAACAAAACTAAGTACCTAAAAATCAAGCGCTCAAAACTATTAAATTTTAACCAATGTATTAAGTACCATTAGAGTTAACAACAATAACTAAAACTCTTCTCTTAAACAAAACTTTATATAATAAAACCAAGCTCTTCTTCTACTTCTATTACTTCTTACCCTTCTGTTCTTTCTTCTTAATAGCAGATTGAGCTCGCAATTGGAGTGTCTCGTGTGTAATGGTGTCCTCTCTTTCTTCGTAAGCATCGTTTATTTCTTGGCACCATCGGTAATCTGATACAAGGACCAGATATTTTTTGTTTCGGCTTTGCACGACCCTTACATTTAGACAGTGTCAACAAAATATAAACAATCAGATTATTAATAATGTAAATTTTTTTTAAAACCCACCTTTTACTTTGACCACGTTGTCCGAAAATCTCGTCTTGTCTTTTTTAAGCTCGATAGGCGAGTATTTGAACACTATTTCAACTGATGGAAAAAGAAGATGCGGCTAAAGATGTAGCATGCTTGCCTAGAAGATACCTATTCACTCTTGACTTGAAGACTCCCAGATTATACCGTTTGGGGAGCAAAGACGCGGGTAATGAGTTCCAATCCTTCGCGGTACGAATGATAAACGTAGAAGCGAAACGTTTCGAGCGAACTAGAGGTATGTCAACCATATATGGATGATGTTTGACAGTTTGTCTTGTCGTAAGAATGTAAACAGGCATGGGGGAATTAACTAATCTAAGCCGGAGATACTCTTGGAAGCAAAAGACTTCACTATATTTACGTGTATAATACTCCTAGTCTTGTTCAAATCACATAAATCAAAATCGTTTATTCACATGGGCCCCAAAGAAGCACTCATGAAAATTAATGACTCTACTGCTACTATTGTATACTTACCAACCAACAAATCTTCCAGAAGTCTGCATCGATAGTCCTGCCGTTCGAGCACAAACTCTTGGTTGTACGTCTGTAAGTCTCTCATTCTCTCCAGGCCGGCTTCCAGGCGTGCATGCCGATCCCGCTTTGCAGCCTCTGCCATGTCCTTTGATAACAGTGCACTACAATAACAATAATAATAAGTTACTTGTTAAAAACTTTTTTAAAGACAAGCCTTTAGAAGTCCTCCACATTGGATTTAAAGTGACGTCACTTTTAGCCCTTTCATTTGATACCCATGTTGTAGACTCCTACAATTAAAATTAATTTTTTTCCATTAAAAATTACTTGTCCGCCATTTTGTGTGTTCCGCCATGTTGGACTTAGAATGAGGTCACACAGCTAACCATATATTGACATCCAAACTAAACGTGAACACAAAATTTCAGCTAAATCGCTGAAGATATCTGCTTCAAAATTGCGTTGCAAGATTCCACCCGAACAAACATACATACATACAGTGCAAGCTCAATAAAAGCTTGTAATATGATTAATTTTGGAGCGATGTTCCTAATTAGTTACACTTCGGATACTTAGCGAATGAGAGGTGGGTTTATTTTGTTTAGTTCAGAAGTTCCTATTGCCATTCGCCATCATCAGACCAGCTCCATGGTACCATATCATTTTATTGCCACCAAAGAAACATAAGTACACCAAATTTGAGTCCAATCGGACATCGGTAAGTGGGTGTAATTTAGCTTGCAAGATTTGATTACAGACCGACAGATAACTGGACAGGTGAAACTAAATAAAAAGCTTGTAAATTCATCCGTTGCTGGTAATAAGAAAACTTTGACTCACGTTTCGTATATATTTTTCTCTTTCATACATATTGGTAGAAAGTCGAGCGATATGAAGTTGTCCATAAGCTTTTCAGGTTTTGTGAGGTATGTAGCTATTTCTTCGGCCTCTTCTATTACTTCTATCACTTGAAATGCATAAAATAGGCAATTAAATATCTTCAGCATAAGAAAATCCTACTAATATTATAAATGTGAAAGTTTGTGTGTGTGTGAATGTTTGTTATTACGTATTTCCGTAACGAATAAACCGATTTTGATGAAAGTTTGAATGTTGATAGTTTAGGTTCTGGAATTATACATAGGCTTTTTAACACTATTAACGCGGGCAAAGACAGTGGGCACAGCTAGTAAATTAATATAGGTACAATATGTTTGGCAGACGCATATAGTTACATACTGACCAAGTAATTATTTATGTACCAAGGAAGTAAGTAAGTACACCAATTTTTAATATACCGAATTGTCCGTTGGCTTAGTTGGGTGAGCGTTTGCCTTCTAAGCAGGGGCATCGGGTTCGATTCCCAGCGAGAACACAAGTATTATCCAAAAGGAAAATTTGTGCATAATAGAACATAGTGTAGGTGCACTCGGCTAGTACATTGCCAATGTCTGTAAGGATATGTAATAAGCTACCAGCAGACCTTACACAGGAAACAATTACCATGAAATTTCTGAAAAGCCTAAAATGATTACTAATAATGAAAGCATGCTACTTCATACATGACTATTTAAAACATAAACTTAAAATTTTGTAAATTAGATTGCGTCCTTTTCTCTTCTAAATTGCTGCGACCGATCCATATGAGACTTTATACCTTCCTTATGTAATGTAACCTTACTATATATAGGTATGGAAGTAATAAGCGATCTGAATCTGAATCTATTTCGTATCAACAAATAAGTGTAACATTAAAAATGTATATTTACTTTTACGAAGTCGGGATTTTTGATTTTTAGAAAACAACTTGTTATTAATGTGGGGCTAAGTGAATAATTTTATTTATAAATACTGTTATAATACTAACAATTACTTTCTGTAGCCGGCGATGGTCCTTGTTGCAACATAACTAAGATTGAAAGTAAGATTGAAATTAGAATTAAATAGACCTATATTTTAATATCATTTTATTAAAGACTAGTTGACCCGGCGAACTTCATACCGCCAATTGCCTGTGGTCAAATATTCAGAAACAGCTCCTGTTTGACAGGTACGAACAGTTTGTATGGGAAAATAAAATACTACTTTTTACTAATTTTATTGCAATTTCTTTATATTTTCTCACCTTTTAAACCTTCCCTGAACTTCCACAAATATTTCAAGATCAAAATAAGCCAAATCGGTCCAGCCATTCTCGAGTTTTAGCGAGACTAACGAACAGCAATTCATTTTTATATATAAGAAAGAAGAAGAAGAAAAAGACTAGCTGTACCAGGTATGCGTTGCAATGCCATGATTTAAAAGTGTTTACCTCTTTCACGTTTATGGTCACCTAGTACTTTAATACAATACTAAATATTTTTTAATATTGGTTATTTACACGAAAATTGCGATCAAAAATGGAGGGTGGGGGATGCAAAATAATTATGTAAAAAAGTAGTTATAGTGACATAACTATAGTTGGTAATATGGTCTCGTGAAGTTTTTTGTAGATATTGATATATGTTCTACTTATAATATTTTAGAACATTTTTTTGTTCCATCATCAATACTTTAAAATAAATAATAATTGCTAACACACATTAAGTACTTCTATGCCACTTCCAGTTGCGTTAGCTCTGTGCAATTAGCATTCTACGCATCCAATGCGACAACCAAATGGACTTTGTTTACATTTGTGTGCAAAGAATCTCAAAGTACCTTCATCCAGTCAGTTTTTTTTATTATATTTCTACTTACTATAAATTTTAAAATATGTTATGAACTAAAAATAATGTACGCTATGTCCAGTTAATATTTAAAGTTAAGAGGCCTGCGGAGGTAGATTTGCCCATACAATCATAATACCGAAATTATTTATGATTCAAGCATATTACCACCATACTGTGCTGTTATTCAGATTAAAAACATATTAATCTAGGTTCCTGGATAGTTTTTATTTCAAAATAATTACCTAAAACGAAATATAAACCAATTGATTCTTACACATTATTACGACATAAATGTCGCATCTTTATTTAACTTATTCGTTTTGTATAAAAAACTAACACATTTCTTTTGTCATTACAACAGGAACATAGATCATCATTTCAAGTTACTATTAATGCAAAAAACAATGGCTAAACATTACATTTCCATTCATAATTTTTGGTATTACCGCACCTATCATAATTTGTTCGGTCGGTAGTGCTATCGCATCAAGCATGGGCACAGTTTGCCAGTTAAACAGAGACAGCCTATAGACTCGTTCAAAGCCAAATGGCCTCTTAAGTTTTAATGTTTCTCATATAAATGAATTAATTCTTTTGAGAAATAAATATTTCTTAAGCCTCAATATATTTTTGTTCTATCATCAATACTTTCCGCAGCGCGTGCGATGAAAGAAATTTTATAGCAAATTTTTTACACCTTGGGTTGGTTTAAGTAGGGATTTCTAAGGATCTTTTTTCTAGTAATAAATATAGCCTATGTTACTCAGTGATACTGTAGCTTTCTAACGGAAAAATAAATTTTGAAATCGGTCCGATAGTTTTTAAGTTTATTTGTTACATACAAAAATACAAATCATCCCTCTTTATACTTAATCTTTCCATCAGGTGAGATTGTAGTCAAATGCTTGCCTATCAAGCATAAACATAAATGATATTTTTAAATGGTATATATTTAATGTAATGTTATTACTTAGAAATCCAAAAAATAGTTATACCTATGATCGTTTTGAACTACTCGTAGAGACAGTGCCGTTACCTAAGTCTTGATGATTATTTCTGATCTTTTACGGCAAAAACTGGAAAGAGGTCGTTGATGTTGCCGAGAAGGGACTATCAAGGGTGGCCAAATGGTTACAATCAAACCTTCTCACCCTCAACTCGACCAAAACTAAATATATGGCTTTTCGTATCTCACAACATTCCAAACCAATCAGCATCAATCTTAGGCTACATACATGTAACCACACACACCAACCTCTAACATGTGTCTGTCCAGCCCTTGAAATTGTAGATAGTATCAGATACCTTGGAATCATGATTGACCATCGACTGAACTGGGAGACTCAAATCATAACTCTCTGTACTCGTCTACGCAAGATGACGCACATATTTAAAAAACTTGGTCATGTAGCCGATCCTGAGACTTTGCGCTTAATTTACCTGGCTCTGTGCCAGTCGATTTTGAGCTATTGTATTGTGTGCTGGGGATCTGCACCGAAAACGCTGTTCCTCAAGATCGAAAGAGCACAACGCGCTCTCCTAAGAGTAGCTTACCGTAAACCGTATAGATACTCAACCAATTCTCTCTATGAAGACACTAAATACCTTAGAGTCCGACAGCTTTACATCTTGGCATCCTCTCTACGATTTCACAAAAGTTCTCTTAGTACAGTGTCCATCTCTAATAGATCAGCTCGTAGAAACACATGGATAATTCCTCATACTAAAACCTTATTTGCTAAGCGTGTCTTCTCATACAATGGTGCACACATTTACCAGCACTTAGATAAACTACTCAACATACTGCATGTTTCACGGTACATCTGTAAGCGAAGGGTCTCCACTTGGCTTATGTCCCTAGGTTACGAGGATACTGAGAAGCTTATTAAAGTTAACAGATAACAATAGGGGCCTGCACCTGTCAATCTGACACAATTCTATTGGACAGAGGGCTGAGTTGGAGCGAATGTATGCATACGTATACATTCGCTTTCATTTACTCATAGTATGTGTGTTTACGTGTGTATTTGTGGACCACACGTACTATGAGTGTATCGGCTCGTGTCCGGGATTTGTCGGGTGGGCGGGATGCGGGCCCTTGTTGCTAGCTGTATAGTATAATGTATTAACTCGCAAAGTTAATCACATTCTTTGTCTAATTTCCTTCACTGATACAATACAATACAACATTGCGTATCACACATAAATAAAAAAAAAATAAAAAAAAAAAAAGTTAATATAAATAAAAAATACACACCTACCTGTTTATATTCAACATAGCGACTGTAGCAGCTGTAGCTCTTCTTCTGTTCGTCGTAGGCAATTAAAATACATGTAAGAAGCGCTCTTATAAAGAATTCACGATATTTAAATTATTTATAAATTAATTAATTAATCCTAATGTTTACTTATTCATATTGGTCGATATTATAATGATGTATAATGCCATAGTCTATTTTTTACTCAATCTATTTCTATAAGGAACATTTTATATAATAACAGAATTAATAATTTCACAGCTTCAAGTATTGTTATCATAATTTATATATTAACTTATTTTGTAAAAAGGGTTGTTTAGCTACTTCTATATTTAATTCTAATGTAATCAATTATTAATGTATTTAACTGTAAAATTTGTATGAACAATATTGAAAGAGACTGAATCCCACGACACAGGACTCATCCTAGTGTGGGATTCAGGGCTCACCAGACATTATAAGTAATTGTAATGTACTTGTGTTATAATTTTTAAGTGTCAATGAATAAATTATTATTATTATTATTATTATTAAAATTATTTTTGACCCTCGACGCAAAAAGAGGATGAATGCAATGAAGCTCCCAAAACGGCTGTACTGATATTGATTTAGGTTTTCTAATGGTGACTTGATCGAGAGTGTTCTTAGATATGTTTGGTAAAAATAGGTGCATCCGTTTTCCAGATAGCCATCGAGGGGGTATTTTCAAAATGTTGATTTTGAGTTCTGTATTAATATTATGCATATAATTTTACTTAAAAAAATACACTGCAGAAAATAGGAATGTTTAGAAAAAAACTGAAGTCGTGGTTACTTGACAAGACTATTTACTGTCTGAAAGATTTTTTGAATACTAAATTCGATTGACATTGTAATATTATATTAAAATCAATAACTGTATTTCTACTTAACTCGTTATGATTATTATTGATATTGTAATTTAATTCTTTTATTGTCATTTAACTATAATATAATTAACTAATTTAATATTAATATAATATTATTATATTAATTTTACATGTAATTTCACATGCCAACACATGGCAAAATAGAAGAACGATTCAACTATGAAGACGAATATGTATACTCTATTTTGTGTGATATATACTCATTTCATTTGCAATTATAATAAATAAAGACAACGGGTATGTACATACCTATAACCTCTTCGCCATCATTCTCTCCAAACATCTATAAAAATGAGAAAACATTTTGTATTCATATAAAATTCTGAAGTACTCCTTGAGAACGTTTACTTTTTAACTAATTGCGCTACGGAAAGAAGGGCAATGTGTTCAGTGTGTGTATTCAGCATAATAATATTGTTATGTGTGTATGGTTGTTTGTTCCTATGTGGCATTCTAAAGAACAAACTTGCGGGCTGATTTTGATGATCCTTACGTCAACCGATTGGTCGAGTTAATTGTCACTAAAGACATCATAATAATAATCAAAATCATAATGGCGACAAAGCTTTTACATTCTGAATGATAACAATACTTGGGTCAATGAACTGTGCCAAGAGGGAAATCATTGATTAGGGATTTGGAAATTATCTTAAGGTTACTTTTACCATTTTTCATTCGATCAAAATCAAAATCGTTTATTCACATGGGCACCAAAGAGGCACTCATAAAAGTTTACGACTCTACTGCCTTGAAAGCATTTATATTACCATTCAGCCATCGCCATTTTTGGTGGACCGCCATGTTGGATTTAGAATGACGTCACACAGCTAATCATACAGTTTTATCCAAAATGAACGTGTATGCCAAATTTCAGCTCAATCGGTTAAATAAAGCTGATTTAAAATTGAGTTGAGAAGATTCCACTCGGACAAACATACATACATTGCAAGTTAAATAAAAGCTTGTACAAACGTATGCTACATTTTTACGTATTCAATGGTTATTTGCGAGTTTTTTTTAGGGTTCCGTACCCAAAGGGTTAAAACGGGACCCTATTACTGAGACTTCGCTGTCCGTCCGTCCGGCCGTCCGTGCGTCTGTCACCAGGCTGTATCTCAAGAACGGTGATAGCTAGACCGTTGAAATTTTCACAGATGATGTATTTCTATTGCCGCTATAACAACAAACTAAAAATACAATAAAATAAATATTGAAGGGGGGCTCCCATACAACAAACTTGATTTTTTATAGATAATGGTACGGAACACTTCGTGCGCGAATCCGACTCGCACTTGGCTGGTTTTTTTTTGGTATAATTATTGTTATTCTGTTTTATCGTCAAAGCAATTTTGATAGCTCAATTGTCAATTGTAACTTATAAACATGACCGAGTCATAATAAACCGTCGACTCATTTGGCGCAGCATGTCTAAAATATATTGAGGCAAAATAAGTGGTAATTAGTATTAGATTTTTAATAATAATAGAAATGCATGAAATGTCTATAATTAAACGCCAAATTAGATATATTAATTACCTCCGTAGTCTCACTTTCAGAAACATCAGATGCAGGTGCAGTTAAAGATTCTAAAAACTCTTCTCTGAATAGTTGTCTGAAAGCAATATAAAACAGTTGACTTAGTCGGGTGCGCGTTTGCCTTCTAAACAGGGGTATCGGGTTCGATTCCCGGCGGGAACACAATTTTACTCCACACGGAAAACTTGTGTTTCTGGTTGTGATTGTGTGTGCGATGTGAATATTTTTAACCCACGACACTAGTCTTTGAACTAAGTGTTGAGCTGTAAATGAGCACCCAGTTGGCGCACTGGACAGGTGTCTGCCTTCTGCGCCGTGGGTCTTGGGTTCGATTCCCGGCAGGAGCACAAATTCCTACCCAAGGGATATTTGTGCTTCTGGTTCTGGGTGTAATGTGTGTGTGATGTGAATGTTTCCGGCACCCACGATACAAGTCTTTGAACTTAGTGTGGGGCTGTGAGTGTGAAAGCGTTTGTTTGTTTGTTTGTAATGAGAAAGTGTGAGAAAAAAAATATTGGTTTGGATTTTACCTCCCATATACAGTCTACGCTCACCTTATTTGTGCGCCCCTCAAATTCCTCCCAGGTTCATTAGCGTCCCAGCTCCGCCTGGCCGCCGCAAATTCAAGCTCCCTCTTCTCATCCCTTCTAGCAGTTGCTCCACCACCAATCGCTACACAACACTCCAGTTCTATGTACGCGTCGTCCACGTGTGGGACGTACCCGACAGCCGAAGTCGGGGTAATTTTATCTTTGCCCGTAGGCTAAATAATGAAAACAGAACTAGTTTAAATTCAAATACGATGTAAAACTGAAATAAAAAAATCACATACACACTCATATTATAAATCCAAATGCTTTTAAGTGTGTTAATGTAGTATGTTTGTTTTTTCTTCACGCTGTAACGGCTTAACGGATTTGGATGAAGTTTGGAATGTACAAAGCTTATAACTAGGATAAACACATATAGGATAATGCACAATAGGGCAATTTTTTAGAAAGAAAGAAAGAAATATATTTACTGCTACTATAAAAAACAAAAATACATCAAATTAAACTTAAACTCAAAACAATTCTTAACTATATACTTTTTATAGAGCAATCGGAGTAAATTCAGCTTTGTACTGCGTGTTCATTTACATGAGCATACAGTGCTGGTTTTCAATATACCCCGATCCTCGGCCTTAGATATATTATACCGGAATTAAAAAAAAAATTGTGTTTTAGCGAGGTAAAACATAATGTTAATTAATAAATTAGATTGACAGAATTATAATATTCATCAGTGTAGTACATTATTAGATAAACAATTTAAAATTATATATAAGTAAGAGTGTTTGTGTTGTGTGTGTGTGTGTGTGTGTGTTGGTGTGCGTGGGTACGGCTGTTAATTAATAAATCTAAAAAACCGACTGCAAAAAACAAGTCAAATAATTTTTCATCCAGAACGTTTTCTCCCCAAGGAAAGTATGTTTTTCCTCGTTCTAGTTGTGAGTGTGTGTGTGATCCGTTTCCGGCATCCACGACACATGTCTTCAAACTTAGTGAGGGGTTGTGAGTGTGGAAGCGTTTATGTTTTATGTTCGTGTTATTGATTACACCTCGATACATTATTTATTTTAACTCTCATGACATTTTTTATGAATACCTTGTCTTTAGCAGGTTTTTTGGCTGGCTCAACCTTTAATTTCTCGATGGAATTTCTTGCTTCTATCACTCTTGTCCATTGTGTGAGGTTCAATGGCCACCCATTAGGTGCAGTCACTCTAAAAGTAATGTAAGCTTTTAGATCAAATACATTAAAGACATAAAGACATATATTTATTTGTGGCAAAAAATTCAATTGACAAAAGGGTACAAATAGTTTTTTTTATGTTTTTTTTTTTACTTTTTTACCACAACCGTCCTCAACTCAGCATAATGCTGGTTTAAAAAACCAGCGCTGGTCTTCCGTTGAGAACGGCAGGTGACGTCGCACACGAAAAAACAACACTGAACAGAACAAAATTAGTGATACGTAAAAAATAATTTCTCAGTATAGGAAAGCGTTTGACTACTATCTCATCTGATTGCAAGGAACAATGCGGTCAACGACGGAGCACGTTTGCCCAAAAGATTCTCTAGCGACTTGAACACTCTCATATTGCACTTATCAGAAAGTACAGACTCATGCAAAGAGTTCCATTAATAATTGTAATCATAAACGCTTTCACACTCACATCGCCACACCAAGTTCGATGACTTGTGTCGTGGGTGCCGGAAACATTCACATCACACACACAATCACAACCAGAACCAGAAACTCAAATTTTCCAAGGGGAGAAAACTTGTGTTCCCGCCGGGAATCGAACCCGATACCACTGCTTAGAAGGCGAAAGCCACCCAACTAAGCCAACGGGCAGTCCATTCCTTTGCGGTTTGCACAATGAATGTGGGAGCAACACGCTTCGTCCGCATTTGTGGAATATCTACCTTATACCGGTGTTGCCTAGCAGTTTGCCTGTTTTTCCGATGATAGACGGCTGCACCGCACTTTGTGCCGTAAAGCGGCAAGGCTACTGTGAAAGCACGACTTAGGACCAAAATTATTGCAAGCTAAAGGAGTACCTGATTAAAATAAACACAGAACAACTCACAAAAGGCAATAAAAATCTAATTAATTTTAATGTTATTTAATATAATACAAAACAAAGTAATATTATAATACTCTCACACGCTATTCTTCTAATATGATACACACACATACAACTCCCGTAAATTTATAATTTTGAATGAACATAAATATAACTTACTCGATTGTGTATTGTTTTAGCGCTACTACTGAGGGTTTTAACTGGAAAAGAAAGAAAAATCAATTACTTGTGTTCAATAAAATAATGTATAGATCCATATACTACAAGATTAGTGCATAAATACGAAACTGGAGCGGTGTGTTAGAATGCGCACTGTGAACAACACGTAATGTCAACAAACTCTTCCCGAGCAACACGTAATGTCAACAAGCTCTTCCTGAACAATACGTAATGTCAACAAGCCCTTCCCGAATAACACGTAATGTCAACAAGCTCTTCCTGAACAATACGTAATGTCAACAAGCCCTTCCCGAATAACACGTAATGTCAACAAGCCCTTCCCGACCAACACGTAATGTCAACAAGCCCTTCCCGAACAACACGTAATGTCAACAAGCCCTTCCCGAACAACACGTAATGTCAACAACCCCTTCCCGAACAACACGTAATGTCAACAAGCCCTTCCCGAACCGGTCCACTACTAAAGTGGGACACATACAGCCTTCCTACGTGTGTCCCACTTTACTTCACATACGCAGAAACCTTTTCAGTTATGCGCTTAATCTGTAATTACAGTTTAATTCATTTAGCATGCAAACTGACTAGTTTTAGAAACTCAGCACTGTGTTTAATTTCACTTTACCGCAATCCGTACACGTTGTTTAGTAGATTTTGACATTATTTAGGTGCTGACAGATGAACTCGTTTTTGAAGGGGTAGCTACTGGTTGTAGCTCTTTTGCTAAATCTTTCTGAGTGATAACCAAACCTTTGCCAGTCGTTCAACCGCCAAGTGGTAGGTAGTGTGCAAATATCGAACCCAGAACCAGAAACACAAATTTCCCGTAGTGAGAAAACTTGTGTTGGAAAGCGAACGCGCACTCAACTACAGGCAGTTCAATGATCAAATCGTCTAGTCGGTAAATTTTTGTCCGACTTGACTTCGTGACTTATATCTCAACAAAAATTAACTTTTATCACAATAAAATATAGCCTACTAGCCGTGCCCCGCGGCTTCACCCGCTATTATCAAGTTAAAAAGTAGCCTATGTGTTAATTCTAAGTATAAGCTATGTACATTCCAAATTTCATCCAAATCCGTTCAGCCGTTAAAGCGTGAAGAGGGAACAAACATACTTACACACTTACACACAAACTTTCGGATTTATAATATTAGTAGGATGACACTCAGGGATAGTATAACTATCTACTTGTGAAACAATTTTCTGAATCGGATCAGTCGTTGTAGAGATAACCATGTACAAACAAACTTTACCTCTTCATAATATTACTAATTAGCGATAAGAAGCAAGACGCTCACTATCAAGCGATTGACTTGCACGTCTTGTCACTCAGTTGCTTAAAATGCTTAAGATTCAGTGTTTGTAAAAGTAAAAAGTTTGTAAAAGTATATAAGTGAGATAAATAATATTATAATCTAAGTTACCTTTAAAAGCGATTTGGTCTTAAAAGTTTTTTTTCCTGCTTTTGGTAGTGAACGCGTGCTGTGGAGTGCATTACCCGCGTTGGTTGCACTAGTCTAAAAATTAAAACAATAATATATTGCTCTGACATTATTATCATCTGCTTTTTAGCATTTGTGCCACTAGTACCATTGGACAGTACCATTGATGGTACTAGTGAGACTACTTTGTATCTCTCGTACCATTACAAATAAAACACTACTGTCAGATTCCTGGGTTTACTTGTTAATACAATTGGACAGTACCATTAATGGTACTAGTGACACTACTTTATACTACTAGTAACTACCATCAAATAAAACAGTAGAGTCAGATTCTTTAGGCATTACTTATTAGCCTTCAGGTCCGGAAAGTAGAATTTGCCAGTGTTGTATTATTATAATGTTGAATTACATCAAAAATTTGAATCATAAAATGTTGAATCCCTAAAAATGTGAGTCATATTGAATTCTCAAAACAAGAGAAGATTTGGGAAGTCTAGAATTCAATTTTCGGTGTGAAGGCCTCAAAGAAATTAGTGGTTCGGTGCATATCATTTCCACAGCTTATCGAATTATGATCTTTGTTTGTCCACTGGTTTTTTAAATATTTCGCAAACCTCTGCATATTTGTGAAACGGGCTGCGTTGGTTGTAGCGTACCAAACTTGATCCATGATAGTCGTCAGAACAAGCGCAAAATTAGAGCATAATCTTACAATACTTCTTCCAGATTTATTATAATTGGTTAAGTCATAATCTTTGGCTTTTCTCCATACTGCTTTGTTAAAGTGCTAATAGCAGCCTGATAGATTTTCTTTGTATTGCGTTAATTTGAGCCATTTCGTAATCGCCAACGATATGACATCCAATTGATGTATCTAATATCATACTCAAGTCGCACATCTAGCTACATGTATGGAGTCTAACAGGATCTTCTGCATTCGCGGCAGCACCACGAATATTGAGTTATGATGAATTAAAGTTTCTAAAAAATTATGTCATTTGCAACCCTATTTCATCAGCTACCGTTCTACACCACATAGCCTTTGGACCTAGACGTCTGACAGTGGGTTGGTAATCACATTAAAAAAATATGCGAGCTTATATTTAATAATTTGTGTATGCTTGTATATATTTTTTGCGTTTTATTGGGCAAAAATGCACTAATAACGGGATAAATATTTATGCTCTTGTCATCTGAATAAACATCAAGATGTAAAATATATAATTGGTAGAAAGGCTTTGGACAAGATTCGACCTGAAAGTACCATCACTATAATAGGAAATACTGCAGCTACATTTTATGATTTTAATAATGATCAAAAACACAATATTACAATTTTCTTTCTAATTTCCATCTTCTAAAATCATAGTATCAGACAACCCTATCGAAACCCTCAAGGTTTCGAAAGGGTTGTCCGATGATCTTCTGACTTCTTGAACAATAATTTGTCGGATCCATAAATAGTTTTCTTGTACTGTTTTGTTTTTTTTTTTTTTATATATGTGACAGGCTAGTGTTTGACCACTATCTCACCTGATGGTAAGTGACGATGTGATCGAAGCTGGTAAACACACTAGACCTGGAATACGCAGGCTCTCTTTGTACAATCATGTTTATAAAACAACATAATCCTTTTTTTGCTTCGCCTAAGTCAGGTAATGAAAAGTAATCACTACGTTCTAATGACAATTATGGAAATATTTCAAATATTTTCAAGTAATAACTACGTTCTAATGACAAATATGGAAATATTTCAAATATTTTCAAGTAATTACTACGTTCTAATGACAATTATGGAAATATTTTCAAATAATTACAAGAAATCACTACGTTCTAATGACAATTATGGAAATATTTTCAAATATTTTCAAGTAATCACTACGTTCTAATGACAATTATGGAAATATTTTCAAATGACCAGTGCTGAAAGTACTATTTTTTTTCTTTTTTTTTAAATTTGTGACAAGTGTTTGACCACTATCTCACCTGATGGTAAGTGACGATGTTATCGAAGCTGGTAAACACACTAGACCTGGAATACGCAGGTACTAGTGACATAATGGTTTAAAGTAGTGTCAATAGCGTCTAGTACCATTGATGGTACTGGTTATGTAAAACTGTGTCACTAATATCATTAATGGTACCTACTATGCGATGGTACTAGTGATCGGTTTAAGTGCTTTCAAAAGAAAAAGGCTCACATTAAGTGCGACAAACGAGAGAGGCTTACCTACATTTAGTGTTAATTTAATTACTCTATTTTACGTTATATAAAAATGTTACCACATTATGTCAACCTACTTTGTTGTTATTATTGTAATAAGCTAGATAAACATATTACCGTTGTAATTTTCTGTGAATGTGAGCTGTGTTAAATTTAAAATATTGTAACCCATCCACAACAATTCATTTTATTTATATAGCATTAGCCGTGCTTGGCAGAACTATAGTGATAAATTTAGAAAGGAAAAATTATCGCTTGAGGCGGGATTTGAACCCGCGGCCATAGGGTGTCATGCCCTATTGCTTTAACCGCTGAGCTACTCAAGCCCTGCCTGAAGCGACGAAATTAACCTTTCCTTATTATTAACGTCTTACGGGGACGTGTGACGTCATCTACCGTAACAGTTTATGGAAATTAATTTATGATTTCTTAATTTGAGTATACAGGGAGTAAATTTGTGCAGAAAGAGAGTAAGTTCAGCATTGTGCTGCGATTGACTTACTCTTTTTATGCACAAATTCACAGCACAGCACAGGAAGTGCTTTAATGTATTATTTTGTTATCTTTGTTATATAATTTATGTTTCTGGTTCTGTATTGTGATTTTGTGTTAAATGAGCGCTTTTTACAACTTTTATTTAGCTTGTTCTTTCTTTCATTCTTTCAAGGTAGTGTCACTAGTACCGCTAATGGTACTTTCCAATGGTACTAGTGACATAAAGGCGCTTTTTCTAAATGGCTTTTGGTTCAACATGAGAAGATTCGAGATTAAGTCTTTTTTTAATAGTGAAATCGTAAGAAAATAATTTGGCACATAAAATAATCAGTAAATATTTAGACATTGTTAGAGGTTATATATTTGTAACGTTTGGGGTAGAAATTTTGGGTTCGTGGGTACCGGGTGCGTACATTTTTTTAAAGGCTTATCGCTGGCTCTTATTTAGCAAAAAAAAAATAGTATTAGAAGCTATTCAACGAACACGGAAACACAGCCACTATTCTGGGAAAATTTCCTTCGGTAAGCTATTTAAAAAAAAATAATGCTGTTTGTATTATTTCCTTTATAATCTTAATTTTGTATATAATTGAAAAAAATAAATAACCGTTTGTTCACATGGGCCCCAAAGAGGCACTCTTGAAAGTAAATGACTCTACTGCCAGATCTCAGAATAATGCGAGATCTCAGAATTTCACAATCAAAATTATCTTCTTCTAAAGTTTTTTAGATGTCTTGATCAGCTCAGAAACAAAAAGTGTATGAGAATACACTTTTTGTTTCTGAGCTGATGCCATTTGTCTTCTTCAGCCATTTCTGTTGTCAGATTCTAATAGTGATATTATGGCCGAGTAGCCCGTGAGTTTTGAACAAATTTTGTATGGAAATTAATTATTATGTGATTTATATAATTTAGAGCACACTGTAAAGCCAGTTGTTTCTAAATCAAAACGCTTAAAGGAAAACGAGTGAATGAGCAATTAGAATTTTCTTCAGTTTGACTTTATGTTATTTTCTACCGTCTTTACAAAAAAGGAGGAGGTACTCAAGTGGACTGTTTTATTTCTTATGTATATTTTTTCTGTTATTTTTTATTTGTATTTTTTTTTTGTTTGAAAGATGTTGCTTTCCAATTGGTCCCATTTAAATAAATTTAATCAAGATCTGATCAGTAGTTCTTGAAATATCTTCAATAATGCGTGTTTAGTACATATAATCTGATCAAAGTTCCGGAGATAAAGCGGTGAAGTCGGTTTTTTAAGCTTTGCTTGCGTTTAATTATTTTGTATCGATTAGGTAAAAACAATACTGAGTTATGTTCTTAAGAGTAACAAGTGGTATATTGTATGTTTCCTTAAATACCAAAGAGAAGAAATCTTAATCGAATTTAAAACTGTGCACTAAGGACCTTGATACCTACCAAATTAATATTAGAATTTGACTTTCTCTTGCCATGTCCTGGACTTACAGGAAATGGGCGCAACTGGATGTAAGGCCAGAAGATCTCGCCTCTGCCACTGCATTGAGCTATCTCTTCCATTTCTCCTGAATTGGATTCGCATCGGAGTGTTGCTACCATTTCTAGCTGTAGGCAATATTTTGCATTATATACGCATCAGTATTTTTTTAAATGAATTAATTAAAAATAAATTAGATCACACGATTTTCTTTTTGTCATGAATCAATACGAGTTGCTAACGGATACAATATAAACAAACAAACGCTTTCGCACTCACAGCCCCACACTAAGTTCAAAGACTTGTATAGTGGGTGCCGGAAACATTCGCATCACACACACATTACACCCAGAACCAGAAGCACAAATATCCCTTGGGAAGGAATTTGTGCTGCTGCCAGGAAGCGAACCCAGGACCTACGCAGAGGGCAGACGCCTGTCCACTTCACCAACTGGGTCATCAAACAATAAATTGAAGCTAGTTGAAAAAGTAGGGATACATGTTTTGTGGTTTTTGATTATAAGACCTGCTTGAACTTTCATTGTGATAAAATCCATGGGTATTTTCATACTTGCTTTAATAAACCAGTACTGTTACTCAAATGAAGTAAAGTTTGCAGTCGTAAAACTATGAACTACATGCAGTAACGATCTATTTAGAATTTTTTATAATGGGTGCTGCAAGCATTAACCAGGCATTGAACCTGATACCTCGAGTGTACAATTTCAGAGCCTGGGGTACCCTCAACTACATTACATATAAAAACACATATACGAGTACAGAACTTACTAAAATAATAATACAAACTATTTTATATTTTATTGAAATATAAAACGAACCTCACTATCAGTAGCAGCAGTCCTAAAGCTGATAGATTCATGCTTAGACACTGATATACTCAAGCCTCCAAGTATATTTTGTCTATTTGGCAGGTACATCTCATTTATGTGAACCTTATGGGATCCTTGCATCGGCAGTTCTTTGCATCCATATACATCATTGTCACATACGTGAAAGGCATCATCGATGGATGACATAACGCTCAAGTGCCAATGAACCTCAGTGCTGTAGCCAGTTGGCTTGTTGAGAGTCCCATGTCCCATTATTGTATAGCTGGAACGACCATTCATTTATAGTTGACATACTCCTGGTTGAGATAAAATGCCACCTTACCAGGTACCAACAGTATAATTTTGGGGGCTGAGTCACCCACGTCCGTAGGAGGATACCCCTTAAGTCTGACTCCCTACACGTGGTCCCCGGGTGGTGCTAATCAGGTGACATTTGAGAGGTGGTAGAGCATTTTGTGAGTTGCTCGCCTGGCTTGCTACCAAAGTAGCTTACCACCATCAAGTTGAAAGTCTGCCGCCAAGCCAAATACGGTGTTCCGGCAGTTATCCTTGAGAGCCTGCGTATTCCAGGTCTAGTGTGTTTACCAGCTTCGATCACATCGTCACTTACCATCAGGTGAGATAGTGGTCAAACAATAGCCTGTCACAAAAAAATAAAAAATAAAATAATCTGGGTGTCTTAAGGTCTAGAGTGAATAGGTACCTTCTAGGCAAGCATGTTCCATCTTTGGCCGCATTGTCACTTTCCATCAGATGAGATAGCGGCCAAATAGTCTAGTCAAGTATAAAAAAAAAAAAAATTTACCGGGATATACCTCCTAATAAGAATCTTAGCAAGACGCTGGCGTTATGGTAAACAATTTTTTTTTATTTATCTGCAGTACACACAAACATTGTACCGTGGTCTGCAATATGATCTCTGAAACTTACAGCTTTACGTTTTAAATGCTCTGTGATAATAACTCTGATAGATGCTCGTTTTTTTAGCTAGAACTAATCCTGATGGCAGCCTGCTATTTAATTAGCTGTTGAGCTATGGAGTCGTGTATGCTTTTAAAAACTCGACCACCTTGTTTATTCACTTTCGTCTTTCGGGCTTTTTTTCCGTGGGAACATATTTTTTTCCTACACATTTCATATGACATATACGTTAGCGGTGGGTTGGTGACTGTCTATTACCAAAATGTCTTTCTATCCACAGTTTTATCATATTTCTGTTTTACATCAGTATCAAAATTCAATAACTCTATATAATAATAATTGGTACAAATCGTTTTTAACTGACTTCAAAAACGAAGGTTCTCAATTAAGACTATATTTTTTTTTATTATGAATTGACTTTGATGATTTTTTTTTGTTTGGTAGAGTATACTTCAGAGGTGGTCCTATGTACATTTTGTCAAAATCGTTCAAGCTAAAACAGAAATATAAGCGATTAAGTAGATTTTTTTAAGCTTGGCTTGCGTTATCATTTTTAATAGATACATACCCTAATTCGTTAGGCGAAAAATCAAACGAAGTATGAGCGTTGTACACTGAGGGCATCTGATATCCAGTATCATTATCATACACCATTACATTGCAGTATTGAGAGGAGCTTTGGACGTCTACATGGACTTTCACAGGTGCATGACAGAAGAAAACTCCTTGGAAAAAGGTAAATATTACAACATTGAACTGCTCCTCGGCTTAGTTGGGTGGTGTTTGCCTTCTAAGCAGGGGTATTGGGTTCGATTCCCGGCGGGAACTCAAGTTTTCTCCCCAAGGAAAATGTGTGTTTCTAGTTCTGGTTGTGATTGTGTGTGTGATGAGAATGTTTCCGGCACCCACGACACAAGTAATCGAACTTAGTGTGGGGCTGTGAGTGTGAAAGCGTTTATATTTTATTTCAAAGATTTCGATGCTGGTTAGCCTGAGTGCGATTCATATTTACGGTCAAGAAATATCTACTTTTAACCGACTTCAAATAAAGGAGCAGGTTCTCAATTCGACTTTTTTTTTTTATTATGTGTGTTACCTCATAACTATTTTCTAGGTGAACCAATTTTAATGATTTTTTTTAACTTGAAAGCTGCTGCCTTTGCTTTGCACGTGGTCCCTTTTAAATTTGATCAAGATTTGATCAGTAATTTTTGAGCTATCCTCAATAATGCGTATTAAATTAATTTAATCTGTTCAAGCGTTCCGAAGATAAAGTGGTGAAGTCGGATATTTTTAAGCTCTATCTGCTTTTAAATATACAATAGAATTCCTAAAATCGTAACTGAATTACCACTGGGAAAGTTCAAATCTGTAATAAAACGGGCATTAATTAAGAAAGCTTATTATAAGACTACAGACTATATTAATGACAAGGATGCATGGAGGCAAACTGCACAGGCTCTTTCTAGCGACCATAATAACACCTAGGTTAAGAAAATTATGGATTAGAAATAAGGAATGTTTTTAAAAAAAAATTTAATGAAAAAAATGCGCCGCCGAGTTTCTTGTCAGGTTCTTCTCGAGATGGCTGTAATTTTCCGAATCTGGCAATAGATTCATTAACTTTCATGAGTGCCTCTTTGGGGCCCATGTGAATAAACGATTTTGATTTTGATTTTGATTTTGAAATTATTAATCTTGTATTCATAAATGGCAAGATGAGGTTTGTATGAAGAAAAAGGTGTCTGGCTCAAAAATAGATAAAAATACTGTTTACGTGTAACACCACAGGGTGCAGCTAGTATAAAAGAAAAGTACCAAAGATTCTGGATAAATACCTTGAAAATAAGGGATCCACTTGCAAACTGCACTAACGGGTGCAATGCCCTGATGCTGGTAAAATCCGTTAGTGCCACTCAGACCAGAGGCAATAGAATATGCAGACTTAGCTCCAGGAAACATTAAAAAGAACTCATTCATCAATGCTGACAGAGATTCCATATTGCCAAATATGTTGTCCATCATCTATGAAAACCAAATATTTACCTGTTTTAACCAGCTTCAAAAAATGTAGGAGTTTCTCAGATTCATCTTATCTTTTATCTTAACCTTACTTGGTCGGCTTGCACGGCCCACACGTCTGAGGGGTGGCCTTGGTGAGCAAGGTCACCCCTCCATGGGCGCAGTGGTCTGTTTTGCATCTGGGCTTACCGCCGGGGCAAGATAGTGACTGCTAGCGCGACCCTATCTTGCCCACCTCGGCGAGGGACTGCTCATGTGGGGGTTAGTGGGTCCGAACAAAATTTTTTTGCAATTTTAACCTTTAAACCAACTGCGCGACGCAATTGAGTGAAATGTGTTTTTGTGGTGCTAAAGCGACTAAATTCGTAAGCCGATTTTAATTATTCTTACGTAAATCGATTTGTGTTAATATTGCGTGTGTAACTAAAGTCATCATAAATCGTCCAAATTCATTGTAGCGACAACCAGAGGCCAATAAAAAAAATTAAAGTGTTAAGTATAATTGAATAGGTATTAAATCATCCTTAGGTTTCTGTAATTTTTTTTTCTTTTTGAATTACCATTTAGGGCCTATGTATATATAGGCCTATAACTTAAAGTTAATATAAAGTTGCTTGGCAACCATTCCATTCAAATTTTCGTTACATATAATAAAGCTATGATAAAATTCTTATATTATAATCACATAATAGGTCTTATCAAAGAAAGTGTTAAACAAAATTTTAAAAAAACCGACTACTAGTGAACTACAAAAACTGAAAAGAAAAACAAAGTCCAGTAGCCTAGAATTCTGTAAAAAACAATAAATTATGTTCGATACACTCATACAAAATATTATACTAATAATATAAAAAGAAAAAACATAGTATTACTTGTCATTTTTGAACTGCTCATTGGCTTATTTGGGTGGCGTTCGCTTTTTAAGCAGGGTATCGGGTTCGATTCCCGACTGAAACACAAGTTTTCTCATCAAGGAACATTTCTGGTTCTGGTTGTGATTGTATTAATGTTTCCGGCACCCACGACACAAATCATCGAACTTAGTGTGGGGCTGTGAGTTTGAAAGCGTTTATGTTATGTATGTCATTTAGAGAAAACCTAATTGTAACTAATATTGAAGACAAAGATTAAAACCAGCCATAATATTTTACACTAGCTGACCTGCCAGACGTAGCCCGGGTAAATAAACATAGCCTATGACACTCACAAATAACGTAGCTTTCTATTATTATATATACTATTGGTAAAAGAATTTTCAAAATCGGTTCAGTAGATCCAGAGATTATCCTCTACAACCTCACAAACTGTACCTCTTTATAATATTAATATAGACAAAAAGATATTTCATACCTGAGTATAAAAGCATCTGCTGTGTTTTACATAGAAATAAGTTTTTTCCGTGTTAAACACACAGTGTCTTCACAACTAATACGCACATAATGAAGAAGACCTGAACTAACATTATCAACACTGCCAAAGCCCAGCTGTTCCCCAGAATTGCTAATTCTGATTAAAACTTCCAGTTCAAATCAACAAAGTTCCAATGTGAAAAGTTACCCGACAAAGAGTTACGTGAATTTCGTGATCCTTTCAGAGTTTCGAGAGTTAAGAAAGTACTTTACACTCATTACTGAATCGCCTCGTTAGGATATCGTACATTAAACTCACTTCTAAAGTCTTTTGTTCGTGTTGTGTGGAACTTCGCGGTAAGTTGTGAGGATCTGTTAAGCTTTGGGTATTGTGGAGTGGAATGAGGACTTGGGCTTTTACATTTGAATAAAAGACAGGGCTTTTAAGCTTGTAAGCTTTTGGAACTTACATATCATATTCATTTATTGCATAATATATATATTTAGATGTCCTAAAATTTTAGTCAAAAATGCAAATAAATGTTGTGCTAGTATTGATTTCTTAAGTAGGAGAATGAATTAAGTAAAAAAAATATTATATGAAATAAAATTTAAAATTTATGATTTATTTTTAAAGAAATCAAAATATAAAGTCTTAATTTTAGTTGATTTTTCTTTTAATTATTATGATTTAATCGATTAAAATTATTAATAGATGATTATATATAGGTATATATATATATATATATATATAACTAGCTGCGCCCCGCGGTTTCACCCGCGTTGATAATGATGAAAAGTGATGATGATGATGATGAAGAAAAATAGATGTTGGCCGATTCTCATAGATAAGCACAAAAAATTTCATCAAAATCGGTCAAGCCGTTTCGGAGGAGTATAGCAACGAAAACTGTGACACGAGAATTTTATATATTAGATAATTATGTATAACACAGATAATACTTTAATTAAGTACTTAATAAAGAATTGATTTGAATCATTTTTTCGTTTATTAATATTTTAACTATATAAAAATGTATTAAACCATCTACAAGATAAATTGTCAGGCATCATCCATATAATATGGTTGACATACCTCCAGTTCACACGAAGCGTTTCGCTGCTATTTTTATTTATTTAAAATAGGTTTGACTGCCATCTCACCTGATGATAAGTGACGTTGTAGTCAACGATGGAGCACGTTTGCCCAGAAGATGCCTATTCACTCGCGACTTAAAGACTTTCACATTTTATTTATCAGGGAACACAGAATCAGGTAAGGAATTCCATTCTTTTGCAGTTCGCATAATTAATGTGGAAGCAAAACGCTTCCGCATTTGTGGAATGTCTGCCATATAGCATATAATTATTAGTAGACTAGTATATAAATTAGTAGACTAGTATATAAATAATGCAAAAATAAATTAAAATCATCATCGTTGTACACTTGACAAAAATGTTCTTTTGACACTTTTTGCCAAATCAATGCGATGCAATTCAATTCAATTCAATGCAATGCAATGCAATGCAATGCAATGCAATGCAATGCAACGCAACGCAACGCAACGCAACGCAACGCAACGCAACGCAACGCAATGCAATGCAATGCAATACAATACAATACAATGCAATGCAATGCAATGCATTGCAATGCAATGCAATGCTATGCTATTCAATTCAATTCAATTGTTTTTCAACTTCATTTAATTTACTTACACATTTAAAAACGTCAGATGGAACAAAAACCCTGCCCTCCAGACACTTCCTCGCCCAAGCACCTCTCCAATGCGCCTGGATGACAGTAGCGGCTTCATGTTGTCTGATGACCAGCTTCCTTTCTCTCTTCAGGATTCCACAGGGATGATCATCAGTAGCCAGTTCGCAGACTTGGGAGTAAATCGGATGAACCGGTGGAGTCAGTAACTTGTCCATAACTGATGGACTTACAATGGGCTTTTCTTCAATTTGGGGTGGCTGAATAATGTCAACAATAAGTAAGAATTCATTTATCCTAATAATATTATAAATGCGAAAGTTTAAGTGTTTGTGAATGTTTGTCACTACGTATCTCCGTAACGAATAAACCGATTTTGATGAAATTTAGAACGTAGATAGTTAAATACATAGGCTATTTTTTAACTTAATTAACGTGGGCGGCGCCGTGGGGCACGGTTAGTTATATTATATAATTAGTTGTTCCCTGCGGCTTCGCCCGCGTTAATTTTCGAAATATTTCGATTTGTAAAATGTGGGGCCCGAAAGCCCACCTCCCGTCCAGGATCAGACCGAGTGGCGCGCACCCTCCCTCCCCCGCACTGCTCCACTACCGAAGGAACTTATTCAGTTATGCATATATGTACTGCTTAAGTATATTTAGTTTTAATTAGACTTTTGTTTTATTTACCAATAACTCTTCTTCTCCAAATCCATAATTTTCTTCCACTTCTTCAGTTTCTGGCATGGCGCAATCGCAAGTATCATTAGAAAAGATTTCCTTCAAAGACTTTGGAGGTTTATTTTTCGGAGGCAACCCAAAGTCGGGGTCACCGAAGTAAGTTCTTAGGATGGCGCAAACGGTTCGGTACTCAAAAGGTTGTAGTCGCTTGTGGAGTACTGACTGTAGCGCTCCACGGAACATACAGTCAAGAAAAGCGCGGTGGTATCCGACTGTATCATTATCCCAGACGAGGTCTGGTTGATAGGCTCTGTTTGCATGAAATATTTTTATTATTGCTATGAGGCTGAAGACCTTGAATATTTTTCTAAATGGCTGATATATGAATATTTTACGTTATCATCCTTCATGTCTCCGCCATTTAGAAAATTCCAAATGCTGAATCGACAAAAAGAAATCTATATAATTTTCACAAAATTTCACAAGAATCAGTTGAGAATTGCGACCTGTAGAAGAAAATAACCGGCAATCCAGACATACGAAAGCAATTTTGCCCAAGCTGAAAAGGAAGAAGCTTAGCTCGCGCTTCGCGCTCACTCGGTCAATGATAGTTGAAGTTCGGGTCCATTATTGTTAAAATAAAAATATAAAACTACGAAAATTCAGAGCAATTTAGAGAGACTCAAGTGCTCAACTTGAGTTATCTATAAGCTCGATGACTTGTAGGTAACTTAGGTCTTTGCTGTATATAAATGTATATAATTTTAGTTTAGTTTTAAGAAATATAGGCAACTGGACCGTAGATAGCAATTTTTTTTATGAAATCATCTAGTATTACTAAAAAAAGTTGAACTAAGTTGTCATTTTTTCGTCACCAGTATGAAATATAGTCTAAGACAATTTGTAGGACAATAGCAGTAGGTACATTGATCAGCTTGTAGGCCATGAGATGTCAAAGACAATTCCTATATCCAATAGCGTCTAAGTATCCTCGGCCACAAAATAAGTTATCAACTGTTAACCCTAGCCTATCAGATGAAACGATCGAGTCGTTTCAAGAATGCGATCATCACTGACGCTTAACTCATCCCTATTTTTTTTTTTAGTCTAACAATGTCTACGTATGAAAAAAAAAATTATATATATTATACACAACTCGAGTTTAGACAGTCGTATATTTTATTTTCGTCGAAGATTTACCTAAATATCAAATACCCGAGACGATAAATTAAAAATGATGGCCACTATTCACGCACAAATTAAAAAAGAATGAAAGATACGACTACAGAATGATAATTTTGCATTCTTCCATACAGAATTATAATTTAAACGATCTTAATTCTAAGTACAGATCCATCGAAATTGTACGGAGGTTTTGTCCATGATAAATCTAGACTAAGCATGTTTTAACGGTCTATACCCTTTTAAGAGTTTGAAATTTTAACTGTAACAAACTTTACTCTTATCGCGACAAAGAAAGCAATCAAGAAACTGTTCTTCCCAAACCTGTAAAATTCATCTTCTACTTCATTAACGACTGAAGTGGATTTTGAAGCACGTATCCAATTCGTGAAGGCTACGGACAGATTGCTCAAAAACTTAGCGACCCAGTGACACTCCCGACAGGCTGCTGCTAAGATGACGTCACGAGTGTTCAAGATCATCGTGGATTCCGTTAAGAGCATCACGTGCCAATGTAATTGAGAATGCACCCAGAGCCTGAAAGTAATACTTTTGTAGCTCTTTTATAATATTTTCAATATCCGTATGACCGAGATTTGCTCGGTTTTTTGTTTTTGGTAGAATGTGTTTGAATTTGTAGCTTCAGAAAGCTCCATCTAGTGTCGAGTAGAAACAGTTTTTTACATCGGTCATGGCGTAATAGATGGCGCTGATAGTTTCTTAAACCTGGTTTTTCAAATGCAGTTTGGGAACCGAGCATTTCTCGGACCTGGAACGTTAATAAATCGATTCCTTGGGCCGAGAAACCTCTAATCAATTTTCATGAAAATCGTTGGAGCCGTTTCCGAGATCCTGATTACACATATATATATATATACAAGAATTGCTCGTTTAAAGATATTATATCACTATTGTTATTAGATAGGATAGGTATGTCGTTTTTATTTAAACTGCCTGCAAAAAAGTTCTGTCGGAACAGGGATTTATGAAATAAATGTCAGAAAATCAGGTCATACCGAAAATAATGTCTTCCTGGTAAAAAACTTATCTCCAACGAATCATACCCCCTGGTCTGCATAAACGCATTCATAACAGGTTCCTTATTTTCTTCAAACCAATTAAATTTCTCCAAGAACAAATGAGCTGGCTCAATGTGGTCCTCTATTGGGATCCCACAGTTGATCATAACTCTCGGGTGGAGAGTTGTCAAACATATCTTGAGGACGTTTATATCGGGTCCGTCGATTTGCAAGTAAAGTGGGGCACATTTCGGTGCTGGAACGTCCAGTACCCGGTTCAAGACAGCTTTGGTGATTCTCAAGGGTGGATTACTGGCAGCTGATGCGTACTCAAACATGGATGGATAGTAAATCATGCTGATATGCTCGATATGCTCTTGCAACTGGAATTGAATTAATGTATGTTGAATATTGTATATAAAACATCTACATTGGACTTAAATACAAGTACTTCTTACAGCTACACACAAACTTTCGGATTTATAACATAAATGTTACATAGAATTGGATAAAAAGATAGACAGACAGACATCGAACTGATCCTGTAAAAGTTCTGAGTTACGAAACTCTAAAATGAAAGAAAATTAGAGACTATAGTCTTATTTTAATGCTGCAAAATGATATAGAATAAATCTTGGTTGCAATATTTTTAAGTACCTATATAAAAACAAATAAAGAAGTGTTACCATATCATACTGTATCCATTCCCGTAAATCTTCTTTAAGAGCTGGATTTACGGACGATGCTGACTTGTGAATGTCTTTCTGTGATTTCTTAGCCTGAAAGAAAAAAAAACTTAGAAGGGATTGTGGTGGAGCGCCCGCCTCTTCAGGTTCTGAGGAGGCGGAGTCTGCTAGACTGAGCGAAATGCAAGGATTATCACTCAGTAGAATGAGCGGGAGTATCGGGTTTGATTCCCGGCGGGAACAAGGCTTTTTGCGGAGGCGTGACGTCACGAGCTCCATAATTTTGACTCTCTTTATCTTTGTAATTTCTTGTTTTGCCAAATCTAAACGCGCGTACCTTATACTACTTAAAAACTAAGTGACTTCTATGTATACATTTATATTATTATTACATAGGACTTTGTTTATTTATTTATTTATTACATATTAACTGTGAGAAGGCCTTACAGTTTCCCAAATCGCCTCCTCCAGTACCCAAAATTTATACAATTTTTAACAAATAAGTTAAAAGCATATTATACATATTTAGTAAAAATTAAAAACAAAGAAAGAAAAAATAAACAAAAATGTTTTTTTCTCTCATCCCAGTCTAATAATTAAACATAAATAATATTTAAAAATAAAAATGCTTATAGATACATAAATTTCGAGGTAATTAATTCCATAGCTGCCTTGTAAAGCTCATTACTGGGTGAGTGGAACAGATCCAGGTCTTGGTTAAGGTGAAGCACAGTATTCAGCAGACATAATGCCCGCGGTACTGGCGCAAACTTTCCAAATTCACATCGGCACCTGGGTGGTGCAAACAACTTGTGTCGACGAGCTCAATTATAATTATCTGGGATATAAAAAATAATCCTTTCCAACGCCTTGTTGGACCTTTCCCCAGGGATTATACCCGCAATATACTCAATCAATGAGAGATTTATTGATATTTATATGAAAATGCATTATATGTTCCAATATGTATAATAATATATTATACAGGTTGGTTTTTTAGAGGCGCGGTTATTTGTCAAGTCCGAAACCACGAGATTTAGAGAAAAGTCGTGAAAGGAGTCATACATGCATGGATTTATAAGAAAACAACAACTGCATACAGTTATTTTATGTCTTCTACTTTTGACGGAAATCGACCCGAATGACTTTAAAAAAAAAAAGACACACTGTATTATTGAACCATTGGGTTTTGTTGCTGATAAAGATGAATTCAAATAAAAAAAAGAAATCAATTAATGAGAAACAAGTCCTTACATTGTAAGTAATACATTTCTTTGCAAAGATTGTTCCTAACCACCAACAAAATCCATTGGTTCAATAATACAAGCTGCTTTTATTCAAAAAAATCATTCGGGTCGATTTTCGTCAAAGTAAGTTATTGTTTTCTTTAAAGTCATAGGGAATTACTCCTTTTCATGACCTCCATTTCACGACATTTCTCTTACTCACGTGGTTTAGTACTTGGCCGTCACCGCCCTTCTCAAAAAGCCACCCTATATATATGTATAGTACTACGCTACAAATTTAGCTTCTAACTTACCGGTTTTTCGCCATGTTCTGCCCTAAACCCAACGGTGATCTGCAACAGAAATAATCAATGTAAAAGAGAGCAGATAGTATTTGTATAACCAAATGATAACTACTTATACGTGGGTGCCAGAAACATGGACGTCACACACACAGTCGCAACCAGAACCAGAAACACAAATTTCTCTTGATGAAAAATTTTGTGTTGTCACCCGGAATCGAAACCGATACTCGCTGCATAACCTGCTGTTTGCAAAGGCAAACCCGCACCCAAATACGCTAGCGGGCAATTTTGTTTCCATAAACTTTGGTATTCATGAATAATAGTGAAGCAGGAAAGAGAGAGACAAAGAGAGAACTTAAACGCAAGAAGCTTAATAAAACCGAATTCACCGCTAACGCCAATCTTTGGAACTCTTCATCAAATTAAATACGCATTATTGAGGATAACTTTAACTAAAATTACTGGTCAGATCTTGATCTAACTTAAATGAGACCGCATGGGAATCACCAGTTTTCAAATAAAAAAAGAATCATCAAAATCGATTCACCTAGAAATAAGAAAACGAACGATATAATCTGGGAGCGTTAGAGTAAAAAGATGCATCTTCACTTTCAATCAGGTAAGATAGTGGTTAAATGCTTGGCTATAGTAAATAAAAAAAAAAATATGAGGTTGCACACGAAAAAAATACAGTCGAATTGAGAACCTTTTTTTTAAGTCGTTTAAAAATCCTGGAAGTGTCTGTGAAAAGAATACTCGCTTACTGATTCAGTACTCGTGACATCCAACAAATGGGGGGCATAAGACATCTTCATCACGCCGTTGACCTTCAGGAACCTTGTGCGAGGGCAGTCGTAATCTTCGTACAAACCATGCCTCTTTGCCCAGTCTACCCATCTATAGATCTTCCATGGTTCCACTTCTGAAACAGTTAAAATGGTTTGTGGGATACCTATTGGGAAGCAGATTCACATCATCATACATCACACTAATATTACTAGTGGCTCTGTGAGATTAAGACCTCAGGTATTTTTTTAAATGGCTAAAATGTATCTCTTTTCGGTTTCAACCCACATATTATCTCCACCATTTCGAAAACTTTCCAAAAATCTACAAAAATTCTCACTAATTTTATAAAAGCGAAAGTTTGTGAATGTGTTTTATGTTTGTTACTTCTTCACGCGCAAACGGCTGGACCAATTTTGTCGAAATTTAATATGGAGGTAGCTGACACCCACGTAGGCTACTTTTAATCCGGAATTCCCACGGGTCCGGGACTTACTCGGGTAAAACCGCAGGTCGTAGCTAGTATTTAAATAATTTCGATCATCAAAACAGTGCTTTGCATTAATTACATACAAATTACATCAAATTCTCTACAAATTTTGGATTTACGTTCAGGTGTTTATTTTTTATAAGCAAGTGTTTGACCATTATCTCACCTTATGGAAATTATGCGGACGTATAAGTATGCTATAAGTAACTGCTAAGTAGAAAATTATAATTGACTTTTTACTTTGACGCAACGCTAGGCTTGGGCAGCTAGATGACAACTCCCGCACACAGACAAAATAACCAGTCGACTGCTAATATATTTTCCCTACTCACGAAAACAACATGCATTTTGAAGGAACGGTTCAGTAGTGATAGCGGACCGCTAATGCCGCTGATCCGTGAGACTGTCCCACCAGCAAATCACAAATATACATAGCTCAACTTATTTCCCAGATGGTAAATTTTGTTATGAATAAAAATTTGCATGACGCTGTCATCTAGCTTTATAATAATTGCATTCCCCTATGGGAATCTATTACCTTCAATCCTAGATATAAGGATATATTTTTACCTGGTTCAGGCAAAGGTTTCTTCAATGGCAAATCCCTTGCTATGGACACCAGAAGACACATCTCGTGTCCTGGCGTGATGCCCGGTAGCCAATATGTCGGTTTCTCTTTAGTGTCTTCAATCGTTATGGTGGCAAAGCAGTTCTGATAGAATTGGTAAGATTAGATTCACTGTAGGTACTATTATAATGTCAAACTCTTCTAATTGGTGCATAAACCTCAAATTGAAAGTGCCCCGCCATCTAGCGAAAAAAATCCCAGGAGTTCGCCATCATGCCGGTTCGGCCGGATGTGGTACCCGATGGACACTCCCGGGGGGGACAGACATCCCCGCGGTCACCGGTTTTGATTTCCCACAGATGTGTAACCTGACTCAACTGGACCAAGAGGTCACAAGGATACCAGATTTTGATGGCCACAAAGCCAATTGGTTGGACTTTCTGCTGACAACAGACCCAGAAAGCCTTATATTACAAGTAGCCTAACAAGCTCGTGAGTCTAAAGTATCTTGTGTGGTATGTTTTACACTCGGGATGGGCAAATGCTTGACCACTATCTCACCTGATTGTAAGTCCCCATAAGATATTAATAATAATATAAGATAAACTTGAATTAGTATTGATAGATGTCAAACCCGAATAAATCTCGAATCTCGCAAAACTCAATTTACATATTGCTCAACAAGCTCGTGCATCTTACGTATCTTGAGTTGTTTTTTTTTTAATTCGGGTTCAAAGTCGGCCCACGCGCTTGGTCTATAGAGCGCCATAAAGAAACAAACATAAGTACACACATATTTATTTTTTTATGTAGAATAGGCTAGCGTTTGACCACTATCTCACCTGATGGAAAGTAATGATGCAGCCAAAGATGATAGGCTACATGGGCTCATAAACACATTATCCACCTTTGCCTCGTGCTAAAAAAGCCTTTCGCAATAAAATCAAAATCGTATTTTACATGGGCCTTATATTAATGATCAAAGTTAATGACTCTACTAATACATACCCGTACCTTGTGTGCGACATTATCTTTGATCGTAGTTTTCTTAGTACTCTTGGACTTCACGGTGCTAGATAAATCATCATCATCATCCCAATAGAACAACTGTATTTCCGAAGTAATAAGATTCCATAGCGTATCCGGGTCTATAAAAATTAAGGAAGTCATAGCACAGTATTCGATAAAGGTACAACATACCTTCCGTCAGTCTATGTGGATGATGTCCCATAGGAGAAATGTAAACTACTCGGTCGTTCTAATATAGTTGATCGAACGAAGCGAGATCTCCAAGCTGACTTGGGTGGTTCAGCACTTTGTCCGTGTGTTTGTGTGTGATTCTCATCACACACAAACACACCCAGAACCAGAAACATAAATTTACCTTGGTGAGAAAACTTGTTCCGATCGGAAATCGAACCCAATACCCAACTAATCCATCAAGCAGCTCGTATTGTTGAATTTCGTGTGACTGTGATTGTAAAAGCGTTTGTTTTTGTAAAATTTAAAATAGGTAAACTTTTGACTACCAACTCAACTGATGGAAAGCGACGATGAGGTCGACGATGGAGCAAGCTTTCCAGGAGATACCTATTCACTCGCTATTTAACCCTAGATCACTAAATATCAGGTTCATAAACTTCATGGCCATTGTTCGCTGTTTGAATATGTTTCTGGTACTCCCCCGGTCCGGCTTAGATGTAGCTCATTGCACATTTATTTATTTTATTTAAAAACTTCATGCACAAATACTATGTACATAGGAGGACTTAATGCTACAGCATTTTCTGCCAGTCATCCTGCTATTTCAGGAGATATATCGGCGTGCAATAAATGAAGCTATACAATAAAGAAAAGGTTCAGAAATCTAAAATTAATTTTAAGAATATATATATGTGTATATGAAATATAATACATAAACTTAATATAAAACATGTATATTATTATGCAAAAACTTTTAGAATTTAATACATAAACATACATACAACAGATCATATGATACATACATTCCAATATCTAATATATAAAATTCTCGTGTCACAGTTTTCGTTGCCATACTCCTCCGAAACGGCTTGACCGATTTTGATGAAATTTTTTGTGCTTATCCGGTATCTATGAGAATCGGCCAACATCTATTTTTCATCATCATCATCATCACTCTTCATCATTGTCAACGCGGGTGAAACCGCGGGGCGCAGCTAGTTATACGTATAAATATTCTATATAAATTACATATACAAGAGAAATAGTACCTATAAATTCGATGTTTATAACGGTTTTTAGTGTAACGGTTCAACCTTGAATGACTTCTAGAAAGTGTTTTCGAACCATACGCTTAAAATTTTCTTTGTTCTCACATTTCCGTATGTCCACTGGGAGTGAGTTCCAGAGGCGTACCGCGACAACTCTGAAAGAGTTATTTACATGTCGCTTCTACATGCATCTTATTTACAGAGGTTTTGCGAAATATTAATCTCTCAGACTAAGTGTGGTAAGATTTACGAGGAAATGTTTCAGGAAATGTTTCGACAAATTGTTCATTATTTATATTTTTTTTACAAATTGATACTGCCCTAGAAGGTATTTGTCAAGAACAGTCATCCAAAAGTAAAACTTCTGTAGTTTTCCTTAACAGAAGCTTAGAATGACTAAAAACCATGTCATTACCTTAGATTAAGCCATTTAAAACAAACAAAAAACAAAACAAACGCACACTCACAGCCCCACACTAAGTTCAAAGACTTGTATCGTGGGTGCCGGAAATATTCACATCACACACACACATTACACCCGAAACCAGAAGCACAAATATCCCTTGGGAAGGAATTTGTGCTTCTGCCGGGAATCGAACACAGGACCCACGGCGCAGAAGGCGGACCTGTCCACTGCGCCAACTGAGTCGTCAATTTGTGAGGAGCACAGTTAGAGTTTGAAATTAATGTGTAGATTGACTTATTGTAGCCCTGTTTTCGTCTAAAGATAAACGTTATGTACATAAATAATTTATTATGATTTACTTCTATAACAATAAATACTACAACAATAGAAAATATTGAAGTTTAATTTTGTCAGTCTGTACGACTAATAATTAGTGACTGTGTAATTCGAAAATAAGTTTAGTGATCTAGGGTTAAAGACTTAAAGAATTATGTTATAAATATATAAATACCTTTTATAACGAAAGTGATGTCCAAGCAGCCAGTGAGCGCTTGGAAGATATCGTAGTCTAGCATTGGCTCATCTTCAACACAGTTGGAGTCTTCATCAGAACTCATATCTGGAGCAGCGAGTTTTAGCAACGCCTGGTGAATTTAGAATAGCTGGAGACTTCAAGGAGTTTCTAATGCTTGCTATTATTACACTTGCTTTGTCTCGGGTGTATTGTACCCTAATTCCTAGGCCAAGTCTCAGTTGGCAGATAAGTAAAGAATGCGAAGAGCAGTTGACGACCCAGTTGGCGCAGCAGTCTGCAGGTCTCTGCCCTCTGCACCGTGGATCCTGGGTGTGATTCCCGTCAGGAGCGCAATTTTTCTTCTCAAGGGACATTTGTGCTTATGTTTTGTTTTTGATGCTAAATAGACAAGCATTTGACCACTATCCCGCCTGATGGAACCTGAAGATGTGGCCAAAGATGTCATATTCTTACCAGAAGATACCAATAAATAAAATAATTAATTACTCAATGATATATTACATAATTCTTCATTATGGTTCTGGGTGTAATTGTGTGTGTGATGAAAATGTTTTCGGCACCCACGATACAAATATTAATGTGGGATGTGAGTGTGAATGAGAGTTAAAAAAAACGAGGTAGTAGGAACCACCGGGAACCTTTGTAGGCACACGTCCACCCAACCAAATCAACAGTCCAAATGTTACGATTGTTCTAAGGAAAGACTAAGAGTTCACATATCGTGAGCGTTGATGGTGGACTGGCAAAACGAAGCGGCCTGCTTTGCCCTAAAAAACATTCCGAGCAAAAGAATAAACATGAAACATGAAATGAATAAACATGAAAGATGAAACAATATATCAGCAAAATCGATTTCTGTATGCAAGAAATACAAACAATTCCAAAAATAGCAAGATTCAATTCGAATTGAAACGTCCACCTTTTGTGAAACAGGCGTCTCTATATTGGCAAAATCGTCTAACGTTACATAGTACCTATCGTGCATTCTTTTTTATGTTCAATATATCACTAAATCACCTAAAACTGCTGAAAATGTGTCATACCCGCTTAGAAGATACCTATTCACTGTTGACTTGATACCTCCCAGATTTTACCGTTCAGGAAACTAAGGGCAATGAGTTCCACTCCCTACCTGAACAGTACGGATGATACACGTAGAAGGGACACGCTTCGAGTGATCTGGAGGTATGTCAACCATAAATGAATGACGTTTGGGAATTAACTCCTGTAATTCCTGCGTACACTCTCTGAAAAGCAAACGATACCAACCCGATAGGCTCGCTACCTTACGTCGATAACCGAGACTCATCAGTTTCGACTCGACCACTACTATCGCCAATGAGTTTTTTGGCTCGTCGGTCAATGGATTCCAGAGTATGCCAGTGACTTCCAATAACATTTCTATCGTCCTATAAATATAAACAAAAACACTTTCACACTCACGGCCCCACACTATGTTCGACGACTTGTGTCTTGGGTGCCGGAAACATTCACATAACGCACACAAACACAACCAAAATCAGAAACACAAATTTTTCTTCTTAAACTTGTGTTGCCGCCGGGAATCGAACCCGATACCCCCGCTTAGAAGGATACGCGCATACAACTAAGTACTTCAGTAATAAACAACAAAAGTAAACACCACGCGGTACGTAACTCATACCCTCAGAAAATAATAGGTTGTCATAGCCAGTTGCAATACTTCACCGAGTCCCATCATACCGTGCAGTTGCAGAAACATCATAAATTTGATCCTTACAACAGCGTCATAAGGTTTCAATTGAAGCAGTAACTTTGTTAGTAGGTTCTAATAAAACAGTGAAGGGAAACAAGAAAGATATAATTGGTGTTTATTGCATTATAAATTGAGGATTTATTATGTTACAACCACAAAGTCTACGTTAATAAGACTTTGTGGTCTCGCGGAATTCGTAATAAGAAAGTATTTGCGTTGGTATTTCTGAGTAGGGGAGAGCTAGAGAGCTTGACTTAGTTCAAAATTAAAATTCAAAATTCGAAATCGTTCATTTACATGTCCCAAAGAGGCACAACTTTTTTTTTTATTCTAGGTTCTAGATTTAAAAACTTTTGACCACTATCTCACCTGATGGTAAGCGACAATGTGGTCGACGATGGAGCAAGCTTGCTTAGAAGATACCTATTCACTCGCGACTTGAAGACTCCCATATAGTACTCATCAAGAAACACCGACTCAGGTAAGGAGTTCCATTCCTTTGCGGTTCGCACAATTTGTGTAATGTCCACCATATAGCACTGATGAAATTAAAATATTTTTAATGAGACGTTTGTTCGTTCAAGTGGTTCAAGACTTTATATGTATGGAGTAACTTAATAATCACTTGCATTTTACAATATACGCAGCATTAGCTTATACGAAAAACGTTCGTTATATTCGGAGTATAAAGGCATGAAAAGTTTATATAAACATAACAACATAAATGCTTTCATACTCACAGCCCCACACTAAATTCGATGCCTTGAGTCGTGGGTGCCGGAAACATTCACCGAAAACATTCACAAACATACACAAACACTACCAGAACCAGAAACACAAATTTTTTTTGGGGAAGAATCTTGTGCTTCCGCCGAAAATCGAACCCGATACCTCAGCTTAGAAGGCGAACGGACACCCAATTAAGCCAACGGGCAGTTCAATTATCAAATTATAAGCAGGAACATCGCTTATTTAAAGACCACAGACGGTCTCCTAAAACCGGCGGCCATTTGTGCAAAAATCCTAAAAAGAGTCGTATTGTGCAATACTCCTAGATTACAGCTATTAGCTGTGGTATTTTTAAGGTTCAGAGGAAACAAAGCCAGTGCGGTTAGATTGCAGCTCGTTTAGAACGGGGCAGGTATTGTAGGTATTATAGGTATTTGGGTTAGTGCCTAGACTTGATGGAATGCTATGAACGAGCCAGTATTGTGTAGAGGGCAGCTGGCAGCCATAATAAGTTGCTTTGGTACAAAACTCTACGCAGATCATTTAATTTTGTGGACTGGATCAAAGTAGTTTTTTTTATGTAATTGAGAGACGAAAAGAGCAAGTTGCTCGCCGCTCGGATCAAAGTAGTTTTTTTCTGTAATTGAGCGACGAAACGAGCAAATCGCTCGCCGCGCGTAAGCGTCACGCTTGCCCATCAGATTTCAGTATCACACTGAGATTTTTGAACTTATATAGGTCAAAATCCTATGCAGCAAAGCAATGCACTCGTCACTCTGTGATATAAGATGTTAAATATGTAATTTGGACTGGAAATATTGCCTTTCAATACGAAACACAGTCATGTTTGCACACACTGCTTGGCGGCTGAATTTTTGGCAATGTACTGCCCTAGGCGGACTCTGCAAAAGTCCTACCGCTATAATTTTGTGGTTGGTAGGAATGTTTTTCTTTAGTTTGCTCCTAGAGAAAGAAGGCATTCAAATGACCGAACTGATTGGTGTAAAAATCTGATGTATTCCGAATACAATAATGTGCATAATCATTGCATGTTTGTCGCAAGGAGTGAGGTCAGAAGTCGGAACGCTTAAAAACTGGCTAAACGGCTTTTGAGATGAAAATAACCGTGATACCTTTACATTATACCTGATCAAAAATCGAAATGAAACAAAAACCATGAAGTCTAATATATTTTTCAAATTTTGTATGCGTATCGAGTGTGAGAAAGGCAGTGAATCATAGTACTTTAATGTCAATCAGCGCTTGCTGGCCATACTTATTCATGACTAAAAATCTTAAATTAAAATCCATCTGGTTCGGCCAAAAAAAAGATGCAGTAGTGGAAAAGAAGGAACAACTTCTGTTTTTTTAGTTGTAACCCTTACATAATAAGTCTTACCTTGCATAGAAGCAGCGGCCACAGATGTACCACATCGGATGTCACCAGAGTTGGGGCAGTCTTCACGCCAGGTTTGGATGGAGCCTGACTGAGCAACGGAGAGAAAGGCAGAAGAGGAGCACCAGTAGCATCCACCGGTATCTGGTCACTAACCCAGATGCAACGCCAAGCTCCCAGGTAGAATAACCGTACAAGATAGCAGCCTGGAAAATATGGACTTGTTAGAAGACAGAGGAGACGTCTGACAGGTGATAACGGGGGAATGCCAGTTGGTAAGTTATACTCACAGAGAATGATAGGTAAAATACCTCTCACAGAGGTGGCATTACCTTGTCTAAGTAGCCAAATAGCAGGACTGCTCGTATACTGGTTCCAGCTAAAAGAGCAAGTTTCCAGTCAAATTATTATTAGGCAAATGAAACGTTCCATCCCAAGTGTCAAGGAGTAGAGCGCATTGGAGTGCCACACGGCACTTTGTTCTTCAAAGTTACGAGTGGCACGGAAGATGTATATAAGCGGGTATGTTACTTTTTTTTTGTTTTTTTTATTTGAGACTAAGCTAGTGTTTGACCACAATCTCACCTGATGGAAAGCGACAATGCGGCCGAAGATGGAGCACGCTTGCTCAGTAAATACCTATTCACTCTCTTCTTGAACAATCCCATATTATACTTTTCGGGAAACACAGAAGACGGCTGGGCGTTCCACTCCTTGGCAGTTCTCATAATAAAAGTGGAAGCGAAACGCTTTGTGCGAATGGTCGGTATTTTTACCATTAGCGGATTACTTACCATAGGGCGAACGGCTTGCTCGCCTTCTTTCTTATTAGCACAAAGGTTGGCTTGTTTTTGCCTGTTCTGAAGGCACGCAAGTTGACGCAAGATGATGGTGGAAAAATAATGATACCATTCTTGTATACTGCTGGGCGATGCTGCTGTCCTCCTCCAGGTTTTACCCCTGGGCTGTAGATGTGGAATCTGGCTCGCCAGCCTTCAGGGGGTAGAGCAAACATGAAGTATTCCCATTGATGCTCGACCTGATAACGGGAAACCAAACCAATTAACATTTAAATACTAGTGATTCTTCTAAGTTTGCTTAGGTATATAAAAAAAAAGTTATGTTAATCTGACGACCAAGTTGGCGCAGTGGACATGTGTCCGCCCTCTGCGCCGTGGGTCCTGGGTTCGATTCCCGGCAGGAGCACAAATTCCTTCCCAAGGGATATTTGTGCTTCTGGTTCTGGGTGTAATGCGTGTGTTATATGAACGTTTCCGGCACCCAAGGTACAAGTCTTTGAACTTTGTGTGGGGCTGTGAGTGTGAATGCGTTTGAATTAAAATTCATTAAAGCAGAGCTATTTTTGGATTTATGATCTTGGTAATTTTAAAGCTTTTGTGATTCATTAAAAAATCGTAGTAATGGGAAATTAAATAAAAATCCATCGTTTAGATTACTCATATCCTCGCAGCCTGGTTTAGTTTACCTCTTTATGGAATCTATTAATCATCAATCAAATGGTGTTAATACCTAAATGAATCATAGTCATATCATTAAAAAAACTCTGATTCACAGATCAGATTACTTAGAAAATAACAAAAAAAAAAGAGTTTTGCCGCGAAAGTGAAAAAATGGCGTTGTCGATTTTGTATAATTTTCCAAAACCTGTGATCTTCGAGTGTTAATGTGTTACAATAGTGGATTATTAACCGTTAATACTAAGTTAACTTGCATAAGTGTAGGCAAGTCATACAAAGTTTAATAAACGTGATTTTCCCCTCGCTCCAAAACTCCAAGTCCAGAAGTTTTTGTAAAGTTTTTACCACTTTACTAGGGCATGAGTTGACTATGACTGTACCTTGACTCTTTTAATTGACTTTGTCTTTGACTGTGACTAGTACTTTGAATATAAAATACATTTGAATTATATTATTACATGACACTGGCTAAATGCACAATACTGCGAAGCCAAAATTAAAAAAACAAAAACAATAAAATCTTGATATATGAAGCTGAAATATGACAGTTTATCTCTTACCACCAAACCTTCCGCTCTCTCTAGAATAAAGCAAGTAGACAGGACTTTTCTGCAGAACGACGACCTCATCAGAACCTGGGCGTGGCTCAGCTGAATATCCACGATGGACATCTTACTGGAATCGTTACTCTCCTAAAATCAACAATATTATTTTAACATTGTCGCAATATACGTATGTTATATTATAGGTACTATCAATCACGTTATTTTTTTTATTTTTTTCTTATTTATAGATTAATTATTACTATTCCAACCTGCTCCCCTAGCCAAAGACCAAAACGCTTCGTCTGTATTCCATCAAAAGAAACGCTTTCTAAATGTAACAGACCTACCTATGCGAACCGCAAAGTGTCACGGTAAATCTACCTGTTGAAAGATTTCTGTTTCGGGCTTCCAAGATACAAGACTAGCCAAGCTTGGAGCCCTCAAGAAAATGATTATATGAAACTAAGTGCTTATGTTTTAAGAGTTATATTTTTATTTTCAAAAAAATTATACGTAAATTACATTTTGGTTTAAGCAATAATAAACGCAAGAAAAGCTTAAAAAAAAACCTACTTCACCGCTTTATCTTCGGAACCTTGATCAGATTTAATGTATTAAACACGCATTATTGACGATAACTCACAAACTGCTGATCAGAGCTTGATTTTGACAATTTGTCTTAATTAATTGATTTAAATGGGACCACATGGAAAGCACCAGCTTTCAAATAATCATCAAAATCGGCCTTCAACGAACGCAGCATGCGTTTTGCTATTAACTTATTTGTGACATCAGTTCACACATTTTTACTGCATCGACTTCCCTTTACGGCAGCTATGATTGGTTCGTGGACGCCACAGTAACAACATAACACTAAATGGCTTAACGCGGCGTTTTCAACGTTCGACGAAACTGCAGAACCTGATTGCATTTTCAAACATTTATATTCATAAATGTAATGTAATATTTAGCTGAATGTTTTTTTTTACGTTGACATTTAACAAATGTGGACAAAGCGTTTTGCTTCACATCCATGAATTATCTCCTTGTCTGAGTCAGTGTTTCCTGTTGAGTACAATATTCAAGTCGCTAATGAATAGGTACCTTCTAGGCAAGCTTGCTCCATCGTCGACCACATCGTCGCTTACCATCAGGTGAGATGGTAGTTAGAAGTTTGCCTAACTTGAATAAAAAAAAACCTTAATACCTGTATTTGCCTCGATATTCTTAACCTAGTACTTTCATTAAAACACTGCACTTTTAGATTATAACAGCTATTAAAATCAAGGTTATTCTTGACACCAAGGCCTGTTTGAAGACAATTTAGGTTCCGGCGAGTGATTGATCTCAGCAAATTAGTTCTTTGTTAATGAATGTCGTTTTAAAATATCAATTAACAAAACAAAAGAGATACGTGTCTTAGTGAACGCGGATGTGTTTATTACCTGAAGATTTATCATGAAAATCGATTCATCAATAATCAAATAAATATAACACAGTCTTCATTTGATAAAAACGCACGCACATTAAATTAAAATTGTAAACGGGTATCAGTGCAAGGTGAGACTCGAGGAGCGCTCCGGAAGCCTTCTTCAGGATGAGTGAATCCTGAAAAAGGCTTCCGAATAAAGCCGAAACAATTGTCGATTTAGACATCGACAACGCGTAAGTCACGTTAATACCCGTTTTAATTTTAATTTAATAACACAGTCTTGTTGTCTTGGAGCGGCGTTGTTTGTAACGATCGTAATACTTAGTTTGTTATATATTTGTTTACATACATTGCACAAAAGCGCACGAACCATGTATTATTCGAGACCAGCCGTGCCTCGCGGCTTCGCCCGCTATTATCAAGTTAAAAAGTAGCCTATGTGTTAGTCCTAGGTATAATCTATGTACTTTCCAAAATTCATTCAAATCCGTTCAGTCGTTAAAGCGTGAGGGAGGGAACCAACATACTTACACACTTACACACAAGCTTTCGGATTTATAATATTAGTAGGATAGGCAAACGTTTGACCGCCATCTCACCTGATGGTACCTAAGTGATGATGCGGTCGAACATGTAGCACGTTTTCCTAGAAGATGCCTATCACTCGCGTCTGAAAGACTCCCATATTGTATTTATAAGGGAACACAGACTCTGGTAAGGAATTCCATTCTTTTGCAGATCGCATAATGAATGTGAATGTGTAATGATTCTAGAGGATAACGCTTTACTCAGGGTCTGATTTTGCAATGTATGGTTTAAAAAAACACTTACTTTATGTCTCCTCCCTCATTCTTCATCGTCAGACTAGCATTGAGATTCTACACTCAAAAGTGCTTTTGAGAGCGAGGGATAACACTGTTTTTGTTTTCGGAGGTCTCGTGTTGATTGCGTGGCAGTGAGTTTGCGGTTTGTTACTACCGTTCTTTATATATCTTATTTTACTTACCTCTACCCTTTGAACTACAACTGATTTTCGGTACCAGATAGATAGATAGATAAACACTTTATTGAACACCTTAACAAATACATGACTAGGAATAATAATCTAGAACAAAAAGTGTAACAACAGGCGGTCTTATCGCTAAGAGCGATCTCTTCCAGACAACCTTTGGATGGAGAGGAGTAAGCAATGAAATTGGACTTCAGTGTTTTGTATAAATATAATAATATAGAAAATACAATAAACATACATAAAAAATAATATACCTTAATTAAACTATGATATAGAATACATAAACCTAATACATAACTATTATACATATTTGCATGACGAATAGAATGTTCACCTTCAAATCATGACAACAAAGTAAATTTGTATTATTATGTTTGACCTGCAAGGTAATGTATTTGGACGGAGTCTTTAAATATTGCCAATGATTGAGCTCTTTTAATTTCAATAGGAAGCTTATTCCACAGTCGAACAGCTTCAACAGTGAAGGAGCTGTCATAGAATGTGGTTGTGTGTTGGGGAATTTTGAGCTTAAAATTCTCTGACGACCTTAATAATAGGGAATTAGAAGAGTCGAAGAATTGAAAACGCGAGCTAGCGAGGAGAAGAGGGGTTAAAAAGAATGTTGTAAAGTAAAGACAGGATATGAGCATTTCGGCGAGCACGAATAGGAAGCCACTTGAGCTTGGAACGAAATTCAGAAATGTGGTCATATTTGCCCTACATGACGAAAGCAATGGGCTCTGGATGGGGACAAGCCACCATCACCACGGATTTCATCATGATATTATCTTCATCGAAAGCTCAAGTCTAACGTAGGATTAGAGAAGGCAGGTTTCAGACGATGGAGCCTTCACAGCTTCATATTTGATTAAAACGTAATGACAAATGTTTAAGGCGGAGGCCCTACCTTTAGTTGAGTTTTTGGTACAAAATATAAATATATAGTGCTTGCCTCAAATACCACCAGATCAGCGTCCCACCGGTCCAAAGCCAGAGTTTCAGCTCTTACCCATCCGTGCAGGTATTGGCGAACTGACCTCGGAAGAGGTTGGGTCTGGTCATCCACCCAGAGGGAGTCCATGTGGGGTTTCGAAGCCTTGCCGCCCATCCCAGCCATTCTGATTGCGTTTGGACCCTAAATGATAGTAGAATATAAACGTGTAAGTCACGCTTATTTTAGATAGAATTACGTCTGTCGGACTTGGAAAATTACTAGGCAAACATAAACCTGGAGGAGGTTTGTCCGCCCGTTTATCAGAGGCATTTAGCGTCTAAACTATACAAGCGAATAACTTAATTGTGTGATGTAAAATGTTTCCGACAACCACGACACAAGTAATTGAATTTAATGTGGGACTGTGAGCGTGCAAGTGTTTTTTTTACTATGGCCCAAAGCCTTAGCAATTAAAAAGCATATATACGTAAATATTACAGGAGCACATTTACGTTAGAACTGGGTGGGGTTCAAAAGAGCTGAGCAAGTAGAGTAATCCTAGAGTACGAACCCGCGTTTTTTAATCTGAGTTGGAAAACAACAATTAAGAAGGACAGGAAAATCACTGTTTTTAGACCCAGTTTGTCCTGTCTATCTAAAAACGGCTACACGTTTAAGTTGATACTTACACATAATATCCGGTATCTCTTATTAAACAACAAATACAAAAATGAAACCACCCAGTTTTGACGACCCAGTTGGCGCAGTGGACAGGTGTCCGCCCTCTGCGCCGTGGGTCCTGGGTTCGATTCCCGGCAGGAGCACTAATTCCTTCCCAAAGGATATTTGTGCTTCTGGTTCTGGGTGTAATGTGTGTGTGATGTGAATGTTTCCGGCACCCACGATACAAGTCTTTGAACTTAGTGTGGGGCTGTGAGTGTGAATGTGTTTGTTTGTTTGTTTTTTTTGAAACAATTATTATTAATACCACAAAAGTTTTTCTTTCAAAGACAAAATGTAGGCGTGAGATTTCATTCCGGGCCGAACGCCTAATATTATGGTAGTAAAGTACTATGCAACCATAAATATAGCATTGCAACAAATGCCGTGTACACTACCTTACATAAATGACTTACCATACCCCACAACTCTATTGATAACTCGTTATCTTTGAACTCCCTGAACGGACACTCTCTTGGATCTGACGTATGTAGTGTTTGTTTTGAAGATTCTTTCATTTTTGCCATACCCATCTGGCTCTTTGAAGTTTTACTGAGAAAATGATTCATCTTTCCTAAAGAATTATAATATGTCCGACACCAAGATAATGTCAAAGATATTTTAATCACTCCGTTTAATAATGTAATCACTCCGTTTACATATCAAACATCATTGAGTAAAAAGTTCCTCTATGATCATTGAGATCTATAAAGAAACCAAAGAGCATATAACTAGTAAAAGAAACTATAAAATCTATAAAATCATCAAGGATGTTGTAGCCATCGAGATAGGAAACAAACCTACGGTTTGTAAAAGGAGGGACGACTCCGCCGAAAATCTGTGTCCTAGTGAGAGGTCACAAAAAACCTCTGTGTCCCTTTTCTTTAGGGTAACCTTGATTTTGAGATTTGTAGGATAACCTTTTGAGCCATTAGAATTATGTTCTACTTGAATGATATTTAACTGTGTCTGTGTGTGATATTTAATCATGCTACAATATGATATCTAATAAAAATATTATTATGTCATTCATAAAGATAAACTAAAATATACTATATGCGTGATTAAAATCCACACTGATGTTTCAAAATGCATTTAAATTTAATTAACATTATATATATTTACTAGTATCTATCCGCGGCTTCGTCCGCTTATCCGACTATAAGAGCAGGTTCGATATTTTTCAAAATGGCGGAGATATGTGCTCTAAAATTTTTGTAATAAGCTTCTAGATACATTTACAACCAATCTTTAAATTTCTATCCTAGAATAAAGATAATCCATAAATCGATTACAGATATTATTACTACATTGATATGTCAGAATCTTGGTAAATATTATTATTACATACCTACTTATATCAAACTAATTTATTCATCCGAAAGTTTGTGTGTAATTGTGGCATAATTTAAGTAATTTTGATGCTGAATTAATTTTGATAAATTTGGAATGTACGTAGCTTATGCCTAGGATTAAAAAATAGGCTGCTATTTAACTAGATAAACACAGACAAAGCTGCGGGGCTTGATCATCAATATATCCATAAAAATCCAATGAAGGTAAACCCTAACTTTTATGACACCTAACTGACACAAATTGTTGTGTACAAATTATTTTCGAAGAGTGTGACCCAATGCAAAATTAAAAATTACTAAATTCTTTAAGCCAATCAACTCATCTTCAAGCAAACATTTTGGCCTATAATAGTTATATAAGAAAAATATAACAACGTTATAAATTATCAATAGGAAATAAGCATACAATTTACATACAGGTCAAGTATTTTTTTTAAATCTTTATTTTTTATGAAATTACACCCATAATATGATTTTCTTCTTTAATTGCTTTTTATTAGGAGTTTTAATAAATAAAATGGATGGGAATTTCAAAATAGCAAAACGCTCGCTATTGGCTAAGGTGATCGTGACTAAGTTACACATTTTTGAGGTCACTGATTGGTCAACTTTCCATTAATTCTATTTGTTTTTTCAAAATCGCTGTGTTTAAATTTGCTAAACTTTTTTTCTCCGCTTTACGGAGTCAATTTGAACTGACTCCAACTTTCCGAAATGTATCCCTACCAGTAACTGACCATCTCGAGTTACTCGGTTTGACTCTAACTTCAAAGCTCAATTTTGATACTTTCCATTGAGTCAAAAATCCAACTAGCTACAAAAAAGCTGGGAATCCTTGCAAAGGTGAGACGGTACTTTAGACCGGGACAGTTGCTCAATTTGTATCAAGCACAAGTCCGATCATGTATGGAGTACTATTCTCATCTTTGGGATGGTTCAGCTAAGTACCAGCTTGAGACTCTTGACACCATTGAGTGGAGACCCAAGAGACACATTGGTAGCGAGCAGCTGACTAATTCAAAGTTTCAGAGCTTGGGTCATCGCCGCGCCGCATGGTCTCTCGGTTTTTATCGGATACATTTTGGTGAGTGTGCTAAGGAACTGCACGATCTAGTTCCCCAGCTTACTCCATCGTCGACCACATCGTCGCTTACCATAAGGTGAGATAGTGTTCAAAAGCTTGCTTACTTGAATAAAAATAAACCTGATTGCATTTCCCAATGCCTATTTATTTCGTTATGAGATGTATTGTTATGAAAGAAAATTTTCTTTCCGGCAATGTATTAACGGCAACAATCGAATAAAAATGTATGCATATTCCATATTCACAAAAGTATTCATTAATATAATCATAATTGAGCATCAAGAAGGAACAAACTACAAACACACTCACAAACCTTTGCCTTGATAATATTAGTAGGAAGTATGATAGTAGGATAACTTTATTTTGTTTTTACAAAATATGTTTATAAATGGCGGATGTAGTTGTGTAGCTTGGCTTGTATACCCATATAACAAAAATAATATCATAAAAACTAATACTATTAGGGAAAAAAACGGTTTATTGAGAATAGTTTGAAAGTAGGTAAGGCATTTAGAAACATATTCTGTAAGGTTTCGATAAAACAAATAATTACGACAGATAAGATCTTATTATTACTACAGACTACAATTTCTACCACTTGGAAACTTTTTTAAAACTAGTCGCTCTGTGCGAGAGGGACACAGGGGTCTTTTCGTACCTTTCACCCGATTTCGTCGGGACTGCAACCACGGTTGGTTCTTTATGCAATTGATAAAACGATTTGACATTGTAAATACGCTCTAAGTCAGTTGTGATAAGATTCCATGCATGTTTGATATTCGGCACTGTAAGTTTGTCAGTTATCCATCCTATTACTTTAGCTACAACATCCTTGGTTGTAGCTAAAGTAATAACCGTGATTTGTTTCCTATCTCGATGGAAATCATAGCTAGACGTTTAAAGCACAGAATACTATTACTCCCTACCGGGAGGTTTAAAGGTAAACGGAGTGATTACATTATCTTTGGGCACAAAATACTAATGTCAAAGATAAGGTAATGTATAAAAAGTTCCTCTATGAATGTAATCACACCGTCAAGGATGTTGTAGTTTTACAAACCGTAGGTTTGTTTCCTATCTCGATGCACACCGTTCACTATTATTCCTACCCGGAGAATTTTAAAAACATAGAATACTATTACCCCCTGGTTTTAAAGGGCTTATGTTTAAACACCGCCCAAAAAAGTATCTATTTAACTACCAAAAAAATTCTAAACGGTTACCAAAATTGATAAATGGTCACCAAATTATGTTTCCTAAAATATTATGAAATAAATCAATTTTTTGAATTATAAATATTTTTGTATTAATTATAAAAAAACCTTAACCTACTGTTATCCGATTCGGTTTTGTCACAGGAAATGTTATTTTAGGACACGTAATTTGGTGACCATTATCTATTTTGGTAACCATTTAGAATTTTTGGTGGCCGTCTAAATTATACCCGTTTTAAAGGCATGTGGCGTTTGCGTATTTTATTTTTTGTGAGTCCACGTATGTCTATGGGCGTCTGATAGGCATCTGAACCACAGAATACCTTACTTATAGAACTACTCCTTGAACCTATACACGCCACATTCTTAATAATTATGGATATATAAAGATCTTATAAAGATAGGTATATAATCATTATTTATATTATATAATGTTAGATTACCACTCACTTATTGACTGATTGACATAATTGTTCTCCCAGAAGGAGGTTCCGGAGGTGAAAATGATGTGTTAGAGTTATATAGGTTATTTTCATGGGACCATGGGAAAAGTCCGAAAATGGTAGTTTTCGGCTTCCGAGGGTACGTCGAGGGGAATATCTCGAAAACGGCGCCCCTAAAAATACTCGACTTTGAACTAATGTTGTAGTACACCCTGGGACCTCTTTAGGGAAATTGGAAAAAAATAGGGTTGCCATACAAAAAAACTTTTTTCCCATACAAAATGTGGAACGCTATAACTCGGAAACTATCATACATAGGTACGGGGTGTTCGAACTAAAGTTGCTAAGAGTCCGGACGCGCTCCGGTAGAAAAGGTCAAAGTTGACCTCCGACGTGACCTTGACCGAAAGTTTTTTCGATCGGCGTGAAATTCGGTATAGGGGGGCGGGGGGGGGCCCAGAGTCCGGCAAAAATAGTGAAAAAATTCTGAAAAAATTTTTCGACCCGGCCGCCATACAAATTTTTTTTCCGAAGTCACCCGACCGGCCCGAAATCGGCGTCCGGGGGTTTCCGGGGGTGCCGGTGACGATCCCGGGGACGAAACGGAGGTGCGCGCGGGCCGAAGGCCCGCGTGCACCTCCGTGAGTCACCGGGATCGTCACCGGCGCCCCCGGAAACCGTCGGACGTCGATTTCGGGACGGAACAACGCGACATCGACGCGCTCGCGGGCGCCCGCCGTGCTGAAATCGACGTCCGGGGGTATTCGCGGGTGCCGCTGTCGATTCCGGGGACGAGACGGAGGGGCGCGCGGGCCGAAGGCCCGCGTGCCGCTCCGTCGAGTCACCGAGAATCGTCAGCGGCGCCCGCGAATACCGTCGGACGTCGATTTCGGGACGGAACCGCGCGACTCGCTCTCCCGCCCCCGTTTGGCTCAAGGTCGGCGTCCGGGGGTATTCGGGTGTGACGATGACGAATCCGGGGACGAAATGGAGGGGCGCGCGGGCCGTAGGCCCGCGTGTCCCTCCGTTGAGTCACCGAGATTCGTCATCGTCACGGCCGAATACCCTCGGACGTCGATCTTGGGCACAAAAGTCAAAAGTCGAACGCAAAGTCGAATGCCACCGGAGCCCCGCGTCGCCTTTCCGTGGGCCCGTAGGGCCCACGCCGCGCGGATACTAGTTATATTATATAATGTTAGATTACCACTCACTCATTGACTGATTGACATAATTGTTCTCCCAGAAGGAGGTTCCGGGGGTGAAAATAATGTATGGGAGTTATATAGGTTATTTTCCTGGGACCATGGGAAAAGTCCGAAACTGGTCGTTTTCGGCTTCCGAGGGTACGTCGAGGGGGATATCTCGGAAACGGCGCCCCTAAAAATACTCGACTTTGAACTAATGTTGTAGTACACCCTGGGACCTCTTTAGGGAAATTGGAAAAAAATAGGGTTGCCATACAAAAAAACTTTTTTCCCATACAAAATGTGGAACGCTATAACTCGGAAACTATCATACATAGGTACGGGGTGTTCGAACTAAAGTTGCTAAGAGTCCGGACGCGCTCCGGTAGAAAAGGTCAAAGTTGACCTCCGACGTGACCTTGACCGAAAGTTTTTTCGATCGGCGTGAAATTCGGTATAGGGGGGCGGGGGGGGGCCCAGAGTCCGGCAAAAATAGTGAAAAAATTCTGAAAAAATTTTTCGACCCGGCCGCCATACAAATTTTTTTTTCGAAGTCACCCGACCGGCCCGAAATCGGCGTCCGGGGGTTTCCGGGGGTGCCGGTGACGATCCCGGGGACGAAACGGAGGTGCGCGCGGGCCGAAGGCCCGCGTGCACCTCCGTGAGTCACCGGGATCGTCACCGGCGCCCCCGGTAACCGTCGGACGTCGATTTCGGGACGGAACAACGCGACATCGACGCGCTCGCGGGCGCCCGCCGTGCTGAAATCGACGTCCGGGGGTATTCGCGGGTGCCACTGACGATTCCGGGGACGAGACGGAGGGGCGCGCGGGCCGAAGGCCCGCGTGCCGCTCCGTCGAGTCACCGAGAATCGTCAGCGGCGCCCGCGAATACCGTCGGACGTCGATTTCGGGACGGAACCGCGCGGCTCGCTCTCCCGCCCCCGTTTGGCTCAAGGTCGGCGTCCGGGGGTATTCGGGTGTGACGATGACGAATCCGGGGACGAAATGGAGGGGCGCGCGGGCCGAAGGCCCGCGTGTCCCTCCGTTGAGTCACCGAGATTCGTCATCGTCACGGCCGAATACCCTCGGACGTCGATCTTGGGCACAAAAGTCAAAAGTCGCTGTCAAAGTCCGATCTCTACCGGAGCCCCGCGTCGCCTTTCCGTGGGCCCGTAGGGCCCACGCCGCGCGGATACTAGTTAATATTATATAAAATTAAACTACCACTGATTCACTCATTGACAGAATTGTTCTCCCAGAAGGAGTCGCGGGGGGTATAGAGAATGTTCAGAAGAAGTGTAGGAAAAAATCCCGAGACCTCGGGAAAAATCCCTGATCTTCGAAAAGTCGACTCCTGACACATGATGAGGAGCATATCTCGGAAACGGCTGGATGAAAAAATTTCGGTCTCGAACTAACTTCGAAGAGGACCCTGAGACGCTCCAAGACCCGGTCGAAAAAATTCAAAATGGCCGAAAACAAGATGGCCGCCATACAAAATTGAACGCTTTATATCTCGGAAACTATAACAGGTGGGTATAGGGCGTTCAAACTAAAGTTGCCGAGGGTCCGGACGCGCTTCGGGAGAAAAGGTCAAAGTTGACCTCCGACGTGACCTTGACCGAAAGTTTTTCCGATCGACGCGAAATTCGGTAAAGGGGGGTTGGGGGGGGCCCAGAGTCCGGCAAAAATAGCGAAAAAATTCTGAAAAAATTTTTCGACCCGGCCGCCATACAAATTTTTTTTCGAAGTCACCGAACCGGCCCAAAATCGGCGTCCGGGGGTTTCCGGGGGTGCCGGTGACGATCCCGGGGACGAAACGGAGGTGCGCGCGGGCCGAAGGCCCGCGTGCTCCTCCGTGAGTCACCGGGATCGTCACCGGCGCCCCCGGAAACCGTCGGACGCCGATTTTGGGCCGGAACCGCGCGACATCGACGCGCTGGCGGGCGCCCTCCGTGCTGAAATCGACGTCCGGGGGTATTCGCGGGTGCCGCTGACGATTCCGGGGACGAGACGGAGGGGCGCGCGGGCCGAAGGCCCGCGTGCCGCTCCGTCGAGTCACCGAGAATCGTCAGCGGCGCCCGCGAATACCCCCGGACGTCGATTTCGGGACGGAACCGCGCGGCTCGCTCTCCCGCCCCCGTTTGGCTCAAGGTCGGCGTCCGGGGGTATTCGGGTGTGACGATGACGAATCCGGGGACGAAATGGAGGGGCGCGCGGGCCGAAGGCCCGCGTGTCCCTCCGTTGAGTCACCGAGATTCGTCATCGTCACGGCCGAATACCCTCGGACGTCGATCTTGGGCACAAAAGTCACAAGTCGCTGACGAAAGTCACTGACTGCCGGAGCCCCGCGTCGCCTTTCCGTGGGCCCGTAGGGCCCACGCCGCGCGGATACTAGTTATATTATATATTCTTAAACTACCATTCACTGACTGACATATTGACAGAATTGTTCTCCAAGAAGGAGTCATGGGGGGTATGGATGATGTATGGAAAAAGTGTAGGGGGTTGGGAGGTGACCTTGAGAAAAATCCGAAATCACCAGATTTTGGCTTCCAGACCCCCCGACCCCATGGGATCTCGGAAACGGTAAGACTTGGAACAAAAGTTCAAAAACTAAAAATGATGGAAACCCTGGGACGTTTTTAAAAAAAAATTAAAAAATTGGTGTTGCCATACAAAAATGTGATGCCGCCATACAAAATTAAATCAATTAAATCTCGGAAACTATAAGAGATAGGCTAGCGGTGTTCGACCAAATGTCATAGAGGACGATGGGGGACATCTGTCAAAAATGACAAAAATCCAAAATGGCGGATTCAAGATGGCCGACATTTGTCAAGTTGCTCCGATCGGAACGAAATTTTGGCTCCCTGGGTTTTTGGGTGCCCAGATTACAGGAAAAATATTGAAAAAAATTTTGGAAATTTTTTAAAGATGGCTGCCGAACATTGTCAAAATCGAGGTTCACCGATCCGGCTCAAAATCGATATCTGAAGGTGTTTGGATGCCCTAATTTTAATAAAAAACTGAAAAGCAATTTTTGACATTTTTTAAAGATGGCTGCCTAACATTGTCAAAATCAAAGTTCACCGATCCGGTTTAAAATCGATATCTAGGGGGTTTTGAGTGCCCTGATTATGATTAAAATACTGATAGCAATTTTTGACCTTTTTTAAAGATGGCCGCCAAGCATTGTCAAAATCGAGGTTCACCAATCGGGCTCAAAATCGATATCTGAAGGTGATTGGATGCCCTGATTTTATTAAAAAACTGAAAAGCAATTTTTGACATTTTTTAAAGATGGCGGCCGAACATTGTCAAAATCGAGGTTCACCGATCCGGCTCAAAATCGATATCTGGGGGCATTCGGGGGTGCTGATTACGAATTCGGGACCGAAACAAAGGCCGCGGGCCGCTTGCGGCCCGCGCGCCTGGTTTGAGGCCCCGAATTCGTGATCAGCACCCCCGAATGCCCCCAGATATCGATTTTGGGCCGGATGTCAATGGGGATGCCCACCTACAGTCCGACCAAAAAAACAGGTGGCGGGCCGCTTGCGGCCCGCTTCAGGTCTGCAGCCACAGACCATATTCGAACTGCCAGCGTTTTTTGACATGTTTACCACGAATTTGAATGAAATTCCGGACTGAGGCATTGGGGACGCCTTGCTGCAAGCAAAATTTTTTTTGGATTTTTTTTCTTTTTTTTTGACGTCTAATGAAGATTTTACGAGTTTTCGACCGAAAATAAATTTTGTGGGCGGCAAGCGTCCCAATTTTTTTTAATGTTTCGCCGACGGCCCAAAATCGACTTCTATGGGTATTTTGAAGTGCTCATCACGAATTTCAATGAAATTTTGGATTGCGGGATTAGCGTTGCCCCGCCACAGAAAAAATATGCAGAAAAAATGTTTTTCCGTATACAAGTGAATTTGAAGATTTGTATGGCAAAAGTACTTACCACCCACCTGCGCGGGCCGCTCGCGGACCGCGCCACCCACCCAAAAAACTAGTCATATTATATATTGTTAAACTACCATTGACTCACTTATATATTGACATAATTGTTCTCCCAGAAGGAGTCATGGGGGGTATTGATGATGTAGGGGGGAAATGTAGGGGGTGGGGATTCCACTTTGGGAAAATTCCGAAATCACCAGATTTTGGCTTCCGGACCCCCCGACCCCATGGGATCTCAGAAACGGTAAGACTTGGAAAAAAAGTTCAGTAACTAAAGTCATAGACAATCCTGGGAACCTTTTAAAAAAAATAAAAAAAATGGGTGTTGCCATACAAAAATGTGTTGCCGCCATACAAAATTAAATCAATTAAATCTCGGAAACTATAAGAGATAGGCTAGGGGTGCTCGACCAAATGTCATAGAGGACGATGGGGGACATCTGTCAAAAATGTCAAAAATCCAAAATGGCGGATTCAAGATGGCCGCCATTTGTCAAGTTGCTCCGATCGGAACGAAATTTTGGCTCCCGGGGTTTTCGGGTGCCCAGATTACAGGAAAAATATTGAAAAAATTTTTGAAAATTTTTTAAAGATGGCTGCCGAACATTGTCAAAATCAAAGTTCACCGATCCGGCTCAAAATCGATATTTGAAGGTGTTTAGATGCCCTGATTTTAATAAAAAACTGTAAAGCAATTTTTGACATTTTTTTAAAATGGCCACCAAGCATTGTCAAAATCGAGGTTCACCAATCGGGCTCAAAATCGATATCTGAAGGTGTTTGGATGCCCTGATTTTAATAAAAAACTGAAAAGCAATTTTTGACTTTTTTTAAAGATGGCGGCCGAACTTTGTCAAAATCGAGGTTCACCGATCCGGCTCAAAATCGATATCTGGGGGCATTCGGGGGTGCTGATTACGAATTCGGGACCGAAACAAAGGCCGCGGGCCGCTTGCGGCCCGCGCGCCTGGTTTGAGGGCCCGGATTCGTGATCAGCACCCCCGAATGCCCCCAGATATCGATTTTGGGCCGGATGTGAATGGGGATGCCCACCTACAGTCCGACCAAAAAACAGGTGGCGGGCCGCTTGCGGCCCGCTTCAGGTCTGCAGCCACGGACCGAATTCGAACTGCCTGGGTGTTTTGACATGTATACAACGAATTTGAACAAAATTTTGGTCTGAGGCATAAGGGACGCCTTGATGCACCAAATTTTTTTTAATTTTTTTTAACCATTTTTTTTACTTCAAATGAAGATTTTACGAGTTTTAGACCGAAAATAAATTTTGTGGGCGGCAAGCGTCCCAATTTTTTTTAATGTTTCGCCGACGGCCCAAATTCTACTTCCATGGGTGTTTTGATGTGCTCATTACGAATTTCAATGAAATTTTGAATTGCGGGATTAGGGTTGCCCCGCCACAAAAAAAAATATGCAAAATTTTTTTTTTCAACTTTTTACTCAATTTGAAGATTTGTATGGCAAAAGTACTTACCACCCACCTGCGCGGGCCGCTCGCGGACCGCGCCACCCACCCAAAAAACTAGTCTAAGTATAAAGATAATGTAATCGAAGATTTTGCAGCTAAAGTAATTAAAAAAAACTTACAAACCATAGGTTTGTTTCATATCTCAATGAATGTAATCTGCGGTTCTTAATTCTACATTAAACCCATCGAGGAAGAAAATACTAATGTCAAAGATCATTTGACAAAAAAAACATTGACACATGCTATGCAAAAGTCTCTGTACAAAGTTTTGCCAAGAAATGTATTATCACTTGACACTGGCTGAACGCACAAGATTGCGAAGCCAAAATTAAAAATAAAACTTGGAAAAATATTTACAACTTGAACCTGGCTAAATGTACATAGTTTGCGAATCCAAAAAAAAGCTCCAGGAATAGTTAGTAAGCTATATGTATACTTATTTGTTCCAACAAAGTACTTGGCCTTGGCCATCTACCTAGTTAGTTTTTGTATCTAAAAGCTCACAAGAGACTAATAACCCGAATAACGATACATAAACCTTTTTCTAGTAGATATATTAGACGTTTGGGATCTATAGACACGCCTCGGCATAACCGATTAAGTAATTAAACTATTCCTATTAATAAAATTATTAAATAAAAGTATGGTAGGTGCAAGGACGTAATGCCGCATACAAAACGAATGAAGAATTCTATGTAATAAACAACAAAAAAAACTGTCAAACGTCATCCACATATGGTTAATATACTTCCAGTTCGCTCGAAGCGTATCGCTTCTTCGTTTATAATCCGTACAGTGAAAGATTGGAACTCATTGCCTGCGTCTTTGCTCCCTGAACGGTACAATCTGGGCGTCTTCATGTCTAGAGTGAATAGGTACCTTCTAGGCAAGCATGTCTCATCTTCGGCCGCATCGTCACTTTCCATCAGGTGTGATAGTGGTCAAATGCTTGCCTGTCCAGCATTTAAAAAACTCTTGTCATGAGGCGCGGGCTACAAGCTCACACAAATGTCTTTATTTTTACATCCAAGTTAGAATAGGTAACTTAGTAAGACGAACTCCTAAGTAAAAATAACTTATACTTATCGTTCGCCCCGAACTAAGATCTCGCGTCCACATTTTGCCTTATAGAGAAAATCTTTTAAGATTCATTGCTAATAACTATTACTAATTACTGTTTTTTTTTATGCAAAATAGGCAAACATTTGACCACTATCTCACCTGATAGAACGTAATGATGCGGCCGAAGATGCGACATGCTTGCCTAGAAAATACCTATACACTCTTGACTTGCATACTCCCAGATTATACCCCTCGGGGAACAATGACGCAGGCAATGAATTCCACTCCTTCGATGAACGTAGAAGCAAAACGCTTCGAGCGAACTGGAGGTATGTCAACCATAAACGTATTATTGTTTGATCTTTGTATTTGTTTTACAGGATACGTAAGTTTCAGGTTTAAATGTGAAACCCTTTCTGAGATAGACTCCGAGACAAAATAAGTCACTGAAAATCTTCGTTGGAATATAACAATTTGTTGGCTACTATACTTAATTTTTTGAAACCATTTTCGTATTCTACTTGTAGGGCTATTTTTAACAATAACAAGGGAGGATAAAACTAAAAAAAAATAAAAATGAAAAAAAAAGAATCGCTCGTTTAAAGGTATTCGATATAGATAGCCTTACGGACGTTGCGTTTTTTCCCACTATAACTAGCCGGAGGCTTTCACGGCGAACCGGTAAGCTTCCTGCACTAAATGTCGACCCATATCCGCCCACTGGACCAGTCGGGGTCCACTGGGTGGTAACAACTACAAATATGAACTTGGTTTAAATGTTTCTTGAAATATAACAAGAGCAACGTGAGTTTTACTTTACATTTGTATGTGTGTGTTCACTGTAAATTAAATCTACATGTTGGATCGAATTGTATAACCTGAGTATTTCGATAAGTGCTCTATGTGGTATTTTATATATTAGTGGTTTTTAAATGCTATACTATAAAATTTTTGTATACTTTTTCAATGGTTAATAAATAAAATATATATATATATATATATATATAATCTGTGTATACATGTCATTTCAATCCCGTTCGACCCTACTTTTTGTTACTCTTTGGTCTCTCTCTTTCACTTTGTCTCCGCGAGTGATTACATTATCTTTGGTCTCCACCGCCGACCACATGTATAAAATTCATTGAATTAATTTTGCTGATTTAATCTGAATAAATACTGCAAAGTTAAACGTGTTTTACTGACTTCACAAAAAGTAGGAGGTACTCAAGTCGACTGTATTTATTTATTTTTATTTGTGTTGCATCATAACTTCTTTCACGCTCTTTCCACGTAAAGCGACTTCGTTTTTTTTTTTGTTTGTAAGATATTTTTTCCAATTGGTCCCATTTAAATTCGATCAAGATCTTATGAGTAGTTCTTGAAATATCGTCAATAATGCGTATTTAGTACATCTAATCTGATAGTAAGTTAAAGTTAAAAAAGTTCCGAAAATAAAGCAGTGAAGTCGGTTTTAAGCTTTGTTTGCATTTAATTATTTAAGCTTTGCTCGCGTTTAATAATTAAAATATTAATAATTGGTATCCCGTCCAGTATGTTTGTTTTCTCTTCAAGCTGTACACTGTAACCGACTCACCTTTCAAGGAGCGACTTCTTCTTTCACGTGATAATAAAAACATTTTACAAGGGATGGCTCACTCAATTCTTCGTGTTTGTTGCTCTAAAACCTATCTTACCTTTTATATTTCATGTATTAAAATAGTTCTATGACTGAGTTGTTACACTTTTTATATCAAAGACCTTACTTTAACATGTATGTAGGTATGTTGAAATATATTTAACGATGTAGGAACGAGTAGGTATAAAAGAGTATTTTAGTTTTAGTATCATTGTCCGTTTCATTTAATTGACATCCATTCAAACTGATTATAGATACTCGTATTGCAATATCGTGATGGACCTTACTCGGAGAGATATTGTGAAGTTAGAGGTGGAGGTCGTGGTACTTAATATGTGCTATTTTATGTACAAAGGGTACTCTATATATAGGGTATGTATCATTGAAGGTACTTAGCAACAATGTCTAAAGGAAAAACATCGCTAGGAGTGGAACTATCAGTTGGGATAGTGACCACTGTCACAGTTTGACCAAACGTTTGTCTATTTTGAATATAAAAATAACTCAATCCCGCGACTCAAACCGCTAAGCGACACCGCTGTAATATGGACATTCCACAAATGCGAACGAAGCGTTTTTATTTAATGTGCGAACCGCAAAGGAATGGAACTCCTTGCCTGAGTCGGTGTTTCGTGATGGTCTATACATCGAGATAGGAAACAAACCTACGGTTTGTAAAAGGAGGGACGACTCCGCCGAAAATCTGTGTCCTAGTGAGAGGTCACAAAGAACCTCTGTGTCCCTTTTCTTTAGGGTAACCCTGATTTTAAGATTTGTGGGATAACATTTTGAGCCATTTGAATTATGTTCTACTAGAATGATATTTAACTGTGTAATCATGCTACAATATGATATGTAATAAAAATATTATTATGTCATTCATAAAGATAAACTAAAATATACTATATGAAGGCCAGGCGAACGCCGCCGGCCGGTTGGATCAGCTATTAACTATTATGAAAGACTAAGTTACTTTCGGTTTAATTGACCGAACGAGAGCAAAGCGGAAACGGAGCGATTTCATTTCAGATGGGCAAAATTGCTTTCGTAGTTCCGGATTTTCAGTTGTTCTCCTCTACAGGTCGCATTTCTCAACCGATTCTTGTGATATTTTGTGAGCAGGTTCGATATTTTTTCAAAATGGCGGAGATATGTGCTGTAAATTGTTGTAATAAGCTTCTAGATACCCATGTTTAAATTTATAACCTAGAATAAAGATAATCCATAAATCGATGACAGATATTATTACTACATTGATATGTCAGAATCTTGGTAAATATTATTATTACATACTTATATCAAACTAATTTATTCATCCGAAAGTTTGTGTGTAATTGTGGCATTATTTAAGTATGTCTATTTTCTCTTCACGCGGCAACGGCTGAATAAATTTGGATAAATTTGGAATGTACGCAGCTTATGCCTAGGATTAACAAATAGGCTGCTATTTAACTTGATAAACGCAGACAAAGCTGCGGGGCGGCACGGCTTGATCATCAATATATCCATAAAAAATCCAATGAAGGTAAACCCTACCTTTTATGACACCTAACTGACACAAATTGCTGTCGAAGAGTGTGACCCAATGCAAAATTAAAAATTACTAAATTATTCAAGCCAACGCTAACACAACATTTTAAGAATGAAACATATGCCATACATTTTGGCCTATAATAGTTATATAAGAAAAATACAACAACGTTATAAAATAATCAATAGGAAATAAGCATACAATTTACATACAGGAGAAGTATTTTTTTAAATCTTTATTTTTATAAAATTACACCCGTAATATGATTTTCTTCTTTAGATGCTTTTTATTAGGAATTTTAATAAATATAATGGATGGGAATTTCAAAATAGCAATACGCTCGCTATTGACTAAGCTGATCGTGACTAAGTTACACATTTTTGAGGTCACTGATTGGTCAACTTTCCTTAAATTCTATTTGTTTTTTCAAAATCGCTGTGTTTAAATTTGCTAAACTTTTTTCTCCGCTATACGGAGTCAATTTGAACTGATTCCAACTTGTATCCCTACCAGTAACTGACCATCTCGAGTTACTCGGTTTGACTCTAACTTCAAAGCTCAATTTTGGTACTAGTCCTTGCAAAGGTGAGACGATACTTCACACCGGGACAGTTGCTCAATTTGTATCAAACACAAGTCCGATCATGTATGGAGTACGTTCTCATCTTAGGGACGGTTCAGCTAAGTACCAGCTTGAGATTCTTGACACCATTGAGTGGAGACCCAAGAGACACATTGGTAGCGAGCAGCTGACTAATTCAAAGCTTCAGAGCTTGGGTCATCGCCGCGCCGCATGGTAGCTAGTCTCTCGGTTTTTTATCGGATACATTTTGGAGAGTGTGCTAAGGAACTGCACGATCTAGTTCCTCCATCCCCATTCTATCGTCGGACAAGCAGACAAAATGCTAAGCGACACTGCTATATGGTGGACATTCCGCAAATGCGCACTAAGCGTTTTGCCTCCACATTCATTGTGCGAACCGCAAAGGAATAGAACTCCTTACCTGAGTGTTTCCTGATGAGTACAATATGGGAGTCTTCAAGTCGCGGCGAGTGAATAGGTATCTTCTAGGCAAGCTTGCTCCATCGTCGACCACATCGTCGCTTACCATCAGGTGATATAGTGGTCAAAAGTTTGCCTACTTGAATAAAAAAAAACCTGATTGCATTTCCCAATGCCTATTTATTTCGATATGAGATGTATTGATATGAAGAAAAATTTCTTTCTGGCAATGTATTAACGGCAACAATCGAATAAAAATGTATGCATATTCCATATTCACAAACGTATTCATTAATATAATCATAATTGAGCTTCAAGAAGGAACAAACTACAAACACACTCACAAACTTTTGCCTTGAAAATATTAGTAGAAAGTATGATAGCAGGATAACTTTATTTTGTTTTTACAAAATATTTTTATAAATGGCGGATGTAGTTGTGTAGCTTGGCTTGTATACCCATATATCAAAAATAATATCATAAAATCTAATACTATTAGAAAAAAAAAACGGTTTATTGAGAATAGTTTGATAGTAGTTTAAAAACACATTTAAAAACATATTCTGTAAGGTTTCGATTAAACAAATAATTACAACAGATAAGATCTTATTATTACTACAGACTACAATTTCTACCAATGGGAAACTTTTTTAAAACTAGGCGCTCTGTGCGAGAGGGACACAGGGGTCTTTTCGTACCTTTCACCCGATTTCGTCGGGACCGCAACCACGGTTGGTTCTTTATGCAATTGATAAAACGATTTGACATTGTAAATACGCTCTAAGTCAGTTGTGATAAGATTCCATGCATGTTTGATATTCGGCACTGTAAGTTTGTCAGTTATCCATCCTATTACTTTAGCTACAACATCCTTGGGTCTATATGAGAGTCTTCAAGTCGCGTGTGAATTTGTCGATGACATCGTCTTTGACGTTACAATCTCGGGTAGAGTATATTCTTTTCTATGGTTACCAACTTGTGAGAGGTTGGTCAAAAGTTTGTCTAACTTAAACAGAAAAAAAAATCTCTTCTTATTATTGATCTATACTAATATACTAATATACTAATAATATTATAAAGAGGTAAAGTTTGTTTGTTTTTGTTTGTATGTAAAAGGTAATCTCTGAAACTACTGATCCGATTCTGAAAATTATTTCACTAATAGATAACTACATTATCACTGAGTGTCATAAGCTATGTTTTGTTGGGATAACAGTTAGTTATCAGTTCGAAATAATAATATTCGTATGACAAGTCGGACAAAAATTTGCTAACTTTCCGCTTTATCGGCGTACGCTGACTAAATAGTTAGACATAGGTGAATATACTTACGTGGGTTCGGTGGTTTCGGTGGTCTTACGTGGGTAAAACCGCGGGTCACAGATAGTCATAGTAATTATTATATAAATATGACTTAAGATACACTTTTTATAAATTTTCTATATTTACGATGAATCAGCTGCACATTTCACCGCCGCGATCAAAACAGAAAAATGGCGAATCATTCATATGAGTCATCCATACAAAATCTCAACGACTTATTTTTCTGCTTATCGCTCTGTCAACAGGTCTGCCTGTTAGTTAACTCGATTATTATGTAGGCAATATAATTTTACAAGATTGTGCTATAATTGCCTTGTCTCTAGTTCAGAAATTGTAATTTACCACCCTCGACCACATCACTTACCATTAGTTAGATAGTAGTCTACGCTAGCCTAACAGGGATAAATAATAATTAAACCCGAGCAAAGCTTATAAAACCGACTTCATCGCTTATATTACGGTTTTGGCTTAACCGATTTCGAAAAAAATTATGTGGGACCACATCTGAAAACATCAAAATCGATTCATAATTATTGGCGGAGATATCGCGTAACATACATACAAAATAAACATACAGTAAAATTTAGAATCTCTTTTTTGAAGTCGGTTGAAAAATAGGAAGTGTTATAGACACACGATATTTTTTTTATTACCGGGAAAAAAATTACCCTTGCCATAAAAAGTTTCACTTCAGAAAGACAGATGCTACTGTCGCATTTATTATATTAGCGTTATAAATGACCCGGTGCAGTGTACTTCGTACCACGACATCTATTGAAAGTCATCCAAGGTGGCGATTGCCATACGATAGATAAACCAAATTCGGTTGGAAAATGTTTCGGCTGTGTTTGGGGTTTTTAATATTTTTTATTTTTTCCTAAAACCCAGTATTGTTGCGAACAAAACAAGAAATAATTAAACGCAAGCAAAGCTTAAAAAAACCTACTTCACCGCTTTATCATCGGAACCTTGATCAGATTTAATGTATAAACACGCATTATTGACTATAACTCAAAAACTAGAGATCAGACCATGATCAAATTTCAATGGGACTACAAAAAAAGCACCAGCCTTCAAATAAAAAAAAAAACATCAAAATCGGCTTACAACGAAAGAAGTTATGAGGTAACTTTGGAAGTCGGGTAAACGAAATAGACATTATTGACGATATTTCAAGAATTACTGATCAGATCTTGATCAAATTTAAATTGGACCAATTAGAAAGCAACATCTTTCAAACTAAAATTTTCGAAATCGGTTCACGTGGAGGGAAGTTATGAGGTAACACAAATTAATAAAAAATAAAAAATACAGTCGACTTGAGTACCTCCTCCTTTTTCGGGAAGTCGGTAAAAAACAAACCAATCGAGCCATTTTTTTAATTTTGCGTGAGTAACGCACGTAGATTTTTTATATATGTTATAATGATATTATGTTCTGTCAAAGCAGGATTTTTCGCGGGTAATTTAGAAAGTACAAACGTGACTATAGAGATACTTATTATTAAAGTATATGCAATAGTGCATTAACATTCAAATGGTTCAGTGTCCAAAATACTGTGCTTTCTTCTGTGAGAAATTACTGTACGAACGTAGCTTTTATCGCTAAATATGAAAGTCATGTCGTGTAAATTAAAATGACCGCCGTTTTCGAAACTGATTTTGTACAAGTCGAATAGAACCGTTTTACCAACTGATTCCCGTCCCAGTGTTAGTTGAATGCTTTTTTTTAAGTTTTAGTTCGGCAAACTTAAAGCACGCTTTAATGTATACATTTTATATATTTTCAACCGACTTCAAAAAAGGAGGGACTAAATTAGATTTTTTTTTGTATGTATGTTACGCGGTATCTCCGCCATTTATGAATCGATTTTGATGTTTTCTTTTTTTGGTAGAGTATACTTCAGAGGTAGTCCTATATAAATTTTGTCGTAATCGGTCAAGCCAAAACCAAAATATAAGCGATGAAGTTGGTTTTTTTAAGCTTTGTTTGCGTTTCAATTATTTGATAAAAACTCGCACACATTTTGAACTATTAAATTGAAATGAAATCGGGAAATAGCGTGATTTACGCGTTGTCGATGTACAGATCGTCAATTGTTTCGTCTTCATTCGGAAGCCTTCTTGAGGATGAGTGTGGAGCGCTGACTTACCTCATATTCAGTATAAGCTTATTGCTTCTACATTTATTAATTATTTATTTATTCATATGCATTGTATGTACAGTAGGTCATAAGACTAAACTTAGAAACGAAAGACATTCACCCTTTAATGTATTTATTTAGCTATGAGATTGTAACGTTCTATCTTCAAAATATTCATTGATGTTTTAGTAGCATTTGTTGTTGTAATGATTGTAAAGATTTATCATTAGATTCGGTTTTTATATTTTGGGGAATCATCCGTACAACGAAGGAGTGGAACTCACAGCGTCTTTGTTCCCCGAAAAGTTTAATTAGTGAGTCTTCATGTAGAGCATCCAAATGTATTTTCTAAGTAAGCATGCTTTCTTTTCGGCGACATGATGTTTTTCATTAGATTATTTGGCGGCCAAAGGTTTGTCGATCAGGCATAAACAAATTACAGCTCACTAAATAATGTTTGTCTCCTGTTTAGATGTATCAAAGCGAACGTGAATCACTAAATCAAGGAATTTAGGAAGGTGGCGTTGATTGTCTCGAGAAATTAGGCTTTTATGTTAAGAACATTTTTTTTTGGAACCCAAAACACACTGAAAATTATCGCAAACGATTATCAAACAGAAAGACTATACATACTAATTGCCTATCAATAGATCCTGGCAATAGAATCATTAACTTTCATGAGTGCCTCTTTGGCGCCCATGTGAATAAACGATTTTGATTTCATTTGATTGATCATTTCTTTTGCTAAACTAAAATTATGTACAATGGACTGTATAATTGAAACGCAAGCAAAGCTTAAAAAAACGACTTCATCGCTTATATTTTGGTTTTGGCTTGAGCATTTCGATAAAATGTATATGGGACCACATCTAAACTATACTCTTCCAAACAAAAATAAACATCAAAATCGATTCATAATTGGCGGAGATATCGCGTTACATACATTAAAAAAAAAACATACAGTGGAATTGAGAACCTCCTTTTTTGAAATCGTTTGAAAAGAGCTCACTTTAAGCCAACGTGCACAAGCCCTTTACCATTTGGTGCCAATCGTGCTGGCGGCATTGCCATACATACGTTAAGCCAAACAAGTAGGTACATATTAGTTTAACAAGTATAATTAGGTACAGACAGCAATAAAAATAGTCAAACCTTGCTATTGATTCTAAATAACTAAACTATATTAAAAAAAAACTGTGCTCTCTATCTATATATATAAAAATCAATGCCACTTATCGTTGTAATTTTATAATTCAAGAACGGGCTCACCTATCCAAACCAAATGTTTAGGCTTTGTTTGGACTATTTAGAAGAGAGTTTATGTGAAGTTTGCACAAAATCGGTCGAGCGGTTCTTCATTTATCACACCCGGGCGAAACCGGGGAGGATCGCTAGGATAGTATATATTAAATACTAAAAATATGCTTTTTTATTTTTTGCTCAAATACGAACCTAATAAACAAAAAGTGTCTATTTTTGTTTAACTAAGTACTTTAAAATTAACATACTATTAGGTCATCCCTATCTATCCCTATCTATCGTGGGAAACAGTCTCATCTTTTTTCATAATCTATGAGTAGTTCAATTATTATAAATAGTTTTATGCACATTACCTACTTTTTAATAATGTTCAGCCATTTTGTAAATTTGGACATGTTTGGACTTTTGTTGCTAACTGTACTTAAAAATAAAACGTATAATTATAAATCTATATCTATTTCCTGACTACCACTCGATACGCCAAGTCTAGGGCCTTGTCTGTAATGTCGCTACCAAGGCGAACGTGTGGACTCCGAAATGTCACAATTCATGATTGAAATACACCTGTTTGGTCGGTGTTGATGCAATGGAGTTTGAGAATTGATCGAGCGAAGCAAGATCTCTAAGTTGTCTAGGGTTGTTCAGCACTTTGCCCGTCCGTCTGTCAGAGACATCTAGCGTCTAAACCATATAAGCGAATGACTTCAAATTCTCAAAGAATATGTTAAACTATGGCGCAAAGCCAGAAATTACATTTAAAATTGTATAAATAAAAATGTTATGGGGGCTCCCATACATGAAAGTGGGGACCAATATATTTTTTTTATCTAAATAGAACGACCCGCTGGTGTAATTAGGTGCGCGTTTGCCTTTAAAGCACCGGTTTCGATTCCTGGTTAAAGTGAAAACACAAGTTTTCTCCCCACGGGAAATTTGTGTTTCTGGTTCTATGTTCGTAGATGTCAATGTTAACAGACTCATGCACGACACAAGTAATTGCGTATTTGGTATTAATATCCGGATGACCGAGCTTCGCTCGGTTTTTTGTTTTTGGTAGAACGTGTTTGAATTTGTAGCCTCAGAAAGCTCTATCTAGTGTCGAGTAGAAACAGTTTTTTATATCGGCCATGGCGTAATAGATGGCGCTGATAGTTTCTTAAACCCGGTTTTTCAAATGCAGTTTGGCAAACGTGCATTTCTCGGACCTGGAACGTTGATAAATCGTTTCTTTGGGCCGAAAAATCCCTAATCTGTAACTTTCATGAAAATCGTTGGAGTCGTTTCCGAGATCCTGATTACACATATATATACAAGAATTGCTCGTTTAAAGATATTCGATACACGTTCAATTGGATGTAACCTTTAAATATGTACGCTAACCTAAGCAAAACATGATGATATAAAATTGTATGTATATTAAATTCATGTTTTACAAATAAAATAGCATTATCTTATCTTATCTTGCCTGATAGTCAACGTCACGCCTGTATGGTTGGATATCACGACTGTGGGGAAAGGGTTGTGCGTTTTGGCTCGTCTTGGCCCGTGAGTTACAAAAACATTATTAAGCAGTTTAATCATGTCAGAGATATAAAAAAATTACAATTCAGGCTGTACGTTTGTGGAACAAGCTGCCTATCGATATAAGACGTGCCAAATCATTAGACATTTTTAAAAATATGGCAATATAAAAGCATTGTCTATCTCTCAACTACTAATATATATATCTATATATATTTTAATGCTTTACTCACATGTAGGTATTTTATGTAAATATTTATGTATGTTTTTGTGTTATGGTATTTAATATTTATATATGTAAGAGTATTTGTGTAATATGTCGTTCTTTATATGTAATTATATTATGTTACCTGTAATCTGTTATAACGTTATAGTTATTAGTCAATAGTACACCCGACACTACTCCTTCTATCTGCATCTTGTCCATCCAAAGGTTGTCTGGAAGAGATCGCTGTAAGCGATAAGACCGCCCATTTTGTACCAATTCTTTTTAGGTGTCAATAAAGAGTAATTGTATTGTATTGTATTGAGATATAAAAAAGAATAGCCAGAACAAAGGCAATTCAAAAACTGCTAAAATTCGAATAAAAAGTGTAACAAAATACGAGTACAACAAGTGTTGTTATGCGAAATACTGTAACACCAAAAACAGATGCTATAAAGGTCACACTGTCAACATTCCACCCTTCCTGGTTCAACGTAATAACACTTAACGCATTGCAACTCTAATTGTCCAAATGTACTGCAACCAACTTTATAATATTAAGGCCAATTGCAAAAGCAGCAGTGAAAGTAGTTTCTTTAATACCAGCTATGATGACCTCCTCCACTTCTCTATAACCAAACTCTTGTTATAGAATTACGAGGGAATGGTATGGTTTTGTAGAGGTCTTGCTTATTGGTCGTTGATCTGCACAGTGTAACCAGATAGCTTTGTCTTATTACAAATGCTGTTCATATAAATGATATATTAATCTGACACGACACCACATCTCGTGACACGATCGACAATTTGATAATTTTTGTGTCCTTCGTAAGGTTTTGCTTGAATGGCGGTAGATTTTAAACAAAATTTGTTTTTACCGACTTCCCAAAAAATAGGAGGAGGTACTCAAGTCGACTGTATTTTTTTATTTTTTTTATTTATGTTACCTACCTCATAACCTTCTCTCCACATGAGCCGATTTCGAAATTTTTTTTTTAGTTTGAAAGATGTCGCTTTCTAATTGGTCCCATTTAAATTTGATCAAGATCTGATTAGTAGTTCTTGAAATATCGTCAATAATGTCTATTTTGTGACGAATAATGCGTACTTTGACGATGTTCTGGTTTACCCGACTTCAAAAGTTGCCTCACAACTTCTTTCGTTGTGAGCCGATTTTGATGATTCTTTTTTTATTTGAATGCTGGTGGATCAAGGTTCCGATGATAAAGCGGTGAAGTCGGTTTTTTTAAGTTTTGCTTGCGTTTAATTATACTATGAATCACCTATGAATGTTGGACTCTGTCATCATATTTCTCGATATCGGCCTATCGCAACGTATTACCTCTTGCTCTTTTATATATCTCTTTTTCTTTTTTTCTTCTTCTGTAAAGAACTATTATGTTATTTTACAACAAAACAAGTCTATTGACAAGTAGTGTATGAAAGAACAATTTGACCAAACTGTAATAATAGATTTGTTTGATTTTTATTCTGGGTTCCAGTTTCACGCCCTACTTACTAAGTTCGTAGTTTTCTTTTGGACGTCGCTGATAATGTTTATTTTTTGTTATCTTCTAAATGTTTTATTTTATGATAAGTTTTACAACATCATCAAATATGTTAAGAATAAATAGTTTTTAGTAGAATACCTTGCCCAAGTACTAAATTTTTATTTGAAAACGTAATTATCGCCTTTAGAATCGGGTTCGATGAAAATACAAGATCACAGATGTTAAAGGCAAAATATATGACATTAAAAGTAAACATAGCCCGCTAAGCTCTTCATTTACGGTTACCTACGGGTTAATTTCAAAGTCATATTTCTAAGTTTTTGTCGTTTAGTTGTCAAATACCTATAGTGAGGTCTTAATACAAGGCGCACTACTAGTTTTATCAGAACAGTATAATCTGGGAGTTTTTTTGAGTGAATAGGTATTTTTAGGTAAGCATGCTTCATCTTCGGCCACATGATCACTTTCCATCAGGTGAGATAGCGGCCAAATACTTACCTATCTGGCATAAAAATATATTATACTAACTGCGCCCCGCGGTTTCACCCGCGTTGATAATGATGAAAAGTGATGATGATGATGATGATGAAAAATAGATGTTGGCCGATTCTCATAGATACCGGATAAGCACAAAAAATTTCATCAAAATCGGTCAAGCCGTTTCGGAGGAGTATGGCAACGAAAACTGTGACACGAGAATTTTATATATTAGATATCAATAGTGATTTATCATCAAGTTATGACTTCAATTTAAAAAAAGTTTAGTTTTTGTTTAGCTATTGTTCTATGAGCGTTGCTTTTAAAATAATTGCGTTTCTTTTTTTTTCAAGTTTTATGCATCACTTTGCTGTCAAAGAATTGGAAAGTAAATAACACATCATTTAAGACACAAAACAAGCGCTACGTTTTAAATTAAGTACCATAGTTATGAATTGCTTTCTTTTGTCTTTTCCAAACTTTCTACGAAGCGTTCCGGCTTGTTATAGATTTGTATTCAAAACCTTATGTCGTTGGAATAATTCAAATGGGTTTTTGTTTAAAAATATGGTTGTATTTTTTATATTCAATTGGCTATCATTTGTTGTTGTTCTTTTTTTCTTTAAGTCTCTAGTGAATAAGTATCTTCCAGGCAAGCATGTCCCGTCTTTGGCCGCCTCATCACTTTCCATCAGGTGAGATAAAAAAAAAAAAAAAAAAAAAACGCTTGGTCAAATGCTTGCCTATTCCACATAAAAAAAACCTATTCTAAATTTTGGTTAAATATCCCCCCCTTCCCCCCTGACTCTACCTGGTGCAAAGGTGCTCATGACTCTGGAAGCATTTATAACAGTGGCTACCCTTTGCACCAGAAAACCATAAATTATTTAATATTATGTTTATATCTGTATTGTAATACTAATATACTCAAGCACTCCCCTATACTGTTTACCGTATGTGTGATGCCTACAACGCAGTCAGCCAACACTTCGATATATTTCATTATGGTTCACTTACCTCAATAAAATTAATGCGTAATAAATTGCATTTCGTCATTTGATAAGCAGTCACTTAACCCATTTATTTGTTTTTTTTTCTAGTCTATTTCTTTCTACCATTTCACTCCATCTGCCTACTTTGTATTTGTTATAACCTTTATTTAAATATTATTTTTGCAGTCTCGAGTTTTAGTTTAAGCGGATTTTTATATAGTAAGCTAGGTTGACATCTAGAAGGATATATTATGCACTTCATATAATTAAGATTAAGTCATTGTATCCAGTTTTGAGATCTATCAACAATAAATAAATAAATAAAATATTCAAAAGCTGAAAGCTAGAAATAAAAAAAACTTTTAAGAGTATTTTTTATGAACTATGTACCTACTTATATAATATTTGGTAGGTTACAAAGGAACACTACGAATATAACCTCGTTTTTAAAATCAGCAAAAAAATTATAATACGACTATGGTACACCACCACCCCACCGGCCTCAGTTTCTACAACAATATGATTATGTCCATCAAAAGGTTAAAAAAACCTAGTTTACAAAAATCCCAACTTTCCTCAGCGTAAAAGCTGAGCGTTCTATAGCTCAACGAGATCTGCTTATATCCACAGTTTTTTTTCTACACGTAGGAAAAGACAACAAAGAAAACGTATCGTGACATCTTTTTCGTCATAATTCTCATTCGCCGCCTGTAACGTGCAATAAGGAACATCAATCCAAAAATACTTTATTGACCGACCGAGCGCAAAGCGTTTCCGTTTCAGCTTGGGCAAAATGGTTTTCGTACATCCGGATGTTCAGATTGCCGGTTGTTCTTCTCTATAAGTCGTATTTCTTAACCGATTCTTGTAAAATTTTGGGTCCAAGTGCGGGGTAGTTTTTACCGACTTCCCTAAAAAGGAGGAGGTACTCAAGTCGACTGTATTTTTTTTATGTGTGTTACCTCATAACTTCTCACCACGTGAGGCGATTTCAAAAAATTTTTTTTTTGTTTGAAAGATGGTGCTTTTTAATTTATCCAATTTAAATTTGATCAAGATTTAGTGAGTAATTGTTGAAATATCATCAATAATGCCTATTTTGTGGACTATTTTGACGATGTTCTCGTTTAACCGCATTCAAAAGTTACCTTATAACTTCTTTCGTTATGAGCCGATTTTGATGATTGTTTTTTTATTTGAAAGCTAGTGCTTTCGATGTGGTCCCAAATTCGATGTGGTTGAAATTTGATCAAGATTGAGATATAGTCAATAATGCGTGTTTAATACATTACATCTGATCAAGGTTCCAAAGATAAAGCGGTGAATTCGGTTTTATTAAGCTTTGCTTGCGTTTAATCTTTCATCACTTCAGTTATAGGATTTTTTTCAAGATGGCGGAGATATGGGCTTGAAAACGTAAAAATAAACATATTACAGCCATTTCGAAAAATAAGCGAGGTCTTCAGCTCACATCGCCACTACTATTTTGTTAATGACTGTACCATTACTATATATTTGTCTTACTAAATTGTCTTGTCTTATTTTGTTTTCATGCTCACTTTATTTTCATTAGCACACAACTTTCTTCTCTTATTAAGTCCATAAAAAGTGACATCTGTGGCATAATAATAGATTTGTTTGATTTTTATTCTGGGTTCCAGTTTCACGCCCTACTTACTAAGATCGTAGTTTTCTTTTGGACCACGCTGATAATGTATTATTTTTTGTTATCTTCTAAATGTTTTATTTTATGATAAGTTTTACAACATCATCAAATATGTTAAGAATAAATAGTTTTTAATAGAATACCTTGCCCAAGTACCAAATTTTTATTGCACTGACTATGGTACACCACCACCCCACCGGCCTCAGTTTCTACAATAATATGATTATGTCCATCAAAAGGTTATAAAAACCTAGTTTACAAAAATCCCAGCTCCCTCAGCAAAAAAGCTGAGCGTTCTATGGCTGAACGAGATCTGCTTATATAAATCCACAATTTTTTTTCTACTCGTAGGAAAAGACAACAAAGAAAACGTATCGTGACATCTTTTTCGTCATAATTCTCATTCGCCGCCTGTAACGTGCAATAAGGAACATCAATCCAAAAATACTTTATTGACCGACCGAGCGCAAAGCGTTTCCGTTTCAGCTTGGGCAAAATTGTTTTCGTACATCCGGATGTTCAGTTGTTGTTGTTCTCTATATGTGCCGGTTGTTCTTCTCTATAAGTCATATTTCTTAACCGATTCTTGTAAAATTTTGGGTCCAAGTTTGGGGTAGTTTTTACCGACTTCCCTAAAAAGGAGGAGGTACTCAAGTGGACTGTATTTTTTTATGTGTGTTACCTCATAACTCCTCTCCACGTGAGGCGATTTCAAAAATATTTTTTTTTAGTTTGAATGATGTTGCTTTTTAATTTGTCCCATTTAAATTTGATCAAGATCTGATCAGTAGTTGTTGAAATATCGTCAATAATGCCTATTTTGTGGACTATTTTGACGATGTTCTCGTTTAACCGCATTCAAAAGTTACCTTATAACTTCTTTCGTTATGAGCCGATTTTGAAGATTGTTTTTTTATTTGAAAGCTGGTAGATCAAGATTGCGATGATAAAGCGGTGAAGTCGGTTTTTTTAAGCTTTGCTTGCGTTTAATTATACTATGAATGTTGGACTCTGTCATCATATTTCTCGATATCGGCCTATCGCAACGTATTACCTCTAGCTCTTTTATATATCTCTCTCTCTTTTTCTCTTGGTGGTCCCAAATTCGATGTGGTTGAAATTTAATCAAGATCGAGTTATAGTCAATAATGCGTGTTTAATACATTACATCTGATCAAGGTCCCAAAGATAAAGCGGTGAATTCGGTTTTATTAAACTTTGCTTGCGTTTAATTTTTTATCACTTCAGTTTTAGGATGTTTTTCAAGATGGCGGAGATATGGGCTTGAAAACGTAAAAATAAACATATTACAGCCATTTCGAAAAATAAGCGAGGTCTTCAGCTTACATCGCCACTACTATTTTGTTAATGACTGTACCATTACTATATATTTGTCTTACTAAATTGTCTTGTCTTATTTTGTTTTCATGCTCACTTTATTTTCATTAGCACACAACTTTCTTCTCTTATTATATCCATAAAAAGTGACGTCTGCCATTAGGATTTAGTTTTCTATGTCAATAGAAAATAAATAGTATTTAGTTATTAAAAACGGCTTTCGACGTCATGGGTTTTTTGTCCACAGTTTGACCTGATTTCTGTCTTTAGAAAAAATCCTTTCGATTATTATTGATGTTCGAAACCATTAGAAGCTTAAGTCAGCGTGACCAATACGGTCAACTGCACAAAAGAGATAACAGTAACTGGTTCGCTTATTTTGGCCTTTTATATTTTCGATTTGGTTATTTGGCAACGGTATCAATAAATGTAATGTAACGAAATCAATATTATTTATTCACATAATGAGGCAATCATTAATTAATGACTCTTATTGCTAGAGTCACAAATTTTCAAATGCCTCTAGAAAAACATACAAGTCATATTGCCGACAAGTTTCTTGCTAGTGTGGATAAAACTCCATCTCCTTTTTTAATAATACTTTAATAACTATAACGTTATTGTAACTTTTCAACTTAAATTCACCTTCCTTCCGCCTCCGCCTTCTAAGCAAAGGGTTCGATTTCCGGTGGAAACACAATTTATCTCCCCAAGGGAAATTTTTGTTTTAGGTTCTGGGTGCGATTGTTTGCGTCATGTGAATGTTTCCAGCACCAGCGATACAATTAGTTGAATATAGTGTGGGGCTGTGAGTGTAAAAGGGCTTAAAAAAACTTATCACAATATTTCCCAAAACCTATGTTTTACAGTCGCCAGAAAGTGCTTGTGCAGTATACAGCACTTTCTGGCGACTGTGAAATTGAAGTGATAGTTTTTTCAAGTAAAAAAGTAAACTATGTGTTAATCCTAGTTATAACCTAATCCTAGTTACGACATTAATTTTGATTATATTATATTGTGACATTTGTTATTTAATTTATGATTTTGACCGTGTATAATTTATTATGATTAATTTATTACTATTTCTGAGTTTCTTTAATCTAATTATGATATATGTGAGATAAATGTAAGTGTAGTAATTCGTTTTTGTCTCAATAAACAAATTTAATTTAATTTAATTTATAACCTATGTATATTCTAAATGTCATCTTAATCTGTTCATGCACATTTACATACAAAATTTCGGCTTTATAACATTAGTATGATAAACATTTAAAAACTTTCTATAATATACATAATAAATTACATCTAAAAACATAATAATAAACTTTTTAAAACATTTTTAAATATTCTATAATATGAGTGTGACATACATAGATTTTTTACTATATTTATAGTGCTTTCTAGCAATTTTTTTCGGCTCTATTAGGTGATAACTTGATGCTTGATTGCTTGATGACAAATGCTACCTATTTTAGTTACGTTGTAATAATAATACCCTGTCTTGAAATAATAAGGGTAATAATAACACCCTTACATAGTTAACAGTTTATAATTATGACTTAACGAGATGCTTAAGTTTTTGGTTTAAATCTATAAACACTATTATTAATTATTCAAACAATGAGTGGTCATGTCTAACTGTCCAACAAATTGTAAGTCATAATATTTCTTGAAGTACATGCAGTGCTGTGACATTTCATAGATTGCCTAGAGATCTCTTTAAGTGAGACAAAATAATTGAATGTGTTTAATTTTGGAGGCAAAAGAAAATTCGGAGGACGCAATATCATCATTGCTCTGAAACATCTGATCACTGAAACACAAATATTAAGACTGTTGAAAATCTGTTCAAACTAGCTCTGGACCAATAAAAGTTTAAAAAGCTGAGTACCAAACTTCAATAAACGGAGCGGCACTAGAAGAAGAAGAATTTCGGGGGAGAGAACTGAGGAAAACAACGTCGATTTCGTCAAGACTTTTGTAGATATAAGCGGTCTGCAGCTGTCCCTGTCGCACTCTAAGGAAGTTGACTTGAAACATCGCGACGGCTATAGTTTCTTAAAATACCTATTTTTCAAAATTCTCGCAGGCCACGTATCCTTTTAGTATTAGTCGTTCGCCCCGAACAGAGATCTCGCGCCACAATTTTGCCTTGTAGAGAAAAACTTTTGAGCTTAAATATTTACAACTATTTACTAAATAATAATTGCTTTATTTCTGTATATTTTGTTTAATAAGACGGTATAACGGATGTTTACGGAAGTTTTAGCGTTATATATGTAGCCGGTATTGAGATAGACCCCGGGACACAATAGGTCAAAAAACATTGACTTTGTTGTCTTGCCAAATTCTTATTTACTTTTGTTTTTTCAATACGGTTTCATACTCTACTTGAGACTTGACACGAGGAAAAATTTTTTTTTCATTATTTTACCCCACTTACGTGTACGGGATGCTGTAAAATATATAAATATGTTTGGTACATTTGAATACCTGGTAGCAATTAGGTACTACATTATTTTTCTTTTGCATGATAAAACACTATTATACTTAATAATAACACTTTTATACCACCTGTCAAACATATATCTGCTACGCTATTAGCCTAACAGTAGTACAGTTGAGTTATAACCGGAATTTTCGCCACCGTTTTCGGCCTGTAACTGTCGGAAGTGACTTTCACTCTTTGCTGTATGTAGACGATTGATTACGCTGCTATTATGATTAGGTGACGTAATATGTGACGTCATATGGTTGAGGTATTAAAATAAGCATTGATTGTGTTTTCAACTTCATGAATAAATGTTGTACTAACCGAGTATTAATCGCGAGAATTTTGTCGAAAATTCTCTGACCGTCAGCGGGATGAGTGATCCTTTCTTTTTATGCCCGATCGGCAAGCATATGATCACAATCTCACCTGATGGAAAGTGATGATGCGGCCGAAGATGTGGCATGCTTGCCTAGAAGGTGATTATTCACTTGACTTGAAGACTCCCAGATAATACCGTGCAGTGAATAAAGACGAAGGCAATGAGTTCCACTCCTACACAGTACAGATGATAAATGCAGAAGCCAGGCCACACGTTACTTTATAAGTAAGATAAGATAAGATAATGTTTATTACCAAAAAAAGCTTAAATATAGTTGAAAACAATTTTGTGCTTAGCCGGATATGTACAATGGTTTAAAAGCTTTACCTATGAGCCATAAACTAAGCTCTAGCTCTCTTGTATCTTATGGCTCGCGTGTGGTTAAACAGGGTTACGTATTCATCACAGTTTTTTTATATAGTGGACTTGGTTCTTATACATATAATATTTTAAAATGTTATTAGTAGTTGTAAAAATGCAAGTTGTATATCTAAACTTATACTAATCATATTATAATGAGGTAAAATGTATGTTTATGAGGATGTAAGGGGTATTCTCTGGATCTACTGTAATGTAGCTTAATTCTAATTCACAACGTTTATAGCCATATCAGACTATCCCGTTTAAACAACATTAAACTAGTAGCTCTGTGAGTCGAAGACCTGGCTTTTTTAAGACTTGTATCGTGGGTGCCGGAAACATTCACATCACACACACATTACACCCAGAACCAGAAGCACAAATATCCCTTGGGAAGGAATTTGTGCTCCTGCTGGGAATCAAACCCAAGACCCTCGGCGCAGAGAAATCCGGACATACGAAAGAATGTATGCCTAATCTAAAACGGAGATACTTCGGTCACGCTGCTCGCTCGGTAAATCATACTATAAATGTGTAAGTTTGTTTGTTTTCTCTTCACGCTATAACGGCTAAACGGATTTGGATAAAATTTTAAATATACATAGCTTTTACCTTGGATAAATACACAGGTTATTTTTAACTTGAAAAACGCGGTCTAAGCCGCGGGACACGACTAGTTATTGGATAAATGTAGTATGCATTTTTCTAGCAGGAACTGTGAAGCTCTTTTGTGTTCTCTAAAGGTATTATATCATAGTATATAGCTACGTAGATACTATTTAATACGTTATATCCTCATAGTACCGTAATCCTTGCAAAGCCATCCTTTACAAAGCTACCGTAATATGTAAACCAAGGCAATGTTTCTTGCAAAATTGCAGCAGATAACTGCTTTCTTGGGCGGCTTGCCAATTCTTTACTTGTTTTATGTAGGGGATGCAGATTGTAAAATCTACTACAAAAATTACGTAATAGTACCATTGGATACTAGGAACTGGCAACTTTTACTTTGGGTGTTGTATGTAGGTATAGATTAGATTTAGATTAGGTAAATCTTAAATATGAAAACGTATAACCAGTCACGGCTATTTAGAATAGAATAGAACAGTACAGAACGAAACGGAACAAAACAGAACAGAACAGAACATAAATAATTTATTTGAGACAAAACATAAAAGACACACAAAAGACATTAACAAAAACAGTCACAAACCGGCTGTACACCAGCGCTGGTCTTCCGCTGGAGCCGTTTGGTGAAGTCACGGCACAGACATACAATACACACACAAGTATGAATCAACAAAACAATGAGTAAAAAAAGTATGACAATACAAATTGAGCGGTTACAATATTTAGGAACATCAAAAACAATGGCAAGATTTTACTTATTTTAGGCTTGGCTAGCTTATATTGCACTCGTATCATGTCGAAGAGTTTTTTCTTGTTTCTGATGAACAGTAATTTTTTTTTTAGTTTTATGCTGAAACTTTGAACATCATTTGTAGAAGACACTGGTTGACCCATCCGGGTGAAACCGGGAGACATGGATCAGTAGTTCAAGAGATTACTCTACATCTAAATTCACATACCTTACCTTTCTCGGAGTATTGTTTTTATTATTATTCTAGAACACTTACCAACTATTATTTAAGATTGTATATGAATTATAGATACCTATCCTCCTCCTTTAGTCGCGCGTTCAATGCTGAGCATCGTGATGGTCCCGATCTCTATCCGTTTTTTCGTGGATTATCTGTCGCCATTTTCCACGGTCAGAAGCACATCGCAAGACCTCGCTCAGCTTGACGTTGAGTTGCTCGGATACTTGGTCGGCAAAAGGTCAGGGGATGAAGCCCAATGAGATAGATGGCTATCTCTTTGGGCTTCATCCCCTGGACCTCTTGCCGTCTACCTTTCCGGTTACCGTGAGTTTCTATAGATTGTCATCTGTATGTCTATTCTGATCGTCAAAATACGATTGTTCGAATTGATGCGACGTCGATACGACAGTCAATTGGTTGAAATTTCAGTTGATTCCATGTTCATAACAAAAGAAAATCGTTCGTATTCGACGTCGATGGAAAGATAATCTATGCCCGGAATAGACCCCCTGGTTTTCTGGCATTCTATAGGTTGTATAAAATACATCATTTTATTTAGTACGAAAAACATAATTCAGAAGAAATTAGTAGAACTTAATCAGCTAAATGCTTCCTGATATTTTAAAAATATATCCTGTATATCACAAACATATTATACATAAAGTCTCGAAAGTTCGTACTAAAAATTTCTGCGAGTTTCTTTCAAACGAGTTATCTCTCAAATTATTTTGGCGTAGTGCTATTTAATATTACTAACAGGTATAACTTGTTCCTGGTAAGTGGCAATGCTACAATTATAATAATTAGTTATACAATCATATAAATTAGCTTAGATTTAAATTGCACTAGCAAAATAAAACAAACATGTTTTTCTATTAAAAGTTTACCGAACCCACTTATTCAGAAAAATCACACTAATATTATTAATCAGAAATGTGTGTGTATATTTGTAAGTATGTTTGTTTTTTCTTTATGCTATTACGGCTGAACGAATTTGTATGAAAGGGAATGTATACATAGCTTAAACCTAAGACACATAGGCTACTTTTTAATTTGATAAACGCGGGCGAAGCCGCTTGAAACGGTTAGTATAGGATAAAACGTCGCTATAAATACGAATGTAGTCAATTCAATTCAATTTTTAACTGACACAAACACTAATGTACAACTTTGATCGGTTAATACTTGTAACTGTCCTAGACTTGAAAGGACTTCGACCAAAAAAATATCTTGGAGTTATTATTGACAGAAACTTAAGTTTTGCCCCACACATTAAAATTTTAACTGGAAGAATAAGAAAATTAATTGCCATTTTTAAAAACATTTGCAATTCTGCTGATGAAAAAATAATGAATTCTGTGTATTACGCTATTTGCCAATCCGTCCTGTTATATTGTGTAGATGTCTAGGGAGGAAGTGCTAAAACCCATCTTCCAATTGAGAGAGCTCAACGTGCAGTCCTTAAAGTCATGAAGTTTCTACCGTACAGATTTTCTACCGAGTTACTTTATAAGCAGTGTAAGGTCTTAACGGTGCGTAAACTTTTCATACTAAGAGTTATTCTCAGAAAACACAACAAGCACTCCCAAGCAACTTCAAAATCACTCAGCAAACGTCGTACAAACAAAGTTTTCAACATCCCTAAATGTAACCATCTTTTATACGCAGATTCCAATATTTCCTTGGTGGCTTTCTTTATAATAGAATATGCAAAGAGGTTAGTCTTCAAGAATTAAATACGCATAACGTTAGTGTCTAACAAAATTACTACTGTCATTGAACTATGAACAGACTGAAAATCTGTTTACGATTTTGAAATTAACATCGATAATACAAACTTGGATAAGTAGCTGCCCTTCACCTTCACATGTACACTCAAATTCTCTCACACACACACACACACACACAAACAATCTTACTTAGTTACACAAGCATTAAGTATAATATACTATAGGTACCTTCGATATTCTCCAACATTTTTAATGTATTAAGTTATGTTTCTTAATAATAGTTGCCAAACTGTAAATGTACTAGCAGGAGTGGTGATCTGTAATACAGGTTGGTACCAACCTACTTCAGGCACCAGTCCCTCTATATCTACGTCGTAGACTCGGCAAAAAATGTCTACTTAAGAGATAGAATAAAAAAATTGATAAATTGATTGATTCGTATGGGAATATATGCCTCAAGTAGTATGATAATATAATAAAAGCCTGCTGATTTATTAACAATAATTATATCATGTTTGAATTAAAAACATATTAAGTATCATTAGCAAAAATCATTAACAGTACATTAACAGTATTAAAATAATTAACAAACAATTTTCTAGATTTTTAGGCATCACATTACAATACATTCTAATTAGGTACATAATTATAATGTCAATTCTCAAAACAATGTCAATAAATATTAAAAAGTAATAATAATTAACAACGTTGCTAATTCTTTTACTATTTATTTGACTAGCAAAACAAATACAAATAAGTTTATTAAATATTGTTTTTCTATCCCAGAAATGATCAAATATTCATTCGTTGTATATCAAAATATTAATTCAATATAAATTATGTAATTTAACATTCAAATTATGTTATTGATGAAATCGTCAACTGAATAAAAGCATTCTTCTAGCAAAAGCTTCTTTAGTTTTTCTGAAATATAATTTACACTGTCAATTGATTTCAACTCTATTACCAAACTATTTAATAATTTCACAGCCTGGTACATAGAAACATATGCTGGCAATTTTATGTTTTGATAGAAAGTCAGATAGTATGTCTTTTCTTCTATTCTCCAATTTGTTTTTCTTTTTTGATAAACTGTTTCGTTTTGTCTTTAAATTTTATAACGTCTGTAAGAAGAACAATAACATACAGACTATGGACTGTTAGGATGCAAAGATCCCTAAAATATTAGATAAGATAATATTAAGATAAGTGCCCTTTTTATGTTGTAATCGTAGATATTACCCCAGTATCGAATCTTGTTTTTTTTTATTCAGAATAGGCAAGCATTTGACCACTATCTCACCTGGTTGAAAGTGGGACATGCTTACCTAGAAGATACCTCTTTACTCGAGACTTGAAGACTCCCAGATTATACCGTTCGGGGAATAAAGATGCAGGCAATGAGTTCCACTCCTTCGCTGTTTGATGAATGTAGAAGCGAAACGTTTCGAGCGAACTGGTGGTATGTCAAACATAAATGAAAGACATTTGATGGTTTGTCTTGTTGTTAGATTGTACAAAGGGTAGAGTGGAATTAACTCATGTAATTCCTGTGCACACTCTCCAAAATGTAAGCGATAGAATACCAATAAGCTTGCCAACTTACGTCGGTGACCTTGACTTCGCAATTTGGGCTCAACTAGCTTACTACCGCCAATGAGTCTTACTGTATCTCAACTTTGATTCTACAAGAGCAAAATACAACTTGAGTTGTTTTATGTTCACTTTGTCACGTTGCGTAACACGCTGAGGTAATGTTATTGTCAAGTGCATCCAATTCTTTCTTCCAATTTAGATATTGGTCTTTGTGTACCCCCAGAAACTTAACGCAGTTTTCCACTGTAATTTTACTTCCATTATACTGAATATTTAATGTCGCATAATAATTTTGATGAGTAGATCTAAGTCTATAATTAACTCCCCTAAAGGCTTGTTTACACTACTTCTCGGGACAAAACTCGACATCTCTCCTGAATTTCCTAACAATCATTATAATTTTTAATGAGGAAGAGAACTGAACTAATGAGCTATTGTGACCGTGTTTTGAACAAGTTTTGTCAATGTTTCGTCCCTCTCGCACCTCTCAGGGGTGAAAGGAGCTGGACGGATTTTTACTTGACAAAAACATATGTTATTTGTGGTGCAGTTGATCTTGATACTTTACTAAAAATATTATTTTAAATACCTTAATTTGCTATTTTTCACACAGCTATTTTTGAAAATACATTTGGTTATGAAACCAATAAAAAAAATGAAAGCCATATTAGAAGGATGTTAAAATAAATACTTACACAAGTCATACCTATAATTATATATAAAAAGAGAATAAAGAAAACGGTAATTTACATTCGTTATCACAAGACGGGAACACAAGAGGGGGACAAATAATATAATACATAATATGTATTATATTATTTGTGAATAGAGGATATAGCTAAATTAAGTGAAGTAAGATACAAATTATAAAAAGAAATGTTAAAGATGGTTTAGACGATCTTTAATGTTCGGCAAAGTTCCCAAAATGCTTGCTGCATTACCACGCTGTATAGTAAGGCTTAGTAAAATATATTATTATTATTTTTTTATTTTTTTTGTGAATTAGTTTGATTAATGATGTTTTATTATGTAGACCAGCTAATTATTACGATGTATAAAATTTGTTTTATTATTTATATATGGGTATAATAAAATAGGTTTGTACATCTTTAAATTTGTTTTTTATTTGTTCATATAATTACTTGGTTTATTTGGCTGTAATGCCATCCCCTCTTGTGATAACGAATGTAAATTACCGTTTTCTTTATTATCTATAATATTATTATTATTATTGCCTATTTGTAAAAATATGTGAAAGTCAGAGTTTAAATCATATTTCAAAAGAGGCCGCACATTTTTACTATGTTCAAGAATAACAAGCAAAAAATACCTGAAGGTATTTCACTCGATAGTATCATAGATCCTTTTACTATTCCAAAAACTAATCACATATTCACATTGCAACCCTACCACACACATCAAAAGCGCAAAACAAAGCACTCTCGATTTCAAATCAAAATTCACGTCAAGCTTCAAGACAGTTAGGCCAAACTATCGACGCACGCGCACCTCCAGAATCATCAACGGCTTACCACTGCTTGTCAGTCCAACACTGTCTACCAAACCGGACAGGCGAGTGGGTAACTATGTCTACCGAATAAAATATATACAAAAAATTACGAAATTCTCACATAAATTATAAAGAACATAGTTTATAGTGCTCGAGGATTTTGGTGGAGAATTCGTGACTCTGTGACCGACTGTACTCGCGTGTGCTAGTTTAGTGGATTTTTTATTTTTTGAAAGTTTGTGAGTGGTCAAGGATATCTTGTAAAATGGTAAGTTTTATTAACTATACAAATTTGAAATTAAAAAAATTATTTTACAGCTGGCACAACCAATTGAAAAAAGAAAATGACTCCAAACTAGTTATTTTCCTTTTTCTCTTTTTCACAGAAAGTTGTTACAAATTACATATTTTAAGATTTTTTTTTTGCTGGATAAGCAAGTATTTAAACATTATCTCACTTGATGGAAAGTGACGATGCGGCCGACGATGGAACAATACATTGATAGAGTTATATTGGTTTCATTTTGCAAAGTTTTTATTTAGTACTGATTTGGTAACCATATAATATATTAAGTTTCTTTGACTGGATTGCCATCCATTTTATCTTTTGTAAATAAAAATCAAGTTAAAATGTCGTTTTAAATTCAAACAACAATAAACTTTACAATAAATTCTCATTTCTGTTTCCCAAAATAAGTTAAAGAAGACGCTTCGCATAATAAAAAAACAAAAGTTATTCGCATCCAAGTTTTGTACAAACAGTTGTCCTCATTTACATAAGTTACGTCGTTCCAAATAACTTTACTCCTCTTATATTTATTATGTTAGTAATAAAAATGTATAATACAGGTTTCTGAGTTTATTTAAAAATACTCAAATCTATATATTTCATTACGCGTTTTTGCTTTTGCAATCTCGATTAATCAATAATTTATTGTAATAACTGAACTGTCACTGTCACTGTGCACCTTATAAACAGGGCCTTAAAAATTGGGTTCGATTCCCGGCGGGATCACAAGTTTTCTCCCGAAGGAAAATTTGTGTTACTGGTTCTGGTTGTTTTTGTGTGTGATTTATGAATATTTCCGACACCAATCAAGTCATCGAACTTATTGTGGCGTTGTGAGTGTGAAGGCATTTGTGTTAAATTATTTGGCATAACTTTAGTCGACCTTTAAAACATCATTCGTTTAATATATGCGTGGCTAAAACCTCATTTATTTTCTAACGTAAGTAGAGCAAAACGTAGACAACATTATAAGTATTTTACAACAATGTTTTGAACAAACAAGTATTCGTAACTTTTTATTTACAAGTAGAGTTAAGAAGTAAATTGAGCGTATTAATTTCTCAAATTTTGCTAATTCTAATCTCTTGAGCTAAGCTCTACATAGAAACAAAATTTATAATAATATTACTATTATTAGTTCAATAACATCTACTAAGTTCCACCTTTATGGTAGAACAACTTTACCTCTTATATCTTATTCAACAAAATCCTTGAATGTATATAATATTCTATCTGTAACCGGACATGTGAATATTTTTACTTAGAGACCACCAACGAATAAACCTTGAAGACTTCGTTACAAATTTTTCCCGGTAACACCATCGAATTCCCAATTGAAACCAATTCGAAATTTAAAATGCCTACAAATTTTTCCCGGCAACACCATCGAATTCCCAATTGAAACCAATTCGAAATTTAAAATGCCTCTGCGTCCGATATTCGAAATCCGCGACGGTTGCGGCGCGGAACAAAAACTCACAGTTTCTCTGAGTGAAAGTGGCGAACAATCGTCTTGTAGAAATCGACTCGCGTTCACACCGCGCGGTTGTCAGCACTGGATGTAATGCCAGTATACATGCGTTATATGTTTGCGCAGCTATCGGCTGAACTAAGTGTAGACGGCACTTTAAGTTGCCTAATAGTCTACTTATTTCAACGTATAAAAATATAATATTGTTGGAATGAGTATGTAGAGTATAAGAAGGCGATTTTGGTTGCTTTATTTAAATTCAAATAAATTTCCTTATGCTGAGACGTAGATTCTACCGGCATATCCAAACATCACAAAATTGATGATATGACTATGCAAACATAACTAACTACGTCAACAAGCAGTCATGATTTTGTTGACCACTAAGTCATTCCATTCAAAACCAACCTTGATTGAACACAGCAGCTGTATGGTAGCAATAAGTTCACATTCGGAATCAGAAAATAGTCTTACCTCTTACTGACTTAATCAAATTTAATATTATCATAATCTCACGATTAATTGAAGAATTTACTCTGCTAAGTTACGATAATTGATGATGACTTAATCAAATTTAATATTATCATAACAGAATCTCACGAGTAAGCAAATAACCATTTACTCTTCTTGACGGTGATAATTGATGACGACTAAATCAAATTTAAGCTTTGCTCGGTTTTTTTTAAGGTAAAAGATGTTTTCAAGAATGAAACCTAGCTAGATCGATTTATCGCCCCCGAAACCCCCTGCTTACTAAATTTCAAGCTGTTTCCGAGTCCTGATTACATATATATATATATATTATACAAGAATTGCTCGTTTAAAGGTCGAGCAAACTGGAGGTATGCCAACCATTAATGGATGACGTTTGACAGTTTGTCTTGTTGTTTAATGGCAAAAAGGGCATGGGGGAACTATATCATGTAATTCCTGGGCACACTCTCTAAAATGTAAGCGATAGAATACCGATAGCTTTGCTACCTTACGTCGGTGACCGAGACTTTGCAATTTTGACTCAACTAGCTTACTCAATTAATGTTAAGCAAAGAACCTTTTACTATTCTTGACGATGATAGTTGATGATGACTTTATCAAATTTAATATTGTCATAACAGAACCTCACGAGTAAGCAAAGAACCTTTTACTCTTCTAGAAGTCGATAGTTGATGATGACTTAATAAGTATCTTAAACTTCGATGCAATGTCAAGCAAAACACATATTTTTGTGTTTGCTTATAAAATACTAACATAATTCATAAATATTGCATAAAAAGGCCAAAATTGCGGCCTTTCAAAAATAGTGAAGGTCGATCTCAATATCATTTAGTTTTATTTATTTGTATTTATAACGTAGAGGACACATTTGCTAGGGCATCTAAAAAAAGAAGCACTGACTCCATATTTTTAAACCAAATTTAGTGAATCGTTTTATTTGGGGCATGTCGCCTCATATACTATATCTCTGGCATATCTAAAGTTATATAGGTTTTAATGGCTTTATATCTCCAAAGTTGCTCCAAACTGCCCGTGGGCATAGTTGACTACGCTTTCGCAAGCTCTAAAGAGTATCAGATTCGATTCTCGCTTGGAACACAAGTTTTCTCCCCAAGGAAAATTTGTGCTTCTGGTTCTGGTTGTGATTGTGTGTGAGATGTGAATGTTTCCGACACCTACAACACAAGTCATGAACTTAACTGTGAGTGTGAAAGCGTTTATGTTTATGTAAAGGTACAAATGAACAAGGTATAACATTTTGTTATGCGTGATAGGCAAGCATTTGTCCACTGTTCACCTGATAGATAATTATGCCTGCCTAAAAGATAGACACCTAAATTATACCGTTCGAGGAGTAACATCGCGAAACGCTATGAACGAATTGGTAGTTTTTAAATTTAATCATTATTAAATCTTATTACTCATAAGCCACTAATTAACATAAAATATCGAAACAAAGTTGTTAGTATCAGTCGCCATGGCTATAATCTCTAAGACTACATAATCATCAAACAAATAATTGCAATCAAAATACTTGCAAACTTTCCCATTCAAAATTAATTTCTTAAAATTTCAAAACATTAAGAGAAGCGAACTGAAGGAATTACTTTCCATACAAATTAAAAAGTTTGTTCGAAATCCGAAACCAAAAGAGTTAATTAACCTCGTTATTATTAAATTGCTTTTAATAATTAACATGATACTGTTTAAGATAAGATTGCAATTTAAATAATGGCCGTTTATTTAGTTACATAAATACAACATTATTTTAAATTATATTAGCATTCTTTTTATTTTTTTATTTGAGACTAAGCTAGCGTTTGACCACAATCTCACCTGATGGAAAGCGACGATGCGTTCGAAGATGGAGCACGCTTGCTCTGTAAATACCTATTCACTCAGCATGATATTCAAAGATAATTTATAGCAGATATATTTATACGGGTATAAATTTAAGTCTATACTCGTAATCAGCAATTTGAAAACAATTGAGTTTTGACAGCAAGCATAAGTTGTCTTAAAATACAGCAGTTTCACAAATTCACTAATTATAATTATCTTCTTCTGTTTTATATGTTGATTTTGTTTATATAGCATTAGCCATGCTAGGTAGAACTATATTGATAAATTTAGAAAGGAAAAATTATCGATTGAAGCGGGGTTTGAACCCGCGGCCAAAGGGTGTCATGCCCTATTGCTCTAACCGCTGAGCTACTCAAGCTCTCCCTGAAGCGACGAAATTAGCCTTTCCTTATTATTAACGTCTTACGGGGGCGTGTGACGTTATCTACCGAAACAGGTTTTAGAAACTACTAATAATGAAATGTTATCTCAGTATCAAATGGACAAAAAAATCATTATTAAAAAAAAAATAACTTGAGAAGTGTCAAGGGACACCCGGATGGAACGAAGTTCACTTTCCGTCTAGCCCCCTTTCGCAACGCGCGATAAGGAACTTTCGTTCCAAAATTAAAAACATACAAAAACGAACATCACGCGGTGTTCCCTGGCGGTCACCCATCCAAGTACTGACCGCGTCCGACGTTGCTTAACTTCGGTGATCGGACGAGATCGTGCAGCAAAAAGTATCGTTACAACTTTTGGTCTTAATTTTTTCCGTCTAGCCCCCTTTCGCAACGCGCGATAAGGAACTTTCGTTCCAAAACACTTTTACACTCACAGCCCCACCCTAAGTTGTCGACTGTGCAGATTTACAGAGACTATCTATACAAAATATAGATTTTCGATACAACAACCATATTCTTATTTCTAAGCTAATTAAATCTTTTCGCGCAACTAATTAACTATGATTATTTAGTTCAAGAACAAACTTTCTTCATTACATGCACATTGAGTTTAACGACTGCATTTTATTAGTAGAGTGTTTCAAATGTTGTATTCTGTCGCAAATTGTATTAGATTGTGAAAGGAAATATAATTATATCTGCAAGAGATGAAATAAATATGATTATCTGCAGTGTACATCATCCGTACAGCGAAGGAGTGGAACTCATTGCCTGTGTCATTGTTCCCTGAGGGGTATAATCTGGGAGTCTTCAAATCAAGAGTGAATAGGTATCTTCTAGGCAAGCATGTCACATCTTCGACCGCTTCATCACTTTCCATCAGGTGAAAAAGTGGTCAAATGCTTGCCTATTCAGCATAAAAAAAAGTGTAAGTACGGGCCAATTGCCTATTTTTCCTAAGACTAAACTAAAATTATACATCTATACAGCATAGACCTAAGGTGATTACAAGGCACCGAGCTTATATGTAACCCAAGTGCTCAAGCCTATTACCAGTGAGTAGCGTTCCCATCATGCTGATGGCATTGTATCTCTGAATTCTGAATTGCAATGCTAATACGTTTTTTTTTTTTTTTTTATTTTTTTTTTTTTATTTGTGACAGGCTAGTTTTTGACCACTATCTCACCTGATGGTAAGTGACGATGTGATCGAAGCTGGTAAACACACTAGACCTGGAATACGCAGGCTCTCAAGGATAACTGCCGGAACACCGTATTTGATTTACGTTGAGCTAAATAAGCACTAGCATTTTTATCACGCTTCGCCTCAACCAGGCGCTCTGATAGATTGAAAATATAATAAGTCCCCACGAGCCCAGTGTCTCAACACCAAACGACTCAAATATGTAAAAGTTTAGATAAGATATAGGATAGGTCATACGTTTTCATATGTGTATACGTAATATACATAATACGTAGTTATATTTTATCAATAGCGTAGTTTATTTCTCATTTAGTCTAAGTAACCAAGTAAGACACAAACTGGTATGTAAGCTAGGGCATGTAGTGGATAAGTATAGTTAATATAGTACAATACACAGTATAGTATAGTACTAATCACAAGGAAATCCACTGAATAGTTAACAAAAATAAAGTGAAACATTATAAGTATTGTATAAACTCCAAGTGAAAGTGGTCAATCAAAAAGCTTGTAATCACACACTCTCCACATAAAGCCTGAATTGTACACTCTCCAAAATGTAAACGGTATTCTACCATTGCAGAAATTACACGACTTAATTCCCCCATGCCCGTTTTACCATCTAACAACAAGACAAACAGTCAAACGTCATCCATATATGGTTGAAATACCACCAGTTTGATAAAATCGTTTCGCTTCTACGTTTATCATCCGTACTGCGAAGGAGTGGAACTCATTGCCCTCGTCTTTGTTTCTCGAATGGTATAATCTGGGAGTCTTCAAGTCAAGAGTGAATAAGTACCTTCTAGGCAAGCATGTTACATCTTCGGCCGCATCATCACTTTCCATCAGGTGAGATTGTGGTCAAATGCTTATCTATAGGGCATTAAAAAATCAATGCCAAATATAAAATTAAAAGAGATTCAGATTAAAATTTTACTGTCTTTCTTATTATTATCCCAAACATAATTTTGTTTATGTTTGAACAGCCTGTTGGCTAAGTTTGTTGCCCATTCGCCTGTAAGCAGCGGGTATTTTATTTAATGCCCGATAGGCAATGCACCATCAAGTGAGATTGTGGTCAAATGCTTGCCTTTCCATCAGAAAAGTGATCATGCTGCCGAAGATGTAGCATGCTTGCCTAGAAGGTACCTATTATAAGGGTATTAGGTTTGATTCCCAGTTGGTATACAAGTTCTCTTCCGGAATTTGTGTTTCTGGATCTGAGTGACTGTGTAAATGTTCCCGGCACCCATAACACAAGTCATCGAACTTAGTAAGACAAACCACAAACAACAAACGCATTCACACTCACAGCCCTACACTAAGTTTAAAGACTTGTACCGTGGGTGCCGGAAACATTCACGTCACACTCACACATTACACCCAGAACCACAAATATCCCTTGGGAAGGAATTTGTGCTCCTGCCGGGAATCGAACCCTAGACCCACGGCGCAGAAGGCGGACACCTGTCCACAGCGCCAACTGGGTCGTCAGAAAAGAGAAGAAAAAGTTATTTGTTTTGAAATCAGAAGATTATTTGGTTTTGGTGAACCCGGGTCACACAAAATTACAATTTCTGCTATATTCGACTGCCTGATCAAAATCTTTCATCATGTCCCATAAGGTATACAACATTCGTGTCCCATATGATAACATCGGCTGACAATCGTGTCCCATATTATTGCGTAAAACTTCGTGAATAGCCGTTATGTGGTGCAATTGGTGAAAGGGTAGTTGATATTTGAGTGTTATATAGATAGTAATAAGATGTCATATTAATTACGGGGGTTCTTTTTGATTCGACTGACATTTTTAAACCAATACTAGCCGTGCCCCGCAGCTTCGCCCGCGTATTTCAAGTTAAAAAGTAGCCTATGTGTTAATCCTAGGTATAAGCTATATATATACCGAATTTCATCCAAATCCGTTCAACCTTTACATTGTAAAGAGAAAAAGTACATATATACACACTACACACAAAGTGTAATCTTCTTCTTCTAAATATATATAACTCAAAGGTGACTGACTGACTGACTGACATAGTGATCTATCAACGCAAACCCCAAACCACTGGACGGATCGGGCTGAAATTTGGCATGCAGGTAGATGTTATGATGTAAGCATCCGCTAAGAAAGGATTTTGATTAATTCTACCCCCAAGGGGATAAAATAGGGGATGAAAGTTTGTCAATTTTAAAATAATACTTCTTAAAGCGAGCGAAGCCGCGGGCAAAAGCTAGTTAAAGTATATTTTTGATTATGTGATACAGGAAAACGACGTTATTTTCCAAATTTTTTTATTATTTCTTATAAATTCAATGCTAACTATGTTGGAATTTGGGCGTTTTTAGGAAAATATCTGCGCAATATAGAGAATATGCACAATATTTTAATAAGGTTAGCTTAATTTATCAAATAATAAAATAAACGTATCGTATATACAAAAAACTAAACTTTGAATATGCTTTTTCTAAATAAAGACAAAAAAACAGCGGCTTTAATTTCAACTGCGCAAGTCTTGGGTTCAATTCCTGGCGGGAGCACCATTTGCGTTCCCCATGGGTAGTGTTGTATATTTTGAGTGTAATTGTGTACCTGATGAGAATGTTTCCGCTACTTCTATACAAGTCTTTGAATTTGTAGGGTCGTGAGTGTGAATGCTATTGTTTTTAAACAGCATTAACTGATGTCAGTAAATTTTAAAATAGGTAAAATTAAAAAGTATATGTAAAAACTATATATTATTTTTTTATTGACTTTAGTGTTATGCCAAATAAGCCTTCCGCACCATGGTCCTTGCAACACATTTACGTAAGCTCTTACTCAAGCACGTTCAGTGGGTTACCAGTATTTGCTTTACTTATGCTGAAACTAAGTGTTGCAAGTTTACTTGTTATATTTTAATACAATTATGTAACTTAATAGGAAATTGTGCCTCTGTTTCAGTATTTCTTAAGCATTTTGTTAGCATTTTTTGCTTGGAATGATGTGCAAAACAATTTAGGAAGTAGTTTTTAATGCTGTATAGACAAACGTTTTACCACTGACTCACCTAATTATCAAAGACTTATCAATCAATATTTAAATCCAATCAAAGTCAAATTTGCCCACTGCCAATTTATACACAACTCACTACTAGCTCATAGATAGCTCAAGTGCTTAAGCTCACGCCTAGTAAGTGCCTATCATGCTGGCGACATTGCCTATCTGAAATGCGGTGCTTAAAGCCAAATAAGTACCATTTTACGATTTCCTAATTGGTAGTCATAACTACGAGCCAATTGCCTATATTTCCTATAACTATACATATACAGTAAAGACCTAAGTTACAAGATATCGAGCTTATAGGCAACTCAAGCGCTCAAGCCCATTAACAGTGGGTAGTGTTCCCATCATGTTGCTGGCATTACGTCTCTGAATTACAAAGCTAATACGTTGAGCTAAATAATTACCAACATTTTGATCACGCGTCGCTTCAACCGGGCGCTCTAATAATCTTCGATTATCAAAGTCATCACCGACACTTCCAATGTAAACAATTACGTCACATCATTATGTGTGCTCCCTTCATTTTCTACCCCCATATACGGTTGCACTCGTAATACGTTCTATAGGTGGTAGTTAGACGTTTTCACCGTCACGGCTCGGTAGCTTGCCTGACGAACCGATGTGCTTGCGACACGTTCTATTATGTAGAGATATCAGAACAGTGTGATATATATTTTACTAGCTACGCCCCATGGTTTTACCCGCGTAAGTTCCGGACCCGCGGGAATTCCGGGTTAAAAAGAAGCCCATGTTCTTTCCCAAGCTCTAGACTATCTGTGTACCAAATTTCATTTAAATTGGTTCAGTAGTTTAGGCGTGAAAGCGACAGATAGATAGATAGACAGACAGAGTTATTTTCGCATTTATAATATTAGTAAAGATGATTAAAAGGGAGTTAATAGCGCTAAAAAAAACATTTCTTTTATTTTTTCTTATGTAGCATTAGCCATGTTAGGCAGAACTACGGTGGTAAAATTTAAAAAGGAAAAATTATCGCTAAAGCCCCCGTCTTAAAGATAATAATATTGAACTTTCGGTCATAGGATGTCATGCTCTATTGCTCTAACCGCTGCGCTAATAAAAAACTATCGGTAAGACGGGGATTGAACATGCTGTCATAGTGTCTGCCCTATTTCTCTAAACAATGAGCTACTCAAGCCCTGCCTGAAGCGATGAAATTATCCTTTCCTTATTATTAACATCTTGCGGAAACGATAGGATAGATGACGTCACACGTCTACCAGAACGGTTTTTTAAATTACGACCAACGAGTCTAACATTGCAGTTTGCTAAACGTTTTGTTGATAACGTTCACCCAAATCAATTCAATTTCCTCGCGTCAGGCTGGGCTTGAATAGCTCAGCGATTAGACCCATACCATAGACGGCCTATATACTAAAGATAATATAGTAGGTGTATGTATAAATAGTATCAAGTTATATTTCTCATTAGAAATAAATAATTGCTATAGAAACAAAATATCCTTCCTGACATGTTAAATCTTGTAGCACTTTTTCTAGCGGAACAAATTAACGACTATTGTTTTTGTTGCTGGATTTATCGGCGATTGTTCTGCTGACGCTACATTTAGCAATTCTGTGTGGACTGGTTTTTGACCGCAGATTTGATTGATTTTGAGTTGCTTACAGCAAAAGAGCAATTTTAATATACTTTACACAATTGATTGAATTAAATATATCTCTAAAAAACAACCAAACATAAATTATATGAGATGAAACAAAAGCCAGAGGAGACTAAAGAATACTTCTAAACAAGACAATTTTTTAGCACCAAGTTAGAAATTTTACGGGGTGTCATACTAAATTTCGATACTTCATTACTCCGACAAGTCGCTTACTTCGAAAAAATATATTTCGACAAGTCATTGCTTTGACAGATAATTTATTCGACAAGGAATAGTCCGACAGAACTCACATCGACAACACACACTTCAGACAGACCACTACTTCGACATACCCTGCTTCGACATGCACTTATTCGGCAGATAATTATTTCAACAGAAACATACCTTCGACATAATTCGTTACTAGTTATATTGAACTTTTTATTAGTTATGATAAGCATTTGAATTAGTTCAAATTTTGCGAGCAGGTTTGATAATTATGTAGGTCTTTTTATCAATTCAGTTTTAAATTTATTCAAAATGGCGGTGATATTAGGTTTGAAAACGTAAAAAAAAGATATTCCAGCCATTTTGAAACAAAAGCGAGGTCTACAGCTCACAAAGCCACTACTACTAGTATTTTTTTTTTTTTTTTTTTTTTTTTATATTTAAAACACAAAACAGATCACAATCAAAATAATATAGGATAGGTTCACTTATTTTTAAAGCTGGATTGTGATCCAACAACATGTGCTTACAGCTATTCTAATTAAACATAAAATCATGCGTGTGTGCTCGGAGCTAATAATATTGCTAATGCAATTATACTTAAAAAAAGAAAACTTAAAATAATTATAATATCATCTTAAATAAAACAGTTATTCAGACAAAAGAGGCGCGACGGCGCCGCTTTTGTCTGAGTTATTTGGTTTGGGGAAGAAGATATCTTTCACAGTTTTGATATAAATACTATATCTTGGACAAAATATGTCTAGCTCAGAATATATTACGAAAGTTTCGTTATACTGGCGGGCCATACGGACAAGGGGATTAAAGTAAGAAATGTTGTTTCTGTGACTATTAAGAACAAACAATGATGTATTTTTGGATCTTCGTGCACTGTATTTAATATTAAAGGTTAAGTTTGATAGTAAATTGGGAGTATCTGTGATGGAGTGAATGATTTTATAAAGATAAACAAAATCAAAGTACTGACGACGCAACTCTAGCGATTGCACATTGAATTTAGAGAGCCTCATCTCATAGTTAAGGTTCGAGCGACCTATTTTCAGACGATAACAAAGCATTCTTAAACACTTCCTCTGTACTCTTTCGATATTATCAACATGAACTTTGTAATACGGAGACCAGATCGGGCTACCGTATTCCAAAACACTCCTCACTAGGGTATTGAAAAGATATAAAAGAGTGCGAGGTTTCTTAAAGCCTTTAGTTGATCTGAAGACGAAGCCGAGAAGTTGATTGGCTCGTGTGATAATATGCTGGTAATGAGAGCGGAAACTGAGCTGATCATCAAACAAGATACCAAGATCTCTAGCGATATTGGATCTATTTAGGACTTGTCCATCAATTGTGTAATCATTGACGACCTTGCTGCGCTTATTTGAGAAAGATATTGTGAAGCATTTACTAATGTTTAAGTACATGTTGTTGAGCTTGCACCATTCTGATAAAGCGTTAAGATCTTTTTGCAAATTCTCAAAGTATTGTAGGAACTGTAAGTGTTGTATTTATAATAATGAGACTCAATTAATTAAGCTAATAAAACTTCTTTCCTTGTGTCCATCTTGTCTGAAAAAAATTGGTTGTCTTTAAAGTCGGTTTACGGACGATAATTTTGCGTGATAACGTCAAAGACGAACGCTTAGGCCGATCGCTTGTTCCGCGCTCTTGCTTGCACGCTCAGGCTCAAGCGGAACGTGACACTTTTTCGTGCGTGCACGTTGTTCATCGATTTATAAGACGTTATCACGTCAAAAAATTCCCTGACTGTCAGTGGCATCAAAAACCTTTTCCAATAATTCTTTATATAGACAAAAACAGCTCTCTCCCACCAAATAGAACATTGTATGTATGTCTCCAACGTTATTAAATCAATTGATTGCAACCATTCTAGCGAAAAACTCGATTGTTGTACGAATAACGATGTTTCCACGTTTCGAGAATGTTCGAATTTATTGCCTGTAATTTGATGAACAATGATCAATTGCATTTGTAAATATTTTATTTATGGACATTGTTTTATAGGGGAAAAGGTTGCGTTTATAGCATTATTTTTTGTAATTACTTAGCGTTGCGCAAGATAGAGAGAGAGTACGTTTTGATTAATTGAATTTAAAAACTTTATAGCATATAAGTATATTGTGTGACTATCAATATTCAAAGAAAAATACTCATTACAACATAGTTTTTAAATGGTTTCATATTGTTGATAGGGACATTAAGATTTACGTCTTCAAAAAACCGACTTTACCGCTTTATCTCCGAATCCCTTGATCAGATCTTGACAATTTAAGGGACTTACTTGACACTATACACTATCATCCTACTAATATTATAAATCCGAAAGTTTGTGTGTAAGTATGCTAGTTCCCTCTTCACGCTTTAACGGCTAAACGGATTTAGATGAAATTTTGAATGTTCATAGATTATACCTAGGATTAACACATAGGCTACTTTTTAACTTGATAATAGCGGGCGAAGCCGCGGGGCACGGCTAGTATTAAATAAATTCCAAATCAGTCCGGCCATCCTCAAGTAATAGCGTAGCAAGCATACAAAAAAAATCACACATGTGAATTAAGAACCTCCTCCTTTTTCGAAGTCGGAACAGTCAGTTGACCAACTGTTCGTGAAGCGTCTAAATTTCCGGATATCCGGTTATTCTTTTTCACAGGTCGCATCTCTCAACCGATTCTCGTATGATCTCTGATGATATCTTTTGAGAAGGTTCAAATAGTCATACAGATTTTTATATCGATTCAGTTTTTGGATATTTTTCAAAATGACTGAGATATGATATAGATAAAGATGTCTTTTTTGGGTTTTAAACACGTAAAAAAAATATGTTTCAGCCTTTCTCGGTGCCACTGCTATGTTATGTTATTTAAACAGCATCAACATACAGAAAGCTCAAGTATCTCGTTGATGTCTTTTTCATCATAAGCTGAGATTGTAATGTCATGTCAAACGTTTTCACAAGGTCTCTAGCAGCTTGTCTATAAACTCGACTCCTTGCTTGTTTTTTTATAAGATTGAGAGACAAGACAAACAAGAACAATTAAAAAAACTATTGACATTAAAAACATATTACTCGATCGACGAATATCTAAATGATAAATTTTGACAAAAAATTAACATACTTATACTTAATATTTTATCTTTATTTTCTTATTATTATTATTATTATTTGATATCAATGTAATAGTTATAATAATAAATATTTTCTATGACAATATTAAATTGAATGATACTATAAAGAAATGTATAAAAACAAATATTATATAATACTAGCTGCGCCCCGCGGTTTCACCCGCGTTGATAATGATGAAAAGTGATGATGATGATGATGATGAAAAATAGATGTTGGCCGATTCTCATAGATACCGGATAAGCACAAAAAATTTCATCAAAATCGGTCAAGCCGTTTCGGAGGAGTAGGTATGGCAACGAAAACTGGGACACGAGAATTTTATATATTAGATTTCTTGTGTAGTATTTGTGTTTATTTCTTATCTGTCAACAAAACCTAGCAGTCCTCCTCTCTTCTAAGATTATTGCGGTGCCCCACAGGGTCTATATAGAACTGTACTCCTAAAAAACACCTGTATATTACTATTATTATAGATTGCAATACATGAATATGAAATATGAAACAAGTCGCTCACCAGATAGTAAGCATCATGCTTTCCCTATACAGATCAGTGCTACCCAAAGTTTTGAACATGAATAGCTCAAAACTCTGCTCGGCAAAGCACTGCCATCGTCATCCGGATGTTAAATCTTTTTAAAGCCTGTAATTTCACTGGAAATATTTCCTTTCAACTTGGAATACAGTAATGTTTACACGCCACTGCTTGAATGTCTGACGATGGTCAAAAGTAACAAATAAGTGTGTTTATACACACTCGCAATCTTTAGCTTTTGTAATGCCCGTTGGCACAGTTGCGCGAGCCTTCTGAGTAGGGGTATCGGGTTCGATTCCCGGCGGGAACACAAGTTTTCTCCCCAAGGAAAATTTGTGTTTCTGGTTCTGGTTGTGATTGTGTGTGTGATGTGAATGTTTCCAGCACCCACGACACAAGTCATGTGGGGCTGTGAGTGTGAAAGCGTTTATGTTTTAAATAATATTGTGTGATTTCAATTTCTTATTAAATAGTCCTTTATTTGGTTGTGTTTCATTTAAAAATATCTAGATTACAGCTTTGATATGCAGCTGTTGTCATAATAAAAAAAAAATCGAAGACAATCTGGTTAGTGCTGCCTATCCTGTTCTGGCAAATGTTGATAATTGAAATTGCAATTAAAATCATTAATTGGTACCTAATTACATTACGTTTGGCTATTATCGAGGCAGATTCTGATAAAGTTGGTTTACTATAAAATACCTAAATATAATACGTTTTTAATCTGGGAGTCTTCAAGATAAGAGTAAAAAGGTATTCTAGGTAGGCATGCTACATTTTCGGCCGCATGATCGCTTTTTATCAAGTGAGATGTCGTCAAATACTCGCCTGCACAAAAAGTAGTTTCTCATATTTCAATGCTGATGTTTGCGTATATGTACGGTGTAAAATCAATCAAAATGAAAGAATTTACACACACAGACCTTAATATTTTAAGGACTTGAATTTTTGGTGTCAGAAACATTCACACATAATCACACATCCAGAATCAAAAGCACTAGTATTTATTGGGAAGAAAAATTTTACCGATTGGTAAACTCAAACTTGAGTAGGATTAAGATCTTACGATGACAGACATGTATTTTTTCACCCTCACTGCCAGTACTAATTTCAGAGACTTGTATCTTGGGTTTCGGCAACATTTATATTACACACCAAAATTATAATCAGAATCAATGATACGAATCCCTTTGACGAGAAATTTAAAACCTACTCAAGCAGATTATTTTTAGGGTTCTATACCCAAAGGGTAAACAGGACCCTATTACTAAAACTCCGCTGTCCGTCCGTCTGTCCGCCCGTCTGTCCGTCCGTCTGTCCGTCCGTCTGTCCGTCCATCTGTCACCAGGCTATATCTCATAAACCGTGATAGTTATACGTTCGGGTAGAATATATTCTTTTCTATGGTTATACGGTTGAAATTTTCACAGATGGTGTATTTCTGTTGCCGCTATAACAGCAAATACTAACAAACAGAATAAAATCAATATTTAAGGCGGCTCCGATACAACAAACGTGATATTTTTGACGTTTTTATAGATAATGGTACGGAACCCTTCGTGCAGGAGTCCGACTCGCACTTGGCCGGTTTTTCCATTTGTTACAATCACGTTTTGTAAAGTGACAGTTATTAGTGGCAGCATAATTTTTCTGCAACATAATTATGTAAACGATATAAAATATCAAATAATAATTCTGTAACCATTTCGATTTCAGTCAATACAGACCTGCAGTTTCTAGGTTACAAACTAGTGACAAAACAACTTGTAACCTTTGTAATATGCAATGTCCTTACGTAACCTTATATTTAACCTTCGCAACTTAACAAGTAGCATATAAAATAGTTAAATTTTTGGAGCGAGAAGTCTTGTTAATTTTCATATGTAAATTTTTACCCATCTCAAACGTTTTATGATGAAGGTTTTGACATTGCTTGGTATAAACACGGCAGACTTTAGCTAGTGTAAAATATCACTGGTTTAAATAATTACTTAGACCATGTTTGAGGTGGGTACACATGTTACATGCCGTTGCCGTTAAAATTAAAAGGTTAATTGATTTTAGTGACAGTTTGGTTATAAATTGTTTGGTAGTGAAGTAAATTACTTAAAGTAGCTAATATACTTGTATATTTATGTTCGACATATATCACGTACTTAAACGCCGCGAAATGATTAAAGATAAAGATAGAGATAGAGATAGAGACAGAGACAGAGACAGAGACAGAGATAGAGATATAATTATGGCATACCTCCAATTCGCTCAAAGAGTTTCGTGAGTGTTTATCATTCGTACGGCAACGGGTTGAAATTCATTGCGTTGTTCCTTGAATGGTAGAATCTAGGGGTCCTAAAGTCTAGAGAGTAAACATATATGATCTTTTATGACAGTAGAACGACGTTCTATTATATTGCGTTATTCCTCTCCATCCAAAGGTTGTCTGGGATAGAGTTATCTCAGCGATAAGACCGCCTATTGTTACGCTTATATAATTATTTACTGTCATACCTATTTGTGTTCATTGTTAATTTAAGGTGATCAATAAAGAATATATATATATCTTTCTATCTATCTATATATCTTCTAAGCAAGCTTGTTACTTCTTAGACTGTGTCATTTTCCATCAGGTGAGTTATTGGTCAAGTTCTTGCCTATCAAGCATAAATAGCTTGTAGATCAAATAAATACCCTAAAGTTGTTCTACGCACGCGAAGGTTTTTTATGCAGTATGGGCAAGCATTTGACAACTATCCCACCTGATGGAAAATGACAATGCGGCCGAAGATGTGACATGCTTGCCTAGAAGATACCTATTCACTCGAGACCTGAAGACTCCCGAACTATACCGTTCAAGGAACAAAGACGCAGTCAAAGAGTTCCATTCCTTCGCTGTACAAATAATGAACATAGAAGCGAAACGCTTCGACCGAACTGGAGGTATGTCGACCATAAATTGTTGTGTAAAAAGTTATCCAACAGTATGGATTGTTATGAATTTTATTGAAAGCTATAATAAAGATAATTTTGTTATTTGTAGAGCTGTGCTATTAAAAAACAACTAAACGAATCTATGTCAACTGCGCAATATTGACCACTACATAATGGAGCTATGACCAAAAAATAAAATAACAATTATATATTTATTTTACGCGGTCGAGGATATCGAAATTGTTATTTTATTTTGTGTCGTTAGTGACGCGGTCAATGGAGAAACAAATGATGTTATTTTATTTAACGGTAGAGTCTTTATCGTAAAAAAAATAATAATATTAAAGTAAAATGAGGAATAAACAGTTGCGCAATTAAATATTAAATTATGATTGCGTCACATAACTTCTGGTTTCTGAGAGATTTTGTAATAGCTATTATTTTACAGTTTTTGCGGTTTGTTGTATTTTTCCGGTTTTGTTGCATAAGCATAAATAGTAATAGTAATAGTTTATTCACAAAAACATCGGTACTTATATCTACAGACATATAGTAGGTATGATCAAGTAAAATTATTGTTGCATATGTACCTAATGCAGAAATACAGTAAAAAGAATCTATTCATTATAGGAAAGGTGAAGCTGCTTGAACTGCAATTACTGTCTGGTTAACACCGACCTCATACTAGGATTCCCTGTGTTATGAGGACCAGTTTCTCCCGTTTGTGCTAGTTTTGACCTGATAACACATATATAATGTATATAGATATATAAATATGTATATATATATATATATATAATTTGGATTAGCATAATAAATAATTTGTTTAGTACATTTATTTGATTTGTGTTGAAAAAGAAATGGTTAACATCGTTAGTGTTATCAAACGATAGACTTTTAGAAGGGAATTGAACAATATTTTTTTTTGCGAATTTTACTTCTTTTTTAATAATATTAAGTAAAACAATAAAAAAGAAAAATAAGTTGAGTAGATCTTTTTTTCAAGTTTTTTGTATTCGTATTAAAGATATGATATTAGAAGTGTAAGTTAGTGTAAGTATACTTACACTTCTAATGTTACATTTCCAATAGACTTGAAAAAAAAAATGTTTTAAATACATTTTTCATAAAATATATTTTCAATACATTTTATAAACTTTCACCGACACAATCACAACTAGAACCAGAAACACAAATTAAACAAGGGAGAAAACTTGTGTTCCCGCCGAGAATCGAACCCGATAGACCCCTACTTAGGTTAGAAGGTCAACACGCACCCAACTAAACCTACGGGCATTTCGAAGTTGACCTAATATCGACCGAATCTTAATAAGTAGCGTCAGAATGGTGTGGTCAAGAGTTACCACGCATAGCCAGCAACTGACTCTCTAGGATAGTTGTTGGAAAAATATTTGTCAGCGATTCTGGTATCAAGCTTTTTTACTTCGGATATACCCTATATGTTATCTACTGCTACTATACCATAGTAAATATAATAATTATTGCATTACACTCAAGGGCAACATAAAAAAAATACACATTCACACTCACACCCCCACACTAAGTTCAATGTGTCGTGGGAGACAGAAACATTTACATCACACACAATCTCAACCCAGAGCAAAAATATCCCTTGGGAAGGAATATTGTGCTTTTGCCGGGAATCGAACCCATCACCCACGGCGCAGCAAGCGAAGACTCGCTCACCAGCACTCAGTGTGATATAGTAAGGTATTTAGGAGATACCAATAGGATGTTTACCAAAGGTAAAATGCTAAGCAGCGATTCACAGCTAGTATTTTTACCGACTTCCCAAAAAAGGAGGAGGTACTCAAGTCGACTGTATTTTTTTTTATGTGTTTTACCTCATAGCTTCTCTCCACGTGAGCCGATTTCGAATTTTTTTTTAGTTTTAAAGATGTTGCTTTCTAATTGGTCACATTTAAATATAATCAAGATCGGATCAATAGTTCTTTAAATATCGTCAATAATGCCTATTTTGTGGACTACTTTGACGATGTCCTCTTTTAACCGACTTCAAATTCAGCCTAGAGTTTCTTTACCTAGTAATAAGTCTAGGCAGTCTAACGGCTCAGCCAACCTTATTGAACTATGTGAAAGTGCGCAAACTCGCGAAAGTTGTGTCAACATAATCAGTGGTACGTACGTAGACAATATCACCGCGTAATAACTAGTGGGTTGATGAAGTTTGTTAGAAAGTGATTTGATGCTTGAGAACTTTAGTAGTTAAACCGATTTACATTTATGTGTGTGTTATAAATGTTTGTTTTAATAATAGGACCATGTAAATCATCTCTTTATGGTTTAGTTATCTCACTAATATTATAAATCTGAAAGATTGTGTGTAAATGTGTAACTGTATGAGTATGTTTTTTTTATATAATGTTGGCTTCGCAGTCTTATGCATTTAGCCAGTTGAGTGTCAAGTAATTTTATATTACAAGTGTATTTTATATCAAAAGTCTTAGTCAAAAGTCATAGTCAAAGTCAAGTAAAAAAGTCAAGGTCCAGTCATAGTCAAGTTATGCCCTAGTAAAGTAGTAGAAACTTTACTAGAACTTCTGGACTGAACCTTGACTCTTTTACTTGACTTTGACTGTGACTTGTGACTAGGACTTTTATTATAAAATACACATGAAATATTTGATTACTTGACAGTGGCTAAATGCAAAAGAATGCAAAGCCAAAAAAAACGGTCTACCCGTTATAGGAATAAATATTTGATACGTGATATTAATTAACTCACTTATTAGTGATAATAAGCTAGTTGAGTCCATATTGCAGAGCCTCAGTCATCGACATAAGATAGCTAGCCTATCAAAAAACAAATTCTCCGTGGTGACAAAACTTGTGTTCCCACTGGGAATCGAACCAAATACGCAAGAATAAAAGGCTGACGCGCACCTTACTAAGCCGTCGGGCAGTTCGTCTTATTTAGTATACTTATGGCGTTACACACAATAAAGTTCGTTCACTTTTCTAACGTATGTTTATGAATAGAATGACCGTGACTTTTCATTGTTGTCCATTTGAGAGTGCATCGTTTAAAAATTGGGAAAAGTTTCGAAATTTTACATTTCAAGGCTTTTTTATATGGTACCAATATATTGTTTCTAAATATTTGATACAAGTTTTTGCCGCGGCTTTACTCTTTAGTAATCGAATAAAATGTTTCCCTTCCTCTATTCTAGGGTCTTGATAACTATTGCTCTCTATATTCCAAACTATAAACATAATCGAATCGCCCGTTGGATAAGTTGGGTGAGCAGGGGTATCGGGTTCGATTCCCGGCGGGAACACAAGTTTTCTCCCTGTGGATAATTTGTGTTCTTGTTCTGGTTGTGATTGTGTGTGATGTGAATGTTTCCGGCACCCACTACACAAGTCATCGAACTTAGTGTGGGGCTGTGAGTGTGAAAGCGTTAAAGCGTTTATTGCTTTCACACTCACAGTTCTACACTATGTTTGAAGACAATTGTCGTAGAGCTTCATATTTTGATTATAACATTATTACAATATATCACCTACGTGTTACAGTACTAAGTAACACGTAGGTCACGAGTATTAAACTTTAGTATTAACTTGAAGTATGACAATCGATCTCATTCATTCGGACACCCAGGGTCAGTACGAAACTTTAACGACGCAACACTCGCCAATGTAGCAAGACCCGCTCCCCATGCTCTTTGCATCAGCTGGACAGGTCAGCATAAATTTGCTGATATTGACCAGTTTTCGTTGCGCTCCCATCTGTATAATTTTGCTTAAAAGCAGGTTCAGGATATGCTGGTGGTTGGGTAAGCGTATGTTGAAAGCTAGGCAAGGCCGGCCAGTTAGTAAGGACACATACGTTTGTTGGCCTGTTCCGTGGACTTGGAATGATCTGTAGCAGTTTTTATAAAGAATTAACAAAGCGACAAGTAAGTGGAGTTGATTTAAGCGGATATTGTAAAGTAACAACAAAAAAATGCTTAGTTAAAATAATGACAGGTTTTATTTAACAAGAACAGAGTGCCTAATATAGTTTTGAGAATGGTGCTGTGAAACAACTCAAACTGTTTTTTTTTTTTTTTTTTTTTCAAATAAAATAATTTGTTTATTTGCAAGAATACAATTTTACAATATGAGGTCTTTATAAAGTTTGTAGTGACAATATTCTGCCTACACGCAGAAGCGCAAATAATTAGACTCAAGAACACAATTTTAAAATGGCTTGTGTTTAAACACCGCCCAAAAAAGTACCTATTTTACTACCAAAAAATTTCTAAACGGTTACCTAAATTGATAAATGGTCACCAAATTACGTTGGCTAAATGGTCACGAAATTACGGTTCCTAAATTATTATGAAATCAATATTTTTTTTCTTATTATAAATATTCTTATATTAATTATTTTAAAAAAATAACCTACTGTAACTGTTATCCGATTCGGTTCTGTCACTGGAAATTTTATTTCAGGAAACGTAATTTTGGTAACCGTTTAGAATTTTTGGTGGCCGTCTAAATTATATATACCCTTTGAAATATTCATATTTATAAAAGCATAATATTATTATTACATTAATTCCTACTAGATTCAATGACTTGGATGACTCGGAGACTCCCAAATAAATAAAACAACGCTTCTTACACTAATTGTAATGATTGCTTATCTAGCTTAAAAAAACCTAAAGAGTTAAAGAAATGTATAAACTCCTATAACTCCTAATAAGGACTAATAAGCCTACTACCTACTGGTAGTATCGCCTTAACACAACAATTTATAGTCAAATTCCTCGAATTCTAATTATCTAACCACCTTCAAACCACATTGACCTCAAATTAACTACATCATATCCCAATCAGTAACTATTATACATTTACATTCATTTTGTATGAACTTGATTGGAGTAACATTGCGTGTAAACGCATTGATTTACTTAGGTATCTATATACTAATTGTAATGCGGGAATTGTTTTGTCGATTTTCACAAATGATTTGTTTCATCAATGTTTTTTGTAAACACGAGACTTGTGTATGACTTTAAAATGATACTGTAGAAAGTATTTAAATGGAATCTATTTATACTTTTCGTTGTTATTTTATAACTCAAGAACGGGATCACCTATCCAAACCAAATGTTTAGGCTTTGTTCGGAATATTTAGTAGATGGTTTATGTGAAGTTTGCACAAAATCGGTCGAGCGGCTCTTCATTTATCACACCCGGGCGAAGCCGGGGCGGATCGCTAGTACAATACAAAAACTCTTTATTGACACCAAAAGATAAATACAAGTTACAGAGAAACTTATAAACATAGGTACAATGGGCGGTCTTATCGCTAAGAGCGATCTTCAGACAACCTTTGGATGGAAATATAAACGAAAAGAAAATGTAGGGGATGGTGGTACGATAAAATGAATGAAATAAAACTTAAAATAATAGTATTACATTGTTTAAACTTCATAAACAATAGGTACATTATAATATTTATATCAGAATATACCTAAATGTACTCGTATAGGACATAAGCTTTGTATACTAGGCTTTACTTATATAGTTTTTATCCTGAGATAACTCTGGCAATGCACAAAGCACTATGAAAGCAAATTAAAAGGAGTGGAATTTATTGCCTGCGTCATTGTTCCCCGAGGGGTATAATCTCGGAGTCTACAAGTCAAGAGCGAATAGGTATCTTCTAGGCAACTTCATCAAGCGTTTCCAAACATATAACAGACATATATTTCGCAAATAGTATGATCCCTTCACAATAATTATAACTATAGACTAGAAAGGAATAAATTAATATCAATTGATATTATAATATTGATAAATATTGGTAAGCAGAATAATTAAACGCAAACTAAACTTAAAAATACCGACTTCACCGCTTTATCTTCGCAACCTTGATCAGATTTAATGTATTGCACACGCATTATTGACGATAACTCAAAAACAAGCGATCAGATCTTGATCAAATCTCAACAGGAACACATGAAAAGCACCAGCTTTCAAATAATCATCAAAATCAGTTCACAACAAAATAAGTTATGAGGTAATTTTTGAAGTCGGTCAAAAACGAGGTCATCGTCAAAGTAGTCCACAAAATAGGCATTATTGACGATATTTCAAGAACTACTGCGTATTCCAGGTCTAGTGTGTTTACCAGCTTCGATCACATCGTCACTTACCATCAGGTGAGATAGTGGTCAAACACTAGCCTGTCACAAATAAAAAAAAAAAAAAACTACTGATCAGATCTTGATGAAATTTAAATGGGACCAATTAGAGAGCAATATCTTTCAAACTAAAAAAAAATTCGAAATCGGCTCACGTAGAGAGAAGTTATGAGGTAACACACATAAAAAAAATACAGTCGACTTGAGTACCTCCTCCTTCTTTGGGAAGTCGGTAAAAATATGTTCTGTCTTATTTTGTCATACGTTAAAATAATAAAGTTGGGTATGCTTTCTATTTATTAAAAAAATCGAATTGTACGAGCGAGAGAAGACAAAAGGAATAAACCCTTTTAATACTCCTTTGGTATCAACGAGCCAATTTCCTATATTTCCTGAAACTATATACAGAATGAACTAAGTTACCTACAAGACATCGAGCTTATCGAGCACCTTCAAGTGCTCAAGCCCATCGGTGGATAGCGTTCCCATCATGCTGGCGGCATTGCCTCTCTGAATTGCAATGCTAATACGTTGAACCAAATAAGTGCCAGCATTTTGATCACGCGTCGCCTCAACCAGGCGTTTGTATAATTAAACACCTTATAACTGTAATGTACCTGATGTTACAAAACGAGAATTACAAGTAGTAGTATCATCATATTATAATTATCTTCAATTTTGAAACGCAATTCAAATACACGCTACACCGGACGGAGCTACCAACACTAATTAATTAATTATATATTAGCCAGAAGCACATTCAAATAGAGGTTCCTATATAGATATACTAGGCGTGCCCTGCGGCTTCACCCGCTATTATCAAGTTAAAAAGTAACCTATGTGTTAATCCTAGGCATAATCTACGTACATTCAAAATTTCATCCAAATCCGTTCAGCCATTAAAGCGTGAATAGGGAACAAATATACTTAAACACTTGCACACTTACACACAAACTTTCGGATTTATAATATGACTAGCCGTGCCCCGCGGCTTCGCCCGCTAATATCAAGTTAAACAGTAGCCTATGTGTTAATCCTAGGTATAATCTACGTACATTCCAAATTTCATCCAAATCCGTTCAGCCGTTAAAGTGTGAAGAGGGAACAAACATACTTACTCACAAACTTTCGGATTTTTAATGTTAGTAGGATAGGAATAAGTAGGATTCAAGGACGACTTCGACTCCCTAATGGAAATTTGTGTTTCTAGTTCTAGATGTGAATGTATTTTTATATTTTGGCGCCGCGATCGATTGCGAAGCCAAAATAAAAAAAAAAAAAATTGCCGTTCACTCTCAATTTGCGGTGTGTAAAACAGAAGTTTCTTTATATTTAACCTTTGTTATAATTCACTGTTTTGATCTTCAATAAACCTCAATACTTGGCTTATGTATTTACTATCTAAGTCTTAATCAAGCGAGCTTGTTTCACCGGAACTTTCTCGCACGAACCAGTTACAAATACCGCTTTTCTAGGTAAATAACTTGAATGGAACTGTTTCCTATGACTGTTATTGTAAGCACTTAATGTAATTAACGTCATTGATCTGATGATTAGCCCACTTTTACTTTTATCTCCGACAAGAAATTGCAAAACAGTGTCAAGTTATAACATATTTCAAGTGAATTTCATATTAAAAGTAATCATACTATTATAGTCTTAAGTCACAGTCAAAGTCAAGTAAAAGAGTCAAGGTCCCGTCATAGTCAAAGCAAGCCCTGGTAAAGTGGTAGAAACTTTACTAGAACTTCTATTGGAGTTTTGGAGCGAAGGGGAAAATAACGTTTTTGATGATGATTTGCCTACACTAAGCGTGCATAACGTTTACTAAGTATAATATTAACGGTTAACATTCCACCATTACTACACATTAAAACTCGAAGAATCACAGGTTTTGGAAAATTATACAAAATCAACAACGTAAATTTTTTAACTAGTAGCTTAAGAGACTTTTCATTTTGTTCTTAAATATGCACAAATCTGACGACTAATTTGTTTTTCTTTTTGCAGGTATGTTGACAAACAATATGACTATCGTCTTAATTAAGAAAATGGTAAGTCTGAAACATCACATAAGCAGGACATAGTATAGTGATGTCGTGAGTTAACACATATATAGTATACACATTTAAGTTGATGCTTAAATGGTTACAATAATGGGTCGTGAGTTAACACATATACAACTTGTAACAAAAAGGTGTAGCAATACTTGGTGGTGTGTATGTGAATCGTGCCAGGAATCGTATGCCAGAGAACAAAAGTTGAAATTGGAGATCATTTTTTCCATTAAAAATTTTAAATTACATTTTTCAAATATGTTTGACAACCCTACGGCTATATCTGCGGCGCGTGAACTTGACCTTTGTTATGGCCACCACTGTCAGACGTCTAGGTCCAAAGACTACGTGGTGTAGAACGGTACCTGATGAAACAGGGTGGCAGATAACATAATTTTTTTAGAAACTTCAATTCATCATAACTTCATTCATGGTGCTGCCGCGTATGCAGAAGTTTCTATTAGACTCCATTCATGTAACTAGATGCTTTGCTTGAGTATTATTACACCTTTTGTTACAAATTGTATAGTATACACATTTAAGTTGATACTAAAATGGTTACAAAGCTCGACCTATTAAAGAGAAGCAATCGTTGTCCATCAGGGGTGATCGCGGTCAAATACTTGCTTATTCACTATCAAAAAATATTTATTATTAAATTACTTTAAATTTCAGCCATGGATATACCCCATAACTTGAGAGTGACTTTATCGATTTAATAATTATTTTTTTATTATTTTTAGTTTTACGTGTTTTACTTTTACTTTTACTACTTCAATACTTACGCAATAAATGTTTAGAAAATTGCGCAGAAAATGTTAACTTCGTGCGTTTGATGAATATCAATTTACTATACAGCAGTTTATAAACGTAATAGCTAGAAAAAAATTAGGAGCAGAAAAAATATTAAAGCATCTAAAATTGCACGAAAAATACGTCACTCAGATTCGGTATTTAGTAATTATATTTTAGTATTTATATTTGTCTAGTACTTAGTGTGGTATTAAAGTAATAGGCCACCATAAACGAGAAAGAGGTTTCTTTACTTGACTTTGTAAGGCGTGCCAAGTATAGTTGATTAGATATAGTTTATATTAATCGGAAAATATAGCATTAAGTCATAGGACTAAATGAGTTAAGAGTGTTTGAAATGAGCAAAGGGACAAACAGGAATAGGAGTCTATGAGTTTTTTGGTATTTTACCAATTTTCCCTATCTATAATATAAAAATGAATCGCAAAATGTGTTGGTAAGCGCATAACTCAACAACGCCTGGACCAATTTGGCCAAATCTTTTTTTAAAATGTTCGTTGAAGTTCAAGGATGGTTTTTACGGCGAGAAAAATTAGAATTATTGCTGGAAAAACCATAAAAATAGCCCTTTTCTTTTTCCCATACAAATGCACCCGGGCGAAGCCGGGGCGGATCGCTAGTATATAATATAAATAGCAACCTAGCAATAAAACGGTACAATTTTTAAGCTATTGCATAGCTTCTATCGCGGGCCTTGAGCGTGGAGACCGAATCCAGAAATTCCGTAACGAAAATAACCGAACACCCCCCACTCCGACCGGCACAGCGGTGATACTTTTTAGTTTTGCCATCTATCGATGAAGAGCAGAACTTTTAATGACTTTTTTGAAATATCATGCTTGTCTCTTTAGTTCAGCAACTCGCCTCTAGGTGGCAGGAAAAACAATACTGCATAAATAAAATAAATAAATAATTATAATTGCATTAGTTGATAAAAATGCTATGCAATAGCTTTACCGCGGCAGTTCCCGAGTACCACACGTCTTTTTGTTTAAAAACTATCGTGAGAGTTATTCAAATGTAGCTTCTAGAAGAAGGACATCGGAAGCGTTCGAAAACTAGATATTTTTTCTTCGACAATCTATCTATCGAATACCTTTAAACAAGCATTTCTTGTATATAAAATATAATATAATCTGAATCTCAGAAAAGGCTCCAACGATTTTCATGAAATTTAGTATGCAGGGGGTTTTGGGGGCAATAAATCGATCTAGCTAGGTTTCATTTATAGAAACGTCGTTTAAAATTTAAGAAAATAAGCACCTCCAGGTCATCCAGGTACTAGTTATAATACGCGAGTGAATACCAGTTTAGAAATTACTAATAACGGTACATCATCATCTAATTTAGTAACCACAATAAAAAAGCACATAATTATAGTACTCGCAATCGATATTGGTCTTGACCCGCCACACGTAAACAATTCCAAACACCATTGACAAACATCATACAAAGTATAAAGGCGTGCTCACATTGCGCAACGGCGGACATTGCGGTATCGGCGATTGTTGGGCAACAGTTGTTAGTTGCGTAGCGTAATAGCTGGTTACTTCGGTGTATTTCTCGGTATTTTTCTGCTTCAATTGGTAGGTTTTAGTACTCAAACTGAGTTAAATAATAGTTCTATATTACATTTTAAACTTGCAAAGTTAAGCGACTCGAGCCCAGCTTTGAATTTCAGTCGAAGGAATTTATAGATATTTTTGTGTAGTATGACGATAGCAATAATATCTCTCACATCTCAAGAGAAACAAAAAAACATATAAGGAAGTTATTAAATTGCTATAATAATTTGTTATTCTTTAGGATAATTTTACTCGTATTGTTTATTATTATTGATACGAATAAAGATTATAGTGAACATGTACATTTTTTTAGTAACTTAATAGGTACTATTTTGTATTCCAACTCTTATTGGTTGTTGGCTTGCTGCACGCTCTGATCCAGACTGAAAGAGTTGCAGGCAATTTTTATTATTTATTACACTTATAAAACTGAAAGTTTGTATGTAAGGATGTTTGTTTTCTCTTTACGCTAAACATTTTGGTTTCATTTGGAATTTACATTGCTTATAACATTTCTAGCATTAATATAATTATACACTATCTTTTAACTAGATAAACGCGGGTGAAGCCGCGGGGTATGGCTAGTAAATAAATAATTCTGTGGTACAATGGTGTTCTGGTTTTCATCCAAAATTTAAATAGAATAAAAATTATTGACCTTCAATGATTCATTATTTACCTTTGTACCTTTCCCCTTCTTTTTAATAAAAACACATCAGTAAAATTATTTAAGAAAAATTTATAAGGAATTCATCAATTCACAGAATACGTAACAGTATAAACATGAAGCCGTAACCTAGTTTAGTTGCGGACGCGCTTTCACTGGCACACTGCCTTATTGCCTTTCGCCTTTCTTAATTACGTGAATAAATATTTGTTTTAAACCGACTTCAAAAAGGAGGAGGGTTTTTTTTCCAATTCGACAGGTTTTTTATGTTTATTACAAAAAAAACTGTCGTCTCGCCTCATAACTTCTTTCTAGGTGAACCGATTTTGTTGTTTTTTTAATTATTTGATAGCTAGTACTTCCCATTATGTTCCATTTAAATTTGATCAAGATCTGACTAGTAGTTTTTGAGTTATCCTCAATAATGCTTATCTAATTAATTTAATTTCATCAAGGGTTCCGAAGATAAAGCGGCGAAGTTGGTTTTTTAAGCTTTGCTTGCGTTGAAATTATTTCATGCAGTATGCGCTAGTCCTTATGAGTTTAAAACTAACAGAAAATCATGAATGTACAATCTTAATTAAATGCCTACTTAGTTATATCATTGAATACTCAGCGAAAGTAATATTGCGATTAAAAAAATACAGTTGAATTGAGAACCTCCTCATTTTTTAAAGCCGATTAAAAAGGACATAGAATAGCTCCTTTTATAGGCAGTTTCTGTAAAGTGAAAATTTTTCATCTTAATTACATAAAAAATAACCAGCCTTTCTAAAAATATAAAAGCAAGCACCCGTAAAAAATTCCAAGAACAAAAGCCTGTAATCTCAAAATAATCACCATAATCAATACCTATTAAGCGTTAATTAGGAACATCTCCTTCAACCCTCTAATAGACTTAATAACAACCCCTTAAAACATTATTTGATCCCAACTTCAAACAAGCAACCTGATGATTTTGTAAATAATTAAACCTGGTATATATTTAATTTGTATTAATTGCAAGCTATTAAAGTCAAATTAACGCTTTGATGCTTGAGTTCTGTTGACGGTCCATTTGGCGCAATGGGTAAGTCGTTGGTTTCTGCGCCGAAAATTTTGGATTCGATTTCCGGTAGATGCACAAATTTGCTCCTCATAGGACATTTGTGCTTCTGGTTCTGGGTGTAATTGTAATTGAGATGTAAATGTTTCCGGCACTTATGATTTGAACTAAGTGTGAATACTGATTATAAATTCGCTCGCATTTATTGGTAAAATAGCCGTGCCCCGCGGCTTCACCCGCTATTATCAAGATAAAAAGTAGCCTAAGTGTTAATCCTGGGTATAATCTATATAAATTCCAAATCCGTTCAGCCGTTAAAGTGTGAAGAGAGAACAAACACACGTACACACAAACTCGCGGATTTATAATATTAGAAGGATAGTAGTAGTATATAAATAAAACGCGATCTCACTTAGTTACTCTCACTACTCACTACTACACTACTCACGCATTTAGTTAAAAAAATTATATCGCACAAGCCGGAAACATTCCCATCACAAATACATAAATCGAACAACACAATACCAGATGAAAAAATATCTTCTAGGTAAACATGCTACATTTTCGACCGCATCATCACGCGGGGCAGGGCTAGTAATGTATAAATCTATCTCTATTATTATTTGGATTATGCCACTGCGCTCCACGAAATAGTGGACAATGCTCCACGAGCACTTTTTCTGCCTTTTAATTAAAATAATATAAGCCAGTACATTTGTTCCACTGCGCTCCACGAGAAAATTATTAAGTACAGACAGCAAGTAAAGCTCAAAAATATTTGTAAATATATGTGGTTATTACGTTTTTCTTCTTTTAGGCGTCTAAGAAAAGAGACACAAAACATGATCCACAAACTATCAGACTTCCATGATTATAAAGCTTCAAAGGTCTCAAAAACCAATTCCAAATTGATCTCAATTCCATTCCACATCCAGCCCAGGTTCTGTACTACAAAGTAACACTTTAAATTACTAAAACCAGGCCTTTGATACCGCGTCTGCTATTCCCTTTGACAACCGTTATGAATAAATTCGTCGGCTCACTGGTCAGTCTGTCCGTACATACTCGTATGGACAGGCAGAATTATTTATTTGACTTTTTGATCTGCAAGCTTTGATAGCCCTTTCAAAATTGCAGCGAATCGATAATATAATTGGAGATCGTTTTGGAAATCTTTGGGTGTGTTGTTGTAGTGGACTTGTTGTGGCTGAGATGATGATGATTGTGATACTATAATATTTTTAACTGAATTCAAAAAATACGGAGGATCTCAATACGACTGTATTTATTTTAAATGTGTATTACCATGAGGTAATGCACATTTAAAATAAATACAGTCAAAAGTAAATAAATACAAGGTAACTTTTTTCTAAGTAAACCGATTTTGATATGATTTTATATTTGAAAGCTGGTGCTTTCCATCTGGTTCCATTTGTATAATGCGTATTTAATTCATTAATTCTGAGATCCGAATCTAGAGTACCGAAGGTAAAGCGGTGAAGTCGGTTTTTTAAACTTTGCTTGCGTTTAAATTATTAAATATAGTAAATATAGTCCTAAAAAAGTATTGACGATTAAACTCAATAATTGGTTAATAAAAAATACTGGCCACTACGCTTTCCTCATAAAAATTCTAAAACCAAGTCTATCCGAATAAAAAACCCAAACAACTTTCTATTTCAAGATGATACGTCCTTGCTAAAAATCACACTTTCTTCCACTCTGGTTTACTGTGCCACTGTGTCATCGTACTTTGTTGTTAGGTATCATAACCTTCCATTGGAATTCTGAATCATCTCTTGGTTTGTTAGTTGAGGTATTTCGGAGTAGGGCAGAGCAATTTGTGGTTGAAAAACCACAGGAAAGCTTTTCTTATTCAGACTTGATTCTTTGTATTGTTATAGTTTATAATAAGTAGTTTTTACAAGTTTTAAAATAAGTTATTATATAAAGGCGAATGAATTATAAACGCTTTCACACACACAGACACACACTAAGTTCGATGACTTGTGTCGTGGGTACCGGAAACATTTACATCACACACACAATCACAACCAGAAGAAACACAAACTTTCCTTAGGTGCTTAGAAGGCGAACTTCCTCTTTTAATTGGAAGTCGTTTAAAAGAAGTAGGACTAGTTAACTGACCGTTCTCAAATTTAATGATGATCTCTCATACATATGCGGCAATATTATTATATTTTATTTAGATTATTCTTTATGTTGTCTGTCTGTACCACGCCTTTTGTTATTTTCCAGGACTCAATCCACTCAAGTTTCGATCGTAAAATTTAAATCCAAAACTCATTCAATTTCCTTTTCATTCGTTTACATGAAGGGCAATAAAAAAACTTATGCTTTATGCTCAGTAACTGCAAGACATTTACATGCAACGACTCGACATTTCTATCAGTAAATCAGGCCTTGCGCGCTTCATTCTGTAATGTAAGACACTATTGAGACTAATCTCGAAGTTATGCGGAGTTGCCGTGGTCACGACGTTCGGGGAACTAATACACAAGCATTGAGTGCTACTTTTTTCGCTCTATGCCTGATAAACCTAGCATCAAAACGCTTCGAGCGAACTAATTCGAAGCATTTAGCTTCTACGTTTATCATCTGTATTGCACAACAGTTGAACTCATTGTCCTCATCTCTATTATCACTATCTTCTAGTCAGGCATGCTAATTATCTTCGGCTGGATCATCGCTATCCATTGGGTCAAATAATTGCGAATCGGGCTTAAAAAATCGGATAATTTTAAAAACACTTTGTAGAAAAATATATGTGACAATATGTGTTTAACCTTACCCTCAAGTCATTATCAACGGAATAACGAATAAAGGTTAAACATGATTAATTCATTAAATATTTTAATGTTTAGTGTCGTTATAAACACTGATTGGTTTTTTTTATGTTTGACGTTATTAGAAACAAATATTATGTTTAAATGTTTATTAATAGCAAACCGTGTTATAATTGGAAACATTTTTAACTAAGGTGTTATTATAATTATTGTTATAACCCGCGTCAATAAATAAATATTTAAAGTTTATTTATTTTACTAAAGTTACGTCAACTCAATTCACATTATTTTACATGTGAATCGTTATTGAGGAATACATTTTTCACTCTTTCTCCATAAAGAATGGAAAAGACAGTTAAGAAAAGAGATGACCATAAATGGTTATGACGTTCGAGTTAAAGCTGATATGTATTAAAATTAGAACGTGTTTATTTCTTAAATATACCTATTTTAAAAAAACTTGGGCTCCTTGCCTGAGCCCAAAACGACATCGGTATTTTGTATACATTCCACAAAAGCGAACGAAACATTTTGCGTCCCACTCATAGTGCGAACCGCAAACGAATTGAACTCCTTGTCTGAATCGATATTACTTGATAAAAACAATGTGAGAGTCTTCAATCTCTCTTCAAGTCTCCATCGTCGAGCGCATCGTCACTTACCATCAGTTGAGATGGCGGTCAAAAGTTTGCATATCTAAAATAAAAAAAAGTCGCGAGCGAATATCTTCTAGGCAAGCGTGCTTCACCGTCAACCACAACGTCGCTTACCATCAGGTAAGATAATAGTCAAACGCTTGCCTATACTAAAAACCTAGGGATGGGAGAACTAGGTTGAGTGGTGCACTCTCCGAGATGTGTCCGATTAAACATCGCAAAATGTCGTGTGATATAAATGTCACCAAGGCTCAAGGGCTTCTTAAAAAAGCTATAAAAAGCTTTGCCCAGTGCATTGACCTCAGGTCCTTTCGAACAACTTCGTCTTCTGTGATAACTTTTAAAAACTTATCTCAAGCTTTCATATTTCAAAGGAGTTTTAATAGGAGCGATATGGCTAGAATTTTTTATTACATTTTTTAAATTTAATTTTCTATTCATGTGGTCTAGACTCTACTGTTTGTTGTGTAGTTGTCTATTTGATTTAGATATTTTTCTTCTAAGTTCTTAGTTTAGGCCCTCTGCCATTTTTTTCCTAGTCTAGGATACATACATATAATGTTCCCTTTTTAAATTACTATCTAGTTTTACTGTATTTAGCTAATAATTCATATTTTTATTCGATTTTATGACCAACTGTTTTCCTGACATCAGCTTCGTTTTCATAACCGAAGTTCGTCGATATGCAGGGGCACCATATGTAAATGAAATCGGCTTAAACAGGTTAGGCCTTACCCCCCAAATTATCCTTATTAGATCACACTTCACATCACACTCATATTATAAAGACGAAAGTTTGTGAGTGTGGTTGTATATTTGTTATTTCTTCACGCTCAAGCGGCTGGACCAATTTTGATGAATTTTGGTGTGGAGGTAGCTGACACCCTGGATTAACAGATACTATTTACCCAGGAATTCCCGCGCGTCCGTTACTTAGGAGGATAAAACCACGAGGCGCAGCTAGTCATATATAAAATGCAGTCAATCTTCTTATTCTCCTAGCAAAAGTGTACCAAAAAAAATTTTAGAAGGCGACAAGAGAAAAAAAAATTTTTGAACCACCGACACGACGAATAAGCCTGAAGTTTGTGGATCAGCAGGGGCACGGCGTAGCAATTAAGGCTTGAGCGGCTGTGTTAAGTCGCACTTACCTTCCATTATACTTATCATATTTTCAACCGACTTTAAAAAAGGATTCTCAATTCGACTGTAAGTTTTGTTTTTATTTATTTGCTCGACGCCTCCGCCAATTATGAATCGATTTTGTTTTTTTTTTTGTTTTGTAGATTATACTTCAGATATGGTCCCATATAAATTTTAGGCAAAACAAAAATATAAGCAGGCAAACTGCTAATCGACACCGGTATATGGTAGATATTCCACAAATGCGAACAAAGCGTTTTGCTTCTACATTTATTATGCGAACCGCAAAGGAATGGAACATCTTACCTGAGTCGGTGTTTCCTGATGAGTACAATATGGGAGTCTTCAAGTCGCGAGTGAATAGGTATCTTCTAGGCAAGTTTGCTCCATCGTCGACCACATCATCGCTTACCATCAGGTGAGATAGTGGTCAAACGCTTTACTATATTGAATAAAAAAATATAAGCGGTGAAGTCGCTTTTTTTAAGCTTTGCTTACGTTTAATTTTATGTAAAAAAAAGAAAAAGGCAGTCAACCTTCTTGGCTCTTGTTAACTGTTACCTTATGCAGCATTTCCTTCTAACATTACGTCCTTGCCAACGCGGCGTGAAGATAATCATATGAAACTACTTCCGATCTCTGATACCTGGACAAATTACCAACCTTCGCTATTGTTTCAACCGGAAATAAAACTTTAACAACTACAACCTAATTATGAAAGACATTAGATTGAAATTAGCTTGACACGTACTGCACTATCATGTATGCAACAGTTACAATCTAAAATTAGACATATCTAAGCGTTGCTGTGAAGAAAATAAGGACGTTTAATTGAAGATCTAATTTTAAGTGAAGAATCTTAAAATTCTGCGGTCAATATAAACCAAAGTACGTAATCATAAAGTCTAAAATGGAGTGTTAATGAGATTTAAATTATTTTGCGAAGGTCAGTTCCCGACATTTTTATAGATCAAGTGAATGGCATTTTTGATTAAAATCTTCTAATTGAAGTTTGCATTAATTTTATAAGTTGAAATTGGAATAGTTCTTGAGCTCTTAAATTGTAAAAGTTTCTTAATTGAAGAAACTTGAGTTCATTTTGTTACAGGAGTATTTTACGTTGAATTATTCGAGGTAAGTTATGGCTGGCCTTTATTTGGTTACCTACTAACTGTACCCGGCATGCGTTGCAATGTACAAAAACATGTTTTACTTTTGTACAAAAACATGTTTTACTTTTTCACGTTTATGGTTGCCTAGTACTTTAGCAAGTTTGACAGGAGTGATCCTGTCCAAAATTAAAAAAAAAAACTTTTTAGACCTTGACCTTCCAAAATCTTTTATTTTATAATTTGACCACTATCTTACAGGATGGAAAGTGACGATGCTGTAGAAAATGTATGATACTTGCCTAAAACATTCCATCAGTCAAGACTTGAAGACTCCCAGATAATACCGTACAGGGGAAAAGGATACTTGCAATGCTTTCTACTCCTATAGCAGTGCAATTTGGCTGTATTGTAATAATTAAATAGAAAAAATCTAGTTATTGCAAAACCACCAATCTGCAATTACTGTATTTATGAAATACTAGCTTTGGCCCGCGGCTTTGCCCGCTTTAATTAAGTTAAATACACCTATGTATTATTCAGGAACCTAAACTATCTACAGTCTAAATATCATCAAAATCGATTTATTCGTTACAGGGATACGTGGTAACAAACATTCACACACACACACACTTACGCATTTATAATATTAGTAGAGTTAGTAGGATATAAAATGATGTAATCCAAAAAGTTCTTAATCAGTCATCAGGTGAGATAATGGTCAAATGCTTGCCTATTAAGCATAAAAAAAAAGTCAATAATCTTTTTATAACCACCTAAACCACCCACGGTTACAAGCTTTTAAAACAATATATTACGACAAAACCAATAATTAGACCACAAAATGGAGTCTATAACCAATTACCGCCCACTTTACCAAAAATAGTCAAGTAATAAAATAAGTCACGATCAAGGTTGAAATTTCAATAGTGACTCACGAAAATCAAATGGCTGTCGAACATGAAACAAATATGGTCATAACTATATCATTTTTTTATTGTTATCATTTAAAAAAAACGCTTTCACACTCACAACTCCACACTTAGTTCGATGACTTGTCGTGGGTGCCGGAAACATTCACATCACACACACATACACCCTTGCTTAGAAGGCGAACACTCACACATCGTTCGTTAACTCTATTACTTGACTGTGATATGTTACTAGGACTTCTATTATGAAATATCTTACTTGAAATGTATTATTGAATACTTGGCACTGGCAAAATTACAGTAAAGGGAACATTTTTATTGCATTATCTCTCTTCTGTGGGCTAAATGCGTATATGATTGCATAGCCGAAATAAAAAAAAAAGCTATATAGACATAATTAATAAAATATAATTAAACGCAAGCAAAGCGACTTCACCAAAGCGGTAAAGTCGGTATCTTCGGAACCTTGATCAGATTCAACGTATTTAACACGCATTATTGACAAGAACTCAAAAATTAGTGATCAGATCTTGACCAAATTTAAATGGGTTCACATAAAAAGCTCCAGCTTACAAATAAAAAAATAATCATCAAAGAAAGAAATTATGAGGTAACTTTTGAAGTCGGTTAAAAACGAGAACATCGTCAATGTAGTCCACAGAATACGCATTATTGAGGATAACTCAAAAACTACTAGTCAGATCTTGATCAAATTTAAATGGGACCAATTGGAATGCAACATCAATCAAACAAAAAAAAACGGTTTACGTGTAACGAAGTTATGAGGTAACACACATAAAGAAAAAAAATACAGTCGACTTGAGTACCTCCTCCTTTTTTGTGAAGACTTTCTTATTGTCAGATTCAATAAAGCTCATCGCAAATTATTGAATTCCATGACCCTAGGGGTCAGCTATAAATTGATTATTCGATGTTTAAACTATAGAAGTGTATAATCGATTCGAATGCGGAAATCGAATATTTGATTTATGAATATGTAGGTGTTAAATTAAATATCGAAGCTGCTGATTTTTTAGGAACAAAAACGTAACAAGTTTTGCGCATAGCAGCTTTGGTTTCATAACTGCTGTTGAGAAGTATTTAATTAATATGATATCATAAACTATGCCATCCAATTATAGAATAGTAAAAAATACGCTTCAAAAAATATTTCTCGTGTCTTATCAGTGACGTCCCCTGTTTTTACCGACTTCCCAAAAAAGGAGGAGGTACTCAAGTCGACTGTATTTTTTTTTCTACTTTGAGTTACCTCATAACTTCTCTCCACGTAGCCGTAGGCCGAATTCGAATTTTTTTTTAGTTTGAAATATGTTGCTTTCTAATTGGTTCCATTTAAATTTGATCAAGATCTGATAAGTAGTTCTTGAAATATCGTCAATAATGCCTATTTTGACGATGTTCTCGTTTAACCGACTTCAAAAACAACTTCTTTCGTTGTGAGCCGATTTTGATGATTCTTTTTTTATTTGAAAGCTGGTGTTTTTCATGTAGTCCCATTGAAATTTGATTAAGATCTAATCTCTAGTATTTGAGTTATAGTCAATAATACGTGTTTAATACATTCAATCTGATCAAGGTTCCGAAGATAAAGCGGTATAGTCGGTTTTCAAGCTTTGTAAGAGTAGGTACTGTTGTATAATCAAAAATTGGAAATAAATTCACTATGTGATTTTATTTCATTAATCAGTATTTTTATTATGTTCTTTTTTATACATTTACTCTTTGTTTGCGCAGACTACCGGTTTTAATTTTTTGCTGCGTAACTTTCTGTTTTATTACAAAAAAGCATTATTTTTACATAAAATAATAAATAAAAAAAATGTGTTTTGTATGGTGGCTACTTAATTGATTTACAGTTATTGTAGTAAATAATGATATTTTAAAATCTTCCTCTGCTTCTTTTATTAAGTGCGATGCACGACGTCGTAGAGCTAGATTATAAGTAGGTAAATAATGGATTATTCTCACTACTTACTCCTTTTTACTGATTTTTTTTCGTAAAATTATAATGACGAAATTGTAACGACAAATTCGTAATTACCAAGAAAAATATTGTATAAATTAAAACACGTTATCTTAATGTTTAATGACCAAATTGAAACAAACTGCAGCGTTACCAATTTTGGTGTAACGCCCTACATACCTTATTTAAAAATATTTCTGTAATAAGCGTTTCAAAATTGTCACTTGCTAAATAATATTTTTATGGTATTTACTACGCCTAGTTCAGTTTAAAAAACAGAATTTTTACACTGGTGTAGAGTCACAAGTGGGTAAAAATGTATTATCTTATTTTATTTTATAATTGATTTTTAGCGTAACATAGTGGACGACAGACAATGGATATGGAAAAAATAAATATAAAACAAAAAGTAAATTGGTATTATTGACTTCAAAGAATATTTATTTTCTGTCATTAAAATCATGTCATTCTGTTGGGCTCAATCATGTTTTCTGCACGCACTCACAGCTTACAAATTGGTAACATAAATTGTGAGTGCCGGAAACAGTTATATCACACAATCACACCTAGAATCAGAAACACAAATTATCCTTGGGAAGAAAACTTTTATTCTCGCTTTTTTTTTTTTTTTTTTATTTGTTACAGGCTAGTGTTTGACCACTATCTCACCTGATGGTAAGTGACGATGTGATCGAAGCTGGTAAACACACTAGACCTGGAATACGCAGGCTCTCAAGGATAACTGCCGGAACTCCGTATTTGGCTTGGCGGCAGACTTTCAACTTGATGGTGGTAAGCTACTTTGGTAGCAAGCCAGGCGAGCAACTCACAAAATGCTCTACCACCTCTCAATCTCGCTGGGAATCAAACTCAAAACCCGCTGTTAAGAAGGCGGTCGCGCAACTGCACCAGATGGTAGTAAAATATTGCCTTAATGCCACACCACATACACTACTTAAATCTGCCAGTAAACGTATCTAAACTTATTTACCAATCGATTTTTTATCAAAACAGCACTGCCCCAGTAATCCAACCCGTATCACCCGCTACGTAATCCCCATCACGATACCGTATAAAATACGGTACAATGTACAGGAATGCCGGTAAAACTGGTATGGGTATCAGGTTAGCCGGGATACATGCACGCCAGGACGGTAACCATGTTTACCATCAAAGTTCGGATAAGAATTTATGAAAAACTTTACAGGAGAAATTATTTATACCCGTAACCGTAAACAGTAAATTAAACTATTAAATACCAAGGTTTGTATGTTATGGTTGGTTTGTTTGAACGAGGTATATTTTTTTGTAACTACCCTTATCATGTTTTTATTAAGAATACCAGTTTTTTCGCGCTTTTATTTTCAAAATAACATTATGACAGTACAAGGCGCGCGGCTCGGGCGCTTTGTATATCAAGTCTCTTAGACATGCCGGTTTCTTGACCGCGTTTTTGTCGCGAGTGCAAATTAAAATTCTTCATATAACTTTATTACATATCCGAATAACTTGAGCGGGTAGAGCGGGATATGAATCATAGCATTAGAAGTCGCAAAAACACCGCTGTGTTTGCTTATATCTAGTTATTTCTTAAGTTTATCTCTAATTTAATAAATAGCGGTATGTAGATTCTGTTCCTGCATAAATTTAACTAGTCATTCGCACCGAACTATGATCTCGCGCCTAAATTTTTCCTAATAAAGAAAGCCTTGAAGGTTAATTGCTTATAACTTTTTTTATTATTATTAGTTGTTTGATGTCTGAATTTGTTGTTCAACTACAGGATATAACAAATGTTATACGTAAATTTCAGCTGAAAATGTGTAACCGTTTTTCTAAATATACCCCATGGCAAAAAATGTCTAAAAACAGTGACTTTTGGTGGCCTACCAAATCGTTATTTTCCAACATACATTTAATAATAAAAAACATACGGAGCAGTTTTTGGGAACTGCCAATAGAAGTGAAAACTATATCTATATATATAAAAGAAAGTCGTGTTAGTTACTCCACTTATAACTCAAGAACGACTGAACCGATTTAGCTGAAAATTGGCAGGGAGGTAGTTTAGAGCCAGGAGAAGGACATAGGATACTTTTAAAGAACGTACATTTCTTTAAATTTTTTTTTTACATTTCGACATGCTTTCCATTTTCTCATACGTCACTCGGATTTGGTAAAGTACTAGGCAAACATAAACATGAAGGTTGTAATAATATAGTCACGTGACATTGTAACGCATGCCGGGTATGGCTTCCTAAATATGCACATTCATTGACTGTTAGGCGGAACGAAAGTCGCCGGGACAGCTAGTATATATATATATATATACGGTATACATATAGCTCATAGGAAGCGTGCGGTGACGATGACGTGAGTTTCACGCTTTTTGTTCACCCAAAAAGTACACATATATACACAGTATACATAAAGCTCATGGACAGCGTTCGGTAACGATGACCCGAGTTCCATGATTTTTGTTCACCCAAAAAGTACTCAACGCGCCTAAATAAGTTTTCACTTCAAAACGATCTTGTACTTATCAATTCTTTTTAAATGTTAACCTACACGGGCAGAAATAACAAATTATTATGCTTTCTGACGTGTATGAGTGTCCCCTTATTATTTTTATGTTTGAGCCATATTTCTTCATTTTCTCTGAAAGTTTGAAGTTATTCGCTTCTATGGACAAATGATAACCCACAAGTCAAGTCAACTTAGAGATCTCGCTTAAATTCGCTCGATAAATAAATTGTATGTTCCTGATTGAAGACATGGTTACCCTTCTCCATAGTTCCGCCTTAATACCACTGGGATAAACATGTTTGTGATGTGTATGTCCTGGATGTTTATAATGAAATGGCCGTCTGCAAATATGGTAGAGATTATCTAATCTAATACCTTTAAACGAGCAATTATTGTAGATATATGTATATATGTGTAATCTGGATCTCGGAAACGGCTCCAACGATTTTCATGAAAGTTACAGATTAGGAGTTTTTCAGCCCAAGGAATCGATTTATCAACGTTCCAGGTCCGAGAAATGCTCGGTTCCCAAACTGCATTTGAAAAACCGGGTTTTAAGAAACTATCAGCGCCATCTATTACGCCATGACCGATGTAAAAAACTGTTTCTACTCGACACTAGATGGAGCTTTCTAAGGCTACAAATTCAAACACATTCTACCAAAAACAAAAACCCGAGCAAAACTCGGTCATCCGGATGTTATAAAAATAACAGCTTAACAGAACCAGCGCATTTAAGATAGTGTTAAATTTTAATCAGTGGCTAAAATAACTATTATTTTATATTATTATTTGGCAAGTTTCAAGTACGGGCAAATGAGCCTTTTGTCTATGTTATAATCGCCTCTAAAAATGTATGAATTTCTCAACTCGTAGTGAAGAATTTTTCGGTATTATCTACTACCGACCGATTCTTGCATCTTGTGTGCAAATTGTGCCTAGTTATTTTAAACTGACATCTAATTTGTTCGCGTTTCCATGCGTTTTCTTATAACACTGTTTAAAAATATTTTCTTGCCTATATTGTGGACAGCAATTTATGTAACATTTTTTATAACTTTTTACTCTTGACTTGAAGACTCCCAGATTATTATTGTGTGTTGGGTTGTGTGATATCCTTGTAATTAGCAGAAGAAGGCACTAAATTATTAATGACTTCTAATCTGTCCAATTGTAATTCATTGAATGAAAAAAACTTTTAACGGAACATGTTTCGTATATTACTATATCACTTTTTACTTTTTACAAAAATAACATGACTTTCAGTATACTTAGTTATGATTGGTCATTCCACAGCAACCAAACTGACGCAGACCATCGTTTAGTCCAAATACAAGTATATATAACATAAACATAAACGCTTTCACACTCACAGCCCCACACTAAGTTCGATGACTTGTGGGTGCCGGAAACATTCACATCACACACACAATCACAACCAGAACCAGAAACACAAATTTTCTATGGGGAGAAAACTTGTGTTCCCGCCGGGAATCGAACCAGATACCCCCCAACTATGCCAACGGGCAGTTCATATAAACATTTACTTTCTTCTTTCCCCACGTTAGTGAATTTTTTTATGAAGTAAAATTAGTATTCATACTTCAGTCATACACAGCTCAGCCACTTCGTCGTAATCTGTGGATATTGGACAACTGCTCAACCGACCGGTTTGCTCGACGGGTGACATTTACGACCGACCGGTTGCGTCAGCAGCTATGTAGGGCTCTGTTGAGTTCCTTGTCTGTTGTCGGGCCGTTGATGTAGGTTGTTCTGGTCTTTTGTTGAAAGGTTTTGTCTATTTATGGTCTCATTTTGTTAAACCTTTTTCAGAAACCTATATGTTTAAGCCGCATCGGTACAAATACTTATTTGATACAGGTTACTCCAAGAAGCGCGTCCTACACTGATATTCAAATTACGTTTCTAAGTTTTTACTAATATTTTGCATCAAAACATCAGGGTTGTTACCGAGTATCAGGGGGTATCAGGGGTGTCGAGGTGCATCGGATGAAATGATGATAACCTCTGTCATCTGCCATGCGGTCCATAAGCCGATCAAGGACTGAAGAACCAAGGAAAACAACTAAACAATGGAGTTTTTGAGTTGAGGAAGTTCAAGTTCGGCCGCATCATCGCTTTCCATCAAGTGGTTAAAAGCTTGCCCAATGAACATAAAAAAAATTTGATCTTTTTTTTTTTTTTGACAGTAGTGTTTGACCACTATCTCATCTGATGGTAAGTGACGATGTGATCGAAGCTGGTAAACACACTACACTTAAAATGGGTTTCTGAATATTGAGCTTATCACGATAAGAGACTTTCTGAAGGCCTGTTTCAGCACCTGATAAGGTCCTAATGAATCTTTGTAGACACTATTATTATTATTAGCTGAGCTATACTATATAAACATACTCCTGATAGAAGTCAAGAGTCAACAACATGTACCCCATTTATTGCTTCCTAATATATAATATATATATATATATATATATATTTTTACTTCAGTAAAACAGCTGTTCTGACGACCCTGTTAGTGCAGTGAGTAAGTTTCTGATCTCGGTGCCGTAGACTCTGAGTTGAGTCCCGGCAGGAGCACAATTTTCCTTACCAAGGGACCTTTTTTCGTGTTCTGGGTGTGATTTTGTGTGCATTATGTAAATATTTTTGGCACCCACGATCCAAGTCTTTGAACTTAGGGGCTGCGAGTGTGAATGCCTTTGTTTTATTTATTTAGCAGCGATTTTTTGATAAACAATCCACCTACCACATAGTTTCCTTTGTCAAGCGGGAACCACAGAAATTTTGATTTTTCTTTGAGATTACTTTTGGGAGAGATTTTTTGTCTTGGCACTTATCTGTCCTAAAATAGAAAAATTCACAAAAGGTATGGAATAGCTATGGAAATGTGATTTGGGGCTATCAAAAACAATAACCAACAAACACTGCCACATTGTTTGCCTTTTTACGATCTTTGACAAAACACTTAAGGGGAGGTTTGTTATTGATTTATCTCCCTACAGTGCAAAGTAAACTCAATTGTAGACTCAACTAAAAGCGTAAGTACCATAGCAAATACAAGGAATGCGATACAAATTTAAAAAAAGCTATTCCCCGTCCACATCTCATTATTCGCTTCGACAATCAATACAGACAGATGTCCGTTACGTAATGATAGTACCACGTACCACTTTTACTTTCGCAGCAGCAGGTTGAATAACTGTACTAAATGTACTGTCGGCACCATAACCTATGAAGACTTGGTTTCTGGTAGCTTTTGTTGAAGGATTAAACATTTTGAACATGTTTTTTTATAATTTTAGATAAGGTAGCGTATAGCCACTATCTCACTTGTTGGTAAGAAGGATGTGGATGAGGCCGCACGGGGGTACACGTTACGTCTAGAATGGCTGTCTCTGAAGGGTCTGATATATATATACGTCAATGCGAGCACCGTTTTTAACCACAGACAATTTCCCCCTTAAGTGCAGAAGTGCACATAAAGGTATATATTGCGTTTATTGTATCGTGGTATATTACTCAAGGTCACGCGTGGCAATCTTTGATTTTTCAAAGTTCGTGAAAAAGCGCCTCAAAAAAAATGAAACAAGCTGAAGAAATATTTTGTCTGGTAATTATGCGTAATATGAAATAGCTTTCACAGTGTTATGATATAAAATGGCGGAACGAAATGGTTATAAAAATACAAATTGGTGTTATTTGCATGAGATTTGATATTTTTTTCCTTTATATTTTTGAACGTTATGAATATTCTAAGAAAAAGGCATTATTATCATATCAGACAGATTCCGACAATTATTTGTTTTTATCACAATTTCTTATGATTTCCCAATAAATCGGTTACAAAAACACGCGTTTTGGAGAATTCCTGGTAAATTAACTGTCTCTTCAGCTGTCAGAACACACTTTTTTTTGCTAATTCAAACGTTAGATGACTATCTCAACTGACAATTAGCGGATGCGGTCGACGATGGAGCAAATTTGTCTAGAAGATACTTATTCACTCGCGATTTGCAAAACTCCCATATTGTACTTATCAGGAAACTCCGATTCAGGTAAGGAGTTTCTTTGCAGTTTGCACAATGAATGAGGATGGTAAACTATCACTGTATTTTACACAACAGCTGGTCATGAATTCAGAATAACATGATTTCGTGTACATTCCAGTCTATTTACGGCCATGTCCGTAGGCATTCCAATCATTCATATCTCACCCAGCATATCCATCAATTATTGTTTGACGGAAACATCAAAATTCCACACTAATATTTGGAATTCCAAAGTTCTTCAGTGTTTGTTACCTTTTTACGTATAAATCACTGGACCTGTATTTTAATGATGAAAAAATATTTAGTCCGTCATTTACATAATCAAAAAACATTTTTTCTTTTGTCAATTAAACAAAAAAATACGAAGATATAGCCTCTTTATTCAGGCGTGACGTCACGAACTCCCGAACTTTGACGCTGTTTATCTTTGTCAATTTTATTGATTGGTTAATAAAAATACATGATCAATATTTATTGATAACTAGTTGACCGCGGCTTCGCCCGCTAATGATGATGATGATTAAAGTAGCCTATATTTTAATACAGAGTATAAGATAACTACATTCTAAATTTCATTGAAATCGGCTAAGTAGTTACGGAGATACGTAGTAACAAACATTCACGCACACACAAACTTTCGGATTTATAATATTAGTAGGATAGGATACGTCCAATATTTATTGGTCATCGGATTAATTAGATGTTTAAGCCAGTATCATCCCTATTACATAGGCAATTGTTTATGATCATTCGAACTGCCCGTTGGCTAAGTTGGGTGAGCGTTCGCCTTCTAAGCAGGGGTAACGGGTTCGATTCCCGGCGGGAACACAAGTTTTCTCCCCAAGGAAAATTTGTGTTTCTGGTTCTGGTTGTGATTGTGTGTGTGATGTGAATGTTTCCGGCACCCACGACACAAGTCATTGAACTTAGTGTGGGGCTGTGAGTGTGAAAGCGTTTATGTTTATGTTATGTTTATTGAGGCGTACGCAACTGCTGCAAATAATAATTATGGGAAATATCTCAGGCGAAAGAAGTGAAGGGAGAACTTTTTAGCTAAGAAACTTTAGGGAATGGACAAGAATAAAAAGTACAGAAGAGTTCACACTTGCCCTAGACAAATATAAATTCAAAAGACTTTATGTAGTTCAAGTACCGCTTTGCCAACCTTCTTTAAAGGAGTGGCACTTGTAGATAAAAGAAGATGCATAATAATATATTATATTTAATTTGATAACTCGTCGTATATTATATTGTTAACTGTACATCATTACGTCTTGGGAACAGTTATACCTTTACGATTCAATGACTCAACAAAAAATATGTGGGAATTAATCCAATATCGAACGAAATGAAGCAACATTGAACATATGTTTCTCAAGGAAATACTCGTAGTTTTAATAACAATTTTCTTTATTTGTTTGCTTTTTAACTAAAAATATCATCCACACTACCACATAAAAAGTACGTCATAGCTCCGCAACGGTTGGACCGATTTTGATTCAGTATTTTGTTGACTTGATCGAGAGTATTCTTAGCTATGTTTGGTGAAAATTGGTACAGCCGTTTTACAGATAGAATGTCGGGGGTATTTTTTAAATTTAGATTTTTCTAATAGTACATGAATATAAACCAACGGACAGCTGCTAAGAATAAAGTCGGTAGAAGTAATAAAAGCCAAAATACCTTTGGATGTTTCTAACCGAAATAAAAAATACCATCATGGGTGTCTTCAACTAGAGTAGATAGGTATCTTCTAGGTCAGAATGATACATTTCATTCAAAAAAGTGAGATGCGGACGACAATGTCTCACCTTACGGTGAGATATTAAATAAATGCTTGTCAATCTAACATCTATCTAGCAACAAAATATAAAAATACAAAAATGTGGCCTATTTAACGAACAGTTTTAAATAACCACGTCTCAATTTCTCTATTTTACAATCATTCAAAGTATCTGTAACACTTGCCTATTGTTCTATAGCTACTGCTTTTGCAATTACAATAAATCAATAGGTTGGTACGTGATGGAGTATTTACTTCTTAAAAGCCTTCAGTTGTCAAGTTAGCGCGCTTGCTGATATTCTCCCCTTTTTCATTATCCGATCGATGGAGCAAATTCTGCAATGTGTTTGTGAATGTGTCTAATTTGTTGGAAAATTGGGATTGGGTCTTCCTTATTTGACACACAAGAGACGATATGAGACAGAAAATAAGGAATTTCATTACCCGACTACAATGAAACATTAAGGACAATCCCTTTCACTCTCACAATCATACACAGTTCAAAAACTGTCGTGGGCGCCGGAAACATTAACATATCACAAAGGCTATCACACCCATAACCAGAAACACAAATGTCTCTTGAGAAGGAAAATTGCGCTCCTGCCGGGAATCGAACCCAAGGTCGTCAAAGCAAACAATAATGAAATTATTACTGCCGTAATTAAAACTAACTTCAAATTAAAGATAGTCAATATAAAATTTTCATAAAGATGAACAAAGCTATACAAAAGTTGCTTTTTGTTGCAACATAAGCTTTCCTCCTTCCTTATCTCACATATAGTCAGGTTTATAATATTTGGCTTAGTATCAACTAGTGAAATTAGAATGGAAACGTTTTTAATTTTGTAAACAAGACACGCTTAATATGTTAAGCGTACCAGATAGTCAGCTATTTTGTTTATCACGTTTTCCGATAGCCATATTAATATTTATTTAAGGCGAATGCACCCAATTTTCCTAGATTTCTCGATACATCCGAATTTTATTATATTTATATCACAACAAAAGCACCAAAAGCAATCCATTCAAAATTGAAACATTTAAATCCAAGAAGAGAAATTCGTAAACATGAAAGCTATCCAATCCAAGCGAAATTGTTGGAACAAATATTCGAAACAAACATTGGAAGAAATACTCGAGATCCGGGCAAAAAACCCAAAGATATTTCAGAAAATTACGAATGTGCTGGAACTTTTAAAATAAGAACAACAATTTATTTTGTAAAGCTTTATTTAATACATTCATAATACAATGTTATTGTAGTGTATGTAGTGACTATCCATTACAGTATCGCACTCGTATGATTGTGTGTGTGATATATATAAATGTTTTCGGCACCTTCGAATCCCACGATACAAGTCTTTGAACTTAGTGTGGGACTGGGATGGTCGTACGATGCAGTCTCTTTCCTTTCACGTATAATAATAAACGCAAAATTTATTAAACAAATAAAAATATTAAAAATAATCAATTGCATGAAATATGTACGAATTGTGTATGGAAATACTATTTACATGACGATCATTGTAGGTTTATGGCTTCAACAAAATTGTATCAAATAAAGAATTATTTACATGAGATAGGTAACTATGTTAAGGTAACTATTTTAAAATTTAAATTGAAATTTAAACATAATAAATAAATTAATTAATTTAAATTTAAATTTAATGTGTTTATTTCTTATCTGTCAACAAAATCTAGCAGTCCTCCTCTCTTCTAAGATTATTGCGGTGCCCCACAGGGCTTATATAGAACTGTACTCCTAAAAAACACCTTCTAAAAAGTTTTGTACAAAAATTCACGCAGTGAGATATTTAACGCTTTACCATGACGTGTCCTTAACAAACCCTTAGCAAATAGTTTTGGCATTGACACGTTTGTGCTAGAGGTCGACTGGAAATAAGCGGTAGTGATTTCAAATCCTATCACGGGCACGAGCTTTTGTATATATTTTGGAATCGTCAAAGAACATCTTGTGCAGTTTGCCTCTATACATTTTACTAACGCTTTCACACTCACAGCCCCACACTAAGTTTGATGACTCGTGTCGTGGGTGCCGGAAACATTCACATCACACACATAATCACAACCAGAACCAGAAACACAATTCCTCGGGGAGAAAACTTGTGTTCCCGCCGAGAATCGAACCCGATACCCCATGCTTGGAAGGCGAACGCTCACCCAACTAAGCCAACAGGCAGTTCGAATACATACCTTGTCATGAATTGAGTTATTAGTCAACTAATTAATGTTGTAGTTTACCACTCTTAATAAAAGTCGACAAGCACCAAACAGTGTTCCACCAGCTATTCCCGACAGCCAGTTCTCATTTTTTACATGGACCAATACAATTTGGTGCTATAAGATAAGCTATATTGCTTTGTTCACCAAAAAATTACGAAGGGATACAATCGCTCTGGATTCTTTTTATGTCGCCGTTATCTCGCCGATATTACGAGGGTTCTGTACCTCCACACACATGCGACTGATTTGTTATTGACTAGATTGTATAAAGTTTTATTGAATTTTATAAATAATTCATAGTACCTACTGCAGATAGTTTTTTAATCTAAGAAATTACAATTTAATTAAATATATTTTACATAAATTCATTGATTATAAGATTAAACTCATGTAATACTTTCCTGGTAAAAGTATTTTCAATTTGACTCTATATGTTATTATTGTGGGAAATATGCGAAGTACCATAAACATATATTATACTCTTTCACACTCACAGCCCTGAACTAATTAAACGATTTGATAAGTAGTTATTGTTGAATGATGATGAATTTGAAGCTGGTACTTCTTCAGGATGGGGATGAGTTCACATTTCAAACCAAATTATATTAGAAACATTTTTTACAATGACGCGTAAGTCACGCTAATCCCCGTTTTAATTTTAATTTAATAATTCAAAATGTGCGTGAGATTTTACTAAATATTTGTACTTATTGGATACGGTACCCAGAAAAACATACTCTAAAGGCCCTCGGAGACACATCCGTGCATGGGAATGGCAAACAAATGTAATAGAAGCTCTGGGAAACATTCCCGGTAATGCTTATGGTAAGGGATTCCCTTAATGTGCTGTGGGAAAACCAATCCGGGTAAGTAGATTTTTAAATCGCTGTAATGTGCTTCTATTGCCTATTTCTGTATTAAAAGTTAAATGAAAGTAACATTAAAAATGTTTTGTTGAAGAATAGTTTTATAACCACACACCGAGTAAAATGTCTCGTTGATTTTATTTACATTATAATATATATATGTAAAAACATATAGTAAAAATAAATCATATTTAGTAATAACTAGCTAATTTTAATAAAACAACAAGTAACTGTAATTTCTAATTTTTTTTTTCCTCCATGTACTAGAACCATTTTCTAAATTACCGTGAATGTTAGACATACTGCAAATCGAACGGTCCGAATATTGTACATTCCACGTATTAGACATTTCGCGTATTGGACAGTCCGCGGATTGGACATTCCGCGTATTGGACATTCTAGGAATTGGAAATTCCGCGAATTGGACGTACCGCGACCTCTGGACATTTTGCGAATTGGACATTCTGTGACTGAACGTAATTCATTATTACAAATAGTGATATGACTGTCATAAATCTTTAATGTCTATGTTATTGGAAATGTATTAACATTATTGTCGTAGTAAAGTTATGCTGATAAAATTTTTACTGGAAAACTAATAGGAGTAATTTCGCTCCAATACTCCTACATAAATATGTAGGAGATTTGGAGCGAAAGTAAAAATCATGATTTTCATTTTTGTATAATTTGCTCAGGCATGTTCACTATCTAATCACTTCACTTATTATTACAAATTGAAATTCTAAGATTCACAAGTTTTTGAAAATGAACGTATTTTTTTAATTTGCGCGGCTTAACTCAAAAGCTCCTAATAAAATCAACCACAATCTGAACTAAAACTAAGCAAATTATTCTCCCCTTCTTACGCCAACGAAAGGCATATCAAACTCAAGTGACATTAACGCGAGCTAGAAACAGTGAGGGAAAAGAAAATAGGACAGATGGAAATGAACGCGTATTCTCTTGCATACATCCGACTTAAACTAATAGGAGCACTTGACGGCACTCGGTTGGCTCAAAACACAAAAGAACAGCGTTAATGGTCCAAATGTCCAACTTAACCGGGGGGTCTATTCCGGGGATCTTTATATTGACGTCGAAATCGAACGATTTCATTTTCTTATGAATCGGTTTGACTGAACTTTCAACCGATCGACTGTCGTATCGACGTCGCACCAATTAGAAAAAGCGTAGTTTGACGACCAGAATAGACCTACTGAACAATTGATAAAGGCTAGAAATGTTCTATACAGCTATGTTTAGAATTGAATAAATTTATTGTCATACAGAAAAATAACATCATTTTAGAACGTTATGTAACAGCGCATGTACTCTTCACACATTTTATTGGATAATTGTTTTTTTTTTAGTTTTATTAATGGTGCATATTTTTTATGTACTTTAAATATAGATCGTGTGTCAGTAAATGAAGAAAGAATTATAAAAATAAACTAATGAGGTTAGAAAATAATACACAATAAAAAAACAGCGTGTGTCGTAAAGACACATGATAGAAGTGATACTTTTGTATGCATGGAAATATTTTAATTTATCACATAGTTTACCACCACCACTTTTCGTCACACAAAAATGTTGCGGAACAGAATATCAAGCCCCTATAAAAAGTTCTACCTCAAAAATTTAAACTACTGATATAAATTCGATATAATTTGGCGACTCATGTATAAAAATGAACTATTCATATAAGCTTCAAAAAAAATCCTTTGTTTTTAAAACAGAAACATGATCCGCTAACTCATATATTTTGGACCACAATGCGGTTCAAAAGAGCTGCGTGACGGAATTCCTCACGCTCTACTTGCTTTAATTGTAACAATTGTCAGTTTCTAAATAAATATTTTGAATAACTGCGTTTTCTGATAGTCAGATAGTAAAACAAACAAGTGTTTTGTGAAAGTAGTAGTCAGTTTATATATATTTACTAGCTGAACCCGGCATGCGTAGCAATGCCTCGTTTAGAAAAAGTGTTATACCTCTTTTACGTTTATGGTCGCCTAGTACTTTAATACTCTCTTGATATTAAATGAAAAAAACAAATAAGGTACGGTAAACAGGAGGGGGGGGGGGGGTGTCTATTCCGGGCATAGATTATCTTTACATCGACATCGAATACGAACGATTTTCTTTTCTTATGAACATCGAATCAACTGAAAAATCAACCAATCGACTGTCGTATCGACGTCGCATCAATTCGAACAATCGTATTTTGACGACCAGAATACAGGTTCTCGGCAATCGTGCTCCATCTTAGACCACATGTTAACTTACCATCACGTGAGATAGTGGTCAAACGATTGCCAATAAAGAATTTAAAAAATGTTGCAATTTTTTTTTTTTAATTTGCCAATGCATCAATTAAGTCCCGAAATATGTCATAAACTATGTTTGAATTGCGAAAGTTCAAAAGTTACAGTCCTATCCTAGTAATAGTATAAATGCAAAAGTTTGTATGTAAGTATGTTTGTACCCTCTTCATGCTTTACCGGCTGAACGGATTCAGATGAAATTTGGAATGTACATAGCTTATACCTAGGATTAACACATAGACTACTTTTTGACTTGATAAAAGCGGGAAGCCGCGAGGGACGGCTAGTATTACAAGTATTTACTTACACGTAGCCTATGTGTTAATCCAGGGTGTCAGCTACCTTTATATGTATTACACGGCTCCGATTAAGTACCTACCTACCTACATGACCTTAGCTCGCTAACTAGTGCAGTAACTTGGTCAAGATCTCGGTTGCCATCTACGAATGCAATGGATCATTGAAAACTTTCCGTTTTATTTATACCGCACTAGCAGTGCCCCGGATTTACTCACGTTAATTTAGTTTATTAGTTAGCAATTTTTAATTTATTATAATTATCAAAAATTACCTTCCATATCTACTCATATACAATTTACATCACTTTAACTGCAACACTAAAACTTGCCATATGAACTTTCATTTCCCATTGCACCTTAGTGCACCCCTGGCTAAAATTATTGTAAACATATTTTTTTATAATAAATAAACTACTCAAATACCAATTATTATCGCTAAAAGTTTCAAAGCATAGAAATTTCACATAAACGTTTTTTCACCCTAAAAGGGGTGACACCCCTGGCAAAAATATTGATTGCTTAATTTTTTATAATAATGGAACTCCTTAAATACCAAGTTTCATTTATTTATTTATTTAAAAGTTTGGCACAAAACAGTGTACAAGGAATAGCTTAATGCTATGAAGCATTATCTACCAGCTTTCCTTTTCATCGCTATGAGTTCGAAAACAAAGAACTTTCATAACACGTTTTCATCTAATTTTATCCTCTTATGGGTAGAATTTCCAAAAATCCTTTCGTAGTACACATCTAGGAACTAAGACGAATGTACACTCCAAATGTATCTACGTCTAAAGTCTCTACGTCCAGCAGCTTAGGCTGTGCGGTGTCTCTAAGTCAGTCAATCAGTCAGTCAGTGAATCAGTATGTCAGGACAAAGATTCATATAGTATTAAGATTAGTTTTAATCAAATTAGTTGAAGGCTTGAATAAGACGTGATATTTTATTACAGGTAGATGAGAGATCTTATAAGTACAACATTGTATTTGTACATTCTAACATTCGACTGTATTTTTATCAATAGGTATTATTATAGAGAGTATACAAGTACACTCAACCCGTCTATTTCTTTTTTCTCTATTGAATTTTAAGCTATTGCGTAGCTTCTATCGCGGGCCTTGAGCGTGGAGACCGAATCCAGAAATTCCGTAACGAAAATAACGTAACACCCCCACTCCAACCGGCACAGCGGTGATACTTTTTAGTTTTGCCATCTATTGATGAATAGCAGAACTTTTAATGACTTTTTTGAAATATCACGCTTGTCTCTTTAGTTCAGCAACTCGCCTCTAGGTGGCAGGAAAAAAATACTGCATAAATAAAATAAATAAATGATTATAATTGCATAAGTTGATAAAAAATGCTATGCAATAGCTTTACCGCGGCAGTCCCCGAGTGCCACACGTCTTTTTTGTTTTCGGTTCACTTCATCTTCTCTGTATTTTTTCTAACTTTAAATTTTTTGACTTCTCAAGTTTAAATATAATTACGCGATAATATAAAATCAATAGTACTTAATCATTATTAGGTAAGATAGGTACACATCTAGAATCTTTCTAAATGTGTACCTATCTACCTAATAATGATTAAGTACTATTGATTTTATATTTTCGTATAATTAACGTTTCATAATTAAGGGTTTTTATGAAAGATTGTACCTAAACCTATCGGTAAGCTGAGGGTTTTTGGCAAGCACAAGACTACTATCTCATTGTATCCAGTTTTGTGGCCTTTTAACAATAAATTTAAAAAAATGTCTGTAGTCTACCTATAAAAAAGGCTGAGATAAAACAGGGTTATTCCTGCTACGAATACCTGATTATTCAAATTCCTAAAAAGCCCGGCGTTAAATTAAATCAAACTTTCCCGAATCACTACATATCGTTAGACTCTAGAGTGAATATACTTACGCCGTACTTAAAGCTTCACAATCACTGTCAATACATCCACCAAATTCAGTAATAGCATTAAATTTTCAGCACCCGACTCGCGGCCCCAGGAATAGTGGGTCAATTAGCTGGTAAATATTTTATTCAACGGGTCGGCTAATTTCGAATTACCCACACTGCAGTGCCTTTTGGCTAGACGTGTAGTTGGGTAGTGATGGGAGAAAGGTAACTTTAAAACTATCGATAAATGTAACATTTGTTTTGTTTGTTAAGACTCGAAAGTATTTAAGATGTTTTAATTTATATTACTAATAAATAGCTATGTCTATGTAACTATTTTTAGAGCACATAGCTTTTCCATTTGGAAGCATCCTTTTTCTCTACTAAAACTCTAAACAAACGCTTGACACTCACAGCTCTACATTATATTCAAAGTTTTGTATCGCTACTAAACTCCAAGCAAATCAATTCAAGCCTGTATTTATACACTAAATATTTCAAGCAAATCAATTCAAGTATGTATCTATACACTTACTATATCAAGCAAATCAATTCAAATCTGTGTTCGTAAACCTACTAATTATTGCTTAGATCTACGTAAATATAATATTAAACATGTTATTTAACTTTTATTAATATTAATATCATAGCATGTTATTTTAGAATTCAAAATAAAATTATAATTAAATAATAAGTTAATTACTCTACACCAACGTGTCATGTGGGGATCGAACTAGTCCTACTAATATTATAATTGCGAGAGTTTGAGTTTATGTGTGTGAGTGTGTGAATGTTTTCTACCCCGTATCTCCGTAAAGAATAAACCGATTTTGATGAAATTTAGAATGTAGATAGTTTAGATTCTGAAATAACACATAGGCTTTTTAACTTAAATATCGCGGGCGAAGCCGCAGGGCACGACTAGTATAATATAAAAGTGATGATAAAATTAAGTTCATTAACTTAGATGTCGTTAACCTTCAGTTCAAAGTTTTTAATGGCATAATACTTAGGGATTTCTGCTACGATAAAAAAATAAAGGGTTTTGTGCAACATTAAAGATATGCAATGTTTGAAGTTTAATCGACCATCTAGAGGTTGGGTTTCACAACTCATCATGCTTCTTTCATTTCGACACATAGTAAAATCTTTTTTTTTTATTTTTTATTTTTTTTACTATATAAAAATAAGTCGGGTTTTCCTTCCTGACGCTATAACTCCAGAACGCACGAACCGATTTCCACGGTTTTGCATTCGTTGGAAAGGTCTCGGGCTCCGTGAGGTTTATAGTGGCGAAACGGAGTTCGCCGGGTTTGCTAGTATTTAATAAATAGTAACTTCTGTTTTAAATTAGATGTATTCATAGAGCATTAGGTGATAATATCTCCTAAACAGCTTTAAAGTTTAATCCAAAATGCATTTATTTCATTTGCAGTTAACTAACACATCTTGCATCTCCATACTCTGTATAACTTAACAATATATAATGTAAATAATATAACACTTATATGCAAAAATAATAGAATTAACGTCAATATTTCACCAACATTAGATCCTAATCAATGCTACACGTTTCGTTAGAAATTTCTTAATTTTATATTAAAGATGTTTTAATGCAACAAGTGTTGCTTAAATTACAAAATCATTAATAACCGTCTCGTTTTCTCTAATTGCATAGATTTATATTTGTTATTCAAGGTCTTGTGTTGAATGATATGGTAACTGGTTAGTTATATGTGTATTTAATTGGTCTATAATCAGTTAATTGTAATGGGTAGGATCTATAATGTAAATTTTGAACGAATATTACAATGATGTTTATGAAGAGCCACATCTTATAATAACAGCTGTTCTTTGCATTCTACTAATATTATAAATCCGAAAGTTTGAGTGTAAGTATGTTTGTTCCCTCTTCACGCTTTAACGGCTGAACGGATTTAGATGAAATTTGGAATTTACATAGATTATACCTAAGATTAGCACAAAGGCTACTTTTTAACGGGCAAAACCGCGGGGCACAGCTAGTTGATAATATGTTGTATTAATACCTTTTTGTACTATTAAATAACTCACGCACATTTTGAACTATTACTGAACTTGAAGCAATTGTCGATCTAGACATCGACAACGCGTAAGTCACCCTGATTCACGTTTTAATTTTGTTTAAAAAATTACTTACTTTTAAAGTGATAATTTTCTTTTAAATAATAATTACCTATTTATCACTATACCTACATTTAGTTCATATTACTCTTATATTACAAAGAAATAGACATGGTACTAGTATTATATTTCTAAAACTTAAACATGCCGTGCTGCCAGTAGTGCAATTAAAACCAGACAGCATTGCGAACTTGATATTCAAGTTAATTGTTATTTTTTATTTAAATTTAAATGTTTCATAGGATTTGTTTCCCAAGAATATCAGAATGACTCACCTACCTCATAAACCTAATAAGTATTGCTTGTTTGAAACAGGACTGTTAATTTTTAATTACCGCGGTTGAATACTGAAGGTTAACCATTTATATAATATAATATAGGTAGGCATTTAAGGAGTAATTATATTTATATCCAGTTCTTATCAAGTACTTAATCTGCAAATTGGAAGTCATTTATGCTTTAGCTTGAGTTTCCGTCGTCATCAATTAATTATCTTGTAGTGCTTATTTCTTTTTCTTGACTTAACTCTATTTATATACAGTATGACGACCAGATGGCGTGGTGGACAAGTCTCTGCACTCTGCGTCGTGGGTCTTGGGTTCAATTCCCGGCAGGAGCACAATTTTTCTGCCAAAGGGAGATTTGTGCTTCTGGTTCTGGGTGTGATTGTGTGTGTGATATGTAAATGTTTCCGGCACCCACGATACAAGTCTTTGAACTTAGTGTGGGACTGTGTGTGTGAATGCATTTGTTTTGTTTGTTTATTTATTTATAGTAGACAGAGCCAATATGTGAGCTGAAGACCTCGCATTTTTTCGGAATTGCTGAAGTACGTTTCTTTTTTTAGAGAATGAAAAAAGATTTACGAAGCAGATTTGTAAAGCGTGTGTGAATAGGCAAATTAGTAAGAGTCGATCTAGGCGAACGTATCTTGACCAGGTTGAATTTGAAGAATTTAAAGAAAGTGCAGGTCAAAAGTACCTCCCAATCCACGAGCATATTATATGAAAAGACTCATGAATGAAGGAGAAGCGAAACATGTGTGCCGAGATTGTAGCAATGGAGAGATGTGGTATCCGCCTACTCCAATGGGAAAGAGGCGTTACCAAAATTAAGTATATAGGTATGTAAGTTTTTCAAAAAGCAATATTCCTATGATGAAGAAGATAACACGCCGACATCATTTATTTTAAACTTAAAAGTTTTTAAATCATCGATATCGAAATTTATATTACTTTACTAAATGGCATCCTTATTTTACGACGATTCAGAGCTGCACCGTTCGACAAAAAAGGCAGTATTCATTAGAAATTTATCTGGTCTCGCATTCCACCTAATGTTGTTTTTGCACTCTACATTCACAGGCACAGTTCACTAATGAAATTTGAACGAGCTGCAAGATAAAGCATTTTGTTTCTACAGACAAATATCACGTATCTCAACCTTGTTCTAAAGAATTATAGTTGAATATTGTGTGATCTGGACTTCAAGAGAAATTAACGTTGTAGGAGACATTTTTGCACTGCGGACTTTTTATTAGCATTGCACCGCATTGTGCCTCGGATTTGTTTTTAATTAAACTGACAAGCAAATGTATTGCAGGCTGGAATATTATGGATTTGCAGTAGTAATGTAGCTTGTGATGTAAGCACAATAAACTGCGTGAACTTGTAAACATCTCATAATTTTCAGATGTATGTAACTAGTAATCGGAACAGAATTTGTACGTTAAGTTGAATTACAATGATGTTTTAGTTTTAAAGATGTTCTAAAGAGTTTAGTTCTAAAGAGAAGAAAATCTATTTATATTAGTATTTAGATACTTATGAAAATTTGAAGATGTTTTTAAGTTAATGCAGCTGACTGTACATATTATTATTATACGGAGTCTATCGATGTATGAATTATAACCAATGCAAAAAAGCTATAGAGGTATACCTTATTATATAATCATGTTTAACTTTACTGTGTTTATTGCCAATATATCAAATTAACAAAACAGTGAAATCATTACGAAGACATTGGAAAAACTTTAAAGACTTACAATTATTTTAGGGTTCAAAATGAAAATAAGAAACCTTGTAGGATAATCTTTACCTATCTTTCTGCCAAGTCCTTATTTATCAAGAACGCGCAGATGCAGCAAGTTGACTCTTGGAGCCGTACAAAATTAAGTTTTTACAAAACGCAATAAATTGTTTTTTTGTCAATTTTGACACTAGCTAATAAATAAAAACCTTGAGTTACTTTCCGTTGTCATTAATTACGAAAGACAATAAGTACCTACGTAATTTGGCAAAAAGCAATATCTCAAAGAAAAGTTGAATATAAATCTTAAAATAAAAATGTTTAGAGTCAATTGTCGTAATGGACGATCTAGATTTATACGGAACTCAGTGCGCGGGTCAGACGCAAATTTGTCCTGTATGTTTTAAGTCTGATAGGCGTTTGATCATCTGATGGGAATAATGATAATTGAATTTTAGAAAACAGCAAATCAAAATAATTTACTTACTTTAATCAGCAATCAAACATGAAACCCCATTAGCTATATAATTATGAACTGTTAATTAACCTAATTTTGCTTTTGAAATGCTTCGTAATATGCCCAAAACGGCTATGTTTAAAAATGTTAATTTCGCAATAAATGTCTTGCTTGTGTATGCAGTGACTGTTCAAGCGACCCTGCATAAACAAGATGATTATATCATTATTTGTGAAGAAACAAAACACATGTTCCCCGTTCATGACTTTTAAAAATGATTCTTATCTTAGAATTTGCAGATTTCGAGGTCTCAACCGAGGTATAAAAAGTAAAGTTGCAAAAATTGCATTGTTTTTTAGGGTTCCATACAGTGAGTTGAAATAAATAAGAAGCCGCCTATGAATGTTTATACGCATTTCGCTGCGATCTCTTTCACTCTACAAAATAGAGATATAACAATATAACATAGAGTTGCCTAAGATAAAAAAAAATTAGCATATTTTCTATTAAAAAAAAAAAATGGCTTATAAGTAACTCAAGCCCTGCCAGTGCGTACCATTCTCATAATGCTGGCGGCTTTGCTTCTCTGAATTGAAACGCTAATACGTTGAGCCAAACAGGTTTCAGCATTTTGAAAACGCGTCGCCAGAATTTCTACAGAACCTTACTTTTCGTAGCTTAGCATGCACTTGGCTGAAAGCAAATCGCAAGAACATGGCCATAATGCGGTTACTATATAAAATATTGCGTGACAAAACTATTTAAAAATATTTTTGAGTTGTTTTGTATTGTGAGTCGATTTATCTAAAGTAATGTATAGCAGTGACCTTAGTCGATCTTGTGGTGTAAAACTATACTAGAGGCGTAAGGTTAGTAAATATAAAAAATAATAATAAGCACTAATTGTATATACCAAACGCAAACGCATTCACAATCACAGCCCACACTAAGTTCAAAGACTTGTATCGTGGGTGCTGGCAACATTTACATATCACACACACAACCAGAAACACTAATATCCCTTGGGATGGAAAAATGCCTGCTGGGAATCGAACCCTAGGGTCACGGCGCAGCGGGTAGAGACCTGTCCACCTCGCCAACTGAGTCGTCTACACATAATATAACAAATTAGCTTTTTATGTTAATAGTCACGTACTTAGTTCAAATACTTGCGATGCGGGTTCTATTAACATTACGCAATAAATAGATTACAACATTTGTTGTACCTCATCATCATCAGCCTGTATCGACCCACTGCAGGGTATAAGCCTCCTCACCCTTGTGCCATTCACCTCTGTTTTGCGTTGATCGCATCCAGGTCTTTCCTGCGATCACCACTATATCGTCGACCCATCGAGCAGCTGGTTTGCCAACGGCTCGCTTGCCTTCTCTCGGTATCCACTCAGTTGTACCTAAGTAAAATAAATTAATGATTAACGGCAGCATGATAGGAACGCTACCAACTGGTAGTGGGCTTAAGCACTTGAGGTTACCTAGGTCTTTACTGTATATATATATATATAGGTTAAGTTTAGTTTCTAAAATTATAGGCAACTGACCCGTAGTAATATATAAATGAATAACAAGAAAATATTATTAATTAAAATTGATACGATCATGTTGTAAAATGTGGATATGTCAAATTCAAAATCAAAATCGTTTATTCACATGGGCCCCAAAGAGGCACTCATGAAAGTTAATCTACTGGCAGATTCGCAAAATTTCAGCCATCTCGAGAAGAACCTGGGAAGAAACTCGGCCGAGGATGGTGGACAGAAACTTGCACAATCATGTCGTATGACAACATTTATTTAATTACTATTTGTGTTAGTGTTACTTGTATTATAAGTGAGTTATCTAATAACGCCCACGCCAAGCTTAAGTTTAATTTATTCACTATTGTGTCACAGACGTCAAGAGAAAGTGATTTATTAACTATTTGTTGTATTTAGTCAGCGTTGATTGTTATTTATGTGATTTAAATACAATTAAATCTACAAATATTACGTTATATGTTATTTGGGTAAATTGTCGAATTATCTTTTGTTTTATCGAAAGTTAAGTGATTGTGACGTCATGTGAATTTTGACATTTATGGAATTTCGTACGGACAGAGCATTATTATATTAAATTAATAATATAAATAATACATAGTTTATTACAAAACTTGTATTACATAATTAAGCGCAAGCAAAGCTTTTAAAAAACCGACTTCACCGCTTTATCTTTGGAACTTTGATCAGATTAGATGTACTAAACACGCATTATTGATGAAATTTCAAGAACTACTGATCAGATCTTGATCAAATTTAAATGGGACTAATTGGAAAGCAACATCTTTCAAACAAAAAATATATTCAGAGTCGGTTCACGTGGAAAGAAGTTATGAGGTAATACAAATACAATTAAAAAAAAATACAGTTGACTTGAGTACCTCCTCCTTTTTTGTGAAGTCGGTAGAAAAGTCACAACTAAACTAAACGGCGAAGGAGTGGAACTCATTACCTGTATCTTTGTTTCTCGAGGGGTATAATTTGGGAGTCTTCAAGTCAAGAGTGAACAAGTATCTTATAGATAAACACACATCTTCGGCCGCATCCTCACTTTCCATCAGGTGAGATAGTGGTCAAATGTTTATCTATAAATCATAAAAAAAAATAACTACTAAATGATATTTACAGTTTATTTTATAGGTTTACTAAGAATTTTATAAAAACGATCTCTAAGAGGTACAACGCGGATGATGCTTAAGACAACAGTAGAGATTTTATATAGACAGATCTATTAATATTAGTTATTTTAAATTAATAATAAAAAAACATGGTTACCTAATATACCATTTTGTTACCAAACGACTGCAAAATGCGAGCAAAGCGTCTCCGTTTCAGCTTGGGAAAAATTGCTTTCGTTTTTCCGAACGTCCGGATTTACAGTTTTTCTCTTCACAGGTCGCATCTCTCAACCGATTCTCTCGAAATTTTGTAAGCAGGTTCTATAATTTCATAGATTGTCGATACAGTTTTTGGAATAAAAAAAAATAAAATATTCCAGCCATTTGGAAAATACGATAGGTCTTCGGCTCACAAAGCCACTTCTATAAAATTTGTATAGCAAAAGTCAAAATTACTTAGTGACATTTATGTCACAACATGACATTTAAAAATCAAGTATGCATTGCCACTGACCCAGTATCTTGCATTGTCCACTGTTGCCTCTACCACTATTACTCTACGCGCCGTTTTTGCTCCGCTCCTTTCCTTTCATTTGGCCTTGGAGGCAAGGCGTTTGCTCTTATACTATTATAGCGTAGACTGGTCAATCGATTGGTTACAATCTTATAATGCGCTGTTTGATAATAGATTCGTAAAATGGAACTACCCACAGAATTGAAGGTTTTCAATGTTGTTGCACGGGCAAGTTTTTGCCTTCTACGTCGCGGGACCTGGGTTCAATTTACGGCAGGAGCAAAATTTTTGCTCCCAATGGGAATATCCCTTAACATCTTGTGTGATTGTGTTTTAGATGTCTAAGACACTCTTCAGACAAGTCTTCAAGCTTTAATAAAAACGGACCCGAGAGAAAAAATAAATATAAAGAGCTACTTAAACAAGGTCACGCATTTAAAAATATATTGGTATAAATCGACTTTAAATATACTGATGAGTTATATGATTCGTTAAATTATTTACTTTAACCAACAATAAATGTACATAGTTTAAGGAACTATAAACAACTGGCCCGTATTTTTTTGCTTGTATGGTTTAGACGCAAAAAAGGAACATAGAGTTGAAAAAAATAGATTTCTCCAAACATTTTTTTTCGATTTTTGCTTCTAATTTTAAACATATTATTTGATGAGCTCAAAGAAACTAATGCAGTTTTTGATCAATAAGACGCAATAGGCAATTTAATCTAAGGTCAACAAAAGGACAGCCTAAAAGGCTCTTCACCATAAAATCGTTCGCGCTCCCCATTTGCAAGCTGCCAGAAGGGTCACACCCTTTAATAAATTACTGCAGCTCGCTCCAGATGGCAGTGCTAATATTTACCTCATGTCTGGTCCGTTAGCAGAGAGCCCGTTTTTTGCTTTTCTGAGTGAGTCTAGATGAATTTACTTGTGAAAATCTCTGCTTAGAATGCATCTGCATGAACAGTGTGAATGATAAACATTTTTTATAAAAATGTTTTAGAAATTGCATGTTTTATTTTTTATTCTATAATATTTAACATGCTAGAACTAAAAAAGGTATTTAGGAAAAGAATCAGCTCGCTTGTAGCTGGAATTAAACCCGCAGCCATAGGGTGTAATGCTTTATTGCTTTATCCGCTGAGCCATCCAGCCGTTTGGAAGATACGAGGATACGTATACATACAAGATACGCGCGAAGGACATAACCTATCCTTGGCGGGTAAAAAGTCAAAATAAATACAAATATAATTCATAATATTTCTTAAAATATACGATAAAATAAACCATGAACATTTCCTACCCTATCTAAATAACCACGGATAATATTTCTGCTGTCGCCGAAAGGCATTACATTTCGGACCTTTTTTTCGATCCCTACCCGCGTCCTGGTATAATAGTGATTTTAAATTAAACCGCCCTTGGCGAACTTATTTAACAGAGGAATAAAGAATCAACACTGCTGTTGATTAAAGGTTATATTGTTGTAGATTTCAATTTGTCCAGCTTTAATTTTTCAGGAGTTTACTTTACGTAGGATTGGCGTTATAATTATATATTAATGAATATACATGTATATTTACCTACCATCAGAAAAGCTAGTGAATCTGTCAATTTTATGAACGCCCATTTGGGGAACACGTGAGTAATATATATGTTTGATGAATACTACCCTTGATACGATGAGAACAGTTTATGGGATTCTAGGGTATCAGGAGGACATATAAATAAAAAGGCGTAGCAGGCACTGCTCACTTACATTTAGACCACTATCTCGCTTGTTGATAAGAGAGGGGATGCGCCCGCCTCTCGGCCGCGCGTCTCGGGCGCTTTGCATATCAAGGTCCCTTACGCGCCATACAGTTTACCTTCACAGCGCCCGGGGCGCGTGCCTCGGGCGCTTTGTATATCATGTCCCTTAGTGTATCAATAGTTCACGCACTTGGTCATAATAGTGACATGCTAATATCGATTTGAGGACTAAGAAGTCAGTTATCTTTAAAGCTTCATAATAATATGATTATTATTATAAGTCTATGCAACATATCTACGGGCCCATTCCCTATATTTCCTAAAACTAAACTAAATCTATATACAGCAAAGAACTAAGTTACCTACAAGATATCGAGCTTATAGGTAACTCAAGTGCTCAAGCGCATATGCATGCGCCGAGGCCCGAGTCTCTCGCCTTTGCGTATTGCGCGTCTGACTCATCCTGTTGAAGGACAACAATTTTTTCCGAAACTAGTCGACTTAAAAGTAAGTCGACATTTTCTACATGTTTCAGGCTGAATATAATTTATGTTAAATTATGGCACAATTACCTACAATAAGTGGTAATGAAAAATTAATTAATAAAGTACTTAAATTTTTCATTAATTACAGTTATAATGTCACTAGCTTACTTTATATTGTTGTATGTACATCAGCAGTATAATTATTAAGTGAACTTTATATCTAAAATCATAATTGCTGACAAAATCACTGAATATGCTTTTAATCTTTACTACACGAAGTGTGCATTTTTTTGGGCTAAAAAATACCTTATATCTCTAAAAATAAATCGTAACTGCGTATTCTCGAATATTATTAAATCCAACATAACAATTAACTCTCCCTTGAGTTTTCAATAAAAAAAACTCGACGCTCAAAAACCCCTAGTTAAATCTGCTCCGTTAAAAATTTCGTGCTCTCGAAAACTGAAAATAAACAAAAACACTTGAAGCAACTTTGGAGCGCTTCCGGACTGAATAACCCACATCCCTGTAATTAAGGACGAAACTTTTCAATATTTTTATTTTCTCCACGAACGTTTAATTAGGACCTTTGTTTTACTCTGGACGGCATTAATATAGTGTAATGGCGTATAATTCAGTAGGTGTCGTGATTTGTATGACACAGTTACAGAGGTGACGACGGGTAGAGTAAGGTGTTAACAGAGTGGTGGCCAAGACAAGGCAAACACAGCGTCGGAAGTCCAGCAGCAAGACGGATAGACGATATTGTTAACGTTGCAGGTCAAACCTGGACAAGACTAGCACAGTTTCGAAGCGAATGGCAGAATATGAGAAAGGCATATATCTGGATATAGTGAGCTTAAGATATCAGTGGGCTTTGCCCGCGTTTATCAAGATAAAAAGTAACCGTTGTGTTAGTTACCTAGGTATGAGCTATGTATAATGTATATTCCAAATTTTATCCAAATCCGTTTAGCTTTTGAGGCTTGAAGAGTAAACAAACATTTACTTACACACAAACTTTCGGATTTATATTAGTGTGATAAGTATAAAAAGGGGTGGCCCGCGTCCGTGTTGTTAAAACAAATGCGTCCTTTGTGGCACAGCCTGTGTGTATTCGACGTAAGCTAATCGGTATTCAATCGCTTACATTTTGAAGAGTGTGCTCAGGAATTACCTACATGATATAAATCCTACATGCCCTTTTTACCATCTAACAACAAGAAAAACTGTCAAACGTCATCCATTACTATACGTACAGCGAAGGAGTGGAATTCATTACCTGCATCTATGTTCCCTGAACGGTACGATTTGGGTGTCTTCAAGTCTAGAGTGAATATGTACCTTCTAGGCAAGCATATTCCATCAAATCTAATCAAATTAAAATCGTTTATTCACATGAGCCCCAAAGAGGCACTCATGAAAGTGAATGATGAATGATTCTTCTGCCAGATTCGCAAAGTTACAGCCATCTTCACTTTCCATTAGTTGAGATAGTGGTCAAATGCTTGTCTATCTAGCATAAAAAAATCATTACAAATGATGTTGAATATACATATATATATATTAAAGTGTAATAACTGAACATCTATCTTCTAAACATATATAACTCAAAGGTGACTGACTGACTGACTGACTGACATAGTGATCTATCAACGCACAGCCCAAACCACTGGACGGATCGGGCTGAAATTTGGCATGCAGCTAGATGTTATGACGTAGGCATCCGCTAAGAAAGGATTTTGATTAATTCTACCCCCAAGGGGATAAAATAGGGGATGAAAGTTTGTTGTACTTCTTAACGCGAGCGAAGCCGCGGGCAAAAGCTAGTTTAATATAAAAATGCTCTCAAATATATATATTTCAATTGCAATAACATAAAAAGCAGTAAAACAAACATAACTCATAGAGAACACCTGCCCGCCGCACCTACATTTTTCACAATTTAATACATCTTCCTCCGAAAGCTCCTTTTCCGTAATTTATTTGGCAATAAAATTGTGCATATTTTCTTTTATCGTAAGGAGCTGAAACTTAAGTGATTACTTGAGTGAGTTTTAGGGAACCATTATGTTGAAATTGGTGTCCTTAATCTGGTCAACTAAAAGGCATTAGTCTTGGTATAAAATGGATGAAGCTGCTAGATTTGATTGAATTTGGTGTTTTTGTGTATATTTATTCATTTATTTACAATTAAGCTACACACGGAGGACTTCATGCTAATACTGCATTTTCTGCCAGTCATCCGACAAGGTGCAGCAAAAATCGTGATAGTGCAGTAAAATAATATTACTATGTCTATTTTTGCCTTAAATATATATGGGATATCTACAATAATTAAGCATCTATATAGATCAAGATTGAGAAAGTTCTTTGCAATGATAATTTTTATGTACGATATGAACAGTTATCATCATATTTAGGGAGGACTATATTTAGGGAGACACTAAGTTCCACAACTCAGGGAAACCCAGTTAATGGTCTAAACCACTAAACGGTCACCAATCCGAGTCTGACTGAATATTGCTTAACCTTGTCAATCAGTTACGATACTACATCCTGACACTAGAACTGCCATATTATAGTATGTACTATGTATTGTTAACAGAGCTTGGGGCATCGTCGCATGGTGGCAAGTCTCTCGGTATTTTATCGGATACATTTCGGAGAGTGTGCAACAGAATTACACAATCTAATTCCCCCATCCCCATTCTATTATCGGACATCGAGACAGTCTCTTAAGCGCCACCGCTATATGGTAGATATTCCACAAATGCGGACGAAGCGTTTTGCCTCCACATTCATTATGCGGACTGCAAAGGAGTGGAATTCCTTGCCTGAGTCTGTGTTTCCTGATAAATACAATATGGGAGTCTTTAAGTCACGAGTGAATAGGCATCTTCTAGGCAAACGTGCTCCATCATCGACCGCATCGTCACTTACCATCAGGTGAGATGGCGGTCAAACGTTTGCCTATCTAGAATAAAAAAAAAAAAAAAAAAAAAATGTAATGTTACGATTGTGTGCATCGCTTCTTAATTTATATTTATCAATATTTTTGCAAACATGCATTATATGTTTAAAGATGTATAGCGAATGCGTGGTAAGTATGCCTGTTTCTTTAAAGAACACAGTTTGTTAGAAGAACAACTTATAATAAGATGAAAATTCATCCAATCATTAATGAACTGCCCGCTGGCGTAGTTCGTACTATAGGAGATTGGGAATACAAGTTTTCTCCCCAAGGGAAATTTGTGATTCTGGTTCTAGGTGTTATTGTGTGATGTGAATGTTTCAAGCAGCCAAGTCATCTAATAGTTAATAGCGTGGGACGTGGAAGTGTGAAAGCGTTTAAAACTCTTCTCAACGTCGAAAAAATACAACACCGCCCGTTTCGGGGCTTATAATTAATGTCATAAAATTATTGTAATTGCTATTGAAAACAAAAGTGTCAGCCTTTTAATGTAGCTGTGATTTAAGAAAGATATAATAACATTATCATAAAAGTTTATGGATAAAGAGTTTCGATGACATTCAATTATGCAATAACATGAAAGTATAATTAAATAAATAAATGCTGAAAGTAACTAACTTTCGCGATCGTAAATACCTCGACAATTGTACAATTATTTAGTTATGGACATCAATTATTTTGTAGATAATTGATTGTTTACTTTCTGAATGACAATAATATGCTATTATATAAGTGTAAATGTTTTTTCATAAGAATTTATTAAATTTTTTGTAATAATTCTGGTTAGATCGCAGTAAACGCAAATAAAACATAGAATAATTCTTTCAAAGTATAGGTACATATATGTGCATAGTACAGTATAGTGATAATTATGTAGAAGTACCCTATATGCAAATGTGTTCTATAGTTGTCCACATCGCACTTTAATTCAAAATTCATAATCATTTATTCACATGAGCCCCAAAAAGGCACTCATGAAAGTCAATGACTCTTATGCTAGATTCGCAAAATTACAGATATCTTGAAAAAACCTGGCTAGAAACTCAGCGGCGTATTTTTCATTTTTTAAAGCGCTCTTAATAATTAATACATGAATTATATTATTGTTAACCTATGTCTATTCTATATAATGTAATCTGATATTAATAGAAAGTAGGAAAAAATCTGTCAATCATTTAATCTTCACTTCTATCTTGTTCTTTTTTCTTCTACCAAAATTTGTACATGGTACAAATAAAAGATGGTCAATAATAATACTCTTTTACTTGATTACAATCCAAAGTCAAAAAACCAACGACTGCATATTCTAGTACTCAATTGCCCGAAACAAAACGATCGCTTACTTGCATGCTAACGCCATCTAGTTAGTACAAATGGTAAAATACAATAAAAATACTCCTAACAAAAATATATTGCGTCGAATCCTATCCTACTAATATTATAAAACCGAAAGTTTGTGTGTAAGTATGTTTGTTCCCTCTTCACATTTAACGGCTGAACGGATTTGGATGAAATTTGGAATGTAAATAGATTATACCTAGGATTAACACATATGCTACTTTTTAACTTGATAATAGCGGGCGAAGCCGCGGGTCACGGCTAGTAAGTTATAAATGGGCAATCAATGCCATCAAGTAATATATATCTGGCTATAATATCGTCACAATTCCAAATCCAATTTCACCGACTGATGCAAATGCGATGCATTATTCATATTCATGAGTCATGACGTCACGCATCATGACGCGATGACACGCCAATCTGACACAACAGTGTACATTGATACGTGGGGATATCGGTGACTTGTGGAAGCGAGAGAGTTTGCATTTCAGTAATTTTTGCATGTCACCGGGAAGTTTACTTGTAATGGAGTTAAGAACGTGTTGGTTGAATAGAGCCTCAAACAAACGCACCAATAAAAAAAAAAAGACTTGTGGCACTCGGGGACTGCCGCGGTAAAGCTATTGCCTAGCATTTTTTATCAACTTATGCAATTATATTATTTTTTTTATGCAGTATTTTTTTTCCTGCCACCTAGAGGCGAGTTGCTGAACTAAAGAGACAAGCGTGATATTTCAGAAAAGTCATTAAAAGTTCTGCTATTCATCGATAGATGGCAAAACAAAAAAGTATCATCGCTGTGCCGGTTGGAGTGGGGGGTGTTAGGTTACTTTCGTTACGAAATTTCTGGATTCGGTCTCCACGCTCAAGGCCCGCGATAGAAGCTATGCAATAGCTTAAAATGTAAACGCTTACTCAGCCTCACACGAATACTTGTACGGTTGTCACGGGTGTCGTAAACACATATATCACTCACACTATTATATCCAGGAATAGAAACACAAATTTCCACCAGGTGAGATTGTGATCGAGCACAAAAATCAATCACTTAGGAGAAAATGTGTGTTTCCATCGGGAATCGAACGAGGCACCCGCAGCGTAGAAAACATGAATTTTAACAACTACGCTAATTATGGTTAGTATGCTCTTCAAGTTTTACATCACAGTAAGGAATCTATAAGAAGCAAAATCGGGTATCTACAAAAAATTGCGTATAAAAAAGTTGTTCAAACCTTGCTATGTCAAAACGGTAGGGTTTCTGTTATGAGACAGTTTTAGTGTGAACTCATACACAGTGCTAACTGAATACAGATAAACCAATGATTAGTTGTTAATATTAATTTTCAATAACAAATTTCCCTTGGAAGAAAATTTGTGTTCCCATTGAGAATCGAACCCGAGTAGCGGATTGCTCAGGAGGTTCAGCCAACGCCAACGACTAGTTTTGTCATGAATGACTTAAAATATACATAGTTTAAATATTATTGGTAATTAATTTACCCTGCCCGTTAGCTTAGTTGAATGGGCGTTCGGGTATCAGGTTCAATTCCCGGCGGGAACACAAGTTTTCACCCCAAGAAAAAATTGTGTTTCTGCTGGTTGTGTGTGTGATGTGAATGTTTCGGCACCGACGACACACGTCATCGAACTTAGTGTAGGGCTGTGAGTGTTAATGCGTTTATGTTTAATTGTTTCTCTTTTGTTTCAGTGGCCACCAAGATTACTTCGGTGGACATTCACCATATTGTTAATACTCGCTGTCATCGCACCCACATCAAATTCGACCAGTGAGTATTATATATACTTTAGTTTCATTTATGTACCTATATTTATATATTTGTTGGAACAGAATACGACACGGAACGTTTCGGTGCAGTTGTTCCAAGTCGTGGTTGTTCCAATTCGCGGTTGGTCAATTTTGCGGTGGGTTCAATTCGCGGATACTTTTGGTAGATGACGTCACACGTCCCCTTAAGACGTTAATAATAAGGAAAGGTCAATTTCGTCGCTTAAGGCAGGGTTTCAGTAGCTCAGCGGAGAGCAATAGGGCATGACACCCTATGGCCGCGGGTTCAAACCCCACCTCAAGCGATAATTTTTCCTTTCTAAATTTATCATTATAGTTCTTCCTAGCATGGCTAATGCTATATAAATAAATTGCCTATAACTTCTTAATTATATGTTTAACTAGCCGTGCCCCGCGGCTTCGCCCGCTATTATCAAGTTTAAAAGAAGCCTATGTATTAGTTCTAAGTATGATCTATGTACATTCCAAATTTCATTCAAATCCGTTCAGCCGTTAAAGCGTGAAGAGGGAACAAACATACTTACACACTTACACACCCACTTACACACAAACTTTCGGATTTATAAGATTAGTAGGATAAACACTAACTACATAATAAAATCAAAGCCATTTCCACCTTCAATTCGAAATTAAATGCAAATTAGTGATAATTGTTACCACTTCTGAATCTCCTATTTTAAATGAATTAAAATCTCTGCAATGCAACATTTAGCGTCCATTTTGTTAATTCTCTCGCAAACGAAATGCTGAAAGTAAATACCGTTTCCTGTTTCCCGTTCTTGTTTTGCATGCTTCGTTACATTCTGTCGTTTTTGTTTAGTTTCGGAGATCAGCGTTTACATTTCATAAGGAATTATATTTAATTAACTTTCGCTTCCTCTCTGTGTTGATCTTCTTTATTTGCTGTTATTTTTAAATATTGTAGTTTTTTTTAAGCTATTGCATAGCTTCTATTGCGGGCCTTGAGCGTGGAGACCGAATCCAGAAATTCCGTAACGAAAATAACCTAACACCCCCCACTCCAACCAGCACAGCGGTGATACTTTTTAGTTTTGCCATCTATCGATGAATAGCAGAACTTTTAATGACTTTTTTGAAATATCACGCTTGTCTCTTTAGTACAGCAACTCGCCTCTAGGTGGCATTAGTTGTATCGGCGTTACTGCGCATGCGTAAAAAAACTATGTACAGCAAAGAACTAAGTTACCTACAAGACATAGCTTATAGGTAACTCAAGTGATCAAGCCCACTACCAGTGGGTAGCGTTCCCATCATGCTGACGGCATTGCCTCTCTGAATTGTAATGCTAATACGTTGAGCCAAATAAGTGCCAGCATTTTGATCAGTTTTAATTGGTCTGTTAACTGCTATTAGCCTGTTGCGTTTCTGTTTTTTTTTTTCTTTTAATTTTGGCTTCACGATCTTGTACATTTAGCCAGTGTCAATTTATATTTCAAGTATATTTCATATTAAAAGTCCTAGTAACTTGTCACAGTCAAAGTCAAGCAAAAGAGTCAAGGTCTAGTCATAGTCAAGTCATGCCCTAGTAAAGTGGTAGAAACTTTACTAAAACTTCTATTGGAGTTTTGGAGCGAAGGCGAAAATCACGTTTTTCTACTTGATATCATTTGCTTATGCACGTTTACTAAGTATTAACGGTTAATAGTCCACTAATATTACACATTAACACTCGAAAAATCACAGGTTTTGGAAAATTATACAAAATCAACAATGCCTTCTTTTCACTTTCGCGACAAAACTCCTGCGTTTTTGTTTCGTCTGTTTCACTTTCGTTATTTGCCCCCTTTACTAAATAATGATAATTATATTAGTGTTAGTTGTTATGTGCTAAGCTGTTTTTTTTATATTTGTAGTACAAGTTCCATAGATAGATAGATAGATACATAAACACTTTATTGAACACCATAACAATCCATAGTCTGCGTCTAGGCAAATAAAAGCTTGTTTTTTTTAAGTAATTGGATAGAAAACACTGACTATTTTTTTATGTAATTGTGAGACAAGTCGCTCACCATCACGCAAACGACTTGCTCGTCTCGCTACTACATGTAGCGACTTCACTCGTTAGAAAAAGTTTGAAAATAATAACATCTAAAATCTTATAATCAAAATTATAAATGACTAACTGAAACATGTTTTTTTTTTATATACAACAATAAAACACAAATTTCATTTACACGAAACCAAACAAAACGAATCCTATCATTAATTCCTGTAGTGTGAAATTATTACCCCAAACCGTCTAACCAAAACTAGTTCTTATCAATATCTGACAAGGCCTAATTTCCCTTGCTCTGTGTTTTTAACATCATTCGCAATGCTTCCCTCACGTGCTTTTGAATTCAAAGTGTGCATCAGGTTTATTATACGGAACAGATCGGAAAATAGTGGCCTTTGGAGATATATTACCGGTACACCAAATTGTTTATTGTTATTGTCTACTGTGTATTGTAATTTGAAATGTACTCTGCATTCTAAATTTAAATTTTAACCGTAAAGAGGTTTTAAGCGGGGCTTCCAATCTTAAATTTATGTTTTAAGCGGGCTACTCACACTCCTTCCGCAGGGGCGATCAAGGGCGCAAGGCGTTGGGGGTAATATCGGAATTGTCTCTACACACATGCCTGTCAATCAATGTTTGGGTATAAGTTGATCTAAATACACGCGTTAAGAATGGCCTCAGTATTTTCGGAAAATCAAAAGAACGTGCTGCAAACGCGGCAAAGTGCAGGGCGGTAATCTAGGGACCAAGGATAGTCTTGCGCGCCGCTGCTGCCCTGCCGCAGAGCAAATCTAGGAATTGCCTATACACATCACAATTAAGGTGGCAATTAAGGGTCATCCCCACTTTTACATCCTACATCGCCCCTGCGGCAGGTATAAGAAACTTTTTAAACTCTACCACGGGCCTAATTTAGACCATGCTTGAAAACAAATTATTTTAGTTACTTGAGTTTTCGCTGGCCGCAATTAATTTAAATTAAAAAAATAGTATTTTAACTAGCCCAAGCTTTTATTCCATAATCTACGTCCATTCAGGGCGCGAGATGACCTCCCTCCGCGCTGCCGTTTTATATACTGCCGTCATAAGGAGAAAAGACGTATCTGCCTGGTAGAGATCGCTATTAGTGATAAGGCCGCCTGTTGTGATACTTTACGTATAAGCTTGTTTGTTACCTTTGTTTTATCTCATCTTATAAAGTGGATCAACAAAGTATTATCTATCTATCTATCTATCTGCGTTGTTGTCAAAATTGAGCTATAATTGTCATTGGAATCAGGAAAAATAGACGCATATACGATTGTTTTTTATTTTAAAATATTCAAACCAATCAACTAAATCTTACTTAAAATTTAGACGCATCTGCTACAAGTCATAACATATACTAGATAGTAAAGACATTTCTGATGTACATAACTCAATGTGCCAAAAATGTCAGTTACGTCTTTTTTCCTTATGACGACGGCAGTAAAGGGCGCGTGCCTCGGGCACGCTGCGGACGCGCGTCTTATACGCGCGCCTCGGGCGCTTTGCATATCAAGTCCCTAACAGCAGAATGGGTTCAAATGAAATTTGGTGTGAACACAGTGTACACCCTGTAAACTAGACCCTTTTTACTTCAAAATTCACATAATATCAGATTAAAGCAGATAAAAACGATATAAATACCAATGATTTCGAGTTTACTTAACAAATTTCTTAACCAAATTACTTTTTTCTCTTCAGCAACTCGAAGAAGACTCCGCAAGCCAACCAAATCAGTGTCAACGTCAGTTTCAACCAGCGTATCAAGAACTACAGATCAAGTGATATCAGCTAGTGTGAACAGGCCCAAGATTCGTGGACGGCCCAATATTGCGAGTCGGAAGTCGTCGGCAGCAATAGACAACTCTGTGACTACCGACCATCACAAGGATAAAGATGGATATAAGGTAAGAGTTTTAATAAAGCCAGATTATGTGTTGCACACCTTAATGTTGAAATATGGTTATTAATCGGAGCTTTGAGAAAGTAAATAAACATAATATAAGATTTACAATATAAATATAATATACTAACTGTTCCCGGCATGCGTTGCAATACACCGTTCAGAAAAGGTGTTTTTACCTATTTCACGTTTATGGTTGCCAAGTACTCCAATGCCATATTAAAACTTTTTAGATATAGGTACAAATATAATGTAAACATAAGATATACAAATATATAATACATACATAAATACTAAAATCACAATTTAAAATGGGAGGTTGGGGTTGGAGGGTGAAAAATACTTTACGACCTATTCCCATAACTACAAAATGTACAAAAAGAAAATTCATTGAAATCGGTTGAGCCGTTTCAGAGGAGTTCGACCACAAACACCGTGATACGAGATTTTTATATATTAGAAGACTATCATAATCTTCCTTTCTAAAATGGATAAAAAAAAATTGCGTTTTTTTATTATATGTTATGATAACAAATCCTTTGAAAATGTCAATTAGCTACCTAATTCAACTTTTATAAATCAAGTCCAAATTTTACAATAGAAATGTTTTAGTTAAAAAAGTAAAAATTAGAGCTTAAAGATCTTAGACGATCTTTAATGTTCCCCAAAGTGCCCGGAATGCATTACCACGCTGTATAAGTAAGGCTTAGGTATAGGCCTTTGCCCCAAATACAACCCAGTATTTTTTTCATGCGCCGACTCAATCAGTCTCTTAGACAAATCTTTGAAAATTTCTAATGCACCCTGTCTCCATGGGCCCAGTGTATCAACCCCAAACAAATTCTTATTTCAAATCCCCCTTTTAATTTCGCCGTAGTTAAAATAGGTAAATTCAACAACTTAGTCAGTACTTTTTTCACAACTCTTTTTCATATTTAAGCAGATGCAAATTCAAAGGAATTGGCCCCAATATGAAACCCTGTGGCACACCTACAGAAAACACATAAAATGCAACCAGATAATAGTGTAGTAATGTTAGAGGTGGTAATCTAAAGAAAGTGGCCCCAATATACAAACTTGGGGTACCTATACAGAAGCAATTTCAATTAACGTTCTTAAACAATTTTCTTACTCCTGTGAAACATATTGTCAGATCGTTTCCGAGATGCAAATTATAAAATTGTTAAGACTAGCCAACGCGGATGTGGTGGGTTATAATACGTAAGAGATAAGTTGTCGACCTTCAGAACGAGTGTTTTATTATTTCGCCCCTTCATTTCTCATTAGTGGATAGTTGTTATAATATAATAATTTGAAACGGAAATTAATTTTTTAAAAGTCTCGAGTTGCTTCATCCTACATGTTCTAATCTCCCTAAAGCTTAATATTTGTAAAGAGATTAAAATTAACGGTTTAAACATCTCGAGTTTCTTGATCCATCATGTTTTAATTTCATTGAAGCTTTAAATTTTTTGAGAGATTTATATTTAAACACCAGACATGTATCTCGAGTTTCTCTTTTAACACGTTTTGATCACCTAGTTGCCATATAACTACACGAAACTACTATAGTAATTTAATAGTACTACTGAACTATTAAAGTTCTCCATTTCAAATCATTACTACTAACGTAAATATAAGTTCAGTTACAACTTAGAAGTTAGTTTCACTGCCTAACTATTCCCCAACTAAACAACAATGTACGATATATCTGAATTAGAAACTTGAACAATGGACCCCTAAAGTTAACCAAGTCGTCTCAATTCAACGTGCACAAGTAAGTTTGGTGTGTGTTATTCCGTATTGTCAGTTAATTTATATGCATACATAACAGTAATAGCTGAGTCAGTTTTATAGATAATAATATGGTGATCATTTCATTCGCATTATTTTACATGTCTCAAAGACATCACATTTCATAAAGTTGTTCAGCATACATATAATATGTTTTAGTCTAGCTCCAGGGTTAGATTTTTTATAGATAACAAAAATGTACATTAAATATCTTCCAAAAAATGTCATAAATAAACTTGAAAATCTGGTCTCTAAACAGTTAACAATACACGAAACAACACGTTTATATATAAAATTTTAGTTTGTAAGTGAATATGAAATACTATAGCAGGTATATCTAAAGCAACCGAGCAAAAGCCAGAGAGCATTTCAAGTTTGAGTATGTAATCATAAAGCTTTTTAAGTAAATCATCAAATAACTTATCTTCACCAGATCGTCTGCTACTACACCAACTGGTCCCAGTACCGTACCAAGATTGGCAAGTTCACTCCTGAGGACATCCAGCCTGATCTCTGTACTCACATCATCTTCGCTTTTGGCTGGCTGAAGAAGGGCAAGCTCAGCTCCTTCGAGTCAAATGACGAGACGAAGGATGGAAAGACTGGACTGTACGATAGAATCAACACTTTGAAGAAGGCTAATCCCAAGTTGAAGACACTTTTGGCTATTGGTATGTAACTATTCTTTATAACTGAGAAAAAGTTAGTATTTAACTTCTTCTCTTCTAGACTTAGCCCCTTTTTATTTGGGTTAGCTCTCCTAATCATTCTTCTACGACCCAGATAAGCTATCTTTGGATCAATTTAGTTTTTTTTCTATATCTTTCCTAACTAAAGACATACTCGTAAGTCGAGGTTTTCCGCGTTGTTTTGGTTCTGGCTTGAGGTCAAGCACTTTACACGTATTTAACAATAGCTGCATAAATAGGCATGATCAATGATCATATCAATATATTATAATCATTTTCATCCGTAACGATTATTATATATTAAACGTTTAATTAACTGGAAATATTATGTTTGATTTCGGTATCATAATTTTCCTAAGAACTATTCGAGTGCTGTCCTTGGGAGTCGTAGCATGAATTTTATGAAATATTATAATTATAATTTACCTCGTAGTCTTTTATATTCAATCATAGTCTTGTTTAATCGAGATTGTCCTTAAATATAATTATCGTGTTATTGGAAATATACATTAAAATCTTTTATTACTCCTTCACACTGTTGGAATCCCAACTTTCTAAATCGATTTAGAAACTGTCTGACAATCTTCTTGTGGTAAAACGACCCAGTTCAGCAAATTCAACAACTTCGATTTCTTACACTTCTGGAAGAACTTTGTCAGCGTAAAGTTTCAAACATGTCTTTTGTGTCTTATCTACTCGGTTAATGATATTTTTTGCAGTGTGACAAGGTACTACAAAGTGAGCACTCAGTCATTTAAACTCAATAGAATTTAAATCAGTGTCCTCATGTACAATCAAGGTTTGTGTAATATGACAAGGTTCTAATCGATGAGATAAAACTTATCGCTTTGCTGTAATACCAGTGTTGCATTATTCATTAACAGAATAGACAGTCTGTTTAGCCACAAAACGGCAGTTTGCAATAGACGGGAGGCCACAAACGAAGTTCTGAAACCAATAATGTAGGGATGTTCCAGTACTTACATTTATCGATCGAACTTACAACAAGTTAAAATATGATGTTAAATCAAATATAAAACTACATAACTGTCAGAAAGATGCCGTGTAATAATGTTTTTGTTTTCAATACTAACAAATACATAATTTAATCACTATTCGCTAGTAGTAAAAATGTCTCTGGCGTGTGGAATGTAAGACTTAAGTTATACAATCCATAATAAAGTAAAGTATTACTCATACAAATAAACTACGTTAATTTGTGTAATCTAAACCACACCATCTGGCAGTATGCAAAACAATGCTTTGAACTGGGGCATTGTAATTAGAATATGCTGAAATTATGACAATCTGTTACAGCATCGATAGAAAAACTATTGAGTTATTACATCACTATGCAATAATAGACTTTAGTAAATTTCTCGATGAATGGTGATTATTGAGAGTTTTGCCGCAAAAGTAAAAAAAAGGCGTTGTCGATTTGTATTTACAAAACTTTTGATTATTTGAGTATGAATAATGGTGGAATATGAATCGTTTATAATTATTATTAGTAAACGCGCTTAAGTGTAGGCAAAATTGAAAAACGTGACTTTTGTTTTCGCTTCATAACTCAAATAGTAATTGTAAAGTTATATAGTAGCTTCTACCAACTTACTAGGGAATGCCTAGATAATGACTGCACTTTGAATCTTTACTTGACTTTGACTATGACTGATGAAGTGGTAACTTAGAAGCTACGTTGAAATATCACACTTGAAAATTGCGGAGACCAAACATGAAAAAAACGCTGATATAAATATGGGATAACAGTCAACAAATCCCATCGATAAAATCAAATCACATTTCCCACGCCTACTGCGTGGCATTTTCACCTATATTTGCGAGAACGTCTACAAAAACGCGAGCCATTCTCATAAGAGCAAAGAACGTGTGTACGATACGATAGTGCGATAACACGTGTTCTACATATAAATAGAATCAGTATGCTATGTTTAACCAACCCCATGCTAAACTTAAAGTTAAAGTGAATTTGTAAGTAAAAAAATATTATCTATATTAAAACAAGATAAAGTGTCGCTTCAAGATGTGAAACTCTACCTGAAACTAACACATAAAAAAAATGTGTTAATAATAAATGTTAATCAAGGGAAAGTAAAATCTGCATTATTATAATATGAACACGTATGCAAAATATGTTTTACAATCTATTCTAATTAACAAAGAATATCGTGACAGCCCTCAGATTAGATAATGCGATCATTTGAAATATTGAATACTTTATGTTACAGTCAAGACCAAGTTATCTATAAGCTCGATGCCTTGTAACTTTGGTCTTTGCTGATGATGAGATGTTTATAGTTAAAGTTTAGTTTTAGGAAATATAGGTTATTATATATATAGTACTAGATACAACGAATACTTCATGTACGAATAGCAGATAGATATAAAAAAAAAGATTTTAGTGTAAATTATACACAACAGCTTTTTCGCATTTTAAGGCACCGCGCCGTGAGCTCTCATTTCCGACTACTGAATAAGCCTCGTGATTTTATCAGCATCTGCTCACTGAGCTAATCTAATGTAATATGTTTGAATTTGAGATACTGCATCTAATCTTTAGTGTGTCTACCAACGACATGAGTTAAAGCAACGTAATCGAGCAGGTTTTTGTTTCGCAGACTAGTTGCGAAAATATCTCTGCTAATTGGAGATATCGTTTATTGTTTCTGAACAACTGTTTCGTTTTGTTCGTGTTGTTGTAACATACGTTTGGAATGTTGCCATAGCTCTAAACAGTTATTAGGAAATATTTCGAAAACATTAATAATTATTAATGATTCGCTATTTTGTGGAATCTACACAGAGGTGTAGAAATGTTGGTACATTTCAGTGTAATATTGTAATATCCGGATGACCGAGCTTTGCTCGGTTATTTGTTTTTGGTAGAATGTGTTTGAATTTGTAGCCTCGGAAAGCTCCATCTAGTGTCGAGTAGAAACAGGTCTTTTACATCGGTCATGGCGTAATAGATGGCTCTGATAGTTTCTTTAGGAACCGAGCATTTCTCGGACCTGGAACGTTGATAAATCGATTCCTTGGACCGAAAAACCCCTAATCTGTAACTTTTATGAAAATCGTTGGAGCCGTTTCCGAGATCCTGATTACACATAATATATACAAGAATTGCTCGTTTAAAGATATTAGATAAGCTCCCGTTTCTGACAAGTACATATAATAATTTAATTATGAAAGTTAAGTATAATAATATATATATATATAAATATATATAATAATATTGATAATGTTAACCGCCCCTCTCGCATTATTGGGAAAAAATACTCCGACCAGGATACGTCGACAATTAATATTATTCTGCGACGTTTACTGCGAGTTTTAAAGCATTTTCTATCGATGGAACCGTTATAATTTTAATATGATCTCATTTTTTTTCACTCTTCCCCTGCACTACAGTTTGGAATTCCTGAATCGCGGCAACATTCACCACAGACACGCAAAACCTAAAATACATAATCCGTTTTTTGTTTAGTAAGATTTAAGAGAAAATATAACCGTTTCATTAACTTTATATTTATATATAAAAACAATATTATTATATTGTATTTAAATATATGTATAACGTTTTCTCCCCAATGGAAATTTGTGTTTCTTGTTCTGTCTGTGATGTTAATGTTACCGGCAAGTACGACACAAGACATCAAACTCAATTCGAGGTTGTGTTTGAATTTTTTTTATGTATTTGTTATACTCGCCATGCCCCGCGGCTTTGCCGCTATTATCAAGTAAAAAAGTAGCCTATGTGTTAATCCTAGGTATAAACTATGTATATTCCAAATTGCATCTAAATCCGTTCAGCCGACAAAACGTGAAGAGTGTGTAAGTATGTCCCACTTACACACAAACTTTCGCATTTATAATATTAATAAGATACCTACTAACCTCAATCTCTTTCCAATAGGTGGCTGGTCCTTCGGTACCCAGAAGTTCAAGGAAATGGCTGTATCTCGCTACGCTCGTCAGACCTTCATCTACTCAGCCATCCCTTATCTGAGGGACAGGAACTTTGACGGACTGGATATCGATTGGGAATACCCCAAGGGTGGTGATGACAAGAAGAACTACGTGCTGCTTCTGAAGGGTAAGTCATATTTTATGTGTCAGTGTATAAAATAAAATAATAAAATACCCTTCACCTATCTGATGATGGTCCAAAAGGACCTGAAGGAAAGTGAAATAGACGTTGCGCAGAACAAAAATAAATGAAGAAGACAGATATGGAGAGGTGACCCCAGATGATGGAAAAAGGCTTATGAGAAGAAGAAGTAGAGTGTATTAAGTCCATAACGAACGAGGTTATAATTATATCATCACTTTTGCATGCAGTGCAAGGTGGTATGTACGCGATATTGAGCGCTCTAAACCTATCCTGAAGAGAACTTCTTGTATTCATTGATACACTTATGAATATCTTTTACTATTAAATTATTGAATAAACCCGTCATTATTATCTTCGAAGCTATTGCACTTATTTATAAAAACATCCCAATAAATTCAGGTTTTACAAAAAAAAAATTACGTGTCGTAAAGGCACACTATAGAAGTGAATATTTTGCATTACAAGCTAACATTTTAATTATTCATTACAGTTTTTATCCTCACCACATTTCGTCACACAAAAAGGATGCAGATCAAAAATTTTAAGCGTCCTACAAAAAATTTACTTCAAAAACTCATCTACATTCTGTTTGAGAGCTATGCTAAATCTCAGCTAAACACACTTGTTAAATCTTCTCACAGATTTGCCTCTTTTTAATTCGTTGTAAGATAGACAACATTCAAAATTGCTTATTCACATGGGCCTCATAGAGGCACTCATGAAAATTAACTCTGATTTCCAGATTCGCAAATTTACAGCCATCGCAAGAAACATATTATAATAATATTTCTATAATCCGTTGAGAACGTAAAACGTTTATCTATTTTGGTACCAAAAAATCTTAAGATCAGTTGAGAACAATGATAGATAATTTATTTTGGTACCAACTGATCATAAGATCAGTTGGTACCAAAATAAATTATATATCATTGTTGAGAACATAATTTATTTTAGTTGCAACTGATCTTGAGATTAATGTGAAATATAGTTAATGTGAAAATCTGATACTATGATCCGTTGGGAAGTACCCCTTTTTTACTAGAGTAGTTTAGGCTTATTAAAGATTAAGTGAGAATTAAACATTACAATATTATTAAAGTACGGCTATCACTCACTTCGTTTGATCGATCTCGCGGCGTAAACTCATCCCGAGTAAGAGCATCGTACATGCTCGAATCCTAGGTCGACAATGTCGATCAAATGAAGTGAGTGATAACCGTATTATAAATATATTATAGTTTAGGCCTTTATTTTAAACGTATACAATTTGTGCCTATAATTTGATAAAATAATACGCACATTTTTAACTATTCAATTAATAAAACGGGTATTAGCGTGACTTACGCGTTGTCGATGCCTTAGTTTATATAACATATTATTTAGGGTATTTAATACCCTCCTAGGCAATAATTACTCTGCCCACGTATTCTGTTACAGAAACGCCTCGTTAGTGGTTAGTTGGGATACGAGTAATCAAGCAGCGAGGGTGACAAATAGTGAGAGGATAGGGTAGTTTCAGCTACTTTAGTATTTGATTACAGTTTAGGTTTAAAGGGTACATTTGCAAGAGTGAAACTCAATTTAGGCAGACTAAATTAAATACACATACGGCAGTAAACTTCAATGATAAGCATCAGTATACCGTTAGCTGGGAGGTGGCGAGACAAAATACCTACATATAAAGACGCAGTTGACGTCAGTATAATTAACGAGAAAATCGCTTACAAACTATAGAACGCAATTTCGTGATAATTACACAAAGTCAACCAAAAAAGTAAATATAAAAATGCCAACTGCGTAAAAAGTTCTACTTTAAATAAAAACCGGATAAAAAAACATTGTCTTTAGTGACACTCGCATGATAAAAGGCAAATTGATTGACAGAAGAATCGTCTTGTCGCCTTCTCTAGAATTCCACAAAGGAACAAACATACATAGGTGCATAACATTATTATCTAGACACTGTACGGGCCAGTTGCCTATATTTCCTAAAACTAAACTAAAATTATATACATTTATACCAAAAGACCCAAGTTACCTACAAGTCATCGAGCTTATAGGTAACTCAAGTGCTTAAGATATTATATATTATGTAGACTGATATACTCATTACCCTCTTATTACGACAAGCAGTCCGGTAAAGGAAAGCAAATGGGTGTAACGTTTGTCTGTTTGTAGTATCGCAGGGCTCAAGAGAATAGACCGATTTCGATGAGGATTTTTCACTGCTGGTTTTATCTGAACAGGTCTTCAATAAGTATAGTAAACATTTGTCATGTCAAAAAGGCCATGAACTAAAAGTCTCACTCCTATTTCATTGTTCGTGAAAAATTAAAGCGAGGAACAAAGGGTTACTTTAGACATCAACCTCATATAAGTTTGCCTCTGAAACTAGTCAGCCATGTTTGCCCCTTTATCTTTTCCATTTCAAACGAGAAATAGAGGTGTGCAACTGTAAATTTCCACCTTCATATTTCTAGAGAACTACCGTAAGTGCCAACTGCACTGCGAATGATGTATTTCACTCGCATCGCAGGAAAGAATACAATAGCCAGATATGTAGCAAGGTTTCATTGGGGGCTGTTAATTTAAGCCTTGTTTAATAATGAGATTGAGATAGATAGATAAACTCTTTATTGAACACCTTAGTTATGACAAAAACAACATAAGTTTACAAAATAAGTGTAACAATAGGTTTATAACTAATAGCGATCTCTTCCAGACAACCTTTGGACGGAGAGGAATTACGCAATAGAGTTGGACGTCGTTGTTTAAGAAAACAACATTTAATAAATGCAGGAATCTACAAATAGTAAATGGAAATATACTTAATTATCGGTAATGATAATTGACAAATAAAAAATGCAAATCAGGATCCAACCCAGTAAAATTTGATAATAAATCAATCAATTATATACGGCGCATTGCTTTGAGAGTTAAATCACGATAGATAGTCAGGCGATAAACTCATAATACCTATGTTTGTGCATCGGAGGTTAATAATAACAGCAGTGATTTCCATTATTATGATCAGCTGAATTATATTTGTAAGATGCATGCACCTGATGTAATTTTACATTTCGTATATAAAATAAAAGATTTTGGAAGTATTTTTACCCCCGATAAAAAAAACGTCATAAGCATGTTGTATGTCTGTCTGTGAAATCGTAGCTGCCAAACGGCTGGACTAATTTAGATTTAATTTCTTCTGTTTGAAATGCGACTTGATATTAGACTGTTTTTTGCTACTTTGGTTAATGTCGTGGATATTTAAAAAAAAGTTAGCCTCTTGTTAGATAAAATATGTTTAGCCCATTATAACCCAAGTCAAATAACATTAGCCCCCACAAAATCTACCTGGATGCGTCTCTGAATCCACCCTACGGTTCGAAATTATATGAGCCCAGTCGCGGTCTGACGGCGAAATATCACGGGTTTAAAGTGTCTTCTAGAGCTTCCAGCATAACCAGGATTTGTGAGGGGTATTGCAGTGATATTTTATGAAGAATTGCTTGTAGTTTTGCAGCTCGTAAATAATAATTTGTGCTGGAATTTAGATGGTAGTCTTAGATGTTGAAAATGTGACGGATTTAGGTTTCGAATAATAAATGTTTGTAGAGAAAAATTTTTAATGAGCACAATCAAATACTACAACAGTAGATGTTATAGACTTGTCACTTCTCTTATAAAAATACTCAAGTGATTCGTAAATCTAAATTGTTTGTAATTGTTACGCGATCATTTCGCTAATTATGAATCGATTTTTTGATTTTGATGATTTTTTGTGTTTGGTAGATTATACCTCACATGTGGTCCATATAATAATTTTATTGAAATAGATCTAGCCAAAATCGCAATATAAGCGGTTAAGTCGGTTTTTTTAAGGTTTGCTTGCGTTGAATTATAGGCTAGGCTTTATTTTTAGTTAAGGAGTAGGAAAGTAAAGAATTTAAAGCAGTGAAGTCGGTTTTTTAAGCTTTGCTTGTGTTTAATTACAAAAATTAATGAATACCAGTAACAACCGCGTAGATAATCAATGTATTTGAAGCTACAATCCATTACATACACAAGACTAGAAACACAATTAAACGCATGTTTTGTCGCCCGCGGTTAAACTATGTATAACTATATTACCATTTTGATTAAGACGGCTTCACACTTGCATCACAGTTTGACTATCAAACAGTAAGATCCTTAACGACTTAGGGTGGTGTAATTAAAACCACACTGTGGCGAACAAATGTTGAACAGGTTGAGGAGATTGAAACGCGGAAGCAAGTTCTACGAACATTTACATGCTGAGTAATTTATCAATACAATACAATACAAATTCTCTTTATTGCACACCAAGAAAAATAAATATCAACAACAGAAAAAATAAAAATATAGCAGTACAATCGGCGGCCTTATCGCTAAGCAGAGATCTCTTCTAGGGATTTTTTTTAGTTTGAAGATGTTGCTTTCCAATAGGTCACATTTAAATTTGATCAAGATCTGATCAGTAGTTTTTGAAATATCGTCAATAATGCGTATTCTGTGGACTACATTGACAATGTTCTCGTTTTTAACCGACTTCAAAAGTTACCTCATAACTTCTTTAATTGTGAGCCAATTTTGATGATTATTTTTTATTTGAAAGCTGGTGCTTTTCATGTGGTCCCATTGAAATTTGATCAAGAATCGATCTCTAGTTTTTGAGTTATCGTCAATAATGCGTGTTTAACACATTAAATCTGATCAAGGTTCCGAAGATAAAGCGGTGATTACTCACTTGCTAAGTTACATACCCCGTAACTTGAATACATAGTTGTAACTTAACTTGGTCAAAGTTACACCTAACCAAGGGCTGTAACGCATGCGGAATGACAATCGATCCCTCTGGTGCTTGGATTAATTACTTTAATCTAGTAGTTCAGGGGTTGGGGCCTTGGGGTGAGTTGACTATACCTACCCTGATAAAATCTTCGTGAATGTAGAAGCAGCATTCACTGAGAACTAACTTAAAATTAAGTTATCACGCACACTATTCTACTTATACTAGTCGATCGCCCCGAACTGAGATCTCGTGCTTACATTGAAAAACTATTTTGTTGCTTATAACTTTTTTTTAATAGTAATTGTTTAAGTTTGTTGTTAAACTACTAAGAAAGAAGAAGAAAGAAAGAAAATATATTTATTTGTGACAATAAACACCTAACAACAATAAAATAGAAAATAAAATAAATAAATAATTGCTGCCATTGCCACAAATCGGTTCCAACTCAGCATAAATGTTGATCAAAAGATCAGCGCTGGTGTTCCGTTGGGACCGGATTTGTTGTGACGACACGGACTACCTACAACAACACAAACGACTCACAATAAAACAATAATAATACAACAAACAAACAAACGCATTCACACTCACAGCCCCGCACTAAGTTCAAAGACTTGTATCGTGGGTGCCGGAAACAACAACAATAATAATAATAATTTGAGTAACAAAATTACAACAAAAAAAAACAAATAACTAGCCAATAATAATAACTAGTACATTTACTAGGACAATATTATTAAAAGAACGAATTTTATACGTAATAAGTATCAGCTTTAAATAGGTATGTATGAGCTGTTTTATGACTTTCTAGGGCATTAAATAATCGGTTAAAAAACTGAACTTTAATTTAATCGGATTATAGGCAGATACATTTTGGCTGCCGCTCCAACTCCTTACAAAATATTAGGCATCTAACAACAAATTATATTTCTCAAACCTAACTCCCAATTTCCCAACTCGGTGTCCATCATTGCCTAAGAGTCCTATAATTTCGTACTTCGGCACCGAAAACACGAACTTAGTGTCGTGACCAGAAAACACTGGCGAAACGTGCCTCGAGTACCGTAGCAACAATATTGAGGACCCATAACAGGGATGATATTTTGCTTTGTTTAGTAATGACGATAAATAATTGGCTGGTTTATTTTCTACAATAGGAGTCACGTTCGAGTGGGCTGTTTTGAAATTTCGATATATTTTAATGACGGCTCGCTTCTCGAGAGTTTTCGTATATTTAGATATCTTTATTGCTACACAAGTCTGCGTGTAAGATGTCGATAAAGTTTTAACATAGATATATAGCGTTGAGAACATAATATCATATACATTTTTATCCGTGAAGATGTACCAATTATTTCCATATTGTTTTACCTATATATAATCTTCTTTTCGTGTGTGACTGTACTTGTCCTAAACAGCTGGACCGATTTTGAAGTAATTTATTGTGTGTGTTCAAGTAGATTCAAGAATAAATATTAATTCACAAAAAAATATGCAAACAAAACCATTTTCTCATTCATGGACTCCTACGTCACTCGGATTTGGTAAAGTATATACTAGGCAAACATAAACATGAAGGAATCTATATATATAAAAGAAAGTCGTGTTAGTTACTTATAACTCAAGAACGGCTGAACCGATTTAGCTGAAAATTGGCAGGGAGGTAGTTTAGAGCCAGGAGAAGGACATAGGATACTTTTTAAGAACGTACATTTCTTTAAATTTTTTTTTTACATTTCGACATGCTTTCCATTTTCTCATACGTCACTCGGATTTGGTAAAGTACTAGGCAAACATAAACATGAAGGTTGTAATAATATAGTCACGTGACATTGTAACGCATGCCGGGTATGGCTTCCTAAATATGCACATTCATTGACTGGTAGGCGGAACGAAGGTCGCCGGGACAGCTAGTAATAAGATAATAATTTAGTCAATAAGTACTTAGTATGATTTTAAAGTAGGTACTAGGAAACTATAAACGTAAAAGAGGTAAAATGCTTTTTTCTTAACGTGACATTGCAACGTATATCGGCTATAGCTAGTATTATATAAACGCTTTCACACAGCCATACACTGAGTTCGATTACTTGTGTCGTGGGTGACGAAAACATTCACATCACACACGCAATTACAACCAGAACCAGGAACACACATTTTCCTTGGGGAGAAAACTAGTGTTCCTGCCCGGAACCGAGCTGCTTAGAAGACGAACGCCACCCGACTAAGCCAACGAGCAATTCCTATTTAGCTATATTATATAGTTATATTATTAGCAATCAAACTTAAATCTTATTATCCGAATTGTATTCATCAAAGACTGCATTGAAACCAATCCATCTACACTCCGCAATATCCAAAACCAGCATCTCAATCCGTTCTATGAATATTCATACATATGCATATTCAGAAGCCTGTTAGTCTGATTTATAATATGCTATTCCATTTGAATGCCAAAGTTCCATCAGAAATCAGCATTATTGACACGTCGCGTTGATGTGTTATAATAACGGATTTGATTAAAGCTTGTGTTTAAACAACGCCCAAAAAAGTACCTATTTTACTACCCAAAAAATTCTAAACGGTTACCAAAATTGATAAATGCAACCAACCTCTGAAGTATACTCTACCAAACAAAAAAAACATCAACATCGTTTCATAATTGGCGTAACATAATATAAAAAAGCATACAGTCGGATTGCGAACCTCCTTTTTAAACCGACTTCACCGCTTATATTTTGGTTTTGGCTAGATCGATTTCGATAAAAATTTATATGGGACCACCTCTAAAGTCTACCAAACAAAAAAACCTTTTTATGAAGTTGGTTGAAAAGTAATGGCATTCTTATAATAAAACAATATTCGTCGTTTAATTATACTGCCACATCTAGTTTTCGTGTCTCTTTATTAAAATCTTCGAGAATATTTATTATTTGAATATTTGATACGCAAAACAACAAATACAGTTGTGTCGTATGACTTTTATACCTAGTTAAATATTTATGAGACCTGCTACCTTGACCTAAAATTGAAATGTCGTATTTAAAAAGATCATCGACGTTTACAGTAGACTAATAGAAAATAATGTATATTCATGAGCTATATTAATCAGTTTTGTTGACTACAGGAAATCCAAATTAATATTATTTTTGTTCTAACCTTTATACCACGTTATAAGTATCTACAAAATGTTGAAGGTGTGTATTTTACACTGAAATATTAATTCTACTGTGTACGAAAATATTACTATAATGCTTTAAAAAAATAAAATAACGATATGATGTGTTTTAGTTTAACCCAGCTCATGTCCTTGAAATACTACATATTTACGTAATTGTTTAAGTATCGGTTTTTTTTTTATTCATGATAGGCAATTTTTTTTCCACCATCTCACCTGATTGGAAGCGACGATGTGGTTGACAATGGAGCAAGCTTGCCTAGAATACCACCTATTCACGCGCGACTGGAAGACTCCCATATTGTATTCATCAGGAAACACCGACTCAGGTAAGGAGTTCCATTCCTTTGCAATGAATGTGGAAATATGATTAAAACGCTTCGTGCGCATTTGTGGAATATCTACCATATAGCGGTGTCGCTTAGTCTGATTGTCCGATGATAGAACGGAGATGGAGGAACTAGATCGTGCAGTTCTTTGGCACACTCTCCGAAAAGTATCCGATAAAAAACCGAGAGACTAGCAACCATGCGGCATTGTTCTCTCTTCACGCTGTAATAGCTGAATGGATTTGGATGAAATTTAAAATATAGTACATGGTAATTCCCAAGATTAATACATAAGCTACTTTTCAACTTAATTAACGCGGGCGAAGCTGTTATACAATAAAAGGATTAAGTAAGTTAAACTGCTCGTCGGCTTATATAGTTGGTCGCGCGTTCACATTACAGGGAGCGGGTATCAGGTTCGATTTCCGTTAAAATCACAAGTTTTTCTCCCCATGAAAATTTTGGTTTTTAGTTCTGGGTGTGATGTGAATGCTTCCGGCACCCACGACACAAGACATCGTACTTAGTGTGGGGCTTTTAGTGTGAAAGCTTTTATGTTAGTATTTCATGTTAAGTTAATAAATCTGTATTTAGTTTCATATGGCGATAAATTTTTTGATAAATTAAAATACAATGTAGCAATCAATTGTTATTTCCTAATATATACTTTATTTAACTATATAGAAAAAAACTAAATCTATGGGAGCTTACATCGAAGAAAACAAACTCTGTGAAAAAAATCGTATGACATTCTTAGATAACCTCTACAAGTACACGATACACCAATACGTTAACTGCAACACCCTAAAATACAGCCAAAATGCAATTAAAATGTCCATCGATAAAAATATATCATCTGCCAGCTAGGGGGCAGCACTGGTGGCATCGAGGGCATCGGTGGTGGCGACAGGTGTCCGGGAGCACGCCCGACCGGCCACGATATCGGTATATCGATAAATTGTGTTCTGATATCACCCAGCACTAGCAACGGATAGAATTGACAAGCAGAATTTGGGAAAATGTAAGGGCATGTTTTATTGTGCGACGATTTGTTACGCTAAAGGTTTCATGATGTAGAGTTGTAGAGTAATGATTCACTAAAATATACCTTGTGTAATTAATTAAATGAAATTTGATAACTGCTCGGAATACAGGCCTAGCCTATTTTGAAGCCCTAAAAAAATTTTTTATTAAGAATTTGTATAATTCCTAAAGAAAATGTTTATACATGACTAAGTGCTGTTTTCTTACACTGTACCTAGTTTTAAGAGTGTTTCAAAAATCAATAATTGTTTTTAATTAAAAAAAATATTTCTTACCTTATGGGCTCATTATGGATGTGGACGAGTAGTGATACTCGTCCACATCCATAATCAAGGCTTCACCCGCGTTAATTTATCAAGTTTAAAAGTAGCCTATTTGTCAATCCTAGGTATTAGCTATGAACACTCTAAATGTTATCCAAATCTGCTCAGCCGTTAAAACGTGAAGAGATAACAAACATACTTACACACAAAATTTAATAAATAAACTTACGATGATTTAGATTAATATCATGATATAGCTCGTCAAGTAAATATTTTTGGTACGAAATCACGAAATCATATTTTAATAATCGAAATAATTCGTTTGCCTTGCTTATCGGGTTCGATTCCCGGCGGGAACACAAGTTTCCCCCCCATGGAAAATTTGTGTTTCTGGTTTTGGTTGTGATTGTGTGTGTGATGTGAATGTTTCTGGCTCCCACGACACAAGTAATAGAACTTAGTGTGGGGCTGTGAATGTAAAAGCGTTTATGTTTGTATGTTTAATTATAAAATTAATAGGAAATCGCAATCAACAATCGTCGAAATTGCGACGCATTTATTCACCTCCCTATGTTCAACTTTAGGTCGCTAAGTAAAGTCTAGAAAACAATGTAATAATTCTTCGAAGAGAAGAATCCTCGAGATTAAATTTAATGAACTCGGTTCGCCTAGTTTTATAAAGTTTCCCAGTTCAGGTCTTGTTCCGGGCCTGGGTTCCGAAGTTAATATCTTTAGGACTCCAGTTGCTGTTTTTATGCTTGAAGTTTTACGATGAGAAACGCTCGTATTCATTTATGTTCGAAGGATGGTGATTGTTCAATTTAGTTATGAACATCTTTTAGAACTATTGACACTGTACACTAACCGTGCCGTACTGGCTTTGCCCACGTTTATCAAGTTAAAAAGTAGTCTTTGTGTTAATCCTAGGTATAAGCTACTTACATTTTAAATTTTACTCAAATCCGTTCTGCTTTTACAATACAATATTTCTTTATTGAACACCAATAAGTAGTTAAAAACAATAAAATAAATTACCGAAAAACAATATTTGTTGTACAATGGGCGGCCTTATCACATTAAGCAATTTCTTACAGGCAACCTTTTTAGGTACAGCGCGAAGAGAGAAAAAATATACTTACACATTTACTCACAAACTTTCGGATTTATAGTATAGTATTAGTTTGATATACCCACTAATTATATAGCTTTGTAGTAGTATAGTTGAGTCATTTCCGGTCGGTAGCATCCTGTCGTCAACACTGTTGAAGATATTTAGGATTGGGAGAGAAAAATAAACGAAGTATTTATTTTTTATCTATACATTTAGTAGAAAGACGTTAAATAGTTCTAAAAGTAAATAAACGAACCAGTCCCAGTCACAGTGGTCACAGGTCTCTGCTCTTTGCTACATGGGTTCTGGGTTTGATTTGTGGCAGGAGCAGAACTTTCCATTCCAAGGGACATTTTTGCTTTTGATTCTGGGTGTGATTTCATATCAGATATAAATGTTTCCGACAGCTACTCCACTATACCATTCTTTAAACTTTGTGTAGGAGGCGTGCGTGTGAAAACGTGACTCTTTTTGTAAACATAACATAGAAAGTTATAATAAGGCGTATAGACACAATCAAGCAATCTGCTTTAACCTTAAAAAGTCCCTAAGATTTTCACTGTTAGGTTCTTTTTTGTTAACTTGAAAAATGAGTCTTATTGCTTATTTGTTGTGAATTGAGCTTGTAAGCCCAGTATAAACTTGTCTGCAAAGCTAATAGGTTTGAAATTAGATTGGCCGTCTCGTCTAGGCAACTTTCATAAACTCAATAACCGATAGATTCAATTTGAGTCCCTTAAACTTAAATTTATTGCGCTGAGACGTTAGATGTTCTCGATAATTTTCTTTGAAGAAGTTTCCAATAGCTGTATTAATATGAGTTCAGTTGTTACTTTATAAAAAATGACAGTGAATACAAACAAACATATTTTCGCCGACTTCAACAAAAAAAGGAGGCCTATCCTAATAGGCCTCCTAAAAAATTTACCCTAGTTCGTTTACCACATACCATTTGAGTAGAGATTTAGAACGGCAACGGTTGCGAAACTGTGTGTGTCAGAACTTTTTTCTAGGTGAACAGATTTTGATGAATCTTTTTTAATTAGAAGTCTGGTGCTTCCCATATCCCATTTAAATTTGATTAAGATCTGATCTTAAGTTTTTTTTTTTATCTTTAATAATGCGTATTTAATTCATTTAATCTGATCAAGGGTTCCGAAGGTAATGAAGTCGGGTTTTACTTACGTTTAAATTATTTTGATGTTTAGATTTACATAAATCAGAATATTGCTTTGCTTTAAACTGTGTACATAGAGAGTGTAGAATAATTGTTTTGTTTCAACAGCTTATCCATTGCGAACGTACAATAGTTAAAACATGCACCAAAGTACCGACATGATTCAATGGTATGCTATTACGACTCAGCCATACAATTACTTATTAATAAAATTATGTTCTTTTAAATCTAACTAAATATTAAAGTTCTATCTGAATCTTCGCATCGCTATACAATCTCAGCACCTGGCCGCGTCCGTGTCCGCCGGTCGCACGGCGGACCAAATATTGCAATATTTGCGATAGATTACATTCGGGTGCAGTGCGGTGCTGGGGAATATATGGCAAATATGTACATAAAGTATACTTCTAGTGGAAAGGAACACTTTTATGCGAAAAATGTTTATTTTTCTAACTTAATTTGAGTTCTTTATTTGTATTTTTAATGAAAATAAACGCTTTCTCATTAACGCTTTCACACTCACAGTCTCACGCTAATTGTATGTTGATGTATAGGTGCTAGAAACATTCACATCACAACCAGAACCAGAAACACAAATTTTCCTTGGGGAGGATATCTTGTGTTTCCGCCGGGAATCGAACCCGATAACTCTGCTTAAAAGGTGAACGTGCATTCCAACTAAACCAACGGGCTAAACGGAACGAGCATCGCTTTAGCTAATAACAAACTTCTTAAATTTACAGTTTTTTTATCTCAAGTAAACCAATGATTTGACCACTATATCGCCTTTGAAATGATAAAAAATATAATTAAAAAAAAAATATGTTCTCAAATGCCACCAAACCGATTTTGATGATATTGTTTTATAGAAAAGCTGGTGCTTTCCATGTGGTTCCATTTTTTTTTTGTTTTTGCTGGTCTAATTTGATCAATACCTGACCTTTAGAAGCTTTTGAGTTATAGTCAATAATGCGTATTTAATTTATATAATCTGATCAAGGGTTCCAAAGATAAAATAGTGAAGCATTCCAGTTTTTATAATCTTTGCTTATCTTTGGATGGACTGTTCACTTCTAGAAGGCCGTGTACTATATTTAATATGAATATTGTAAGTTTTTGTCCAATACTGTAAGAGTATCGAATAAACCGAATTGTAGTGTACACAGACCTATTAGAAGGAAGTCTTTTTTATTTTATTTTTTTATTCTCGATAGGCATGCATTTGACCACTATCTTACCTGATGGAAAGTGACGATGTGGTCGAAGATGGAGCATGCTTGCCTAGAAAATACCTGTTCACTCGAGATTTAAAGACTCCTAAATTGTACTTAACGGGAAACAGACTCGGGAAAAGAATTCCATTCCTTAGTCTGACTCATAATATCAGTATTCTTCTGGTAGTTAAAGAATTTTAAATGCCAGCCCTCAATTTAGCTTAATTCATCTAGTCGAGATGCATCGAACAAACTCGAATAACTATGATTATGTTCCTAAATATAAAGTGATTATGAGTCATCCGGGCCAGTCCTTGACATTTTGTTAAGGTCAGATGGATAACCAAAATGTTTTTACGTAAAATATCTTTTCTGCATGATCTCATATGTTTTTTGTGTTTTGATTTATTCATAATCTAACATATACGTATTTTGAGTAAAAAAATTGTTTGTTTTTTACTGAACACACCAAACCTAGTTAGTCTGGTAATCTCGGGACTCAATCGCACTAAAAAGTATGTTTATTTAAAAAAAAGTTTTTTGCGCAATTAATTCTTGAGATATTACCTAAACTATGTGTTCGAACCGTCAAAATTCAAGAACATAAGTTTAGTCTTATGACCTACTATGCGATGCATATGAATAAAAAAATAATAATAATAAGAACCATGAATCAAGAATAATTTATTTTGAACTGACAAATTATAACGATTTGCAAGTTGTTAGTGCAATTATGTGACATCAGTTTACCCACATCGGGCATTCAATATATAGACACAGCAATTTAAAAAAAAATATTTATCTGTAAACATTGTGATAAACCACTACTTTTCGTAGCACAAAAAAATTGCGGATCAGAATATCAAAGCCCTCTGATAAAAAAATCACTTCAAAAGCTGCTTGCTACTCTCTCGTTTCTCGGCTCCACCCCAACCTCTCACATTGATTACAATGTGGAATTAACTCAACCTGGCCAGATGGGATTGTTTCCGTGTGTCAGCTCTTCTAACTCTGTTTGGTCTTGTTTTAGTTAGGTTTTCCTATTTACTAATTGCAATTTTCAGTCGGCGACCTAGACAAAAGAAACTTAGCTTTTAAACTTGAGTGATTCGAACACATAGTTAAGGTAATATCACAGGACTTAATCGCGCTAAACACTGTTTTTATTTACCTCGACGTTTCAGCCAATTTGCATCGGCCATAGTCTCGAGAAGACTACGTAAGACATGGTTTTGAGTCTAAATAAAAAAGGTTTTAGTGAGATTAAATCTCGAGATAAAATATAAACTAAAAGAAAAGTACGTGTAGAAAATATATCTTTGCCTTCCCGAATCAATGGGATCGTAGTATGATCTCATTTACATCATTTGTGAATCCATGTTGTAAAAACATTTACCTACCTGATCTTACTTGAAAATTTATTTGTGGTTCACCAGGTCCTAGTTCTTTACTCAGCAGAGGTAGCACGTGCAGTTGAGATCAGCTTCGGAGCTTCAGGTGTTATACCGGTCTTATCCCTGTGTATTTATTTAATTTACTAATCTTATATTACCCATTATAGTTAATTAACAGGAAAGTTAACAAATAAATTAAAAATCTACTCAGATGCAACGCATCGAATCACATCATCTAGACTGATTTAAGTATTATTTGTTTTACATAAGAATTATATGATTCTAGCCGTAAAATAAAGTTAAAAAGTAGCCTATGTGTTAATCCTAGGTATAAGCTATACATTCCAAATTTCAGCCAAATCCGTTCAGCCGTTAAAGAGTGAAAAAGGAACAAACATACTTACACACACGCACACTTACACACAAACTTTCGGATTTGTAATATTATTAGGGATTAGCAGGGATACTATAGGCAAGGAACTATGTCAAAAAGATTCTAATATCACACAATAACACACATTCTATAAAATTTTCAACCAGGCGCTTTATGGCACAAAATATGGAGCTCTGGTAGAGGTTAGAACAGTTGACTAACTATGTAGGCTTAGTAATAGGGCCGCGTTATCAACCTCTAAGTGGGGAACCCTGAAAATGATTAAGGGTGGAGTTCATTAAGACAAGTTAACCTTTGCCTTTTTTTCATTCACTGTTGCATAATAATATGACGTTTGATTTTGACAGCTATTTAAAATTTAAACGTCATTTTTCTATTAAAAATCGCAATAATTACCTATGTCTTTAACCAGAGTTTGGTGAACTCGAACCTTAGTTAGATAAATCGATTCTTTACCGTTAGTTATCCACTAATACTTCAAGATAATTGCAGATTGCACAAGTTGTTTTCCGCGCGGAAATTGCGCATACGCATAATATTGAGGAAATAACCATATTGTTGGTGATTTATACATAATGCTGCTGAATTAAATGTTGTAAAGTTACTTTCTATGCCCTTTAAACTTTTTGTATAGTAAATGCGGCATGCGTTGCAATGTCGCTTGAAGAAAAACAGCATTTAACCTCTTTCACGTTTATGTTTGCCTAGTACTTTAATAAATAGTAAAGGTAATGTACTAGGCAGAGGTAAAAATAATGCATTAAAATGACTTATAGTATTTGACAACCCAGTTGGTGCAGTGGACAGGTCTCCGCCCTCTGCGCCGTGCGTCTGTGGTCCTGGGTTCGATTCCTGGCAGGAGCAAAAATTTCTTCCCAAGGGATATTTGTGCTTCTGGTTCTGGGTGTAATGTGTGTGTGTGTGAATGCATTTATTTGTTGTTCAATATAGAGTTTTTCTTTCATCGGTGACGGCAACGTATAACTTTTGATAATTTACACTCAATTAATCAAACAGTAACGAATGGTTTTAATGTAACAAAAAGTTCTACACCACATAGTCTTTGGACCTAGACGTCTGACAGTGGTGGCCATAACAAAGGTCAAGGTCACGCGCCACTAATGTAATCGTAGGGTTGTCAAAAATATTTGAAAAATATAAATTTAATTTTTATACGGAAAAAATTATCTCCTATTTCGACTTTCGTTCTTTGGCAGACATTTTCTGGCACGATACACATACACACCACCAAGTATTACTACACCTTTCTGATACAGGTTGTATATGAAAAGGTGTGATTGTGACGATCCAAAAAAAATCCAAAAAGACCTGTGCGAGTAAATAAACAATTTGCGAATACAACCGACTGCGAACGACTAGTAAATATTTCACAATGTGACGAATCGAGAACTTATTAAAATGCGTTAGAGACGTAAAATCCTTTGGAACTTACCATACCATATATAGTTTCACTACCAGCTCTGGTGTGTGCGTACCGCATAATTATATCAGACGCTACTTATACTTTCTCTCGTCTATTTGCTTAGCAAGAAATAATCATTATGTGTAATTAGGTAGGTTTAATGGGTCAAATTAGTCACGAACCATCCGGCCTTGACCCGTCATTTCCAGAGAGGTCAACAACCATCTAAAATAACAAATGCGTTGACAACTTTTTCTACTTAATTGTACTCAGTCACGCACTCTTTTCATTAAAATTACGGTACTTCTGTGCCGCACTCATAGACGATTTTGTTTTCTTTTTTTATGCTATATGAGGAAGACCACTATCTTACTTAAAGGGAAGTGATAAAGTGGCCGAAGATATGAAATGATTGCCTAGAAAATGCCTATTAACTTTTGATTTCAAGACTCCCAGATTATACTCATCGGGGAACAAAGAAGCAAGTAATGAGTTTAACTCCTTTTCTGTACGGATGATACGTAGAAGAACGTAGAAGTGAAACGCTTCAAACGGACTGGTATGTGAACCATAAATGGAAGATTTTTGATAGTTTGTCTGGTTGTTAGTTGGCAAAAAAGACATGATGGATTTAACTCATGTAATTCCTGTTCACATTCTCCAAAATGTAAACGATAGAATACCGATACGGTTGCGACCTTTTTGCTCATTGGTCAAACGTAAGACCTTCGATCTGGTACTTAGCGGATCCATCCTAGAGATGGCCGCAGTCCATACACGATCGGACTTGAGAACCTGGTGAGGTGTGAAGTACTGCCGGACCTTAGCGAGGATACCCAGCTTCTTAGCGGCCAGTTGAGCTATGGCTATGCAAGTGCCATAGTTAGGATTTAAAGATTCGGTAACACCAAGAATCTCAAGCTTGTTTGGCGACGATATTGGCATAATCTCGAAAAGATGGACATAAATTAAAAGACCTCAGTGTAGCAAAAAAAAACCATACCTTTCGCATTAAAATCGAACCAAGTGGGCATTGCCCCTTGTTCCGACTATAATATTTATATCAATCCGGATTTAGTAACGTAGCTTGAAGAATTTCGAGTATTTTAGCTTGTGATAAACTAGATGACATCACTATCATGATCATAACATTCAACTCATAACATTCAACACATAACATATTTAACAGTTATATGTTTTCTAACCGTGAGGACCTTTAATTGGCTCATTGTATTATGCTTAACCTGTAAATTGTTAGATTTATAAGCTGTTGATCTTCCTCAATATAAAATTAAATAAATAAACAGAATTCCTACATTACGGTTTATTTGTTTAAATACCTATGTATTTAAATAAATATTTATTCTGACCGGGCCGACCCCGGCATATTTGGGCCACGGCCTGTGAGCGTGTGAATTAAACATGAAAAAAAATCCTTATTAATTGCAACATAAGAGTTCCACAGTAGAATAAATGGTAGAGGGTGAACTGTGGAGTCTTATTCTACATTAACTTAATATAGGTAGGTCTTGCTGGCTGTTATCAGCAGGGATATTATCACGAAAATCACAGCTGGTCACTTTCCAAACGTTAGTACCTAATTGGGACGAAATTATAGAACTGTCCGTCTTAGTTGGGTGGGCTCGACTTAGACGCATGGGTTTCGGGTTCGATTCCATTTAATTTTAAACATAACGCGAAGAGATACCCACAACATAAAAAAATGAGTAAAAAAAACAATAAAAATGTTATTTCATTATTTTTCCTAAAGTCTAGAGTGAATATCTATTCACCTTCTAGGCAAGCATGTTCCATCTTTGGCCGCATCAGGTGAGATAGCGGTCAAATGCTTGCCTATCTAGTAAAGAATAAAAAAAATATTATCTAAGATCTAGCCGTAGAAAACAACTAGTAGTAGCACCTTCCCGATTGAAAATATTATCATCCGGCCCGCTGGAGGTGTCCATAAAACTATACAATATATCATCACTTACCTGAAGCAATAAAAAACGAAGTTTAAGACTAATAATTTATAAAACAATTAAAACATTTACTGTTTACAAAATTCAACCATAGATATAATTAATAAATAAAAGATAAATTTAATCGAACAACCTTAATACAATAAAAATGTGATATTAAATACCCACGACACAAGTCAACAAAATTAGTGTACGGCTGTGAGTGTGAAAGAGTTTCTGTTTTTTTTTATAACCTACAGATATGCTTGTTTTTCGCTGTTTCTTTGCTACTTTTCAACCGACTTCAAAAGGAGGTTCTCAATTAGACTGTATGTTTTTTTGTTACTCGATAGTTCCGCCAATTATTCGCCGAGGTGGTCCTGTATACATTTTACCGAAGTCGATCAAGCTAACCCAAAATATAAGCGGTGAAGTCGGGTTTTTAAGCTTTGGTTGCGTTTAAATTATTCTGTCTCTTTACCACGCATTAGAGACACACGCTGCTATCTCTTTCTTCAGCCATTTTGTAATTTCACTGTCAAAAGTTTCCTCACTACTTTTTCTGTGTCAGTCGTGTATTTATCTTTTAAGCTGAACGAGTTTGCATAACCCAGTGTTTGTTTTGTTGTGCTATTACGTTGACATTATGCTTTGTAATGTTTTGTTTTGTGCTACTTTTAAAGGTGTTTTACGCATTATCACTTGACTTGATATGCGGTAACTTGAGTTTAACTACTAGTATATCAACAATAAGTTTTCTTAGTTGGTTGCGTGTTCTCCTTGTGGTATCGGGTTCGATTTAATAGGAACATTATTTTCAGATACAATAATTGTCAATATACAATACTTACTTTTACTTAAATAGGTGAAAAAAGGCTATACTTTCTTTACTTTAAAGCTCTAATGTAACTATAAAATGCATACCCCGGACACTCAATACAAAGTTGCAAATCAACGCCACCCAAGAACGTTACTAATACGTAGTACCTACTTGGCATCCCACTTTTAAAAATTAAATCTGACCACTGATCCGAAGGGGTCGGAAAGAATTTGTGCTCCTGCCGGGAATCGAACCCAGGACCCACGGCGCAGAGGACGGAGACCTGTCCACTGCGCCAACTGTGTCGTCAAACACGGCAACAGTATACACAGTATACGTAAGAGTGTACGTCCGTTTTGTACATCAGTACTATACGTACTTATTTATTCTGAGCTTATAGTTGACTATAAGGTTTTATAGTACTTTCTAAATTTCTAAAAATCCTATTATCTTTTCCTTTTCATGCAGTTTCGCATGCTAGTTAGTAGTCAGTGTCTCAAAATAGCCGCCACTATCGCAACAGTACTATTAAAATCACATTAGGGACTACTTGAGCATTAGGTTTATAGCTAAGAAGTAAACGGTAGCGATTTAGATATTTCACTAAAAAAACTATTTGAAAACCAATTTCAAATCTTTCTTCTCACAACTCTGTGAAAGTAATTTCATATATACGTAAGTATATAGTTTATTTACTAGACGAAGAACATATTCAGGTTGCTTTTTAGGCCCATTTTCACGTACTTATTTGTCACTAGCCGTTTCCCACGGCTTCGCCCGCTGTTATCAAATTAAAAAGTAGCCTATGTGTTAGGTATTTGCTATGTATATTCCAGATTCCATCCTAATCCGAGCAGCCGTTAAAGCGTGAAGAGGGAACAAACATACTTACACACACACACTTGCACACTTAAACACAAATTTTCGGGTTTATAATATTAGACCTACTAATACGATGTAAAAACAAAGATTTGCACGCGTGAACAATACAGCCATCATTAACAAAACAAAACACAACGAACGTCACTTCATTACGTGAAAGTGACAACGCTCTAAAAAGCCGAAACTCACAGCCCCAAACTAAATTTGATGAGTTATGTCATGGGTGCCGGAAACATTTTTCACACCCACAATTACACTCAGAACTAGTGAAACACAATTAAAAAAAAAAACGTGTATTCCCACTGGGAATCAAACCCAATATCCGCTGCATATATGGCAGCCATGCAGCCTACTGCGCCAGTGGACAGATTTGTCTTTACCTCGATGTGCATATACTGTTCATCATTGTCGCGGGTTTTAAAAAAATGTAATATAGGCAATCATTGACCGCTATCTCGCCTGACGGTAAGCGACGATGTGGTCGACGATGGAGCAAGCTTGCCTAAAAGATACCTATTCACTCGTGACTTGAAGGCTCCCATATTGTACTTATCAGGATACACCGACTCAGGCAAGTAGTTCCATTCCAGCAGTTTATCTGCTTGTCCGATGATAGAACGGAGATGGAGGAACTAGAACGTGTAGTTCCTTGGCACACTCTCCGAAAAGTATCCGTTTAAAAACCGAGAGACTAGCTACCATACGGTGATGTCCTAAGCTCCAAAGTTTTGAATCAGCTGCTCCCTGCCAATCAGGTTCTTAGCTCTACGCTCAAAGGTGTCAAGAGCCCCAAGCTGGTACTGAACCATCCCAAAGATGAGAAAAATACTCCATACATCAATGGGCTTGTGATTTCTACAGATTGAGCAACTGGGTTTGAAAGTAACTCGCTTTCGCTTGTTCCCCACACAAAGCCTTAGCTAAGCTTAACGCGTAGCAAGCTTTCTCGCTATAACTAATCTAATTTAAATATCAGTATCTTGCGGAGAAACCGTTGTCAGTATTCCACGCGTAAATAAACATACGCTTAGAAATTCATATTTTATAGCTAGCGTAGTGACGTCACAAGATTTTATATCTTCTGATTCAGATTCAAAGGAATCGTAGAATTTTATGCGTGTGAAGTGGGGTATAGATCTAAGAAAGAGTTCATTCGAGCCGTATGAGAATCGTGTAAATGTTATGTATTTTTACGGTATAAAAATCGTGGATTTCATCGTCTGCATATTTGTATTCGATGTTGAAGATCATTTTATATCTCATAAGTTTATAAATAAAGAAAATACAGATTTAACTAAACTACTAACCTAATACAAAAATTAAGAATAAGAAATTAAGAATTAAAATAATAATTCTTTAATTAAATTTAATTAAAGAATTCTCATAAAGAATTAAGAATTTACAAATATGTAAGTATACTAGCGGCGCCCGCAGTTTTACCTGCGTAAGTCCCGGACCCACGGGAAGATAAAAGAGCTAGACTAGAGCTTGGGAAAGAACATAGGCTATGTTCTTTCCCAAGCTCCAGTCTATCTCTGTACCAAATCTCATAAAAATCAGCTCAGTAGGCGTGAAAGCGTAACAGACAGAGTTACTCTCGCATTTATAATATTGGATATTAAAGCAAATAAACTCACAATTAAACTGTCACAATTTTATTTTATACCGTTAATCATTTACTTAAAGAATCGTGTATTTTAACATATCTGCGTCATTGCTCTACCAGGATATAAAGGTGACACATTCATTAAAAAAAATATATTGAGAAAAAGATTATTCTTTATATGGTAGGACAGCGTTCAACTACTATTTTACTTGTAATTATGGTAAGTGATGACCTGGCAAAGGCCTGTAAGCTCGCCTGGCTCAGAATACTTTCAAGAATATACGGTAAATCGATTAGAGCTTGGGACAGTTTTTGCGTCTTGGACGCTGCATTGAACAATAAAAGATGTCTTCTACATCTTCGGCTGCATCATCACTTTTCTTCAGGTGTGATGCTTGCCTATCGAACATATAAAAAAAAAAAAAACTTTTTTTTGAAGCAAGCATTTGACCATTATCTCACTTGATGGATAGTGATGATGCGGCCGAAAATGTAAAACTAGCCAGGCGAGTATTATGAGCATTAGAAATAAATAAACGCTTTCTCACTCCCAGCCCCACACTAAGTTCGATGACTTGTATCGTGTGTGCGCGAAACATTAACATCACACACACAATCACAACTAGAACCAGAAACACAAATTTTCTTTGGGGATAGAACTTGTGTTCCTGCCGGGAATTGAACCCGATACCACTGCTTAGAAGGCAAACGCTCACCTAACTTGGCTTACAAAAGGGCAGTACAATAATAAGCAAATGAACTCATGTTTACTACTAGGAATGTGTAATGGTTGCGTCACACAGAACGCATCAGTAGGTATATTCTGGTCGTCAAACTGCGATTGTTCGAATTGATGCGACGTCAAAATCAAAATCAAAATCGTTTATTCACATGAGCCTCAAAGAGGCACTCATGAAAGTTATTGATTCTACTGCCAGATTCGCAAAATTACAGCCATCTCGAGAGAAACCTGGCAAGAAACTCGGCGGCGCATTTTTTTCATTCATTTTTTTTAGAAACATTCTTAATCTCTAATACATATTTTTATTAACCTAGGTGTTACTATGGTAGTCGCTAGAAACGACACGACACGACGTCGATACGACAGTCGATCGATTAAAAGTTCAGTCCATACGATGGTTCATAAGAAAAGAAAATTGATCGAATTCGACGTCGATGTATAGATAATTGATGCCCGGAATAGACCCCCTGGTTCGATTGGATGGCGTGCGGGGACGCGAGTGGGGTCACCTTCCTTACAATGGTCGATACCTGATTTATCGAAGCAAAAGCGTCCTGTCAAAAAATCTAAACAAAATTGACTTTATCAATGCAAATAACACATACCTTTCATGTCCGGCTCAATAACAACTTACCTTTTGCATTACCGGAACTGCTTTGACTCCCGACACGGTTACTTACCTTTCCGAGGCCGGACCGGGACCGGTGCCGGTCCGGTTGGTTTCACTCCAAGGCTCAAAGGTAAACTTTCTTTGTGTTTCAATCTCGCAAATAGTCTCGTCTCTACAAGTCTGATTGCATTTCCTGACCTGATGAAACTGCTAACATTGTTTACTGTTTGCGTATACGTATATCTTTCTGTGGTAACTTTCTTTGTGAATAAAGTTACTTATTTCAGTCAGAAATGAGACTAACAATTATGATTTGGCTGCTTTTTTTTAATGTATATAAATGTTATTTTGTTAGATCTGCCTGTTGGCTTTTTTGGGTGCGCGTTCGCCATCTAAGCACTGGTATCTGGTTTGATTCCCGGCGGGAGCACAAGCTTTCTCTCCAAGGTTAATTTGTGTTTCTGGGTGTGTTTTTGTATGTGATGTGAATGTTTCCGGCACCCACGACACAATTCATATAACTTAATGTGGGGCTGTGAGTGTGAAAGCGTTTATTTTTATTTTATTTTATTTATTTTAGCTAGCATATAAAAGTAAACTCTATATAATGGTTTTAAAGATTTAATATCCGGATGACCGAGACTTGCTCGGTTTTTTGTTTTTGCTAGAATTTGTTAGAATTTGTAGCTTCAGGTCATGGCGTAATAGATGGCGCTGATAGTTTCTAAAACCCGGTTTTTCAAATGCAGTTTTCTCGCACCTGGAACGTTGATAAATCGATTCCTTGGGCCGAAAAACCCCTAATCTGTAACTTTCATGAAAATCGTTGGAGCCGTTTCCGAGATCCTGATTACACATATATATATATACAAGAATTTCTCGTTTAAAGATATAATATTAGATTATTTGCCTTTTACATACAGTTTCTAAACTCAAAATCTGTATTCACAGTCCACAAATCAGTCACCACCAGTTAAATACCGCACCGTTCACCAAGATCGTCCTTTCCAAATCATGCAACAGAAATCCTTCATTCAGATAACATCAATTTAGCAATAATTGAAATGATTTATTCGCTTTATCTAGCCAATTTATACGTTCCAGTTAGGAGCGTGATTCTAAACGAATCACGCTCCTAACTGGAATTTAATAGCTTAGATTATCTTTACTAGCTTCTAAATGTGTTAGATAGATGGTATCTTCACTTCTGAAGGTAAAGGGTTCTAATTTTCCGTAGCTACCGACAATGAACTGCCCGTTGACTTAGTTAGGTACCTAAGCGTCCTCGTATCGGGTTCAATTCCCGGTGGGAACACAAGTTATCTTTCCAAGGGAAATTTGTGTTTCTGGTTTTTGGTGTGATTGTGTGTGTGATGTGAATGTTTCAGGCACCCTCGACACAAGTCATTGAACTTATTGTGAGGCTATGAGTGTGAGAGCGTTTATGTTTATATATCTTTTTAATGTGAAATATTAGTGACATTTATAGTGTATGTAATATACATTTTTGACATTAATGATAGAGCAGTCATTGCGAGAGTGGCATCCGATAGGGCATTTAAGCGAGTGTGGTTCAGCGGTAACTTGGGCCACTTTAAAACCATCACACCCTGATTCAAATCTCACTCGGCTCTGCACCAATGTTTGCCTCAAGTGCGGAATTGGCACGAGCTCTAATACCAAAGCGCACATGGCCTAGACTCTGCCCTTGTGAGAGAAGACCCCGAGTTCCAGCACTAGGAAACGTGATGAGCTGGTAATAATGATGATGATGATGATGAAGAGGGTATTTACCCGTGCTCGCTTGGCTGCACCAAAATACCAGTCCCAGTAGTTTACCACTTTTAAGTAGTACAATATATATAATTATTATTGGTGAATTAAAAAAAATACTCGACTGAAGAAGTTCTTTCATGACGATGGTATTACACAATTTTTTTATATTATTTGGTCCCAACGTCTCCAACTAACTTATGGCATACAAAATTCACTTCAGAATATTAGCGTGGATTTTCCAGCATTCCAAATCTCATTCCACGCTCCTGTACCGAAGCCAAAACTTGGTTCTTGGCATCCAAGCAGAATACTTTTACAATCACTACACGTCATAGCCAGAATAAAGCAGTTTTAGCAAGGTTTAAGCAGTTTGCAGATAGTAGAATACACTAATATTGGTAAATTGAATTATGTTTTACTAGCCGCGGCCCGCGGCTTCGCCCGCTATTATTAAGTTAAAAAGTATGTGTTAATCCTAGGTATAATCTATGTACATTCCAAATTTCATCCAAATCCGTTCAGCCGTTAAAGCGTGAAGAGGGAACAAACATACTTACACACTTACACACAAACTTTCGGATTTATAATATTAAGTAGGATATTTGCGACGACTTGTATTTATTAATTAAATTATATATAATATGAATGTTGACAATAATTATATTTTTCATAAAGCTTTATTAAATAAACATTAATTGTAATTTAATTACTTAGTACTTCGATAAGTTATTTTCTAATTGTATTGTTAACTTTATATATTTTTGTATTTTATGAAAACATAGCACCTATCTGAATCTGAATCAAAATTTACACTAGTGATTTTGAACAGTAATTCGCTAGATGCCTGAAAAATTCTATATAGTCCGTCATTTACATTATGAAAAAAAAAACCGGCCAAGTGCGAGTCGGACTCGCGCACGAAGAGTTCCGTACTATTATCTATAAAAAATCAAGTTTGTTGTATATTGTTGCCCCTCTTAAATATTTATTTTATTTTATTTTTAGTATTTGTTGTTATAGCGGCAATGGAAATCATCATCTGTGAAAATGTCAATTGTCTAGCTATCACCGTTCTTGAGATACAGCCTGGTGACAGACGGACGGACGGATGGACGGACGGACAGCGAAGTCTCAGTAATAAGGTCCCGTTTTTACCCTTTAGGTACAGAACCCTAAAAAAGAGTATTTCGAGGGAAAACGTCTTTAGCGGCGTTGTACAGTTTTTTGGGATGGGTAAAAACTTGCATCAGGACACGTGACCTGATAGAAAATTTGTAAGACGAAGAAGAGGAAGTAATATCCCCCTTTCTTTTTAACGCGCGGTGAAAAATGTTCAAGTTTTCACTTCTGCCGACACTCCCAGAGTGCAAAGCGTTGTTTTTTTTTTAATAATGTAATCCCCGTAAGTTTTTCAAAAACTTTTATATACATAACAGACATCTCACAGTTGTAATTGTATACCTACGTGATAGAATAGATGTAGTGATAAAACAATTTCTTAGGAACATGCAGAAGGCTTTGTCCTTGCTACATTTAGAGAGGTTACAGAGTCTCCTTTCTAAAATTCCTGTCTGTAACAACCTTATATATACAAAGTTGGAATGTCTTGCTTGTCTGCTTTTGTAAGTAATTTGTGTCCTATGAGTTACAAACTTCGCTGAAATTGCGTAAACATAACCACGAAAATGTCTAATTTGGTTCAGGTTTTGGAAAAAATCATGTTGGACAATTTTAGTTTGTGATTTTTTTTCTTTTGATTTTGGCTACGCAATCTTGTGCATTTTGCCAGTGTCAAGTAATTATATATTTAAAGTGTATTTCTTATCAAAAGTAATAGTCAAAGTATTTTTTTTTTAAGTCAATCATTGTCAGTGCGATTTGGGACGTGACGGCGAGCGCTCCAAAATCCTGAAGAATACCGAATGAAGCCGAAATAATTGTCTATCTAGACATCGACAACGTGTAAGGCGCGCTTATTCCCGTTTTAATTTTTTTTTTAATATTTCAAAACCAACATAAAATAATTATGGAGTATGGAGCGATGTCGACTTAAAATATAATTTAAATTTTTGTTCGGTGGATCCCAGTGGATACAAAGTATGGATATTCAATCATTTGAGAACAATAGCCGTGGAGCCGTACATTGAAAAAGCTTTTCGCTAATAATTATTAATATTCGCAAAATTATGGAAACCTCGGCAGTGGTTACATATTTGAGCCGTTTGGTGTTGAGACACTGTGCCCGTGGGGCCGGGAGCGCATTCTATTTTAAAAATCTATCAGAGCGCATGGTTGAGGCGACGCGTGGTCAAAATGCTGGCACTTATTTGGCTCAACGTATTAGCATTGCAATTCAGAGAGGCAATGCCGCCAGCATGATGGGAACGCTACCGACTAATGGGCTCGACCACTTGAGTTACCTATAAGCTCGATGTCTTGTAGGTAACTTAGGTACTTGCTGTATACAGTTTTAGTTTAGTTTTAGGAAATATAAGCAATTGTCCGTAGATATTATTTCTTCCATGAGTGGGTGGGTAAATTCAACTTGCATTGTGTATAATTATTAAAGGGTTTAAAATTACTTGTATTCTCTTCCTAAGATTTATACAGTAATGGAATGTAATAGCGAGGGCAAACGTATTTATGATAGGTATTAATTAACTAGACAAAAAATAAAGATGTAATCGGTATAATTAACAGTTCATTTTAATAGATATAAACCTATAAAATATTAATACGGGTTCTAGTCTAAACAATAACAGCCAAGCTAGATGAATGCCAATCAATAAATTATTAATCCCAGCGGCTATAATTAAATATACTTGGCATATAAAATCACAAAATACAAGCAAAATTAGACTTAATAAAGCAAAACCACCAACTTAACGAAGCGTTATTATAATATCATTTGACACAATCTCAACTCTTGTGAAACTCTGTTAGCCAGTGAGCTACAATGCTGGAAGTAACTCTGACTGAAGATAATATAACCAGGTTAGGTAGTTTTTGATGAATCATCATTTATAACCATCACTTTGTCAGCTGCTAGCAGTAAAAATATTGAATTTGATAGTGATGTTTATAATAATAATAACTATCGTGTTGTTGAACTTCAGTCTAAAAGCATCATAGAATAAGATTAAACTGCTTTTTTACTATTTAATGGGTCCTCTTGTTAATGTTATGCTAAGTATATAAAGGCGTAGCATTGTTTTTTTTTTTTGTATTGCTTTGAGTCCACATTATTGATAAAATAATTTCAGTAAATATGGTTTAAAGCAACTGGTGTAAAATTTGAATCGGAATAAAAATAATGTACTGCTCAAATATTACACTGTTCTTTGATTTTAGACAGAAAGAGAGATAGAGAGAGAGCGATTAATGCTCTAGAAATCTCACATCATTTGTATATAATTGTATTAGATACGAGCACATTTCAACGAATTATATAACCCGTTTAGGGAATAAATAAAAATTTTTTTTCGATACTCTATACAATACAAAACTCTTTTGTATACCAACTAAAAACTAGCGATTTATTTTTATTTTCATTCACTTCGATCAATTAAAAAGCTCATTCCTTACTATTTTTTCATAAAGAAACACGCAGCCAGTTTCTCCCATATAATATGATCAAGGTATGTTGTCACCTCTAGTAGCACCTATTCATTAAAGCATAGTGTGTCTAACTCAATAATTTACTAATAGTTAGTTCAGTAAATCTACTGCGAACGGCGTTCGTAATTTGGCTTAAACTAATTTTGGTTTTGCAAGTGGTATGCAAATTGTTTGGAGCCTGTTAGTCGTGAGTTTAAAAGAATAACAAATTTATGGTTGGTTCAAAGAAGTGAAATTTAAGATGATGACATATTTAAAATAATAACATTAATAACTTTAATAGAACCAGAACACCCAGAACCAGAAACACAAATTCCCTATGGGGATTGAAAAAATGTCTTGCTTTAGATAGAGATCAATTGTGCGACAACTTTGGCAGAGTACCGCAAACGGTGAAAATGTGGAAATCTCGGCAGTGGTTACATATTTGAACCGTTTCGTGTTGAGACTCTCCCGTCCCGTGGCGACCGCTCATTCTATTTTCAAAAATCTATCAGAGCGCCTGGTTGAGGCTACATATGGTCAAAATATTGGTTCTTATTTGGCTCAACGTAGCGTTCAGAGAGGCCATGCCGCAAAAATGATGGGAACTCTACCCACTGGTAGTGGGCTTGAGGACTTGAGTTATCTACAAATTCTATGCCTTGTAGGTAACCTGGGTTTTTGCTGTATAGATGTATATAATTTTAGTTCAGTTTTTGGAAACATAGGCATTTGGCCCGTACATATTCATTGTGCGTTATCTGTCAGTTTGTGTTGGTCTTTTATTAAGTGGATGATTTCCCGTTGTTACAGAACTCCGTGAAGCTTTCGAAGCCGAAGCTCAAGAAGTGAAAAAGCCTCGCCTCCTTCTGACTGCCGCTGTGCCTGTCGGCCCTGACAACATCAAGAGTGGTTACGATGTTCCTGCAGTTGCAAGGTATGTTTGATTTTTCTTCAGATAAGCTAGCACATAAAAGAGGTAATGTTATTACTTTCACTTTCTTCTTTTATTCTCATGTGCTGATACTCAATGTAGCGCGGTCCGTTTCGCCGATTGAAACTTATTAACAAGGTACAGAAAAGTTTAGTAAGCTGGATTCGTCTAGATTATTTGACGTTAAGCCGTCACTTCCGATTGTTAGTCGTAAGTTATGTCGGCTGCCTTCAGGTGGAACACCAGGACTGCTGTTTCTCCCATACAACAAGGAAACATACAGAGGCTAGTGACCTCTTTCTCACCTGTTGGTTAATCCATTACATAGGGACTAGTGGTACGGGCCAAACGCGCTTTATACGCTATAAACTTTTTTTTATTATTATTTATTGTTTTTAGATCACAAAACTGGATCGATTTACTTCATTTAACACAAAAATACCTTAATTATATAATAATCAGCATATTTTCTTATAAAGCTATAGGGACATATAGCTTACACATTAATATATATCTCTAATATATAAAATTCTCGTGTCGCGGTGTTTGTTACCAAACTCCTCCGAAACGGCTCGACCGATTTTTATGAAATTTGGTACGTATATCGGGTAGGTCTGAGAATCGGTCAGTATCAATTTTTTATAACCCTTAATGTTAAGGGTGGTCCAAAATTTTTTTTTTTGTTTGGATAGCTTTTTTGTTTTTATTTTTTTATGATTCTGTATTGAAAAATACACCCTTCTACGATCAACCCCTGTTTTTTAAATAAAAAATGTATATCGCAAAACAAAGTCTGCTGGGTCAGCTAGCAAATATATAAAAGCTATGGTTGTCAAGGATAGCCATGAGATAGCCGTCAAAATAAATACTACTACAAGCAACAAAATCTATTTTAGAGCCCTGACTGTTTTTTCTAAGCCTGCTGTAAATTTTAAACGACCACACGATCCAAAGGCAGCACTACTACTGAACAAATCACAAAATTGGAACCTTTTAGTTCAAGCCAGCATTGACCATAGTTTCAATGTGTGATCCATAATTATGGCTAAGTAAAATGAAGATCGCAACCATTTCAACCGAAACCAACGGCCTTAGGGAATTATACAACTCGGAGACAGGTCCTGAGCACGTATAAAAAGTATTTCCTTCACAAAAAGGACATAGGTACAGAACAAGTAATAACACTGCCAGATAATTTTGTTTTCGTAAAAGGATACTGGAATACAAAACGGCAAATCTATTGTACTTTTACCTTGACAACACACGTTATTAAAGTTACCCTTAGGCAACCCTTGTATCACAGAGTAAATAAATGAAAACGTATTATGAAAGGATTTCTCCGAATCTTATTTTAATAAATATAATGGAACCTTATTCAATATCATACGGTACATTATTTTATTGTAGTTAATTATTGAACGGAAGTTTCCCTGATAGGGGAAAGTTTTGTAGCCTTTTGTGACTGTTATAGGATATAAAGACTGAGGCTCATAGCAGATAGTAAGCTAGTTGTGTGAAAACTGGAAAGTTTGGGTCACCACCGCGTAAGGTAGCAAGCCTATCGGTATTCTATCGCTTACATTTTGGAAGCGTGCGCCGGAATTGCATGAGTTAATTCCCTCATACCCTTTTTACCAATCTAACAACAAGACATTGTGAAACGTTATTCATATATGATTAACATACTACCAGATTGCCCGAAGCGTTTTGCCATCATCGTGGAACTCATTGCCTGCGCCTTGTTCCCCGAACAGTACAATCTGGATGTCTTAAAATCTAAGTGAATAGATATTATTATCTTCTCGGCAAACATGTAACATCTTCGGCCTTATCTTCGCTGTACTTACATTAGGTGAGACAGTGGTCAAATGGTTGCCTATCTAGGATAAAAAAATATATATATAATGAAGTAGATACTTAGGTACCAGATGCTCATAATTTTACCTGGGATATTATTATAACTTAAATATTTATGGTGATTGGCTGGCCTGGTTTTATTGAACCAGTGCGTCGCGTGAATTAATATTCATAAGAACCAATTCAAATTATTAATATAAAACCATCCAAATTCACTAGCCTCTATCGATACATTATCTCATTTCGATATATTTAGTTTTTCTCGCTGGCGTAGTTAGTTGTGCGTCTGCCTTCTAAGCAGCGAGTATCGGGTTCGATTTCCGATGGGACAGTTTTCTTTTCAAGGGAAACTTAGGATTCAGGTGTCAGTTCAGGTAGTGGGTTTAAATGTTTGTATGAATGTTTACGGCGTACAAGTCATATAAATATGCAAACTTAGTACGGGGATGTGGATGTAATTTAATTGCGAATCTGGCAGTAGAGTCATTAAGTTACATGAGTGCTTCTTTGTTGCCATGTGAATGTACGATTTTGATTTTAATTTTGGTGAAAAGCGTTTATTAATATATATATTTATACCTACACACACACTCAAACATCAGATTTTTAAATATCAGTGTCGATGTCTTTGTAACACTCTGTGGTCGTTGTTTGCTAACCAACCTAAATTATCAACGAGTTTCGAGTAGTAGGCATAGGTATATCATAATGTAGATTTTATACACGAAAAATTCTCATATAAATACAAAAAATACGGAAAAGCATTTAAATTTCAAAAATTTCTACGCCGACCCAAACCATAAAGTAAAAATAACCGAGTACCTGTTTTATGATTTGGAAAAAAGTTTGGTAAAAAATACTCTGGGACGCAACGAACCATCGCGGGCCTGGGTTAGAGAAATAAAACGCCTACATAATACAAAAAAAACTTCACAAAACACTAAAAACTTTCAAATTTATGACTATTGTTTCTGTGCTCATGTTTTGATACGTAAAATATAAGAAAAACAAAAACAATTCAATTTAAGCGTTCTTGACCGAGCTACTTTGATATAATATTCAAGCTGTACCAAGCGAGCGCCATTTTGCTAAATCGTCCACATAAAGACGAAATGAAGCAGACAATACGGCCACTTTGGTATTTAAATACTGACCTACATAAATAACTTATACAGACAAAAAATATCGTCGCATGGGCGCTTACGAAATATGTAAGGCTCGGTGTAGACGAACAATTGAAATTATACTAATTAATTAAATATAGAACTCTACAATAACAAAACAAAGTCAAATAACTATTGTTCATGTATCTATTTCCAAATGTGTTTTAACTTTTTTACCTTTATGAAAAGCAACAAATGTTTATTAATAAATAATAAATAAAAAAAAATAGAAGAAAAAAATGGTATTAGGGCGTTGGCAATCCGAGGTAATATGCTGGCACGCAGGTTTGCGCGATGTAGTGAACGATGAAGTAAAAATAACGCTTTTTAAAGCCTATTGTCAAACATTTTACACGAGCAGCCTGTGGGTCAGCTACACACAAAGATCACTCAACGTCCTACGAGTACAATATAACAATGTTTTTAGGATGCTGTTAGGACTGCCTCGTTTCTGTAGTGCATCAACCATGTTTACGGAGGCGCGGGTTGACGGTTTCCACGCCATCATGCGGAAGAGAACGGCCTCCTTACTGGGCAGAATTCGGGGTAGTAATAACAGTATCCTTAAAACTATTGCTGACAAACTCGATTCGGTAATTATGCAGAAATTATGTAACATTTCACTTTTTTATAACGATACTACTTTTGACATTAATTGTGATAAAATTGTTTATGATTTATTTCTATTAATGTATATTTATAGTGATTTTTTTGAATGGATATTTATTATGCAACTATTAAATTAAATTAAATATTAAGATAACATAATTATAATGATTTTACTAACACAATGGACTGTAAATTGTCTGATCAATAAATGAAAAAAAAAAAAAATTACCGGCTAAATTTTCCATAGAATATTACAACGAAAGACACAAAAAATACAAATAAAAGTGAAGTAAGTATGTACCTACTTAGAGTGTTAATCTTCTTATATAAGCAAAATAAAGTTTCAATTTATTTAAATCAATCGAAAAACAATTATTAGAAGCTTACGTGTGTGAATAGCCAATTTAACGATAATTATTCACATAAGAATTATTCTGTTCTAGCACGCGATGAGAATAAATCGTGTTGATCACGAATTTTCAAAAATACCCACCAATGCATTCTGTTGCAGTAACTTCTGCTTTTGCAGTATTCTAGCAATCAAAGATTCTATACCTAAATAAAATAAAATAAACGCTTACACACTCACAGCCCCACACTAAGTTCGAAGACTTGTGTCGTGGGTGCCGGAAACATTCACATCACACACACAATCACAACCAGAACCAGAAATACAAATTTTCCTTTGGGAGAAAACTTGTGTTCCCGCCGGTAATTGAAGGCGAACGCTCAATCAACTAAGCCAACGGGCAGTTCAAGCAGTTCAATACCTAACATTCGTGGTCGCACGTTTGTTACGAGCCTTAAATCCCGCCTTTATTGTTTGTCCCTCATACATTTTCCCACATTTGGATACAATGTACTACAAACAATTTTAACAAACCTTTCATCACTGTACTTGCTAAACGACTTTCAGTTTAACGCCTCACTGATAAGGCTTGTAAGCTTACTTTTTGGGTTAATTTTGTCTAAATTCTCTTCATCTGATGCCTGCCGCTTATCAAGTTGTCAGTAGATATGTGTGTCAGTTTGTCAGTTTCATATCCCCTCTAATGCTTTCAATTGTGCTTTTGAACGCAATCTCCACGTAATATTCTGTTACATCTTTATTGCGTCTGTGAGATTGTTTTGATTTGTGGCTGAAGTTTCTTCTTTATTTGTAGTGAAAACAAATAAGACTCGTGTTTTTTTGTTTTGTAGTATTATTTTGTTTAGTATTTATGAGTATCAATTAGCTTCAAATGTATTTGTTAAAGAAAGGTGTTTATGAGTATTGATTAGTTTCTATATATTTGTTAAAGAAAATCATAAGTGTTGTTTTTTTTGTCCATCCTCAAAATACTCTTAGGATGCTATATTATTATGTTTTCTTTGGCTTCCCTTTCAAGCATCGTATTTATAACAAGACATATCGATATGCGACGTTTAATCATTATTAATTTAATCTTCATGTAAAGTTCTTCTAAGCTTATTGCTACTACATTTATTATGAGAAGTGCTTACGAATGGGACACCTCACCAGGTTCCTTAAAACTAATAAATAAAATCTGTGTGTCTACACAGGTTTTTTAAAATTTATATGAAAACTAGAGTAAACAGATATTATCTAGACTAGCATTCTCCATCGTCAACCACATCGACCCTATTTGACTCCTATTATCAAGTGAGATAGCGGTGAAATTTGCCTATCAAAAAACCAAATATGTCCTTATAAGTATTATTTGGATAACTTCTTGATATTAATTCAATTATTGAGATTATTGAATGTTACACGTCACATTCGTATCTTTGTTCTTCATTTGTTTATCGTGTTTAATTTTCAAACTAAGGATGGTGTGACCCAATGGCACAAAAAAAGCTGTAATGTGTAACAATGTGAATAAGTGGGAAAATCGTGACGTGTTACAATGTTACTCGTACACACCCGAATGTAAGACCAAATAGGCATGAACTAAATATAAGTAAACAAGAATTCATTTTCCTTGTTGGGTGAGCGTTCGCCTTCAAAGCAGTAGTAGGGGTATCTGGTTCGATTCCCGGCGGGAACACAAGTTTTCTTCTCAAGGAAAATTTGTGTTTCTGGTTCTGGTTGTGATTGTGTGTGTGATCTGAATTATTGCGGCACTCACGACACAAGTCATCGAACTTGCACTAAGTTCGATGACTTGTGTCGTGGGTGCTAAAGAAAAATATGTATTTAGCACAAAACACATAATTTGCACAATAATACATAGAGTTAATAATAATAAAGGTCGAAAAAGAAAAAAAAATCTTAATCATCCTTAAACAGTACATATATAGGTATACATACATACAAACAAAACAAACGTATTCACACTCACAGCCTTACACTAAGTCAAAGACTTGTATCGTGGGTGCCGGAAACATTCACATCACACACACACATTACACCCAGAACCAGAAGCACAAATGTCCCTTGGGAAGGAATTTGTGCTCCTGCCGGGAATCGAACCCAGGACCCACGGCGCAGAGGGCGGACACCTGTCCACTGCGCCAACTGGGTCGTCATACAGCAACGGAAAGGGTTGCGACGCAGCTTATTGTCAAGTGATTCTTAATTCGCAACTGGTTGCAAATCGCAGGTACGTAAAGGGCCGGAGGGGTTGTTTCAACACTTGATCTGCTGATTTTCAGCCGTAACGCAGGTTCTGAGTGTGAAAACGTTTATTATTACATTTTCTTTTCTTTTTATAACATTTATGCAAGATTTTTTTCTTTCTACAGCTATCTCGACTTCATCAATCTCATGGCGTACGATTTCCACGGCAAATGGGAGAGGGAGACTGGACACAACGCTCCTCTTTACGCGCCTTCATCAGATTCCGAGTGGAGGAAGCAGTTGTCAGTAGACCATGCAGCTCATTTGTGGGTCAAGCTCGGAGCACCTAAGGAAAAACTTATCATTGGTGAGTTTATTTAACCAGTCACTGTCACATATAGAACAGAAGAACAAATTGTTCTTCTGTTCTATATGCGTTGTTCTAGCGGTCAAATGCTTGCCTATATATACATATATATACTAGCTGAACCGGCAAACGTTGTTTTGCCATAAACATTATTTCTTCGAAATATAGTTTTTTGAAATACCTAACACTATAAGTATTATTCAGGATTAATCAAAATACAGATTTAGCTAAACTACTACACTATAAGTGTGTGGGGATGTAGATAAAAAATAAAGAAAAAAACAAAAAAAAAATGTCCAAAAACTAAAAAAAAAAATTGGGCTGTGCCATCTTTAGCATTTAGGGGTATGAAAAATAGACGTTGACCGATTCTCAGACCTACCCGATATGCACACAAAATTTCATAAAATCGGTCGAGCTGTTTCGGAAGAGTTTGGTAACAAGCACCGCGACACGAGAATTTTATATAATATTACATCGTAAAAGAATAATTTCTATAGAGTCGTCAATGTTTAACAAACGGTAAAGAGACCTATAGTTTTCTAATGATTTGAATCATATTGCTCTCATTATTAGCTCTGTTACTTCCTCAATACACGAGTTTGAAAAGAAATGCTTCTGTCTCGTTCTTCAAATATTCACAGTTTCTTAGTAGACTAAAAACTTTCTACCGCAAAATCTCGCATTGACATTATAGTTTTTTTTTAAATCATAATCTATTCATATAATCATCGAGATAGGGTAAAGATATTTAACATGTAACTGGTATTTTACAAATAGTTTTCTAGCTACGGGCCAACTGCCTATATTTTCTAAAACTAAACTAAAACTATACACATCTAAGACCTAAGTTACCTACAAGCATGGCAGCGAGCTTATAGATAACTCAAGTGAAGCCTACTACTAGTGGGTAGCTTTCCCATCATGCAGGCAGTATTGCCTCTCTGAATTGCAATGCTAGTACCTTGAGCCAAATAAGTGCCAGCATTCATCACGCGTCGCCCTCGCCTCAACCAGGCGCTCCGATTTTTTTTAAGCTATTGCACAGCTTCTATCGCTGGCCTTGAACGTGGAGACCGAATCCAGAAATTCCGTAACAAAAATAACCTAACACCCCCCACTCCGACCGGCACAGCGCTGATACTTTTTTTTTTACTTTATACTAACTCCACAATCATAATATATATCTGTATTCCCTTCTAGGTATGCCAACATATGGCCGCACCTTCACCCTCTCCAACCCCAATAACTTCAAAGTGAACTCTCCCGCCAGCGGTGGTGGAAAAGCTGGAGAGTATACTAAGGAGAGCGGATTCTTGGCTTATTACGAGGTAGGTGTATTTCTTATGAAGGGACAACTAAGCCTACCTTTTAATTGATAGTGTATACTGTCGGTTTTAGACCCTTTTGGCCTAGCATGACTTTGGTTTGGAATAACAGAATAAATTATAACAAGAAGAATAACAGAAACGTTATTTTTAAGAAGTAGGGTTTCATTTATCAAGATAGTTACACTATTTCTTGAACACCTTAAAGTACCAAGAACACAAATAGGAATAACAGTTAATAATTATATAAGTGTTATCGCTGAGAGCGATCTCTTCAGGAAAATCTTTTAATGGAGAGGTATGAAGTAACGTAATAGGGCGTCGTTCTCCGTTTATAAAAGTTTTGTTCAGAACAATGCTTAAAAACAGACATACTTATTAATTATATATATTATACAGTACATACAAATACAAACAAAAAAATTATGTCTATTTGTTTATGGTATAAAAAAAAACAAAAAATTTAAAAGTAAAAGAAAAAGCATTTAGGTTATACAAATTATATAATGGCCTAAATAAAAAAATAAAAGCTACGATATTTCTTTTTTTTTCAAACTACCGATGATGACGTATGACGACGTAGTACAGTGTACACAAAATGAGGTCATTTTATGTTGATTAGTAATTATTTTATCTTTTACAACGAAACAAGCACTCACGAAACACAAATTAAACTTTAGTTCTGAACAGAATCAGCTCACAACTTGAAGACCTTTGTTATGCTAATATCATTAACACACTACTTCAATCTGGAATACTCAAACTAGACCTAAACTATGAGAACCTAACTCCAATCTCAATAGCCTAGAAGTTCTAACGCCACAGAGAATACAACAACAGAACGTGCCTTTTAACAAAAACATGTAAACCTTGCCTTCTACCAGAATTGATGATGAAAATTAACTTTTTTCGTCCTGTACGAATGTAAAAGTATGTACGAAGCGTTAAGTATTAAAGTGTTTAAACGTAACGGGGTAGAAAATAAAATCTTTTTATTTGACAAAATTAGCCTGAAAGCAAAATTTAATATATTGCTATAATAATATTATGTATATTATAATCCTACTTATATTATAAACGCGAAAGTTTGTAAGAATGTATGGATATATGTTTGTAACTCTTTCACGCAACGTCTACAGAATGGATTTTGATGAAACCTTACGCATCAGAATAACACATAGGCTATAATTAAAATATATATATTGTGTATTATCCAAAATATAACGATAAGTGTCAAGTAAGTTGGAAAAAATTTGCCAACTGCGAGCTATTCTGGCGTGCGCTGCAAAAACCATTGAGTTACACGTATAATATAATGTATAAAGGAAATGTTTATCATAAATAGTCATACAAAAAAGCCTGCGACAGAATATATCAATCTTAATATACGAGTATACATCCTTGGCCGCTTCTTCACTTTCCATCAGGTGAGATAGTGGTCAAATGCTTGACTAACTAGCATAAAAAAAACTACAACACTCATTTTATAAAGCTCAAAAATGCGTCGAATAAATAAAACAGCAGTTTTTTTTTATTCCGCATTGAATGAATGAAAATAATGTGATCGAGGATAATAGATTCTGTTTTTTATTTATATATATATATTTATGATAATAATTGTCCTGCACATAGTATTTTTCTTAACCGTTATTTTAATACTAACCTTTTTTCCTATGGATCTACCAAATATTCGACACAATAATAAAAAATGTCTAAACATTAAGTAGGTAGTTTTTATCACTGAAAAAAATTGTTCTCAATTTGATTCAAAACGTTAAACTTATATTTACTTATTCAGAAAAAAAGGTCGTAAGTTCCTTCCTAGATTTGGCCAACGAATTTATAGAATGATTATTAGAAGCCTTCATCGCTTTAAGATCGATAATAGGTCAACATTGCATACATGATATATTATATAAGTCATAAGTTTAGACCTGCATTTCAAACCTTGACTTTAGTAGCTAATGAGTTACTACTATGCCACTCTTTACTTTGTTTTCTCCAACATTAAAACCGCTCATTTTCTCATAGTTCGCCAGGCAATCGAGTCCAGGAGTCGTCCGAACTTTCAGGGTCCTATTAGCCCGGATTTACATATTACAAGCCGTTTCTAATTAGAACTCCGTAATTATGCTGAAATTTAACGCTAGACGGCCTTTTCAGAATTTTATCTCAGTTACACAGAAGTTTGGTATGTAATTAAAGTTGCTGGCGAGGCCAAGAGAAGTTTACTTTGAGCTGTGATAGAATGTAGTTGGGGTCTGTTGCTACAGTAGCTTTTCAAAATGCAAATTGGTGTTGTTTAGATGAGCCAAAGACACACTAGAGAGTTAATTAACCAAGTGAAGCGAGGTTTCTTATTTGACTGGCACTTTGTCCGTCCGTCAATCCGGCTATCCGTCTGTTAGACGCATTTAGCGTATAAACCATACGAGCGAATAGTTTCTATTTCTCAGAGAATATATTAAGTTGTTGCCCAAAGCCAAAAATGGCATTGAAATTAAAATACTAAGGAGGCATTTTTCTAACCCTGTGTGGTAACGTTAAAAAGAGCTTTGCAAGTACAGTACGAACCATTTAAAACATATGTTGGAAAATAACAATTTGCTGATAACATCAGAAGTGCCACTTAAACTCTTAACAAAGTCTTGCGTGGCATTGCGATTTGCTTCTCTATCTGAGATAGCTTAAAGCATTTAGTAATCGGATTCTATAAATGATCCGTCTAAATCTGAACAATTTAGTATTTCTCACTATAATACAGTTATTATAACACAGAGTAGAAACTTGCATGAACTCGCGAGCATAAGGCACGGGACGAATGGGGTGCATTACTCCATCATTTGTGCTTATTCTATTAATATTGGTTTTTCACAATATTTCAGGTATGCGATATGCTGAGGAACGGAGGCGCATATGTTTGGGACGATGAGATGAAGGTTCCGTATGCCATCCTTGGAGATCAGTGGGTAGGATTCGACGATGAAAAATCCACCAGGCATAAGATGAGGTATAGTGAATAATCATCACAATATATTTAACCAGCTCTGCTTAGTGGCTTCTATTTGCATAAAACACTTACTTCCAGGTCCAGCAGACTTGCTGCGTGATAAATTTCATTTAAATTATTATTCCGGAGAAACCTCGTGTCCAACTTACTCGCAGACACCAGAAATGTAGTGTCTAGTTGGTTCCATAAAAATGTAATCAAGGCTTAATTAAGGGTATATATAATATCATAATTTCTCAACTAAATGTGATTTATATTTTTCAGGTGGATCAAAGATAACGGTTTTGGAGGTGCCATGGTGTGGACTGTTGATATGGACGACTTCAGCGGCAGTGTCTGTGGTGGTGACGTCAAATACCCTCTTATTGGTGCTATGAGGTGAGGACACTTCAGTTACCTATATTAATTATTATAAGTAAATATTTTATCATAAAAATATATTATTATTGGGTAATTTCTAAATACCAGAAAGCTTTCAGGACATGATTCTTGGGTCATTTAGTTCTTCGACCTTTTTCTGAATGCTATAGTTTCCGTAATAATTACCATAACGTATTCTAAGCAATCTATAATAATAGATGTTTGTGTGCCTCATAATTAGCACCTCAGACCTGTCATTTGAAAAATTACAGGTATGACTGAATTTGCAATATGCGTACCAAAATAACCTTACATACGCTACGCTACATCAAACAAAGTGCGGTTCTAAGCTACTATCTCTTTCTGTTCCTGCTTGCCTGGTACTTTTTAGCAAGAATATAGTAACTATTTTTAACTACCATCATTGCAAACAGCAGGTGAATAGCAGCATGCTTTCCACCTTCGACCACGACGCAATGTGGTAAGCATATTGTATAGCGGTGATTATTGGTTTGTTACCAAAAGGTTATAAGATAATGATTATAGATAATATACATTCTAAGCCTAGCGTGATTACTACCCTCGATTTCATCAATTATTACAATTCAGGTAAGACATTGGTCAAAAGCTAGCCTATCAGAAAATAAAAAGGAAGTCATTCATATACCAACATTATAAACAAAAAAAACGCATTCACACTCTCAGCCCCACACTATGTTCAAAGATTGGTATCGTGGGTGCCGGAAACATTTACATATCGCACATACAATCAGACCCAGAACCAGAAAAAATCTCCCTTGGGAAGGAAAATTTTGCTACTACCTGCAATCGAACTATTGGCGCCGGTGCAGAGGGCACAGACTTGCCCACCGCGCCAACTGGGTCGAGATGAGAACTGACACATAATTTAAAAATTGTTCGTTAATTCAAGAGAAATTGTATAAAACATGTCTCTAAATAAAACTTCATTTTGAATAAATATTATTTCGGAAAATAACTGCAAGTAACAAATTATTTTCAGAGAGGAACTCCGCGGCATTTCCCGAGGCAAAGACGCCAAAGACGTGGACTGGTCCACTGTTGCCGCCTCAGTGGTCTTCGAAGAAACCGAGAAACCAGAACCCATCAAGATCAGCCTTTCCGACGTTCTCAGCAAGGTCAAGAAACCCACCAAGCATCACATTATCAGGAACAACAATGCTGCAGCCATTGACAAAAACAGTAAGTTATAAATATATCCTTTTAACTGTGTTTATTTATTTATTATTTAAAATAAAAAATCCTATTTTAACCGACTGAATAAAAATGGTAAGTAGGTCCTCAGTTCTACTGTATTATTGTATGTGTGTTAACTCATAGCGTCTTTCTGGTTGAACCAGTTTCGATGTTTTTTTTGTATGAAAGCTGGTGCTTTCCCATTAGTCCTATTTAAATTTCATTAACATCTGACCGTTAGTTTTTTAATTATCTTCAATGATGCTAATTGATTTAATCTGAACAAGTGTTAATCTTCGAAACCCTTGATCAGATTAAATGAATTGAAATTGAAATAGCTGTAAAATCGGTATTTTTTAGGCTTTGCTTGCGTTTATATATGTGCTTGATAGAAAGTAGTGATGCTGCCGAAGACGTAGCACGCATGCTCAGAAGACCTATTCACTCTTGACTTGAAGAGCCCCAGTTTATACCGTTCGGGGAACTATAGCGAGGGCAATGAGTTCCACTCCATCGCAGTCCGGATTATAAGCGTAGAAGCGAAACGCTTCGCTACATAATTATACTTCAAGTTATAAGTATTTTTAGTTTAGTTTACTTTAAAATGGTGCCGATTCTGTTGTCCAGAATTAGACTAAACTAGCCTAAAATTAGTTTTAGTCCTGCTTTAGTCCAAAACCTATTCAGAAAATGCAAGATTAGACTAAAATTAAGTTTGACAGGACTAAGTTAGTTTAGTTACTCTATTTAGTGAAAATGACCAAATTCTTATTCTGATGTACATGTTTTACGTGAAATTAAGACTAAAAATATAAATTTTAAACTAAAATTTGTCTGTATGAAAAAGGTCTGGATTATTTTTAATGTGATCTTATACTTGAAAGAATAACACGTGCAATTAATGAAGCAAATACTGACCTACAAAGTCTATAATGGAGGAATATGTGATTACGGCTCTTGTGAATACAATTCAATTTGGTTGCTGTCAAAATCAATTTTAGTCCTGTCATTTCAACTTTTAAATTAAATTCAACGTAAAATCAGAATAGCGTTTAGGTATTCTTTGACTAAAATTAGTTTATTTTTAGTTTAGTTTAGGTTAGTTCGGTGCTCAACAGAATTAGCACCAATATGTTGTTTCCTACACAATGCTTGTTTCAGAATAAATTAAATGAAACTTGCTTATTAACAAATCAATACGATAATTATGTTAAAATCGGCGTTCAATATTTATCTCGTAGTACGACAAGAATCTCTTGGCAGAATAACTTTTCTATAATTAAGAAGCATCCATAATACAAAATAAAGAACCGCGTTAAAGTACCGCGACAGTTAAAGTATTGTTTCTATAGCTACATCAAGCTATAGAAACAATACTTTAACTGTCAAGCCAATAGAAAAAAAAAATTATCTCGATCACCTGTTTTTTCCTCAAATCAATAATATAAATTGTTGTTTTTTATGAAGAACTCCTTGCAGCTTTCACTCTAAACGAAAAGTAAAATCCAACTTAAAGCAATTTCGAAACATTCCTACTTCAAAAACTTGGAACAAACGAAGCTGAAATGTAAACATGTTTGCTAAGCACGCTCAAGCAAAACAAATAAAACTTCGAAGAAGTATATTACACCAATTGTGATTTATTTTTTTAATAGATTGAAATAAACATTGCTATAAGGATTAATTAATAAAAATGTAGAAAAAACTCCACATAATAAGAGTTAACTGACGTGACGTTTTGACGGAAAGATAATGTGACTCAATTTGTTTAATTTGAGGCACGAACATAAATTTTTAGTCGTACCTCACAATGTTATACATAGATTCATGCATAACATATTATAACAGCTTGTGACACGATTTCCCAAGTCCCCAAGAAGTCGTTTTTAACTCTGGCAGACAGAAAAATATATCGTACCTATAATCTTTACTTTCATTTCTTTTCTACGTGAGAAGAAGACGTCTTTATCGGTCTCAAGCCTGCAGTAATGTCGATTGCCACTAAAATGTTTACCGCAAATGCTTTTACTGGGAACAGTGCAAAAATACTCTCGATTCAAGCATTTCGCACAACAACGTTCCACTTGACACGTCTCATAACAACCCCGTGTATTTGGCACTTAAACCGACAAATATCGGGTGGAGTGCCACAAGGGTCACTCTTTGGACCACCGTTGTTCCCAGTTGCCAAGACTGGCTTAGGAAAGTCACGACATAGTTGCTAAAAGTTTGGAACATCGAATGCTTTTACGTTTAGTGTTTCAACCAACCGGAGCATAAAGAACCGCGGCATCGAGCGTGAAATCCTCGAGACGGTAACATTTTCAGACGTTTTGAAGGGTTTCGGGGGCTCAGGTTGAGTTGGCTACGCGAGTAAATGGGTTTTTTGATTTAATGCCTTCAAGTTTATGACGTGGCCTCTCGACGATCTTAGCAAAGAGGTGCCTTAACGTGCTCTCGAGTTGGGTGGAGTAATAAATAACATATTTTCGATGTTAAACGTCATGCTAGGTGACTCCGTAGAAATTTCTGGGAAGTCAGCGCAACTTTTTATTTGGGTCACAAAGGATGGATGTTTTCCGAGGGAACATTTTATTTGTAAGCACGTGCTCTAGGGTATTTTATTGCTTTTGAACGTGTGTCTTGAACGATTCTTATTTAACACGCGACGCTGGGTCGTATTAAAACGATGTTTATGAGTTTTTACGACACACCTACATAATCATATTTTATGTAATTTATAGTTAAAGTGATATAGTTTTCAAACAATAGTTGGAAAAACAAAATTTTATTCCGTCGTTATTTACGGGACTCAAAATTAACCAACGACCCCAGAATATCTTTTCATACAAAGAGGATTCTCTATTTTAGGGACATGATATACAAAGTACACGAGGCGCGCGCCCCGTGCGCTGTGAAGGTAAAATGTATGGCGTATAAGGGACCTTGATACACAAAGCGCCCGAAGCGCGTGGCCTTGTGGCGATTTTGTCAAAATTGAGTTATATACACTATCGGAATCAGGAGAAATAGATAGAATCAGGAGAATTCAATTTTGACAAAAAAGCAAATACATCTTTTTTAGGATTCCGTACCCAAAGGGTAAAAACGGGACCCTATTACTGAAACTTCGCTGTCCGTCCGTCTGTCACCAGGCTGTATCTCAAGAACGGTGATAGCTAGGCAGTTAAAATTTTCACAGATGATGTATTTCTATTGCCGCTATAACAAAAAATACTAAAAATAAAATAAAATAAATATTTAAGAGGGGCTCCCATACAACAAACTTGATTTTTTATAGATAATGGTACGGAACCCTTCGTGCGTGAGTCCGATTCGCACTTGGCCGGTTTTTCCTAATGACGGCAATCAATCTATATAATAGTATCTTCTAGGCAAGCTTGCTCCATCGTCGACCACATCGTCGCTTACCATCAGGTGAGATAGCGGTAAAAAGTTTGCCAATCTAGAATATAAAAAAAAAATATACAAAACGGCAGCGCTGGGGGAGGAGTTTGAGTTTGAGCGACATTTCATTCATATATCGATTCGTCTAATGCTTGTTCAGGGACTGTAGTAATATGATAAATTAGACAATAAATATACCTAAATAAGAAATATTCGGTGGAGATAATGGTTTCATCAGATGAGCTAGCTAGTCATATGCTTGCCTATAAAACATAAAAAAAAGATAACGGAAATTACTTAATTAAAAAAAAATATAATATATATATAATAATAAATTGAATTAGACCAATCTCCTTTAGGATGTCTATCTAAATTAAAAACAAACTAGTAAAAAAGTTTCAAATTGATCAATTTCACGGCGAACCTATGAATCTTCAATAAAGCGTTTTTCAACGGCCAGATATTAAAAATTATGCAAAGTCTCGTGATTGATCGAACGTGCAACACCAATTTGATTGATGGATTGATTGACAGTTTAATAAAATATCTCAAGTCGCCTGGTTGCTAGTTAAAATGTGATGAAGGAACTTTTACTATTGTCTTGTGATTTATAAAGATAATATGTTTTAAACATAAAACCTACCTTACTCAACATTAGGTATGAAATAGTTGTAAGAAAAATAAGGGAAAAATATCGATTGAGGTGGGGATTAACCGCGGATAAGATCTCATGCCCTATTACTTTAACCGCTGAGTTACTCAAGCCCTGCTGTAAGCGATGAAATTATGTTTTACTTTTTATTAACGTCTAGAGATAGTGGTCAAACTTTTTTCTATACCGAATCATAGTAAGTCTATATACAGATTAGATATTATTCAGATATATTACTAACATATTTTTTTTTCATAAGTCTAAACGCCGATGAATTAACGGACAGTTAAATTATTGAAATGATTTTTTGTCCAATATTTTTCATCATCAATTTTATTATTGAATATATTGTTATTTTTTTATAATAAACTTGGTTAAAATGCTATCTTACGTTAACTTTTAATGGGTTCAATAGTTAAACACTTATTTTAAAAAAGTGATTTCAAAACTACTAACAGGTTCTTAAAAGTTTCAAGCAAATACGACGAGTGCTTTATTTTTCTTTGTAACTTTTCACTCAGGACAGTTACAAAATGGACTCCAATTACTTGGAACTTTATACGGGCAACAATTTAATGGGTGGACACTGTTGAAAGTGTCTATTTGTCTGCACAGTTGATGAAATGTTATGTCCTTCGTCCATTACTGCAATACCTCACTTGTAATGGTCGAGTTTTATAGTGTTGTTACTTTGAAAAACTAAATATTGAGTCACTTTATTTTGTGTACAAAAACGTGTCTGGGTATTGCAGTAGACATTTAGTATAGTTTTAGGAGAGACAATTATTTTCAGTGTTATTAATAAACTATTAAATAATGCCAAATGGTACAGTTTCAGAATAGAAACAAGAAATATTTAAATAAGGTTAGATAAAGTTTTACGTTAACTGCTTTTAAGCATAAGCGCCTAATCAAATCACCATAATTATTCTCTTAAACCCAGCGCAAATAAACTACTACTGTAAATTCTAATATCATGTTGTGAACCTTTAAATACGATAAATTCTAAAGACAAGCACCTTTGTTTTCTTGGATCGGCTATTGTTTTACCACCATCGCATTTGATGGTAAGTAAGTGTTGACGTGGTCAAGGCCAAGCGCGTTAGACCTTATAACCGGCTCTGAAGAATAGTTACCGTAAGGCTCGAGATTGCAACGTTCACTAATTAATTCTTATACTTTCCCACATCATGTCGGACAAAAAATATATTATGATCAGAATTATAATTCTCCACTTGTCAATAAAAAAAAAACTGTAAAATCTTTAAAGCAGCATGATCCATGAAGAGTTTTCTCGTTCTACAATCACACTGTTCCTTATACCAGATTTCTTCCACAGAGCGCGAGCCCCAAGTCCTCTGCTACCTGACCTCCTGGTCTTCCAAGCGGCCCAGTGGTGGACGTTTCATGCCCGAGAATGTGGATCCCAATCTTTGCACCCACGTCATCTACGCTTTCGCTACCCTCAAGGATCACAAACTGGCTGAAAGCGATGAAAAAGATGGAGAGATGTATGATAAGGTGGTGGCTTTGAGAGAGAAAAACCCTAATTTGAAGGTGAGTCGTCATTCTTTAGAGCAAATGTAGATTTTCTAAATGAAAACAAGTTGTATAGTAGAATTAGTAGTTCTTCTACTTGCACACTATTATTAAGCTACATACCTATATTTAAACAGTCCGCAATCAGAGACATAAAACAAGCAAACGAAGAAATAAAGCAAATATGGATACTCACATCGATTTAATAACGTAGTTTGAACGGTCCAATGGTTCTTTTTTTTTGGTTCGTTATTTTGTAATGTTTAATGTGAGATTATCAAGTCCGGGATGGTTTAATTTTAATCAAAAGGCTTTTGTAGCTAAAATACAGTACGATTCCTTAGGTTTTTATCTGTTTTTTTAAACCTGTTTAAATTAATTTTAATGGAACAGCAAACTATTTATTCAGTGTAGTTTTTTAAAACCGCAGACAAATCAATGTAATGTGTCCTGCTAGATAGTCAAATGATATTACTTGTACAAGTTTTTAAAAGAGCTGTAAAAGTATTCGTTCGATTTTGGCATTGATTTCACAATTTTTCCAGATCCTACTTGCCATCGGTGGCTGGGCGTTTGGCTCCACTCCCTTCAAAGAGCTGACCTCCAACGTGTTCCGTATGAACCAGTTCGTGTACGAAGCTATCGAATTCCTTCGGGACTACCAGTTCAACGGTCTGGATGTAGACTGGGAATATCCCAGGTGAGTCGAGTTTAAAGTCTAAGATATTGAAAATGTCACTTGGTCGGCTGCACCGAGTTGGAAAAAAGGATTAGGATAAGTAACTTGCAGTTTTCAAGGTTTAGTAGAATTACTTCTTTTAGCATTCCAAAATGAAGATCTTGCAATAATCTGTACAATTATTTGCAAGTTACATGTTCAAAGGACAGATTTGATTATTTTTTAAATATTTTACTTTTAACTCTAACACTGAAGGTGGTTTAATGATTGGCAAAAGTGTGGCACTGCTCCAGATGGATCAGTCTTATCTTTTAGTAAATGTGTTGTCACCTAAGTTAAATCTAAAAAACATTCCTTACTTGAAATAAAAAAGAAACGTTAGAGTAAAATAAAAACTATTACCCATAATGCTAACAATTTTGTCTTGTGCTTCAGGGGTGCTGATGACCGCGCAGCTTTCGTATCACTTCTGAAGGAACTTCGCCTTGCATTTGAAGGTGAAGCCAAGACTTCCGGACAACCTCGTCTCTTGCTCACAGCTGCTGTGCCGGCGTCTTTCGAAGCTATCGCTGCTGGTTACGATGTACCTGAAATTTCAAAATATCTGGTAAGTCGGACATTAGTTAAATTGTTGCATTAACAAAGCCATTGGCAATATTGAAACGTGATGATCACGATGATGGTGAAAGCTGTGTGTTATTCAAGTTTGTGATCTATATAAATATGTTCGTTAACCAATAGAGTAACAAGTTTCCTAAACAGAGATCCTTAGTGTTCTCTTTTTGGCTAGTGTTATTTGAAGTCATGTGTACGGCGTATTATATTGACTATCTTTGATTTCAAATTAACATAGTATCTAACTAAATTATTCCTTATTTGATTGTTTTGAGAAGTGACAATTTAAATATGTATTCTTATTAGCTGATAAAATGTTGGCTCTGATGATTGAAGTAAAGAATTGAAGAAAACATACTAGTCTGATGATACATATTATTTTGTATTTAATTATTAATGTATTGTGTATTTTTTTTCAGGACTTTATCAACGTAATGACCTACGACTTCCACGGCCAGTGGGAGCGTCAAGTTGGACACAACAGCCCTCTCTTCCCGCTTGAAAGTGCCACCAGTTACCAGAAGAAACTCACAGTGGTACGTCTATGAAAAAAGTCGTTTATGAAGATGAGGTCGAAAATAATTAGAAGAAGAACAAAAAGCATAGAAGATAATACAGGACGACGAGCAAACAATTTGATGCTAGTTATCTTGAACCTTATAGACAGGTGCCAAATATAATAACATCAAAATACTGATAATGATGGTCCGGTTATTCAATAGAGTCAATCTTTCCAGGCCTAGCGAATTTACAATATTCGACCGCATCAAAGACTTTTTAAACAGTTCCGGGTTGCTCTGCAAATATGATCCGTAGATTATACTATTATACTTATTGGTTTTTATACATTTAATTTTACTTCTTCTCTTTCTAAAATGTATAGCATAGTTACGAGCGCTTTACCCCTGCTTATAAGGCAGACGGTGTAAACACTCACAACACTCACAACATCACACCCGGAACCAGATATACAAATTTTCCCACCGGAAATCGAACCTGTACCGCTGATTTAAACGCAGACACAAAATTAATTACACCAACAGGACCTATATCAATAAATGATTTATTGATTGCTCATAATTATCTCGTCTAACAGGACTACTCAGCCCGTGAATGGGTCCGCCAGGGTGCTCCCAAAGAGAAGCTGATGATCGGCATGCCAACCTACGGTAGATCTTTCACCCTGATCAATGATACTCAGTTCGATATCGGCGCTCCTGCTTCTGGTGGAGGTAAGTTTGATTTCAGTCTACTTACTTACACTATGTAAGAATAAGTCAATAGATGTTATGTACGAAGAGAAACTTCTGTATTTGTTCTGTGACGTATTCTGAGACAATATTGTGACTGAACTTCTTAGGTACTTATTTAAATATTATAGACACGTAAGACCTTAATCTATTTAGGTTATTGTAGGTAGCATTTCTAGCTAAATAATGAACATTTAAATAAGTTGTGTAATTTTAAGGAATTATAAGTAGAGAACTTACCTAAATAAACATTCGATTTTCGATCTAAATATCATGGTTTTTTGTCGCAAATATTAAAGTTTGTGTTAGATTCGAGGTCCATTTGTATCTTATAGGCAACAATTTTTAATGTTTAAGCTGTTGGCCTCCATAAAAAATTGTCATTCGGCAATTGTAGACTAAATCAACACGTTTTATTCACAGGGTCAGCTGGCCGCTTCACCAACGAGGCTGGATTCATGTCCTACTACGAGATCTGCGAGTTCCTCCGGGAGGACAACACTACTCTTGTTTGGGATAACGAGCAGATGGTGCCCTTCGCGTATAGGGAAGATCAGTGGGTCGGATTCGATGATGAGAGATCTTTAAAGACAAAGGTAAATATACCCGTCACATTTGTTACGTTTGCTTTCCACCCATTTCCCGAACGCCGTGCGTGTGTGTACTGGTTAAAATTGTATATTGTAAAATTAGAAAGATACACCTTATTACTCCTGTTAGTATGTTTTTTTATCTTTAAGAAGCTAGCGTTAGACCACTGTCACACCCGATGAAGTGTATGTGGTCTGAGATGGTAAATATGTAAGACCTAATAACTTGCTCTCAAGGAAAGACACTTTAAACCAATTAAGTAATTATACTTAATTGTTTTAAAGTAGCATAAATAATTAGGATTGTTAACTGCACATTAATTGTTTATTTAATAACTGTAAGTTTATAACACTTGGATAATTGGTTACAACTACATAGCGTATATGATTTCAAAGAGGAACTGCCCGTTGGCTTAGTTGGGTTAGTGTTCGGCATCTAATTAGGGATACCGGGTTCGATTCTCTGCGGAAACACAAGTTTACCTTCAGAGGAAAATTTGTGTTTCTAGTTCTGGTTGTGATTGTGTGAATGTGTCCGGCACACAAGTCATAAAACTGAATGTGGGACCGTAAAAAAAAGTGTACGTTAGCATTCTGCTGAAACATATTTGATTTGGATGTTGAAAAATGTATATACAATAGCATTCCTGGGGTCATGATTTTTCAGGCTGCCTGAAGGCTTAGGCAACAAAACAAAATATGTATCAGATCCAGATGACAATAAGAAATTCTTTAAACACTTTTACCTGGGCTTGAATCTAAGCTCAATACAAACTGCTCTTTCATAATATATTCATATTATAGTCACGATGAACCAGTTTTACAATAATTTCTTTGTTTGGACAGATGGCATGGCTGAAAGAAGAAGGATTCGGTGGCATAATGGTTTGGTCCATCGACATGGATGACTTCCGAGGCTCTTGTGGCACCGGGAAGTACCCTCTCATCACGGCCATGAAGCAAGAACTTGGCGAATATAAAGTCAGATTGGAGTACGATGGACCTTATGAATCTTCAAGCCCTAATGGACAGTACACTACAAAAGACCGTGAGTATTGTTTGCGGACACACAAATAAAAACATTTTAATATCTGTAATATATAAAATATGTCTGTTTGTAAAATTTTCACACATTCATCTTTAGGATGGCCTTCTTCATTATATATATCTGTACTTTTTTTAACGTTAAAGAAGCCTTTTTTATAACTAAGTATATTAATTTTTGACAGCATTTCTCTATCATCCATGCAAACATTAAATTATTTGCTCGCACTATTGCTATTAATTCAGGACGGCAGTATCCATTAATTATCTCAGACTCAAGAAGAGAATTGTTAAAATTAGATGCCTATGTTTGTTTGTGTGTATGTCTGTCAATGTTTGTATCAATAACGGATATCTACCATGTATTTGTTACTCCGTGATCATGGCGCTTACAACAGTGCCGAAATATCGGAAACTTAAAACAAACGAAATACATGGTAAATATCCCGTTATTTATGCAAACATTTATAGTGAAAGTGACCATGGTAGCTTGAATACTTATATTGTATGTCTGTCGTTTCATTGATTTAAATATATGCAGCTGTTTTCCATATAGCTAAGGCGTAGGTTTTTATTTTTTAAATTATAATTTTGACTCTTGTTACACTTTAGCTCACGAAGTAACCTGCGAAGAAGAGGACGGCCATATCTCCTACCACAAAGACCACGCTGACTGCACAATGTACTACATGTGCGAAGGAGAGAGGAAACACCACATGCCTTGCCCTCAAAATCTGGTCTTCAACCCTAACGAAAACGTCTGTGACTGGCCAGAAAACGTCGAAGGTTGTCAACATCACACGCAAGCCCCAGCTGCTCGACGGTAGATATAGCATAAGCTTTCCACCAGATAGAAATGTATCCTTACTCTAACATAATTCAGATTATTCGAAAATTTTAGTGAATTTTTTCTGTGTTTTTTCGATTTTTGACTTTTGTTTAATGACTATGTAAATAAAGTTCTATGTATATTTAAGTTGAATTCGAATTGACATGTGTTTGTTATCATGGATGACGTAAGCGACTAATCATTGCATTGGGTTTTACTAACTTGTGAGCTCACTTAAGCTAATTGCAGTTAGAATCTCCACTTGTAATGATTTAGGTGCTCTGACGGATGGTTTCAATGTATTTTACATTATTTTTTTATTTATTGGCTTCTACTTATTAGTCGAGGATAGAATATGCAAGGATTCGTGTGATATAATGTAAATTACTTTACAATTTATGGATTCGCAAAATTTTTAGTTCATATACATTTCTAAACTTTGTAATGTTAGATTTAGTACCTTTGCTACTCTCCCAAAGGAGTATAATATTTGGAATACTTGGCGACATTCAAGTACATCTTAGTCAAATAACAGACAAACAATAAAAAAAACATCGATATTTATTTTACAGGATGTAAATCATAATTAAATTGGTATTGTATTCTTTTGGGACAGGTTTTTATATTCCTTATTTTTAAGAAAATTATTGTACCTTTATTATTTTAAAATATTTTTAAAATACTCAAATCAGCTATAAATCACTGCCTTGATACTGCCCATGATATTTTTGTAGGAATTAAATTTTTTACGAAGACAAACACTTAAATTAAATCGTGACATTATTATAATTTAGTTAGACATATTATGCATAAGTTTGTAAATATTGTATTTAGATACAAATGATGTAAGAGTATTATTAAAGATTTTTAATAAATTATAAGTTATGCTTTATTTCATACCATGATATTATGTTGACTGTGATCTGACCACACTCAGAGACATCAGGATACCAATTATATATTTAAATAACAGCATGTGCACTTAAAAGTAGGAAAATCATATATACATTGGCCGCTTATGGCTCCCTCGAGGTTGATGCAGTGAAATTGGCAGTCCTGGGTCAATGCGTTGCAGGTTTCGATAAAGAACTTGGAGTCAGGACATCTGTCTGTACTTGAGATGGCAAAACAAGTGGTGATGGCCAACAACAAAATAATGATTGCAGACTTCATGGTTGGAGAAGTATGTTCTTTTGTAGGAAGTACGTAACTAATTATGAAGCTAGTTTTTATGCTGCTTTTATACTGGCGATGTACGATGCAATCTTTGCTTTTTAATAACAAGGATGCTCGATTTTTTTATATTTTTTTATGCTCGTTATTTGCAAGCATTTGAAATTCTTGCGACTATATAATATACATAAAAGATATATACCTAGGTAAAGATCATTCATGAATGCGTTTATAAGAATGATTGAAATAAAAATGCGCCTTCGAGTTTTTTGCCAGGTTCATCTCGAAATGAATGTAATTTTGCGATCCCGAAAGTTGCTCCTTTTCACTTTGTAGCCAAGGCGAATGAGGCCGGGGTAGTCTGTGAAACGATATATAGACTGTCTCTGTTTAACTGGCAAACTGTGCCCATGCTTGATGCGATAGCACTACCGACCGAACAAATTATGATAGGTGCCGTAATACCAAAAATTATGAATGAATATGTAATGTTTAGCCATTGTTTTTTGCATTAATAGTACCTTGAAATGATAATCTATGTTCCTGTTGTAATGACAAAATAAATGTGTTAGTTTTTAATACAAAACGAATAAGTAAAAGATGCGACATTTACGTCGTAATAATGTGTGAAAATGAATTGATTTATATTTCGTTTCAGGTAATTATTTTGGAATAAAAACTATCCAGGAATTTAGATTAATACGTTTTTAATCTGAATAACAGCACAGTATGGTGGTAATATGCTTGAATTATAAATAATTTCGGTATTACGATTGTATGGGCAAATCAACCTCCGCAGGCCTCTTATGCCTAGACGACTTTGATTTTTTTTATTTGTTGTCATAACAATTAAAAACATTTTCTATCTACATTAAAAAAAAATGTCACGAACAATAATAATAGAGCATCCTATGTATAGGGCAACTACGTGCTCTCTTAATTCCGTACGCAAGTCATTTGACTGCTTATCTCTCATCAATTACTTGTATTTTAATCACTGTGACCTGTGTCCGTTTCTTTTAATACATGCATGAACAAAATAAAACTAGTAGTAAAAACTAGTAGTTACTCATAAAATGCAACTAACATCCTTTCTTTATGGAGGTTCTGTATTTCTGAGAGGTGGTAGAGCATTTTGTGAGTTGCTCGCCTGGCTTGCTACCAAAGTAGCTTACCACCATCAAGTTGAAAGTCTGCCGCCAAGCCAAATACGGTGTTCCGGCAGTTATTCTTGAGAGCCTGCGTATTCCAGGTCTAGTGTGTTTGCCAGCTTCGATCACATCGTCACTTACCATCAGGTGAGATAGTGGTCAAACACTAGCCTGTCACAAATAAAAAAAAATAAAAAAATGGAGGCCCTCAGCAGTGGACTTCTTGCGGCTGAGATGGTAATGAAAATGACTCATAAAAAAATATTATATAATTATTCATTTCTACGCGTATAATTTTGAAAATTAAAATTGACGACTTAGTTGGCGCAGTGTGCAGGTGTTTCTCTGCGCTGTGAGTTAGCTCGATTTCCGGCAGTCGCACAATTTTTCCCAAAGGACATTTGTGTTTCTGGTTCTAAATATGATTGTGTGTGTGATGTAAATGTTTGTAGCACCCACGATTCAAGTTTTCATACTTAGTGTGGGGATGTGGGAGCATTTGTTTGTTTTTAGGGTTCCGTACCCAAAGGGTAAAAATGGGACCCTATTACTGAGACTTCGCTGTCCGTCCGTCCGTCCGTCCGTTTGTCACCAGGCTGTATCTCAAGAACGGTGATAGCTAAAAAGTTAAAATTTTCACAGATGATGTATTTCTATTGCTGCTATAACAACAAATTTTAATACTAAAATTAAAATAAAATAAATATTTATGGGGGCTCCCATACAACAAACTTGATTTTTTACCGTTTCTTGTTCGATACTTATAACGGTGACAGGTAGACGCTTTAACTATTATAATTTAAATATAATATATTAAAATAATAATAATAATGATAATGGTACGGAACCCTTCGTGCGCAAGCCCACTCGCACTTGGCCGGTTTTTTAAATTTAAGTCCCATATTTGTTTAATGAATTCCCGTCGAACCAGTCGCACAATCAAACTGTACCATCGATGGTATAATTATTTATTCAATCTTATTGCTCACAGCAGTGAAAATTAAGTATTTGGAACATATTCATCATTAACAATCACATATCATTCACGCTCACAGCCCCACACTAAGCTCGAAGACTTGTATCGTGGGTGCCAGGAATATTTACACATCACACACGCAATCACACCCAGAACCAGAAGCACAAATCTCTCTTGGGAAGGAAAACTGTGCTCCTGCCGGGAATCGAACCCAGGACCCACGGCGTAGAGGGCAGAGACTTGTCCACCGCGCCAACTGGGTCGTCAAATTAATTCATCATATTTTTTTTATTAACCCCTGACGAAAAAGAGGGGTATTATAAGTTTTTAGTGTGTATCAATGTGTCTGTTTGTGCCATCGTCGTAGCTCCCAAATGGATGAACCGATTCTGATGTAGTTTGTTTTTTTTGTTTGAAAGGTGGATCAATCGGTTATCTATGTTCGGTGAAAATCTGAATTTTGACCCTTGTTTGAATTTATAAAATAATACACTGGATTTGATATCCATATATACATTTGATAGGCGTAAAAAAAACTTGCGAATAAAGTATTTCTTCTGTGAGATTCTTGCTAGCTTCACTTTGCTAGGCGTTGCACGTTGGTTCTTTTTAAAAACAGCCAAACCACCAACCGTCGCTTCCACCAACAGTCGCGGGACACGGCTAGTTTTATACAATAGGATTAGTTCCCGCCTAAAGCAATTTTTTTTTTCTGCTATTTTCTGAAAATACCCTTATTATACCTACTACTTTCAATATGAATGATGTGGCTGTGGTGCACCTGTAATTATGTGTGTGATTTAAACATAAAACATAAACGCTTTCACACTCACAGCCTCACACTAAGTTCAAAGACTTGTATCGTGGGTGCCGGAAACATTCACATCACACACACATTACACCCAGAACCAGAAGCACAAATATCCCTTGGGAAGGAATTTGAGATTCTAGGACCCACGGCGCATAGGGCGGGCACCTGCCCTCTGCGCCAACTGGGTCGTCATTTAAATGTTTCCGGCTCCCACGACACAAGTCATCGAACTTAGTGTAGGACTGTAAGTGTTACATTTATATATATGTACAGGGTAATTTCTAAAATACGAGAAACCTCTCGGGACATCTTTTTTAATATAAGAACGGCCGTGCCGCGCCTCGAATATGCACGCCAATATTTTCAAATTATACTAGTCGTTCGCGCCGAACTTAGATCTCGCGCCTACATAGAGAAAAACTTTTGAGGTTATTTGCTTATAACTTTTTTTCTATACAATAATTGTTTGATTTCTGTATTTGTTGTTCAAGTAAAGGATATAAAAAACATTTTACGTAAGTTCAGCGTTCAGTTTGGAAACGTTTTTGAGACAGACCTCGAGACAAAATAGGTCCATAAACAGTGTCTTTGGGGTGGCCTACGAAATCATTTTTTTCCAACATAGTTTATTTTTAAAGCCGGTTTCATACTCTACTTGTCAAGCCCTTTTCAACGATACCCCACAAGGGTCAATAAAAATAAAAAATATTTTCCTCACCACTTACATGTATGGGAACTTGGGTTGTTTTTTTTATAATTGCATATGACTTATCTATTGAATTAAATCTACCTATCAATATAATTATTTACAATAGAATATGGATATAATATTTTAATTTATATAATTTTAAATGTAATTTCTGGCTTTGGGCCGTAGTTTTACATATTTTGTGCCACAATCACACCTGATGGAAAGTGACGATGTAGTCTAAGGTGGAGCACGCTTGCTTAGTAAATACCTATTCACTTTACTTTTGAACACACCCAAATTGTACCTTTCGGGAAACACAGACGACGGCAAATAGTTCCATTCTTTTGCTGTTCTATAAATGAACGAAGACGCGAAACGTTTCGTTTTTAATAATAATATACCTAAACATTATTATTAAAAGGACTAAAACCATGAAACAATTTATGTATTTTTCCATTACCTTATGATAGATCGCAGATATAACTAATTTGTAATTAATATTCAGTAATTTTTTTGCTAACGCTACATGAGAAATATTAATTTCGATTTACTGTGATAAGGTTCCATCCCATTCTCATCGCGCGCGGATAATACAGTGAGGTATTTGACCCGAACTGGGATTGGTTGACGTCACTCGTAGGACATAAAGTACCTGACAAATTAATGCAAATAAACGCTTTCACACTCACAGCCCACACTAAGTTCGATGACTTGTGTCGTGGGTGCCGGAAACATTCACATCGTACATACAATCACACTCGGAACTAGAAATACAAATTTCCCTTAGGGAAGAAATTGTGTTTCCGTAGGGAATCCAACCCAATACCCGCTATATAGAAAGCGAACACGCAGCCAACAGGCAGTTCATATTTGGAAGTATTGGCAGACGTTCGGAATTACTTATCATCGATGTAAAAGATTTTGATACAGTACCTACCACTGTTTTTGTGTCGGACAGATGCATATCGCCTAGCAGCATTATCATAGAATATTAAGTGTATTATGGATATTCGATAATGGTCAAAATCGAGGTTACCCAATCCGTCTCAAAATCGATTTCCAGGTAGGTATTTGGGTGCCTGTTTATATGAAACATATTTAAAAAATAATTTGATTTTTTCTAATGATCGCGGCCGAACATTGTCAATATCGAGGTTCACTGATCCGACTTAAAATTAATATCTGGGGGCATTTGGTGGTGTTGATCACGAATTCTGGTCCTCAACTGAATAACTGGTTTTAAAGGAAGGTGGTTTTGGTAGTGAGTTGCCAGTGCAATTATAATGCAGACATGTGAGACAGATTCGATTTGCTCTCACATTCATTATGCGCACTGGGAGTGCGCGGCTATCAAGGAGTGGAACTCCTTGAAAGTCTGTGTTCCTAGATGAACACAAAATTGGTGTCTTAAAGTATAGTGTATTCTAGGAAATCTTGCATGGTCGACCGCATCGTCGCTTAACATCCGATAAGATATTATAGTAATAAAATGTGTAATAACCTATATGTACATATATTTATAAATATTATTTTGGAGCTTATTCATTTGAGTGCCATGTCAAAGGTATTAATTTATTACTATTTAATTTTTATGTGGAGTTAGGTATATTATATACAAAGCGCCCAAGGCGCGCGCCTCGGGCGCTGTGAAGGTAAAATGTATGGCGTGTAAGGGACCTTCATATACAAAGCGCCCGAGGCTATCGCGCGACTCCTCCCCCCGCGCTGCAGTTTTGTATTATACAGGGCGCCAGGCGGTCGCCGCCCTGGGCGCGCGCCTCGAGCGCTCTGTATATCAAGTCCCTAAGTACCACGGGCGCCTGTATTTTTATTTTAAAAAAAACCTAGTTTATGACATTCGTAGTATTGAGATGAATTTAACGCTTTTTGTAGCTGACTAACATACATATAAATATTGAACGTCCTCACGGAATCTTGTTAACACTTTGACTGTCCGTGCATTAAATGACTACAGAACATCCGTTTTAATGTAATGCACGTATAGTTGACGTGCTTTAAGCTTCGGGCGGTGCTGCATATGTTAAAAAATAAATATATAATTGTAAAAAAATATATAAACTTACCAATTTTTCATGATATCTAAATTTATTTTCATAGCAGAAACGGCTACTATTCTTAACTAAATATTAATAGGCGTGAAATAAAAAAAACAAAAATATTAATAATTAAAAAATCATAACTAAATGCAATTTTACTCAATTTTTCGAAAAATACTATAACTAATATTCTTAAACTTTATACAAACATTTAAATTCCAAATTCGAGTCCGTTCGATCCGTCCAGTCTCGTCTGGTCATCCATCATCATCTAGTTACAGCAGGTGCATCTGAAGGAAGGGAACCGGTATACACATTGGCCACTCTTAGCCGACTCCAGGTTGGTGCAGTGGAACTGGCAGTCCTGGGTCAAAGCGTTGCAGGTGCCCTTGAAGAACTTGGAGTCGGGACAGGCAGCGTCAATTGAGATGGCGAGGCAGGCGATGACGGCCAGCACGAGGATAATGGTTACCGACTTCATGGTTGGATAGTGGTGTTCTTTCGCAGCTGTACAGCAACTGTTGATCCAGTAGGCTGTTGGGTTGCTTATATACTAGCGTTGTACGTGCAATCTTAATGTATATAGGATGCTCGAGAATTTCAATTGTATTGGATTTTAATAATGATCATTAAGTTTTTCCCAATAACAAGTTAGACTCGAGATAGGCATGTTTTACTTAATTACTTGGTTTTATCAAATTGTTTTTTGATAGACATTCAATTCTGGAAACAAATTACTTGCACCAAAATAAAGCAAAATGTGCGAGAATTTTTTTTTTTTAATTTCTATATTTTTTTATAAATGTAAAGAAAGACGAAGAATATTGATTTACAACAAACACAAAATTGCAATGTTTTCACATTTTTAGGTTTTTAGTGCAACCATTTTAGCACAATAATTATTGTTTAAATGGTTAGACTGTCTACATACATAACTTCATTCAAATATGTCCATTTTTTATCAATTGGACTTATTTATGATTTTTTTATATATAGTCTAGAACGTAAAATATGTTATTTTATCCTGAAAAATTCCGCAATTTTTTTTTTATTGATGTCAATTATCAAAGCCGTCATTAATTCTTGATGATATAATATTTTAAATACGTATATTTATAATAATTAACCAGTAAATTGTTAATTCGAATACCACAGTTCAATTTCTGTGAAATTATGATTTCATGTTTTATTGGCACTATGTTTTATTTCTAGTATTAGTCATACGTTATCAAGGTAGTACGTTAGAGTATGGTTTCCATACAAAAATCAATGGATAAACATGATGTCTGTGAAGTGAAAAAAATCCTGTATACGTGCTATACAAAAAGTTTTGGAATAGATATGTAACCAGAAGCACAAAGTTTAAGTAGGATAATTGTAATCGGGAATCTAACCCAAGACCCGCGGCGTAGAAAAATATATTTCTGAGTCGTCAATTCTACTTCCTACTAATATTATAAATGTGAAAGTTTGTGTGTGAATGTTTGCTACCACGTGTCTCCGTAACAAATAAACTGATTTTTATGAAATTTAGAATGTAGATAGTTTAGGTTCTGGAATAACACATAGGCTACTTTTTTACTTATTAACGCGGGTGAAGTCACATGGCACGGCTAGTAACTAATAAAATTTAAATTGAATTTGTAAATCTGGTAGATGTAAATGTTTTAAATGTAGTATTTATTTCTTATTATTAACTTGTTTGTTTAAAACAAAAACTACGTGTGGCATAATTTAAATTTCACACAACCTAGACTCTATCTGAAAGAACGACTGCACTACTTTCCACCAAACATAGCTACAAAAACTTACAAACAAGTCACCTTTCAACCAAAATCAAAATCGGTCTAAAGGTTTGGGAGCTACGATGCCGCCGACATGTTTAATACACCGATACACTGGTAAACAGATGCACCCCTCTCCGTTCAGAATCTAAATTGTTTATTCACATGGCCCACAAAGAGGCACACAGAAAAGTTAATGACTCCACTACCAGATCCGCAAAATTACAGCCCTCAAGAAGAACCTGGCAAAAACTCGGCGGCTTCATTTTTTTTACGTCGAGGGTTAAAAATTGATGATAAACAATAACAAAGGAGCACCTTTTATACTATAATAAGGCGCCCGCGTATGCACTCTCGGTCCGAGCCCAGGTTTTCCCTGCATGAGGCATTGTAAACAAGCCCGATTACCTGCATATTATCGCTCATACATTTTGTGGTCATTGAACTGCGCAGGATTTCAAACTAAGTGCGTAGCAATTGTTACATAAATCGATTGTTATATATATGGACTAATCTACCAATAATAATAGTAATATATGGACTAATCTACAAATAATCCTACTAGTATTATAAATCAGAAAGTTTGTGTGTAAATATGTAAGTGTGTAAGTATGTTTGTTCCCTATTCACGCTTTAATGGCTGAACGGATTTGGATGAAATTTGGAATGTACATAGATTATACATAGGATTAACACATTTGCCCTTATACTGCACTACCACGAATATTTCTGCACCTTTTCGGTTGACTGGCAGAAAATGCTGTATTAGCATTAAGTCCTCCGTGTAAATATGTATTGTGCAAAAGAATAAATAAATAAATAAATAAATATGCTACTTTTTAACTTGATAATAGTGGGAGAAGCCGCGGGGCACGGCTAGTATTGAATAATTAATCTTACAAAAATGATAATAATAAGAAATCTATTATTAAGTATGTAAGTACAGACCGTTAGCTTAGTTGGGTAATCGTTCGCCTTCGCAGTCTTTTAGCGGTGGATATCGGGTTCAATTCCCGGCGAGAACACAAGTTTTCTTTACAAGTTTTTTTTTTGTTTTTTGTTCTGGTTGTGATTGTGTGTGAGATGTGAATGTTTCCGGCACCCACTACAAGCCGAACTTAGTGTGGGGCTGTGAGTGCGAAAGCGTTTATGTTAATACTTAGTATCTAATTAGTCTTACTAATTGTAACAATATTTTCAAGGTTTTTTGATATTTTAATTCTTGATGTAATTACCATTTTTGTGCAATTAGAAGTTATTTTAGCTAATGATGTGTTGTTCGTTATTTTTATGTAACATTACACGTCCAAAATGGGCTACTGTCGAAACCTAATTTTACTATTGTTGAAATTTTGAATACAGCAAAGAACTGTTGTAGTAAAAAGTTGCATTCATGAATACTTCCGTACATAAATGCCACAACATCTGCTCGTTTTATGGCAACTCATTCACTGTTGAAGCTGTTCGACTGTGGAATACGCTTCCCATAGAAATAAAGCCAGCTCAGTCGCCAAAGCTTACTATCTCGATAAAAAATAATTTAATTATGTTGTAATTTGCCCTATTCAATCTATACAACCTGTAACAAAAAGGTGTAGTAATACTTGGTGATGTGTATGTGTATCGCGCCAGGAATCGTCTGCTGCTATTTTTGATAACCCTACATTATACATCTGGCGGTTACACGGTTGCATCTGTGGCGCGTGACCTTGACCTTTGTTATTATCACCATTGTCAGGTCTAGGTCCAAAGACTATGTGGTGTAGAACGTTAGATAATGAAATAGGGTTACAAATGACATATTATTTAGAATTTTTTATTCATCATAACTCAACATTTATGACGCTGGCGCGAATTCAGAAGTTCCTGTTAGACTCCATAGATGTAGCTAAATGCGTGGCTTCAGTATTACTACACCTTTTTGTTACACATTATATATTCATGACATTAGTATTAATATTTTTGTACTTATTATATTATAATGTGTATTAACATGTATTTATATTAGGTCATCATTGTACTAAGGTATGTATAATAATAAACTACATTATTTGTTATTTATCATTATTTATAATGAAGTAGGTATATTATTATTAATATTTTATCGAATGTTGCATTTTCAAAATGTTGTTATGTTACAACACCAACGTCCAACTTAATTGCGTAATTCCTCTCCATCCCAAAGTTGTCTGGAAGAGACCACTTTTAGTGATTAGACCGCCTAATGTTACAATTATTTAGTAAATCATTATTTTCTGTTCTGTTTTGTCACAATTAAGATGTTCAATAAAGAGTTTATCTATCTATGTAATGCTTATAGGTAGGTACCTACTTAAAAAAACGAAATATGTATATGATATGTTTTTTGAGCTTATTTCAATTTATGCAATTTATTTTTGTCAATAATTTACTATTAGTTTGAAGCCGTGAAGTTTTTGGTTATATAAAATTTGAATAGAGATAGAAGCCTTTGGTTATATAAAATTTATTTATAAACAACTAGCTGCGACCCGCGGTTTTACCCGCGTAAGTCCCGGACGCGCGGGAATTCCGGGATAAATAGTAGCCTATGTCCTTTCCCAAGCTCTAGTCTATCTCTGTAACTTATTTCATCAAAATCGGTTCTGCGGTTTAGGCGTGAAAGCATAACAGACAGACAGAGCTACTTTCGCATTTATAATATTAGTTTAAATATATTAGATAATATTGAATGTTTGTAGCTGCTTTCGTTACAGCATGGCGGCCGAGCTGTTCCAGTGCGAGATTTTTTTCGAATGCTTTCTAACCTTTAATACATTCTAAAGTATTTATTAGATCGATATTATATCAAAGACAATTATGATCTAAATTTACTACCCAAGAATACTATCATATTTATTCGGATAAATATTAATAATGAATAAGAAAAAATAGCGTCGCAAGTAACGCTATAATATAATTCAGTTTTAATTTAAAGAAATCGTTACATATAGTTTAGAGATATTCAATTATTAATGAATTAATTTAATTTAAGATTTAAGAAGAACTTCTATTTACCAGTACATATTTTTTATGTAAGTTGTAAGACATACGTAAGCCTGTAAGCAAATACCTATATTTCTCGGCGACTTTTTTGGCGGCAAAATTTGTCTTTAGTTGTACATACATAAAAACATGATGTTTTTTGTATATTTATACCTATATTAACTTTTTGTGAAAAAATAATAAACTTATGGTGAAAACCGCATCAAAATCCGTAGATAGTGAATATACAGACAGACAAGCGTAAAAAGCAACTTTGTTTGTTCTATGTAGAGAAGACAAGAGCTTTGGGCTACTTTTCTCCTTTATTTAATACCTGGTAGGCTATATTTGACCACTATCTCACCTGAAGTGACGATGCCGCCATGGATGGTAAACACGCTATGTTTACATTTTAAAAGCATAGAAAAAATATTCTATATTTTTTCTAGGCTTTTAAAATTTAAACTTTTTTTACTAATAATACACTGCAATTCTATATTTTGTGTAACTAAGTTTATATTTTATTTAAAAGTATCACTTATCCTGTTGCTTAATATATGTCTACATAATTTTGTCGGTATGTACTATCTTTCTTGGTACCAAAAATAAAATCCAAAATTGACTCTGCTTTTTATTCATCGGTCCCGTTATCCTTCGGTCTGTAATATTTATATGCAAATTTTACAAAATCTTATAATGCAAATCTTGCAAGCTAAATTACACCCACTTCCCGATGTCCGATTTACTCAAATTTAGTGTACTTATGTATCTTCGGTGACAATACAATGATATGATACTATGGAGCTGGTCTGGAACCAACGGAAGATGGCTATAGGAACTTCTGAACTAAACAAGATAAATCGAGTTTTGGCTCATTTGATTCCTTTTGGCATTTTCTCTGGTTATATATTTTTTTTATTTATGCCATATTCGTACCGAGGAAGTTCGGCCAATATAAAAAAATCTTCTAGTCTTTTTTGTTCGAGCGAAGCGAGATCTCTAAGTTGACTTGGGTCGTTCAGCACTTTGTCGGTCCGTCCGTCTGTCAGAGGCATTTAGCGTCAAAACCATATAAGCGAATGACTTCAAATTCTCATAAAATATGTAAAACTAAGGCCCAAAGCCAGAAATGGCATTTACTTTCAAGGATTTTAGTGGTTATGGTGATGGATTTTCCTCGTATTTGTTCGGGTTGGTATAAATATATAAACGGATGATTAATGTAGGACGTCGTTTAAAAGCAAACCAGTTGGCACCGTGTAACTTCAACATAAAGATTGCAATTAGACAAAGATTTTCGGATATTCAAAGCATTATGTTGCAAAAATTAGTTATACTTACCTTAAAACAGTAAATTTATGTTGATTGCTCTGTTGGCGCTTCTACTTCACGCTTCGACCTGACGACCCTGTTTGCGCAGTGGGCCGGTTTCTACCCTTTCGCTGGGTCATGGATTCGATTCCCGTCACGAGCACAATTTTCCTTCCCAACATTCGTGCTTCTGGTTCTGAAAATGGTTTTGTATGTGATGTGAATGTCATCGGCACCCACGATACAAGTCGTTGAACTAAATGTAGGGCTGTGAGTGTGCATGCTTGTTTTATTTGTGAGGTGGTCCTGGCAGAAACACTATTTTCCTTATGCCTTATAATGTCAACTGGCATTCACTCACGCAATAATCACTCTTACGATAGTTTATATTCTAAAATAATTTTCCTTATCTTTTTAGGAGTGACGCTCGGCTTATCTACGCGCCAATTCCTATATATTATAAATGCGAAAGTAACTTTCTCTCTGTTACGCTATAAAAACTAAACCACTGAACAGAATTTGATGAAATTTGGTACAGAGAACGACTTGAGCGTGGTAAAGAACATACTTAGGCTACTTTTTGTTTGGGTTTCGGGTTTGAGCCCGCGGCCATAAAATGGCATGTCCTATCGTTCTAACCTCCGCCCTATTTCAAGCGACGAAATGTATCCTTTCCTTATTAATAACTAGCTATCCTCCGTGGGTTCGCCCGCGTTTATGAAGTTAAAAAGTTGCGTGTTAATTCTATGTATAACCTGTATATATGTATTCCAAATCCGTTCAGCCATTACAGCGTGAAGAGAAAACATACATACTTACACACATATATACAACCGCATCCACACTCACAGCCCCACTCTAAGTTCAAATACTTGTATCGTGGGTGCCGGAAACATTCACATCACACACACAAATATACCCAGAACCAGCAGCACAAATATCCCTTGGGAAGGAATTTGTGCTCCTGCCGGGAATCGAACCCAGGACCCACGGCGCAGAGAGCGGACACCTGTCCACTGTGCCAACTGGGTCGTCATATACATGCTTTCAGATTTATAATATTAGAGTGATAAGGAACGGAAATCAATATTTTAGAGAGACGAGCGTAATGCTTTGCCTCGCAGAAGTATAAATAATGTAAGTTCAAAACTCTGGGTGGCACAGAACTGTAATGGGTGAGCGTAACCATCAGGTGAGCGATTTGCTTGTATTGTCTTTCAATGGCGTAAATAATTAAACGCAAGCAAAGCTTAAAAAAACCGACTTCACCGCTTTATCTTCGGAACCTTGATCAGATTTAATGTATTTAACACGCATTATTAACTATATATCAAAAATTAGAAATCAGATCTTGATCAAATTTCAATGGGACCACATGAAAAACACCACCAGCTTTCAAATAAAAAAAATCATCAAATACGGCTCACAACGAAAGAAGTTATGACGTAACTTTTGAAGACGGGTAAACGAGAACATCGTCAAAGTAGTCCACAAAATATGTATTATTGACGATATTGCAAGAACTACTGATCAAATCTTGATCAAATTTTAATGACAATGAAAAACAAAATCTTTCAATCTAAAAAAAAATTTCTAAATCGGCTTATACGTGGAGAGAAGTTATGAGGTAACACACATAAAAAAAGTACCTCCTCCTTTTTTGGGAAGTCGGTAAAAAAAGGAACAGATAAATTACGATATTTTTCCTGTCTAAAGTGTATGACATAATAATTTAACAGATAAAATAAAAAAAACAACCGTAGCCTGAATAACTTTAATTACATTTTGTGCCGAATACTAATAAAAAAATTGCATAATAATAAGAAACAACATAATACTTGAGTTATATTAATTAATTCACGAAATTCCAAGGTCTTGGTTTCTGGTCTTCACTTTAGAACTGCTATCTCCATCTCCACGTATCGTCTAGTGACAGCAGGTACATTTAAAGGCAGGGAACTTGTAGATACACTGCCCGCTCTTAGCCCCCTCGAGGTTGGTGCAGTGGCGCTGACAGTCCTGTGCCAGGGCGTTGCAGGTGCCCTTGAAGAACTTGGAGTCAGGACAAGCACAGTCAATTGAGATGGCGAGGCAGGCAAAGATGACCAGCACGAGGACAATGTTTGCAGACTTCATGGTTGAGAATGTTCTTCTTTCGCAGCTGATAAGTAACTGATGAACAATTTAGCCGGTGTGTTGCTTTTATACAGGCTATAGACGTGCCATCGATGCTAATGAATAACAAGGATGATCTAGATTTCGAATTGTTTTGCAGCGGATAATAGCAGATATGTTTTTCCCCAAAACCGGAAAGATTAGGCCTGGTTAAAGTTTTCCTTAATAAGTTTCCTTATGGGCATTAAGTACCGAAACAATGAAAAAGAAATTAAATTGAGAATTGTTTATATGTCTTATACCAATCCTGGAATGGTACACTTTCGTATTTTTTTTTTATGACAAATAGGCTAGCATTTGACCGCTATCTCACCTGATGGAAAGCGACGATGCGGTGGACGGTGGGACATGCTTGCCTAGAAGGTACTTGTTCACTCTTGACTTGAAGATGCCTAAGTTATACTTATCGGGAAACAAGAACGAAGGCAGGGTATTCCACTCCTTTGCAGTTCGCATTATAAAAGTAGAGGCAAAACGCTTGGTTCTAATCTGAGGAATATCCACCATAAAAGGATGTCTTTTTTTAGTTCGCCTTGTTGTCCCATGATGGAAGGGAGCTGGAGGAATTAAATCATGCAGTTCTGTCGCACACTCTCCGAAATGTACCTATCTTGAAAAAACACGCATAAGCTAGCTACCTTGCGCCGATGTTCGAGGCTCTGAAGTCTTTTCTCTACTAGTTCAGTATGGCCAATCAGCTTTTGAGCTCGCTTTTCAAATGAATCCAAAGCCTGAAGCTGGTACTTGGCTGAGCCGTCCCAGAGGTGACTGCAGTATTCCATACAGGATAGTGTTCTACTTTTTTGGTTATGGATTCGCAAACCATGTGCATTTAGCTAGTGCAGTGTCGAGTAATAAATGTACTCTATCTACTGTGTTGTCCGAAGAGTATAATATGGGGTTGTTCAAGAGGAGAGTGAATAGGTATTCGAGAGGTGGTAGAGCATTTTGTGAGTTGCTCGCCTGGCTTGCTACCATAGTAGCTTACCACCATCAAGTTGAAAGTCTGCCGCCAAGCCAAATACGGTGTTCCGGCAGTTATCCTTGAGAGCCTGCGTATTCCAGGTCTAGTGTGTTTACCAGCTTCGATCACATCGTCACTTACCATCAGGTGAGATAGTGGTCAAACACTAGCCTGTCACAAATAAAAAAAAAAAAAAATTACTGAGTAAACGTGCTCCATCTTCGACCGCAGCGTCTATTTATCACAGGTGACATTGTGGTCAAACGCTGGGTTAGACGCAAAAAAAATCCAAGTCAGTTAAATATTTAATTAAACCAGGACTGTCTATCTAACACAGTCAAAGTCAAGCAAGAAAGTCATGGTCCAGTCATAGTCACGGCATGCCATCAAACTGGTAGAAACTTTTTTTCATGCACGTTCAAGCACTAAACGTTTAATAATCTAGCATTATAACTCATTACCACTTCGAACTACATGTTTGGGAAAACAAGACAAAATCTACAACTACATTATTTCAATTGATTTTATTTTATTTTTATTTTATTTTATTTTATTTTTATCATTAGCCATGCTAGGCAAAACTATAGTGATAAATAAAGGGGGTTCAAAGCCCGCCTCAAGCTATATTTTTTCCTTTCTAAATTTATCACTACATTATTTCACTTTCGCGCCATAATTCCGTTTTTAGGGTTCCGTACCTAAGGGCTAAATCGGGACCCTATACTAAGACTCCACTGTCCATCCGTCTATCTGTCCGTATGTCACCAGGCTGTATCTCATGGACCATACTAGTTAGGCAGATGACATTTTCACACATGATGTATTTTTGTTGCCGCTATAACAAAAAATACTAGAAAACCGAATAAAATAAATGAACAACTCCCATACAATAAAGGTGTTTTTTTTTCGTTTTTGCACGATGTCTATAACGGCAACAGGTAGACGCTTGAAATATGACAGATATTTAAGGGTGTACAACAGACATGTTTTTTTTGCCGTTTTTAGAGATAATGGTACGGAACCCTTCGTGCGCGAGTCCGACTCGCACTTGGACGGTTTTTACATACACTGTTTTTTTTAAGATACACACATAAAAAAGCATTAAAAAATGTCCGTCATCATGCGTGTATGTCGCATCTGAAAGACGGACGACCTCCGCTGTCTCGCTTTGTTCAGTCAATAATCTACACTAAATCTAATATGCACGAGTTTAATTCGATAGACAGTATTATTTTTAATCTTCGTCATAAAAGAAGGGCGTATCTGTACGCCAATCTAAAGTTTCGTAGCTCCCAAACGGCTGAACCAATTTTTAATTAATCTGTTTTCTTTTTTTAATTTTTTTGTTCAGTATAGAACATTTGCCACAATTTCATTGATCGTAAACGATGATGTGGTCGATGATGGAACACGCTTGCCTAGATGATGCCTATAAACTCGCGACTTGAAAACTCTCATATTGTACTTACCAGGAAATACTGACTCAGGCAAAGAATTATATTCGTTTGCGGTTCGTATTGATTTAATTTGTATGGTCTTTATTAAGAACTAGCCATGCCCCGCGGCTTTACCCGCTATTATCAAGTCAAAAAGTAGCCAATGTGTTAGTTCTAGGTACAAGCAATGTATATTCAATCAAATTTCATCCAAATCCGTTCAGCCGATAAAGCGTGAAGAGGGAACAAACATACTTACACATTTGCACACTTATATACAAACTTTCGCATTTATAATATTAGTAGGATGTATTTTTTAATGTTTGGTGACAAACAGTGCAGCCGTTTTTCAATTGTGCGTTATAGGTATTTGCAAAATGTTGTTGGTCTTGCTACTTGATTATGGTACAGTCATTGTCAAGTCCACGTCAAGTCATATGCTCGTAAAGTAAACATAAACATAATAATAACATAAAAGCTTTCACACTCACAGCCCCACACTTGTGACTTGTGTCCTGGGTGCCGGAAACATTCACATCACACACATAATCACAACCAGAACCAGAACTCCAAAGAAATAAAGTAATTTTTTACCGACTCCAAAAAAAAGTAAGAGGTACCCAAGTCGAAGGTTTTATAAATTCATAACTTCTTTCCACTTGAACCGATTTCGAAAATTTGTTTAGTTTGATAGATGTTAATTGGCTTAGCTTAATTAGCTTTTTAATTGGTCCCATTTAAACTTGATCAAGATCTGATCAGTAGTTCTTGAGATATCGTCATTAATGCGTATTCTGCGAACTACATTGACGATGTTCTCGTTTATAACCGACTTTAAAAGTTACCTCATAACTTCTTTCGTTGTGAGCTGATTTTGATGATTATTTTTTTATTTAAACGCTGGTGCTTTTTATGTGGTCCCATTGAAATTTGATAAAGATCTGATCTCTGGTTTTTGAGTTATCTTCAATAATGCGTGTTTAATACATTAAATCTGATAAAGGTTCCGAAGATAAAGCGGTGAAGTCGGTTTTTTAAGCTTTGCTTGCGTTTAATTACTAGCTGAATCAAATGAGGATTATGTTTAACACATCAGCCTATGTATGTAAGTTTGTACCTCTGTGGCTTGAAACCAAACGTGTTGTTTATTCTTAAGACACGTCAATCGATTTGTCATAGTTGTGTGAGTGTCACTAAAGACATGAGAGTAACCAAAAAAACTGGCTTAGTTTTGTACGTAGATAGATAGATAGATAGATAACGCTTTATTGTCACACCTTACATAAATCACTCAAAAAAACAAAACTTAAATTATAGTGTACAATCGGCGGTCTTATCGCTAAAAGCGATCTCTTCCAGACAACCTTTAGATGGAGAAGATTATAAATAATTCGGTGAAACGGGGGTGTAAATACAAGTTTAGGAAAAAATATAAATTATATATATATAAATATAAAGTAAGGTATATACATACTTGAACTAAATAAATTCTATAAGGCAATACTTATGAATACATATGTTTATAATATAAATACATATATACATAACGTATTTAGATATTATGTGATTTCGTCATCACCCGGCCTTGTTTCTTTCAGGGCCATCCTAATCTCGTACAGGCTGGTTTTGATACAAGTAAAATTTTAATTTTATCAAATAAAAGAGCTGTTAAAACAATTTCATAAATATACAACACATGTGGTAATCATCACACTAATATTATACCTGTAAGCGAAATTTTGTGTGTTTGTAAGTTTGTTACTACTTCAACGGCTGGGCCAATTTTGATGAAATTTGATGTGGAGGTATCTGACACCCTGGATTAACACATAGGCTACTAGTTAAATTGAGAAAATTTTACTGTATTATTTTTATACGTTACCTCGAAACGTTTTCCTAGGTGAAATGATTTTGATTTTTTTAAATTAATTTAAAATTCAGTTTATTAATTCAAAACGTTATACCACAATTTGCATAATTTCAATTTATTAATCAATTTATTTACAATATAATAATATGGTAAATTTGGTGTTCGTTAGCAGCCGTACTAGGATACCCTGTGTTACAGCTGCTACGATTCCTGTCTCGAATTATTGGCGCGATGGAGGGTTAAGTTTTATTAGTTAGGACATAAGGAAGAATTCTTATTTGAAATTTAAAGCTGTTGCTTCTCATGTGGTCCCATTTAAATTCGTTTCCATTTAATTTGATCAAGATCAGATCAATGGTTTTTGAGTTATATTCAATAATGCGTATTTAATCTGATAAAGGGTTCCGAAGATAACGCGATGCAGTTGACATTTTAAGCTTTGCTTGCGTTTAAATTATTAGTTTTCAATGTTATATAAACACTAACTTTGCCAAAGCTTTGCATTAATTAAGTTACAAGTGCCTTAGTGTTAACCCTTCACATGGAATTTATCCATGAAAGCACGGAGGCAAACTGCACAAGCGCTTTCTGGCGACTACATAATATAGTTATACCTAGGTTAATGTAGTTCCTGTATTAGTCATTTAAGATTATAAAAAAAAATGGAAAAATGCGCCGCAGAGTTAATTGCCAGGTAATTCTCAAGATGGCTGTAATTTTGCGAATCTGGCAGTAGAGTCATTAACTTACATAAGTGCCTCTTTGGGGCCCATGTGAATAAACGATTTTGAGTTTGGATTTGGATTTGAATTTGAATTATCAATAACAATGAGTTATGGTGCCGTAGCATGCATAGTTGCTCAATTGATACAAAATCACAGAATGATAAAAAAATGCTACAGAATAGCACAGAGATCTAGGGAGCAAGTGGAGAAATCAGGGGAGGAGGGCGTAGGAGCTCAAGCCCCCCAAAATCATACAATACAATACAAAAACTCTTTATTGACACCAAAAGATAAATACAAGTTACAGAGAAACTTATAAAGATAGGTACAATGGGTGGTCATATCGCTAAGAGAAATCTCTTCCAGACAACCTTTGAATGGAAATATAAAAGAAAAAACAATGTAGGGATGGTGGTGCGATAAAATGAATGAAATAAAATTTAAAATAGTAGTAATACATTGCTTAAACTACATAAACATTACATAACAATAATAATATCAAAATATACTTACATAAAATAAATAAATAATAACATATAATACATATTATTTAACATATATAATTCACATATAGTAACGTTTACAGATTGGACAAATAAAAGTTTTTGACTTGAGTTTTAAATGACTGAGTTCTTCCCTGATAAATCTTGTCTCGTGACAATTATTGTTGCAGTGGTGGCAAAATCTACACTCAGCTGGGTCGAGCCCCTCCCAAACGACAATCCTGATCCCACTGATCATGACCACTGTATGAAGCTCGTCATGCTTGCCATCAACCTTAGAGAGTTCGTAACACAATTCGGAAACAAACCAAAGTCTACTCGAGTCTAGGTATGGGTCTCTCATTAGAAGATTTAAATCGCGAATACCCAGAGAAGACAAGCGAGCCGTTGGCTAACCATCTGCCCTGGCCCGATGCGTCGACAACACGCTGTCGCAACCCTGATGTTTTTAGCATAACTTTTTAGATATAAGAACTATTTAACAATCCTGGTACTCTAAGAGGTAGTTTTGCTCACAACCGACCCATGGTCTATAGTCTATACTACTCTATACCTACTTGGAACGCCAGTTAGGAGGTACAATAGGATGTAGACCTTTTTAACATCAATATCCACAAGTTTAGAAGCAACATCTGTGATACTAATAATGAGCAAGGATCGATATAGTAGAATACATAATTGTTAATGTAAATGAGTTCATAAATATATAATCATCATCGTGTAAATTTTATGTATACTCGTAACTTGTTTGAATAATATAATTTTTTGTATGTCATCTATCGTTTACATTATTTTTCATGTTCTTAATTTTTGCCTTTTTGTTATTTAAATTAATTAATACGTTGTTATCATCTATTTATTCCATATATAATCTCGCGAAATTTATTGAATGTAGTCTTCACCTATAATTATTATAACACTTAACATGTTACACTACTATGCTTTTAAATATATTATGGTAATAGTGTATGTTATGTTGGTGTTCATAAATAAATAAATAAAAAGAAATAAACGCTTGCCTAACTAGCTAGCTAGCCTGATTCTCTAGAGACAGCCTGTGAGCTCACATCACAGCTACTAAAAACGCAAGAGGAGTACCACCAGGTATACTACGAGGTACACCTCCACGCTTGTCTTTCTGCTAACATAAATACTTTTTATTGTCATTGACGAATTATTTATTGAAACTCATTCAATAGTAAAAAATAAGAGGTAGAAAAAGTCTGACATTTTTTGATCGAGCAACGCGGGTCTCTAAGTTGAATTGGATGGTTCAGCACTTTGTCCGTCCGTCAGTCCGTCTGTCAAAGGTATCTAGCTTCTTAACCATACAAGCGAATAACTCTGAATTCTCAGATAATATGTAACGCTATGGCCCAAAGCCAGAAACGGCAATTAAAGGGATGCAAAAATAAGGGGGAACACTAACACGTAAGCAGGGAGCAAAATATATTTAATTTTATTATCTACTCGTGTTGGGTATCGTTGAAAAGAACTTTCAAATCAAATCGTTTACTCACATGGCCCCAAAGAGGCACTCATGAAAGTTAATGACTCTACTGCCAGATTCGCAAAATTACAGCCATCTCGAAAAGAACCAGGCAAGAAACTCGGCGGTGCATTTATTTTAATTTTTTTTTAATCATTCTTAATCTCTAATACATAATAATATTAACCTACATGTATCTATCTTATGTAGTCGCTAGAAAGCGCTTGTGCAGTTTGCCTCCATGCGTCCTTGTCATTAATGTAGTCAATCGTTATTAAATAAGCTTTCTTTATTAATGTCCGTTTTATTACTGATTTGAACTTTCCCAGTGGTAAGTCAGTTACAATTTACAAGTAGAGTACAAAAACAGTTTTAAAAAATCTTTGTTGAAAAATAACAATTTGGTAGGCAACCAAATTCACTGTTTTAGTCCTATTTCGTCCCGGGGTATATTTTAAACAGCTTTACATTTAATACTTAAGTATAATATCCGTTATATCCTGTACTAGAACAACAAATACAGAAATCAAGCAATTACTCCAAAGAAAAACTTTAGTAAGCAATTTACCATAAAAGATTTTCTGTATTAGGCAAAATATAGTCGCGAGATCTCAGTTTGACGCTAACTACTAGTACATATCAGATGTAATGCCTTAAGGTTTCTTGGAAACCTCGGCAGTGCTTACATATTTGAGCCGTTTGGTGTTGAGACACTGGGTCCGTGGGGACCGGGAGCTCATTCTATTTTCAAAATTCTATCAGAGCGCCTGGTTGAAGCGACGCGTGAGCAAAATGCTGGCACTTATTTGGCTCAACGTATTAGCATTGCAATTCAGAGAGGCAATGCCGCCAGCATGATGGGAACGCTACCCACTGGTAGAGGCTTGAGCACTTGAGTTACCTATAAGCTTGATGTCTTGTAATGAATATGTGATTGACTCAGGATATTATATTAATACGAGCCGTGTCCCGCGGCTTCGCCCGCTATTATCAAGCTACAAAGTAGCCTATGTGTTACTCCTAGGTATAATCTATGTACGTTCTAAATTTCATCCAAATCCGTTCAGCCGTTAAAGCCTGAAAAGGGAACAAACATACTTACACACTTACACACACACTTACACACAAACTTTCGGATTTATAATATTAGTAGGAAGTAGGATATAGCATTGCAAGATATTTAATACATAATTTTAAGCTTTCTAATCGACGTACCTATGCCCTATTCCTCAATAATCATAAGGAATAAAAATCCAGAAGTGGTAAAACAGAGGCGGGTCAGCTAGCATTCAAGAACAATGCATTATTAGTTAATAATCCTTCCAGAAATTGACCTACTAGATACTCAGTCAAAGAGTTCTAAGTGATAAATTACCATTACTTATGAAATTATTATTACAAAAGTGAAAGTTATTAATTCACCTTTAACATAAAACAACTCAAACAATCATAAAAAAACACAAGCATAAATGATAACGTTTTAATACATTTTAAGCAGTACACTTAAAACTAATCACAGATGCTCATAAATAGTTAAAAACATATCACTTGAAAATCTATTCTAAGAAACTCCATCTTTTCATATCGTTTAGTGACAGCAGGTGCATCTAAAGGCCGGGAACTTGTAGACACATTGACCGCTCTTAGCCCCCTCGAGATTGGTGCAGTGACGCTGACAGTCCTGAGCCAGAGCGTTGCAGGTGCCCTTGAAGAACTTGGAGGGAGGACACGCAGAGTCGGTGGAAATAGCCAGGCAGGCGATGATGGCCAACACGATAATAATGGACTTCATTGTTGGAGAATGTTGTTCTTTCGCAGCTTGTAAGTAACTGATGATGAAGGTGGTTATTTGGATGCTTTTATACTTGTGATGTACGTGCAAACAGTACTAATTTATGTATATGAATAATAGTTGATACGTGTTTCCCAGAAACCGCTAAGACACCCGTCTTGCTAAGTGAGGTTTTTCCCGATATTTTTCCTTATTACATGCTCCAGTAACTTAACCACTAATTGTTTTATAATATGACTAGCTCTTGCCCGCGGCTACGCTCGCGTTAAAAGTATTATTTTAAAATTGACAAAGTTTCATACAAACTTTCATCCCCTATTTTTTCCCCTTGGGGGTAGAATTAATCAAAATCCTTTCTTAGCGGATGCCTACGTCATAACATCTACCTGCATGCTAAATTTCAGCCCGATCCGTCCAGTAGTTTGGGCTGTGCGTTGATAGATCACTATGTCAGTCAGTCAGTCAGCCACCTTTGAGTTATATATATTTAGAAAGATGTTCAGTGTTCAATCCTGGAATGCTAAACGACTAAGCTAACTATTCTTAAGTGGTCTAAGTTCACCAAACCCCGGTTAAGTATAACTACTAATAACTAGTCGTTCGCGCTGAACTGAGAACTCGCGCCTACATTTTACCTCATAGATTAAATATTTTGAGGTTACTTGCTTTTAACTTTTTTCTTCATAGTAATTGTTTGATTTTTGTATTTGTTGTTCAGTACAGGATATAATGAATATTATACGTTAGTTTCAGTGTGAAGCCGTTTTTGAGATAGACCCCGGGGCAATATAGATCTAAAAACAGGTAGGTCGATTAGAAAGCTTAAAATTATGTATTAAATATCTTGCAATGCTATATCCTACTTCCAACTAATATTATAAATCCGAAAGTTTGTGTGTAAGTGTGTAAGTATGTTTGTTCTCTTTATACGCTTTAACGGCTGAACGGATTTGGATGAAATTTGGAACATACATAGATTATACCTAGGATTAACACATAGGCTACTTTTGAGCTTGATAATAGCGGGCAAAGCCGCGGGGCACGGCTTGTATTAATATAATATCCTAAGTCAATCACATATTCTATCAAGGCATCACATCTAGTATGTACTAGTAGTTAGCGTCGAACTGAGATCTCGCGACTATATTTTGCCTAATACAGAAAATCTTTTATGGTAAATTGCTTACTACATTTTTTCTTTAGAGTAATTACTTGATTTCTGTATTTGTTGTTCTAGTACAAGATATAACGGCTATTTTACTTAAGTATTAAATGTAAAGCTACTTTTGAAATATACCCCGGGACGAAATAGGTCTAAAAACAGTGAATTTGGTTGCCTGCCTAATTGTTATTTTTCAACAAAGATTTTTTTAAACTGTTTTTGTACTCTACTTGTTAAGTTCTTTTCAACGATACCCAATACGGGTAGATAAAAAAATTAAAATATATTGCTCCCTGCTTACGTGTTAGTGTGCCCCCTTATTTTTTCATCCCTTTAATTGCCATTTCTGGCTTTGGGCCATATCGTTACATATTATCTGAGAATTCAGAGTTATTCGCTTGTAAGGTTTAGAAGCTAGATACCTTTGACAGACGGACTCACGGACGGACAAAGTGCTGAACCATCCGATTCAACATAGAGATCTCGCGTTGCTCGATCAAAAAATTACAGACTTTTTCTATCTCTCATTTTTAGTTTCACGTATTGAATGAGTTTCACTAAATAATTCGTCAGTAACAATAAAAAGTATTTGTGTCAGCAGAGAGATAACCCTGGAGGTGTACCTCCAAGTATACCTGGTGGTACTCCACTTGCGTTTTTAGAAGCTGTGATGTGCGCTCACACCTTGTCTAGAGAATCAGGCTAGCTGTCTTGTTAGGCAAGCTTTATTTATACCTTCAAACGGTCGTTCCATTAGGGAAGTGTATAGACCATGCGTCGGTTGAGAGCAAACCTACTTCTTAGAGTACCGGGATTGTTAAATATGTCTTGTATATAAAAAGTTATGCTAGAAACATCAGGGTTGCCTTATCCTAGCCTTAAACATTCATTCATCCAGTAGTACCAAATAATTTAAATGTAAGCAAAGCTTAAAAAAACTTACTTCACTGCTTATATTTTGGTTTTGGTTTGATCGATTTCGATAAAATTTACCACTTCTGAAGTATAATAATATACCAAACAAAGAAATAATTTTGAAAATCGGTTCACATATGGGGGAGAAAGACACACAGTCGAACATAGAACCTCTTCCTTTTTTGAAGTCAGTTAAAAAGGGTTGCATTCCCTTATCCTAATCATTCGGAATCCGGCCTAATTTTAGGTAGGTAAAAATTCAATAAAATTACCTAAAATAAAACATAAGCAAATGCTTTTACACTCGCAGCCCCACAACAAGTTCGATGACTTGTATAGTAGGAGCCGGAAACATTCACATCACACACACAATCACAACCACACATTTTCCTTGGGGAGAAAACTTGTGTTCCCGCCGGGAATCGAACCCGATGCCCCTGCTTAGAAAGCGAACACTAACCCTTAGCCAACGAGTAGTTCAAATACAACCGAATACCAAGATGTGACATATAATGGACAGCGCCAGTCATCCTCTTATTAAATACTAGCTATGCCCCGCGGTTTCGCCCGCTATTACCAAGTTAAAAAGTATAGTGTTAATCATCAGCCTATGTGTTAATCCTTGGTATAGGCTATGTACATTCCAAATTTTATCCAAATCCGTTCAGTCGTTAAAGCGTGAAGAGGGAACAAAAACACACAAACTTTCGGATTTATAAATAATATTAGTAAGATTTGCAAAACCACGTGGGGTAGTGCTAGTTGCAGCCGTAAAAGCAAGTTGCGAGTGAGTTTTACTTACCATATGAGACACCTCAAGTTTCAGGGAGAGGATAGATATAAAGAAATATAAATTCTTTATTTGCACACAATAATTGAAACGCAAGCAAAGCTTAAAAAAACTGAGTTCATCGCTAATGTTTCGGTTTTGGCTTGACCGATTTCGATAAAATGTATATGGTACCACCTTTAAAGTATACTCTACCAATTAAAAATATATCTTTAAAATCGATTTATAAATTGGCGGAGATATCACGTAACATACATACAAAAAAGAAAGAAAAACATACAGTCGAATTGAGAACCTCTTTTTTTGAAGTCGGTTGAAAAGCAAGCACTAACAAGTCTCAACAAGTCAATTCTTTCCTGCGATTGCTACTCTGTTGTCGATGCATCGGATAGATTATTTGCCAACGGCTCGCTTAAGTCTTCTCTTGGTATTCGCGATTTAAATCTTCTAATGAGTGACCTATACCGAGACTAGACTAGACTTTGGTTTGTTTCCGAATTGTGTTACGAACTCTCTAAGGTTGATGGCAAGCATGACGCGCTTCATACAGTGGTCATGATCAGTGGGATCAGGATTGTCGTTTGGGAGGGGCTCACTCAGCTGAGGGTAGATTTTGCTACCACTGCAGCAATAATTATCACGAGACAAGATTTATCACGGAAGAACTCAGTCATTTAAAACTAAAGTCAAAAACTTTTATTTGTCCAATCTGTAAACGTTACTATATGTGAATTATATAATATGTTAAATTATATGTACTTATACGTGTTTTTTTTTATGTAAGCATATTCTGATATTATTATTGTTATGTATTGTTTATGTAGTTTAAGCAATGTATTTCTATTATTTTAAATTTTATTTCATTCATTTTATCGCACCACCATCCCTACATTCTCTTTTCGTTTATATTTCCATCCAAAGGTTGTCTGGAAGAGATCGTTCTTAGCGATAAGACCACCGATTGTACCTATCTTTATAAGTTTCTCTGTAACTTGTATTTAGGTATGTTTTGGTGTCAATAAAGAGTTTTTGTATTGTATTGTATTGTATGATTTTGGGGGCTTGAGCTCCTACACCCTCCTCCCCTGATTTCTCCACTTGCTCCCTAGACCTCTGTGCTATTCTGTAGCATTTTTGTATCATTCTGTGTAGTCACATTTTTGAGCGACTATGCATGCTACGGCACCATAACTCATTGTCATTGATAATTCAAATTCAAATCCAAATCCAAACTCAAAATCGTTTATTTACATGGGCCCCAAAGGGGCATTTATGTAAGTTAATGACTCTACTGCCAGATTCGCAAAATTACAGCCATCTTGAGAATAACCTGGCAATTAACTCTGCGGCGCATTTTTTTAATTTTTTTTTATACTCTTAAATGACTAATACAGGAACTACATTAACCTAGGTATAACTATATTATTTAGTCGTCAGAAAGCGCTTGTGCAGTTTGCCTCCGTGCTTTCATGGATAAATTACATGTGATGGGTTAACACTAACAGTCTTACTTATAAAAATGTCGCTAAGCAACGCTTAGCCATTTCTTAGTTAAGCAGCTCTTAAGCCCATAATCAATGATTAACTTATTTTCACTCATAAACGTTAGTTAGGCGCTGCTTAGTTGAGAAACGCACAGAGAATCGAAAATAATCTAAAATTACACGATTGCCACAGATTATAACCAAAATTCTCATTCAAAGAGTTCTAAGTGATAAATTACCATTACTTATGAAATTATTACAAAAGTGAAAGTTAATAATTCACCTTTAACATAAAACAACTCAAACAATCAGAGAAAAACACAAGCATAAATGATAACGTTTTAATACATTTTAAGCAGAACACTTAAAACTAATCACAGATGCTCATAAATAGTTAAAAACATATCACTTGAAAATCTATTCTAAGAAACTCCATCTTTTAATATCGTTTAGTGACAGCAGGTGCATCTGAAGGCCGGGAACTTGTAGACACATTGACCGCTCTTAGCCCCCTCGAGATTGGTGCAGTGACGCTGACAGTCTTGTGCCAGGGCGTTGCAAGTGCCCTTGAAGAACTTGGAGGGAGGACACGCAGAGTCGGTGGAAATAGCCAGGCAGGCGATGATGGCCAACACGATAATAATGGACTTCATTGTTGGAGAATGTTGTTCTTTCGCAGCTTGTAAGTAACTGATGATGAAGGTGGTTATTTGGATGCTTTTATACATGTGATGTACGTGCAAACAGTACTAATTTATGTATATGAATAATAGTTGATACGTGTTTCCCAGAAACCGCTAAGACACCCGTCTTGCTAAGTGAGGTTTTTCCCGATATTTTTCCTTATTACATGCTCCAGTAACTTAACCACCAATTGTTTTATAATATGACTAGCTTTTGCCCGCGGCTTCGCTCGCGTTAAGAAGTATTATTTTAAAATTGACATAGTTTCATACAAACTTTCATCCCCTATTTTTTCCCCTTGGGGGTAGAATTAATCAAAATCCTTTCTTAGCGGATGCCTAAGTCATAACATCTACCTGCATGCTCAATTTCAGCCCGATCCGTCCAGTGGTTTGGGCTGTGCGTTGATAGATCACTATGTCAGTCAGTCAGTCAGTCACCTTTGAGTTATATATATTTAGAAAGATGCTCGGTGTTCAATCCTGGAATGCTAAAAGACTTAACTAACTATTCTTAAGTGGTCTGAGTTCACCAAACCCCAGTTAAGTATAACTACTAATAACTAGTCGTTCGCGCTGAACTGAGATCTCGCGCCTACATTTTGCCTCATAGAGAAAATCTTTTGAGGTTACTTGGGTTTAACTTTGTTCTTTATAGTAATTGTTTGATTTTTGTATTTGTTGTTCAGTACAGGATATAATGAATATTATACGTAAGTTTCAGTGTGAAGCCGTTTTTGAGATAGACCCCGGGACAATATAGGTCTAAAAACAGTGACTTTGATTGCCTACCAAATCGTTATTTTCAAACATAGATTTTTTTAAACCGGTTTCGTACTAGATAAAAAAAATGTTTTGCTCCCCACTTAAATGTATGTGAGCCAGCTTAATATTTTCATAAATATAATTTTAAATATCATTTCTGGCTTTGGGTCGTAGCTTTACATATTCTATGCGAATTTGAAGATATTCGCTTTTATAACCATCTGATACCAGAATTCTGAACAGTGTTGAAGCACTTTGTCCGTCCGTCCGTCCGTCTGTAAGGGACATCTAGCATCAGACGCTAGATGTCTCTGACAGACGGACGGATGGACGAACAAAGTGCTTCAACACTGTTCAGAATTCTGTTATCAGATTTTTTCAGCGATTGGAATCCTACTAATATTATAAACGCGGAAGTTTGTAAGAATGTATGTATGTATGGATGTTTGGATGTATGGATGTATGGATGTATGTTTGTTACTCTTTCACGCAAAAACTACTGAATAGATTTTGATGAAACTTTCCCATAATATAGCTTACACATCAGAATAACACATAGGCTATAATTTATAAAGATATAATGTTATTTATCCAAAATATAACGATAAGTGTCAAGTAAGTAGGAGAAAAATCTGCCATCTGCGAGCTATTCTGGCGTGCGCTGCAGAAACCGTTGAAGTTATACGTATATAATGTATAATGAAAATGTTTATCTTAAATATTCCTACATAAAAGCCCGCGACAGCATATATCTATCTTTTATGTGTAAGCCACTATCGCCAAAATAGTGAAACAGAATACAATAAAAAATTATATTTTATTTCTAAGGCACATTTGGTAGTAACAAATAGATCCTTATATAAAAATAAATACTTTTATCGCATTTGGGATTTTAAGTAAATAAAATTTGTTTTTTACACTACATCATTTAGACAAATATCTGAATAGTTATGACGATAAACAACTGAGTGCGCGATATTATGGTATGGTCCGGTGGCAGGCGAATGGGACGGGCGCGCGGGCGGGCGGTCGGACGACTGCGGGCGGGGTAGGAGAAGAGTCAGATGTCGCTCAGTGCCGAGCGCGACCCGAATACGGATAGACGTCGTTGACGGTTGTGTCTGTATCGTGAATTTTCAAGGCACTAGCGATTTGTTAAAAACTCACTGTACCTATATAATGTAATAGATAGGTATTGGCAGGTTTATTTTTGTGGTTAGGAGACACGTATAAGAAGATACTTCACTTTTATTTTTAGTGTTATATCGGTAGGTTACTTAACTTAACAGTTACTTACAATAATTCTGATGGAAAGTGATGATGCGGCCGAAGATGTGACATGTTTGTCTAGAAGATTCCTATTCACTCTTGACTTGAAGACTCCCAAACTTTTGCATTACCATCAATCATCATATACATCCGTAGAATATCTTTCATTCTTTATGTGCACGCCCCTCCTCCAAAGGAGATGTTTCATTTTGGGCCAGCACTATGTACCATACATAGAAAAATAGGGAAAAAATATTGCATTTTCTTAAAAATACAAATAAATTAATCTGCGGAAGATTACAGCTGTACCCTCAAATTATTATTTTTAAATAACCCAATGCAACCCTATTTTTGGGGCAGTCATGGCAAGAAGATACTGAATGTCACTCTGTTCCGAGTTTCAATCGAGTAACATATTCTATAATCCTATTATAATTATAACAAAACCCAAATATTTCAGAATTGATATGTTGCTTACAATAAATGATCAATGACACGTCAAAATGACAGTTCAATATTGTCGCAATCCGCCATTTGTAATTGTGTTGTGTTGCTATCAATGTACCAAGATATTTTAAATGTACATTAAAACGAAATACATATAAGTAAAGAAAATAAACATTAAAAAACGGTTACCTACTATATAGTATAGCTATATGGTGCTGGCCCAGGCTCCTTCAATTTTGAAACATCTCCTTTGTCAAACGATCGAGTGTCCAATGTATAAAAATGTTTATGGAGGGGCGTGCATATTTAGAATGTAAGATCTTATCTATCTATCCTTACAAACTATAGCGTTTATAATACCTATAAGTGAGATTATCATAAAAAATACTTAGTTCCAATTTACATACATTACATAATGTAATCGTTTTCATGATTTTTAATTTGTTGGATTTGTCTCCGTCCTGAATAGCAGAATAATATAAAAACATTGAAAAATTGACGACATAATAAAATACTTTCTATCATCATTATTATAATTTTCCATTACCACGCGGGTGAAACCGCGGGGCGCAGCTAGTTAATAATATAAAGTATCATTGAGTTCGTCTAAACTCTCCTCGTGTCATATGCTAGGTTTAAAGAAAATAGCGTCCTCATCAGTACTTTATTAAGTACTAGCCGTGCCCCGCGGCTTCGCCCGCTTTTATCAGGTTAAAAAGCCTATGTGTTCATCCTAGGTATAAGCTATGTTCATTCCAAATTTCATCCAAATCCGTTCAGCCGTTAAAGCGTGAAGAGGGAACAAACATACTTACACACTTACACACAATCTTTCGGATTTATAATATTAGTAGGATAGGATACTCCTGGCTAGCGACAACCTTCCTTGGGAATGATTTGTGATTCAACGGAGCCTCTTACATTTATATTAAAAATAATTTATTCACATGGGCCCTTTAGAGACACTCACAAAACTTAATGATTCTAATGCCTCTAGGTACTTACTTTGAACTTGACCGGCTGGGGCACAACGTGCAGTTGAGGTCAACTTGGGTGGCTAGGTTACGACCTAATCCCCCGGATAGGGCAGATTGCACAATATAGTAAGGAAAATTTGCTTCCCAAGGGAAATTTATTTTATTGTTTGTGGGTGTAATTATATGTTATACCAACGACTCAAACGACTTAGTGTGGGGCTGTGATTATGAAAGCCTTTATGTTTATTTATGACTAGCTTTATCCCGCGGCTTCGCTCGCGTTAAAAAGTATTATTTCAAAATTGACAAAGTTTTATACAAACTTTCATCCCCTATTTTATCCCCTTGGGGGTAGAATTAATCAAAATCCTTTCTTAGCGGATGGCTACGTCATAACATCTACCTGCATGCCAAATTTCAGCCCGATCCATCTAGTGGTTTGGGATGTGCGTTGATAGATCACTATGTCAGTCAGTCACCTTTGAGTTATATATATTTAGAAGATTTTAAGTAAAATTTAAAAATACTTAGTTGATTATTATAAGAAAAAGACAAGAATTACTGATTACCTTTTAATATATTAAGCCGAATACTTTAAATTCAGAATAAACACACAACTCTTCATAAATAATATACAAAACAATATCAACGAAAGTCCAGGCGCAGATCCACATATCTTCTAATAACAGCAGGTGCATCTGAAGGAAGGGACCTTGTAGACACACTGCCCGCTCTTAGCCCCCTCGAGTTTGGTACAGTGACGTTGACAATCCTGTGTCAGGGCGTTGCAGGTGCCCTTGAAGTATTTCGATGGGGGACAGCTGACTGTGCTTTGGATGGCGAAGCAGGCGACGATGGCCAACACGAGAATAATAGTTGCAGACTTCATGGTTGCAGAATGGTCTTTCGCAACTAGTCAGTGATTGATGATCAAATTGCTGTAGAGCTGCTTTTATACTTGTGATGGTCGTGCTCTTTTATCAACGTGTAACAATTAACGAGGATGCGAGAGAATATGTATTGTTTTGATTATAAATAGTTAGCACGTTTTGCTTAGAAGCCGCTAAGACTAAACCTAGTTAAGAATTCTCTTAATATTTTTCCTTATGGTATGCACTTTATAACTTATTAGTAAAGGACATTTATTTTTCTATGAAGTTCTCACATATTTTTTTCTTAGAAGCCGCTAAGTTTGAACCTAGAAAAACGATTCTTTTATTTTTTACCGAAATCACAAAAAAGGAGGAGGTACTCAAGTCGACTGTATTTTTTTTTATGTGTTTTACCTCATAACTTCGTTCTACGTGAACCGATTTTGAAGTTTCTTTTGTTTTAAAGATGTTGCTTTCCAATTGGTCCCATTTAAATTTGATCAAGACCTGATCAGTAGTTCAAGAAATATCTTCAATAATGCGTGTTTTGTACATCTAATCTTATCAAAGTTCCGAAGATAAAGCGGTGAAGTCGGTTTTTTTAAGTGCATAAATTTAACGCCGCTGACAATGTCGCATCATCCAATCACAACCATGGTATTACACGAGCTAATTCCCCCATGCCCGTTTTACCCTCAAACGACAAGACAAACTGTGAAACGTCGACCATATATGGTTGAAATACGTCCCGTTCGCTCGAAACGTTTCGCTTCTACGTTTATTATCCGTACTGCGAGGGACTCTCTCTGGAACTCATTGCCTGCGTCTTTGTTTCCTGAGCGGTATAATCTGACAGTCTTCAAGTCAAGAGTGAATAGGTATCTTCTAGGCAGGCATGCTACATCTTCAGCCGCATCATCGCTTTCCATCGGGTGAGATAGTGGTCAAATGCTTGCCTATCAAATATAAAAAAAACTATCCCTAATGTCATAGGCTATTTTTTGTTGGGATAAAAGTTAGCTATCAGTTCGAAACAATAATATATATAAGCCAAGTCGGAGAAAAATTTGCTAACTTGCCGCTTTATCGGAGTACGCTGACTCAACAGTTAGACAACATAGATGAATACAACGTATGACAAAAATGTTGGCTTTTGTAAGTTGTACAAAAACATCCGCAACAAAAATACTTTTCTTTGTTAAAAATCTGGAAAAATAGCAGCTTCTGTTTTGTTAGCTTTTTGAGGCATTCAATGTTAATCCTTATCAAAATAAACTATTTCATCGTCTTACGTATTCGATACAATTTGCCTTTTACTGCATATAATTTAGAAGAAATCGTGATATTTATTTAGCTGGTTTATATTTTTGGCTATAAGATGGCTGGTTGATGCGGAGGTTGCGAAAGCTGTGGTGGCTGTGGTAGCTGCGAAAGGCTGTTGTGGCAGTTCATCCTCGGTATATGCTATGTACTTTCCAAATTTCATCCAAGTCCGTTCAGCAGTCTCAGTTTGAAAAGGGAACAAACACACATCTTGACGGATATTGTATTCGAATGAACAACCGCAGAGCAATTACTTGTAGCACAGAATAAATAAATAATCTTGTAGCGCGAAATTCTAGTCAGATCACTGACCATAAATAACCAATAAAAGATCAAGCGGCAGGACCAATTTTCATGTAATTTAGTATGAAGATAGCTGACACCCTGGATTAACACATAGGCTACTTTTTATCCCGAAATTCACTCGGCCCGGGACTTACGCGGGTAAAAACGTGGGGCACAGTTAGTATATCATCATCATAGATATAAAAGCTTTCACACTCACAGCCCCACACTAAGTTTGACTCGGGACAACGATATTTCAAAGTTGTAAAAGGAAAAAATTACTACGTGAGTAAAGGAATCTAATGGCAACTAAATATAGTTACAATAGACGTTTATCCTTATTGTAGTGTGCCCTTCTTATTTACTTATTTCTATTAATATTAAATAAACGTGCTCTCAACAACAATAAAGCAAAAAAAAACGGCTTCACTGCTTTCTCTTCAGAACCTTTGATTTCATGAATTAAATATGCATAATTGAGGATAACTAAAAAAAATACGACGAATTGAGAACCTTCTTCTTTTTTAGGTTAAAAATATTTAGCAGGCTAGTTTTCTGGAATAAAAAAATAAATATATTTTGAAATCCGCCAAAATTTTCCAGAGCAAAATGAATGATAATGTAAAATTATGTTGGAAGCAAATTTACAGGAAAACCAAGCCAAAATCTAGTTTTCCTTGTATTTAGTTTTCCTCATTAGCATCATAATATTATTGTCTATATACGTCTTTGTCTATTGTTATAAGTAATTATTGCTTACCCCAGATAATTAAGCAGTCTCCTGTTTTTCCTACGCCTAAGTGCTCAAGACTAGTATTGCAGGTATATTATTTAATATTCATTCTAGGAACACAGAATATACTGTAGATAGTATATAATAGCCTTTATTCGGACATAACAACGTTTCTTTGTTATTCATAAATTGTTATTGTTTCCACTTTTGCATGTCCGTTTGCCAGTGGCAAAGGCCTCTTCTAATCTTCTCCATTCTGGCCTACTGAAGGTACTAGCTTTATTTATTTGATCACTACCATTTTTACGCTATCACACTCACAGGCCATACATATATTCTTTTCTATGGCCCATACTAAGTCTGAAGTTTTGTGTCGTGGGTGCCGGAAACAATAAAATCGAAATTGTTTATTGTATACTTTCGGCCCTATTATTATTATACAAAGTGTAACAATAAGGTGTAGTAATACTCAAGCCACGCATCTAGCTACATGTATGGAGCCTAACAAGAACACCTGAATGCGCAACAGCAGCATGAATATGGAGTTATGATGAATTAAAGTTTATAAAAAATTATGTCATTTGCAACCCTATTTCATCAGCTACCGTTCTACACCACATAGCCTTTGGACCTAGACGTCTGACAGTGGTAGCCATAACAAAGGTCAAGCGTAATAGCGTAATCGTAGGGCTGGCAATTTTTTTTTTAATTTTTGTACGGAACATATATCTCCGATTACCGCACATGTAACTGTAGGGCTGTCAAAAGTATTTCAAAAATATAATTTTAAATTTGTGTACGGAAAAAAATATGTCCGATTTCGATTTTCGTTCTCTGGCAGACGATTCCTGGCACGCCATCAAGTATTACTACACCTTTTTGTTACATGTTGTATAATAAATTATTTATATTTTCGGGCGCTTAAGAATAGGCAGCGCTTCGAGTTGAACACGATTGACACACATTATATAACGTATGTCGTAGTTCATAAGGGCGCGTTAAGTGGGGTAAAAATATGGAGGTTATGAAAGGCGCGCGCGATTGAGTAACCGCCCTATATTTACGGCCAGGATTTTCGAAAAATCGTTAGGAATATAAAATATAAAATTTTGGCTTATTAGCGGATTATAAAAGTTTTCTAACAGTTAGTATTTATTTATTTCATAAGGCTAAAGCAAATCTATACTAATATTATAAAGCTGAAAAGTTTCTTTATTTGAACGTGCTAATCTCAGGTCCGATGTGAAAAATTCTTTTAGTGTTGGATAGTACATTTATCAAGGAAGGCTAAGGGCTATATTATATTTTCAAAAAAATTTGGATCCTTACTAAAAGTCCAATAATCATGCGGACGAAGTCGCGGGCACTGCTAGTTCAATATAAAATCCAAAATAAAGTCAAAAATGCATAATTGTTGACGAAAAAATCTTTGGAGAGAAACTGATTCAATTGTGAAACTGGCTAAATGGAGGATATAAAAATACTTAAAAATTATATATTAAAGCTACACATAGATTGGATAAGTGACTCTAAAGATATCATTGCGAAATATAATAATTATTTGGGGAGCCTGTTCTTACGAAAAAAAAGAGGTGTCATGCCACTATAGCATACAGAAACAAAATGCAATTTCACCATTTGCTATTTTTATTGAAATCTTCTGTACTAAAATATATCAAAATAATTTGTCGTAAATTATTTTTGACTATAAAAATAAAATTGGTTAAGTCAAATGATAAATGTTTGTTGTGACAGGTAAATAAGGGCGCATTTACATGTGCCCTTATGTTTTACTATGCATATTGCATAACCGCCGTATTTTAGATGTCATTGTGGCGGTTACTCAAAGTCACGCAGGTGCAGCTGTGCCCCCGACTTCACCCGCGATAAGCGAGCTGTCTTATGTGTTAAATCTTGGAGATATTTTTTATGCATTATGCTTTGTTTCCCGAGGGGTATAATTTGGTATCTTCTAGATAAACATGTCACATCATTGGCCACATAATCACTTTCTATCAGGTGAGATAGCGGTCAAATATTTGTCTAAAATGCATAAAAAAAAACTTAGATATACCTAACCCAATTAATTATAGACACACAAACTTTCGGATTTACAATATTTATGTGACTAGTGTGATATAGAATTATGTAATTTTACTGTTTTTCCCCTATTGATTTACATCCACAATAAGCGCAAAATATTAATGATACGACTAATGATAAGCAAGTTAAAATACCTAATTAAATATTTATTCTTAAGTACCATTAGATAAGATAGCGGTCAAACGATAGCTTATCAAAATAAGATTTTCGCCAGACCAAAAAAAAATTTTGGATTGCATGCACAGCGCAAATCAATTTCATGCATTGAATATTTTTCATTAATTTTGTTTATTACATAATGAGGGTAGCTATACAAAATACAAATAGTAAGATTCTTTCTAATATATAAATATCTCGTGTCACGTTGTTTGTGGTCGCACTCCTCCGAAAAGGCTCGACCGATTTTAATATTGTTTTTTGTGACTATCTAGTTGGCTCTGTGGACATGTCTCTGCCGCGCGAGAGTCCTGGGTTCGATTCCCGGCAGGAGCACAATTTTCCTGCCCAAGGGAGATTTGTGCTTCTGGTTCTGGGTGTGATCGTGTGTGTATACCTACCAAATATACAAAAAAACGCATTTACACTCACAGACCCACTCTAAGTTCAAAGACTTGTATCGTGGGTGCTGGAAACATTCACAACACACACAAACACACCCAGAATCAGAAACACAAATTTTCCTTGGGAAGGAATTAGTGCTCCTGCCGGGAATCGAACCCAGGACCCACGGCGCAGAGGGCGGTCACCTGTCCACGGCGCAACTGGGTGGTCAATTTATGTAGCATTGCAACGCATGGCGGGTAAATTAAAACAAATCTTTAGGCACATAAACATAACACAGGAAGTAAATTCTAAACTCATGACATAATCATCTAAACCTGAACAACTTTATGTACTTCCATATTCTATGGGTTATTTTATGTGAAACGTGAATAAATTCACAAACACATAAGGAAAATAAAACACGTACCAAAAACGTAAGTAGTTTTGAATATAATTAATTGCCGTAGATCTACTTGGTATTTATTCTGTGTCGGTGTTTTACTGTCTGCAAAGGGCACGTGTAATAAAAAAAACAGGGATTTACCGCGAAGTAAAAAATAGCGTTGTTGATTTTGTATAATTGGGGTATTCCGTTTTCAACCCACAAGTTTTGTAACTTTAATTATTTAATGTTGATATGTACGTTATTTGTTACGTTAATTTAAAAAATATATAACATTATTCTCACAATATACGTTTTATTTTATTAAAATTATAATACTTTTAACAGTACTATATGTTTATGCCAACCTTACTCACTAAAATCGAAGTATTTAAAAGAGAAAATGTCATAGGTTGAGTTAAGAATACGCATAGGATGAATTAAGAACAAAAAAAATATAAATTGCTATCGGTTAAGTTAAGAATACAAATCGGTTGAGTTAAGAAAAAAATAGTCGTAGGATGAGACGTCATAGGATGAGTACGGAACAACCCACAATTTCAACCCACACGCAAATAATAATAATACAAATTCCGTTTTCTACCCACGGTCTTTTTGGTTTCCGTTTTTAACCCGCAAGTATTTAAGTCTAGCTATCTATAGTTATATAACTTATTTACAGTTGCAAAAACAAAATTAAGTGTAATGATTTACGGATGAAAAAAAGTGACTTTTTCTAATCAAATCATATATTCATCAAAATCATAACAATAAACCCGTGATTGTTCGAGTGTTGATGTGTGTCACAATGGATTATTAACCGTTAATACTTAATAACTGTGCATAAGTGTAGGCAAATCATACTAAATAGAAAATCGTGATTTTCGTCTTCGCTCCAAATCTTCAATAGAAGTTCTAGTAAAGTCTTTACCACTTTACTAGGGCATAACTTCGTTCCAATGGAAGTTATAGTAATTAAGCTTCTACCACATTATTAAGGCATGACTTGACTATGACTGGACCTTGATTATTTAACTTGACTTTGACTGCGACTTGTGTTAGGGTTTGTTAATTTTCAATCATAATTGGTATTTTATATAGTTAAATATTATTTTGTGTGGGTAAATCTGGAGTATGCCTCATGACAAAGATGACATGAAAAAAACAATACGTGTTAACATTTAATATGGCAAGACAAAGCAATTTCAAATCTATACCAACAAATAGTTATTTATGTCCTAAGGAAAATGAGCTGCAAAAATAATGTTTATAATGCACATTTTGATGCGCTTAGGGAAATAAAAAATACTTAACATAAACACATTAACGCTTTCACACTCAGAGCCACACACTAAGTTCGATGACTTGTGTCGTGGGTGCCGGAAACGTTCACATCACACACACAATCACAACCAGAACTAGAAACACAATTTTTCCTTGAGGGCAAAACTTGTGTTTGCGCCGGGAATCGTTCCCTATACTCCTGTTAAGAAGGCTAACGTCGGCTGACTAAGTCAATGAGCAGTTCAAGTTGGATAACAGATTCCTATGAATTTAGAACCTCCTCCTTTTTTGTAGTCAGTTACAAAACATATATCAGTTACTCCCTCCCTTGTTGACTCCCTGATGAGCGTCGTATACGCTTGAAACTAGTCGGAGTATTTACTTCGACGCAATAATCACGCGATTAATAGCCGGTTTGTACCACAATTTTAATAATTAAACGTAAGCAATGCTTAAAAAACTTACTTCACCGCTTTATCTTCGGAACCTTGATCAGATTTAATGTATTAAACTCGCATTATTGACTATAACTCAAAAACTAGAGATCAGATCTTGATCAAACTTCAATGGGACCACATGAAAAGCACCAGCTTTCAAATAAAAAAATAATCATCAAAATCGACTCACAACGAAAGAAGTTATGAGGTAACTTTTGAAATCGGTTAAACGAGAACATCGTCAAAGTAGTCCACAAAATAGGCATTATTGACGATATTTCAAGAACTACTAATCAGATCTTGATCAAATTTAAAAGGGACCAATTAGAAAGCAACATCTTTCAAACTAAAAAAAAATTTCAAAATTGGCTCACGTGGATAGAAGTTATGAGGTAACACAAAAAAAAATACAGGCAAATTGAGTACCTCCTCCTTTTTTAGGCAGTCGGTAAAAAGCAATCGCGATAGTTTTCGTAACAAAATATTTCAGCTATTTCGGAAAATAAGCGTGGTTTTCAGCTTATAGAGCCGCTAATTAATTATTATTTACTAGCCGTGTCCCGCGGCTTCGCCCGCTATTATCAAGTTAAAAAGTAGCCTATGTGTTAATCCTAGGTATAAGCTATGTACATTCCAAATTTCATCCAAATCCTTTCAGCCGTTAAAGTGTGAAGAGGGAAAACACATACTTACACACTTGCACACAAACTTTCGGATTTATAATATTAGTAGGATTAATAGGACAAGTACCTACCGAGTAGTACCATCATAAGTAATGCATACTGATAATTGCTTATATGACCACATGAATGATGTATTTGTGGATGGGTATGTTATTATATTATTATAGGTACCTATTGAATGTTGTTGATCTCATTTTGCATAACAATTTGCTTGTAATCGTCCGGTGTCCTTGTTTACCTAGTACCAATATGTTTTCTATTTAATTCTACTGATTTATTCACAATAATTAATTACACTGGGTTCGTGATGCTGATCTTTATGTGTCATCATACTAATATTATAAATAAATAAACGATTTCACACTCACAGCCCCATACTAAGTTCGAAGACATGTGTCGTGGGTGCCGGAAACATTCACATCACACACACATCCATCACAACCAGAGCCAGAAACACAAAATTTAATTTTCCTTGGGGAGAAAACTTGTGAGAAGGCGAATGCTCACCCAACTGAGCCAATAGACAGTTCATTATAAATCCGAAAGTTTGTGTGTAAGTTTGTTTGTTCCCTCTTCACACTGTAACGGTTGAACGGATTTGGATGCAATTTTGAATGTACGTAGCTTATACCTAGGATTAACACATAGGCTAAATTTTATTTTGATAAACGCGGGCGGAGACGCGGAGCACGGCTCTTGGTGCGCCACAGTTTTTCCCATTTTTCATGATAATACATACGTAGACACACGGCTTATTTCGGATTTTTAGTATAGACAAACCGTTACTTCAGTTCGTTCGAAGCGTTTCGCTTCTACGTTCATCATCGGTACAGCGAAGGAATGGAACTCAATGACTGCTATAAAGATAACCTATTATAAAGACGCAGTCAATGAGATACCTTCCAGGGAACAATCCAGGGAACACCATGGAAGGTATAATCTGGACGTCTTCAAGGTATCTTCTAGGCAAAGCGTAGCGTCCTTCCACTTGGCATCTGTTGCCGTGGTGGGTATCTGGACTTCTGGACTGTCCAGTCTGCCTGAGCTGGGCGCTGGGAGCAGCTACTCCCAGGGAGTTCGAGCGCATCATTGGTAGCTGTCGCGCTCTGGTGTGGTCCAGTATCTTGCAGGGACTGCTGGCTAGACAAAGCATGCTTATCAACGCTTTTAATCGAGTAAGTTAGCGGTCCAATACTTGCTAATAAAAAAAGTATAAGTTTTAATTAAGAACATCATAATTCATAAATTGGTCGTCGTTACCAGAAACATTCACATCACACACACAAATCGCACCTAGAACCAGAAACACTATTTATGTAGACAAAACTTGTATTTCCACAGGGAATCGAGCCCGATACCCGCTGCACAAAAGATTTTCAACCAAATACGAGTAAGGGCAGTTCCATTAGAGTTCGCATATGGAGTAGGTACTGCGAAGGAGTGGAATTCATTGCCATTTGTTCCCCGAACGGTATAATCTGGAAGTCTTCAAGTCAAGAGTGAATAGGTATCTTCTAGGCAAGCATGCTACATCTTCGGCCGCATCATCACTTTCCATCAGGTGATATAGTGGCCAAATGCTTGCCTATCGAGCATAAAAAAGGGTAGCAGTAGTAAAGGTATTAATGACAAGAATGCATGGAGGCAAACTGCACAGGCTCATTCTAGCGACTACCATAATAACATCTAGGTTAAGAAAATTATTTAGAAATTAAGAATGTTTTTTAAAAAAATTAATGAAAAAAAAATGCGCCGCCGAGTTTCTTGCCAGGTTCTTCTCGAGATGGCTGTAATTTTGCGAATCTGGCAATAGATTCATTAACTTTCATGAGTGCCTCTTTGGGGCCCATGTGAATAAACGATTTTGATTTTGATTTAGCCTAAATTGTGAACAACTTAAGCAATTAGCCAAACAAAACAAGGCAATTGGGACCGTCAGTTTTGCAACATTCCTTTCATATTTCATTCTTATCTCTTGTTATGAGCTGAGATATACGGGTTGTTGTTGTAATAAATAATTTAAACGCAAGCAAAGCTTAAAAATACCGACCACACCGCTTATATTTTGCTTTTGGCTTGATCGAATTCGATCAATTTATATGGGACCACCTCTGAAGTATGATCTACGATTCAAAAAAAATCATCAATATCGATTCATAATTGATGGAATTATCGCGTAACATACATACAAAAAAAAACAATCCGGTCGAATCGGGAAAATCCTTTTTGAAGTCGGTTGAAAACACTTTCACACTCACAGCCCCGAATTAATAATAGATAAATAATAAGAAAGTAATATGAAGTTTCGAATTCCTATATACTCGAATTCCAATATTTAGTTATATCATATTTATATTAAAATATGTTTATGTATATATGTCAATATAGCAAATATATGTATATATATATGAGTACTATGAGTAGTAAAATGTATCAAAATGTATGTAAATACTTGGTATCTTAAAATATACTATTTTTTATATAATACTACATACAAATTAAAGGTTTAGTAAAATAAAACTACTTTTTACCGAAGATGTGCACTACTATATCGAAATATCCTCGATACACCCAGGTTAACTGGAAGAAAATGCTTTGTAGTATTAAGTTCGCCTATGTTCTACAATACTGTTTGTGCAATAAAGATTTTTCTATCCATCTATCTATATACTAGTTTTGATATTTTTATTTATTTAATACTTTTGCACAAAACAACAGTACAAGGAGGACTTAATGCTAGAATAGCATTTTCTGCCAGTCATCCTGGAGGTGCAGAGAAAAGGGTGGCGGTGCAGTAAATTATATTAATATTTATTATAGTATATTTGAAAAATAAAAGGATAATAAATGTATAAATATAGGAATACATGTAAATAATACACATAATGATAATATGTATTTATAAATATATTATTAAATACTATATAACAATAAAATTACACAAATACTAATATATAAATATATATAATATGTAAACATAAAAAGTACTTGTATGACATGTAATTGCTACTGCAAATAAATAATTTCTTTGCAAATAAACAATTTTTTTTTTGCAAGGTCATTTGTATTGTATTTCCTAATTTTAATATTTCCTAAAATGTGTTAATTAGTTTAAAACCCTCATCTGTTTGTCAGTCTTGTGTAACTCTATCTTTAAGATGTTGCTGTCAATGGAATAGGTACCTACAGAATCTATTGACGTCGCGTCGCTTGGGTTATTCCCAACAACTAATTAAAAATAAAAAATAAAACGTTTATTTTTCTCTCACAACAGGTATAACTAAACTAAAACAAAAGTATAATATAGTAAGTAGGTATACAATGGTTTTACCCGTGTTGTGAGAGCCTGGTGCCTGATGTAGGTTTTTAAAAAAACCTGTATTACTGGTCACCAGGCCTCCACTCCCCGGATGCATTTCTTACTTACTTACGTTATTTCACTGTGTAAGAAATGAATTGTCTGCCTTATGCGTCTCAGATGACAGGTTTTAAATTGTGCTCAAATTGTGTAACAAAGGTGTAGTTATAAATATTATATTTGAGTATTTCAATTGGACGTGGTCGTTTTTCCCGTTACTTTTTCCTTATAGGCATCTTGGGTTTTGCGCAGTAACGTGAGGGATTGACTTTATGGAGACGTGCTATGAATCCAATAACAATGGGTTTTTGTTTGTTGAAGAACGCTGACCCGGCTGAGGTTGGTGATGTGCCAACAGGTAACTTATTTGTGGGACGTAATTTAAACGCAAGCATAGCTTAAGAATACCGACTTCACCGCTTTATCTTCGGAATGCTTGATCAGATTAAATGAATAAAATACGCATTATTGAGGATTACTCAAAAACTACTGGTCACGTCTTAATTAAATTTAAACAAAACCATAGAAGCACCAGCTTTCAAATAAAAAAAAGAATCATCAAAATCAGTTCACCTAGAAAAAGTACTGAGGTAACGCGCATTAATAAAAAACAGTCCGATTGAGAACCTCCTCCTTTTTTTTAAGTCGTTTAAAAATAGCCTCGTAGAATAAATATTTTATTATACTTTATATAAATGAAACGGCTTGATTCACGATTTAAGGTCGACTCTTGCGACCTAGGTTTCGGGGATGTCCGATCCCCATCATCAGGTCACCTAGGTCGCAAAAAATTAGTAAAATATTTTATTGTTATCGAGACTTGAGTACAGAATATAAATAGTGCATTTGGGGTGGAGAAAACTAGTGTTCCTACCGGGAATCGAACCCGATACCTGCTTTAAAAGGCGAAGGCTTACCCAACGGTCAGTTGGATTTATCTTGACAATAATGTTGTAATTATATTATATCAATATATATGCTGCGTCCCCCGGTAGTGAATATACACTCTTTGGAAGAAAATCTCTCCAAGGCTGGCCCATAAGCTTGAACAGATGAAACTCCGTAAGTAAACAAAGTGGTAGGACTTCCGCCTGGAATAGTACTACCCACCCCTTTATCAAACCTACGAATAACAACACTGCGCTAGCAACACCAGTTTGTGCTGGTAGAAGCAAGTAGCCCGTGTTTTATTACTATTTGGGGGCTGAGTCACCCACGTCCGTAGGAGGATACCCCTTAAGTCTGACTTCCTACACGTGGTCCCCGGGTGGTGCTAATCAGGTGACATTTGAGAGGTGGTAGAGCATTTGGTGAGTTGCTCGCCTGGCTTGCTACCAAAGTAGCTTACCACCATCAAGTTGAAAGTCTGCCGCCAAGCCAAGTACGGTGTTCCGGCAGTACGGTGTTCCTTGAGAGCCTGCGTATTCCAGGTCTAGTGTGTTTACCAGCTTCGATCACATCGTCACTTACCATCAGGTGAGATAGTGGTCAAACACTAGCCTGTCACAAATAAAAAAAAAAAAAAAAAAACTAGGATTATCAGACCTCTAGTTCCAGGGAGACGAGTTCTTTGCAAACCCTCGCGAAACTTTGGTATGCAGAGCTCCGGCTGGCAATGCAGAAATAAAGTAGGCGTGTCGATTACCATCCGAGGAGAAACTTCTTGTTGCAAAAAAAAAACTATTTTGTGATGCGGACGAAGATGGAACAAGCTTGCCTAGAAGGTACCTATTTACTCTAGACTTGAAGACACCCAGATTGTACCGTTCAGGGAACAAAGACGCAGGCATTGAGTTCCACTCTTTCGCTGTACGGATGATAAACTTAGAAGCGAAACGCTTCGAGTGAACTGGAGGTATGTTAACCATAAATGGATGACGTTTGACAGTTTGTATTGTTGTTTGATGGTAAATGGGGCATGGAGGAATTACATCATGTAATTCCTGAGCACACTCTCCAAAATGTAAGCGATAGAATACCGATAGTGAGATAGAATACCGAGATGTGTAAATAGCCGTGCCCCGTGGCTTTGACCGCGTTAATTAAGTAAAAAATTAGCGTGTGTTATTCTGGAACCTAAACTATCTACATTTTAAATTTCATCAAAATCTGTTTATTCGTTACGGAGATACGTGGTAACAAACATTCCAATACACACACACATACTTTCACATTTATAATATTAGTAGGATATATTTAGAACCTACTATTTCTCCGGGTTTTCAACCGACTTCAAAAAAGGAAGTTATCAATTCGACTGAATGTTTATTTTTTTTGTATGTATGTTACACTCCGTCAATTATAAATCAATCTTGACGATTTTTTTTGTTTGGTAGAGTATACTTCAGATGTGATCCCATATCAATTTTATCGAATTCGGTCAAGCTAAAACCGAAATATAAGCGATGAAGTCGGTTTTTTAAGCTTGCTTGCGTTTTAATTATTGGTTTGATGAAACTAGCCGAGTAATATTATTAAGGTTTCTGTGTTTGGTTTTATACGAGATATTTCGAGAAAATTTCCTTTTGGAAATAATAATATAGTCGAATTAAATAGACTGGATCTATTTTTATATATTCTATAAAAAAAAATTTTTTTCTTCTAAATACACATTTAAATTCTTCAGCTTAAAAAGAAGTTATATTTAGGTATACACACACCTTCATCATTACTACATTTTTATTCAAATAAACGCCATCTGGCGTATCGAAGCGGTAGCGTAGTAGTTGTGACTGTGGTTCTAAAATTGATTAGTTCCGATGTAGTGCAAGGTTGTTTACAAAGATAGCGCTGTTGTCCTTTGAACATAATGTATGACTAAATCATACATTATTATGTACAATGATGTCGAATATGGCATTTTGGAGCTTTTTCAATATCAATTTCATTAGGAGGATCTTCATTCTAATGTTAATACTTTTTTTTTTTGGTCACTACTTTATGGAGTATTTTTTTTTTTTATAAAAAGCTTAGACTGTTGTTTGATTGAAATACTCCTAAGTATTACACATATTAAGTATTTATACGGCTTCACTCGTAATAAAGCGAGCAAACAACCGTGAGTGAAGTACATAGCCTATGACACTCAGAGAGTTGAAATGAATTCGCGGTCGTTAGTCGTAAGACTATTACCATCTATTAGTCAATACGTCAAGCAAGCAAGCAAACGATACCTCATGATTGAGTTACAATCTGTATTTTTTATAATTTGGACGCTGTGATCAAACAAACATAAGTACATTAATTAAATCGGAGTTAAAATATAACTATTCATTACGCTTTGCCGTAGCTGGGTAAAAAAGAGAAAAGTGTATTTTTTGTGGTCTGAGGTATGTATGTTCAAGCATTAAACAGCAACTGAGCAACAGACCCTCTATTCTATACCTACTTATCTGTTGCGAACGGTATCAATTCGAAAAACGACAAAACTCCAGAGAAATAAAGTTGATTTTTACTCAAATAGAAACTGCTCAAAAGAAGCTCCAACAAAGATGCGTAATAAGGAGTCAGGTTAATGTGATTTTTATACACATATTTCACACATACACACTCTTCACATACACACACACACACACATAACATTATTATTTTACTTATTACTTTAAATTTGATTTAATTCTTTACTTAATAATTAAAACTTTCATAAGAAATTGTCACTAGATTTAATATCAGATAAGTTTTATTTATTTATAAGTTATTATTTTTTTATCGATGTAGTAAATAAATATGTTTCGTAAAATGTATAAATAAATTAAAAAGAAGTAAGAACCAAAAGTTAACATGTAGTAAATGTTGATAAGTTTTATATGTGTAATTTTTTTTTGCTCTCTTAGTTAATGTTATATAAAGTAAATCCGTAATTGGATGTATGCATAATACTCATGTTACCTTACCATGTTTAATATCTGTGGATTTAATAACACAAATAAATTAATAAATAAATATTTTTTATTAGCAATGATCGCAAATCGAATGAAATTAAATATATTAATTTGGCAATATGAACAAGATAAACATTATATAAAATAGAGAACCAAAACAGCTTACAAAGCAACATAAAAAAGCTTAAAAAACCGACTTCACCGCTTTATCTATGGAACCTTGATCAGATTTAATGTATTAAACACGCATTATTGACTATACCTAACTCAAAAACTAGAGATCAAATCTTGATCAAATTTCAATGGGACCACATTAAAAGCAACATCTTTCAAACTAATTTTTTTTTTCGAAATACACATAAAAAAAAGTGCAGTCGACTTGAGTACCTCCTCCTTTTTTGTGAAGTCGGTAGAAAACGTAACGTAATTAATCATAACAAAAAAAAGTGTCAATACCAAATAGCAACTGTATTCATGTTGCGTTGCTATCATGCAGCTTAAGGCGCAGTAATTGCAATCGTAGGTAATTAGAAGTTGAATACATAAACCATTTCCGATAGGTGTTCCGTGGAACCCAGGACCAAACAATATTGAGTTCTTCGTGTCCAAACTCATGCTCGACTAGGGATTCAGCAAGGCATCCAGGGAAGTAACACTTGCAACGCATTTGGCGGGAATCATATGTAGTGATATATTCGTATTTTTTAATTTGGAACAACTATTTATCCTTACTAATATTATAAATGCGAAAGTATCTCTGTCTGTCTGTTTGTCACGTTTTCACGCCAAAACTATTGAACCGATTTAAATGAAATTTGGTTCACAAATAGGTAGTCTAGTGCTTGAGAGAGCGTCTTTTTATACGCGTTATATTAGCTTCACTTGTATGTTTGTTTGTATGTATATTTTTAACTGACTCCTTTAAACGCGATTTTGACCCACTTTAAACGGCCAGATTTCATTCAAACTTTGTAGATTTATCGAGGACCGATGACAATACACTAATTTGATAAGATCATTCCATTATTAAATTTGCAAAATAAGATTTTTACAAATTTATATAATTCTTATCTATAGTCAATAAGACAGGAATTGATGTTAAAGTAATTATAGTTTTAAAAAACTAATAAATACGCTTTTATGTAAAATTTAACTAAATAATGTAAAATAAATAATAATTAAAAAAAACTAAAAAACAGGCTACATAAAATTCAACTAAAAAATAGAAAATACATTTTAATAAATTTAAATTAAAAATTATTTTATTGTAAAAAAAGCGTGGGGTCCTTTTTAAGATATTATTAAAATAATAATTCTTCTACTTATCTGTCAGAAAAATATTTATAACTATTGACACCATGCACCCCACGCTTTTTTTACAATGAAATATATATATTTTTACACTATTTTCAATTTAAAATCACAAAAAATTATTTTCTATTTGTTAGTTGAATTTTATATAAAGCGTGTTTTTTAGTTTTTTTAATCTATTATTTATTATCCCGGAATTCCCGCAGGTCTAGAACTTACGCGGGTAAAACCGCGGGCGGAGCTAATATTTTCATAATGTAATTCGTAAACGAGCCACTAAATAATAGCAGTAATTGTCAGAAACGTGACAACTGCTATTATTTAGGAAAAAATTGGAACTGCCAACTTGCCACGTTTCTGACAACTGCTATTATTTAGGAAAAAAATTAGAACTGCAGTAACGTGCCTTTGTTCTCCAAACGGTATAATCAGAGTCTTCAAGTCAAGAGTGAATAAGTATCTTCTGGGCAAGCATGCTACATCTTCGGCCGCATCTTCGCTTTCCATCGGTGCTATAGTGGTTAAATGCTTGCATATCAAGCATAAAAACAGCAACGTGATATTTTTCTAAGTGATTTCTCACGTTGTCGGAACAGCAGCTGTATTACGTAATAATTAATAAGTATAGATCCAATGCAAACAACGCAAATTCTCACGGGACCTGAACTAGAAACCCACCGTAACTTCTGCGCTCCTGGTACAGATTCTCTGTATTAGTGTTTATTAGCTGGTTGTTTCTCGAATGTGGTCCAAGTTGTGAACTGAACGAGGCAGTAGTGATCAAATAGCCTATCTACATGAACCATTGTCGAATGGTTTATGTACTGACTAATAGAGAAATTTTAATGGTCAAAGGAGTAATTTAGGTTTACATTTTATGAATTTTAATTTCAATAACGAACTGCCCGTTGGCTTAGTTGGATAGGCGTACGGCTTCTAAGCAGGGGTATCGGGTTCGATTCCCGGCGGGAACACAAGTTTTCTCCCCAAGGAACATTTGTGTTTCTGGTTCTGGTTGTGATTGTGTGTGTGATGTGAATGTTTCCGGCACCCACGACACAAGTCATCGAACTTAGTGTGGGGCTGTGAGTGTGAGGCGTTTATAATGTAATTTATATAATTAGTGTAATTTATTATTTTTTATATAATTGAACTACTGTTATATCGAACCTTGGTCGAAATAAATGATCCTACCATCTTACATCTTACATATATTATAAATCCGAAAGTTTGTGTGTAAGTGTGTAAGTATGTTTGTTTCCTCTTCACGCTTTAACGGCTAAACGGAATTAAATGAAATTAGGAATATACATAGATTATACCTAGGATTAACACATAGGCTACTTTTTAACTTGATAAAAGCGTGCGAAGCCGCGGGGAACTGCTAGTATATTATAAATACGAAAGTTTGTGTGTAAGTGTGTAAGCATGTTTATTCCCTCTTCACTCTTTAACGGCTGAACGGATTTTAATGAAATCAGGAATGTACATAGATTATACCTAGGATTAACACATAGGCTACTCTTTAACTTGATAATAGCGGGCGAAGCCGCGGGGCACGGCTAGTTAATAATAAAATATGTATGCTGACCAATGGAAAAGTGACAGCTTTCAAACAAAAAATATTCAAAATCGATTCATGTGGAAAGTAGTTATGAGGTAACAAACACTTTAAAAAATACAGTCGAATTGAGTACCTCCTCCTTTTTTATGAAGTTAGTAGAAAACATGAATGTTTGGCAAAATAAGGCAATCTGCGATGTGAAAGAAAAGCTACCAATAAGAAATGCATTCGGGGTGCCCCGAAAAATAGAAGAAATACTTAAAATAATCACATTACCTTTGCAAAGTTACTGATTATTGTTATTATTTGTTAAGTTGTTTTAAATTTGATCAAGATCTGACCAGTAGTTGAGTTATCCTCAATAACGAGGAGATCAAGGGTTCCGAAGACAAGCGGTAATGTCAGCTTTTTAAGCTTTACTTTCGTTAAAATTATAGATCGATATTTTGTATACATTTGTGCAAACGTTTTTGAAAAATTTATGTTGAAAATCTGTTAATTAAAACTATATAATAGAGGAGACAAACTCTCACAACACACAAGTACTCTCACAACAGACAAGTAAAGCTTACAAAAACCGACTTCACTACTTATATTTTAGTTTCGGCTTGATCGATTTCGATAAAATTTCTATGGTATAATCTATCAAACAAAAAAATAATTTTGAGAATAGGTCCACAAATGGGGGAGAAATCGGTGAACATACATAAAAAAATACAAACAGTCGAACATAGTACCTCCTCCTTTTTTGAAGTCGGTAAAAAATATTACCCTCTCATCTCCGTTAACTTGGACGGTGTCCAATGTACGCTAATCATTGTTAGTTAACGAGAACCCGTTGTACCCCGGACTTCTTGATGTGACTATGTATCCTTGAGATATGCTCCCACTGCTATATCCTTGAGATATGATACTGTCCTATCGTTTGAATGATTTAGATAATGCATGCATAGATTACACTAAGCAGCGAGTACCGGGTTCTATTCCTGGTGAGAATAAAAGTTTTTTTTACCGACTTCCCAAAAAAGGAGGAGGTACTCAAGCAGACTGTATTATTACTTTTATTTTTTTATGTGTGTTACCTCATAACTTCTGTCCACGTGAGCCATTTTAATTTGATTGATGTTCCTTTCTTATTGGTTCCATTTAAATTTCATCATGATCTGATCAGTATTTCTTGAAATATCGTCAATAATGCCTATTTTGTGGACTACTTTGACGATGTTTTCGTTTACCCGACTTCAAAACATACCTCATAACTTCTTTCATTTTGAGCCGATTTTGATGATTATTTTTTTATATGAAAGCTGGTGCTTTTCATGTGGACTCATTGAAATTTGATCAAGATCTGATCTCTAGTTTTTTCATTAAATCTGATCAAGTTTCCGGAGATAAGGCGGTGAAGTCGGTTTTTTTAAGCTTTGCTTGCGTTTAATTATTTATCCCAACTGCCCGTTGGCTTGTTTGGGTGAGCGCTCGTCTTCTAAGCGGTGGTATCGGGTTCGGTTCCCGGCACACAAACACAAACACAAGCTTTCTCCCCAAGGAAAATATGTGTTTCTGGTTCTGGTTGTGATTGTGTGTGTAATGTGAATGTTTCCGGACCCCACGATACAAGTCATCAAACTTATAGTGGGGCTGTGAGTGTGAAAGCGTTTATGTTTATTATGTTTTTTTTAGTTTTGGATTCGCATTTCACATACAGATAACCCGACTACACTTTGTATCTGTCTATCGGTCTGTCTGTGCTTCTAAATGGCTGGACCGATTTTGATTTAATCTTTTGATTGAGAGTGTTCTCAGCTAAGTTTGGTGAAAATTGGTGCATCGTTTTCCAGATAGAGCGTCAAGGGTATTTTTAAAAATAGGATTTTGCTACGTGTTAGCTTATTATTTATTTCATATAATAAACAATTTAAACAAAGCTTCAAACATTATATTTCACCGATATATATATCTTCAAAACCTTTGATCCAATCTTGATACTTTTCTTTGTGACACCAACATTTCATTAAAAAATAACAAATTGGTCCAGTCGTCTTTGAGTTACCGAGTAACGTACATAAAATAATATTGAGAAAGATTGAGAACCTCCTTGTTTGGGGTCGGTTAAAAACAAAAACAATGAGCAGAGGGAGTCGAGTAGAGTCAGCAACTCCTCAAGTGCTTCTTTCAGCAGCACGGAGGACCCTAACAGAATGGATGACTAAGAAGATTGTAGTGATAAATTTTTTTCAAGACCATGGATGCATAGTCCTTCAGTCGAAATATTAAACAAATATTAACAATTTTTATTTTTCATAATAAAAGTCTTAGTCACAAGTCACAGTCAAAGTCAAGTAGTCAGTCATAGTCAAGTCATGCCCTAGTAAAGTGGAAGAAACTTTACTAGAACTTCTATTGGAGTTTTGGAGCGAAGGTGAAAATCACGTTTTTCAACTTTGTATGACTTGCCTACACTTATGCACATTTACTAAGTATTAACGGTTAATAATCCACCATTATTACACATTAACACTCGAAGAATCACAGGTTTTGGAAAATTTTACAAAATCAACAACGCCATTTTTTCACTTTCGCGGCAAAACTCCCAATGATGACTAAGAAGATTGTGTTGCCCGCCCCTTGCAAAGTTGTTAAACATAAATCACAACCTGCCGAGTGCAAAACGGCTTGCAATTTACAAGTATAAGCCGTTCGGATACCCATGCGTGTCAGATGCACTCGTGTATGCATTGAGATGAAAATACACTGACCGTTGCTACTTGATACTTTAGATATAGAATGAAATGCTGTGGAAAAGTTTAATTTTTATTATTTTCGAAGTGAACCTTTTTTAGGAAGGCTTTGAAATTCTGATACACAACCTTTTTGTTTGATGATTCATGATGATGAATTCGTAGGGGTAAACAATGTAATTAATGATGAATATGTAAAAGTTTTACTTGTATCGTGTGTCTTTACGACATATTATTATATAATGCGTATTCCAGGTCTAGTGTGTTTACCAGCTTCGATCACATCGTCACTTACCATCAGGTGAGATAGTGTTCAAACAAAAGCCTGTCAAAAAAAAAAACACATCCTGCTTTTATTTAAGTGACATTTTACATACAGTTTTATGGTAGGTGGGTACAGTGCCATTTAACCCAAAGAGGTTTGTGTTGATACATTAATTTGCATCGATTCACACTGTTTAGCAGTTACTAGTTGACTAGATTTTAATCAATAGTACTTTTTACTTGTACTGTATCTTGGTAGAAAATATTTTTTTTATGTTACAATGTTATATCCGGCTTAAAACACGAAAATTTCAACTATTTTGTAGTCAACTTGTTTTGTGTTTTAAGCCGGATATAACATTGAAACATAATGTGACGATAGTTAACTCACGATAGTTTTAACTTTAAAATATTTTTTTTATTTAATTTTGGCTTCGAAATCTTGTGGATTTAGCTAGTGTCAAGTAATAATCTATTTTTAATTGTACCTATTTCATATTAAAAGTCCTAGTCACAAGTCACAGACTAAGTCAATTAAAAGAATCAAGATCCAGTCATAGGTCAAGTGTAAAGTGGTAGAAACTTTACTAGAACTTCTATTTGGAGTTTTAGAGCGAAGGCGAAAATCACGTTTTTCAACTTGGTATCATTTGCCTACACTTATAATAATAATAATTTATTTATGCAGAAACTTATTAACAAGGTATGAGATTGAGCAATAGATCCCCACTAGGATTCCCTGTCTTAAACTCATTTACTTATGCACGTTTTCTAAGTATTAACGGTTAATATTCCACCATTATTACACATTAACACTCGAAGAATCACAGGTTTTGGAATATTATACAAAATCAACAACGTCTTTTTTCCAATGTCGCGGCAAAAAAAACCATAAAAAATGTTCTTGGTCATCGTCATAAGTACTCAATTGGTTCTGGGTATAATGTGTGTGTGTGATGTGAATGTTTCCAGCACCCACGATACAAGTCTTTGAACTTAGTGTGGGGCTGTGAGGGTGAATGCGTTTGTTTGTTTGTTTGTTGCAAATGTAAACAACTTCGCCAGGATGAAGGGTGTTTCAGTACAATTAGGTTAATGTTAGATTGTATGTAAATTGCAAGTTATGATTTGTGAAAGTTATGCATTTCAATTAGAACATGCCCTGATACTTTAACATTGCAAACATTATTTAAGAAAAAAATTATACTATATGATATCCAGCCGTTAATATTATCGTATGTAACTACATACGATAATATTAATTGTACGTTAAATGTACGTTCATATAGGTACGTCCTGGAAAGGTAATAACAAAATTACGGGATTAGATTTAAAAGCATATCTATATATATATAAAAGAAAGTCGTGTTAGTTACACTATTTATAACTCAAGAACTGCTGAACCGATTTGGCTGAAAATTGATGGGGAGGTAGCTTAGAACCAGGAGACGGACATAGGATACTTTTTAGGAACGTCAAATTTTTTTGGGGGTTTTGATGATATTTTGAAACTTAACGCGGGCAAAGCCGCGGGGAACAACTAGTTTTATATAAGTAAAGAAATAATTTGAATTATTAATAATCTGCAAGTATCAAAAGCGTTCGTTTTTGAATTTTCATCTTCTAGGCAAACGTGCTATATCTTCGTCCGCATCATCGCTTTCCATCAAATTAGATAGTAGTCAAATACTCTTCTACTAATAAAAATATGTTGAATGTTTTATTTGAATGGATACTGAGTCTGTTTTGAGATTGCTTTTGCTTAGTATTTTTTTTAATATAATGAGATGTTTTAAACTACTAACTATATTAAGCCGCTGTATTGGTATACGGCTTTGAGCCGTTTTTCAATCATTTACCAAGAAAGTGTTTGTTTTGATTTTTTATTTAACAGAATTTCTGTCATTCATACGTAAAAAACTTGAAGTTTTTTATCTTTGTACTTTTAGCCAATTTCAAGTAATAAAATAAGTCTAGTGTATGTATTTTATAATTTAAATTTCAAGTATATATATTCCATAATATAAAGTCTTATTCACAAGTCACAGTCAAAGTTAAGAAAAGAGTCAAGGTCAGTCATAGTCAAGTCATGCCTTAATAATGTGGTGTGGTAGAAACTTTACTAGAACTTCCATTGGAGTTTTGGAACGAATGCAAAAATTACGTTTTTTAACTTTTTTTAATACAATATAGGCAAACTTTTGACTATATCTCACCTGATGGTAAGCGGTGCGGTTGACGATGGAGCACGTTTGCCTACACTCATGCACGTTCACTAGTATCAATGGTTAATAATCCACCAGTATTACATATTATCACTCGAAGAATTACAAGTATTGATAAATACAAAATCGTCAATGACATTTTTGTACTTTCGCGGCAAAACTTTCATTCAGTTAAACACAACAACGATAATTTCTCCAAAGTATCAAAACAAACCATCCACCAACATAGAAGTGTTTTCGAATGCTCACTCCGCATTGCGCGCGCGCAAGCCAGTTCCTATCAGTCAGTTCTCTAGGTCATTTCCCCGCTAACGCGCATCTGTTGTGCATTCCCATCAAAACAAAACAAGATCGCGAACTACAAACTTTTTGAAATAAAATAGTTCGAAAATTCGAAATTCAAATCCGATTTTTGTAAAAGAAAAACGCATCGATTATTTTTATTACTCGTAGTGAATAAAAACTTTTTTGATGTGTTTGTGATATTGTGGTGCATGGACGTTTTTTTTTTGTTTGTGATATTTTTTACCTGCAATGCACGGACAACGCCGAGGAATGTAAAATACAGTGTTGGAAGGTAAAGATACATTATTTATTGCTTGGCTTTCTTGCAAACTGCCAATTTGTGATTAATTGTTATTGCTTTAAGTATGAAATTACAAATATTTCGCGTTTACGAGAGATTGTCCGGAATATTTATTAAAAGTACCTATGCGACGGTTTTTTAACAGTGAATATAAATAATAATAATTTATTTAATACAAAACCTAACAATATGAGTGTTTTATTTTACTTTGAGTATATCTACTATACACTTAAGTAAATAACTAACTTAAAATATATCAAATATATGATTCCTAGAGGGAACATCAGATCAACAGATCCCAAACTGCTCCGCTCTTCTCGGAGTTTCTTTGGTTTGTTGCAATATTCACCCATAGGTAGGTTATACATTTATGTATATGTATATTAATTGTTAAGTGATATAGACACATTATTAATCTGTGTTATTACAGGTTACTACCACAGAGTAGTTACCTATACATTTTAGCTAAATCTTTTTTTTTTATTTGTGACAGGCTAGTGTTTGACCACTATCTCACCTGATGGTAAGTGACGATGTGATCGAAGCTGGTAAACACACTAGACCTGGAATACGCAGGCTCTCAAGGATAACTGCCGGAACACCGTATTTGGCTTGGCGGCAGACTTTCAACTTGATGGTGGTAAGCTACTTTGGTAGCAAGCTAGGCGAGCAACTCACAAAATCTGTTCAGTAGTTTTGTCGTGAAACATCCAAACTTGTATAGTATAGTAGTCAGGTGTGAAATTTGATGGTTAATAGGAAGAGATTTTATTTGGTGGAATTCCGGACAAAATATAACATTCTTCGTCGCAATCGGATAATATGTACCTAAAAACAAACATTTTTAAAAACCGACGCTCAATTTAGCTAGGCTGCACTAGTTTTGACCAAATCAATTCAACTTTCAAACAAATGAAAACGAAATCAAAATCGGTACAGCCGTTTGGGAGCTACGATTACACAGACACTCAGATACACAGATACCCCCCTTTTTTGCATCGTGGTTAAAAATGAAATCAAGCATGGTCCCCATTCCCAGAAAAAAATACTTATCCATAAAATACTGTCTCATTATTACATGAGAAAAAATATCTCGCTACCCTACAATCATAATAAAAATAATCTTATCGTTACTACCCTACATTCTCACGAAGTTGGTCACGTGATTCATATATTAGTCACACTATCGGTGCCGTAAAACTAATTGGCTCGGAATCTGATACAAACGGTAAGGAACATAAAATACCCGTTCGTTTTACACCAATCAAAACTATGGCCTCGATCAATGAGTGAAAATTAAGAAAAATATATGTCGGCTTGATAGGCATACTTCATTTGAATCTTGCTAAATGATGCTTTCCTTCGAATCATGTCTGACTTGTAGCATTGTGCAAAATATAACGTAGTTTATTGCTTAAATTTATATCAGGGCATTAACTATGAAAGAAATTTGGTTATTTAATGAAAATATCAATTGATCATAATATAAACGTAAGCAAAGCTTAAAAAAACCGACTTCACCGGTTATATTTTGGTTTTGGCTTCATCGATTCCGATATAATTTATATAGGACCACCTCTAAAGTATACTCTAAAACTAAATAAAAAAGTTTTTTTTTTTTAAATATAATAATAAGTCTTCCAAACAAAAAAGAATTTAAGGATCACCGGAGTGTAATGCAGAAAAGTGTATATACATTTTTTTTATAGATTAAGGTAAGATGGGACTGGAATACCGGAATGTGGTAAAAGCCCCTAAATAAATTATAATTAAAAAAAAACATTGTGCTGCTTGGCGACTTTTTTATCTCTGATTAGCTAGCATTTAACCACTATTTTATCAGCATCCTCTTATGGTTATAATACACCTACCATTTTCGCACGAAGAGATTCACTTCCATTTTAATAATAATAACTGCAAAATAATGAAATGCCCTGCCTTTTACTATATATCAACCAGAAAAATAAAAACATAAATATGACTTGGGTAGAAAATTTTTGTTTCCATCGGGAACTGAACCCGGCATCCACAACGTAGAAGGTGGTTATGACGAAAATGACAATTGTTACTATCTCAATCGCACAATCTTAGCGAGAAAAATACTAAGGGATAGAAGACTTATGCTAAAGGGTGATATTAAAAGTGTTAAATTTTCTCATTAAAAACAGTTTAAAACAGCGAAAAACAGTTAATAAATGCTAGTCAGGTTTGCAGTCGCGATAAAATAAAACGACGCACGGAAACTGGTTGTTCTTCATTATGTGCTTTGATTTGAATTGCCAATATCTTCCTATTGCATATTATTTTATATACATATATGTAAACTTTTTATTTAATATACTAGTTGACCCGGCGAACTTCGTACCGCCAATTGTCTGTGGTCAAATATTCAGAAACATCTCCTGTTTGACAGGTACGAACAGTTTGTATGGGAAAATAAAATACTACTTTTTACTAATTTTATTGCAATTGCTTTATATTTTCTCACCTTTTAAACCTTCCCTGAACTTCCACAAATATTTCAAGATCAAAATTAGCCAAATCGGTCCAGCCATTCTCGAGTTTTAGCGAGACTAACGAACAGCAATTCATTTTTATATATAAGAAAGAAGATATTATATTATAGATATAGATACATTATAAAATACAAGTTATAAAAATAAAGATTAAAGATGGTTTAGACGATCTTTAATGTTCGGCAAAGTTCTCAAAATGCTTGCTGTATTACCACGCTGTATAAGCAAGGCTTATCCTCTGCCCCAAATACAAACCAGCATTTTGGTCAGTCTCTTAGACAAATCTTTGAAAATTTCTAATACACCCGGTCCCCATGGGCCTAGCGTTTCAACCCCAAACGCCACAAATATAAAACCTTTGTCAAGTTTGGAATACTTGCGCCGTTTGAGAGATTCAGCAGCCATAGCCGCGCCACTAGCTTGTAGCGTGGTTTCAGGAAGATGGGATGGCGCCAAAGTGTCAACACACGTGGCATCTCACACTAAAGGCCGACCCATCTTCCAAGGAATGATAAAATTGTAAACTTGATTTGAGATACAGCTATCATAATGGCTGTTTTGGATAGTTATTGACTTGATATACAAAACGCCCGAAGCGCGCGTACAGGGCGCCTGCGAAATACCTTTAGATAGGTGTTTGAAAAAAAAATGGCAATACGTTAATAAAAAAATAACCAAACCTATCGAGTAAGGTATCCAAATGACGGAAATTAAAAGGGCATTGCATAAAATTTGATAAAAAGTAGGTCAAATTACCTTAGTCGGGTTTTCTTAATTTTTGATACATATTTGTATATATAATAATAAATATAGTTTTGAAACTCACGCTGAATAAATAAGTAAGGAGCACAAAGGGCGGTCTTATCGCTCAAAGCGATTTCTTCCAGTCAACCAAACGGAGATGATAAAAATTACTGGTCGGTGGTGTACCTACCTCAACACTCATTTAAATAAATGTACTTACACATATTACATAATATACCTACAAAAACCTATATTAATAATTATATATAATATTATAAACATACATAAACTAATATAATATGCTTTATAGCAATAATATAAATCTGAAAGTGACTGATTGGCTCTGTCTTTCCGACTATCTATATTTACCTCAAGGTATAGGCGAGGCCTATTCCACTTAACCGATACTGGTTTAATTTGGAAGTCAGATAGTTTAAATCATGATGAAGGACATCCTACCAACTATTTTCACTCATCATCACCATCAAAAATAGCCAAAGACGCGGAGCACAGCTAATTTTTAATGAGTAGTTCGCCCGAAATAAAACCTCGCTTTAATTGGTAACTGTCCGACATTGACAGAATTTGAATTAACTTTTTGAATGGTAAACGAAATTTTACCTTTGATGCAGATGGTACAATTTAAAGATCTTAAGTTAATTATAATCATAATCATAATCATTTATTGCATAATGTAACATATTAGACAGATCTTACATGGTCAAATAAGTAATTTTACAATAACCCTTTAGGGTGTCGCAATTATAAAAATATATACAAATTTACTTTTTGTTATATAATATTATTTCGAGAAAATTATTTCATTATTATCTAAAATTATTACATCACTTCAAATTGTTTGGTACAGCAACAAACAGAACTCGCCGAAGCTCATGAACAAAGACTTCATCACCATGTGAATGTTGAGGCAATCCAGCTCCTCGACAACACAGACTTAGTGAGAAGACACAAAAGAACTAAACCTTTTGAGCTAGTGTAGTGATGTGACAGTGTAATATAGTGAGTGCTATTAACAAAGAACACAAGAACAAAGTGTCTTCCCGATAAAAGAGACAGTAAGAAAAGTGTTATTGGACACATTCTTAATATACTACTCTACTTAGCATTTTAGGTCAAAATCAAATTACCTATTAGTCTTAAGGCTAGATCGTAATCCCAATGGTGTTTCAAACGTAATTGGTACATCATTAAAAAAAAAAAAAACAATTTGTAAATTGTATTTGATCTCTTGTGTTTAGTAAAATAAGTTATACCTTCTTCTCTAATTATTCGCTAAGAATAGAGATATTCGTTAGTTTGGTTTAGACGCTGTATCCCTTTGACAGACGGACGGCCGGACTAAAATGCTGAAGCACCCAAGTCAACTTAGATTCCTCTTTCGCTCGGTCAGTAAACGGTATATACCCATGTCTGTAACAAATCTGTCGATCACAATGTCAATTAAGACCATCCCGCATCCCTGTTATAAAAAGCAGTTGGATCTAGTCCCATTCTGACGGCTTTTTGCCCCCAGTGACATGGAATTAATAAGACATTAGCTCTCGGTCTAGGTTAGATAACTGTGAAGCCTATTGACAGCTTGATATGGGATGTTTGAGATGTGGAATAAGTGACTGAAAGAGCTAGTTCTAGTATCTTAAAATTGATAGTTGGAACGAAGTTCCTTAGCACTTGATGCTGGGCAGAATAACAGTCACATTTTCTTCAAATTTATCGTCCTATGTTTGTAGTACGTAGTATGTTTGTTCCCTCTTCACGCTTTAACGGATTTGGATGAAAATTGGAATGTACATAGATTATACCTAGGATTAACACATACGCTACTTTTAAACTTGATAATAGCGGGCGAAGCCACGGGGTACGGCTAGTTTCAAATAGGTATCTCTGGTCCAGCCGGAGGCTATTGTACCTATGTATGTAAGTATGTATTGTATTCTGCTTACATTAGCAGTCATCTATCTATACATTATCGACGTATAGTTATATACGAGTTAAATTTTAATTTAAAATCGTTTATTCACATGGGCCCCAAAGAGGCACTCATCTAAGTTAAGTACTCTACTGATGGTTATATTATCTTTGCTCTAATGCAACTAAATTACATCCATCTCGAGAAAAACCTGGCAAGACTCGGCAGCGTATTTTTTTCATTATTGTTTTTCTTTCTTTGTCAAAAATTACCTTATCATTTAATTTGTAAACAAGCCCCAAGTCCCGTACATCATTTTACAGATGGGCAACCCTGAGCCGGGTCGCCTGTCAAATGTCAACAACCGTTGGGATTAGAACGCGAATTTGAAAGTCAAATTCGGAATGTATTACGTGGTTGAAGGTCCCAGTTGCCAGTTGCAAATTCACTGCTATTACCAACTTATATTTTAAGTTCACAAGGGTATTATTCTACAGCCAAGAACTTATTTTTTAAGCTTTAAAGTCGATATTGGATTGTAAGTAAGGCAGTTTTGACACTGACAACTCTCAAAGTAAGCTGGTTACACTTTTCTTGTCACGGTTATGTACGGTTCACGTGGACTTGTACAACTTTTATATCAAGTAATGGGTTTGCTTGCTGTTTTTTCTGATTTAATTTAAACAATGTCTGCAAATACTTTGTTTTCTAATAAAACTTATTGAAGCATATAACAATGTAGTGAGTGCCGTTTATTTTAATTAATGAATTTAATGTAAACATACCTTTCGCTACTCATAAGCTGCCGAACTGTATTCCTTCACTTCTTGACTTGATAATAGTTTCCTCTTCTGATCATGTGGCTAAGCATGGTCAATGTTCAGCTGACTCCTTTTCCCATCATGACATGATATACCTCTCATATAAGATCCGGCCTCCTAAAGCCAAACCCAAAATTCTTATGCAGCGCAGTTTTGGTAGTATGGATATAAGCAACCTACGCAAGGATGCGCAGGAGCTAGATTGGGCTACAGTAGTAAATGCGGATGGCATAGATGATAAGGTAGACGAATTCAATCGTATTCTAACGACACTTTATGATACACATGCTCCTATCCGTGCCGTTAAAATGAAGCACGCACCAGCACCATGGCTAACTGATGAAATAAGGCATTTGATGCACAAAAAACTTACAGCTAAGGTCAAACTTAAGTGTCGTCAGTCTGATGAAAATAAAGAGCGTTACATTAGTCATCGCAACGTCTGCAATAGAGTGTGTAGGGACGCACAACGCCGACATATTCATAAATCTGTTGAAAATGAGGATCCAGCTAAAGTATGGAGGTTCTTAAGGTCACTAGGAGTGGGAAAATCGCGACAAAGTAATCTGCCTCGAAACTTGGACGTTAATTTACTAAATAAATACTTCTCCTCTTCATCCAATTTCGACGGGCCCACTAAAGCTACTACGTTAGGCCATCTTGCCTCAATTCCACTCCCTGATCACGACCCTTTTATCTTCAAACAATTCACCGATTGTGATGTTAAGAGAAGCGTACATTCAATAAACTCTAATGCTGTAGGCAGTGATAGCATCAGCCGGAAAATGATTCTACCCATACTTGAAGAAATCCTACCTGTAATCCAGTATCTCCTTAACTACTCTATCTCCTCAGGGCTTTTTCCACAAATTTGGAAAGAAGCTCAAATAACACCTCTACCTAAAAAATCAAACCCCTCGTCCTTCTCTGAACTTCGTCCTATCTCTATTCTTCCTTTCTTGTCTAAGGTGCTAGAACGTCTTGTTCATCAACAGCTCTCATCTTTTCTAATTAAAAACAGTCTCCTTAACCCATTTCAATCCGGTTTCCGACCTGGTCACAGTACTGTAACCGCATTAACTAAAATCACTGATGATATCAGGTTTGGCATGAGCAATGGTCATCTTACTGTGCTATCACTACTGGACTTCAGCAATGCTTTCAATAATGTTGATTTTGATATCTTGTTAGCAGTCCTACGCTCTCATAACATATCTCCAACGGTGATTGATTGGTTTCGTAGTTACCTGTATGAGCGCCGGCAGCGTATACGCATCGAAGAATCGTATTCTTCTTGGTGTAATATAACTGCTGGTGTTCCACAGGGCGGCGTTCTATCCCCTCTTCTTTTCTCAATTTTTATAAATTCAATCTCGCAAAAACTATCTTCTTCTTATCACCTCTATGCAGACGATTTACAAATTTATTCACAAGCCCCACTAGATCAACTACATTCAGTCATTGAACAAACAAATAGGGATTTGAAAAGCATACGAGAGTGGAGTGGATCATTCGGCCTTACAGTCAATCCTCTTAAAACTCAAATTATTATAATCGGTAGTTCTCGCATGATATCGAAGGTCGATTGGTTTCATCTCCCTCAAGTAATATTCGATGGTGTCCAAATTGAACTTAGTCACACGGTGAAAAATCTAGGTTTAATTATGGATAGGAAACTCTCTTGGGGACCTCAATTGACTGAAGTTAGCCGTAAAATGTATGCGTCAGCTGCCTCTCTTAGAAGACTGCGCAATTTTCTCCCCATTTCTACTAAAACTGAGCTCGTAAAATCTCTTCTCTTCCCAATTTTAGATTACGCCGATGCATGTTATCTGGATTTAACCGAAGAGCAACTCGACAAGCTTAAACGCCTACAAAATTTCTGCATCCGGTTCATCTTTGGTTTGCGGAAATACGACCATGTGTCAGAAAGCCGCAAGAAGCTCGCATGGTTACCCATTCGTCTTCGGCGGAATACTCACATCCTTTTCTTTCTCTATAATATCCTATTCTCTCCTGCTACTCCTTTATACTTGAAAGAACGCTTTAAGTTTCTCTATCTTTCCAATTCCTTTTCCTTACGGTCATCCAAAACCCTACAACTGAAAATGCCTGCTCACACATCACATACCTATGACAGGTCTTTCACAATTCAGGCTGTCCGTCTGTGGAATGCGCTGCCTGTGCCCATCAGGCAAGCTAAATCTATTGCCATATTTAAAACGTTGGTATTTAAACATTATTGGTCAATCTATAAGTAAGTAATATTGTTTTGTTAGCTGTTTATATAGGTATATTTTATATGTATCATATATATATTGTGTATATGTGTATTATGTATGTTTTTATTTTATTTATTTTTATTTATTTGGATAAATTATATTAGTATAGAACACCACACCAACCCAAATCATCCTGCACATTTTCTGTCCATCCAAAGGTTGTCTGGCAGAAATCGCTTAAAGCGATAAGACCGCCCATTGTACTAACTCATATAACTGTATTATTTTAAGTTCTACAATTTTACTTTTATTTGGTGTGCAATAAAGAATTATTGTATTGTATTGTATTGTATACCTTTATTTAAGTGATGCGCTAAAAAGCACAAACAAAATGAATCTAATATTTATTTGATCTGCCCGCTGGCTTAGTTAGTTGTGTTTTTGCCTTTAGCGGGGGTATAGGGATCGTTTTCTCACCAAGGGCAATTTGTGTTTATAATTCTGGATGTGATTCTATTGTGATGGGAATGTTTCCGACATCCACGACACAATCCTTAAAACTTATAATTATACGTATATTTAATACTCTAGCAACATGTTTCAAACAAAAAAAAAATTCGAAATCTGTTCACGCGGAACGAAGTTATGAGGTAACACACAAAAAAAAGCAGTCGACTTGAGTACCTCCTCCTTTTTTGTGAAGTCTGTAAAAAAACAAACTAATATATTATTTTTGATACAAAAACGGGCGAGTTAAATATTATTTTTATATCTAAACGTTTTGGCTTTGACTTTTGACTCTCTTGATAATTCATCAGAGCTCAATTATGTCTATTTAGCAACGATAGAAATATATAATTATGTCTATAGGTCACAAGCCTTGGTACAAATTCAATGAAGTGTTTAATAATAATTACCAACCAAGGCTAATAAAGAATAACGTAAGTAAGCGTAAGTACAAAAAATGCAACGAGGTAAGATTGAAATATTGGAAGGTAACAAATTAAAAAAATCTTTAAATAGCTGGCTTCTTATCCATTGTTTCTATAGTGTTAAGGAGTTTAGAAGTTTTAGTAAATTAGTCTAGATATTATAGTAGACATAGACATTACCATTTGCACGTCTGCTTGCAGATAATATATCGAGTCACATTTTACATTAAGATCTTATGTACCTGTATTCTAGCAAATAAACGATTTGATTTAACAACAAACAAACAACAACAAACGCATTCACACTCACAGCCCCACACTTAGTTCAAAGACTTGTATCGTGGGTACTGGAAACATTCACATCACACACACATTACACCCAGAACCAGAAGCACAAATATCCCTAGGGTAGGAATTTTTGCTCCTGCCGGGAATCGAGCCCAGGACCCACAGCGCAGAGGGCGGAGACCTGTCCATTGCTGGCACAAAATTTGTTAATAATTTGTATATTACTCAATCTTAATTTCTTAAATTTTTAATATTAATTACTACGGTAAATAATATTTTTTAAATAAATACTTTTGATTTGATTTGATTTGCTTCTTAATAAAAATCCAGCCAAGTGCAAGTGCACAGTGTGTTCGATAAGTTCTGTATCGATAAATAATATTTTCATTTATTCTACTAATATTATAAACGCGAAAGTGTGTGTGTGGATGTTTATTACCGCGTATCTCCGTAACGAATAAACCGATTTTAATGAAATTTTGAATGTAGATAGATATAGATACCGGAGTATAGATTCTGCTAGCCGCGGGGCACTTCTAGTATTAGTTTAATTGCCATTTTTGGCTTTGGGTCATAGCTTTACACATCCTCTGTTAATTTGAAGTTATTCGCTTGTATAGTTTAGACGCTAAATGCTTCTAACAGACGGACGGACGGACATTGTATTTAACCATCCAAAACAACAATCTTTTGACGTGATAACGTCTTATAAATCGATGAACACCGGCTGCACGCACGAAAGTGTCACGTTCCGCCCGAACCTGAGCGTGCAAGCGAGAGCGCGGAACAAGCGATAGAGAGGCACGATCGGCCTAAGCGTTGTCTTATGACGTTATCACGTAAAATTATGTTCTGTAAACCGACTTTACAGAAAACATTTTTTTACATACCTACCCTGTTTTACGATGAGTTTTACTTGATAGATTGTTTCGTCAGTTATTATGCCATTTTTCGGGTATATTTTAGACTAGCCATGCCCCGCGGCTTCACCCGCTATAATCTAGTTAAAAAATAGCCTATGTGTTAATCCTAGGTATAATCTATGTACATTCCAAATTTCATCCAAATCCGTTCAGCCGTTAAAGCGTGAAGAGGTAACAAACATACTTACACACTTACACACAAACTTTCGGATTTATAATATTAGTAGGATTCTTCGATAAATACTAACACTTATAGAAAACATTGACAATATCCGTTGTTAAGCCATTTATATACTTTTTGCTTTACAAGATTTTTACAAAAAACCTTAAAAATCATAGTATTGCACACTTGCATAACATAAACTATTTTTAAACATACCCCTAATGCTACGGCATAATCAAATCAAATCAAAATCGTTTATTCACATGGGCCCCAAAGAGGACTTTGACTTTGACTGTGACTTGTGACTAGGACTTTAAATATGAAATACACTTGAAATAGAATATATTAATACTTGACACTGGCTAAATGCACAAGATTGCGAAGCCAAAATTAAAAGAAGAAAAAAACCACCCAAATTAAATAAATTGTACAAATTCATAGATTTACAAATATTGGGTAAGCTATTTAATATTGTATACTGCGCATCTGGATTTTATAAATAAATGTGAATGCTCTAGTCATAATAAATGTTAAATATTCAATGACATTGGATGCATTAATAATAAATTTGGCATTTAAATGATCTTCGACAACAGTTTGATAATATTGCATGATATCATTATGATTTCATATTGAGCATCTTGTAAAAAAACTATTTTTAGGGTTCCGTACCTTAAAAGTAAAAAACGGAACCCTTATAGGATCACTTTGTTGTCTGTATGTCTGTTTGACAAGACCCTTTTTCACAGGAACGCGTGGAGGTATCAAGCTGAAATTCATATCAAATACTCAGGAGCTGTGAAAAAAACAAACTTCTAAGCCAACGCAATCAAAAGATACAGCCGTTTATGCTTCAAATTTTCGACACTCGCAAGGGAATCAAAACCTACAGGGTACTTCCCGTGAACTCAGAATCTTGAAATTTGATACGAAGCAACGTCTTATAGAACAGATAAAGGAAAATATTCCGAAAAAAAATTTTGCAATAAAAATACCATAATTTTTACTTATATACCTACAGGTTTGTACGGAACCCTCGGTGCGCGAGTCCGACTCGCACTTGACCGGTTTTTTTAAACGCTTTCACACACACCGCCCCACATTAAGTTGTCTGACTTGATCTGACGAACACAACCAGACCCAGAAACACAATTTTTCCTTATGGGTAAAAGTTCCTGGTTCCTGGTGGGTGTTCCAGCCGGGAATGGAACCCATACCCCTGCTTAGAAGGCGAACGCCACCCAAGTAAGCTTACGGGCAGTTCAACTATCTAATTTATCAACCTATTATATACATCTTGTCCGTATTCATCCTATCCTACTTCCTACTTGTATTATAAATGCGAAAGTTTGTGTGTGTGTTAATGATCGTTACCACGTATCTCCGTATAAAATAAACCATTTTTGATGAAATTTAAAATGTAGATAGTTTAGGTTCCGGAATAACACATAGGTTAATGCGGGCGAAGCCGCGGGGCGCAGCTAGTATTCGATATTCTCATGGCCATAGACATTGTACTTCCACGTCCGAGTAGTCGTGTAACCAAAAGATTTTAGGCTTCCTCATTACCGTTCTAATGTAAAACAACACTCTTCTTTTTTAAGCTATTGCATAGCTTCTGTCGCGGGCCTTGAGCGTGGAGACCTAATCCAGAAATTCCGTAACGAAAATAACCTAACACCCCCCACTCCGACCGGCACAGCGGTGATACTTTTTAGTTTTGCCATCTATCGATGAATAGCAGAACTTTGAATGACTTTTTTGTAATATCACGCTTGTCTTTTTAGTTCAGCAACTCGCCTCTAGGTGGCAGGAAAAAAATACTGCATAAATAAAATAAATAAATAATTATAATTGCATAAGTTGATAAAAAATGCTATGCAATAGCTTTACCGCGGCAGTCCCCGAGTGCCACACGTCTTTTTTTTTAATTATTTCTCTGCCTATGGTGTCTACAGGCTTATAGGCTATAGTTCCCAAAACTAGACTAAAACTATAAACAGCAAAAAACTAAGTTACCTATAAGACATCATCAACTTTATAGGTAACTCAAGTAGGTACTCAAGCTACTACCTGTAGGTAGCGTTCCCATAATGCTGGCAGCATTGCCTCTGTAATATAATATTTTTTTCTTATAATTAATGATTATCTTATACAATATAAATATACGTAAATAAGTAAAATAATTATATTAATAAATGTATAAAATAAGTTAATAATATATAATTATGTGTAGTTGATATATACCGCGAGAAAAAATGGATCCTACGCTGAGAAAAATGTCTAGTTTCTGTAACTAACATTATATATGTGTCAACTATAATTAATTATTTAGTAACAATCACAAAATTATTTGGTTATAGCTTATTTTGTAAAAAGAACGAAGTAACTGTAGTTTTCACTAGAAAATATGTTTCTGTGAAGTTTAGTAGTCTAGTTGTCCCAATTTTTTCTCCCTGTAGGGTGAGGCGGGGTAATTATAAGACATCGATATTTTAGGTTCCCCGCCTCACCCTACCTAATTGTTATTAACCAACCTATTTTTTACAACACAATACATAGCATAAGGACTTGGAAATGATAGCCCTCGTTTTTGCTTAGCCGTAGTCAGGTAAAAATACAATCGCCTTCTAGCACAATCAAAATCGTTATATCACATCCTTTCGAGACGATCCTCTTTCTCATAACATAGAGTACGTAACTTCTATTATTTTCTCTTAGATAACAAACAATACCGTACTTATATCTGGGTTATGGAACTATTGATCGGCAAATACACGTAATTGGCTGGCTTGCACGGATGCGCTCGCGCATGATTGTGGCAAATCTATCGACTTTCCAACTACAATGGGGTAAGTCGGGGGAGGAAGCGGGGATTACATAAGACTAGCCGTGCCCCGCGGCTTCACCCTCGCTAATTGATTTCAAAAGTAGTCTATGTGTTATTCCGGAACCTTAATTATCTACATTCAAAATTTCATCAAAATTGGTTTATTCGTTGCGGAGATACGTGGGAACAAACATTCACACACACGCACACACATTTTCGTATTTATAATATAAGTATGATATAAATTATCATAATTGCAATTCAGAGAGGCAATGCCACCAGCATGATGGGAACGCTACCCACTGGTAGTGGGCTTGAGCACTTGAGTTATCTATAAGCTAGTTATCCTGAGAGCCTGCGTATTCCAGGTCTAGAGTGTTTACCAGCTTCGATCACATCGTCACTTACCATCAGATGAGATAGTGGTCAAACACTAGCCTGTCAAAAATAAAAAAAAAAAAAAAAAAGCTCGATTTCTTATAGGTAACTTGGGTCTTTGCTGTTTATATATAGTTTTATGAAATATAGGCAATCGGCCCGTAAATAAGAAGAGTGATGTATATATTTTTTTATTTATCACATTATTTCTTTTATACCAGTAGGTAGTTGGCCAACATTTTGCCTGATAGAGAAAAACTTTTGAACTTTTTTGCTTATAATAAAACTTTTTTCTACATAGTAATTGTTCGAATTTTAGTGCAGGATATAACGATGTGCAGCCGTTTTTGAGATAGACGTTCGGCACAAAATAGGACTAAAAACAGTGACTTTGGTGTCTTACCGAATTGATATTTTTAAAAAATTTTTAGGACAATTTTTTTTTTTTAAATTAAATTAGAATAGAATAGAAATTGTACACCAATTACAGTTCAAAGATATTCTTAAAAAACTTAAGTACAATGGGCGGGCTTATCGCTAAAAACGACCTCTTCCAGTCAACCTTTGGATGGATAGTCATAAACAATACTATTTTATTGTATTATCTGTCATCTGTTAATGTTTATAAGGGCATATACACAAAACTGCGAATTCGCAACGCAGAATTCAAAACTGCGACGCAAATTGCTGCGATGCAATTTCGTGAGGCAAGGCGGGTTTTAATGGTTCGGGTACTCTGTCATATTTTAAAATTAAAATTGCATTCGTCTTGCTCACATGCTGTCTCAGAGCAGGAATGCGCGACGCGAATCAATTCGCGAATTCTTGCGATGCGTCGTGCGAACTCGTTTTACGATGCGAGGTCGCATCGCAGTTTTGTGTATAAGCCCTAAGTTATGGATGTCGTCGAGGACGGCACGCTTATGCTAAAGGATGCAAACTGGCTCCCCATAACGAGTAAGAAGAGAAAACTGTTAGAATTCGTCCCTTGCACCACAACACAAGCGTTCACTCGTAAACTGTCACAAGCTATATACGGAAGAAAATAATTTCCAACGAAGACCGGTCAAGCGCGAAATGTAGCCAAGCTGACGCGTTTTCTATTAATTATGCTAATATAGCTGTTATATTTTGATTTATTTCTCATTTCCATGCCGGACGGGCTTTGAGCGATGGCTTTATGACGGAAGTAAAACTACTGAAGTTGGACATCGATTTGTGTGTTACATAATTATTAATGTATGTAGCTATTACTTTGACTCTTAATTATTAAAAATTTGAGAAGCAATTAAAATGTTTATTGCATTTTCTAATAGTCAGCACATTACCTATTATTGTGTTACAAGATTCTTGACGCGAATGTCCAGATTTGTGATATCAATGATTGGACAACTTTGCGGTAGCCATTGGGTCGTATTTTATACGTACGTCACAATAATTAAACGAAAGCAAAGCTTAAAAAAACAGACTTCACCGCTTTGTCTTTGGAACCTTAATCAGATTTAATATATTAAACACGCATTATTGATTATAGCTCACAAACGAGAGATTAGATCTTGATCAAATTTCAATGGGACCACATAAAAAGCGCCAGTTTTCAAATAAAAAAATAATCATCAAAATCGGCGCACAATAAAAGAAGTTATGAGGTAACTTTTAAAGTCGGTTAAACGAGCACATCGTCAAAGTAGTCCACAAAATAGGCATTATTGGCGATATTTCAAGAACTACTGATCAGATCTTGATCAAATATAAATAGGACTAATTAGAAAGCAACATCTTACAAACGAAAAAAAACCTCCTTCTTCTTTGGGAAGTCGGTAAAAAAGAACGTCAAAATAACCTCGTTTAAAATTGCTATAATTCTATTAGTGATCACTTTTCATTAGGTAAGATAGTCAAATGCTTGCCTATCGATTTCAAAAAACCTGCTTCTATTTTCAAAAGCTATATTTCAGGTTTTAATTATTGAGAATAGGCGTGTCCTCTATATAGAATGGAACTGATTTATCGCCGTTGAGCCAACTCACTCGCGTATTGCGTTCGATCAACTGAAACGTGAACATTACTTGATTATCATAATAACAGTCGATACTTGTGTATAGTACGATCGTATTTAAGTTTTACTTAGTATTACACATAATTGATGTTGTGTACGGCTTGAAACACGTCTAAATTTCGACTTACTTTGTAGTCGACTAGTTTCGGACAAATTTGTTGTCCTTCATCAGGATGAGTCAATGAAGGACAACAAATTTGTCCAAAACTAGTCGACTACAAAGTAAGTCGAAATTTAGACGTGTTTCAAGCCGTACACAACATTAATTATGTGTAATACTCACGATAGTTTTAATTTTCATAGAAATTTACTTGTTTTAACCGAGTTTTTTTTATTCTCGATAGGCAAGCATTTGACCACTATCTCACCTGATGGAAAGTGACGATGTGGTCGAAGATGGAGCATGCTTGCCTAGAAGATACCTGTTCACTCGAGATTTAAAGACTCCTAGATTGTACTTATCGGGAAACATAGACTAGGGCAAAGAGTTGAGAGTTCCATTCCTTAGCAGTACGTATAATAAATGTGGAAGCAAAACGCTTCGTAAGCACCCTCGGAATATCAACCATAAACCGATGTCGCGTGGCTGATTGTCTGGTTGTTCGATGGTAAAAGGGGGGATGGGGGCATTTGATCATGCAATTCCGTGGCACACTCTCCGAAATGTATCCTATAAAAGACCGATAGACTAGCGACCGTGTGACGATGTTCTAGACTTTGAAGCTTGACTTGAACTATTAAGGAATCTGCGGTGGTTGGTTGTATCCACGACCTACTTACAGTCATAAATTATTTGATTGGGATAAATAAAAAATAAAAAAAATATGTAGATACAATGTATTAACGATAATGTACAGGATAAGTTAAGCGATATCGTTCAAGATTATCTGTTGTTAATTCAAATGATTAAAACACAAGCAAAACTTCAAAAAATCTACTTCACCGCATTACCTCTGGAACCCTCGATAAGATCTTGTTCATTTTTACCACCAACCTTACACCATAACCTTTAAAAAAAACATACAATACCATACAATACAAAACAGTTTATTGTATACTAAAAAAATATAAACAATGACAAATAAAATATTACAATCATCGTGGTAGTACAATGGGCGGTCTTATCGCTTAAAGGGATCTCTTCCAGACAACCTTTGGATGGACAGTAACAGAAGAATGAATAGACGGTAGTGTACAATAAAATATATACTATTATATATATATATATAATAGTACATCATTATTCACACCTACTCTAGATACTAATACATAAATAAAATAATAAAATACACTAATATATATTCTACTAATATATATATAAATATTACATACATACATTACATACATACATACATACATAAATATTGAATGCAAATAATTATAGAAAATAATAACTTATAATAGAATATAAACTGTAATATGTAGCGTTTTTTAAAACATCAACTTCGGTCCACCTAGAAAAAAGTTCTGAGGTAACACATATAAAATTATTTAAACGCAAGCAAAGCTTAAAAAACCGACTTCACCGCTTATATTTTAGTTTTATGATCGATTTCATTTCAAGGTTATGTCCGGCTTAAAACACGAAAATTTCGACTTACTGTGTAGTCGACTAGTTTCGGACAAATTAGTTGTCCTTCATCAGACGCGGGAGTGCGGCTCGGGCATCGGTGCGTGACTCATCAATTTCCTAGACAAAGGACTTCTTCGCTTACTTTTTTTAAGTGTATAGCCACGAAATAAAAAAAAACAAATATATCGCGTAACTTTGCGTAACCGCCATAATAATAAGCTATGGAATATTCCTTCAAGGGCAAAAGTGTAACGGGGATTGTCTATGTTAAAAAAAAGAACGGCATTGACGTACATCTGCCCCTTAAGCATTATTTGCCTACACGTTTCCTATCTCAGACCACTTTAATAAACATTGTACGATTGCAATCTGCTGTTCTCATTCGCTCTAATGACGGCAAAACACTGTAGCAGCGATTTCCAGGGAGATTCGTAAAAACGTGCAATCTAGATGTGTGGTCTTTACTGCGGGATGAGTAATTGTTTGTGGAAGACATTGGGATATCCATATTATTATTATTCCAATATTTAATAAGTAACTTGTTAAAAACTTTTTTAAAGACAAGCTTTTAGAAGTCCGCCATATCGGATTTAAAGTGACTTTATTTTTCGCGTTATTCTTAGCAAGCCTTTTCATTTGATACCCATATTGTAGGAATGCATTAAAAATTACTTGTCCGTCATTTTGTGTGTTCCGCCATGTTGGACTTAGAATGACGTCACATGGTTAACTACCATGCATTGTCATCCAAACTAAACGTGAATACAAAATTTCAGCTCAATCGGTTGAAGATATCTGCTTCAAAATTGAGTTGCTAAATTCCACCCGAACAAACATACTTACATACATACAGTGCAAGCTAAATAAAATCTTGTAAAATTAGTAACGTTTCAAAGACAAAATTATTATAAATATGCATGACATACACAACGTATACCCCGATCTCTGCAATAGGGTATTATTTATAGGAATGGAATATTTTTTAAATGTTTTTAAGGCGACTTGGTATCGAGTTGGCGGACTGGAGCCAAACTGTAGAATTGCCTGCATAGTCAGCGTGCGCGCTTTTATATATATTTTTTAAAATTAATATTTCCCTTCAAAAAAATTGAGTTCACAACGAGGTTTGAATGTTTGTTGGGATTACACTCAATATTTTTTGTAAAAAATATCTTTTATAGAAACAGAATAAAGTTGATTCATTCCACTGACGGGAACGGGAAATTTGGTGTATTTTAGTACCTAAAGTATTTTTTTTTTATAGAGCCAAATTTATTCAATCGTGTATCGCTGAACATATCCGAATAAAATATTTTGTGAACATTTATTACACATAAAAAAGTGCTGTTAATGGACCGTTTTTAAAGGTCAAATCTTTAATATTCGTGAGGATGAATTGTCCAATTTGGAGCCTACTTCACCTTAATCGATTGTTTACATATCATAAACGCTTTCACAGCCGCACACTTAGTTCGATGACTTGTGTCTTGGGTGCTAGAAACATTCACATCACACAAATACAACCAGAAACCATGGGGAGAAAACTTGTGTTCTCACCGGGAATCAAACCCGATATGCTTAGAAGCCGAACGCTCATCCAACTGAGCCAACGGGCATTTCTCCTAGCAGACTTAATACATGATAAAAACATCTTCCTGAAACACAATTGGCATCGCGGCTACTTCGGCAGAGCACCAAAAACGGCGAAAATATGGAAACCTCGGCAGTGGTTACATATTTGAGCCGTTTGGTGTTGAGACACTGGGTCCGTGGGGACCGGGAGCTCATTCTATTTACAAAAATCTATCAGAGCGCCCGGTTGAGGCGACGCGTGATCAAAATGGCCCAACGTATTAACTTATTTGGCCCAACGTATTAGCATTGCATTCAAAGAGGCAATGCCGCCAGCATTGTGGTAACGCAACCCACTGGTAGTGGGCTTGAGCACTTAAGCTACCTATAAGCTCGAAGTCTTTTTTTTTATTCTGTAGTATAAGCAGACGTTTGATCACTATCTCATCTGATGGTAAGCGATGATGTCGTCGACAATGGAGCACGATTGCCTAAAATATGCCTATTCACTCGCGACTTAAAGACTCCCATATTGGATTAATCAGGAAACAAAGACTCAGGTTAGGAGTTATATTCTTCAGCGGTTGGCAAAACGCTTCGTCCGCATATCTTATAGGTTACTTAGGTATTTGCTGTACCTATACAGTTTTAGTTTAGTTTTAGGAAACATAGGCAATTGGCCCGTAGATATTAAAAACATTGTCGAAAATAACAATTCAGTCTTTATGTGCCATCCAATTGCGTTTATCATCAACTAGCTTTTGCCCGCGGCTTTGCTCGCGTTGAGAAGTATTATTTTAAAATTGACAAAGTGTCATACAAACTTTTATCCCCTATTTTATCCCCTTGGGGGTAGAATTAATCAAAATCCTTTCTTAACGGATGCCTACGTCATAACATCTACCTGCATGCCAAATTTCAGCCAGATCCGTCCAGTGGTTTGGGCTGTGCGTTGATAGATCACTATGTCAGTCAGTCAGTCAGTCAGTCACCTTTGAGTTATATATATTTATGTTATATTATATATTATATATATATTTATATATTATTATATAAGATAGATGAAAGTGTAGTTTTGACATTGATTTCCTTTATTGTTATATCCCATATCATCCCTATTACCGTAACTTAGAACTTTTTACAAAAAAAATTCCCTAGTGGTCACGCTACAGATGCACATGCAAAACTCATGGGCAGTCTACCTCGGTAATTATAGAGGAGCATGGTCTTACGTGTTTTCTATACATCTACTTTTACTTACTAGGAGAAATGCGTGGCCATTGATGCCATGCATTATTGCTTGCTTTAATGATTTTCAAATACTCTCTTTTTTTTTGGCTTCGCAATTTTGTGCATTTAGTCAGTCAGTGTCAAGTAATAATATATTTCAAGTGTATTTCGTGTTAAAAGTCCTAGTCACAAGTCACAGCAAAAATCAAATAAAGAGTCAGGTCCAGTCATAGTCAAGTCATGCCTTAGTAAAGTGGTAGAAACTTTACTAGAACTTCTATTGGAGTTTTGGAGCGAAGGCGAAAATCACGTTTTTCAACTTTGTATGACTTGCCTACACTTATGCATATTAACACTCGAAGAATCACAGGTTTTGGAAAATTATACAATATCAACAATTTTTAACATTTTTTTTTTCTTTTAACCATTTTTTTATTTTTGCGGCAAAACTCCCCTTCAAGCCTCAAATATAATATGTTGTATGTAGAAACAGTCGTTTTTTTTTTTTTTATTTGTCTTATAAAATCCACAGATCTAAAAAAATGGTTAGGTATTTCATGACTATTACCGGTGCTTGCGATCGCACACCGTTCAGTCCAAATACGTCCAGTTAGTAGCAACTATTAGCTTGTGAAATCTGAGACATCGAACAATCTCGTAATTTTCCATCGACGATAGAAGATTATGACTGGTAACTCCGCGGAAGTCCAACGGCCATTATTGTCACCACAAAAGAAAGTTAATTAAGCGCTTTTTGCGCCACAACCGTGAGAAAAAAACGTGATTTAAAAATTAAGACAAAAATGACAAAGAATAAAAATAAATAGAAAATTCTCGTGGGAACAAAGTGAGACACGTTTTAGAGAAAGCTCCAATATTTATAGGTTAGAGTTCCATCTTATTTTAATGAGATGATTTTGTGAATTTTTTTTATTTTTTTAATGCCTGATAGGCAAGCATTTGACCACAACCTCACTTGATGGAAAGTGATGATGCGGCCGAAGATGTAGCATGCTTGCCTAGAAAGTACCTATTAGAATATAATTCTAGTATTCGAGTACTTTATCGTATCTATCGAACTGAGTTTTCAACCGACTTCATAAAAGGAGGTTCTCAATTCGACTGTATGTTTTTTTAAATATAATTCTTCTCCATCCAAATATTGATCTGGAAGAGATCGCTTTAAGCGATAAGACCGCCCATTGTACTAGCCTAAGTTTTTTTAGTGTCTTTAATGTATTTTCCTCTATTTCTGGTGTACAATAAAGAGTTATCTATCTATCTAAATGTGTTACGCGATAAACCCGCCAATTATGAATCGGTTTGATGTTTTTTTTTGTTTGGTAGATATACTTCATAGGTTATCGAAATCGATCAAGCTCTCACCCTCTCACTCTTATAATATACCAAACAAAAAAAACATTATCAAAATCGATTAATAATTGGCGGAGATATCGCGTAACATACATACAAAAAAAACATACAGTCGAATTGAGAACCTCCTATTTGAAGTCGGTTGAAAAAGTAACTATAATCGACAAAGTTTAATTGTTTTGTATAACTACGGAACCTCTAACGTTATAGCGTCGCACTTACCATTTTGTTGTGCCTGGTATGAAAATTGTGAACAAAAACCGTGAAATGTTGGGCATTAGTTTTTATTGTCAATTGAAAATAGCAGGTGGTTTGCCTCATCAATTTTTAGTGAAATGGGAACAGTCTGACAATGCCACAACTGAGCTATATTAAATAAATTACGACAAACTTCGAAACTAAAATATACCCATTAAAAAGTTGTTTAAAATCAAGCTTTAACAATTGTAAATAGGCAAATAATAAACGCAAGCAAAGCTTATAATAACCGACTACACCGCTTTATCTTCGGAACTTTGATCAGATTAGATGTACTAAACACGCATTATTGACGATATTTCAAGAACTACTGGTCAGATCTTGATCAAATTTAAATGGGACTAAGGGGGGGAGGTAAAAGTACGACATTGTTTAAAAAAAAATACTTGAAATTAACAATTTGGTAGGCTATCAAAGTCATTTTTAAGACATAATAAACCCCGAGTAAAAGAAAAAAAATAAAATTAGTCCTAACTTTGATTGATGTTTTTGACTGTCACTATACGGGGAGCGCTGTTCGGGAGGAAACCGTGGCCGTTCGAACCGAATGCGTCATGTGCGCGGCATGCAAACCGCCTGAATGAAAACGAGGCGGTGCGGTCACCTTGGAACAATACCCAGTTTACAATGACATTCCAATGTACGTCTAATCAAGTTATTGTTATGGCACAGTGCAGATACGTATAACATTGCAGGTCATGTAGGTATATAAGGTAGCACCCGCTTTATTGAGAGGGTTTAATCCTTTTGTCTTCTCTCTCGCTCGCACGTTTCGATATTTTTAATAAATACAATTAGCTACGTGTTTTTTTTTAAATGTTTTCAGCTAACTATATGGAAATTAATACAATTAATGTTTTGATCTACTTTTCGTTTTAATATCTTTAAGTTAAGAAACAAAGCGTGAAAATTTATTGAAATTTGGGAACTGTGTTTTTTCTCATCTTATTGAAGGATATGATAGTGAAAATAAGTTTGAAATATCCATGTCATAATGTCCATATAGTTTGTTGAAAACATTTTCAAAAACACACGTACATAATTGTATTTATTAAAAATATCGCATTGTGCGAGCGAGAGAGAAGAGAAAAGAACTAAACCCTCTTAACCGTTCTATCATGCGCTCATTCGTGTAATGACTAATGGTCATGCCCACGAAAAAGCCAAAACGGCTCCTGTGTCACGGATCCTCCCCTGAAAGTTTTTTATTTATTTTGGCTTTGCAATCTTGTGCATTTAAGTAATAATATAATCTATGGAGTTTTTGAAGCGAAGGCGAAAATCACGTTTTTCAACTTTGTAAGATTTGCCTACACTTATGCACGTTCACTAAGTATTAACGGTTAATAATCCACCACTACTACATATTAACACTCGAAGAATCGCAAGCTTTAAAAAATAACCCAAAATCTACAACGGTATTTTTTTCACTTCCGCGGCAAAACTCCGATAGCATTCTTAATACAAGCGTGACTCTTAAATATTTTTTCTGTCGGCTTCGCAATCCTATGCATTTAGCCAATGTCCGTAATAATATGTTTCAAGTGTATTTTATAATAAAAAGTCCTAGTCACAAGTAACAGTTAAAGTAAAGTAAAAGAGTCAAAGTCCAGTCATAGTCAAGTCATGCCTTAGTAAAGTGGCAGAAATTGTACTAGAACTTCTGTACCCCTAGTGTGAGTTTTACAGCTAAATATCGTTAACGTAACTGCGGCGTTGATCGAGTATACGAAAACGATTTTGGTTATACAAAGATAGCGAGTGTAAGTTTAATAGTTGGCAACTGTCCGTAAACAGTTTATTCACTCTGTTGATAGTTAATTTTTGTTTGTAATGTTGGTGAATTGCTATGCTATAGTAAACGAATGCGACTAATTTACGTGAGTACGTAGAGATTACTATTCAAACTTACTAGATTCGACTTCGTTATTTGGTTGAGTTATAATCGTCTCAACAAAATATATGGTTTCTCCTTTTGTTGCGCTAAGTGCGAAAGAGAAAAGAGACCCTCGATCGAATGGCGCGATGTCATCAATTTTCCACTGTAACAACTTCTCATTGTTTTAATGAAATCAAAATGAATAAGATTAGTTGTAAATCAACTTGAAATGATGGTGACCTATTTGAGTACGAGCAGTGATTGAAAATAATTTCAATCATATGTGGTTAAAATGTGTTTGTGAGTGAATTGTTTACTTGTATGGTTGGTTTATAAAACGTTTAGGTGAGACGAGATATCTCAATAAACTCTCAGGGAATGCTCAAGGGTAAGTCCAATGAATTCAAAACTGGGCTACATTAACCAAGTTGCTTAGGAGAAACAAATCGCCAAGTTTGGAAATTATTTCGCTCAATTTGGGCTGCTGCAGCTACTGTAATTCTCCAAGCAAAATAGTAACGTGAAGACATTTCACAAAAAAACAACTTTACCGTCCCTAAATTATAAAGAGTAATAATTTAACTTCAACAATTTGCTTCTCACTACCAAAATATCAAGTGAATGACTCTACTATAGAAGTATCGTTTCTATACTACAGTAACTGTCAAACGTGTCACTCACACTCGGGATTAGTGTATAATTACTAACACAATTTACTGAAACTGAGAGCATGAGAGTTTATTGAGATATTTTGTAAACAAACCATAATAAAACAATTCACTCACAAACACATTATAACCACATATTATTGAAATTATTTCCACTCACTGCTCGTACTCAAATACGTCACCTTTTCAAGTTGAGTTACAAATAATCTTTTACATTTTGATTTAATTAAAACAATGAGAAGTTGTTACAATCGAAAATTGATGACTTCGCGCCATTCCTTTTGCGCAGCAAAAGGAGAAACCATATATTTTGTTTGAGACGATTATAACTCAACAAAATAACGAAGTCCTATCTAGAAGGTTTGAATAGTAATCTCTACGTACTCACGTAAATTAGTCGCATTCGTTTACTATAGCATAGCAAGCCACCAACATTACAAACAAAAATTAACTATCAACAGAGTGAATAAACTGTTTACGGACAGTTGTCAACTATTAAACTTACACTCACGTTTTCGTATACTCGATTAACGCCACAGTTACGTTAACTATATTTTGCTGTAAAACTCACACTAGGGGTACCGAACGAAACCAAACGCAACTACGTAAGTTAGAGTTAATCTCATACTCGCATGATTAGTTGAATAGTTCGCTCGTTATAGATGTGTTTTTATGGCAACAAATGACACTAAAATACGTGAACGAGATAGTAACGTATTTCGTTTGCAAAACTCACACTAGGCATACTGTTGTTCTTTTGGAGCGAACGCGAAAATCACGTTTTTCAACTTTGTATGATTTGCCTACACACATACACGTTCACAAACTATTGTCGGTTTATACACATTAACACTCAAAGAATCACACGTATTAGAAAACATTTACTGATTACATCCACTAATTTTAATGACCCATATAGCCATTACCAGACACAAGGAGGAACATTGCCAACATTTTTGGCAGATCTAGCTAATCTGCTAACAGTAAGGAATATCGAAGAAAATTTTCCAATCATTGACATCAAATTTGAAAACTGATGTCACGAATCATTCTAGCTAATAGCATCCGTTTCACTATAAACATAATATAATATAAACGCTTTCACACTCACAGCCCCACACATAGTTCTATGACTTGTGTCGTGGGTGCCGGAAACATTCACATCACACACACTTAATCATAACCAGAACCAGAAACACAAAGAACAATGGCGAAATTTTAGTTGGCCTATGTTTGATCGTATTTAAATGTGAATATAACGAAATTCACTCAAATAAATTACAAAGATTTACTAAAACAACAGAAAAGGCAGACGAAGCCACGTAAAAAAATATACATTAAAAGAAACAAAATGATTACTTTCAACCATTTTTCATTTTTCTGTTTTTGTCTATGCTGTGGTTATATAATAAGATGTTACCATGTCCATTGCCTTAACCTAGTGCATCTCTATATTCCTAAGCCGTAATGCTAATGCTTATGATGTATCCATAAAGCAAAAAATACTATGGTAACTTATGTATGAACCATCAGCTGTCTAGAATCCGTCTGTCATTCACAGGTTTTCTAAAAATAGCTGCGGTTGCTATTGCAGTCATCGACATTTAAGGAGAAAAAGCAAATGTCATGGCAATACCAAACTGTCGTATGAATGACTTTGTTTTTTTTTTTCTTTTTTCTTTTAATATTAGCTTCGCAATCTTGTGCATTTAGCCAGTGTCAAGTAATAATATATTTCAAGTTTAAGCGTAGTGGTGGCTCTTTGGAATGGGCTTTTATCACGAATTCACGACTGTCAGAACTGTTGGCGTATTCATAAAGAGATTGGCAAAGTGTGCTGAGCCATAACCTACAAATATGTTTTGTTTAATATCTTAATAACTAGGCCTTCTAAAACGACAATTCTTTTAAAATGAAGCTCAGAAGGCAACCGGCCTTGCGTAAGATATTTTTTTATCTATATACGATGCTATTTTACTTCAACTAAAATGATGTATGGGAGTTCGCCTTTGTTCTTTTTGCTTGGGGATAAAACTCGTGTTCCCGCCGGGAATCGAACCCGACACCCCCCTGCTTATAAAGCGAACGCTCACACAACTAAACTAACGGGCAGTTCCACCATCTGGGTATTTTTTTTCTTTTAATTCTGGCTTCGCAATCTTGTGCATTTAGCCAGTGTCAATTAATAATATGTTTCAAGTGTATTTCATATCAAACGTCAAAGTCAAGCAAAGCAGTCAAGGTCCAGTCATAGTGAAGTCATGCCCTAGTAAAGTGGTAGTAACTTTACTAGAAGTACATATATAGAATATGCCTACGCCAAATATCAAACAGGGATATACTTTCCCTTTCCACTGCTGCCATGGTGTGTATGGTTTAGAGGACAATCTTGTCCCTTCTCAGTGGATATTTTTTTTATCTCTACGCCATGCTAGGCCTGCAAGACTTTTGAATTTTTCCCAACTGACCTCCAACACATATAAACATCCACAAACTTTCGGATTGGGACACTGGGAAAGTTCAAATCTGTAATAAAACGGGCATTAATTAAGAAAGCTTACTATAAGACCTCAGACTATATTAATGACAAGGATGCATGGAGGCAAACTGCACAGGCTCTTTCTAGCGACTACCATAATAACACCTAGGTTAAGAAAATTATGTATTAAAAATTAAGAATGTTTTAAAAAAAAATGAATAAAAAAGAAAATGCGCCGCCGAGTTTCTTGCCAGGTTCTTCTCGAGATGGCTGTAATTTTGCGAATCTGGCAATAGATTCATTAACTTTCATGAGTGCCTCTTTGGGGCCCATGTGAATAAACGATTTTGATTTGATTTGATTTGATTCTTAATAATTAGCGTTGGTTTTCTGTGCTTATGCCCTTACTGCATCAACGCGTACCGTTCCCAGCTACATTCATTACTTACTTTTGAACGTGAGCCTGCATTTCTGAGGTTCCACCTACTCTGCAGATCTTTTTACGTTTGGCCGAACGTGAATTCGTTTACTTTGAGGTTCAGTAAAAGGTAACGTGGGTAATGTTTCGGTATTAGATACGGTAAAAAGGTGCCCAGGTTCTATAAGAAATTTGCTAAGTGCTTAAAAATAAGGGAGCAGGTTTCGGAAAATGTTCAGTTTAATTGAGGCACGTAATATTGGTCGGGAAAACGGATTTGGGTAGATTTTCTCGAAACACCTGAGTTGAGACTATTCGTATGATAATGCTATGAAAATGTATACTTACATGTAAACTATTAATTGATACTTATTTCCACAAAAAAATAAATAACTATTATTTTCAACCGACTTCAAAAAAGGAGGGTCTCAATTCGACGATATATTTTTTTTTGTATACAGTATCTAATTCCGCCAATTATTGATCGATTTTAATGTTTTTTCTTGTTTGGAAGATTATACTTCAGAGGTGGTCCCATATAAATTTTATCGAAATCGATCACGCCAAAACCGATCAAAAAATACAAGCGTTGAAGTCAGTTTTTTTAGCTTCGCTTGCGTTTAAATTATTTATTTCGTTGTGTTTTCGTGTGTTTGTATGTTGTGACGACCCAGTTGGCGCAGCGGACAGGTGTCCGCCCTTTGCGCCGTGGGTCCTGGGTTCGATTCCCGGCAAGAGCACAAATTCCTTCCCAAGGGATATTTGTGCTTCTGGCTCTGGGTGTAATGTGTGTGTGTGATGTGAATGTTTCCGGCACCCACGATACAAGTCTTTGAACTTAGTGTGGGGCTGTGAGTGTGAATCGTTTGTTTTTGTTTTTTGTGTTCCCGAGAACTTAGTGTAGGGCTATAAGATGATAAATCAACAAAAAACAAACGCATTAACACTCACAGCCCCAAACTAAGTGCAAAGACTTGTATCGTCAGTGCCGAAAACACTTATATATCACACGTAAATCACACCCAGAACCAGAAGCACCAAAAAAATCCAGCTTGGAATCGAACCCAGTACAGAGAACGCACAGAGACCTTCACCAACTGGATCGTTTATAAATAGACTAGCTGTATCCCACGACTTCGCTTGCGTTGATCAAGTTTTAAAGTAGCCTATGTATTAATCCTAGGTATGAGCTATGTATATTCCTAATTCCATCTGAATCCGTTCAGCCGCTAAAGCGTGAAAAGAGAACTAACTTACACAAATTTTCAGATTTATAATATTTGTATAATAGATTATAAAATTAAAATGTATCTTATTCACAAAAACATGCTAACTCTAGTACATATCAACGATAGAGTCATTTCCGATCGTGAAATTTTACGATAGCTACAAATATCATTTACATAATGTATTCTCCTAATTACTGGCTATTAAAACAGCCCAATTAACTAAAATTATATCACCACCTAAACGGTGAACGTGTCGATGCTATCTAAAACTAATATATTTGGTCAATAATTCTGCACGAGCAAATTCAGACATACGCAGTAAGAGTGCTTGCGTAGTTTTACCCGATCGCGTGGTGCAAAGGTAGGTACTGTTTTTTTTCTTCTTTTTATGCAGAAAAGGCTTACCTTTGACTACTATCTCACCTGATGGAAAGTGATGATGCGGCCAAAGATAGGGCATACTTGCCTAGAAGATACCTATTCACTCGAGACTTGAAGACTCCCAGATTATACCGTTCGGGGAACAAAGACGCAGGCAATGAGTTCCACTCCCTCGCTGTACGGATGATAAACGTAGAAGCGAAACGCTTCTCTAAACTTTTGATGATTATCTTCGGCTGATAATAAAAAAAATACACACAGTCGAACATAGAAAACCCTCCTTTTTTGAAGTCGTCTCTTTCTAAGATCTACGGAACCCTAGATAAGATTAATTAAATTAAATACGCATTATTGAGGAAAATTCAAAAACTACTAGTCAGATTTTTCGATTTTCAAATTTAAATGGGATTACATGGGAAGCACCAGCTTTCAAATAAAAAAAAATCATCAAAATGGGTTCATCTAGAAAAGGTTCTGAGGTAACACACATAAAAAAATACAGTCAAATTGAGAATCTCCAACTTTTTTGAAGTCGGTTAATAAAGCATAATTTTGATACACATGAATTAATTAATAAAGTTACGAATTGAGTTACTGTTTTAATAGTGGATCAATTTCCCGACGACATGCTAATCCTTTCAATTTACAATTTATGGCGTATTGCTTACTGAAATTTACACGAGTTTTGCATTAATAATGTTCTGGTTTAACACAGAACATAAAATGTTGAGGTTTTCGGCTGTTCAGATATTTTAGCTTTTCGATTTTGGAAGCAATTATATATTCTAGGCGAGCGTGCTCCATCGTCGACCGCATCGTCACATAACATCGGGTGAGATAGTGGTCAAACGTTTGCCAATTTAATTAAAAAAACTAAGCCACGAAACAAATCATCGAACTTAGTCAAACACTTCCACATTCACAGCCCCACTCTAAGTTCAATGACTTGTATCGTCGGGCCGTTAACATCCAAGATTAACGCAACATTCACAACATACTCAAAACCAGGAACACAAATTTCCCGTGGGGAGAAATCTTCTATTACCACCGGGAATCGAACTCGCTGCTTTAAATGCGAACGCGCACCCACCTTTACCAGCGAGCATTTTAAATTTCAAAAACGAACCCGCCCGGCTTCGGCCGGGTAGAAAATTATAAAAAACATACCGATAAATGCTTTGACATTCACAGCTCCACACTAAGCTCGATGACTTATGTCGTGGGTGCCGGAAACATTTACATCACATACAATCACAACCAGAACCAGAAATACATTTTTTCCTCGGAGAGAAAACTCGTGTTTCCGCCGGGAATCGAACCCATTACCCCTGCTTAAATGGGGAAAAATGTTGTGGGGAGAAAATGCCTATCCTTTCCCTTCCTTCCCTGGGGATGAAGGTGTGGGGCTCGAACCCACTAAAACCCCCCGTGAGCAGTCCCTCGCCTAGGTGGGGCAAGATAGGGTCGCGTCAGCAGTCACTATCTTGCCCCGGCGGTAGGCCCGGGTGCAAAACCGGGCCACTGCGCCCATGGAGGGGGTGACCTTGTACCAAGGCCACTCCCCGGACCTGTGGGGCCGTGCGACACACACAGCCAACGTGTGGAACCCTACAGATTTTAGGTCTAACGAATTTTAAGATCAGTTGAGAATAATCTTATATATAAAAATGAATGGCTGTTCGTTAGTCTCGCTAAAACTCGAGAATGGCTGGACCGATTTAGCAAATTTTGATCTTGAAATATTTGTGGAAGTTCAGGGAAGGTTTAAAAGGTGAGAAAATATAAAGAAATTGCAATAAAATTAGTAAAAAGTAGTATATTTTCCCATACAAACTGTTCGTACCTGTCAAACAGGAGATGTTTCTGAATATTTGACCACAGACAATTGGCGGTATGAAGTTCACCGGGTCGACTAGTAATAGATAATTTATTTTGGTACCAGCTGATCTTATGATCAGTTGAGAATAATAATATATAATTTATTTTAGTTGCAACTGATCTTATGATCAGATGGAAACAACAGTTATGATCGGTTAATGTGAAAATCTGATACTATGATCCGTTGGGAAGTACCCGCGAAAATGGAGTATTCGTGGCAGGCCGGGGTCGGCTCCCGTCTCGCGATTTGGTGCAGTATCCGGAACACACCAATCGGAAGGTCAGCGACCTAATAAGGCTTACGCTCACTCAACTTAGCCAACGGGCAGTTCAGTGTAAGACCGTTCTAAATAATTGTAAATATACCCACAATGTTAAGAAAATACGTGTTTTCCTTCCGTTAGTAATTATGATTGACCTACCGTTCTAGAGGCTAGACTTTCTCTTTGGTTTCCTAGACCTTAAAGGCAGTAGTTATCTTACTTTCTACTTAATTATTTGCCTACTGGAAACTTCATCTTAACTGTTTATTTCATTAGTTGTTAAGTCTATGATGATGTTTAATTGTTTGATCTAAGATAGATATCTATCATACTAATAAAATCAGAAATGTTGTGCGTAAGTATGTTTGTTTCCTCTTCTAGCTTTAACGGCTAAACGGATTTGGATGAAATTTGGAATGTACATAGATAGGTTTAACGATTTTATTTACTCATAAAGAACGCTTATAAATAATTTACATTCTAACTTATAACTAACTTAGAACCTAGCTAGTTACTTTGTTCATATAATATCCAGAATTCGGATGGTACTGACATAAAACGTTTCAAAACTTAAAATGAAGCTATGGTATAAAGTTCTTATATAATTGCATAACAGGTCTAATTAACGAAAGAGTACCTTACTAATGTTATAAATGCAAAAGTTTGTGTATGTGAATGTTTGTTACCACGTATCTCCGTAACGAATAAACAGATTTCGATGGAATTTAGAATTTAGATAGTTTCAGTTCCGGGATAACACGGGCTACTTTTTAACATAATGCGGGCAAAGCCGCGGGGCATGGCTAGTAAATTATAATAAAAACCGGCCAAGTGCGAGTGGGACTCGCGCACGAAGGGTTCCGTACCATTATCATTATTATTTTATTTTAATTCATTATATTTAAAGAGAACATATTAAAACTAAATATTCTGTGAATAGTTAAAGCGTCGTATTGTTATAGCGGCAATAGAAATACATCATCTGTGAAAATTTCAACTGTCTAGCTATCATCGTTATTGAGATACAGCCTGGTGACAGACGGACGGACGGACAGCGAAGTCTCAGTAATAGGGTCCCGTTTTCACCCTTTGGGTACGGAACCTTAAAAATAAGTTCACTTTCACGCAGGCCGGTTTTTTGTATAATTATTGATTTGTGTAATAAACGATTGACCAATAAATCTCACCTGTTTGTTAGTGATCATTTTGTGATCGAGTTCGAGAAAAAAGAAAAAGCTCTATAAGTTCTTGTTATTTAGCCTCAATAGGCTCAATAGGCCTATAAATCAAACTAGGTCTGGATTAGGAACTCAAATCCAATCAAAATCGTTTTCGCATGGGCCCCAAAGAGGCACTCATGAAAGTTAAGGACACTACTTCCATATTTGATTACAGCCAAACAAAAAGCAAGAAACTCGGCGGCGCATATAATTTTTTTTTTGTTGTATTACTGTTCTCGATGCCAGAATACCATTTGATGTGACAAAAAGTTTACATCATGGGACAGATAAAACTAAACAAAAGCCTGTTTTTTGTATTAATGTATGTATTTCACCAATTCCAGAATCACTACAGTACCACAAGATATGACCAAACTCTAAGCGTGATAATGGGAAGCGGACTCAGCACCACAAGCCGCAAGTGGAAGAAGAAGAGGGAACAGCCTTCTCAAGCCGAGTCCTCGAGGGTGCTGTTCCTCTTGTACCTGATTCACAGGACCTGGAACGTTCTGGTGGAACATGTAGATTCTAAAAGCGCAAGGTAAGTTTATATATTACTAGCCGTGCCCCGCGGCTTCGCCAACTATTATCAAGTTAAAAATTAGCCTATGTGTTAATCCTAGGTATAATCAATGTACATTCCAAATTTAATCCAAATCCATTCAGCCGTTTAAGCGTGACGAGAGAACAAGCATACTTATACACTTACACAATCTTTCGAATTTATAATATTAGTAGGATTATGCTATTAAGAAAGGATATGAATACTTAGTTGTTCATCTGGTAGCATCATCTTTTTTTATGGTAGATAGGTAAGCATTTGGCCGCTACCTCACCTGATGGAAAGTGATCATGCGGCCGAAGATGAAGCATGCTTACCTAGAAGATACTTATTCACTCTAGACTTGAAGATTCCCAGATTATTATATGAAGTGCTACTCTGAACTTTGAGTATCTAAGTGCCACGTAGCATTATAATAAGCTCTTAAGACTAAGGTGTTTCGTCTCTTATACATTCCAGTGAAATTACAGGGCTTAATTATTTTGAAGTAAAAACTTCTTTAAACCCGTTGAGCACTTTTTTGGTAAACAAAAATCTTAGAACTCGCGTCATCGTCATCGAACGCTTTCTAATAGCTCGATGATACAATTCACAAGTTACTTAGTTTCTTCTATCGGCAGTCCCCAAAGACAGCCCCGAATTTTTTTAAATCTTATATCTCAGAGTGGCGAGCGCAGTGCTTTGCTACGCTGGATTTTGACCGATGTAACTTCGAAAATCTTTGGTTGTCACTGAACTGTATTAGGCAAACGTGATGTTTACCATCAGTAATATAAAAATCAATATATGCCCAGTTGCTGGCAACTGCCTTTTTAGCCAGAACAGGCCCTGTGTGCGCAACACTGGTAATCGGCTGTTCCAAGTAATATCGCTCTAAGTAGACCAGCTCTGGAGTCTCACCACCTTGGAGTTTCATCTCCTCGGTTATTTGAAAGGTTATTTGAATATTAACCTAAGCTCTGAAGTTGTACCTCTCAAAGGATGGCTTAATCCGTATGATATGATGAATTTCAATTAGTATTTTATTTATTATTAATTTGTTTATTATTTTTTTATTATTAATTAATTAATTTATTATTTATTTCTAATTTATTTATTTCTAATTTATTTATTTATTATTTGTTTTTTATATGTATATTTTTTTATTTATTTATTATTTATTTATTTAGTATTACTCGTTATGTGATTATATGGCATAGCAGTTTCTAACCGTCCTAATGTATGGTATTGAAGAGTTTTGTAGTGCTAGGTATCACTTTTTTTTTTTTTTTTTTATTTGTGACAGGCTATTGTTTGACCACCTGATGGTAAGTGACGATGTGATCGAAGCTGGTAAGCACACTAGACCTGGAATACGCAGGCTCACTTTCCAATATAATGTTGTAGCCAAGCAATATTTGTATTTCGGCAGGTGTCTTTTAGAACCATAATATTTTTATTGAACTGTCCTTTAGCTTAATTGAGTGCACTTTCGCCTTCTATGCTGGGTTATCGGGTTCGATTCCCGGCGGGAACACAAGATTTCTCCCCAAGGAAAATTTGTGATTCTGGTTCTGATTGTGATGTGAATATTTCCGGCACCCACGACACAAGTCATCGAACTTAGTGTGGGCCTATGAGTGTGGAAGCATTTAGTTTAAAAGCGTTTTATTTATTATTGTATTGACTGACCTACGTACCGGACGCCATGGCTACTAATTTTGGTGGACACTTCTATCATAATTATAATCATAAATCATGTAGGTATTTCATAGATTAGTACTTAAGAGTAGAAATTAATACTTAATAATTCCCTATCAAACTACCCTTTATATCGTAGAAGACCTAACGTGCATGAGCATGTTAAACTTGAATAAATCATCCACCGTACCATCAAGCCATCATACCACAGTCTGAGAACTGTCTCAGACTGTGGTATGTGACCACTGGGTCACAGGACCCAGGAGAAAGCTAATCGGCTTAAGTAACGGTGATCATTGGTCCATTTCCAGATGGCGAGGCTCCCACACAGTGCCCAGCTCTGGCGAGACGCTGGCGCGGCGCTTTGACTCCGTCAGCCTGGATGACTCTGACCCTGGCTCCTGCTACTCCTCTTGCAGCTGCAGCTACTGCCGACTTAGAGAGTGTGCTCAAGATTGTATCAGGTAAATATATAATACACTCAGCTATATATTCCTCATTCGGTTGGAAAAAACAAAAGTCAGAAAGTTTAACCTTGATCAGTACACTTGGAGTGGCGTTTATTGCAGATCATGTGTCTGATAAATGTTTTCTTTTAGAACATAGTTACTGTAAAATATAACGGACTGAATCCAAAGAGTTAAACTGCATAACGATCCAGTTGGCCAAGTGGACTGGTTTCTGCCCTCTGCACCGTGGCATCGATTCCCGGCACAACCGGGAACACAACTTTCCTTCCCAATGGACATTTGTACTTCTGGTTCTGGGTGATGTAATTGTTGCCGGCACCCACGATACAAGTCTTTTAACTTAGTGTGGGCTGTGAGTGTGAACGTGTGTGTTTTAGTTGTTAAGTATCGGGCCGGTCGCTCAAATTTCATTTACAGTTGCACACGTTTACAATTTCCTCAAACATCAAACATAAAACATAAACGCTTTCACATACACAGCCCCACACTAATAAGATGGATTGTGTTGTGGGGTAGGTGCCGCAAATATTCACATCACACACACAATCAAACCAGAACAAAAAACAATTTTTTGGAGTTAAAACTTGAGTTCTCGCCATAAATCGAACCCGATATCCCTGCTTAGAAGGCAAACGCGGACCCAACTAAGCCAACGGGCAGTTCAAACAAAAGCATAATAATAATATATTATCATAAATTGTATCACTGCAGTATCCAAAATATCATCACAATAATAATTACAAAGCTAAAACGTCATAATGTCACATTTGTCAAATGAAACCCCAAATGATATGTCGTACCATCCGTACGTTCCAAAACACTAAATGTCCTTCCAAAGCACCAAATGTGGCACACATTTGGTCCCAAAACGGACCCCAAGGGAGCTTTTCAAGCGTTAATGGCATCACACGATCACAAAACAAACAAAATGTATTCAAAACCACAAAATCCATTGTTTTACGTAAAACAAAAGTTTCTCTCTTTTTCAGGTAAGTTGCGGTTTCGACTTCCGTGCCGGGGGAGTGAATAACCTGAAAAATTCGGTTAGAAAAGTTTTTACGGAAACCGTTTGTACCTAGTCTAATGTAGCATTATAGTACTAGTAGTTATGTGAGCTGAAGACCTAGCGTTATTATTCTAAATGTTCATCCATTTATATATGATTATTTTTACGAGTTCTTATTTAGCTTGCACTGAATGTACTCGTATGTAAGTATGTTTGCTCGGGTGGAATCTTGCAATTCAATTTAGAAGCAGATATCTTCAACAGATTGTGCTGAAATTTTCTATTTACGTTGAGTTTGGATGACAATGAATGGTTAGCTGTGTGACGTCATTCTAAGTCCAACATGGCGGAACACACAAAATGGCGGACAATTAATTTTTAATGCACTCCTACAATATGGGTATCAAATGAAAGGGTTTGCTGAGAATAACTCGAAAAATAAGGTGACGTAACTAACCCAATATGGCGAACTTCTAAAAGCTTGTCTTTAAAAAGTTTTTAACAAGTAACTTATTACGTTTTTAACCTCCATATCGCCGCCATTTATAAACAGAATTGACTAAAAATTCTGTATAATTATAGAATCTGCTCAAAGTAGTACGACCAGTAGAGGAGAACAACCGAATATCCGAACATACAAAAGCAATTTTCCCTAGCTGAAACGGAGCCGGTCGATCAATTAAATTCGATTGTGGCGCAGAGTTTAACTTCCAGAAAAATAATTAAACGCAAGCTTTAAAAAACCGACTTCACCGCTTTATCTTCGGAACCTTGATCAGATTTAATGTATTGCACACGCATTACTGATGATAACTCAAAATCTAGAGATCAGATCTTAATCAAATTTAAATGGGACCAATAAGAAAGCAACATCTTTCAAACTAAAAAAGATTTTGAAATCGGCTCACGTAGAGAAGATATGATGTAACACACATAAATAAAAAAAATTAAAAATACAGTCAGTAAAAAAAGGAAGTTGTAGATCGTCGTCACTTCAATATTTGCTTCAATATATACCGTTCACATATGTAACGAAAGTATAGGACTCTTTTGCTGCCTATGGACTCACATCATTGCCAGACATTCAACCGATAGCAGTTTGCAAAGATTATTTTATTTCGGAACATAGGATCCAGTAACATTACATAAAACATAAACATAAACGCTTTCACACTCACAGCCGCACACTAATTCGATGACTTGTCTCGTGGGTGCCGGAAACATTCACATCACAACCAGAACTAGAAACACAAATTTTACATGTGGAGAAAACTTGTGTTCCCGACGGGAATCAGACCCGATACCCCTGCTTAGAAGGCGAACGCCACCCAACTAAGCCAACTAGCAGTTCCATTATAGGGAATCTACGAATACTCTTTTATATTAGTAACAGGAAATAGTGTTTTAGAAAAACATATCCTACAGAATAAAGATCAAGTTCAAGAGAAACCGGATCCAATTCTATGTACGGGGGTTTTCTAGAGTTTGAGTTTTTTAGTTTTTTTTTGAGTTTGCTATTGACGATGCTAAGACTGAAATTGACACTGAAAAGTTACACTAACAACCCGAGTAACACGACTTTTGCTAATAGTTAGGTTGTCAGTCTGTTTTGCTTCTACTTTCATCATCCGTACGGCGAAGGAGTGGAACACATTACCCACTTCTTAGTTCCCCGAACGGTATAATCTGATAGTCTTCTAGTCTGGGACAAAAATGTATCTTCTAGGCAAGCATGTTACATCTTCGAGCGCTTTGTCACTTACCTCCAGGTGAGATAGTGGTCAAATGCTTGCCTATCTAGCATAATAAAAAAGATAGGTCTCATTTTTCGCCAACAACATTGTTTAAATTTTGAGTCTAGAAATATCTATCGTTTGCATTTTGGAGAGTGTGCGCAAGAATTACATGAGTTAATTCCACCATGCCCATTTTACCATCTAACAACCAGACAAACTGACAAACGTCATCCATTTATGGTTGATATACCTCCAGTTTGCTCGAAGCGATTTGCTTCTACGTTCATCATCCGAACAGCGAAGGAGTGGAACTCATTGCCTGCGTCATTGTTCCCTGAGGGGTATAATCTGGGAGTCTTCAAATCAAGACTGAATAGGTATCTTCTAGGCAAGCATGTCACATCTTCGACCGCATCATCACTTTCCATTAGGTGAGATAGTGGTCAAATGCTTGCCTATTCTGCATAAAAAAAAAAAAAAAACTGACTGACCTCTACCACCGTGCACCGGTTGTAAATACAATTTCAGTCCTCAATTTGAAGAGTTTTAAATTCCCTGTCCACACCTTTTGATCTTTGTCTCAATGATTAATGTAAAAAGTTGAAACAGAGTACAGATGAAGGTAGCAGATTTGAACTACTTAAATTGCCCTTTTGAGTAAGTTTGGAAGGACTTTTGTTTGAAGCGATTAAAACTTTAGCTGGCAGCTTGGATGACAAGTGTTTATTTTAAAATAGAAAATGATTGCGAGATACTGTGGTCTGATAAAAAATTCTAATATTTCATAGAAGACGCAAAAGAGAATATAATATGTGACTTATAATTAACTATTTAGTTATTCATATACATTATTTTTTAAAATATTTTTCGTGTACTTTTACCGAGTTTAAATAAGTGATAACTTGTTGGCCTAGGTGCTCTCATTCTCACGTTTTTGACTTATTTTTTAAGAAGGCTGTTTGGTTTTAAAAATAAATAATAAAAAAACAAATTAATATTACTGTGCTCAAAGGCATCGCCCGCATTAGTCAAATTAAAAAGTAGCCTACTTATGTGCTAATCCTAATTATAAGCTATGGACATTCCAAATTTAATCCATTTTTTTCCAGCCATGGCACACCTATATACTCACAAACTTTTGCATTTATAATATTAATGTGATATTAGTGTGATTTATACTGTGGTTTAAAAGTATTACAATGACAAGTGAAAATGGCAAACAATTTAAAACCAATCAATACACATCAATACCACTTACGTACACTTGAGATATTGGAAAAACGCTAGCCTATCAAAGAAAAATAAATATCGTGGCGTCGAATGCAATGTAAATTTATGGCGATATTACCTTTACTAAAAGCTTTAGCCTATGGTAGGATTCGAAACCGTGACCGATCGATGGCCGCCGAACATCATATTTGATCGAGCGACGCGAGATCTCTACTTGGGTAATTCAGCTTTGTCCGTCCGTCCGTCTGTTGAGCATCAAACGCCTAAACCATACAAGGGAGCAATTTCAAATTCTTTTTTTTTCTCTAATAGGCATAACGAAGGCGCGATATCTCAGTTCTTGGGGAACGACTAGTTTTCGATCGATTGCTTCAAAGCTTTCCAACATTTAGCTCTACAAAAAAAAACCTCAATCAAGGTCTACAGGGCGCCGGCACAGTGTTTATACAGAACTACGCGCGTGCAATATAAAAGAGTGCATTTCGTATGCAAGACCTGTTTGTTAATAGCAAACTGCACTTTATACAGATTGCTATTAGTTTGGTTTGTTAAGATCCCACGTGCAAGGGTTGCAAAATCAAGTTCTCTATCCTTTGTGATCTTCAGTTTCATGAAGAGATAAATCACTTAACTATTTATAGGAGTGTTTCAGTAATACCAATCGTGGCTCACTAAGGGAGATTGTTAGAGATTACTATAAACATTACTTTGTTCATTATGGTGGGAATCCATCTTATACAAAATAATATTACAAAGAGGTAAAGTTTGTTTGTTTGTTAAAGGTAATCTTTGAAACTACTGATCTGTATCTGAAAATTATTTTACTATTTCACTAATATATAGCTACACTTCATAAGTGATATAGGCTATGTTTTATTTGAATAAAAGTTAGATTTCAGTTCGAAATAATAATATTCGTAAGACAAGTCGGAGAAAAATTTGCTTACTGGTCGCTTTATCGGCGTACGCTGACTAAACAGTTAGACATAGAATAGAATGTATATATATAGCTCGAAAAAATACTTTATTTTGTTAAAATTCTGAAAAAATAGCGGCTTCTGCTTTGATGGCTTTTTGAGGCATTCAATATAAATCCTTATCAAAATAAACTATTCAATCGTCTTACGTAGTTCACATAGATCATACAATTTACCCTTTACTGCATATAATTTGGACAAATAGTGTAGGTTAAATTTATTTGGGGATAAAAGTTTTGGGTCACAGAATGAATAACAGTTTCTACGTAATCCAAGAAAGAAGTATGCACTTCTAAATTTTGAACCAACTTACATAAATTTGACTGTTTTTTTTTTTGTTTTGCCGTTTATAACTTATCTTAGAAGTCTGAACTGCCTGCTGCGCTGGCGTAGAAGAGTTGCACGTTCTCTTTCAAAGAAACGGGTTAGGTTTTTTTAACTCGGGCGACGCGACGCCGCCGGGCGGGTAAGCTTGTTCAATATATAATTATAAAAATACTGCCTCTGACGTCAACAAAATAAAGGGGTTGAAGGGGAAATATTTGTGAGTCTGCTTGGGAGAAATATTTGTGAGTCTGCTTAGGAAGGTCTACTCCCTATGTAATGTTGCAAATCTGACTGCAGAGTCATTAACTTTAATGAGTTCCTCTTTGGGGCCCATATGAATAAACGATTTGGAATTTGAATTATGAAAATATGTGTCAATGTAATAACTAGACGTGTTAGACAATACATCTCAAGGAAGATAAGCTCATTGAATTGCCATGACGAAGATTGCGCCTTGTAGACTTCTCCCTTCTCTTTCGGACTTTGTTGTTGAAATTCTCAAGAATTAAAAATCAATAACAATTTATTGGTTAACTTAGAAGCTATAATAATATGGTAGGTATTTATTGCACTATTGTAATATCAATTTATCAATCGCGGGCTTTGAATATATAAGTAGACTTCCTACTAACATTATAAATCCGAAAGTTTGTGTGTAAGTAAGTTGTTTGTATCTTAACGCTTTAATGGCCAATGGATTTGGATGGAATTTGGAATGCACATAGCTTGTACCTAGGTTTAACACATAGGCTACTTTTTAACTTAATAATAGCGGGCGAAGCCGCGGGGCACGGCTTGTATGTCATCAAATAGTATGTAGTCAAAAAATGGTATAATTTTATATTAATTCTAGCTATAACCGGTATGCTTTGCAACCCTGCGTAACGAAAAATTGTGTTTTACACAGTTCATGTTTATGTTTGCCTAATCATTTACCAAACTGATAGACGTTACCAACTCAAATGAAAAAAATGAAAATTTGTACCTTCCCCACAACTCACTTAAGATAGATAGATAGATAGATAGATAGATAGATAGATAGATAGATAGATAGATAGATAGATAATACTTTATTGATCCACTTTATAAGATGAGATAAAACAAAGGTAACAAACAAGCTTATACGTAAAGTATCACAACAGGCGGCCTTATCACTAATAGCGATCTCTACCAGGCAAGTTAAGTTTCATCACAATCGGTTAAATGGTATGGCAGCGCACGAAATACGATGAGAGGGGGAGGGGGAGAAGGAATTGAATAGTTTTTAAATCTTAAATTTAAGCGACAATTCTAAAATACTGTATTTATTTTTATATGCCTTGAAATAGCAGAAATTATTGAATTGCGTAAATTCATTAATATTATTAAGTTGTGTTCATTTTGTTTTAAATTTTAATTTGACGTTTCTAAAAACACCTTAAGGTCTAGTAATTTAATTAACAAGTTATAAAATTAAAAGGAATGCCTTTAAAATCGGGCCCACAGTCTGGCGTTATCTCCTCTATACGATTCCTAACATAAAAGCAAAAAAACTTTTTAAAAGATTTTCTAGTATAAAAGGAACTGGTTCAAAAAACGAATTAGAACATCCAAATGGATTAAACTGTTCTAAGAAATAAATTCCAATATCCTGGTAGGCAAGTACTAAGTAGGTATAGTTCAGAGCAGCTCCATTACGTAAGCTGGTAAAGCTCTTTGGGGCTTTGAAGTGTTTGCGTTTTATTTCCGGGGAGTCCGAGATCCGGCCTTTTGAAATGTAAAACAGGGTGCTGGCGTGCGCTGGAGCGCTTGTGCTAGCACATTTTGTAGGTAACGTCTTTAGTATGAAATTTTAGTTCAATTTTCCAAACCCAAGAGAAACCCTCTAACATCATCCATTTATGGTTGACATACCTCAAGTAAGCAGTTCACTCGAATGATCTGCACAATTACTGATAGATCAATTTTTCTCCAAATCAATTTTTCATAATATAGTTAGGTACTTATATCTCCAACATCTTTTTTTTATATTAGTTTTTACCAAAAGTAATTTTTAAACAAATCTAATTGCCTCAACATTCATAAAGACCATATTTTTTACCGAAAATCTACTGTCATGATTTTTTTTTTATTATTATTTCATGACCATGGATGCATAGTCCTTCATTCGAAATATTAAACAAATATTAACAATTTATATTCTTCATAATAAAAGTCTTAGTCACAAGTCGCAGTCAAAGTCAAGTAGTCAGTCAAAGTCAAGTCATGCCCTAGTAAAGTGGTAGAAACTTTACTAAAACTTTTATTGGAGTTTTGGAGCGAAGGCGAAAATCACGTTTTTCAACTTTGTATGACTTGCCTACACTTATGCACATTTACTAAGTATTAACGGTTAATAATCCACCATTATTACACATTAACACTCGAAGAATCACAGGTTTTGGAAAATTACACAAAATCAACAACGCCATATTTTCACTTTCCCGGCAAAAAAAAAATAAAAACAAAAAAAACCCTGTCATGATTCGTTCTTTTAAATTGCCATAACCTAATAGTTAATTCAGCGATGCATCAGTTTACTTTGGTCTGGCAACACCTTGATAGCTTGTAGTATGCTGGCATTTTTGACTGGCTGGATACCAACCAATCACCATCGAACGCTCCATCTGACGTAACACCAGATCGGGTGGGCGAGGGAGGTGTGGAGTTGGGCCAAAGGGTCCAGCATCGGTACACAGACCACAATCAGACTAAACAGTCTTCGCCGGCGAGGATGTAGATTCTCTCGTCATCTCTCTCCAAATTCAACTCAAAATCTCTCTTCACTCAAATTCCCTCTGTTGTGGCAACGCGACGGTCCAAGCCGAGTCCTACTCGCAACTCCTAGGTGGCCTTAGCGCTAGTTGCCTACACCCTCTCTTTTGCGGCTGAGTGCCTTCGGCGCTTACCCTCCCACCCGGTGACGCTGCAAAGGTTACATACCCCAGCAGTATGTAGTCCCAGAAAAAAAAAGGTCCAGTTCGCTGGCTACCGTCGGATTTTACGGACGTTATTTGTTAAGAAGAGAAGTGAAAGAGAGCCTGAGTATTTGATTTTATAAAACTAATAAACTTAAATATACTTAAAATACATCGAAGTAATTCCAACAAGTCTCTAGAGTTTAGACACGTTCACCCACTCGTCTCATCCCCGAGAATGGAAAAACAATTAAATTCATTCCACTTGTGTGTAGTGAACTAGAATGGCAGTTATCAGGGCGTTTCAATCGATTCCCAGCAAATGGATTGGTTTTTGCTTCTTTTTTTAACCCCCGATGTAAAAGAGAGGTGTAAAGAGTTTGTATTGTGTCTGTCTATGGCATTATGTAGCTACCAAAAAGCTGGACCGATTTAGATTTAGTTTTTTTTCCTTGAAAAGTAAGTTGATTAAGAGTTCTAAGCTATGTTTGCTAAATATCGGTGCAGCCGTTTTCAAGATAAAGCATCGGGGTCATTTTTTAAATATCATAAACGCTTTCACATTCACAGCCTTACACTAAGATCTATGACTTGTGTCATGGGTACTGGAAACAATCACATCACACACTATTACAATGACACCCAGAACCATCGGGTACGTACGTACGGGTATCGGGCTCGATTCCCACTGGAGCCACTTAAGATTTCGCCCCAAAGGAAATCTACGTTTCTAGTTTTGGGTGTGTTTGTATTTGTGATGTGAATGTTCCGGCATCCACGATAAAAGTTATCGAATGTGGGGCTGTAAGTGTGAAAGCGTTTATATTTATACAATATCATTCTTCTGTACATGTGTATGGGACTGAACTCCTCCTTAATTGCTGGACATATATTGTTTTTTTTTGTGCCTGTTCAAGTGGATTTAGAAATGGTTTATAATCATAATTCTATTCGATAAATAATGTTTTATTTTATTTTATTATTAATAAATTCACTAGTGTTTATCCTTTCTAATATTATAAACGCGAAATTTTGTATGTATAGAAGTTTGTTACTCTTTCACGCAAAAACTACTGAATGGATTTTAATTACTCTTCACAATAATATAGCTTATGCACCAGAATAACACATAGGTTGTAATTTATAAAGATATTGTGTGAATTGTCCAAAATATAACGATAAGTGCCAAGTAAGTAGTATTTTTTTTTCCATCTGCGAGTTATTCTGGCGTGCGCTGTAAAAACCGTTTAGAGTTACACGTATATAATGTATAATGGAAATGTTTATCTTAAATAGTCCTACAAAAAATACCGCGACAGCATATATCTATCTTTTATGTATAAGCCATTATCGCCAAAATAGTGAACCATAAATACAACAAAAATTGATAATTTATTTCTAATGCAACGGCTGAACGGATTTTGAATGTGCATAGCTTATACCTATAGGGTCAACACATAGACGTTTTTTTTATTTTAACTTCATCAACGCGAGAAAGCCGCGGGCCACAGCTATATTTATACTAGCCGTGGCCCGCGGCATAGGTTTCGATTGTGATACTGTTAAGTTTATCCTTAGATAAAGGATCTATTTTAATTGTAACGACTGATTTGATAGAATGTTTTCATCTCTTACTTGTAGATAGTAAGTTTCAAATACTGTATAGGTACCTATTATTATTTATTCAGAATTGTTTTTAAGTATGTTATGTTATTGTATTATGTATTTATATATTATATGTATGAATATTTATTATTATAAATATATTTAGTTGATCACAACACCGACCTACGTTCTTATATTGTTTTCTCTTTTTCCATCTAAAGGTTGACTGGAAGAGATCGCTTTTAGCGATAAGTCCGCCTTACTTAGATATAAATAATAATGATTGTTTTTATGTACTTAATTTTATTTGGTGCAATAAAGTGTTTTGTTTTGTATTGTATAAAGTTAACAATATCACAATCGAAACTTCTATCTGTCACAAACAAATATTCAAACAAGATTAAATAAAAAGCTCCAAAGAAGTTGAAAGTATCGAGTTAGATATTTCGTTAAACGAAAGATAAATTATTAAGATTGTTTGCACAACGAGCTTAAGAATCCATAAAATTTACAAGTAAAAATAATTTTCAAGCCATCCTCGCCCTTTGAAAGGGAATTTTAATATCAGATATCCCTTTGAGCGAAACATTTCATATTTTCATAGGGTTTAATATCTTAAAAGAAAAGGTTTAGTGTATTCATCTATTAAAATTATATTTTCTGCTCGCCTGAATTATTTATTTATTCAAAGAAACAAGTAACTTTATTCTCTTACTCAATGAACTGCTAGATGGTTTAGTTGTTTGCGCATTCGTCTTCTAAACAGGGGTATCAGGTTCGATTCCCGGCGAAAACACAAGGTTTCTCCCTAACTTACTCCCCAAGGAAAATTTGTGTTCCTAGTTCTGGTGGTTTGATCTTTTTTGGCGTTGTTCTAGAGACCAAACGCGTGGATTTTGATGGTTCTTACGTCAGTCTATTTATCTATACAATTAGTGTTACTAAAACAATTACCTACCCCAGAATTTTGTAGCAACCGTAGGTTTGTTTCCTATCTTGATGCAACGACCGTAATCAAAATTCAAAAGATGCCATTCATGGATGCCATATTGTGAACAATAAAATGATATATGCCTAAAACATTATATTGTGATAAAGTTATGTAAACGCATATATCATACTAGCCGTGCCCCGCGGCTTCGCTCGCTATTATCAAATTCAAAAGTAGCCTATGTGTTAATCCTAGGTATAATATATGTACATTTCAAATTTCATCCAAATCCGTTCAGCCGTTAAAGCGTGAAGAGGGAACAAACATACTTACACACTTACACACAAACTTTCGGATTTATAATATTAGTAGAATAATTCCCTCTCTTTTTCTTCTCTCCTCTGTAGCTGATCAAAACAGATTAGATTTAGGTACCCTACCCATCTTCATGAAAAATTCATGTTTCTTACCATGAACTTTTTTTTCTTTTAATTTTAGCTTTGCAATCTTGTGCATTTTGCCAGTGTCAAGTGATAATATATATCAAGTGTATTTTATATTAAAAGTACTCATAATATTATAGTCACAAATCACAGTCAAAGTCAATTAAAAGAGTCAAGGTCCAGACTTAGTCAAGTCATACCCTAGTAAAGAAGTAGAAACTTTACTAGAACTTTTAATGGAGTGGTGGAGCGAAGGCGAAAATCATAAAACTTTGTATGATTTGCCTACACTTATGCACGTTTTCTAAGTATTAACAGTTATTCACCATTATTACATAGTAACACTCGAAGAATCATAGTTTATGGAAAATTATACCAAATTCAAAAACGCCATTTTTTTACTTCGCGGCAAAACTCCTACCATGAACTTATTACCCATCATATAGATCTGATTTGGATTGCTTTTGGCAATACTTTATCGTGACACTGACGGAAGGTGGAGATAGATATAATATTATAGCCTCGGACAAGCTCAAAGAATAAAGCATAGGTACTCAAGCGAAGCGGGCAAAGCCGCAGGATTCCAATAATAATGGCTGCACCGAAGTAAAAACTATTTGTTACTAAATTTTTGTTTTGCTATATTTTCTAAAAATACCTAGTAATAAGTACTAAATTTTTTTAGGGCAATCAATTTTCCTTTTTAACCATCGAGATTACTTCTCCATTAATTTCTCCATGCATTTCTCAAATCGAGCTTTTAATAAACAACAATATTCTTGTATAAAACTGCCATCTATGGATATAATGTCGAACTATCTTAGTAACGTCTTAGGCATCCTCGTAAAGCAATTGGCTTTCACCACAAGTATACTCGTGGTTCACTTAGTTCGAATATTTATGATAGATGGCGCTGACATGCTCATCTCAGTAAATCAAAGTGTGGCGATTGTAGTCTAATAACACCTATAAAAGACATGACACTAGACGTTAACCCCTCACTACATGGATTTATAAATGCTTTTGTAAAAAATAAATGTTGTAGATTAGACCCTAGAAATGACCTAATAAATTATAAAAAAAATTATAAGTAATCATTATTATTATTTTTTTTATATCTAATTATAGTTTATTTTATTTTTTTCGTTTAATTTCGTTTTTAGTTTAATGTAATATATGTTCTTTACTATAAGTAACTGTACATTTTAAAATGTTTGCTGAACCAACTTTAAAACGTTGTAGACCCTAAATGTTCATTTAAAATTATAAATGGGAAAACATAATTTTTTTTAGTTAATCTTAAAAAACTTTTGATGACATATGTGGCACATATGTAACACGCACAGGTGGGTAAAATATATGATCTTATATGCAGAGTAGGGTAAAATTGCGAAAAACTAGGCAGGTTAGGTGGCGTATCCTGAATGACTTAGTTAAACTTACTTAGTAAGTTTAACTAAGTCATTCAGGATTTAGAATTAGAGAACAGATTAGTTAATGTTACTTAGTTAAACCTAAAGAGTCCTAACTTAAAGATGATAGGGTTAGATCACCGCTTGGTGGAAAATAATAAATCCAGTTCTAGCGTGCAATGATAAAAATGTAAAAAAGAATTAAAAGTCTTCAATAAAACTAAAGCTTAGGTTCTATATTACTGAAGTAGTTTTTAAACGTGAATTGGAATTGCAAAGCAATGCACAATATGCCAAATATGATATTAGCTATTATCAGAGCAATATGCATGCTATGCCATATTTATTAAACATGAACATGAAGCACACGATCCCATAACAGGCATCATAGAAAATACACAAATAAATTTGTCATCTCTTGTTAGAATCCAAGTTTATTTGACGGAATCTAAAGAAAATTAAATAGACTTTATGATAATATAAAAGTCAAAATGAAAAACCATGATTAAACCCTAAAAATGTTTAAAGAAAGTTGAACTATTTACGTTATCCTCGATGCCGAAATTCAAATGCTTATTATTTTTTAATCGTTAGAGTTGAGAACAATATTACGACACAGATGTCACTGTCAATTATCAATGTTTTGTCAAAAGGTTGTCAAAATCGAAAACCCATGCAGTTTCATTTTAAAAATAATAAAAATCTCGAAAGCCCGATATAGCATCAAACGCGGTAAAGGGTTAAGCTTTGCTGGAAAGTACATGGAAAAAGAAACGCGATGAGCTAGAGCTTACAGAAAATTAATTGCCTACTTGGGAATCACTGCTTTGTAACTCTACAATATACTATCCGCTCGCCCCGAACTGAGATCTCGTGCCTACATTTTTCCTTAATAGCGAAAAACTTTTTTTTTCGGGGAAATTAGAAGCGGGCACTGAGTTCCACTCCTTCGCTGTACGGATTATAAATTGAAAAGCCAAAAACTTTGAGCAGATATTAGGTAAATCAACCATAAATGGATGACGTTTGTCAGTATTGCGGTCCGTTGAATGAATGAATGAATATTTATTTAACATGAGAGAGAAAAAATATTACAATGATAGTTTCAGTGGGCCCCAAACTAGGCATGGCCTGTATCTTGGGTACCCAGAATATTTGAGTAGAATTTCTAGTCTGTACGTGATAGTATTCTTCAGTCTTTAAGTTTAGTGCGTGCCTGTGAATATAGGAGATCCAACCATCTTGTTTTATCGTAAACTATTGTTGGAAACCAAACTTCAAGGGAGTCTGGTGAGTCGAGCTAAACACACAACGGTATAACTTGATTGGACACCGTCTGTGGTTACCCTGGAGTCTCGATCTAGCTACGAACACTTCGGAAATTTCTTACCACAAACTAAAAGGGCATAATGTAAGCTTTTTAGTTTTCATTGGTTGGATAAACAAATCTAGTACTCATACTTTATTTGTTAGGATTTAGGAGAGTTAACTATAGAATCATCACACTTCCCACTAATATTAAAAGAGGAAAGTTTGTGAGTGTGTCTGTATGTTTGTTACTTCTTCACGCTCAAACGGCTGGAGCAATTTTGATGAAATTTGTTGGACACACCTAGGAAACACCTTGGATTTACACATAGGCTTTTTTTTCCTGGACAAAAAATATACAAAATCTCATGCATAAAGTAATTTCTTTTTATGTCATTGAGAAACGAGAGAAGCCAGTCACTCGCGAGATGGTAAACGTTACTCTTGCCAATGACAGTGCAGTGCAACCCCTTATGAACTTGCTTTACAAAAAAATATATGGTTGTCGGTTTACGGACGATAATTTTACATGACAACGTCATAAGACGAACGCTTGGGCCGATCGTGCCTCTCTATCGCTTGTTCCGCTCTCTCGCTTGCACGCTCAGGCTCAGGCGGAACGTGACACATTTTCGTGCGTGCAGGCGGTGTTCATCGATTTATAAGATGTTATCACGTCAAATAATCTAAAATAGTTAACACACAAGAATGAGTTCCAGTAGTAACGACACATTGCTGCAGTTACGTTTGCTTTGACATCTACTACTAGGTACTTGGATTGCTATAAAATGTGACAATTATTATAAATGTTCCGAGAACTGGACTTGTAAGTTAGAACCGGTGCGCAAGGGAGACGGCATGTGCGAGTAGATGAAGTTATGACATAGCATAACAACATAAACATAACATAAGCTTTTCATACTCGCAGCCCCACACTAAGTTCAATGACTTGTGTCGTGGTTGCCGGTAACTTTAACATCACACACACAATCACAACCAGAACAAGAAACACAAATTTTCCTTGAGGTGAACACTTGTGTTTCCGCAGGGATTCGAACCCGATACTCCTGCTTAGAAGACAACTAAGCCCACAGGTAGTTAAGTTAATATTTAATAAAATGTTATTATCCAGGGTTGAATATATCACACTAATATTATTAATCCGAAAGTTTGTGTTTAAATGTGGAAATTGCTAAACGGCTTGGGATTTTTGAAGTGAAAACTTCTTTAGCGGCGTTGTGCACTTTTTTGGGATGGGTAAAAACTTTTAAACTCGCGTCAGGATACGTGACCTGATCGAAAATTTATAAGCCTCCGTCTTACGAATAGACCAAGAAAAGTACTCTGTGGAATAGACCGACGTCAGAGAGTAGACCGCCGCCGGGCGCGGCGTAGGAGAGGAAGTAATATTCCTCTCTTTCTACCGCGCGGCGAAAATGTATGCCTGCTCCTGCTGTTTACAACGTTAATGTTTTTACTTCTGCCGGCACTCCCGGAGTGCAAGCCGTTGTTTTTTTTCTCAACGAGTCACACTGATACAATGAGTGTGACCTGTTGGGAATCCTTCTAAAAAAAAAGTTCGATGACTTGTGTCGTGGGTGCCGGAAACATTCACATCACACACACAATCACAACCAGAACCAGAAACACAAATTTTCCATGGGGAGAAAATTTGTGCCCCCACCGGGAATCGAACCCGATACCCCTGCTTAGAAGGCGAACGCCACCCAACTAAGCCAACGGGCAGCTCATTGTATAATATCTCTATTTCTATCTCTTTATAACTATGACATTTCGCAATTTTTTTGCATTTATTTTTTATTATTTAATTTTATAATGATAGTTTCATTATAATGTATTCCTGTGAAAACAATTCTATTATATAGGTTAGATATATAACCCTAAGTTGAAAGTACGCTTAAAATTCCGCATTTTGATTACAGTATTTGCCACAACTAATTAAATTAAAATATAAAGACGAAAAAACTGGTTAGAACGAAAACTTACGACAATAAATTATTACCTTGCAATGATGCAAATGTTAACAAATCCAATAACTTTTGACAGCTGTCAAAATGTTCCTTGACAATCGCTTTTGACATCGAATCGAAGCCACAGATTACTATCGAAGCCGTCCAGAATAATCGCCGTCCGTAAACTTGAAGCCTGCATCAGTCGTACGGGAGCCGTCGCGACGTGCGTACGCCCGGGTTAGTGTTGTGTTACTGATTGTGTGTGTGCATAGTGTGAACGAGTTATTTTCTATTGGAATTCTTGGTAAGTTTTAAGCGTTTTTTGTCTTTTATTAAGTGTTTGTTTTTGAAACTTAATATTTTTATGACAGTGAATTAAAAATTGATTGGATTGTAAAAAATTACAATAAATCATATACTGGTACAAGCATGTACATGCTATAACTAAAATTGACTCAGCTATATATCATCTAAAAAATAAATAAGATATATATATGAAAAGGTAATAATATATAAAGGAATAATGTTTGTGTCAGAAATTGCCTTTTTACGAAAATTTGAATGTCATATTAATTATAATATTCATTACAGTACGTCGTATACCGTAATTATATTTCTGCAAATAAATTTTTTCAATGAAAATTTAAATATTTTCATTAAGTAAAATTAAAACAATTTGAAACGTTTGTATTTTTGTTATCACATAATTTATATTTGAGTTGAAAAATATTAATAGCATTGTAAATTTATTTATAACGCACTGCAGTCAAATATACAATATATTATATGTTTATTTTAAAAAAGAACTAAATTAAGATACAGTATATTTTATCAGATCTATAAATAACAATGTGACCAACAAAAAAGTATTCTTAAAATAAATAATTTATAACTTCATCAGTTCACGCATTTAGTTCACAGATTATTTTATTTGTTGAATTAGTTATTAATTGAAAGGTGAGATCTCTACAATTTACTAGCCGTGTCCCACGTCTTTGCCCGCAATATTTGAGTTAATAAGTAATTTTATCCTATGTATAAGTTATATACATTCCTTCCCAAGGGATATTTGTGCTTCTGGTTCTGGTAATGTGTGTGTGTGATGTGAATGTTTCTGGCACCCACGATACAAGTCTATGAACTTAGTGTGGGGTTGTGAGTGTGAATGCGTTTGTATATACATTCCCTAAATTTAATCCAACTCCATTCAGCCCTTACAGCGTGAAGAGAAAACAAATTTTTACACAAACATTCGCATTTATGATTAGTGTGAATTATCATTCGTCTTTGAATTTATGATTATCTTTTACACATCGTTATATATATATCATTATTCTGTACGCATGTATGTCACTGAACTCCTCCTAAATGGCTGGACCGATTTTGATGATTTTTTTTAGTGTTTTCATGTAGATCCAAAAATGACTTAGATTCACAATTCGATCCGATAAACGTTTTTTTATATAACGCGGGCGAAGCCGCGGTGAACAACTGATTATATAGAAAACTTCGAAGTAAAATGTTCATTCATTCGTCCATACAAAAGACTTCAACGCGCTCGCGTCTATTTTTATGATAATGTCAAGTTCAATGTAGCCGGACGGTATTTAGTCAGTAACTAGTTTTTTTTTACTACTGATTTGATGTTTTACTTCCATTTTTATTATGATTTTGTAGTGGCACGAGAAAACAGAATGGTTTACCTTAGATTGCAACACGTTTGAATGTGAATCAACTATAGGTTTTTTTGTTTATGCTCGATAAAAAGCATTCGACTATCTCACCAGATGGAAAGCGATGATGCGGCCGAAGACGTAGCATGCTTGCCTAGAAGATGCCTATTTATTCTTATTGTTAGTTACTGTTCTTATTTATTATTGTTAGTTTCAAAGAACTAACTGAAATATATGAACGACTGGATAAATGCGTATAGTTTGCTGAACCAAAGTTATAAAAAAATAAAACACCAGAAACGCGCTAAAAATCTTGATCCAAATGAAGATGAAAAAATCAATTAATGTTTATTTTTTTATGCTGGATAGACAAGCATTTGTCCACTATCTCACCTGATGGAAAGTAACGATGCATGCCTAGAAGGTACCTACCTATTCACTCTAGACTTAAAGCACCAAGAGTTTACCTTTTAGGGAACAAAAACGTAGTAAATAAATAGATACTAAATTTCTTGTAAAAACAAAAAATATTATAATCATTATTGATTCAGCTTTTTATATGATTGATAGGCAAGCATTTAACTACAATTTCATCTGATGGGAAGCGATGATGCGGCCGAAAATGCAGCATGCTTGCCTTGAAGATACCTATTCACTCTTGACTTGAAGACACCCAGACTATACCGTTCAGGAAACAAAGACGCAGGCAATTAGTTCCACTCCTTCACTGTACGGATGATAAACGTAGAAGGGAAACGCTTTGAGCGAGTTGGAGGTATGTCAACTATAAATAGATGACGTATGACTGTTTGTCTTGTTGTTAGATGGTAAAACGGATCTGTTTCTTACTTTATATTCTAGAATTTTGATAATATTCTAATACACGATTTTTTTTTTTTATTTGTGACAGGCTAGTGTTTGACCACTATCTCACCTGATGGAAATAGACGATGTGATCGAAGCTGGTTAACACACTAGACCTGGAATACGCAGGCTCTCAAGGATAACTGCCGGAACACCGTATTTGGCTTGGCGGCAGACTTTCAACTTGATGGTGGTAAGCTACTTTGGTAGCAAGCCAGGCGAGCAACTCACAAAATGCTCTACCACCTCTCAAAAATAATAATATAATTAAAAAGATATTTCATATTACAAGGACATAAAATATATCTATCACAAAACTTCCATTCAATCGAGATACCCATAAAATAGCCCATAACCCAGAAATATTTGAATTTATTGCTTCTTTAAAGTCTCATTGTCACGAATATTGCAAATTTATCGAAAGTTACGTAAAAGTTATATTTTATTAGGTTTTAACACGCGTTAAATCAATGTCAGTATATTAAATGAAAGTAACTGTATTCATATTATTACCTATATAATTTTTCTGTACGTGTGTATGTGACTGAACTACTCCTAAACGGCTGGACCGATTTTGATGACAGGTGGATTGAAGAATGGTTTAGATTTATAATTTGATTCGATAATTAATGTTTTTGTTAATAATTAACTTAATTTACGGGTCCACTAGTATTTAGTGTAATATATTTGAGTATCAGAACATACTTTAGAAGAAAAAAAATGTTTTTCGGTAGTTTTTATATTCTTTGGTTTTTTTACAAGATTATTTTATCAAATAAACTAGCTGTTGCCTTCGGCTTCGCATGTCTTCCAGAATAAAATTTAATATACAAACAAAACATCCGCCTCAACTTCAGAACCCCCAAGATCTAATTTCAATTTATGACACCAACTACACACAATACTCTATCAAACCAAAAACGACCAATAAAATTGGAATACAGACACTTGAGTCCTTTTTCTGGCTTTAATATCCTACATATAACATAGTCATAACAATAAAAAAAATGCAATTTGTTAAAAAATTGTCTGTAATTTTTCCGGTTTAGACAATCTAAATACAAATTCGTTTATTCGATATTATAATGCGCGCCAAAGAAAAAACAAACTCACATTTATAATTACAAAAAAAACGCACACTCACCAACTTTCAGATTTATAATGTTCGTTCGAGAGCATACGAGTAGTACCTAACAGTATTCGAAATTTAAATTCTACGAAAATATTTTTAAGTAGTAATTGAAAATTATATTTCCGTCTCAAAAATACATAAACCTTTTTAAATAATTGTAATCTGATATCCTTTATTTCGGTTTTACCGGTAAATATCCGAATTAACCGATACGGATAAATGAAGTGAGCTTGGCACTATCACTTCACACTGAAGTCTCAAGTAAGAAAGTAGCCTACGTTTTTACAGTTATAATGTTGTAGGGTCAGCAGAAACAAGAATTATTTTTATTAGATATATATAAATATTACTAGCTGCGCCGCCCGGCCTCTCCTTGGTGGATATGTTATAAATGATTATACATAGAGGCTATTTGCTACATGTTTAATTAATTTATGTCAACAAAGTGTCTTTATCTGACTTGCCTAAAGAATAATTTTATTTATGGTTGACATAGCTCCAGTTCGCTCAAAGAGTTTCGCTTCTGCGGCCATCATCCGTACAGCGAAGGAGTGGAACTCTTTGCCCTCGTCTTTTTTCCCCGAACAGTATAATGTAGGAGTCTTCAAGTCAAGAGTGAATAGGTACCTTCTAGGCAAGCGTCCTATAATACATATTCGGCCGCGTCGTCGCTTTCCATCAGGTGAGATTGTGGTCAAAGGCTTGCCTATCGTATTTAAAAAAATATGCTTTTATCTCAATAAAACATATATAACAATACTCAAGAACAATTCAGGAATAATTTAAAATCAAATGAGTAGTTTCAGAGATTACCTTTTACAAACAAACAACTTTTATCTCTTTATAAAATTGTGGACTAGAAATATTATATGTCAATTAGCTGCGTGACGATATTGAGTAAAAATATCCTAATTACTATTCCAGGTCTACCTATGTTCCAAAATTCTGTTAAATCGGTTTGATAATTTTGACGTGATCAAACAATCATACATACAAACATCTAAACGTCAAACATTCGCATTTTTATAGTAGTGGGATGTTTCGTAATTATTACAAACATTCTCATTAATATACAAACTTTCACAAAGTGTTTGTAAAAAAGCCGCTAAAACGTACAAATGACTCTGTTTTAAATATTTTTACAAGAGTAAATATATAATATATAGATTTAAGAAAATCTATTCTATCACAATCACGAAAGAGTTTAAAATTGTTTATCGTTTTTATGTAACAAAAATAAAAACAGGATTATTTCTGCCCAAAGAATATTTTTATTTATTAGAACATAAAAAAAAAACAAATGTACAAAAGTCACGTACGCCAAACTATTTTGCTATCCGTACTTCACGCATGCGCATAACCGCACGCGTATACTTGTCCAGTCATCCGGTACATTTTATGATTTTTATATGAGACGAGTCACAGACGCATCTCTTGAATGTTCGAGATAACTGATAAATAGTAGATAGCAAGTTTTTGCTACAACTTCTCACTATGCTGTGTACTTTTATGTCTCAGATATCTATCTGGTTTTTTCGGAAGGAATCACGTGGTACGTTTTACTACCGTACTAGACTGTTTTTTTTAGTAATTTTGGCTCCGCATTCTTGTGCATTTAGCCAGTTAAAAGTAGTAAAATATTTCAAATACAACATTTCATAATGTTTGCTTATAGAGCGACATAATCTTGTTGATGAAGCTGCTCTTAAATTAAGATATTTAGAAAAAAAAAAATAGTGATAGTAGTCCAAGTCACAGTCAAAGTCAAGTGAAAGAGTTAAGAGTCAAGTGAAAGAGAAGAGACCTGCTGGGAAATAAAATAAAAGTAGAATAATATATATTTGTATTTGTAATAATTGAAACGTAAGCAAAGCAAAACCGTCTTCACCGCCTTATCTTAGGAACTTTGATCAGATTACATGTTCTAAACACGCATTATTGACGATATTTCAAGAACTACTAATCAGATCTTGATCAAATTTAAATGGGACCAATTGCAGAGCAACATCTTTTTACCAAAAAAAAAAAATTCTAAATCGGTCCACTAGGAACCTTGAAATACACATAAAAAAAAATACAGTCAACTTGAGTACCTTCTCCTTCTTTGTGAAGTCGGTAGAAAACGTACAAATAAGACGAAAGAAGCGAAGCGGTCACTTCCAAAAACTGCTGTACTGCCGTCATTAGGGAAAAAGACGTAACTGCATTTTTGACAAAATTGAGTTATATATCTGATCTGAATCAGGGAAACTGGATGCATCTAGACGACTAGTTTTTTTTTTATTTTAAGATATTCAAACGCCAACTACTAAATCTTACTTCATCTGCTACAAGTCATAACATATACTAAATAGCTCATATATTTCTGATGTATATAATTCAATTTTGACAAACATTTTTTTTTTTTGTACAATAGGCAAGCGTTTGACCACAATCTCACCTGATGGAAAGTGACGATGCGGCCGAAGATGTAGCATGCTTGCCTAGAAGGTACCTATTCACTCTTGACTTGAAGACTCCTAGATTATACTGTTCGGGGAACAAAGACGAGGGCAATGAGTTCCACTCCTTCGCTGTACGGATGATAAACGTAGAAGCAAAACGCTTCGAGCGAACTGGAGATATGTCAACCATATATGGATGACGTTTGACAGTTTGTCTTGTTGTAAGATGGTAAAACGGGCATGGGGGAATTAGTTCGTGTAATTTCTGCGCACAGCCTCCAAAGTGTAAACGGTAGAATACCGATAGACTTGCGACCTTACGTCGGTGACCGAGACTCTGCAATTTGGACTCGACTAGCTTATCATCGCCAATGTATCTTTTTGCACGCCGGTCGATGGACTCAAGAGCTTCAAGCTGGTACTTAGCGGATCCATCCCACCGGTGGCCGCAGTACTCCATACACGATCGGACTTGAGCTTGATATAAATTCAGTTACGTCCTTTTTCCATATGAAGGCAGTGTAACTGTTGATTGTTTTTACTGCACTGAAACTATTCTTAGCAAGTGAGGCAATTTAATTTTTTTTTTTAATTCTCGATAGGCAAGCATTTGACCACTATCTCACCTGATGGAAAGTGACGATGTGGTCGAAGATGGAGCATGCTTGAAGATACCTGTTCACTCGAGATTTAAAGACTCCTAGATTGTACTTAACGGGAAACACAGACTCGGGCAAAGAATTCCATTCCTTAGCAGTACGTATAATAAATGTGGAAGCAAAACGCTTTGTATAATTTATTCCAACATTCATCTTCTTGATCAAAGCAGCGGAAATGCATTTTATTATCCGGGGCCAGTTTAACCACGCATAATTAAAACCACCGTTAAACATCGAGTTAAACGAACTGCCATCGGCAGCCGAATCGTTACGCAACCTCTGTCATCAATAAAAACGAATTGGTTTTTCTCGGATGTGACTATTTGATCTTCACTTGGTTGGTTTATTTTCAACCGACTTCAAAAAATAAGGTTCTCAATTCGACTGTATTTTTTTTTGTCTGTATGTTACGCGATATCTCCGTCAATTATGAATCGATTTTGATGTTTTTTTTTGGTAGATTTATAGGTGGTCGATCCAGCCAAAACGAAAACATAAGCGTTGAAGTCGGTTTTTTTTAAGGTTTGCTTGCGTTTAATTATTTGGTTAATGGTTTATTTTTTATATAGTTTGTAAGTGATAAAAACTAATTATAAAGTAAAAAGTAGCCTATGTGTTAATCCTAGGTATAATCTATGTACATTCCAAATTTCATCTAAATCCGTTCAGCCGTTAAAGCGTGAAGAAGGAACAAACATATTTGCACACTTACACACACACACACACACACACTTACAAACTTTCGTATTTATAATATTAGTAGGATATCTTAAAAAATAACATGACATTGGCATAAACACTTTTACACTCACAGCGCTACACTAAGTGCAACACAACACAACTTGGTGCCTACACTTATGCATGTTAACTAAGTATTAACGGTTAACAATCCACCATTAGTACATATGAACACTCGAAGAATCACAGGTTTTGGAAAACTATACTACAAACGCATTCACACTCACAGCCCACACTATGTTCAAAGACTTGTATTGTGGGTGCCGGAAACATTCACATCACACACATTACACCCAGAACCAGGAGCACAAATATCCCTTGGGAAGGAATTCGTACTCCTGCCGGGAATCGAACCCAGGACCCACGGTGCAGAGGGCGGACACTGTCTTCAGCGCCAACTCAACGTCATACAAAATCAACAACGCCATTTTTTCACTTTCGCAGCAAAACTCCTCAATAAAGATTGGTTGTATTGTATTGTCAATAAAGATGCAACCATAGTGCCTAACGCCAGTAGGTCAACTTCACAGAATTGGTATAAATTCCGCCCGCGTACAAAGGTCATCGTTCATACAAATAGTTGATGTTACTTGTGAGCTTGGAATACAAAGTTTGAATTTGAATACATTGTATAAATATTAACTTAGCAATTGGTGAGTCAGTCCAGTTAGATGAATGTATAGTTTCTTCTCGAGTTCAAAAAAAGGAAGGGAAAAAACAATTTTTTTTTTACTATTGTAGGTCGCGATAGCGTGTTCCATATTTTTGTTACAATCTAGCCAATATTGGGCTAATAAGCAACTTAGATTGAATTTATTCTGCTAGATTTAAAAATATCCAAGAATGTGTCCATTAACACTTTTCTTATTGTCTCTATTAAGGCGAAGAAACTCGGTTTATGTGTTCTTTATGAGCAGCACTTGTAACACACTTCATTACACTAAAACATTAACACTAAACAAGTTCAAACGGTTTTGTTCTTTTGAGTCGTCTCACATAAAAAAGAGAAACCAAATGATTATTTTTAAGTTTTGCCGCGAAATTGAAACTGTCGGTATACCAAATTTCATAAAAATTGGTCCAGCCGTTTGAGCGTAAGGAAGTAACAAACATACAAACATACTCAGAAACTTTCGCTTTGATATATTAATGACTATATTATATATATTACTAGCCACGCCCCGCGGCTTCGTCCGCTATCATCGAGTTAAAAAGTAGCTTATGTGTTTATTCTAGGCATAAGCTATGTACATTCAAAATTGCATCGTCGTTAAAGCGTGAAGAGGGAACAAACATACTTACACACTTACGCTCAAACTTTTGGATTTATAATATAAGAAGGATATTAATGACAATAGTGCGTCTGTCTAAGCATCGTAGCTCTCAAACAGGCTCAAACAGCTGCATCGATTTTGTTTTTTTTTTGTTTGAATGGTGACTTGATTAAAAGTGTTCATAGCTTTAGCTTAGTTTACCAGATAAGGCCTCAGGTATCTTCTGTCTCCTCCACTTGTGCTAGTAAAAACTACTCTTTCTTTCTCTTAATCATCAAAAATCACGCAATTACTGTTATAAAAAATAACATAACCTCAAATAACCCATTCTCAGCCGCCATATTTGTTTACAAGCAGTAAAAAACGTAATGTTACCGTTAACGGTCATTCTCCGGAAGCTTCTTTATTCAATTGTGGAGTAATTTTACTTTTTATTCGTATTTTTTATTGCTCTTTTTTAGTAAGAAGTATGATTAGGCCGCTAATAGTTTCTTTTGTTATTTAGTTTAGTTTTTTTTCTTCTTTTTATATGCTTTTTATATAGTTTTGGCTCTGCAATCTTTGTGCATTTAGCCAGTGTCAAGTAATAAATATATTTCACGTTTAGTTAAGTATTTTATGAAACCAGTCCTAGACTTCAGTCACTGTCAAAGTTAAGTAAAAGAGTGGCCCAGTCATAGGCAAGCATAATAAAAGTAAGTAGGTTCGTTACTTAAACTTCAATTGAAGTTATGGAATGAAAACTTATATGATTTGACTATTAAGAGCTTTAAACGGTAAATCAACCACCATTATTACACATTAACACTCAAATAATTAAGTGTTTATTTTTTCTTTTAATGTTGGCTTCGCAATCTTGTGCATTTAGCCAGAGTCAAGTAATAAAATATTTCAAGTGTATTTCATGTTAAAAGTCACAAGTAACAGTCAAAGTCAAGTAAAAGAGTCCAGGTCCAGTCTAGTCAAGTCGTGTCCTAGTAAAGCGGTGAAGTCGGTTTTTTTTATAATAAAATTCTTGCGTTTTATTATTGTTTCAACGTTTACACGTTGAAACATTTTTTTCGCATTGCGATTCAGAGAGGCAAAAACGCTAGCATGATGGCCAGTCTACCCACTGGCAAAGAACTTGAATTCCTATCAATAAAGTCGCCTTTTAAATACGATGGCTCTAGCCTTTTACCAGCAGCAGTGCAGCAGTACCCCTTTGAATCTCAATATATTTTTTTCCCACCGAACAATACTGCATCAAAATTCTACAGCTGTCTAAGTCGTAACTTTTTAAAACAATTTTCAAAGACATTAAAACCTTCTTTACATACCATAAAGGTCGGCAGGATAGAAAAAAAGGAACATTGTAAGCCCGCCAAAGTGTTTAGTAGGCAGGTGCATGCTGGCATTACTGTTTATTTTTATGTTTTTTTTAATCGTGTCTCAGGAAAGGTACCGCAACTTATAGATTAGTATTATATAGCCTTATTATTATCGTGTGACTATTTTAATGTGATAAAATGGCGTTGTCAATTTTGTATTATTTTTCAGTACCTGTGATTCTTCGAGTGTTAATGTGTAATAATGGTGGATTAATAACCATTATTACTTAGTATACGTGTATGAGTGTAGGCAAATCATATTAAGTTGAAAAACGTGACTTTCGCGTCCGCTCCAAAATTCGAATGGAAGTTCTAAAAACACTTTATTAGGGCATGACTTGACTATGACTGGACCTTAACTCTTTTACTTGACTTTGACATGTGACTAAGACTTCTATTATGAAATATGTTATATTAACTTTAAATATATGATTACTTGACACCGGCTAAATGCACAAGATTGAGGAGTCGGAATTAAAAGAGAAAAAAGGGCTATTAGAGTTTGGCGCGAAAGTGAAATTTTGCTGTTGATTTTGTATTATTATCCAAAACTTATGAATCTTCTTCAAGTGTTAATGTATTATGGTGGATTTTTAACTTTTAATAGTTTGTAAACATGCATTAGTGTAGGCATATCGTACAAAGTTGAAAATCTATATACTGTAATACAGCTGCCTATATAAGAATAGAAAGATAATTTAAAGTGTACCCAAAAAAAATAATGAGATAACACACAATCATAAAAAGTCGATTTGAGAACCTCCTCCTCTTTTGTAAAGTTGGTTAAAAATGTATTTATTTTGACAAGTTTTTTTTACATTTTAAGCTATGACAAGTTGTTTGTAAATTATTATTTTTTATTCTTCGTAGACAAACTTTTGACCACCATCTCACCTGATGGTATATGATGTGTTGGGTATTTTATGGTACAATCGTATAAGTTGCCTGGAAAGGTGCCAAATATTTTGAATTCAAGATATAGCTGATTTGAATAATTTAATGCCAAAAGGTCAACGTTTGTAAAAGAAATCAATTACATATATATATATTTTTATGCTATATAGGCAAGCATTTGACCACTATATCACCTGATGGAAAGTGATGATGCGGTCGAAGGTGTGACATGCTTGCCTAGAAGATACCTATTCAGTCTTGATTTGAAGACTCCCAGATTATACCCCTCAGGAAACAATGACGCAGGCAATGAGTTCCACTCCTTCGCTATTATATTACTGTAATTGTAGTGAATAAGGTTCAAAACTTTTAGTATTACCTAGTTCTTTCAACGTGTTACAAAAAAGGTCTAAGGGACATGATATACTCAGCGCCCGAAGCGAGCGCCACGGGCGCTGTGAAAGTAAAATGTATGGCGCGTAAGGGACCTTTATGTACCAAGCGCCCGCGACTCCATCCCTCGCGCTGCCGTTTTGTATACTGCCGACATAAGGAAAACAGACGTATCTGAATTTTTGACAAAATTATGTTATATATATCATCGGAATCAGGAAAAATGGACTAAAGACTAGACTCTACTAGCCTATTTTTTATTTTAAAATACAAACATTTTAAAATTCATGTTCATACGACACCTACTAAATCTATTTCTAAATTTTGTCAAAAATGCTGATACGTCTTGTCATAGAAAAGAATGTATTCTACCCGCGTCTTGTTATGGCTTGTTACGGCAGTATACAAAACGGCAACGCGGGGGGAAGTGCGGCTCGGCTTTGTATGTCATGTCCCTTACATTAAAATTACAGGAACATTTCACTTAAGGCGATACCAGAATTTCATCTAAAACGCCTGTTTTTGTAATCGTTTTACTCGACATTTATAATAAAACCAGATGAATAAAAAAAAATCAAATCTCATGCAAATAACATCAATTCGTATTTTTGTAATCATTTCGTTCCGCCATTTTATATCATAACATTGTGAAAGTTATTGCATATACGCATATATACTAGACGAATGATTTCTTCAGCTTATTTTTGAGGCGCGTTTTCACAAAATTTAATAAAACCATAAATAATCAAAAATTGCCACGGGTGACAATGCGTAACCGCCACGACGTAATTTACGCAATATACACCTTTATCTGCAAAAGTATAAGGAGGACAATTGGCTGTGGTTAAAAAAGGTGCTCGCATTGACGTTTACCTGCCCCTTAAGTCCTCAGCTTTTAGGATTTATGAAAAAAAAAGGAGATAATAATATGTAAAAAAAAGATTTCACTTTGAACCACACATTAGTGGTCAGGACTATCAATGTTTGACAGACATTTTCTTAGATTTTCCATGATCTCGATAAGAAGCTTTTGAGCTCGATCCGAATCCGTATCCGACGAAGCAGTATCGATTTAATTCAAATGTAAAGTAGTATACCTATAGGTATTATCTTCGTCTTTATATTTACATAGCCCACTAATCTACAATCAATATACATGCTATATGCTCTTATAAATAATAATTTGTTAAATTTAGCAAAGACATTTTTAAGTTAACAAAGTTCGCGTAAATGGATCTATTCCCTCATTCTTGAATTAACCTGGTTGAATAAGGCAGCCCATTCACTCTAACGCCTATTACTCACAATCAATACGGCTAACTGAAACGAGTAGGAACGTATTTATATAAATCCGTAGTGATTCCGTGCCGTGTTAGTCCTTTTTTAGGGTTCCGTACCCAAAGGGTAAAAACGGGACTTTATTACTGAGACTTTGCTATCCGTCTGTCAACAGGCTGTATCTCAAGAACGGTGATAGCTAGACAGTTGAAATTTTCACAGATGATGTATTTCTATTGCCGCTATAACAAAAAATACTAAAACGAAAATAAAATAAATATTTAAGGGGGGCTCCCATACAACAAACTAGATTTTTATAGATAATGGTACGGAACCCTTCGTGCGCGAGTCTGCTATCTGCACCGTGGGTCCTGGATTCAATTCTTGACAGGAGTAAAATTACGAAAGGACATATTTTGTGCTTTTGGTTTTGTGATGTAAATGATTCCGGCACCCACAACTCTAGTATTTGTCCCACACACAGTTTTAAACGCTGTTTAAAACGAGTGGGGCTGTGACTGAATACGTTTGTTTGTATCTGGTAGACCATTTGTTTGAGCAACCAATACATATTACACTGGAAGAATCGGTACGGTTTCGGAACGGACCAGCCTAAACAACATCTTGAATAGAGAACGCGGCATCACAGAAGCCCGGTCCCGTTTTAACAGCTCCACCATTGCCGGCAAATCCCGCTCCGTTAGCACAGCAATTACGCATGAGAACCGACAAAGATGAAGTGGTTAGGTATTGAATATACAAAGGCTTTGGTGGCAATACTCATTCATTTCAAGTTTAGGCTTAGTCGAGCTAAAACCTATTTTTACCGACTTCCCAAAATAGAAGGAGGTACTCAAGTCGACTGTATTTTTTTTTATGTGTGTTATATCTCATAACTTCTCTTCACGATTTCGAAATTTTTTTTTAGTTTGAAAGATGTTGCTTTCTAATTGGTCCCATTCAAATTTGATCAAGATCTGATCAGTAGTTCTTGAAATATCGTCAATAATGCCTATTTTGTGACGAATAATGCGTACTTTGACGATGTTCTCGTTTACCCGACTTCAAAAGTTACCTCATAACTTCTTTCGTTGAGAGCCGATTTTGATGATTTTTTTTTATTTGAAAGCTGGTGCTTTTTATTTAGTCCCATTGAAATTTGATCAAGGTTTGATCTCTAGTTTTCGAATTTTAGTCAATAATGCGTGTTTATACATTAAATCTGATCAAGGTTCCGATAATAAAGCGGTAAAGCCGGTTTTTTTAAGCTTTGCTTGCGTTTAATTATTATTCACTTAGACGTTTCAGCCAAATTGCATTGGCGTTGGCCTCGAGAAGACTGGAGATTGCGGGTGTCAGCGTCGGACAGGGTGTCTCCAACTACCCGCACTTATTCTTCCAAGAAATTGTTGTCACGACACACGACACTCGCAATATCTGCAGATATATAGCGGGATAAAACGCTACGCGAACACTTTTTTATACCAGATTCCCTATTACCTATGTCTGTTGTTTCAATACTAAATTGACAAAACTCCTAAGAAATAAGGTTCATTTTTGCTTAATTCAAAGAGAAACCGCGTGTAACAAAGATACGTAATATGGGGGCTAGGGTGCAAGCAAGAGTCTAAATCCACCTTTCTGATTGAAATTGTTTGGTTGGATGGTTTTTAATTTCAACCGTTTCACGTTTAAATCCTCGAGTAGTAATGATTTTCTGTGGAGAGTATTTTAAGGGCATTGAATTCAATCCAGTGCTGAGGTCCTCAAGCAAATATTAATTATTTATTAATAGTTAAATACATATAATACACAGACATTAACAATAATACACACTTTAACTAATCCTGTTTTCAAAGCAAAATTTAATTCCTTATTTAAAAAATTAACACAACTCTCTACACTTTGCAACCTATAAATCTCATCCAATTACCTCAATAACAGCCGCAATCTCATAACAGTTACACGCAGCTAAAAGCAAACAAAAACTATACGCTTCTACATAGATGGCGCTGATTAAACATAATTAACGGATGGATTCTTAAGTGCACAGTAATGCGGCAGTACTTTCTATGGCAATGGAATTAGAGTTAGTGCAAACTACGAAATAGATCTAATATATAAAATTCTCGTGTCGCGGTGTTTGTTACCAAACTCCTCCGAAACGGCTCGACCGATTTTTTTGAAATTTTGTGTGCGTATCGCGTAGGTCTGAGAATCGGTTAACATCTATTTTTCATACCCCTAAACGTTAAGGGTGGTCCAAACAAATTTTTGTTTATTTTATTTATGAACAACATTTTTTGATTTTATTTTTTTATGATTCAGCATGAATGAAGATGAAGATGGCAAAACAACGTTTGCTGGGTCAGCTAGTGTATTTGTATCATTACCCGACTGCGCGACGTAAATGAAAGGAAAGTAGAGATAAATTACGATAACATGGCGCGCCCCTTCAAACTAATAATAATTGATTATTAGACGTCGCGTGGATCAACAAATTCTTGAATTGGTTTTTGTTTGACAGCCGTCTCAGCACGTCTATACATCTGGAAAAGTTGGATTATGTTCAAAAGGACTCCTTTTAACAAAAAGTTGCAATAATTGAAGAAAAACAAGTGACAACTGTAACAAATGACATTTAAAGCCAAATACGGTGTTCCGGCAGTAATCCTTGAGAGCCTGCGTATTCCAGGTCTAGTGTGTTTACCAGCTTCGATCACATCGTTACTTACCATCAGGTGAGATAGTGGTCAAACACTAGCCTGTCACAAATAAAAAAAAAAAAAATCAAATACATATAAAATATATGTTTTGGGACGAGCGAGGCATACAAATTACGACAGGAGGCGATTTTTTTATGTAGGACGGGACTCTGTGGGACGAGCGAGGCACAAATCAAATAAGTAAAAAAAAATGGAAAATATTTCTAACCAGCAGTGCCTCGCGGCTGCACCCGCGGTAAAAAAGTTAAAAGTATAGGTATGTGTTATTCCGGAACCTAAACTATGTACTTTCTAAATTTGAACAAAATCGTTTTATTCGTTACAGAGATATTTGGTAACAAACATTCACACACACGCACAAACTTTCGCATTTATCATATTATATAGGATGTTTCTTAAACAGCATATTTTCCATGTCATTAAGTTATCCGTGTATTTAGGTATACAACGTTTATTAAACACATAAATTACGCAAATGAATGTAATCAGTGCAGCTTGCGTTAACATCCCAATGAATAAATGTAATGTAAGTAATGAAAGTCAATTTACATGATACATGGTTAAGTATATACTACTATGCTAAATAGGCTATATTTGGCTCAAATAAGCATCACCAACAATTACGTCTGATGTAAGGCCAATGCTTGGATTGCTGAGATTCCCAAAAGATAGTGATAAAACATGGAAGTTTTTTTAAAGGCATCTGATACAATGGTTTTAGCTTTTCCGGCTCATAGGACTAATTTCCTTGACCACTCCTTTGTTCATTGTATGGCGGTGCGGCTATGGAATGATCTCTCAACCGATATTTAAAAAATCACCCTCAAAAGTTTGTTTTAAAAAGCACAAATTTATATATATGTACAATACAATACGATATCAATTTATATTATGTTTTGTTATTATCTTACATATATTGTTTTTATCCCTGATTAATGTACGCCTCATGTCATTTCATTTTCCACCGCTGGATGACTAGTACAGAATGCTTTTAGCATTAGGTCCTCCTTTTGAAGACTTTTTATTGTGCAATAAAGTATAAAGTAAATAAATAAAATGAGTGACTAAATGACCAAGTTGCTCGCCTGATGGTATGTAAACGTCACGCTTGCCCTTTCTCTAGTTCAGTGCCAATAGTTTTGAACTGAGAAGTGGAACTCACTGTCCACGTCTTTGTGCCCCGAACAGTATAATAAAAAATTGAAAGTTTCGTAAGTATTCAGGATTTATCGATTTAACTCACATTGTTTCGTGACTAGTTTCGGAGCAGTCGGTGCTTTTTAATTAGTCGAGTACACGCGTAGACTGTCCGGCGTCTCGGTTGTACTAAATGTGATGAAGGAGGAAAGAATGCTCCGAAACTAGTCTAGTAAAAGTGCGAGAAACTAACCGTGAGTGAAATCATTAAATCCTAAATAAACTATTTAGTTATTTTTCATCTTTACTATTGTTGTAAAAGTTATCTTTAAACTACTTAACACTATGATATAGACTTGACCTGTTCATATCGGGAGCACGGCGGTCAACATCTGCACTATAAAGATGTGTTCAAAAGACACCTGAACGCCTACGGTATAGACCCGGAGTGCTGGAAGGAGCTCGCTTCTAAAAGGTCATTTTGGCAATCTTCCACCTATGGAAAGGCTAAGATGTTCGAAGAAAATCGCCTACAGACTGTAGACGTAAAACACCAAGACCTAAGCCCTCCTACACATTACAACCCTGCGGGCAAACTCTGCTGTAGCACGTGTCGTAGGGCATTTAAGACTAAGTTCGGTCTGGCGAGCCATATTAGGACTCATTTTTTTTTTTTTTTTTTTTATTTGTGACAGGCTAGTGTTTGACCACTATCTCACCTGATGGTAAGTGACGATGCGATCGAAGCTGGTAAACACACTAGACCTGGAATACGCAGGCTCTCAAGGATAACTGCCGGAACACCGTATTTGGCTTGGCGGCAGACTTTCAACTTGATGGTGGTAAGCTACTTTGGTAGCAAGCCAGGCAAGCAACTCACAAAATGCTCTACCACCTCTCAAAAATCATTATAGAAAAGGAAACGATTAATAACTTCTAGGGTCGCCGTCATCGATGAGGAGGACTATAATATATAGATACAATGATGGTACATTTTTATTCATTTGATTCCGTCCGAACGGACGTACGTGAGAACTTCTTTTTCGATTCCCGATTTAATTGCGAATCCGTTTTATTTCTACAGTTAAATTAATCGAATTCCTTGAGAATTCTATACAACTTCCATCACCGCACAGTTAATTCAATACACTGATAATGCAATCTATACAGTAAAACTATAGAGAAGTAATAGTCATAGTGAAACCATGATTGGAGTTTTACAGCTGTTAAAGGATAAAATGTCGATTCTATCTAGATACTTTCCAATCACATACGAGGAAGTAATGAAAAGGATCGGTAATCGATTTTAATTCCGTTAAGAGCAGACTGCGTTTTGGTCCAAGCACTATTGTAATCACCGGCGATTAAAGAGTATTGTTGCTGTTTGCTGTTCCTAATAAATAAAATAAATGAAATACGTGTTAAAAACTTTTATAAAACAAGCTTTTAGAAGTCCGCCATATTAGATTTAGAGTGACGTCTCTTTATTTTTCGAGTTATTTTCGGCAAGCCCTTTCATTTGATACCCATATTTTGTAGGAGTGCATTAAAAATAGCTTGTCCGCCATTTTGGGTGTTTTGTCATGTTGGATTTAGAATGACGTTACACAGCTAACCATGTATTGTCATCCAAACTAAACGTGCATACAAAATGTCTGGCTTATCGTTGAATTTTTGGCCGCGCTGTAAAAAATTAGATTAAAACTGGTATTGGTATTACTTACCTACACGATGTCGATGTTTAGATCGACAATAATTTCAGCATCTTCTGGAACTGACTCTTTCAAGAAGGAGATACTTAACCACCAATGTGTACCTAGTATTATTTTATAGTTTGAACTCGTAAGGTTTAAATAACCGTACAATCTTGTAACAGACAGTAATAAGCTAACATGCACAATATCTCAGGACCATATCCTATACCAACCCTCTACTTACCTGCCATTCACTCTAACACGCCGCCAAATATGAAAGACAAAAACGGCCACGTTCCTAATTTGAATATAATAGAAAATGACTCCCAAGATGGCGGACAAAATGGCGGCAATTTATATTCAAAAGACGGGAACGTAAAAGGGCTGCATCTGCCAGCGTTTAAGGAAATTATTGCAATGGAGTACCCATCGCAAATATGCATTTATGCATGTTTGGGTTTGTACACTTAGCTATGTTAGTAACTTGAAGTGCATAAATGTTGTAATTTTTTTTATGATAATTCTTTCCCAACGGATGTCGGATGCCTTCGGGCTAAAAGGCTTGATTGTTAAAACGTAAACATATAAGATTAACATATAACATTAATGATTTCACACTCACAGCCACACAAAGTTCGATGACTTGTGTCGTGGGTGCCGGAAACATTCACATCACACACACAATTATAACCAGAACCAGAAACACAAATTTTCCCTGGGGAGAGAACTTGTGTTTCAGCCGGGAATCGAACCCGATACCCCTGCTTAGAAGGCGAACGCCACACAACTAACCCAACGAGCAGTTCAGCTGTTCTTTGTTTGTTTTTAAATACCGGGAGTCTTTATTTGCTCTACGATAGAAAACACTAACAAAAATTCGAGTACGTACAAAGGGCGATCGTATTGCTCGAAGTGATTTCTTCCAGACAACGAATGGGAGAAAATAATAATTTAAACGCAAGCGAAGCTTTAAATAAAACGGTTTTCTTCACCGCTTTATCTTGATCAAATTAAATTAATTATATATACGCATTATAGAGGAAAACTCAAAAACCATGATGAAATTTAAATGGGACCACATGGGAAGCACCAGCTTTCAAATAAAAAATAATCATCAAAATCGCTTCACCTAGAAAAAGTTCTGAAGTAGCACAAATAAAGTTCAGTCGAATTGAGAAACTCCTCCTTTTTGATCTCTGTTTTTTTTTTTTATATTCTGAACTCTGTTTCTATGTTTGTACCAATTTATTTAAAACTTTGGCTCCGTGGGGATTAGGTGCATACGAAACTTTCAGGGACTTTCCAAACATTTGATCGAGGCTTCAAGTGACCATTTGTCTCTTATTTAGCTCAAAAAAATTGTGTCACTATTCAACGTGAAAACGCAACTGGTCAAAATGTTGTACAACACTTGCTGAAGTTCCTTTTTCTACCGACATCACAAAAAAGAAAAAATATATCAATTCGACTGTGTTTTATGTTTTTTATTTTGTTTATGTTACCTCATATCTTCTTCCCACGTGAACCGATATCGAAGATTTTTTGTTTGAAAACTGGTGCTTTACCTTTGGTCCCATTTAAATTTGGTCAAGATCTGATCAGTAGTTTTTGAGTTATCGTCAATAATGCGTGTTATTATATCTAATATATAAAATTCTCGTGTCACAGTTTTCGTTGCCATACTCCTCCGAAACGGCTTGACCGATTTTGATGAAATTTTTTGTGCTTATCCGGTATCTATGAGAATCGGCCAACATCTATTTTTCATCATCATCATCATCATCACTTTTTATCATTATCAACGCGGGTGAAACCGCGGGGCGCAGCTAGTTATACATAAATTTTTGAAAGCTCCGAAGATAAAATTTCAGTTTAATCATTTACATGATATTCTATTGATGAAAGATTTCTTATCGAGAACATAACTTTCAAACTCAAAAATCAACATCCTGCAACGAACAATAAAATGAAACAAAATAATACCCACGTTCACATGCTTAGATTAACGGATATCACGAACTAGATCTCTCTAACAGTACCTGAAAATTATTCAGACACCAATCACTGTCTCCATCTCGATTGAATCGATCGCATCGATCGCAAATAGCTTCGATCACGGAATAAAAAGACATGCCGTAACAAATGGCTAGGAACACGATACTATTTTCAAGAAACGATGTCTGTTTGTCCATCTGTAAATATGATTTCATTCTATTTTTTTACCGACTTCACAAAAAAGGAGGAGGTACTCAAGTCGACTGTATTTTTTTTTTGTGTGTGTTACCTCATAACTTCTTTCCACGTGAACCGATTTTTTTTTTTTTTAGTTTAAGTTGAAGAAGTTGAGAAATGTTGCTTTTCTGCTGTTTCCATTTAAATTTGATCAACATCTGATGAGTTGTTCTTGAAATATCGTCAATAATGCGTATTTTGTGGACTACATTGACGATGTACTCGTTTTAACAGACTTCAAAAGTTACCTCAAAACTTCTTTTGTTGTGAGCCGATTTTGATAATTATTTTTTTATTTGAATGCTGGTGCTTTTCATGTGGTCCCATTGAAATTTGATCAGATTTCTAGTTTTTGAGTTTTCGTCAATAATGCGTGTTGAATATATTAAATCTGATCAAGGTTCCGAAGATAAAGCGGTGAAGTCGGTTTTTATACTTTGCTTGCGTTTAACTATAATTTTTTTTTTCGTTAATATAAAAATACCGTTAAATGCCATAACATACATATTAAAGAATTCCTTATTTATATTACAAACGCGAATGTTTGTATGAATGGATGTTTGTTAATCTTTCACGCAAAAACCACAGAATGAATTTTAATAAAACTTTACAGTAATATTGCTTATACATCATAATAACACATAGGTTATAATTTATAAAGATATTGTGTGAATTGTCCAAAATGTTAAGATAAGTGTCGAGTAAATATGAAAAAAATCTGCCATCTGCGAGTTATTCTGGCGTGCGCTGAAACCGTTACGAGTTACACTAAATAATGTATGATGGAAATGTATATTTTAAGTAGTCCTACAAAGAAGCACATGACAGCATATATCTATATTTTATGTGTAAGCCATTATTGTCAAAATAGTTAACCATACATACAACAAAAAATAATAATTTATTTCTAATGCAGCGACTGAATGGATTTGAAATGTGCATAGCTTATACCTATAGGATTAACACATAGGCTTATTGAATTTTATCTTGATCAACGCGAGCGAAGCCACGTGGTATGGCTAGTTAAATATAAAGTAAGGCCAATAAAGGATTACACAAATATAATTTTAATTGACAGTTAAAGAACTAGAGGATTATTAAGGTATCTCGTGTAGCATTGCGAGCATATTCATTTTACTGTTTATAATTATGTTGCAATAGTATTAGATTAAAAACTACTAATCCGATTTATATAATAATATAATTTTAATATTCGTATAAGTCAATAATCTAGCTATAGTTTAAGCTATAAATAGTTAAGATATATTAAGAAAAAGCTGATTTATATTGATTTTCGTGCAGATAGATGCAGTTCTAACCAATCAAATAACACGATACCCACGTGGCTTTCTAAGCCGCGGATTTTTCTGATCAATTATATGCAGTTTAAACGATTTCAAGTCTTAATTCGTGCTGTAGAAGACTGTTTTTCTAAGTGAAAGAAAGGAAAGCGCAAAAGAATGTTTGCAATAAAAGTTGCGTCATGAAAATTATGGATCTGTGCTCGTGATTTATGGAGATGTAATTGACTCGTTCTCTTTTAGTATCGTTAATGTTGATTTATATGTTGTCGTTTGAATTTGGTAAGAGGACATTTTCCACTGCCCGCTGACCACATTTTTTTTCAACTCTACACCCAAGCTTAAGCTATATGGGATGCAGGTGCACTGAAAACCCAGCCCTGTGTAGACTTAGTTTGCGCAGCACAGTGCTGAGTGTTTCCTAATTGCCAAATATGCATATTAGAATAAACAAAATGCTTTTTATTGATGATAATTGTAGTACCCCACTTGTTTGTTCGGGTTCGATTCCCGGCGGGAACACGTGTTTTCTCCCCAAGGAATATTTGTGTTTCTGGTTGTGACTGTGTGTGTAATCGAACTAAGTGTGGGGCTGTAAGTGTGAAAGCGTTTATGTTTTATGTTCTATATGTAATTTTGGCAGTATATATGTTTTTTTGAATCATAGAATTTTAAGTTCTCTGTATTCTTGTCATTTTGTTTTAATCTGCAAATTTTTGACGACACTATTAATTATAGTATCAAATAACTTTTTAATCGATACAAATTACATATTTTGCCTACATGTCCATCGTACGACTTATGGAAGGTCAATGAACTTCCATAATGTCTCTCCATCTAAACTACAACTATATTTCTAAATCCAAGTCCATTTTCATTAAACTTGACCAAGAGCACCCACATTTTTTAAATCACGCTCCAAATCACAAATTGTGCCCGACCACCGCAAACCGCAACTGCATTCTGCGTATAATGGAACGTGGTGTGTTTTTTGCGTTCCGTTCTACGCGTTTTTGTTCAGTGATTCTCTCGAAAGTAATCATAGACTTGTTATGCGCTTAAGTCAGCCAATGGTATTTACGTTTTGTTGTAGATTTTGCGAGGGAAACTTAAGGAAGAGCCTTATATGTAATTTTTCAACGAGACTTAAATAGATGTTATTTTGTCAAGAGATATTTTTGGTAACTGAGGACATAGTTTTAATTCTTATTCATTTCTGTATGTACATCTTATGTTATGGCTTTAATGTAAAAAAAAAATACAATGTGTGTACAATAATGAATATAAGAATAAAAATAGAATAGAAAATTATTTATAGTAAGTACACCATATACAGTTAGTTACAGGGGTAATCTTAAAAAACTAAAGTACAATGGGCGTACTTATCGCTAAAAGTGATCTCTTCCAGTCAATCTTTGGATGGAGAGAGGTATAATTTTGTATAATGAGGTCGGTGGTGTAAAAACATAATAATAGAAATACAACTTACTTAGATACCTATCTATATACATTAATACATACACACATAATATAAACAATATGTTATGTAAACCTACGTAAATATTATAAACAATACCCTATTAATAATTATTATCGTATACCAGTTTATCCTTAGTTAGTGATTGTAGATTGACCTTTTAACCTTATTTTGAAAAAATATTATTTACATTTAAATAAAGTGTAAGTACGAAAGGCTTACATTGTAATTTGGAAGTTTAAATGTGCAAATGTAGAGCTATAACCATTAATATACAAACTTAAGTAACCTAACTTACCTAATGCAAGAAGTCGTTGTTTGACAGTGTGCCCAAAATGGCTGCGTTATCTCGTTGTACAGCGAGACAGCAAAAATAAAATCCAGCATTTTGGTCACGTGTCGACTCTTTCAGTTTCCCAGCTAAATCTTAATAGATTTCAAGTGCACCTGGTCTTCATAAACCCAGCTTCTCTACTCCAAATGACACAAATATGTAACCTCTATCGAGATTTGATTATTTGCGCTGTTTTGACGATTTAGCTGCGGCAGCAGGCAATTGGCGCTGTCGAGTCAAGTAGCGTCCCACACTCAAGGCCGACCCATTTTCCAAGGTATGAGTGTCCATCGGGTCTTTTACCGTCGTTGGGCATACGGTCACTAGCCTCTAAAATTGCTGCAATTTTTTTTATTTTGTCATTGTTTTAACTCAAAAATTTAAATAATTGAAACGCAAAGCTTAAAAAAACCGACTTCATCGCTTATATTTCGGTTTTGGCTTAATCGATTTCGATAAAATGTATATGGGATCATCTCTGAAATATACTCTACCAACCCAAAAAAAAAAAATCGATTAACAATTGGCGGAGATATCGCGTAACATACAAAAAAAACAACAGGTTGCTCTCCGGGAGTGCCGGCAGAAGTGAAAACTTGAACATTAACGTTGTAAACAGCAGGAGCAGGCATACATTTTCGCCACGTGGTAGAAAGAGAGGGGGATATTACTTCCTCTCCTACGCCGCGCCGCGCCCGCCGGGCGGCCGGCGGTCTACTGTCCGTAACACGGAGCTTACGAATTTTCGATCAGGCCACGTGTCCTGACGCGAGTTTAAAATTTTTTGCCCATCCTAAACAGTGGACAACGCCGCTAAAGAAGTTTTCACTTAAAAAATAAAGTCAAATTGAGAACTTCCTGTTTTGAAGTCGGTTAAAAAACAATAAACGAGTCTGCAATCACTTTCCTACGTTACGTCTCTAAAATTCGTAATGTTTATTTACAGTTTTCACTTTCTTCCGTACAAAATGACCTTAGAAATCGAAAACAGACTTATTCATCTATTTTTATTATATTTTAATGTCGCTTTTACAACGGCTTAAGTCGCTTATCCCACGATGAATCAACAATATTCGAGACTGACCCATGACTTGATGACTATTTTTTTGATACGTTGAGAAAGTATTGACTGATATTAGAGTTATAGAACTTTATTGGAATACATTACCGTAACGTGAATAATCAGAATATGCGAAGAAAGCTTAGATGTGGTCAGTAATGGAGTTTACAACGTTGTAGAATAGCTATAAAATATTCATAAATAGTAAGTATATTGTTTTGTTGGGATTGCGGATTGAACTTGTACAGACTAGCACAGGTCCTAAGTGAATGGGAAAACATGAAACAGGCCTATGTACTTATAACACCCCTCTTGTTCCGTTCAAAACGAGCATTCCTAAAAAAAAGCATCTGGAAATTCAGTTTTTTTTTTTTTATAAAAAATTATAAATTTGTTTCCTCATCCTTCTTGAGCAGTCTTTGACTTATATAATACCTCTACCTTTCATTCATCGCATTTATCTTGTCTTTTTTTCTTTTAATTTTGGCTCCGTAATCTTGTGCATTTAGCCAGTGTCAAGTGATAAAGTATTTCAAGTAAATTTCATAATATTAGTCCTTATAATAAGTCAAGTAAAATTGCCAAGGTCCAGTCATAGTCAAGTCATACCCTAATAAAATGGTAGAAACTTTACTAGAACTTCTACTGTAGTTTTAAAGCGAAAGCGAAACTCGAGTTTTTTAACTTTGTATGGTTTGCCTACACAATAAAATCAACAACGCCATTTTTTTCTTTCGCGGCAAAACTCCCATTTATCTTGTTATGCCCACAAACATTTAAAAAGTGAACGGATACCACAGATTAATTAATCTTCCCGCAAAAACCGCTAATCTAGATAACCGTTCTGACCCTATCATTATGACATTTCATAGCTATGAATATTAACATCCAGTGTTCCGGATTACATAACGAAAGTTATTAAAATAATTATGTTTGTAGCGGTGAAAATGTTGATTGATGTAGATTATAAAACGTGATAATAAAAACACCCACGCCATGTTACGAGGTGACATGGTCAGATATAATTTTAGGCAAGTCATGAACAATCATGAATTTTATTTGGCTCTGCAGATTATGCGCATTTAGCCAGTGTCAAGTGATACATATTTTTAATTATTTAAGACATCTTATGTATACTAGTACTTACTAGATTTTTTTTTGAGCTAAGTTGTGTTTGTGTTCACCTTCTGAGCAAGGTGTATCGGGTTCGATTCCTGGCGGGAACACAAGTTTTCTCCCGAAGAAAAATTTGTGGTTCTGGTTGTGATTGTGTATATGATATGAATGTTTCCGGCACCCACGTATGGGGCTGTGAGTGTGGAAGCGTTTATTTATTTTACCTGACTGTCATGGGAGGGTTATGTTTTTACGCGCGTTTTTAGCATGTATATATATGTACATTTCTTAATTACTTCGTATCTTTCAGTTGACAGTTCAGGTATCGTTAGATATCTCAAAATCTAAGAGTATACTTCGATAGGTAAAAAAAATAATTAAAAGGCTTATTGAAAAAATCAACAAAATCGCTTGCGTTTAATTACTTGGATACTAGTTTTTAGCCTTTTAACTCTCGTCTTGTAGTAGGTACCTAACTTTTTAACTGTCCAGTGGGTTAGTTGGGTGCACCGCCTTCTAAGTAGCGGGTATCGTGTTCGATTCCCGGTGGGAACACAAGTTGTCTCCCCAAAGAAAATTTGTGTTTCTGGGTCTGTGTGTATCATGTGAATGTTTCCGGCACCCACGACACAAGTCATCGAACTGAGTATGGGGCTGTGAGTGAGAAAGCGTTTATGTTATGTTATACCGGCTATGGTATTAAGTATTTTCCCATGGTGACGGCCAGTAACGGATAGGTTGACAGTTTTCATTTTACTTTCCCAGTTAACCAGTTTCGAGTGCATAACAGTTATGTTTCGCACGGAGTCATAAAATGTACGACTGTTATAGGTACTTGAAAATTTAAAGGGAAATAAAACACACTCACAGGCCCGTACTAAGTTCGATCACTTGTGTTGTGGGTGCCGTAAATATTCACATCACACCCGATCGGTCCTCTGGGCATATAAGGCGAAGCTTCATGTATTTATTGGGAAAATATTTGTAGCAAATGCCATAATATATTCTTGCTGGCAACATTACGAATGAATTAAACCCTAGCGTTGCAGTGTTTTTTTTAATGTTGGCTACGCAAAGCATGTTCTTTATACCCAATTAATTTTTTTTTTTTACTTATCACTAAAGGCCGGTGTCAAATAGTAAATATTTTCATGTCAATTGAGTAACACCAATCTTCGTCATAGTCAAGTAAAAGAAAATAAAAGATGGCAGGATTATGAAATAATATCTTTGAAAAACTTTTTAAAAACCGTGATGTTACTTTATTTTTCGAGTTATTCTCAGCAAGCCCTTTCAATTGATATTTTGGGTGTTCCGCCATGTTGGATTTAAAATGACACATGACACAACTAACCATGCATTGTCATCCAAACTAAACGTGATTACAAAATTTCGCTTCAAAATCGAGTAACAAGATTCCACCCGAACAAACACAGTTACATACATACATTGCAAATTAAATAATACTTGTAATTATTATTAATGAATATGGGGATGTTGGTTTACAGAAGATAGAGGAAAGATCAAATATGTCATCAATCAAGCTACCGACCCCACATGACGGGGGCGGGGGGTATAATGGCAGGGAGTTGATGATTGAGAGATGAGGACCTGCTTATGTCAATCGATAGTTAAATAGATACAATGTTTACTTTCTATAGCAATTTTTGCGTGACGGCTTTCGCTTGTTAGAGAAAATAACACATAAATTGCGTGTTTATAGTTAGATATCCTTTCACTGATTTTAAAGTGACATTTAGTATAGCCATAAATATAATCTGCATTAAATATAGATCAACTTTTAAAATATGTTACAGATGTAAAATGTTTTGCATAGTCGTTCAGTCTTACGTAATTAGTTAGTTTTATATATATACATCTAGATTTACACATAGTGTCTTATATGTTCCTAATACGAAGGGAGATATAAGAAAGGAGTTTTGCCGCGAAAGTTCAAAATTGGCGTTTTTGATTTTGTATAATTTTCCAAATCCTGTGATTCTTCGATTGTGAATGTACTTCATATTCGCAATCGAAGAATCACAGGTTTGACGGTGAATTTTTAACCGTTACCTAATACTTAGTAATTGTGCGTAAGTGTAGGCAAATCATACAAAGTTGAAAATTGTAATTTTCGCCTTCACTCCAAAACTCCAATAGAAGTTCATGTAAAGTTCTACCACTTTACTAGAGCATTTTTTTTCTATTATAGACTAAGCAAACGTTTGACCACAATCACACCTGATGGAAAGTGACGATGTAGTCTAAGGTGGAGCACGCTTGCTTAGTAAATACATATTCACTTTACTTTTGAACACAACCAAATTGTACCTTTCGGGAAACACAGACGACGGCAAAGCGTTCCATTCTTTTGCTGTTCTATAAATGAAAGAAGACGCGAAACGTTTCGTCCGAATGAACGGTATCTCAACCATAAATGGGTGACGCGACGCCATTCTTCTAGATGTAAGGTGGAAAAAAGGTGAAGCGGGAACAAGGTTGTGTAGATCCTGAGCACACTCTTTTACTCGACTTTGACTGCGACTTGTGACTAGGATATTAAATATGAAATACACCTGCAATATATTATTACTTGACACTGAGTAAATGCACAAGACTATAAAATCTTTATCCTGACATACTGATTCACTGACTGACTGACTGACTGACTTAGAGACAACGCACAGCCTAAACCACTGATCGTAGAGACTTGAAATTTGGGTACATTTGTCTTACTACGTAGAAGTGTAATAAAAAAGGGTTTTTGGAAATTCTACCCCTAAGAGGGTTAAATGGGGTGAAAATGTTCAGTGCATTTGAGCTGCACCTACACTCTTTAAATGCCAGTGCAAATACGCCTAAGCTTCTTTACCGATATCATGTTCCATGACTGTCATAATGAATGTATCCACATAATAACTGTAACACCTGTAATTCTATTAATATCTAACATGTCAGATAGCTCAGGATAGTGCAAACAGTTTTGTCATACATTATGCACCGGCTTGCCTCTACGTGACAAATGTGCGATCGAGCATGACCGCTTAGCACCTCGGTACAAGATAATGTTGGAATCATATTGACATAGATCTCGCCGAGAAAGTTGAAAATTCTTGGTTACGTACGAAAAAATGTGTAAAATGGAAGAGGATCTAGCTTTTAAAACGTAACTCTGATTTAGGTAAACGTAACTCTTAAAACGAATTTTAATTTAAGAACATATAATGCGTAAGACAGTAAAGTATTAAGGAGTCTAAAACTAGAGATCAGATCTTGATCAAATTTTAAGGGGATCACATGAAAAGCACCAGCTTTCAAATAAAAAAATAATCAACAAAATCGGCTCACAACGAAAGAAGTTATGAGATAACTTTTGAAGTCGGTTAAAAACGAGAACATCGTCAATGTAGTCCACATAATACGCATTATTGGCGATATTTCAAGAACTACTGATCAGATCTTGATCAAATTTAAATGGGACCAATTGGAAAGCAACATCTTTCAAACTAACAAAAAAAAAACGAAATCGGTTCAAGTGTAAAGAAGTTATGAGGAAACACATAAAAAAAATACAGTCGACTTGAGGACCTCCTCCATTATTGTGACAGTCCTTAAAAAAAAATCGGTTCTAGAGACCTGAAAGTAAGGAACTTGATAAAGGATGTAAGAAATGCGAAGTAAAGATATAAGATTGAAGATAATCTTGAATAGATTTTTGAAACTTTTTCTAAAGATTAGAACGTATTTATCTCAAACGAGTGACGTGAATTTGACGGCGGCATGTGGATAATATTTTACAGTAAATTCATGCTGTTAGAAGCCTGATCCGATATTCTGTTAAGAGTTTGTGAAATGATCTATTATTGACCTTTTTCGTAACTTAGGTATACATACATAACATAGAGGTTGTTGGCGACGTTGTGTTTTCTATTTGTTCTCGTTCTCGAAAACTGAGCGGTGACGCCAAATTTCGGATAACATTTTGGATAGTAATAATAATAATCATATTATTTGCAGATATAAATTCATCATTGGCCGCATCTTCATTTTCCATCAGGTGAGATAGTGGTCAAATGCTTGCCTATCCAGCATAAAAAAATGTGGTAGAATAAATAATGCTACATATTTTTTTAATTTTGGGTTTTCAAGATATGTGCATTAATTAGCAAAAGTCAAATAATGGATACTTCAAATGTATTAGTTCATACAAAATCTTGTTAAAGTCAAGTCAAGTAAAAGAATCATGGTCCTGTCAAGGCACGTAAATTAAAATTTGCCTAGAAAATAATTAGAAACTTGACTAGAGATAAAAAGCTGTATAATAGTGTAGATGCCAATTAGAAAATGCCTTCTGTTACTTATTCAGTAATTCACATTCAATTGTGATCTCACAAACATTATCCAACTTCTATGCAAGAACTATCTACGGGCCAATTGCCTATATTTCCTAAAACTAAACTAAAACTATATACAGCAAAGAACTAAGTTACCTCCAAGAGATCGAGCTTATAGGTTACTCAAGTGCTCAAGTGGGTAGCGTTTCCGTCATGCTGGCGGCATTGCCTCTCTGAATTGCAATGCTTATACGTTGAGCCAAATAATTGACAGCATTTTGATCACGCGTCGCCTCAACCAGGCGCTCTTATAGATTGTGATTGCCCTTGACAAAAAAATCCAAAATTGCTTCAACTTATTAAGTGCCACTTTACTTACTTAATAAGCCAATATGGAAAATTACACATTTATTATTTTATCATTACTTTATTAACAATCTGTCAATTAATTAGGTAGTATTTTTTATGAGTCAAATTACGACATTATTTCAAAACATAGCATTTAGTTTTCAACCGACTTCAATAAAAAAAACTCCAATAAAGGATGTTCTCAATTTGACTGTATGTTTTTTATATACATGCATTTATTATATTTATTTAATTCAAATTTTCTTATTAATTGGAAATTGTAATCCAAATTATTATTTGGTCAATTTGGTGTTTATTTATTTAATTAATTGTTAGGTGCGTGTTTGCCTTCTAAACAGCGGGTTGCAGTTCACACAAGTTTTCTCCCAAAGGGAAATTTGTGATTTATTTATTATTATTTAATATAGGCAAACTTGTGTTTCTGATTGAGTATGATTGTGTGTGATGTGAATGTTTTCGGGTCCCACGAAACAGTCATCGAACTTTGTGTGAGGTTATGTGTGAAAGTGTTTATTTAGAAAACATCATAGCACATAATAATCTCATCAAAATAATGATAAAAAAATCTGAAAGTAGAACAATTTGTCTGTCTGATTGTTACAGGGCTCCGTTCAATAAACTCATTATAGTTATCGTCCCATAATAGCATATTATCTGCCACTCATAAAATTTACATCCCCACTTAAATTCCTCATTTATGCCGCCATTTATGAATTATGTTTATGGGTTCCGAATGAGAGCTGGTTTATAGATCATTTGAGGACATGGCTGTTTCTGGTTCGTGCTGATGACAGCTCATTAAACGAACAGCCATTTCAGATATAGCTCACCTAGGCAACATTTTTTTTTTATGATAGATAGGAAAGCATTTGACCACTATCTCACCTGATGGGAAGTGAAGATGCGGCCGAAGATGTGACATGCTTATCCTACTTATATTATAAATCTGAAAGTTTGTGTGTAAGTGTGTAAGTATGTTTGTTCCCTCTTCACGCTTTAACGGCTGAACGGATTTAGATGAAATTTGGAACGTATATAGATTATACCTAGGATTAACACATAGGCTACTTTTTAGCTTGATAATAGCGGGCGAAGCCGCGGGGCACGGCTAGTGTTCAATAATTATCATAATATCAAGGATTTATACGATTTCACTGACGGTATGTCGTTGCGGACTAGTTTCGGAGCAGTCGGTGCATCGCAGATCGTTCGGCGCATTATGGAAAATGATAGAACAACGGCATATCAAAAATTGTTTCTACCAATATCAAATTAAACTATTGTGAGGGAAATTGATATAAAGGTAATGTAATTTTTTTATTCGTTCTTGGTCAATACCAAATACATTATCTTTGGTCAATACACAGTGAGACGCCCGCGCCGGAAGGAAGTGTAATCGAATGAAATTTAGATATGTGAAATACTTACAAATATATCAATCAAACATTAACAAAACATAAAACAAATAATTAATGATAATTTATTGAAATGAATAAATCCTAGGTATAATTTTAATAAATAAATCTTAGTTTAGTAATTTTAAAATTCAATCAATATTTACGAGTAGTTGTGCAATATTTATTTATGCATGCTTACGTCACACTCGAAACTTTTAAATTATAATTTTCCGTTAAATTGCGCTCCACTCGATCTTAATCTCTTCTGTTTATTGTATTAATGATATCTACCTTTCTTCATGATGTAATAACAAGCCTAGAAATTAATTATATTACCATATAATTTAATGTAGTCTACACGGATCTTACGCAATCAATTATAATTTGACATTATTTAGTTTGCATGATTGATAACATAGTATAAAGTGAAAGGATATAAAAAATGCCAATAAAGCGTATTTTTTTTTTTATAATCATCGTGTTTTATAGCCATGTATGTAAAGCAAATTTAATTAACTGAATATACTCAATTAGCGTCATGAGCTTTGTAAATGTAGGTAGGTATTTTGCTGACACCACATGAATTGCTCGTATTTGACCTTTATTTGACTTTTGTCTTGTATGGAAAGCGATGATGCGGCAGAACAGCAACCGGATATGTAGCATACTTGCCTAGAAGATTCCTATTCACTCGAGACTTGAAGACTCCCAGATGATACCGTTCGGGGAACAAAGACGCAGGCAATGAGTTCCACTCCTTCGCTGTACGGATGATGAATGTAGAAGCAAAACGCTTTGAGCGAACTGGAGGTATGTCAACCATAAATGGATGACGTATGACAGTTTTTCTTGTCAAACGAGCATTAGAGAATTAACCCGTGTTCCGTACATTCACCAAATTGTAAACATTCACACTCACATTCACACTCACAGCCCCACACTAAGTTCAAAGACTTATATTGTATCGTGGGTGCCGGAAACGTTCACATCACACACACATTACACCCAGAACCAGAAGCACAAATATCCCTTGGGAAGGAATTAGTGCTTCTGCCGGGAATTGAACCCAGGACCCACGACGCAGAGGGCGGACACCTGTCCACTGCGCCAACTGGGTCGTCGATGGAATACAGATAATCTTGCGACCTTACGTCGGTGACCGAATTATTCACGTCAATTATTCGCTTCTCTCCACTACAGTAGAATCCTACTCAGTTATGGGCTACCCCTGTAGTACAAGGCTATTTGAAATACCACACAATCTACGACATTATTATTATCGTGTTTAGAGACGTAGAACGTTCAATTTTTTGCATACATCAATCATAGAAATCGTGATGTTCATTACCTCATCATTTATGAGGTGATTGATTCTTAGGCCTGAGTTCACTAACACATAATGCTTAAATAAAGGCTCCGAAAAATATATAATTGTTTGCATTAATGTCCTAAGCCAATAAATAGGCAATCTTATCAATGTATAATTAACACATTCCAGTTACATGACCATACTAAGGTTGTCTGGAAGAAATTGCTATACGCGATAAGAGATATATATATATATATATATAATAAGCTCGATGTCTTGTAAGTAACTTAGTACTTTGCTGTACATAGTTTTAGTTTAGTTTTAGGAAATTTAGGCAATTGGCCCGTAGATTTTTGTGTTAATTCTAGGTATAAAATGATAGTTATGATGTTTACGCGATAAGAGCGCCGATTGTATTGCCACAAAAAATCTATAATTAAAAAAAATATATATTTGTACACTTTGTATACTGGTTATACAATAAAGAGTTTTGTATTGTGTATAATTTTAATTTGTGATTTTTCTGTCATTTTTCTGTTCTTCCTAGAACTTGTTAGAAATAATTACATTGTAGGTTCATTTTTTGGTTTTATCTATGAATTAGTGTCGTCAATAAATATGAATAATTATAAAATATAATTAATTTTTTATTGTTTAGACACAATTTAGTTAGTGTCTTGCTTTTAAAAAATAATAAATAATGAGTAATTTACGGATAATATAAAAAAACGGAGGCTCGCGCGACCTTTGTTAACCGTCATAATATTTCTACTCCACTGAAAGCACCTCTATACGAATCTGACATTAGTGTTTTATTTAATGGTACTAGAGATAATTAGTATTGTCCCTAGTACTATCTAATAGTATTACTGATAATTATATAGGCATAAAAACGCCCTAAGATCGCCTACAGTAACATACCTCGCATCAAAGTACGGCTTCATCTTTAATTGTTAACCGACAAGGTCTTAAGAGAAATTGATTATTTCCAATGGAACGTTAAGTTAACAGTAGTTTAACTGGTTTGTGGCTGCAGGCCTTAGAACAATAGAATTACGCCATATAATGAGTCATTAACTTAATATTAATCATAAACGCAATAACGTCGTGAATAATTGATCGAGCAAAGCGAGATCTCTAAGTTATCCGTCCGTCTGTCCGTCTGTCAGAGGCATCTAGCCTCTGAACCATATAAGCAAATGACTTCAAATTCTCATAGAATATATAAAACTACGGCCTACAGCCAGAATGACATTTAAAATTATTGATCGTGCAAAGCGAAATCTTTAAGTTGACTTGGGTCGTTCAGCCCTTTGTCCGTCCGTCCGTCCGTCCAGCCATCCGTTTGTCCTTCTGACAAATAATCTAACATCTAGCGTCTAAGCAAATGACTTGAAACTCTCCTAGAATATGTAAAACTAAGTTACCTATAAGACATCGAGTTTATTGGTAACTCAAGTGACAATTAAACTTTATATGATCATCTTGACTTTAAAAATTATTTGATGTTATATATATAAAAAAACAAAATTTAACTTATTTTATATATAAAAAAATATATAAATTCCCTCTTCAGCACCAAGAGTACATAGCTTTTAAACTAAAAACATAAAATAAGATACGATAGACGTGATTCTATATAGGTTACATACAGACAGACTAGCACAAAGTATTGAATCCTACTAATATTATAAATCCGATAGTTTGTTTGTAAGTGTGTAAGTATGTTTGTTCTCTCTTCACGCTTTAATGGCTGAACGGATTTGGATGAAATTTGGAATGTACATAGATTATACCTAGGATTAACACATAGGCTACTTTTTAACTTGATAATAGCGGGCGAAGCCGCGGGGCACGGCTAGTTTGTAATAAGTATTAGATAAAAAATGCCTTTAAATAAAAACTTTGATCAGCGCCTATTTAACATAACGAGAACCATCTCAGTAATAATATTTCAGAGAGTTAAAGATTGACACGTGATAAGTTCAATATAACTTATAGAAAAAACAGAACTACATTTATTTTGATAGGTATTTAAGACTGATTCGTTATATTTTTTGTTACAGGTATGATGTCATTCCTTTGCTGATCTACTTATTAAAGGTTTGTACATTTTAATGTGTTTTGTATTATAATTTTGTTATATAAGCTTCATAAACGGCTTCAGTGACTTTTTTATGTGAAGTGATGTTTCAATTATACTATAGGCTTCCGAGGTATTCGATCCGATATATCCGATATATCTATAGGATTCGGATATTCATATATATCTATGCTTCCGAGGCTAACTAATCGCTTTCACATTCACAGCCCCACACTTAGTTCAGTGATTTGTGTCGTGGTTGCCGGAAAAATGTACACCACACACAATCCCACCTAGAACCAGAAACACAAATATTCCTTGAGAAGAAAATTTGTGTTCTCGCCGCGAATCGAACCCGATATCCCCGCTAAGAAGGCGTATGGCTCAAAACAAAGCCAACGGAGATAAATTCAAATGATGGCTCGTCATCGATGTGGTATTATTAGAAAAACGTACTTGTTATAGAATCAACGTAGTGATCCGACGCGACTTGTGTTTTACTAGAGGTTTACCCTCGATTTGAAGCTTTTTTCAGCCTTATACCTTTTTAGTATTTACTTGTTCGTTTGTTCATCTGTGTCATACGAGACAACAAATAAATAGAAGCGCGTAAGTTTCCTATTTTAATTTGTTTCCATTTATTTCAAGATCTTTGAGAAGAGTACCTATGTGTCTAGCATAAAGGTCTATAACCAGGTGGTTATAGACCACCAGTTTTAAAGCAGATTTAAACATATTCATAGGAAGTTCTTTTATTCTCTTATGGAGGTCCATAAGAGAATAAAAGAACTTCCTATGAATATGTTTAAATCTGCTTTAAAACTTTGGTTGACTGAAAATGTTTTCTATAGTTTGAAAGAAAATTTCCTTAATTTTTTTTGACATAGCATGAATTTAATATCTCTGACATTTTTGTAGTGTTCTTTATATTTCACAAATTAATTATAATTATTGTATCTTATTCATCATAAATTCCAAATATCTATAATCTTAATAATGAAAATGTGTATGGCTTGTATAATCATATTTTGTGACATTGGACGCCCGAGATGGGTCAACGGTAATAACATTACCTGCCATAAGAACTCGCGAATACTAACACTACAGTTCTTGCCAATAAAGAATTGTCTTATCTTATCTTATACATAATTATTTAAGGTCGTCAGAAAAAGTTAAAAACGAAGGTACATTCTGTTAACTACACTATACTGTAGTAATAAAACCAGTGCAGGTTGATGGCCACGTGAAAAAAAAAAGACGCCACCTTCCATACACAAACCAGCATTGGCCTTTCACATTGATTAATATTATAGTCTCTGTGATGATAAGGTCCCAACATCAAATGGTGAATTTTGTCTTATATCCAGTTCCGTCTTTCCCCAACTTATTTCACGTCTTTTTTTATTGAAGTCATTCGAATATAGTTGAAGTAGAAATATAGTTCATTCACATTTCCCACGTATTTAAGCAATTTCACACATTTGCCATTCCGATTCATTTTCTCTATATCCGCAATTCCGCATATCTTCGTGACCGCACGAAACCGCGAAAAATGCTTCAAAATTCGTTACCAATTCGTTAATTAATTTCACCCATTTTCATTGTCTTACAATGAGGACGTTTTCTCCCTAAGTTTTCTCCCTAAGGAAAATTTGTGTTTCTGGTTCTGGTTGTGATTGTGTGTGTGATGTTGGAATGTTTCCTGTTTCCGGCACCCACGACCCGAGTCATCGAACTAATTGTGGGGCTCGAGTGTCAAAGCGTTTGTTTTTTTTTATATTTTTTTAATGTTTTTTTAATAACACTCACAGCACCACATCGAGTCACGGCTTAGTGAAACATTCACATCATACACTATGACGTTATACATAATATGATAAAGGACCAATTTTCACCAAACATTAAAAAACAAAACAAATTAATAAAATAATGTACCTACGTTGTACAAACCGAAATTTAAATAGAAACCGACTTCACGAAAAAGGAGGACGTTCACAATTAGACTTTTTTTATGTGTTAACATTAACAAATTAACAAATTTTTTATTTTTTTTATTTGAGAGCTAGTGCTTAACCACATTTAAATTTGATCAAGATCTGACTAATAGTTTTTAAGTTATTCTCAATAATGGTTATTTAATTCATTAAATCTGACCAAGGTTCCGAAGATAACGCGGTGAAGTTGGTTTTTGTAAGATTTGCTTACAAAAAAATACAAAATATTTATTTCAGTAAACTTAATTTAAGCTACATTTCATGGGTTTGGGACCCTCTTTTAAGTATGGAGATACCTGTGTTAGAGGGTCTCGCTCTTCCGTAGTATACATTAATTGATTAAGTCAAAACACTAGTTCTATATTAGAAAAATTACAAACTTAAGAATTTAGAAAATTTTATAAATTTTGATTGCGTTTAAATTATTAGATGTCATCGTGTTAAAATAATCACGTACTAACCATCTATTGCATAAGCCGCAATAGATGGATGAGTTTGAGATAATCTTCTTCACAAAACAGTGTGACATTTCTTTCAGACTTTTGTTCTACATTTGGAATACCTATTCGTGCGACAAAAGTAAAAAAAATGCTGTGAACTATGAAAACATGTTCTAGAAGCGACAGTTGGCTTGTTCAAATATTAAAAAACGTCATTTGGCTTTCTATCTGTCACTTCTGACAAGCTGCATAATTGTTTTGCTTAACAGCTTTCTGAAAAAACTGGCTACAAACACCACTAATCATCGCTTGGTTATATAATATATATATATATTACTTTCATCTGTACAGAACTGTCCGAGTAATCAGTACATAATCAAAAAACGAACAAAACAAGACTTCTTCCCATTTTACAATTCGTTAGATACGTAAATTTATAGGCTAGGTTTTGTACGTAACTAATAACCGATGTAATGTTATAGACGGCGGCGTATACGCGTAGAAAAATGCTCTTTTTTGTATTAAAGATAGTTATATACTCTAAGAGGATAACACTTGTTATTTTTTTTATCGATACAACACAGGAAAAATAAACCAGCTTGAAATGTCTTCATTGTTTATGGTGTGCATTTATATGAAGTTCTTGGAAATCCGCTTATGACACTCTCAGTGCTTGATAATAACCGTTAGAGGAAATTGACTCAGCTCAGACGACGAAGCACTTTTTGATCGATTGTTGTTGAAGTGAACTTGTCCTGGATAAAGCTTATCCAATAGAAAAGTCACCTCTTCACAAATTATACAATGAACTGCCCGTTGGCTTAGTTGGATACACGTTCGCCTTCGTAAGCAGGGGTATCGGGCTCGATTCCTGGTGCGAACACATGATTTCTCCCCAAGGGAATTGTGTGTGTTTGGTTCTTGTTATGATTGTGCATGTGTATGATATGAATGTTTCCAGTTCAACACAAGTCATTACTTGGTGTAGGATTGAGAGCGCGACCCTATCTTGCCCCACCTCGGCGAGGGTCTGCTCACGGGGGGGTTTTTAGTGGGTTCGAGCCCCACATACCCCTGTCCTTCACCCCTGGGAAAGAAGGGAAGTACATTACATGGCATTCCTCCCCCCTCCCCCTCCAAAAGGACTGAGAGTGTGAAAGCGTTTATGTTAATTATGATAGAAGTCTTCTCTAGAACTTATGTTATTGATCTAAGCACAATATAATACCACAAGGAACATTTCTCGTGAGAACTGTATAGCGAGACTCATACTGTTTTATGAAAGTTTATAATTATGATTCGCTTTGTTTCTTTCATTCTCATTTCAAATAGATAATTGGAAGCGATATTGAATTAAAACGTGGTAGATGAAAATAGATCTTGCAATCTTAATTGGTATCATGATTGTTTATTATTCTTAGGGACATATCATCGTTTATAGAGCTAAATTATCGCATAGTGCTCTCACAGTCAGAAGTGAAACATAGGAATAAAACTTCTCGTTTGCTTCGAACTGAGATCTCTAGCCTATATTTTCAACCGACTTCAAAAAAGGAGGTTCTCAATTCGACTATATGTTTTTTTTGTATTTATGTTACGCGATATCTCCGCCAATTATGAATCAATATGATTTTTTTTGTTCGATAGAGTATACTTCAGAAATGATCCCATATACATTTCATCGAAATCGGTCAAGTCAAAACTGAAATAAGCGATGAAGTCGGTTTTTTAAGCTTTGCTTGCGTTTCAATTATGCCTAACAGAGAAGAACGTTTGAGGTCAATATTTTTAATAATAGTTTTATTTTTGTATTTTTTATTCAAGTATAATGAGTAAGTGTCAGCTGTAAATGTGATGCCGTTTTTGAGATAGACCCCGGGACAAAATATGTTTTAAAACAGTGGCTTTGGTAAACTACCAAATTATTATTATCCAACATACTCGTAGTATGCCAGTCGGGTAAGCAGTAGGAGAGTAAAGAAGCGCAAAGAAGTGAAAATATTTTTTAAACGCGTCCACACTCTCAGCTACCCACTAAGTTCAAGGAATTGTATCGTGGGTACTGGAAAAATACATCAACACAAATTTCCTTTGTGAAGAAAACTTGTGTTCCCGCCGGGAATCAAACCCCATACCCCAGCTTAGAAGGCGAACAGTCACCTAACTAAGCCAATGGGCAGTTGTAACAATAAAATGTTCTAATCACGTTTGGCCAATAAATTTCTACCCACAGAAATTATACACTAATTATATAAGTAAAAAAAATTCATCATTAAAATATATCATAGGTTTCACTTGATGTTTAATAATACAAGTACATATATTAAGGTTTCTTTCTTTAAGCGTTCGATCAGTATCTCACCTGTTGGAAAGTGATGATGCGGTCGAAGATATTTAACATGCTTGCCTATTCACTCTTAGGTTTTAACACTTAACACATACATTGTATGGAACTATCAACTTCCTGTTAAAATAAAAATAATGTATACTTAATACACACACATCCCCACACTAAATTGAAAGACTTGTATAGTGGGTGACGGAAACTTTATCACAAATAATCACACTAGAAGCACATTACACATATTGCTTGGATAGAAAATTGTGCACGTGCCGAGAATCGAACCTAGGACCCACGGCGTAGCAATCTGAGATTCACCCACTGGTCCAACAGGGTCGTCGTTTTGGATCCATAATAGGAATACATACAGAAAAACTACAAATTTCAAATAAATAGCAATAACCGATCCCGTGCATAATAGTTGCTACACTTCGGACGCATTCGGGTCGAACGGATGAAGAGCGCGGTCGCGTTCAGTGTAGCAGTGCCCGCGCCTGCATCCCCAAACGCCGTCGTAATGAACTGTCGATATTCAGTATGATGGATAGACGGGTCCGTTTGAGCCAAATGCGTCCAGCATGCAGCAGCTATAAATCATCGCTCCACTTGTATGCGCCCGGCTGGTCACGTATTTAATATGTGCATAACTCTGCGTACGCGCCGCCGCCGTGAGACGTTGCAGCGGTGTCGATTCCGCTACGTATTTACTTCGACATATAATAGAATGATGGCCCTTTACAAATGCAAAGGTTACCTACTTCAAAATTGTGTGACATGCTCAGAAAAAATGATAATTTTACTTATAAAGTAAGCCATGATTCGCCCGTATCGTGTCTTAATAGTGTTTAAATAAGTGCGAAAAAAACAACGGGTTATACTTCGGAGTGCCGGCAGAAGTATACACTTGAACATTAACGTTGTAAACAGCAGGAGCAGGCATACATTTTCGCCGCGCGGTAGAAAGAGAGGGGGATATTACTTCCTTCGAATTAACTTCGTCTTACGAATTTTAGATCAGGTCACGTGTTCTGGCGCGAGTTTAAAATGTTTTGCCCATCCCAAAAAGTGCCCAACGCCGCCAAAGAAATTTTCACTTCAAAAAGTTCTTTGTGACGATCATTTTCCGATTTGGTTCAAAAGAGTGGTCTACTGATAACAATGTATAGACAAACGTTTGACCAGTATCTCACCTGATGAAAAGTGACTATATGTGAACGATTACGACGATAGGTTCACTCGGATTAAATACTCCCAGATTGTACCTACTTTTTGGGAAAATCGCGTAAGGAGTTCCTCCTTTAATAAAAAAACAAACGCATTCACACTCACAGCCCCACATTAAGTTCGAAGACTTGTATCGTGGGTGCCGGAAACATTTACATATCTCACACACACCCAATCACACCCAGAACCAGAAGCACAAATCTCCCTTGGGGAGGAAAATTCCGCTTCTGCCGGGAATCGAACCCAGAGCCACGGTGCAGAGGGCAGAGACTTGCTCACCACGCCAACTGATTCGACAGACATAATTTTAAAAAAAGTCGTCAAAATAAGTAAGAAGCAAAATAGATAAAATCTATAAAGTTTAAAACTCAAAATTGAGATATTAGCCGACATTGATCTACTTCATGCAAAAACTTGATAGATAGCCATATCATTTAGCTACATTACGTATCTAACGAGAAGACTTCTAAATTTTTTAAGGTAACATAAAAATGAACAACAACCCAAATCAATTTAAACTCTTTCTCATGAACGCTAAAGACCATCTTTGCTTGTTAATAGCAGCAAAAAATCATGATCTTTACTAACTTTTGACAAACGAATAAATGATTTAACACTAAGAACATAAGGTTTAAGTTCTTATAGTAGGATAGTTCAGTGGTATTGTTTTCCTAACGGTCGACTACCTCTTCCAACGTCATGATCGCCTGGTAACCGCTATTGTTATTATTAAAAAAAAGAAACGCTGGGCGATGGTCATCACGATCGAGATACTGTTAAGGTGTTAAAGATCACACATTTTTGTTCTGTTTTTCTTATAGTTTGTACTAGATCTTAATAATGTAGATAAAAAAGGAATAAAAATATCCACGGAACCACCTGTGGTTTTAAGAGGAAAAGAAGTATCAATGGAACCACCTGTGGATTAAAGAGAAAATAAAGATAGAATCGCGGATCCAAATGTGGAGCCGAACTGTGGATCCAAGTTGACGGAGGGATCTGAAAGAGAGTGTAAAAACTCGCCTCATCCCGATTTAACAAGTTATTTTATATATATTAGTAACCATACAAAAATAAGTAATAATGCATGAGGCTCATTGTGGCACATTGCATCTTGAAAACGGATCAAAATTGTAATTAAAATAATCTTTCAAAATGGCTGAAGCATGTTTTTTTACGTTTTCAATCCCATATCTCCGACATTTTGAAAAAATTCCAAAAACTGAATCGAAAAAAAATAAATATTATCGAACCTGCTTACAAAATTTCACGAGAATCGATTAAGGAATGCGACCTGTAGAGAAGAACAACCGGAAATCCGCCGGACATACTAAAGCAATTTTGTCTAAGCTGAAACCGAGACGCTTCTCTCGTGCTTCGTGCTCGCTCAGTCAATAAGACTTACCATATTATTATGTACTGGTGTCAATGCGAGTAGGTTGTGTTGTTACTACCAAGGTATAATCTGGGAGTCTTCCAAGTCAAGAGTGAATAGGTATCTTCTAGGCGAGCATGCTTCATCTTCGGCCGCATCATCACTTTCCATCAGGTGAGACTGTGGTGAAATGATTGGCTATTGGGCATAAATAATTAAACGCAAGCATAGCTTAAAAAAAACCGACTTTACCGCTTTATTATCGGAACCTTGATCAGATTTAATGTATAAACACGCATTATTGACTATAACTCAAAAACTAGAGACGAGACCTTGATACAATTTCAATGAGACTACATAAAAAGCACACGCTTTCAAATAAAAAAAGAATTATCAAAATCGGCTCACAACGAAAGAAGTTATGAGGTAACTTTTGAAGTCGGGTAAACGAGAACATCGTCAAAGTACGAATTATTCGTCACAAAATAGACATTATTGACGATATTTCAAGAACTAATGATCAGATCTTGATTAAATTTAAATAGGACCAATTAGAAAGCAATATCTTTGAAACTAAAAAAATTTTCGTAATCGGCTCACGTGGAGAGAATTTATGAGGTAACACACATAAAAAAAAAAACAGTCGACTTGAGTACCTCCTCCTTTTTTGGGAAGTCGGTAAAAAAATACAAAGCGAGCCAGTTGCTAGTCTCCTTTCTTACAAGTATAAAACCTATATTTGTATGAAATCTTATGGTAATTTGAAAAACTATCATTTTAAACGCACATTCCAATAGTAATGATATTGGGCGGGGCATATTTTATACATATCAAAACGTGGTATTTGTATGGATGTTTCATATGAAAAACATCATACATTATAAACCATTACACAACCAAGTTCAATCAACACCTTGCACTTGCTCCAAATAGGCTTTCTAAATGCGTCCGCTTCTGCGACAGCGCAATTACTGTAATTTACTGAAATAATAACGTAATATCACGTCGCAGTATAGCTTTTAACAGTGACTGAGGTTACGTGGGATGTTTTGAGCTACCTAAGTATGTATGTATTTGGAGCTAAATAGGTCTGATCATGAGTTAAGGTAATTACAAATAAAAATGATTGGATGGTTCCAATTTCAAATCAGTTCGCTGTTTTTTCTTGTCTGTTGATTTTTTTAGTGTATAAACAAAAATGAGCCTATACTGTATAAGCTGATTGATCAAAACTTATCTTATTCTAGATACTAGTTTATGGAATTATTTAAAATCATACAAAACATAAGCTGCTCGTTGGCTTAGTTGGGTGCACGTTCGCACTCTTAGCAGGTGCATCGGGTTCGATTCCCGGCTGGAACACAAGTTTTCTCCTCAAGGAAAATTTGTGTTTCTGGTTGTAGTTGTGATTGTGTATGTGATTTGAATGTTTCCAGTACCCACGACACAAGTCATCAAACTTGATGTGAAAGCTTAGTTTATTTTATTTAAAACCATGCAGCCGTTACGGGATACTTCGTTTCAAACAGACACGCACAATTTTCTTTGTCCAAAGCTCGAACACTGACTCTTATGTACATTGTTGTAATATCTAGCGGATGTACAGATTATAGAGCAAGCCAGCTGGCTCGATCGAGTTTGCACCCTTCCAGACTTTTTCTACGTTATTTTCTCACATTGCAATATAATTGAAGAAATTGTAAGCGGACATTCCATCAGTCATTTGGAATTGCTAGTATTTTATAGTAGTTTTCATTTATAACCGATTTCACAAAAAAGTGGAGGTTCTCAATTCGACTGTTTTTTTTTTCTTAGTATGTTATTACCTTATAACGTCTCTCTAGGTGAACTGATTTTAATGATTTTTGTTTGAAGGCTGGTACTTCCCATGTGGTACCATTTAAATTTGATCATGATCTAACCAGTATTATTTTAGTCATCCTAATAATGTTTCTAAAATTAAGCGGTGAAGTCGGTTTTTTTAAGCTTTGCTTGCGTTTATATAATATATTTTTTTTATTGTTGGTATTTCTACATGTAGATTTTTTTTTATATTTCTACCCTCTTAAAAAACATGTTAGGATAAGTAATCGCGTTCTTCAATGAGTGTTAGTTAACATTTTTATGGACATAAGTTTTTTCAACATAAAAACATTGTTTAAGTGGCCTAAGGTGACTTTAGATCATTTTACCGTTAGCATTTGAAGAATTCACAAAAAAATACGAGCAAAGATTACACATATAATGAAACGAAATGAAACTGGGTACAAAGCGCGAAACGATTCCTGTACAACCTTTACGACTTCTCCCGTACAGACGGGCACAACAATGCTAAGAACTATAATATTTAATAACGTAACATTAACGTTTTCACACTCAAAACTCCCAGACTAAGTTTGAAAAGAATTAGTGTCTTGGGTTTCGGAAACATAGACTCGAACCTGTTGCTTAAAAGGCGAACGCACACCCAACTACGCCAACGGGCAGTTACGTTAGTTGATTACTTTCGTCTCAAGTTGTGTGTAAATTCTTATGTATTTGAAAATACGAGAATTTCTCGCCAAAACACCAACAACACTGAGTTGTACTCAGCATACATGATTCACTAAAAGCCTAAATCGAAAAGGTTTTAACGGCGAAACCGTTAAACTTTTCTTGTAGCACTTACTTATTGTATTAGGTAAGTACTCTGTGCTATATAAAAAAGAAGAAAGAAAGAAAGAAAATTAATTTATTATACACAACAAGTTAACGCTTTCTGTTAAACACATTATACAATTATACATATATACAAAATTAATTGTAGCGCATAAAAGGAGCATAAAAGGAGCAATATGTCAAAATGATATAAGTTTTCACACTCACAGCCTTACACTAAGTTCAATAACTTGTGCCGTGTGTGCCAGAAACATTCACATCACGCACACAATCACAACCAGAATCAGAAACACTAAGTTTACTAGGGGATAAAACTTATGTTCCCGCCGGGAACTGAACCCGATACCCCTACTTAGAAGGCGTCTCACTCAACTAAGCCATTGGGCAGGACAGTTAAAAATATTCCAGTAAATCACATAGCACTTTTCGGCTCGACATCCAGAAACAAGGAAATAGCTTAACCACGTTAAACTATCAAGTGTGTGGGAATTCTCGACAAAGAGGCATTGTTCGGGTTGCAGTTGGCGCCGAGGCCAAGCCATGATATGAAGTACTGGTTTCTTTGTTTTACTGTAACATCAGGTGCAGTGGACCAGTGTTAGTCCGTAATTATGCAGTAACATCCCTACTGCAACACGCATTGATTATTAAGTGGTGGTAAGATAATAACTCTTTGAATGCATGGCTTTCTTACTATTTTTCTCGGCATTCATTTGCTATGAATGCCTTACTTAATTTATAAAATATTCGTCAGAATCAGTATGGTGGTTTTTCAAAAACGTTTATTTTTTTTGCTGGGTAGACTTGTATGTAACCACTATCTCTTAAAAATCAAAGACTGTCTCGCGTGGCCTTGCGTTACCGCCATCGTATAAGCCACAGTGTAAGTTGGATATTTGTCGAAGTTTAAAAAAAGTACAAGCATTGATATACTCTTAGGGACATGTACAAAGCGCCAGAGGCGTGTGTCCTGGAAAAAAGACGTACCTAATTGTCATTTTTGTCAAAATTGAGTTATATACATCAGAAATGTCTTTAATATTTAGTGTATGTTACTCAAACTCAAACGTTTATTTGCCAGAATACATGTCAAAAAGTTCTTATAAATAATATTATGTACAATGTATTTCTGCCTGCATGCAGACGTGCAAATATTAAAAAATATTATTGTCTCTAAATTTCATACATTCGTTAATAGTATAAAAACAATTACTTAATAGCCAGTCACTCAAATTCTTCTTAAAACTATGACTTGTAGCAGATGCGTCTTAATTAAAAGTAAGAGGAGCTGTATTATATATTCAAAGGAGCTGTATATAATTGTATTATGAAGGTTTAAGTTATTTAATTTAATTTATTTAATTGCACTAGATTTGGTATTTAATTTATTTGTTTTAATTTAATTTAATAGTTTTTTTTTTAATAGGATTTTATTTTGCTAATTTAATTTTCTAATTTGTATTTAAAATGTTTATATATTTAATAGAATGTTGACATATTATCTTTTATTGTACTATCATCTGTTAAGCATGCTGTGTACACAAATTGTAGGATTGCAGAATCGATTTTTATTGTATTACCACTATTATTATTATTGTTCATTTCTGTTATCTGTATTGTGTGCCTAATAAAAAAAATAAAAAAAAATAAGATTTAGTAGGTTACGTTTGCATAATTTAAAATAAAAAACAATAGCAGATGCTTTTATTTTTCCTGATTCCGATGATGTATACAACCCGATTTTAACATAAATGTAGATACGTCTTTTTACCTTATGACGGCAGCATACAAAACGGCAGTGCGGAGGAGTAGCGGGCGTGAGGCGAACGCGCGCCTCGGGAGCTTTGTGTATCAAGGTCCTTTACGCGCCATACATTTTACCTATATCATGTCTCTAAATGCACTTACTTAAGTTCGATCTATATCACATTTTCTTTGCCTTTTAGTTTTTTGAATATGTTCAACATATTCAAAAAACTTTTGAATTCTATTGAGCGATCCTCATATTTTGATGACCGCTCAAAACTATTATAGTCCTCGACGAGCAGCATGCATTTTAAAATGTAAAATAATTGTCCTGCGGTAAGAATAGAAAGAAGAAAATCTTTTTAAACGCCGGACCTATCAATATCATTTCAGTCCAAATACACAAAACAAAGTTGGTACCAATTTTTCAGCTCAAAATTGGGTTGAGTGTGACAGATTGATACAGACAATGAAAATCTTGTATCATTTGTTTACTATGATCACAATACAAACATAAACGCTGTCACACTCACAACCCCACAATAAGTTTGATGACTAGTGTCGTGGGTTCCGGACACATTCAAATCTCACACACAAAAACACAAATTGGGGAGAAAACTTGTGCTTCCATTGGGAATCGAACCCAGCTGCTTAGAAGGCGAACGCGCACTAGCTAACTATTCTGACACGAAATATTTAGTCTAAATGCTATGGATTGAATGTAATTATCATTACTATGTTATTTTATAGTGATTAACAAGTTTGGAAGACAGGGTAGCTGCCTAATGTATTTTTAAATGAAAATATTCTAGGCTTACTACAATAGTAAGTACGTTGAATATATATAATACAATTAACTACAGCAAACATTACTTAGTGAAATCGACAGACGTCAGTTCTTAATATCACATGTATATACTAACCCAATTAGCTCGAGTCTAAACTAATTTTAATACAAGCAATTATTGAAATTATAATAAATCTTGAATAGGTGATGTCATATCACGAATAGTAATTTAGGTAACAACTACCTACACTGTATTTATAGCTATCTAATCACAGGCTAGAGAAGAGCTGTTGGCTGCTATCCGACATCCGGATCTTTCGGATATCTTTCGATGTCATCATTTAGTAATTATAATAAAGTGCTACATTTATTGGGAAATAATTGTAACAATAATTATAATTATAACCAAGCCAGTAATTTGTACGCATTTATTGCACAATACACGAAACAGACGAAAATAATCTTAAAATAAATCTTTACCTGTCTTACTATATCTCAATCTTATACAATCTTGAATAGTTGGCGTCATATTATCAAGAAAAGCATTTAAATAACAACGTAGATTTTAATAGATTTAGTTACATTGGCATTAATATAGGCATACACTATTTAAGCCGTCCTATAACTACTTTTATAAGCGCTACCGTTAGTTGTCATCCGTTATCCGACATCTGGATCTTTCAGATATCTTTTGATGTCATCATTCATTTGTAAATTGTAATATTTCTAGTTAATTCTTAGTCAAAGTTAAAATCATGTTCAATTACATGTCATAGTCATAGTCACGTAGTCATAGTAACGCCCTGCTAGACTAGTTTCTACGAATTTAATTAGGCCTAATAAATTGGTAGAAACTATCCTAGCTAACTAGTAATTTGGAGCACAATTATATATAAAGGTGTGAAACCAATCAATCAATCAATCAAAACATTTATTGACATAAATTTAGAGAATACAATTGTGTTACTTATTTGGCTCAACGTATTAGCATTGCAATGCGGAAAAGCAATGTTAAACCAAACATAAACATATTGTTAGTGTAAACCGTAATCTTACTAATGTTTATGAAATAAACATAGAAGTATAACAACTTGTAATTCAAACATACTTCAAAGATTTTAACATATTTACTACTACCTATTTCACACCTTTATGTCCCAAATCCGCAACAACACAGCAACCGGATCGTACTTACATCCGTATCCGTAATAATCCGTATCCGCCCAAACATCGCATCTCTATAGCAAACAGGTTATTGTGATGTTGAGATATATTGCTCCGATTTTAATTTGGGTGCTTCAATATCTCAATGTAGAGGCGTACGAAACGGTACAAGTCCAGTTATTTTAATGTGAGAACACATTTATCTATTCTATCAGTCAGAGGCTGTAACTCATAGGAGGCGTTAGACTGTGAAAATTATTAGAGACAAAGGAAATGATAAATTAAGTTAAGTAAGCTGAGGAAGAAAGAGATCATGTATTTCTACCCCTGGAATGAAGCTGTATAATTTAAAGCAAAGCTTAAAAAATGGGTTTCAACGCTTTATCTTCGGAACTCTTGATCAGATTAAATTAAATAAATACGCTTTATTGAGGTTAACTCAAAAACTACTGGTCAAATCTTGATCAATTTTAAATGGGACCGCATGAGCAGCACCAGCTTTAAAAAAAAAAGAGTCATCGTTTCATGTAGAAAGAAGTTACGAGGTAATACAATATACATAAAAATACAATACACATAAAAAATACAGTCGAATTGAGAACCTCCTTTTTTGAAGTTGGTTAAAAAGAAGAGATTGTTGAGACACTTTTTTTTCAAAACTACGGGGTATTTGCCTAAATTTTCTTAAACTAAACTAAAACTATATACAGCAAAGACCTAAGTTACCTACAAAACATGAAGCTTATAGGTATATCAAGTGCTCAAGGCCACTACCAGCGGGTAGCGTTCCTATCAAGCGTTGCCTCTCGGAATTGCAATTTTATAAATCACCCTGTATATCTGGGCATCATTTGCACTCTTGGTACACACGTAACTACTTAGCTGATGGTCGCTTGGCAATCGCTCATCGTGTCTCCGACAAGCCATTGTGTGTTTCCAACTAAGCGACAGTTACTGGAAACAAGAGACTTCCTGATAGCATCACATTTATGACCATCTAATATTCTACGTATGTCAAATTTTAAAACCTCTTAACACAAATCATTGAACATATCCTATTGAACATATTGAACTGCCCGTAGGCTTAGTTGCGTTTGGAGCCTTTTAAACAGAAGTATCGGGTTCGATTCCTGCGTGACAGCGTTTCCGTTTTAATTTTAATTTGATAAAACTACTACAACTGGTCTTTTTTCTGCAAATAATTGTTTTATTTCTGTACTAGCAGCCCACCGCGGTTTTACTCGCGTATGTCCTGGACCCGCGGGAATCCCGGAATAAAATTCTTTCATAAGAACCTTCTCCTGACAATAATTAACACAACAAAAAAGAATACGCGAAATTCTTCCATCCATTCACGCGTGATGCGACGACCAAGGGAAATACGGATTCATTTTTTATATATTTAGATTTGTTTTTCAAGTACAGGATACAATACGTAAGTTTTAACTTTAAATGAGAAGCCGTTTTTGAGATAGACCCCAGGACAAAATAACAGTGACTTTGGTAGCCTACCATATTTCGAACATTGTTTTTTTTTATGGTTTCATACTCTACTTGCAAAGTTCTTTTCAAAGATACGCCACAAGGGTAAATAAAAAATTAAAATTATTTTGCTCCCCGCTTACGTGTATTTTTTTACGGTGCCCCCTTAACGTTTTCATTTATATACTTTAATTGCAATTTCTGGCTTTAGATCATAGCTTTACATATTATCTGAGAATTTGCAGTTATTTGCCCGTATGTTTTAGACGCTAGATGGCTCTCGCTTCGCTCGATCAACTAACTTCTTTACTAAACTATCGATTTTAAGAATACATATTTAGGTGATGAAAATTTCACTCAAAATCTCAGTCAAAACAATAACCTAAAAAATCTATCTAACAGTTTGATAATTAGAAACTGTCTCGAACTCAATTAGCCACAGTAAATTGCACTAACAAACATAATAATCGCGATCAAGCTTGTTGAATGCAAATTAGACCGATAAATATTGGCAATATCTCTATTCGCAAGTTGTAAATCCAGTGAAATTGGTCTATTACTCAATATCAATTAAGATCTACCTAAAATAGTAATAAGGGTAGTAATAAATACATTATATAGGGGACTAAAGCTAGTCCTATCTTTTTACGCTAGATAGGCAAGCTTATGATAACTGTTTCAGGGTAGTTCCGAACGGATCATAGTATCACATTAAATATGTCAAAACCTGTAACTATTTGTTAATTATTAATTCTGTATGTAATTCTATTTCTATGATCCGTTGAGAACGTAAAACATGAATCTATTTAGTCCCAACGGATCTTATGATCAGTTGAGAACAATAATAAATAATATTGTTTTCTTGTCGCAGCTGTTCAGTGTTGTTTTTTCGTGTGCGACGTCACCTGCCGTTCTCAACGGAAGACCAGCGCTGGTTTTTTAAACCAGCATTATGCTGAGTTGAGGACGGTTTGTGGTAAAAAAGTTAACAAAAAAAAAATATTTGTACCTTTTGTCAATTGAATTTTTTTGCCACAAATAAATATATGTCTTTATGTCTTTATTTATTTTGGTTGCAACTGATCTTATGATCACTTGAGACCAATCATGGTATATAATTTATATAGTAACTGATCTTGAGATCAGATGAAACCAACAGTTATGATCGGTCTCATTCTATGGTTCTTTGGGAAGTACCCCTGTCTCACTTATTATGCTCATAATATATCTGGCATAAAAGAAATGCCAACTTTGCAAAACATTAACTACTCGCAAAGATTCAACATATCTCATTACATAATCTTATTACTCCCTACCGGAAGTCTCTTATTGCCAATTTGATTGTACTCTAAAGAGATGATGCGGCTGAAGGTAAGTTGCTTGCTTTTCGCGCCAAAAAAAATTTATTCCTTAGTCTATAGATAAGGGCGATAAGACGGAGGTCTCGTTACTACATGCTGCACACATAAGTACCTTTATAATTCGTTGGTAACGAGCATAGTCGCCATGAATTCGATCGTGACACCCATTGTGTCCAGCGACACCTTCCCCGAACGCGAACCCATTGTTATATCGAATGAACTCGATTTACACGACTTCCTCGGTTGCGTTCTTTCCGAGTATCGATTCTTCGACGAAATCGTACATTAATCAATTTTGTATATGTTCTACAAGTAGTCTGAGTGAAAACTATTATGTTATTTATATTTGATTTGCTAACCGGTTGGGAATCGCGGCAGTTTTTGTCGGTTTTTCCAACTAGTTTCGGACAAGTAAGATGCACATCGTCTGGGTGGTGACCGATCGCAACGTTTGCGTTGGCTCAAGTGGAGAGGCGACGACGCTATAGTAAAACAAGTGTGTTAGGAAAAGAAGCAAGAATGTCGAGTGAAAAAATTATAATAATAAAAAAATTAAAAAAAAATTGTTTAAAATAATCGAAGGCAGAACCAGAAAAGCAGTTAATAATTATAGAACTGTATAATGATTTTGTTATAAAACAGATTTTAATTTCATCGGGTTATGCCACGAAGAATCTTCAAGAAAATCTATTAAAAAACGTTGCCCTTTACCGTCTGTCCGTGCGCACCCAGCGTGAAGTACAATGACGCTGTATGAGAAACTTAGTTATGCTGTAAGGATGTGCGTAATGCTTCAATTATATCGATAAAAGTCAAGAATTTAGATATTTTTAGGTTAAGCTTAAAATAATATGTCAATCTAACGTGATCATCTTATTAATTTTAATTCATTAGTGCTAGTTTTAGTAATTAGTTAATATTGAAAATCTATTATCTTTTGTCTCTATAAGTCAAAAGCTATGATTGTTTTTACATATCGTTTTTTTATCAAAATTAAATGCAATAACGAACCACTCTTTATTTAAACAAAAAAAACGATACACAGAGGCTGAGCACTAAAAATAAAACGTCCCATTACCATATTAAATTACATTTATTATATCATTTACAAGTCGTGCGAGAGATCTTCAAATTTCCATTGTTCTAACATTTTCACACCTCATTAGCGACAACTAGGAACCAGTCATACTTATTTAGCGCTCGTTCAATCGAAATGCCTTAGCACTTTCTCTGCAATTTAAAAAGGAAATTGAACTCTATTTCACTGTAACAAGGAATATTCTTGATATTAAGCACTGCTTGGTAAGTCGGAATTGGTAAGCATGACAATATCGTCACCTAACAATTATCGATAGAAAGCTGCAATTCTTGCTCATCACTATTTAACTTTTTAATGCGGTTCGTGTGACCGGTGGCCAGTGTTCTTGTTAATAATTATTTATTAATGTTGCAAGATATAATCAGGTTTTGCATTTCCATCGATTATATAGAAGACGATAAATATTTGCATAGCTTGAACGTGACTGGATGATGCTTGAGGAATTTCTTAGGAAAACAAACTACTAGGATTTATTTTATTACTTATGCAAATTAAAATGCGTAAATATTGAAAACTTGAGGATGAATCAAATGTAACGACAGGCTGTAAATATTATAGGCAGACATTACATGTAGAGTTTACTAACCTATAGTTGTTGAATGTTATTTAGAAGCTGTTTTTTGTTGTTGAACATATTCAACGATAATTTAAAACTTTTATTGTATTAAACGATTATTATAGCAATGGATATAACTAACATTCAATAACTAAAGGTTAGGTATATATACACTGTAAATTTGAGTTACCCATAAAAACATATTTCCTAAAACTAAACTAAAACTATATTAATAAAAGACTTGTCTTGTCCATGTAATTATCATGCAATACAGCAAAGAGATAAATGTCAATAAAAAAAATAATACAATACATTAAAAGCACTTTTTTACACCAGTTATATGTTAAACTCTTAATCAATGTTATGATATTACTAATTTTACTATTAAAGTTTTCGTGAGTTTGACACATTATACTTTATATAAATGAAACGGCTTGACTCACGATATAAGGTCGACTGTTGCGACCTAGGTTTCGGGGATGTCCGATCCCCATCATCAGTGAGCGCCGTGACCTTCCGTCGTTAACTCGCCTGATGATGGGGATCGGACATCCCTTAAACTTAGATCGCAAGAGTCGACCTTAAATCGTGAGTCAAGCCGTTTCATTTATATAAAGTATAATAATATTACTATATTTTCTAATTCATTGAGTAACATAGTTTAGGTAATTAATACTCGGGACTTGATCGCGCTAGAAAACTATTTTTTTTTAACCTCGACGTACTCTTTTTTAGCGCGATTAAGTCCCGAGAGTTCTAAACTATGTGTTCGAATCTTGAAAGTTTAAAAGTTACAGTTCATAAAGTAATGTTTATTAGTTGAGGTTCCGTCTACTGGGACCGCAATTAACTAGGACCGCGGTCCCAGTCGCCGGACCAGTATTTTTTTTTTTAAACTGTTATTGAAACCAAAATCAGTACAGTCAAACGAAAAAATATCTAAATTATTAATATAATTATCATTGACTCGTTCTATTACGACAAAACCGTGCTATCAGTGAAATAGTATCTGCTTTTTCTGCTTCAAAAACCCGAAGTTCCACGCGTAGTGTCTGCAATTTTAATAAATCCATGGCCAGTATACGCAGATCATTACATTTAAATGTTATCACCATAATGTAACTCTCAAATGATAAACCACTTTTACTTTATTAGAAGACGCAACACACTCGAGTCAAAAACCTCACATAAGCAAACATAACGTTATACACATAAACATTCGTAAGAAAACATATTAAGGCTGCTCTTACTTTTTTATAGCCTTATAACACGTACTATTTAAATAATCTCTTCAGATACCTCAATCAAAAATGCCTATCATTTGAAAAGAAAGCAATCGCTTTCAGCATCTTTGGCGTCTTTGCCATTGAAAGGAATTACAAGTCATCATCGATAACACTTTCTAATATTTTTACTGTAATTACTTAAATTAAAAATTACTTTCGAGGTGAGCCGAGCGTGTATCAATGAAGCACCGAATATAATTGTCTATGTTTACTTAGGAGCTTCAGCAGGATGTCCGTCCGTCCGTCCATCTGTCTGTCAGTTGTTTTGCGTCTAAACCAAAAGAGCTAACACCGAACATAATTGAATAAGTTTACTTAGGAGGTTAGCACTTTGTCCGTCCGTCCGTCCGTTTAACTGTCTGTTACAGTCAAATTTGTAGCCTCTAAACCAAACAAGTGTTAAATTTATTTTATCTCACAGTTAACATACTGGTCCAAAACTTTGGCCCAAATTCGAAATAACATTTAAAATTATTATTTAAATGAATTTTTTAAGTGGCACTCATAATATGATACACATGAAACTTCTTCTTATGGTAAAATTATTTCATAAATATTTTTATTAAAATTACTTTCAACTTGCGTACAGGGAAGGAGTTGAAGTCATTGCCCGCGTCTTTATTACCCGAATTGTTTAATCTAGAAGTATTTAAGTCTAGAGCGGATAAGTATCTTCTGCTACTTCTTCGGCCGCATCATCGCTTTCCATCAGGTCCTTGCTTGTAACGAATAAAAAATATTAATTCAAAAATGTTGTAGAGATCTTTCATTCTAAATGCGCACGCCTTTCCACAAAATTTGTCAAACTATCGAGTGTCAAAATGAAAATGTTTATAGAGGGGCGTGCACATTTGGATTTTGAAAGATAAGAGAGAAGAGAACCTAAGAGCCTAAACTATAAGATAAGACTGATAATCGCGTAATCATAACTCCTGATCCATACTATCCAAATTTTAAAAGGTTATATAAACAATTATTTTTACAACCATCTACAGTTCAGATTTAAAATCTCAATCATGATCTCCGTAGTTAAGTTCGATACTTATATTTTTCTTTCCTTTGATATTAGTATGTATCAGGAGTTGTGATTGCGCGGTAGCCTAAACTGTTAGATAATATTAATAAGTTATTAGTTTAGTTATGTCTTATCTAACAGTTTAGGCTATCGCGCAATCACACATAAACAATTATTTCTACAGCCATTTACAGTTCAGATTTAAAATCCATCATCATCTCACATAGTTAAGTTCGATACTTATATTTTTCTTTCCTTCGATATTAGTATGTATCAGGAGTTGTGATTGCGCGGTAGCCTAAACTGTTAGATAAGACATAACTAAACTAATAACTTATTAATCTTATCTAACAGTTTAGGCTCCCATTAGGTTTTAAGTGTTTATTTTTCCTGTGCGTCCACGCAACATCCTTAAACATAAGTATGGTTATGTAGCAAAAAACATGTAGCCAGCTTATATCATCTGAGCTATGTAGCCGAGTAAATTATCTTTTGGGCGGACCAGTATGTGAATTACGACCTTCTTCCGTTTGGTTAAGGTGTCAACTAAATTTTTATGTCATCGGAAATAATTTATGTAGGTAGTCAAACTTTGGGAGCTTCTACTTTACTTTTTAAAAACTATTTTTTTCTAAACTAGACGTGCCCCGCGGCTTCACCCGCTATTATCAAGTTCAAAAGTAGCCTATGTGTTAATCCTAGGTAAAAGCTATGTATATTCCAAATTTCATCTAAATCAGCCGTTTTAAAGCGTGAAGAGGGAACAAACACTTACACACTTAGATATTTACACACTTACACACAAACTTTCAGATTTATAATATTAGTAGGATAAGCAAAATTAAAACTACGAGGAGACAATTTGGATGCTTTACTTATCGCTGGTTCTTCACACGAAGACTTAAATGCTTACTTAAGATTGCTGGAGCTCTAACTTAGCTTCTTGAGAAATGCATCGGATGTGCTGAATAAGCTCTCTTTAAGGACAAGGGCACGGGGTATATATAAATAGGTACTAATCATATTGTAAGTTTATTTTTATTGCGCTGTCAACACATAACAAGATATTGCTGTACAAACAAGTTCTTATGCCTGTATGGACGTATGGTATACAGCTTTGGGACTGTACCAAACAGAGCAATAAAATGATTAGCCTAAACTTCCAAAATATTGGGATTGTCAACGCTCCCTGGTACGTCCGAAATAACGATCTTCATAGGGACCTTAATATAGAGATCGTTGAAAAAGTAATAAATATGTACGCAGAAGCTCACCAAAATAGACTTCATCATCAAGTAAATGTCGAAGCAATCCAGCTCCTTGACGTAACAGACTTAGTGAGAAGACTTGAAAGAACTGAAGGATTTAAAATAGTGTAATGTTATTTAGTATATATCAGTGCAATGAAATGCTGAATGTCATGGCGGAATTAATACTTGTAATTCCTGCGTAAACTCTTCAAAATCTAAACAGTAGAATATCGATAGGCTTGGAACCTTACGTCAGTGACAGAGAATTTAGGAGTAGTTGAGGAACTCATCGCCGGCAATGAATCTTTTCATTCGTTGGTCGATGAATTCAAAGGCTTCAAGCTTATCGAATCCATCCCACATATTTTCGTCTTTTCAATCTTCTAAGTATGGAAATTCACACCAAGTAAAGAAGTACAGTTGTATAACAGTAATTACCAGCTCTCAGCTCATTGTGATGTGATGTGATGCCATTACATGCGTCTTGGTTCGATATGTATGTCACTTTGTTTTTATGACACAAGCCATCTCGATGCTTCATGGCACGGGCAGACTGGTTCTTGCGAAGATGTATCTAGTTTGGCGAGGTAGAGACAATGCGTCTTCTTTTTTGTGTTATCTCAGGTATTTATGACAGTGGGTTTCTTGAAACATAGCGGTTTGATTATCTAAAGCTTGGGTAGGACCTAAAGCTCTAGCGAATTTATTTTATATCTTCTTGTTTTCTGCCAAATTGCCACATACAGTGAGTTCAATCAATTTATTTATAGATTTTTATACTGGGTAGGCAAACATTTGACTGCCATCTCGCCTGATGGAAAGTGACGATGCGGTCGAAGATGGAACTTAATTGCCTAGAAGGTACCTATATTCACTCTAGACTTGAAGACTCCCAGACACGCTTCGAGCAAACTGGAGGAATGTCAACCATAAATGGATGACGTTTGACAGTTTGTCTTGTAGATCGTTGGTAAAAAGGGCATGAAGAAATTATATCATGTAATTCCAGAACACAATCTGCAAAATGTAAGCGATAGAATATCTATAAGCTTGGTATTTATTTATAAATGACTAGCTTTTGCCAGCGGCTTCGCTCGCGTTAAGAAGTATTATCATTAATTAGATATAGATCCCCTATTTTATCCTCTTGGGGGTAGAATTAATCAAAATCCTTTCTTAGGGGATGCCTACGTCATAACATCTACCTGTATGGCAAATTTCAGCCCAATCCGTCCAGTGGTTTGGGCTGTGCGTTGATAGATCACTATGTCAGTCAGTCAGTCAGTCACCTTTGAGTTATATAAGCTTGGTATATATTTATAAATGATTATGATGTTAGATAAAATACCACGATTCAATTTACTAACATAATTTACCATGTGTAAACGTTATAGACATTTGTTTTTTTGGTAAACAACATCGTGATTTTATTAAGAAACGTTGTCAAGTTATAACTCATCAAAAAGGAGATATATTCACAAACCTTTATATTGACCGACTGCCCAAAAGGACTTGTACCGCCTACATTTTGCCTCATAGAGAATATTTTTAGAGTTACTTGTTTATAACTTTTTTTCTATAAAACATTTTATTGATTTCTGTATTTGTTGTTCAAGTACAGGATATAACAGATATTATACGTAAGTTTCAACACTCAGTGTGAAGCCGTTTTTGAGTTAGAACCCTAGACAAAATAGGTCTAAAATTAGTGATTTTGGTGGCCTAACAAATCGTTATTTTCCAACATAGATTTTGTTTAAAACCTGTTTCGTACTCTTCTTGTCAAGCCCTTTTCAACGATATCCCACAAGGGTAGATAAAAAATAAAAAATAGTGTGCTCTCCAAGTTCACAAGGGTAGATAGAAATAAAAAATATATTGCTTGTCATTCCTGGCTTTGGGCCGTAGTTTTACATATTTTACGATAATTTGAAGTCATTCACTTGTATGGGTTAGACGCTAGATGCCTCTGACAGACGGACAAAGTGCTGAACGACCTAAGTCGACTTGGAGATCTCGCTTCGCTCGATCAATGAAATTGAGATGTTGGATAAAAACAAATTAAAAAAACTTAGATCTTATCCATTGTTTCTATAGTGTTAAGGAGTTTAAGAGATATTTTTGTAAATCTATAGGCTAGATAATTTAATAGACATAAAAATCATCACTTGCACGTTTGCTTGCAGACTGTATATTTATTTATTTAAGAAACACCAACAGTATACATATAACACATTACAATTAATATAACATTTTATAAGGCTATGACTTAATATGTCATAGTATATGTTCTGATACATATACCTTTTACAGGTGTTTATAACATTCATCGATTTGTAAGTGGTTAGACGGAAAATTAATAAACTAGGTAGGTACAAAAACTTAATAGGGTAGTTGACAAACTTTGAAAATTTTCTGAACCATTTGCTGAAGGCAAGATAATTATTTAACATATCTATACTTATATAGTGTCATTACTTGCATCTTATTTACATGTATTCTGGCAGATAAAGTTGATTTGATTTGATAATCATATAAACTCCGAGGAAAAAAATATATCATAAGTAATAACGTATATGTTTTATATCTCTACATTAACTTGATGAAAATATAATTTAAGTAGGACTGTCTGTTTACCACACTACAAACGCAAATGGCCGTTATTTAGCACACAATCTTGACCTCACGTATGACATCATTGACATAATGACAGCTGTCATTTGCACACTCTATAAACTTCGTAGTCCATGGATGTCGATGGTTTTTGCCGCTGAATATCGATCGTTAGCCTAGTTTATAGCTGCTCTTATTTTCTATTGCATACTTTAACAAACTGTGATTATTTATGAATGTGTGAGAAATTATTGAGTTATGCTATAGTTACTTGATTTTATATAGTTTATAGAATACATTTGGCATTTTGATGAAAGCACTCTTCTAAATTATAATGTACTTATACATATTTTGTCACTTTTTGACCGAGTGAGCAGAGCGAATGAAACGTCTCCTTTTCAGCTTGGGCAAATTGCTTTAGTATGTCCGGCGGACTTCCGGTTGTTCTCCTCTACAGGTCCCATTTCTCAACCGATTCTCGTGAAATTTTGTAAGCAGGTTCTAGAATAAAATTTTATTTTATCATAATAATATTTTATTTTGTAAAATACGCAAGGCTCACAGAATCACTAGTAATTAAATTATTCTTAGAAGTATATTACACACTCCATACAGCCAATACCAACCTACCACAGTAAAATCAACTTTTGAAAGTAGAAACTGCAAAAGTGTACCATCGTAAAAGTGCAGTGTTTTCACTGCATAGAATTCAGGTTTTTGATTAAATCTGTCTTCTCCGGATAGTAAATCTTAATAAAGTGAAGTGTAAGCTGGTATAAACTACCAATACCGCTATTCATGTCAACACGTTTCCTCTACAGCGGTATTACATCACAGAGTGTGATGGATTATGGTCCAGGACCATTCGTCACGGGGACTAGAGGTCCCGTTGAAGCAGAGTAGTGTAGAATCACATGACGATTGGAATCTTTGGGAGATTGAAGCCATCGGATACAAAATTTAAAGCTGTCGCGATATATCATTGTTTGTTTCTTAATAACAAGTCGTTCGCCATGAACTGAGATCTCGCGTCTACATTTTGCCCAATAGAGAAAAACTTTTGGGGTTAGTTACTTTTTTTCTGAATAATAATAAATGTTTAATTTCTGTATTTGTTGTTCACAAACAGATAAGTATACTTGGATAATGTGTGAATCCTTTGAAGTTTTTAAGATAAACCAACTTAAATTTTATTAAAATCTGTTTTGAACCCTACTTGCAAATTTCTTTTCAACAAAATCTCACACGTAGCTGGATTATACTTACATGCACTTTTTGCTATAATATAGTATATCTTGTTACATAAATCAACTTTTTCTTACATTCACTAAAATATCTCAAAAACAAGTTTACCTATCATCAATCTAAATTACATAAAATTTCGGATGAACATGACTGAGATAACCATTACGATTAACAACTCGCTTCTAGTTCTAGATAAGAATCTCAAAAAGAAGCTACGTTTATTAAATTGAGCTCGTTATGCTAGTCGCTAGTTGCGCGACCTACGAGTCTACCTTATTAATGTACGGACGTTAGAACCTCATTTATTGGTGTAGAATGGAAACTGAATAAGCTCGGTTCATAACTCATAATCAGATACTTTAGAGCTCGAGGCAGTTGATAGTGGTGTATGATAAATTTTCTAGCGGAGCTAAGATGGTGTCTCGGGAGCCCTTGAAGGTATTTTATTAAATCGTTCATACTGTAATACTAGACTTACTAGTAATTAATCTTAGGGAGTTATGATGTTTTTTTCCTGCTGCGAATAGCAATTTATATGTGCTCGTATGCTTTATATCGTGGATCGGGCTTAAGATAATGTTAGTTGTAAATGGGACCTAATATGTTTCTGTACATGGGCCATCCGGTGTCGGGATTACTCTTGTGATTGCCTTATGCTGGAAATTTAGGAAATAAATACCAACGTTTATCTTGACACGCTATATGTTAACATCTCTTTCGTTTTATATAACTGTATAGACAAGACTGATATTTTCTAAACGCGTGATCAAGAAACTCAAAGAGAAATGATAATATATGAATAGAAATAATAGTTGCCTTCAGACGACCTTAAAAATGACACCAGGACTTACCACCAGTTCATACAATAAACAAGCATTGAGAGACCATATTATTATCTAGCAATGGACTACTATTATAAGCTGATGATGATGTAAGTAAATACGAGAAACGAAACATCCACCCGAAATACATTCCTATTATATCCTATATATGACGTCCTATTATATTGCGTTATTCCTCTCCATCCAAAGGTTGTCTGGAAGAGATCACTCTCAGCGATAAGACCGCCTACTGTTACACTTATATAATTTTTACTGTCATTCCTATTTGTGTTCTTTGTTATTTTAAGGTGCTCAATAAAGAATATATATATCTATCTATTCCTGCTCAAAGTTTATATTACAACTATTTTACTATTATAATGTACAAAACAAGCAAACACGATTATAAAATACATTGTAATATAAACATCTAAACCATTACAAGAACGAGCGCATTAGCCCCCATCTTAGAAAGAATCTACCTCGTATAAAAGAATGCCATACAGACAGCTGCTACTGGAAATTCCTTAAATAGAATATACAGAAGGTAGCTGATGTAACAGGACGTCGCCATAGTATACTTAGGTTACAGTTACTAAAGTTCAGATCATTTTATTTCATAATAGCACCGAATAATTGCGAAATTATATCGACGACGCTTGTGTTTAACCGTGTGTTGACCGACGCTGTGTTTATTTTCTTTGCGAGATGGATATATTTCAACAACGGGGCTTAAGGTTCGATTTTTTTCTGCGAACATTTAATATTTAGCTCCTTTATAGTATCAAGCGTTATAAATAGTATTCCGGCAGGTTGGTGTCCTTGATAAGTAGTTCTCGTTGCGTGCTTTTTATCCTCAAAACTAGGCCCGGTATGCGTTGCGATGCCATGTAAGGAAAAAAGCATGTTACCTCTTTCACGATTATGATTGCCTAGTACTGTACCAAATCCGAGTGACGTATTCCTGTCTAAGAGATTTTTTTTTGGATTAAACGGAATCAGATAAAAAATCTTGTGGATGTGCATAAACTTATTTACTGGGGGCATTCCTCCACTTCCCTAAGCAAAAGGAATAAAATGTGGGTTCCTCAGGCGACCGGTCCGAGCGACAAACGACGTCGCATTTCCGTTCCGCGACAGTCGGAATTGTTTTCCATTTAAACTCGCGATACATATACCATTTAAAAGCATGATTTTTACATTTAACCCGAATACGAGCTAAGCAGCCATTCTATAACAATAAATGAAACAATTATAATTTTTTGTTGAACAAATACTAAAACACCTATACGGTACCTGGTTTGAAAAAAATGAAATTCTGTGGTTGTGTTCATAAAGCAAAACAGATATACAATTATATGATTACGACAATTGCAGTAATTATATAAAAATAACTACATCGGTATCAAGAAAATATAACATACTAGCCATGCCCCGTGGCTTCGCCCGCTATTATCAAGTTAAAAAGTAGCCTATGTGTTAATCCTATGTATAATCTATATACATACCAAATTTCATCCAAATCCGTTCAGCCGTTAAAGCGTGAAGAGGGAACAAACATACTTACAAACAAACTTTCGGATTTATAATATTAGTACGATGTTTTTTTAAATCAAGAATCGCAATCGTGAAATGTAATTACTCTGCTTGTAAAAGATTTAGGAAGCCATTTAGAACATGTAGGCAGGATTTTTACTTAAGTTAAATTTTCGATCCTCAAGTAGCATGCTATTGAAGAGCACGTGTTCCTAAGCCCTTAAATTCTAAACATAACACAAGCGTTTAATATTCGATGTCAGGGAAATAAATTCTCTTCCTCAATTGAGACTTCTAGCTGTATGGAAAATGTGGATGCTGTTAGGATTATTGATAATAAACTGCGTGGATTGTGGTAGCTTGGACGTTGTTCCGTTTGTAGTAAAATAAAATAAAATATAGTTAACCAAGAGTCATTATAATACGTCTATAACATCCAAGACATTTAGACGCTGATAATTTCAGGGATTAAAAGATGGTTACGCTTAAAGTAAACCATTTTTTACCGATTTCCCAAAAAAGGAGGAGGTACTCAAGACGAATGCAAATTTTTTAATTTTTTTTATGTGTTAGTAGTCTTCGTATCGTATCTTCTCCCCACGTGAGCCGATTTCTAAAATTTTTTTTTTAGATTGAAAGATGTTGCTTTCTAATTGGTCCCATTTAAATTTGATCAAGATCTGATCATAAGTTTTTGAAATATCGTCAATAATGCCTATTTTGTGACGAATAATGCGTACTTTGACGATGGTGTCGTTTACCCGACTTTAATAGTTACCTCATAACTTCTTTGATCAAGGTCTGATCTCTAGTTTTTGAGTTTTAGTCAATAATGCGTGTTTATACATTAAATCTGATCAAGGTTCCGATGATAAAGCGGTGAAGTCGGTTTTTTAAGCTTTGCGCGTTTAATTATTTACGAGGAAACATGTAGGTATATTACGAGGATTTAAAAAACACTTCGATCTAATTCCTCCATCTCCATTCTATCGACCAACAGACAGACTGCATTGAAACACCGAGATATGGTGGATATTTGTCAAATGCGGAATGGATTGGGTAGTCGCCGCCAGGGAAAAATGCATAAATGCGTGACATCAGCAAGCCTTATCGCCCCGTCACAAAATCTTGTGGACAAGCTACTACATCTTCGGCTGCATCATCACTTTCCAACGGGTGGGATTGTGGACAAATGCTTGCTGACATAAAAAACCTGGCATCAAATGTCTTTTTTTCTATCGGACGTAAAATAGCTAGCGTAAAATTTCTTACGTTTTTAACTAATAGTTAATAGATTTGTAAGAATTAATTTGCTTTACAATATGAACATCACTCCTTACTATCTGATTTATGTGTTAAATATTGATTATATCGTATAAGGAAACCGGTCTAAAGATGTAACTGTTGACAGTACGTACAGCAAACATCCGATATATTATCGCGATAGTTTGCAAGCATAAAAACAAGCTCCTTTTGCGGGTAGACAGGGAACAGATTTGTACTCCGCTTGACGGCTTGACGTATTTATTTGTAGGCTGACATCTGGTTTGATGGATTATATTGCTGCTTTGGAATGATGGACTGATCCATAGTTCTTCACCGTTAGTTTGTATAGCCTTGTAGATTTGTCTTTTGAATGATTGGACGTGAATGCAAGTGCTGATGTTGATTTATTGTTTTACTAGCTGGGCCCCGCGGCTTCACCCGCGTTCATCAAGTTTTAAAGTAGCCTATGTGTTAATTCTAGGTATACGCTGTGTATATTCCAAATTTGATCCAAATCAGTTCAGCATTTACAGTGTGAAGAGAATAGTGTGATTAGCGTGAAGTACGAGCTCTATCACAGTGATATTATAAATTAGGAAGTATGTATGAGAGTATTAGTGTGAGTGAGTATATATTTGGAAATCAGACATAGATATACCACTTTTCAAATATATAATCTTCTTTCTTACATATAAAAATGAATTTCTGTTCGTTAGTCTCGCTAAAACTCGAGAATGGCTGGACCGATTTGGCAAATTATGATCTTGAAATATTTGTGGAAGTTCAGGGAAGGTTTAAAAGGTGAGAAAATAGAAAGAAATTGCAATAAAATTAGTAAAAAGTAGTATTTTATTTTCCCATACAAACTGTTCGTACTTGTCAAACAGGAGATGTTTCTGAATATTTGACCACAGACAATTGGCGGTATGAAGTTCGCCGGGTCAACCAGTATTTAATAAAGTAAAAATTGCAATAAAATTCCTAAATTGAAACTGAAACATGGCGACGTTTAAGTCTGTAATAATGAGTAAAAATTGCGCCACCATGTTTCTTGTCAGGTGCTTCTCGAGATGGCTGCAATATTACGATTTTTTTTAGTTTGTTGCCTTCCAATATTTTGATTCATTAGGAACACCGTTGAGAAGACTCAAAAGAAAAAAACCATTTGAATTTGTTTAGTGTTAGTGAAAAAAATGTAGTGTTTTATAAGTGCCCCTCAAAAAGAACACATGAACCAAGTGTCTTCGCCTTCATAGAGACAATAAGAAAAGTGTTAATGGACACATTCTTGGATATTTTAAATCTAGCAGAATAAGTTAAATTTAAGTTACTTATTAGCCTAATCTTGGCTAGATTGTAACAAAAATAGGGAACACGCTATCGTGACCAACAATAGTAAAAAAAATTTGGTACACTGTTAAAATTTATATGCACATATTTTAAACATTTCTTTTGTTAAAGCTCTTTTGAGCAGTCTGTATATAAGAAAGGTTCGTGAAGGTCAGTTACAGTTACTCCGCGATCATGGTGCTTGCCGAATATCGGAATCTCAAAACAAATGGTAAATATCCCGTTACTGACACAAACATTTATAATAGTGGTACAGACAGATATACCTACAAACACACAAACAAAGGCTTTAAACGAACAAATCCCATTTTTGGGTCATCGTCTCCATACCTTAATTGCAAGTTTCTGATATTCCTCTTGCTCGTCGAATTTCGTTTAATTTTTGCTAATTAGGTGCGTTCTCGAGTTTATTTTTGCTGATAACGGGAGGCAGCTGTTTAAGCGATATTAACACTTACCTACCTACAATGTGGCTCGCGACCGGTCTGGGACCGTGGTTCCCAAAGTTTTAACCTGATGATGACCATTTATTTTTTAACAATATTTCGAAATGCTCGTTAGATTAGTTGGACATGCGTTCTAAGAAGGGGTATCGGTGTCGATTCAGAACACGTGTTTTCTCCCCAAGGGAAATTAGTGATTCTGGTTCTGGATGTGATTGTGTCTGTGATGGGAATGCTTTCGGCACCCACGATTCAAGTCATCGAACTTAGTGTGGGGCTGTAAGAGAGCGATTATCTTTAAAAAATACCAAATGACTTTTGTTGTAGAGTATAAGGGGGCGACATCAAAATGTCTCCTAAATACGTAACTTTGTAGGCGTTTTTAAAAATAAAACACATTTTTTTTTTGTTTTGTATTAATTTTTATATTAACAGTTTAAAAGTTATTTTATATAATACGTATATTTATTAGACGAAGGACATCTTTAGTAAAAAATATTAAAATGAGGTACTAGGTATGAAATAATACTAACTTAATATATATAATAACTTTCCACCAGGTAACATAGTGATCAGATGTTTGCCTATTCCGCATAAAAATGTATATAGGTACCAAATATTAAATACAGCGTTAATAAATAAGTTAATTTTCCAAATTGCCCTTAAGGAGAAGTGCACCCATCGGGAGTCGAAACCGATACCCGTTACAAGGCAGAGGCTCAGTCAAATACGCCAATGGTTGGTTCATTTTTTTATTAACGTTTTCACACTCACAGCCCACACTAAGTTCAATGACTTGTATCGTGAGGCCTGTAAATACACAATCACGACCAGAACAAGAAAAAATAAACATTAATTTCCAAGTGTTATATTATAATATATAATTAAACAAGGGATTCGCCCCGGCTTCGCCCATGTGCAACCCCTGCAGCGCCATCAGCCGGGCTGATTTGTGTATCTAAACCATCCAGGGCGCCACCCAAACGCATACAAAAATATTCATTCAAATCGGTCCAGCCGTTAGGAGGAGTTCAGTGACATACACACTTACAGTAGAATTATATATATAAAAAAGATAATATATAAATATGTACATTTTGGTTATATGTGTGTACATTATGTAATATTTTTAATTATGTGTAAGTACATTTATTCGAGTTACTTGAGGTACACCACCGTCTCTGTTTGTAATATTTTTATCATCTCCCTCTGGTTGTCTGGAAGAAATAGATTTGAGCGATAAGACCGTCCTGTATTAATTTTTTTTGTGCTCCATTTTGGTGTGCATAAAAGAATATATCTGTCTAAGCGTTACAGTTTAAGCACCATAGCTTTAGATGTATTCCACCGATAGTATTACTAATCTACTTACTATGCAATTAAGCCTTGGGAAAAAGATGAAGCATTTTATATGCGTTTCAATGTTCTATTTACGACGCTGTTTATCTTCATAAAATAGGGTTTATGCAGCTGTTAATAAATTCCTTATAAATATAATGTTATCTAACTGACTTCATCATAAAGAGTATTAAAGCCTTAATGGCCCCATACAAACTAAATTAGATTACAGCCTAGATGGATCAGTAAATCAGTAATGCATAGTTTATTAGTCATTATTTAGGGTTATTTCTTAAATACTAGATAGCTTTTAGACCTTAATTCTTGTTCTAACCCTTGGATCATTTACTTTTACGACTTTCTTCTGAACTGCCCGTTGGCTTAGTTGGGTGGCGTTCACCTTCTAAGCAGGGGTATCGGATTCGATTCCCGGCGGGAACACAAGTTTTCTACCCTAGGAGAATGTATGTTTCTGGTTCTGGTTGTGATTGTGTGATGTGAATGTTTCCGGCACCCACGACAAGTCATCGAACTTAGTGTGGGGCTGTGAGTGTGTAAGCGTTTAGCGTTTAATGCTATATTTTCCTATATTATGATATTATTTATGATAGTTAAGTTCATGTATTCTATACATTTTATAATTAATAGTTGTTTCAACTACACTGTCCCGTATAATCCGGCATCGCCGTGACGCATCTTGTTATATGCATGCCAACGCCACGCCAGTTGACACTTGATGCAAGAGAAGTTATTTTCTAAGGAGCTTGCAATTTTTTTTTTGAGTAAACTTTCTTTTTTGATTTGTGGCGTAGCTCGTAGGTAAATTTACAATTTGTTTGTATTTCAACTATTTTTATGGGTCTAACTAGTAATACTTATTTAATAATCGGACAAAAGGTTTCAGAGATAATGACAGTGAAGAAAATATTATTCAGTAAAAACTTTTGGATTTATAATATTAGTAGGAATAATATTTTTATAACATGGTAAGTACCTAACGATGTGGTTGAAACGGTTTGAACCAATAAGTCCCGTTTATCATCTTTTTACAAAATATAAGTCAATATTTAAAGTAAATGATCTCTCGTCCACTTCTAAAATTACGACTATCTGCACACTCGTTCTTTTATTTCTTTTGACATGCGTTAATTTGTAGAGCAAGCGATCTCAACAACTACTTATGACAATAAATATTACAAGACGTCATACCTGAGTTGAAAATACTGCGCTAATCTATTACCATTTATCCTTGCCATTCCCAAAGCACCGTACTTTTCTCCTGTCCGCTTTTATCAATAAATCACAACATTAAGGTCACAGAACAAACAATGCAGGTTCACACACCGGCAATGGCCCATACAGTAAAGCAGTATGGTAACTCTAAATAAAATGAAAACTACGGCAAATTCAATAAACAGGTTCGATTTGGACTGCCCGTTGGCTAAGTTGCTTGCCTTCTAAGCAGCAGGTATCGGGTTCGATTCCCTGTGGAAACAAGTTTTCTCCTCAGGGGAAAATTAAGTTTCTATTTATGGAATACCAAAGACACCATTTTTTTTTAATTGAGCTGAATTCATCTTCAAATATCACAATCCGTTTTAATTGATACCCTTTGAGGGTATCAACAAACATATACTTACATCCTCCTCCTTCAGTCGTGCGCTCAATGCTGAGCATCGTTATGGTCCCGATCTCTATCCGTTCTTTCGTGAAATAGCTGCCGCCATTTTCCGCTGTCAGAAACACATTGGAAGGCCCCGCTCAGCCTGCCTTGCGTTGCTCGGTTACTTGGTCCGTCCATCTCTTTGGGCTGCGACTCTTGAACCTCTTGCCGTCTAATATACTTACATACAATTTGATAAATACTCACGCACATTTTGAACTATTAAATTAAATCAATATCGTCAACGCCCCAGCTATGCTAATTCCATACGCTTTCGGAGTAGCTTCACCGTTGTAAAAATAGTTCATGATTGATGGATGGCATTATCGTTAGATTTTTACTGATATTTTGGTTACACATGCGATGATGATGATAATTAATTAGGATACAAAGTAGTTGTTACTGTATTAGTAATCCTGGGTATAACGTTTGTCCATTTCATTTGCAGCGTGATTGGACTATATATAAACATAATACTAACACAGGTCAGGTCAGGCGAGATACTTAATTATTATATAACTTCAAGTAAAATATTACTGTCCATAAGTTTTATATTTTATTGTTTCTTTAGTAAATAATTAAACACAAGCAAAGCTTAAAAAAACCGACTTCACCGCTTTATCTTCGGAACCATGATCAGATTTAATGTATTGCACGCGCAATATTGACGATAAATCAAAAACTAGAAATCAGATCTTAATTAAATTTCAATGGGACCACATGAAAAGCACCAGCTTTCAAATAAAAAAATAATCATCAAAATCGGTTCACAACGAAAGAAGCTATGAGGTAACTTTTGAAGTCGGTAAAAACGAGAACATCGTCAATGTAGTCCACAGAACACGCATTATTGATGATATTTCAAGAACTACTGATCAGATCTTGATCAAATTTAAATGGGACCATTGGAAAACAACATCTTCCAAACTAAAAAAAAAAAGGTTCACGTGGAAAGAAGTCATGAGGTAAAACACATTAAAAAAAAACAGTCGACTTGAGTACCTCCTCTTTTGGGAAGTCGGTAAAAAACAGCAGGACGTGTCATAAAGACACGATAGAAGTTTAAATTTGTATTACAGGGAAACATTTTAATTTTTCATCACAGTTTCATCACAGTATCATAATTTTTCATACAGTGTTTAGCTCAACCACTTTCGTCACACAAAAAGGTTGTGGATCAGAATTTCAAAGCCCTATAAGAACGTTTACTTTAAATATCTGTAAGTTGAGTTACTGTACTTTGTTAGCGGGTTTATCGTATAAATTTCTCAGCTGCTTGCAGAAACATACACACAATTTTTTCGACGTTGCATGAATAAATTTCCATACAAGATGTATGAAAGACGTTCAAGGAATTTAATCTGGATTTTTTTTATGATTTTGTTTTGATTGAAGTTGAGTGTGTCTTGAATTATTCAAGATTCGAATACAGAACCAAGAGAAAAATAAGCTACTCATGTATATACAATGAGCTTAGTCCCGCGGTTTCACTCGCCATGACGATGACAAATACTGATGATGATATTTTTTTTTTTTTTTTTTTTTATTTGTGACAGGCTAGTGTTTGACCACTATCTCACCTGATGGTAAGTGACGATGTGATCGAAGCTGGTAAACACACTAGACCTGGAATACGCAGGCTCTCAAGGATATCTGCCGGAACACCGTATTTGGCTTAGCGGCAGACTTTCAACTTGATGGTGGTAAGCTACTTTGGTAGCAAGCCAGGCGAGCAACTCACAAAATGCTCTACCACCTCTCAAATGTCACCTGATTAGCACCACCCGGGGACCACGTGTAGGGAGTCAGACTTAAGGGGTATCCTCCTACGGACGTGGGTGACTCAGCCCCCGAATTATTATTATTAGTTATTCCGGACACTATTTACTAATATTTAAATTTCAAATATATAATATATGTAATTTTGATGTAATCACACTAATATTCTGAAAGTTTGTGTGTAAATGTGTCCGTGTGTAAGTATTTTAGCTTTCTTTCAAATGTGGAAGAAATATGGAATAAACATAACTTATACCTTCGGAATAAACATAGCTAACTGACAAGCGCGGGCAAATTCGCGGGGAACGGCTATTTAAGTAATAAACTTACATACTTACAATAATCTTAACATAAGTATAAATTTGTGCATATAATTTGTTACATTAGTGGAAAACTAAAATAGTGTAGTGTGATGTTGACATAAGGATTTCAAACTCGCACAAGTAAACTTTTACACACCTCTCAGTAAATTTGCGAGATGTGTGAAAAACGAAAAACATTTTATGCAATGTACATCTTTATATATAAAAATAAGTCGGGTTTTCCTTCCTGACGCTATAACTCCAGAACGCACGAACCGATTTCCACGGTTTTGCATTCGTTGGAAAGGTCTCGGGCTCCGTGAGGTTTATAGTGGCGAAACGGAGTTCGCCGGGTTTGCTAGTTAATGTATAAAATAAATAAATAATAATAATAATAAACGCCATTTTACCATCTATCAACCAAACAAACTGTCAAACGTCATCCATTAATGGTTGACACACCTCCAGTTCGCTCGAAGCGTTTTGCTTCTACGTTCATCATCCGTACAGCGAAGGAGTGGAGCTCATTTCCTGACTCATTGTTCCCCGAACGGTATAATCTAGGAGTTTTCAAATCAAGAGTGAATAGGCGTTTATTATTATCTTCTAGGCAAGCATGTCACATCTTCAGCCGCATCATCACTTTCCATCAGGTGAGATAGTGATCAAATGTTTGCCTAATTAGCATTAAAAAAAATACCCTCTCAGAATTCTGCAAGACTATTAAATAAAACTTTATAAAATTAATTTTAAAATGAAGGTTAAGGACTTTTTGTGCGTTAATGAACTTGAAAGTTACTTTTAATATCTCCAACGAAACCGTAAAACATTTACGACGGTGTGAAACTGGGGTTTCACGATATTACATTTACGTAAGTAATAATTACAGATGACAAACTTTCTTCATTATATGATATGTATTCAAAATCGTTTATTCACATGGGCCTCGAAGAGGCACCCATGAAAGTCATGAACGCTGCTAGATTCGCAGAATTACAGCCATTTCAAGAAGAACCTGGCAAGAATACATATAAATAATACAAATCAAGCTTATGAACAGCTAGGAACACAGGTAAACAAATAAATAGTTAGGTATAATGTAACTCTGTAAAATTATATATATTGCTATACTTGTCTATATGGCTTAGTTATCGAAAAAGTCACTGCTCAACAGCCGTCTAGCCGACGCTATACTAGTATGGAATAGATCTAAATCTAGGCGCTTACTAAGTTTATTGAAATTTCTGCTCGCTCGCCATAAATATGAGTTTTGTCTATAATTTGTATTAACTGAGGGCTTAAATACATAAGACGGTTTCACTAACAAACATTTCTGAGTATAATTCACAAATAATAAGATTATTATCTTTTTGGGAACAGACTTTAATCATTTTTTTAAATAGAAACAAGCTTGCGAAACTTGTTCACATGCCGCTTTATCTTGCAGTTTGAGATAAAAAAACATTGTACGACTTTCAAAATAAAAGAAGCAAAGAAAGTCGAACCACAAGAACTTTAGCATAGATATTAATCGCAAGCAAAGCTTAAAAAACCGACTCCAATGCTTATATTTTGGTTTTGGCTGGATCGATTTCGATAAAATTTATATGGGACCACCTCTGAAGTATAACCTACCAAACATCAAAATCGATTCATTATTGGCGGAGATATCGCGTTACATATATACAAAGAAAAACATACAGTCGAATTGAAAACCTCCTTTTTTTAAGTCGGTTGAAAAGAAAAGAATTATGTGTATTTGAAGCAACCACACACATAAATATGAATGCATATGAATAAATAAATAAATAAATAAATTAACAAGTATTAGTAAGATACAATTCAGCATATACAGTGCGCTGATTTGTACCCCTTTTGAAACGACTTCAAAAAAGGAGGAGGTTCTCAATTCGACTGTATTTTTTTGGGTGTTATATAGAAGAAGAAGAAGAACGAAGAAGAAATCATTTATTGCTAAATATTTAAAACAATCACAATTATGGTACACAAAACAAAAAAAAAATTGATGGAAGAAATATTTGGCAATTGGAATATAGTATATCGTATACTCAACCTCATAACTTTTTTCTAGGTCAACCGATTTTGATGATTATTTTTAAGCTTGTGCTTCCTACGTGGTCCTATTTAATCCCATAAATTTGAATCAAGATCTGACTATTCGTTTCAGAGTTTTTTTCGTTTAATCTGATTAAGGGTTCCGAAGATAAAGCGGTGATGTAAGTTTCTTTAAGCTTTGTTTGTGTTTAAATTATTTAAATAGAGTTAGTTATAAAAAGTAAAGGATTCTAGAGGGTAGAGTTAACTATCAGTACAACTTTTAATCATTGGCTAGCATATCTGAGAGTCTGATGGTCTGTAAGCTGAATCTGACATAAATTGTATTTTAATTTGAGCTGCCCGTTGGCTTGGTTGGGTGAGCACTCGTCTTCTATATATATATGTATCGGGTTTGAATCCCGGCGGGAACACAAGTTTTCTCCCAAAGGAAAATTTGTGTTTCTGGTTTCGGTTGTGATTGTGTGTGCGATGTGAATGTTCCACGACACAAGTCATCGAACGTGGGGCTGTGAGTGTGAAAGCATTTATGTTTATTGTTGAAGAGGAGGTGGAATATTGTTCCAACATTTTGTTGCTCGATAGTGGAAAATACCTAACATCTATGCAGCTTACTATTTATTCTCTGATAGGCTAAAGTTTAACCACAGTCCATTACAATTATTAAAAAAAAACTTGTATCTCTATACCACAAGGTACAATTTCAGAGATGGAAAATGTCATATAACTTAGAGCTGGGGCGAGTTTACCCTTAGCTTTATTTGGGTGCCTGTCGTTGTCAATATTTTGATAAACATGGATACAGTAATGGCAGTGCATAATATAAATCAAACCAGTAAAATCACACAATAATTAACATATCAGTCTAACTAAAGTCCCGCAAGACGTCCATAGAATAGGTCGGTCATAACTCCTCCCTCATGAGGGCCATTATTGCCCATTACGTTCTCATTGTCTTTGCCCATATGGGCCATAAACGCCATGTATGGTGGCTGTATGGTCTGGCTTTAATGGTCCTTTTCTATGACTTTACTATGGGTCTAGCTTTAAAGGCTTGTCACATCGACTCTGCAGAGGAACTTTATAATGGTTGATACCCTTTAATAACCGCGTCTCTTTGATATTGACGACCCAGTTGGCGCAGAGGACAGGTGTCCGCCCTCTGCGCCGTGGGTCCTGGGTTCGATTCCCGGCAGGAGCACAAATTCCTTACCAAGGGATATTTGTGCTTCTGGTTCTGGGTGTAATGTGTGTGTGATGTGAATGTTTCCGGCACCCATAATACAAGTCTTTGAACTTAGTGTGGGGCTGTGAGTGTGAATGCGTTTTTATGTTTTTTTTTTTATTGTAAGGGTATATAGTAATACGAGTGATCATACTAATAAGGGATGAGGGCAGTATAATATAACACCTAGTCGGCAAGCCGATTTCACTTGCACGTGGTGTTGTGACCAGTCAAGAACTCGTATCGAACCACTACAGTAGTTCAATGCATTTCCAATTTTCAACTTTCCGTTTAACCGTTCGGTTTGAACTGCCCAGCGTAGGCACTCAAGGGGTATCGGGTTCGATTCCCGTCGGGAACACAAGTTTTCTCCCCAAGGAAAATTATTTTTCCTGTTCTGGTTGTAATTGTGTGTGTGAATGTTTCTGGCACCCATGACTCGAGTCATCAAACTTAGTGTGGGGCTGTGAGTGTGAAAGCGTATAAAATCTTCAAATAGCAAGGGAACTCGTTGAACAGCAAAGGCGCTACTTGCAGGTGGCTTGGTATTATCCCTTTTCAATAGTGCCCTCTCTTAAGATGTAGGTACGAACGCTGTATATCAAAAGAAATTATTTAAGGTCTTGTGTTTAGCTTCTCAAGTATTCCAGAAACATCTATTAAGATTAAGATAACACACTGGTTGCTATGTAAGCAAACAGTTTCTATTGAATTTCCCATGGCTATATTAATAAAGAGGCGTATACAAACTCACGACTCTTGAACGTGTCCAATGTTGGACAGAGATGTATTTAGGCTTTATTACCTGTAATTTACTAAAAGTATTGTTTTATAGTTTCCGTTTCTTTATGGAATTATTATTTTGGAAACCATTGATTGTAAACCTATTAGCAAGAACCTATTTTTCAGTAAAATATTTTTTTTATCAATAACCAAATTTTTGGACTCTTCTTACTTGAAAATACCTAGAGCTTGGCGACAGATTCTTTTACTTGAGGTTGATAAACTAGTAAACTTCTACTTACTATATTTCGGTAAAGGTTAGCTAGCCTGGCGATACAAGATTATTAAAAAAATTCGGAGTCTTCGGAGTAAATAAATCATAGATAATTAAACGCAAGCAAAGCTTAAAAAATACTTACTTCACCGCTTTATCTTCGGAACTTTGATCAGATTAGATGTACTGAACACGCATTTTTGACGATATCTCAAGAACTACTGATTTCGGGTAGAATATATTATTTTCTATGCTACTGATCAGATCTTGATCAAATTTAAATGGGACCAATTGGAAAGCAATCTCTTTCAAACAAGAACAAATTTCTAAATCGGATCACGTAGAACGAAGACATGAGGCAACACACATAAAAAAAAAATACCGTTGACTTGAGTACCTTCTCCTTTTTTGTGAAGTCGGTAATTTTTTTCATAATTACGTTGATTCTAAATTCAAATAAATATACCGAATTTAACAAATTTAAATAATAAAAATAATAATAAAAGTAAATAAAAAAAAAAATGTAAAAAAAATAATTGTTGTTTAATCTGTGTTTTGTATTGTATGTATATTGTTTAATGTTATTATTTTGTATTATTTAAACACGTTTACGTATTGGTAAACAGGGTCTCACTCAGGGTATTGTGTTGTAAAGCTGTAGATAGACCACTAATGCATTTTCTTATGCTTTTAATCGATAGTTTAAGATAATAATTATGATAACCAAATATAACATTTCATTCAAAGTAACATTACATTGCGAGTAGGTTCGAGCAGTTTTAAACGCGGCCATATTGACGTTCTTATTTTGACGTCACCAATCCGATTACGGTCTAAAAGAATCTATCGGATCGATTTCGATAAAATTTATAATAATATGAGACCACCTCTGAAGTATAATATACCAAACGAAAAAAAATCATCAAAATCGATTCATAATTAGCGGAGATATCGCGTAACATACATACAAAAAAAAAACATACAGACGAATTGAGAACCTCCTTTTTTGAAGTCGGTTGAAAAGGTAATACACATAGAATTCAAAATCAGATTGTGAGCTCTAAAAAAAAAAAACATAAAGCCGGTCATATGAGGATCGGGCCAGTACTGTGGACTAAAATTTGCGGGCGGCGGGTACGACTCAGACTTGGTCAGTATTATGTTACTAATTTTATTGGTCAATGACAAACTCTCCTATGCAGTACGATAATATAATCATGATTTAATCATAATAACGAAAAATAAAATCTGGAAACTCATGGAATTGTAATTAAAATCAATTTATGTTTCTGGTAGTTGTCCGCCATTCTCGTCTGTCAGTCTATTCTAAGGCCTCTAAAAGCAGCATAAAACAGAAGTCGAGCAGATATCGTAAATCCAACCCCGCTGACTTGATACCCGATGTTCCGCCTACCTCAACATACTTTATTAGCTCCACAAGCAGATAAAACCTTGACCAGAACCTCTTGTTGGGTGGAAGTTCATTAAACTCCGGTTAAGGGCATGAGAGTAGTTTAAATGGTAGATGTAATGATTTTTTAAAACTCTTTTACGCCTCTGCCCCACATTAAGATGACAATATACATGTTTTTTTTTAAAGTTTTACTCTCCCAGCCCCACGCTTACTTTAATGACTTGTGTCGACTGTAACTTGACAAGTGACTTGTGTCGGAAACATTCACATCACACATGCAGTTTTGACTGTATGTGTGATGTGAAAGTTTCCCAGTATCAGAAACACTTAAAGCGGTGAAGTAAATTTATTGAAGCTTTGCTTGCGTTTATATTACTAGCAGATCATCCATTAGTTACATGAGGTGATGACCCCTCTCTCCCCTTGGTGAGATGTCGTGGCATTTTGCTCTACCCCCTCTCCTCTCTCCTAATCTCACGGAAGATTTTTCAAAATGCGTATTTTTTATGTAAATAGGTTAATCAATGCTTGATTGCGTTGAATTTATTTAACACACGTTTTGCTCGTTGCATTGCTCACATTTCCTTTCTTTTTATTTAAGACTTAGCTCTAACTAACTATACGATTTAGCCATATTTTAGTAGTATTTTCACTTAATTTACTCCGCATTCTCGCAGTTTTAAACTCATTCTTGCAAAAAAATACATGATATTTGCTGAGACACCCCCTCTCACGAGGGTACGTGAGATTAGGTGAGGTTCGGCTTGAACCCGTTTCCCCCTAAATGACTCACGTGATTAAGAGACGCCCCCTTAGACGTAACCGGAGATAAGTAATGAAGCGTTAACTTGTGTTCGTGAATGCGGGCCTAAGTGTTTCAGCATGTATTTCAAACTGGTGCAAAACTGCTTAGTGATAAAAGGACCGTTAGGTTTTGAATGCGTTATTAGGATCTATGTGGGCTATTCAAATAAAGACAATGTTGCCGATTTATTGATTGGAAGCTGGTTTTAAGTCGTAGCAAGCGATTGTAGAGTTAAAGATGTGGGTAAAACATTGCTTTCAGGTTTCAAGCACAGTTTTGTTTCCTTTAACAGTTACTATTCTCTACATTTTAGTATAGAGAATCATCTTTATCTTATTTTTGTTTATCTTATTATAGAGTGGGGTCAAAACAACTTTTAACTTACTTGTGAATCCTATTTTTTTTTGTAATTCTGCTATGTATTAAATGCATACGTATGTCACTTAATATTACTAGATATTGGTGCCAGCGCCCATCCCAATACTAATGTTAGCTACCTAGGAAATATCACGTCTTTATCACTTTTGGTTTAGTCTGTTCGTCGATTATCAACCAACATGGGTCGACATGGGCTGACAATAAAAAAATTTATATTGTTCGCCACTTACGAGTATGGGTGCCCCCTTAATATTTTCATTTATATCATTTTCATTGCCATTTCTGGCTTTGGGTCATAGTTTTACATATTCTATGAGAATTCGAAGTAATTCGCTTGTACGGTTTAGACGCTAAATGCCTTTGACAGACGTACGGGCGGACAAAGTGCTGAACCATCCGAGTCTACTTCGAGATCTCGCTTCACTTGATCAATTAATTTATTGAAAATTGTATAACTGACGAACATACACTTCAATGAAATTCACGGATAAATAGATTACTTTTAGATCGTTTTGTTTATTTGTTTTTATTTGGATTTGATGTTTCTAAAATACCTAAAATGTAACCTCAAAAACACGATTTCGATTTTTATCTTAACGAGTTTTTAATTCAAAACGAATGCCTTTATAATCCGATATATACCTATTTTCAACCGACTTCAAAAAATGAGGTTTTCAATTCGACTGTGTTTTTTTATATTCATGTTACGCGATATCTACGCTAATTATTATGAATCGATTTTGATGATTTTTTGTTTGGTAGAGAGTAGTAGTATTTTTTTTTTATACTTCAGAGGTGGTCCCATATAAATTTTATCGAAATCTTTTATGCCAAAACCGAAATATAAGCGATGAAGTCGGTTTTTTTAACTTTGCTTACGTTTAAATTATCATTAATAAAAATATTCATGTTAAAGCTTTAATATTTATGCAGTGCTTTAACCTTAATCCTTCCCTTGGGGACAAAAATGCCAGACAATATATATCGCAGCGCGTGCGGTGGGTCACTAGCGGGACCCGACAATATGTAGCGGGCTGCAGTGTTATTTAATAAGGCAAATAAACTGTTTACCACTGAACTGCACGGATATTTATGGGTTCTGGTATACGTTGGGATGTTAAACTGCTGTGGAATGCTTGCTGGAATTCAATGATAATGAATATTCATTTTGTTCCCCAAACAATATAAAAATATCAATTGTTTTATCCCTAGGAAGTCTCTCATCTTTTTGATACTCCGATATTGTTTCGAAGCACAAAAAAATTAATTGTAATATATTATGTTGTTATTCTATTTTGTTTGAAAGAACATTTAAGCCATTTTAAGCCTACGTAAATAAGAAATTTCAATAAAATTTGTTTACTAGAGGTACCTCAAAATCTCGTTTTTTTTTCAAACTAAATTTACAATAAATATATACAATTGCTTATACGAATAATAAAAATGTTAGTGCCGTACATATTGAAATATGGTATATGACCTATATTTTGTAAGATTTCAGCTTTCTATCTACAATGCTTCAGGCGATAACTTTGATTACTTCATTTCAGAAGGCAAAGTAAAAACGAAACATATGTTTTTTAATACTCATTTATTACTTACTTTATACGTGTTTACCTAAGTAAACATGAAGTTTTGAAATTATAGGCATGCTAAAATTGACTCAATTCCTTAAGGACATATTTGAAGAAAAAAAAAATACAATTAAATAGAAAAGAAAAACAGAACTTAATATCATATTTATGTTTCATCAAATCATCAATATCCTCTAGTCTATTAAAGCAAAACCTCAGCTTCCTCTGCCAATGGTGATGGTGTGTATGCAATAGGCAAGCATTTGACCACTACCTCACCTGATGGAAAGATGATGATGATATTTTTGACGACGTATTTTTAGTGCTAAAATTTCAAATCACTTTAGACACCAATTTACAACATTAAAATAATGATATCATTAATATAGTTTAAATAGAAGCAAAGTTTAACAAACTACTTTATCTCGGAACCATTGATCAGATTAAATTAATTAAATACGCATTATTGAGGATAATTCAAAATGTACTGGTCAGAACTTGATCAAATTTAAATGGGACCACATGGAAAGCACCAGCTTTCAAATAAAAAAAGGGTCATCAAAATCTGTTCTCCTAGAAAAAAGTTATGAGGTAAGACACAAAAAAAGTCGCATTGAGAACCTCCTCCTTTTATTAACGCTTTCACACTCACAGCCCCACACTAAGTTCGCCGACTTCTATCGTGGGTGCCGGAAACATTCACACCCAATCACAACCAGAACCAGAAACACAAATTTTCGCGTCGGGTATCGAATCCGATATGCTTAGAAGGCGAACGCTCATCCAACTGAGCCAACGGGCAGTTCAATCGGTTTCCATCTTTTATTGCAGTCGGTTAAAAGAATTAAAAGTTTCTTTGTACCAGAGCCCTGATTAAAGTACGGGAAACCTTCTTGTTTAACCTTCACTGCAGACGTGGGAAACTGCTAAGTCATCGTGCTCTATTTGTCACTTTTGAAATTTGTTTTTGCGGTGAAATATGGACCTCATTTTTAATTGTTATAATTTTTTGTGGCCTTTTATTGAGATATTTAGTTATTTCTGTCTGAATTTGTACAGTCATGCACACAAGTAGGAGAACACGTAACTCTTTTTGAGGTGAAACTTCTTATGGGTGGGCTTCTGATTAGCAACCTTTTTGTATGACGAAATGTTGCGGAGGTAAACACTGTGATGAAAAATGAAAATGTTTCCCTGTAAAACAAAAGTTTCATTAAAATCGTGTATTTACGACACACCTTGATATTTGCTTGCAATTCGTAAATTAATAAAATTACTAAGTACATCTAGTGTTGGTTTTATTAATACCAAGATAAAATCCTTTTTGTTTTTGTGTCTTTTTTTAAATATTTATTACTTGAAGCTGGCTAAACATAGATCTTTTATATTTAGCCAGCATCAAGTGATAAATATTTTTCAAATATACATAACTTCTTATACTACTAATATTATCAATGAAATAGTTTGTTTGTAAGTGTGTGAATATGTTTGTCACGCTTTCACGGCTGAACGGATTTGGATGAAATTTGGAATATACATAGCTTATACCTGGGATAGGCTGTTATTTTGCAAATCTGGCAGTAGAGTCTATAACTTTCATGAGTGCCTTTTTGGGGCCCATGTGAATAAACCATTTTGATTTTGGATTAACACATAGGCTACTTTTAAATTTGATAATAGCGGGCGAAGCCACGGGGCACGGCTAGTCCTACTAATATTATAAATCCGAAAGTTTGTGTGTAAGTATGTTTGTACCCTTTTCACGCTTTAATAGCTGAACGGATTTCAATGAAATTTGGAATGTACATAGCTTTTACCTAGAATTAACACATAGGTTACTTTTTAACTTGATAATAGCGGGTGAAGCTGCGGGGCTCGGCTTCATAAAACTGATCATTGTTACAGTCAAATTCAAGTAAAAGAGTCATGCCCTAAGAAAGTAATAGAAACTTTACTTGAACTTGTGTTTCTGGTTCTAGGTGTGATAGTGTGTATGATGAATGTTTCCGCCCACAACGCAAGTCAGCGAACTTTTTAGGCTGTGAGTGTGAAAGCGTTCATGTTTTGGTGCAGACTAGTTTTTAACACTCAAACCACCGTTCTCCATTTCTAATTTGCGGCTACCGTTTTCCAACTGCGTAATGTGCGTATCACTCGAGATGTAATTTAGTTATGTTTTACCGTTGATGCCCAAGGCGGGTTCTTGACTCGTAGGTGCGAAGGAACGAATGAAATTATACCTAGACGAGGAATTAAGATCGGTACATTTATACGGTACTGGCTATACCAATTGAATTTAGCGTTGCAATGTCACAGAAAAAAGATATCTAATACCTTGAAACGAGCAATTCTTGTATATATAGAAAGAAAAGAATGAATATAAATTTATTTATGACATTAAAAAACATTACACTAACAAAATAAGCAGCAAATTAAATAAAAAATATCTTCTAATATATAAAATTCTCGTGTCACAGTTTTCGTTGCTATACTCCTCCGAAACGGCTTGACCGATTTTGATGAAATTTTTTGTGCTTTTCCGGTATCTATGAGAATCGGCCAACATCTATTTTTCATCATCATCATCATCATCACTTTTTATCATTATCAACGCGGGTGAAACCGCAGGGCGCAGCTAGTAAGTATATATAAACAAAGAAAAATAGAACAAGTAAAAGAAAAGAAATGTGATGTTGTGAGTGTCATGAATATAGGTCACGACTCAGCATACGATTATGGTTAGAAAGGTTATCCTACTAATATTATAAATCCGAAAGTTTGTGTGTAAGTATGTTTATTCCCTCTTCACGCTTTAACGGCTGAACGGATTTGGATGAAATTTGGAATGTACATAGATTATACCTAGGATTAACACATAGGCTACTTTTGACTTTGATTGGGACTAGTAACTAGGTCTAATTTTATGAACAACATAGGTAAATAAAGTGGAAATATTTTTTTACTTAACTCTGGCTAAATACATTAAGTTTGCCAAGCCAAAACTAAAATAAATATAATAGTTTAAAAAAACTAAATCATCCGTTTTAAATAAAAATAGTACATATTTTTGTAATGTCATCGGTCCTCGATAAGTCTACGAAGTTTAAATGAAATCTGACGGTTTGAAGTGGGTCAAAATCAAGTCCAAAGGAGTCGGTTATAAACATACATAAAAGTGAAGCTCATAAAAAGCGTGTCAAAATCATAACAAGTGGCAAAATTGAAATTTTGATAATAAATCCTGGATCTGGAAAACGACAGCACTAATTTTCACTATAGTATGGCTAAAAACACTCTTGATCAAGTGACTTTAAAAAAAAAAAAAACAAAGTTAATTAAAATCGGTCTAGCCGTTTAGCAGCTGCTATACCACAGACTGACACATAAGATGACACTACAAACTTATACCACCCCCCTTTTTCGTTGTGGGTTTAAAATTAGAAACGATTAGTGGAGACAACGAAACTTGCGACACTATCACGATATTGTCATCTTCATCATCTTCAATGATTGATGCAAACATTTATCAACGCACAATATCTTATATCACGTTAGCTTTCATACTTTTCCCCCATTCGATTATTTTACATAATCGATTGTGAAATCGTTACACGCGTGAAAATCGGCCGGAAATAGGAATCGTTTGCTTATGGCCCGGTCAATTTTACTAGGAAGTAAAGAAAGATATTGATGGCGTATAAACGTTTATCACAATCCCATTATTTATTATTAATTTAATTGCTGTTTCTTATAAACATATTTGTGTTTTCACAATGCCAAGAAAGCCATAAAATAATCAAATTATTAGCAATGCACTATATATAACCAATTGAATGTACTAATTGGTAATGCATTAATAAATTTAAATAATTTCCTTTATTTTGATGCCATAATCGACTAGTACTAGGTTTACATATCTTAATTGTCGAAATCATTCCGTTTAGAAGATCCACGTAAAATTGAAATACACAAACAGACATACAAGATAAGAAAAACATTTAAGCGTTACACATAAAAGCGTTTATTACTATTATTATTTTAACATAACCCTTCGTTAAAAGTCGGGTAAAAATGAAATGAAAATAAAACAAAATGCATATAATAATAATTTATAAAACATGCTTATAATAATACTAATATTAAAACAAAATAATATATATAACACATTATACACTAGATATAAATCCAAACAATTAATATAAATATAAACGCTTTCACGCTCACAGCCCACACTAAGTTCGATGACTTGGATCGTCGGTGCCGGAAACATTCACATCACACACACAATCACAACCAGAGCTAGAAACACACGTTTTCCTTGGGTAGAAAACTTTCGTTCCCGCCGGGAATCGAAGGCGAACGCCAGCCAACTAAGCTAACGAGCAGTTCATTATTATGTCTATTGATCTTATGTCTATTCCATCCCAAGTTCCAAACTTAGCTTATGGTGAAACGAATGATCTTATGTCTATTCCATCCCAAGTCCCAAACTTAACTTATGGTGAAACTAATGATCTTATGTCTATTCCATCCTAAGTTCCAAACTTAACTTATGATCAAACTAATGATCGCCGTGCAATTGCCCATTAGATTTGTTACATATTACCTAGTAAATATCTCCAAAGACAAATGATTGCAGTGGCTAGCCCCATTTCATCTCATTATCTTTCCCCAGATAATCTATCTGTCCTCAAAACAAAACCAACTTTCGACAAAATAACAATAGTTAGCAAACATCTTGCGAAACTCGCCGGATCGAAGAGACATTGCCAATCGCTGGGGTTTCCTCAAATAGCAGAAAATTGTATTTTCCGCGGGCGGTGGTAATAATGGTATGATGTTACAGCGATTGCGGACTCTGTTAGAACTCAGAAGTGGGTTAGTCATGAGATTAACGGTTGTACGACATTAGATTTTACGATTCGTTCAATGAATGGGATAATATTGATGGAGCGACATCAAAGTCAGCAGTTGTGGTTTGCTGTGGATGTGTTGAACTAAATACTTATCCCACCTTGTGCGAATGATTCGACACTAATTTTGATTTTTTTAACGCTTTCATATTCACAGCGGTTCACTAATTTCAATGTCTTGTGTCGTGGGTGCCGGAAACATTCACATCACACATATAATCACACCCAGAACCAGATGCACAAATTTTCTTTCAGGTGAAAACTTGTGTTCCTCACGCTCACCCAACTAAGCCAAGGGGCAACTCAAATTTAACCACTAAAAAAATTGCTATGATGTAATTTGTAGTACCTTAGGTTGATAAATTATATATCTATTTTAGGCAATAAAATTAATTTGTTCTGCCTAGATCGATTAACCTGTTGTTAGGGAGAAATGCAAATCTTTGTATATACCACCGTATTTTCAACCGATTTCAAAAAGGAGGTTCTCAATTCGACTGTATTTTATTTTTGTATGTATATTACGCGATATCTCCGCCAATTGTGAATCAATATTGATGATATTTTTGTTTGGTAGAGTATACTTCAAAGGTCCATATAAATTTTATCGAAATCGGTCACTGCTAAGTTTAGCAGTGACCGATTTCGATAAAATTTATATAGACATTAGTTAATGTAGATGTAAAGAAAAATCCTTCGCCAAGGATATTGCCACCAAATAAAAATAAATAAACTCTCACAGTCCCGCTAAGTTCGATGACTTGTAACGTGGCCAAAAACATTCAAATCACACACAAAATCCCAACCAGAAACACAAATTTCTCTTGAAGTGAAATCTTGTGTTCCCTTCGGGAATAGAACCCGGTATCTTAGGCGGTATAACGGCTGAAAGACGCTGATCAAATCTTAAAGCGATTGAATGAGCCAAAAACCGTAATAACTAATATGACGAGCGAAATGTGTAGCAAAGAGTTGTTTGTGTGAGCCAAGCAAACGAAACGCCGACAAAGTGCAAGAATCTATGACTCTCTTAATAACTGGCATAACTACATGACTGATATATTTTTTTCGTTGTTACAGTGAACTGACTCTACTGGAAGGGATGGCGAGTTGTGGCGGGTGGAGCGAGGAGCCTGTCTCCAAGGTATGTATCAAATCGGTTTGCTGTTGAATTTCCAGTATTAACTTCAATAATTAAATATAAGAAACTGCCCGCTAGCCTTTAGCGCGACCGCCTTCCAAGCAGCGAGTTCGATTCCCGGTGGGAACACAAGTTTTTTCCCCATAAGAAATTAGTGATATTTTTTAAAACGCTTTCTCATTTATAGCCCCATACTTAGTTCAATGACTTGTATCGTGGGTGGCGGAAACATTTAGTATACACAAACAATCACATCCAGAACCATATACACAAATTTATATGGGGAGAAAACTTCTGTTCCGACTGGTTACCTACTGCTACGAAGGCAGATGCGCAAACAGCACGCAGCGCCAGAGGGCAGTTCATAAGCTTTCCATCATCTCTGTCATGTAGTACATTAGTAAAATGTGTAACGTGTAAATAAGTAATTAAATAAAAGTAAGTAAAAAAAAACAATATTTTGTAATTCAAAACGTGTAATTGATTTGTCTAATATCGGTGAACTCAAAGGGGAAGTGAACACTTTTCTACTAATTTTATATTGTAAGCCAACGAGTAAAGTTTTTGAAAAACCAATAATTTGTCTGAACAGTTATTGCAAACAAAAAGTTTGCATTTAAAATAGTTAGTATAAAAAAATAGTTCAAGCTCAGTTATTTTGAATTCATCAATGAGTAATTTTAAATCATTTAAGACAGTATTTACATCGCCTCTTAGAGTTCCGTCATCCTAGTGTACCAAACATTTAGTTCGGATTGGAGATGTTTAATTTAATTATCAGATTGACAGCTAACGAAAAAATAGCTGGGCTGCAAGGATAACCCTGCTGACAGCCAACGAAAGACAAAAGAACATCGTTTTTGTAAATAAAATTATGTAACTCTGGAATTTTATCATTCACTTGTGCAGAAGAGTGCCTCTATTAACAGAATTAAAAGCATCTTAGCATCCACCTCTAGTAAGTAACACCTCTCCACAATTTTTTGTTACGTCACCTCAATAACACAAATTTATTCCACGAAATCTCACAAATATTCACTTATTCCGTCAAAATCTGCAATTATTCCAATTATTCATTCATCGGTCGCACGCTCTCGATTTCTATTGCTTTTTGTGAGTTTCGACACGAATTCAATTCAATGGGAATTACTTAATTACCTTGTGAACTATCTGCGATTGTGGTTTTGAAGATGAGGCCGTAAGAAATTTGTTGGTAGACAATTACAAATGTAATATATATATATATTACTTGTGTCACGGTGTTTGAAAAATGAGAATGAAAATGAAAATAACTTTATTTACAGCTGAAAAACACTCCAAATATTACAGTTATATAAATCTATAATACAGGTACAATAGATATATAGATAGATAGATAACGCTTTATTGTCACACCTTACACATAAATCACTTACAAAACATTTTAAACCTTAAATGAAAGTGAACAATCGGCGGTCTTATCGCTAAAAGCGATCTCTTCCAGACAACCTTTGGATGGAGAAGATATTAATGCTTCGGTGAAACGGGGGTGTAAATACAAGTTATGAGAAAATAAAAATATACATTAAGGTATATATATACTTACTTAAAAAAAAAAAATTATTAATAATTATAAATTATATACTTTATAAATAAATTCTATAAGGCAATAATAATACATACATAATGTTTATAATATAAATACATATATACAAAATATTATAATAAAGTAAGGATATTTGTTACATCATCATCATCATCATCATCTCAGCCACAAGAAGTCCACTGCTGGATATAGGCCTCCCCCAAAGATCTCCAAAATGAACGGTTGTTAGCGGCCTGCATCCAGCGTCTTCCTGCGACCTTCTCTATGTCGTCCGTCCACCTTGTGGGCGGTCTTCCGACACTGCGCTTGCCAGTCCGTGGCCTCCATTCTAGAACTTTTCGGCCCCATCGGCCATCCGTTCTACGTACTATGTGCCCTGCCCATTGCCACTTCAACTTGCTAACCCGCCGGGCTATGTCGGTGACTTTCGTTCGTCTACGGATCTCCTCATTCCTGATTCGATCTCGTAGAGAAACCCCGAGCATAGCCCTTTCCATAGCTCGTTGTGTGACTTTGAGCTTATTTATAAGGCCCACAGTAAGAGGCCACTTAATTTGTTACAGCTTGAATCATATTATGATATATATAAAGTAGCAGAACAGTTTGACACAGAAAAGTTATTGGGAGAGAAAGAAATGTTTAACTTGAATTTTAAATGTATGCACAGTCTGAGCACGTCTTATTGGAACAGGAAGGGAGTTAAGCTAAGGTTTTTTGTTAATTTGGTGTCTTGGGCTGAAAGTTTAATAATATGCACTATTAAAACTGTGGTCTTCGCACTAGGCAAGCCTGTGTCGTGAAGACCATTCGAACTATCACTGCAAAGTTGACAAGGGACACTAATGACTAATTTAGTCATTATTAATTACCAAAATAAAACATAAATAAAATAAAATAATGGTCGTTAAATCAGATAGGCATTGTATTCGTTAATCATTTATTCTAAAACTCCTCCGAATCGGCTCGACCGGCTTTTTTTTATAAATTTGGTAGGTATAGGAATAGGCCGTTAAGTATTTTTACCCACCTCTACCCCCACTAATAAATAATTAAAGGCTGAGACTTGTGCCTTTTTAATTGGTTTTGTTGGTATTTATATCTACGTATTATTTACTATTTATGCCATATTCGTCCCGAGGAAGTTCGGCCCAGATAAAAAAATCTGCTTTCGTCCCGCATTATATGCCGTATTCGGCCCATAATAAATTTTATTTCAAAAATTCTTGTTTCGTCCCACTTTTCAGCTCCACGTTCAGCCCAAGTTTTTTTTGTAAGTAAATTATAATTATTTTAGTACACTTCAAGCAATAAGTCTTCACTTGATTTTTATACATTTTATGATAATCTACAAGATTCAGGTAGGAAACCCAATTTAAAGCGCACGTTTATTTTAGCGGTATTCGCTGCACTTATTAGAATTAATTTATACAAAAATAGGTTTCTCTCTTAGATTTCAAGGTTTAATAAGAAGAGACAAGCAAGACGCACGCCTTATGGTAAGCGACACGCCTGTCTGCCTATATACGTATGCAGTGCCACTCGAATCTGCGACTAATTGAATGCGTGCCACTGCGATGCACTTTTCTCCCTGAGACTTAAGGTCTTATGTCAGATATTTCCTCTTAGCGTAGCTCTTTTAGATGGAACCAGTCTAATAATAATGTAAAGTATTAATAATTATCATTATTATTATGACAGAGTACTACATTGATAACATTAAAGTTGAATGTACTTCTACTGAAAGATTACATCTAAACAAAGACAATAGTTGTATCATCATTGTAATTTAAAGTAAAATTAAGTTATGATTGGTCCAAGTTGTGAGCGAGAGCGTGATAATGTTTAAAACTTACCTACTACCTAACTACTTGAATAAAAAGTGCGCAGAGCGAACAATCGTCATCAGCAAGCGCCCCAGTGGTACATGAACCTTAACTTAGTAAAATTCCATAGATATTATGCTATTAGAAATAAAATAAAAATTTCAAACATTCTCATACATAGTCATAATTGCTATATATAAAGGCGATTATGCCGTCTCGGTCGCGTGCGGACCGGCATACGGGGACGCAGACGCGCGATCCAACTGAGTGCAGTAACATCAATACCCTCTTTTTCTAGACCCTATTGAATAATACTTTTTCTAAGCACATTTCGTGTAATTCGCAACATCTTAGGCCACATCATCACTTCCATCAGGTGACACAGTGGGCAAATGTTTACGTCGATAGAGCGTTATATCTAGGCTTCTAAGAAACCATAGGTATTCTTTTTCTGACAGGGTATCGTTTAGCCAATTTCACCTTTCTTCTAAATCTTTCACTTTTTAGAGGTTCCCTTTTTATTCGCATACTATTGTTAGCTCTAAATTTAAAGATTATAAAATTTTACATCCTAATATTATTTGTCCCTAGTGTTTTTACCCCTACTATCACTTGTCCTTCAATAAATGTTAGTATTAATATTATTTGAAACCCATAACCTAAGAATCTCTCGTAAGTCAAAAGGTAGGGCACCTATTGATGGTCATATAATTTTACGCCATTAACATAATATCATTCCCTATAATATTTCGCCATGTATTAGCTACTGCTACTTTTAGGTACTGCTTAAGCCTTGAAAAATTTAGATCGATCACTATTTCTTAAAAATTGTGGAGAGGAAATAGGAGAGGAAAATTAAAAGCATTTTAGCTTCCACCTTCAGTAACAACTGAAGGTGGAAGCTAAAATTCTTGAAATTTTGTTGAAGAGAGTACCCTTCTGACGCAAGAGAAAGATAAAATTCCAGTTACATAATTTTATGTGCCAATTTTATGGAAAACCGTCAAAATGTATTTACAGAAACAATGTTCTTTTGTTTTTTGTTGGCTGTCAGCAAGGTGATCCTTGCTGCACAGCTATTTATTCGTTAGCTGTCAATCTGATAATTAAATTAGACGTCTGCCATCCTAACTAAATGTTTGGTATATGGATGACGGAACTCTGGGAGGTGATGTAAATACTGTCTTAAGTGATTTAAAATTACTAATCGATTAATTCAAAATGATTGAGCTTGAACAATTTTTTCTAAATGCGAACTTTTTGTTTGCAATAACTGTTCAGACAAATTATCGTGTATGTGAAACCGATAATTTGTCTGAACAGGCTTACAATATAAAACCAGTAGATAAGTGTTCACTTCGCCTTTGGGTTCACCGATATTAGATAAATTAATTGCACCTTTTGTATTACAAAATATTGTTTTTTTACTTACTTTTATTTAATCACTTATTGAGGTTTAATTGAATTATAGAAACCTCCCGTCAAAAATTATGTACCTGATGATGAAAACCGCATCAAAATTCGTCGAGTTAGTGGATATACAGACATACAGACGCGGAAAGCGACTTTGTTTTACATGTTTTTAGGGATTTACTCTGCGTAAGCTTATACCTTGTACCAGCTCTAAAGCAGTCTTTATACCCCAGTCGTTCCGTTCGTTAACCTCGAAATATAATATGTGGTTCACTCATGCTTGCTGCTTTCTTCTGCAATTAATTCGATGATTTTCGGCTTAGTTTATGTATGATGTAACCGTGATTATGTATGATGAAAATTGGTTTAGGCGGGTATTTGTACGTAATATTGCTTGGTAATGGGTGCTTGCGAACAAACATCTGTTGCAGTATGACGAACAGATAGGCAGTTTGACTGTTTAATGTGGTTTATTCAGCGATGGACCAGTTTTTTTTCTATTATTTAATTAAGTTAATTAAATTTGGGGAAAATCGAATTAAAATCGGGATAAACAAATGAATGTTCGTTTTTATAGACTATAGAAGAAATACTATATTTGATACAAAAAGAGACGAAATTTTTACAATCTTATTACGATGGTGGAAAGTTATGATGCGGCCAAATATGTAGCATGCTTACCTGAAAGTTTGCTATTTACTATTGACTTGAAGAGTCCCAAATTATACTAGCTTATTGCCAACTGCGACTCAGCTTTATACTTCTGCAGGTGGCATCGTATTCTGTATTTTTCTAGTTTTAATGTGTTTTTGTCCGTAATAAAGACTTTTTTATTATTAACTAGCTGAGCTCCGCAGTTTTACCCGCTTTAGTCCCGGCCCTACGGGAATTCCGGGATATAATTTTCTTTCATAAGAACCTTCTCCTGCCAATAATTAACCCAACAAAAAGAATTAACGCAATTTTTCCATCCATTCACGCGTGATGCAATAACCAAGGGAAATAGAGATTCATTTTTATGTATACAGATTCGGGGAATAAAGACGAAGACTAAAATATTTTTATTAAAAAAAACCCCACTTACGTGCCCTCCTAATATTTTCATTGATCGAGCGAAGCGAGATCTCTAATTCGACTTGGATCGTTCAGTACCTTGTCCGTCCGTCTGTCAGAAGCATTTGTCAAAACCATACAAGCAAATAACTTAAAATTTTCAGAGAATATGTAAAACTGTAGCTTTACAATTACTTTAAAATTTTAAATTATTCACTTGTGTGGCCTCGCATAAGTCAACTCAGAGACTCTTTGCTTAACAATACGATACATTATACAATACAAAAACTCTTTATTGACACCAAAAGATAAATATAACTTACAGAGAAACTTATAAAGATAGGTACATGGGCGGTCTTATCGCTAAGAACGATCTCTTCCAGACAACCATTGGATGGAAATATAAACGAAAAGACCGTTGTTATAAATTTCTAATTTAATTATAACTACAAAAGCTTACTATTCAGGAAACATAAAATTACTACAAAAGAATCGGCTTTTATTTCTCAGCCGTGCGAACAGCTTAATCAAAGTATATACCTACTATTATAATATTTTGATGTCTTAAAAATGTTCTCGTCTATGCTTTACGACCTATTCATCCATAAATCCGTACATAACAATGCTGTCTTTTTAATGTTTTTACATAACAATGAAATAGATAGGAACGCCAATTAAGAATGTATACTAAATGAAATGGGTCTGTTTTGTACTTTTCTCACGTTCTGAAAGTTTAAATTATAACATTCACAGTACCATACTAAGTCCAGAGACTTGTATTGTGAGTGCCGGAATCATTTATATCACACAGAATAACACCCAGATTAAAAACACAAACTCCCTTGGCATGGGGCTTGTGTTGATTTATTTCTATAGCATTAACCATGGCAGAACTAAAGTAGTCCATTTAGAAAAGAAAAAATATTGCTTGAGGCCGGGAATGAACCCGCGGCCATAGGGTGTCATGCCCTAATGCTCTAAGGCAAGGCTTCGGGCAAAGGTTGAATGCTCATTCAAGGTAGAGGGAGCATTCAACCCTTGCCCGATGCTTCGAAATTATACTTTTCTTATGATTAACGTTTTATGGGAACGTGTGACGCCATCTATCGAAATATTAAATAGCGATAATTTTTCCTTTCTAAGTTTACTACTTAAAAGCTTGTGTTCATCGTGAGCTTTGGTGTCAATTGTGGTGCAGATTCGTTCGGACCAGCGCATTTGCCTTCGGCCTCGTAGTGATTTGCACAAAATTTTACTAGTAGGTAATGGCAAGCTTTTCAAAATAATCACTTCTTTTTCGGAATATATGGCCAAAGTACTCAAGGACTCGTTTGACTCAGGTGGATGAAAGTCTAGTAGTTTTTTATTACTGTCATGTCTTTAGTGACAGACAAATCGTAGAGAAGAAGAAATGAGACAAGTAATGCTATAAAAAGTTTTTTAACATCAAGATTTTACCAGTTCAAAATAAAAAAGGACTAAAAAGTTGAATAATCAGAGAACTTGTCAAGGCGAATCAATCGAGCCCAAACTAGATGGGTTTATCATGTTTAGTGTAATTCCTATAATAGCCATCTTCCGTATCAATCATCAGACCAGCTCCATGGTACCTTGTCATTGTATTGTCACCGAAGATACAATAAGTACACCAAATTCCAATCAGACATCGACTAGTGGGTCTAATTTAGCTTGCAAGATTTGATTACAGACCGACAAATAGATAGACAACGGGACGGGTGAAACTAATTAATAGCTTGTAATCATCAAAATTGGCCTACGGGTTTGGTCTCTAGAGCGTCACAATAGAACAAACATATATACATACTTACAAAGGCTAAACACAAACTGTGTCATTGTAATAAGCAATATATTGTTATCATTCTCGACGGTACAATAGGACGTGTAAACTAATATTTATCAATAAATGAGTATTCTGAGCAAAAATAAAGGGTTAAGGAAACATAATAGACGGGGTAGCCATTGATGCGTAGATGAACCTTTCTTCACGGTGAGGGCACGATTGAGGGCTTTTAATGGTTTCGCCCGAGATTTAGTTGACGATGACGATGAATCAATATAAAAAGTACACATACAATTTTGAATTTCAAAAAAATGGTAGACCTGCAAGAAATATAATGATAAGATCTCAAGGAAAACTGCCGGTACATCATTATAAGTGATATTCCGATCATTCGTTGATTCTCAAAAACCAAGTAAAATGATAAATGTATGGGAATTCAGTAAATGCAACTTATGGAAACACCATATGTTCACCGCAAACTACGGTCTTTGCTGCATGAACCTTGTTTACTTCAGGTACTCACTGAAAACCAAAAACATAATAAAGTCGTCAAACTTGAATATTGGACAACTCATTCCAAAGCTACGCATGTCTCTGTTGTGTGAAAATATGAAACTTTACCATTGTGGCAGCTTTCTAAGAATGTACAGAACTCTTGAAGTAGTATTAACGAAGTAAACGAAGGCATTGTCAGCCTCATGAGTGATGATTGCCGTGGCTACAAATAAGTAGGTGTATGTGGTGAGCAGAAGCGGAATGTTTAAATCTCATGCGTAAAAACATTGCTAATAATTGTGTGAGCCGTGCAAGACGATGGAGAGTCCCCTGACTCTCCACTAGTGACTCCGAGGGTGACTCCTTCGTCTGCGGCGAAGCGGGTCAGATTAGGGATCCACATCTCTGGCCCGCTGCCTCTTTTTGCTTCATCTCTGCGTCGCAGAAGGAGACCACCGCCTGCCACGATCTCTCGCTGCCGAGGATGGCGCCAACCACGCTCGGCAAGGTGAGATCTCTTTCCATGACCGCTGAAAGGGTATGTCGTTGTGGGCCCCATGCGGCACACACCTCCAGCGTGTGGAGCGCCATATCCTCCGGCGCCCAACGTTCGTGGCAGGCCGGAGTCTACTCCCGTCTTGCGATTTGGTGCAGGTACTTTCCGAAACATTCGTGTCCTGAAAGCACCGGCACCAATCAGATTTTACCAAATACTAATAACCGGGACCGACTAGGCTTATCGCGCCTAAGTTAACTCAACAGAAAACCCCATTTTTTGTATTTTTTTATGATAGATTGGTAAGCATTTTACCATTAAACGGTCACCCACTTTAGCAGTGGCCTGGCTGATCTTATTCTTCAGCTACGATCGACCAGGAGGACTGCGCTGCATGGACACAGGACGCACTTGGCTTCAGTATGGAAACGCGGTCGCAGTCGCCTCCCACAGTTCCTTAGCCCGCGTCTTGTTCGAAAACCAAATGCGTCCTGTGTGGCGAAGCCATTATTACCCGCTTAAAGCTTACACTTGTACTAACGTATATTAAAAACCCGCAGCGAGATCTCGTAACTAATGATGACTATTAGCGGCTTATCGCTATAAAAACTAAATTTTCCCATATGTTATCTCGATTGCGATAGTTGTAATCAATTTATGTCACGTAACGAGTGGCGGACTCGCGCTTGACATCGTTATGTAATTAACTGAGTGATTAATTAATGCGCGATGATTATTTAATTGGGAGGCCTGAAGAAATAGATCCGTTTTTATCGGTTTAGATTTATACTGATTGGCATGAGAATCGACCAGAATGCAATCCAATAAAAAGGTATTCATTGCTTTGCATAAACCTGTATATACCTGTACCTGTACATGTAAATACTCGTATGTTACGTGAAAAACAGTACCCTATAACTTAACTTAGCAAATATCATTTTTATTTCTATATTCTGTCACAAAACAACAAAATAACATACCTACATGAAAATTTGTTTATGTGGTAAAGAAAGACATAATAAAGTACAATTGTGAAACTGTGGACCCCAAACTAGGCAAAGCCTTGTATCTTGGGATTGGGAAATACAGTGATTATATGGAAAGTGATGATGCGGCTGAAGATGTTCCTAGAAGATACCTATTCCCTCTTGACTTATAGACTCCCAGAATATACCGTTCGGGGACGTCAACCATAAATGGATGACGTTTGCCAGTTTGTCTTATTGTTAGATGGTAAAACGGGCATGGGGGTATTAACTCGTGTGATTCCTGCGCACATTCGCCATAATGTGATAGAATACCGACAGGCATACGACCTTACGTCGGTGACCGAGACTCTGCAATTTAGACTCAATTAGCTTATCATCGTCAATAAGTCTTTTTGCTCGTCGGTCGATGGACTCAAGAGCTTCAAGCTGGTACTTGGTTGATTTTGATTCTTGGTTTAGTTAGATTTTTTAGGTCGCCTCAAGAGAACTTAACACGGTCCACTTATAAAAAAACTAATTTGTAGTCCTTCACGGTCTCAATTGACCCATTAGTAAAAGTTCTTGGGCTAATATGTGTGTGATGTAAATGTTTCCGGCACCCACGATACAACTCGTTGAACTTAGTGTGGAGCGAGTGTGAATGTCGCCTGAAAACGCCACCTCTATAAAATCGGACTACCCCGTGGCGAACGCCATGCGTACCATTTTGATATAGCCTTGTTTTTTTTTTTCAGGACAAGCAGCGCCCACCGATCTACAATCCAGAAGATTACGCCACCTCTTTGAAGAAATGGGGCAAGAAGACAGGCGCCAGCGGTTTATATGAGTTAGAAGCAGGGCAGGACCCTAACAAAGCCAGGACGCTGCCCAATCAGAGCAGCAAAGACTTTAGGTCAGTTTTATGAAATACTAGTACCCGGCATGCGTTGCTACGCCAATTTAAAAAAAAAGTGTTTTATCTGTTTCACGTTTATGGTTGGCTAGTACTTTTACCAAACCTGACAAACGTAAGTAAACTTGTCCAAATTAAAAATAAAATCTGCAACTTTTACTTTCGCGGGCTTATTTAGAACTATTGACCAAGTCATTACAATTAGACCAATGCTTTAGGAACACATAGAGGACAAATATACAAAGTTTTTTTTTATTTATATAGATAGCTATAAGATAAATATAATAATTTACAATATTCTGATTATTGTCTTCGGTTGGATGTATACTTACTCAATTTTTGAAATTTTGTTGCGTATTTTTATTTTTTCTTTGTGTATCGATGCGTTAATGCCTTGTTTGCGTCAAATAGTAAAATATTTTGTTTCTAGCCGTGAGGACCAGTAATTAGCTTCGACTGTTGGTCTTCCTTGTAAATAAATAAATAAAAAAAATAGTGTAACTAGTACGTCCAGCTGCTATACATACCACCCAGCTTCTCTAAAATCACATTGTTACAATGAAAATATCTAGTTTTTAGGCTTTCAACAGAGAGCTTAAAATAGCCTTCTTTAAAGCATACAGGGTTTTTTTTTAAATATGAAATATATTACAGTAAGGATACTACATACAGTAACGATACTACATAGCCGCCATTTTACGATTTCGCACCTCAAAAGGAAAAACAGAATCCTTATAAGACGACCTCAATGTCTGTCTGTGTATCAAGACCATTTTTCTAAAGAACGCATGAAAGTATAAAGTTGTAGTTAATATCAAATATATAAGTTAACGCCACTTAGTAAATCCCTTAGATTTCTAAAAAAATCCATCAATCAGTTCTAAGTCGAACTACTAAAAAAATAATGTATTATGCCGCATATTTTTGCCAAGGATTTTAGACGCGTGCAAGTTAATTAGAATCTACAGGACACTTCTCAATAATCATAAAATTTGACAAAAAGCACAAAACAGCACAAGTAATTGGCAATATAATATCCTTTTATTTTTTTCCAATTTGTAGTTAAAGGTGAAAAAGCATACAATAAACTAGCAGATGAACTTTCCATATATACCGTCATTGGTAAGTAGTGCACAATCCTGTAGGGGTGGTGTAGAATCGACAACTGGGTAGAAAAAAAATGTTTTAAACAATAAAATATTGTTTAAAACATTTTTTTGCGCAGCAGGTGGTGTTTTACTGCTAAACAAATGTTTTAATTTTCCTACTTAGGTATTACTATCAAACTGTTTTATATGCTAAATAAAAAAGGTAGTTAGGTTAGTATCCAAAAAAGTTTGATTCTAATATCTAAGTCTTCGACTATAAGCAATTATTTTAGCAGCTGTCTAAGCGTTGCCATAGTTTATTTGTCAGTTACTACTATTTAGCAGTAACTGACAAAATAGACAATTTTGTCTGCACCACAATTTACATACCAGTAAATAAGATTTTTTTTAATTAATAATTTTCTGCCCAGTTGTCAAGTCTAAACCCTGCAGATTATGCACTACTTACTAATGTTGTTATATAAAATTGTACGGAATCGTCTATGCACGGATCATACAAATCTCTTAATCGGGATACCCTCAAATGTAAAAAATTTAAGCCTGTTCACCGCATTCGAAAAGCGATTTTACCAGCTTGTACTAGCAGACGAGTCACTATTTTAAAGTCAGCTGTTTTAATGTAGGTACCTACCCACTAAAGCTAGTGCGCTGGACGGGATGATCAATGATTGATTCGGTTGAATTTTGTTTTGTTATTTAAGTTTTTTGTTAGATAGTGACGACGAACGTATTATAATTTCTTTTAATTAATGTTCTCATGCAAGTGATGTATATCTTATATCTTTAAACCTCTTATATCCGGTATACCATTCAACGAACAAGGACCCAATAAGATATAATTCTTTAAATTGCATGTATTTTTTTAGACTTTTAAATTTTTAACCTGCCTACCTGCAGGTTGTTGTAGGGTTTATCTCACTGTTAATTAACGTCAAATCATAACATTCCAGGAACCCTTGCCTGGGCGTTGGCGAGGAGATGAGCCTGCGGCAATTCGGCACGCCGAGCGAGCTTCTCACGAAACTGCGGGCTGATCTGAGGCTGTCGTTCCCAAGGTAATCGTTACTTTTAATACCAAATAATTATTCAAGCCTTTTTAAGGACTCATTAGTTCTTTAATATCTCTTTGTTTATCAATTTACTAGCTGCGCCCCGCGATTTTACCCGCGTAAGTTTCGGACCCGCGGGAATTCCGGGACAAAAAGAAGCCTATATCCCTGCCCAAGCTCTAGTCTAACTCTGTACAAAATTTCATCAAAATTGGTAGGGTCGTTTAGGCGTGAAAGCGTAACAGACAGAGATACTTTCGCATTAATAATATAAAAAAGTAGGGATTACTTATTAATTATCTAGGTACTCGTATATACACGAGTACCTAGCCATTTAGACCGTGGGCCCGTTGTCGTTAACCCTACCTCATCGAGTACCAAGATGAGACCTATATGGGGATGTTGTGTGTAAAAAGTTATGCTAAGAAAAACAGAGTTGCCTGATCCTAGCCTGGAGCATTTTGTGCAGGCGACTAAAAACTGATCCATTATTTTGGTGGAATTGACCTCATCACTCGATGGCAACCCTATTTTTTATGTGTACATACATAATCAATAGGGTTGCCTCCTTATTATCTTCCGTTAAAATATTTTGTTGCATTGGTTTTTTAAGGTCTTAAAACATTGCAGTATGCATCGTAAAAAAGTAATGAACTAAAAGTATGTTTAAAGATTTTAAAATGCATGCTCTTTTGCGCATATTACTTAGCGAATACACAAATTTAACGATTTTTTATGCGATGCTAAAATAACTTTTATAGAGTTTTACCAGCATTACCTTCGAAACATCGATAACATTTTGCATTTGCTGTACTGATCTATTAAATGTAGCAGACTGGTCCAGACTGGTCCCTACTGGTCCATATCGCTCAAGCATTCATGTTTATGGTCAAAGTGGCTCGTTGATTTTTTTACGACTATTTTATGAAAGCACTTAACTGTAGTTTGAGAAGATGGTTCAGACTATAGATCAGCCTGATCTTTATTCAGTAATAATAAAAAAAATAAACATTACATTTGCTGCACACTGGAAGCGTTAAATTCAAACAGACGACGACGTGCAAGGACGCAGGCGCTGGCACCACTAAACAGGAGGCGATAGCGCCAGCGTCCTCTCGTACGCAGTCCGCTCAAACTAAATATATCGTTTCCTATTTTAAATGGTCTACCCACCAAATTGTTCACCCGGCGGGACCGCCGGGTGAACAATTTAACAGTATCCCATGAATTATCGGGACGCTTAACAATTTACGTACAACATTTCATCTAAACCGGTTCAGGTGGAATACGTCTTCTTCTTAATTATAACGGAAAATGTAGCATTCAGAAGTAAGTTGTAGAAGTAAAATGTGCCAAGGGTTCGAATGAAAATCCGGGTTTTAGAGCTTTTTGGTGTTTTATAAATAACTCTGGATAGATAGTTTATAATAATAATTCAGCGGGATGCAAGCAACGTATAGTAACTTTGTCCAATACTTTAACATGGCTGGAGCACTTAAAAGTTTTTCTTCTTATTTTAATTTACTGGAAGGTATTCCAGACTGAGGTAATTATGGTCGTAATTATTCTACATCTGATATACACAAGCCACTCTATAGGTTGGTATTATGTAGGCACTTTAACCCTAGGGAAGGCGCGTTTGACCGTGGAACGTTAGTGGGCGCGTATAGAGAATTATGTTTCCATATTATTATTCTTTTTTTCTCATATATCGTTTAGAAAATATGTTTTAAAGGTTTGAAATTAAACATTAGCTATTAGAAAAAAATATATTTATATCTTATATGTCACAAGTTTTAAAGCATTTTAACTCGATGAGGTTGTCGTTTTATTGCGATGTTCCTTTGGCCACCTTCCAGGTCCATCATCAGATCATCACCATGTCATCATAATATTGCATTGTCACGCGATTTACACATGCATGCAAAATGTTAGCTCAATCGGTAATCGGGAAGTGGATCAAATTCAATTTGCAAGATTTGATGACAAACATCGGGACAGGTGAAACTAAATAAAAGCTTGTAATAATAATATGCCAAACCAACGTCAACTTCTAACATAAGGAATGACCGTCGTATTTAGACACGCCTGATATGTTATTATTAAAATGTAATTATACCAAAGGGCCTCTTAGCGTTGGCTACGGCTCCGCTAATGCCTTACAAAAGTCCGGGCAAAGGCCCGTGAGATAAAATAAATATATGCCAAATCAAATTATTGTGTTTATCAGTTTTTTACTAATTGGATCAGGGATTTAGGCGTGAAAGTGATTACTAATAAGATAAGAGAAACAAGATTTTATTTTCGTGTTTCAAAAAGGAATCCATTTATTTATTATGTTAATTAAAATTCAAATCTTTATTGCATTCTCTGAAATGTAATAGGTATTAGAAATAAATGACGGTAAATTAGAGACCCTGTTGGGCTAAATGACCATGTGGTTTAAGCTGGTAGCTTTTTCTTTCCACGTGAACCGATTTCGAAATTGTTTTTTTTAGGTTGAAATATTTTGCTTTCCAATTGATTTCCCCATTCAAATTTGATCAACATCTGATCATTAGTTCTTGAAATATCGTCAATAATGCGTATTCTGTGGACTACATTGATGATGTTCTCGTTTATAACCGACTTCAAAAGTTACCTCATAACTTCTTTCGTTGTGAGACGATTTTGATGATTATTTTTTTATTTGAAAGCTGGTGCTTTTTATGTAGGCCCATTAAAATTGTATCAAGGTCTGATCTCTAGTTTTTGAGTTATAGTCAATAATGCGTGTTTATACATTAAATCTGATCAAGGTTCCGATGATAAAGCGGTGAAGTCGGTTTTTTTAAGCTTTGCTTGCGTTACAATTATAACTGATAACTATATCCAATGTAGTTAAATAATGTATTTTTCCACAAACAAAGAGCAGTCGGGATAAAATGTTTTGTTATTTTTGTTTTGTTACGCTAATTATAATTTCTTACGTGCAATAAAAATAAGTCGGTAGAATAAAAATAAACAAAACGTGTCCGTGTACTGAAACACGGACACGTTTTGTTTATTTTTATTTGTTACGCTAATTATAATTTCTTACGTGCAATAAAAATAAGTCGGTAGAATAAAAATAAACAAAACGTGTCCGTGTACTGAAACACGGACACGTTTTGTTTATTTTTATTTGTTACGCTAATTATAATTTCTTACGTGCAATAAAAATAAGTCGGTAGAATAAAAATAAACAAAACGTGTCCGTGTACTGAAACACGGACACGTTTTGTTTATTTTTATTTGTTACGCTAATTATAATTTCTTACGTGCAATAAAAATAAGTCGGTAGAATAAAAATAAACAAAACGTGTCCGTGTACTGAAACACGGACACGTTTTGTTTATTTTTATTCTACCGACTTCGCAAAAAAGAGGAGGTACTCAAGTCGACAATCGATTTTGAAATTACTTTTTTGTTTGAAATGTGTTGCTTTCTAATTAGTTCCATTTAAATTTGATCGAGATCAGATCAGTAGTTCTTGAAATATCTTCAATAATGCGTGTTTATTACATCTAATCTGATCAAAGTTCCGAAGATAACGCGGTGAATTCGGTTTTTTTTAAGCTTTGCTTCGTTCTTAACTATGGTTGATGGAAATAGGTTCAGCCGTTTTTTTTTCAGATTGAGCGTTTGGGATCTGATAACTTCCAGTACATCATGAATTGCTCGCTAGCACAGTAATTAGTTTCATGTCTGCTTTCTACAATACGCTGAATTCGAATCCCGGTAGCAGCCTAGTTTTTCTCCCCATAGATATTTGTGATTATGGTTCTGATTGTAATTAAGGGTGTGTGATGTGAATGTCTTCAAATTTTGTGTGGGGCTGTGAGCGTAAAGCGTCTGTCTGTGGAAAACTGCGCCTATTACAATAAAATCAGAGCAAACCAGTGTGATGTTTTTACACTGTGTTTTACACTAGGCCTTTGATTGTCTACCCTTGGAATCACATTGCATTATAAGGAGTTCTTTTAGGTAGTTTTGATACTTGTAGCTACAGCACATGTCTACATCGCACTGTCACAATCATTCCATCACACTTCACACTAATATTATAAAAGCAAAAGTTTGTGTGTTTGTATGTTCGTTACGTCTCCACAACGGCTGGACCAATATTCATGAATTTTGAAATTGAAATTTGGTATGGATGTAACTGACACCCTGGATTAACACATAGGCTACTATTTACCCGGAATTCTTGGGGGTCCGAGAGTTACGCGGGTAAACCCGCGGGGCGCAGTTAGTAAAATTATAAATACGGAAGTTTGTTGCTAGTTCCCTTTTCACGCTGCAATTGCTGAACAGTTTTTGATGAAATTTGGACGTACAGGGCTGAACACATGGGAATTTTTAAGTGACTTACCTACACGGGCGAAGTCGTGGCGCACAGCTAGTGACTATATAATTATAATTATGATTTTTTTTACAGTTTCGTACAAGAGTTCGCGTGCGACCCACTGGATGGCGTTACTTTACTGCTGGAATTGCTGCGCAATGTTCAGCTCAGCCAGTCTGGAGAGGGAGCGAGAGGGCCTCCAGCTGTTAGAAGAAGACCGCTACTGGACGAGCTAGCTTGCTTGTAAGTATTTCGTAGTTTGAATAATGCCGATGGAGTTTTGCCGCGAAAGTGAAAAAATGGCGTTGTTGATTTTGTATAATTTACCAAAACCTGTGATTCTTGGAGTGTTCATGTGTAATTATGGTAGATTATTAACCGTTAATACTTAGTAAACATAGCAAATCATACAAAGTTAAAAAACGTGATTTCCGCCTTCGCTCCAAAGTTCTGGTAAAGGTTCTACCACTTTACTGGGGCATGACTTGACTTTGACTGTGATTTGTGATGGGACTTTTAATTAAATATACACTTGAAATATATTGTTACTGGACACTGGCTAAATGCACAAGATTACGAAGCCAAATAAAAAAAAACCGATTACTTCCAGTCAGTTTTCTTACTCGTATATTTTTTCTGACTAGTTTCGGGTATGTACGATGTATGAAAACCGCCGCGAGTCCCAGCCGACTAATAAACAACAAAAAAAAAAAAATTACTTTCGAAATAATTCTTATCAAACAAAAAAAAAATACTTATTTCTAATTATTTTTTTGTTGAAAGGGTGTCGTTGGTTCCAAATAAAACTGTCAAGATCTGATCAAGGTAAAGGTTTAGGAGATAAAGCGGTGAAGTTAGTTTTTAAACCTTGCTTGCGTTTAAATTATTATATATATATGCAAGAAATTACATTTTTTTATGCAGAATAAGCAAGGATAGATAGTGGTCAAACACTATCTATGGAAAGTGATGATGCGGCCGAAGATGTCACATGCTTGCCTAGAAGATACCTATTCACTCTAGACTTGAAGACTCCCAGATTATATCGTTCGGGGAATAAAGAAGTTATACTTTTTTTGTACTTGCTGTACGGATGATGAATGTAGAAGCGAAACGCTTCAGCGAACTGGAGGTATGTCGACATAAATAGATGTTATTTCATAGTTTGTCTTGCTGTTAGAAGGTAAGCATTTTTAGATTTGTTCCTTTTCATGTTTGAGCCTGTTTCTTGGCAAAATTTCATGATTGTAGTCGTATGAATGCTGGGGATGATTTCAATTTATTTGCGAGAGCCAACCTATTTTGCCGTAATGGTGTTATTTTATTGTAAGCTTGAGAATTACAGCTTCAATGGATTATATATAGCCCTTAGTTTTTATTTTAATTTCAACTCGATACACCCACCCGTCCGCGTCCCTGAGAAAAAGCGCCTTAATAGATATGTAGTCAGACGGACTGTTAATGAAGTGATTCTATAAGAGTTCTGTCTTTCTTTTTGAGGTATAAGTCCCTAAAAAGCAATAACCAAATGAAAAACCTTTTCATCAAACGTATGTCTACATTTTTCAGACAATGTCTCTGGAGCTGCTGCAGCAGATACCCCGACTGCGTACGGAGGCTGGTAGGAGGATCTAACGGAGTCTACACACTGACTGTGTGCATTATGTCAACGGTCAACAAGTCCAGGGTACTGGCTTTACAGGTACTGATACCAAGTCACATTTTGAGCCACTTGTTGGAACACGGATGGCAATTTACAAAGGCGCTCTGACTCCCGGCTTCATCCACGTCTGCACCCGCGTTCGTGCTGATTGTGATGAATTAAGTTTCTTTAAAACATAAACATAAATGCTTTGCCACTAACAGATCCACACTAAGTTCAAAAACAGTAATCGTGGGTGCCAAAAACATTTACATCACATGAAATGAAATGAAATGAAATACATTTATTTGGCACTAAGGATAAGATAAACAAACAACAAAAACATGAAATAGACAATAAAAAACAGCTTATAAAGGTAATTAGGCATAAGTTAAAAAAAAAAGTGCCAAAAGGGTCGTGACTCAGCATTATTGCCAATAGGCGCTGATTTTCAGTCACAACCCAGAGGTGGCGGATCTAAAACAGTAAAAATATAAATATATATATATATATATATATATATACACATATATATTCATATATATATATGTATGATATCATATTACATTATTATAAATATATAAAAATACAATAAATATATAATAAATAAATAAATAAATAAAATAAGTCTAAATAATATAAAATATACACATACATATACACAAGTTTATAAATTTACATATGTATAAAATGAACAACAAACAAGCAAAATTATATAAACAGGACAATATTTTGAGCAAACTACAATTAAAAAATAAATAAAAAAAAATTAATAAGTGATTCCTTTAAATGCTGCCACATATGCTGAGTATATTAAAAAAAAAAAAAAAGTACGCTAATTAAAAGAGACAAGACAATTTAGTTCCGACAGATTTAGTTATCAATGCTTTATAATAATTAATGATTTAATTATTAATTTATTATATAAAGGAAATGTCAGCATTGATACCTTCGTGCTGCCTCTGCGCATCTATCAGGAACTTTCTTAGCTTAATTCTGAAAGTGTTTAAGATTTTGATGCTTCTTATTGGTGGTGGCAAGTTATTCCAGCACTTTGTAGCAGCATAGCAGAAACCACCTTTAAAAGCCGTGGTGCGGTGTCGTGGGATAGAAAGCTGCTGGGAAGCATGCCTTCTAGAACACTGCCTATCTTCAGAGATCCATCTTAATTTGCTGTGCAAGTATGAAGGATTTTTAAAATTAATGACACCGAACAAGAGACACGCAAGATGCATTTTACGACGTGACTTCATTTTTAAAGCGTAGTGCTGGTTCAAAAACGGGGTCACATGAGACCTAGGTGGAATTGAAAAACAAAATCTAGCGCACGCGTTTTGAACTCTTTGTACGAGTCTTTGTGTACAAGCCAACAACCGGGGTCCATAGACGGTGTCAGCATAATTTAATTTAGAAAGCACAAGAGTTTCTACTAACTGAATGCGAAGTTCTTCAGACAGGAAAGGTCTAAGCTTATATATAGTTTTGAGTCTATAGAAACAATTTCTAACGGCATTTGCTATGTGGTTTTCAAACCTCAGTGCAACATCAACATTTAATCCGAGGTTGCGTGCTTCGAAAACCCTTTCGATAGATTCTCCCGACAGACATATTTGTATGGTATCAGGAATGGTGGATAATTGATGTTTGCTACCCAGAATCATATACTTGGTCTTGCTTGGATTTAACAAGAGACAATTATTTTTCGACCATGCGACTATCCTACTTAAATCTTCATTTAAGTCTCGGATTGCTTCGGCGACGTTTTTCGGTTCAAAAGATATATAAACCTGAATGTCATCGGCATAAATATGGAATTTACAGTTTTTTAAACATTTTGTAATATCTGCACTATAAAGAATAAATAATATAGGACCAAGAATAGATCCTTGTGGTACACCTCTATGTACCGGAGTTAGTGATGAAGAAAGAGTAATACCAGAAGCCTGTCGTAGTTCCACGTACTGGTTACGATTGCTGAGATAACTATCAAACCACTTAAGCGTGGCTTGGTCGAAACCGTAAAAACTTAGCTTGGAAAGAAGCAGTGACGTGTTTATCGAGTCGAAAGCACGAGAAAAATCCAACAAAATCAAGGCAGTACATTTCCCTTCATCCTGAGATGCTAAAATATTATCTGTCACGTCGAGAAGGGCGGTGGCTGTACTTCGGCACTTTCTAAATCCTGACTGAACCTCAGGAAGAATATTATTAGTTTCTAGGAATTCGGTTAATTGATGACATACCACACGCTCCACTATTTTTGACATACACGGTAATATACTAATGGGCCTGAGATCTTTGACTAGAATAGGGTTGGTAATTTTGGGCAGTGGACGAACAATTGCAGTTTTCCATAAGTCAGGGAAGGTAGAAGTGCTAATTGAAGAATTTACTATTGCAGTTATAGTCTCAAGTGTATAAGGTAAACTCATTAAAAGCATTTTTAGTGTGATGCCATCACAACCCTCGGCGTTTGACTTCAAATCTCGAATTATTTTATAAATTGCGTTTGAGTTGATATTGTGTAAAGAAAAAACTAAATTATCTTTAAACTTGTGAAATTCATAAAATGTCAATTGATTAAGTGAAATCTCTGTACTACCAGGAATATCTAGGAAATGGTTATTTATAATGTTAGCATCAGAAAAATGTAGTGGAAGATCTGTTTCTTTATTTGTAGGTAAAAGCATGTTCTTAAGATTTTTCCATAGCGTTTTAGGTTGATTAATTTTATTATTTATGTTATTTTTATAATATGCAGATTTTTCAAAAAACAATGATCGATTTACTAGTGATTTGAGAGACTTGTAGTATGTTTTTTTCCCTTCCGACTTCGTCTGTCTGTAATTTGTAAGAGCGTCATTTCGCAATTGTATCATTAGTTTAATATTATCCGTTATCCATGGATAACTTTGATCTTTAATGTGAATTGTTTTTAATGGTGCATAAATGTTAAATAATGTCAGTAAAATGCCGTTAAACTGTACAACCACATCGTTTACGTTCTTAAGTCCTGAAATCGTGTTCCAGGCAATCGAATCTAAGTGTTTATTGAATATGTCAAGGGAAATATTATTTAATGGCCTGTAAACGATGGTGCGTGGGATGAATTTATCGTGTTTTATATTTAATTCACAAATGACAAAAGAGTGTCCGAGCATCGATCCAACAGGCTCGACTACTACATGTCTTACATTCAAATTCGTCCAGATTAAATCTATAAGGGTTTCGCTAGTGTTTGTAAAATGTGTAGGAGTTTTAACTACTTGCGTTAGGCTTAAACAATTCAATGCGTCAGAAAGATATTTTGTCTTGCTGTCAGTTGAAAGTAACATATTTACGTTAAAATCTCCTAGAACTACCACACCATCGGTATGATTCGACATCCAACTGATACTATCAATCAGTGCGTCCAAAAATAAACTTAAGTCCTGCCACGGTGCGCGATAAGCAGTACCAATTGCTATCTTCTTACCGTTGACAGACATTGTAAGCCACATTTGCTCAATAGATCTATAACTAGGGTCAGATGGATGCTGCCGTACACGTGCATTGACTCCATGTTTGACAAAAAAACCCACACCACCACCGCGGCCACCACGAACCTCGTTTGACCGAGGGATGTGACGTAAGCGGTAATTAGGTACACGAGGCGCACGTCCCTCTTCTCCTCTACGTAACCAAGTCTCATTTATTGCCATTATTTCCACATCGTGTTTAACCATACCTGCTATAAAATCATCGTGGTTTGTGCCCAAAGAGCCTGCATTAAGGAGACCAATTCTTATATACTTTTTGCTTACCATAATATAAGTTGCTCATAAAAATACACAAAATATAGTAATATATATTATATAAATAATAACTTATAATAAAATTCAATATTTAAATATAATTTGATATATAAAAGTTCAGTATATAATTATCCTGGATTTGACAATACTACTTTACTAAATACAATAAATAATCACTTGTCACCTACCAAGTGTATTAGTGAAATTTGGAAACCATAGTCCATCAGAATATCTTATCATAGTTGAGTTCTTACGCTATAATATAAACTATACCAAAGTCACATAATATAAAGCTTGAGAGTAATTATAGAGTAAGGCATAAAAACTATTTAAAAATTATAAAAATTACAATTAAACACAAAAACATGTACTCTCGATTGGTAGGTTGATTAATTAACTAATATTAAAATAATTTATAAATAAAAATAAAATCACCGATCGTCCACGGACAGCAATGTGAGCCCGGCCATTCATCATGATAGTCTGTGTGGTCGATTAATTATTAAAGCGATTAAACAGAGAAACTAAAACAACTAAGCATAACACACTCTAAGCACACGCTCTAAGCATGTGACAACATAACGTTTGTTAATACGTCCTGTCAGTCTGAATAAATCTGAACAAAGATATACATAAAAACTATAGATGAAATAAAAAAAATATTGGGCGCCGTGATCGCTTCAATTACAAACTGGAACGTAGCCACATCTGACATCTAACCTACTACAATGACTGAACATGACATTGACATGACATTTTGACAATCAACATTGGAAAAAAAACAACAAAAAGTGCCTGAAAAAATTAAGAAACAATAAAGTATATGTATTGACTATATTAAATAATAAAAAAGATCATTTATGAGAAGGTAGTCAAAACTCATTAAGAAACTACGTTTCGTGCTCCAGACTACAGATCTGCCTTGCTATAAAAAAATAACCCAATCGAGAAACATTGACTAAAAACAAAATCAACAAGAAACTAGTCAGATTCACAATCCCCTTTTCTTCTTGTGAGCCGCAGCAGAACGCTTCTCTGGTGCGATTGGGGCACTCGCCGAAGCTGTCTTGCTCATTTCTACCGATGGCTGAGATGATACTTCTGCCGATATTTGACTGAGGTCGCTAATACAGTCCAGACGTATTTTAGAGCCATTTTGGACAATTGCGTGTACAGAGCCGCCTGACGTCCAAACCTTTGTAATACCGAGTTTCTTCCGTGCTGCGATAAAGACGTCATGGCGAGTTTTAGTGAGGAACTCAGATAACGTAATACCCGATCCCTTTAAACCCACCTTGGACGACCAGATTTTAGAGCGAGTGGCCTCATCACGCAGTTTGAATAGAATAGGACGAGGCTTGCCTGTGCTTTTGACTTTGCCCATCCTATGACACCGGCTAATGTCACTAGCATCAAACGTAGTAAGCTTCAACCGGTGAACCAGTGCTGCTACCACCACTGCACAGGTGTTTTCTGCTTCCTCTTCTCGTAGACCATGCAGCAGAAGAATCTTGCGCCTTCCTCGCATCTCATAGTTGTCTAATTGTTTGGCTACAACCTCAATTTGATTTTGAAGAGCACGGAATGAGGTCAACACAAATTTTTTAAAAACTGCAAACTCTAGAGAAAGTTTATCACTATCAGAGCTAGATGTTCCTGGTTGAGAACTCTGACGCTTCTCAAAATTATCCATCCGCTGTCCAAACATGATTATCAATTGATCTAGGTTATCTTGAATGGCATCCATATTGTGAAAGTGAAGTGAAGAAATTATTTTATTGCAAACCTTGGAATATAGTGGCTGACTAGTGGAGATAACACTTTATGGCAGGTGACATAAGTTAACTAAACTTTTAAAACATATATTTTAGCAGAACATAACTTATTTATATTTTATACATTAATTTAAGTAAACGATCAAAAAAAGCAGATGTTGTTTTATCTGCGCCTCCACATGCACAATCACATCCAGAACCAGAAACAAAATAATCCTCCTTGGGGAGAAAACTTGTGTTTTCACCGGGAATCAAACCCGATACCCTATAATTTAGAAGGCGGACGCGCAACCAACTAAGGTAAAGGGCAGTTCAGTTTCCAAAATCCTGTTCAAGCTTAGATTAAAGTTCAATATTAAGTATGATTTGTGTTCTTTTCAGCTCCTAACGAAAGCGTGCTACCCTCCATCCAGCGGACACAGCATGGTTTCCGAAGCTTTATCGACGCTCCGTCTCCGCTACGGCGAGCCAGTGCGCTTCAGGTTCCTCGTAGGGATGCTGCAGAGTACCGGGGGGTCAGGAGACTTGCAGGCAGCTGGACTGTCCTTCATCAATGCACTGCTGATCAGCGCGCCCACTCCTCAGAGGAAGCTTTATATACAGGCGGAATTGGAGCAAGCTGGATTTGATATTGTTACTTTGAAGAAGGTAAGAATGTTTAATTAGGATTTAGCTTGATAGCTTGTAGTAAACTCATAAAATCATTAATTCACATTAAGACGTTCAGCGCCACATTAAGTTCAGTTACTTGTACCGAGAGTGCAAACATTTCCATCACACGCACACACACAATCATACCAAGAACTGAAAGCGCTTACGTCCCTTAGAAAGGAAACTTGTGCTCCTGCTGGGAATCATAGAGTATACTACAATTGTCTATTCTCAGATAAGGGTACACTGTTTTACATACAAATTTGTGATGTCGGTGATTTCTTCAAACTAGAGCATGAACATCGGAATAGAAGTAACTTCAAGTATGAAAGTTTCAAAGGAGATATATTTTTATTCGAAAGAAAGATCATTGTCTTTGTGGAAAAACATATAATCTCTCGTTAAAGGACATTGACCTGTAGGAACTTAAAGGAATTTCTCTGTTCTACAGACTCTTTGATTTTTTTTCTTTTGTCTCAGATGATCGTGAAATTACCAGCTTCCAACGAACAGGTGACCAGAGAGATAGAAAACTATGAGAAGCAGCTAATTGATATCGACACCCTCAGCGAGAAAGCCACCGAGGCTTTGAAGGAGAAAGACGACCTGAGGCTTCAACTAGAGCTACTTGAGAAGAGAGTTAAGGTAGGCTTAAATCTTTAGGATCAATTGCGTACTATAAAGATTGACAAACATTGCAGATGTTAATTTGCTGAAATAAAGTCAAGGTTTGAAAAATGTTTGAATCTTATGTAGAGTTTAATGGATAATTAAAAATCAGATATAGCTCGAATATTATACGCACTTATAGACGAAATAGTTTGAAAGACAGATTTAAAATAGCACTGTACAAGGATTCTTCTCAATAATTGGCATTGAATACAGTAAATCAGTATATGTAAGAATAAACTAAGCTTTAGATGTATAGAATAAACTAAGCTTAGTTACTATTGCAGTAATAATATACTTATTATGTATTTATCACAATCATATTATGTTTGCAGATTCTTCAAGAGGAGAAAGGGATTTTGCTGTCGTTAGAGAAATGTTTAAAAGAAAAGTGTTGCGAACTGCAAGAGGAAGTTTCAACATTGAGGTCTGAACATGGTAATTCTAACAGGAAGAAAAGCTTCGCCATGAAGAAAAAAAACTCGGTTCATAAAATTAGAGGTGAGTTATGAGGTACACTGCAACATAGCAAACAAATTAATGTTTCAATAGGAAAATTACATATTTGTAGACTGAGGATGTTACTTACTTCAATTTCTTTTCGCAGACGAGTCCTCGCCTCCAGAAGACGAAGGCATAAGTTCGTCGGAAAGATCTTTAAGCCCCGAAGGTGACCCACAGCGAGACTCCATGGTCTATGAGGTTTTTAATATAAAGAACGAAACTTACGACTTAATGCGAAACAAACGCAATCTCCACAAAAAACTAGAATCTAAAAAGAACGATAAGAAATCTTCTGACGAAGAAGAAGAAACGACTATCGATGAAGTTATTCAAGAACTTAGAAATATTGTTAACCATGCCGAATCCGAACAGTATAAAGACTCATATGACGACAAATCTTCAAGATGCAATCAAACTTCAGAAATAAATGTATCTGTGAATGCTCTTGAATGTCAAAAGCACAAAGATATAGAAAAGGAAGATTCTATTACAAGCACAAGACACAGCATTCAGATTAAAAATAATACAGATTATTCTGACGATGTAGACGACGACGAAGAATCTGAAATTGTACCAAGTAAAATAATTCCACATCCACCAAGAAAAGCAAAGAGCTTGGTGCATTTATTCGTCCCACCGGTTGACCAAGGTTTACTTTATAATAAACCACCAGATTTGTATGACGACAACTTCTATTCAAGCGACGAGGGATCTGATTCTTTACTTAGCGCATCTCGTTGTATAAATCCATTAATCAAGAAACAATCGATTTCCAGTTTTGATTTTCAAGAATGTAGAGCTGTATTTAACTCAATGACCGAAAAAGACGAAAAAACTAAAAGGTCCAAAACGAGATCCAGAGAAGAGAGTAGAAGGTCGTCAGTAAAAAGAAGTGGATCCTTCCAAACTTCAGAAAAGGGTTCCCGGCAACGGGAATACATTGATAGCATGTTTTTCACTGAATCGCAAATGTCACCAATACAAAGAACAAAATGTAGTAGAGTCGATGAAATAGTCAACTTAATTGAATCAAAGAAGCTGACGAAAAGCCTAGACAGGATTGACGAAGGACTTAACTCGATGATAGATATCGTCGTCTTGTCAGAACCTAAGAAGCCGATTTGGCCGTACGAGAAGCGTCAAAGATCTGTTTCGAGAACTAGCAGCGACGCTGGCAATGAAAATCCTTTGATTCCCGTCACTAGATCCAACAGCAGACACTTCCATACGAAGCTTGACTCACGATCATCGAGTAACAAGGCTGAATCACCGATCAAAACGGATCAGCCGCGGTTTTTCTTATCCCACCCAAAATTGAGTCCGACATACGACAGTCAATCCGGTTTCAATAGTTCCACTTTCCTTGTGAAACGTGGACATAGTAATGCAGGGTTCTATTCTGGCCCTATGTTGAGAGATGCCCCAGCTAGTATGACCAGCCTCGTCATGACTGGCACCCATAGTCACGCAGACTTGAAGCGAACCCTATCTCCTATGGGGACTTCCAGTAGCTTCGGTGTTCATAAACTAGCTGATATGCCCTCGGGATTATACTAATAGGTGCTTTGTTAACGTGTAATCAAGACCAACGACTAATTTAAGTGTTTCGTACCTAATATTATGACTAGTGCAATATTCCCTTTAGGACTAGCTTTCATTTAAAAATGCACTGTTTCTTAAAAGATTTGTTAACAATCTACTAAACTCTCTTGATCTTCAATTAAAATAGTACCTACTGGTACCTACTCTAAATTATTGTCTAGTTTTGTTTACAGTCTTTAAGAAACAGTGTTTTGTATGGATTTTTGTATTTGCTCAATCTTGTTCGAGCACCCAACGATATCTTGGTAATTTTGTTAAAGCAAAATGTGCTTAAGATTACGTCTTGTCATCTCTCTTCTCTATTTGTTTTACTAAATTTTGTTTAGGATTTCTTAACATTACCGTCTTATGCATGAAAAGTTGATTGTATCTGTAATTGTATGTTAATCAAAAATATATTTATTTTTCTTGTATCGTCCATCGTCCAATTTGCTCTTTACTTTACCATGTGTCATTTTCTTATCATTCTCATCTTACTCGCATTTTTCTTAATTGAATTTGATACTTTCTTCTTGTTTTTTTAGTAACTTACCTCTTATGTTATCGAATTAAGCAAAATAAAATTGTATTTACGACACATTTATAACTGATGTATTTTTCCTCCCTCCCTTTAAAAATAGATTTATTCAATTGTGAAAAAACTGAAGAAGTTCCATTGCAGTTCCAGTAAAAAGAAGAGAAATCAAAATATACGTTTATTTTATACAATATTTTATCACTTACTGAGTCTTGCCGATCGATATGTGAATAACCTCATCGCATCCAATACTTTTTTGTGTTCTGAATTTAATTAACCTTTAAAGAAAGTTGCTCTCTGCGTCTTTGAGAGATGCAACAATATCATTGTATACCAGTTCAGTAGCATCGATACCCCAAATGAAATCAAAATGGTTGAAACTGTCTCTGTTAATTTTTTTTACATCAACGACATTGGGAAGAATAGCGGCCAGTTTAATAAGATCTCTGTAATCTACCTCATTGTCAGCTAGCCCGTAGTAAAGATATGATGGGACTGTGACTTTGGAGAGGTCGTAGGTAGGTGGGGTAGATCGGCCATACACAGAGAGGTTAGTGAGGAAGTTGTAGTTGTAACGGCGAAAAACATCGGTGTTGATAATCTGACCGTAGTGCGCGATTTGACGTATGGAGGCGCCAGCAGGAGTGTGACCCAAAATAACTGGAATCATCGTCTGGAAGTAAATATATACATTATCAGTAATTAACTTTTCACATTGAGAACTTTGAAAATAATTTACTACAACAAACGCTTTTTTGATGGTATATTTTTGTGTTACAATTTTAGAGACAAGGATAACGTTTCAAATAGTAAACGTCTCGTCTGGTTTATAACAATTGCAATGCCACTCATAAGTCCATGCCAGGACATGCCAAGCCAGTGAACATTTTAGTCAAATGAGATATAATTTACCCAGTATTTCCACTGGTCAGTTGTCATTTTAATTAGAATCACTTCTCGTACCATGACGCGACGTCATATCTTCAAAATGTGAGACACGAGTCGTAGTATTCCGCGATACAACAACATTATCGTGTCTCGACGAGCTATCCTTAATATTTTTTACCGACTTCCCAAAAAAGGAGGAGGTACTCAAGTCGACTGTATTTTTTTTCTTTTTTGTTTGTTACTTCATAACTTTTCTCCACGTGAGCCGATTCGAAAATTTTTATTTAGTTTAAAAGATGTTGCTTTCTAACTGGTCTCATTTAAATTTGATCAAGATATGATCAGTAGTTCTTGAAATATCGATAATAATGCCTATTTTGTGGACTACTTTGACGATGTTCTCGTTTAACCGACTTCAAAAGTTACCTCATAACTTCTTTCGTTGTAAGCCGATTTTGATGATTATTTTTTTAAATAAAAAGCTGGTACTTTTTATATGGTTCCATTGAAATTTAATCAAGATCTGATCTCTAGTTTTTGAGTTATAGTCGATAATCCCTGTTTAATACATTAAATCTGATCAAAGTTCTAAAGACAAAGTGGTGAAGTCGGTTTATTTAAGCTTTGCATGCATTTAATTTTTTTTTTTACTATTAAAGTATTCGTGAGTTTGACACATTATACTTTATGTAAATGAAACGGCTCGACTCACGATTTAAGGTCGACTCTTGCGACCTAGGTGACCTGATGATGGGGATCGGACATCCCCGAAACCTAGGTCGCAAGAGTCAACCTTAAATCGTGAGTCAAGCGTTTCATTTATATAAAGTTTAATTATTTTGTTTATTTTTCATATTTCCTCCAATTTTTAAATCTGACATGTGAACATTTTCTAACAACAGGAGAGGAACACATAAGTCGTTATCTTCTATGTCACGTCGTAGAAAATGTAACTTATCACGATGCGACGAGCCGTGCACATTTGTTTTGGACCATACCACGCAGAGTATAAGTACCATAATTATATGCACTGTGCCCTTACCCTGTATGTATCATCATACTTACTTTGTTATAGTATTCTCTGTCCAAGAGATCAATCAAAGAGAAACCACCCCCACAGAACGAAGCGAGCAAGCCGTCTTCAGAACAGAAACTTTCCGTAAAATTTTCTAAGAAATCCGGGCTTCCGAAGATCTCGCCCATGCCGATAGCCCAAGCCGCTGTCTGCAATTTTAAAAACGTAAGTATAAATATTTACACATATATAAATGCGAATGTAATGAGTGAATGAGTAGGTTTGCTACCTCCTTTCTGGTTATGGTATTGAGATATTTTTCACTTCGAATTGAATATAGGCTAATTAAAAACGTGATATATATTTTAAATATATCATTACATATTACTATTTTAATTTAAAAAATAATAATTAATTGATATAGCTTTTAGTTATACACTACCACATAATGACTCTATCTCTGTAATTAGTTCGCTTGATGTGCGGTCGAATGAGAACTCGTTCCATTAGCCAATATGTAGAATTGACTAGTGGAAAAAAAACATTAATTGCTTTTAACTTTTTTCTTAATAATAACATTTGAAAAGTGAAACAGTTTACAGTTTTTTTTATAGTTCAAGTATAATAAATTTTAAATGTAAGCCGTTTTTAAATTAACCGCGGGACAAAATAGGTCTAAAAATTCCCGGTCCGACAGATAATTGATCGAGCGAAGCGAGATCTCTAAGTTGACTGGGAGTCGTTCAGCACTTTCTCCATCCGTCCGTCTGTCAGAGGCATTTAGCGTCTAAACCGCGAATATAAGCGAATGACTCCAAATTTTCATAGAGTATGTACAACTAAGGCTCAAAGCTAGAAAAAACATTTAAAATTATAAAAAAATAAAATATTCAGGGGGCTCCCATACATGTATTAAGCAAAAGTTATTAGCAATTAACCTCAAAAGTTTTTCTCTATGGGGCAAAATGTTGGCGCGAGATCTCAGTTCGGCGCGAACGACCAGTTTAAGTTGTATTTGGTTTTTCTAAAAAAGGTAACGTGACTTTTAAAGCTCTTTTTCAAAGATATCGCACAAGTACCGAAACAAGGAAATCAAAAATTTGCCCTATATGCTATATGGGCGCCATGTTTTTGGCTTTGGGCCATTGAAGGCATTTTAGGTCTGTTATTCTTTTCAGCAAACCCTTCTTTTGATACCCATATCATGGGCGTGTACATTAAATACGTGTAGGGCCCGCTATCTTGGGCCGTCCGCCATATTTAATTTAGAACGACGACGTCACTTAGCTAAACCATGCATTTGTTCAAACTAAACGAATATGCATAATAATTTCACCTCAATTGGTTGAGGATAACTGCTATAAAATTCAATTGCAAGATTTTACCCGAACGAACCCGATACGAACATTGGAAGGTAAATAACTTGATAGATAGATAGATGAACTATTTATTGTACACCCTAAAAAAGAAAATAACAGCAAACAATTACATTAAAAATAGCTTGGGCTAGTACAATGGGCGGTCTTATCGCTTAAAGTAATCTCTTCCAGACAACTTTTGGATGGAGAGAAGATGGCAAAATAATTTTGGGACTGTGGTGTACTACAACAGGTCTAAACAAATTATATATAAAAAAAAGTTGTAAATACCAAACCTGTAACAAATACATATATAATATATTATAGTTATACATATTATATTGTATACCTCATTAAACTTGCAATGTTCTTATGTAAAAAAAACTTGTAAAACAAATTCAACTTACCTCGAGGATAGATTCAAAAGGCGCCAAAGTATTAAACAGTTGGTTTTCGTTATAAGTAAAGTAAGATGCTGGAGCCAGTCCTTGAAAAGATATGAGTTTATCATTATATTCAGGCCTCAAAGAGTTCAGAACTAAAAACGAGGTTCCTCCTTGAGAATGCCCGATGTAATGGATCTTGGCTTGTCCAGTGGTTTCCAGGATGTAATCTATGAAGGCGGGTAGGTCGTGGTTGCCGATCTCGTCCCAGCTGAACCTCCAGAAGCTGTTGTGGTCAGGGTCTAGGGTGATGTGCTTTCTGGAGTAGAAGTTTCCACGGGCATTGCCGAGCCATACGTCGTAGCCGGCTTCTGCCAGATGGTAGCCTGCGGGAAAAAATGTAGTTAATAGATAAAACTTATTGTTACAAATAATAGATACGTTTACATTGATAATGTATGATTTTCATAACAACAATTTTAAAACGATATAAAAAAGTTGGGGAGCTATTGACGTTCTCATAATTGCTTCAAAATTTAATATAATTATCTATCTTTAAATAGGTACTATCACAATCATAGCCCATCACTTAGTTTAAAGACGTGATGCGGATGCTGGAAACATTCTCAACATTTACCTAGATCTAGATCATAAACATAACATAAACGCTTAAATCAAACCCGGTACCCACAGCATAGAAGTTGTATACAACAACAGACTGTCTAACAAGGGCTCTTTGGCATCAACCTATATTGATATTTCCTCGAGACGAATAACACTTATTATTGGGTTAGTATTAATATTAAAGTAAAATATTATTAATAAACTAAATTTAATTGAACCAAAAATAATTAAAAGTAGAATAAATATATAAAAAAAACTATAACCTGCCACCAGTTGGCAAAATGCCCAAAATTAATCGATTGACTTAAGAATCATCAAAATCAGCCCACGCGTTTGGGTTCTAGAACGCCACATAGGTTCATACATACAAAAAAAGGCTGACAAGTACACAACCCTCCTTTGCGCGCTAAAATAGTGCTATGTATCTGATAAAATTTTCTCTTTATATCCTTATATAATTCTTCTGTATTAATATGTGACTAAACTCCTCCTAAACGGCTGGGCCAATTGTGATGAAATTTATTGTGTGTGTTGACGTGGTTTCAAGAATGGTTCAGATTCACAATTCAATCCGAATTATAATGTTTTTTTAATGAACGAGTCTGTTACTACTTAATATAAATAAAAATAACTAATGTAACTATATCTACAGGCCAATTGCATATATTTCCTAAAACTAAATACATTTATACAGCAAACACCTAATTTACCAAGCTAGGTAACTCAAGTGCTCAAGCCCACTCCCATTGGGTAGAGTTCCCATCATGCTGGCGGCATTAATTAAATTATGTAATTCTCGAGTTGGTGAATTCCCAGACATACTTATCAGTCTGCTTATTATCGCACTAATTGAAATCATAATAATTAAGGTTCACTTGCGAACTGATACGGCTTAATCGTATCTTCAATCATGAAAATGAAAGCAGAAAATCGTATCATTAAACAAAATTCTACAAGTTCGAATCGTGTTTTACATCTGATAGGCTAGCATTTCACCTTTATCTCACCTCTTGGTATAAGTAATGGTGTGGACGCCACGTTAAGCCTAGAATTACTGGCTCTCAAGGATAGTTTTTTTTAATTTTTTTATCGTATATAGGCAAGCATTTGACCACTATCTCACCTGATGGAAAGTGAAGATGCGGCCGAAGATGTGACATGCTTGCCTAGAAGATACCTATTTACTCTAGACACCCAGATTGTACTGATCGGGAAACAAAGACGCAGGCAATGAGTTCCACTCCCTCGCTGTACGGATGATAAACGTAGAAGCAAAACGCTTCGATCGAACCGGAGGTACGTAAACCATATAAGATGACGTTTGATAGTCTGTCTTGTTGTTAGGTGGTAAAAAGAGCAAGGGGGAAATAAATCATGTAATTCCTGCGCACACTCTCCAAAATGCAAACGGTAGAATACCGATAAGCTTGCGACCTTACGTCTATGACCGAGACTCTGCAACCTGGACTCGACTAGCTTATCATCGCCAATGAGCCTTTTAGCTCGCCGGTCGATGGACTCGAGAGCTGCTGGAACAGCGTTTTTAGAGATTATGGCGACACGATCACATGATTTTTACTTGAGGTTGGTGAACTACGACTGTATTTTGGTACACAACAGCACGAGAAAATTACCGTGACAAGGAATAGTTATTTATCTAATAAATTATAACTTTAAAATATTTATTACTAGCGATCAATTTCACCGAAAACAAAGCAATTTCCAGTGGATTAAAAAAAACAAACAACACTCCTGCTCAATTGGTAATCTTTATTGAGGCATAAATTATTTTTAAGAATCCTTATCAGATTATACTTATAGCTGGTGTACATGACGATTAAAAAAAACTGCTCCCTATTTTAAAGATAAAATGTGACTTTAAGGCTATCACTCACGTCATTATATCGATATAGTCGACCTAGGTGTCGACCTAAGTCTTCGTCTCTATCTCGCGGCGTAACCTCATCCCGAAGAAGAGTACCTTCGTACATGCTCGAAACATAATATATGAATATTTCTTAGGACTTTTTTGTTTTTATTCAAGATAGGCAAACTTTTGATGGTAAGCGACGATGTGGTCGACGATGGAGCAAGCTTGCCTAGAAGATACCAGTTTTGCCGTTTTCTATTGAAACCGTAAGGGTAAGGTATATTACCGAGCTATCATCACTAACGAGCTTAATAAAAACTCCCTTACCCAGGGCACTGCCAGGACCCATCAATAGGAAGTCAGCGGAGGAAGACAGCAGGCCGTGCATGATGAAGACAACCGGCCTCGTCTCATCAGGGTTGTTGTTGTTGTCGCGACCATGTGGGATGCGGTGGAGTTCCAGGATGTACCCGTCAGTTGTGACCACATTGTGGACTTCTACTGGATAGCCGTACTTCGCGATGAGGCCTGGCTGAAGAGAAAAGATAAAAATATGTACAAAAATAAGAAAATAATTACTCGGGGCAGGTTTTGAACCCTGCGTCTTTGGAACACCGGCCCAACGTCATTACCATAGTAGAAATATATAAGTAAGTTGTCTTCATAGAGTGGTACCAAACGCGGCTTGTATGTGTGCACGGCCGTACGCACGTGCCTCAGCACGCACACTATGACAACAAACAGAACGGCGAAGACGACACGAGCCGGGGTCGCCCCCGCGCTCGTCGACGCGGTCGACGACATTTCGCCGTATTCGAGCCATTCGCCACGGGCCTTTCCGCGCAGACGGATGTCGCGTGCCGCGTGCTGAGTTGCGTGCGCGCGTTTATATTTTGTAAACATATAGGTAAAGTTCATATACCTACTTATAGTGTAACCTACTTTACGTGTTTATTCAATTTATGTAGGTTTTTAAAGTGAAAGCTTCTATAGGCGCGTTGAGCACTTTTTGGGTGAACAAAAATCATGGAACTCGCGTCATCGTCACCGACGGCCAATATTATTGATTTATTGAAGCCTACTTAGCTATATTAGTTTTCCTTTTAACTTCGTTATATGTACTACTACCGTGATTTCTTTTCACATATGCAAAACAATATTTTTTTCAAGATTTTTTTTGACTCTGTCGGCGGCTAATATGCAAATGAAATCGTATCTATTTTACCACCACATTTTATACTATTTTATTGTACCTAACTTGTTGGTTTGTTAAAATATACATTTTACCTATAGGTACCTTTAAAAGTCGGAGATAGTGACAACCCTGCGTATTCGGCTAGAGTAGGCATTTGAATCTCCTACGGGCCTCGAGTCATCTTACTTATATATTTCTACTATGTCCTACCTAGCTCTAGCTAGGCCATCGGAAATCTCACTGTTCGAGCGTCGGGCAGGGCAGGCAGGCAGACCTGCCCGACGCTCATGACATGTAAAATTTGGATCAGCTTTGAACGAAATTGTACTTAGTTTCAGCCTAGCAATTGATCTTCCATTATGTTCAATACTATATTATTGAGTATGCTTTATCGCTTTAAAAATTATCTCTTTTAAGAGAGTGCGAGGAAGTGATTTGTTATCCTGAAAGCTGTAGCAGATGATTTGCGGTATTTACGGGCCGAATGCCTATATTTCCTAAAACTAAACTAAAACTATATACTGCAAAGATCTCAGTTACCGAAAAGACATCGAGCTTATAGGTAACTCAAGTGCTCAAGCCCACTACCAGTGGGTAGCATTCCCATCATGCTGGCGGTATTGCCTCTCTGAATTGCAATGCTAATACGTTGAGCCAAATAAGTGCCACCATTTTGATAACGCGCCGCCTCAACTAGGTGCTCTGATAGATTTTTGAAAAAAATATACAGATATTATATTATTTATAGTATATATCCATTGTTGTTATCTTACATACATTTTCTTTTTACTTATTGTTGCATACCCCATGTTTTCAACTTCAGCCGCTGGATGACTGGCAGAGACTGGAAAAAAGAGGACTTTTAGCATTAAGTCCTCCTTTTGTACATTATAATAGTGGAATATAGTATTAAATAAAAAAACACACATTTTTTTTCCAGAAGTATATTTGTCCTTCTAGTTCTGGGTACTTGTGTACATATTAATGGAAAAAAATGTTCTACCCTCATTTCTGTATATCTGTGCTATGTTTGGGACTGTTTGTTCTTAATTTGTAATTGTTTGTTCGTTTAATTAAGTCCTCCTTTTGTACACTATTATTGTGAAATAAAGTATTAAATAAAAAAACACACATTTTCTTCCAGAAGTATGTTTGTCCTTCTAGTTCAGGGTACTTGTGTACATATTAATGAAAAAAAATGCTCTACCCTCATTTCTATATATCTATGCTATGTTTGGGACTATGTTTGTTCTTAATTTGTACGTTTCAATGTAGTGCAATGTAAATAAATAATTATTGTCTCGTGTCTCACCGACTCACAACGCTGTGAGTCATAAAAAAGACGTTTTCACATATCAATCACGTATGCGATTAGGTTTACATGAGCTCAGAATTTGATAAAAATCACTATGATTAAAATAATTAAGTGCTAATATCAATTGGCAGTGTCTTGATTGTTATCTTTTAATATCTAAAGAAGCCATCGCAATGGAATTAAGCCTTAAAATACCTACAAATACGTCCTTAGATTATTAGGCGGGGCACTGGATGACCTTCCGAAGTAGAGATGCCCCGTTTTGATAGAGTTTACGACGTGCCAACAAAAATGTCAAAAATTTGGTGCGTCCAGATTTATGTGTTCACAAAAGATAAATCTCTCTAAAAGAAGCTCAGTTCTTTCCGCTTCAGTGATGTCGCCCAACAGTGAGAGCTTAGCGAGCTAAGCGAAGTGAGTTCAACGATTGCCATACCAGTCAACTGTTATCGTTTGTGAAGAAAGTTCCTTAAATCGATGTTTTGAAAAAGCAGAATATTGCTACACGCGCGCTCTACAAAGAAGGGGGCAGTCAACTGGGTGCCACGAGTTCTTTTTTTCAGCTACCACTCGCGCTGCATTTAGAAAATAAAAGTGCAACTGAAATAATATATAAACAGCGATTCTACTCTACTTCTACTTCATCCTCTGTATATGATGTACCTCTCTCAGACCTTTCACATATGTCCACACCCGAAACAGATACACAATAATTAAACGCAAGCAAAGCTTAAAAAAACCGACTTTAACGCTTTATCTTCGGAACCTTGATCAGATTTAATGTATTGCACACGCATTGACGATAACTCAAAAACTAGAGATCAGATCTTGATCAAAATCGATTCACAACGAAAGAAGTTATGAGGTAACTTTTGAAGTTGGTCAAAAACGAGAACATCGTCAATGTAGACCACAGAATACGCATTATTGAAGATATCTCAAGAACTACTGATCAAATCTTGATCAAATTTATTAGGGACCAATTGAAAAGCAACATCTTTCAAACTAAAAAAAAATACAGTCGACTTGAGTACCTCATCCTTTTTTGGGAAGTCAGTAAAAAATGAAGTTATCGGTGCGCGTAGTGGAATATCCTATGATCATCAGATCGTTTGTATATCGAAAGTGAAGGATACAATTAAAAAATAAATATTTTAATCTACTTGTCGTTTTTAATATCTTTAAGTTAAACGAAGAAAGCGTGAAAATCACATTAAAATTGAGATGCAAGCGAGAGAGAAAACAAATGGAATTTAAAACCCTCGCTAAAAGTGGACAAAACTACGGTTTATCTAGACGAGGACAAACAAAAAACGAAATCCATAGCCCATGTGAATAAACCCATGGGCCCCAAAAGAGGCCCTCAGTAAAGTTAATGACTCTACTGGTAGGTTCAAAAAATTACAGCCATCTCGAGAAGAACCTGGTAACATTTATTTTAGTTAATGATAAAGAACTATGGAATTCAGTAAAATTTACAATAGTTAGGAATCGTACGTAGCTTAAAGACGATTTAAAAAGTAGATAATGTAATCTAATCTCATTTATTAATAGATCAATTAAGTAATAAACCTTCATTCAATGTCCTTGAAATGTTTTGCAAAGTTGGTTCATCGTACTTGCTGGTTGTTATCGGACTTTTATAGCGGAAGTTTTACGGCTTCGTAATTCCTTTGTTACCTATTTTTAATTAGCTCCGCAAACTATATTATGCATTTTGCCTATTATTTAGTGCATACTGTTAGCTTTTTTATATTATTAGTGTTAATTAAACTGCCCATTGGCAGTTGGTTGCGCGTCGGCCTTTAAGCAGAGGTATCGTATTTGATTCCTGGCGGGAACACAATTTTTCTCCCCAAGGAAAATTTGTGTTTCTGGTTTTGGTTGTTATTGTGTGTGTGATGTGAATGTTTCCGGCACCCACGACACAAGTCATCGAACTTAGTGTGCGTCTGTGAATGCGAAAGCGTTATATTTTTTTTTAAGGTAAATTGGTGTTTCTAATTCTGGTTGTAACTAATTGTGTATTTGTGATGTGAATGTTTCTGGCACCCACGACACAAGTCATATTTTTATTATTTTTATGTTAAATAGGCAAGCATTTGACCACTATCTCACCTGATGGAAAGTGATGATGCGGTCGAAGATGTGACATGCTTGCCTAGAAGATACCTATTCACTCTTGATTTGAAGACTCCCAGATTATACCCCTCAGGGAACATTGACGCAGGCAATGAGTTCCACTCCTTCGCTGTACAGATGATGAACGTAGAAGCAAACCGCTTCGATCGAATTGGAGGTATGTGAACCATAAATGGATGACGTTTGACAGTCGAACTGAACGTGGAGATATGAGTGTGAAAGCGTTTATATTTATGTATATAATTATTTTTTTTTATTTTTCACGTTGTAGGTATGTAGTTTATAAAACTAGCCCCAGTCATCAGTTACATCCAAGTTAAAAATTCATGGTCAGTTAATAGTCAATGTCGCGTCCAAATAAAGTAGTAGAAACTTTACTAGAACTTCTACTAGTTTTGAAAAGAAATTAAAAATTACGTTTTTCAACTTTGCATAATTTGCCAGCACTCATGCGCGTTCACGAACTGTATTCATATAAGTAAACACATTATCATTCAAAGAATCTCAAGTTGTAAAAAAAAACAAACACAAAATACAAAGGATTTCATTATAGTGGGTTAAATATAAAAATGACTCAATGCATGAGTTAAATAAATCTATATTTAACTCATTCACTTCCAATCGCCATTTATAACGGTCAGACGATTATCAAGATCCCAAAACTTTGTGTATCCATTAAGGTTAGAGTTATCAAAAAATACGCAATGAAGTACCCTCTTCCTTTTTGGAAGTCGGCTAAAAAATACAATTGCCTTGACACTTGAGTTCATGAAAAGTACAAATAAAAACCAATCTCGGTTGTCAAAGCTTTCAAAAGTTTGGAGTTTTGTTATTGCATAAAACACCTAAAACAAAATAATCCTTTAAAAAAATTATTAAATTCTAGCTAAGCTTAAAAAATTCGACTTCACCGCTTTAACATAGGAGCCTTAATCAGATTAAACGTATTAAACAGGTGTTATTGACGATAACTCAAAGACTACTGATCAGATATTGATCAAATTTGTAAATCAGCACTTCCAAACATACTCAATTAATATTTTTTATGCAAATATAAAATGTGATCCTCTTTTTTAGTAATTTTTTTAAATAATAGATGTTTTTAAAAACATTTTTTTTTTCACCCAAAAACTTTAGAAAATAAATCGAATTATATAAAAAAATATCAATCTTTTATTTGCGTAGTTCTAAATATATTAAAATATCGGTTGATTTTATTTATTTTATGTTTCAATAAAATGATCAATCATGATTTTTTTTGCTTGCTGTTTTTGCAAAGTTAAAATGATCATTTAAATAGATGATCTAGGTAAAGGTATAGGTATGCTCTTAGGTTTGTAATGACTACAATAAAAACAAACTATAATTGGACCTCCTACCGGAGGCCTCAGGACCAACTGATTTGATAGTTGGATCACTACGGGACACAGAACCAGAACGTTGCTACAAAAACTTTAAGACTAAAATCTTAATGTTCACTTACCACATCAAGAGCAGCATCTTCAAGTACATTATCAGAGAACCGTCCCATCTGAGACTTATACTCCTCCACCGAAGCCACGTTGGGCGAAGACCTCGCCACCACGGCCACCACCACACATGCGGTCAACAGCAACAACGCTTTGAACATTTGGGCTGTCTTTTCACCACTGATAGATATCGAAAGCCTACTGTTCTAATATTATTAAGCCTTTATCTTACTGCCCACTGATTGTAGATATTTATTTGAAGATTGTGTTTGGCGATTGTCGCTAACATTTGTTCTATTCGAATATAAAATATATATTGATATCATGTCTATTTTTCTGGTGAATAATATCCTTTATCAGAAAGTTTATCGGACATCTGCGCTTCCTTACTGCCTGATTAGCTGTTTTAACAGGTTTTATTGTTATATGATTGTGAAACTAATGATCTATTCCTTTTTACACGCTTTATATTAGCTTCACTTGTATGTTTGTAACCGACTCCGGGCGCTTTTCCTTTGGGCGCAATTTTGACCCATTTTAAACTGTCAGATTTCATTCAAACTTTGTAGATTTATCGAGGACTGATGTCATAACACTAATTTGATAAGATTATTCCATTATTCAATTTACAAAAAAAGTAGAAAATAAATAATACCTACTTTAAAAAAACAAAAAACACGCTTTATATAGAAAACCAAACTAAAAAATAGAAAAAATGTAATTAAAAATAGTGTACATTTAAAAAAAAAAAAAATAGTGTAAATAAGAAAAAAAAATATTTAAAAAAAAAAGTGGGGTGCATGGTGTCAATAGTTATAAATATTTCATTGACAGATATGAGAAGAAGGATTATCATTTCGATAATATCTTAAAAAGCACCCAACACTTTTTTTAAAAATTTTATATAAATTTACACTTTATTAATCTATTTTTATTAAAAAAATTTACACTATTTTTAATTCCATTTTTTTTATATTTTTTAGTTTGGTTTTCTATATAAAGCGTATTTTTTATTTTTTTAAACTATAATATATTTTTATAACATTCCACAAGCCGTATAAGTTCTGTACCCTTTTGAAACCATGTAACAACTAGATAAGATCAAATAGTAAGAAACAAATAATCGATGACTATTATAACATGAATCGCGGGTCGCAGCCAATACTACCTGTGTGCTACATTTATCGAACAACAATGTTCCGACAACAATGAGATTTTACCATGTAGTTACCTATGTGAAAAGGCAAACATTTCCTATAACCATCGAGATACGAGACAAACCTATAGTTTATAAGCTGCGAAGTTCTTGCTTGTATCTCTATTTTGTGGTAAGTTGCAATGTGACTATGTACAAAATGTAGTAGGTAATTCTCCATCTACGAAACAAAACTGTGGCTAACTTGACTGTATTAATGCAGTCGTTGTTTACCCTTAAGTAGAAAAAACTATCGCAGAAAGCATCGAATGCCTAGCAGCTCGTTAGGCAAAGTTTTGTTCCGTAGAGGGAGAATTAACCCTCGCCAAACTGCCACAGTGGCGGAAGTTTGGCGAGCATGAAAATACCACACCTCCATGGATTTTATCACGATGGCGCCATATAGCCTTTATCAGATTCTCAAGCCTGTGGTATAGTAGTATACGGAATAACAATTGTTTCTTTATCGGGTTCGATTCCCGGTGGGAACACAAGTTTTCTCCCCAAGGAACATTTGTGTTTCTGGTTCTGGTTGTGATTGTGTGTGTGATGTGAATGTTTCCGGCAGCCACGACACAAGTCATCGAACTAAGTGTGGGGCTGTGAGTGTGAATGCATTTATGCCTGTGGTAGAGTGCTCGTACCCGAAATATTTTAGATTTGATGTTATTGATGGCCGCGAAAAAATATTTTAAATCAACTATTAAACAAATGTCAAAAAAAAATAACTATTTAACAACTTAAGTACTTGAACCTTTGTTACATGATTCTTGTACTAAAAGTCAACCGTACCTACATCATATATCAATTTGGAACCACCATCAAGTTGAAAGTCTGCCGCCAAGCCAAATACGGTGTTCCGGCAGTTATCCTTGAGAGCCTGCGTATTCCAGGTCTAGTGTGTTTACCAGCTTCGATCACATCGTCACTTACCATCAGGTGATATAGTGGTCAAACACTAGCCTGTCACAAATTAAAAATTAAAAAAAAAAGTTGGACACGCAAGATAATATTTTTTATAAAAATTACGATATAAATTAAATTATTAAAAAAGCCTCTTGGGTTGGCTACGGCTCCGCTAATGCCTAACAAAGGTTCACGTATAAACCCAATAGTTTAAATAAACTAAGCGCAATATTAACACAACATTTTAATTAGTCCATATCCACAATAAATAGATGCTTACTTTTAACCACGCTAGCGGTAACTATAATCACAGCCAGAAATCTTCCTCCAATAGGAAATACTCCGATATCTTCATCATCCAGATACCATAGATTGTGCCTTGACCATAGATGCGGCAATATCATGGTAGAGCACATCAGCAGCATCAATGCCCCAAATGAAGTCAAAATGGTTGAAACTCTCTCGGCGCACCTTCTTAACACTTACATCGAAAAGAGCTTCGGCTAGTTTTAAAACATCTTTGTAGTTGACAGCAGTGTCTGCCATTCCGTAATAGAGGTACGATGGAACTGTCACTTTAGAGAGGTCGTAGGAAGGTGGAACGGATCGACCGTAAACTGACATGTTTGTGATGACATTGTAGTTGTAACGACGGAATGCGTTAAAGCGGATGACTTGAGCGTAGTGCGTGAGTTGACGAATGGATCCGCCGGCAGGAGTGTGGCCGAGGATAACTGGTATCATAGTCTAAAACAAACCAATATTTATATATTATTACTTCATAAAATGAAATCATTAAACAAGAGGTGAGAAAGACTTTACATTCACAGAACAGCTTCTTTTGTAGTGTAATGGTAGGAAAGGAGGTACTCCACGGACGAAATCACGAGCAACAGCTAATTAGAGATAAATTAAAAAAAGATAAAAACTTGATAAAACTATTAGGTATTTACTAAGTAAGCGTACTCCACCTTAGACCACATCATCACTTTCCATCAGGTGAGATTATGGTCTAATTGCTTAAGATATCGTAAAAAATAAGCTCGTTTTTTTTTCAATCATGTTAGTAATACTTACCTCGTTATGATAATCTCCATTGAAGAGACCTAAGAAACTTCCATCGCAAATAGGTTCAAGCACGGATCCCTCATTACAAAACTTCTTCTCAAAAATCTCATTATATTCCGAGCTCCCGAACACTTCACCGATGCCTAGAGCCCAAACTGATTCCTAGAACAGAAATGTATAAAGTATTTTTTTTCAAAGCAGCTATAGCTACACATTTTGATATTGACGACAGCATGGTGTCACTCCCACAAGCAATTAACGGCAGTAATAAGAGTGAGATGCCATGCCAGCTGTCGTAAATTCTAGAACTTTTCTTTATTAAGCCGGCTGTTCAAGCCAAGGCACAGAATGTGACATTACAAAAAGAAACATGGAAGTGAATCACACGATGGAAGTGAAACACATGGGAAATACAATAATAATTTATCACAGTGTTTACCCTCACCATTTTTCGTCACACAAAAAGGTTGCAGATCAGAGTTTCAAAGCCCCCTCAAAAGTTAAACTTCAAAAGTTATCAGTTAATTTAAATACATAGAATTTGGAAAAGAGCACAGCATTTGATATACACTTAGGAATGCCAGATGTAGATTATAGTCAAACTCTCTAATTAATTTCTAATTAAAATACCACAATCATTTATATTAATCCTACTAATAATGTAAATCCGAAAGTTTATGTGTAAGTATGTTTGTTCCCTCTTCACGTTTTAACGGCTGAACGGTTTTGGATGAAATTTGGAATGTACATAGAATATACCTAAGATTAACACATAGGCTACTTTTTAACTTGATAATAGCGGGCGAAGCCGCGGGGCACGGCTAGTAATAAATAAATCATAATAGATCCAAGATGGACCATAAAAGATAAATAACACTTAACATAATCTTAGGCGTTTTTTTATATTCGATTGGCAAGAATTACACCACTATCTCACCTAATGGAAAGCAAAAAAAACAAATGCACATAAACGTGAATTTTTCAAAGAAAATATTACTATTACTACACACCTCAATGACATCTTCAAAAGTAGAGAAGATCTTGAACATACGGTTCTGAGTGTAAGTGAAATAAGCCACTGGAGCCAAGCCGTGAAAAGAGACAAACTTCTTATTATATTCAGGTCTCATAGAATTGAGAACTAAGAACACAGTGCTCCCTTGTGAATGTCCAATATAATGGATCTTGGAATGTCTAGTGGTTTTCAAGATATAATCGACGCAAGCGGGTAGGTCGTATATGCCGATGTCGTCCCAGCTGAACTTCCAGAACTTGTCGCCGATATCAGGATCGAGGTTGGAGTGGTTTCTGGAGTAGTAGTTGCCTCGGGCATTGCCGAGCCAAACGTCGAAGCCAGCGTCTACTAGGTAGTAACCTGGAGAGAACAATTTTACTGGTTAAATGTTTTTTACAACAAAATAAGCAATTTTGTCGCCGATATCAGGATCGAGGTTGGATTGGTTTCTGGATTAGTAGTTGCCTCGGGCATTACCGAGGCAAACGTTGAAGCCTGCTTCTACTAGGTGGTATCCTGGAGAGATATAGCAAACGTTTGACCGCAATCGCACCTGATAGAAAGTGACAATGCAGTCTAAGATGGAGCACGCATTTCATTTTTCATTTTAACACACCCAAATTGTACCCTTCGGGAACCATATAAAAAGGCAAAATGTTCCATTCTTTACTGTTTTATAAATTAACGTAGAAGTAAAACGTATACATATTTAATTTAATTTATTTATGAGAAAGACCACAGCTTCCAAATCTAATAATTCAGAGGTTTATATAGGAACAGAGATAAACCATACAAATAAAAATGTACAGCTAGGAACACAGTTCAATTAATAATTGTAATATTAAAGCTATGTAAAGTACTTATTATCTACGTACTTTACTAGCTTAGTTATCAAATAATTTAAACGTAAGCAAAGCTTAAAAAACCGCCTTTACTCGCTTGTATTACTGCTTCGCTTGTAGTATGCTCTGAAGTGTTATCTACCAAACTAAAAAATAATTTCGAGAATCGATGCACAAATGAAGAGAAATCAGTTAACATACATGAAAAAAACATCGGGCGAAAATAGAACCTCCTCCTTTTTGGAATTCGGTTAAAAATCATCGTTCAACAGCAGTCTAGCCCAGGGGTCGGGAACCTGCGGCTCGCGAGCCACATGCGGCTCTTTGGATGTGAAGCTGCGGCTCTTTAGTTCCATACGCAAATATAATTTATTTAAAAAAACATTTTGAATCGATTAACGAGGATTAGACTCTATTTTTATCGACATTATATCTTGATAATTACATAATTAAATGTAGGTATAACAGTTAGTCATCAATTAATTAATTAATTATTAACAGATTGCATAAAGACATTAATTACTTTATCTTGTCGGTAATACCACTAATCACACAAAAATCAACAATTTAAATAAATACTATAAATCCTTAATTTTGCGTATTTGTAATCTCTTTGATCGCAACGGATAAACCAATTATGATGGAATGTAGGAATTCAAAATGGACATAATCTGAAGCCCAGCATTATCACATAGGCAATTTTTATCTCGTTTTATTCGTAGGCTAAAAAGCGCCTATGATCATGGCTTATTTTAATGTGTAACATGAGATGGGATTTCATAATCAATTGGGCCTGTAAATAAAAAAAATAGTGCGATAAAAATAATAGGTAGATAAAACAATTCTGGCAGAAGCACGAGATTCGTTAAAAAATGATACTAGTGGTAATTGAAAATGGAATTCCTCAGGGATGTATTTTATAACCATAGCTTTTAAATATTAGTGACATAATTATATTATATTTATATAAACTGCCCGTTGGCCTAGTCGGGTGCACATTCGCTTTTAATGGTTCGATTTCCGGTGGTAACACAAGTTTTCTCCACAAGGAGAATTCGTGTTTCTGGTTCTGCATATATTTGTGTGTATGATGGAATTTTGTGTGGGACTGTGAGTGTGAAAGTTTATATTTAATGGATATTAGTGGTAAATGATAACGGAATCCCACAGGGGTTTATTTTATAACCATTTCTATTTAATATTAGTATGATAATAATTATTTGAACTTAAGAATATCATCGCAATAAGACAACCTGATTCACAGTTTGATGAGATTGTAAAAATATTAATGAATGCCAATTGATGATCTTTCAACCATTTTTTTTCGAACTTACCTATAAGAAACGCTTACCTAGAGCATTCCCAGGGCCCAATACTACGAAATCAGCAGATGAAGACAACAAGCCGTGCATGATAAAAACCGACGGTCTCTTCATATTAGAGTCGTAATGCTTGTGCCGGTCAGGTATGCGATGCATTTCTAGGATATACCCGTCGGCAGTGATTACTTTGTGGACTTCTACGGGATAGTCGTATTTCGTTATGAGCCCTGGCTGTCAAGTATAAAGGTATTATGATGAATATTTTTAAATTAAAGTAGTAAAATATATGGCTTGAGGCAGGGTTTATATCCGCGGCTATATGGTATCTATCTATATTGCTCTAACCGCTGAGCTTTATGACAAATCTATGTTGGAAGATAACGATTTGGTAGGCCACCAAAGTCACTGTTTTTAGATCTATTTTGTCCCGGGGTCTATCTCAAAAACTGCTTCACACTTAAGGCTGAAACTTACTTGTCTTATTGTCACGCGATTTACACATGTATGCAAAATTTCAGCTCAATCGGTAACCGGGAAGTGCAAGATTTGATGACAAAAATCAGGACAGGTGAAACTAAATAAAAGCTTGAAAAATTTTCTTTTACACTTTTCTTACCGTCTCTATTTAAGAGTAACACACTTTGTTCATGTGTTTTTTTAAGTTTTATCTTAACCAAGTAGGTAGTTTTTTATACTGGACTAGCTGTCCCGGCGACCTTCGTTCCGCCTAACAGTCTATGAATGTGCATGTCGAGGAAGCCGTAGGTACCCGGTATGCGTTACACTGCCACGTGACTATATTATTATCTCCTTCATGTTTATGTTTGCCTGGTACTTTACCAAATCCGAGTGACGTATGAGAAAATGTTTTTTATACACCTATAAAAAAATTGCGACTTTCCTAACATCCTATGTCCGTCTCCTGGTTCTAAGCTACCTCCCCAACAATTTTCAGCCAAATCGGTTCAGCCATTCTTTAGTTATAAATAGTGTAACTAACACGACTTTCTTTTATATATATAGATACTAGCTGCGCCCCGCGGTTTCACCCGCGTTGATAATGATGAAAAGTGATCATGATGAAAAATAGATGTTGGCCGATTCTCATAGATACCGGATTAGCACAAAAAATTTCATCAAAATCGGTCAAGCCGTTTTGGAGGAGTATGGCAACGAAAACTGTGACACGAGAATTTTATATATTAGATTGCATTGGTCCACTAGCAAAACTAAAAAAAGATATCATCACAGTAAGTCACCTATCACTTACCACATCAAGTTTAGCATCTTCGAGGACATCTTTTGGGTACCTTTTGTCCTGCAGTCCATGGGGCTGGTAAAATTCTTCCACAATCCGCGTGTTCGGCGAAGTTCTAGCCACCACAGTTACTGCTAAACACGGTAACAGTGCTTTGTACATCTTGCCTGCTTAACACAACGATAGAAACACTATGGAACACTTCCTAATTTTAGTAAAGGGCTTGAAAAATGTGTCGTGTCAACGAACCTATTATTATGTTGTACCTTCGCGAACATTGAACACATAATGAGTTAATTCGAGTTCGCAGTGGTATTCTTTCTTTATCGTACAATTTAAACACTTCCTTCCTAAATGACCTTAATTTATGACAAAACATGTTATTTTCTGGTAAGCAAACTGGTTGGCAAACCTTGAATGGCAGACTAGGAAGCGTATTATTTGCTATGGAAAAATTAACACGGCAAATCAGCAAACATTCTTTACTCCTATGGACGACGAATAGAGAATCAAATATAAGATTATTTTTTTAACGACTTCAAAAAGGATGACGTTTGTGGATCTATGCATGTTTTTTTATATGTACCTACTTATGTTACGCGATCATTCCGCCAATTATGAATCGATTTCGATGATTCTTTTTTTGTTGAGTAGATCGTAGATCATTACCTACTTCAAAGGTGGTTCTATATAATTTTATCGATATTGATTTAGCTCTTTTTGATAAAATCAACGAACACTAAAATATAAGCGGTGAAATCGGTTTTTTAAGCTTTGTTTGCGTTGAAATTATTATGTTAAAGTATCAATAATTTGATTACTATATATATCATCAGATGGAAAATGAAAACTGTTACATGATTGCCTAGAGATTGCACTTCGGGGAACAAAGAAGCAGACAATGAGTTCCATACCTTCGCTGTACGGTTGACAAACGTGGAGGCAAATCGCTTCGAGCAAAGTGGAAGTATGTCAACGTTTATCTTGGTGGGCATTAACTTATGTAATTCAAATTTAATTACATATATATTTTTATAAAAATAAACGGTAATATATGTTATTGTGCAAAAGTATAAACTATACCTAAGCACTATAAATAAATACCATTATACCTACTATAATACCACTATATTCACACTCACTGTCCCACACTAAGTTCAGCGACTTGTATCCTGGGTGCCGGAAACATTCACAACACACACATTACACCCAGAACCAGAAGCACAAATATCCCTTGGGAAGGAATTTGTGCTCCTGCCGGGAATCGAAGCCAAGACCCGCGGCGCAGAAGGCGGAGACCTGTCCACTGCGCCAACTGTCAAGGTTCGTATCGCATAATTCTAAAATATACAATCATAAACATTTACTTACTATTAATAACTTTACACAGCCACATCGCAATTAACATAATTAAACATTAATTAGAAAGTTCAGTAAGAAGTAAAGATTTTAAATCATTTTTTCTCATATACATGACTTATTTGGCACGCGTAGCTTTCGCCGATAATAATTAAACCGCTATACAAAAAGGTGTAGTCATACTTGGTGGTGTGACTTTTTTTGTTTGGTAGATTATATACTTGAGAGGTGGTCTCATATAAATTTTATCGAAATTGGTTCAGCCAAAACCAAAATAAAAGCCTTGAAGTAGGTTTTTTTAAGCTTTGCTTGCTTGCGTAAATTTCTTTTTTGCGTTTTTAACCCCTATCTATATTTATATAAAAATCAATGCCACTTTTCATTGTAATTTTATAACTCAAGAACGGGCTCACCTATCCAAACCAAATGTTTAGGCTTTGTTCGGACTATTTAGTAGATGGTTTATGTGAAGTTTGCACAAAATCGGTCGAGCGGTTCTTCATTTATCACACCCGGGCGAAATTTTCAAAAACAGAATAGACAAAATATAGAACCATACGATAACTCAGTTACCGTACGATTCAGTTAGTTATCGTACGATAAAAAATATTTTAAAGAGAAAGTTATCCAATCGTTTCGATTCGGTAAGTTACCGAAAATTTCTGAATCGAGTGGCTGTTCACAAAATTCCACGAAAATCGTTTGAGAAATGCGACATGTAGGAGAACAACCCGAAATCCGGACATACGAAAGCAATTTTGCCCAAGCCAAAACGGAGACGCTACGCTCGCGGTTCGCCCAGTTAAAAAATATATAACGTTAAAATATTCCCTTGTGCTAATGGTGATAGCTTCTCTATTTGTTTACAATAATAAAATACCAATGCACGATGATTACGATGCGGTGATATATATCCCAATAAAACAACAATAAACAATATTCATCTTAAACATACGTAATTATTGAGATCAGTTATTATTTCGCTTTCATAAGACCTTGTGTTTATTTGCGTTGATGTTAAAATGCTTAACTTTCTCCCTTTGTTTTTCGTTTTTTTATCGTTTTTTAGAATAGCCAAAGGTTTGGAGGTTGACGACAAAATTAATATCATAGACATGACTTATCCAACCAACTGGAAATATTTGTCGGAGTATTACGGTGCCTTGGATAAATATTGGTGAGCTATACTTTCGAATAACCGTACCCTTTGGCTGTGCCCGCGTTTATCGAGTTGAAAAGTAGGTAGTCTATTTTTATTTATTTATTTAATACTTTATTGCATAGTAAAAAGTGTACAAAAGGAGGATTTAATGCTAAAAGCATTCTCTACCAGTCATCCAGCGGTGGAATATGAAATGATAAAGAAAATATATGTAAACGAAATTTATATCGAATTGTAATGTACATATATATAAAATACTTAAGATTATACATACTATCTAAAAAAATATTTAAAACACAAATATCAATAAAATATGATATAATATAAGAAAATATCTAAAAAATATATAACATAAATATATATACTAATAACTGTGCTCAGAGAAGTTTGTCAAAATTATGAGGCTTTGGTAGTCATTTTATTTTATTCATTTTTTTTTCTATGGGTTAGTCCTATGCATAAGCTATGTACATTCCAAAGAACAATGGCGAAATTTTAGTTAGCCTATGTTTGATCGTATTTAAATGTTAAATTAACGAAATTCACTCAAATAAATTACAAAGATTTACTAATACAACAGAAAAGGCAGACGAAGCCAGGTAAAAAAATACACATTAAAAGAAACAAAACGATTACTTTCAACCATTTTTCTGTTTTTGTCTATGCTGTGGTTATATAATAAGATGTTACCATGTCCATTGCCTTACCCTTGTGCATCTCTATATTCCTAAGCCGTAATGCTAATGCTTATGATGTATCCATAAAACAAAAAATACTATGGTAACTTATGTATGAAGCATCAGCTGCCTAGGATCCGTCTGTCATTCACAGGTTTTCTAAAAACTGCGGTTGCGATTGCAGTCATCGACATTTAAGGGGAAAAATGAAATGTCATGGCCATACCAAACTGTCGTATGAATGACGTTTTCACTTTTGACGTTTGTTTTTTTTTTCTTTTTCTTTTAATATTAGCTCCGCAATCTTGTGCATTTAGCCAGTGTCAAGTGATAATATATTAGCTAAAACTTGGGTTAAAACGTAGTGGTGGCTCTTTGGAATGGGCTTTTATCACGAATTCACGACTGTCAGAACTGTTGGCGTATTCAAAAAGAGATCGGCAAAGTGTGCTGAGCCATAACCTACAAATATGTTTTGTTTAATATTTCTATAACTAGGCCTTCTAAAACGACAATTCTTTTAAAATGAAGCTTAGAAGGCAACGGGCCCTACGTAAGATATTTTTTTATCTATATACGATGCTATTTTACTTCAACTAAAATGATGTATGGGAGTTCGCCATTGTTCTTTCGTCTGAATCCGTTCAGCCGTTAGAGCGTGAAAAGAAAACAAAGATACTTACACACACAACATTTCAGATTTATAAAATGATTAAAATAGGAGCAAAACGCTTCGAGCGAACTGGAGGTATGTCAACCATAAATGGATGACGTTTGACAGTTTGTCTTGTTGTTGGACAGTAAAAAAGGGGATGGAAGAATTATGTGTTTTCACTCGTGCTTTTATACAGGAAAATCTGCGTGAACTGCGGTTCACCAGGTCTGGGGACTACGATGCATCTAGAGCATTCCGGCTCTGTGGGTTCAATGCACCCAGCGCTCATACCTTCGGATTATTTACTGGCGAGATGTGAGTGACACACCCAAATCTGTAGTCAAGAAATTAACAAATGTATAAATAGATCGGTCATTCACACTTACTTATTGCACACTTTCATGGTCATATTCAATTATGCTGCTTACCTACCTATATAAACATAAACGCTTTCACACTCACAGCCCCACACTAAGTTTGATGACTTGTGTCGTGGGTGCCGGAAACATTCACATCACACACACAATCACAACCAGAAACACAAATTTTCTATGGGGAGAAAACTTTTGTTCCCGCCGGGAATCGAACCCGATACCTTCTGCTTAGAAGGCGTACGCCATCCAACTAAGCCAACGGGCGATTCATTTTATTTGTGATATTCATATGTATGACTGAGATGATTGCGGATTTGGTATTTATTAAAAACGGGTTAGTATTAAAAAAAGCATAAACTTAAGGGGTAGATATACGTCAATGCGAACACCTTTTTTAACCACAGACAATTTTCCCCCTTACCGTTTTGCTTATAAAGATGTTTATTGCGTCCATTGTATCGTGAAGTTTACGCAAGATCACGCGTGGCATCTTTGAATTTTCATGGTTTAAATAAAATTTGTTGAAAACGCACCTCAAAAAAAGCAAGATGAAGAAATCATTCGTCTAGTGTTTATACGTAATATGAAATAACTTTCACAGTGTTTTGATATTAAACGGCGGAACAAAATTGTTACTAAAATACAAATTGAAGTTATTTGCATGCGATTTGATATTTTTTCCTTTACATTTTTGGACGTCATAAATATTCTAAGAAGGCATCATTTATCTGTTATCATATCATACAGATGCCGACGATTGTTTTTTATCGGAATTTGTTAAGATTGTCGTGTAAAGCAAAAACACGCGTTTTAGGAGAAATTCTGGTATCACCCCCTTAAATGGAAATAGGTCAAATTAATTAGATAATTCTTTGCCAAGGGGTAAAGCAGCTTCACTATAGTTTAGGAGTCCAGGAATAGATCTGTCTGTTTTCTTAGGAAATAATAGAATTTCGGTGTCCCATGTTTACGTCGTTGGTGTCCCAGTTATCGTCAATGAAATATTACTATCCTAATGTTATTCGCATGGAAATAGTATATTATAAGTGTAATTTTATCCGGCTGTGGTGTTTATTTACCTATGTACCTATGCATGTGACTGTCACTAAAGACATTTTTTAATTTATTTGGTTCAAAAATTGAATGCAACACTTAAGCTTAGATAGGTAAACAACATAGTGGTGCCGATTCTGTTGTCCAGAATTAGACTAAACTAGCCTAAAATTAATTGATTTTATTTATATAGCATTAGCCATGCTAGGCAGAACTATAGTGATAAATTTAGAAAGGAAAAATTATCGCTTGAGGCGGGATTTGAACCCGCGGCCATAGGGTGTCATGCCCTATTGCTCTAACCGCTGAGCTACTCAAGACCCGCCTGAAGGGACGAAATTAACCTTTCCTTATTATTAACGTCTTACGGGGACGTGTGACGCCATCTACCGAACAGTTTTTTTTTTTAGAAACTACTACGGCCAACGAGTCTAACATTGCAGTTAGCTACACGTTGTGTTGATAACGTCTACCCAAATCAATTGATTTTATTTATATAGCATTAGCCATGCTAGGCAGAACTATAGTGATAAATTTAGAAAGGAAAAATTATCGCTTGAGGCGGGATTTGAACCCGCGGCCATAGGGTGTCATGCCCTATTGCTCTAACCGCTGAGCTACTCAAGACCCGCCTGAAGGGACGAAATTAACCTTTCCTTATTATTAACGTCTTACGGGGACGTGTGACGCCATCTACCGAACAGTTTTTTTTTTTTTAGAAACTACTACTAATAATAAGGAAAGGTTAATTTCGTCCCTTCAGGCGGGTCTTGAGTAGCTCAGCGGTTAGAGCAATAGGGCATGACACCCTATGGCCGCGGGTTCAAATCCCGCCTCAAGCGATAATTTTTCCTTTCTAAATTTATCACTATAGCCTAAAATTAGTTTTAGTCCTGCTTTAGTCCAAAACCTATTCAGAAAATGCAAGATTAGACTAAAATTAAGTTTGACAGGACTAAGTTAGTTTAGTTACTCTATTTAGTGAAAATGACCAAATTCTTATTCTGATGTACATGTTTAACGTCAAATTAAAGATTAAAAATAGAAATTTTAAACTCAAATTAGTCTGTATGAAAAAGGTCTGGATTATTTTTAATGTGATCTTATACTTGAATGAATAACAAGTGCAATTAATGACGCAAATACTGACCTACAAAGTCTTTAATGGAGGAATATGTGATTGCGGCTCTTTTGAATACAATTCAATTTGGTTGCTGTCAAAATCTATTTTAATCCTGTCATTTCAACTTTTAAATTAAGTTCAACGTAAAATCAGAATAGCGTTAAGGTATTCTTTGACTAAAATTAGTTTATTTTTAGTTTAGTTTAGGTTAGTTCGGTGCTCAACAGAATTAGCACCATTATATAATTTGCAAGTAGTGTCCATTCTGTTACAGAGATCACAGCATGCACAAACTATAGTTTTAAATATCTAAAAAAGATAATGATACTAAATTTTTTTTTTAATGATAAATAGGCTAGCATTTGACCGCTATCTCACCTGATGGAAAGCGACGATGCGGTCGACGGTGGGACATGCTTGCCTAGAAGGTACCTGTTCACTCTTGACTGGAAGAGGCCTAAGTTATACTTATCATGATGGAGCATGAATAACTAAATATTTAAAAATAATTACAAACATTGATCATAGAACTGCTGAATAAAGAATCAGAATCAGAATAGTCTTTATTGTATAACTGTGTAAACAATGTGTAAAAAAACATGTTTGGTATTGGTAACAACAGTCTGCCCATTTCGGGCGTACAATAGCAAGTACTTAAACAAAAATACTGTGTTTACGTCTTATTACATTTATGATAGTAGCATCTATCAATATTGTAATTACTTACATTATATTTTTAAGTATTAATAATATTATATTACAAATTAAAACATTTCTTAAGTATACTCAAGTATTTACAATATTATATTATAGATTAAAACATTTCTTAAGACTCTAATGGACGATATTAATATTTATTATTAATATATATAAAAAGTAGGTATATATAGTAAGTATATATATAAAGTAGGCAAGTGAAGTACATTAGGTCATTCTCATTAATCAAAGTGGCCTAGTCTTTTATAACAAAACGAGCTGACCTGGCTTTGCCCGCGTGAACCAACTTCAAAAAATGTGATTCTTAATTCGACTGTATGTTTTTTTTGTATGTACGAGCACGCGATATCTTTGTCAATTTTGTTATGAATCGATTTTGATGATTTTCTTTCGTTTGGTAGATTATACTTCACAGGTCCCATATAAATTTTATCGTAACCGTGATCGCATATGGCTATCGCCAAAACCAAAATATAAGCGGTGAAGTTGTTTTTTTTAAACTTTGCTTGCTTTTGAAAAGTAGCTGACGTCTGTTCCCTTAGTCTACTAACCTGCACTATAGTCACAAAGGTCAAGTAATTTTCGAGGATGCGTGATTAGTCATTGCAACAGCGCGATACGCATTTGGTTCGCTCGGTTATAATTTTAATTCCAGGTTAATTTAAGTAAAGCCTAGCAGCTGCTGTAGTTACCAGTTGGAAAAATATATATCTAAATATGCTTTTAACTACCAAGCATAAAAAAAAACAAGATTCTCTACAAATGAAACTTATATTTCTGGCTCTGGGTGTGATTGTGTCTGTGATGTGAATGTTTCCGGTACCCACAACACAAGTCATCGAACTAAGTGTGGGGCTGTTAGTGTGAAAACGTTTATATTAATGTTTAATTGTAATTTCCAGTGGCGATCATCGACTTGACACCGTATACAGAGCAAATCAAACCAGACTTCATTTTGTCTTTAGAAACAGCTCTACGATGGCCAATTCTGAAGAGAGAGCCTCTAGAGCCGACGCTTCTGCTGTTCAAGTTTGGCTGGAAGGACTATAATCAAGTCTACAGGAGTAGCTGTGTTTGTAAGATTCCAGGTAAACACAAATAGGCCAAAATAGGGCTCATTCCACAAATCCCCTTAAATTTTCCCCTGCCCCTGGGGATTATTGGAATTTTTATCCATAAATTCCCTGCGGTATTGCGGAAGGGGATTTTTGGACATTTTGTCCACAAATCCCAATATATTATAGTTTATTATTTTTTAGATTCATGCACTCTTCAAAATGTTGTTTTCTTAAACACCGACGTCCAACTCTATTGCGTAATTCCTCTCCATCCAAAGGTTGTCTGGAAGAGGTCGCTTTTAGCGATAAGACCGCCTATTGTTACACTTTTTTTTGTAAATAATTATTTTCTGTTTTGTTTTTTGTCTTAGCTGTTAGCTGTAGAAATGTAGACTGAAGATTTGCATGATTATTGCTTTAGTGTGAGAGTCCCTGATAATTTGATAGTTATGGGATAATTGAAAAAAAAAAAAATGAAAAAATGAAAAAATGTTTATTTTGCAGCGGTTAGTGGTTAACGTTTACAAATAATTTGATTAGTTTATACACATTAATTATACATTTTGCTAATCGCTGATGATAGCTTACAGGTGACAGGATATATCTATGGATATATTTATTTAATTAATTGATAATGACATTATTATCATAAAAATATGTTGAGAAAGTTATCTCTACATAGATAATTTTTCACAGAAGGTTTATATATATATATAATCAAACCTAATGCAGTTATTATGTAAGCCGAAAAAACAAGATATTGCAACCAAGCCACCGAAAAATTTTTTTTTTCCTCTTTTTCTTTATATGACACCCGTGCGAAGTCAAGGCGGGTCGCTAGTCTACGATAAAACAGAGTGATAACCAAAACTGTCTCCAAATTATGTTCTTTACCAGGAATCAGTTACGAGCTAGCGGAGTGGATATCGAGGAACTTGACCCACGTGGTTGGAATAGCGACAGATGCTCCTTCTCTAGAGACAGACGAGACAAGGGAGTTCACCACCAGAACTGTCTCCAACTTACTGGGGAAGAACGGCATCTACATGATAGAGAATGTCTTCTTGAGGACGGATATACCTGGTGAGATTGAGTGGACTGTTCCAAATTTGTCTATTACCCCTTTCCTCGGTCTAAGGTATAAGTACACCGAAGTAAAACGTGTATAGCGAGGTTAAAATTATGTTCATAAATTAATTAGATATACAGATAGATAACGCTTTATTGTCACACCTTACATAAATCACTTACAATATTAAAAAAAAAACTTAATTTATGATACATTTATTTATAAAGATTTATGGATATTAATCGGTATAGTACATTATTAGGTAAAAACAATTAAAATTATATTTTAAAAGATTTAGACGTAGTCTCTCGTGACCACGGCCGGTGCAACCCTGCCGAAATGTCGAGGTTAGTAAAATAATGCAATTTTGAAAATAAAAGCGCGAAAAGACCCGGTTTTCTCATATAAACATGATTGAAGTCAGCGAGAGTTTAAACAATTCTATATTTTAAAAGGTTTGAGGTTAAGTAGGAGTGTGTGTGTGTGTTTATTTGTGTGTGTATTTATGTGAGTATACTGTCTCTATATCAATAATTATCCGCGGTAGCGGATTCTTGACAGTCCGCTTGGGGCAGGAACTCTTCCTTCACCAAACAGTCGAATAGGACGGCGTTAGCAGTATACCTACCGTTTCCGGCTGGAAGAGCGCGTTGGCATTGTAGTCTCAGGAATACGTGCTTTGTACCCGGGACTTTGTCATTGACATTTTGTAATTACTTTGACGACCCAGGAAAGGACTGCCCTCGCCGCCTTGGGTTCTGAGTTCGATTCCCAGGAGTCAGAATTTTCCTACTCAAGGGACTAGGGTTTAAGGACTAAGGATTTATGCTTCTGGTCCTGGGTGTGATTATGTGCAGATGTTTCCGCCATCCACGATACAAGTCTTTGAACTTAGTGTAGAGCTGTAAGTGAGATTGCGTTTTTTTCGTTTGTTTTTTTTTATTCGACGTGGCTTCGATTTGTACAGTCCGACAACTCGCTTACTATTATAGGCGAATCTAATGGGAGACGATAATGTACGACTCGATTTTTCACGGCCCGATTTTACAGCCAATAACGCTCACCCTGATAATTCAAGTACATAGATTCGTAATATCAGGTTGTGCATTGCCGGGTCGCCAATTATTGCCTGTTCAAAATGGTCCGTATCGATAATGTACCGCCAATAATGTACAGCCAATAATTCATATATATGGCTTCCAAATATCAGGATATGCAATACTGTGCGTGCAATACTGGCTGCGTATAACTGCGACCAAACAAAAAAAACTAAGTTATTAAAAGAAGAAAAAAATTGACAATTCGGATGTACACGAATTATCGGCCATGCATTATTGGCTGTACGTTATAGAATACAATAGAATAGAAATTTATTTATATGAGTTACATCAATTACTATTATGAGCTAGCTACTATTATCAGCTCGTGCTAATATTTTCCGACCGGTACGGTACTGCACGATCTGAATTTCGTGTACATTGAATTCAAATATTAGTTGTGTTTTCCTGCCTGTGTATTATCGGCTGTACAAAATCGGTCCGTGTTGTTATTTCACATCCAATAATGTGCGGCCCGTATTGCACAATCTGATAATTGCAAGCCATGTTACGATTATTGGCCTTACATTATCAGGCCGTGCATTATTGGTCGTACAATATATTGTACGACCAAGGGCCCAATCTAATTACAGAAAAATCTTTACATAATTAGGCGTTTTTATATTATCTATAAACATCTTTGTTTCAGAACAAGGCTGCATGGTCCTAGCGATGCCTTTGAAGCTGCTCAGCAAAACCAACGTGCCATGTCGGCTGACGGCTTTTTGTTCCGCCGCGAAGACTTCTATGAACGTTGTTCTGAGCTTACGCGAGTCAGTCGCCAGTGACGTCAGGAAAAGCCGGGTGTATGACGTCAATATGGCCGAGCTGTTAAATAACAACTGAGTTAATGCGAGCATCTTTCTTATCCCGCTTACACTGTTGCATATAAATGTGCTTATTTCATCAATGATATCGGTTACGCAAGGTCATGCGTTGTTGATTTTGTACCATGCGTTTAAAACAATGTTTTTTTCTATCTAATATAAGTACCGATATGAAATAACATTCACTTAGTGCACCCAATAAATGTTGCGATGCAAGTTGCAATTGTTTGTTTTTTTCCTTGTAATATTTTAGTTAAATGTTTAAAGGTGTTCCTTATCATTCAATATTTCTATTCAACAGGTTTTGTTATGAGTGTCGAGAAAATGTTTACAACTTACAATACAGTCACGTATTTTACAAAGATAATGTAATCACTCCGTTTTACATTTTAAGCGACATTCTGATACCACTCCCACTGATTAGGCAAAGATAATCTACGCTGAAATTCAACATTGTTACCGACTTTCCAAAAAAGGAGGAGGTACTCAAGTCGATTGTATTTTTTTTTTATTTATTTTTTTTATGTTTGTTACCTCATAACTTCTCTCCGCGTGAGCCGATTTTTTTTTTTTTTAATTTGAAAGATGATGCTTTCTAATTGGTCCCATTTAAATTTGATCAAGATCTGATCAGTAGTTTTTTAAATATCGTCAATAATGCCTATTTCGTACGCCTACTTTGACGATGTTCTCGTTTACCCGACTTCAAAAGTTACCTCATAACTTCTTTCGTTGTGAGCCGATTTTGGTGATATTTTTTTTATTTGAAAGCTGGTGCTTTTCATGTGGTCCCTGTGAAATTTGATCAAGTTCTGATTTCTAGTTTTTTAGTTATTGTCAATAATAAAATGCATGTGCAATGCATGTGCAATACATTAAATCTGATCAACAATCCGAATATAAAGCGGTGAAGTCAGTTTTTTTGAGCTTTGCTTGCGTTAAATTATTTTTATTTATAAGGAAGTCGCTCGCCTACTTGGTACTACCCACCCTGCGGAGCAGTTTGCCAGATTCTCACTTCATATCCCAGCATCTCCACCATTTTGTGGCGACGCGCGACGTTTCTATAAATATGCCTAAGTTCAAATAACATAATAATATACCTAAGTATGCCACAAATATTAACCGAGATTCATTGGAGTGAATAGAGGACCTTAATAATCTTATCTTTATTTATATATTAGTGAGAGTTACCTCAGATACCATGAAATCACCCGGAAGCCACAGTTAAGTGGTTGGTTCCTCCCACAGACGAGTTAAGCCATTGTCAGATGTGTATTTAGGCTCTCACTACTAGAATAGAACCCGAAGGTCCATGGTGGGTCCACCTACCTTCCCCATGTGACCCGCCCTTTCCTACTTGCAAAACTTTTTTTCCTCATCTTTTATGGTCCTTCCAATAACTTTTATGTTCCTCCACTCAAGACAACAAAAAATACAAAATTTCACTCACCTAGCATCGCCAGGAAATTTTTTACCTATATTTCGCCTTCCAGTCTTTCTTCCATCCAATGTCTATCTTTTTATCATGCCACCTACCATCTTGTTTCAACCACTACCCTCATTCATTCCTCTTTACATATTTTACTATTTTGTCAGCACAGATAAAAAATATTTCAATAAAATCGCTTACCGATTAATCGCGTTTCCCGACACAACCGACGCCGAAAGACAACCTAAAGTAATTCCATCAGTATACTCGTACATTCTCTTATCTTGTCTCTGGCCAGAACCGCTGCTGCTCGAGGAATTCTGGCCTCTGCTCATCAACTTCCAATTCCTTCTCTTCCTTCTTTGCCTTCTCTTGATCAGGCATTTCTTCTATAATACTGTCTAGCTTTTTGTCGTACCACCTACCATCTTATTTCAACCACTACCCTCATTAATTCCTTTTTACATATTTTACAAAATTTGCCAGCACTTACACACTAGTTTCAATAAAATCGCATACCGACTAAAAATCGCGTTGCGTGACACCATATTCTCAACTCAGCAGATGCTCATCTACCCAGTCTTAAAGGTCAAAATCCTGCTCGAAAAAGCACCGAGTTCGTCACTACACATATAATATATATTAAATTACTTTACGCCCTGTAATGTCACTGGGCCACACTATCACTATCTTCTAGGCAAGCATGTCACATCTTCGGCCGCATCTTCACTTTCCATCAGGTGAGACAGTGGTCAAATGCTTGCCTATCTATCATAAAAAAAATGATTTTTTATTTATGTTAATATTTTAAAATAATACAATTAACTGAATAAATAAGCTTTATTTTTGGCCAAACTATTACATTGCATAAACTTTACACTTCTATTGAATAAAATCATTACATGTAACATACGATAAAGTCCATAAAATATAGCATATTAATAATCCTGACCCATTATTCTGACAAATAAAACAACTTACTTCAATACAAGGGAAATATACCATTTATACTTAACTAGAGAAGAAAATGCTAAAAATTTAAATGCCCTTAAATGAAAATTCTTGATCACGTCAATAGACGTACGCGTAAGTTAAAATGGGTCTTGTGTACAATAATTTCATACGATGTATTAATTAATGATATTTAAATCTAAATATATAAAAGGGAAGCCTAACTTTATGATTAAACAGAAGAGCACCAGTGGAAACACTGAAGCACCCTCATTTATTTGAATCTTCACGCACAAGCCCCGATTCTCGTCCTAATTTTAAATGCCATACAATTTCGAACATGAGTATTCAACCGGGTCCTCTTCATTCAAAAATGTACTTTATTGCAAACGCTTAGACTATACGTATATCTAAAGGGAACAGCAGAGCTCCATACATCAATAATACTTTTTATTCTTATTGCCGTATTTGCGTCTGGCACTTTTATGGTGAAGCAATATGTGAATATTAAAAATAGATTTTCTTTTTTTTTTTGGTGCACCGATACCCTTACGTATTAATACTAAATTTGGTACTAAAACATTGATTTTATGGAAACTGACCGATTATAATAAAACATTATCAATATAATAAAAATATATACAATAAAATGAATCCGTATTTACGTTGGTCACGCCATAACTTGAAAACGACTTTACAGATAAAATTTTTTTATTCAAATTTTTCTAATGCTATGTAGGTTCTTAAGGAACAAAAATTAATAAAATTGCGCAGAAATTTGAAAATCATTTTTACTTCGCAAATTTTGATGAATGTAACTTCCCAGAAAATAAACTTACAGTTAGATCAAAATTATTTTTTTAGTACAATATAAAAAAAACAAAATTCACGAAAAATATTTTTATGACAAAATAAAATGTTCTAGTTGAATTCTACTTCGATTTGGTAAAATACTAGGCAACCATAAACGTGAAAGAGGTAAAATGCTTTTATTCCTTACAATGCGATTGAAATAAGAATAGGACGGGCTCTTGGCTAACTTCACTCATATAAGTACTGTTAGCAGAAGAAACTTAAAAATAGATCCGCGCCATTTATGTATTAATAAAATATTGCAAATATAAGCAATATTTATTATCATCTTTTTTGCACACTGTACCAAGTTCCAGTTGTGACGTCACAACATGGCGCTAGGCCGGTCGTATTCTTATTTTAATAACATTGTACGTGGCATTCCAACGCATGCCGGGTATAGCTAGTATATAATAAATTACTAAAGACTGTCTAATGTAGAAATAGAACAAGTTTAAAAATTATCCCTAACGATTTTTAACGTTCAAAGAGTATGAAAATGTTAAAAATACAAAGACAATATGGAAAGACTGTTGGAAGTTATTATTATTATTTAACTTATTTTTGATGGCAACATTACAAAAATATACAAACGACGCAAAACCGTTGATGATCAGTGTTGCCATTTCATAAAATCAATGTATCTAGGTAGAAGCTTGACCACCGATATACTTATAAGCTTGGCTCAAAATGCTTCAGGAATGCTGATGGTAGCATAATGTGTCGAAATCCTAACAGTAGACTGACTACCTTTATTTACTACTTTATTTTTGCGTATGGCAATATCTACCATCCGTTACGTATGGCAATATCTACCATCCGTTACGTATGGCGACCAGTATAAATAAATACTGCCGATAAATATTCAGAAATCGATAAATATGTAGAAAAATGTCTTACGATCTTTAATGTATTGCTCATTATTAGTATAGAATTACAAAAAGTTCTATACAAATAATGTATTTGGAACTGTCATAAATTGTTTATTTTTCTATATATATGATGACTACTAAGATACGGCCCAATTCTATATAATTATTGATCTATTTTCCTTACCTAGCTAATAAAGTCCATCTGGAATCATGTACCTTTTTATTTGCAATCAATTGTATAATTACCGTTGGTTTTTTTTTTTATTTGTGACAGGATAGTGTTTGACCACTATCTCACCTGATGGTAAGTGACGATGTGATCGAAGCTGGTAAACACACTAGACCTGGAATACGCAGATGGTTGGTCATAAGTATTGCTTTTGTTAAGCGGTGGCCACAAAGTACTTTACTAAATGTAAAGTGCTGACCATGAAAGTATTGCATGTGTAAATTCGTGGCCACAAGGTATTATACTAGTTAATTCGTGGTCATAAAGGATTTTATCTGTTAATTCGTGGCCATAAAGGATTTTGTTTGTAAATCGATGACCATAAAGTATTGTATTAGTAAATTAGTGACCGTAAAGCATTGTATTTATAAAATATCATACATGTACGGTGTATTTATAAGCGTAATGGATTATTGATAAAGTACTTTATTTTTTTAAAGTCTTCGCAAAGATCGACCAATAGTAGTTTATTTACTTTCTAATCGGATTATTCACAACCGTAGCGTTAGTGTACGATCACTTGTATTAAAAAGCCTTCTTTTTACAACATTACATAGTAACGATTATTTGGGCCGCATCTTGGTTATAAATCTTGGGAGGTACAATGGTTATTAATTTGATCAATAGTCAAACATTCAGCCAGCCACCATTCGACACGAAATACTGGATTGGACACGGTTCCTACAGAAGGCCACAGTATCTGTGCGTAGGGCTTGCGCCGAGTTGTAAATGACAAGAAATTATAAGCCTTAGGAATAAGACTCAGTATCGCTCATCTAACAACAGCTGTATAAATAATTTTCCTTAGCATAGTTTTTGAACAGGAAGAAGTATATGTTTTATTTTTTGTCTTTGTCACTCGCGCATATATATGCAGTTGCGCTCGCGCAGTTATTCACTTATTTATTAAGAAAAAATCTTTCCTGCCCGCGATCCGTTGTTTTCTTTAGACATATATGTACATTATTTAATTGGTTTTTTAACCATATTTCGAAAAACGATGCGTAAAATCATCAATTTAATAGGTACGTCCTATCACATGCAACGATTTATGCGACTTAAAACGATTTAAAATTATCACAGAATTGTGATGTTTTAAAATTGCTTTCACAATAATTTCTGTAAATGCTAGCTGGTAGAGGTTTTTGGTTATTTAGCTGTTGTTGAAGGACAGCGTCTTATGTCGGACCTATAGAGAGACAAATGTCAGACCCAAAGTGAGAGATTGTCTATGCAATATTATTCAATTGTGACAGATTTCCGTCATACATTTATCAGAGACCTGGGTGACAATATACAAAACTATTTACTAGCAATCATAAACCGTAATATCTCTACAAAATAAACCAACAATCTGCACTGCTCACTGGTAGGTCAAAACAAAAATTTACGCTCTCCTTTATCTTTCCTACCAAATAGCATAAAACAGATTTCAAACCGTATTACGACTAACATTAAAACCAGTTCATTACAAACAAACAGATATGCTAAAATAATAGTGTTTTTGACAGCAATTGAAATAGGAGCTACCTCTCAAGCCATATTGACTCAGTCAATTGAAATACCTGCTTTGCCCTTTACGTTTTTTATTGAAACATTTAATTTAAGCAAACTTGAGACCTAATCTCTGAACAATATGGCACAGATTTACAGCCAAGCACAGCGATTTACAACGGTCCAATCCAGTATAGCAATCGGCAAACATCTTGAAAAGCAAACCCTCGACTAAGCAGTATTGAATTGGTATTTTTGGCGGACCGTGAAGGCGCGAGGGGATTCTACCGCGATTGGTATCGGTCAAGCATCAGCTGGAAGCTTTGGAGTCGATGGTAGGACGACCTAAAATACCCCCTTCTTTATACATAGATAAAACGTACGATAAACCTTCTATAGTAAAAATATTCCGACTTAAAAGGGGATAATTTATAAAGATGCGTTATGGTAGCTTTAATACACTTCAATGCAAAATACGGCTTTAAGAAGACAAGGCACCAAATTTTTTTTATGTACATTTATGGGAAGGGAAAAATGCTGATCTTGATGACAGATATCAAAAAAATTTAAAAAGTTTAATCCATACTTTTTCCATAATTCAAATATGATTCCATTAATTCATTTTGCGCCATTGAATTCTACGAAAATGATACTAAACATGGCCTTACTTATATATATAACCTTACCGATGAAGATATCGAAAGACTATAAACATATGAAATTGTCAGAAAATCTTGCGGGTAATAACTAGGCATGCGCGCTTCAATTTCAACCGCATCGTCCTCCAGGTAGTCAAGCGCTAACCCATAAAAACAATACAAAAATAAAAAAATACTCGCTGTACCCCGGTACGCCAACTCTACCCTCCTTTTTGCTCAAGATGTTTACCCAGTACCTTTAGATGAAGCGTTCTAATCTTTCCAATCCTTCTTGATTTCGAAAGCCCATTCCCATTGTAGGTGCACGTTTTTGTCGTCGTCCGTGAAGAGGGAGTTGACGGAGTATGACCCCCGGGCCATGAGGCCGGAAGGTGCGTCTTCAGGAGGCGTCGTGTAGGATTGTATCTCGGTTTTTGGCGGGTAGGAACCGACCATGTGGGTCATTTTGTCAACTGAAACGGAGAAATTATGATATTAGATATGTTATGCTAGTCAGAAGGGCTCGAACCCACTAAAAACGCCCCCGTGAGCTGTACCTCGCCGAGGTGGGGAAAGTTAGGGTCGCGCTAGCAGTCACTATCTCGCCTCTTTGTGATAGAATAAAAGTTGTTAGATTATAGTAAGATTAGAGATTTAGAAAGATAGTCGGCTGTCTCATAAAAAAAATCAGATCGAATTTCGAACTTTTATTCCTATGTCCACCTTTTTTCCGGAATGGAACCACTGTGCGGTGGTTGGCTCGGATGCAAACTGGGCCTAGGCGAGCAATGTGACCTGATGGTAATCAATACAACTGCCTATAACAGGGCTACCTAGAAATTAGAAAAGCATAGGCACGCGTGGAACTCCAATGTACTCTCTCTATTTCTTTCATAAACGGCTTCCTAGCTACTACAACTAGACTGCTTCCGATGAAGGTACCAAGACGAAATCCACGGTAGCTTTTTTCCTTGCATTCGCCGTGCTTGCTAAATCACTACCTTGTACAGAAATACAGGCATAGTTCACAGCAGAAAACTCTGTCGCCCAATCACATCAACACCTGATCTCATCTTCAATTATCACCAGGTGAGTTACTAGTAACTAAAGCTTTACTTTTTGACTAGTCAAAAAGTATCCTATCAGAGATAATTGACAGACAAACAGACGGACAAGGAAATTATCCTATATAGGTTAAAACTTTGATTTCTGTGCACAAGTTTTGCTATATAACCTGACGTATAGTAATGTATTTAATATTTTATCAATATGTAGTATTGATAAGGATAAACTAATGATTAAACGCAAGCAAAGCTTAAAAAACCGACTTCACCGCTTTATCTTCGGAACCCTGATCAAATTCAATGTATTAAATGCGCATTATTGACGGTAACTCAAAAACTACTGATCAGATCTTGACGAAATTTAAATGGGACCAATGGAAAAGCATCAGCTATCAAACAAAAAAAAATCTAGAAAATCGGTTTAAATTTAAAAAAAATACAGTCGAATTGAGTACCTTCTTCCTTTTTTGTGAAAGTCGATAGAAAATGCACACATACAAAGGTACAGTTAAATTTGAATAAAGAACTTAATACAACCTAAATTAGTTCATTATAATGCCTGTGGGGTCAGTATACGCAACGAACTTACAATACCCTCAGGGTGCAATATAACAATGCTTTTAGAGCATTGTTGGGACTACCAAGGCGTTGCAGTGCGTCTGGAATGTTCGCGGAGGCGCGGGTGAATGGCTTTCATGCTGTCATGCGAAATAAAGTCGCCTCAATGTTTCACCGTCTACGTGCTAGTTCCAACAGTGTTCTGAAAATGTTTGCGTCTCGCTTTGATTGTCCTATCCAAAAATATTGGATATGTATTGTTACAGGCCAGACTAAATAATTATAATCGTAATCTTCACCATATCACCAAAATAACATAGATCTAATTTAAAATTTAACTTACCAACTATTCTATGGATTTATCCGAAATAAATATTTTTAATTTTAATAATTAATACACCAAAATTATCACATAGCATTGCATTGCATACAATACGTTTGACTTTCAAATCAAACGTACATGTATTATAATAATATACTGTTATGCTAACGACGTCAATACTGATAAGTATGTAGTTATATACGTACCAGGCACTTCAGAGCGAGCGTGTAAAATACAACATATCATTAGTTTAATACAAAAAAATGTTAATAGGTAGGTATGTATGCATAATATATAGATCTAGTAACTAAGGGCTTCAAAGACTCATTACAAGCTATCAAACTTCAGCGTACGTATATACATAGTAATTTCTAGAACACCAGACACCTTTTGGGACATCATTCCAACCATTGTGGCCACGTCTTTCGTGGTTCAACTATTGTGAAATCTGTTTTATACAAATAATATTTTTGTAATAAATTTTTAAAAAATATGTATTTATCTTATACATCGAGTATAAGGTGTCAAGTTTCACTTTCGCGGCATAAAAACGTTTTGAAATTTCACAGTACCTCGTATTCCATTGTTCTTTGTATATGAAGCGTGTAAATAGAGAATATGCCTGGTGGAGATCGCTATTAGTGATAAGGCCGCCTGTTGTGATACTTTACGTATAAGCTTGTTTGTACCTTTGTTTTATCTCATCTTGTAAAGTGGATCAATAAAGTATTATCTATCTATCTATCTAAAATAGTTCAAAATCCTGCGCGGCAAAACGCTGGGTTCTTCACCCTGAGATATTAGATCTTATAAATTACCCTTCAATCGGAAATACAGTAATATTTGCACACTACTGCTAAAAGTCGAATGTCTGGCATTGGTGTGGTTCTACCTCAGGTGGACTCAAATTTTTTTTATGCTCGATAGTCAAGCATTTGACCACTATCTCACCTATCTCTATAAAAGTGTACTACTATTACCCATTAACAACTCACCTGGTACTCCAAGACGGTAGGTCTTCTGCACGTATTTCAGTCCGTGAACGATCTCCCGCTGGACAATGAAGTCAATCCTTATCCTGTACTGCACTCCCTCCTTTATCACAAACACCTGGAACCAATATATACGAAGAGTTAGAAGTTGCATAACAATTGTTCTATGTATCTAATAGATGTTTTAGGAACTTTTGACATAACATTTAGGTACTGATATTTATAATGTAAAATATAGCATGTCAATCAGGATCTGAGAACTTTCTAGTATTTTATAAATTCGGTTTAGCGAGCCATGTTACGACTGTCCGATTTAGTTTGTAAATTGTTTTTAGTCACTATTGTACGCAGCACCAAAAAGTTCCTAGGTAACAAACTAGATGGCAGCACAGGAAAAATTAGATCGCGCAAGCGTTTCGTTTGTGGATCCTATGTACTGAATTTGGTGCAAAAATTTATTTGTTGGCATTGATATTGCAAGTTCATTAAAGCTGTACTGTAATTAGTAAACAGTCTTTCATTTTGAACCATCTCGCAATTAGACGGACCTTAGGCCAGAACTAACTTGTTCATGGTCCTATCGCAACCGGATTTCGGCGATTGGTGTTCCAAGGGCGTAGGAATCAGTGGTGGATCGCTACTGTCACGCCTTCACTCCGGTACTACTGGAAGTAGCAACGGACGAGCTGTCAAGTTTGACAGCTGTCATCACCGGCCGCTGACAGGAGTGTGACAGCTGGAGCTGTCACGGTCACCGTCCTGCGGAAGGAAGCAGTTGGTACCGGTGTTCGGCGCCAGAGGGCGCAGCGAGTTGGAACAACATATCGGATACCAGTTGGAGGGAAATTCAAAAAATAGTGAAGTATAAAAGTGCGGGAAAACTGTGAGTACAATTTTATGTTTAAAATACAGTCCATTCAAAGAAGATAGTGAAACATTAACTTTAAAATTTGCAGTGGAACATTCATTGAGTTAGTTTATTTACCAGTAAAATCAGGACTTAGAATATTTGCATGTTAGTTTAAGAAATTGTGGTTGAGACGGGGAACCTATGCCCGATTTTTAAATATCTTATTAAAGTTAAAACACTTGTAAAATTTTTCGCAATATTTAGGACTTAGAATAATTTTAGTAAATTTTAACTTGTATTTTTTTCGGAAAATATTGTAAGATTCTGAGATGGAGGCGTTGTTTAAATTACAAACTGATAAGCAATCAGTAATGGAAAAGGGAAGAGTTAATTTTAAAAAATCACCAAAAGATAGAATTTCGCGGGCATACATAACCACAAGATTAGAAGCTCTTGAACAAACTTGGAACAGTTTTTTGCTTACTCACAATGAAATCATAAAAAAGGCAACCGACAGTACAGGAGTATATTTTACTGCCGAAGTATATGAATGTACTGAAGAGTCATACATCATTTACAAAAGTGAATTAAAAGAACTTTTAGATAAAATCAGTAATGTGAAGTCGGTTTCTAGTGCCAAGTCTGTTCAGAGTGAAGGTCTCAAGTTACCGAAAATAAGCATACCAAAATTTTCTGGCCAATATGCAGAATGGCCGACGTTTAAGGATTTGTTTCTGTCTCTCATTCATAATAATGAAAGTTTGGATGATGTACAACGTATGCATTATTTGAAAGGATTATTGACAGGTGAGGCTGAACAACTTCTTAGACATATACCAGTTACTGCATGTAACTATCAGGAATGCTGGTCCCTTTTGAAAGGACGGTACGATAATAAGAGATTTCAGTCCAATTGTTTGTTGCGACGTTTAATGAGTCAAACCACTGTATTGGAAAGTTCTAGTGCCATTAAAGGCTTACTCGACACCACAATGGAATGTTTAAATGGCCTCAAAAATCTTGGAATTGACATAAGTTCTTGGGACATTCTTGTCATATATATAATTAGTGCCAAATTGGATCCCGAATCCCGCAAGTTATGGGAAACGCAGATCAGCAGTATAAATGAATTGCCCAAGTTCGCACAATTTAAGGATTTTCTGGAAGCCAGGTTTAGGGCACTAGAATTTCTAGATGATAAGTCAGCCAAACCGAAAGCAAATGTTAATGTTTCTAATAAACCAAGGGTTCATCATGTTGTCAACTCTGAACCAACTGCAAATAGTAACAACTCTTGTGCCTTTTGCAAAGAAAATCACAAAATTGCCTATTGTAAGTTGTTTGCAAAAGAGAGTTACGAGAAGCGTCATGGGTTTGTTCAGAGCAATGGTTTATGTTTTAATTGTCTCAATTCTAACCATTCAGTAAAGTTTTGCCGGCAGACCACGTCATGTCGGATATGCAAACGTAAGCACCATTCGTTGCTCCACCCTAAGTCTGTCTCGAGTAATGCAGTGAGCAATGTCCAACCAGATATGTCTGCAAATCAGGCAGCGTTATCAGGGGTTGAACCTACTTCAAATGTAGTCTCCCATTTTTCAAGAGAGTCAGTGTCGACACATATTTTATTGGCCACAGCTCTTGTCAAAGCACAGACAAGACTGGGTTCTACACAACTGCTGAGAGTGTTAATGGATCAGGGATCCCAGGCGTGTTTCATAACGGAATCAGCAGTGCAGCTATTAGGGCTGAAGAAGACGCCAAGTAGATCAATGATTTCAGGAATAGGTGGTGAGAGAGGCACGTTAGCTTCAGAGCACACAGTTAGTGTTACTATTCACTCACAACTAGACCCGAAATTTAGGCTCCAAATCAATGCGTATGTCCTCACCAACATTACGTCATTATTGCCGTCGGTACAAGTTTTACCGAGCAATTGGCCCGAATTAGAAGCTATTAGCTTAGCAGATCCAGACTTCCACACGCCAAATAAAATTGACATCTTACTTGGTGCGGAAGTTTACGGCCAGATTTTACGAGTAGGGTTAATCCAAGGTCCACCGGGTGTACCAGTAGCTCAAAACACCGCGTTTGGATGGATTTTATCAGGAAAGGTTTCGTCAACTAGTGATACTGTTAGTTGTCACCAAGTTATTGCTTGCCATGCGAATCAGGTTGATGAAAATGCAATCCTCAAACAGTTCTGGGAAATCGAATCAGTCATTCCTGGAACGCAAAGGAAGATTTTATCTGAAGACGAATTGCTCTGCGAAAAGATCTATGATGAAACAACACGTAGGGATGAGGACGGTCGTTACATTGTCGATCTTCCATTCCGCGATGAAAATCCGCAGTGCCTACTTGGAAATTCCAGACATTTAGCAATGAAGAGGTTTCAGCATCTGGAAAATAAATTCAAAAGGAATCCAGAACTGGCCAAACGATATGCTGAAGTGTTCCATGAATACATAAATCTTGGTCATGCTGAACGTGTACCAGCGGATGATCCTGTAAAAGAAGTCGCAGTGTACTTACCACATCATGCTGTTGTTCGAGAGGATAAATCGACAACCAAAGTCCGGATAGTTTTTGATGCTTCAATGAAAGGATCCAACGGAAAATCGCTCAACGATGATCTCATGGTTGGTCCCGCGTTACAGTTGCCGTTGCGTCACATCATTATGAGGTGGAGAATGCACCCCATAAGCATCTGTGCTGACATTATAAAAATGTACAGGCAGGTGAAGGTCTCTTCTGAACACGTAGATTGTCAAAGAGTATTGTGGCGCAACAGTCCCGAATCTGAAATGGAAGAATACAGGTTACTGAGAGTGACTTTTGGTACAGCGTCAGCACCTTACCTTGCAGTGAAGACCTTACAGCAGATAGCAGAGGATGAGGGTGCAGGTGTCGAAGTATCTGAAAAAATAAAGAAAGACTTTTACGTTGATGACCTGATGACTGGATGTCAGACCGTTCAAGAAGGGGTAAAATTATATAAACAAATGTCAGAAGTACTTACCAAGGGAGGGTTCCAGATGCAAAAATGGGTGAGTAGCTGCAACGACCTAAACAAAGAAATTTCAGATGAAGGAAAGGATTGTGAGAAGTCAATAAAGGAAGAGGAAGGAGATAAAGACATAAATACAGACGAAGTGATGAAAATTCTGGGAATAGCGTGGGATCGCAAGCGCGATGAATTCAAATATTCAGTTAATTTGCCGCCTCAGCAAAGTCCAATAACTAAACGGAAGGTCGTTTCGGATATTTCTCGTTTATTCGACCCACTAGGTTGGGCAGCACCGTGTGTTGTCACGTCCAAAATCTTCATTCAGAAACTTTGGCTCTCAGGACTGGGCTGGGACGATGAACTGACAAAAGAATTAATGATAGAGTGGCAAACTTACCGGAATAACTTAGTGGAAACTTGCAGGTTCTCTGTTCCTAGATGGGTGAATATGACGATCGATGATGAATCAGTGGAGCTGCATGGATTTTGTGATGCTTCAATCTTCGCATATTCAGCTGTAGTGTATCTTCGCGTCGTGGATGCACATAATGATATCCAGATAAATTTAGTCACGGCTCGTACTAAGGTCGCTCCAGTAAAACAACAATCCATACCTAGACTAGAGCTAATGGGTGCAGTTTTGCTGGCTGAATTGATCGTTGAGGTGTCGGAGGTCATGAACATTCCAAACAGAAGTATTCATCTTTGGACAGACTCCAGTGTAGTCTTGGCGTGGCTAAGCGGCCATCCCAGCCGCTGGACCACTTTTGTAGGAAATAGAGTGTCTACGATTCTGTCTCACTGTGATAACACTCACTGGGCTCATGTTCAATCTTCTTATAATCCAGCTGACATAGCATCTCGAGGGATAACGCCTCAAGAATTAGCAGGAAATGTACTGTGGGCTCAGGGTCCTTCATGGTTAAAAAATAAAACAATCGAGTACAAGAGACCGAAATCAATTGCAACAAGCGTGGAATTAAGATCGATCAAATCCCATGTTGCTATTGACCCTAACCCAGAAGATCCCATATGGACAAAGTTTTCGAAGTTATCAAGATTGGTTAGAGTTATTGCATACTGCAGGAGAGTTTTAAAATGGAAACAGAATCATGAGAAGAAAAGATATGAAAATTATCTACAACCGGAAGAAATAGAAGAAGCATTGAATTTATGCATTAGAAATGCACAAAATCGAGAATTTAGAGAAGAAATAAGTGACATAAAGAGAATGGGACATGTAAAGGCTAGAAGTAAATTGAAACTGTTATGTCCTTTTATAGATGATGACGGCATCCTACGAGTGAGCGGTCGCCTTGAAAAGGCCAATTTGGAAGTTGATACTAAACGCCCAATAATTTTGCCACACAGTAATCACTTCACAAATTTAATCATCGGCGAAGCTCACCAGATAAGCCTACACGGTGGTCCAACTTTGATGTTAAGCCAATTGCGGTCTAGATATTGGATTATTTCAGTCAAATCTTTGGTTAAGGCGTACGTTCGCAATTGTGTCAAATGTAGACGATATTCTGCATCCACCCAAACCCAAATGATGGGTCAGCTGCCGTCGTGTAGAATAACACCAGCAAGACCATTCAGCCATAGCGGAGTCGATTTTGCGGGTCCAATAAACCTCAGAACATCAAAAGGCCGAGGTCACCACTCTTATAAGGGATACATTTGTGTGTTTGTGTGTATGGTAAGTAAGTCAATTCATCTCGAGGCTATCAGTGACTTATCGGCACAGGGTTTCATTGCCGGTTTCAAGAGGTTTGTAGCTCGTAGAGGACGAATAATCAACTTATGGAGCGACAACGGAACCAATTTTGTTGGTGCAGCCAAAGAATTGCGACATTTGGTAGCGTTAGAGCGGTCTTCGGTGGCTGTTGAAATAAGAGAGTGGGTTGGTGACAACGGGACCACGTGGCATTTCATACCACCTCACGCACCAAATTTTGGAGGCCTTTGGGAGGCTGGCGTGAAGTCAACAAAGGGCCATTTGCGCCGCGTAATTGGTGATTCGACGCTGACTTATGAGGAAATGGCGACAGTTTTAGCGCAGATAGAGGCATGCCTCAACTCGAGGCCGTTATCCATACTGTCTGATGATCCTAATGATCCAACTCCCCTAACACCAGGTCATTTTTTAGTTGGTGAACCCTTGATCACAGTTCCGGAAAACAATTACGAAGACTCGAACTTATCTAGTCTGAGACGATGGCAGGTGACGCAACGTATGGTGCAAACGTTTTGGCGACGTTGGTCCACTGAGTATTTAACTCATTTATTGCAGCGACACAAGTGGACAAAGCATGTTCCTGAACCGAGCGTTGGAGATGTGGTCTTAGTTAAGGAAGATGGTTTGCCTCCTGCGCGTTGGCTTTTGGGACGGATAGAATCTAAATATCCAGGTGATGATCAAATCACGCGTGTCGTAACTCTAAGATGCAACGGCTCTCTGATTAAGCGCCCTACATCTAAATTATGTATCTTGCCAGTCACTCAATAAGTATTGTTATCATGTAAGCCTAAAAAATGTTTATTGTCATAGTGACTGAGTGGCACCATCGCTTCACGGTGGGCGGTTTATGTGTTAAGGACATGTGCAGATGTCCTTGGTGGGCGGTATGTCCGATTTAGTTTGTAAATTGTTTTTAGTCACTATTGTACGCAGCACCAAAAAGTTCCTAGGTAACAAACTAGATGGCAGCACAGGAAAAATTAGATCGCGCAAGCGTTTCGTTTGTGGATCCTATGTACTGAATTTGGTGCAAAAATTTATTTGTTGGCATTGATATTGCAAGTTCATTAAAGCTGTACTGTAATTAGTAAACAGTCTTTCATTTTGAACCATCTCGCAATTAGACGGACCTTAGGCCAGAACTAACTTGTTCACGACTCATGTTAGAAAAAAAACAATAAGTAATATCTGGGGTCGCCGTCATCGAAATCAAAGAGGACTATATATAAATATTTTTTTATTGAATAGGTATAGGCAAGCATTTGACCACTATCTCACCTGATGGAAAGTGACGATGCGGCCGAAGATGTGACATGCTTGCCTAGAAGATACCTCACTATTCACTCTTGACTTGAAGACTCCCAAATTATACTGTATATAAATATATATTATATAGTATTTTACAAATAACTCTGCATATTGTGCCTTCAGGCGGCTTCAAAAATCCTGAAACTAGGACTGCCCACTAGTGTTATATACATATACGCTTTCACACTCACAGCCCCAAACTAAGTTCGATGACTTTCGCCGTGGGTGCAGGAAACATTCACATCGCATACATACAATCACAACCAGAACCAGAAACACAAATTTTCCTTGGAGAGATTTTTGTGTTCCCGCTGGGAATCGAAGCCGATACCCCTGCTTAGAAGGCGAACGCGCACCCAACTATGCCAACGGACAGTTCATAAGACCGTTCGTAACCCGTTTTATCATCTAACAACAAGACAAACAGTCAAACGTCGTCTATATATGGTTGACACACCACTAGTTCTCTCAAAACGTCTTCGCTTCTACGTTTATCATCCGTATTACGGAGTGGAACTCATTGCCCTCGTCTTTGTTCCCCGAACGGTATAATCTGGGAGTCTTCAAGTCAAGAGTGAACAGGCACCTTCTAGGCAAGCATGTTACATCTTCGGCCGCATCATCACTTTCTATCAGGTGATATTGAGGTCAAATACTTGCCTATCGGGCATAAAAAAAAGACATGTCTAGTAATGGCGTGGTCGCCGCGAACCGCAAACTATTTAGATCTGCACTATATTCGGACGGGAGCATGTAAATCATGCAACAGTACAGAGTGATGCATCAAATGGATGGATTGTCGATTTTTTAAATATAGGCTATATAATTATAATTAAAGAAAACTTATTTAATTTACTTGAATTTCATCTATATATTTGACAAAAAAATTGACAAAAAATTTACATACTTATATTTAATATTTCATCTTTATTTTATTTTATTTTTTTTGACATCAATCTAATACTAAAAATAATACATATTTTCTATGATAATATTAAATTGAATAATACTATAACGAAATTTATAAACACAAATATTAAATAATATTTCTTGTGTAGTATTTGTGTTTATTTCTTATCTGTTAACAAAACCTACCAGTCCTCCTCTCTTCTAAGATTATTGCGGTGCCCCACAGGGTCTATATAGAACTGTTCTCTTAAAAAACACCTGTATGTTACTATTATTACAGATTGCAATAAATAAATGAATATGAATATATTTAGATGAAATTCCTAACTAATTGCTTGTACTTAAGCTAATTTGTACAGCCTAATTGACCTAAATTCTAATATTATATTAATTTCATCTCTATTTTTTTTAATTAACTGCCCGCTGCCTTAATTATTGTAAGCGCGTTCGCCTTCTAAGCATTGGTATCGGGTTCGATTCCCGGCGGGAACGCGGCAAATTTGTGTTTCTGGTTTTGGTTGTGTGCTGTGGAATGTTTCCTGCACCCACGGCACAAGTCATCGAATTTAGCGTGGGGCTGTGAGTGTGAAAGCGTTTATGCGTACCTGAATAAATGAAAAACAATATTAACCCCCGACGAAATAGAAGGGAGTTATATAGATTTGGAGTGTCTGTCTGTAGTCGCAGCAACGTGAGCTACTTTGCCACGGCCACTGACAAGACAACAGCCAAAAGGCTGGACTGATTTTGGTAACTTCTACGTAAGCATGTTACATTTTCGACCGCATCGTCTCTTTCCATCACGTGAGATTGTGATCGAATGCTTTCTAGCATTAAAAAGTCTTCAAACTTAGTGTAGGGCTGTGAGTGTAAAGCGTTTATATTTACATCTTCAGAAAAAAATGCTATTTACAGATGACCTGGAGACGCTGTGCAGGATTTCATTTGGCTCGCACTCGAACGCATTCGGTTCAAATAGAACGGCATGTGGGGGACGCGGGCACGGGCACCGCTGTACGAGAGGCGACCGCACCCGCGTCCCCGCACGCCATCCGTTCGAGCCAAGTGCGTTATGTGTGGCGAAGCCAATATAAACATTTTACAGCTCGACAGCGAGTATAAAGTCGTAATACGGGTCGTTTTTGTTGAAGTTATTCTTACCTATGTTTCATTAAAACTGGTGTCAAAGGTCTATTTAGAAAGTCGTGGGAACATTGCCACTTCGAGTACAACATATACTAGTCATGGAAATGATTGCTACTTTTTATTCGTTTTAATTTGATGAATTATTATTTTTCACAGTGATTTCATATGTGATTTTTCACAGTCAAATGATTTTTCATTTTCGTTGACCTGTCACACATTCTACATTTGCCATTTAAATAAAGTATGAAATATAATGAACGTCGCTAGTATTTGAAATGGAACACTGGCACGGGACGCGCGCCAATCGTTTATGGACGCATTTAATAATAAAATGTTCATCTCTTTCTGACTCGCCTACATATTACGATGAAATCCGAATAATTCCAAAATCATCGGTGATTTAATCAAGTGTTTTTATGATTTCTAACTGTCGATGTGATGAAAAGTAGCAGGTGTGACGATGAAAAGTAACAGGAGTGACGATAAAAAGCAGTAGGTGTGACGATGAAAAGTAGCAGACAAAGAATAAAAAGTAGCACGTGTGACGATGAAAAGTAGCGTGTGCGACGTATGATAATGCTTTTCATATGTTGTTCACATGCTACTCATGAAATGTTTCATGTCTAGCGTATACCTACTGGTACAAAAAATATTTGTCCCAGTAATTACGTGACTTGAAGATACCAAATAAGGCGAACCGGCTTGCGAAACCTAGTAACATTCCACAAGCGGACAAGCATGTTATTCCCGTACATTTTAACATTAAACGTTGTATAGTTATATCACATCGCACATTGAACTGCCCCTTAGCTTAGTTGGATGAGCGTTCGCCTTCTAACCAGCAAGTATCGGCTTCGATTCCCGGTGGAAACACAAGTTATCCCCGAGGGAAATTTGTGTTTCTGGTTCTGGGTGTAATTAAACAAAACATAAACGCTTTCACACTCACAGCCCGACACTAAGTTCGATGACTTGTGTCGTGTTCACATCACAGACAATCACAACCAGAACCAGAAACACACATTTTTCTTGGGGAGAAAAATTGTGTGTATTAAATGTTTCCGCAACTACGACACAAGTCATCGAACTTAGTGTAGGGCTGAGTGTGAAATCATGTTTTGTTAATGTTTACATAAATTTATATTTAACTAGCCGTGCCCCGCGGCTTTGCCCTCTATTATCTAGTTAAAAAGTAGCCTATGTGTTAATCCTAGGTAAAATCTATGTACATTCCAAATTTTATCCAAAACCGTTCAGCCGTTAAAGCGTGAAGAGGGAACAAACATACTTACACACTTACACACAAACCTTTGGATTTATAATATTAGTAGGAAGTAGGATGTAAAAGTTTTTTTTGTAGATACTTCGCTGCTGCAGGGTTAAGAATTCATAGAAATAACATTTACATAATATACACCAGCATTCATCAAATTACGGCGCACTAAGACTTCTATAAATCATAACAATAGTTAAGTGGCTCGACGGTCGTCTATATTTACATTCAAGGATATTGTTATCGATCGACCGCTGCATGCGGGGACACTTATTCCAATTTAATGAGTCACACACAATGAGTTGTGTGACATGAATTTACTTTAGCTTTTGAAGGACTGACGCGAATTTCCTGGGCATGAGTTGAAGTCATACGTAAACATACTACAGAAGGCCAGAACACAGCATCGTGTATTGCTCTACTAGCCGTGCCCCGCGGCTTCGCCCGCTATTATCAAGTTTCAAAAGTAGCTTATGTGTTAATCCTAGGTATAAGCTATGTACATTCCGAATTTCATCTAAATCCGTTCAGCCGTTAAAGCGTGAAGAGAGAACAAACATACTTACACACTTACACACACACTTACGCACAAACTTTCGAATGTACATAGCTTATACCTAGGATTAACTCCTAGGTATAAGCTATGTACATTCCAAATTTCATCTATATCCGTTCAACCGTCAAGCGTGAAGAGGGAACGAACATACTTACACACTTACACATTTACATACAAACTGATTGCTAGTGGCTCTGCGAGCTGAAGAACTCGCGTATTTTTCGAAATGGCTGAAATATATATTTTTTTACGTTTACAACCTCCTTATCTCCACCATTTTGAAAAATGTCCAAAAACTAAATCGACAGGATAATTCGAAATTATCGAACCCAAATGTTCACGAGAATCTGTTGAGAAATGTCACCTGTAGAGTAGAACAACCGGAAATCCGGACATCCGGACATACGAAAGCAATTTTGCCTAATATGAAACAGAATCAAACACAAATCGTTAACTATAGCTGCTACACAGCAAATGCGTTCAGCATTTGCTTTGCTGCGTGCGGCACGCGGCACCAAATGAGTATCGTGTAAGGTAAGATGATGGCGAGAAATTCATTTTTTACCGACTTCCCAAAATAGGAGGAGGTACTCAAGTCGAATGTGTGTTACTTCATAACTTATTTCCACGCGAACCGATTTCGTTTTTTTTTTTAATTTGTTACATGTTGCTTTCCAATTGGTCCCATTTAAATTTGATCAAGATCTGATCTATCTCATATCTATCATGTCCTTGAAATATCGTCAATAATGCGTATTCTGTGGACTACATTGAAGATGTTCGGGTTTACAACCGGCTTCAAAAGTTACCTCATAACTTCTTTCTTTGTGAACCGATTTTGATGATTATTTATTTATTCAAAAGCTGATGCTTTTCATGTGATCCCATTGAAATTTGATTAAGATCTGATCAGTACTTCTTGAAATATCGTCAATAATGCGTATTCTGTGGACTACATTGAAGATGTTCTCGTTTTTAACCGGCTTCAAAAGTTACCTTATAACTTCTTTCGTTGTGAGCCGATTTTGATGATTATTTTTTTAATTAAAAGCTGGTGCTTTTCATGTGGTCCCATTTAAATTTGATCAAGAGCTGATCAGTACTTCTTGAAATATCGTCAATAATGCGTGTTTAGTACATCTTATCTGAACAAAGTTCCGAACATAAAGCGGAGTCGGTTTTTTTTAGGCTTGCGTTTAATTATTTTACGTATTTTTATACCTGGCTGCCAATTAAGAGTTATTTTTCGCGGGTATCTTGTATGTATATATGTTTGTAAATTTCTTTATAACCCCTAACCTTTAAACGGCTGGATGGATTTCGACACTTAAGGTATCGTGAGATTTGTCTCAGAAAACCAAACGTCCTTTGATATGTGTTTAAAAAAATGACGGAATTTTGGCGGTAAATTGTAAGTCGTTAGTTTTTTTTTAATGCCTCGATCAAAAGGCATGGAGCCGTTCAGTAGACTAACGTCTATCAAATAATAAAGCAAAAATAGATAAAACCCCAAACACGGCGAGTTCTTTCACATTTAAAGAAACATCCTGTATGGAGGGCTGGACAGATGCCAGAAGCGATTCGGTCCGGGGGAGTTCGCAAGACGTAAAGGAGTAACCACACGGTGATTGTGATACGCTTTTGTTTTGTTGTCAGTAAGCTAAACCTCAATGTTTATACATTGTTAAGATAAGGCATCGTTTTCTTCTATTTGATATCTTATATCTATACAGTAGAACGCCGATTATCCGAATTAATTGGGACCGGGGTCGATTCGGATAATCGAAAATTCGGATAATCGGACATAGACTGGTAATAAAGAAAAACGAACTGTCACACACAGAATAAACTTTATTAAGTTAAACAAACAAAACATGTAGTGTCTTGCCTCTAGCTTTCAACCATAACAATTGAAATATATCTGGACTCCAACAAGTTCCAACTTGTTACAACAAAATAAAACAAAAATGACTTGGTTTTGATATTTTATATTACGCTTAGGACCGATTCGCATAATTGGCGATTCGGTTACTCGGCGTTCGGATAATCGGCGTTCTACTGTATTTTAAATCCGAAAGTTTGTGTGTAAGCATGTTTGTTCCCTCTTTACGCTGTATCGTCTGAACGGCTTTAGATAAAATTTTGAATGTAGATAGCTTATACCTAGGATAAGCACATAGGCTTCTTTTTAAATTGATCATCGCGAGCGAAGCCGCGAGGCACGGCTCGTATGAAATATATATAAACAATCTTTATATTTTTGACAAAAGTACAGATTTCGGGAATGTCACAGCTCCAAATTTCACTTTACGTAGCGAATCGTTGTTTTTTAAATTAAAAATATTTGTAAGGCAGCGTTTATATAAAAAAATGGAACAAATGTGACGTCACACAGCCTATAACCAGCGGACAAACAAGACGCTTTCGACGACACGTTGTCAGATTATTATAGTAATTTAGAAGTTATGAGGGAACAGATGACCATACACACATACATATGTAATGTGTATAAAAGTATGGTCATACATACTGGTCATAAACATAACCCTTCCTTTTGCTTCGCCATAGTCGAATAATAATGAGCTTTCAGCTTTAATAAGACGTCGAGGTGAGTATGCAATTACCGTAATTTTAAATGGCACAAACTATGCTGATTGAACTAAGCGTATCCGATTCGATACGTTTCGTTTTATGACATCGTGTGTGCACGCCATTAATCTTGATTGCTGAAAATACTGCAACTGTCACCAAGATGATTAACAGCCAATTTGTTTTAGACTGCCCGAGTCTTCAATGACGAATGTATTCTGTAGGCACAGAATAATACAAATCGACAGTGGGATGTCGCGACATAGACATATATTTATTCATAAATATAAATTACACGTGATACATTCGATTAATATAAAATAAATAATAAACAATTATTAATATATTATAGATATATATAATATTTTTTTAAGATTTCTTATGCTCGAGTTTCCTCGGTTAACTGAGCTCCCGCCCCGAGACCCTCAGGGAAAAGGTGGTTCAGTTCCCTCGCTAACAAAAACTGTATCACCTAAGACCTTCGTGATGATAGTTACTGTGTGTATAGCCGCTTGTTTCTGCATGATGTGTGTGTTGATATTTGAGTCCAGTTATAAATTATAAATATATTCGTATACTAGCTGACCCGCCCGGCGTTGCCCGGGTAAACAAAAGCTTACATATAAACGCTTTCTCACTCACAGCCCCACTGTAAAAGTACTATAAGTTGTGTCGTGGGGCCGTAAACAATTGACACCACACACACAACATTCACGTCATACCCAGAACCAGAAACATAAACTGCCCGTGGGGAAAAAACTTTTGTTATTGTGTTCCCACCGAGATTCGAACCCGCTGCTTTAAAGACGAACGCGCACTCATCTACGCCAGTGGGTAGTTCAAAGTTCAAAGATTCCCCACCCTGCGTCGCCCGGTTAAAAAATCTACACATAAACACTTCCACATTCACAGCCACACACTAAGTTCAGTGACTTGTAGCGTGGGGCCGTAAACATCCAAGATTCACAACATATTAAAAACCAGGAACACAAATTTCCCTTAGGGAGAAAACTTCTGTTACCACCGCGAATCGATCCCGCTGCTTAGAAGGCAAACGCGCACCCATTTACGCGAGTAGATAGTTCAAAAGATGACCCGCCCGGCGTCGCCCGGTTAAAAAATAATAATACAAATAAACACACTTCCACATTCACAGCCCAACACTAAGTTCAATGACTTGTATCGGGGGGCCGTAAACATCCAAGATTCACAAAGTATTCACAACATACTCAAAACCAGGAACACAAATTTATCGTGGAGATAAATTTTCTAGGTAAATTATCACCGGTAATCGAACCCGCTGCTTTGAAGGCGAACGCGCACCCATCTACGCCAGCGAGCAATTCAAAGTTCAGGAACGACCCGCCCGGCGGGGCGTCGGCCGGGTAGTAAATATTAAAAAACATACCCATAAACGCTTTCACATTCACAACCCCACAATAAGTTCAATGACTTGTATCAAAGGGCTGTAAACATCCAAGATTCACACAACATTCACAACATACTCAAAACCAGAAACACAAATTCCCGTGGGAAAACACCTGTGTTCCCACCGGGCATCAAACCCGGTGCTTTAAAGGCAAACGCCCACCTAACTACGCTAGCGGGCAGTTCAAACTTCAATGATAAGACTAAACAAAAAAAAACAGTCGAATTTATATCCCCCTTCTTATGTTAGTCGGTTCAAAACATAGACGTATCCACCGTTTTCACCCTCAAATAAACTTAACGATTTCTCCTAGACTATGGGTTCAAATTATGTGCAGTAAAAAGCAAATTGCATCTACCTGAACTAAGTAAGCCGATGAAATAGGTTTTTTGATAAGAATTAATATTAAATACTTAAAAAAAGCCAACGAAATAGAAGCCGCTATTTTTTAGTGCAGGAATTCGTAGTACGTTTCTGTACATTTCTGACCCGTCCCGTTCACGGGCGGGCTCCCGTGAAATTAATTTCACGATTTCTCTAAGACTATTTATCCAAATCATATGCAGTAAAAAGCAAAATGTATCTACATGAACTACGTAAGACGATGAAATAGTTTATTTTGATAAGGATTAATACTGAATGTCTGAAAAAGCCAACTAAACAGAGGCCGCTTTTTTTTCAGATTTTTAACAAAGAAAAGTATATTTTCTGAGCTATACATACATGTTAGATATATGCTGTCGCGGACTTTTTTGTAAAACTCATGAAGGCCAACATTTTTGCCATACATTGTATTCAACTATGTCTTACCGTTTAGTCAGCGTACGCCGATAAAGCGGAGAGTTAGCAAATTTTTCTCCGACTTGTCTTACGAATATTATTATTTCGAACTGATAACTAACTTCTATCCCGACAAAACATAGCCTATGACACTCAGTGATAGTGTAGCTATCTATTGGTGAAAGAATTTTCAGAATCGGATCAGTAGTTTCAGAGATTACCTTTTACATACAAACAAACAAACAAACAAACAAACAAACTTTACCTCTTTATAATATTAGTATAGATATTATATTAATTGTAGTTTAGGTATAAGACATATCGCTAGAAATGACATATTTTCGTATAGTCTTCCTAAGAGTAGAAGCTTGCTTTATTCGTTATATTTTTACTCGGCATTAGCGTGTAAATAATGTTTGTATATAACTTAAAAACTAAAAGACTTCTGAAATGGAAATGAACAGGTCATAATTATTGTAGATTCAAAAATCACAGATAGGTTAAGGCAATAGAATGGATACCAAGAGGGGATAAGAGGAAACGAGGAAAGCCAAAACGATGCTGGGAAGATATTTTCATACAAAGATGTGTTACAGAATGGATGAGGAAAGCTCGAGACCGAAAGCGTTAAAACAGGAGAAGGCATACGCCGAAGAAGCGAATACTATAGAATTATTGAAATTGAATTTATTTGAAAAACATGAATTATTCATATATTTTATGATGACGAATATAATAAAATGAAAGATATCTATAAAATTTAATTATTTATATATTGGTTTATTTATTTTATTTACAAAATTATTTCATTTCTTAAAACAAAACTTCGTTTTAGCTGCAGAAAGAGCAAAGAGACTATACATTGAGATTTACATTGTAAGACTACAGTTGAGAGATAAATATTTCTACATATACCCGTACCGCAGCAAATATGATACGTCATGCAACGATACGCGTAGTGTGTACACGCCAGATATATCCCGTGACGTGGCTTGCACTTCTATACACTGGCCTGTCATAGAGAAAATTAACAGTCGATTTGTTCGAAACAGGTGAGGCGGGGTTCGGGTGATGAATGGGCGTCATTTATAGAAAGCGGTAGTAGATGTACTGTAGGTGACAGGGGCAAAACGATCAACTGCAAAATCGAAATTGTTTATTCACGTAGGCGGGTCAATCAACTAATTTACCCACACTTAAGATAGATAAGCAACGATTTTTTTTTTAAAATATTTTATTGATTATCTTTATTTTGACTCGCTAGAACCATTAGAAATATCAACTACTTTAATGATTCGAGAGGGCTACGATGTTCATAGATTATTGTGGTCACAATTTGTGAAAATCTACCAGCATACCCAAAAAATTGTCTTTCGCGTTACCTGCGTTTAGTGTTAAATATATCCTTAATAAAACAAGTTAGTAACGTTTTGTCTTTTTTATTTACTTTTTCGTGCACAATCAACTGTTTTCGCATAATCAGTCTTTTTAATTGTTAAACTTTTATACTAAAATCAATGAACATTTTGTCTTTTGCGTTACCAGTGTCACATAAAGAATGAATAACTTCTGAATAAAACGATTTGGATACTAAAAATAAATACAAATATCTTATACTCTTACGCTTCATTAGCAATAGCATTCAAACCGCTACAAAAGGGATTTAATATAGAAGCATGGAACGCGTTACAACCGAAAATATAATTCAAAGTTAGGGGACAAAAAGTAACTCCAGAGACAATTTTGGTAACGCCTAAGACATAAAATAATTAACACTTAAACACAACATACAAAATTAAATATAAGAAGCCTAACGGAATGTTATTATATAATATCACAATCAAATCTTGAAACCTAAATATTATTATGAACTAGATAATGGGCATTTAAGTTTATTGTTCGAAAATGTCAACTGGAATCTCAAACATGTGTAGATTTTTTTCCAAAATGGTAGGCGTTGGCAGGATTTTAATAATATCTTCATAATTTACATAGCTAATGTCCCTCTTGTCAAGTCTAAACTTCTTTGCATCATCATTAACAACTCGGAGGAACATGACTTTTACCTCACCGTCTTCTTCCATGGGAGTCAAAGCTTTGCAAACATATGAATAAATGTTCTTTTTTTTATTTTTGCCATAAACATACACATGTAAGAAATCACCAGCTGTCACCTGTCGTGGAATTCCACAATAACTTGTGGAAGCCAACTGCCCTTCTGCCATAACACGATTAAAGAACGAATTGGCAGCAGCCATCGATTTACGGTTTTCTTTGTCGACATGTAACTCTACGCCATCATCGCTATCAGACGAAGACCCATAAACTATTTTGTATATACTCCGGCGGGGAGGTAGGTTTGGAATTTCTTTGAGCACGTCCCGTGGGGTGTCTTCACCTGATGGATCTTGAAATACATCATGTCCAGTTGTCTCTAAGTCAATTCGTTTCGCCAGGCCGACATTATTTTGATGTGCAACTTCAGCTCTATAACTTTTAAGCACGGAAAGCGGCACATCATCATCTGATAAATCTTGAATTGTATCATCTCCAATGGTCTCGTTGTTAAATTGTGACGAAGGGTCGACATTCATGTGTTGCGCAACTTGAATTTTAGAACCTACTGAGTTGTAGGTTCTAGGATTAAAACAGTCACAAAATCCCCTTCTAGATGAGTCACAGAAGCATGAAAGTTCTCTGTACTTTATGGTATTGCGTTGGTCTGTGTATATCTGGTGGACTTTTAACGTTCCAATGAGACGTGGAATAGTTTTTGGTAGCCCATCCTGTATTATTTTAATTGCTTCCTCTTCTATCAAGAACATTTTAATTTTGGACGTGTTTTTCAACTGTTGGAAAAATTCTTCAGAATTTGGAAGGTCCGTGCCCGTGGCTACCATCTTGTCAGCTGTGCGTTTTATAAACCCTCCTATCCCATCAGCGGGGCCTTTGCCATGACCCGCTTCGAAAAATGACCAAGTCGTGGCAGCAAATCCATAATCAAAATATTTTGTGCACAGTAAATAGAAATTTTGTTTTTGGCGATATTGCGTAGATGGCCCATCTGAGAAGAAATGAATTGTCGTCACATCTACATATTCACTTTTTATCCAATCCAAGACTGGCTTCAAATGTGCCCAGATGGCTGCAGGTTGGTGACAATTCGACGACGAAATTGTACAGAAGGAGTGTGCTGCGTACTTTTTTTCGGGGTCGTGAGAATATACCATTACTGTATGTAGAGATATTTGGTTTCTAGACCCTCCAAAATGATGGGATTGCACCTCTTCATGATATTTGCAGTTGTAGTTCTCGCTAAAGTCGACAACAATAGCGCATTCATTGAGTTGAAGGTTATTCAAACACTCCCGAAAGTTGTGAAGCTGGATTTTGATGTTATAAATATGCTTTTTAAAGACGATAACATCTTTTTCAAATTTTTGCCACACCTGTACAACATCAGCAATTTGTTCTTCTTTTACATTCTTTATTGCTTTTACTATTTTCCCGTCTTTCTCATACTTGACTTCTTTTCTCACCCATTCACTGTATTTTATGGTACCATCTATTTTTTCATGAATATATTCCATCTTTTTGTTAATGCATGTTTCACAGTTATTGTACATACAATCTTTTGATCGGTCGCTGCATACTGTTTTCTGGATAATGCTATTTAAATCGTTAGTCTTAATGACACCATGTTTCTTTAACGCTTGAGCCTTGAACGAGATATTTGCATGGGTTTTGCACAGACACGTTTCTCGAGCATCAACTGATGCACTTATGACGTAAAACGGACGGTGTTTTGTAAAATAATAATACGAGCATAGCGTGTCTGGATTTTCCTTCTTAAAATCTGTATGTAGCTTTCGCATTGTGTCCAATAAATATCTTTTCTGCACCTTGTGTCCTTTCTTAGTAACAGTTTCCTTTTTTCCAGCGGTAGATCTGGAAACATCATCGCGTAGAAAAAATTGGTGAATTTTTTTCTTTAACATTATTTTAGGACAGGTTTTTGATGCTTTTTTAGCGTACTCTCTGTTTATTCCGAACGTTTCTCGCAACAACTCTGTTTTCTTTCCAGATTTTTCTACATAATTAGTCTGAAAAATGCTTTTAAAAAGTTTTTTATCCTTATTACTTCTAATCCTTTGGTAGCGTTCTTTGATTGAGTTTGCTAAAAGTTTAAATTTTTGATTGTCCTTTGGTTTCTTCTCTTTAGCCTCATCGCCTTTCATCTTTTTTATTCGCGTTAATCTTTTTTTATACTTTTCACACTTTTTTTTTAACTTGTGGTTTTCTTCTTGTAGCTTTTTATTATCTCTGTAGACTTTGATTCTATCTTTTTTCACTTTCTTACGTCCGCGCTCTCGAGATGCTGTTGAAGATGGCGATGCGGATAGTAGCTGATCTGCTTGAAGATTGTGCTCTCTAGGTGTAGGAGAACTCGGTGGTGTAACATCAAGAATACTTTGTAAATATTTCCTCTTTTTTCTGTATTCCCTTTGCCTCAACTTCCAAATCAAATTAGCGTGTTTTTTTTCTTTTGGTGATAAGTCTTTTGCAAGTTTTTTTACTTTATGGTAGTGCTCGCGATGTTTTCTTTTAGCCTCTTCATATTTTTCAGTATTCTGCTTTAGTTTCCCTATATCTTTTTTGTTTTTCAGCTGCCGAAAGCCGCGCCATTTTATAAAGTTGATCTGAAAAAAAATAGATTGTTTTATAAAAATATAATATCTAATTTATTTTCACTTTAACCCAATTTTAATGTTAAGCTAAAAAGTAAATGCCCGGCAAAGAACAATTCGAGAATTTTGGTGAAAAGAGATTAATCCTTATAAGTAAATCGAGAGTGCACAAATAATTGCGGGCGTTAGGATCTACCCACAAATTTAGAAATCCATTGGGGCTCTGCCTACCCGTCGAGGGTAAAAGGGCAGAACATAAACACAGAAATCATACAAACAAAATTCAATCAAACATTTTATCTCTGATAGGTTTGCGTTTGTGTTTCATCTGATATTTAGTGATGATGTGGTCGAGGGCGGTAAACACGCTAGACCTACAATGACTGGCTCTCAAGGATGCTGGAACATCATTGCTATTGATTTGGCGACACATTTTTTTAAACTTGAGTTTGGTGAACTGCCACTGTGTTTGTGAACCAAAGTAGCCAGCCAGGTGAGCATGATAAAATGGCTACCACCATGTATGAAAGTAATTATTGGTTCTAGTTTACTTACACTCAAAAACCTATCAGATAGTGTGTCAATGTCTAAGGAGTTACCATCAGTGTATTTAGAGTTACCCTCAGAGTAACTCAGTATACCGATAACTCAGCAGACAATGGACATACTTTGATAAAAATACACGTTGTTTTTAAAATAAAATACTAAACATTTGGTTCGGTCAGAAATCTAAACTATGTACTATAAAACAATCCTATTATTATTAATTAATAAGTTACTTACTTCGAGAAAATCCGGTCACTCAGTATACGACACAAAACGGTACGCACTCCCTCCGAACGCTTGTCGCAGACTGAGCGGCTTTTCGGTACTATCAAAGGAGAGCCCGCCCGTGCCAAGCAAGACACTGCTCTATTGAAGCTAGTGACAACAAGAAGCGACATCTGCATGTTTTCTGGCGCAACTTTTGAGTATAACTCAGCATACGCGAGCTAAAGGATATTTTGGAGGGACAGTAAAGAAACATTTTTTATTTTAAAAAGTATTTGAATTATTTGTTATTTTTATGAACACAGTAAAAGTAATTGTTTATGTCTTTTAGTGGAATAAATATTTACACATAGATTCATAGAAAAAAAAACTGTACAATGAAATAATCACAACTCATTGTGGACTCGGGACATGGACTTTTTGTATGGAGCAACTTTTTCGTATGTTGAGTTACCATAAAAATCGGAACAAATCAATGATTTTCAGGCCCGTTTAGAAGTTTCTTGTAATGCCTAATTATCTAAGATACGTTTGGAATACCATTTTTGTGTGGCATTACGGTAAATTATTGTATTTGTATCAAGAACTGGCGGGGACATCAAAGTGTGGGTAAATTAGTTGATTGACCCAGGCCCCAAAGAGGCACTCACAAAAATGTACTCTTTTCTTTCTTTATGTTTGATAGGCAAGCTTTCAAGCAATTTTAAATACGAGCATTTTTAAAACAACAAACCAAACAAAAGCATTCACACTCGTAGCCCCACACTAAGTTCAAAGACTTGTATCGTGGGTGCGGGAAATATTTGCATATCACACACACACAATCACACTTGGGGAATCAAACCCAGGACCCACGGCGCAGAACGCAGAAACTTGCCCACCGAAAACTTGACCTTGAACTTTGACACGAAAACTTCTTTCGTATGAGGTTATTATTGAGGTAGGAACAGATTCAAGTTGAGGAAGCAATCATAAATTCACATCAGTTGTAGAATTTAAATTTTGTTTTAATGAGAACTGCTATCTTGAAGTCACAACCTAAAAGTATCAAGAAATTACTGGCAAGCAGTTATACAATGTGTTACAGATACGTGTAGTAATACTCAAGCCACACATCTAGCTACATGTATGGAGTCTAACAGGAACTTCTGAATTCGCGGCAGCACAACTATTGAGTTATGATAAATTAAGTTTTAAAAAATTATGTCTTTTTGCAACCCTATTTCATCAGCACCATTCCACCAAACTAAATAGTGTTTGGAGCTAGACGTCTGTGGCCCTAGCACGAACAACTTGCGAGAAAGTTTTCGTATCGTAAACGTCAACAATTTATATGAAATTTTATCAGCGCCTCTACAGTGCGTAAATTGAACTAAATTTGGCAGCACGAACGCTTTTGACAACTCTCCTATCGCCTTCGTATCGTCACGTTAACGTTACTTGAGACATTTTGTATGAAAATTGCGAACACGAACCTTATTTTGACATTAGCTCGAAGGCTGGCTATCGTAAAGCTATCGAGAACGTACGAAACTTTATTCACTTAGAATTTGTCGGTGAGAAAACATTCGTCAGGTGTTAGAAACGATTTAGAATTGTTTTTCTTCAAGTAAATGAAATGCTACGAAGCTCTATGCATTATGATTTAGCAGGAAGGCTCATCAATGATGCGATAAATGACCAAATATATACAAGATTAATAATGATACCTGTGGTTTGAGGATATTAAATTTTTTACCTACTTGGTTTTCATTATGTTATTAAATACATTGTTGTTAAAATTGGTTTTTAGAGAGAAATTGGAAGCCGGGCAAACAATAATGAATATAATGCGTTGAATCTTTCAAACAACAACTTTCAAAACTACTTCCGGCTGACCAAAGAGGCATTCAACTTCCTTAGAGACCGTCCTTAGCGACGATTTCAGTCAAAAAACATTAAAATGACAATTCAGATTGACAATAGATAGGTGTCAAATTCAAATTTTTACCATAATGCATAAACAATTTCATTTTTTTTTGTAACATTTCGGTCTTTTTTCGTGGTTTTCATTCAATTGAGCCCACCCCTTTTTACACAAAATGACGTCACTTTCGTAATACTTTCGAATTCTCGATAGTAGATGACAAGTGCTTTGTGCTACCGACTATCGTAATGCTCCGTGTTCGTACGGTAAGCTCGATACGTTAACGTTACGAGACAATGAAATATTCGTGCTAGGGCTACTGATAGTGGTGGCCATATCAAAGGTCAAGGTCACGCGCTAAAGATGTAACCGTAGGGTTGTCGAAAATATGTGACAAATAAAATTTTTAAATGGAAAAAATTCTCCGATTTCGACTTTCGTTTTCTGGCAGACGATTCCTGGCACGATAAACATACACACCACCAAGTATTACTACACCTTTTTGTTAAAGGTTGTGTAATAAATATATACATTGTGAATAGGAATCATTCGCTATTTGTATTACGTAACTTTAGAATCTGGTAATATAAATATAGAAAGATCCTAAAGTTTAGAGTAAATCACACTAATATTATCAATATCAAAGTTTTTGTGTATGTGTGTTTGTTTTCTCTTCACGCTGTAACGGCTGAACGGATTTGGATGAAATTTAGAATGTATTAGCTTATACCTAGAATTAACAAATATGCTACTTATCAACAAGGTAAACGCGGGCGAACCCACGGGGAACGGCTAGTGACATGTATTGCGTAGCAGTATTAAACGACTTTCGCCTAATAGCAACCCCAAAGATGCAATACTAGACAATACCTGATTGCCACCAAGAAAGGTGATTAAAAATAGAAAGCAAACAGAATGACTATTTGCGCGCACACCCTATAAAAAGGACCGATATCAAAGAATATACGTAAGAAATAATATGCTGACTCGACCCAAAGTATCAAGTATTCTGTGACGGAAACAACTGTGAAAAGAAAGGTAATTCAAAAGCAGAATAGTTGACAACTATAATACCAGTTGATAACGCGTGAGACTAATTTTCTTTCATGACAAAACTCACCAGCAGTTGAAGAGAATGTATGCTTGTGATTGGCCGATACGTGTTTGTCACTGACGGACGAAACAGTAGGTCTATTCTGGTCGTCAAGATACTTGATTCGATGTTCATAACAAAAGAAAATCGTTCGTATTTGACGTCGATGTAAAATTAATCTATGCCCGGAATAGACCGATCAAGACATGATGCTTCAATAATTAAACGCAAGCAAAGCTTAAAAAAACCGACTTCACCGCTTTATCTTCGGAACCTTGATCAGATTTAATGTATTAAACACGCATTATTGACTATAACTCAAAAACTAGAAATCAGATCTTGATCAAATTTCAATGGGACCACAGGAAAAGCACCAGCTTTCAAATAAAAAAAACATCACAATCGGTTCACAACGAAAGAAGTTATGAGGTAACTTTTGAAGTCGGGTAATCGAGAATCGTCAAAGTAGTCCACAAAGTAGGCATTATTGACGATATTTCAAGAACGACTGATCAGATCTTGATCAAATTTAACTGGGACCAATTAGAAAGCAACATCTTTCAAACTAAAAAAAAATTTTCGAATTTGGCTCACGTGGAGATAAGTTAGTTATGAGGCAACACACGAATAAAAAAAAAATACAGCGGGCTTGAGTACCTCCTCCTTTTTTGGGAAGTCGGTAAAAAGCATGTTGTTTTCGTGAGTTTTAGTATGTACTCATACCGTTGTATGTTTCTATTTTGTCCACTGCGAACTGATAATAAACTGAATTACGGAAGTTAGAATGAACTTGAAATGTGTTACGAGGTCAGCCTGAGAGGAAATAGGGTTTCCGCAAGGACAATAGTGTGCTGATAGGATTTCGTTTACATATAATCTAACCTTGGAAGTATAGATTAAATACATCAAAGGAAATTAATGCTTGACATTTTATGAACAAGCTAGTGGCAAAGGAAATTCAATATATTGATAATACCCCTTACAATCTAACTGGAAAAATGCTGAACTGATTTTCACCAATTAAGGAGCCTTTCCAATAACTGTAGGCATATTGCGTTGCGAGCTCGCGGCTATCACTTTCGGGAGTGAAAACATTTGATTTCGGAATTGGAGGGAGAGATTTTAAAAAATCCTATTATGACGGCTGTTTTCAATCACATTTTCTACAAGGTTTCTGCTGGTACAAGTTTCATTGTACAAAACCTAACATAACTCAAATAAAATGCATTTTTATTACAATTTGGATGGCCGAAATGTAAAGATCGCATCGCGATGCGATCTTTACTTGTGTGTGTAATTATACACGAGTGTGTGTGTAATTATACACGAGTGTGTGTGTAATTATACACGACCACATGTATTTTTTTCAAGATTTAAATCCGTGCTGTTTACGAATAAAACAGAGTTCAAAACGCCATTTTTCAGGGTAACTCCGCCTAAGTTGAGAGCTATTGGTGAAAATAGTAAATAGTGATAAATTGTGAGTGACACTTTACGTATAAGCTTGTCACTTGTGACCAAATAAGGAATAAGCATATATATTTTTATGCTTTTCATCGATTGTTTATTTAAAAACATTGCCGAAAATAAAATTTACCTCACAATAATTTAAACGTAAGCAAAGCTTAAAAAACCGACTTTACCGCTTATATTTTGGTTTTGGCTTGATCGATTCCGATAAGATACCTCCGAGGACCACGTCTCTGAAGTCTACAAAAAGTAGGCGTTAATGGTGTGACATCTGACGGGTCTACAGTTAAAATTGGCGTGCCTCAAGGTTCAATATTGGGACCCTTCCTATTTTTAGTGTATATTTGTCTTGTTTGCTGATGACACGTCACTTATTTTTAAAACAAATAGGCAAAACGAATATATCTTTTTTGGCAAATGGGGTTAGATTTTACAATAGAATTCCTAAAATCGTAACTGAATTACCACTGGGAAAGTTCAAATCTGTAATAAAACGGGCATTAATTAAGAAAGCTTATTATAAGACCACAGACTATATTAATGACAAGGATGCATGGAGGCAAACTCCACAGGCTCTTTCTAGCGACTACCATAATAGCACCTAGGTTAAGAAAATTATGTATTAGAAATTAAGAATGTTTAAAAAAAATAATGAATGAAAAAAATGCGCCGCCGAGTTTCTTGCCAGGTTCTTCTCGAGATGGCTGTTATTTTGCGAATCTGGCAATAGATTAATTAACTTTCATGAGTGCCTCTTTGGGGCCCATGTGAATAAACGATTTTGATTTCGATTTTGAAGTATAATCTACCAAACAAAAAAATAATTTTGAGAATCGGTCCACAAATGGCGGAGAAATCGGTGACCATACATAAAAAAAATAGATACAGTCGAACATAGTACCTCCTCCTTTTTTGAAGTAGGTAAAAACATTACATTTCATATCAATATAATACTTAATATGCGATACTTAATATTTGAAAATGCGAGCAGGTTCGATGCTTTTTAAACGCGGCCACGCGGCCATTTTGACGTTATTTCTGTGACTTCCACAATACAATCACTACTGCGGTTTAGGGGTTAAGGAAAGTAGACCAATAATAGACCACAAAAATGTGTTATCTGACGTCACGAATCAGTTTAGGCAATAGAGAGCGTTTTGTATTATGATCTCATGCATTTATATCACTTTTTATTTATATAATATCCTAATTAAAAAGCATTTAAATAAGATAGTAAATAAACATAAACACTTTCACACAGCCCCCACACTAAGTTCGACGACTTGTGTCGAGGGTGTCACACACAATCATAACCAGAAAAACAAATTTCCCTTGGAGAGAAAATTTGTATTCCCGCCAGGAATCAAACTCGATACCTTGATGCTTAAAAGGCGAATGCGCAAGCACTAAGCCAAAGGGCAGTCCAATGTTATACTTAACCTATTTCTCCATCTCATGCTCCATTAGGGGTCGTTTATACCGACTTCCCAAAAAAAAGGAGGAGTTACTCAAGTCGACTATATATATATATATATATATATATTTTATGTGTGTTACCTCTTAATTTTTTGACGATGTTCTCGTTTCCCGACTTCAAAAGTTACCTCATAACTTCTTTCGTTGTGAGCCGATTTTGATGATTATTATTTTTATTTGAAAGCTGGTGCTTTTTATGTAGTCCCATAGAAATTTGATCAAGGTCTGATCTCTAGTTTTTGAATTATATTCAATAATGCGTGTTTAATACATTAAATCTGTTTAAAAAAAGTCGGTTTTTTTAAGCTTTGCTTGCGTTTAATTATTAACTTGATAAATTGGACGAAGACTAAGGATGACAGCTAGTCAATTAATATGACAGAAATATAGCTTCGCAAACATTTCAAATTACGTTTACGCGTTCTTGGTCATAAAAGCTCATAGGAATAGAATATTCCAATAAGACACATGCTCGAAATATAAATATATTGCAGTTCTTGCGAATGGTCGAAATCGGGTTACTGCTACTAATAATATGAGGCGGAAAGGAAAGCCGGACTGACTCACGGTTTATAGCGTTCTATGGGATACAAATATATATTGTCAAAGGATGTAATGTTTTGGTTTTGGCTTGATCGATTTAGATAAAATTTATTATGGGACCACCTCTGAAGTATAATCTACCACACAAAAACATCAAAATCGATCATTTCGAGCGGAGATACCGCATTAACATACATATATGTATGACAAAAAACATGCAGTCGAATTGAGAACCTCCTTTTTTTAAGGCGGTTGAAAATAAGGTTAAAAATATTTCGGTGGAATTCTTCATTGATGTTCCGTGAAAACCAGCGGCTGATCTCTGTCGATGCTGTCATCGTCGCGCGTTTCAGTTTTTTAGCAACGCCCCCCGCATCTCAGATTAGCGTGGTACCATTTTAAGCTGGATTTACACATTTTTCTCACAACCCCACGCTAAGTTCGATGACTTATGTCGTGGGTGCCGGAAACATTCACATCCACACACAATTATTCGTAGCAAATGGTATATATTTCATCATCATCAATTTATGATCGTCTACCCTATATGTGCGACTTCGGCCACGTTCGAATGTTAAGTGAACAATCTAGAACCATCTAAACAATATTCAATGCTATTCTTTAATTTTGACTCGGCTTGTTTATCCATAGATCGAATAATGAATTTCCAAACAATTTGATCACTTCGTGTTTATGTTTGTTTTACGAAAACGAGCGCCAAAGAACCACCCGGCGGCGTATGTGTTCTGTATACTTGGCCTGTTATAAAAAATGTTTGGAAACTGCTTTAAAATACTGCAGGTGTGGGCAATGATTTAACGGCTGCATTGATAGCAGCTTGCATGCATAAAACTTTGTTGTTTCAATACGTGAATCTGACTGACGTGAGCCATTGCGGACAAACAGGAAATACAATGTTTTATCTGTCCCCCTAATGCCGATAGGGGGACAGATAAAACATTAAGGAGGTGAATAAAGTTCGAACTGTCCCCTTATCGCTAACAGGGGGACAGATCAAACTTTTTTGTTCGTTCTGTCACCCCATGGGGACAGAGCAGGGGGACAGATCGGAATATTCCCTTTTTACTAGCTTTTATTTAGTTTCACCTGTCATCAGTCGGTTTGTAATCAAAAAGTCTTGCAAGCTAACTTATACGAACTTCTGGCTCTCGAGGATAGCTGACGAAATATTACTTTTAGACGATCATGTACTGGTAGGTACTGGTTTTTTATGTATGGAGACAAATTTAACCGATTTTTGTTTTTGTTTTACTGTAGATAACAACCCCCGGGATAGTCCCTTTATGGTTACCTTAATAGGTGCAGAATCCTACTAATATTATAAATCCGAAAGTTTGTGTGTAAGTGTGTAAGTATGTTTGTTCCCTCTTCACGCTTTAACGGCTGAACGGATTTGAATGAAATTTGGAATGTACATAGATTATACCTAGGATTAACACATAGGCTACTTTTTAACTTGATAATAGCGGGCGAAGCCGCGGGGCACGGCTAGTGTATCATATTTGAACGTTTGATAATCCCTGTATCAGAGTATGAAAGTGATTTAAATCAAGTTGGATTTAAGTCATTTTATAAGATATTTAGGTAAAAAACTTGCAGTGTTTCCACATAGAAAATATTTATCACATCATAACTATTTATGAGATACTAAATAAAATATATTTTTTGCTAACATCGCTATTTTTACCTAATAAAATATGAATCACAACATAAGATTGTATATATTGACGACCCAGTTGCCGCATTGTGCAAGTCTGCTTTTTACGTCGCGGGTTCTGGGTTCGATTCCCGTGATGAGCACAATTTCACTCGACAAGCTTCGCACGGGTGTAATTTAAATTTTAAAAAATAAAGAAATTGTTATTGTGTCAATCGTACCAGCAGGTTTATTCTGGTCGTCAATTTACGATTGTTCGAATTGATGCGAACGTCGATACGTAAGCTATTTGGTTGAATTTTCAGTTGATTCGATGTTCATAATAATTAAACGCAAGCAAAGCTTAAAAAACCGACTTCACCGCTTTATCATCGGAACCTTGATCCACCAGCTTTCGAATAAAAAAAGAATCATCAAAATCGGCTCACAACGAAAGAAGTTGTGAGGTAACTATAGAGCCTGCGTATTCCAGGTCTAGTGTGTTTACCAGCTTCGATCACATCGTCACTTACCATCAGGTGAGATAGTGGTCAAACACTAGCCTGTCACAAATAAAAAAAAAAAAAAAAACTTTTGAAGTCGGGTAAACCAGAACATCGTCAAAGTACGCATTATTCGTCACAAAATAGACATTATTGACGATATTTCAAGAACTACTGATCCGATCTTGATCAAATTTAAATGGGACTAATTAGAAAGCAACATCTTTCAAACTGAAAAAAAAAATTCGAAATCGGCTCACGTGGAGAGAAGTAATGAGGTAAAAATATACAGTCGACTTGAGTACCTCCTCCTTTTTTGGTAAGTCGGTAAAAAAAGAAAATCGTTCGTATTCGACGTCGTCGATGTAAAGAATATATGCCTGGAATGGACCTCCTGATAGAGATAAGCCATCGAAGAGTTTTCTTTAAGATTTTAGAAGAACTATAACTCTCTAGTACATCATGTTTATGTATATATCTTATGGTTTAGCCTTTGTAAGACATTTATTTCGGCGACATGGTTGCTAAGCATTATGAAAACCCTATCAAAATCCGTTGCTCGGTTTAGGAGTTAGCGGATAGACAGACAGAACAGACGCGGAAAGCGACTTAGTTTTATACTATGTAGAGATAACTAACCTGCTTTTTGAGGTCCGCAAGGTCACCGGTCAAGTCCAACTCGACGTCGTCACGACCGACCACGCAGAGCGCTAGTTTCTTCACTATCACCTTGCGAGGATCGCCCGCGTCTGGAAACAATATTTAAGTTAACAAAAACACACACCCTACATGTATAGGGTGGACTTCTGAAATAGGCAGTAAGGGCAGGGCAGCTATGTTGAGAGTAGGATTATATATTACGGTATCTTTGGGTATGCATTCGATAGACTGTTGTAGAAAGATAACCACTTTTAAACACTGTTACATACATATTAACCTAGGTATATATATTTTATTACAAAAAAAATATAATAATAAAAAAAAAAGTTATATCTATATTATATTGTAGTCGCTAGAGAGCGCTTGTCCAGTTTGCATCCATGCATCCTTGTCATTAATATAGTGAATCGTTATATAATACGCTTTCTTAAATACCCGTTTTATTACTGTTCCATGAACGGTACAATCTGGGTGTCTTCAAGTCTAGAGTGAATAGGTTCTAGGCAAGCATGTCCCACCTTCAGGCGCATCGTCACTTACCATCAGGTGAGATAGTGGTCAAGTTCCACTAATCTAGGCAGATTGAAAACTTGATTAACACTAAGCATATTCTAATTTCTGGGGAGGGCGATAAGGCCTGCACTAACGAGGCCTGCACGAACTAATTGAGGTGAATTGTGCATTTTACTCTCGTACTGCAGTCCGAATCGAGCCAATACAAGAGGTACGTAACGCGGTGCGAAAAGTTAAAAAAAACTGAAGCAATTCGCGTCTTTGTTCCCCGAACGGTATAATCTGGGACTCTTCAAGTCAAGTCTAAGAGTGAATAGGTATCTTCAAGGCAAGCATGCTACATCTTCGGCCGCGTCATCACTTTCCATCAGGTCAGATAGTGGACAAATGCTTACCAATCGATTATAAAAAAAAAATCGCACCGCGGTCCGAACAGCTTATGGTGCAAAATTACTAACGACCCTACCTCAAAGCGGCAGCTACCCAAAACATGTTAAATGGTATTTATGTAGTGAAATGAAAAAGTGATTAATTTCTGACAGGCGTCTCCACCCTGGTTCAAATCCCACTTGGCCCAAAACCAAAGACGTTCTCAAGGTTTGTGGAATTCGCTCTCTGTCTGATAATGCTAGAGGAAAACATAATGAGGAAAATACCACATCAAGTATTTAAAAAAAAACTAGGATGAGTATCATACACCAGCACTTGGCCAGCACGGTTAATTTTGATCTCAAGAGAAAAGGCCCCAATTCCCAATGGTGGGAATGAAATAAGCTGACATTGATGATCCACACGATCAAAATGCAAGCTGTAATTTGTATCAACTCCCTACATATTGCTGCATGGTCAATGTGTGTAGTAAGTATTGTAAGCTATTTCCAATGTTATTTCCTGTTTGCTTCTTTACCTTATTTTAGTCCCATATAACAGACAATTAAAATTTCATCCATTTGTTACAAAACAAGCCAATGTACTAAAAATTCAATAAACACTACTGTCGCGACTTTCGCGATGTCAATATCGTATAATAATTATAGTATCGAATGGTCGATGACAGAGGGCAGCACTGAAGTTAAATTACCGGAACCGCTAGATGGCAACACTGCAGTAGGAAAAAGGCGCGCCATTTTGAATGTCAGGAGCTCATTTTGCCAGTCGCTTTCAAAGAGTGTAGTGTTCCGCCAGTATTATTAATACTCGTTTCGCGAAGTTTCTATCTAATAGTTAAAGTGTGGCTATGTTTGGATTTTGGTGCCGAGGATGTGCAGGAGGAGTCACAGTGCATAAAGGATGAAAGCTAAGTGCCTAGTCTAAGCTTGATGATTTTTATTATGTCTATACTGTTTACCCCTTTGTGTAAAGATTGTGTAAATATTAATTCTTACTTGATATAGCGTTGCCAATCAGGTCCTATAATATCAGAGAACGATTATTGATAATTGTCCCAAATGATCTAGACTTACTGTGTTGAGGGTAGTTACTGGTTATGTCCCCGAGATCGATAATTAGTGCCTCGTTGAGTGTGAGATTCCAAAAGGATTTTGGTGTATAAAGTTAGCCGATTGTTAGTTGGTTCTCTGATGTATATAATTTGTCCCTAATTGGTCACTATTAACTGAGAATAGGCTTAGTGTATGAAGATCCACATTGACTCCCTTTAACATAGTATTACTTTTCTGATCTCTTATCTTGAGCCAGCCCGTTGTGCGTCGTCCATGCGAAAGCGTGGACGAGCTTGGTAACATTGAGGGGGTGGAAGAGGGGGTGGAAGAGGGGGTGGAAGAGGGGGTGGAAGAGGGGGTTGAAGAGGGGGTTGAAGAGGGGGTTGGAGAGGGGGTTGAAGAGGGGTTGGAAGAGGGGGTATGGATCTGATGAAGAGGGGGTGGAAGAGGGGGTTGGAGAGGGGATGGAAGAGGGGGTATGGATCTGATGAAGAGGGGGTGGAAGAGGGGGTTGAAGAGGGGGTTGAAGAGGGGGTTGAAGAGGGGATGGAAGAGGGGGTATGGATCTGATGAAGAGGGGGTGGAAGAGGGGGTGGAAGAGGGGGTTGAAGAGGGGGTTGAAGAGGGGGTGGAAGAGGGGGTATGGATCTGATGAAGAGGGGGTGGAAGAGGGGGTTGAAGAGGGGGTTGAAGAGGGGGTGGAAGAGGGGGTATGGATCTGATATTGCTTCAGAGGCGAAGTCAATATATTGGTGCATGGGTACCCGCGGACTGCTTAAGATTCTTTGGTGAATAATTTGACTGACATAATATCACTGGACTTATAGCTTCTTCCGGATTAGTATAGAACGTAAAGTGTCCCAAGTCCTAACTTACTGACGCACAATTAAATGGGGGGCTGCTGGAGTTCCATCCCGGATCATTCTGGGATGGACCTCATGTCTGATGACGCTACAGGGCAGTAGTGTCATCGGCGTTATATTTCTTCAACAGGTAAGAGACCTAATCACGAAGCAGTGAGGGTATACATGTAGGAGACCCGAACCAAGAATGAGTGCCAAGAAGTAAGGTAAGCGAGCCGTGAGACACACCCAGCTTACAACCAATTTGAACTTTTGCTCTTAAAGTGCTACACTAAGATGTACAACGCTGCGCGGGTTGGTGTAGCCAGTTAATTGTTTATATTGTCATATATAACAGAAAGTCGCGGCGACATGGTGGAGATGCTGGGATATGAAAGAACCAGGACGAAATATTTTTTAAATTATAATTGTGTTGGGTGTGTTAATTGCGGTTCGCGAAGCCTTGGTTCAATGGTTTTGTGTGTAGGTATCGGTCATCGGTATACCTATCGTTGTATGAGAATTTGAGTTCGGAGGAAAGTTACGATTGTTGGCATTGCACAGACTCGGCACCATCTTCATTAAACCATTTATTGCTAAATATATTTATTGTGTCAAGGAAACTGGAAGGATCGTTAAGGGATTCGGATGACTCGGAAGATTGCAACGATTGGTTCAGTGCGGGAGATAGTTTATACCTATAAACGAGAAATTCTTGTGTATATGTATATATTGTATATATATATATATATAACTAATCTGAATCTCGGAAATGGCTCCTACGATTTTCATGAATTTTAGTATGCAGAGGGTTTCGGGGGCGATAAGTCGATCTAGCTAGGTTTGATTTTTAGAAAACATCCTTTTATCCTAGCAAAGCTCGGTCATCCAGGTACTGATGATGGAATCGATAAAATTGTAGTATTAGCCATGTGAAAAAATAACTGAATTTTAAAATCCATGAGTCCAAGGCTTGCCTTAGTAACAGGAAAAGTTATGCAATTATTATTTTTTTCCTTCTATGTTTTATTGTAAAGACGGGTTTTATGGGAAAATTTTAAGAAGTTTCTACACGTTTACAAGCGGTGCAAGATTGTAGGTAGTCAAGATAATTTCAAATGTCAGGTTCTTATCTCCGGAAAGCATTTCTATGAGACCTGTAATATATTAAAAGTAGTGCCATTGTCATTTAGTGGTGTCCTCCAGATTTGCTTATTACAGTATTAAGTTTAACTCTGCCTGTAGGTAAATTATACTGACGTTAGTTAAACACTAGTTCTGGCTTTAGTGTATAGAGTATGTCACAAGTCCAGTAGATTTTTTGATATCATTGGTTATACGGTGTCTAATTATAGTTTATCAGCAATAGTTTATTTAAAGGGGTTTCGTTTTTTTTAATGCGCTCCCTGTGTGTGCTTTGGAATTATGAGCTGATTTTCATGAGAAGAATCTCTGTGAAGAGTCCATGGCTCATTTAGTGGCTGTAAAATTTTAAGCTTTTTTCTTTTTTGTTTGACAGTGATAATTACAATTTTATTTTATTTTTATCAATCTTTCTAAATATCGTGCTTAAGTACAATTATAACAAATATGTTATCCGTGATTCATTAGATCGTTCGTATAGTGTTCTGTGATCATTTCACATCAGTCTGATTACAATTTTGGTTTGCCGGTGAGATAATTATTTTATTTAGACAAAGTCTGCAATGTTTGTACTGTAATCGTATTGCCTTAAATGTTTCTTTTGCTCGCGTTATTTACGCTTTTCAATTATTATTTTTTATCTTTTGTTATTTAACCGATTTCTAAGAACGACATAAATGTTTTGCCCATGTCTCATGACTTGTTTGAGGCTTAGGATTTATCCTACCGAGTCCACGTTTGAGATTAGACACTACCTCTAATTCCAGATTTAATACACTCCATTGAAATTCTTACGCGGAAAACCATATGTGGACTGTTAACTTGCTGGGGGTTCTTTAAAATATGGGTCTTGATGGCCTTAATGTGTTGGTTACTATTTGTGTTTATGTAGTCACCCTTCATCGGTCTCAATTTCTATTTGATATGGCTACTACAAGCCTTAGTAATGTAAATTGTATTATATTAAAGGAATTGCTACACTTGTAATGGGTAATTTTCAACGATTGGTAACGTCACCGTCGTTTCATCAACTAGGGGAAATTTTATTCTCTTCGTAAACTCATCTTTGAAAAGTTTAAATAAGGTCAAGATAGACATGTGTAAGATATAGTAATTAAAACCGAGTACCTATTTAATTAAGAAACTTAACATCCATATATGACCGTTTGAAAAACTATCGACTCATAGAATCAATAATGAAACGTTCAGCTTGAGTAGTTGGAGAGAAGGTGACGAATGAGTGACAACGGTTGAGATAGTTCGGAACATATAAACTTGTTTCAAATTTGCATAATTGCTTTAATAGGTTCCTTTAACATAGATCAGTTACTACAGTGAGAACAAGCGTTGTCGATGATATTGAATTGCGTTTCCTGACTCTAATTACAGAAACATACCCGCATTTTTTAATGTTTATTTTTATGTGTGTAAGTAGTAAAATGTAAAAACATTGAAGTAAAATTTTATTTGCGGAAATTAATGTACTAGTAGCAATTGATTGGAGACATGAATATAACTATGCGTATTCCCCATAGAAATGATACAGGAGAAAATATGTAGTCCCGGGTCTCGGAGGTCTCTCTTGATACCGGCCGCGCATTTGAGATTGAAGCTTTCGTATTTGTTGGTTCCTGCGCTTAAGCAACAAATGCAGAGGACAAACAATTGTTATTGGAATGTATATATATACATATGTTATAAGCCATAAATGAGAATATAAATAAAATTAATCAATTAAACTAAAACTAAATTAAAATAACGATTTAATTTCTAAGCTCGTTGTTAAGAATCGATCACTACTATACCTATATCGATACCATTGCTATTTTTAGTTAAAGGAAGCGCGGATGCATAATTATATCACAGGTTTATTTTTTTTCTAAGCCTAGTATCCCAGACTCATAATATGCTATTGTTAACAATTATTTTGTATATGCTGGGTGATTTGTAGAATTCAGAAGAGCTCTCAGGCTGTCAGCCCAACCATTGAGATCAACATCTTTCGTGGTAAAGTCATTAGAAACCCTGTTTTGATAACTACCCGCAGAACTGTCCCGGCGTCGCGTGGGTGTAATATAACGGAAATGGGAGGAACACACATTTCCAGGTGTGAAGTGTGATCCTTTGATTATATATGGAATCGGTAGTGCAGTCGGTGGCAGCCAACTCTGGTCCGTGAATAAATTTTCGGTTTTATCTTTAACTTTTGATGTCTTTGTTTATTAGAATGATATTAAATGCCTAATAATACTATAGAATGAATATACTTATGACGTAACGCAACTCTTTAATTAAGTTTTAATGTAATGAGTAATTACGATGAGTCAACCGTTAAAGATATGCTATCACGGAGTTTTCTTTAGGATTTTTGAAGAACCACAATTCGCTAGTACATCATTTTCATGTAAATCTTAGTTTGACCTACGTCAGATTTAGAACATTTATTTTTCGATGAGTTGTTGCAAAATAGTGCTTTCGACTTGCATATGGGCTTGATTAGGTTTTATTATATACACCTTCCGTAACAATTTTCTAGCTGATGTTAAAGATCGCTACAAAGACCGTTGCGTGGTATAGGAGGAGTTTGCGGATGTACGGACAGACGGATGAGTTTAGCGACTTTATATTTATAGCGATTATATATATATTTAAATAGTGGGTCTTCTCTGTTAGGCCTAATTGTCAGATGTCGGCTGGCGTTGGCGTGCATATTGCGCGGCGCGACGATGCCATTCTTAGTGGGGCGGTGTAGTTTAAACAATTGTTGATCAGAGGACGACAAATACCTCATCTTAATAATTATGGAGAACTTAGCATTCAGACAGGGGATCGTGGGTTGGAATTGGAACAGGGGTCAGGGAATGGGTTTCTGGTATTTTGCAATTGTCTCGGTTCGGGGCGAGCTGCTAGTATTAATATAGTACTTAGTACCATAAACGACACAAGAGGTCGTGCGTTACCGCGTAATTATTCCCATATACGACATTGTAAATGAATAGGAAATCAAATTTCATTATTTATAGTGTGTCATTGACAGCTTAAAGTCTTTGTAATAATCAAATATTATAATGGCCTGTAGCACTAGGTTAATAAAGCCGCGCGAAGCGTTTCCCTCGAATTATGTCTACATCAAACAATCGGACCTCTTGTTGTGTTACTCTATGTGTTTATACAATTTAATAGCTGTGTAGGTTTTTGAAGTGAAAATTTCTTTGGGCGCGTTAAGCACTTTTTGGGTGAACAAAATTCATGGAACTCGCGTCTCGTCACTGACGGCCAATATTTGTTGAGCTCTACGCGCGATACATATTGCTCACGATCGGGGATCAACTTATAATGGTTATTTATGTATAATGTGTATATGTACATTATATATAATTTTCACTTCTATCGACAGTCCCCAGAGATTGATCTTTTACCAGGTCGTAGACAGGTACATGTTGCGAACATTGAAATATAAATGAGATCACATGATCAATATTTTTAAATAATGCTTTGGTAGGACGTAAATAAATAAATGACGTATATTGTTTTCATGTTTTATTAGAATCACAAGTATTTTATATGTGATTGGTTGTTTGTTTAGACTCATTTTGGCATAAGGGATACGCCCAACACTGGTGCGCAGACTATGTCTGCGCCGGGCTGGTTTTCTATTCCTCTTTTTTAATGAAATTTAATTCTTTGAGATTGAGTTAATCAAATTTAACGAATAAGGAGGTAAAAGGAAAGAATACATAATAATATCTTTAACAATAAATAATACATTTTGGTACGGTAGAATTAAAATTCCTATCATTTCCAATAATTTTTTTGTCTCTATTCTATTAACTTTTATTTAACTTTCAATGTTTGTATTTATTTACACATTATACTTTATATAAATGCAACGGCTTGACTCACGATTTTAGTTTGTATGTTTGTTCGGATCAAAAGTTTCAAATGGAGTGACCCCCAATTCCCCTCATTTTACGGATCATTTTTGTACATGTTAGTTTAGTTTCGATGGCAATACATTGTTGTGGTGAGTATGGTCTGAGTTTTCGGGATCCGGGATTCACTTCACCTCTAACGGAACTATTCAATGGTGTATAGTAGTACAGACATGAAATGTGTGGAATATAAATATGTTAATACGATGATATGTGATGGTGTTTAGGCGACAATAGCAATAAAGTTATAACGGGAACCAACTTCTACTGAGCTATAACGTTACTCAAATGTAGGAATAATTCAAACACGTTAAAATAGAGAATTCCTTGATTTTGAGTGAAATTATTACATTTGAATTAAGCCATTGAACCGCGTGATCGGAATGCGGATTGGCTCAGTTTATTAGCTTTCAAGAAAAAGAAATAATGCCCAAATTTGGCTGCCTTTAGCTTGGGTTAGGATGAAACCGCAAAAATATGACACGATGTTGATCAGACAGTGGAGTACAAGTCTACCAAAAAAGGTTTTGTGCACCGATATAGTCAGTATTGCTGGCAATAGGCACTGTTTTACATTTATTTCAACAGAGCACCTGATTAACATAGGTCTATTTAAATCAACTCAGATTTTGGAATTTATTTTGACTGGCAGGATTTGAAAATGTTCTTTGATATCCCTACCGATAAACATTTATTCCTCAATAGCTCATAGCTTCAAGAATAAGGATAGAATTAGAACGGCTGTAGCCTCAGTCACCGTCATAAATGACTGTCTTGAATAGGCGTGGTTGGGTGCGCGTTCACTTTTTCCTTAGCGGGTATTGGGCTCGATTCCAGTGAAAACTGAAACGCGGGATATCTCCCCAACGGTTCTTATTAAAAAAAAAAAAAAAAATCTTGAATTTGATTGTGTTACATACATGTCATCGAATGTGATTCAGTTCGTTCATATATTTTCCTGTAGGTATATACTTATAAACCTCAAACAATAAGACGTGAAGCATTTAATCAATACTTACAAATTGTTAATATGTCACATTATATCTAAATTATTGATGCAGTCAAATCTTTACAACTGATTATCGGAAAAAATTATTCTTCTAAATTAGTATTTTTCATCAATGTTTATTTATGCATATTATATGAATATTGTATTTTTTATCAATGAGTTAAGGGAACTGACATTCTTTTACAAAGTCCAATTGACTCCAATAATACATCTGAGGAACTTCTCTTCCTCGCTTGTGAAGGTCTGTCTACGACAGATATTCGTAATAAGTTTTTTTTTATTATATTAATTGCTTAGTTGGAAAATCCACAAACTATCAATTGATATGAGAACACTACAAAAACATTTAGTTAGATAGTCAAATGATCACTCAATAGGCGAATGTTTAATAGAAAGTAAATGCAAAAATCCCATTAGAATTTGAGGAGATATAAACCATTTACTTCCAATCTGCATAATATATACTAGAGCTCACACCGATAGTTGAGTAACAAGGGAAACTTTTGGGAAAGGATGATGAAAGAGTTCTTGTTTTTTAACTGGTTTCCTTTTTCATGATTATGTCTGTTGTTTCTTTGTACATATCTAGTGTCCTCCCATAATATATTTATAACACAATACGTTAAGATTATTCAAAATAAGTTGAAGAAATTTTTCAATGAACATAGCATCATAGTATTAGGAAGTCTGTATTAAAGAAACCAATCTTTAAGGATACGTATTAGGTATTGTAATATGTAATTTATTTTCGAGTTATATTGGTATAATTTTGAATAAATGTATTTTAAATAAATCTGAATACGTGGGTTTGAGAATGACACAAGTTAGAATTATAAATTACTTAAGATTTGGCTTAAAAATAATAATTATGATATAATTTATGAAAGATGAAAAGGTGTGTATATATAATAATATAACAAGTACAGAAAAACTTATTTTTCAAAATTTCCGCCGTTCGGGTGTGTCGCGACTTTCGCGATATCAATATCGTATGCCTTATCACTAATGAAAACTATAAAATACTTTTTCAAATCCCCGTCGTTTGGGTGTGTCGCGACTTTCGCGATGTCAATATCGTATAATAATTATAGTATCGAATGGTCGATGACAGAGGGCAGCACTGAAGTTAAATTACCGGAACCGCTAGATGGCAACACTGCAGTAGGAAAAAGGCGCGCCATTTTGAATGTCAGGAGCTCATTTTGCCAGTCGCTTTCAAAGAGTGTAGTGTTCCGCCAGTATTATTAATACTCGTTTCGCGAAGTTTCTATCTAATAGTTAAAGTGTGGCTATGTTTGGATTTTGGTGCCGAGGATGTGCAGGAGGAGTCACAGTGCATAAAGGATGAAAGCTAAGTGCCTAGTCTAAGCTTGATGATTTTTATTATGTCTATACTGTTTACCCCTTTGTGTAAAGATTGTGTAAATATTAATTCTTACTTGATATAGCGTTGCCAATCAGGTCCTATAATATCAGAGAACGATTATTGATAATTGTCCCAAATGATCTAGACTTACTGTGTTGAGGGTAGTTACTGGTTATGTCCCCGAGATCGATAATTAGTGCCTCGTTGAGTGTGAGATTCCAAAAGGATTTTGGTGTATAAAGTTAGCCGATTGTTAGTTGGTTCTCTGATGTATATAATTTGTCCCTAATTGGTCACTATTAACTGAGAATAGGCTTAGTGTATGAAGATCCACATTGACTCCCTTTAACATAGTATTACTTTTCTGATCTCTTATCTTGAGCCAGCCCGTTGTGCGTCGTCCATGCGAAAGCGTGGACGAGCTTGGTAACATTGAGGGGGTGGAAGAGGGGGTGGAAGAGGGGGTGGAAGAGGGGGTGGAAGAGGGGGTGGAAGAGGGGGTTGAAGAGGGGGTTGAAGAGGGGGTTGGAGAGGGGGTTGAAGAGGGGTTGGAAGAGGGGGTATGGATCTGATGAAGAGGGGGTGGAAGAGGGGGTTGAAGAGGGGGTTGGAGAGGGGATGGAAGAGGGGGTATGGATCTGATGAAGAGGGGGTGGAAGAGGGGGTTGAAGAGGGGGTTGAAGAGGGGGTTGAAGAGGGGGTTGAAGAGGGGGTGGAAGAGGGGGTATGGATCTGATGAAGAGGGGGTGGAAGAGGGGGTTGAAGAGGGGGTTGAAGAGGGGGTGGAAGAGGGGGTTGAAGAGGGGGTTGAAGAGGGGGTGGAAGAGGGGGTATGGATCTGATGAAGAGGGGGTGGAAGAGGGGGTGGAAGAGGGGGTTGAAGAGGGGGTGGAAGAGGGGGTATGGATCTGATATTGCTTCAGAGGCGAAGTCAATATATTGGTGCATGGGTACCCGCGGACTGCTTAAGATTCTTTGGTGAATAATTTGACTGACATAATATCACTGGACTTATAGCTTCTTCCGGATTAGTATAGAACGTAAAGTGTCCCAAGTCCTAACTTACTGACGCACAATTAAATGGGGGGCTGCTGGAGTTCCATCCCGGATCATTCTGGGATGGACCTCATGTCTGATGACGCTACAGGGCAGTAGTGTCATCGGCGTTATATTTCTTCAACAGGTAAGAGACCTAATCACGAAGCAGTGAGGGTATACATGTAGGAGACCCGAACCAAGAATGAGTGCCAAGAAGTAAGGTAAGCGAGCCGTGAGACACACCCAGCTTACAACCAATTTGAACTTTTGCTCTTAAAGTGCTACACTAAGATGTACAACGCTGCGCGGGTTGGTGTAGCCAGTTAATTGTTTATATTGTCATATATAACAGAAAGTCGCGGCGACAACTACTGTGAAAAATATTATCATACTTTTTTATAATTTTATGTAATCCTTTTAACATTGTTTATTTTGATACCTTACTCGATAGGTTTGGTTATTTTATTTCAATTTTGCGCCAAAAACCCGCAATTTGTTTTTTATTTTAAAACACTTATCTAAGTACATTGGGTTTTTAAGACGAATAGAATACTTTGACTATCGATAAACATCCAGCTGTTTGGTAGATATCTATCTATCTACTTACAAGATACGCGCGAAAAACATAATCCTTTCTTTACAGTAGGGTTGGAAAACATAAAGATATTATTTAATCTTTATATGAATTTTATATATGTATGAGTTGCAACATAATAAAAATTCATTGAAACTTGTAAGCATCTCGGCAAGCCCAACCTATAAAATCAACATTTCTACACATTGACTGCTATCTCAAGTAAGTGATGATGTGGTTGATGGAGATAATCACTAATTACTAAAAACAATTTTTTACTTTTTTTTAATACTGACTAAGCAAACGTTTGACCACCAACACTGCTGATGAAAAGTGAAAATTTAGTCTAAGGTAGAGCACGCTTGCTCAATAAATACCTATTTACTTTACTTTTGAACACACCCAAATTGTACCTTTCGGCAAATACAGATGACAGCGAAGCGTTCCATTCTTTCCTGTTCTATAAATGTACGATAATTTATAGAACAGCAAAAGAATGTGAAACGTTTAGTATGAACAGCAAATGTATTTCAACCATAAATGGGTGACGCAATGCCGTCCGTCTGGATATAAGGTGGAAAAAAGGTGAAGCGGGAACAAGGTTAATGTGTTTGTTCGACTTCTTCACATGCATGACTGTACAGATTTTGATGGAAATTTGGAATATACATAGCTTGGACTAGACTTTTAGGCAACTTTTTCATTATCATGAAAGGAAGCAAAGCCATTTGGCACAGCTTGTGAAACCATTCTATTGATTAAATTTCACAATATATCAATAAAAGATCCAATTTCATATGAAATTTTGTGTTTACATACTAGAGTTGATAAGATAATGCATTATGAAAAATAATATGTTATCAGATAGAGCAGATAGTGAGATAAACAAGTAACAAGCGTGTAAGCTTAGCTGTGTTTTTCCACTGCCGAAACATCTACAAAAACATGTTGAAAACAGTTTTGTGTAGTAGGAACACAAATTGCAACAAAACATTTCTAATAACCTAACATGTCACATGGCATAAGCGTTGCTAGTAAAAAAACATGTCATTTTACGAAAAAGAGGTAAAAGTGCCACCTTTTCTGCATGCCAGGTTAGGTTTGTCAAACTGTAGTGATACTTGCTTCATCTGATAAGATACAGATCTTCATGTGTTTAATGCTCGTTGATGATAAACCCACATTTAAGGAGGTGATTGACGTGTAAGAAAGTATGTGTGCTTTCGAAGCTTTACACATTTTTAGCTTTGAAATCACATAAGTAATTCATATTATTTGTACATGTAAAGGTGTAAGACCTCAAAATCCACAATAATCGCAATCTATCAGCCTCTTTAGTGACTATACTGATATTTATAGATGACTTAATTTGTGAACCATTGATATGGTTACTTAAGAGTGTGGTAGGCACAATATGATGGGTACTGGTTAACAAATGTAGCTGCCAGAACACCGTACTTGGTCACAGATTTTGACTAAAACAAGTATCAAATGGCAATGCAATAGGCAGATGCTCCTGCCTGTATCGCATAGCCTCTCTACAATATGTACCCCATATCCACTCCAGCCTGAATTCTCCAATGACAATAAATAATAATAATTAATATTGAATTTAACTGGAATTGACTTTTATATGTAATTTAATATTTAGTTTGTAATTTACATTGCCAACAAACATTGACATAATTAATTTTTATTATAATAATTATGAAGTAAACTCCACTATATTTCATACTAGCTGCGCCCCGTGGCTTTGCCCGTGTAAGTTACGGGCCAGCCAGAATTCGGGTTAAAAAGTAGCCTATGTCCTTTCTCAGGCTCTAGACTATCAGTGTACCAAATTTCGTTTAAATCGGTTCAGTAGTTTTAGCGTGAAAGCGTAACAGACAGACAGAGTTACATTCGCATTTATAATATTAGTAAGGATATGACAGGATAGACGGACGCTCTAAATCTTAACATCTGATATTGTAAACTCTATTTTGTATGAAATAAATTGATTTGATTTGACAATAGATATACATTAGGGCCTCGATAATCTGAACACTCAAATTGTAGTTGTTTAGGTTAATGAGATGTTCAGATTATAGTGTAGGTATTCTAAAAGGTGTTTTTTGAAATTAAACAGATTTTTATAATGGAAAGTAATACAAATTGTCTGAATGACGAGTTGGATTGATAGCACACAAAGTGAATGAGACAGCACTGTGTGGCATCTATGAGATGACATTTAGATTATTAAAGCTCTCCTGTATTATAATGGTCAAGATTACGTACCAACAATAACGGTGCCAATCTGAGCCTGTCCCAATAGCGCTTCCTTGTATTTCCTCAATGATTCATCTTCCTGATCAGCAGCAAGTATTTCTTCAATGGACTTCTCAGGAGGAGGTTTGTACGAGGACTTGATTTCCTCTTCAGTCTCTTCCTCGGGAGTGTGGGCTACCTCAGGTTCTCCAGACATGGTTTTCTAACGTAAAAAAAAGTAATAAAGAATTTCATAACCTTACTCGTATGATAATTTTTTTATATATAAATATGTAAAAAAATATTAGAGGTTCTGGCCAAACCAGCCTCTTTTGTTGTATAGCTAAACAACAGCTGAAAGATTTCAGACTTTCCTTCTGCGCCAACAGCGTTACAACAAAATGCTGTGGTTGCAACCCTGCATTAATGATCCAGGTTCGGAGCTTTGAGAAAGGGGTTTTGCCGCGAAAGTGGCGGTGTCGATTTTGTATAGTTCCCAGTGTAATTACTGAGCACTTAAGACGTAACACCTTAAGTCTCAGGGAGAGGAGCTCTGCTGTAGATAGCGGATTAAGTACCCTAGTACATTTTAAATAGTTTTTAATTATTTCTGTGTACCAAGATGGCAAATGTCTATCATATTTCAATGACACTTCGCGAAGGAGTATGAACTATGAATCATCCTCATAATCATAACCTTACATTTTTTATGACCCCAGTGAATGTGTTTTCGGTGAAGATATTTATACGAAACCTAGGATCATTAAGCAGACAAAAAAAAACAATGGTAAGATACGGTTCGTTCGTTAAAAAATAAAATATCTAAATAGATTTTATCGTAAATCCAAGCGGCTTACCGGGACCGCCCAAAATTTGTGCTACAGTAAACAAACGATATTCCCAAATACGATGGAACACTTTTGAGCAGCAGCGGCAAGAAAGATTGGGTAAGTAAATAAATAGAGGAGATTAGCACTAACACTTAGGGCTTCGTCATTGCAAACCATAGTTGGAAAGCGTTATTTCAGACAACCACTATATACCTACTGATTATTGAAATTATCACATTCTAACTTACGTTTTCAAAAGTTTACTCAAATAACTTGATGATCTCGGTGTAATTTCACTAAAACCAGCACCAAATTAATGAAATTTCGCAAAATCCGTAGATCAAAAATGACGGACTAAATGCTTCCGGGCGGTCATCGAACTCAGCTCAGTGTTGCCAGCACATAATAATAAAGGTGACATAAAAAAACGTCGCTAATTCTCCCTACTAATAATTACTTAATTCTATCATACAGGCTAGTTTATTGGTTACTTATAAATTAAATACCTACCGACGATAGACACTACCTGTAAAACTCTAACCGATAATACGTGTAACATTTGGTATGCAAAATGCAACTGCTATTGCGTTAGCTATTACCATTTCTTGCTCTGCCGTGCCGTCGCACTATCGACATCGGCATGCCACCGTTACCGGTTAAATATTAAGGAGCTAACAACAACCGAGGCCTACAGACTTAACCCTTAAGAACACGGGGGCTGCGTTCAATGCCTACAACTTCGGTTATTCTGTTATTTTTATTTGCACGCTCGAAGGTTCCTCAAGGCAGTTGTACAATAATAATTGTGAATAAGCGAAGCATGACCGCGCTAGAGAGTTTCAACTCGCACTAATCGAACGCTCTAACCGAGCCTCCGAACGGGCTAGGGTGAAAAGTTGCAACTTAAAGCGTAGGTATTTAACGTATCTTGTGGATCCCCTGGCGAGCTATTTGTCTTTGGGTAGTAGGTTACTACACCATAGACTACCCGAGCATGACACTGACTGACCTGACAGCCCTGACACTGACATTCTTATCATGTATTGACGTATTTGATTGACTTGCATAGTTGCCAATTGCCATTTAAAAACGAAGTTGAAGTTGAGTTGTGTTGTTTTGAAAAAGAAAGAATTCTTGTAACATAATTTTATTTGTTGTTGAAATATTGATTAGTACAGTAAATATAAGTAGGTAACTAGATTGTTAATAAATCGAATCATGATAGTAAGTTACATTACAGATACATAAAATATCTATTAAGTCAATGTAGTTTATATCTGAAGGTGGTAATTAATTAGATTTTACTGCTCTATTTTGCAGAAATCGAAAATTAAATCACTGCAAACATTAACACGACAAACCTACAATCTGAATAAGAGGTTTTGCTCCGCTACAGAGTCGACTAATGATGAAAAAGAGAGAGAACTTGAAAGGATTGCAAAAGATGTAAGTTCAAGTTTAAATTACGCAATTAATCTATTTTCGAATCAATCATTTTTATATAGAGATGATTTTGTTAAGGAATTTTAAATTTGGAGGTCATCATAACATATTCGGAGCTCAAAGTCATGAGAAGGTGAATATGTTATCAGTGAAGCCATGCTGATCACTAAAATATTTACAAGGTGCTGGGTGCTTTTGCAGAAGAGGATGCCTTATGACCTGTAACATTGAACCTTGTTAGCTTCGAGTACAAGATCAATATTGGCTTGTAAAAAAATTTATACTAAAGTAGGTTCTATTATAATGCAAACTGGCATGCTATCTTGTGTAGTAATACTGCAGTAAAATTGAAAAAAGCAGTTATGGCATTTTAAAAAAAATTTAGTTACAAACATTATCGAAATCAGGAAAAATAGACACATCTACTGTTACTTTATAATTTTAAAATGAAAATATTCAATTGAAATCTACTAAATCTTATTAATTTAGACGAATCTGCTACAAGTCATTAAATATACTAAATAGAAAAGACATTTCTGATGTATACAACTCAATTTAGTCATAAATATTAGTTACGTCTTTTTTCCTAATGACGGCAGAATAGTACTTACCAGTTTACCATCATCTGCTACCCAATTACTAAATCTTGCTTAGACAGTTATCCTTCATCATCAGCATTTACTTCAACTGTCACTCCAGTAATTTTAACCACCTTCAACCACATCATCTCTCTATCAGATAGTGGACAATTTTTTTTTTTTATGCCTGATAGGCTAGCATTTAACCACAATCTCACCTGATGGAAAGTGATGATGCGGCCGAAGATGTAGCATGCTTGCCTAGAAGGTACCTATTCACTCTTGACTTGAAGACTTTCAGGTACCGTTCGGGGAACAAAGACGAAGGCAAAGAGTTCAACTACTTCGCAAAAAAAAAAAAGAAATGCTAGTCAATTAGAGATAAACAATAAAAACCCTTGACTGGTTTTATTAAGCCTCATATTTTCCTACATTAGGTCACATCATGATTAGAAAGCATAAGAATCTCAGAGGCAACGATTCTTCCACATGTGATATCCAACATCTAGACAGCACCAGGAACAACCAAGTATTGCTTGACATATCCATAATGTTATTTAACGTGGGGGTGATAAGGCCTGCACTGATGTCCTGCTTGGGGTGTATTGTGCATCTTATAATGTTATTATCATAATAATATATTGCATGTCACCAAGCTTTGGAAATTCCTGTATCCCCAAGATATTACCCCTTGCTGTGCTCGTGATCATAGTAAGGCAATAACTTAGTAATTAACACTCCAAAATTGAAAAGCTTGCGTCAGCTCTGATCTAGGAGTCTTCAAATCAAGAGTGAATAGGTACCTTCTATCAGCATGCACTTTACATCTTCAGCCCCATTATCACTCTTCATCAGATGAGACAGTGGTCAAATGCTTGCCTATAATGCATAAAAATAGCTAGATTTTCCGCTGAATTTCCACAGACTGCAAAAGTTGTATGATTTACTATATAAAATTTTATTTTATCATTTTACCCTCAGCATGAATATTATTTAAGGTGCTATCTCTGCAAAATGCATGGCCTTTTCGTTAAAAAATACAGTGAGGCAGTTTTTAATATTCTCTAACGACTTCACAAAAAAGGAGGAGGTACTCAATTCGATTGTATTTTTTTTATGTTTGTTACCTCATAACTTCTTTCCATGTGAACCGATTTTTGATTATTTTTTCATAAAGCTGTTGCTTTCCAATTGGTCCCATTTAAATTTGATTAAGATTTGACCAGTAGTTTTTGAGTTATCGTTAATAATGCGTGTTTAATACATTTAATCTGATCAAAGTTCCGAAGAAAGCGGTGAAGTTGGTTCTTTTTAACCTTGGCATGCGTTTGAATTATTTTTATTTCATTTTAAAGACAAAACAGGCACTGGAAACATTCACATCAGAAAGAAAAATAGAAAGAAAGAAAGAAAAATAATTTATTTCGACACATAGCAAAAAAAATTATATTACAAATAACAATAACAGTGAAACACTTTTGAACTAATAATTAATGATATATTATACATATATTATGCATGCTGAAATGGGTTTGCCTAAGCACAAAAGTCAAGCACAGAACTCGACGCTGATTTTCAGGCAAACCTGCGGGTGATATGTAAATGTGAGTAAACTTATTAAACAAATATTTATCCAATAATAATTCTAAATAAATAAAACAAAAACGATAATACCTATAACATATAATATACTTACATAAAAAATAACTATAATACATACAGGAATACTTGTTATATACACATGTAAAAATATTTATGACAAACAAAAAACTAAAAATAAAAACAATTTACCAAAATAATTATAATTATATAATGCAGACATCACACACAGAACTACAACACGACACAAACTGGTGCTTGATGTTTGAAATTGAATCCAAGTTGTCAATTCATAAGCAAACATTGTAATTCCTTAGTTACTTTAAAATTGACATTAACAACACTGTTTAACATTTCTAGGCCTCCATTGACGAGCCGCCCACAGCCTGCTGTCGAACTGGCTGTGCCAACTGCGTCTTCATCGTGTGGGCGGAGGCGTTAGCTGCTAAGATGCAGAATGCTGGCCCGGAGATCAGCGAGAAGATACTTAGCATGGTTGACGATCCGTCTATGAAAGCATACTTGGAAATGGAACTAAGGTTACGAGGGTTAAAGAAGTCATGATGATAGTAGTAGTTTAGGTAGTACAATTTCAAATATTATAATCTAAGTTCTACTGTGATTTTGACCTGTATAGACCAGTGGTCGGCAACCTGCGGCTCGCGAGCCACATGCGGCTCTTTGAATGTGAAGCTGCAGCTCTTTAGTTCCATACGCAAATATTATTTATTAAAAAAAAAGTCATTTAAAAAACAAACTTAAATTAGCGTCATTTAAAAAACGTTCTGAATCAATTAACGAGGCTAAGGCACCATTTCTATCGAGCCATTAACAAGCCTCCAAAGGTAGCAAAAAAATACTTTTACACAGTAGAAACAAGTAAATTATGGGATGATTAGGTAGGTATAAAGCGTGCATAGCGTTTTCTATACTCATAGTACAGTAATTATTGCTGGAATTAAGGATTATTGTTGCCAAGAAAAAAAATTGTGGCTCTATAAAACTTTGAAATTTTGTAAATTGTAATTTTTGTATCTTCCGACACAAAAGGTTGCCGACCACTGGTATAGACAATACACTAATAGTCCAAACTTGAGTGTAGAATAGAGTTTAGTTCATGTCTCGCTCTCTCTGCATTGGTATCCTTAATGCTGGGGGTCGTGACTTATTCCATGGATCACTGTCTCTGGCAATGTTCTTATTCTTGTTCTCAGCTGAGTTTCTAGCATCATGTACTTCATTATCAAGTGTGGTACAGATTTGATTGACCAGCGCATTGGGCTTCTGCCTCATTAGTTCATGTATAGGGAAATACTTTACTACTACCTCATCTGAAGCTGATGATTACAAACCCAGTTGGCACAGTGGACATGTCTCTGCCCTCTGCGCTGTGGGTTCTGGGTTCAATTCCCGGCAGGAGCACAAATTCCTTCCCAAGGGATACTTGTGCTTCTGGTTCTAGGTGTATTTGTGTGTGTGATGTGAATGTTTCCGGCACTCACGATAAAAGTCTTTGAATTTGAATGTGGGGCTGTGAGTGTGTAAAAAAAAAGTACTCGCGGATAAAAGACCACTTTCTCCTAGAATGTGTTATTATATTTTTATAGTTACATTTTACTGTGTGTTGTAAATAACAAACATTTGGTTTACCTGGCTTTATAATATCTATAGACATCCATTTGGTAAGATAGTGGTCAAATGCTAGCTTATCAGAGACTAGCTGACCTGTATGGCATCGCCTTTGGAAAAGTTATGGCTACGCAATAATAATTTTCATTTGAATTAAGACCCTCCTTTCCTTATCATTCCTTACAAAACAAAACACGCAACCATTAATCTTGTCCGTATTATTAAAACACATATATAAAATACACAACACACACACGCACACACACATCAAACATATCTCCCTCTCGTTGACTAACCTTTGTATTTAATTTTTTATTACTTTTATATACCTAAAACGAAAGAGAACTACCTCCCACGACACAGGTTTTCCTAGTGTGGGAGCTAGGGTTACAAATTCTCATGTTATTTCAGTATGCATTAGATAACTATTGTTACTTGTCATCACTTTAATAAGATTTCTGTTACTTAAGAAGACTTGTGTTATTTAAGTAATCACATACTAGATGCTTCTGAATGTTTCCTACTTTATTTGAAATAAACTTTATTATTATTATTATTATTTTTGTGCATTTAAAGCACAATATACTACAAGCGGGACGTCAGTGCAGGCCATATCACCCCTACCACAAATTAGAATTAGACCCTCCTTTTGTAATATAAACATATATATCGCAGTATTTATCTTACATGCACAATGTAACATGCGCTGGAAATGTCAATCTGTAAACAGTCACCTTAGTAAAAAATTCTACAGGTTTTCTATGCTTAGGCTATCTAACGATTTCTCCTTGCTAGACTATATGGCCAAAACATATAAAGTACATTTTATCCACATAAAGTTAAGCCGCGTACAGACATTGCGAGGCAAGCATCGCGATTAGTTCGTCACGCATGCCTCAACCTGAGTCATACGATATTGCGTCTTGAACGATACATGCTCAAGCTGAGCTTGCAAACAACCACGCACGGTGTTCGTCAGTACAAAATGATCTAGTTTGTGACTGTATTTTTTTTCTTCAAGTATTTACGCGTCTTCTCGTTTAAATTTATTGTAATAATCAGAATGTTTAGAGTCCCATAATACTCTATAATTTTCAAAGTTGGACAAGTTCACGCTGTGATTCGGTATCGGTCTCCATGAAGCATGTGTGCGTAACGCAAAAAAAACCCGTCCGTCTGCACGTAGCGCACGGCTCGCACTGAACCGAGCGATCGCAACGAGCGTACTCAGTGAATGCTCACTGTGAGCACACACGTCCACATAGCCCGAGGCATACGTGATGAGCCATTTGCGACGCAAGCCTCGCAATGTCTGTACGCGGCTTAAAGTACTCGAAGAGAGCACTAAGTTAACATCCATCTGCATTAAACGAGTACTTGAGTATTTTGGTCATATAGCCTAGAAGGAAGGCGATAACTTGGAAAATTTTACCGTCATATTGAAGGGAAAAAACCACAAGGGCGTAGTTAATTGCGATGATCGGATCAAATTGGCACCACACTCGACTCTGGAATGCACAATGCAAAGCAGGCATAGATGGTGTAACATCGTCCAAGTGAAAGTCACCTAGGCCGTGGTCGTCTCGGTCGTGGTTGTCTCGGTCGTGGTCGTCTCGGTCGTCACTAGGTCGTAACACCCTTTTACGACCCTCGGCATTGAGAAAACAGACGCGAAGGAGGATCTACATAAAATACTAAAGATGATGAAATAGTTCTCTTTCAAAAGGAAACTTCTCAGTAGGCGAAACGGAGACCCAGAGAAATAATTTAATGTTGTTAAACTTTTGGATTTTGTAATTATTTATTAAAAGAAGGGATGACGAAGGTATAAATGATACATTTATATCATAGGATAAAAGAAATGTAAATACTTATTAGCTATTGTAAGAAATTAAGATATTAGAAACATTGAAATAAAAATTATACAGCAAAAAAAATTGAGTATTTATTTTATAAAATCTCTTTATTAATAACAACAGCAGTTACATACAGACACATCTAAAAAGTTAAATATTATTTTTAATTCGGTGTATAAATATAATTTGTATATAAATTGAGGGTTTTTAAATTTAAATAAGACGGATATATAATTTAAGATTTTGTTTTTTACAATGTTTATTTCATATACACTTATATACTTATATTATTAGTAAACCCACCATAGTTTACATGGCAAAGCTTTGTTTTCTATATTTAATAATGAGCAAATATTTGGTGTAGTTACATAAATATATATTAATGTAATATACAACAGGTACCAGATATATTTATATTTTTGGACACATATTCTTAAGAGTTATATATAAAAAGTTATATTTAACAATGAGCTAATATGCTTACAATTAATTATTATTTATCTTAATAAAAACATTATTGATAACAGCATGTTTTATGAAAAAAAACATGGATAATAAATTGGACTAGTACATTATGATCATCTACGTACAAAAGTATTGTAATATACATATAATTATATTTTTTTATGAATACACAAATAATTATTATAGGAATTATATGAATAAACAATGTTTTAATGTACCTACCTTAGTTGTATATCGTTATTACACACTGAAAATCTGTCTATTGAGGTCAGTGTTCTTTCTCAAAAATTTCTCTAGCCACATTATAGTAATAATTATTTACACAAAAACACCATGTAATTATTGATGACCCAGTTGGTGTAAGGGCTAGTCTCTGCCCTGTGGCGCCGTCGGTCCTGGGTTCGATTCTCGACAGGAGCTCAATTTTCCTTCCCAAGGGACAGTGCTTCTGGTTCTGAGTGTGACTGTGTGTGTGGTATGTAAATGTTTCCGGCACCCACGATATAATTCTTTGAACTAAGTGTGGGACTGTGAGTGTGAATGTGTTATAATGAATCATATTGAGTGCACTCCAAAATAAATGGATGTGTGTCGAACTCATGTTAAACTTAAGTTTTAGCCAATTCATGGAACTAATTAGTTGTAATAGCAATTCAGGAGTGTTTAGTAAATTAATAAACAAGTATCTTCTAGCCAAACGTGCTACATCGTTGAACGCGCCGTCACTTAACATCAGGTGAGATAGTGGTCAAGCGTTTGCCAATACTGAATAATAATAACAAGTAACCATGCGCGGACCGCCATGTACCTATTCCAACTCGAGTTTAGCCTATCCGTAGTGGATGAAAATCCTTGTCATACCGTGCACTATTTGCCGTCGCAATAGGGCCAAATAAATGCCATATAATAATTAAAATTTAGGGAATTTCAAAGTAGAACACCAAACTCAAAATTAATTTTAATTAGAGATAATTTCAGACAGAATCGGGCTCACTATCTTGGAATTTACGTATTTATTTTAGATACCCTTTCTTGGTAGAGCTAAACAGATAACCCCATATAGATTCTGCATGCAAGATTGAGGTCTCGCAAAATTCCCGCGATAATGTGATATCTATCTCTCTCTAAATATATATAACTCAAAGGTGACTGACTGACATAGTGATCTATCAACGCACAGCCCAAACCACTGGACGGGCTAAAATTTGGCATGCAGGAAGATGTTATGACGTAGGCATCCGCTAAGAAAGGATTTTGATTAATTCTACCCCCAAGGGTATAAAATAGGGGATTAAAGTTTGTATGAAACTTTGTCAATTTTAAAATAATAGTTTTTAACGCGAGCGAAGCCGCGGGCAAAAGCTAGTCTATATATATAGATTATCATCAATTATTTTACATAAATATCATTGACAATGACATAATCAACTTTTTTTCTTTCGGTTCAATGTATGTTATGGCTATGGTTGTGGCTGTGATTTGGAGCGTGTAGTTTATCTGATAAAATATTTAATCTGCTTTGGTGACACAAGTTACAAAAAAGGCAGGGTGACAGGTGAGAGATGTGTCCTTACTATAGCGAAAAGCAAGCATTTGTGCCTTCAGACTTGAATTCAAGATACATGTTACACAGTGTAACATATATAAGTGTAATGTAACTTACACTATATAAGATTATAAGTTTCACTTATATACAGCAAGCAAAGAAGTACAAAGTAGGAATGACACTGCCCGCGTATTTCCCGGAACTTATAACTTTGGAGTTTTTAAGTCTACCTAAGAGTCAACAGACATCTTCTAGGTTAAATGTTAATGTTAGGTACATCTTCGGTCGCATCAAGTGAGATAAAGAAAGAAAATACATTTATTTGATACAAAAATTAATAACTATAACAACATCAGATAATAAAAAATACATTTTGAATGCCAAAAAGGTTTAACTCGGCATTTAGTTGAGTTAATAATTGAAACGCAAGCAAAGCTTGAAAAACCGACTTCACTACTTATATTTTAGTTTTGGCGTTATCGATTTCGATAAAATTTATATGGGACCACCGCTGAAGTATAATCTACCAAACAAATAAAATTTCATCAAAATCGATTCATAATTGTCGGAATTATCGCATAACATACAAAAAAAAAACATAGTCGAATTTAGAACCTCCTTTTGAGGTTTTCTTTAAAACCTTAGAAAGCAGCCAAATCCTTGCCTATCGGACATAAAACAAATATTTCAAAGCTTCACTTGTTATATTTTTGCCAGAAAACATGCAAAGTAAAACCTCGTTTGCGTATTTTCCCCTTTTCCCTCCACCTTAATGGATTGGGACATGATTGTTCTCTTTATCCCGATTAACGAGGGTGAAGAAACAAGGCTGTCGGTTCTTTTACAACTTTCCATTCAATTTGCAACTAGGTCGAGCTGAAACTACCTATATTTCGATGTAGGTACATTTCAGCCTGTATTTCCATTTTTATGCGTTAAGATAATTTTACGAGCTTGTTTATCTGCTATAAAAGTGTTATTCTTCCATAGTGATAACGCTTTTCGCCTATTATTCACAATATATACAATAGGTGCCTATGTAGTCTTATTATATTACACTTGCGATTGACAATAAACATTGCTGACAGGTTTTTTGTAGACTAATTTATCCAGCTCAATTACAAGATTATAATTACTTACGTCGTAAAATTAAGAAACGGCTCGGCTTTTACTCCCGTAATTTGATCGAAACGGTCGACGTAGCTATCGTACATGCTCGAAACCTATATTTATTTCTAACCGACTTCAAAAAAGGAGGTTCTCAATTCGACTGTACGGTACTGTAGCGAATTATGAATCGATTTTGATATATTTTTTTGTTTAGTAGAGTAGGTATACTTCAGAGGTGGTCCCATATAGATTTTATCGAAATCGGTAAAGCCAAAAGCGAAATATAAGCGATGAAGTTGGTTTTTTAAGCTTTGCTTGCGTTTCAATTATTATAATGTCTGATTCTGACGAAAAATTTAAAAGTTATTATTCTTCATTTGGTCATTGATGCCTAGTAATAATATGTATTCTGCTCAGAAAGAAATTTAACACGTAACCTCGATGGTTGGCTGCATACGCTGGTTTGGTATCTTTGCGTATACCTAATTAAGCACAATTCTTGAGGTAACTTAATTCTATGAATAAAAACTTAGGTAACTTATATGTATTAGGTACACATATAAACATGTTATTTAATTGAGCAACAAATATCAGTCAAGCATTGCAGCATTTAATTTTAACCCACGCGAATTCTCTAATGAAAAGGTTTATTTCAATTGAAAAGAAAACTTTTCAATAGATTTTTGTTCCTCAAAAGTTTATACTTATAGAAAAGTTTTACTCGGATCGAAATAAAATTTACAAAACTATCACATATAAATTCTTACATTTTATAAGTTACACATACAAAGAAACCACGGTCGTATTTATATTTTCATGGCTTCCAACAAATACAAATATAAAGTAATGTTGTGGAGTAACTTGCAACCTAAGTATATTCTAAAACTTATTTACCTTTATCCTAACATTTACGAGCTAAGTACAAAACGTTTAACTATTTACTAAGTAAATTAGATAACATAATATCTATCCGTTGTTTTGTGTTGTTCTAGTCTAATTTTTTAAGTGGTTACCTATGTTATTTATTAAAGCTTGAGTTTTTGACATACAGGTACTGCAGAATAGTAGGTACAGATAATAACAGCTATAACAATGTATCACATCCATCAGAATGAAGCTTTTCTATATCGGATTAGGGATCAATACGTTTGACACTGTTAATAAAGTTACTTTTATCGTTGAAGTACGTTTTAATACCTTATAGTAAAATACTTTAATAACCATCTCCCGGTTAAATTACCCTAATTTCCTTAACTGGAGTTTAGTAAACCTTTTATAAGAGGTTCTGGTCAAGGTTTTACCAGTTTGTCCAGTAAAATATCTTTAGAAAGGCGGTAAATCAGGTGTCGAGTCGCCGGGGTTGGATTAACGATATCTAATTGGGATAGGATTCAGTTTGATACAGAGACCTTAGAATAAATCTAAACCCAATCCTGATCAACATCAACGCAGTACAGCCGTTTAAACGCTGCCAACTCTTTAGCCCTAGTTTCTACAGTGTCTTCGCATTTGTATACAATATTATATTCTTTGTTCAAGCTATACTCCTTGTACTTAAATTCGTTAGTATTTTTCCTTTCATATTCAATGCTACCATCTGCCTTAATACATCTATTAAAATCTGTGATATCTGTAAAATCATCATTCGTATCAAAATATTTATCTTCAGACATTCCATTCGGTAAAAATTTGGCACGAGATTCTACTAAATTCTCATCATATGCATTCTCAGTTTGATCTAATTTAGTGGCGTTTTCTGATTCGTTTAGCAAAAATACTCCGCTATCTCTCTTATCACTATCTAAGTTATCACTGTCATTGTCTCTTTTTATAAATATACTGTTTAATATGCTAATATTATCACTCTCTAAATATTTTATACCAGCTTTCATAGTCTCGTTTGAATTGACACAATTACTTAATCTATCTTTCGATTTAAGACATTCACATTTCAGTTGATCACTTTCCACTTTCGTGTCACTATTTACAACTTCACTGCTGCCATTTCTACCTTTATCGTTGGCCATTACACTTTTATCAAAGGAGACTCTAGCTCTCGCTACTACACCATTCAGTTGATCACTTTTCACGTTCATCTCACTATTTACAAAATTGCTGCTATTTCTATCTTTATCGTTGTCTTTAACACTTTTATCAAAGGAGACGCTTGCTTTCGCTACACTACGTTCACTGGTGTGTTTATTATCACAAGCAAGTGCTAGTTGTTAGCGTCAGTCTTCACAGAATGAGACGACGGGGGCGGAGTGGTGGTCTCTCTGTGGTACGAAGCAGGCGCAGGCGGGTGGTCCAGGGGAGGACAGAGCCGAGCCGGGGCCTACGGAGCCTCCGCAAGAGAGGAGAGCTCGATCTCGAATGTTGTTAATGGAGCGATCTGGACCCCACCAGGATTCTTCGCTCTCTTGAGATTGCATATAATCGGGCTCTGGATAATATTGGAATGATTTGTTAAATATAAATGGATATATAAATTATACAGTATCGCAGTTATATGGGCATATAGTATCGTAGTTTCATGGTATTCTAGTTAAATTAACTGGAGTACCATTACAATGATTGAATCCGACGATTTCAAGTCGGAACTTATTGATATTGTAGTTGTTAAACATGAAACTATGATAACTACTACTGTAGTATTTATTAGTTCCATGTTAATATGTATTTTATTGTAAGTACATTAAAACGTGGAGTTGTAAAGAGCTAGTTACTTACGAAATCTGAATAGTGAATTTTTCCTCCTATCGTGATCTTCTCCTACAAGCCACCATGTTCGCATCTCACCTTTTCCCTGTAGAAAAAGGTCACTGTTAATACCTAATTATTACGATTTAGGTATTTTTAACGAAAAGTATACCGGGCTATGAAACTCGATAGACTAATTTTGATTTTTGAAAAATATATATATTTTCAACACTGATGATTACGAAAATTTACTTTCGGCGCTTAGCTGGTCCTTGACGCGTTTCACTCGCTTCGCTTACTCGGCACGTGCGTTGCTAGTCACAAACAAACTCTTTCACACTCGCAGCCCCACACTATGTTCAAATACTTCTAACGTCGGTACTGGAAACATTTACACATCAGACACACAATAACACCTAGAACCAGAAACACAAATGCCCCTTGGGATCCGTCATCTCCGCATATCTTTGCATATTATGGCTTTTTTTTAATGCTAAATAGGCAAGCATTTAACCAATATCCCACCAACGATTGACCATTAATGTAGTCAATCGTTTTTTTTTTATTGCAGAATAGGCAAGCATTTGACCACTATCTCACCTGATGGAAAGTGATGATGCGGCCGAAGGTGTGACATGCTTGCCTAGAAGATACCTATTCACTCGAGACTTGAAGACTCCCAGATTATACCGTTCGGGGAACAAAGACGCAGGCAATGAGTTCCACTCCTTCGCTGTACGGATGATGAATGTAGAAGCAAAACGCTTTGAGCGAACTGGAGAACTTTTATAAATATATCATTACAGTAAATAAGAAATAAATACTCTAAAGCGTAGTTCACTCTATTATAATCACGCTAATATTATGAACTCGAAAGTATAATTTAAAACAAGTACTAAGTAGCATAAAATAATTTGACTCCGCGGTGTATTAGTCTAGATGTCAGAACGTCCAATAAATAAATTTAAAAAAATCTATGTTATAATATATTACCGCATGTGTTATACATTTTTTTAATTGTTTTTGAAATTCTTTCATTTTACGATGGTATTCGTCTATTTTTATCCCTATTATATGGAGTACTAGCCGTGCCCCGCGGCTTCACCCGCTATTATCAAGTTAAAAAGTAGCCTATGTGTTAATCCTAGGTATAATCTATGTACATTCCAAATTTCATCCAAATCCGTTCAGCCGTTAAAGCGTGAAGAGGGAACAAACATACTTAGGTACACATTTACACACTTACACACAAACTTTCGGATTTATAATATTAGTAGGACTACAAACGCCATTTTGTTTTAAGTTTTAAGTATATAAAAAAAAACCTTGCCTATGGCCCTCGTAGAGTTGAGACGAATTAAACGATCTATACGTTACAATCGATTTATATTGGAAGTTGTAAGGGAAAAAGAACATACATACGGCGCTAAAATCATAACCCTCCCCGTTTCTTAGCCATAGTCGAGTAAAAATGCTAGCTTACCTGGATGTTAATAACCCCTCTCTCCTGAAAGCGGTACCCTCCTTGCTGCTTCAGCAGCTTGTAAGTGCTGTGGCTGACGTGGATACGTTGTGCCTCCCCACTTGATTCCATCCTCGCCGCAGTCAACACTGTGTCTCCAAATAGGCAATACCGGGGCACCTTGGCACCAACCACACCAGCTGCACATGGGCCGCTGTGGATGCCTGGCGAAGTTAAACCACATCAAGGAGGTTTTTACACTCAGTGTGTCTCAGGGTGTCTTTACACTCAGATGATGAGTGATCAAAACATCTTGCTGGGGATTTTTTTACCTATTCTGATGTTGAGCTTCGCAGTCCGGATCTTAGGCACTGCGTCTAGGACATGAAGCGCCAGCGATGCAACTTCAGCTGCGTGCTTTGAACACCTCTCGGGTAGTCCTCCCACAACCATGTAGGCGTCTTGTATTGTCTCCACCTGTACGAATAACATATTAAGAGGCCGGGGAGTCTGTGAAACGAGTCTATGGCTGTCTCTGTTTAACTGGCAAACTGTGCCCATGCTTGATGCGATAGCACTACCGACCGAACAAATTATGATAGGTGCCGTAATACCAAAAATCATGAATGAAAATGTAATGTTTAGCCATTGTTTTTTGCATGAATAGTATCTTGAAATAATAATCTATGTTCCTGCTGTAATGCCAAAAGAAATGTGTTAGTTTTTAATACAAAACGAATAAGTTAAAGATGCGACATTTACGTCGTAATAATGTGAGAAAATCAATTGGTTTATATTTCGTTTTAGGTAATTATTTTGGAATAAAAACTATCTAGGAATCTAGATTACTAGGTTTTAAATCTGAATAACAGCACAGTTTGGTGGTAATATGCTTGAATTATAAATAATTTCGGTATTACGATTGTATGGGCAAATCAACCTCCGCAGGCCCCTTAAGAAAGTGATACTAGAATAGTGCTAGTTCCTACACTTATGTATGGAAGTGAGTGTTGGTTTTGGCAGACAAAGCATGAAAGTAAGATAAATGCCGTGGAAATGAGAGCGAATGGAAACTAGAACACTAATAAATATTCTGAAGTAATAACGTGTAAGTTACTAACAGACCCGTTAAATTAACAATTAAAATAACATTATTTATATGATCGAATTGTGAATTAAACCACACTTGAATTCCCCTGAATACACATATTTTTTATCTAAACCGGTTCTGCCTTTTTGAAGGAGTTCAGTCACAGCAACACGTATAGAAGAATTACACAATGTGTGTTAGAAAGGTGTAGTAATACTCAAGCCACGCATCTAGCTACATGCATGTAGTCTAACACGAATTTCTGAATTCGCGACAGCAGCAAGAATATTGAGTTATAATTAATTAAAGTTTAAAAAAAATTAAATCATTTGCAACCCTATTTTATCAGCTACCGTTCTACACCACATAGTCTTTGGACCTAGACGTCTGATAGTGGTGGCGGTAGAATATATTCTTTTCGATGGTGGTGGCCATAACAAAGGTCAAGGCCACGCGCCTCAGATGTGACCGTAGTGTTGTCAAAATTATTTGAAAAGTATATTTTTTTTTATGAAAAAATTAACTACTATTTCGATTTTCGTTCTGTGGCAGACGGCTCCTGGCACGTTACACATCGCCAAGTATTACTAAGTACCTAATTTTTTTTACAGGTTGTATATATAAAGATGACTTACCTTGTAAACATTGTAGTATGATATGATGGCATCACAGCACGTATATAAATCGTTGAGTACTTCCACAATCTGAAACAAAGTCTATATACAGTTTTGGTCTCTACTGTATATAGTCCTCGAACTACTAATACATGACTTTGGGTCCGCGCTCACGGAATATTGTGTACATAATTAAACGCAAGCAAAGCTTAAAAAACCGACTTCACCGCTTTATCTTCGGAACCTTGATCGGATTTAATGTATTAAACACGCATTATTGGCTATAACTCAAAAACTAGTGATCAGATCTTGATCAAATTTAAATAGGACCACATGGAAAGTACCAGCTTTCAAATAAAAAAATAATCATCAAAATCGGCTTTCAACACTTACATTGCAAATGGTATAGGTAAGCTCTCTTATTCGCTCTTATGTTCAAATGCTTATGAGATTGTTGTCAAATACTTGCCGATAGGCATCTCACTCATCACTTCCCATCTCATCTGATGGAAAGTGATGATGCGGCCGAAAATGTATCATGTTTGCTTAGAAGGTACTGTTCACTCTTGACTTGAAGACTCCCAGATTATACCGTTCGGGGAACAAAGACGAGGGCAATGAGTTCCACTCCTTCGTAGTAGGTACGGTTGATAAACGTAGAAGTGGAACGCTTTGAAACCTAATTATTAAGTTTCGATGTAAGTATAAACCTAGAAGTATAAACCTAAAGAAAGAAACAAAATTTTGCAACTGAGTCGCCAAAAAATAATTCCTGCCAGCATCGCCACGTTGAATGGCAATGCTCAATCTCTGTCCAAAATATTTGCCAGCATTTTGGTCACGAGTTGCTTTTTTTTTTTTTTTCTTGCCTAACTACCGGCCAATTGCCTATATTTCCTAAAACTAAACTAAAACTATGTACAGCAAAGAACTAAGTTACCTACAAGACATCGAGCTTATAGGTAACTCAAGTGCTCAAGCCCACTACCAGTGGGTAGCGTTCCCATCATGCTGGCGGCATTGCCTCTCTGAATTGCAATGCTAATACGTTGCTAATACGAGTTGCTTGGACCAAATGACCTGATAATACTTTGAAGATTGTATGTACTCCCGGACCCCACGATCCCAACGTCTCAACCCCAAAAGGCACTAATATATAACCACTATCAAGATTACTATATTTGCGCCTTTTGAGATTCTCTGCTGATTCAGCCGCAACACCAGCCTTATTTTTAGTTCCAGAAAGATCCGTCTTATCTTTCTGAAACTAGTGTACCAGGGACTAGACTGCCAGGGTGTCTACGCAAGTTGCATCCCAAATCGAAGGCCGTTCCATCTTCCATCTTGTTCATTTACTATTGTTTATTAAAATAATCTATAGGTAATTAAAGGTGGTAACCTGGTAACTACAGTTTGTCTAAATTACACCCGTGCGAAGCCGGTCGGGTTGCTGTATAGTCTTAAGCCCAAAATTAATTAGTAATACTGTTATATACATATTACCTACTTCTCAGAAATCAAAGCGCTGTATATAATACATTTGTAACAGTCATGAGCATTAATTCATCAAACTCCTCAGTTTATATTGTATTACGAGTATTCACGACTAGTACAGAAGGATCTCATTAGTGTTCTCAAAAGCTTGTCGAATTCGTCGCAAAGGAGGGTAATGTATATATATTTTCCATCGACTTCAAAAAAGGAGATTCTCAATTCAACTGTATGTTTTGTTTTGTATGTATTCTTCGCCATATCTCTAGCAATAATGAATCGATATTGATGTTTTTTTTTGTTTGTTAGAGTATACTTCAGAGATATATATTTCATATAAATTTTATCGAACCGAAATATACGCGATGAGGTCGGGTTTTTTAAGCTTTGTTTGCGTTTCAATTATTTCCTTCGTGGCGCAGTTTTTTTTATGCCCGACAGGCAACCATACCACAATCTCACCTGATGGAAAATGATGCTGAAGTCACATTTCTTCTTGTGAAATGTTGTGAACATGTTTGATAATTATGTATAACTTTTAGTCGATTCAGTTTTTGGAAACCGTTCAAAATGGCGGAGATATGGGGGTAATAATAATGAGGGGTTGAAAACGTTAAAAAATACATATTTCAACCATTTCGACTAACTCGCGAGGTCTTCAGTCTTTGGCTCACAGAGGCTAATGAGAAAAAAATGCGCCGCCGAGTTTCTTGCCAGGTTTTTCTCGAGATGGCTGTAATTTTGCGAATCTGGCAATAGATTCATTAACTTTCATGAGTGCCTCTTTGGGGCCCATGTGAATAAACGATTTTGATTTTGATTTTGAGGCACTTGTTAAGGGGTGATACCAGAATTTCTTCTAAAACGCATGTTTATGTAACTGTTTTACTAGGCAACCATAACAAATTCTGATAAAAAATATTACAAAATATTGTTAGAATCTGTATGATATGATACATGATGCCTTTTTCTTAGAATATTCATAACGTCCATAAATTTGAAGGAGAAAAATATCAAATCTCAGGCAAATAACATCAATTTGTATTTTTGTAACCATTTCGTTCCGCCATTGTATATCAAAATATCGTGTAAGTTATTTCATATTACGTATATTTACTAGACAAATGATTTCTTCAGCTTGTTTTATTTTATTCGAGGCGCATTTTTACGAAATTTGAATAAAATCATGAAAAATCAAAAATTGCCACGCGTGACCTTGCGTAACCGCCACGATACGCAATATACACCTTTATTAGCAAAAGTGTAAGGTGGAAAATTGTTTGAGGTTAAACAGGTGCTCGCATTGACGTATTATCTGCCCCTTAATCAAGTACCTACCTCTTCGAGGCTTATGTTCGGCGTCAATACATATAACAATAACTATTGTAGGTACGAACATCCTCATTTCAAAGAAAACATTCTCATACAATCGAACAAATAGCTATATATATATAAATAGCTTGAGAATGGTGTTTAATTAACAAAGTTTTCCAATTATTTCAGCTCAGATCGGAGATCATTCAAACATTTGTGAAGTTATTCCAATGGAGCAGATACTTCATTTAATTGGTAATTATTACTACTTTAATTCAGACACTACATTCAGTATTGAAAGATCCAAAATGCAAGCCTTTTTGTAGTTTCCGGAGACATGAACCTGGGCTTATACAATTCTTTCAACTGTCAAGTATCGGACTATTTGTGTTTAATGGCCACCCATGGTCTACTTGCAGCTGTCACCAACCCAACTAGGTCTCAGTCGTGCCTAGATTATATCTTCATAAAATCAGCTTTCAAAGCAGTCAGCCTAGTTTGTAAGTCATCCATAACCAACCACGATGTTGTTGTTGCTGGAGTCGCTTGTAAACCATATTCAAGTAATCAAGAGAATCCTCTTTTCCGTCTCAAAACAAACATAAACGAGGTTGCTCCCGAAATAAGCAGAACTGACTGGTCAATTATACTTAACAAACCCTGTTGTAACTCAGTTGCCATTGCTTTAAATGAATGCATTGCCAGTATAATAAACAAACACTCAAAGTTCAAATAGGCAGGAAGTCAGTATGCATGAAGCCTTGGATTACTCCAGGACTAATCAGATGCATGCGGCACCGAGACAAACTGCACAGTGACACTCGAGGCGGCGGCGTTGGGAGTCATCAGGACAATCAGATATCGCGATATTAGCTACAAACTTCTGAGGAAACTCAAAGGAAACTATTATAGTCAACAATTAGAATAAAACAAAACTGACCCCAAAATGCTCTGGAAACCCATCCAGAGTATATGCTACACCTTAGACAAAAGTAACCCCTCCCTAGAATAGCTAAGTAATTTTAGCACTATTTGAAATTCGCTAAATAACTGTAACAATCACTTTGTCTCAGTTGGAATGAACCTTGTAAACAACATTTTTAACAAAACTAGCCGTTTCCAAAAAATCTTTAATTACGTAGCACAGACTTCTTGCTTACGCTCCACATTCTCTGTTCCTTTATCCTCTGACCCCTGTGAAGTATCCAAAATTATAATCAAACTCAAAGTTGACCGTGTTTCGGGCCCAGACGCTATTTCAGTTGCTTTGATCAAAAAGTGGCTCTCCTCAATTATTATCCCGCTCACCCGCATATTTAATCAAAGTGTTCAAACAGGCGAGTTTCTGGATTATTGGAAAGTGGAAGTTATTTCTCTTATTTATAAAAGTGGGTTCAAACTATCTCGAGAAATACAAACTAATTTCAGACATGCAGTTTGGTTTCCGTAGAGTCAGCTCGATGGAGGACGCTGTGACTCTACTTGTCAACCTCGTGTCATCTTATGTTGATCAAAGATATAGTTGTTTAGCTGTGTTTCTCGATTTGGTAAAAGTGTTTGACACGGTCTCCGTCGGACTGCTTCTGAAGAAACTTGAATCAGTAGGTTTCAGAGGTGTAGCACTCGAGTGGTTTGCCAGCTACTTGAGTAGCCGCTAACAGTATGTTAGGATAGGAAACCACACTAGTGATCTGTCTTATGGCGTCCCTCAAGGCAGCACACAGCCCGACCCTGTTTGTCTAATACATCAATGACTTACGCAACCGTTATGATCTCAGCGTTTGCTAAGTTAATCTTTAGTATTTCATTAGTAATTAATATTAGTTGTAGTAGCAATTAGTAGTAGGTAGCAATCAGTATTAGTATAGATATACAACTTGCATTCTTAGTAGTATGTAACACTTATCGCTGTGCACAATTATAACAAGCTTTTATTTAGTTTCACCTGTGTTGTTGTGTAATTTTGTCTGATGATGGAGACGGAAGATGGCCACAGGGATTTCTGAACTAAACTTGTAACTTGATAAATGCTGGCTAAGCCGCGGGGCACGGCTAGTGATACATATACACGTATAACATTTATATAAATGACTAAGTGCATAAATACAAATAAAACACAAACACCATCGCGGATGAAGTCGCAGGCAACAACTAGTTGGTGTTACCTGCATAGGCGTATTCGTAGCAGCTAGATTGGTGAAGCCGATGATGTCGCTGAAGTATATCGTCACGGAGTCAAAGTTTTCAGCCTGGACTCTTTCTCCACGCTTCAGAGCTTCCACCACCGTCCTGATGAAGATAAAAATATATTTTTTTATTGAACAGTCAGCTCACTGCACGCTTTGGTGCGTTCACATATTAGAACGAAAGTTCCTTACCGCGCGTTGCGAAAGGGAGCTAGACTGAAAAAATTAAGACCAAAAGTTGTAACGACACTTTTTACTATAGTTGTAAGCCATACCACGTTCTCGTCCGATCACCGAAGTTAAGCAACGTCGGGCGCGGTCAGTACTTGGATGGGTGACCGCCTGGGAACACCGCGTGATGTTGGTTTTTGCATGTTCCTTATCGCGCGTTGCAAAGGGGGCTAGACGGAAATTGAACTTCGTTCCATCCGGGTGTCCCTTGACACCTTTCAAGTTATTTTTTTATGCTAAACAGGCAAGCATTTGACCACCTGATGGAAAGTGATTATGCGGCTGAAGATGCGACATGCTTGCCTAGAAGACACCTATTTACTCTTGATTTGAACACTCCTACATTATACCCCTCGGGGAATAATGACGCAGGCAATGAGTTCCACTCCTTCGCTGTACGGATGATGAACGTACTCTATGACCGAGGCTCTGCGATCTGGACTCAATTAGCTTATTATCTCCAATAGAGTCTTTTTGCTCGTCGGTCAATAGACTCAAGACCTTCAAACTGGTACTTAACGGATCCATCCCAGAAATGGCCACAGTACTCCATACATAATCGGGCTTGGGCTTGATATAAATTGAGAAGCTGGCGAGGTGTGAAATACTGCCGGGCCTTGGCGAGGATACCCAGCTTCTTAGCGGCGGATATTTTAAATGCTGAATGCACTTAGTTTGCAAAAATATAACAAAAATATAACATAGAATCACCAACTACGAAAATGATTTGTGTGTGCGCGATTATTTTACGGCGATGAATGAAATTTAGTGTTCATCATTATTACTATTTACTGCCGACGTAAGGTCGCGAGCCTATCGGTATTCTATCGTTTACGTTTTGGAGAGTATGCACAGGAATCACATGAGATAATTCCACCATGCTCCTTTTACCATCTAACATCCAGACAAACTGACAACATCATCCATTTATGACATACCTCCAGTTCGCTCGGAGCGTTTTGCTTCTACGTTTATCATCCGTACTGCGAAGGAGTGGAACTCATTGCTCTCGTCTTTATTTCCCGAACGGTTTAATCTGGGAGTTTTCAAGTCAAGAATGAATAGGTACCTTCTAGGCAAGCATGCTACATCTTCGGCCGCATCATCACTTTCCATCAGGTGAGATGGTGGTCAAATGCTTGCCTAACGGGCATAAAAAAATAAAAATACCTTTTATTTAACTTGCAATGTATGTATAAACTATGTTTGTTTGGGTGGATTCTTGCAACTCATTTTGAAGCAGATATCTTTTGTTAACATATTTTGTTTTTTTTCTATTATGCTGAAATTTTGTGCATCATACAAAATCAACAACGCCATTTTTTCACTTTCCAATATTGTAAACTTCTTGTATGATCATTTTGGGAGATTTTATTAGCTGGCTACCCTTAAGTAACAACCTCTTTGAATTCATGAGAATAAAACCTCTTTATCTGAGGCACAACAACGCCCCCTGTAAATGTCAGTAAGTGCCACAGGATACAAGATCCTTGTCGCACTGTTCCTACCATTTACCTTATCTATCGCTCTCAATCACTACACACTTTAAAAGAAAAAAATAAAAAATGGTATCACTCTCAATTAAGTTGAAGCTATGAATGTCCCTTATTAGTCATATAATGTATATATAATAATATATAATAGTTTGTTTATGTTTATAATATATTATTATTATTTATGTAGGTTTTTGTATGTATATTATGTATGTAATATTAATAAGTATGTATAAGTACATTTATTAATTTAAATACGTGTCGAGGTACACCACCGTCCCTGTTTGTAATATTTTTATCATCTCCCTTTGGTTGTCTGGAAGAAATCGCTTTGAGCGATAAGACCGCCTTTGTGCTCCTATGTTATATTTAAGATTTCTTTGTAAGTGTTATTTATTTTAGTGTGCAAATAAAGAATGTATCTATCTATCTATCATCTATCTATCGTCTAGACTTGTAAAGACAAAATTATTTCTGGGAAATACATAACAGTTTCCTTTATTCATAAGTAGGTACAAATAGGAGGTAAAATGTTCTTTCTCGCAATAACGTATCTTTTATCTCATTGGAATTAATTAAGAAAAGGGAGAATATAATTTGATGCTTTTATATGTTCGAATGAAATCAAAGGAACGTCTATTTTTTCCGCAGATTTCCCTAAAGAGGAGGAGGCTCTCAATTCAACTGATTATTGCTTTTACGATGTTTTTTACCAGCTATACAGGCTCTTAGGAGACCTAGTGCTGGGGACAGAGAATCACAAAGGTACATAATATCGAAATTATTATTCACATTTTTATCCTTAATCAAAATGTACCAAACACAGTTCTTCCTGAATAAATAACTTCTCTTTATCTTTTTAGTATGGTACCTCCTATTATTATTTCGGTGTATAAATTTAACCGATTATGATGATTTTGTATTAGAGAATATAGTATCTAGTTAGTCTCATAAAAAATATCAAAATTAAATAAAGGATTTCGGCGACGGGTAATGCATTCGGCTATTTTTGATAAAAAAAAAAACTAACTTTCAAAACAATTTTCAACCGACTCAAAAAACACAAAATAAACTAAAATGTAAATGTTTACTATATATTATTTTGAGTTATTTAACCAAACTGATTTTGTTGAAATTTAATGGGACCAATTTTAAAGTGACACGTTCAAATAAAAAATATTTGGCGAATTAGGATATAAATAACAAAGTTCCGAGGAAACAAACATAAAATAATATAAACGCAAGCAAAGCTTAAAAAGTACCGACTTCACCGCTTTATCTTCGGAACCTTGATCAGATTTAATGTATTTAACACGCATTATTGAAGATAACTCAAAAACGACTGATCAGATCTTGATCAAATTTAAATGGGACCAATGGGAAAGCAACAGCTTTCAAACAAATAAACATTTGGAGTTTCAAACACATAAAAAAACACCTGACTTAGCTAATTAGAACACTTAGCATAAGTACCTAGACACCTAAGCTATTCATCATGTAGACTCCACGTAATAAAAACATATTCTATCACTTCTCCATCGTTTGCATTTCTGAGAGTGTACGCAGGAATTATACGAGCTAATTCCCCCAAGCCCGTTTTACCATCTAACTAACAAGACAAACAGTCAAACGTCATCCATTTATGGTTGATATACCTCCAGCTCACTCGAAGCGTTGCGCTTCTACGTTTTTCATCCGTAATGAGAGAGAGTTGAAATCATTGCCAGAGTCTATGTTTCCTAAACGGTATAATCTGGCAGTCTTCAAGTCATGAGTGAATTTATCTTCTAGGCAGGCATGCAACATCTTCGGCCGCATCATGGATTTCCTAGAGGTCAAATGCTTGCCTATCAATCATTAAAAAAAATCCATCAGTATAATTATCTCTTCGTCAATGCCTATTCCCAATGCCACCTGACTTAAGATACCAACCCCAATATAGGATGACGTCCCTTGGGCTCATCCTATATCACAGTAAAATGATTGTCGTACCTCGGAAGCATCATATTGAGAAGGTCATCCGTCTTCCGTTTTTCTTGCAGGAGTTCTTCTGTTCTAGCAGCTACCAGTGCTTCCAAGTTTGCTGCGTACTTCTCCATCATGTCTAGCATGTTGTCGAACATATTGGTCTTCCTGTTAAAACCAAATTGTTTAACTGGTCAAATGCTAGCCTATCAAAAATACCAATAAAAAAAAATCGTCAACGTAAAAATTTAACTTGGGTAGAAAACTTGTGTTTCCACCAGGAATCGAACCCGATATCTAAGCTTATAGGCGAACGCGCACCCAACATAGCCAGCGCGCAGTTTGGCAATTTTTTTTTTAGATTTTCTCTAATAACTACAGAAGTCAACTATGTCAAGCCTAATGTCCTAATATTCTTCTCAAACTTAAAAGCTAAAAATAAAATAAATAACTACCATAAGTTGGGCGATCGATTTGCTAGTATCATCAATAAAAAATAACTATTTTACTGAACTATTATACTTTGTATTTCTTATATAATATGAAATAAACACACGCAAGCAGAACTATTAAAAACACAGACTGACAACAAAAAATTGGCTTGTGCCAGGATTTCAACCTAGTACCTCAACTCGCCGGGGTGATCTTATGATCAGATGGGAACAACTTTTATGATCGGTTAATGTGAAATCCGATACTATGATCCGTTGGGAAGTATTCGTGGCATTAAAGTCCAAAATCAAAGGATAGAATCGCAGCTAGCTACGTATAGTGACCGTTTTACCACTGGGAAAGTTTAAATCAGTAATAAAACGGGCATTAAGAAAGCTTATTAGTAAACGACTACATTAATGACAAGGATGCATGGAGGCAAACTGCACAAGCACTTTCTAGCGACTACATAATATAGATATACCTAGGTTAATATAATTATTTATTAGTGAATAAGAATGTTTAAAAAAATGCGCCACCGAGTCTCTTGCTAGGTTCTTCTCGAGGTGGCTGTGATTTTGCGATTCTGGCAGTAGAGTCATTAACTTTCATTAGTGCTCTTTTTGCATAGTGCACTCTTTGGGGCCCATGTGCCCATGTGTTAGAATATTGTTTTTTTTAATGATAAATAATAATAAATAAATAATAAAAATTATTTTGCTTGAGTTATAAAGACTCATAAATGGTTTCTTTAAACATGACACAGTATCAAAATACAAAATAGTAAAATGTCAGCACAGTTACCAAATTATATTAATTGAAATTAAAAAAATATGATATAATAAATTAAACATTAACATTCAAATCAGATTAAATTAAAATTAAATATAACGAAATAAAATCACTTACACTTATTAACCAAGCGAGCGCGTAGCATAGTAGTAATATATCGCGTATACTCCGTTTCAGCTTGGGCAAAATTGCTTTCGTTGGTATGTCCGGCGGATTTCCGGTTTTTCTCCTGTACAGGTCGCATTCCTCAACCGATTTTCGTAAAACTTTGTGAGCAAGTTCGAAAATTATATAGACTTTTTTGCCGATTCAGTTTTTTTTTTCAAAATTGCGGTGTTAGGGGTTGAAAACGTAAAAAATATTTTCCAACCATTTCGATAAATAGGCTCGAGAGAGATTTGAGCTCACAGAGTATCCTACTAATCCTATTAATATCCTACTAATATTATAAATCCGAAAGTTTGTGTGTATCTTTGTTCCCTCTTCACGCTTTAACGGCTGAACGGCTTTGGGTGAAATTTGGAATGTACATAGCTTATACTTAGGTTTAACACATGGGCTACTTCTTAACTTGATAGTAGCGGGCAAAGCCGCGGGGCGCGGCTAGTGTAGCATATAACAAGATATGAATCATAACTCACATGCCGGCATGCATGTCCCTCAGTTTCACCCGAACCAGTTTCGCGTCCGGTCTACAGTCGGGTCTTTCACACCAACACGTGTTTAGTACGGCCAGCACCGATGGTCTAGCAACGAGACCTCCGAGCGGTGGACGGAATATCACCCCACCGATCGGGTGACGCACTCGACCTATTATTTCTGTGGAAAAAAGTTATTAGAATACATGTAAAGATTTAATCTTATATAAAGATCTTATATGATATCTTATATCCTAAATAAAGATTTAATCTTACCACACAATTATTTTTATCATAAACTAGCTGTCCCGGCGACCTTCGTTCCGCCTAACAGTCAATGAATGTGCATATTTAGGAAGCCATACCCGGCATGCGTTACAATGTCTCGTGACTATATTATTACAACCTTCATGTTTATGTTTGCCTAGTACTTTACCAAATCCGAGTGACGTATGAGAAAATGGAAAGCATGTCGAAATGTAAAAAAAAAATTTAAAGAAATGTACGTTCTTAAAAAGTATCCTATGTCCTTCTCCTGGCTCTAAACTACCTCCCTGCCAATTTTCAGCTAAATCGGTTCAGCCGTTCTTGAGTTATAAGTGGAGTAACTAACACGACTTTTTTTTATATATATAGATAATGTTTGTAAACGATGCGTCCTCCTGTTTATTGCCAACCACAAATTAAAATGCAGGAAAACTAAACACCTTTAGTAACCGAGCTTTTATCAGTTAACTCACACCCGAGTCTCAAGTTACAGGCCTCGAGCTTAGTTTGAGACTCAACGTTAAAACTGTTCTACACACTTACGGCAAATCTGAACTTTATTATTTATTTTAAGTTAATCTCTCTTTGGCAATAAATTTATACGGATTAAGATATTTATTTCTCTAAAAGAATACAATTCGCTTACAAGAGAAATACAAGATAACTTATCACTACAGAGTGTACGACAGTAATTATGTATATAACAATAAAAACAAAACTGATGTGTACTATCTTACATAATTGCGAGACTATTAAAAATAAAAAATGTGGGTAGATGTCAAAATCCACTAAATAATATCTTTATCTTTATGTCCCATCGTCGTCCGTATCGTCACTTAACATTAGGTGAGATGGTTACAAATATTCGCCTATTTTGTTATATTTAACTGACTACGGCGAAGCTAAAAGGAAGCTTATAATTTGAGCACCTTATGTACCTGTATTTAATTATATGTTTTGTGGTTACCTATGTGTACGATTTATGAAAATCGTACGGTATTGATACCGTAGCTATTTATTTAATAGATTTGCTCAAAACAGTGTACAAGGAATAAGCTTAATACTATGTAGAATTATCTGAATTGTTTGTTGGTTAAGTTGGGTGCGCATTCGCCTTCTAAGCAGGGGTATCGGGTTCAATTCCCGGCGGGAACACAAGTTTTCTCCCTAAGCAAAATTGGTGTTTCTGGTTCTGGTTGTGATTGTGTGTATGATGTGAATGTTGTGAATGCAATATATGATACGGGTCCGCACGAATCTCTCAAGGAATTATTTAAAGAAACAGGCATACTTACCATGCTTTCGCTTTACATCTTTAAAAATATTATGCATGTTCGCAAAAATATTGGTAAATATAAATTTAGAAGCAACGCACACAATCTTAATACTAGTGGGAAAGTTCAAATCTGTAATAAAACGGGCATTAATTAAGAAAGCTTACTATAAAACGATTGACTATATTAATGACAAGGATGCATGGAGGCACCTAGGTTAATAAAATTATGTATTAGAGTTCTAGGATGTTTTTTTTTTTAAATAAATGAAAAAAATGCGCCGCCGAGTTTAAGCGATTTTGATTTGATTTGATTCGAATGTTTTCGGCACCCGCGACACAAGTCATCGCACAGCGTGAGGCTGTGAGTGTGAAAGCGTTTCTATTCATGGTATGTTATCTACCAGCCTTCTTGGGCGTGTAAGAAAAGATTTGGGCGTGCAGCTAAAAGATACGCATATATATTACTCATATTAACGGTTAACGGTAACAAAGGCGTTTAAGTTATATAATTCGTAATTAACATCGTCTAGTTACTATGATAAATTAGTCTACATATAAGGCAGTTAATTAAACAAGAATTATGACTATTACAGAGAAATATACAAGATAATTGCCCAGACAACTTCCAAATAAGTATCTAATCAGCTTACAAATATAATGAAAGTCCTTCCTTCTATTTCAATTACAGCAGGTAAAGCTACGAATACAATACAATACAATACTTCTTTATTGAACACCAATAAGAAAGTTAAGTAACATGTTAATAACATAAAATCTATAAATAATAATTGTTGTACAATGGGCGGATAAATAAATTGTAGACGAAAAATAAAAAATGCGAACGTTAGAGATAAGTTGCTTTCTGAAGTTGTTTCCAAAATAATTGACTTTTCTACAGTGTAGAATTACACGCGCGTAAAAGAAAGAAAATTATAATAAAACCGGCCAAGTGCGAGTCGGACTCGCGCAAGAAGGGTTCCGTACCATTATCTATAAAATATCAAGTTTGTTATATGGCCCCCCTTAAATATTTATTTTATTATGAGTATTTGTTGTTATAGCGGCAATAGAAATACATCATCTGTGAAAATTTAAACTGTCTAGCTATCACCGTTCTTGAGATACAGCCTGGTGACAGACGGACGGACAGACGGGCGGACGGACGGATGGACAGCGAAGTCTGAGTCTTCGCTGTCCGTCCGTCCGTCTAATAGGGTCCTATTTTTACCCTTTGGGTACTGAACCCTAAAAACGAGCTATTTCTTTAGTTTGGAGTATATGTACCTAACATTACCAGCGTATACAATACCAAAATTTGAACTCCTACATTGAGTTTTTGTCCTATGAAATCAGTTTGATTCGTTACATTTTTATAATATGTATAATAACATTAATAACATGTACCTTAATACCTGTCGTTGGGTGTATTTTCAAAATGATTTATAGCACATTGTTTCTGAAGGCATAACTATATTGGTTGGATATGGTTGTGATTGTGTGTGTAAAATTGTTTCAAATATTTCGGACACGTTGTTCGAAACGAACAGTCCATAGAACAACTCGTTGTTCAGGGACAGGTAGAGGGCATGCGGCCACGCGGACGATCACTTACGCGTTGGACAGACCTCATCAAAGCTGCGACACAAATCTCTATAGTCCTGATTTATCGAGACGCTGAAGACAGCAACAAGTGGAGGCGCATCACGGGGGCTGCTAAAGCCAATGAAAATGCAATGTCATCATCCACGACACAAGTCATGGACTTTAGTGTGTGGCTGTGAGTGTGAATAAAAAATAATAATATATATACATATAATAATATTAATAATAATGGCAATAGAACACAACAATAGCATACCTCAGGTGAAACTCTGTCCCCCACACTAGGATTACCTATACAGTGAGGTCACAGTGATCCTCCCTCGGATATAATACTGGGATGTCACACATTCAATAAAGTTATTTGCTTGAAAGCAATTTTTCTCGACAAGTACCCTATCTAAATACATATAATGCATGTAAAAAAAGGAAAATAAATGTTATATTCTAATAAAATAACTTTACTATGATTCGAGCTAAATGGTTTAGTCTAATTTTGCATCGCATTAAGTTATAAACTCAGAATACAGAAAGAACTTATAAAGCATATAATTTTTTCGTCTATTGCAGGTGTAGTATTGACGTGATAACGTCTTATAAATCGATGAACGCCGGCTGCACGCACGAAAAAGTGTCACGTTCCGCCTGAGCCTGCGTGCAAGCGAGAGCGCGGAACAAGCGATAAAGAGGCACGATCGGCCAAGCGTTCGTCTTATGACGTTATCACGTAAAATTATCGTCCGTTAACCAAATTTACAGACAACCATTTTTTTTTAATCAGAGAAAAGGCTTATATACCGTTAGCTTGACTGGAGTACACAACAGCGCGCTAGCCGAGCGAGCGTAACGAGCGTGCCGTAGCAGAGGCCAGGGAAGCGTCAGCCCGACAAAAAATATGCAAATAAACATAAACGTAAACGCTTTCACACTTCCACTAAGTTTGATGACTTGTGTCGTGGTTGCCGGAAATATTCACGTCAACACACAATCACAACTAAAACAAGAAACACAAATTATCCATGGAGATAAAACTTGTGTTCCCGCCGGGAATCGAACCCGATACCCCTGCTTAGAAGGCGAACGCTCACCCAACTTAGGCAACGGGCAGTTCAACGTTCGTCGCCTCTCCGCGCGCACCTTGTCGCGATCGGCAACCTCCCCGATGATGGGCGTCGTACTACATGCCCGAAACTAGTCGGAAAGTCCGAAAAAACCGCTGCGAGTACCAGCAGGTTAGTAAACAAGAATAAATCTTAATTTTTATAGTTATGCTAACTATACCGATGGTAAAAAAATGTCTAAACATATATGCCGAATTTATATTATTCCTAACAATTATCTAACCTCGTCCGTGGTTACATATTTGAGCCGTTCGGTGTAGAGACCCTGGGCCCATGGGGACCGGGAGCTTATTCTATTTTCAAAATTCTATCAGAGCGCCTGGTTGACGCGTCGCGTGATCGAAATACTGGCACTTATTTGGCTCTACGTATTAGCATTGCAAATCAGAGAGGCCATGACGCCAGTATGATGGGAACGCTACCCACTGGTAGTAGGCTTGAGCACTTGAGTTATCTATAAGGTCGATGTCTTGTAGTTAACTTAGGTCTTTGCTGTATATAGCAAAAGTATTTCAATGTAAATTGTAACATCCTACTGATATTATAAATCCGAAAGTTTGTGTGTAAGTGTGTAAGCATATTTGTTCCCTCTTCACGATTTAACAGCTGAACGGATTTGGATGACATTTGGAATGTACATAGATTATATATTATATATATCTAATATATAAAATTCTCGTGTCACAGTTTTCGTTGCCATACTCCTCCGAAACGGCTTGACCGATTTTGATGAAATTTTTTGTGCTTATCCGGTATCTATGAGAATCGGCCAACATCTATTTTTCATCATCATCATCACTTTTCATCATTATCAACGCGGGTGAAACCGCGGGGCGCAGCTAGTCTAATATATAAAATTCTCGTGTCACAGTTTTCGTTGCCATACTCCTCCGAAACGGCTTGACCGATTTTGATGAAATTTTTTGTGCTTATCCGGTATCTATGAGAATCGGCCAACATCTATTATTCATCATCATCATCATCATCATCACTTTTCATCATTATCAACGCGGGTGAAACCGCGGGGCGCGGCTAGTTATTATATATATATATTATTAGGATTAACACATAGGCTACTTTTTAACTCGATAATAGCGGGCGAAGTCGCGGGGCACGGATAGTTTAATTACATGCGAATCAATAGAGAACCGCATAAATAAATGTTACGTATGTAAAGTGACTAAAAAAGTTTTAACCAAAGTATAAAACTCATAAAGCTTACCAGCATTGGTCAAGTTGGAATCACCCCAAGGCCCTTTCCTGCCCAGAATCTCATAGATGATGATTCCTAAGGAATAGACGTCGCCCTTAGGAGTCCCCATGAGAGGAGCGTTGGGGTCCCGGAGCAGTTCTGGAGCTCGCCACAGCATGCGTCTCTCCGCGTGGAGTGCATCTTCAGCGTCAGCATAGCCATCTGCATGACGTCATCATATTAATAGCGTCAACAGTACAAAAGTTAGCTACAGAGAATTTTGCCGCGAAAGTAATAAAATGAAATGTTTTTATGTGCTTTGACAATGCAATACAATTACTTTTTATTGACACCAAAAGATAATTACACCTTACAGAGAAACTCATAAAGATATGTATCTAACCCTAACTGGGTCGTCTTATCGCTAAGAGCGATCTCTTCCAGACAGTCTTTGGATATAAATATAAACAAAAAGTGACTGTAGTGATAGCGATAAAATAAATAAAAAATTTATGTTTTTGTACTTAGTAGGATTCATGAAAGGTTTAGATTCTCAAATCGATCCGAAAAATAATGTTTTTTTAATTACGCGCGCGAAGTCGCCGGATACAACTAGTACCGATATAAAATCACAATACAACTCTATTAGTGGCTACTTAGGTATCCCAAATATATACAAAAAAAAACACATTAATAAAGAAAGTTTATTATAAAACGATTGACAACATTAATTACAAGAATGCATGGAGGCAAACTGCACAAGCGCTCTCTATAGACTACCTAATAAAGAGACACCCAGGTTAATATAATAATGTATTAATGTTTAAGAAAGATTAAAAAAAAATAAAGCAAAAAAATGCACCGCCGAGTTTCTTGCCAGGTTCTTCTCGAGGTGGCTGTAGTTTTGCGAATCTGGCAGTAGATTACCTCCATGAGTGCCTTTTTGGGGCCCATGTGAACGAACGAGTGCGATTGCGAATGCGAAATTATTTTGATTTGATTTGATTGATGCATTTATATTTGAAGTAGAAAACATTGGCAAAACGCATGATTTGCTAACATTACATCTCCTTTTCCACTAATTCTCAGTACATGACGGTAAATAATATCTGTTTGCAGTACAAACTTACATTTCAGATTATGTAATCCAAAATCAGAAATCTGCAGCACCCATCTGCTATCTACTAAGCAATTGCTGGACGTCAGGTTTCCATGAGATACCAGCGGAGAGTCGTGAAGATATATCAGGCCTCGCAGTAGATCAGCTATGAGGCTGGCCACAAACATGTCATCGAGATGCAGATCTCTGTCAGCCAGGACCCTTGCTAAGGATCCCCGGGGACAGTATGCTGAGACGATGCAAGCTGCCCCACTTTCTACGCAAACGCCCACGAAAGGTGTTAGGTTCTCGTGGCGGAGCTCTCGAATCTGGGAATGGGAAAAAATATTACTTTGCCAAATTAGATTGTGTAACTCCGTTGCACACACTCCGAGTTTAAGTAAATAATAATAATAATAATAATAATAAAGCCATTTTATTTCCTTAAAAAGTTTACAAGATAAAATATAATTTTAATATACATAATAGAACTCGCTTTTTAAGGACCTCTCAACGAGTACAGGCCTCCTCCTTTTTACTCCACGTATTTCTCTCGCTCGCCTTCTCCATCCAATCCTCTCCAGCAATTTTTAAAATTTCGTCGAGCCATCGTTCAGCTGGTCTGCCTCTACTTCTCTTACGCAGACCAGCCGAGTTTAAGTAAATACATGTAATTAAATCAATAATGCAAGCAGGTTCGAGTAATTTTAAATGCGGCCATTTTGATGTTTTTTCAGTGGCATCCACAATGCAATCACGGCTGGTCCAATCAAGTTAAAGAAAGTTGACCAATCATTGACATCAAAAATGTGAAATGTGTGAGCTGACGTCACAAATGTCACTAATCAGTTAATCAGTTTAAAAAAATACATAAACATAAATGCTTCCACACTCACAACCCGACACATAGTTCGACGATTTGTATCGTGGATGCTGGAAACATTTATATCATACACACAATCACACCCAAAACTAGAAACACAAATTTTCCCTTGTGTTCCCATCGGGAATCGAACCCTGCTGCACACTAAGGACCGATCCATCTTCCAAGAAATGAGTGTGTAAAGTGAAAAAGTATTATAATAAAAAAATATATTCATCATTTATAACCTATCCTTGTCCTATTTTACAAGCTTTTATTTAGCTTGCACTGTACCTATGTAAGTATGTTTGTTCGGGTGGAATCTTGCAACTCAATTTTGAAGCAGATAACTTCAACCGATTGAACTGAAATTTTGTATTCACGTTTAGTTTGGATGACAATGCATGGTTAGCTATGTGACGTCATTCTAAGTCCAACATGGCGGAACCCACAAAATGGCGGACAAGTAATTTTTAATGCACTCCTACAATATGGGTATCAAATGAAAGAGCTTGCTGAGAATGACTCTAAAAATAAAGTGACGTCACTTTAAATCCAATATGGCGGACTTCTAAAAGCTTGTCTTTAAAAAAGTTTTTAACAAGTTACTTTTAACATTATGATACAAATTGTTACGTAAAAATGAATAGCGACATAATGTTTCTCAGGAAACGAAGTGCTTGAGGCACTTCGTTCTACAACTATGATAATGGTATCTAATTTTCCATTTTGCAATGTCACTGATCGCTCCATTAGTTGAGGAAAATCGTTGTCGATAGATTATGGAACGTGATTAACGACGTGTAAAATTTTCAATAATATACAAAAAAAAATATTCTGTATCCCCTGCTAACATAGGATATTTCATAAAAATGAAATGGCCTGCTTTGACAAACTTTGTTTTCTTTTTTTACCAAATTAAAAAAATGGTTCTCAATTCATGTTGTATTCTTTCACTTCAACTCAATGTTAAATCCATAGAAAGCTCAAGAACTTCTTAGTCGAAATACAAACCTGCGTCCGCTCGATCGTACTGCGTCTTTACTATAGCTATTTCGATGTGATATAGATAATCTTACCTGCTTCAACTCCTTCTTGATGGCTCGCGTGACGTCAATGCTCTTCTTCTGCAGACGTCTGACTGCCACGATGCTACCCCGGTACAGGGCTATGGTAGTATGCGCGCGTCTTGGCTCCACATCAGGAAGTATTGAAGCCTAGGGACAAAATACAGTATCGATAAGGTAACACCGCTACGTATACGCCGAGATGGACGGTCTACGCGCGTACTCGACTGATGAAGGAGCACCGAATGTTCCGAAACTAGTCTCGTAACGAGCAAACAACCGTGAGTGAAGTCGTATAAATCCTTAATATGTAAAAATATACCTAGATGGCTCTTTAAATGTTTACAAAGGCGGTATAACTAGGCTAGCTTGCTACGCCTTCGGCCGCATCTTCGCTTTCCATCAGGTGAAATAGTTTTCAAACGTTTGCTTACCTTAAATTTAAATATATTAGGTAATAAATAGTGCAAACCTTGTCTATCTAACCAAGACTTGACTATGGTCAGAAAACTATATATTATTTACTAGCCGTGCCACGCGGCTCCGCCCGCTATTATCAAGTTAAAAAGTAGCCTATGTGTTAATCCTAGGTGTAATCTATGTACATTCCAAATTTAATCCAAATTCGTTCAGCCATTAAAGCGTGAAGAGGGAACAAACATACTTACACACTTACACATTTACACATACACTTACACACAAACTTTCGGATTTATAATATTACTAGGATTAGTAGGATATATTTGCGAGTTTCTTGTCAGGTTTTTCTCAAGGTGGCTGTGATTTTGCGAATCTGGAATCATCTTCGACCGCATTGGCTTTCCATCAGGTGAGATTGTAGTCAAACGCTAGCTTAGTCTCAAATAAAAAAAAAACTGACAATTGAGTCATTAACTTTCATGAGTTCCTCTTTGGGGCCCATCTGAATAAAAGATTTTGAATTTAAATTTGAATTTTAACCATAGTCAACTGGTTATTTTGCTGCAGCAGCTCATACAAAATAAGCAGTTAACTTGGCTGCAGTTAACTGCTTATTTTGTATGAGCTGCTTAACCTTACCTGCTTGCCTTAACCTTACAAAAACAATCTTTGACTGTCTGATCTACACATTTTTTGTGACAGGTCCGAAAAAGGGGTCAAAAGGGTACTTTCCCATCATGAACTCATAACAAGCGCAAGTTAACCCCTAACCAGTCATTTATCACAGACGGAGGAGTCAATAAGCCCTAAAGATCCACGTCTATGTCACGTCCGTTGGCTCGACGGATCATACATTGTGCTATTGTCACGTAGAGGACCATTCATTATGTTTGGCAAATGGTCTAAAGGCTCTAGCTGCCTTGTTGAGAATAATGAACATCTCAGATAAATTGCGGATATGTTTTTTGTTGGGTTTATCATAAGCCATCTCGTTTTATCGTAAAGTATAATCGTTCCCAGTGGCTTTGGGAATGGTGCAATAAGATTTTGTTGGTAATTCAGTGGAAAAGAAAACTGTTAACATTTTGTATTTTCTCTCCTTTACATGTATATAATTAAACTCAAGCAAAGCTTAACAAAACCGACTTCACCGCTTTATCTTTGGTACCTTGATCAGATTTAATGTATTAAACGCATTATTGACTATAACTCAAAAACTAGAGATCAGATCTTGATCAAATTTCAATGGAACCACATGATAAGCACCAGCTTTCAAATAAAAAAAGAATCATCAAAATCGGTTCATAAAGAAAGAAGTTATGAGGTAACTTTTGAAATCGGGTAAACGAGAACATCGTCAAAGTAGTCGACAAAATAGGCATTATTGACGATATTTCAAGAACTACTGATCAGATCTTGATCAAATTTAAATGGAACCAATAAGGCCAAAAGCAACATCTTTGATATTAAAAAAAAAATGAAGGGCTCGCGTGGAGAGAAGACATGAGGTAACAAAAAAAAATTTAAAAATGAGAAAAAAAATTACAGCGGACTTGAGTACCTTCTCCTTTTTTGGGAAGTCGGTAAAATACTTTAACAGCTAAAGAAAACTCAACATTCTCATATCTCTATCTATTTCAGTTAACTTATGTAACATTTCTTTCATTACGACTTTAATTAAAAATTGCGTTATTTGCGACGCTATTTACTCTTATTCAGTATTAATTCTCCAAATAAATGTAGCAGTATTCTTGGACATTTAATGTTAATTATAATTGCCTTTTACAGTATATTATTCTAATGAACACTTTATAAGATACTAGCCGTGCCTCGCGGCTTCGCCCGCTATTATCAAGTTAAAAAGTTACCTATGTGTTCATCCTAGGTATAATCTAAGTAAATTCCAAATTTCATCCAATTTCGTTCAACGATAGGTTAACGAGGGAACGATACTTACACACTTACACTTTGTTCCCCGAACGCTATAATCTGGGAGTCTTCAAGTCTCGAGTGAATAGGTATCTTCTAGGCAAGCGTGTCACATCTTCGGCCGCATCATCACTTTCCATCAGGTGATATAGTGGTCAAATGCTTGCCTATTCAACATAAAAAAAAACACACATACTTTCGGATTTGTAATATTAGTAGGAATAAGTATGATTAAAGGTTCAATCAACCAAATAATTTATTCACGGACTGGAGTAGCTCGGCTACCGTAGACCAAAACATCCAGTAACTTACATTATCACTATATCTTTTTGTTATATCCACCCGTGCGAAGCTGGGGCGAGTCGCTAGTGTAAAATAAAATTAGATCACGTATCGAGAAATATGAGAAATCCTCTGAAATTTCGTGCACTTCCTTGCGTAACTATGCTACGCTAAATACGACTCTCTGCTCTGCATTTTTAAAAGCTTAATTAACGGCTGCGGTAACAGAAGTAGCGGTAAAAGAACGCGTATTGAGTTCACAACCATTTTTTAGGGTTCCGTACCCAAACGGTAAAACGAGACCTTATTACTAAGATTCCACTGTCCGTCCGTCTGTCACCAGGCTGTATCTCATGAACTGTGATAGTTAAACAGTTATAATTTTCACAGATTATTTATTTCTGTTGCCGCTATAACAACAAATACTAAAAAACAGAATAAAATAAATATTTAAGGGGGCTCCCATACGACAAACGTGATTTTTTGGCAAAATATAAAAAGTTGAAAAACGTGGCTTTCGCCTTCGCTTCAAAACTCCAATAGAGGTTCTAGTAAAGTTTCTACCACTTTACTAGGGTATGACTTGACTATAACTGGACCTCTTTTACTTGACTTTTCATATAAAATACACTTGAAATATATTATCACTTGACACTGGCTGCACAAGATTGCGAGCCGAAATTAAAAGAAAATAAAAATAAATAAAAGCTGGTTATAGGCTATATGACGTCACATTAGACTGCATATGGCTCCCTCTAGATGACATAAAGTGGCATGATCTTCGGACCATTATAATGAATATGAATTAAAAACATTAAAGAAAATAATAAACTAGATGTTTTTTTAAATATACGATATTTATTGAATAGTTTATACATAACAATTTCAGTTGAGAATATTTTCTTGTTTCATATTGTTTAGAGCGTGATTTTTTGGTATGGTAGTCATGGTAATTTAGTGACGGAAAAAAATAAAAACTTTTGTCTTATAAAATCACTAGCCGTACCCCGCGGCTTCGCCCACTATTATCAAGTTAAAAAGTGTGCCTATGTGTTAATCTATGTACATTCCAAATTTCATCCAAATCCGTTCAGCCATTAAAGCGTGAAGAGGGAACAAACATACTTACACACTTACATACAAACTTTCGGATTTATGATATTAGTAGGATTAATTTGTATTTCATGGTACAATAATTGGAACAAACAATTTATCACAATGACTTCGGCGTGTTCTTTATAAATAATTTATAGAGTTAACGATGTGAATGCTCAATTTATGCTGGGCCTATACAAATTTAATTTTTCTCTTCATTTATATTCAATGACAAAGGAAGTATTCAGCTTAATCTATAAAAATGAATTGAAATTTGTTAGTCAAAAACTCGAGAACCGATTTGCCTTATTTTGGTTTTGAAATATTTGTAGAATTCCAAGAAAGGTTTAAAAGGTGATACAATTCTAAAGAAATAAATTCTTTAAAAATATAGTTCATAGACTACACGGGCGACGACGGGTGGGTCAGCTAAGGCCCAGCCATTTTCAAGCTACGATATCACAGGCACACATACACACATAATACCCCTCTTTTTCATCTGGGCTTTTCGGGGAGCCCTCGACGACTCGACGAGTCGATTTTCCTTTGTGTCTGTTTCATCAAAACAAAGATATATTCAAGGGCAAGCGGGAAAAACACATTTCTATACAATAGAACCGTCATGTTCAGACATCAGACCCCCTATTCACTATCTCAGTTACGAACAGTTTCAATTCAAAAACGACAAAACTCCTAATAAATAAGGTATATTTTAACTTAACACGTTCCCTGTTCATGACTCCAATTGGACTCGAAAATTACGGTACGGCATACCTATGGAGTTACACAACTTATACTAGATTATTTGATTATTTTGTGGACTTGTTAGAGCAGCGTAGATTTTATTTTGGACGAGTGGATATGAAAGTTATTGAAAATATTTAAATTTTTGTATGGAAACCAAAGGACCAGAACAATACAATTTTACGAATAGTTGGACGGAACTCACTGGGTTGTATTTTACTCTAGTATGGTGGACAGGAAATTGACACCCAGTAGATGAGTTGGTGCGGTGGGCAAGTCTTAGTCCTCTGTGCCGTGGGTCCTGGGTTCCCAAGGGAGATTTGTGCTTCTGGTTCTGGGTGTGCTCGTGTGTATGATAATATGTTAATGTTTCCGGCACCCACGCTGAGAGTGTGAATGCGTTTGTTTGTTGTTAGTTAAAATTGAAACTGTTTGCTACAGAGAAAGCTAATAGAGGGTCAGAACACGGTCAGAATAAGGTGCCTTCCGTGAGGTCCCATTTAAATTTGAGCAAGATCTGACCAGTAATTTTTGAGGTATCTTCAATAATGTGTATTTAATTCATTGCATCTGATCAAGGGTTCCGAAGGTTAAGCGGTGAAGTCGGTTTGTTTTAAGCTTTGCTTGCGTATAAATTATTATTTATAAGATTACCCGGTCTGGATTGTTCCTAGCTATGTAGGTATGGTGAAATTTGACGCAAACGTTTTCCAGATAGGTCGTCTAAGATATTTTCAAAATATTGATTTTGGCAAATTGTTAACCATATTTTTTGGGTAGTGTTTTAACATATATTAAAAAATTTACTAAAAAGTGTATATTACTTGTTTCCACTCACCTTATATACGTTGTTGTAGGGCGAGATCAGTGTTAGATCCTTAGCTTCGATCCTCCACAAAACCGAGGCCAGTTTCTGTTCGTATCTGTAGTGACGCACCAGCAGTGCCACTACAAAGATGGCGGCTGCTGCAACTCCTCCTGCCGCTGAGAGCATCACAGGGTAGAAATATGGGGAAGAAGGTACGGAGCACTTGAAACCGTCGAAGCCGCAAGCTGGCTCGGCTAAGGGTGGCTCTCCGCCTATCCAGCCGATGTTGTTCGCCTCAACCAGTTCCTGGTGAAAATGCATAGTTGGTAGCGATTTTGTTGGTGTTGACTAAACTGATATTGACGTAAAGTTATGGTTATAACCTATAAGTATCTCTTTTTTTCATGAGGATCATCAGGAATTAGTTCCCACAGCGGTGATGTCCAGAGGTGACCCTTCGACTAAACTTAAGTGAGTACCTGTCAGAATTCAAACATAGCATAATGACGAAATCGCCCAAACTTTTTGTTCTTAAAATGACTCTAAATAGACATCAACCCTAAACTCCGTTGAAGCAAAATGTCTGGATTTTAAGTTGCCTTCATTATACTGACTATTTATTTTTTAAATTATTTATGCACGACATACATGAGTCTTAGGGCTTGTCCCTATCACCACGTCACGACGTCGTCAACATGCAACGGTGTCGCGGCGCGGTGCATTGACGTGACGTGCTAATGCATGGTACGGCAACGTCGTCGGGTAACGACGCGTCATAGTGTTATAATTTACAACCTTTTGAAAACAATATATTGTTCGTACATAAATAACGTAGCAGAGCGCTATTATAAATGATGTATGTTTTTAGATGATAATAACTACTTTGGAACCGGCAAGGCACGTGACGTGCGTTTTTACGGCACGGCCAATGCACCGTGCCGCGACTACGACCCTTCCACGATGACGATATGTCGTGACGTGTTTTTGGGGACAAGCACTAAGTTACGGGAAATTAATATTTATTTATTCATATAATTAATTATGTTATATTAGCAGAACGTCTGGATATTAAAGTTACTTCGTAACTGATACCAACAGAGCTACTATATAAAGACAGATAATAACAGCTTCGTCAGTAAATAATCTTTGTCGAGCCAGTTTGTTTGACGTTTGATTAGTTTGAGACTGTATTGTCAAAAGTTAGTAAGTTTATACGTTGTGCCTTCAGTCTCTTACTTTAATTTATGAGTGACGCTTTATGTCAATTATAGCTAGACAATCAATACTCAATGCTCAATTATTTATTGCTTCCATAATGTATTTAATTAATGTGTTCATAAATTTACATAATATTAGAGATCAATATGAAGTTAAAGACCCTGTCGGGCAAGTGCAACATGAGGTAGGCGTTACAGAGGGAATCATAGGGATTTTATAGAGAGGAAGATAAATAAAAATGTGGATGTTGTTTATAACTGTTTTAGGTGTATCATAGATACTTTGCCCTTAGTTAATTTTTTTTTGGGAGTTAGGTACTTAATTATATATTTTGATATATTAGACATTGACGACCCAGTTGGCGCAGTGGACAGATGTCCGCCCTCTACGCCGTGGGTCCTGGGTTCAATTCCCGGCAGGAGCACAAATTCCTTCCCAAGGGATATTTGCGTTTCTGGTTCTGTGTGTAATGTGTGTGATGTGAATGTTTCCGGCACCCACGATACAAGTCTTTGAACTTAGTGTGAGGCTGTGAGTGTGAATGTGTTTGTTGTTGTTTTTTGTTATTACGTAGGGACTGTTTGAGTGCATTGTTAGAGCTGATTTTGCAAGTGCTATCATGTTTCTTTGTCGTTAGTTATATTTAGTTTGGGTATCGTTTTGGCTGATGTAAGTATTGGTTCAATCAAAAATATTCAACGACAAACTGAGATTTCACACCAATATTAATTTATAACTGTTCTATGTATTTTTTCCGTAAGTACATGATATTAACCATTGATATTATATTTTATTTCAACTTTAAATGTAGAGCCGCTTTTAAGAGGCCAGGGAGTCTGTGAAACAATCTATAGGCTGTCCCTGTTTAACTGGCAAACTGTGCCCATGCTTGATGCGATAGCACTACCGACCGAACAAATTATGATAGGAGCCGTAATACCAAAAATTATGAATGAAAATTTAATGTTTATCCATTGCTTTTTTGCATTATTAGTACCTTGAAATGATAACCTATGTTCCTGTTGTAATGACAAAAGAAATGTGTTAGTTTTAAATACAAAACGAATAAGTAAAAGATGCGACATTTACGTCGTAATAATGTGAGAAAATCAATTGGTTTATATTTCGTTTTAGGTAATTCTTTTGGAATAAAAACTATCCAGGAACCTAGATTAATATGTTTTTAATCTGAATAACAGCACAGTATGGTGGTAATATACTTGAATTATAAATAATTTCGGTATTATGATTGTATGGGCAAATCAACCTCCGCAGGTCCCTTAAGATCACGTGATATGTAAAATATGAAAATGAATATATTAATATAAATATGTGTAAACAACTTTAAAGCTGCCCCAATAAATTTAATTATTTTATAGCATTATAACTTACAGGCAATAGTACTGAAGAATTCTGAAACCAGAAAGTAGCAACAGGCTTGGCGCTCCAGCCTCCAGGGACCGTCTCGTCAGCCACCAGCCCAATCACGGTGAAGTTACCTTCCGCGTCACCAGCGATGTCCATGTTCACCTAGGAACGATACAATCTATAATATAGCAAATGGGGTTAGATTTTGCGATACAATTCCTAAAAGAACTGAATTACCACTGGGAAAGTTTAAATAAGTAATAAAACGAGTATTAATTAAGAAAGCTTACTATAAAACGATTGACTACATTAATGACAAGATGGAGGCAAACTGCACAAGCGCTTTTTGGCGTCGATATAATATAGATATACTCAGGAGCGTTTGAAAGAAATGAATGAAAGTATACGCCGCGCGCCGCGAGTTTCTTGGCAGGTTCTTCTCGAGATGGCTGTAATTATTGCGTATCTGGCAATAGTTTCATTGACTTTCATGAGTGTCTATTTGAGGCCCATGTGAATAAACGATTTTGAATTTATAAGATAATATTATACAGAAGGGCGCTGGACCAGCTCACTATCTGCTGCAAGGTTATCAGATGTTCAGTCGATTCTCTTCAATTGCATGACCTACTTTGCGTGTTGTTTGTGCCAGATGAACCTGGGGTTCCTGCAAATAGGCGTGGTCGGCCGCAAGATCTATTCTACGTAGATTACGGTCACACCGTATCGCGATCTATGACTCCGCTAATTCGAACCCGCCTCCGGCTAAATGCAATTCTTGCCGCCAACCCTGACTGCGACATTATGTTTTATAAGTGGAAACACCTGATTACAGTTTTTTTCACGTATTGTGAACACCTAATCGATCAATGGGACATTACTAGTAATAAGCGTGAATGCTAAATGACATTTTGTAGTATTTAATTTATAAGAGTGACATTGTTATTTTTAATTTATAGTTTGTAATATATATGTTTATTAATTATAGATATTTGAGTTAAATGTAGCTGGTGAAAACCGTTTTTATCTCAATAAATAAATAAATACAGTATACTGCAGCGCCTCGCTGTTTCACCCGCGTTTACAATGATTATGAAAATTGACCACCTCCTTTACCTTTATCCCACTTAGTGAGTAGGGACAACATAATAACATCATACTTGATACTTATATCATACTAATAATCTAATATATAAAATTCTCGTGTCACAGTTTTTGTTGCCATACTCCTCCGAAACGGCTTGACCGATTTTGATGAAATTTTTTGTGCTTATCCGGTATCTATGAGAATCGGCCAACATCTATTTTTCATCATCATCACTTTTCATCATTATCTACGCGGGTGAAACCGCGGGGCGCAGCTAGTAATATATATTATTGTATATTATTGTTTTATTTATGTATTAGTATTTAGAGTAGGTGTGAATAATTAATATTATTATATTGTACTATAATATATATATATATATATATATATATATATATACATATATATATATATATATATATATATACACATATATATATATATATATATTTCTAAAATTGAAACCTAGCTAGATCGATTTATCGCTCCCGAAACCCCCTCCATACTAAATTTCATGAAAATCTTTGGAGCCGTTTCCGAGATCCTGAATACACATATACACACCACCGTCTATTCATTCTTGTGTTGCTGTCCATCCAAAGGTTGTCTGGAAGAGATCGCTTTAAGCGATAAGACCGCCCATTGTACTACCACAATGATTGTAATATTTTATTTGTCATTGTTTATATCTTTTTTTATACATGTATAAACGCAAAGTTCGGATGTGTTACCTTCACGATAAAACACTTAACCGCGTTATATAGTTATGCTGCAATAATAAACTTAAACAACTGAAATAACACATAGGATATTTTTTATCATTAAATCATTATCATGATCATTTTCATCAATGCGGGCGAAACAGCGGGACGCAGCTAGTATGTACCATACACAACTAAATAGTTATGTTCCATAGTAAAGTTTTTTCGTAGTAGTGGAATGGTATGTCAGTATTTTATTTTATGAGAAATTATTTCAGACTCTCAGAAAGGACAAGTTTGCTCGTAAAACATGATGGAACCGTGGCTTTACGACAACGTCATTTCCAGCGGATCAAATAAAAACACATTTACCTCGGCCTGTGAAGATATGAGTAAATGCGATGGAGTTATTTTTGACAGACTACCAAATAAAGAAGGGGTTCTCAATTCAATTAAATATAGTGAAAATTGTGATCCCGCGGCCATAGGGTGTCATGCCCTATTCCACGTCATGGGATGTGGTGGCATCATCTTCATCGAGCATTAAGAATATTTCTATTAGTTTAGCGGCATCAAGTGCAAACCAACCTTTCAAACCAAGCGTAATGTCACACGTGTTTATTTTTTAAATTTGGCTTCTCAATCTTGTGCGTTTAGCCAGTGTCAAGTAACAATATATTTCAAGTGTACTTTAAATTAAAAGTCCCAGTCACAAGTCAAGTAAAAGAGTCAAGGTCCTGTCAAAGTCAAAGTCAAGTAAAAGAGTCAAGGTCCTGTCATAGTCGTGATTCTTTATTACGACGTAATGAAACCGAACCATTTTTGAAGAAGTTGATAACTGGTGATGAAAAATTGATCACGTACGACAAGAACGTGCGAAAAAGGTCGGTCAGGCTTCACAGACTGTGCCAAAACCCGGGTTAACTCGCAACAAGGTGATGATGTGTGCGTGGTGGGATTGGAAGGGCATTATTCATTATGTGCTGATACCACCATGCAGGACCATCGATTCTGAACGCGAACAACTGATGACATTAAAGCAAGAAGTTGAGAGAAAGCGACCGGAATTAATCAACAGAAGGGGTGTGGTTTTTCATTATGATAACGCTAGACCTCGCACATCTTTAGCCACTCAGCAAAAATTAAGAGAGTTTGTCTGGGAGGTGTTAATGCATCCACCGTATAGTCCTGACCTTGCACCTTCAGATTTCCACCTGTTTCGGTCTCTTCACAATTCTTTAGGCAGTGTCAGGTTAACATCACGAGAGGACTGCCAAAACCACTTGTCGCGGTATTTTGATCATAAACCCCAAAATTTCTATAGCAATGGGATCATGTCCGTAGGGATAATTTTTTGCCATCTTGTAGGTAGCTACAAGATGGCAAAAAATTATCGAACATAATGGTACCTACATACTTTAGTTAAATGTAAATAAACTATATTAAAAAAAAAATGAATTTTCTTAAAAAATGCGAAGAAACTTTTTCCCCAATCTATTATAATGACTTCGACTACATCCTACTACAACACACATGCTTTTTAAATCAAGAGAGAAGAAACAGAAAATTCAAAGATTTTCCAAATGGGAACACTATAAAAAATACTTGCAAAAATAATTATTTAAGCAACTTTTCTTCCAAAACAGACTGTGAGGTGGTAGTTTAAATATAAGACAAGATTACATACTCCATATTCGACAATTATTTTGCTAATAGTACTCGAATTTCCATGGAGCGATGTCGACTAAAAACAAAAATTTTAATTATAACATTTTTGTTTGTTTGAGTCCAGTGGATACAGAGTATGGACATTCAATCTTTTCAGAAAAATAACCGTAGAGCGCAGTGGCATAGCGCGAAAATTTGTTTTTCTGGTTCTGGTTGTGATTGTGTGTTATGTGAATGTTGTCGCCACCCACTACACAAATCATCGAACTTAGCGTGGGGCTGTGTGTGAGAGCGTTTATGTTATGTTTATTTTTACTATAAAGCAATGAGCTTTTTTGCTATATGATGTTTATAATTTTCTATGAATATAATTTAAATAAATAAAGCAAAGTTTCACAGAAGCAGTTAACCTGTATGAAAAAAAATCGGAATAACCGGGCCAAAATATTGTATAACATACTAGGCGTGCCCCGCGGCTTCGCCCGCTATTATCAAGTTAAAAAGTAGCCTATGTGTTAATCCTAGGTATAATCTATGTGCATTCCAAATTTTATCCAAATCCGTTCAGTCGTTAAAGCGTGAAAAGGGAACAAAAATACTTACACACAAACTTTTGGATTTATAATATTAGTAGCAATGTTAGTAGGATTTTATTTCGGTACACGAATTATACTCGCACTGTTCCAGTTTCAGCAACATATCTCATAGATATCGTCTATTAAGACATTGCAGCTATTGCAACGTCGACATCAAATACCTAATCTATCCGAGACTAAAACAAACACAAAGTGAATCCAAGTGAGCTACGTTAATATATTCTAGCTACAAACAAATATAGCAGTACAGCAAGCACCATGTGTAAACCCAAGTGGGAAAAGCGACAAACATGTTGCAAAAGTACCTACCAACTAACACATGGATCAACTGGGTCAAAGCTTGAATTCCTGGGAGATACTTAAGAGCCATTTCGCACGTTCAGTGAATAATCAAAGATTTTGAGCGCCTAATTTACTATCTTGGGAAAAGATTTCATACTATTTTATATTTGTTAAATAAAGATCGATTTTTGAAATTGTCACATAATGTAACAGATTTTTTTAAATATCTCTAATTATTTTATAATATTTAATCTTCAGAACTTAAGAGCCTGCTTGAATCTTGAGAGCCTGCGTATTCCAGGTCTAGTGTGTTTACCAGCTTCGATCACATCGCCACTTACCATCAGGTGAGATAGTGGTCAAACACTAGCCTGTTACAAATAATAAAAAAAAAACTTAGTTTTAGTTAAAACGACAACAGAATAAAATTTAAGCTTCTTAAACATTGATTAAAATGAATGGAATCAATTAGTTAATTATGCCTAAACATCGGGCATGTAATATTATTAACACATAATGTAGCGGAATTTTGATTTTTATTTACGTTGATTAATAAAAAACAAAATAAAAACCCTACGTTAACCCTACTTTAATTCAATTTTTCATTTAAAATAGTCACATTCTTTTGACACAGAATTCATCGTTTATGTGACTTTGGCCTTTATTGAGTATAAATCAAAAGTTAAAAAATAATCAATTCATTACATTACTCACAAAATAATATATATTTATCATTACTTGTTGAACTGCTATAAATTGCGATGTAAATGCAAGCGCCATACATTAAGGCTCGAGCGCCCACATTTTTCGAAATGGCTCTTAACGGGACTGCGTGAAGGCATTGGAGCGTATCCTACTTATATTATAAATGCGAAAGTTTGTGTGTGTGTGTTAATGTTTGTTACCACGTATAATATCCGTAACGATTCACCGATTTTTATGAAATTAAGAATGTAGGTAGCTTATGTTCCGGAACAACACATAGGCTACTTTTTAACTTTATTAACTTTATTAACTTTTTAAAAAAAAAAATTGTATAGCATATTTTAATGCATATTGGTACAGGCGTCTTCGAGTAAATGGGGAACATACATAAAAAAAATTCGACCAATTTTATTGAGTGTAGTTTCTTGGCACATTCACCATACAAGCAAATAGATACAAAAAAACATACAATCGAATTGAGAACCTCCTTATTTTTAAAGTCGGTTTAAAACAACAAACGCATTCACACTCACAGCCCCACACTAAGTTCAAATACTTGTATCGTGGGTGCCGGAAACATTCACATCACGCACACATTACACCCAGAACCAGAAGCACAAATTTCCCTTGGGAAGGAATTTGTGCATCTGCCGGGACTCAAACCCAGGACCCACGGCGCAGAGAGCGGAGATCTGTCCACTGCGCCAACTGGGTCGTCAAAAAAGAAATCGCCATTACTCGCTATTCAAGAAAAGTGCTAAAAGGGTTGGAAAAGGTCGGTATTCCGGCCATTTGTCGATAAACGTAGCGACGAATTCTCAAGTAACAGAAGTCATGATATGGCCTTTCAAAGTAATAGGTCACTGTGAAAATGTCCGTTTTCCAACATACATAACACAGACATTGTCTCTTACGTCAGCTGAATATTAATTCCGTAGACAGAGAAATAAAATGTATTTCATGACACGAAAGTTATTAAGTTTAAAGTTTTAGTGATCAGACAATAAAAAAAATACAAAATTTTTCACATTTAGTCACAACATGTATTACCCACGATCCCCGCACTAGGACAAGCCTGTATCACGGGTAATCTGTATTTAACGAAATTAGCGTTTTAAAACACAGCACTATACAATTTTATGCTAAGGGTTACAGTAATAATTCAAAATATTTAGATATTTAACTCAATATTTCAACTTAACACCAACTATTAAAATTAAATTCTACTATATTGTATTACATGTATCACATGTAGAAAGGAAATATTTTAACAAATGAATTTTATTTATGAATTAATTTCGACAAATGACGTGATAGCCGTATTTTAAACCGACTTCAAATAAGTAAACGCAAGCAAAGCTTAAAAAAACCGACTTCACCGCTTTATCATCGGAACCTTGAACAGATTTAATGTATTGCATACGCATTCTTGACGATATCTCAAAACCTAGAGATCAGATCTTGATCAAATTTCAATGGGACCACATGAAAAGCACCATCTTTCAAATAAATAATTAAACGCAAGGAAAGCTTAAAAAAACCGAATTCACCGCTTTATCATCGGAACCTTGATCCACCAACCAGCTTTCAAATAAAAAAATAATCATCAAAATCGGCTCACATCGAAAGAAGTTGTGAGGTAACTTTTGAAGTCGGGTAAACGAGAACATCGTCCAAGTACGCATTATTCGTCACAAAATAGACATTATTGACGATATTTCAAGAAATACTGATCAGATTTTGATCAAATTCAAATGGGTCCAATTAGAAAGCAACATCTTTCAAACTAAGAAATATTTTCGAAATCGGCTCACGTGGAGAGAAGTTATGAGGTAACACAAATAAAAAAATAAAGTCAACTTGAGTACCTCCTCCTTTTTTGGGAAGTCGGTAAAAAAGGAGGCTTTCCATTCGATTGTATGTTTTTTTTTTGTAGGTTACGCTATATCTTCGCCAATTATGAATCGATTTTGATAATCTTTTGTTTGGTAGATTATATACTTCATAAGTGGCCCTATATAATTTTTTATTGCAATCGATTAAGTCAAAACTCTTTTATTTTACTTAAAAAAAAAAAATTACTCACATCAAATCCCTGCACAGAGCGGTATGTGGTAGGTCTAAGAAGCTTCATCAGGGTGGCACCATCGGTGGGTGGCAGACCATTTCTCATAGCTGCAGTAGCAGCTCGGGCCCATAAAGTTACTGCGTCGTAGAGATGAGCAGCTTCTATCGGGACCTGGGAGTAGAAAATTCTTTGTCAACAATTTTTTTTTTCTTTTGTTTTTATTCAAGATAGGCAAATGCCGTCATACTCACAGCCCCACGCTAAGTCCATTTGACTTGTGTCGTAGGTGCGAGAAACAATCACATTACAAACATACAATCAAAACCGGAACCAGAAACACAAATTTACCTTGAAGAGAAAACTTGCGTTCCCGCCGGGAATCGAACCTGATACCCCTCCCCTGCTTAGAAGGCGAACGCGCACCTAAATAACCAACAAGCATTTCTATGTATGGCTCTATATTTTCTTATTTGATTTCCCTTACCTCTGTGTCCTCGAAGATTTTATGGTAGTTCGGGACGCAGAATGGTGGGGCGGCAGACAGGGCACGGATCATTTGGCATAAGACCCTGCACAAAACACACTCATTTTAATCCCATTGTAGTGAACCTTTTTTATCTTCTATTCTCTGATATGTTATACAAGCCATTGTTGTCTCAAGGACTCGTAAAAATGTTTCAATGGTCGACGCATTCTTATAAAAATACAGAATAACGGGTACACACATACTTTAAGCCTTTGGTTAACATTATCACAATACTATTTATAAATCCAAAAGTTTGTGTTTGCGTGTGTGTATTGTTTGGACAAGATAACGTCTATCTTCAAAGTCAAAATCCTAAGTAAACATAAACATGAAGAAGAATAATAATGTGTGATGTGAATGTTTCCGGCACCCACGATACAAGTCTTTGAACTTAGTGTGAGGCTGCGAGTGTGAATGCGTTTGTTTGTTGTTTGTTAATAACAATTTAGTCATTAGGTTTTTAGTATTGAATTTAAGTACTAGGCAACCATAAACGTGTAAGAGGTTAAACACTTTTAGCTTGCCTATCGAGTATAAAAAAAAAGATTAACACATAGGCTACTTTTTAACTTGACCAACGCGAGCAAAGCCGCGGGGCATGTCTAGTTATATATATAACAAAGTTTGGCTAATAACAAAGTAATATTATTTTTACATTTTCAGAACCTTGTTTTTTATAAAGCCAATTTTATTATGTAAATTCTGTAAAAAGTTAATTGTTGAAGCTGGTTAAGTACATTTACATATATGCGACCATCCTTGAATTAATGAAACATGCGCAGTAAATCTTTTTTTGTTTTTGTGTTTGTTACCTCATAACTTCGTTCCACGTGAACCGATTTTGTATATGTTGCTTTCCAGTTGGTCCCATTTAAATTTGATCAAGATCTGACTAGTAGTTTTTGAGTTATCCTCAATAATACGTATTCTGTGGACTACATTAACGATGGTCTCGTTACCTCATAACATCTTTCGTTGTGCGCCGATTTTGATGATTATTTTTTTATTTGAAAGCTGGTGTTTTTCATGTGGTTCCATTTAAATTTGGTCAAGATCTGATCACAAATTTTTGAGTTATTGTCAATAATGCGTGTTTAATACGTTGAATGATCAAGGTTCCAAAGATAATAATAATAATAATATTTATTCTTTAAAAAATCTTAGATATTACACTTATTTTAGAACACTTAGGAATTGGTTCACGATGTCAGCAACAGTAATTATTACAGTGGCCACTGTATCTCACATTAGGCAATCCTGTGTTGTGAGATTCAGGTTCTTCCAACTAAAATTACTTAACGTAAGCAAGAACATAAGAAATGAATTAATTAAATATAATAGTGGGTAGGTAGGATTTTATTTAAACATTTTAAGATAAAGCGGTGAAGTCGGTTTTTATAAGCTTTGCTTGCGTTTAATTATTTATTAAATATTCTTTTGATCCCTCTTTTACATTTCACAAAACATAGCGTTTGTGTAAAAGAATCTAATTTTATGAGAATGATATTTATTTTTGGGACGGTTCAGCAAAGTACCAGTTTGAGACTCGTGACACCATTGAGAGAAGAGCCGAGAGAGTAGCCTTTATCTATTGTCGCGGGTAGTTGTCTTATGCAAAGTTTTAAACATCGTAGCCAGGTAGCTCTCAGTATGTCCAAGTCTCTCAGTATTTATCGGATACATTTCGTAAAGTTTGCCAAGGAATTACAGGATCTAATTCTCATTCCCCATTCTATCATCGGACAAGCAGACAAACTGCTAAGCGACACCTGGTGTAGATATTTCACAAATACTGGTAAAGGTTTACGGAAATATTCACATCACAGACACCGTTACAACCAGAACCAGTAATAAAAGTTTTCCTGGGGAGAAAACTTGTGTTCCCGCCGGGAATTGAACCCGATACCCCTGCTTAGAAGGCGAACGCGCACCTAACTAACGAGCTAACGATTATTAAGTAACAAGGAATACCTTCAAAAGTTTTTTTAAGCTTATACCTACCAATAGTAAATAAAAAAAAAAACAACGGGTTGCTCTCCGGGAGTGCCGGCAGAAGTGAAAACTTGAACATTAACGTTGTAAACAGCAGGAGCAGGCATACATTTTCGCCGCGCGGTAGAAAGAGGTATTACTTCCTCTCCTACGCCGCGACGCCGCCGCGCCGCGGGGCGGTCTACTCTCATCGAAAATCCGTAAGACGCAGTCAGGACACGTGACCTTATCGACAATTCGTACGATCAGGTCACGTGTCCTGACGCGAGTTCAATATTTTTTACCCATCCCAAAAAAGTGCACAACGCCGCTGAAGAAGTTTTCACTTCAAAAAAAATACTATAAAGTTATATAACCAGAGATTTTGTCAAGGCGAATCAAACGAGCCCAAACTCGATGGGTTTACCTTGTTTAGTTCAGAAGTTCCTATGGCCATCTTCCGTCTCCAACATCAGACCAGCCCCATGGTACCATTGTATTGTCACCAAAGATACATAAGTGCACTATATTTGAGTCAACGGACTATGGAAACTGAATCTAGTTTAGCTTGCAAGATTTGAATACAGACCGGCAGATACCAGGACAGGTGCAACTAAAAAAGCTTGTAAAATACTTACGCATAGTGAGGATTTGTTGGAAATGAGGGTGTGAGCTTCAAGACAGATCTGAACGCTGTTACATCAATGCTGGTGTTCTGGCCGAGGTGTTCTGCAAAAACAGAGAAGTGTTATAAAATCAACAGAGGTATTTCTTGGACGCAGTCGGTAGATCATATTTTATTCGCGTAATTTCTTTTCTTTCCCCTCGCATTCAAATCTCACTCTGACACTCATACAATCAAATATAATTTCTAAAGGTATACATTTTGGTTCACAATATTTTGCCTACACGCTTTCACACTCACAGCTTCAAACTTAGTTTAACGACTTGTTATGCGGGTGCCGGAAACAACTATACCAGATCCAGAAACACAAATTTTCTTTGAGGAGAAAACTTGCGTTTCCACCGTGATTCAAACCTGATTGAACCCGTTGAATTGCTTTAAATTTGAACGCGCATCCACTAACCCTACGGGCAATTCAGCAAGTCCTCAAGGGACTGTTATATAACAATCTTCCAATCTATGTATAATAACAATCTTCCGGCGGTAGATAAACATCCCGGTTTGAGTAGTAGAGGATCCCAAGTAAGATCGACCTTCACCCATCTGTTTATCGAATGAAAAATATATTTTAGCGAATAAAATGTGTTACTGAACACATAACAATAGGGTTGCCTTAAAAAATATGGTCAAGGATATAATATATTAAAATTACATATTTAAAAAAAAAAAACTCATTTCTGTGACTTGCTTACCAAAAAAATAAACCTTCAACGAAAAGTATACAGTGTACAATACAATACAAAACACTCTATTGTATACCAAAAAATATATAAACAATGACAAATAAAATATTACAATCATCGTGGTAGTACCATGGGCGGTCTTATCGCTTAAAGCGATCTCTTCCAGACAACCTTTGGATGGACAGTAACAGAAGAATGAATAGACGGTGGTGTACAATAATTTTTTTTTTTATATAAAATAGTACATCATTATTCACACCTACTCTAGATACTAATACATAAATAAAACAATAAAATACACTAATATATATTATACTAATATATACATAAACGTAATACATAACTATTATAATCTACGGGCCAATTGCCTATATTTCCTAAAACTAAACTAAAACTATATACAGCAAAGAGCCAAGTTACCTACAAGCCATCGAGCCTATAGGTAACTCAAGTGCTCAAGCCCACTACCAGTGGGTAGCGTTCCCATCATGCTGGCTGCATTGCCTCTCTGAATTGCAATGCTAATACGTTGAGCCAAATAAGTGCCAGCATTTTGGTCACGCGTCGCCTCAAGCAGGCGCTCTGATAGAATTTTGAAAATAGAATGAGCTCCCGGTCCCCACGGACCCAGTGTCTCAACACCAAACGGCTCAAATATGTAACCACTGCCGAGGTTTCCATATTTTCGCCGTTTGCGCTGCTCTGCCGAAGTTGCCGCGACGCCAACCCCATTCTGTGATTCAGGAAGATGTGACGGAGCTAAAGTATCGACACAAGTTGCATCCCACACTAAAGACCGTCCCATCTTCCATGGAATTAAAGTCATTCCGTCAGGTCTTTTACCATCGTCACGCATCAGACCATTCGGTTCGAGAATGGCTGGAACGTTGGCACTGGTAAAAGCCCGGCGGATGATATCGTTGAGGCTGGCGTGGCGGGAAATTCGGCCAGCACTTTTCTGGCACGAGAGGCCGTGGTGACCGAGCTGGTCAACAGCAGTACCACACTGACAGCTATGGGCAACATAGCACCTTGCACCCAAACGTAAGCATATAGCGAGACGGAAAGCAGATGGATCTATTAGTGTACCAGTATTAAAAGAGGGAATGGCCTGCAACCAAAGCCCTGACTCCCATACAGAAACTGCTAGAAGTCTAGCACGCTCTGTGACGCTAGGACACGTATCTAAAAGATGTTTCCGTGCTAGTTCACAGAGCGGCCGATCCCACAGTCTCTGTGAGGATAGCCTCACTGGGAGCCCGGTATTTGGGCATGCCATCTCCCAGGCGCTTGTGGCCTCAGTCTGGTTTGAAATTTCTAAAGAACCCAAACTATGTGAAAGTATTTTTTCGACTAATTTAGAAGTACCATGAACTGAGGACAAGAAAGCCGGTAACGCAACACTAGAAATTTTACGAATACCTAAGCCTCCTAGTCTTACAGGTAAAGAAGCTTGCGACCAAGCCCTATCATCTATGTCAATATTCAAAACCGATACAAGAGTATTCTTTACGATATTGTCCATGCTCTCGAGGAGCGCGCCATGTTTCCATAGCGGACAACATCTTAAAGAATACGTAAATTTTGGGACAAAAAGGCAAAATCTAATAATTGTAAAAGCCATACGAGTGTTAATTTAGAGCAATCGGTCGGAAGAATTTTTAAAATTTTGAATTTTTTCTTCTACAAAAGGTGAAATTGATTCATCTAATATCGGCGAACCTAAAAGGCGAAGTGAACACTTGTCGACTAGTTTTATATTGTAAGCCAATGAGTTAAATTTTTGTAAAACCGATAATTTGTCTGAACAGTTATCGCAAACAAAAAGTTCGCATTTTGAAAAATTTAGTTCAAGCCCAATCATTTTAAATTCATCTATTAGTAATTTTAGATCACTTAAGACAGTATTCACATCACCTCCCAGAGTTCCGTCATCCAAATACCAAACATTTAGTTTGGATTGGAGACGTTGAATTATCGGATTGACAGCTAAAGAAAAAAATGCTGGGCCGCACGATTTTGATAGTTTACCATAGCATTGCCAAATAAAATTATATAACTCTGGAATTTTATCTTTCACCTGGGTCAGAAGGGTGCCTCTATCAACAGAATTAAAAGCATTCTTAACATCCACCTTTAGCAACACCTCTCCACAATTTTGATTTAAAAATGTTCTAAGGGAATGGACAGCAGCCTCACATCCGCCCCGCGAACCAAAACCAAGCTGTATAGGCTGAAAAAGATTGCTTAAAGAAGCAAACATTTTCTTACAACCGATTTTAGCCGCGAGGCGGCGATATGTGGTGCCTACCGCTATAGGCCTGATGCCACCATCTTTTTTGTTTAGTGCGCATAAATTTGCGCCGTACAAAATATCTGTGACGTCATTATTGACTTGACCTGACAACATCAGGTTAACTAAAGCCGTAAGGTCTTTCAAAAGAGCCTCACCAATCTCGCCAGAACTAGCACATAAAAGATCTTTTAGAATTTGCGGTGTTAAGCCATCTAGGCCACCGGCAGACCCACCTTTAAAAGACATAACGGCCGCAGCAACATCCTGAGCGGTCGCCTCAACAGTGACGTCATTCTGTTGAGGTGGATCAGGTAAATGGAGATTTGTATACATACATTATACATAAATATTGATATATACTACATGCAAAACCTTTTTCTGGCTCCTACTACCTGGTTTTACGTGGCATTGAGTGGGTACCCAATGTGTACAAATATTAGGATTCATGTCCTCCATTTTAATGCGAGATGGCGCCGAAACGTAATGGGGTTACTATTTTCAGAATGGGAGGCTCCGAATACATAATGCATCTTCAGAATGTTTGTTTGTTAAACGATGTTTGTTTGTGAAACAGCTTTAAACACCATGGTAAATAAATACTATTTATCCCAAAACTGTTAAAACTGCTGCACATTCTTTTCATTGTACAACTATGTATATTGAGTATATTTACATTACGTATATATGTATGTATGTATATGTATATTTAGTATGTAATTGTTTTGATAAGATCTTGTACTTTTTTTTTTTTGACTAGTGTACACCACCTTCTAACACATTCCAGTTACATTTGTGTCCATTCTAAGGTTATGTGGAAGAAATTGCTATTTATACGCCGATTATATTACCACAAAAAAAACAATAATTTCAAAAAATTGTTTAGTTGTACACTATGTAAACTGGTTATACAATAAAGAGTTAATACAATTAATTATTACAATATTTTTTCAGTGAATTGATAGGCAATCGACAAGCCTATCAATTAAGGACAACAGTTTTACCAAATCCTATCAAAACGTGTCGGTTCTCCAATATAGGGTAAATTTAATTAGTTCCGGGCTTCGATAATCGGGTACGGAACCCTAAAAATGAACGGTATTTTAATAATAATAAACTAAACTAACCAAAAATACCTATAACTTGATATAAATATGTACAAAATTTAATCTAATAGACCGTTGCCAGTTGGCAAAGGACCCAAAATTTTGGCAGCTCAATCTCTGTTTAAAATATTTGATAGCATTTTAGTCACGAATTGCATCAAATAAAAAATTGATGTACTGATTGCATTTTCAGATATTTATTTTGATCTGATAAAAAATAGAACTAGGCAAATTATCTAGAGAAATCAAACGAGCCCAAACTTAGGTATCGGAAACCACAGACTCGGGCAAAGAGTTCCATATTTATTGATAGAAATAGCATAAATGCATCTAATTAAAATATCGGTATCATATACCCAGTCATATAACAAACAAACAAACACATTCACACTCACAGCCCCACACTAATTTCAAAGACTTGTATCGTAGGTGCCAGAAGCATTTACATTACACACATTACACCCAGAACCAGAAGCACAAATATCCCTTGGGAAGTCATATAGTGCTACATAAATGCTACAATAGTGTAGAAACATGATATTATGTCGTACACCCGTATCAATATTTATGACGTAAGTACAAATGCTGCTTGGACCGTGAGAGTGGCGTCTCAGTTTCGTTCTTTGTACGTATTATGTAATCCTATGAATAAAACTACCTTAGCTGCGAATAACTATTTCAGTTTTATTAACAACTTCTGCCCGCGACTTCATCCTCGTATTAGGTAATAAGCACAACCTCATGTGGTAATATTAGGTCCAAAATTTAGGTTCCCTACTGAATAGATCTATTGGCGACTTATCAATGATCTATAAATGACGATAACTTATCTTTCCAACATTCAATTGTAATTAAATAAAGTTAATTTTATTTTATTTATCGTTTCAGGCGAAGCCTAGAAGATACCTATTCACTCGCGACTTGAAGACCGTTGAATTTGTTTTTTAAAGCTTTTTTTAAACTTGCTGTCAAATCTTGCAAGGTGAAATTAAACCACTTCCTTATATATCTTACGAATGTAAACTTTTACATGTTAGTTCAGAACTGAACCATTCTGATGACAATGCACTTTTATGGATTTCACAACCTGAATCGACATCCAGTATAAAATTCAAATTCAAATCTTTATTACAATCTCTAAATGTAGAGAGGTGGTAGACATAAATGACAGTACATTATAGACCCTGTTGGGCACAACAATTTAGAGCAGAGGAGGACGATATGCTTCATTAATAATAATAATACATAGATTCATAATAAGATGTCATAATTATGTATAATTAATATCGTTTGATGTTGTTTACATATCATTAACTATGCTAGGCAAAACTATATTAATAAATTTTAGAAAGGCAAAATTATCGCTTGAGCCAGGGTTTTAACTCGCGGCCATAGGGTGTCATGCCCTATTGCTCTAACCGCTGAGCTACTCTAGCCACAAAATACAAAATCGATTCATAATTGGCGGAGATATCGCTTAACATAAACACAAAAAAAAACATATAGTCGAATTGGGAACCTCCTTTTTTGAAGTCGGTTGAAAATATGAATTATTATAATGCGAACATGCATTATTTTTGTCATTATTTTCAAAGATGTAAAGCGAAATCGTGGTAAATACGCCTGAAATTCACTCCTACTGTTAAACATACCTACCTAACTATTGTGTTTATAGTAAAAACATAAGTATTCCAATAACGTTTGTGAAGGTTATCCTACTTCTAAAGCATAATACTCTTTACGCATAATAAATGAGAAAAACACATCGTGAATAAATATAAGCTAATTAAAGTGCGTGGGGGAATATCAAACAATACCGCAAATTAGATGTGTAGGATGAAGACATTTGAGAAATCGGAGATCAGGTTTCATTTAGCGTATCTCATTTGTCTTTCGTCAAACCTGACAACCTATCCAAAACCCAAAAGGCTTCGTCTCTATTCTATCAAAGGAAACGCTTTCTAAGGAGCCTATATGGTTCTAATCTGCTTACAAAGATACATCCGGCTGCATTTATATTGGGCCGTGAATAATAACCAAAAGGTTACTATTTCACAGTTTATTAATGGAAATGTACAGAGCAGGGACAGCAATAACTTAGCGATGACATTACCGTTTTACTCGAATGCAAACATATAGTTAAGTAGATGTAGATTTAATGTATTAAACACGCATTATTGACGATAACTCAAAAGCTAGAGATCAGATCTTGATCAAATTCCAATGGGACCACATGAAAAGCACCAGCTTTTAAATAAAAAAATAATCATCAAAATCGGCTCACAACGAAAGAAGTTATGAGGTAACTTTTAAAGTCGGTTGAAAGCGTGAACATAGTCAATATAGTCCACAGAATACGCATCCTTTTTTGAAAAGTCGGTAAAAATAGACTTGAAATGGCTTTACTGATTGAACAATTAAATAATGAAAAAGTTCACACATTGATAAAACACAAAGTTACGACACGAAATATAACTAAAAATAAATTATATGTACCTAAAGTTCGTAATTATTATGGAAGACGAACTTTTGCTTTTCTTATACCCTAATAAACAATTTGCCTCAAAGTCTAAGAACAGAAATAACACAAAAAATTACAACCGACTTATGTGAAAAATATTTAAATAAAGTTTGAAAAATTGAATTCAAAATTATTAAAAAAAAACATCAACAACAACACTAGAACGTTAATACTTAAATAACAATATAAAATTATGTTTATGTGAGAAAACCGGGTCTTTTCGCGCTTTTTGAAGATGGTTTTAAGTTGTCGTCATCGTGGAATCCGGTTCTGATAAAGTGTTCGCGACGCGATTTATCGACGAACGTATCTGAGGATATTGTTAGTGTTGTGTGTCGGTCCAGGGACTTAGAAAAACAAGTGCGGGTAGTTGTAAATACTGCTCGCTAATCAAGACGATGACACCCGCCACCTCTGTCTCTCGTGACCACGGCCGGTGCAACCCTGCCGAAACGTCGAGGTTAGTCAAAATAATGCTATTTTGAAAATAAAAGACCCGGTTTTCTCACATAAACATGATTGAAGTTCGCGAAAGTTTAAAAAAATCAAATATAAAATTACTTTGCATTTTTAACAAATTAAAAATAAAAACAAATTAAGTAAAAGTATTGAAACACCCTTTATAATGACTAAGTTGTTTACATTTGCAAGCAGACCAGTTAGCTGCTCGTGCCTGCGGCGTTTAGAACTCACAACAATACCCACTGTAGGTATCTATCTACCTCCGTCCAGTTATCTGCTTCTATTATATGTTTATTGTTTATATTAATTTTTATTTCCATTTTAAGTTAAACAGTTAATTAGAATCTATTAATTGCTAAACAGTATGAGTCTGTGAGTGACTGTACCAATACAAACCTCTTTTGGTTTAATAGTACGGTACATACTATAAAACTGTATGTAAAATTTTAATTAAATAAATAAAAAAATCTAGCCTAAAATAATATAATTTTGTAAGGTTCATTAAAATTATCGTATAATTTATCTTTGATCATATATTTTTATTTGTAATTTAACGATTTAAATGTACGTTATACCAACTGAACGTCAGAGAACATATCCGCATGACCGAAGGATTGAGAGCGTAATGTTCAAATGAGTGAAAGATCTAAGAACGAAGGTTCATTAACGTTCAGGTGGTAAGCTTGAGGATTTTCGGAAGGAGGTCGATTGACGGCGACGAAGCTGGACGGACGTTTTTTACTAATATGTTATTTATATTAACATTATGTACCAATGTTATAAACTATATTATACAGTCAAATATAAGTGTTCAAGTGAAACGCGAGGAGTTTTTATTGAGTAGATCCGGGTTAGCTTACAATTTATTCTTATGGAAACGTGTCAATTTTTCAATTTCTTATTTCTTTTATATGTTTTTATCTTTGATAGGCTATCGTTTCACCGTTATTCTGCCTAGCATGACTAAAAACAATTCAAATATATATTCAAATGTCAATTTTCATGATCAAACATTTAATTCGACTTGCTTCTTCTAATTACGTCGGCGGGTGGGCGGTCGCCTTTAGCAGGATTGATGCACAGTCATTGCCCCTACCGATGTTAATTATCTCAGTCTCCTTTAATTAAACTTCACGCACATAGCGATTAACACCAAATTCATTAAATTCTGCGTCATTGCCGATCCTCACTTACTGGAATGGTTTACAACATTTTGTTTAGTATCTTAATCCATTATTATAAAGTATGCGTAACTATGTGGTACACCTGAGTCCTAATACATTTAGCTATCTCCTCTCCATCCAAAGGTTGTCTGGAAGAGATCGCTATAAGCGATAAGACCGCCCATTGTACTAGCCTAAGTTTGTTTTAATGTCTTTAATGTATTTTCCTCTATTTCTGGTGTACAATAAAGAGTTATCTATCTATCTATCTATTCCCACAGAGCGACTATATTAGCTTGTCACTCGCAGCGTAAGCTTTGTTGACTGGTGTAAATTATTTTTAGCTGAAGGAGTGCGGCTCATAGGTCGCATACAATACCATACAAAATTCTTTTTTGTACACCAAAAAGAGATACAAACTTATAACTACGACATTCAAATTTTAAGGCAGTACTATAGGCGGATTTATCGCTTTCAGTGATTCTGCCAGACAACCTTTGGATGGACAGAGATTGTAGTAGCAACTGAGGTCGGTGGATGTGTACAGTATAAATATAATATGCAAATAATATATAATATGTAAATGTAGACTTTAAACTCTACGGTTTCTGATTCGACTTCCGTTTGGCTCTTCGTCAATGTGACGTTTACAATCAGGCAATTTGCTCGTACCGTCTCTTACTTACATAAAAAAAATATCTTCCTCAAGGTAAGTCAAATTAATTTAATCTCTACAAGTAATTTCATACGGTTTGTCGAAATAATAATTAAACGCAAGCAAAGCTTAAAAAAACCGACTTCACCGCTTTATCATCGGAACCTTGATCAGATTTCATGTATAAACACACATTATTGACTATAACTCAAAAACTAGAAATCAGACCTTGATCAAATTTCAATGGGACTACATAAAAAGCACCAGCTTTCAATAAAAAAAGAATCATCAAAATCGGCTCACAACGAAAGAAGAAATGAGGTAACTTTTGAAGTCGGGTAAACAAGAACATCGACAAAGTAGTAAGTAAGTAAAAATACAGTCGATTTGAGTACCTCCTCCTTTTTTGGGAAGTCGGTAAAAAATTTATTCCTGAATCATAATCCTTAATTCAGGTTGTCATTCTGTCATTCGGAAAAAAAGTAGCTTCTTTTTTAAGGAGGGAACATCATACTAGAAACTGTGGTAGAAGATCTGCGCGCGCCTGTGCTGAGGCATTTCGTGCGGGTGACAGAAGTTGGAGATACTCACTCCTCTGGTTACCAGTCGCACGGAATGTTTCTCAAGTACGGAATTAATTAATTAATATAAACAACCTTTCTAATAAAAAAATATAGTTATTGATTTATAAATAATAAGAATGTTCGATAAGATTACAAAAGAGGAATAAAACAAATAGCACTAAAATAAATTTTTTTTTTCCTTTCTAATTATACTTTATTTTATAGGTAAGATTCTATTATTATAATTTCCTTTTAAGTTTTATGTTACTAACAAATGGATTATGTTATCCGAAATAAATATTTATTATTATATATATATTTTTTTAATTCAAGCTTTCTCCGCCTTGTCAATTGTATAGTCGATCGAGAAGCCTTGGGATTCCAACAATACACAATATATTATTATTTTAAGGCGCTACAGAAGATTTGTTTAACCATCGGACCCTACTGTTAGTTTTGATACAACAGTCGTCAAGCTGCGTCAAAGCCTATTTATTCCTATTTCAGTAAAATGGATGGACCGAAACTCTGGTGACCCCAAGTTATCATAGTTTCGTTGGTTTCAGCTCCCTATTTTCTGACACATTTTAACTGCCCGTTAGTTAGCTACATATTTGCCTTCTGAGCAGGGGTATCGGGTTCGATTCATTGAATTTAGTGTGGGGCTGTGAGTGTAAAAGCGCTTATGTTTGTATGGATCTTCTGTCAAAAAATTACTGAAGGTAAGCATAACAAATCATTTTTAAGATAATAGAGCGGACCCTTGAAAAGCACGTAAGGTAATAAAAAAACTGTATGTAATAAACTCAACATCGATAGAAAATCGAACTAAAATCGTGAGTCAAGCCGTATCATACGTATCCGTATTTATACATTATAATGTGTCAAACTCATAAATATTTAATAATATAATTGAAACGCAAGCAAAGCTTAATCAATTTCGATAAAATGTATATTGGACCACCTCTGAAGTATGATCTACCAAACAAAAAGAAATCATCAAAATCGATTCATAATTGCGTAACATACATATAAAAAAAACAAAGGGTTGCACTCCGGGAGTGTCGGCAGAAGTGAAAACTTGAACATTAACGTTATAAACAGCAGGAGCAGGCATACATTTTCGCCGCGCGGTAAAAAGAGAGGGGGATATTACTTCCTCTCCCACGCCGCGCCGGCGGCGGCGGTCTGCTCTCCCTCATTCTTACGAATTATCGATCAGGTCACGTGTCCCGACGCAAGTTTAACATTTTTTTACCCATCCCAAAAAGTGCACAACGCCGCTAAAGAAGTTTTCACTTCAAAAATATACAGTTAAATTGAGAACCTGTACATCAATAGATTATGTGTATTACCTACCTGCATGCATAATAGCAGCGGCGTTAGGGTCGTAAATTTCGTCATCAATGGCTACGACAGCGTACTCCCCCTTAGCAAGCAGCCCTTTCCTCTGTAGCACCCTTACGAAATCCACCAGGGCAATATGCTCGCCGAGGAACACGTATACTGCGAACAAAATTCGTTTTAGAACACATACTTAAGCATAAGAATACTTAATTGATCAAGCGAAGCGAGATCTCTAAGTTGACTTAGGTCATTAAACACTTTCGCAGATCAGCGCGCCGACTGCGTATGGGCACGACGCCAGTACACGCGACACCGCAGACGTCGCCGCCGCAACGTCGAAGAAGATGGACCGCTGTATGAGACCTATCGGGCGAAAACTAGGGCTCTACGGCTGGCCATCAGCAACGCCAAGGCCGCTGCAAAGGCTGAGCTCTTGGAGACTCTCAGTCACGACCCGTGGGGTCGGCCCTATAAGCTGGTTCGGGGGAAGATCCGGCCATGGGCGCCACCGCTGACTGAGAGTCTCGCACCTCAATTGTTGGACGGCGTGGTCTCTGCTCTGTTTCCGAACGGAACAGACCACATGCCTCCAGCAATGGCACCGTCGCAAGCGACGGAGGTGGAGGAGGATGCCGAGGTGCCACCTGTGTCGCAGGGAGAGCTTGGCGCAGCTGTTTTGAGGCTGAAGGCCAAAAACAAGGCTCCAGGACCGGATGGGATACCCGGTCGAGCCTGGGTCTTGGCGTTGGAGGCGCTAGGGGACCGTTTCCGCGGGCTATTGGATGCCTGTTTGGAGTCGGGACGGTTCCCGACACTGTGGAAGACGGGCAGGCTAGTCTTGCTGAGGAAGGACGGGCGACCAGCGGATTCTCCTTCCGCCTACCGCCCAATAGTGATGCTGAATGAGGCGGACAAACTGTTCGAGCGTATTATCGCAGCTCGCCTCAATAAGCATCTGGGCGGGGCGGGTCCGGATCTGTCTGGTCACCAATTCGGCTTCCGAGAGGGCCGGTCAACGATCGACGCCATCAGGCGCGTCAAGGCGTACTCGGAGGAGGCGGTGGCCCAGGGAGGGGTTGTGCTCGCTGTGTCATTGGACATAGCGAATGCATTTAACTCCATGCCTTGGGCCTGTATTAGGGAGGCGTTGTGTTTTCATAGCGTTCCTCCCTACCTCCGCCGGATTGTCGGAGCCTACCTCTCGGAGAGGTACATCTCGTACCCCGTGAGGGATGGCAGTACTCGCGAGACGGCAATGTCGTGCGGTGTGCCACAGGGATCGGTCCTCGGTCCGCTCCTGTGGAACATCGGGTACGACTGGGTTCTGAGGGGACATCTCGATCTGGGCGCCGGCGTGATCTGCTACGCAGACGACACGCTCGTGATGGCCCGGGGGGAGACATTCGTGGAGGCTGCCCGTCTAGCCACAGTGACAGTAGCATCGGTCGTCGACAGGATTGGCGCGCTGGGACTTCGCGTGGCACTCGGCAAGTCGGAGGCTGTGTGCTTTCACGGTCCGAGGCGAGCCCCGCCGCGGGGGTCCCATATTGTAGTCGGCGACACACGCATCGAGGTCGGGTCCGAGATGAAATATCTCGGCCTTGTCCTCGATGCAAGGTGGAACTTTCAGGCACACTTCAGGCGCATGGCCCCTCGACTGTTGAGTGCGGCGACTGCTTTAAAACGGCTGCTGCCCAACCTCGGGGGGCCTAAGGCTAGTACCCGCCGCTTGTATCTCGGAGTGGTGCGGTCAATGGCGATGTACGGCGCTCCCATTTGGGAGGAAGCCCTGACGGAGAAATCCATCGCCCTCTTGAGGAGATCTCAAAGGGTGATGGCCGTCGGGGTGATCCGTGGCTACCGCACCATTTCGTTCGAAGCGGCGTGCGTGCTGGCGGGATCCCCTCCGTGGGATCTGGAGGCGGAGTACTATGCGTCGATGTACGATTGGCGTATGGAGCTCCGCCTCCGAGGTGAGCGCCTAGCACCTAGGGAGGTCGAAGTGTGGAAGTTCCACGCCCGACAGTCCATGCTGGGGAAATGGAGGGAGCGGCTGGCTCAGCCACGAGCCGGCAGCTGGACTGTGGAGGCGATCCGCCCGGTCCTGGAAGACTGGGTGGACAGGGCACACGGGTCGCTTACCTTCCGACTAGTGCAGGTGCTTTCGGGGCATGGTTGCTTTGGCAAGTACCTGTGCAGAATAGCCGGAAGGGAACCGACGACCGAGTGCCACCATTGTGACTGTGGGAAGGACACTGCGCAGCACACGCTGGAAATATGCCCGGCTTGGGCCCAGCAGCGCAGTGAACTCACCGCAGCAGTGGGGGACGACGGTTCGCTTTCGGGCTTGGTGAAAGCCATGCTGGAGAGCGAGACGTCGTGGGACGCGGGCATCGCCTTCTGTGAGGAGGTGATGACGCTGAAGGAGGTGGCGGAAAGGGAGCGGGAGATCGCATCAAACCTTCCGATCCGCCAACGGAGAGCAGGGCGGCGGAGGAGACTCTACGCCCTCCTTCACCCCCCATAACTGAGGTCTGACGGCGGACAGGTCTCAGGGGACACCGCCGTCACTAGACAGGCCTCGCGAGGTGGTGCGCGCAGTGTTCCCGCGCGCCTCTCATGGAGATAGAGGCGAAGAACTCCAACTTCGCCTCTCAAACGGGATTGGGGCCCTGCGTAGGGCCAACGCCGCCAGGGCTGTGCAAGTGAGTTCGAAAGTGTTCCCTCGGCCCTGGCAACAATGGCGTCCCGTGGAGCATCGTGTGGTTTTAGTCGGTAGGGGCACCGGCTGCTGTGGAAGTAGTCGGTGTCGAGCCCGACACACCCCGTCGTGTCTCCCCTGACGCGGCGGGACGGTACGTAAAATGTATTTCCACACGTAAGAAAAAAAAAAAAAAGGTCATTAAACACTTTGTCCGTCCGTCCGTCCGTCAGTCAGGAGCATCTAGCGTCTAAACCATATAAGCGAATAGTTTAGACGCTAGATGTCTAAACCATATAAACGAATAACTCAAATTTTCATAGAATATGTGAAACTACGGCCCAAAGCCAGAAATGACATTTAAAATAATATACATGAAAATAGATGTAAGAGGGGACCAAAATATTTTTTATTTTTTTTATTTACCCTTGTGAGATATCATTGAAAAGAGCTTGACAGGTAGAATACGACTTTTTTTAAACCGGTTGGTTTAAAAAAAGTCTATGTTGGAAAATAACGATTTGGTAGACGACTAAATTCACGCTGAAACTTACGTGTAATATCCGTTTTATCCTGTACTTAAACAACAAGATAGCAAAAGCCTTAGTTGAAATTGGAAGAGGCTTCTGTCCAGAATGGACCCACAATGACTAAAGAAGAAGAGGTTCTCCGGGAAAACCGCAAAATGAGACTGATTCTAATGACATGAAAAAAAAGAAGACCGTTTGAATCTGATTTATAATGTATATAATATCTGATCTACAGTCAGTGATATATAATATAAGGGACATCCACTTAGCTAGGCAAAATGAAGACTACTATGTCATTTCTATCAAGCTGCCATCTCCCGCTAAAATTAATTAAATTAGACCCAGAAGATCTTACTACCATAGTAGAAATATATCAGTAAGATGACTCGAGGCCTGTAGGAGATTCAAATGCCTACTCTATCCGAATACGCAGGGTTGTCACTATCTCCGACTTTTAAAGGTATATGTAAAATGTATATTTTAACAAACCAACAAGTTAGGTACAATAAAATAGTATAAAATGTGGTGGTAAAATAGATACGATTTCATTTGCATGAAAGCTGTAATTTGGCATGTACATATTAGCCACACCGCCGACAGAGTCAAAACTTTTTTTTACATATGTGAAAAGAAATCACGGTAGTAGAATATATAACAAAGTTAAAAGGAAAACTAATATAGCTAAGTAGGCTTCAATAAATCAATGTTCGCAGCATGTACTTCTCTACGACCCGGTAAAAGATCAATGTTTTACTTAAATTACAAAAAATAACATGCGGGGCTGTCTTTGGGGACTACCGATAGAAGTGAAAACTATATATAATGTATATACGCAGTATACATAAATAACCATTATAAGTTGATCCTCGATCGTGAGCAATATGCATGGCGCGTAGAGCTCAACAAATATTGGCCGTCGGTGACGATGACGCGAGTTCCATGATTTTTGTTCACAAAAAAGTGCTCAGCGTGCCTAAAGAAGTTTCCACTTTAAAAACCTACATAAATTGAATAAACACGTAAAGAAGGTTACACTATAACTAGGTATATGAACCTTAATCATGGGATACCTATTTTAACATCAGTTGAGATAGTGATCAAACGCTAGCCCAATAGAGATAAAAATACTATTTTTTATTCCGAATCACGCCGACAGAGCTGCGGGTACAGCTATCAATTAACTTTTTTCATCAGTTTATAAAGAAAGTTAAAATCATTTCATTTACTAGATCTGCAAATGTGGTCGGTTAAACAGGAAACGTGCGTAAAATAATAATGCTGAATAAAAGATAAGCAAGACAAAAACTACCCTATATTATGAAATTAAGCATTGGCTCCCTGCCTACATGGTACATTTTTTTTGGCTTAAATATTCCTTAGATCCGGTAGTTCAACCAAGAAAAATTGGCTCATGGTCTATAAATAAAAAGTATATAATGTCACCACGTCATAGATTTTCTGGCGGGCAATAAAAAATATGGCGTTCGACTTTATTTGTTTTATTTTTCAAAGCTAGTGTTTCTTTGAGAGGCGCGGCGGCCGGCTACCTAGCGGTTAAACGATAAACAAACAAAACACTGTTTACGAGGTATTTTAAAAAACGATAGTTTTGGATGGGTATAATTGCAGTTAAGGCACCCAAAAACACAACAATAGGTCAGATTGTTTGAATAAGACATAATTTGAAGCGAAACACGGCACGCGGAAAGGCCCGTGGCGAATGGCTCGAATACGACGAAATGTCGTCGACCGCGTCGACGAGCGCGGGGGCGGCCCCGGCTCGTGTTGGCTTCGCCGGTCTGTTTGTTATCATAGTGTGCGTGCTGAGGCATGTGCGTACGGCCGTGCACACTTACAAGCCGCGTTTGGTACCATTCTATGAAGACAACTTACTTATATATTTCTACTATGTTACTACTAAGCTTAAACAAGTAATACTTTAAAAAGTATTAAAAAATCAAGCTTTTACCAGTTTTAAATAAAAAAAGACTAAAAAGTTATACAACCAGATAACTTGTCACATTTGGGACATACTTATCCCTTTGAGTTACACTGTTTGCGACATTATTTTTGAGAAGAATTTCCATCGAGTCACAATAGCGTAACGGTGGGTCTCGATGGGAAAAAACATTCCCAACGAGTCACAGTGGCCGTGATTCTGATGGCACACACTAAATTAAATTTAAACTATTCCTGTCTTTTACAAAATAGGAACACAAGACAGAGATAGCATACATTTTAGTGCTGTCAAGTTAGTCAGAACTTAGATGTCTATGCAAGCTTAGTCGAATATGTAATTGGTGTTGACTAAAAACACGTGCCTTTCTGCTTCTGCTGTTCATATTTTAATTGATAAACTAGCTTGATAGCATTAAAATGTATGCTATCTCTGTCTTGTGTTTCTATTTTGTAAGAGACAGGGATAGTTTAAATTTAATATAGTGTGTGTACATCAGAATCGAGGCCAGTGTAACTCGTTTAGTGTGACTGGTTGGGAACCCACCGTGATTTCAACGAGCCCAAACTCTATGGGTTTATCTTGTTTATTTCAGAAGTTCCTATGGCCATCTTCCGTCTCCGTCATCAGAACAGCTCCATGTACGATATAATTATAATGTCATCAAAGATACATATAATAAGATACATAATCACACCAATTTGAGTCCAATCAGACATCGACAAGTGGGTCTAATTTAGCTTGCAAGATTTGATTACAGACCGACAGATAGATAGACAACGGGACAAACTAAATAAAAGCTTTTATAATATAAACAATAATTGAAACGCAAGCAAAGCTTAAATAAACCAACTTCATCGCTTATATTTTGGTCTTGACCGGACCGATCTCGATAAAATTTATATGGGCCACTTCTAAACTGTACTCTACCAAATAATCATCAAAATCGATTTAAAATTGGCGAAGATATAAAACATACAGTCGGAGAATCTCCTTTTTTGAAGTCGGTTGAAAATCAATTAAGTTGCTTTCGAGTACCTATTAGTTGTTTCATTATGGTTCTGAAACGAAATTTCGCCGGAATTAACCCTATTAATATAATAATAACTACTAGTAAAACTATGTCCTACGCAAACAAAACTTCTAATTATGATTGTTTGTCTATATTTTGCTAGTAATTAAGGAGCGGAAGGAATGTCGTAATTGGATCTTACGAGATCTTCTCTATATTTTAAATCAACTTCCAAGGTTCGCAATTTTATTATCGCTTTTTTCTCTTTTTTGTACGAAGTACGAGTACCTCATATATCCGGCGTGGGTTAGCCAATTTGGGTTATTGTATTATAAGTACGGGTACAGTATCTAGTCGATCCTATAACAATTGTTCTCGGTCAGATAACAAAATAAATATAATTGAAACGCAAGCAAAGCTTGAAACCCGACTTCACCGCTTATATTTTGGTTTTAGCTGGATCAATTTCGATAAAATTTATATGGGACCACCTCTGAAGTATAATCTACCAAACGAAAAAAATCATCAAAATCAATTCATAATTGGTGGAATTGCCGCGCAACATACACAAAAAACGTACAGTCGAATTGAAAACCTCCTTTTTGTGAAGTCGGTAGAAAACCCGCTAATGCGACTGTTCAATTTAAGTATACTTATAGATCCTAAACTATTAATCGAAATGAAAATAGTGAAAGAAACCTACAAATAATTTTCAAATACCAGTTCAACAAATCAAATGGGGTATTTTGACACTTGGTCGTCGACTTTTTTTTTCACAATATGGCGTCTGGTTGTCGCCATATTGAATTTGTATTTCTGTATGTCAAGTCTTTGGTGACACTTGCAAGATTAAAACAAATTTATTGACGTAAAAATCATCAAAATCGGTCCACGCGTTTGCCTCTAGTAAGCCACAAAGGAGCAAACAAACACAAACAAACGACAACAAACTCATTCACACTCACAGCCCCACACTAAGTTCAAAGACTTGTATCTTGGGTGCCGGAAAAATTTACATCACACACACAAATACACCCAGAACCAGAAAACACAAACATCCCTTGGGAAGGAATTTCTGCTCCTACCGGGAATCGAACCCAGAACCCACGGCGCAGAGGTCGGCGACATGTTCACTGCGCCAACTCAGTCGTTCATACAAACATACATACCTACATACATAGGCTGACAAACAATACCGTACTTTGCATCGCACAGTCGGGTAAAAGGCTAGGATGTTTGACGTATAAGTTTTAAAACTGCGATACTATTTTCGCCGTCATGTAAATGCCATAAATGTATGTAATGTATGATAGATCCATACTCACTTCTTGTCTTATCGTAGGTCTTGTCAACAATGGTCTCCATCTTGGCTATGTGTCTTGGTATATAGTCGGTGAAACGATGCTCAGTGGTGACTGACATGCCATTCAGTAGAGCTAGCTCCTGCAACATAATATATACTAGCTTTTGTAAATTTCGTATAACATATTATGCATAATAAATAAATAAATTTCTCTTTTACAAGGTTTTTTTTATGACAGATAGGTAAGCATTTGGCCGCTATCTCACCTAATGGAAAGTGGCGATGCGGCCGATGATGAAGCATGCTTACCTAGAAGATACCTATTCACTCTAGACTTAAAGACTCCCAGATTATAATGTTCGGGGAACAAGGATACGGGCAGTGAGTTCCACACCTTCGCCGTACGGATAACAATTAATGTTGAAGCAAAACGCTTCGACCGGATATGAGGTATGTCAACCATATATCGTTGACGTTGGTTTGTTTGTCTTGTGGGCCGATTATAGAAAGGGCAAGGGGGAATCAACTAGTGTAATTCGAGTGCACACTCTCCGAAATGCAAGCGATAGAACACCGACAAGCTAGCTACCTTACGTCGATGACTGAGGCTCTGCAACTTGGACTTAGCTTGTCATCACCAATAAGTCGGTTATTTGTTAAATAGCAGAAATCTCTTAAAACCTTGATTCTTGTTCGAACCTTAGCACATATAACATAACATAAACGCTTTCACGCTCACATCCCCAGACTAAGTTCGATGACTTGTGTCGAGGGTGCTGGAAATATTCACATCACACAACCACAATCAAAACCAGAAACACAAATTTAGTTTTACGACTTTTCTTCTATATTTTCTGTTTGTTTTAACTTCACAGTCCTGCAAAGAACGACATAGCCTTTTATGCTTTATAGGCAAGCATTTTAACACTATCCCACCTGATGGAAAGCGCCGAAGATGCCATAGTCTTCTATAATGTCTTATAATGGGGGCTGAGTCACCCACGTCCGTAGGAGGATACCCCTTAAGTCTGACTCCCTACACGTGGTCCCCGGGTGGTGCTAATCAGGTGACATTTGAGAGGTGGTAGAGCATTTTGTGAGTTGCTCGCCTGGCTTGCTACCAAAGTAGCTTACCACCATCAAGTTGAAAGTCTGCCGCCAAACCAAATACGGTGTTCCGGCATTTATCCTTGAGAGCCTGCGTATTCCAGGTCTAGTGTGTTTACCAGCTTCGATCACATCGTCACTTACCATCAGGTGAGATAGTGGTCAAAGACTAGCCTGTCACAAATAAAAAAAAAAAAAATAGGTTTAAAGAACTTGATTTCCCATAAGAACAATGAATTGTTCACTTAAAATGAGATACAATATTTTTTTCTTATAATAATGATATTTACATTTCTCTGGCGGGTAGGTAAAGTAGGTATACATTTCTAAGGTGAATTTAATAGGTAATTTTTAAGTTTCTTCTTGTAAATATTCGAGCTGCTACATTCTTTAATTGCTTCTGATATTTTATTATACATCTGTGCTCCTTCAAACAATATTGTTTTCTTTCCATAGTTAGTACGGCTATATCAGTATCAGTTTGTTATTATTTCTTAAATTGTGGGTATTTGGTTTTATTGTGAATGTTATATTTGAGTGAATTGATTGAGATAACACATTGTTTACGAAAATACAGGTGTTGTATGTATATAGTTGCGTTAGATTAAATAGCTTAGTTTTGTAATATATTTGTAAATGATGAAGAGAAGAGACGAACTGAAGAGAGATCTCAGCTGGGCCGCGGCACGTACACGATCGCATAAATAAAATACTTCTCGCGCTTTTGAATACATATCTGATTTCGGATTCCTTTCTTGGAATTTCGCGCAGAGATATAAATATGAAGGACGTTTACTAGATATCTACTCGTGTGTGAAAAATATAAATCAAATTTTATTCGCTTTATAACGGTCCGCTAAGCTTAAAGTCTATTAACCGACCAGCGAAAAGACTCATTGGAGATAATAAAATCTAAATCGTTTATTCACATGGGCCCCAAAGAGGCACTCATGAAAGTTAATGAATCTATTGCCAGATTCGCAAAATTACAGCCTCACATCACAGCATACATCTCAAGAAGATCCTGGCAAGAAACGGCGCGTTTTTTTTCATTCATTTTTTTAACAAAAACATTCTTAATTTCAAATACATAATTTTCTTAACCTAGGTGTTATTATGGTAGTCGCTAGAAAGAGCCTGTGCAGTTTGCCTCCATGCATCCTTGTCATTAATATAGTCTGTGGTTTTATAGTAAGCTTTCTTAATTAATGCCCGTTTTATTACAGATTTGAACTTTCCCAGTGGAAATTTAGTTACAATTTTAGAAATTCTAGTCTAGTCTAGAGAATAAGCTAGTCGAGTCCAAATTATAGTCTCTGTCGACGACGTAAGGTCGCAATTGCGATAGAATACTGATAGGCTTAAGCCTTTCGGTATTCTATCGGAGAGTGCGCAGGAATTACATGAGTTAATTCCATCATGCCCTTTTTACCATATACCTTGAGATGATGGTCAAGAGTTGCCTATCTTAAATTAAAAAAAAACCTACACGGCAAACTGTCAAACACCATCAAAAATGATAGTTGAGTAACATCTAGTTAGCTCGACGCGTTTCACTTCTACGTCCATCATCCGTACATCGAAGGCGCGGAACTCATTAATTTAGTCTTTGTATACGAGAAAAACGAAAATTACAAATTTCCACTAGGAAGAAAATCAGTGTTTGCACCACGGCACACCCAACGTAGAAAGCAGATATTCAACTACACCAAAGGGCAATTTATTTCAATTGTTGAATACATAACTATACTCGTAGCAAAAGGAATTTCAATTTCATCCGGGTTTCCCAGGATACTTCGAATTCTTTTTTTGTTGTGAAAATATTATTTTCCCACGGGAATTAATGTAAGGAGCGAGAGGTCGCGTATTATCCTTGATAAATTATTTCAAAAATGTTCTAAAAGCGTCGGAGGGATTTTACCCATCGGCCGCGATTTTCCGTCGGTTAGTAGACAATAATATTGAACACTAACAGATACCGTCGGCTTCGCCCGCGCCGCGTCTAATTGTATACTTAGTATAGATTTGGATTTCGTTTTATTTTCTTATGAATGAAACCTTCATCCTATTTCCTAAATAAAAGTAACTTAAGTTACGCCTTATAAAATCAGCTATCTGCGAGTGAAAGTCTCGTCGAAATTGGTCCAGACGTTTTGGAGATTAGCCGGAACAAACAGACAGACAAACATTTCAAACATTGTTTTTTTTTAATTATAAACTTAATATACTTGCATATGTGTTTAGTAACAATTTGTTCGTTTGACATTACAAACAGACACTTAAATAAATTGTATTTATTTATATCTTTTTTTTTACATCCGGGTTGTGACATAAACTGTTTAGCCTCTGGTATGTTTTTTATGTTTGTCACAAATAAATTATTTCTATTTTCGCCAACTGATCCCGTTCAGACTAGACCCATAGGGTCATCAGTTGTATAATTCAATGAAGGAAATATAGACAATGAAAAATGCCATTGACAGCTTTTTATGTCGATTTACGCGAGCCACAGGTCACAGGACATCTTTTTCTAAAGTTGTTCAAAAACTACATAAGACTTAAAAGTATGTATTTAATAAATTTGACCAAAGAATGGACCTAATCAAAACAATATCAGTTTTATCAGAGCTTGTTTGGTGAAAGCTTTGTTGACAAAAAATTATGCAAGAATATTTTTCTAATTTAAATAACTGTTGACGTTTGTATGCCATATGGTTGGGTTTATAGTTAGTACCTACGTAGTGCGTCCCGCATTCACGATAATAAAAGGAAATGATGATACATCTATGTTTAAATTTTGAGCTCGATTGGTTTAGTCATTTTGGCGTGAATGAGTTACGAACATTTAAACATCCAAACTTGTGCATTTATATCTAACTAGCCGTGCTCCGCGGCTTCGCCCGCTATTATCAAGTTAAAAAGTAGCCTATATGTTAATCCTAGGTATAATCTATGTACATTCCAAATTTCATCCAAATCCGTTCACCCGTTAAAGCGTGAAGAGGGATCAAACATACTTACACACTTACACACAAACTTTCGGATTTATAATATTAGTAGGATTAAGAAGTGGGATGGGATGGCATTATAAAACTTACTTTTATAGCATCCATCTGCTGTGCAGCCGCAGTCCTGTCATCGCCAGCAACGATAGCAAACTTATTCCATCCGAAAGCCTTCAGTAAAGCAACCACTGACTTGCTAACTTTGTACGCAGGAGGTAGTGTGCGCGCAAACGTCGAGCCGAGGCCGCTGCCCTTGTCCCGAGTGTTATGTGCGCCTGCGCATTTCTGTAACAAAATCAGTAAATGTAAATCATTTGTCACTGTTTCCGTATATTTGATATATTATACAACCTGTAACAAAAAGGTGATGGGTATGTGTATCGTGCCAGTAATCGTCTGCCAGAGAACGAAAGTCGAAATCGGAGATAATTTTTTCTGTACAAAAATTAAAAACATATTCTTCAAATAATTTTGACAACGCCACGGTTGCATCTGTGGCGCGTGACCTTGACTTTTATTATGGCCACAACTGTCAGACGTGTAGGTGCAAAGACTATGTGGTGTAGAACGGTAGCTGATGAAATTGGGTTGAAAATGACATAATTTTTTAGAAACTTTAATTCATCATAACACAATATTCATGCTGCTGCCGCCAATTTAGAAGTTCCTGTTAGATTCCATACATGTAGCTAAATGCGTGCCTTGAGTTTTGCTACACTTTTCTGTAACACATTGTATATTGATACGACTTGACTCACGATTGATTTATTATGGATCCGCTTAATACCAGCTTATAGCCTTGAGTCCATTGCCGGCGAGCAAAAAATCTTATTGGCCTTAGTAAGCTAATTGAGTCCAAAATGGAAAGTGTTGGTCACCGACGTAAGGTAGCAAGCCTATCGGTATTCTATCGCTTACATTTTGGAGAATGTGCTCAGGAATTGCATTAGTTAATTTTCCCATGCTAGTTTTACCATCTAACAACCATGTCAAACGTCATCCTTATATGGTTGACAAAACTCTGGTTCGCTCGAAGCGTTTTGCTATGTTTATCATCCGTACAAGGAATGGAAATTATTGCCCGCGTCGTTGTTCCACGAACGGTACAATCTGGGTGTCTTCAAGTCTAGAATAAGCATGTTACATCTTCGGCCGCATATTCACTTTCTGTCAGTTGAGATAGTGGTCAGCTGTTTGCCTATTAAGCATATAAAAAAAAGAAATGAGCAAAAATCAGAGTTTGAGAAATTAATTATACTTTACGAATTTCCTCGTATACATTTGGATATAATTTTTCCGCTACAGAATTACCTCGTTTTTCATACACTCTTTATGACACACAAACATTAAAAGTAACAAAATAAATGTGAATGTTACTATTTAGGTATCCTCTTCATCCTCTTATGACGTTTTGGAATAAAATATGAACGTGTGAATTAAAAAGACGTCCTTTTCTCCGCGTTAAGCTTAATAGATGGCACTTTAATCCAGTCGGAAGGTTTTAATAAACTTGCTGGACCCTCGTTTACGAAATTTATGGACTACGGGGAATTTAATGTTTTCCGCTAAGGTGCTACGAATCTGGAGAAAACATGGCTATGATTCCGTAGCAATCGCTACTACGATCTACGGGTATTAGCTACATCCGTAGCGATTTGCTACAGATCACTTACCTCTTCTAAGTTTTTTTTTTTATTCAAGATAGGCAAACATTTGACCACAATCTCACCTGATGGTAAGCGACGATGTGGTCGACGATAGAGCAAGCTTGCCTAGAATATAACTATTCACTCGTGACTTGTAGACTCCCATATTGTACTCATTAGGAAACACCGACTCAGGCAAGGAGTTCCATTCCTTTGCAGTTAGCACAATGAATTTGACTGACTGAATTTCGTATCAAATAAAAAAAGAAATTACTGCTATGTTATTGTTATTTATAATTTTTTCATCTCTAAAAATGTACTTCTTTAATTTTGCCCTGCATGGCTATGTATGACAATGCTAAACAAAAATCAGTTAAGAAGTACGTATAAAGATAGTTCTAGATTTGTGTACATAAATACAATATTAGATGCCTATTGTCCTAGCCTACGTAAATATTAAGTTACCTATGTTAACTTATTTATGTTGTACTGTAAAGAGTTACACATATAGATAGATAGATACATAAGATATATATATATATCTATAAGAAACGTAAAACCACGCGCCCCTTTGAGAAAATTTCACAAGACTTAAGTTGTTCTCAATACACGAGTTTAGTCTCGTCCGATATGTTTTTTTTTTTAATCTATACTTACATGTGATATTAGCGGCAGGTTCCATGCTGAAGCCAGCCGGGCCTCGGTGTGGCAGTTGCCATCAGGCCCAAAGAAAGCCACCACGCCGAGGTCTCTCATTTGAGTCATGACCCTGTGAAAAAAACACTGCGTTAGCTAAGTTGATTGAAAACTGCCCGTTGTGTCTTAGTTGGTTGAGCGTTCACCTTCTAAGCAGCAGCGGGTTCGAGTCCCGGCGGGAACACAAATTTTCTCCCTAAGGAAAATTGAAGTTTCTAGTTCTGATTGTTATTTTGTGTGTCATGTAAATGTTTCCGGCACCCACGACACAAGTCATGAACTTTCGTTTGGGACTGTGAATGTGAAAGCGTTTATGTTATGTATATATGTTTTTAAAGTGTGGCTTAACGGTAGCTCGTGCAACTCAATCAAATCAACTCAAAAAAATATTGTATTGTCACCGAAGATACATAAGTAGGTACACTAAATTTGAGTCCAATCGGACATAAGGAAGTAGGTCTAATTTAGCTTGCAAGATTTGATTACAGACCGACAGACAACGGGACAGGTGAAACTAAAAAAAAAACATGAGAGGTGTCAAGGGACACCCGGATGGAACAAAGTTCAATTTCCGTCTAGCCCCCTTTCGCAACGCGCGATAAGTAACTTTGGTTCCAAAATTAAAAGAAACATGCAAAAACCAACATCACGCGGTGTTCCCAGGCGGTCACCCATCTAGTACTGACCGCGCCCGACGTTGCTTAACTTCGGTGATCGGACGAGAACGTGGTATGGCTTAAAACTATAGCAAAAAGTTTTGGTCTTAATTTTTTCCGTCTAGCCCCCTTTCGCAACGCGCGATAAGGAACTTTCGTTCCAATAAAAAGTTGTAATAAAAAAATATTCAACTTTGCTCTTAACGAGTTCATAATCTGACGTCTACATGTGCGGCAATAATTTATGATTTTGTTACAAAAAGTATTGGATCGATACGTTTTAAGTGAGATATTTTGTGATAAAAATGTTTTCAACGTAAAAATGTTGCCATAAGACAAAGAATCTTTTTTCATAATATATCCCTCGTCAAGAAAAAATGTCTTTGTGAAAGTATATTCTTAACATTCATGAAACAATAACATACATTATATATCGTGAATTTTACGCTTGTCATATACGGAAACACTTATGCTTATCTTCGTGAATAATATCGGTCACAGAGGTATGCTCATATGGTATATGCTCACAGTATCTCGTGAGTTTCATACCTCCATTAGCAGAGCCCCGAGCGCTACCTGCCGTTAAAAAAATGATATAGGTATAAGCTATTTGAATTCCTAATTTTTTATAGCTTCACCTGTATGTATGTATGTTTGTTTCTAACCAACTCCTTTGGACTTGATTTTTTCCCACTTCAAACAGTCAGATTTCATTTAAGCTTCGTAGACTTATCGAGGACTGATGACAATACAAAAATATGTCTTATTTGTTTATTTATAAAGCGTATTTTTAGTTTTTTTGAACTTTTTTTTTTAATGGAACTTTTTTTTTTTCACTGACTGCCGAAAATGAGCTTAATCTCCATGCGACTTAATATGGTTTTTCCTTTTATATTTTTGGACACATTACTTCATATCTCCGGCGTCCTTTTCTACCGACTTCACAAAAAAGTAGGAGGTATACTCAATTCGACTGTTTTTTTTTATATGTATTACCTCATAACTTCTATACACGTGAACCGATTTTGAAAATGTTTTGGTTTGAAAGTTACTTTCTGATTGTTCCAATTTAAATTTGATCAAGATCTGTTTTTAAGTTATCGTTAATAATGCGTGTTTAATTCATTTAATCTGATCAAGGTACCGAAAACAAAGCGGTGAAGTCGGTTTTTTAGGATTGGCTTGCTTTTAATTATACCGATTTAGATGATTATTTTGCTAAAAAACTTAGTACCTAGTTGAGTACGTATTTATTTACGTAACGACCGTCTCCAGCTTCACTTGAACATGTCAATATTGATCAGCTAGTCTATCGGTCTTTATATTGGTATGTTATTTGGTTGTTTGCTTTACGTGGTCTTGGCGATATATTGACCCTCGACATCCTGCGGGACTTTCGAGCAGCATCTCTCAGTAGAGATTTTTGAAGCTATACTTCTTTCAGCGCGTTTGAGGAAATATAAGAGTTAATTTTTATGATGCGCGTGTATTCGACACCTAAAAGAAACACCATGAAGTTGGTTGTTAATTGTCTCTCAACCATCGAGATAGGAAACAAATCGTAGGCTTGTTCTTCTAGCTAGAAAATCCTTGCTTTTTTTTATTCGTTATAGACAAGCCTTTGACCACTATCTCACCTGATGGTAAGCGATTATGTGGTCGACGATGGAACACGCGAATTCTTTTCGTGATAATTGATAGAACTATAATCAAGGTAATTATTTAAATGTCTTTTTTATCAAACAAAAAGTACTGGCACATGGGATAAAATTTTTAGTTATTTTTGTTTTGTTACGCTAAAGAAATATAACTCCTTATGTGCGTAGATAATGAAAAACACACATACGTTTTTTTTCCTATGGGCAGCATAACAACGCTTTCAGACATAAAACAATAACAATACGTCGTAAAAAATAAACCGTTACTGTTTTTACGCGATAACGGTGAAGCAAAAGAACGGTTATGATTTTAGCACCGTATGTTCCCTGACATAGCGTTCAAATAAACCAATTATTATATTGTAGAGGGTTTAGGGTATCGTTACACCCCGAGCGGGACGTCAGTACAAGACTTACGGCCCCCACTTAGAATTAGAATTAGGGTATCGTTGAATTCGTCCCAAATCTACTGGTGCGCTAGGCTAAGTTTTTCTTATAATAAACAAAATTAATGAATAACAGAGGATTGAAAATCTAAAAAGTTGATTCGATAGTAGCTATATAATTAAGAGTGAAGGTAGCTGATCCCTGCTCCAGATCGTTCCTGGTGAAAAGGATAGCTATTGCTACCCAGCATGGCAATACTGCTCGCATACCAGGCACCTTTGCTCTTGGGCGGTCTACATGACAAATATTTAAATGTTTTATTCATAAGCACTAACATAAACGCTTTCACACGCACAACCCCACACTAAGTGGGTGCTGGAATAATTCACATCACACACACAATCACAACTAGAACCAGAAAAACATTTTCCTTGAGGAGAAAATGTGTGTTCCCGCGGGGAATCGAACCCGATACCCATGCTTAGAAGGCGAACGCTCGTCCAACTAAGCCAATGGGCAGTTGTTATGACAATAAAGATCAATCTGCATTTCAGTTTATTGCTTTGATAACTAACAAGGATTGAAATATAATTAAACGCAAGCAAAGCTTAAAAAAACCGACTTCACCGCTTTAACTTCGGAACCTTGATCAGATTTAACGTATTAAACACGCATTATTGACTATAACTCAAAAACTAGAGATCAGATCTTGATCAAATTTCAATGGGACCACATGAAAAGCACCAGCTTTCAATAAAAAATAATCATCAAAATCGGCTCACAACGAAAGAAGTCATGAGTTAACTTTTGAAGTCGGTTAAACGAGAAAATCGTCAATGTAGTCCACAAAATAGGCTTTATTGACGATATTTCAAGAACTACTGATCAGATCTTGATCAAATTTAAATGGGACCAATTAGAAAGCAACATCATTCAAACTAAAAAAAAATTTGAAATCGGCTCACGTGGAGAGAAGTTATGAAGTAACACATAAAATATATATATATATACAGTCGTCTTGAGTACCTCCTCCTTTTTTGGGAAGTCGGTAAAAAAGTAAAGAATATGTGAGTGTGTATTGTGCTAGATTAAAGCTTTGGGATGGATCAGCGAAGTACCAGCTTGAAGCTCTTGAGTCAATCGACCGACGAGCAAAAAGACTCATTGGCGATGATACGCTTATTGAGTCCAAATTGCAAAGTCTCAGTCACCGACGTAAGGTCGCAAGCCTATCGGTATTCTATCGGTTACATTTCGGCGAATGTGCGCAGGAATTACACGAATTAATACCCCCATGCCCGTTTTACCATCTAACAACAAGACAAACTGGCAAACGTCATCCATTTATGGTAGACATTTCTCCGGTTCGCTCAAAGCGTTTTGCTTCTACATTTGTCATCCGTACTGCAAAGGAGTGGAATTCATTGCCCGCGTCTTTGTTCCCTGAACGGTATAATCTGGGAGTCTTCAAGTCAAGAGTGAATAGGTATCTTCTAGGCAAGCGTGCTACATCTTCGGCCGCATCATCACTTTCCATCAGGTGAGATAGTGGTCAAACGCTTGCCTATCGAGTATAAAAAAAAAAAAAAATAAAGCTCTCCTAGCACATTCAGACGAAGCGGAAGGCCTGCTAAAATACTTTTCTCTAAAGCGAGAAAATCTTTTGTCAAAATGCGGCACGTGACTTAAATAAGAAGCAGCTTTCATATACTATTCACGTCACGCCATATTTATTTTAAGCCATCAAAATAACATTACGATTCGACGCAGCAGCTGTGGTGTACAGCTGCTGCGTCGAATCGTAATGTTATTACGAACACTTAATTTATTTCTCAATTAGACCTTCACAACCAGCATTACAATACATCCTGAAGTGGAACTCATTGTCTGCGTCTTTGTTTCCCGAACGGTACAATCTGGGTTTCTTCAAGTCTAGAGTAAATATGATGTTATTCTAGGCAAGCAAGTTATATCTTCCAACGTATCTTCACTTTCCATCAGGCGAGATAGTGGTCAAATGCTTGCCTATCTAGCAAAAAAAAAACATCCTTACAAAAGAGGTGTAAAACGGTACCCATTATTAAGCTTACGCTGTCTGTAGATCTGTTTGACTTAAGCTTTTTTTTCATGAATTAATGTTTAAATAATAAAGCCACTTAAAGCTTTAGACAGACAGATTCTACATATATAGGCAATCTACATAGATTGCTGAAAATTATAATAAACCACGCTAATATTATAATGCAATATAAATGCGAAAGTGTTGTGTTAGCATGCAAGTATGTTTGTTTTCTCTCCACGTTCTAACGGCTCAAGGGATTTGGTTGTAGCTTTTACCCGGGATTAACACATAGACTTCTTTTAAACTTGAATAACGCGGACGAAGCAGCTTGCACGGTTAGTATTCTAATATATGTAACAATATGTATTATACAAGATACGGATCATCCTGTTTTCCTGAACTATCAAAACGAAAGGGAACAAAAATTTTACTACCTATTTAATTTAATGGCAGATAATTAAAATTAAGTATTAATTTATATCAATACTGGTTACCGTTATTCCCCGCGGCTTCGCCCGCGTAAATTAAAAATACATTATTTATCGGATACTGTGAATCTCAACCATTATTGAATTCACCTAAACACTAAAAAATCATCAAAATAGGTCCAGTCGTTTAGGAGGACTTCAGTCACATACACACGTACACAAGAATTACATTTATAAAGATTTTATTGTTATCTTAAATTTCAATTAAAACAAAAAAAACACAAAAACACTTCTCTCTATTATATGGTAATTATATTTTTTATTTACAATAACATTTATATAGAATTTATTATATTATGACATTTATAAATATTATTATGATAAATTAATTTATTTGCTAACAAAATGTAATTAATTATGTGTGTTATTATTAATGTTTTATTTTTGTATTCGGTACCTTACAACACCATATTTGTACGCCTACTCTTGGGCAAAACATGTATCGACACCAACTAAATTGTACAACAACCTACATGTAAGCATTCCACTTACATGCAAACGCATGTTTTAAAATTATCTTTATCTATTTTTGTATAAAAACTATGAGACTTATATTTTATTACTATGTATTTAATCCGGCACTAACTCGCACATGTCAGAACATTTTTCTTCTAACAATAATGCCTGAGTGGGTGCCGATAAATCCCGCACCTTCAGAAATGTTTGCAATCCATTCAAATTCTGTGGCGATATCCATCGAAGCTAACATTTTCGTGTTTCGATACTATCCCTAAGTTATTACCATCGAGATTAATAGTTAATTGTCATCTTAGTTACTGTTCCTTCTGCTTTGTTGCCGTAGTTTGCTATTTACTAACTAGTTTATATCTCAATTAAGTTAAAGCTATGAATGAAATAGGCATTTTTTTCATTTTTTTTTCGGCCGCATCATCACTTTCCATCAGGTGAGATTGTGGTCAAATGCTTGCCTATCAGGCATAAAAAAAAAAAAAAAAAATAATGTCTCTTATTAGTCATATGTATGTATATATAATAATATATATTAGTTTGTGTATGTTTATAATATATTATTATTATTTATGTAGGTTTTTGTATGTATATTGTGTATCTAATATTAATAATTATGTATAAGTACATTTATTAATTTAAATACGTGTCGAGGTACACCACCGTCCCTGTTTGTAATATTTTTATCATCTCCCTTTGGTTGTCAGGAAGAAATCGCTTTGAGCGATAAGACCGCCCTTTGTGCTCCTATGTTATATTTAAGATTTCTTTGTAAGTGTTATTTATTTTGGTGTGCAAATAAAGAATGTATCTTTCTATATTTCATCGTTTTATTTAATTTTTTATTGCTTCAGTTAAGTTATCATGAAAACGGGAGTTAGATAATGATAAACGAGTACTGGAGAATCTTATCTGGGAAGTCATGTTATCAGTCCAGTTGTTTCCTTGTGTCTTTTCTCTGCAAAATAAGAATCCGGAATTTCAGTCCACCTCTAGCTAACAATTTATCAATTGTTCTTTCCTTTGAGATTTATTGATTGATTGAAAATTCTTTATTGCACAAAAAAAAACAAATTGTAGGTACGCAGGAGAGCTTAATGCTATGAAGCATTATCTTCCAGTTAACCTCGGTGTATCGTGTAGATTTTAAGTGGTAGTGCACCTGCTATAGAGAAGTAAGTTTATTTGTTATTGAATTTTAAGTTTCTAAATATTTCTTGATTAAGTCTTAAAATATTTTACTGTATTTCTTTATCTACTTCTATAATATAAATACACACATCATATTACATACATAAATATACTTATATAGCAATATACATACATAAACATTATTAAAACGTTACTAATATATGGAAAGATTTTGTTGCTCAACTTAATTATTCCGTAGAATAATAAAAAACCGACTTCACCGCTTTATCTTCGGAACCTTGATCAGATTTAATGTATTAAACACGCATTATTGACTATAACTCAAAAATTAGAGATCAGATCTTGATCAAATTTATATGGGACCAATTGGAAAACAACATCTTTCAAACTAAAAAAAAATTTATGAAATCGGCTCACGTGGAGAGAAGTTATGAACACACGAAAGGTAGTGGTTGTTAACCTTTGTTTTAAAAGTGTCAATATCAACAGGGAGACTATTCCATATAGCTGATTCTGTGAAAGAGTTTTTTATCTTAATAGGAACTATTAATGTTTAGTTTTAAATTGAACACGTTTCGTAAAGAACGACTGTAGGTACTCTAGTAATACTGTTTGTGCCTATGTTATTAGTATTTTCTTATCTAGCCATGCCACGCGGCTTTGCCCGCATTTATTTCTTTGTTAATTTTTTTATTATTAAATTTCAATCGGATCCGTTCAGCCGTCGCGGCGTGAAGAGAAGACAATCATACTTGCACACTTACACATTAACACACATACTTTCGGACTTATAATATAAGTGTCATAAGAGAGATAGATAAATAGATAACACCTTACATAAACCACTTAAAATAAGGGTAGATAAAAATTAAAAATTATTTCAATCACTTACGTTTATGGGTGCCTTAATATTTTCATTTATATAATTTTAATTGCCATTTCTGTCATGTCATGTTTTTGCCATAGCTTAACATATTCTATGAATATGAAGATATTTGCTTGTATGGTTTAGACGCTAGATGCCTCTGAAAGACGGACGGACGGACGGACAAAGTGCTGAACGACCCAAGTCTACTTAGAGATCTCGCTTCGCTCGGTCAATAAATATAATTTAAAATCATTGTTAATATATATATTTGGGTTACCACCGCTAATTTTTTCTTTTTTTTCTTGAGCGTAATTTGTTAAACCACAATGCAGACGGCTTTATGGTTTATCAAATCAAATCTACTTATAAAATTCTCTTACTAAGAGATAAACATAGTTTCTTCTAAAATATTGAATCATATTATCAATATAACTGACCTCAAGGACAGACTCTCTTTGTCCATCATGACCGGCAGGCGCGAGGGTCCGATGTCTGCCGCAAGGAATCTCAGCCGGTGTCCTGGCAGAAGCGATGGCTCTCGATTTACTGCTGCCACTGCTAGAGGCATGGCTCCAAGTACAGTCTGCAAGAAAAAAATGTTGTTAATTTTTTGCGTTATTTGAATAAAAGATTCGTAAGTATTGATCGAGCTAAGCCAGACCTCTAAGCTAACTTGGGTGGTTCAGCACTTTGTCAGTCCGTCCATCCGTCTGTCAGAGGCATTTAGCATCTAAGCCATACCAACAAGCGAAAACTTTCAAATTCTTGGAGAATAATTAAAGATGAAATGGTATTATATATTTGTATTATTTGTAAAATTATTTACTTATTTAATTGTTTCTTACATTCACAAGCACACACAAACTTTCGCATTTATAATATTAGTAGGATAGTAGGAATTACGATAGGATGTTCATTTTGCAATTTCAAAACGTGTCGAAATAAATTATTTTTCTTCACTTCTTTTTCTATTTGGTATTTGTCATTTTCAATCATGATTAACCTCTTAAAGGTGCCAAACTTGGATAACGCAAACTTTAGGACGCTGAAAGAAATTTATCAAAAGCTTTTGAAAGAAAACAAGCTTTATCAGAAATACTTCGGTTACACGCCTTGTAAACTATACTTTTAACGTATCCCCTGAGAAGTAAACTGTAAATTATTATACAAAATATCGCTCTATTTTCCCGAAACGAGGTAATAGAGACCCTCGGTCATATTAGATCAGATTTATTTATGTTCCTTACCTTATTTATGGTCTCTACTTTACCTAATTCTGATTACAGATTGAGGCTGTAATTTTGCGAATCTGGCAGTATAGTCTAACATTCATGAGTTCCTCTTTGGGGCCCATGTGAATAAACGATTTTTTATTTTGATTTTGAAATTTTAAATATTCTTGATTTCATAAGAGGTATTATATACATACACAGTAATTAGTAAAATACCTGAATTCTCTTGGGTCATCATTATAATCATTCAAGAGACCAACGTCTGTGATACGACTATTGCAAACTCTGTTTTATCTTTAAAATAATATTTTTTTATGTATAAACGCATAAACGCTTTCACACTCACAGCCCCACACTTAGTTCAATGACTTATGTCGTGGGTGCCGGAAACATTCATATCACACACACAATCACAACCAGAACCAGAAACACAAATTTTCCTTGGGGAGAAAACTTGTGTTCCTGCCTGGAATCGAACCCGATATTGTTATTGCTTAGAAGGCGAACGCTCACTCAACATAGCCAACGGGCAGTTCAAATGTATATCTTCTATTTTCTCCGACAAGTCTTGTGTGTCAACTGGCTTTGGCGTGCATAATAAGAGGCGTGGCTCGGCGATGCCGATCTTTGCGGGACAGTGTAATTTAAACAACTTATTTGAATTATAGATTGTATAGATTAGGAATTAATCTCCGATTCCTGTAAACAAGACAACTATCGGTATTCTTTCGCTTACATTTTGGAGACTGTACTCAGGATACAATTATTACAATTACTTGATATAATTCCTCCATGCCCCTTTTTCCATCAAACAAAAAGACAAACTGTCAAACGTCATCCATTTATGGTTGACATACCCCCAGTTCGCTCGAAGCGTTTTGCTTCTACGTTTATCATCTGTACAGCGAAGGAGTGGAACTCATTGCATGGGTCTTTGTTCCCGGAACAGTATAATCTGGATGTCTTCAAGTTCGGAGTGAATAGTTACCTTCTAGGCAAGCATGTTCCATCTTCGGCTACAACGTCACTTTCCATCAGGTGAGATAGCGGTCAAATGCTTGCCTATCTATCATAAAAAAAGTACATAACATTATCTACTATTGCAGTCTAAATTTACCTGACTTCGTCGATAAGCTCCCAGGAATCCAATCGTAATAGTTTTGTCATTTGTCCAATTCTCCCTCATGTTCGGGCAAATCTTAGCTCCTCCACAATCATTGCCCACTATGTCAAACAAATTAACACCTTCTACCTCCATATCATCCACGGAGACCTTCTCTTCTATCAGATTGGTAGTTACACTAGAGTAGATGTTATTCAGGTATACGGAATCTAATTTCTTCTTCTCAACTGTTTCTGGTTCATTGAATGTAAAGTTAGTGATCTCGCATTTAACTTTTGCAAGACTTCTGATTGTTATTTCTTGTCCAAGTTCATCGTTAGGGTCATCGATGTTTTTAATATCTTCTTCAAAGCTTTTCTCATCTTTGTTGTATGTTAGGTCATTTAAATTGTGTTTATCGTCAGGGTTGGCATTCAATTCAATGGTATCGTTGTTAGAATTTATTGGTATGATTAGAATGTTTTCACTGTCATCATTTGTCGGCTTTGCCTTTATTTCTGTGGCAACCATGAGCATCAGATATAGAAATGTGATTTGATATGCCATTTTCGTTCACATTATTGTCGTTACTTCTTCATTGGGAAATAATCTGGAACAAAGATATTAAGTTTTATTCGCAGAATTGTTCGAGCCTAGTAAATTGAGTAAATGCTTGTTTATGTGGCAGTTAAACGTTACGAATTTATAATCCTTTTATATTTTATGACGCCCTCAAACATTTAACGATTTTATGACTTAGACACGATATTTAGTTGAAATAGGATTTATAAAGTAAGAAAATAAATATAAATATCGAAATTTACATAATAGTAAGCGAAATTTAATTTGAGTGCCGACAAATAACGAAATATTGAGAACCCTCAAAACTTGTTGATACTCATTGGTCCGTTCAATCGAAGAAAACGAAGCGACGGTTTGGAAAAATGGACTTCAAAAGTCTGGACTTTTGAAGTCCAATTGTGATGAAGTTGGTTTTTTTTTAAGCTTTGCTTGCGCTAAATTATTACTTAAAATCCCACAACAAGGTATGGAATTAAATGAGTATATTTCACACAAAATAGAGTATACATATTGGTCTTCATTGTTGATTCGGCCTTCTATTTTCTATTTCCCACATATTATTTCTGGCAGCGGCCGGCGAAGCGCCAGGATATAGCTATGCACATTCGTTTTAGGCCACTTTATCAATATGCTCAATATTGTTATGCGGATTTTTTTAATGCATAAAACGTTATGCTTATCATCATGTGCCCTTCAAGAACTACTGATCAGATCTGGATCAAATTTAAATGGGACCAATTAGAAAGCAACACCTTTCTAACAAAAAAAAAATTCAAAATCGGTTCACGTGGAACGAATATATGAGGTAACAAACATAAAAAACCTCCTCCTTTTTCGTGAAGTCGTCTGTAGGAAAACAACGAATTCACAAACACCGATTTATTACTGGATTACGCATTGAGCGACAAGGGACGACTGGAGCAAGCCCCCTTAGCCAAAAACCAAAACGATTCTTCTCTATTCTATCAAAATAAACGCTGTCTAAATGTAACAGACCTTAAAACTTGTACACATAAGGTCTAAAATATCTTGACTTGTTATTTAGCGTTCACCGAGATTGCAAAGATACAGACATGTAATTTGAAACGTTTGTACACAAGTTTTAAAGTCTATTAGGAAAGCGTTTCTTTTGATGGTCACACTGAAATGTGACCTCTCGTCACATGTTAGTTCAATGACCCCGTAGCACTCGTAGCACTCACCTACTCTGGAAGCTATTGTTGTAGCGGCTGTCTACAGAGGGCCATACTTTACTTGACAATTACTACTGAACTGCCTACAGGTCAGTAGATTAAAAATTGAAAAAAAAATTTTTTTTTTTTTTAATTTGCTCTGTTGTCGATTCCAAACCACCCCCTGCAGTATTGTGCACTACTTACCCATGGCGGTATATATATGCCACACGTATCATACATTTTTATCATAACTGTCATACTTGATAAATACATAACTACATAAGCACACAATCATGTAAATATTAAATGCAATAGTACTAAATAAACAGTATTGGAAGATACGATTAGTGTAACAACAAAATCGTATCTAATACCTAAAAAAATAAAGCAAACCGTGTTATACAATATGTTTTAGCAAAAACATGTCTCCGATCTATGTCGGAGGAATAAAGGCGGACAAACAAATAAATAAAAAAAAACCAGAAATTGAAACACAATTTTTCCTTGGAGAGAAAACTTGTGTTCCCGCCGGGAATTAGCACTTTTAATATAATTGAAACGCAAGCAAAGCTTAAAAAACCGACTTCACCGCTTATATTTTGTATTTGTTGATTTTCTCAAAAAGCGCTTAATCAATAAATTTAGATAAAATTTATATGGGTAGTCCCACCTCTGAAATATGAATGATCTACCAAACAAAGAAGAATCATCGAAATCGATTCATAATTGACGGAATGATCGCGTATCATACACACAAAAAACAACATACAGCCGAATTGAAAACCTCCTCCTCTCTTGAAGTCGGTTAAAAACGCAAAATGCCTCTGACAGACGGTCGGACAGACAAAGCGCTGGACCACCAAAGTCAACTTGGAGACATTGCTTCGTTCTGTACATAAATTAGCAATAAACAACTTTACTACATATTGTAAATTCGTGTACATTGTAGGGATGTTAAAAAATAATCGATTTTTATTTAAATCGATTATTATTTTCTTATAATCGATTTTTTATTATTGATTTTTATAGTTTTATTAATCGATTTTTAGTAAATCGATTATATGAATATTTATGGATTATATAATAGTACTAAAATTTGCATCAATAATGTCATTTGGTTTCCTAATTCCTTACCTTGAAATTTTATAGGAACATTGCCTTTGACTTTTAGTTTTGAATTGGTTATTTTTTTTATTTATATAATTTTATTTATTTTTGATATGATAAATTGTTAATTTGAATCCCTTAGGTTCATTATTGGAATATGAAATGTACTTTTAAATAATACAAAAATAAAACGATTTTTTCTCAGAAATCGATTATTTTTATTAAAATCGATTTTTTACAAATCGTTAATTTTTAATAAAGAAATATCGATTATTAATTAATCGATTCTTTTACATTAATCTCACATCCCTAGGACATTGGCTGACCGCCCGTTGCGTTTCATTTATTAAAATTTTAAATCACCCGTAAATTCCTTCTAAAGGGATAAAAAGAACAGCCAGTGATAACAATTTGTTTCAATTTGCCGGGATCCGGTACCGTTGCCCCCACAGAGGTCGTGTGTAGTCGAAGGGCAATGCAAGCAGTGATGGATTCAGGATTGTCGTTTGCGGTTTTGACCCAGCTGAGGGTAGATTTTGCTGGCGCTGCAGCAATATATATGAGACATGGGTAACATTTTTTTTTTTTTATCATTTGTGACAGGCTAGCGTTTGACCACTATCTCACCTGATGGTAAGTGACGATGTGATCGAAGCTGGTAAACACACTAGACCTGGAATACGCAGGCTCTCAAGTATAACTGCCGGAACACCGTATTTGGCTTGGCGGCAGACTTTCAACTTGATGGTGGTAAGCTACTTTGGTAGCAAGCCAGGCGAGCAACTCACAAAATGCTCTACCACCTCTCGAATGTCACCCGATACTGGGATATATAGCATTCTAATCATTGTTGGATCTATCATATAGAGGTTTGAAGTTTGAGATTATTTATTTCTCATAAGAATACATTAATTTCTCATGTAAGTGTGCATGAGAAATTAATATAATTAAGTATATAATATAATTGTTGGTGATATTGCACTAGCTAATTATTTTAAGTAGAATATATTTTTATTTTCTATAGAATAAAGATAAAGCAAAATATTTGTTAAGTGAAGTAAATTACCACCATTATTTTGAACATTAATTATTGTTGCTGCGTACATCACAATGAATATTTAATTTTTCTGTCCTCTACCCAACTTTGTTATTCTTGGTAATTGCAAACTTCCACGCCAAGGGACCACAAAGAGAGTGCAGAGCTTTATAAATAAATAACTGCGTAGTAAGTTACCACTTTAAATAATAATTAAGCAATTTTGCGCCGTTTAATTAAAATTAAAACGGAAATTAGCGTAGTCGATGTCTAGATCGTCAATGTTATCGGCTTTATTTTTTTTGTTCACTATATACATACTTTTTACTACTGTCTCACCTGAAGGTGACGATGTCGACGATGGAGCAAGCTTGCTGAGAAGATACCTATTCAGTCGCGTTTTAAAGACTAATTCCTTTTTATTTAACAGTTCAAAAAGTGCGTCAGTTTCTTATCAAATCATTTTACGCCGGCTTCCGATTCTTACCTTACGGTTAAGACACTTTTGGCATCCAGCGAAGGCAAAGGCGTTCAATAGACTTAAATTAAACTCACGAAAACAAATTAAATACGTCAAAAACAAATGACTGCCGCAATAAGAAATGAAATGCGTCAAAATTACATCAAAGATCGCGTAAACAATAAAATCTCATAACGCGGAATAATGTCAAATTGAAACAGAATGACGAGTGACAAAGTTCGACTCAAAATATTTGAGACGTTTTATAGAAATAATTAAACGCAAGCAAAGCTTAAAAAAACCGACTTCACCGCTTTAAATTCGGAACCTTGATCAGATTTAATGTATTAAACACGCATTATTGACTACAACTCAAAAACTAGAGATCAGAACTTGATCAAATTTGAATGGGACCACATGAAAAGCACCAGCTTTCAAATTAAAAAAAACCATCAAAATTGGCTCACAACGAAAGAAGTTATGAGTTAACTTTTGAAGTCGGGTAAACGAGAACATCGTCAAAGTAGTCCACAAAATAGGCATTATTGACAATATTTCAAGAACTACTGATCGGATCTTGATCAAATTTAAATGGGACCAATTAGAAAGCAACATCTTGCAAACTAAAAAAATAATTCGAAATCGGCTCACGTGGAGAGAAGTTATGAGGTATCTAAAACACATAAAAAAAAAAGAAATACATTTATTCATGACAACACGCAGGGTTACATTATTTACATAAAACACAGAACAATCTGAAATATGTAACTGTTTTTTAATAAACTTCAGTGTTTTTGTAGATACAGTTTCCGTTCCCGGAAGAACCTTCCGAATTCCAGCCAAGATAAGGCATAAACTATGTTAAATGAACACATACAAGTAAAACATTTTGGTTACTTGTTAAAACTTTTTAAAGAATAGCTTTTAGAAGTCCGCCATATTGGATTTAAGGTGACGTCACTTTATTTTTCGAGTTATTCTCAGCTAGCCTTTTCATTTAATACTCATATTGTAGGGCTTGTCCGCCATTTTGAGTTGCTTCAATATTGAGTTGCAAGATTCCACCCGGACAAACATATATACATTGCAAGTTAAATAAAAGCTTGTAATAAGCTTATATCGTTACACTAAAAACCGTTATGAGCATCGAATGTATAGGTACTATTTCTCTTGTATATGTAATTTATATAGAATATTTTATATATATATAAATATATACGTATAATATTGGAATGTATGTATCATATGATCTGTTATATGTATGTTTATGTATTGAATTCTTAAAATATACATGTTTGATATTAAGTTTATGTATTATATTTTCATATACATATATATATATTCTTAATATTAATTTTAGATCTGAACCTTTTCTTTATTGTATAGCTTCATTTATTGCACGCCGATATATCTCCTGAAATAGCAGGATGACTGGCAGAAAATGCTGTAGCATTAATTCCTCCTATGAAAATAGTATTTGTGGATGAAGTTTTTAAATAAATGAATAAATAGATATATTTTAAATAAAATATTTAGAACCAGACCTTACAATAGCCAGTGTCTTGGTGACACTTTTAATTTCAGAATTATTGCGTATACAATGTTTTATGTCTGTGCTGCTAACCATTACGGAGTGCCCTAATTCGAACCAAACCCTAAGTACAGCAATTATTTCATGGTAAAACTTAAAACCGGCTATTATAATTAAAAAATGTTTAACATAATAAACGTACACTTAAAAAAATCTGTACTTACTTGAACCATATATTCTTTTTTATACATATATTTTTGATCGAGCCAAGCGAGAAGTCGTTCGGCACTTTGTCCGTCCGTCCATCCATCTGTCAGAGGCATCTGGCGTCTAAACCATATAAGCGAATGACTTCAAATTCTCATATAATGTGTAAAACTACTACCCAAAGCCAGAAATGACATTTAAAATGATATTAATGAAAATATTAAGGTGGCTTCGGTACATGTAAGTGGGAAGCAAAAATTTTTTTTTTATCTTCCCCCTTTGTAAAATCGTTGAAAAGAGCTTGATAAGTAAAGTACGAAACTGGTGCAAAAAAAATCTATGTAGGAAAATAACGATTTGGTAGGCCACCAAATTCACTGTTTTTAGGCCTATCTCGTCCCGGGTCTATCTTAAAAACGGCTTCATACAGAACACTAAACTTACGTATAATATGCGTTATATCCTGTACTTGAACAACAAATATAGAAATCGAGCAATTATTATATAAAAAAAAATATAAGCTCACCCAACTTAGCCAACGGGCAGTTCTGATACGGGCATATGAGCCATTTACCTCAAAAGTTTTTTTTCTATGAAGCAAAATGGAGGCGTGAGATCATAGTTTGGTGCGAACGACTAGTCTATACTATTGAAAATAACTCAATAAAATTATCATAAAATAACATAAACGCAACATAAACGCTTTCACACTCACAGCCCCACAAAGATCACAACATCACACACTCAATCAAATAGGTTTTTCAAAGAAATTATTATCTTAATACATTAGCTACAAATATTACGACTAGGGTCTTACAGTAAGAACTTAGATTGATATACCACAATAAAATCACGTTCTATGACATTTCATCACTATTTGTTGAGGTAGTGGTCTCTCAAACGAAATAGTACGTACTCGAACTTCGGACCGCAAAAAAGCAGATTGCTTGTCACAGTGTAGAGAGATACACGCCGCAATGTAGCTAATTGTTAACTGCATAGATCTTTTGAGTTTTTTGCCGCGAAAAAAGAAAATGACGTTGTTAAAGAACAATGGCGAAACTTTAGTTGGCCTATGTTTGATCGTATTTAAATATGAAATTAACGAAATTCACTCAAATAAATTACAAAGATTTACTAATACAACAGAAAAAGCAGACGAAGCCAGGTAAAAATAAACACATTAAAAGAAACAAAACGATTCCTTTCAACCATTTTTCATTTTTCTGTTTTTGTCTATGCTGTGGTTATATAATAAGGTGTTGTCATGTCCATTTCCTTACCCTAGTGCATCTCTATATTCCTGAGCCGTAATGCTAATGCTTATGATGTATCCATAAAACAAAAAATACTATGGTAACTTATGTATGAACCATCAGCTGCCTAGAATCCGTCTGTCATTCACAGGTTTTCTAAAATCAGCTGCGGTTGCGATTGCAGTCATCGACATTTAAGGGGAAAAATTAAATGTCATGGCAATACCAAACTGTCGTATGAATGACGTTTTCACTTTTGACGTTTGTTTTTTTTTTCTTTTTTCTTTTAATATTAGCTCCGCAATCTTGTGCATTTAGCCAGTGTCAAGTTATAATATATTAGCTAAAACATGGGTTAAAACGTAGTGGTGGCTCTTTGGAATGGGCTTTTATCACGAATTCACGACTGTCAGAACCGTTGGCGTATTCAAAAAGAGATCGGCAAAGTGTGCTGAGCCATAACCTACGAATATGTTTTGTTTAATATCTCTATAACTAGGCCTTCTTAAACGACAATTCTTTTAAAATGAAGCTCAGAAGGCAACGGGCCTTACGTAAGATATTTTTTTATCTATATACGATGCTATTTTACTTCAACTAAAATGATGTATGGGAGTTTGCCATTGTTCTTTATATTATTTCCTGAAACTTGTAATTTTGGAATGTGGATTATTAACCGTTAATAATTCGTAAACGTCCATGAGTGTAGGCAAATTATACAAAGTTGAAAAACGTGTTGTTTGCTTTCGCTCTAAATCTCCAATAGAAGTTTTAGTAAAGTTTCTACTATTTTACTAGATCGTGACTTGATTATGACTGGGACTTTTTAAATCAACTTTGACTGGCGACTAAGACTACTTTTAAGTATAACTGAAAAACTAAAAATATTCCATAACTTGACACTGGCCTCGATTCTGATGTACACTCACTAAATTAAATTTAAACTATCTCTGTCTCTTACAAAATAGAAACACAAGACAGAGATAGCATACATTTTAGAGCTGTGAAGCTAGTTTATCATTTAAAATATGAACAGCAGAATGGCGCGTGTTTTTAGTCAACACCAATAACATACTCGACTAAGCTTGCATAGACATCTAAGTTCTGACTAACTTGACAGCACAGCAGTATGCTATCTCTGTCTTGTGTTCCTATTTTGTAAAAGACAGGAATAGTTTAAATTTAATTTAGTGTGTGACATCAGAATCGAGGCCACTGGCTAAATGCTTATAGATTGCAGCACCAATATTTAAAAAATAGAGACCGCATAGATATGTGAATTTATTAATATCGTTTATATCAACACAACACCTGCAATGTTGGTTTGACCGAACATCAATCTTTGCGCATGACACTTAATTTACTTTTATGCAACTACGTCGGTAACCGTGGAAAATACCTCGCATGAAGTTTCCAACATAGTACCTATAGGTATATAATAAATGCCTAGGACTAATTATAGTTTTTGTTTGAGCGTCAACTCTACTAGGTCTTCTATCTTAACTCTACTAACTCTACTCTACTAGTTAAATTAAATTCATGAACAAAAAAATGCTTTAACTTATAGATGAATCGTCATCGTATGAAGCTTTGTAGATTAGATTATATTTATTTGAATCAAATACATGTAGGTTATTAAGATACAGGGAGCAAAATCTAAATTTTGAAAATACCCCCGAAGTTCTATCTAGGAAAAGGCTAAAACCGATTTTCATCAAACATAGCTGAGAACACTCTCGATCGTGTCACCATTAAAACAAAAAAAGATCTTAATTAAAATTGGTCCAGTCGTTTAGATGCCACAGACACATAGCACATTTCAAACTCACCCCTCTTTTTCATAGGGGGTTAAAAATATATATTATTTGTGTTTTTCCGTACTCTGCTTGTACAGGGGTGTAAACATTTTGGTAAAAGTAATGTACATTTTTATTCATTTATTGCATTGTATGTGATATAGTGGTAAATCGCTAGCGAGTCAGATATCTTAGGTAAATGCAGTGAAAGTGGATAAATTATGGAAGAATTTCTTCAAAGGGTTATAATAAAAAATTAGACCCAAAATTACGAATAGTAGTGAACACGTCGATGAAGCTACTCGCGAGTGCTCGAACCTCGATCGTTTACTAAGTATTAACGGTTATTAATCCACTATTATTGCGCATGAAAACTCATAAAATCACATGTTTTGGAAAATAATACAAAACCGACACCGGCATTTCATCACTTTCGCGCCAAAATTCCAAATTTTACATTTCTTGAACACCATTTACTCTGTCATGAATCATATGGGCGAAGTATACCTGCACCTAATCCCTATATAATAACGAATTCACACTCACAGCCCCACACTAAGTTCAAAGACTTGTATCGTGAGTGCCGGAAAAATGTACGTATCACACGCAATCACCAGAACCAGAAGCACAAATCACCTTTGGGAAGGAAAATTGTGTTCCTGCCGGGAATCGAACCCAGGACCCACGACGAAGAGGGCAGAGACTTGCCCACCATGCCAACTGCGTCGTCCAATTTATAAAGGTTGAATTTTTGTTTACCTTAATCGTTGTTGACAGTAGCTAACTTATTTTATGAGAATTTTGTACTTAAGCTTAGTTATATTTTTAAGTTGGTTCTAGTTAGGTAGTCTATTGTTTTTCAATAATTTTAGAGCCAACAGTTCACTCGAAGCGTTTCGCTCCGTTTATCATCCGTACTGCGACGGAGTGGAACTCATTGCCCTCGTCTTTGTTCCCCGAACGGTATAATCTGGGAGTCTTCAAATCAAGAGTTAATACCTTCTAGGCAAGCATGCTACATCTTCGGCCGCACCATCACTTTCCATCAGGTGAGATTGTGGTCAAAAGCTTGAGTATCAGGCATAAAAAAAAAGTTACAATTCGGCAACAAAGTAAAACTACACTGGCAGATGCATCATCTGTGATCGCTGCTACATTGTTAGAAAGTAGAGAAATTACTCATTCTGCGTTAAAACTGCCATTACATTTGTAAACAATAGATAAACCAACGTGTTATCAAAACATCAGCAATGGTGAAAGTAAATTAATAATTTGGGATGAGTGTACGATGGCGCACATACGATCATTAGAGGCACAATCGAACATTAATAGTTTTGCGTAGCAATCAGAACCTATTCGGAGGCGCCATGATTCCACTGGCTGGAGATTTTTGCCAAATATGATACGGTAAGAAATTCCCCAAACAGCTAGTTTTGAATAAACAAACAGAACTCAAAGTGATACATTTGGCTAATGTTCTGGCTTACCCTTGTCTTAGAGTTAATTTATTTCTTAACTTCTAAAAAATGTAGATCTGTGTGTATAGCCACAGAATAAATAGCATCTTAATATAATTTATGATTGTGCCGCGTCCAGCCTTTCTAATTGGTTTCCATTTAAATTTGATCAAGATCTGATCAGTAGTTCTTGAAACATCGTCAATAATGCCTATTTTGTGACGAATAATGCGTACTTTGACGATGTTCTCGTTTACCCGACTTCAAAAGTTACCTCATAACTTCTTTCAATGTGATCCGATTTTGATGATTCTTTTTTCATTTGAAAGTTGGTGCTTTTTATGTAGTCCCATTGAAATTTGATCAAGGTCTGATCTCTAGTTTTTGAGTTATAATGCGTGTTTATACATTAAATCTGTTCAAGGTTCCGATGATAAAGCGGTGAAGTCGGTTTTCTTAAGCTTTGCTTACGTTTAATTATTTGTTTTAGATAGTATAATGTCTATAGGCAGATTGGCTTTTTGCACACCACCGCGATCGAACCTCTTGCGCAGATTCCTTGTAAGACACAGGCCCTTCAAGATTATGCTAATATTATTGACGGTCTAATGAAGTTGTTGTTCTGGTAGTTTCGTATTCTGTGGCTCTACCACGCACCTAATGGAAAATTCATTAGTGTTTATCCTCGGATTCGACCAGCCCCCCGGATGGATGTCAATTAGAGCCTTTCCGGCGATGCATGTATGAGGAGAATTCGATCATAGCCCCGGATATAAAGGTCAAAAGAAAATTTTACCTTTGATGTTGTTTTAGTGTTATTATGTTATCTGTGGTTATAGTGCAAGTCCATTAAGTTTGGTCCGTCCTAAATAGAACCGGTGAAACATAGTTAAGCTTTAAAAAACCGACTTCACCGCTTTATCGACGGAACCTTGATCCACCAGCTCTCAAATAAAAAAAGAATCATCAAAATCGGAAAATAATACAAATAAAAAAAATAAAAAAATACAGTCGACTTGAGTATAGACCAACTATAGACCAGTTTCTGTATTACCTGCCCTCAGTAAAATATTTGAAAAAATTATCCTAGAACAGCTACTCTCCCACTTTAATGAACATAAAATATTACATGATCACCAATTCGGATTTACTAAATGTCGATCTACAATAGATGCCGGTGCTAAGTTAGTGTCACACATTCTCGGGGCTTGGGAGGGATCGCAGGATGCAATTGGGGTATTTTGTGACCTCTCCAAAGCGTTCGACTGCGTGGACCATAAAACGCTTATTAGCAAATTAAACCATTACGGTATACGTGGGACTGCTCTTGATTTGTTAGATTCATATTTATCGGGTAGGCAACAAAAAGTAGGCGTTAATGGTGTGACATCTGACGGGTCTACAGTTAAAATTGGCGTGCCTCAAGGTTCAATATTGGGACCCTTCCTATTTTTAGTGTATATTAATGATTTACCTTATATGACAACTTCGCTAGCATTAGATATTGTCTTGTTTGCTGATGACACGTCACTTATTTTTAAAACAAATAGGAAAGACGTAGAATTAAATGAAGTAAATTATGAATTAGATCTAGTATCGAAATGGTTTGCTGCTAATAACTTATTGTTAAATGCTAGCAAAACCAAATGTATCAAGTTTTCCCTTCCTAATGTTCCTTTGGTAGATGCAAATGTTACACTTGAAAACAAAAAATTAGATCTTGTAAAGAAAACTGTTTTCTTAGGTCTGACTATGGACTCAAAACTGCAGTGGGGTCCTCATATTGATGTGCTTGCAGGTCGCTTGAGTTCCGCTGCTTTTGCGGTCCGTAAAATTAGACAGCTGACTGATGTAGCGACGGCAAGGCTGGTTTACTTTGCATATTTTCATAGTTTGATGAGTTACGGAATCTTGCTATGGGGATCTGCTGCCGATGTTGAAACTATTTTTATTCTCCAAAAGAGAGCAGTTCGTGCAATATATGATATGGGTCCACGCGAATCGCTCAGGGAATTCTTTAAAGAAACAGGCATACTTACCATGCCTTCGCTTTACATCTTTGAAAATATAATGCATGTTCGCAAAAATATTAGTAAATATAAATTAAGAAGCGACGCACATAATCTTAATACTAGATATAAGCATAAAATTACAGTGCGCGCATTTAGATTAAGCAAAACGAATAAATCTTTTATGGCAAATGGTGTTAGATTTTACAATAGAATTCCTAAAATCGTAACTGAATTACCACTGGGAAAGTTCAAATCTGTAATAAAACGGGCATTAATTAAGAAAGCCTACTATAAAACCACAGACTATATTAATGACAAGGATGCATGGAGGCAAACTGCACAGGCTCTTTCTAGCGACTACCATAATAACACCTAGGTTAAGAAACTTATGTATTAGAGATTAAGAATGTTTAAAAAAAAAAAATGATTGAAAAAAATATGCGCCGCCGAGTTTCTTGCCAGGTTCTTCTCGAGATGGCTGTAATTTTGCGAATCTGGCAATAGATTCATTAACTTTCATGAGTGCCTCTTTGGGGCCCATGTGAATAAACGATTTTGATTTGATTTGATTTGAGTACATCCTCCTTTTTTGGGAAGTTGGTAAAAACAGAGAGTTATTATTTTAGCAACGCATGTATGTCATTATGTGTGTATGTTCATTTGTTTCCACGAAGCGTTAAAACTATATAATAACTTTTGTAACAAATATAATAATAGGATGATATTTTTGATTCCGTTTCAATTCTCCAGGTTTCAAAAGCTAGGTTTTGGACGAGAAAGGACATTTGTGATTCTGCTGTGACTTGTGTGATGTGAATGTTTCCGGCACTCTCGATACAAATCTTCGAACTTAATGCGGACTGTGAATGGTAATATAACCTGCACCAAAGGACTGTGATCAATAATACACATGCTAAATGTGAATTAATTTTGCATACAGGTTGTTTTGATTAAACTGAAGCTCTGTGTGAGTGCAATATTGCAAAAGCGAAACTTTTCCAATTTATTCTTTGTCATAGCAGTCCATTCGCAAAGCGTATGTCCGTAATGGTCCGTATATTAAACTTGATATTAACATATATTATACATATAGCCTGGTAGAGATCGCTATTAGTGATAAGGCCGCCTGTTGTGATACTTTACTTATAAGCTTGTTTGCTACCTTTGTTTTATCTAATCTTATAAAAGTGGATCAATAAAGTATTATCTATCTATCTATTATAAAGCTAAGCTACTTTTGACTGCACTCTTTCGAACCATTAATTTTACTTAATTTCTACTAATATTAATATGAATTTTTTGGATCGGTTACATATGAATATTTTTAATCGATTTCAATAAATATCGGGCTTAAAATGTACGTCTCTACACTATTGATAAAAAAACCATCGTTCATGAGCATTTTTAACCTCCGAAGCAAAAATTAAAGTGTTACATGTTTAACGTACAAGTTTTAAGGCGGCTTGTTCGAGTATGCTTAAGCTAGGTTTAGTAAAAATTAATAAAGCCGTTTTCCATATAAAGAGTTAGGGGTATTTTCAAAATGTTGATTTTGTCACTTGTTTTGACAATAGTTAATTATCAGCCTACGGAAGTCTACTGCTAAACATACGCCTTTCCAACTGCACGCCTGAGCACGATCCTCGGCTTTTCTCATCTACCTCCTGCCAGACACTGCGATGATCGTCGCTCCAGCGAACCTGAGGGCGTCCTTTACTACATTAGCTGATTCGCAGTTTCTACTCAAGTCACTTCAATCTTGCTCGATGTCTTGTAGGTAACTTGGTTCTTTGCTGTATATAGTTTTAGAAAATATAGGCAATTGGTCCGTAGATAGCTTAAAAAAATTAAAAAGAACACGTTTATCCCAACGTTTATGGTACTCCTGCTAATATGGCCGGCCATAGCCAATTCAGCTTACTAATTTGCTGTGCTATGTCGACTACTTTGGTTCTCTGTCAAATAGCCTCGATCCGGATTCGATCCTTCAAAGAAACTCCTAGAACAATAATTGTCTGTCAATAATTATGGAACTTCACAGGCGTGCGAGCCAAGTGCATCTTGTATGGCATAGCCATTGTACTTGTTATATTGTATGAATCAGAGACGTGATAGAAGTCGCGAGGCGAGGAAAACGTGTTTCTATGATGTTCAAAGAGATTATGGTTAATCTTTCAAACAATAAGGAAGTAGGCCGGTAAAGGCTGTTTATATCTAGAGGTCGTTCATCTAATAATCAACGGTTTAAAATAGGTACTCAATCGTTCTACTATTGTGGAGGGGGCCTTTAGTTTCAGATGAGATGATCTCTACCAATGAGTACACATAATTAATCGAGCAAAACGGGATCTCTTAGTTAACTTGGGTAGTTCGTTTTGTCTGTCCGTCCGTCTACTCGTCCGTCTATCAGAGGCATTTGGCGACTAAACTACTAATAATAGCGAACAGTTTCAAATTCCTAGGGAATACGTAAAGCAGTGGCCCAAAGCCAAAAACTACATTTATGTCTTAAAAACGAGATCTCTAAGTTGATTTGGGTGGTTCAGCACTTTGTCCGTCCGTCCGTCTGTCAGAGGCATATATCGTCCAAAACTTACAAGCAAATAACTTCAAATTCTCAGATAATATGTAAAGCTATGGCCCAAAGGTAAACATGCACGTAAGTGGGGAGAACATTTTTATTTTTCTAGTCTTGTCTGCTGAAAAGCGTTAAAAAGAGCAAGTAGAATACGAAATCGTTAAAAAATGTAGGCGATAGATTTTTTAGTTAAAAACTCTGGGTGAGGCGCTGAACTGTGGCAAGCGGGATGCTTACCATCAGGCGAGCGACTAGCTCGTCTCATCACTCAATGACATAAATAAATCTCATTTCGGGGCGCACGACTAGTGTCTACTTCCTGCTATGTCACCCACGTCCGTAGGAGGATACCCCTTAAGTCTGACTCCCTACACGTGGTCCCCGGGTGGTGCTAATCAGGTGACATTTGAGAGGTGGTAGAGCATTTTGTGAGTTGCTCGCCTGGCTTGCTACCAATGTAGCTTACCACCATCAAGTTGAAAGTCTGCCGCCAAGCCAAATACGGTGTTCCGGCAGTTATCCTTGAGAGCCTGCGTATTCCAGGTCTAGTGTGTTTACCAGCTTCGATCACATCGTCACTTACCATCAGGTGAGATGATGGTCAAACACTAGCCTGTCACAAATAAAAAAAAAAAAAAAAAAAAAAAAATTCATGTTATCAAAGAAAATCGTTCACCGCGTCTACCGCGCCCGCAACATTGTAATAAAAGCTGGATATCGTAATTCGAGTGATGCAAGGAGATGTAATGACTGGAAACATCCATCTCGCTGGCATTGTAATTAATTTGCATATAAATGATTCATAATGGAATGAGGGGTATTAAACTACAAATATGAGTTTATGAGACGTGCTGAAGGAAGCAAAGGCAAATAAATCGACCGAGCGGCATTTCTGATGGCTCGGGTTATTCCGAACGTCTGGAAATCCGTCCACCTTTTCGCTAATCACACATTATATTATTTACCCACTGGTAGTGGGCTTGAGCACTTGAGTTACCTATAAGCTCGATGTCTTGTAGGTAACTTAGTTCTTTGCTGTACATAGTTTTAGTTTAGTTTTAGGAAATATAGGCAATTGGCCCGTAGTTAGGTATGCGTAATGTCCAATCCGCGAAACGTCAAAAAAAAAAAAAACACACATTTAGCATCTAAATTATACCAGTAAATAACTTCAAATACTAAAAGATTATGTAAAGCTGTGGTCCAAAGCTAAAAATTACAAACTGTGTAGTACAAAAAGTCCTCTCCGAAGTGACTCTTTTATGTTATGTTATATACGCAAATTTATGGGACAAGCATTTACATCCCAAAATTTCACGACCTGCTCGTTTAAATGGGCTTTTAATCTATACGTATAATAAAATTGTAACTGGCCGATTTCTGTAAATTATAGATATTGAAGAAGAACGAATATGTGAGCAACGATTTTATACGAGGTTTTTATTAGAGAAACAGAAGCCAAAATAAAAAAAATTACTGTCTGTCTTCTCTATTTATGTTTGTACAGAATAACAAGCATAACGCAAAAACTATTGCATGGAATTGAATGTAGTTTTCACCAATGTATTGCAAGAAGTCTATAAATATATATAAACATAAACATAAACGCTTTCACACTCACAGCCCCACACTAAGTTCACAACCAGAACCAGAAACACAAATTTTCCTTGGGGAGAAAACTTGTGTTCCCGCCGGGAATCGAACCCGCTTAGAAGGCGAACGCTCACCCAACTTAGCCAACGGGCAGTTCAATAATACATTACATTTAAATATTAAGGGGCCATCCAATAACGTTTGAGGCCAAGTTATAATAATTATATTTGTATGTGCCCGTGTCAGGTATCTTTAAAAAAACTTTAAAGGTAGACAACGAAACCGTTTAAAAAAATCTATGTTGGTAAATAACAATTTTCTAAGACACCAAAAGATAATGTATTTATTGTCCCGGGGACTATCTATATCTATCAAGCATGTTCCATCTTTGGCCGCATCGTCACTTTCCATCAGGTGAGATAGCGGTCAAATGCTTGCCTATCTAGTATAAAAAAAAAATCTCCAAAATGTCTACAACTTACATTTAAAGATAAAACTTATGTATTACATCCGTTATCTTGTTCTTGAACAACATTAACAATTAAACAGTTATCATAAAGAAACTGTTAGGCAAAATGTAAGATATTAGTTATAATACAGTTCGGGGCGAATAACTAGCATAAACACTAGTAGTATACTGCTTATCCATAAATAAGAAGGAACTTTTCATATACTTTATAATAACTTACTGTATTTTTTTGCGTTTCTATGAATAATTCCTATATATCAATCTTTATGAAATCCAAAAAAAAGAAAGATTATAAAATAATTATTCATACCTATTATTCGAGATTAAAGCATCACCACTTGAAACCTCTAAAGTGTTAGTTAAACAACACACACACTTCAAAACAATAGTCTAAAATCTTCGACAATGTTTACGAACAGAGGTGTCGGGGTAGTACCGCGAAAGGGAAGCGTGCGCTCGCCTCGACCGCTCGCGAAATACTAAAATATAAATCTGAAACATTTCACTCGGAGGCTGATAATGAGCTACTACCTTGAGTTGCGTGGGAAAGCTCCATACTCCTGACATCTGAAATAATAGCGCCTGCCTACGCCGTAGCTTGTAACTCATCTACGTCGTAGCTTCGTAGCACTTCAATGTTAAACGAGTGTTAATTTACGGTTACGGAAAGTTTACATAAAGTAATTTGATTATATTATATTTTTAACTTTAATGTAACTTTAACGGGTTTTACGGCGATGAAGATTTTAAGCTACATTTTTATTCAACATTGCTTTAAGTAATGATTTTATTGTTCTCATTTTCACTGGCAGCACCGAGTTAAGTTCAAAGATTATATCGTAGTTGCCGGAAACATTAACATCATACGCACTGACGCTGACCAAATTCTCTAATTTTGTCAGCGTCAGTGCGTATGATGTCAACATTTTGGTCACCCACCGACTCAGTTGCCATTTCGGTTCGATTCCCGATGGGAATACAAGGTTAACCCCAAGGGATTTTTTGTGTTTCCGGTTCTGGGTGTGTGATTTGAATGTTTCCGGTGCGAGTGTGAAAATGTTTGTCTAGTTAAACGAACGAGTGCAATGCTGCTTGACTTGTGAAGTACAAAAAGTCCTCTACGAGGTGACTCTTTTATGTTCTGTTATTTACGCAAATTTATGGGATAAGCATTTACATCCCAAAATGACACGACCTTCTCGTTTCAATGACCTTATAATCTCAGGTACATATTATAATAAAATTGTAACTGGCCGATGTCTGTACATTATAGATATTGAAAAAAACTAATATGCGAGCAACTATATTATATGAGATCTTTATTAGAGCAACAGAAGCCAAAACAAAAAAAAATGTCTGTCTTCTCTACTTATGTTTGTACAGCATTACCATCTAACACCCCGACAAACTGCCAAACGTCATTCATTTATGGTCTACATACCTCCAGTTCGCTCGAAGCGGTTTGCTTCTACGTTCATCATCACAGCTAAGGAGTGGAACTCATTGCCTGCGTCACTGTTCCCCGCGATTTATCCCCGAATAATCTGGGAGTCTTCAAATCAAAAGTGAATAGGTATCTTCTAGGCAAGCATGTCGCATCTTCGACCGCATCATCACTTTCCATCGGGTGAGATAGTAGTCAAATGCTTGCCTATTAAATATTTAAAAAAAACCGCAAGAACTATTATACAGAATTGAATGTAGTTTTCACCGATGTATTCCAAGAGGTCTAACTTAAAATATAGGCTCCATTTTCTCGCAGGAAAATATCTTACCCTAACTGTTTTAAATTAAATATTGCTGATCTCACGAGCGGATCTCACGTTCTATATAACGTGTGTATCGACCAGGGTCAGATCAAGGCTTTGGCGGAGTTTCCACGACACTAATAGGTTCTAACTTTCGCACCCTAATAATAAGATAAATGGCATTAGAGTCATTAGCTTTCATTAGTCCTCTATAGAAACAAGTGTATAAACAATTTTGAATGTCATGCATTTGCTTAAAACATAGCAATCTAATCGGGATTAACACAAAATATTATAAATTACTTTGTGGTGTTACATATAGTGTTTATTATTGTTTGTATTTCCAAATGCTCACGTGCTTAAAAAGGTTATTATATGAAGGTGACATAGCTTAGTTAGTTAGAAACTCAACTCGAGAGAACTACACCATAGCAAACCGTTCGAACTTGTGTTATCTTAGTGTAATGTTTTATAAGTGCTTCTCATAAAGAAAGAAAGAAAATACATTTATTCGAGACAACACGCAAGAAGAAGAAGGAGACATAAACAAAGTGTAAGATAATAGGGACAATAAGATAAGTGTTATGAATGAGGTAAACTATACAATACAATACAAAAATTCTTTATTGCACACCAAATAAAAGTAAAATTATAGAACTTAAAATAATACAGTTATATGAGGTAGTACAATAGGCGGTCTTATCGCTTTAGGCAATTTCTGCCAAACAACCTTTGGATGGACAGAAAATGTGCAGGATGATTTGGGTTGGTGTGGCTTTCTGTACTAATATAATATATCTAAATAAATAAAAATAAAAACATACAAAATACACATATACACAATATATACATAATACATATAATATATACCTATATAAACAGCTAACAAAATAATATTACCTACTTATAGATGGACCAATAATGTTTAAATACCAACGTTTTAAATATGGCAATAGATTTAGCTTGCCTGATGGGCACAGGCAGCGCATTCCACAGACGGACAGCTTGAATTGTGAAAGACCTGTCATAGGTATGTGATGTGTGAGCAGGCATTTTCAGTTGTAGGGTATTGGATGACCGTAAGGAAAAGGAATTGGAAAGATGGAGAAACTTAAAGCGTTCTTTCAATTATAAAGGAGTAGCAAGAGAGAATAGGATATTATACAGAAAGAAAAGGATGTGAGTATTCCGGCGAAGACGAATAAAATATCTACGGACCAAATGGCTATATTTCCTAAAACTAGACTAAAACTATATACTCGTACGTCTATACAGAAAAAACCTAAGTTATCTACAAGGCATCGAGTTTATAGGTAACTCAATTGCTCAAGCCTGGTACTACCACTGGTAGTTCTAGTGGGTAGCGTTCTGTTACACGAAGGGTCTTGGATTGTTTTAAAAAAAAACTATATTTCACTCGCGGAAAACTTATAACGTTGTTTAAGAATGGACGTGGATTTAGCAAAAGATCCACGAGCAACCAACCGGTTAGAAAGATGAATACAGACTAACTAGCCCACCTCAACTTAACTATTACCAACACCGTAGTGCTGAAAGCAGAGTAGACAGGACAGCACTAAGGCTTACATGACAGGGGTATAACAGTTCCCATCATGCAATAACACTTTATTAAATTTAAGTTTCTGATTGGGACTCCTTTGCTGAGTCCGACTGGGGGACTGGGAGTTATCGCTAACAGTAGTAGTGTTAACGCTTACAGTGTAAACATACTGGATTTCGGAATGAACAATGTTTCCAGTGAAATTAAATTTAAGATTCTGATTAACCGTGAGGACCTTTAATTGGCTCATTGTATTATGCTTAACCTGTAAATTGTTAGATTTATAAGCTGTTGGTCTTCCTCAATATAAATTAAATAAATAAATTAGGACTCTTTTGCTGATTCCGCCTGGGGGACTGGGGGTTATCGCTAACAGTAGTAGTGTTAACGCTAACAGTGTAAACATACTGGATTTAGGAATGAACAATGTTTCCAGTGAAATTAAATTTAAGATTCTGATTAACCGTGAGGACCTTTAATTGGCTCATGGTATTATGCTTAACCTGTAAATTGTTAGATTTATAAGCTGTTGGTCTTCCTTAATATAAATTAAATAAATAAATTAGGACTCTTTTGCTGAGTCCGCCTGGGGCACTGGGGGTTATCGCTAACAGTAGTAGTGTTAACGCTAACAGTATAAACATACTGGATTTAGGAATGAACAATGTTTCCAGTGAAATTAAATTTAAGATTCTGATTAGGACTCTTTTGCTGATTCCGCCTGGGGGACTGGGGGTTATCGCTAACAGTAGTAGTGTTAACGCTACCAGTGTAAACATACTGGATTTCGGAATGAACAATGTTTCTAGTGAAATTACAGGATATAAAGAAATTTAACATCTAATATATTGGTTCAATCTCAATAGATTCATTGTCCAGATCAATTATGGATCCAGTGAGATATTTTTTTTAGCCGGGGCGGATCGCTTATTATTTTATTACAATACATACATAGGTGTTATACACAGCAAATTTACTAAGAAGCGAGGACCGCGTAGATTGTCTGAGTGGTGACGACATTGTCTCTGTGCAATACAAAATAAATCGGCTACATTTACAAAGTAAGCAGAATATTATATTGGATTCGTGTAAAGGAAATGACACCAGATTCTATTTTAATTGAACTACAAGAGGGTACTCCTCTTCGTACCCAGACCTTTTATAAATAAAAAGATTTTATGATCTATAACTTATATAGAGCAAAAAAAAATATCGAGCGAAGCGAGATGTCTAAGTTAACTTGGGTGTTTACACTTTGCCCACTTTTTTTTAAAAGAGCTATGCAAGTAGAGTTCGAAACCGTTTTGCTACGGACTTCACAAAAAAGGAGGAGGTACTCAATTCGACTGTATCTTTTTTTTATGTGTGCTACCTCATATCTTTTTTCCACGTGATTTTAGACCTATTTTGTTCCGGAATCTTTCTTAAAAACGACTACACATTCGAAGCTGACACTAACATCCGTTACAACAACAACAAATACAAAAATCAACCAACTACTATGAAATAACAAAAGTTATAAGTAGTTAATCTCAAAAATTAATCTCTATTAGACAAAATGTGGGCGTGAGATCTCAGTTCAGCGCGAACTGCTAGTAATCCACATAAGCACTATTTTTCAAATCCTAACGTATCTCACTTTGTTACCTTTGCAAAATTTATCGCTAGACAGAACTTGATGAAATAGGCAATTACCCGCTAGCGTAATTAATATAAGCGTAATTAATGTAATTAATATAATAGACGTTTTTTGTCCAAGATATAGATAGATAGATAGATAGATAGATAGATAATACTTTATTGATCCACTTTATAAGATGAGATAAAACAAAGGTAACAAACAAGCTTATACGTAAAGTATCACAACAGGCGGCCTTATCACTAATAGCGATCTCTACCAGGCAACCTTCAAGATATAGTATTTATATCGAAACTGTGAAAGATATCCTCTTCCCCAAACCAAATAACTCAGACAAAAGCGGCGCCGTCGCGCCTCGTCTGTCTGAATAACTGTTTTATTTAAGATGATTTTATAATTTTTAGGTGTTTTTTTTGTTAAGTATAATTGCATTAGCAATATTATATAGCTCCGAGCACACACGCATGATTTTATTTTTAATTAGTATAGCTGTAAGCGCATGTTGTTGGATCACTATCCAGCTTTAAAAATAAGTGAACCTATCCTATATTATTTTGATTGTGATTTGTTGTGTGCTGCTTTAAATAAATTAAAAAAAAATGTGTACACGTTCGCCTTCGAAGCAGCAGGTATCGGGTTCGATTCTCGAGGGGAACACAAGTTTTATCCCCAAGGGAAGTTTGTGTGATTGTATGTGATGTGAATGTTTCCAGCACCCCCAACTCAAGTCATCAAAATCCAAAATCAAAATCGTTTATGGGCCCCAAAGAGACACTCATAAAGTTAATGATTATATCGAACTTAGTATCGGGTTGTGAAAGAAGATGAAGTCACAGGGTGCACATAGTGTTGAAGTATGAGAAGTATCTTATGTAACTAAGGCTAGGCGCCTCGAGGTATGTAATAATAGCAAAAACAGATGTTTTATTTTCGCAACAACCACGCATATTATCTTTCTTTCCCGTTACTTCAGTATTTAATCTAGCTCGAGATTTTCTTTTGATATAATTACGCCCTGTGGCTTCATCATTATTAAACCAGGCCATGATATCATATTACTTACTAAAACCCGATTTAGAAGTCGGGTTTTAGTCGATTCGTACTGGAGTACAAATTGACTTCTCAAATATAGGTTTTTAAGTTTCCATCTTAACGAACTCGTTCTATTTGTATGAACATTCTTGAATAAAGAAGCAGCTCGCAAGGGTGACAAATCCTACTATTCTACTAATATTATAAATGCGAATGTTTGTGTGTGTGTGTGTGTGTGTGTGTGAATGTTTGTTACCACGCCGTAACGAACTAACCGATTTTAATGAAATTTAGAATGTAGATAGTTTAGGTTCCGGAATAACACATAGGGTACTTTAATCATCATCATCATCAGCGGGCGAAGCCGCGGGGCTGAACTATTAATATTATAATTCCGAAAGTTTGTGTGTGAGTGTTTGTTCCCTCTTCACGCTTTAACGGCTGAACGGATTTGGATGAAATTTGGAATGTACATAAATTAAACCTAGGATTAACACATAGGCTACTTTTTAACTTGATAATAGCAGGCGAAGCCGCGGGGCACGGCTATTTGTATATAATTGATGAATAAAACAGCCACGTAAAATTTCCCAACATATTTTATTTATTCAATAACTTCGCGCCTTCGCTCGGCTCGCTCACAAAGAAAGTCGGCCTTCCTTTGTATTGAGACAGGATGCGTGCTTTCAGATTCGATACCTCTGATTTCTTTACCTGGGACAAAAAACATTTATGTAAAATAACAAAACCTTTTCAAGAATTCTTACTACATATTGACACATAACAATGCCGTTTATTTCCTGTGAACAAATCTTACTACAGTAGTAGGACGAAAAAGTCTTGATCCGTGTTGCTACCAGCCGAGATAGTAACACGTTAAAACGGTTAAAATATATTATTATTTATATACGTCAGATCTGCCCACTTAGTTAGCATAATCATAAAAAATCATAAACGCTTTCACACTCAGTTAGCCTTCGCATATTTGCGGGAAGCATGCCACGAAGTACCCAGTCGCAGCTATGTTCTACAGGAGTGGACCCAGCACCGACTGGTTTAATTCCACATGACGACCCAGTTGGCGCAGTGGACAGGTGTCTGCCCTCTGCGCCACGGGTCCTGGGTTCGATTCCCGGCAGGAGCACAAATTCTTTCCCAAGGGATATTTGTGCTTCTGGTTCTGGGTGTAATGTGTGTGTGATGTGAATGTTTCCGGCACCCACGATACAAGTCTTTCAACTTAGTGTGGGCCTGTGAGTGTGAATGCGTTTGTTTGTTTTGTTTTGTCAATGTACTGTTCCAATGCGCTACACTTACCAACGCTACAACACATCCGCCAAACCCTCCGCCCGTCATCCTTGCACCGTACACTCCCGCAGCTCCCCGCAGTATGTCCACTATCTGGTCTAACTCCGGACAAGACACTTCCATCAATTTACTGAGGGAATCATGAGACTGGTAGAACAGCTCTCCGACCTGGGAAAATAGTGATATCTATATCTAGATGATAGGAAGTCGCGTATTATAAATCTGAAGTGTGTGTGAGAGAGAGAGAGTGTGAGTAATTTTGGAACGAGGTTTTTTTTTATGCCTGATAGGCAAGCATTTGACTACAATCACACCTGATGGAAAGCGATGATGCGGCCGAAGATGTAGCATGCTAGCCTAGAAGGTACCTATTCACTCTTGACTTGAAGACTCCCAGATTGTACCGTTCGGGGAACAAAGACGAAGGCAATGAGTTCCACTCCTTCGCAGTACGGATGATAAACGTAGAAGCAAAACGCTTAATAATTTTTGAAATTTTTAAATGAAATTTGGTTCGTAATTAGTTAAGGCTATCTCAAGTATCTTATCTACCTACTATACCAGGGTCTAGATCAAGTTCTACACTCTGAAAGTATTAACTTTGAATGATAGGCTCCCGGAGAAAATAGATCTAGATACAGCAATTTTCTTTTACGAAATTATACTTTGTATAGATTTTTTGTTGCGTACTCTTTTTGCAAAGATTAAAAAAAATGATACACATGCGCTAAAAATAAATAATACAATATTTAACATTTTACTTAATAATACAAAATTAATTGAACTGCCCGTTGGCTTAGTCGGGTGGCGTTCGTCTTCTATGGGGGTATCGGATTCGATTCCCGGCGGGAGCACAAGTAATCTCCCCAAGGAAAATTTGTGTTTCTGGTTCTAGTTGTTGTGTGTGTGATGTGAATGTTTCCGGCACACACAGCACAAGTCATCGAACTTAGTGTGGGGCTGTGAGTGTGAAAGCGTTTATGTTTTTTTTTTACACCTGGGTTAATGGTTATGGCCCAAATATACGTGTAATAAACTTGATTGGATAGCTTTTAAACCAATCAAGTTTATTAAGCCTCTGACAGACAGACAGACGCCAACTACACAACCGATTTAACTTAGAGACCTAATTTACTAAGTATTAAAGTTTTGTGAGAATTAGACATTACAATATTATTAAAATACGACTATTAGTCACGCGCTATCACTCGGCGTAAGCTCATCCCGAAGAAGAGCATCGTACATGCTCGAATTCTAGGTCGACTATCGATCAAATGACGTAAGTGAAAACCGTATTTTAATAAGATTAGAGATCTTAGCTTTGTTCGGTCCATAAATGTACATTGATTGAATGTATATATATATTTTTTATATTTTTACTGTTTTAGATCCGCCACCTCTGGGTTGTGACTGAAAATCAGCGCCTAGTGTTACACTTGGCAATAATGCTGAGTCACGACCCTTTTGGCACTTTTTTTACTTATGCCTAATTACCTTTATAAGCTGTTTTTTATCGTCTATTTCATGTTTTTGTTGTTTGTTTATCTTATCCTTAGTGCCAAATAAATGTATTTCATTTCATTTCATTTCATTGATCTTACCCTTTTTAAATTGTTTTCATTGAGCATTTTAGCCACTTCTTCTGTTCTTTGTATTTCTTGTATCACGTGTTTTGCCCTCATGAGTACGACGTCATCACAGTTTTGTTTCTTCAGTTCTGAAATATCAATATGAATGAACCTATATCTATTAAAAACCACTATGAGGCATACTATATTGATGTCTAAGTAAAATAACACCGGCCAAGTGCGAGTCGGATTCGCGCACGAAGGGTTCCGCACCATTATCTATAAAAAATCAAGTTTTTTGTATGGAGAGCCCTTAAATATTTATTTTATTTTATTTTTAGTATTTGTTGTTATAGCGGCAATAGAAATACATCATCTGTGAAAATTTCAACTGTCTAGCTATCACCGTTCTTGAGATACAGCCTGGTGACAGACGGACGGACAGCGAAGTCTCAGTAATAGGGTCCCGTTTTTACCCTTTGGGTACGGAACCCTAAAAACATGGTCTGGGACATAAAGAATTCATTGGCAAGTTTTATTATCGTATCATCCGTAGAGCGAAAGAGTGGATTTCATTGCCTGCGTCATTGTTCCCTGAGGGGTATAATCTGGGAGTCTTCAAATCAAGAGTGAATAGGTATTTTTTTTTTTATTTGTGACAGGCTAGTGTTTGACCACTATCTCACCTGATGCTAAGTGACGATGTGATCGAAGCTGGTAAACACACTAGAATAAAATACATACTTCTTCTAGGCAAGCATGTCACATCTTCGGCCGCATCGTCACTTTCCATCAGGTGAGATAGTAGTCAAATGCTTGCCTATTTTGCATAAAAAAAAAATCCAATTGAAATCTTTGTTTCGAATACGCCTAATTGACCGAGCGAGCAGAGTGAACGAAACGCCTCCGTCTCATTGACCGAGCGAGCAGAGTGTCTCATTTTCATCTCGGGCAAAATTGCTTTCGTATGTCCGGCGGACATATTCTCCTCCACAAGTCTCATTTCTCCACCGATTCTCGTGAATTTTTGTTAGCAGGTCCGATAATTATAAACAATTTTTTGTCAAATCAGTTTTTGGAAATTTAAAAAAAAAAAAATGTTCTCTATAGGCAAGCATTTGACTACTGTCATACCTGATGGAAAATGACGATTTGGTTAAAGATGGGGCATGCTAGTCTAGAAGATACTTGTTCACTCGAGATTTAGAGATTCCTAGATTATACTTATCGGGAAACACAGACTCGGGCAAAGAGTTCCTTACAAGTACGTATAATAAATGTAGAAGCGAAACGCTTCGTACGCTCCCTTGAAATATCAACCATAAGCCGATGTCGCGTTGCTGATTGTCTGGTTTTCCGATGATAAAAGAGGGAAGGGGGAATTAGAATATGCGTATTCTCCGAAATGTATCCTATAAAAGACCGATAGACTTGCGACCCTGAAACGACGTTGAATGGCGGAGATTCCCCCATATCTCCGGGTTAAAAAGGAAAAAATCATATTTCAGCCATTTAAAAATATAAGCGAATTATTTACAAATAGTATAGTATTATGATTAAAACTACCGTGAGCATTACACATTGTTTCAATGTTATAACACGAAAATTTTAACTTACTTTGTAGTCGACTAGTTTCGGACAAATTAGAACAATCTAATTTGTCCGAAACTAGTCGACTACAAAGTAAGTCGAAATTTTCGTGTTTTAAGCCGGATATAACATTGAAACATTATATAGTATTATGGTTCATAAAGGAGGTTGAAATATATTATAGCTGACATAAAATTATTTTAAATTTTTAGTTAAACATAAATATAAACGCTTTCACACTCACGGCCCCACAATAAGTTCGATGGCTTGTATCGTGGGTGCCGGAAACATTCACATCACACACACACACAATCACAACCAGAACTAGAAACACACATTTTCCTTGAGGAGAAAACTTGTGTTTCAGTCGGGAATCGAACCCGATACCCCTGCTTAGAAGGCGAACGCCACCCAACTAAGCTAACGAGTAGGTCATATTTTCATTAACTTCGACTAGAGAAGAAGTGTAAAAAATAAGAAAATTACAAATATTTGTAAATGATAAAAAGGATTTAAAACTCAGACAGTAAATAATATACAATGGAAAATAACTCCTTACTTCAGACGGGGTTAAAAGGTCACCCTGGCTCCGAGAGCACAGGGTTATTCTACCCCAAATTAAAAAAGCTGACAATCCCTTAGGATCTTAGTGCCTTAGACTCTTTGACATAGTACAAGGTTATTCGCTACTCATCGATATATATATTTGTATTAGTTGTGCTCCGTCGTTTCATAGCCATCAGGATAAAAAGTAACATGTACAAAACGTAACATACGTGACAGTATCATAAACTAGGGTAAGTCCTAGAATAGGGTACTGTTATTTTTGTCACGCTAAGTATCTAATAAGCGTGACAAAATTAACAGTATTTTATTTTTTATAATAGTAGTCTATACCATAGAAAATAAAATGCTCAATAAAATGGTTTCAAACAGAGAAGTGTGACAAGTATATGATTTGATATTTTGTCTAATATTTTAAAATTGAAATTTTATGAATTTTTAAACAAATTTAAAACAACAAACAAACGCATTCATACTCACAGCCCTATACTACGTTCAAAGACTTGTATCGTGGGTGCCGGAAACATTCACATCAAACACACATTACACCCAGAACTAGAAGCACAAATATCCCTTGGGAAGGATTTTGTGCTCCTGCTGGGAATCGAACCCAAGACCCACAGCGCAGAGGGCGGACACCTGTCCACTGCGCCAACTGGTCGATTAATATTCTTAAAAGGATTCTTTCTCATACCATACAAATTCCGACGAATATTTTTACATATTAGGTTTTGTTATGTATGCGGAGAAAAACGTTTACTAAGTCACGCGTTTAAGGAGACATTCTGGTATCATCCTTACCTTCCAAGTCCTGAATCTTGGCTCCTCTCAAGGATGGCAGCCCCAGCCTGTCTGCTGCTTCCTGGCATTGCGCTCGCCGCTGAGGGTACTCGCTGCCAGTGAGCTGATGCTTCACATTGGAGTTTATGACCAGGATCACAGCATCACCTGTCTCTAGAGGCACTTGCTCTGCTGACAGGGACCTGGGTAGACAAGATGAAAATCTTTACAGGTACACTTTTCCCAAGAAATATGTCTGAAAATTTACTGAAGATTTTTTTATTGCAAATACATACATATTGCTATTACATATTTGTTAGTGTGTTTGTATGCTTTTTACATCTTAACGCTCTTACGACTGGACCAATTTTGATGTATGTAGGTAGTTGACACAAGAGAGAGAGGCTCATAGGCTTCTTATTATCCCGACACAGCGGGTAACAACGTTTGGCGCAGGTAGTAAATTTTAATTGACTGTTTACCTAAAATATACTTTCGCTTTTTTAGCTTGTCTTGACTGCTGGAGCTGGAGCGATCAAGCAGTTTCACCACAGTTTCCGAAATGAATCATGTAAAATATATAAGCTAGCGACTTTTCACAGCTATTATCTTTCCAGCTTATCATTGTAATAAGGCTTCGCCGCGAGGCTCTCCTGGTTCCACATATTTTATAACGTTCTGCAATTATTAAACGAAAGCAAAGCTCGCTTTCTTCGGAACTTTGATCATATTAGATGTACTAAACACGCATTATTGGCGATGAAAAACTACTGATCAGATCTTGATAAAATTTAAATGGGATCAACAACTTCAAACAAAAATAAAAAGCAACTCTCTCAAACAAAAATAAAAAAATTGATCGTTTTACGTGGAAAGAAGTTATGAGGTTACAAAAAAATATATATACTGTCTACTTGAGTACCTCCTTTTTTGTGAATTCGGTAGAAAATATATAGGAATACCTTTTTTAATTGTTGTCGATGAATCAACAATTTAAACACGTTTCCTGAAATTCAACAACCGATTGGCGTAGATCAAGTGACCTACTTATTCTAACATAAGCCTGTATAAGACGTGAATGTTTGCACTGTTATATAAATGCTTGCTTACAAATTATAAAAATGTTAAGTGCGTAGTAATATGAGCTTCTTTCACCTTAGGAAGTACTGATATCTTTAAGCATTAACAGACAAATCTACGGGCCAATTGCCTATATTTCCTAAAACTAAACTAAAACTAAGTACAGCAAAGAACTAAGTTACCTACAAGACATCGAGCTTGAAGCATTTAAGCTAATTACTTTGGAAACAGTAAGTGGATTTTACCAAAACAAGTGCACAATAAATATTTCAACGCTTTCACACTCACAGCCCAACACTAAGTCAGATACTTGTATCGTGGGTACCAGAAACGTGCACATCACAATCGCAACCAAAACCAGTAACACAAATTTCACTACAGAAAAAAACTTGTTGAATGTTTAGTTACTTCTTAAAAAAAAATGTATTGCTTTTTCAATAAAGAATATTGTATTGTATTTTATATCTATTATATTGACGCATTGATACACCTTACAACCATTTAACCATAATTTTCCTGCGCTAATTCGAAAAGTAGGTTACTGGGGGGAGAGGTTGTCTATACCCGTAGTGTTACAGCTGCTACGATTCCTGTCTTGAATGTTGGCATGAAAGTGGGATGCGTATTTCAACAATTTAGGTAAAACGTAAAAAAACTTTTATTATATTGAATACGTCTTAATAAAAATCGAGGGTAGGTAATCATTATAGACATCATTCCTACATATTTGAATTCCAATTCCAATCTAGGCTACAGATTAGACCTAGTTACCTAACTTGTGAAGTAGAGTACCTAATCCTTATGATCAAATGTGGCAAAATATATGCTCGTCGGAAACAGTCGCCTTAATATGCTTCAGCCGCTATGGAGCGTTATTGCCATTTAATCACCTGTTTTAATTAACGGCAGTCTGGCTGGCTTTTGAAATGTTGACGAGCTTTGCATTAGAACATTGCATGTTTTACTGGATAAACATATACATAAATTGAACTGCCCGATGGTTAAGTTGGGTGAGCGTTCGCCTTCTAAGCTGGGGTATCGGGTTCGATCCCCGGCGGGAACACAAGTTATATCCCCAAGAAAAAATTCTGTTTCTGATTCTGGTTGTGATTGCGTGCCATGTGAATGTTTTCGGCACCCACGACACAAGTCATAGAACTTAGCGTGGGCTGTGAGTGTGAAAGCGTTTAAGTTTATTTTTTGTTATGTTTTGTTATGTTGCACTATTATAGTATAATAAAAGCTTTTACAATCACAGACCTGCACTAGTCTCAAAGATTGGTTTTGATATGGAATTTAATGTTTTATGAATTCATATATATACCTTTTGGCACAGCTTGGCTTTATATTCGTCGACCACATCATCACTTACCATCAAGTGAGATGGTCGTCAAAAGTTTGCATATCTTGAATTAAAAAAAAACTATGTTACATTCGTTTCGCATAAGCAACTAGAGCTCCAAATTAAAAATAGACTTTCGTCCACCGTGCTATAACGAATTTTGAAGTTTTTTGACCATGTCTCTAGAAATAAGAACTCGCAAGAAATACTTGCTAGAAAAACTGGTTGTTGATTTAGTTCCGGTTGTACTCACGTTATTTTTTATTTTATCGAGAAACTAATAAAGCCAGTTATTGTCACGCAGAAAGAAAAATATGTTCTCGTGGTCGATCACCAACTCGCTGGACGGACCTGATAAAAATATGTGCTCGTGGTCGATCACCAACACGCTGGACAGACCTCATAAAAAGGTACTCAAACCACCTTGATACAGTGCACTTACCGTGACAAATGGCCATGCATTGCAATATTTTTGCAGAAATAAAAGATTTCTCGCCGAATTAATCACACTCAATATCGATCGGAACGGAGAATTGTACAAAATCCACCGCACATTCATCTACACAACCTCGACCACTGTGACAAGAGTGCCCGACTAAGAGGAAGATGTTATGTTTGTTGACGGCAACGTATTAACGCAAACAATCGATTAAAAGCATACTAAAACTGTGCATATTATGTATTAGACAACTTAGCACGCACACATATGAAAGGGCGTGTATGTCACTGTCCTTGTGTGTGTAACGGGTACGTCAGCAAACCTCACCTGCAATCGATTAGAAGTGCGTGGTTGCTCTGGCCCATTGTGACGATGTACTGGTCCATGATACCGCACGGCATGCCGGGAAACTCGTGTTCGGCCTTTTGGCACAGCTTGGCTTTTTGGACAGGGCTGCAAAAAATTCTAAATTTAAAATCTGCTCTTTAATTGGCCAATTTTATAGGCTTTGACTTTTTATTCTCTTACATAACATCTCGGAGAAAGTAGTAGTATATGTTACGAAGGTAATATTTTTGCAGGAATAAGAGATTTCTCGCCGAATTAATCAATTGACCGAGCGAGTGCGAAACGAGAACGATCCGAATTTCCGGTTGTTCTCCTCTACACGTCACGTCTCATAACTGATTTTCATGAAATTTTATGAGTAAAGCAAACGCAAGCAAAACTCAAAAAAACCGACTACACCGCTTTATCTTCGGAACCTAGATCAGATTTAATGTATTGCACACGCATTATTGACGATAACTCAAAAAACATAGAGATCAGATCTTGATCAAATTTCAACGGGACCACATGAAAAGCACCAGCTTTCAAATAAAAAAAAACCATCAAAATCGGTTCACAACGAAAGAAGTTATGAGGTAACTTTTAAAGTCGGTCAATAACGAGAACATCATTAAAGTAGTCCACAGAATACGCATTATTGACGATATCTCAAGAACTACTGATCAGATCTTGATCAAATTTATATCGGACCAATTGGAAAGCAATATCTGCGAATTAAAAAAAAAATTGGAAATCGGTTCACATGGAAAGAAGTTATGAGGTACACATAAAAAAAATAAAAATAAAAAATAACATTTGACTTGAGTATCTCCTCCTTTTTTGGGAAGTCGGTAAAAATAGAGTTTTGCCGCGAAAGTGAAAAAATGGCGTTGTTGATTTTGTATAATTTTCCAAAACCTGTGATTCTTCAAGTGTTAATGTGTAATAATGGTGGAGGCTAATAGCCTTTAATACTTAGTAACCGTGCATAAGTGTAGGCAAATCATACAAAGTTGAAAAACGTGATTTTTGCTCGAAAGCTCCAATAGAAGTTCTAGTCAAGTTTCTACTACTTTATTAGGGCATAACATGACTATGACTGGACCTTGACTCTTTTACTTGAATTTGACTCTGACTTGACACTTGAAATATATTATTACTTGACACTGGTTAAATGCACACGATTGCGAAGCCAAAATTATAAAAAAATAAGTTAAAATACGGCAAACTTCAACTAAAATGGTGAATGTTACCAAATACACTTACTCCACAGAAGTTCCAGTGAGTCCCTCCAGTAAAGTGAACACTGCAACCTCCACCGATGCGCTGCTGGACAATCCCGCACCCATTGGAACGTCAGATACTATAACTGCGTCAAATCCGGGGACTTGGCCTATTTAGACAAATTCATTGTGTAATTAATAACACCTTTTATACCAAACAACTTTGTTAGTTTTTGAAAAATTCTAATTGGTCCTTCATTCACATGATAAAAATATTCAATATTTTTTGATAATCTTACTGATCAATAATCTAATCTCTCTTCCTGTTCCAATAAGAAGTGCTCAGAATTTTCATGCATTTAAAATTCAAGTAAAAAAAATATTTCTCTCCCAATAAGTCTTTCTGAGTCATGCTGCATACTGCAGGCAAGAATCGTTATTTGTCCTGCTAAAATTTGTACTTACCACGATCATACAATTGCTGAACTGTTTTGACCTACTTCGAGCATCACAGAGTAATTTATCTAATCAAATACAAATTTTAACAGGGCAAATATCGATCCAATAAATGAAGTGCCCGGAACGTGGCAGGCTTAAAAGTTCATGATAGGCCTGCTGTTCTGCTACTTATATATCACTAGCCGAACCCCGCGGCTTCGCCCGCTATTATCAAGTCAAAAAGTAGCCTATATGTTAATCCTAGGTATAAGCTATGTACATTCCAAATTTCATCCAAATCCGTTTAGCCGTTAAAGCGTGAAGAGGGAACAAACATACTTACACACTTACACACAAACTTTCGGATTTATAATAGCTGTAACAATTAAATATCCTTACTTTATTATAATATTTAGTTTATATGTACTTATATTATAAACATATGTATTTATTAATATTGCCTTATAGAATTTATTTTGTATATAATGTATATATGGATTTGCCGTGGTAGGCCAGTAGCTTCGCCGGCACGCACACTTGATCTCACTTCCTGCGATTTATTTTTGTTGATTGAGATAAAACGTGGTGTTTACTTTAGTGAATCGTGAAATCCTAGGAGTGTTAAAACAGCGCTTACTAGACGCTTTTTGTGAAAGGCTAAGAAGACATTTTAAACTCACTGCGGAGCTACCTAACGAAATGTGCGCGTGTGTTTGTTGCCAATGAAAGTTATTGACACTTCGAACAATTATTGAAATACTTGTAGGGACGGTGACAGGATACTTTGAGCATTGTAAGTTGTAAATACCTATTCATCGTAGTACATAAATTGATTCTCACTTTTGAAAAACGCCAAAGTTACTTTCTTTTACGTTTTCTAGTATTATTTACATTTTGTTTGTTATGTTTTTACTTACATCTAATCTTAAAGTACTGTAAACGTACCTACCTAACAAATAAAATTATTTGGGCGGTCCTAAGCCCATAAAAGTGTTAAATATAGTAAAATTGATTTGTATAAAAACTCATTATTCAATATTAAAATATGGCAATCTGTAAGAAATCGGTTGGTAGTATAAAAAATTATAAGGTGAGGTTGGCAAGCCTGATGGCGGCGGCCGGTGGGTCACGATTTCTTTTCATGGATAAGAAGCTATATTTATGAAGGACGACGGTACATAGCTGAAGAGAGAATTTTGAATAAAACATCACAATTGTATAACCGGTGGTTTATTTTATGTAACAATTCGGAAGTGGATGAACCACGTCAACATTTTTATAAAAAGGATACATTCAGGTAACTGTGCTTTGGAAAAAAATCGGGTGAGTTACTTTGCATTGTTTTTCATAAAATCGTTTTATTATTGTTTTTGTGAATATATAGTATTTAAGTGATGACTGATCATAACACGGTGTTATATTTTGATATGATTGTTGCTGGTCTACTTTCTGTTTTGGTATGTATGTATAATAGATTAGCGCGAAGATGATGCACTGAGGCAGCGCCGCACATTTTGGATTCAACCTCGAAAAACTTGGCTAACAATTAGGTGAGATCTGCCTATTACAGTAGTTAGTTTCCATGTCATTACTTGGCGTATCAATTGTGACACTCGTACTAGACGATTTGATGCTTATAAAGGGTTAAATTTGGCACCGCGAGTTACCACAAAGTTTTCATAGATAGGTCATTTTATCCATAATTTATTTGGAAAATTGTATCACACCAAGCCGGTACTCATGCCAATAGGCCTTGAATTGACAAGCTTGTCATAGAGATGGTTGTGTAAGAATTAAGTACATAATTTTTATCAATATGGGGTGGCGGCACACAAATCATTACCATGGCCGACACATATTATATTATATATGTGTGAATGTTATACTATTGGCGGAACTACAACTTCAACATGTATTTGTTTATGGATTTTGCGGCTATTTTAACACCGCAATTTCAACAATGTCATTTTTATTTTTGATCGAAAAGCTTGTCATAGTCGCTAATTAAAGAAGAAGTTGAAGTTTAGGTTGTCATTATGTTAGACATTTTGACACTGACGTTACGAATTATAATTGCCCATGGAACTATACTAGATCTATGGTAGCAACCTTACCATAGACACATCGGATAAATGGAGATAAGCCTTTACACGTTCCGTCTTAGGAACATTTTTTTTATTGTTGGATGACATGCTTGGCAACTGCAGTTATTTTATATGAATGTGAATAGCCGCCATTAACGGGTAACTGTGGTTACCTCGGACATCGTACACTAGTTATTCAAGCATTTATTTAATAAAAATCTGTTATTTATGTCACTAATAAAATAAAATAAAGTATTTTAATCTGTTTATATCACTATAATAAAATTGTTGGTTGTTGTGTATTTTTTATTTGTGTTATTATTAAAATATATTATTGGTTTACAGTAGCCAGCATTATTGTCATTCCTTTTGATATCCTTTTCCTAATTCTCCCAAAGTTTGTCTCCAAATTTGGCCATGGACTCATCATCGAGGTCCAAAACTAGTAAAATTGAATCAGCTCAAGGTCGAACGCCTTCGCCTCCTCGAACGCAAAGAAGTAGGTCTCGTTGTCGAAAATCAAAGCGACATCGAAGGAGGCAAACCTACTCATCTTCATCATTTACGAGTTCTAGTGACTTGTCCCCAGTTAGACAAAAACGTCGATCAAAACGCAAACGCCGTGATTGTTCTACATCTGGTAAGGAGACGACATTACTCGAAAACTTAGTCCGCGTGCTTAATGACCGAAACAATACCGGGGCTCTTGGTATCTCTAATTTACACGGTTCCCAAAATATAGTGCCTGAGTTTGACCCTCAAATGAAGACACAGACTATGAAACATTGGTTGGTGAAAGTCAATGAGTCCGCTCATGTCTACGGATGGTCTGAACGTCAAACTATATTTTACGCTTTACCAAAGCTTAAAGGTTTAGCTAAGCGTTGGTACGACGGCTTAACATCAGTAAAATATACGTGGGCTGAGTGGCAAGTAAAGCTGTTAGCTGCATTTCCGTGTGAGCAGAATTATGGTGAGTTATTATCGGAAATGTTAGCTCGTAGGTCAAGGCGTACAGAATCTCTTGAAGAGTACTACTATGAAAAACTTGTGCTTATTAACCGGTGCGAACTTAGAGGAAAACAAGCTGTGGATTGCCTCAGTCACGGAATATTTGACCATAGCATTAGGATGAATATCCAAGGTAGTAATTTCCAAGAACCGGAAGAGGTTCTGAAATATCTGCGCAATATTTCGACTAAGGCTAATGATGTTCAAAACATACCTGGACACAAAAAGTTCACACCAAACTTGCGCGACAACTTTAACCTACCGCCGAATAAGAAAACACTCGATTACCCCACAAAACGGACGTCATTATCAACGATAACTTGTTATAATTGTCAAGAACCTGGACACACCGTCGTTAAGTGTCCGAAGCCAGTTATTAAATGTAGAAAGTGTCGACAATTTGGACACACCGAACAAAATTGTTCAAAATCCACGGAAACTACTGAAACAAATGCACCGCGTAAGTTGAGTGCTGGAAATACTAGTACAACAAAGAATGTATTTAGCATTGTAAATGGTAAGAACGAAAGTAACAAATATTACAAGCAGGTACTTTTACAAAACCAATCGATGAAGGCTTTTGTCGATCTCGGTAGTCATTGCACTTTATTACGTGACGACTTTGCACAAAAATTAGACGTAGTGATCGATAAAAGTAATCTCCCAACACTGACTGGATTTGGTAATGGAAACGTAAAACCGACGGGACGAGTCAAAGTGCGGATTATTTTAGACGGTCTGGACGAAGAAGTCGAAGTGTATTTGGTTGACTCGACTTTACTAGGAGTAGACGTCCTCATAGGGCACTCTTTGACTGAATTACCGGGCGTCCGAGTTTACAAGACCGATTCAACGCTATTCCTTTACAAAGAGCCTGCTCTTGAAGAGTCTAAGATAGCAATAACTAGCGTCGAAGATAACATTATTTCTGGGGTGACGACTATCAAGATCAATACAGACACAAAAAGAAGTGGGTCAATATATATTGACACACAATCGTGTATGAAAGTAGGTAGCGAGTATGTGATCTTGCCGGGCCTCTATTCTTTGAAGAAAGGGTCAGGGTTAGTTGTGATTTTTGGACTGAGCTCAAAACCTTTTACGTTACCAGCAGGTGTATTAATAGCTAGAGCATTATTAATATCAGGCCCCATACCTAATGAACTAGTGCCGGTGTCGGTTACTGATCATCCCGTAGAAACAAACGTCATGCGAATAACTTCAACAGAAAAATCTATCTCGGTAGAACAAATTACAGTAGATGATGATCTGGAACCTCACATACGCGAAAAACTGTGTTCATTACTGAATTCAAATCGCAAATGCTTTGCATTTTCATTGGATGAATTAGGTAAAACATCATTAGCGGAAATGCACATTCAGCTGAAAGATGATCAGCCTGTTACTTACCGGCCATACAGACTCTCACTATCAGAGCGTGAGAAGGTGAAAACAATTGTTAATGAAATGATGTCCAACGATATTATTAGGGATTCAACATCAGAGTACGCGAGTCCTATAATATTAGTTGCAAAGAAAAATGGAGACACGCGTCTTTGTGTAGATTATAGGGCTTTAAACAGAAAAACTGTTAAAGAAAAATACCCGATGCCTTTAATAGACGATCAACTGGACAGTCTGTCAGGTCAAATCTTCTTTTGTACACTTGATTTAGCTTCCGGCTACTATCAAGTGCCTGTTTCCGAAGGCTGTAAGCACTTGACAGCGTTTGTCACTCCTGATGGGCATTTTGAATATAATCGAATGCCCTTCGGGTTGACAAACGCTCCAGCGGTATTTCAAAGGTTGATATTGAATCTTTTAAAGCAACGCAATATTCCTGGAGTGCTGGCATATATGGATGACGTCATCATAGCGTCAAAAAGTATCATAGAAGGCATGGAAAAATTGACAGCAGTTCTAGAGCTTATTAAGGAGGCCAAGCTGACTTTAAACCTAGGTAAATGTCACTTCTTCAAGAAGACGATAGACTATCTTGGGTTTGAGATATCGTCGGAAGGAATTCGTCCGGGACACAAAAAGATCGAGGTAGTAAGCTCTTTTAAGGTTCCACAGAATGTCCACGAAGTGAGGCAATTTATTGGACTAGCCAGCTTTTTCCGCCGATTTGTTGCTGGATTCGCATCAATAGCTAAGCCACTTACCTCCCTCACAAAAGCTAATACTGCTTGGTCATGGGGCCCAGATCAAGATGTGTCCTTCAACAAATTGAAGAATATTCTGATTACACGACCGGTGCTGATGATCTTTAATCCAGAATATATGACGGAACTTCACACTGATGCAAGTTCTTTAGGATTGAGTGGGATTCTTTTACAACGAGCAGACGAAACTAAGCCATTGCAAGCAGTGGCATACTTTAGTCGCCAAACAACTGTAGAGGAACACCATTTCCATTCATATGAGTTAGAAACTCTGGCTGTTGTCGCATCACTGAACCGTTTTAGGGTTTACCTACTGGGTATCGAGTTCAAAGTTGTAACTGACTGTAACGCGCTTCGAACGACATTGACGAAACGAGACTTAATACCGAGGATAGCTCGATGGTGGCTCATGGTGCAAGAATATACCTTCACAATCGAATATCGCCCGGGAACACAATTAGCTCACGCTGACGCATTAAGTCGCAATTCTGTAACACTTCCTCAAAATGAACAACTGAGTGTGTTGCAAATTAGTGATGTTCACTGGCTTCAGTCAGTTCAAATGAGTGACCCTCGTCTCAGTCATATTAAGGCAATATTAGACACGAAATGTCTTGAGGCTAAAGATATCCAAAATAAGTACGAACTTAAGGAGGGTAAAATATTTCGAAAAATCGACGGTGAATCTCGATGGGCAGTGCCGAAAGACGCAAGATGGAAGATATGCCAACAGTGTCATGATGAGACAGGACACTTTTCGTACGAAAAAACATTGGAGAAGGTTAAACGGGATTACTGGTTTCCGAAGATGACGCAATTCATTAAAAAATACGTGCGCGCCTGCATACCGTGTGCATATTCTAAACAGGCAGGAGGGAAAAAACAAGGTTATCTTCACCCAATACCCAAACCAAACGTGCCTTTCCAGAGTCTTCACGTGGACCATCTAGGGCCGTTTGTAAAAAGCAAAAAGGGACACACCTATATCCTCGGGATTATAGATAGTTATACAAAGTTTATAATTCTACGAGCGGTTAAAAATACGAAAAGTAAAACCTCCATAAATGTGTTACAGGACGTGTTTACTCTTTTCGGTACTCCACAGACTCTTATATCTGATAGAGGCACAAGCTTCACATCGAACGAATTCAAAACTTACACTACGAATATTGGTGTGAAGCATATACTAAATGCAGTAGCTACTCCAAGGGCGAATGGACAGATTGAACGTTACAATCGCTCTATTTTGTCTTCGCTGACAGCCCTGTGTTACGGGAGTGATGACAGAAATTGGGACAATCACGTGACCAAGGTGCAGTGGAGTTTAAATAACACACTGAATCAGGGTACAGGAAAAACTCCTACTGAAATAATTTTCGGAAGGTCTAGTGTCAGCACTAATGAAGGACATTTGCACGAACTTGGTCATGATGAGCGGATTCCAGAAGAGACTATTAAGAAAATACGAGACGAAGCTAGCTCCAGTTTAGAAAAAAGTCAAACAAAGATGAAGCTCAGGTATGACAAGAAAAGATGTAAAGCCAAAACATACAAAATAGGTGACCTAGTGATGGTTCAAAAGAGTACCAAGACCCCTGGTGAAAGTAATAAGCTTGCACCTGCTTTTAATGGACCATATAAAATTACAGCTGTGTACGATCACGACCGTTACGAAGTCAGCAGTGTAGAAGGTTATTCCAAAAAGAAATATAAGAATGTTTTTTCTGCGGATAAAATTAAACCATGGATCAGATTCACTGAGTCCGAATCAGAAAGCGAATACGAATGCAGTGACTAAAATTTTATAGAAAACCAGATCTCGTAGTATATTTAATTAAATTATTGCTATGTACTTACTATATACTTCCTACTCCAACAAACCCCCTTTTCCTGCCTATAATCTGACAAAATGACAACGTGCTATCGTCTGGAGGAGATCGAAACATCCCTGAGCGTGTCAGCGGTACCCAGTTTTTGATAGACTGGTTCGAGGCTGTAATCCCTTGTGCGGACAAGCAGCGGCCAGTCTCCAGTCGTCTTGAAGCTCAGTGTAAGCAAGCAGTGGCCAGTTTCTAGTGGTATGAGGCTGAAGCTCCTTGTGTGGGCAAGCAGTGACCAATTTTCAATTGTCTGAGGCTGAAGCTCCTTGTGTGGGCAAGCAGTGACCAATTTCCAGTTTTCTGAGGCTGAAGCTCCTTGTGTGGGCAAGCAGTGACAAGTTTCCAGAGGTCTGAGGCTGAAGCTCCTTGTGTGGGCAAGCAGTGACCAATTTCCAGTTTTCTGAGGCTGAAGCTCCTTGTGTGGGCAAGCAGTGACAAGTTTCCAGAGGTCTGAGGCTGAAGCTCTTTGTGTGGGCAAGCAGTGACCAGTTGCCGGTGATCTGAGACTGAAGCTCCTTGTGCGGGCAAGCAGTGGTCAACAATGTTATCTATATGAAGATATTACAGCTCCTTGTGTGGGCTTGTGGTGACCAAATCACTAAAACTTTTAAACCAGCTCCGTGTGTGGACAAAAGCTAAAGAAATTGACAAGACTACAAGCAAAGAACTGCAGCTGCTGACAAGAAGTAAATAAACTCAATCAACAACATTTCTTCATTTCGCTGTAGGAGTAAAAACACATACTCTACACGGACTAGCAAATCAAGACCGCAAAGATGAAACCGTAAAAGTTAATAACAATTTCTAGAACAATGATACTGCTAGTTATCACGATAACAATTTAAGTCTGAACTTAACAAGAAAACCAAAATGTAATTATTCAGAGATCAATCTTGTCCACTTTAATTTGTGAAAGAATATTATTTTACTGCTTTGTTTTTCATGTTCTTAAATTTAATGTCTTAGTAGAACCAATTGTGAGTGCAAGGTAGAATGAGGTCATTCTTCAATAATCTAGGATGGCCGAAGAACGTTGAACGTAAATAGAACCTTATTATCTTATGTAATTAATATTTCAGGAGGTACTAAATATGTTGCTAATATTTATTTATTTAAAATGTTGTAACTAAATTAATACTCTAGACAGTACCTTTTAGATTTTACAGAAATGTTATAATGTATGATGTATTCGTAGATTATATGGATGGTTTCATGAGTGATGTAGATTTTTTTTCTTCTTCTAACTAGTAAATGTACTATCACCCCGAAATGGTGACTTTCCTGGACCATCTGATTTGTTCATTGAATATGCTAGCTATTTAATTATTAACGTGTCTGGGACAGACACCATATCAGGGTGGCCGACTGTTAAATATAGTAAAATTGATTTGTATAAAAACTCATTATTCAATATTAAAATATGGCAATCTGTAAGAAATCGGTTGGTAGTATAAAAAATTATAAGGTGAGGTTGGCAAGCCTGATGGCGGCGGCCGGTGGGTCACGATTTCTTTTCATGGATAAGAAGCTATATTTATGAAGGACGACGGTACATAGCTGAAGAGAGAATTTTGAATAAAACATCACAATTGTATAACCGGTGGTTTATTTTATGTAACAAAAGTATGAAGGAAAAGTAAGAATTAGTAAACATATTACAAAATAACTACTTAACCTCGTAAATCCTCAGCTGATTGCGGGCGGTAAAGTTAGAAAACTTTAATGCATGTGTGTGCAAAAGAGATAAGACTAACGCGCTTTCATTGATGACCGGTATGTTACGATACAATAGTATTTTTGTTCAGTGTCCACAATTTTAGGCAGGATTTCTGAAAATTGAAAATAAAATATATTTGGCCAACTTCAACAATTAAAATATTAGTGTCCGACCGAAAATGGTTTTTTAGCCGAAACCGAAACCGAACTTTCGGCCTTGCTCTCTGTTTCGGCCAAAACCGAAACCGAAACTTATTAATAATTATTTAAAATTACGATTATTTACTGTTTTACTAACATTTATTTGCATACATATATTTAGACAGTTAAATAGTGGTAAATAAAATAAAAATAAACAATCATTAAAGTCCTAACAAATATGTTTTTTTATGTCATGAATATACAAGACTTATTTTTGGAAGTAAACATAAAAAAAACATATACTACAAAACTAACTAGTAATACGCTGTGTTCTCAATATTTTAAAGATAAATCTAATACTTATTGCTGCGAAGTTTACCGAACGACTCACGAAAATTCACAAACACTCGAGTTTCCGCTATATTGCGGCAGAAACGAAACTATATTTTTGGCCGAAACTGGCCGAAACTGTAACCGAAACCGAAATATATAAGAATTCTAATATAGAAAGCGGAATATTAAAATAAAAATAAAAAGTAAAAAAATAAGAATTTTCAAATAGAAAGCGGAATATTGTCAAGTCATCCATTAAGAGGCTTTCCTTAATACCTACATCAAATAACGTTAATATTTGAGATGTTTGGAAATAAGTCCCCTGACCTATAATTGGCACGTTTTCGTTTCCATTTGGCTTATGTTTCCGGTACTGATAAAGATTACCTTTAATATGATTCCGGGAACTACGATACAAAGCCACTTTTAATAGCTTCTGTATGTATGTAACTCACAAAGTAACAAATCGGAAGTTCATATAACACTAGTACACTAATACTAGCCGTGCCCCGCGGCTTCGCCCGCTATTATCAAGTTTAAAAGTAGCCTATGTGTTAATCCTAGGTGTAATCTATGTTCATTCCAAATTTCATCCAAATCCGTTCAGCCGTTAAAACGTGAAGAGGGAACAAACATACTTACACACTAACACACACACAAACTTTCGGATTTATAATATTAGTAGGATTATAAAGAAGTAAAGTTTGTGAGTTTGTGAAGTTGTAGGGGGTAATCTCTGGATCTACTGAACTGATTTTGAAAATTCTTTTACCAAAAGAAAGTCATGTTATTTGCGAGTGTCATAGGGTATGTATTTTTTAGCCGGGCGACGCCGGACGGTTCAGCTAGTCATATATATATATATATAAGTCGGATTTGGTATAGTACTAGGCAGCCATAAATGTAAAAGAGATAAAACATATTTTTTTCTTTACGCGGCATTGCAACCCATGGTGAAAATTAAAAATAATAAACTTTTATTGTTGCAGTTAGAAATAATAATTCATTCAAAATAAATACCATAAATTTCACGAAAACATGGCAAACCAAACTATTATAATAATATTTCTATGATCCGTGAAGAACGTAAAACGTTTATCTATTTTGGTACCAACGGATCTTAAGATCAGTTGAGAACAAAAAAATATAATTTATTTTAGTTGCAACTGATCTTGAGATCAGATGGGAATAACAGTTATGATCGGTTAATGTGAAAATCTGATACTATGATCCGTTGGGAAGTACCCCAGGTACAACTAGTAACTAACATAAATCCATTCATAGCTCACACAAGTTCGGTGCTCGTAGGCGCCGGAAGCATTTACATCACACAATCAAACCTAGAACCAGAAACACTAATTACCATGTTCTTGTTTTTTATTTGCGATGCGTAAACGTTGGACCTTCGTCTCACCTGATGGAAAATGAAGATGTAGTCGACTATGGTGCAAGTTTGCCTGATCACTCGGGATTTGAAGACTTCCTTAGATTCGTGAAGTCATGACTGAAAATATGTGACGGTTTCCTCACATTAGTCGGGACCCATATTCATTTCATTCAACACTCACAACATCACACTTTTTCTTGTTTTTACTTGTTTTATTTTTGGTTGTTTTTATTTATATTTCGGGTATTTTTTTTTGGATATAGATCCTTTTTTACCGACTTCCTAAAAAAGTCGACTGTATTTTTTTACGTGTTCACGCCCTCATAACTTGTCTCCACGTGAGCCGATTTCGAATTTTTTTTTAGTTTTAAATATGTTGCTTTCTAATTGGTCCCATTTAAATTTGATCAAGATCTGATTAGTAGCTCTTGAAATATCGTCAATAATACCTATTTTGTAGACTACTTTGACGATGTTCTCGTTTAACCGACTTCAAAAGTTACCTCATAACTTCTTTCGTTGTGAACCGATTTCGATGATTATTTTTTTATTTGTAAGCTGGTGCTTTCCATGTAGTCCCCTTAATATCAGGATCAGGATCAAATCCCTAGTTTTTGAATTATCGTCAATAATGCGTGTTTAATACATTAACTCTGTAAAAAATTCAATTTTCTTCCCCTAGTTAATAGAAGGGAAATTGCAGATATTACACTTCTTCTAAAGATTTCCTCTAGCCTTGTAAACTGTCCCGAATTATTAGGTAAAATTGATCTAGTCCCACCTTCCAAACCAATGAGGTTTAATCCTTTACTGAATGTACCCTCAGTTAATACAAATTACAGACAAAACTCATATTTATGGCGAGCGAGCAGAAATTTCAATAAACTTAGTAAGCGCCTAGATTTAGATCTATTCCATACTAGTATAGCGTCGGCTAGACGGCTGTTGAGCAGTGACTTTTTTGATAACTAAGCCATATAGACAAGTATAGTCATATAGATAATTTTACAGAGTTACATTATACCTAACTATTTATTTGTTTAACTGTGTTCCTAGCTGTTCATAAGCTTGATTTGTATTATTTATATGTTTTCTAACCGTGAGGACCTTTAATTGGCTCATTGTATTATGCTTAACCTGTAAATTGTTAGATTTATAAGCTGTTGGTCTTCAATATAAATTAAATTAAATAAATTAATTAAATCTGATCAAGGTTCCGAAGATAAAGCGGTGAAGTCGGTTTTTTAAGCTTTGCTTGCGTAAAATTATTTTAAGCTTTGCTTGCGTTTAATTATTCTTTGTATTGTCTTTTTCAAACCTAATCCTGACAATTACGAATATTGAAATAAAGCTGACCAAGAACTTACCAGGAAAATTAGCTACGACTCCTTTGACGTAATTGGCCCAAGCAGGTGTTCCCGGCTTCAACGGTGATAACGATGGAGCTGGAAAGCTGGTCTCCAACTCTTCGCCGCTCCCTAGGATGGAGAGCACCCGGCATTCCTCGGTGTTGTTGGGAGACCCAGCGATAAGTGTGAGGAAAGGCAGCGCCTGAAAGCAAGCTTTTTGAGATTTTTTATCGTTTTCACACTCACAGCCCCATACTAAGTATAAGTTGTATTGTGGGTGCTGGAAACATTAACACAGCACACACACAGTCACACCCGGATGCACAAATCACAATTTGGAAGGAAAATTGTGCTCCTGCCGGGAATCGAACTCAAGACCCACAGCGCAGAGTGCAGAGACTTGACATATGGAGTGTTTTCGTATGATTGTGAATGTTTTCGCCATCGGCGATACAAGTCTTTGAACTTAATGCCAACATTAAAAAAAAGAAACTTATCTACAGGTGGCCATATAAATCTCGTATTAACTCACAGCCCCACACTAAGTTCGATAACGTGTGTCGTGGGTGCCGGAAACATTCATATTACACACATAATCTCAACCAGAACCAGAACAACAAATTTTCCTTGGGGAGGAAACCGTTTATTCACATGGGCCCCAAAGAGGCACTCATGAAAGCTAATGACTTTATTGCCAGATTGGCAAAATTACAGTCATATTAAATAAAACTAATCCCTATCCCTTGGGACATGATGACAAGATATACAAAGAGGCAGAGGCGCGCGGCCGAGCAGCGGGAGGGCGCCTTCGACGCTTCCCACCGCGCTGCCGACGATTTGTATAGTCTCTAGTGTAACATATTTTGTTACACTAGATGACTAGAGGGTATACAGCTACTAAGTGGACAGGGCGCGCCTATTTATAAAGTGGCAGCAGCAGCGGCCGACGCGAATATCAAGTCCCAGGGGATCAGATCGGAATAGACCCTTTTACCAACTCAAAGTAACTCCATTATAAAATAATTAACTTAAAAATGAAACTTCCAAAATAATTTGTCTTAATACAACTACCTCGTCAATATTGATCAACATAAAATTCTTTTAGCGAAGTTTTAATATAATCAGAATCACTAGACAAAATAAATTTAATTTCTTTGAAACAATTAAGGAAAATTTTAACTGTACTTAGTCAAAACAGATTCTTGTTTACAAAATTTAATACAAATATCTTGTAGCAGACTTCCTACGGGGATTATGGTTTTACCCGACTGCGATGGAAAGCAGAACGTTTTATTATCAGCCTATACCTATCTGTAACGTTCTTAAGTGACCTGCCGCAAATTAAGCGAGATCTCTAAGTATCTCTAAGTTTTTGGGCCATAGCTTTACATATTCTATGAGTAATTGAAGTTATTCGCTTGTATGGTTTAGCTTGTATGCCTCTGACAGACGGACGTACGGACAAAATGCTATACCACCAATTTATTTGTGGGGGGAGGGAAATGCTTACCACTTCCCTTCCTTACCAGGGATGAAGGAAAGGGGTGTGTGGTGCTCGAATTCACTTCATTCATTCACCCCCCCCGTGAGCAGTCCCTCGCCGAAGTGGGGCAAGATAGGATTGCAATAGCAGTCACTATCTTGCCCCGGCGTTAGTCCTGGATTCAAACCAGGCCATTGCGCGACAAAGAAAATAGGTAGGAGGAGGAGGGACCTGGCTCACCAAGGCCACCCAGACATGTGGGGCCGTGCAAACCGATGGAAAGGTCCCCTTAACTCAAGTAATGTACCAACCAAGTCAACTTAGAGATCTGGCTTCGCTCGATCAAAAATATATTTAAAGATTATACAAACCACAGGTAATACGTATCCTTCGCAGTAGTCGATGTGCTCCCCAATAAGGTTGACGCGACCGGGCGCAGCAGCGAACACTGTGGGCTGGCGACCGAATGTAGCGACGAACTTGTTGCGCGCTTGTTGCAGCAACACAGACTCGCCTTTTGGAACAGCCTCAGACATCTAAATACATTAGGTGGCATTAACATAAAGCAGTGAAGTAAGTTTTAAATAACTGAGGTTCTCAATTCGCCGGAATCTTTTTTTACATTAGCTCAGAACTCCGTCATTTATTTACCGGTTAGGAAAATTATTGTTTTGTTCAAAAGAGTACATACGTTTTAGTTAGTCTAATTATAATTTGGTCAAGATTCAATACTTGGTCCGTTACTTTTTGTCATCTTTATAAATGACATCGGCAAATGCTTTGTACATTCTCATTTTCTTTTATTTGCTGATGACATGAAAATTTATAAGACTGTCAAAAATAGGCGTGACAGTGATTTGCTTCAGGAGGAAATCGATAGACTTCCTAACTATTGTATGTGTAATAAACTCGAACTCAATATTCTCCAATGTTGTTGTATCACCTTCTGTAGATCGGCTAAGACTCATAGTTATAACTATAAATTTAATGGCCAAGCTCTTTTTAGGACTGATTCTGTGTTGGACCTTGGCGACACCTTGGTCTCCAAGCTTCTCTTCGGCAAGCATATTAAAAAAATCACAGCTAAAGCTATGAAAACTTTGGACTTCATTGTCAGAGTTACTAGAGATTTCAGGATCATTAAATCCCTTAAAATTCTATATTGCTCCCTAGTTCGGAGTCTACTTGAGTATGCTTCCAAGGTTTGGAATCCCTGCTATGATAGGTACATAAAACTTTTTGAAAAGCCGCAAAGAAAATTCTTACGTAGCTACAAGGCCAAAATTTCTAATTTTAACTTTGACTATAATAAAAGTTGTAAACACCATCACTTGTTACCTCTTCAAAAAAGAAGAGAGGCTACAGATCTTTCGTTTTTGCACAATTTAGTGACAAGTAGAATGGACTGCTCATCTCTGCTAGCTTAAGAGGCCGGGGAGTCTGTAAACGAGTCTATAGACTATCTCTGTTTAACTGGCAAACTGTGCCCATGCTTGATGCGATAGCACTACCGACCAAACAAATAATGATAGGTGCCGTAATACCAAAAATTATGAATGAATATGTAATGTTTAGCCATTGTTTTTTGCATTAATAGTACCTTGAAATGATAATCTATGTTCCTGTTGTAATGACAAAAGAAATGTGTTAGTTTTTAATACAAAACGAATAAGTTAATGATGCGGCATTTACGTCGTAATAATGTGTGAAAATCAATTGGTTTATATTTCGTTTTAGGTAATTATTTTGGAATAAAAACTATCCAGGAACCTAGATTAATATGTTTTTTATCTGAATAAAAGCACAGTATGGTGGTAATATGCTTGAATTATAAATAATTTCGGTATTACGGGACGGTATTACAAATCAACCTCCGGAGGCTCCTTAAGTCAAACTTGTCCTGCCATCTTTTTCATCACGAAAAACACATCGTCTATATATCCCCCGCCATAATACGAATTATCATGGGAATTCTTTCTTTTTGCGTACGTTCAATAACTAAAACACGTATTTATCTCAACATGTAGATTTATTTACATCTAGGCACAATATGTTTAAAATTTTAATTAATGATCAGTTTTTTCGATGTTGATTTTAACGCTGAAACAAAAGAGCAATAAATACCATTTTTAGTACCTATTGACTCGTTCTAGCTCTGTAATATTCTTACTTATTCATTATTAGTATATACTAGTTAAGCCCCGCAGCTGCGCCCGCTGATGATGATGATTAACGTAACCTATGTCCTAATCCAGTATAAGCTACTCACATTCTAAATTTCATTAAAATCGGTTAAGTAGTTACGGAGATACGTGGTAACAAACATTCACACACACACAAACTTTCGCATTAATAATATTATAGTAGGATATGATATATTTTAATTTGAATCGCATGGCGTTGAAATGTTGTTATTATTATTTATCATTGATGTAGAATTTAGATAATAATGATTTACTTTCGATTAGTTCTTATAATAATTTAAACAGACTAAATTCGACATGTCATCTTATTTTGAAGTTTAAATGGAAATATTGTTAGTTTGAGCAATAATTAATTATCTAGATATATATAGTTTTTTAATAATTTTCGTATACCTTTACCGAGTTTAAATAAGTGATAACATGTTGGCCTAGGTGCTCTCATTCTCACGTTTTTGATTTATTTTGTAAGAAGGCTGTTTGGCTTTCCAAATAAACAAAAATAAAATAAAATAAGATCTGATGAAGAGTTTCGGAGATATTTGCGATTGAAGTCAGTTATTAGTTTTTTATACTCGTATATCTTATCTTTGATCAGTAGTATAGGTATTATAGGTATATATACCACGTGCTGTATCTAGATCTCTGTATTTTGCCTCCTGGATACCTAAATACAGTACTTAGCTACTTTTGTATCCGAGTTTACAGTGATAACAAGGTCAATAAATGTTATCGTTATTATTGAAAAGCATTATCACTCCACTCATGTCTGATGAATATAAACATAAAGATATTTACTCTTAGTGACGGCCATAACAACATACATAATTATAAAGATGTTGATAACTATCCAGGACTTTTAAGGTCACAGAACAAAGAGAGCCTAACATTTTATTTCAGAACTTGTAAATCCCGGACCCGCGGGAATTCCAGGATGTAAAGTAGCCTATTTTTTTTTTTTTTTATTTGTGACAGGCTAGTTTCTGACCACTATCTCACCTGATGGTAAGTGACGATGTGATCGAAGCTGGTAAACACACTAGACCTGGAATACGCAGGCTCTCAAGGATAACTGCCGGAACACCGTATTTGGCTTGGCGGCAGACTTTCAACTTGATGGTGGTAAGCTACTTTGGTAGCAAGCCAGGCGAGCAACTCACAAAATGCTCTACCACCTCTCAAATGTCACCTGATTAGCACCACCCCCCCGGGTGGTGCTAATCAGGTGACATTTGAGAGTAGGGAGTCAGACTTAAGGGGTATCCTCTTACGGACGTGGGTGACTCAGCCTATGTGTTAATCTAGGGTGTCAGCTACCTCTACACCAAATTTCATCAAAATTTGTCTGGCCGTTTGAGCGTGAAGTAGCGACAAACTAATAAATACAGTCTGAAACTTACGGCTTTATAATATTAGTGTGATACCGTCTCTTTGGTACCAATTAACTGCCATTTTTGGCTGCCTAGGATTTGGTACAATTGTCCAGAATAACGGCATTTAAGATGGACTATTCCATTATAGTTTTTTTTTTATTTTGGCTCCGCTATCTATGTGCTTTGGTCTGTGTCAAGTAATAAAATATTTCATTTATTTCAACGTACCCAGTCTTAGTCACCAGTCGCAATTTAAGTCAAATAAAGTCTTAGTCACATTTTGCCTACACTCGTGCACGTTCACGAACTATTAACAGTTAATTGTCAACAGTTTTCTTTGCAAGGGCATTTTGTGTCTAGTTCTGGGAATGATTTGTGTTTGATGTGAATGTTTCTTGATGTACTAATTGTGGGTATGTGAGTGTGTATGTTGTAACGCTAAAATCATCGTCACAACATACTTACCTACTGTTTAATTGTATCATGCAAAAGATGTGTAAATATAGATAGCCAATTGCAAGAACAAGCTACAAACAACAATTCTAATGTAAAATAGCCATTATTATTAGTCTTCACAATTAGCATACTTTGAAAAGGTATTCTCACTGAGTGCTGAGTATTTTTTTATTTTAATTTTGGCTTCGCAATCTTGTGCATTTAGCCAATGTCAAGTAATAATATGTTTCAAGTGTATTTCATATTGAAAGTCTTAGTCATAATTCACAAACAAAGTCAAGGTCCAGTTATAGTCAAGTCATGCCCTAGTAAAGCGATAGAAACTTAACTAGAACTTCTTAGTATAGGAGTTTTGGTGCGAAGGCGAACATCACGTTTTTTAGATTTGGTATCATTTGCCTACACTTATGCACGTTTACTGAGTATTATCGTAGGTTATAATCCACGATTCATATAGTAGTTATAATCCACCATGAATACACATTAACACTCGAAGAATCACAGGTTTTGGAAAATTATACAAAATCAACAACGCCATTTTGAACTTTCGCGGCAAAACTCCGTGTTGAGTTATCTATCTACGTAAACTCTCTGCGGAACAAAAACATGTTCGTAATTCAAAAAACAAGTAAAGAGAAAATCATCTAGTCTTTTACATCACTAATTAAATCTCAAAGTATAAAGCATCGAGACGAGACAACCCTACAGTTTGTAAGAATAAAGTATATCACTAACGTACCTCTAAGCGTAATTATCCCGTTATAATGAAGTATTTTTTATCACAGTTCCGTTATTTTCTGTTTATCAGCTCGGATACACTATTGTTGACGTTTAGTCGCGTACTGCCGGCGAGACGCGATAACATTCTATGCTAGTAGTATTATTAATTGTTAGGCTGGGTACTGAAAGGCAATAGGTTTTAATAAAGGAGTATTACACTTATACACAAATGTCAATTGAGGTGACGAGCTTGTTGAAGCAATAGGCATTTGAGGCTATTTGCCGCGAAAGTGAAAACATGGCGTTGTTGATTTTGTATAATTTCCAAAACCTTTGATTCTTCGGTTAATGTGTAATAATGGTGGATTATTAACCATTAACACTTAGTTTACGTGCATAAGTGTAGGCAAATCATACACAGTTGAAAAGCATGATTTTTGCTCTCGCTCCAAAACTCTAATAGAAGTTCTAGTAAAGTTTCTACCACTTTACTAGGGCATGGCTTGGCAATGATTGGACCTTGACTGTTTTACTTGACTTTGCATGTGACTTGTGACTAGGACTTTTAATATCAAATAAACTTGAAGTATAGGTATTATTACTTGACACTGGCTAAATGCACAAGATTGCGAAGCCAAAATAAAAAAATATATATCATTACGACACAAATACAGTGAATACCTATTTCCTAACGGTTTCCAACATTTGTATGGAGTGCAACTACAACTGGGCATTATCAACGCATTGAAGTTATTTCTACTTACTTTCAATCCTGTAATGAATGTTCTCAAGTCTACCGTAAACATAAAAAAATATAAAACGCATTCATACTCAGTCCCACACTAAGCTCAAAGACTTGTATGACTTGTATTGTGATGTGTATCGTGGGTGCCGGAAACATTTACATATCACACACACTATCACACCCTGAACCAGAAGCACAAATCTCCCTTGGGGAGGAAAATTGTGCTCCTGCCGGGAATCGAACCCAGGACCCTCGGCGCAGAGGGCAGAGACTCGCCCACCACGCCAACTGGGTCGTCTATTATAAGTATTGTTTTATTTTTATTTTCGGTAGGCAGAGGTTTGACCACTATCTCACCTGATGAGAAGTGAAGATATGATCAACGATGGTGCACGATTGCCTGTAAGATACTTGTTTACCTGGACTTGAAGACTCCCAGATTGTACTTATAGGGAAACAGTTTCGGGTAAGGAGTTGCATTTCTTTGTGGTACGCAAAATGAATGTGGAAGCAAAACTCTTCGTGCGCATTGCTGGAATATCCACCATAAATGGATGTTGTTTTAAATTGATTTGCATTGCATACTAGTTGGATACTAGTATGATATGGCAACAAGAATCTAATACCTTTAAACGAGCAATTCTTGTGTGTGTATATATATATGTAATCAGGATTGTGGAAACGGCTTCAACAATTTTCATAAAATTTTGTAAGCAGGGGGTTTCGGGGATGATAAATCGATCTAGCTAGGTTTAATTCTTAGAAAACGTGATTTACCATTAAAAAAACACATCCGGTATCATCCGGTCATCCGGGTACTGAATAGTTTAATCGATAAACTCGACCATTGTTCGAGCTATATAGACGCTCATCCTCGGGAGCACCGGTCGAGTTTCTCGATTAAATTAAACATAACGTGAGTACAACCGGAACTAAATCAACAAGAATGAATAGTATCTTCTAGGCAAGCATGCTACATCTTCAGCTGCATCTTCGCTTTCCATCAGGTGAATTTTGGTGAAATGCCATTTTATGCGGTTATTTGCACCAGATATTTAAGTAACAAGTTTTTCGTAAAAACAATTTACAAATAAATGGAACTCCATACCCGATTCTGTGTTGCCCGATAATTACAATCTGGGAATCTTCAAGTCCAACGTGCACCATTCCGACCACATCTTCACTTTTCATCAGGTGAGATAGTGGTCAAACGTTTGCCTATCGAAAATAAAAATGAAACAATACTTTTAATAGACGACCCAGTTAGCGCGATGGGCAAGTCTCTACCCTCTGCGCCGTGGGTCCTGGGTTCGATTCCCGGCAGGAGTACAATTTTTTGAGAGATTTGTGTTTCTGGTTCTGGGTGTGATATGTAAATGTGTCTGGCATCCACGATACAAGTCTTTGAACTTAGTGTGAATACGTTTTATATTTTTTTCTGTTTTCGGTAGACTTGAGAACATTCAATACATAATTGAAAGTAAGTTGAAATAACTTCATTGCGCTGATAATGCTGATAATTGCCAGTTGTAGTTGCACTCCATCCAAATGTTGAAAATCGTTATCACATTATTTTGGCTTCGTGCATTTAGCCAGTGTCAAGTAATAATATAATTCGAGTATATTTTATATTAAAAGTACTCATACTATTATAGTCACAAGTCACAGTCAAAGTCAAGGTCCAGTCTTAGTCAAGTCATACCCTAGTAAAGTGCTAAAAACTTTACTGGAACTTCTATTGGAGTTTCGGAGCGAAGGCGAAAATCACGTTTTTCAACTTTGTAGCATTTGCCTACACTTATGCACGTTTACTAAGTATTAACGGTTAAGAACCCACCATTATTACACATTAACACTCGAAGAATCACAGGTTGTGGAAAATTATACAAAATTAACAACGCCATTTTTTCACTTTCGCGGCAAAACTCCGAAACTACTCTATTTACTCCAACTCATAGATGTGCACTCGAAAATGTCTATAAAATCAAAATCTTTACGCGTCTTTGACTCATCAATCTATATCCTCTACCTCTTCCGGTTCAAAATGTATTTGAAAAGACATGAAAGAACTTGTAATATCCGGCTCAAGTGTTCTTTAAACGAATCGTGTGGAAATACATATTTGGAATTACTATTGTGTGTGTTCTAGTGTGTGGTGGAAGTTGGTTATGGTTCGAGGAGGCGGAAGTAGTAGTGAAAGAAGTTTAGTCTTTGTCTATCTGTGAATCTGTGTTTAGGTATATTTCTTGTAGAGAAAATAATAGTGAAATTTTAAGTCCTAGGGCCGTACGGCACATTGCCAGTCTTTCCACCGCTGGCAGTAGTATGCAAATATTACTGTATTTCCGATCGAAGGGCAATGTTTTCAGTAAAATAACAAGACATATTAAAGAGATGTATATTATTATGCAAAAACTTTTAGAATACATACAACAGATCATATGATACAATAATTTTAAAATAAGTCCACGTGGAACGAAGATATGAGGAAACACACATAAAAATTGAGTACCTCCTCCTTTTTTGTGAAGTCGCTAGAAAAGAAAATAAATGTGCTATAAAGTAAGTCATTAAAATTCAAATGATGTTTTTGAAGCTATCTTTGAGAGCCAGTGATTCTGTGTGCGTGTTTACCATCCTGCACCACATCATCATTTACCATCGTGAGATGTCAAACGAAGTGTTTCCTCTAAATGTTCTACAAGTCAAATATTAAAGAAACATTCTTTATTCAGCCAAAATGTCAAGCATCCCAGAATAACATCGAAATAACAACACAGCTAAATATTTAAAAACGATCAATCATAATTATAATTCATCTTTTCGCCGTCACCCCGAAACTGAACAATGTCAATATAGAACGGTGTTTAAACACAACACCGCCCAAAAAAGTACCTATTTTACTATCAAAATAATTTTAAACGGTTACCAAAATGGATGGATGGTCACTAAATTACGTTGGATAAATGGTCACCAAATTACATTTCCTTAAATATTATGAAATAAATCAATTTTTTCCTATTATAAATATTTTTGTATTAATTATTTTAAAAAAATTACCTTAACCTACTGTTATCCGATTCGGTTATGTCACAGGAAATTAGATTTTAGGAAATGTAATTTGGTGACCATTTATCCATTTTGGTAACCATTTAGAATTTTCGGTGGCCGTCTAAATTATACCCATATAGAACGAGAGACGGAGTAATGTGCGAGACACTCGATAAAAGTATGAGTCCGATGAAGTAATTATAGTTCCCGTCACGTAAAAAGAACGCTGGCTATTTACCTACGCATTGAGCTATTTATCGATCAAAAAGGTGGCATGAAGGAGGTGCATGCTATAGTTTCATCTGTTGCATAGATAAAAAAGATACAGGTACTCAATGTATAATGTACATTGAGTACCTGTTGATCCTTGCTTCCCGCGCTGTGATCACGGTTCGTTCGCTCCCAAAAAACAATCGTTCCACTGTATCTCAGCGTTCTTTTTACGGGACGAAAATTATACAAGTTTTTATTTAGTTTCACCTATCACGTTATCTGTCGATCTGTCGATCAAATCTACCAAGCTTAGACCCACTTCCCGATTGGACTTAAATTTGGTGTACATATGTATCTTCGGTGACAATACAATGATGTGTTACCATGGGGCTGGTCAGATGATTGCTCGTGGGTTATCTGAAAGATATCGCTTCGAGGAATAAGGCTGACTAACGCCACTTTCAGGTTAAAGAAAGTTTTGATGTTTGGATGTGTTTAGATACAATGCAATACAATAAAATAAAAATATCTCTTTATAGCACAAAATAAATAAAAAAACAACCATATTATTTATATCTAAGTTCAATGGGCGGACATATCGCTAAAAGCAATCTCTTTCAGTCAACCTTTTAGAAAGTTGTATGTTTGGTACTCACGCACACCGATTCAGCTGAAATTTTGAACATAGCAGAAGATAACTTGGATTTACACTTAGGATATTTTTCCTCGTCATCGGATTCAACTATAACAGTACCTATATAAAATAAAACCGGCCAAGTCGGACTCGCGCACGAAGAGTTCCGTACCATTATCTATAAAAAATCAAGTTTGTTGTATGGGAGCTCCACTTAAATATTTATTTTATTTTATTATTAGTATTTGTTGCTATAGCAGCAATAGAAATACATTATCTGTGAAGATTTCAACTGTCTAGCTATCACCATTCTTGAGATACAGCCTGGTGACAGACGGACGGACCAACAGCGAAGTCTCACTAATAGGGTCCCGTTTTTACCCTTTGGGTACGGAACCCTAAAAACTACGAATTCATAGTTACTTATAGCAAAAGAAATAAAAAACCTAATTTAAGAAAAACGTAATAAGCTAGATAGTTTTTACTTTTGTGATAAATAAGAGGGTCGTAGGTATTCGCATAGATAACACTCGTACACTCGGTTTCGTTCCAGAATAAGACACTCTCTAGGTTTTGTAGGGGCAGCATCCGCGTGTCAGTTCGTTTCAGGTAGTAGTGGTACGGTTGTCAAAAAAGTTTAAGCCGCAAAGCCCGGATGCTTTTTCTGGGTCTACTCACGCAGCTTGTTTATTTATCCCAAATGTTTTCCTGGAAACCAATGATAAATTAGGACTAGGTATCAGATAAAATTGATTTCTAAGCAATACGAATTGAAAAAGTCCAATTCGAAACATCTTGAAAACCTTTCAAAGAAACAATCCACTCAGAATGATGTACAAATTGAGTTCTGAGAATGCTGAATTATATGGAATAACTTGAGCCAGTGAAAAGAAAATTAATCAAATTTGTATTTTCTTTGGCCTCCTTAATGCTTTTGAAAATATCTGTATTTTTTTTCTTATATTGACGTACCAATCACGTTTGGTACACCATTGGAATACGATCTAGCCTTATGACTGCTAAGTAGAGTAGTATACTTAGAATACAATACAATACAATACAAAATACTTTATTGAACCAAATAAAATTACATAAAAAACAATCATATTATTTATATCTAATTACAATGGGCGGACTTATCGCTAAGCGCGATCTCTTCCAGTCAACCTTTGGATGGAAAAAGAGAAAAAAAAAGACGTGTGGCACTCGGGGACTGCCGCGGTAAAGCTATTGCATAGCATTTTTTATCAACTTATGCAATTATAATTATTTATTAATTTATTTATGCAGTATTTTTTTTCCTGCCACCTAGAGGCGAGTTGCTGAACTAAAGAAACAAGCGTGATATTTCAAAAAAGTCATTAAAAGTTCTGCTATTCATCGATAGATGGCAAAACTAAAAAGTATCACCGCTATGCCGGTCGGAGTGGGGGTGTTAGGTTATTTTCGTTACGGAATTTCTGGATTCGGTCTCCACGCTCAAGGCCCGCGATAGAAGCTATGCAATAGCTTAACAATATATAAGAACGTAGGTCGGTGTTGTGATTAACTAAATATATATATAATAATATATATTTATACATATAACATATAAATAAATAAATACATAATACAATAATAATTAGAACAAGAATGTGTTCAATAACAGTTTTCTTACCGTCTCTATTATCGGGAAGACACTTTGTTTTTGTGTATCTGTAATGTATAATTATATACCTACATTGTTTTAGTGCCATCTTTTAGTTCAGCTTTACACTAATCATGATGAATCGTCTTAGTCTTGCTTGCCACTAGATGTCACTTACAATCGAGAGCTAAATTTCTAGATCGTGGTGACGAGATTTGCACAGGACTTATTGGTACCGTTTACCGCTAAACTAGCAATAAGGGAGTCTAAAATGGGCCTTCCATAAGAAATCTCTAGCACCATCTTTTTATTTTAATTTTGGCTTCGCAATCTTGTGCATTTAGCCAGTATCAAGTAAATGAATATAGTAAATAAAATAATATATTTCGAGTATATTTCACATGAAAAGTCACAAGTCATAGTCAAAGTCAAGTAAAAGATTCAAGGTCCAGTCATAGTCTAGTCATGTCCTAGTAAAGTGGTAGAAACTTTACTAGAACTTCTATTGGAACTATATTGATAAATTTAGAAAGGAAAAAATAAATAATGGCCTCGATTCCGATGTACACTCACTAAATTAAATTTAAACTATCCCTGTCTCTTACAAAATAGAAACACAGGACAGAGATAGCATACATTTTAGTGCTGTCAAGCTAGTTTATCAATTAAAATATGAACAGCAGAAGCAGAGAGGCGCGTGTTTTTAGTCAACACCAAGTACATACTCGACTAAGCTCGCATAGACAACTAAGTTCTGACTAACTTGACAGCACTAAAATGTATGCTATCTCTGTCTTGTGTTCCTATTTTGTTAGAGACAGGAATAGTTTAAATTTAATTTAGTGTGTGACATCAGAATCGAGGCCAATATTAATCAATATAGATCTGCCTATAATGGCTAATACTATATAAACAAAATCAACTTCTATTGGAGTTTTGGAGCGAAGGCGAAAATCACGTTTTCATCTTTGTATGAATTGCCTAGGTACACTTATGCACGTTTATTAAGTATTAACAGTTAATAATCCACCATTATTATACATAAACACGCGAAGAATCGCAGGTTTTGGAAAATTATACAAAATCAACAGCGCCATTTTTTCACTTTCGCGTCAAACCCCCTAGCAGCATCTTCTTCTTCTTCTTAGTTATGGCTTCTCAATCTTGTGTATTTAGCCAGTGGCAAGTGATAATATAATATTTCAAGTGTATTTCATATTATAAGTCCTAGTCACAAGTCACAGTAAAAGAGTCAAGGTCTAGTCATAGTAAAGTCATGCCCAAGTAAAGTGGTAGAAACTTTACTAGAACTTCTATTTAGATGTTCTCATTTCGACGTTCCTACGTCAAATGTGAGAGAGTTGACTGGAGACTAGAAACATATTATTATTCTTCTTGTAACTTTGTCGGTCAGTTATACCGGAAATGATCCGAGTTATGTATGCTATAGCTACTCACTGGTCGCTCTCGGTCAACTTATAAACCGGAAATAAACTTTTTTTACGAACGATTTTTGAACTGGAAAATTTTAAAAAACTTACTGAATACTACTTTTTTAATGCCCGATAGGTAAGCATCTGACCACAATCTTACCTGATGGAAAGTGATGATGCGGCCGAAGATGTATTTTTTTATGTTGAATAGGCAAGCATTTGACCACTATCTCACCTAATGGAAAGTGATGATGCGCCCGAAGGTGTGACATGCTTGCCTAGAAGATACCTTTTCACTCGAGACTTGAAGACTCCCAGATTATAAAGTTCGGGGAACAAAGACGCAGGCAATTAGTTACACTCCTTCGCTGTACGGATGATGAATGTAGAAGCAAAACGCTTTGAGCGAACTGGAGGTATGTCGACCATAAATTGATGACGTTTAATAGTTTGTCTTGTTGTTAGATGGTAAAAAGGGCATGGAGAAATTAAGTCATGTAATTCCTGCGCACACTCTCCAAAATGTAATCGATAGAATACCGATAAGCTTACCTTACGTCGTATGTAGCGTGCTTGCCTAGAAGGTACCTATTCGCTCTTGAATTGCTGACTCCCAGATTATACAGTTCGAGGAACAAAGACGGGCAATGAGTCCTTCTTATTGAATCAAGAATTTTGTCCAAATTTCGTTGTTGTACACCCAGCTTTAAATCCGGTGGTAAATCTTATCTATGTATTATGGTTGTTTATTACCCACAGATAAGAAATCAGTTGTAAAACAAGCTCGATTAGACTACCACGCCTTTATTGTCCAATTTCACACTGATATCTGGGATCATTAACATTTTGCAGATTATATAAAAAAACGGATTTTCATGACATGGTAACCCAGGTCTTATTTAATTTAATTACTCTCTTTATAGACTGCTCGTTAGCTTAGTTTGGTGCGTGTTCGCCTTCTAAGCAGGGGTATCGGGTTCGATTCCCGGTGGGAAAACAAAGGAAAATTTGGTTCTCCCTAAGGAAAATTTGGTTCTGGTTGTGATTGTGTGATGTAAATGTTCTCAGCACCCACGAAACAAATCATCGGTCTTAGTGTGGGGCTGTGAGTATGGAAGCGTTTTTTTTTAAATATACTTTATAATATACTACAAATGAATAAAATCTAAATGTCTGTAAAACTACTTTTTTTAGCTTTTTACTTTTTGCATATAATCAAACAAACAAACACATTTACACTCACAGCCCCACACTAAGCTTAGATAATTGTGTCGAGGGTAACGGAAACATTTACATATCACACACACAATCACATCCAGAACCAGAAGCACAAAATTAAATGAGGAAAAGTATGCTCCTGCCGGGAATTGAACCTAGGATCCACGGCGCAGAGGGGCCACCGCGCCAACTGGATCGTCTGGCATATGAAACCTTCGGTACCTAAAATTATAACAAAAACACATTTTTCATTTTTGTCTGAGTCTGTTTATTGCAGCATCTCCTAAACGGCTAGACTAATTTCAATGATACTTTCACTGGCGGATAGCTAATATTATAAAGGTAACCTCTTTATCCTTATAGAGTGAATAGGTATCTTAGTAATAGGCAAACGTGCTTCATTGTCAACCGCATCGTCACTTAACATAGGTGGTCAAACGTTTGCGTATCTTAGATGTAAAAACCTATCCTATCTCAATTGATGGAAAATGATGATGCATACGTAAAGAAGATACCTATTCACTTCTTGAAGACTCCCAAATCCCGTTCAGGGAACAAGGAGCTGTGTCTTTATAACTTTGGACCTCCACGTCCGAAGATAATTAAAATAAGTCATACTTTAAGAAGTTTTTTAAAATCAAGCTTTTACAAGTTGTAAATAAGGAGGACTAAAAGTTATATAACCAGAGAACTTGTCAAGACGAATCAAACGAGCCGAAACTCGATGGGGTTGCGTCGTTTCATTACAGAGTTCCTATGACCACCTACCAACTCCATCATCACACCCTGGTTACCATTGAAAGACAAACTACTAGTCACGACGATTCAAATGAGCTCAGACTCGATGAGATTGTGTCGTTTCATTGCGAAGTTCCTTTGGCCTCCTTCCAGCTCCATCATCAGATCAGCACCATGTCATCATAATATTGCATTGTCACGCGATTTACACATGTATAAAACATTTCAGCTCAATCGGTAACTGGGAAGTGGATCAAATTTAACTAGCATGGTTTGATGACAAACATCGGGACAGGCGAAACTAAATAAAAAGCTTGTAAAGTACGCAGAAGCTCACGAATATAGACATCACCATCGTGTGAACGTTGAGGCCATCCAGCTCCTCGATCACACGTACGAGTATATAGTGAGAAGACTCAAAAGAACAAAACCCTTTGAACTTGTTTAGTGTTACCGTAATAGTGTAATGTAGTGTTTATATAAGTGCTGCCAATAAAGAACACATGAAGTGTCTTCGTCTTGATAGAGAAAATAAGAAAAGTGTTAATGGACACAATCTTGGATAAATTGAATCTAGCAGAATAAGTAAAATCTAAGTTTACTATTTGTCTAATCTTGGCTAGATTGTAACAATAATTTACACGCAAGCAAAGCTTAAAAAACGTAATGCTTTATTTTCAAAACCCTTGTTGAGAATATATGAATTAAATACGCATTATTGAGAATAGCTCAAAAATCCTGGTCAAATCTTAATCAAATTTTAATTTTAATTTTAATGCACCAGCTCTCAAATTAAAAACAAACATTATAATCGGTTCACCTAGACATAAATTATGAGGTCACACACTTATAAAAGAAATACACTCTACGCGTGTACTCGACTGTTGAAGGAGCACCGAATGTTCCGAAACAAGTCTCTTAACAATGCGAGCAAACAACCGTGAATGAAGTCTTATAAATCCTTGAAAATAAATACATTTAAATTGAATACCTCCTCCTTTTTTTAAATTAAAAATAGGCAAGCTTTTGTCCCCCACCATACCTGATGGTAAGCGACGATGTGGTCGACGATGGAGAAAGGTTGCCTAGAAGATACCTATTCACTCGCGACTTGAAAGACTCCCATATTGTACCTATTTCCTTCCTTTGAAGTAGGTAAAAATAGGGGACCTATAATAGTAAAAAAAAATATAACCTTCATATGAGAGGGATAAACCGAACAATCACCTCACCTGATTATAAAAGCGAAAGACGTCGGAGACATTATTTAAATATCGCGTTGGCGATCAACCGCCAATGTTAATTGTGTCTCCTCTCAGATGTAAAATATACAGGGTGTTCTGAATAAATTATACCTAGGTACCTATTTGTTTCAATTTTTTATGTTCTAATCCATTTATCTAAGAAACATCATCAGTATATAATACAATGAATATTACATTTTATAAGGATATTACAAATTAAATAGTATGTTCTCATACATATACCTTTTACAGCTGTTTACAGCATTAATCTATTTGTAAGTGGTTAGATAGAAAATTAATAGGAAACTATCTATTAAGTTATTTTGATTAATTAATTAACTAACTTTGAAACTTTCTCGGCGATGAGCCTAGTTCGGCAGCAGATACTCTACAACGATATTGCTAACTTAGCCTTTAAGAACACTATCGTGAAATATTGTACATTCTTTGGCAATAAAGATTTATTATTATTATTATTATTCTTGGAATTTATCAAATTCATCTAGTTTAGACTAGTTTCTACGTCTATGGTAATCAGCACTCTGGTGTACGGTCCGCGCCTGGTCATCGTATTTATCTGATTCATACAAGGTTGACAAATTACATCCTTGGCCGTATCAGGTGCAATCAGATGATTGACAAAACTTTGTCAATCATCATCATTACTTTTTTTTTGTATGTTCGCATTTCATCACTATCTCACCTGACTCTAAGCCGATTCTCGCGAAATATTGTTAGCAGGTTCGAAAATGCATGTTTTTTGTCAATTTAGTTTTTGGTCATTTTTCAAAATGGCAGTGATACGGAGAGGAAAACGTAATTTATTCAGTTTTACGCTGTGCAAAGACGAACTCGCGAAGTTATCAGCTTACATATTTAAACGTACTTAAATACGTATTTAATTGAATAGGTACCTTCTAGGCAAGCATGCTACATCTTTGGCCGCATCATCGCTTTCCATCAGGTGAGATTGTGGTCAAACGCTTGCCTATCGTACATTAAAAAAAAACTTAAGTATATTCCACATTTCTACAACAGCCTGTATAATTATAACGTCAATGATGCACTCAATCGCGAGTTCGAATGAAATTTTCATAATAAATATTGACATGAGGTGAACGACTTCTCAGCTAGGGGAGCAGTGTGTAGGGACAGGCGTTTTAATAAAATTAATGTGATGGTTGTAAGTCAAGTGATTTGTGATCAAAAATGCATCAAAACGGCTGGTTTTGACGACGCGTGATCAAAATGCTGGTGCTTATTTGGCTCAACGTGGCAGCATTGGCAATGCTGCCAGCATGATGCTACCTATGCTACCCACCATTTGGTACAAAACAAACAAACAAACAAACACATTCACACTCACAGCCCCACACTAAGTTCAAAGACTTGTATCGTGGGTGCCGGAAACATTCACATCACACACACATTACACCACCAGAACCAGAAGCACAAATATCCCTTGGGAAGGAATTTGTGCTCCTGCCGGGAATCGAACCCAGGATACACTTGAGTTAGGTACATATAAACTCAAGGCCTTGTAGTGGCAAAAATTTACTTAAAAGGATTTTTTTTCCACCCAATATGCGAACATAGGACTCGCCATAGTTCGCTTACCAATTTACATACACATACATACAACGGAAAATCACACTAGTATTATAAATCCTAAAGTGTATGTGTATGTGTGCAGTTGCGTCTTTGTTCTATAAACGGTGAGTCTGGGTGTTTTCAAGTCTAGAGTGATACCTTCTAAGCAAGCATCTTCGGCCGCATCGTCGCTTTTCATCAGGTGAGATAGCAGTCAAATTTTTGCCTATCCAGCATAAAAAAGTATGTTAGCTTTTTCTTCACGCTTTAACGGCTGAACGGATTTGGATGAAATTTGGAATGTACATAGCTTATAAAACCTAGGATTACACATGGACAAATTTTTTGCTTGATAAACGCGGGCGAAGCCAAAATAATAACAAAAATGCATAATTTTCGATGAATAAAATCTATTGAGTGTTAACTCATTCAATCGTGTAACAGGGTAAATGGAGAATAAATAAAAGTACCTATGAATTATTTTTATTGAAATTACAAATTGACATTGCATTGACAGGATAGGCGATTGAGTCACGATATCATTGCAAAATATCATACAATTTTCTATTAAAAGCCCCTTTAAAATTCCAAAAATTCATCCAGTAAATACGCGTTCTCAATAGCATACGTATAAACTATGGTGAATCGCAGTAGTTTGTCGCACAAGCGTTAATCATACATCCTGTAAAACTCGGGTGCAAAACAAACTGTTTCTAATATCCCCAGTACACAACCAGTAACCTAAGCCAGTTATACGGATTCCATGAAAATTCCTCCATACGGAATCCCAAAAACTATGTCATTGTGCCTGTTGTTTTTTCCGAGTGGCTCCCGCCAAAAATCTTCTCCGCGTCACAGACTATTAAAATGGCACAGCGCGGCGTCGTCGTCGCGCGTCGCGGTAAGTTCAGAGCATACAAATAGACCGTAATTTTATCAGAGGTTTCATTAAATTTGTCGAGCTCACGCTCACAGTTTCCAGTGTTGCATAACATTATATAAATGGGTGTAACAATTTCCAGAAGAAGTTTTAATAATATTTTCCAGACAAATAATCTGAGATTATACTAAGACGTTGTCTTGTCACCTACGCAATCTAACGCTGCGCTGTCTCGCCAGATCGATCTAAGTGATTAGAGATTCGTAGAAGCTATGTCACTAATTTGATCAAAATTATTCTAGACAATTACACCTCCATAGAAAGATTGAACGTTTGATAAACTTTCTATGCTAAAAACCATTAAAATTAAATACGCGTTACAAATTTAATATTTCAATATAGTGGACACCCAATATTTAGTAAACTATTATCTTACCTACATCTATACAGCAAAGAACTAAGTTACCTACAAGACATTAAGCTTATAGGTAACTCAAGTGCTCAAGCCCACTACCAGTGTAGCGTGCCCATCATACTGGCGGGATTGACTCTCTGAATTGCAATGTTAATAGGTTGAGCCAAATAAGTACCATCAGTACATAGGTCTTTGCTGTATAGATTTATATAGTTTTAGTTTAGTTTTTAGATATATTTCTATATCTAAAAAGGCCTGTAGATAGCTCCTAGTCAAAAAAAAGAATAGAAATATTTTTCTATTATAAAATGTATTCTATAAATACATGTCTCCTATATGGAAATATATATAACGCGGATTTTTCGAGCAAAGCGAGATCTCTTAGTTGACTTGGATCGTTCAGCATTTTTCCGTCAGTCCGTCCGTCTGTCAGAGGCATCTAGCGTCGTAGTAAACCATACAAGCAAAAACCTTCAAATTCTCAGAGAAACTGTGGCCCAAAGCCATAAATGGCAATTTTAAAATTATATAAATAAAAAATATTAAAGGGGCACCATACACGTAAGTGGGGAGCAATTTTTTTTTTTTGTGGGGATGTTTATGAAAGTAGAGTACGAAATCGGTTTAAAAAAAACTATGTTGGAAAATAACAATTTGGTAGGCCACCAAATTCACTGATTGTAGACCTATTTTGTCCCGGGGTCTATCTCAAAAACTGCTACACATTTAAAGCTGAATCTTAAGAGGCCGGGGAGTCTTTGAACGAGTATATAGGCTGTCTCTGTTTAACTTGCAAACTGTACCCATGCTTGATGCGATAGCACCACCGACCGAACAATTATGATAGGTGCCGTAATACCAAAAATTATGAATGAAAATGTAATGTTTAGCCATTGTTTTTTGCATTAATAGTACCTTGAAATGATAATCTATTTTCCTGTTGTAATGACAAAAGAAATGTGTAAGTTTTGAATACAAAACGAATAAGTTAAAGATGCGACATTTACGTCGTAATAATGTGTGAAAATCAATTGGTTTATATTTCGTTTTATGTAATTATTTTGGAATAAAAACTATCCAGGTACCTAGATTAATACGTTTTTAATCTGAATAGCAGCACAGTATGGTGGTAATATGCTTGAATTATAAATAATTTCGGTATTACGATTGTATGGGCAAATCAACCTCCGCAGGCCCCTTAAGTACCTATAATAGGTTTTTATGCATCTTAAGTCAAATCTTGCAAGCTGAATTAGAACCGCTTCCTTTCGTCTAATGTAATTTTTACGTGTTTGTTTATTGTAGAGATCACGGTTAAGAGCACAGACACGAAATTTTATGTACGCATTCAAATCAAAATCGTTTTCAACACACATTAGCTACAAAGAGACACTCATGAAAGCTAATGACTCTACTGCCAGATTTGCAAAATTACAGCCATCTCGGCGGCGCATTTTCAACCGACTTCAAAAAAGGAGATTCTCAATTCCACTGTATGTTTTTTTTTATGTTACGATCTCCGCTAATTATGAATTGATTGTGATTTTTTTATTTGGTAGATTGTACTTCAGAGGTGGTCCCATATAAATGTTATCGAAATCGATCCAGCTAAAACCTAAGCTAAAAATATAAGCGATGAAGTCGGTTTTTCAAACTTTGCTTGCGTTTAATGATTACAAGTTTTTTTTAATTTGCAATGCAACTATGTTTGTTCGTATAACTATTATTTAATGAAATCATGACACATGTTTTGTATAGCGCACAATATTTACGGAGCGTGTGTTTACCAATTTTAAGTTTACAACAGTTTTAATGGCTTTGTTAGATGAAGTTACTTGGTGTTTTAGTAGTTTATTAGCAACATTGTAATCACGGAACTGGTTGCGTAATGTATACTATATACACACAAGTTTGTAAGCAGATATGCCTTCATTTGGATTATTTACCTACAATAGGCAATGCCGCCAGCATGATGGGAACGCTACCCACTGGTAGTGGGCTTGAGCACCTGAGTTACCTATAAGCTATGTCTTGTAGGTAACTTAGTTCTTTATATATAAAAGGAAGAAGAAATATAGGCAAATGGCCCGTAGATAGAATATATAATTTTACCTACACTGTAAGTATAAGTTGAGTAATCACACCATGTAAATATGTTTGTTTCCTCTTCACGCTGTAGCAGCCGTACGGCTTTGGATGAAATTTGGAATGTACATAGCTTATGGCTTATACCCAAGATATAGGCTTAACACTTAGGCTACTTTTCAATTTTTGCAGGCGAAGCCGCGGTGCACGACTAGTAGTTTACACAGCGTGTCCCAAAATTCAACGATAAGCGGGCACCAGAGGATGGACATGCTCATTAATACTCTAGAAAATAATGAAAATATATATTTAATTTTCTTTTTAATTACAAAATAAAATATGAAGAAATACTTTGAAAATTGACACCCCTTAAAATATTTTTAACAAATAGGACAACAATATCTCAAATATGTTTATTTTGTTTTTTGTATTGGCAACCTTAGTATCACTACTATCGGTTACAACCCTAAAAATGCCCAAAGTGCCTGTACTGTGTTTTTTTTATGTGTGTTATCTCATAACTTCTCTCCACGTGAGCCGATTTCGAAACTTTTTTTCTAATTTGTCCCAATAAAATTTGATCAAGATCTGATCAGTAGTTTTCGAAATTTCGTCAATAATGTCTATTTTGTGGACTACTTTGACGATGTTCTCGTTCAACCGACTTCAAAAGTTACCTCATAACTTCTTTCGTTGTGAGCCGATTTTGATGATTGTTTTTTATTTGAAAGCTGGTGCTTTCCATGTGGTCCCATTGAAATTTGATCAAGATCTGATCAATAGTGTTTGAGTTATCGTCATATAATGCGTCTATTGCACATACAAATCTGATCCAGGTTCCGAAGATAAAGCGGTGAAGTCGGTTTTTTTAAGCTTTGCATGCGTTTAATTATTTTAAGTTTACTTCCAATTGACATAAAAAAAATATTTGTAAGTTTCGGTTTCGGTTTCGGTTTCAGCCGAAACAGAGAGCAAGGCTTCGGTTCCGGCTTCGGTTTCGGCTGAAAAACCAGTTTCAGTCGGACACTAATAGGTACATATTGGTGCCGATTCTGTTGTCCAGAAATCAAAATCAAAATCAAAAATATTTTATTGTAAAAACTGTGTGAGAAATGATGTTACAAAATTATCTTAAAGCAGCAACAGTTTGCCCATTGCGGACATACAACAATATTATGTTTATACGCTAAACAAAATACAATTTATAGCGATAGAGATACGATATAGAGATATAGAGTAATTTACAGTGTATTGTTATACAAATGAAAACTTTCAATAAGAGTGACAGATGTTTACACGTAATTTAGCAATATTTATATACAGGAATACAGAAAGGTTTGGGTATATCATGGCCCGAAGTCATTCTAATATGAATGAATATAATATAATATTATAGCTATGTGGTAAATAACATATACTCGTAATTTCTACTTGTTATCAAAGTATTCATTAAGGTCATAAAATACTTTATCTATAAGCCAAGCTTTTAGTTCTTGTTTGAATTGTCTTAAATTTAATTGTTTAAATTTCAGGGGTAGATGATTATATATTTTTATAGCTGTGATGTATGAACTTTTATTGTATTTATGTTTGGGTCGTAGGCTATTTGCTCGATTTGATTGAATGTCAAAATAGTGTTCATTGTTTTTTACAAATAAACACGTTTCATGCAAATATATGCCAGTAAGCGTGAGCAAATTATTATTTTTAAATATTTGACGCAGTGAATCTGTGCTGCGTAAGTTATATATAATACGCAGACATTTTTTCTGAAGCAAGAACGTTGACTTGATGTCTACTGAGTTGCCCCAAAAAATGATGCCGTAACATAAATGAGGGTACACATAACCGTAATATGCGTTCAAGGCTACATTTTTAGATGTTGAACTAATAATTATGGATAAAGCATAACACTGTTGAGAGATTTTATTATTAACTTTACAAATATGTGCCTTCCAATTGAGATTGGAGTCGATTACTACACCTAGAAAATTTGTTTCAGTAACTAACTTTATATTTTTACTATGATGCTGAATGCTAAGATCTAACGGCACTTGTTTATAATTTTTGACCATCTTAGTTTTGTCTATGTTTACAGTAAGATTTAAATTTTCTAGCCAAGTTACAATTGATTTTAGAGTGACGTTTATTTCAGTCTGATACTCGTTGACGCTAAGCTTATTTCTTGGAACATATATTGTGGCATCATCTGCAAACATCACACACAAATGTTCCGTAACTTTAGGAAATTCATTGACGTATATTAAAAAAAGCAGTGGCCCTAGAATGCTACCTTGTGGTACACCTTGTTGAATTTTTGCAACCTGGGATTGAATTTGTCGTACTGATTTTGAGACTTTGTCAAATGTTTGTAAGACTGTTGCTTGACTTCGATTTGATAAGAATTAGACTAAACTAGCCTAAAATTAGTTTTAGTCCTGCTTTAGTCCAAAATCTATTCAGAAGATGCAAGATTAGACTAAAATTAAGTTTGACAGGACTAAGTTAGTTTAGTTACTCATTTTAGTGAAAATGACCAAATTATTATTCTGATGTACATGTTTTACGTCAAATTAAGACTAAAAATAGAAATTTCAAACTCAAATTAGTCTGTATGAAAAAGGTCTGGATTATTTTTAATGTGATCTAATACTTGAAAGAATAACACGTGCAATTAATGAAGCAAATACTGACCTACAAAGTCTATAATGGAGGAATATGTGATTGCGGCTCTTGTGAATACAATTCAATTTGGTTGCTGTCAAAATCAATTTTAGTCCTGTCATTTCAACTTTTAAATTAAGTTCAACGTAAAATCAGAATAGCGTTTAGGTATTCTTTGACTAAAATTAGTTTATTTTTAGTTTAGTTTAGGTTAGTTCGGTGCTCAACAGAATTAGCACCAGTATATCGATAATACAAACATCCTTCAAAATATCGACTAACCATAAAATAACCGCATTTCCCAATTACCTACAACCTCGCGCGGAAATGGACTAGTTACTTAATTAATTTGCTCACACCCACACACAAAAACACATCAGGACCTAGTGCTATCGAAGGTCAATCAATCATAAAACTTGAATAACCTAGTTTAGGATACTGGTTACCCAGGTTAATTGTATTAGGGTTAGAGTAGGTGAGCCGATGGAGCGGGAAATTAAAAAAATATTTACTAGTAACTATGGAAACTGCTGAATACTTCGCGTATTTTTCGAAATGGCTGAAATATTTTTTTTACCGACTTCCCAAAAGACGAGGAGGTACTCAAGTGTGTATTTTTTTGAAAGTTTTTTTTTAGTTTGAAAGATGTTGCTTTCTAATTGGTTACATTTAAATTTGATCAAGTTCTGATCAATAGTTTTTGAAATATTGACAATAATACATATTTTGTGGACTACTTTGACGATTTTCTCGTATATGTGTTCGTTGTATGCCGATTTTGATGATTATTTTTTTATTTAAATCTGGTGCTTTTCAAGTGGTCCCATTGAAGTTTGATCAAGATTTGATCCCTAGTTTTTGAGTTATAGTCAATAATGCGTGTTTAATACATTAAATCTGATCAAGGTTCCGAAGATAAAGCGGTGAAGTCGGTTTTTTTTAAGCTTTGCATGCGTTTAATTATTTACGTTTTTTCCTATATCTCCACTAAATAATTCTATACACCTAATTATCAAACCTGCTCTCAAAATATCACGAGAATCGGTTGAGAAATGCGACATGTAGAGGAGAACAACCGGAAATCCGCCGGACATACTAAAACAATTTTGCCCAAGCTTATACGGAGACGCTACGCGCTCGCTCGGTCAATAACAGACTGCGCGACGCGATGGAGGGAAGTTTGTTTATCAGCCTAGCCTGAAAGTCAATGAACTATGTCAAGTAGGGTAACATTGAATAGGGATATGTAAATCATATATATACCAATCACTATGTGAGTCGGTTTTGAACTATTGCATAGTGTGCTGGGGCTCTGCGACTAAAACACTCTTTTTAAAAATTGAGAGAGCACAGAGGGCTCTTTTGAAAGTAGCCTACAAGAAACCTTTCAGATATTCAACTGACCAGCTTTATAATGACACCAAATATTTGAGAGTTCGGCAACTATACATTGCTGCGACTGCACTCCGATTTCACAAAACAGCGAAAAAAACCATTTCCAAGAGCTCACGATCTGCTCGCCGCACCGCCTGGGCTGCACCACACGTTAAAACCCAATTAGGTCAACGCGCTTACGCATACAGAGGTCCTTACCTATACCAGCGCCTGGACAGGTCTCTCAATTTATTAAACGCAACGCGATACACCTGCAAACGTAATATTGAATCCTTGCTGTCCACGATGGGCTACAGTGACTCGGAGAACTTCATCAAACAAATAACATAACATTACGGGGCCTGCCCCCCACCGTCCGTCTGACGGTTGGGGAACCAGGCCCCTTTATACAGCGGCTTCACTCGCTTCATGAAAATATAACAATTAATATATCATTCTAGGTTACTATATGTCTATGCTCAAAATTCCAACTAAATCGGTTCAGTAACAAATAAAGAGACGGGTGGGATAGGCTATTATTACTAACTTTACCATACTTTTGCCTTCTTACCGCCAGACTTGTATTAAGTGTAGGATATATACTTGGGATATTTAGAACAGTAATTAGAATAGTTATTATAAGGCTTCTTTTTTGTTATTTTAAGTCTACCCGATCATCAAAAGTCAAACCCTTGGAAGAGAAACTGAATCCCACGACACAGGTCGTCCTAGTGTGGGATTCAGGGATCCTTAATTAACACATATGCACTAATGTTATTTAATTATATTTATTTTTAAAGTGTTAACATATTTTGAAACCAAATAAAGTTTATATATCATAGATTTCGTTTACAATATTTTGTTTCAAACGATCATTTAGGATCTATAACGGTTCAAAGTTGGTTAGCAACCATTCTCACTTAAATTTTCAATCATTTTTTACCACTAAAAAGCCTTCAGAAAAGAAACTCAACAGAGTCTAAGCTTCTAAGGAGCAAAATTAATACCTATTCTGTAAGGGTTGACTCAGGGAATAAAGTTGAACAAAGTAAAAGATTATATTTTATATTATGTAGTTAACTATGCTATAATACAATTTGACTGAGGCGCCTCCTGGGACTTGCCGCTTCGAGCGGCCACTCCGTCCCTATGGTAGGGCCGGCCTTGCTTAGGTATTCATAAAACGTATCGTACGTAAAATTAAAGTAAGTTCACTTGTTACGCAGTTTGGTTTTTTAATTTTTAGTTGGTATATGGACTTATGAAATGTTAGAAATTAAATCCATAGAATGCCAAAATTATTCTTTTGAAATACCCACTTTTACGTACAATGTCAGGTGTTAGGTTATCAAATTAAATCAAATCAAAAATATATTTATTGCCCATAAGTACAAAACCAAAAATTTTATTTCGATAAGCAACATAATATTCATATTAATCTCAAGTGCATACAAGGGCAAAATTCTAAAATTTAGCAATAGGGGTAGCACATTTTCATGTGCTCACACCGCTGATTTACGATCTACCCCTTATATACCTACTAGCCCTGCCCCGCGGCTTCGCCCGCTATTATCAAGTTAAAAAGTAGCCTATGTGTTAATCCTAGGTATAATCTATTCTAAGGAGAGAAAACCCAAGAAGTGGGCGTGGCTTGCTGACGTCACGCCGCAGCAACTTCAGACTGGTCGGAATCGAAGAGGGGGCAACCATCGCATCGCCTTTCGCCTCGTGCATTCTCACCTCGGCGCCAGGGATAGACGGACGTTGTACTTTTAAACCTAACTACCCACATTTTGTTATTTTGTTTCGATTTGATTATATTTTTTTAATATTTTGTGTCGTGTTATATTACTTCAGAAGTGGGATTCCTATTCCATTGTCTGCTTTGGCTTTTCTAAGCTATTTTGCTTCTATTTCATCGAATTAAAGTTTCATAAAATTTGTGAATTTTTGTATTTGTAAATATGTCTGATCGAAGTAAACGAAAGAAGCGCAAGCGTGATCGTACACCTATCCCTGGCATGGAGAAGCAGCTTCAAAAGATCCTCGATCGTTTAGATACTTTGGAAAGTTCCAGATTTCGCAGTGAGAGTGAGGGTGGTACGACAACGCCGAGTGTGCGGTTGGCGCATGACGGCAATATCGTGGCGCCAGCAGTCGCGTCAAGCGAGCCACTGGTATCCCTTGCTGTTCCGGCGAACGTCGAGTGCGATGCAAGTTTGGACTTGTCCGTGCCTTGCTCGAGCGCGACAATCGACGGCTCCGATGCGGGTATTGTGAACAAGGTGGCCGAGAAACTTGCTAATGCGATTGGTGCAATTCCGGTAAGATCGAATCATATTTTTGTGTCGAGTTTCGATCCGTCCTTGCATGATTTTGATTCATGGTGTAGAGAGGTAGACCATGTAAAGCATACGAATAGATGGGACGATCGTGAGTGCTTAGCGAGGGTAGGCAACTGTCTAAAAGGTGACGCTAAGTTGTGGTTGAACGAGTGGGTGAGCAACGACCGTAGTTGGTCAAATTTCAAGCGCGAGTTTAAAACTTTGTGTCCCAAGCGGTTAGATATAGCCAACATCCTATTCGACGTGATGAAATCGGATTCGGATAACTACCCTACATACGCCGAATATGCTAGGCGTTCGCTTTTGCGCTTACGTATTGTGAACGGGTTGAGTGACGAGTTAATTGCGGCAATAGTGATACGTGGCATAACAGACGCTCAGATTCGGGCCGCTGCCACTAACGCAAAGTTACTGCCTGATGATTTAGTTAACTTTCTATCCATTTATACAAAGCCTAGTAAAATTACACCTGTTCGTTCAAGCAGTGTAGTGTATAAGAGTGGTATGAGGAAACGAGAACATGTTGTTACGAAAATGAAATGTTTTTCTTGTGGGGGTTTTGGTCATAAACAGATTTCGTGTCCCAAGCGCGTAAAGGTAAATAGGTCAAGCGCTGAAAATTCACCTTTAGCAGTAACAAATTCATATAAAGCTGAGACTTGCTCTTTTTGCAAGAAGGTGGGTCACAAGGTCGATGATTGTTTTACAAAACAACGTGCCGAGTCTCGCGGTAAATCCAATGTGAATTTTTGTCGTGAAATGGTTGATACACATAAGCAAGATGACATTGCTACTGCGGTTATCCAAGGTGTTCCTGTAGATATCCTCATTGATAGTGGGTCGACTATATCTTTGATTTCTGAATCTGTGGCGAAACATTTGAAATGTACTCAGACACCTTCTTTTCGTGTTTTACGTGGCATAGGTAGTCAAGAAATAGAAACCTCGTATTCTACTACGTTAGTGGTTGAATTTCCGGAAATAACGTTAGAAGTTGACTTTCATGTCGTACCTGATAGATTTTTGAGCACACCCGTTATTGTAGGTACTGACGTTTTAAATAGGGATGGTGTTGCTTACATCAGGACACGGGGAGTGCAACGCATCACACAGACTGAAAGGGTTAATGCTGTAACGTCGGATATACCATTTGATACTCCGTTGGTTGGTGGGGACCGTGAGCGTTTAAAGGAAGTCATCAACGAGTTCTCTGATTATCTCGTGGTAGGCACTGCTACAACTACCGTGTTGACAGGTTCTATGCATATTCGCTTACACGACGAATCTCCAGTAGTGTACAGACCCTATAAGATGTCCCATAATGAAAAGCTACGTGTTAGAGAAATAATTAAAGATCTTTTAGATAAGGGGATTATACGAGAATCGGTATCTGAATTTGCAAGTCCGATATTGCTTGTGAAGAAAAAAGATGGTAGTGATAGACTATGTGTCGACTTTCGGGCACTGAACGCGAAAACGGTCAAGGATCACTATCCACTCCCTCTAATTGATGACCATATCGATCGTTTAGGTAAGGCTAAATATTTTACGAGTCTAGATATGGCCACAGGCTTCCATCAGGTAAGGCTAGATGTTGACTCTATTCATCGCACGGGGTTCGTAACACCGGAGGGTCATTACGAGTACTTGAAGATGCCATACGGTTTAGCTAATGCTCCCATCGTTTATCAGCGAATAATATCTAACACGTTACGATCTTATATAGATGCAGGTAGGGCTTGTGTGTATATCGACGACGTGTTATTGCCATCAAATACGATTGCCGAAGGCTTACAGACGCTCCGTGAGGTCCTTGCAACTTTAACCGAGGCAAGTTTCTCACAACTGAGGTGGAGTATTTGGGTAGGACAATCAGTAATGGTCAGGTGAGACCAAGCGAACACAAGGTCGAAGCTCTAGTCGACGCACGAGTGCCGAATAACGTGAAAGAGGTAAGACAGTTTTTAGGTCTCGCGGGGTACTTTAGGCGTTACATCCCGAGTTACTCGGTTCAGACGGCATGTATTGCAAATCTGACTCGCAAAGGTGTGCCATTCATTTGGGGTGAAGAGCAAGAGCGAGTTCGAAAGGAGATTATTGAACGGTTGACCGGCGTTCCGGTTTTAGCAATATTTGACCCTTCTCTCCCCACAGAAGTACATACCGATGCGTCGGCACTAGGTTACGGCGCTGTTTTGCTGCAGACTCATGATGGAGGGCACAAACAACCCGTTGCTTACTTCAGCAAGGTAACACAAGGTGCTGAACCACGTTACCACTCATACGAGCTGGAAACGTTGGCAGTTGTCAAGGCTTTACAACATTTTAGGCATTACCTGATTGGTTTGAAGTTCAAAGTTGTGACAGATTGTAACGCCTTAAAGCCGACTCAGCATAAAAAGGATTTACTGCCGAGAATTGCTAGGTGGTGGATGTTTCTCCAGGATTACGACTTTGAGCTTGAATATCGTAAGGGGACTGCGCTATCTCATGCAGACTACCTGAGCCGAAACGCAGTTAATGTTTGTGAGATACGGAAACCTTTAAATTGGGCTCAGATAGCGCAGGCTGCTGATGATGAGACGCAAAGTTTGCTACAAAAGCTCAGGGATGGTGATCTTGACTCATCTAGGTATGTTAAGCGCAATGATATCTTGTACTACAAAATGGACATAGTCGGCGAACAGTCACGTTTGCTGTGCTATGTGCCAAAGGGTCATCGCCTTAGCTTGCTCCGCGTCTTTCATGATGAACATCAGCATATAGGTATAGAGAAGACCACGGACTTAATTTTAAAGCATTTTTGGTTTCCAAAATTAAGGCAGTTTGTGCAGAAGTACATACAACATTGTGTGGTGTGTCTTTCTCATAAAAAGTTACCTCGTCAACCTTTGCAGCCAATTCAATCTTGGCACAAGCCTAGCACGCCATTTGAAATTGTACACAGTGATGTGTTGGGGCCACTATCAGATTCACATGGGTTCAAATATGTCGTTATAATAGTAGATGCTTTTACTAAGTTTTGTCTCGTGTACCCTATTCACAAACAAGACGCGACAGAGTTAAAAAGAACTTTTGAAATGGCGATATCTCTTTTTGGTCCTCCAAAATTAATAGTAGCAGATAGGGGTCGGATGTATGAAAGTAGCACTTTTGTCAACTGGGTTAAAGATTTAGGTTGTGGTGTACATTTCATAACGCCTGAGATGCACCAAAGTAATGGTCAAGCTGAGCGGTACTGCCGAACTGTAATGAATATGATTCGTGTCGAGTCTAACTTTAGGCAAGAACATTGGTCTGACATTTTATGGAAGATACAGCTCACCTTGAACATTACTGTGCAAAAGTCGACAAAATATTCACCTTTGTATTTGTTAGTTGGCAGTGAGGGTGCAACGCCCGTCATACGATCCCTGGTGCGCGATGTGGCTTTGGAGGCATCGAGTCCTAATCGCGAATCTCTGCGCGAGCTCGCCCGACAACAAGCTTCAAGCTCGCTGGACCGAAACCGTACTCGTCAGGACGCTTATTTCAACGAGTGCCGCAAAACAGTGCGCTCCTTTCAAAAAGGAGATCTGGTGTTCGTGCGTAAGACAAGCCAAGCTACGGGCAAGTTGGACTCGGGAATGCGAGGGCCATATACGGTCATGCAGTCGCTCCCACACGGCCGGTATGAACTAAAGCTGGTCACTGGCTCATATGGCAAAACCACGCAAGCGGCCGCAGAGTATATAACTCTCTGGCGCGGCGAATGGACACCAGATGTGTGCACTGCATTCTTTGAAAGTGAGTATGGTTTACAGTGTTGTAATGTATTTGTGCACCCTGAGGGCTCTGCACTTATACAGCGAGCATCCTGCGGGCTCTGCTCTACAGACACTTCACGTTTTATGTTTTATTTTGAAACTTGTTGTGTTGTAATGTATTTGTGTACCCTGCGGGCTCTGCACTTATACAGCGAGCATCCTGCGGGCTCTGCTCTACAGACACTTCACGTTTTGTGTTTTTATGTTGAGACCTGTAGTGTTGTAATGTATCTGTGTAACCTGAGGGCTCTGCACTTATACAGCGAGCATCCTGCGGGCTCTGCTCTACAGACGCTACACGTTTTACGTTCTAATGTTGTTGTCTCGTAGTGTTGTAATGTATTTGTGTACCCTGAGGGCTCTGCACATATACAGCGAGCATCCTGCGGGCTCTGCTCTACAGACACTATGTGATGCGTACTTGTGTATTCCCGAGGGCTCTGCACTTGTATGAGGACATTGAATAATCCGGCTCTGTTCGATGTTGTGTATGTGAAGGCCATCCTGAATGGTAAGCCTTCACAGTAGTATGGTGTACAGTGAGCTCTGCACCAGTACTAGAGGACTACCTGATCAGTAATCCTCTGTTGTGTACCCCGAGGGCAATGCACAACGGGCAACCTGAGGGCTCTGCCACGCTCACAAAAAGGTGACTATGCTCATCTTGGTTATTCCCGAGGGCTCTGACCGAAGTTTCCGAAAGTAATCGAGTCACTCTTACTTTCGATTTCCTTGTTCTTGGTTGTTGAACTAATCGAAATTACATGACCTACAGGTGACGAGCATCCAGTTAATGAGGTTGAAGCTGGTGAAGGTCCATCCACCCAGTCTGATCAAATAACGGGCGAGGACGCACCGCCGTCAGGAGAGGCCGTCTAAGAAGAGAAAACCCAAGAAGGGGGCGTGGCTTGCTGACGTCACGCCGCAGCAACTTCAGACTGGTCGGAATCGAAGAGGGGGCAACCATCGCATCGCCTTTCGCCTCGTGCATTCTCACCTCGCCGCCAGGGATAGACGGACGTTGTACTTTTAAACCTAACTACCCACATTTTGTTATTTTGTTTCGATTTGATTATATTTTTTTAATATTTTGTGTCGTGTTATATTACTCTATGTATATTCCAAATTTCATCTAAAACCGTTCAGCCGTTAAAGCGTGAAGAGGGAACAAACATACTTACACACTTACACACAAACTTTCGGATTTATAATATTAGTAGGATTATATCGGACAAAGATAGTAGCCGATGTATTTATGTCGAAGCGGATTACACGATCAATAATTTTAACCTATATCACAAAACAGCAACAAGTCTTTTGTAAAAAAAAATATATAATAATTGAGAACATAGGTATTTTGTATATCATAATATTATATCAGAATCTTAAATATACAAATTACTGTGTGTGTGGGTTTGTATGAGTATGCTAGCGTATATTAATTTAATTATAAGAACATGGATTTTTTAAATGAAACTTATAATAATAAAAACTTATCCCTGGAATTTAAAGGTCGTCTCAAAATGTTTTTTTTTTTGACAGAACAACAATTCTAATTTTACCTTAGTCTTAAACACATGAGCGCAGTGTGTGAGTCACTTGAGTTACTTGATCGAAAGTTTTTGGCAATTGGACAATTGGACAGTCCTGGTGTCAGGATTTATCAGGCCGCCTGAAGGCGTCCGACATGGATTGACGACTGTTGTCTTACGATTTACAATTGGGACCTATGATTTACCGTGCCCTCCGAAGCACGTTTAACCGTACTTCGAAGAGCACGGTGAAAATCCCTCTAAGCGGTCACCCATGGGACCTAAGTAAGGTTTAGGTATTTGTGTGCGTGTAGCGTTAAAATAAGCGGATTTTTTTGGACCTATGGTGCCTTATCCGATTTTCAAAGTCAAATAAAAGAGTCATAGTCCAGTCACAGTCAAGTAGTAGCAGCCTAATAGTAGTGAAGTTTTGGAGATAATATCACGTTTTTCAACTTTATATGATTTGCTTATGCTCAGGCACGTTCACGAACTATTAACAGTGTAAAATCCATCATCAGTACACATTAAAACATGAAGAATCACAAGTTTTAGAAATTATTTAATACAACATCGACAACGAAAATTTTTAACATTCGCGCCAAAACTCCGCAACAAAGTTATGCAATAGAGGTTCACATGAACCTATTGTTGACGGATCTAATGGGAGTTCAGCAGTAATTTTGCACTGATAATGACATCAATGACATTGACAAATGCCTTTAGAAATTCTGACAGCCCTATAATACCCAATTAAAGAAGAAGTTGAGCAAAAAGTCACAACATTCAGAATTTAGAAAATCTGTTTTCTTCATAAAATTTGATTGGAAAAAACAAAATATGTCTTTCACGACGAAAGACGTCGTTCTCAAAGAGGATCGACCTAGGTCCCTTCTTCTGCAGAAGCATTCGGACTATTTGGCAGGATACGGATTGAACAAGGATGACTACGAGTTTTGTATGACCGAATATCTGCGGATGTCCGGCATCTACTGGAGTCTCACGGCGATGGAACTCATGGGACAATCATTTAGGTACTACGCCAGTGTTTTGTTTTGTTTGAACTGCTCGTTGGCTTAGTTGGGTGGCGTTCGCTTTCTAAGCAGTGGCATCGGGTTCGATTCCCGACTATAACATAAGTTTTCTCCCCAAGAAAATTCGTGTTATAGTTCTGGTTATAGTTGTAGATGTTTCCTTCACCCACGACACAAATCATCGAACTTAGTGTGGGGCTGTAAGTGAAAGCGTTTACGTTTATGTTTGTTTGAAATATTTCCACTTGTCTCCTATTCTGAACTTTCAAACTAACATCTGTTAAGATGTGTATGTGCTCTGTACATTTTCATTAAATAAACTGTTAAATAGTGACCATAACCGTCGTTATTAATCACGGCCCAACAACATTGTTGCTTACCATCAGGCAAGGTCAAAGGCATTGGTCAAATGTTTGTCTATGTGGAATTAAAAAAAAAAAAAATTATGATTCTATTTCTATGACTCGCTAATTAAAATAACAAGACATGCATTTGATAGTAAGCAAGCTTCATACCTGCTTAAAACACTGAAATTTTATAACTATAGTTATACATACAAAACTTGCATTATTTCAGGATGCCAAAAGATGAGATCATAGAGTTCATTGCGTCATGTCAGGATAGAGAAAGTGGGGGCATCTCCGCCAGTGTAGGCCATGATCCCCATTTGCTCTATACTCTGAGTGCTGTTCAGGTATGTATGGTATAACACAAACAGCCATAATTAAATAGCATAATCACTGATTATCTCAAAAATTTTCTAACAATTCAGACAATTCTAAAATAATATTTGCAACATTCTATATTCTTTAAAAAATCAAAAAATCAAAATCGTTAATTCACATGTGCCCCAAAGAGGCACTCATGAAAGTTAATGATCCTATTGCCACATTTGCAAAATTACAGCCATCCCGAGAAGAACCTGGCAAGAAACTCGGCAGCGTATTTTTTTTCATTCATTTTTTTTTAAACATTCTTAATCTCTAATTAAAATCAAATACATCATTTTATTAACCTAGATGTTTATATTGGTAGTCGCTAGAAAGAGCTTTTGCAGTTTGCCTCCATGCATCCTTGTCATGAATATAGTCGATTGTTTTATAGTAAGCTTTCTTAATTAATGGCCGTTTTATTACAGATTTGTTTTTTTTTTCAGGTGTTAGCAATGTATGATCGTCTGGATGCAATCGATGTAGAAGGAGCAGTTAGATATGTAGTGTCCATGCAGCAGGAAGATGGCAGTTTCTTTGGTGAGACCTTAGCCATGATATTATTTAAATCTTTTACACCATGTTTCACTTTCACACCCTCCAAAAAAGAGAGACTGCAAATATGTGAGAAGAAATAATATAAATAGCATAACTAGATATAGTTAATGCATGTGTGTATGTGTGTGTGTGCTGATGTTACATGTTTAAGTGTGTTGAATCAAGTATTTGTTTAATATGTACGTAATTTTATAACCTCCTTACTTCTAGGTGACAAATGGGGGGAAGTAGACACTCGTTTCTCATTCTGCGCTGTAATGTGTCTGTCCTTGCTGCACAGATTGGACTCCATAGATGTGAACAAGGCTGTGGACTTTGTTCTCAGTTGTATGAACTTTGATGGAGGCTTTGGATCTAAGCCTGGCTCGGAAAGTCATGCAGGTAAATTAATCAAAATAATTATAACTATAATCAAATCATGCCACTTTCCATGTTTGATTATTCACCAAGCTAGGATCGTGAAGCATCTCTGTTATAACTCAGGCGACAATTATTTCATATGTCCAGCGTATGTGCAGGTGTTCACCTCTACAAGTCTCATTTCTCAACCGATTCTTGTTAAATTTTGTGATTAGATTCGATAATAAAAAAAAACATATTGTTTTTTGTCGATTCAGTTTTTGGAAATATCAGCCATTTCTAAATATAAGCGAAGTCTTCAGCTCACATAGGTAATAAATTACTAATTCTCTTCAGGTCTCATATACTGCTGTGTAGGCACCCTTTCAATATGCAAAAGGATGGATGCTCTGAAAGCTGATGAACTAGCGTGGTGGCTCTGTGAGCGACAACTGCCAAGCGGGGGCCTTAATGGCAGGCCAGAGAAACTGCCTGACTTGTGTTACTCTTGGTAAGACACCCCTATAGTTAGATTACTCCATATTTTGGCCGTACATAAGCATATATGCCAATATAATAAAAGCAAAGAAATGCAAGACCCTGCCTCCATTCTTGTCTCCATATAAGTATAACTTAGGCGTCTTTAAGTCAAGAGTGAACAGGTATTTTCTAGGCAAGCATAGTTGGGATTGCGCATGCTTGAATATTCAACATTAAAAAAAGCATTTAGTTTTAAAAGGTATTACATATTTATATGTATAATTTAAGTAATAGCTATGCAACATAATTGAAACGCAAGCGAAGCTTAAAAAACCGACTACATCTCTTATATTTCTTATATATCGAATTATTTGAAATTAGCACCTTTATTAATTATTATTATTTCATGACCATGGATGCATAGTCCTTCAGTCGAAATATTAAACAAATATTAACAATTTCTATTTTTCCATAATAAAAGTCTTAGTCACAAGTCACAGTCAAGTAGTCAGTCATAGTCAAGTCATGCCCTAGTAAAGTGGTAGAAACTTTACTAGAACTTCTATTGGAGTTTTGGAGCGAAGGCGAAAATCACGTTTTTCAACTTTGTATGACTTGCCTACATTTATGCACATTTACTAAGTATTAACGGTTAATGATCCACCATTATTACACATTAACACTCGAAGAATCACAGGTTTTGGAAAATTATACAAAATCAACAACGCCATTTTTTCACTTTCGCGGCAAAACTCCTTCGCACCTTTATTAAAATAAACTAATGTTGCTACTTTATATCAATTCTACCATTCAATCGTAATATTTTTCCAGGTGGGTGATGTCATCCCTGTCAATGTTGAACAGAATACACTGGGTAGACAAAAAGAGTTTAGAGGAATTTATTTTAGCATGCCAAGATGCTGAAACTGGCGGCTTCAGTGACAGACCAGGCGATATTACAGACCCTTTTCACACGTTGTTTGGTCTAGCTGGTCTATCACTCCTAGGAAATACTTCAATAAAAAGTGTTAATCCTGTATATTGTATGCCGCAAGAAACGATAGACCGGTTAAAATTGGAACCTCAAATCTTGCATGTATGATATATTGTATATGTTAATACTATATTATCTGTAAATCTAGGTAAAGGACAAATTATTTATAAATAATTAATATACAATTTTGAACATACGCGTTTTGATTAATTTCGGTAATAAGTACCGTGTCCCGTGGCTTTGCCTAGGCTAGGGTAATAATTAAACGCTAGCAGAGTTTAAAAAAACCGACTTTACGGCTTATCTTCGGATCCTTGATTAAATTCAAAGCTAATATAACCATATTAAATTCAATGTATTCAATACGCAATATTGACTATAACTCAAAAACTACTGATCAGATCTTGACCAAATTTAAATGAGAACAAAGGGAAAGCCCCAGCTTTCAACAAAAATTAAAAATCATTAAAATCGGTTCACGTAGAAACAAGATACGAGGTACACATAAAAAAATATACAATCGAATTAAGTACCTCCTTCTTTTTTGTGAAGTCAGTAGAAAGTATCCTGTGTATGTGTATTCCAGGTTCTAGTCTAGAGTAACTTTAACAGAGATACCTGTTTTCAAACATATTCACACACAGTATTTTGTCTCCATCTTTATTGTGAATGTTGAAGTAATTATTTTACTTAGTTTAATGCTCACAGTACATTAAAACATATATCTATGTAATTCGATACTCATGTAGATATTAAAATATCCATTAGGACTTTTTATATTACGACTAAAAGACTCTGTATCCAAGGTCAAGAAATTAATTAAAAAATTTGGCAATGACAGCTTATTCACGATTGACATTCGGTTTTCGAGGTTATAATTCACAGCTGATATAATGTAAACATACAATTACTTGTACTTGAAATATAGTGTTCGTAAAATTTTATGATATTTAATATAATAATGACGAAATTATAGAATATAAAAATGACGCAGTACTATTGCTTACAATTCTTTGTATTTAGCGTCTGTGTTCATTTGTCCTCCGTATTTATATATTTCGTGTACTACAGTGATAGGTTATGTTTAAATAAAGATATTCAACAGGAATATGATTATGTTATTGGTAAGTACTTTACAATACTCTTTTATTTACATTACACACATACTAATATGATCAATTCAAAACGTATGTGAGTTTTGTATGTCTGAAACTTAGTTAATGACTGAAACAATTTGGATGAAAAGTTATCCCCTAAGTTTCGACCCAGGACTATTCCTGAGTCATATGACTCGGCTAGTAAATAAAAAAGTTCCTACTCCAAATCTTTCTATACCTATTGCTTCGAGGTAGTTCCTCAGGCTGCATTATCTGGTTTCAGATAAATAAATGAACGCTTTCACACTCAAAGCCTCACACTAAGTTCAATGACTTGTTTCGTTGGTGCTGGAAACATTAATATCTCATACAATCACACCCAGAACCAGAAACACAAATTTCCCTTGGCGACAAAACTTGTGTTTCCTCCGGGAATGGAACCCAAAAGCAGCTGCTTAAAAGGCAATCATGCACTGAACACTAAACCAATGCGCAGTTCAAAGGAAATGTTCAGGAATGTAGATAGATATAACTTTGTGGGGTCATCAAGTTGAGAGTGAATAGGTACTTTCTAGGCAAGTATGCTACATTGTTGACCACATTATGAACTGCCTGTTGGCTATGTTGGGTGAGTGTTCGCCTTCTAAGCAGGGGTATCGGGTTCGATTCCCGGCGGGAACACAAGTTTTCTCCCCAAGGAAAATTTGTGTTTCTGGTTCTGGTTGTGATTGTGTGTGTGATGTGAATGTTTCATCAAGTCATTGAACTTAGTGTGGGGCTGTGAGTGTAGAAGCGTTTATGTTATGTAATTATCACTTATATTATGAAAACTATCGCGATTGCTATTCATCGCGTGAGTTGCGCGCGGCTAGGCGTCGGGATCGGCCGCTTTGTTGACTCCCAGATGAAGAGCGTCGTATACGCGCGAAACTGGTCGGAGTATTTCGACACACTATATAACGCGATTAATAGCCGGTTAGTACCATACCATTATCCCTTAGCATCAGGTGAGATAGTGATCAAATGTTTGCCATTCACAGATAAAAAAAAAATCTTGGCAATATTATATTATAAAATATGTGCATGCTGGCGAATAACATATTGAAAACATATGTTTTATCAATTTAATACTTTGATTGATGCAGGATCAGCAGATGTTATAAGCAGGTTGCCTGCAGTCAGGCAGATACACACAGCATCTGTCTATTAAAGCTACTCTAACCATTTCAATAACAAATAACTTTTTTATTTTTCAGTTGGGTCAGGCACAGCTGGTGCCGTGATTGGACATAGACTGGCGACAGAGACGAACCATAGCTTCATAATACTAGAAGCTGGCTCCCGAAGTCATGCACTCCTGGATATACCGGTGCTGGGTCCTTTCCTGCACAGATCTGTGTTTGATTGGCAGTTTGAGAGTGTGCCTCAAGATGGCGCTTGCTTGGCTATGGAAGGAAAGGTGAGATAAACAAAACTGTACCATCACTATGTCCTTCTCCGTAATGTATATTATCACTACAAAATTTAATCAAAATTAGTTCAGTTGTTTTGCTGTGAAAAAGTAACATACAGACAGACAGAAGTACATTTAAATTTATAATATCAGGTACAGTAAGCGAGTACAAAACAGTAAATTTAATAAGAAAAAATATTTATGAACACTATTTACTTGATGGAAAGTTACTATGCAGCCAATAAAGCATGCTTACCCAGAAAATGGCTATATTCACACTAGTATTAAATATGAACTAGCGTTTGACCTCTTTCTCACTATTGGTAAGTGATGATTATTGTCCAAAGTGGTGGGCACATTAGGCTGATAATGTGAACTAACTCTCAAGGATAGCTAAGAAAACATAGTTTGGCGATAGATGACAGATTTTCTGGTGTAGCCGACTAGGCTGCTTTGACTAAACCCTACAAAACCTAATAGTAAAAGTGTCACTATGATAATTCACAAAAACATGCTATGAAGTATTTGAATGTTACCATACTCATGACATTAAAAAAATATATATTTCAGAAATGTCGACTACCACAAGGCAAGATACTTGGAGGCTCATCAAAACTAAACAATATGATTCACGTCAGAGGCAACACGTCGCATTACGTCGATTGGTTTCAAGGGAAACACACCAAAGAATACATAAATAAACAACTACAGTATGTAGAGAAAAACTTCCTACACTTAGACAATGTTCAGTATGAAAGTGATTTATCCAATGCAGTATTAAAAGCAGCCAAAGAATTAGGGTATAATAACATAGATGCAGACTTTAAAGAAGGATTTATGAAATCCAAAGTAAGTCAGAAAAATGGAAAGAGATGGTCTACATCTGACAACTTGCAAACAGAACATGTTATCACAAATGCTTTAGTAGAAAATATTTATTTTGATGGCAACATTGCTCGAGGAGTTAACGTTGACATATTGAGTAAAAAGTACAAAATTCACGCCAAAAGAGGCGTGATACTATCAGCAGGGGCTTTAAATTCACCAAAAATCTTACAATTGTCTGGAATTGGACCAGCAAGTTTACTTAAATCTCTGAAAATTCCCATTGTCAAAGTGTTGCCAGTGGGGAAAAATTTACAAGATCATGTAGCTACTGGGTTAGACTTGGTGCTTTTTAATAAATCAGTGTCTATAGATGCTTTTGACATGATTAATCCTATAAATGCGTTTAATTATTTCCTATATGGCAAAGGTCCATTGACTACATCGGGATGTGATGCTGTAGGATTTTTGTCAACAAAAAACCAAAAAACACCGGATTTACAATTCATGGTGTTGCCAGTGGGCTTGTCTTCTGATAGAGGCAGTCTATTCAGTAAAAACTTAGGTGTTTTTGACTCAACTTGGTCGAATTATTTTGCTAAAACGTTTGATAATTATGTGGCAACAATTTTACCAGTTGTGCTACACCCGAAGAGCAAAGGAGAGGTTTATATTTCAAGTATAGATCCTAAGCAGCTTCCTGTGTTTGATCCTAAATATCTGTCAAACAAAGAAGATGTTGAGACATTAGTGTCAGGCTTAAGAATAATGAAAAGGCTAATCGATGCTAATCCTTTAAAAAAAATAGGGGCGTATTTAAATCCATACCATTTTCCCGGATGCGAGGATCACAATTTTTTCAGTGATTCATATTTACAATGTTATGTAAGACATTTAACTTTGACCAGTTACCATCCAGTAGGCACATGTTCTATGGGGTTGCCAGGTACGAAACACGCTGTGGTAGACCCATCGTTTAAAGTCATAGGGGTTGATAGGCTATACGTGGCAGATGCGTCAGTGTTGCCAACGTTGCCCAGCGGAAATATAAACGCTGCTGTCGCGATGATGGCAAGCATATTCTTTGATACTAATATTCGTACCAAAATAGATTTTAAAGCTGACTATCTGTGTTGTAAAAATAGGAATATTTATGATAACTTACATTATAAATGTTTTGCCAGTTCATAAAAATCAGAAACACAATTAGTAGCATAGATACATAACTAACATCTTGAATATGTATGTTCCCCAAAGACTACCCACTAGTATGCAATAAGTGGCTTATTTTTAAGCTGATGTATACAGTTGATTAGCATGCTAGTAGCTTATAAGCATGCTTTACGAATGTGTATTGCTTATGAGTCATAATCAATAACCATGCGTATTGGGCTTATGTGCCCGTACCACAGATTATATAATAGTTGTTCCTTGTATATTTAAAATGTTAATATAAATAATAACAATCGAACCCGATACTCCTGCTTAGAAGGCGAACGCTCAATCAAGTAAGCCAACGGGCAGATAAGTTATTTAGTTTAATAAGCCAATTAGATATAATTTAAGTCTTATATTGCATATAAGATAAAAAGGTACCTGAAAAAGTTAATGAATAAACACATTATTTGAATTTGATACGTTTTATTGACATTAATAAGGACACTTCTATACATGAAATACTGCACTAGTCTTAAGGTGAGTATAGACTAGAGCATTTTCTCGAGCATTTCTGTGTAATGTAACGTTCTACACACTACGTTGTACACTAGAACATATCATAGAGCGGCTCGTTTTTTTACATTTAAATGCTCTAGTCTATACTCACCTTTATGTTTGAGCTAACAAACAACCAAACTACTTATATGTAGATAGATAGATATTTTACGGAATCATTCTAAAAGCTCAAAAACCGTTTTTCACTAATGCTGATGATTATAATTATCAATATAAAACATACTTAGAAAATGTATGATTTGTTCCATTAGAAAAGTAGAAAGTCGGATTACTGAAGGTATAATGCTTCATTTTAAATTACCTATACTTTGTGTTATATGTCTCAGTAATTTACGAGTCTACATAATTTCTGTAATATTAAAAATTTAATTAAATATTAAAAGTAATCTTAAAAATCAAAAAACGCTTCCCATAGGTACTAATATCGTGTGTGTCGGAAATATTTACTTCACACTGACAATCAACTCCAGAACCAGAAACACAATTGACCCTTGGAGAGGAGAGGAATCTATAGTGTTTCCACCGGGAATTGAACCCAATACCCGCTGCTTAGAAGGCAGATGTGCTACCATTAACGCCAGAGGGCACTTCAATCCTATTTCGCATGTAAAAGTTTTAATAGGTTTGTTTTGTATCAACTATTGATAATCCGATAAAAAAAACAACATCGCTATACTTATTACAGTGTGACGCCCCTTAATACTAAAATATATATATAAAAGTAATAAAACATATATTTACACGAATTGAATGAAAAATACCATATAAAGTTTAGTACACACGGTCGTAAAAAGGCATGCGTATTGCATCCATCCCCTATTCAATCGATCATTATGCATCATTAATGGAACACGTATTAGCACAACACGATAAAGTTCCACAGTTTTAACGTAGATCGTTTTTTATAGGGTTCTAATGCGCATTTATAAGCATACACCAGTTGGCGCAGTGGACGGGTGTCTGCTCTCTGCGCCGTGGGTCCTGGGTTCGATTCCCGGCAGAAGCACAATTTCCATCCCCAGGGATATTTGTGCCTCTGGTTGTAATCTGTAATGTGTGTGTGATGTGAATGTTTCCGGCATCCACGATACAGGTCTTTGAACTTAGTGTGGGTCTGTGAGTGTGAATGCGTTTGTTTGTTTTGTTGTTTGTTTGTATGCCTTCGATACTAGTAAAGTAACGGTTTTAACATTGATACCGCACTAGCTGTAGCCCGCAGCTTTGCTCGTTGCTTATGTTAATGAGGATAAGAATCCTGTGTACCATATGAGCTTTACAAATCGATGTGCGATAAACGCTTTACGACAAAACTGTACTGCGGTCTGCGACACATTATAGTCCGCTTGATAGATAGATAGATATATTCTTTATTGAACACCTTAAAATAACAAAGAACACAAAATAGGAATGAAATTTAAAAAATATATAAGTGTAACAATAGGCGGTCTTATCGCTAAAAGCGATTCAGACATTGGTTGGAGAGGAATAACGCAATGTAATAGGACGTCTTGCATATTTGTGAGACACAATGTTGCAGATAGTTGAAATGTTCACAGATGACGTAATTCTGTTGCCGCTGTAACAACAAATGCTAAAAACAGAGTAAAATAAATATTTAAGGCGCTCCCATACAACAAACGTGATTTTTTTGCTCGTTTAGACGCTTAAAATATTCACAGAATATTTAGTTATATATTCACTTTAAAAATAAATAATTAGATTAAAATAAAACAAATGTTTAAGGGGGCTCCCATACAACAAACGTGATTGTTTACGATTTAGATAATGGTACGGAACCCTTCGTGCGCAAGTCCAAGTCGCACTTGGCCGGTTTTTTTTAAATCAGGCATGATAGTTGATCATAAACCTTGAAATAATAACTACAGAAAATGTTAAAATAATTAACATTGTAACTTTCGATTTTCGAAGGTACATGTAATAGACACCTATAATAAATCATATTCACAAACACCATAGACTCAAATGACTAGTAATAATATGTATATCAATCTATTTATAGCTACGTATAGGCACTGACCCCCTATTACGTATCTTTGTTGCACGCGGTTTCTATTTGAATTAAGCAAAAATGAACCTTATTTTTTAGGAGTTTTGTCAATTTAGTATTGAAACCGTTTGCAACAAAAATAGGTAATCGGGGGGCTGGTGTGATAGGAATGAATGATTTATTTTCTATAATCAACCAAAGATTATCTAAAAGTTTTGATCATTGAAGGATAAATTTACTATCCAACCTACAAACAAATGGCCAAAGTCTAACAAAAACTTCACGAAATAAGCCTATACAAACGTAGATAGATACATGTATGTGAATTAAAAACAAACTAAAAGATTTATGTCTTATCTGTATTACTACCCATCTTACTTTTGCTTGCAACAAATTTACGCTTACGCGTCGAGTGACGACTTTCGCACTATTTATTTTTTCTTTTAATTTTGGATTCGCAATCTTGTGCATTTAGCCAGTGTCAAGTAATAATATAAATCGATTGTATTTCATGTTAAAAGTCATATTCACAAGTCACAGTCAAGGTCCAGTCATAGTCAAGTCATACCTTAGTAAAGTGGTAGAATCTCTACTAGAACTTCTATTGTAGTTTTGGAGCGATGGCAAAAATCACGTTTTTCATTTTTTTCTGATTTGCCTACAATTATGCACGTATACTAAGGTTAATAATCAACCCGAAGAATCACAAATTTTGGAAAATTCTACAAAATCGACAACGCCAATTTTTCAAGTTCGCGTCTAAACTATTTCGCGTCGCACTATTTTCACCTTACGAAGTTTTTAGCAAGACAGGATTGTCACTTATTTTTCGTTTTGTCGTCTTTGTTCCGTGAACACTTATGAGCATAGAAAAGAATATACTGTATCCGGCGGATCCGAAATCCATTTATTCGTAGATCGATCCCTGCTGGTCGCTTTTTTTTACAAATTACAATCAGAATACAAATTAGCATTACCCATGCAGAAGTTTTACCAACATAATAAAAATATTCTATTTTGTGCACGATAGTTAAATATACCCATAACATAATATTAATATTATTATGTACAACTTTAACTTATATTATGCAGAATACTTATTAATGTTCTGCTTTAAATAAAAGTATAGTATTTGTGTAAAAAATATTTTGTAGGTATTTAGTATTTAGCAGTATTTAAGATTGTTCTTTAAAATATTTAAACACTTATTTTAATCTTCCTGCGAATATTTTTATTCGCAGGAAGATTGCAAAGATTAGGGGTTCCGAGAATTGCCTACAAAATAATTAAAACTTCATACGCAGTGTACATAGGAGGACTTAATGCTACAGCATTATCTACCAGTCATCCTGCTTTTTCTGGAGATATGTTTCGGCGTGCATTTTATGAAGCTTTACAATATAAACGAGGTTAGGATTCCTGTTGAGACTGTATTTTAAATAAGATCTTTGTATTGTGTACACAGTTCAAGCAATAAAACTGATTCTACCCTATTCTTTTCTTAAATAATGTTAAATATCTTGAACGAATCTATGTTAGTATAGGTAGATAATTATACATTCAATTTTGATCAGATTTCTCGTTTTTATAGATTGTTGTAATTATTTTGTCTATTGAATATAGTGTTGTTATTACCAATCACTAAGTAAGTTTTATATTATCTAAAAGAACTTCCTTCCTAATTCCTTTTATAAGACATTTTTAGCATAGTATTAAATTTAGTGCCGCATATTACAGTTAAAAAAATGCTTTACATATATATTTAGACAACTACATAAAAAATATATACATTTTTATCTTACATCTAAAAAAATAAGAGACCCAATGGGTACTTCTACTATGTATAGTTAACAAAAGGCTGAGCAATCGCACTCAAAGCAGTTAACTGCTTAATACTGGACGGAGTATCTGATAATGCTTCGAAACATTTCTATATTCTAATATATCCTACTTATAAAACTACAAAATACATTTTTAGCAGTTGTCTGATATTTCATGGATCAACACACATACCTACTTGAGACGACAACCCAATATTTTATAGACGGAAGTGTACTAAATCTGACATACTATTTACTCGCCTTTTTGTAGAAAGAAATAAATATATAGTTCTTTTTTTTTATTTGTGACAGGCTAGTGTTTGACCACTATCTCACCTGATGGTAAGTGACGATGTGATCGATGCTGGTAAACACACTAGACCTGGAATACGCAGATCAGAGCTACGTCGCTATATCTCAGGTAGGTGATAAATGATAAAAATTAGTTTTGATTAAGAATATTGAAAACGATAATTAAATGCAAGCAAAGCTTAAAAAAACCGCCTTCACCGCTTGTATTTTGGTTTTGGCTTGATCAATAATGATTTTGATAAAAAAATGTATGGGACCACCTCTGAAGTATAATCTACGGAGCAAAAAAAAGCTAACTTAAGGTACTGCTAACTTTTAGCAGCTCAAACAAATTATGTAGCGTATTGGCTGGACTGATTTGAATGTATGCCTCGTTGCATACAATCTCAATTCGGTCGTATTTCTAAAGGAAAATAAATTATTGATATAAGTCCTAAATTAATAACGTTCGTAACTATCATCGACTCTCCACTTACACTGTATAATTTCAGTATTTTTCTCTAAAATAAGCGGTTTCGCAAAGTTACGAACGCGGCGCAAACTACGATTTTATTAGGTTTTTTTTAAAATAATATTGTTTGCCAATGTGTTATAATGCATTATATCGATACCCGACCCGCCTGCGAAGTATAGAACATTAATTCAAAGTATGTATTATGTATTATAAATTGTTTTATGTATTTAGCAACAAGCGATGAAAATTGCATGCCCAATTTATACAATGTGTCTACCTAGTGGAATTTTATAAAAGTTTATATTACCAAATAATATAAGTTTATTTTATTTGCCAAATATTTCTTGCATGTATTTTTTTTCTTTTGTGTACCATAATGTGATTGTTTAAATATTTAGCAATAAATGATTTCCATTCTATTCTATTCTATTCTATTATATTCAAGTGATTGACACTCCCGGTGTATTCAATGAGCAAATTTTTTTTCAGTTACATATATGTTTATATTGATCCATGATATCATCAACGTGTTTATACATATATATTTATGTATTATATATATAAATATATTGCCACACATTTCTAAATTAAACACAATTTGTACAAGTAATACTGAACGGTAAAACGTCACGAAGGAGATAATTAACTACAATAATTAATATTAGTAAATAGATTCGCAATCATTTCTATAAAATACAATTAAATTGTGCACAAGGACGGAATCGAAATACACTTTTAAGATATAATTTTAACCATGCAACTGTACCTTTTAATTATTTAAGCATAATTAGCACGAATTTTTATTTTCACTAATAGTAAATTAGAAATGCAGTATGGTCACTTCTTAAACTTACCCAATTTATTCAGTTATTGCATCTTTAATACTGATGGTTTTTCATGTTTTTAGTTCGTTATTTTATCGAATATGAGCTTTTTTCTTTTGAGCAAAATATTGTGATTGAGACAAAAATAAGTTTGAAGTATTTTATACCTCTCTCGCCACAAACATCCTACTAAATTTATCTAAAGTTTCGAAACAAAATTGTGCATTTTTTATTTTATAATCTATAAGTTTTACGTCTAAAAGCTACTGCCTAATAAATAACTTCGTAGAAAAAGTAATTTATTGTTTTATAATAATCTTTCGCTTAAGCCTTTCTTTGACTAGACTGCACGATATAAACTAAACATGTTGACCAAAAACATTTACATTAACCTTATTGTAATATAAATTAAACAAGTTATTTTGATACCTAACTTCAATGCTAACAAAAACAAATAAACCTATTGTACAGATACATTATAGACTAATAATAGACTTACTTGAAGCAAGAATCCAAATAGTTGTCCAACATATCTAACTGGAGATCGTCCCAGTCTGTAGGATTCAAGAGCAGAGAAGAAAGGTCATCTTCAGCGATGAGAGGTGGTGGTATCGCCGGCTCCACGATCACATTGGCTCCAACATTAGCCTGCAGATCGATGTCTTGTATCTGTTGAATCCCTGACAAATTGAATTCTGGAAGGTGCAACGTCACAGCATTGGCTATGTCGTTAGCTAGTCCGGTATCTTCGACTTGCTGGGCACTTGTCGGAACACTTTCGCAGGCTTTAGCAGTGGCGTTCTTTTTCTTCTTAGGTGGCCTGTTGGAAGTCCTCTGTACTCCTTCTAAATGTGCTAGGTCCAGCTTCCAGAATCCACCTTTGCCGGGTTCGTTTTTTGACCGAGCCTCTTTCACGAACACTTTGTTTAAGGAGAGGTTGTGGCGGATTGAATTCTAAAAAAATAAATTGGAACGATCAGATTATTAGTTTGTAAAAAGAACACTATATAAGTATATTGTAAGTATACGTATTCGTTATTCGAGTTAAGGATTTACCTATTAAAATACACGTAGCAGATAATTAACTAAGTAGAATAAAGATATTGAATTTTATAGGTAAGTCTAATTTTGTATTTGTTATATTCGTGGTACTCAGGCTTGGGTTTATTCGTAGTACTCAGGCTATTCATCTATAAATAAATATTTCACCTGACAAAATAAGCCGAGGGTGAAGTTGCTCATAAATTAGACAAACATATTGATTGGAGTCAGTAGCCACTATCGCACGGCAATCGCCAAAATTAAATGGACTACTACTCGAACTTATCGCCGATTGAACACTCCAAGGGCCAACCTATTCCCGCAAATCCAATTAGAGGTAATCTTATAGAGATAAGATTAGCTCTAATCCTTTATTAAATCATTGGGCACCCCACTACTAGTGATATGATAGCTCACCTGCCACGTGGGGTCGGCGTTCCGGTAATACTTAAAATTCTCTCTGATCCACGAGTAAATGTTCGACAGAGTCATCTTGTCGTTGTTGTACCGCATCGCCATGCAAATGAGAGTGCTGTACGAGTACGGGGGTTTCTTCTCGCTGTTGCTCTGGTACTCCTCCATATTCTCAGTGAAGTCTTTCTGGCACTTGGCGATCGTTTGATTAAACTTCTGCAGGCGCGTGTTTTGCGGCGGCGGTGGCTTCACCGGTTCTGGCGACATCGGCGGAATCGGAAATTGCGGCACTTGCATTATATTCGTAATGTTCTGCAGCCATGTTAGATTGGTCAAATCAGCTTCGGGGTCGTCTTCCACAACCATCTTCTCCGGCTTGTGTTTTGTGCGTTTTTTGGAAACTTTTGGAGTCGGATCGCTCGTGTCATTTCTAGAGATGTCTGTGATTTCAGCTTGGACGTACGTCTCCGGTTGCTCGTATACGTATTCGATCTCGACTGTGTGGGACGACTCGGGCACGGTGTGATCGATGGCGAAGTAAGGCGTGTTGCAGTCCCCAGCGTCTCCGTAGAAGTTGAGAGATGTGTCCAGCATCTCGCCGGACGCCGGCGACAGTCCCGAGGTGATGTGCATCGTGCTCTACATAGCTCGCACCTGAAACGATTGCGACATCAGTGACTCATCGGTGATTCATTGCGGTTGGATTATTAATATTGAAATTGGTTTGAAACAATTGTTGAGGATAAAAGAAATTGTGTCCGAAACTGTATGGATTAAAGAGAGACGTACCGAAATGTTAAGTTGAGAGTGGCCGAGTGGCCATCCAAGATGCCGGACGTATCGATCGCGTGACGTCGCGGCGGTCAGCGGTGGTGGTGGTGGGTGGTAGCGTGGTAGTGGTACGGGTGCGCGCGGCGGCGGCGCGCTCGCTAGTGGCCGCCCGCGGCTGCAGGTGCGCGCTGACGGCGCTCGCCGGAACACTGAACAGGTGTGTGTGGATCGATATGAGCCCCTGCCGGCCCGGGCCCGCATCGTGATAGCTCCGGACAATTAGTCACGGTTATCGCCCAGGGACGGCGCTGGTGGACGCTGGAGGTAGGGGATGGAGTAGTTATCGTAGGTCTTGTGGGGGCGATACCAGAATATTTCCTAAAACCGATTTCAGGACATAGATAATAAAACCAGATGTATAGAAATATTTCTCGGTATCTTTTTTTTTTTTTACTTCTAGAATACCTCTTACAAAGTGGCCTATTATAATGACAATCTAGCCAAACTATGGCTAATCAGTAATTTAACTTTAATTACCTAATAATACCTAATTTTTTACTTTAATAAAAATTTTACTTTACTTTATTGCTATTATCTGCTGGAATCTGTATGAAAAACACCTTCTTTTTAGAATATTCTTATCATACAAAAATATAAGGCAAAAATATCAAACGACATATTTCTTTCTTTTTGAAACCAATTTGTGCCGTCATTGTGTATAAGAAAACTGCGATAATTATTTTATTTACATACATTTACTAACTTTTTTATTTTTTTTTCTTTTTGGGTCGCATTTCCACGTAAGTAATTTGAATGAAAGATTGTCACACGTGACCTTGCATAACGACCATCATTCAAGATATGCAATATGCACCTTTATATGCTACAGTGTAATCGGTATAATTGACTGTAGTTAAAAACGTGCTCGCATTGACTTAGCACTTAAGACTGTCTTCTTTCAAGTATTATTTGATGAAACTCTATTATTACAGTACGACGTGTCGTAGCTACCATCAAATAATTATATAATTAATGGTAATTTTTTAATCACCATACCGTTGGTCTCCATTATGCACTAAGCGCTGGCCTTCGGTGACGACCGATTAGTGTAGAGGAGTCTACAGATAGATAGTTGTTAACAGATAATTGCTTTTATATTTTAAAGTGCCAAAGCTATTAGACTACGAATTCAAAATTGTTTCTCTTTATAATAAGTGTTTCTAATTATGTGAGTACATTGATAGTGTTTAGTGAGTCTTTTTTTGGCTCTGCACGTTAAGCTAGAATATGAAGATAAAGAAGATAAATATATTTTATTTAATTTTGAGAAACATAAGTAAAATATACACACAAATATTTATATGAGCATGCACATTGGTCATAAAAATTATAAGTAGATCGTCATGTTTACCTTAGATAAGCGTACAAATTTATAGATACATTGCGTTGTATAGATTTAGTGTCAAGTAATTGTTTATTAAATATATAAAGTATTTTGTAAATATAATCATAGTCACAGTTGAGTAAAAAAGTAATGGTCCAGTTACGCCCTAAAGTAGAGCTAAAATAACGTTTCTGAATTTTGTATGATTTGCCTACACTATTGCACGTTTATACCGAAAAAGTTGTGGAAAACAACATTAAAATAACCAATGACATTTTTTTCAGTTTCGCGCCAAAACTCCGTCAGTATACTGATAGTTCTTAAGTACAGACTATAAAATATACAAGAATAAAAAAACAACTACTAGGCTAAACGAGACCCTAGTATTTTTTTTATTATTAGCTATTTTTTTTATAAATTGAGTTTATGAAGAGCAGTATTTTTAGGTATTCCAAACACAAATACGCGAATTTCATTTGCAAAATTTCGCAAGCTCGATCCGGCCCTGTGACTAAGCGCCTTAGTTCTTATCGGAGGCTTCTGCAAGACGCAGAACTGCGGGTACTTCCGCCATAGCGTCACCGTTCGCTAATTTAATAATTGCCTAGACTAGAAGAACGTTATTAGAACTTTCTAGAAGGTTCTACAATGAATTAGCTCTAGACGTTGTATGCATTACATCTACGTGAATTTATCAGTAGTAGGTATGTCATTGAGAGCACATATCATTTTTTTACTTACAACCACACGAATTGCATACTAAGTACAAAGAATTGTATCGTAGGTGCCGGAAACATTTACATCACACCCAGAACATAGAAATCAAGGACTTCTCCACGGGCGCCGGCGCCACCAGGATCGTCAAATTGCTTACTAACACCTTCCATTTTTTTATATTTTTTAAGTATTGTTTTAATATAATTTTTTTTTTTTAGTTTACATATATTTGGTATTGTTTTGTCCTTAAGAAGTCATGACTATGGGTTGCGAAATCAGTGACTAAGGTCTAACCTTAGTCGTATGCTAAGTCGTAACTCATATTTTTTTCTGACGTATATTGACGATGCGGTCGAAGATGAGGCTTGCTTTTAAGATTCCCAGGTGTGTGATGTGGTGATGTGAATGTTTCCGGTACGACACAAATCATCGAACTAAGTGTGGGGCTGTGAGTGTGAAAGCGTTTCGGATTCCAATTCCCAAACAATAAATACCTACGCAAATACAAGTACTTACTACGAGCTCTAACTCAAAATACGATTCATGAATAATTCCAATAGATTTGTTCGTTCACGTCTATCACAGTTATTTACCCAGACACTATACAAACAAGCATCCACCCCCGCTGTCACCCTCAACCGGCAACTATTAGGAAAATTGCTAAATAATGAATTATAATAATCACACTAATATTATAAAAGCGAAATTTGTGAGAAAGAAAGAAAGAAATTTATTGCTACTATAAAAAAAAACGAAAATACATCAAATTAAATTAAAATTCTTTACTATATACTTTTTATAGAGCAATTGGAGTAAATTCAGCTTTGTACTGCGTGTTTATTTACATGAGCACACAGTGCTGGTTTTCAATTTACCCCGATCCTCGGCCTTAGATATATATACCGGAATTGAAAAAAAAATGTGAAATAGCGAGGTAAAACATAATGTTAAGTAATAAATTACATTGACAGAATTATAATATTAATCGGTGTAGTATATTATTAGATAAACAATGAGTGTGTTTATATTTTTGTTATTTCTTCTCACTCAAACGGCTGGACCAATTTTGATAAAATTGGTAAAATATGGGTATGGAGGTAGCTGACACCCTGGATTAACACATCTAAGGCTACTTTTTATCCCGTAATTCCTGTGCGTCCGGGACTTACGCAATAAAATAAAAATAGTAAAATTAATTATTTCTTTAATTATTTAGTTAGTCAAGAGTGAATAGGTATCTTCTAGGCAGGCATGCTACATCTTCGGCCACATCATCGCTTTCCATCAGGTGAGGTAGTGGTCAAATGCTAGCCTATCAAACATAAAAAAAAACTTACGCGAGTAAAACCGAGGAGCGCAGTTAGTAAAATAAGTCGTTTCTTACAAGCAAAAAATAATCTCCAAAACTATGTACTACAATCATTAAATAGAAATGAAGTACAATGCTAAAAGCTAAAAAACAAAATGTAGTACAATACACGTAAAAAAAACTAGGAATACAATATCATAAACATCTAGCGGTGCCCCGCGGCTTCGCCCGCTATTATCAAGTTAAAAAGTAGCCCATGTGTTAATCCTAGGTATAATCTATGTACATTCCAAATTTTATCCAAATCCGTTCAGCCGTTAAAGCATGAAGAGGGAACAAACATATGTACCTACACTAACTTGTATATTATTTAAACCAAGTAGGTAACAATTACAATTAATTACAAATTACAATTAATTAATTTGACAACCCAGTTGGCGCAGTGGACAGGTCACCGCCCTCTGCGCCGTGGGTCCTGGGTTCGATTCCCGGCAGGAGCACGAATTCCTTCCCAAGGGATATTTGTGCTTCTGGTTCTGGGTGTAACGTGTGTGATGTGAATGTTTCCGGCATCCACGATACAAGTCTTTGAACTTAGTGTGGGGCTGTGAGTGTGAATGCGTTTGTTTTTATTTAATTTGAGCACTTGAGTTACCTTGTAGGTAACTAAGGGCTGTAGATGTATATAGTTTTAGTTTAGTTTTAGGAAATATAGACCCATAGATACCAGTAAAAAAGTAAAAATTTCACTACGTAGTCAAAGATTATTATTAAAGATCCATATATTCCATTCTATCCAACGATTGAGTGTCAAATTGTCAAATCTAAGAAAATTCTACTACACCTAAAACTAAAGCTATATAACATTCCTACGTTAAAAACAAAAGCTATGTAGTAAATTCCTGCACTGCCCACTGAGTGCACGTCCGTCCGCCTTCTAAGCAGTGGATAGCGGGTTCGATTCCCGGTGGAAGTTTGCCCCAAGACCAGTATGTGTTTCTGGTTCTGGGTGTAATATGAATATTACCGGCATCCAGTCTTCGTATTTAGTGTGAGGCTGTGAGTGTGAGTTATAAAAAAAGCATCTATAAAATAACTAAAAAGTAACCTAATGCTTGTTAAATTGTTACTTTTGAATGAGGCACATAAGCTCTGAATTACAACTTCTGAAATTACTGAAAGAGTCACCAACCCCTAAATAGAGGTCATTTACGCCGAAGGTCACACCAACACCCTTAGAAAGGCGTCATTTGTAATTTTGTACTGAATGTACGTCACCGGGTTATGTTTGGAGAATTTAACAAACAATCAAGTAGATTACAAAGGCTCTGCTTTATAAAATCACTGAGGAGTAAACAGCTTCCAACGGCGTAATAGAATTTTCTAGAATAAATATTGAATCACAATGAAATATCCTTTGAACACCAGTCTATAAAATATGGCTCAAAACAAATGACTTAGGTCATAGTTTCGTTGTTTATTCTATATATTATGTAGTCTTAGGTAGACATGAATTATGTAAAGCGACACCACCTTTTGCATTTGGTTGAAATTTCACAAATGCAGACGAAGCGTTTTGCTTCCACGTGCATTATGCGAACCGCAAAGTAATACTTCTTAGCTGAGTCTGTGTTTCCTGATACGGAAGTCTTTAAGTCTCGAGGCATCTTCTTGGCAAACGTGATCCATCGGCCGACCGCATCGTCGCTTACCATCGGGTGAGATAGTGGTCAAACGTTTGCCTATCTTGAATAAAAAAAATATCCTTATTGCTTAGGCATCAATTTTATCAAGTATGCGAACAAAATGTCTATATACCTACCTACATAAATTCGCCGACTTTTCATTCAACCTGAACGATAGACGCAAATATCAACAATAATTAATATCACATATTTATTGTTATGGTAATCGGAAAGACAGCCGCTATCAGGCACCTTCCATCGATGTATTAAAAACAATCCAAAAATTTCTAAGCCTCATCACAAATCGTTCTTTTTATAAAACGTTTTATCATTTTACGGTTATTTTTTCCACAATTAGTATGAGGGTACCGGGAGACCGGGTGGTACGCGACACGGTGGGTGCACCCCTATACAGGCACCTTGCAATATGGCGTGCCGGGTAGCAGGGGTGCATGAGTTTGCGCGGGAATTTAGGTACGTATGTAGGTACTGAGGCTTCGTACTTGTATGTCAAAACTGAGGAGTTTATCTTCAACTTTGTGAGGGGTGGTAACAGTATTTACGACTTGCATGCTTCATCAGTCGGCACATTTTAGATGCATTCTGTTCTAAGCGAGAATAGGCTGAATGATTTTAGCACAAACCTAGTGTTGACAGTAAATTTTGCGTCGTCTTAAAAGGGCTAAGTGAAGCTCTCCCATCTCACAATAGCTCGATCAGTTTGGGACCTAGACTCGCTTTAGGTAGTACATGCTGAGACATCCTAAAATACGTGCGTACTACACACCACCCTGTTTCTTCTTGGTAGAGTCAAAATAAAAAATGTTCTTTTCAAATGGGCCCTAAAAAGGCACTCATGAAAGTCAACAACCCAATTACCAGAATCGCACAATCGAACTGAGTTTAGCTGAGGTAGACATTTTGAATGGATAAGTACCTACCGACATTTTTATACGAGTTTTTAATAAGAAGGTACACCCTTCTACTGCCAATATTAGATTGCACTTAGGGTAGATATATGTTACTTTTAGAGGGGAGCACTGGAGAAGTGTCGGCTTATGTTCGTAATCGTTGACAAGAATCGATTCGAACCAATAAGTAAATTGCTTGTAAGCTCACAGTGTAGATACGAACAGTAGATTGCATGCATTTTTATCATTCATTCTACATGAAGAGTTCATAAAAGAAATTTGATTTCAGTATCATTATGGTGATTATATAACGGTTAAAGTGGTTGGTTAAATCGGCAATAATAAGTTAAAACTATAAATCAAGAGCTCATTGAAAGATTAAAAAATATGTGTATATACAAATCCTCTAATTCGCTCGAAGTGATTCACTTCTACGTTTATCATCGGTACGGCAGACGAGTGTACCTCATTGCTTGTGTCCTCACCGGTAATATATTAGTGTGTAATAATGGTGGATTATTAACCGTTAATACTTAAGTTCTAGTTAAGTTTCTACCACTTTACAAGGGCATTACCTGCTATGACTGGACCTGACTCTTTTACTTGACTTGGACTGTGACTTGGACTAGGACTTTTAACACGAAATATATTATTACTTGACACTGGCTAAATGAACAAGATTGCGAAGCCAAAATTAAAAGAAGAAAAACCTAGAGAGGTGTCAAGGGACACCCGGATGGAACGAAGTTCAATTTCCGTCTTGCCCCCTTTCGCAACGCTCGATAAGGCACTTTCGTTCCAAAATTAAAAGAAACATGCAAAAACCAACATCACGCGGTGTTACCAGGAGGTACCCATCCAAGTACTGACCGCGCCCGACGTTGCTTAACTTCGGTGATCGGACGAGAACGTGGTATGGCTTACAATTATAGCAAAAAGTGTCGTTGCAACGCGCGATAAGGAACTTTCGTTCCAAAAAAAGTTTACCTACTACAATATTATTAGGTCGGTATACTGCAACGACACCCCTTCGTTTCCTGACAGGTGACCGCGACATGTGAGTCCGCACAAGTGGCGGCTGTCGTTTGCCGGACAATTTGTAGTAATTAATTATATCGGGGGGCGATTGGCAATTGTTTCTAGTGGTTTACTGTCCTTTGGTAAAGTTGAGAGCGAATCGTCAGGGGCAGATTCAGATAATAGAGCAGGTATTGTATATGTGTGAAAACTAACTAACTATCTACTTATAACGCAGATAGATCCAGGAACGGACAATCCAGGATCGGGGCTTTCGCCTACCGGTCTTCCGTGGCGTTTTTTTATGCTGGATAGGCTAGCATTTGATCACTGTGTCACCTGATGAAAGTGACGATGCGGCCGAAGAAGCTTACATATTCACTCTAGACTTGAAGACTCCCAGATTATATAGTTCAGACAATATGGACACTATGAGTTCCACTCCTTCGCAGTACGGTTGATGAATGTAGAAGAGAAACGCTTCGAGTGAACTGTAGGTATGACAACGATAAATAGGCGTTTGGCTACTTTGTAGTTAAAGCATCAGCAACTATAGAATATGCTTATTCTTGCGTCTGCACCTTGGTAGAAGACTAGGGGGCCATCCATAAATAACGTCACACGAATTTCATGATTTTTTGACCTCTTCCCCGTCCTTGTCACAGCTCGTTACATTTGTGAGACCCCCTTCCTACCTATTGTGATGTCACATATTTTGTGATTTTACATTTAGAAATTTATGAAATGTTGAGGTGGATTTAGATTTTTTTTTGTTTGAAAGCTGTTACTTTCCCATTGGTCCCATTTAAATTTGATCACTAGTTTTTGAGTTATCGTCAATGATGCGTGTTTATTATATAAAATCTGATCAAGGTTCCAAAGATAAAGTGAAGACGGTTTTTTTTAAGCTTTGCTTGCGTTAAATTATACATAATATAATGAGGTCGTCATTATTATATAATTTAGTAGGTACCTATGTAGTTTGTGATTTGATGATAAATATAAAACATTATATTTAAAAAAAAAATTGATGTCACATAACAACTATTATCACAAGTTCACTTGAGTGCACTTTATAGGCCAGTCGGGTGTTTTGATGATTTAGTTGAGTATAACCATTCTGAATATATTCCTTCTATAAAAATATTCATGCATTTGACATTCGATCGTTGATACATTTGATGGAGGAGCGTTCACATTTTAAATAAAAACAAAAACAAACGCATTCACACTCACAGTCCCACACTAAGTTCAGACTTGTATCGTGGGCGCCGGAAACATTCACATCACACTTTACACCCAGAACCAGAAGCACAAATATCCCTTGGGAAGGAATTTATACTCCTGCCGGGAATCAGACCCAGATCAGCGGAAGCACCAGGCGCAGAAGGCACCTGTCCACTGCGTCAACTGGGTCGTCAATGGTTTTTTTTTTATGCTGGATAGCAACATATTTTTCTACTCTACATAATGTAGAGAGCTTTTTGTTTAACCACTATCTAATCTAATGGTAAGTGATGACGTTGTCGAGGATGGTAACCACACTAGGTCTAGAATAAATGGATCAAACGTAATGCGATATGGGACAAAAAACAACAAACATTACAATTCAATAATGGTTTATTAAAAATATATAAACTCCACTTTTACAAATCTTACAAATAACATTGAGCTTTTGAAATACAAATCAGACACTTTCAAATATTTCGTTTTAGGTTACATTGTTCGGTTACAATATTTTAGGTTACATTATGGCTTAACCCCCTTTAAAATCCTCGTGCGGAACCAGTCCGAAACTCCGGTTCTATAAACGGCCGAAGCGTTTATAAAAAGATAAAACATTTGATAAATCTCCAATAGTGCAAATATACAAATACATAATACAAACTCTTTTTTGACACCAAAATATAAATAAAATTTACAGAGAAACTTATAAAGATAGGTACAATGGGCGGTCTTATCGCTAAGAGCGATCTCTTCACGACAATCTTTGGATGGAAATATAAACGAAAAGACAATAGGGATGGTGGTGGAATAAAATGAATGAAATAAAATTTTAAATAATAGAAATACATTATTTAAACCACAAACAATACATAACAATAATAATATCAGAATATACTTACAAAAAAAGATACATATAAGTACCTATAATACATATTATTATTTCACATATAATAAGTGAGTTTTAATTGACATTTACAGGCAGAACATTCCAGTAACGCATGGGTTCAAATATGTTTTTTCTTGCTTTAACGCGTGACTTATGCGAGAGGTACACTGAGGTGTGTGTAAAAAAATGTTACGTGATGAATAAAATGTTTCACTTCTACTCCGTATTTTTTTTCTCGCTTTATGTAGACTATGAAAGGAAAAATAATCCGTGGATCTTTTGAATCATCGGTAAAAAATAGACAGAATATACTAGAACATATTGTAGGTTTACCAAACATTTAATCTTTTCATAAAAAGTTAAGACTTTAAATAAATGTGGTCAAAAGAATAAAAAACTAATGCGGCATGCGTATATGAGTTTTGGCGCGAAAGTGAAAAAATTTAACTGTAGATTTTGTATTATATTCCAATACTTATGATTCTTCGAGTGTTCATGTATAATAATAGTGGATTATTAAACTTTAATACTTAGTCAACCTGTATGAGGTAGGCAAATCATAAACAATGAAAACGTGATTTTCGTTTTCACTTCAAAAGAAGTTCTAGTAATCTTACACCACTTTATTAGGATATGACTTGACTAATAGCTGGACCATGACTCTCTTTACTTTTACTGGTGACTATTAGGATTAGTTTAATGAAGTATAACAATTTTAAACATGTTTATTTCTTGACACTTGCTAAATGCACATGGATTACGGAGCAAAATAAAAGAAGGTACACTCTTTGCAGGCCACATTCATTTAAATCCTTAGCCATATCCTGCAGCTTGATCTATGTGTTATATCTGTTATTGTTTTATTCCTTGTCAAGATGCGCCAGGAACCAGTTCGCGCTGTTAAGGAGGTTGTCCATCTCGGCAGGCAGACTCGACAGCGAGTGGTTGTCTTCATACATATATACTCTGTGGACAGTGGAAGGCTTTCAATGGCGGTTTGTGCTCCAACTGTCAGGGAGACATCAGTTTGTGAATAGGCAGATATATTAAGCAAGCTTGCTACATCTTCGGTTGTAAAGTCGCTTTCTGTCGGTCGAGATACTGGTCAAATGCTGGCCTATAAAAAGTTCTATCACTTTCAAACTTAGTTTAACCACTCGAGCCTTGTCCGCGAGAGGACCTTTATTTTTCAAACATTCACTCCAGCAGCCCCAAACTTAGTACCAATATTTGTATCGTGGGTACCGGAAACATTTACATATCACACACACAGTCACACTCAGAACCAGAAGCACAAATGTCTCTTGGGATGGAAAATTGTGATCCTGCGGGGAATTGAACACAGGATCAGAGGCCAGAAACTTACCTACCATGCTCTGACTCAACAGAGCTGTCAAATAAAAAATTGTTTCCCTTCTACTCCGGGGAGTTTTACCTCCCAACGGACGTCGTAGCTATTTCTTCGGCTGCAACATCGATATTGGTGAAAAAGTGGCGTCCGCGGGTATCGGGTTCAATTCCCGGCGGGACCACAAGTTTTCTTTTCAAAGAAAATGTGTGTTTCTGGTTCTGGGTGTGATTGTGTGTGTGATGTGAATGTTTCCGACACCCACGACACAAGTTATTGAACTTAGTGTTGGGTTGTGAGTGTGAAAACGTTTGTTTTATATATGTATACAACCTGTAAAAAAAGGTGTAGTAATACTTGGTGGTGTGTATGTGTATCGTGCCAGGAGTCGTCTGCCAGAGAACGAAAGTCGAAATCAGACCCTATTTATTCCGTAAAAAAATTTAAAATTATATTTTTCAAATACTTTTGACAGTCCTACAGTTACATGTGCGGCAATCGGAGATATTTGTTCCGCAAAAAAAAAAAATTTTTACCAACCCTACGATTACATCTGTGGCGCGAGACCTTGACCATTGTTATGGCCACCACTGTCTGACGTCTATATCCAACAGGCCAAGGTGTAGAACGGTAGCTGATAAAATAGGGATACAAATGACATAATATTTTAGAAACTTTAATTCATCATAACTCCATATTCATGCTGCTGCCGCGCATTCAGGTGTTCTTGTTAGACTCCATACAAGTAGCTAGATGCGTGGCTTGAGTAGGTATTACTACACCTTTTTGTTACACATGGTATAGTAAAACTGGGTTTCTTACCTGGTCTCCACTCCATTAGCCTTGAGTCTCCTGGCGAACTCCAGCCCTTGGTAGTACGGCACTCTCTTGTCCCCACTCCCCAGCATCATGGCAGTAGGGGCGCGCACTTTGTGCACGTGCGCTAAAGGCGAGCACCTCCTCATCTTGAGCAAATGTTCTTCGGAAAGCGGACCCTTCTCTGTGAATTCGAAACCGGCTTCTACGGCGCACCTGCAATGTTTGTTTCCTTTTATCACTGATAAGCTAGCGTTTGGACTATCTCATTTATAATAAAGTATTTTAGCCTTTCGCAAACTGCAATCATGCTTTTATGAGAAAACCGGGTCGCGTTTTTATTTCGCGTTTAACTTCGAGGTTAGTCTAACATGACCAATGACGTTTACCACATTTTGTCTTGTTGTAAGATGGTAAAAAGGGGATGGCGAAATTAAATTCCTGAAGTTCCTGTGCCTCTTTGAAATGTAATCCTGTGATTCTATGCAAAGGTCGAAGAATAGCTAAGCGATGATCAAACGCAGGCATCGTAAGCAACGTCTGTCGATGACCAATATCAAGTGAACAATGAGACGAGTTCTGGTAGTAGAGGCATCGTACGTGAAAAACTAGCGAGAAAGAGGGTAGATGAGTTTTTACCGCGAAAGTAAAAAAAACAACGATGTGGATTTTGTATTATTTTCCAAAACCTGTGCTTCTTGGAGTGTAATGTCTTATAATGGTGGATTATTAACCGTTAATAATAGTGAACGTGCAGTGGAAATCATACAAAGTTCGAAAACGTTATTCTCACCTTCGGCTTCACTCCAAAACTCCAATAGTTCTAGTAAAGTTTCTACCACTTTACTAGGGCATGACTTGACTACTTATGACTGGACCGTGATTCTTTTACTTAATATAACATAAACGCTTTCACACTCACAGCCCCACACTAAGTTCAATGACTTGTGTCGTGGGTGCCGGAAACATTCACATCACACACACAATCACAACCAGAACCAATAACACAAATTTTCCTTGGGGAGAAAACTTGTGTTCCCGCCGGGAATCGAACCCGATACCCCTGCTTAGAAGGCGAACGCTCACCCAACTTAGCCAACTTGATTTAGATTGTGACTTGTGACTAGGACTTCTAATATGAAACGTGTAATACACCATTTATTATGCTCGAAAATACAAAAAATTAAATAATATACCTAGACATTTTTAATTAAAAGGATTACAACCATGAAACGATCGTAGAAATAACTTATTTATGAGAAATATAGAAGAATACTTAATAAGAACTTTTTTGCTAACGCTACTTGAGAACTGTCACTAGCGATTTACTTTGACAAGGTTCCATCCTCAAGGTTAATCAAGGTTTCATTTTCATCTCGCGCGGATTATATCGGTGTCGAAATATTGAGTTCTCGATCAAAATCAACATGTAGGTACGTGGTAAATATTCCGTATCAAATATTAATTCAAATTGCTGCGCCACATAATACACATGGCTCGAACGGATGGCGGAAGTGTCGCGGGCGGGGTCGTATTGTTATACGACCCTATTATTTTGTCATCGGGGGGTTGTAGTGAGTGAAATTAACTTTATATCAAGTCCTACACCAAGATTAGATTGACAATTTATCTAACAATTATTTAATTTTAAGCTATTGCATAGCTTCTATCGCGGGCCTTGAGCGTGGAGACCGAATCCAGATACCGTAACGAAAATAACCTAACACCCCCCACTCCGACCGGCACAGCGGTGATACTTTTTAGTTTTGCCATCTATCGATGAATAGTAGAACTTTTAATGACTTTTTTGAAATATCACGCTTGTCTCTTTAGTTCAGCAACTCGCCTCTAGGTGGCAGTAAAAAAAATACTGCATAAATAAAATAAATAAATAATTATAATTGCATAAGTTGATAAAAAATGCTATGCAATAGCTTTACCGCGGCAGTCCCCGAGTGCCACACGTCTTTTTTTTTTTCTTATTCTCTTTTATGCCCGATAGGCAAGCATTTGACCACAATCTCACCTGATGTAAAGTATAACTAAAAATAAATGTTTAGACTATATAGTATGTATGTTTGTACTGTAGTAAGCGGTAAAAGAGCATAATAATATATAATTATTTAAATAATGAAAACACTACCCATTCCATGTAGTCTTATTTCTTTATAATAAACTCACCCGTCAGAATTATCAGCGCAATGTCCCTTAGTGGCCAAGTCTACGAGTGGATTCCTCATGACCATAGCTTTGAACAAATCTGGATACTTCGCCGCTAAGTGGGCGACGACCAGACCCCCGTAACTACCTACAAGTATATACACTGGAGATATCGCATAACTTACGCAGGGTAGAATATAGTACGACGTCATCCGACGTTCATCGGACACTCTACTTCTGTTCGCGCCGATAAATGGCTATTTCTACCCTCAAATTTTTATATTTTCTTCGCTGCATCGCCTCTGGTTGGTCTGATTCGACGGCCAGCCAGTTAGTCAAGCTTAGACCACCGCAATATTCACCCGCCGTTTTTATTCATCGTTATTGTCAAACAGTGAGTCTAGTTTCTCATCTTACTACGACACTTTCGCGTCTCAACGGACTAAACAACAAGAAATCTGTGTGTGTGCACGAACCCTGATCAGGACTCTCGCGACTGCAGTGGAGTTGAAGTGTCACGAGAAGACTTATGCTAGTAGCCCTTAGGACTTGCCAGGTACGCCGGGGCAGCACATCAAATCATCTCTCTCTTATATTCATTCAACATAATTACTACCAAAGGCTTCTTAAAAGCTTTTGGCTCTCCGCACCCACAACTTCTCAAAACTGAACTGCCTGTTAGCTTAGTTGGGTGCGCGTTCAGCTAAGCTAAGCATCTGGTTCGATTCCCGGCGGAATCACAAGTTTTCTCCCCGAGGAAAATGTGTAGTTCTGGTTGTGATTGTATGTATGATGTGAATGTTTCCGGCAGCCACGACACATACAAGTCATTGAACTTAGTGTGGGGCTGTGTATAAAAAAAACCGTGACCACCGCGTCGGTAACTGCTCAGTTTGAATACTCGCCGTGGGATGCCATTTATAACGGTAACAAGCATTCGACGGAACAAGTGCACGCGAGAAAGAGACAACCATAGCACGCACACATTTGAAAGAGCGTGTAAGTACGGTCACTAGTCCTTGTGTTATTTTGACTAGCAATATTGTAAGGAATGTAAGATTTTAACCTGACATGATCACTTACATAAGAATTATTGCTAGAATATATATACCTCCTTTCAAAACCACGTTAGACGTGCCATCTCTCTCCAACAGGGTGGTGAGAGCGAGATAGCAGTCTGCCACATCGTAATCGCCCACGTGACCGACTAGGCTATGGACTTGCGCATCGCCGAACCCGGTTGAACCGCGAAAGTTGCAGTTAAGTATAGCGAAACCTGGGGTAAAGTTTATAAGAGATATCAGAATAGGCGCAATAAAGAATATACATATATTTTATGCTTTTATTCGCATGTTTACGTTAGTATATTACCGAAATTTCAATCAAAAAAACATCATATTTCAAATCATCACACTTCACACTAATATTATAAAGACGAAAGTTTGTATATTTGTTACTTCTTCACACTCAAACGGCTGGATTAATTTTATTTAAATTTGGAATGGAGGCCGCTGACACCCTACATTAACACATAGTCTATTTTGTGTCCCGGTATTCCCGCAGGTCCGAGACTTAAGCGGGTAAAACCACGGGGCACAGCTAGTGAAGATTTGAACATACGAATTTTCTGTGATATCCACAAACCAATTGACTGTCAACTGGAAAATTGACCGCCAGCTGCCGTCAAGGAAAGTTGACCAATCATGGACATCAAAAATATGTGAACTGACGTCACGAATCAGTTTTGGCTAAGCTGATACGTGACGCCTGATCACATATTTTTGACAAGTATTGCAATTAATCCACAAGATGAAGTGAAGGTCTTAAATTAAATTATAATTTAATAATATTGACCTAGTAAATGTACTAGTAATTAATGTTTGTGTTTTTGGAAAAGTTCCTTATCGCGCGTTGCGAAAGGGGGCTAGACGGAAAAAATTAAGACCAAAAGTTGTAACGACACTCTTCGCTATAGTTGTAAGCCATACCACGTTCTCGTCCGATCACCGAAGTTAAGCAACGTCGGGCGCGGTCAGTACTTGGATGGGTGACCTCCTGGGAACACCGCGTGATGTTGGTTTTTGCATGTTTCCTTTAATTTTGGAACGAAAGTTCCTTATCGCGCGTTGCAAAAATGCTAGACGGAAATTGAACTTAGTTCCATCCGGGTGTCCCTTGACATCTCTCAAGTTTTGTTTTTTGTTGTTATTTTGTTACTCAAATGATTATTATTATTTAATGTGTGTCGTTTGTGTTGTTGTAGGTAGTCCGTGTCGTCCCAACAAATCCGGTCCCAACGGAAGACCAGCGCTGATCTTTTGATCAGCATTTATGCTGAGTTGGAACCGATTTGTGGCAATGGCACCAATTATTTATTATGCATAACCATTAATTTTATTTTCTATTTTATTGTTGTTAGGTGTTTATTGTCACAAATAAATATATTTTCTTTCTTTCTTTCTTAAATATAGAAAAATAAGTATCGTCTATAAGTATTAAACTTGAAATATTTTCTTTGCTGATGAAATGATACTAGCACACGGCTCTTTGGACACGATATCTCTCAAAACAGCAAAATTTTGATGCAAGCGTTTGTGATTTATGATTGAAAAACCAAACAAATTGCTAATTTACCGCTTAACTATAGCAAATACTATCCAAAGAATAACATTAATTTAGAATTAATATCGTAGATAAAAACGGGACATCGCGCGTCGCGTCGTACATATAATTTCTTTCGGCCCGCGAGCCCCTCCGTCTCGTCCCCGGATTAAAGAAATCAATGCCACTTTTCATTGTAATTTTATAACTCAAGAACGGGCTCACCTATCCAAACCAAATATTATGGCTTTGTTAGGACTATTTAGTAGATGGTTTATGTGAAGTTTGCACAAAATCGGTCGAGCGGTTCTTCATTTATCACACCCGGGCGAAGCCGGGGCGGATTGCTAGTTCACTATAATAACAACAATCACTAAACATAGCAGAATTACCCGTTACGATTTCTCTTACGCTCTTCAAAAAAAGGAGGTTCTCAATTCGTCAAAACTTGTTTTATGTGTGTGTTACCTCAGAACTTTTTTCTAGGTGAACAGGGTTTTGTAATTCTTTTTTTATTTGAAAGCTGGTGCTTCCCATGTGGTCCCATTTAAATTTGATCAAGATCTGACGAGTAGTTTTTTAATTTCTCAATATACATATTTAATCAATTTAATCTGATCAAGGGTACCGGAGATAAAGAGGTGAAGTCGGATTTTAAAGCTTTGCTTGCTTTTAAATTATTTTAACTTTTGGCTACGCTAACTATGTTCATTCAGCTAGTGTTAAGTGATAAAAAAAACAATTAATGTAGTTCGTTAAACTGGTTCCAGTCACCAGGCAAAGTCAACTGGTTCCAGTCACCAGACAAAGTCAACTGGTTCCAGTCACCAGTAAAAGAATCATGGTCAAGTCATAGTCTAGTCATACCGTTTGGAGTTTTGGAGCGAAAACGAAAATAACGTTTTTCAACTTTGTATGATTTGCCTACACTCATGCACGTACACGGATTATTAACAGTTAATAATCCACCATTACAGACGATCACTCGGAAAACGAAAAGTATTGGAAAGTAATGTAAAATCGACGCCATGTTTTTTATCCATCACTCACCAATCATTGATATCCGTGTAATTGTACATAGTGGCGACATCTGTAACCGGGTTCCGGCTTACAACCGCGCTGTAAACATCCGGGTACTGTCCACTGAGGTGGGTGACTAAGAAGCCCCCGTGAGACCCCCCGAACAGCACCATCTGTTGGTCGTTCACGTTAAACTTTGAAACTGCAGTGTCCGTCGCCAGTTTGCAGTCTTTTACGTCGGCGTCACCGACGCGGCCCGGGAGGAATTGTATTGTTGATTGACCCGCGCCTGAGGAGCCTCTATAGTTGACTAGGATCGCTCCGAAACCTGCAATTTTGAAGGGATGCCTGTATAACTAAAGACCAGAATAGCAGGATTGGTTTCGGCTGCAAGAGTTGCCAGTGAGACGTATCCAGAAATATTATTGGTGAAAGTGTTTCGGATAGAATTATATTAAGTTAGGACTTTTTAAACTGTAATACAGGTTTGAAATCGGCTCTAAAATATATAAAAAAATATTTTTTTCTATATAAATGAGATAGTTAAATTCATAAATAAAACGAATCAATTTTTGTTTTAATTTGTACAGTTCTCACGCAAAACGTTTTTTATGTTTAACAAATTTGTATCGTTTTATGAATTTCTAACATTTTAGCAAGAATCCCGTGACATGGCAACCTTGCCTAAGCAGACTGTCTTACTAAGATTAGTTTTTTTTCATTCTCTAAAGCCAACCTATGCCTAAACAAGCCTAAATATGCTGAAGTAAATATATCAGTAATTTTCCGACGTTGCAAAATGTTGTGTAAACTTCGATCAATAGATCAGTTTCATAAAAATATATTCTTATCTGACACCATGTCTCTGAGAATTCTACAAAATACACACACACACTTACAAACTTTCACATTTATTACATGAGGAAACAAAAGTGACCTTTTTTTTTAATTTGAGCTCCGCCATTTTATGCATTTATTGTTAATTTGTTGTCAAGTAATAAAATATTTCAAATGTATTACATATTTTATAATAGAAGTCCTCACAAAGTCACAGTCAAAGTCAAGTAAAAGAGTCAAGGTCCAGTCATTGTCAAGTCCCTAAGAAAGACGTAGAAACTTTACTAAAAACTAAATTAGAGTTTTGGAGCGAAAGCAATAATCACGTTTTTCGATTATGATTTGCCAACACTCATGCACATTCACAAACTATTAACGGTAAACAATCCTCCATCATTACACATTAACACACGAAGAATCAATTATGGCAAATAGTACAAAAGTGACAGCGTCATTTTCTACATCTTCACGCCAAAACTCCATCTCAAGTAACTCTTTTGTTTCGACTCGTTACATATTTATAACATCAAATGATTTTTCGATTACATTGTTTTCTTGATTAATGCATGCCTCGTGTCATTTCATTTCCACCACTGGATGACTGACAGACAATGATTTAAGCACTAAGTCCTCATTTTGTACTCTATTATTGTGCAAAATATTACAAATAAATTTTAATCTCCTGTGAGAGATATCATATTCAACTGAGATATTATTTAAAAAACATACAGATCAAATCAAAATCGTTTATTCACATGGGCCTCAAAGAGGCACTCATGAAAGTTAATGATTCTATTGCCAGATTCGCAAAATTACAGCCATCTCGAGAAGAACCTGGCAAGAAACTCGGCGGCGCATTTTTTTTTTTCGTAATTTTTTTTATCATGATGATATATCATTTCAAGTACAATTTTTAAGGCTAACAACTTCATCTTTATTTTAGACTAGTGATTCGCCCCGGCTCGCCCGTGTGCAACCCCTGCAGCGCCATCTGCCGGGCTGATTTGTGAATCTAACCAATCCAGGGCGCCACCCAAATGCATACAAAAAAAATCATTCAAATCGGTCCAGCCGTTTAGGAGGAGTTCAGTGACATACACACGTACAGTAGAATTATATACAAGGTTACTTTGAATTAGCGCTCCATACTCCACAGGGGGGTAGGGTATCGACAATGCAACACAAAAAAAATATATAAAAAAACTTTTTTTTAATAGTTTTTTGATAAGTTTTTAAAGTGCCGAGCTACGATTAAAACCAATTATCCAACTCGTAAACTCAAAAATAAAAAATAATACAACTATAACAGTTAGCGAGTCCTTCGTTTCTAGAATTTCGTGTTTCTTGTTCTAAGGCTCGGTTGTCAATGTGATTCGGCAGTTCGTAAGTTATGAATGACCATGACTCTTCGAACTAAGTGTAGGTAATGCTGTGAGTGTAACAGTGTTTGTTTATTTTTGAAAAAAACTGATTAGGTCTTGTTCACTTATTGAAATTGGTCATTGAAAGCGCAGTGTACAATAATATAGGCTCGACGTTAAGACGTTAACGAAGCTAAAGGATACATGGAAAAGAAGACTTCCAATATTCTCAGATAGAAATCGACTAGAGTGAAGAAGATCTTAAACGAAAAGGATATCAAGACAACAAGATCTGAAACGATCACCTATGTACATTCAAAATGTTATCCAAATTCAGTTACAGTGAAGAGAAAACAAACATACTTATACACTTACACACAAACTTTTGGATTTATAATATTAGTGTGATAATTATATTTTAATACATTTAAAATTAAATTCGAACTGCCCATTGGCTTGGTTGGTGGGACATTCGCCACCTAAGTAGGGGTAACGGGTTCGATTACCGGCGGGAACACATGTTTTCTCACTAAGGAAAATATGTGTTTCTGTTTCTGGTTGTGATTGTGTGTGTGATGCAAATGTTTCCGGCACCCACGACACAAGTATTGGAACTTAGTGTGAGTGTGAAAGCGTTTATGATGACATAAAAAAATTGGTTGTCTGTAAAGTCTGTTTACGGACGATAATTTTACGTGATAACGTCATAAGACGAACGCTTGAGCCGATCGTGCCTCTCTATCGTTCGTTCCGCGCTCTCGCTTGCACGCTAAGGCTTAACCGGAACGTGACACTTTTTCGTGCGTGCAGCCGGTGTTCATCGATTTATAAGACGTTATCACGTCATAAAAAAGAACTTAATATGAACCCACCAAGCATGTTGAAGAACGAGGTTTCCAAAGCGAATGCGTTGACGAAGTTCCCGTGAGGTCCCCCGTGGGGCCATACTATAAGCGGTAACTTCTTGCCTTCCTCTGCTTTTGGACCGAAGTATATCGCAGAAAATGACTCTGAAAATAAAAAAAAGGCGATAATTTACAAGGTGAGCTAGCTATCAGGGGAGTTATTAGTAGAATAAAAATCCATTTATAACTGCTGTACAAATATATTATTATAATCATCTCCCTTTAAATTAAAGGGGCCGTTCAAGTAAGTATCACGTAAGCAGATTTATTATCTTATATCATCAACCGAACCGTAATATCCGATCACGTGAGTCAGTAGGCAAATTTGACACTGGCTATATGAGGTTATCATGCAAGTCAACTTTTTTTAAATACTTACTGACGTCATCCGTGCTGTCCTTGTGCTCTAGTTGTAAATACTCGACGTGCGAGGTGGGAAGGGATGCCGGAGCCTCGATGGGCTCGCTGATCGGCACCCATTTGATATCCGCTTCACTGCCTTTAGCAGGAAGACGCGCTACGTACAACTAAAAGAACGAGAAAAACATAGTAAGGCAGATGACCCAGTTGGCGCATTTGGCAAGTTTCTCCTTGGGCCCTGGGACCAAAATTTTCACCTTTGTTAGATTTGACAAACTATTGACAGTTAATAATCAACACTGTTGTGTCACATTACCACTCGATGAATCACTTTTTTTTGTATTACCTTATAACTTCATTCCACGTGAACCGATTTCGAAATTTTTTTTAGTTTAAAAGATGCTTTCCTATTGGTCCCATTAAAATTTGATCAAGATCTGATCAGTAGTTTTTGAAATATCGTCAATAATGCGTATTCTGTGGACTATATTGAAAATTTTCTCGTTTTTAACCGACTTCAAAAGTTAGGTACCTCATAACTTCTTTCTTTGTGAGCCGATTTTGATGATTATCTTTTTATTTGAAAGCTGGTGCTCTTCTTGTGGTCCCATAATTTGATCAAGATATGATCTCTAGTTTTTGAGTTATCGTCAATAATGCGTGTTTAATACTAATGTATTTATCGCTTTATCTTCGGAACCTTGATCAGATTTAACAATCTGATCAAGGTTCTGAAGATAAAGCGGTGAAGTCGGTTTTTTTAAGATTTGCTTGCGTTTAATTATGTCAATTTCAAATTCAAAATCATTTATACACATGGGCCTCAAATAGGCACTCATGAAAGTAATGACTCAACACAATAGCAAAATTATAGTGATCCCTAGAACTTTAACCGCAAAACTCCAACCTCTCACTCGCACATATACACTAGCCAATCAGCTTCTCCATATATTTGTCTCTTTCTATATCTACTGTACATTGACACCTATGACCTACTTGTCCGGGAGTGGTGAGACTAGACTGTGCAGCGAGGATGACGTCACTCCTCACGTCCAATACAGATGTGGATCCGGGGGTCTTGATCGAAATGTCTGTGAGGCGACCAGTTTCTGAAACAAGAAAACATGCGATCCGGTAAATCGTACTTCTAAAGGAAAAAACAAACAAACGCATTCACACCCACTAAGCTCAAAGAATTGAATCTTGGGTGCTGGAAACATTTACATCACACACACACAGTTTCACCCATAACCAAAAGCATGTCCATCGGGGAGGAATTTTGTATTCTTGCTGGGAGTCAAAGCTAGGTCCCACGGCGCAGTGAGCAGTGACTTGCCCACTGCACCAACTGGGTCGTCAAACGGAACTCTTATAGGAACACTTCGTTATCCGTCTGTCTGTCAAGAACTCAAGACCCTTTTAAATATTCAGCTTATAAATCAACACAATAAAATAATACAGCCATATAGAACGCATATAAGATCGACCTATCGGTTTAACGATATTATACCGTTTACATTTTGGAGTGTGTGGAGGAATTACACGAGTTAATTCCCCCATGCCCGTTTTACCTTTTAACAACAAGACAAACTGTCAAACGTCATCCATATATAGTTGACATACCACCAGTTCGCTCGAAGCGTTTCGTTTCTACGTTTATCAACCGTACTGCGAGGAGTGGAACTCATTGCCCTCGTCTTTGTCACATTATACTGTTCGGGGACGAACAGTATAATCTGGGAGACGTCAAGAATGAATAGGTACCTTCTAGGCAAGCATGCTCCATCTTCAACCGCATCATCACTTTCCGTCAGTAGATATTGTGGTCAAAAAAAACTTTTTTGACACTCGCAAAAATTCCACGACGACGCAGTGGGCAAGTCTCCGCCATGAACACAGATTTCCTACCAGAGGGACGTGCTATTTGTTTTATTAATGCGTTTGGTTCTGGGAGTGTGACAATGTTCCTGGCACCCTTGTGTCTTTGAAATTATTGTGGGGCTGTGAGTGTGAATGCGTTTGCGTTTGTTGTTTGTTAATCAAAAAGAAAACAATCCGAAAATCGATAATTAGTGGTTTAAAATGACAAAAATTACTGTGAAAACGGACTAATGACTAATGGTTCGAATCCCGGCAGAAGCACAAATTCCTTCCCAAGGGATATTTGTGTTTCTGGTTCTGGTTGTATTTGTGTGTGTGATGTAAATGTCTCCGGCACCCACGATACAAGTCTTTGAACTTAGTGTGGGGCTGTGAGTGTGAATGCGTTTTGTTGTTTGTTAGTTTTGAATATTTTCCTCCGTTTTGTGTCTCAATCCCGTGATGTACAATCTATCTATAGATATAGTGTAGTATCCATATTTTTTTAACTAATAATGATAATGTATATACCTATGTCCACGACGTAGCTCTTGACCTCATTACGCTGAGGTGTGGAGAACACAATTCTTTGTTCGTCATCGCTATAACAATGCGCGGGAAGCGACTGACAGAACACTCCGTAGAAGGGCTCTCCGTTGGCAGTCTTTGTCTCTGTCTGGACGATATCGATTATAGTGACGATTTCTTGTTTATCCTGTAAAAATATGAAAAATACTTGTAAAAAAGACAAAGTAAAAAACTAGAGTTATTTGATTTTCATTAACCAAATAAAAGTAACTACCTATTACTAAATTATTGAGTGTGACAAAAATTTTTATAATGCCAATCGATAAGGAGCTAGTGTATCGATAGCAATGAAAAACTAACAATTATAGGGAAGCTGTACCCGCGGGCAAAAGTCTTGTGTTCATGATATAAATAAAAGTACCATAATATCGATTTCCGTGATATATATATTTTATTTCTCTATCCAAATTAAATCAGTTCTGTGAGCTAAGCCGTGAAAGGTTATTGTAGCCACACGAGGTGAACTCGCGCGTTGAAGTGAGGCGAGTTCACCGCGAGATCTACCTCCTGCCGCCTCATGCCGACGAGCTGCAGGCAGGCGTATTGAACGCCGCTTTCTGCTCGTTGTAGCTACACAAAGTGAACTTGCGCGTTGCAGTGAAGTGAGCTCACCGCAATACCTACTCCTTGAGACTCACCTCCTCCCGCCTCATGCCGACGAGCTGCATGCAGGCGTGGTGCGCGCCGCCCGCGGCTCGTTGTAGCCACACGAGGTGACCGCGCGCGCTGCAGCGAGGTGACCTCACCGCGAGACCATTTTTTGACAGTTCCGCTGGTATAGAACAAAAAATACAAATTCAATTTCAGATTGGACAACAACGAACTATTGTATTTATTAATAAGACGATAAATAGTGACTAGTGTAGAGATATAACTCCAAGTACCAAGTTTGTTTATTATTATTAACCAGTACTCCACCCAGAGTTAAGCGCAGTTCAAGAATACTCCAGTTCTATTGGGCAGTTGATGAGGGCGAGACATACCGCTCCTTGCCAAACAAGTAGCGCCTTCTAGCGAGTGCCCTAACTGACATGAACCTAGTAGGCACATACTCATCTTTCCCTCCAGCGTGACCGAGAAGATGAATCTAAAACTTTTGGAGCTGAAGATATACTTAAGCCAGGCGCCATCTCTTGATAATCAGGCAGCATTATTTGACGAGATTCCTACAGCACAAGAATCAAGAAACTTAAAATTACACATCTTTCCATCCATCGTGATCGAAAAGTTGATGTTATTGGACCTTTGTTACACAGATGACATCGAATAACGCACACGAACCAAGTACATTACGCATAATTCTATCCAGTGAGACCGAGAAGATGGCTCCAGGACTTTTAGGTTGACTTCAAGCGCGCTAACTCACGGTAACCAGGCAAAACTATCTAACGAGTCCTAGTCCGAGAAGATGAATCTAAAACTTTTGAAGCTGAAGATAAACTTGAGCCAGGCGCCTTCTCTCGCTAATGAAAGAAAGAAAGAAAGAAAATAGATTTATTCGGGACAACACGCGACGTTACATTATTTACATAAAACTACAAGACAAAGCACAAAATAAAATACAAGAAATAAACAATATAACGCCGCGTGATGTCACGAATGCGGTCCCGACTCAGCATATAATTAGGTAAGTAGGTGGGCAGGATCCAGTAACAGGTTTTCAGGCGGAACCCATGCATGACATCACGCGCATCAGAACAGAGTTAGACACGAACTTAAAAAAAAACCTACCTACATAATCAGGCAGTACTATTTGGAGAGATAAGTACAGCACATGAATCAAGCGACTTACACATCATCCCATCCAGCGTGACCGAGAAGACGACTCCAGGTCTGTTCGTGCAGAAGATAAGGCCTAGACGACGCGGCTCCGTCTCCCAGGCCACGCCCAAGATGCGTGTGCCATCTGGCGAGAAACGAACCTGAGGGATAAATATGATGTTATTTAACGTACAGTATAATAGGGAAGAATTTCTTAGCATTGCATGGATTCACTGAAGTGCCGAGTCAATGGTGTTGCAGAAAGAGGAATTCGAGCATTGCCTGGGGATGTGTAAAAGCATTAGGGCATTAAAAAATTACTCTTTAGAATGCGTATTTAACGCTCACCTTGGCTGCACGCATCTTAAATTGACCATACAATGTTCGTAAGAACTACATGTATATGGGTTTTTTTTTGTGAAACCAATCCAATAGAACATGAGACTACTTTAAGCATTTTTCACTATTCCTCTTATTTAAGAATTTTGTAATCATCTCCTTCAAGAGGCTATTATGAATATAGATCGTTGAGGCTAAAATGAGAATAAAGCTAATAAAAGAATTATATACAACGTTGAGGGTAATATGAGAATAATTCAACTGTCCAAAATCTGCTCGCCCTATTCTTGTATAGTCTAGTCTAGCTTGCTCCATCGTAGACCAGATCGTCGTTTACCATCAGGTGAGGTGGTGGTTAAAAGTGTGCCTATCTTAAATAATAAAAAAATATAGTCACAGACCTGTCCCGGGCAGCAGTCCTCCGGCATGCGATCCAACACAGTGAGAGTCTCGTGCTGCAGCTCACACACAACGACCACAGACGATAACTTGCCGACCAACTGCTCGCCCCAGTCTTGTCTGTATATGAACTCTTCGCCCTAGAAAATCAAGTTAGCATGACATCATTGAGAGACGGAGTAAGCTCGATTTTTAACAACTCTATCACCAAGTTAGTATGACATCAGTGGGTGGTGACGCAGTAACATCGATTTTTAACAACTCGATCATCAGTGTCATACATCGTACAGTACATCAGTGAGTGACGGAGAAAGCTAAACAACTTTATCGTCAAGTTACTATGACATCAGTGAGTGACAGAATAAGCTTGATTTTTTAAATTTTTCATATCGAAAATCTTTTGTTGGTAGTTACTATAGTAAATTCATCAATATTCAATGTTGAAATTGGGTTAAGCAATTTGGGTTGGCTGTTTTGAACAAACACACATACATAAATAGTAAATAACAACATATTAAATGGTCTATAATATCCATCGGAACGGAAAATTGGCAAGAAAATCCACCGCATATCCATCTGCACAACCACAACCACTCTGACATGAGTACCCAACCAAGAAAAAGAAGAACAATGTATCATACTGTATAATTGGATAATTAGCATGTTTAGGATAATAATTATCCTATTCACTTCTACATAGTTAAAACAGAACTAGCAAATAAAATTATACATACCTATCAAAAAATATATTAAAAAAAATACAAATGTGTAGAATATGGTATTAAAAAAAAACATATAAATAAAAATAATAATTGTTAACACACATAAGTACTTCTATGCCACTTCCAGTTGCGTTAGCTCTGTGCAATTAGCATTCTACGCATTCCATGCGACAACCAAATGGACTTTGTTTACATTTGTGTGCAAAGAATCTCAAAGTACCTTCATCCAGTCAGTTTTTTTTATTATATTTCTACTTACTATAAATTTAAAATATGTTATGACCTAAAAATAATTTGCGCTATGTCCAGTAAATATTTAAAGTTAGGCTTAAATGTTTCTCACATAAGTGAATTAATTCTTTTGAGAAATATATATATCTTAAACCTCATATACAAGTAAAAAGAATACCTTCTTCGGCGAAAGCTTATCGCCATTGCCCTCGTTCTTGGATTTGTCCTCTCCCTTCCTCTTGATGTAAGGCTCGGTTTTGGGCTGTTTTTTCTCAGCCACGTAAACTAGCGCTGTCTCATCTGGCGACCAATCTAGGCTGCCAAACTCAGCTGCAAACAATATAAGCCATTATAGGACAGTACTATTTTATTACTAGTCCTTTATAACTGACATTAATTTGGTATCATTTATATTGATCTATTAGAGAAAAAATTATACACTGGCCTCGATTCTGATGTACACTCACTAAATTAAATTTAAACTATCCCTGTCTCTTACAAAATAGAAACACAAGACAGAGATAGCATACATTTTAGAGCTGTCAAGCTAGTTTATCATTTAAAATATGAACAGCAGTAAGGCGCGTGTTTTTAGTCAACACCAATAACATACTCGACTAAGCTTGCATAGACATCTAAGTTCTGACTAACTTGACAGCACAGCAGTATGCTATCTCTGTCTTGTGTTCCTATTTTGTAAAAGACAAGAATAGTTTAAATTTAATTTAGTGTGTGACATCAGAATCGAGGCCAAAATCAAAGCCATTTATTTATTTATAAACAGGTGCTTGTTGCGCTTACAGCAATACCAAGACGCACAAATAAAATAATAATTTTACACTATTATTAGGAATAAACTAAAATATTAATTTACACTATTATTAGACTATTATTAGTAACTTAAAAAATAAGTTATATATGTCATGTAATCAGAGTAGCGCATGTTGAATATATGTGTTGATGCCATTTTCTATTATCTCCACATATTTATATACTGAGTACACAATATTTAACAATGTAAGGCAATAACTATTCTATACAATTATAAAACTGAAATGTAAGCAGAACAGAACAGACGCATTCACACTCACAGCCCAACACTAAGTTCAAAGACTATCGGTATCGTGGGTGCCGACAACATTCACGCCACACACATATTACAACCAGAACCAGAAGCACAAATATCCCTTGGGAAGGAATTTGTGCTCCTGCCGGGAATCGAACCCAGGACCCACAGCGCAACTGGGTCGTCAACGTTTCGATCGTCGTTGTATGTGTTTTTTTTTACATGATAGGTAATCTATATATTATATATATTATATATATATAAGTGACGATGCAGTACATTTGCCAAGAAACTACCTGTTCACTCGCGATTTGAAGACAATAAGAATTAAAATAAATACTACATTTCTGAGAACACCTCTGGCAAAGAGTTTCAACTCCTTTGCAGGTCCTTTTAAGGTTATTTTATTAAAAACAAGGTGTCTCTGTAATACTATTGTAGATACTATTGTTTTTTTTTCTTTATTCTCGATAGGCAAGCACTATACCACTTTCTCACCTGAACCATCAGGTGACGATGTGGTCGGAGATGGAGCAGGCTTGCCTAGAAGATACCGGTTCACTAGAAATAGACTCCTAGATTGTACTTATTGTTAATCTATACAGATTTACAGTAAAATTTGGTGTGTAGAATCTAGCTTCATTTATTGCACGCCGATATATCTCCTGAAATAGCAGGATGACTGGTAGAAAATGTTGTTGCATTATGCCCTCATATTGTACATATTTGTGCTCTCAAATAATCCATAGGCTATTTTTTATCCCGGTTAATGTAGCTGCTGGAGAGAACGGCCACCTATGCTACAACATTATCATCATTTAACTTACAGTCGGCATATACATCCCCGTGCATGTCCATAGCAGTGAGGTCGATGCAATGAGCGAGTGTGGACTTCTTCCATACTTCCAAATACTGCTTTTTGACATCTTTGCCATTTTTCTCTTCACGGATTATCGCCTTGTATGTTTCTTGAGGAGAGATTGCTGATAATAATCTGAAAGAATGATATAGATCTTGAGGCATAAAGAAACAATTATTGACCAAGCTTGGGCAAAATGCTTGCGTATGTCCGGATTTCCGGTTGTTCTCTTCTACAGATCGCATTTCTCAACCGATTCTCGTGAAATTTACTGACCTGCCTGAGGGAGCACTTATCACCGTCTCTAGTAGCATATTTCACACTTTTATTATACGGTCGTGAGTAATTTAAGTGAGTGATTAAATCGGTAAGTATTTTTTTATATTTGTGTAAAAGTAAGTAATTTTTTTTTACACACAGCAACTGACACGTCAATGCAACATTCGACCGGTGGCCCTGAGTTCGATTCCCGGCATGAGCGCCATCTCCTTCTCAAGGGAAATTTGTGACCATTCACCAGATCAACCCAGAATGCACCGGTCTGAGGGCAGAACATTATTTGCCGCACTAACAGGGTCGTTGTAAAGAATTCGTAATAATTCACTTTTGGAGTCCACATTAATTATTCTACACTAAATAAGCAAGCAATTGGCCACTATCTCAACTGACAAAAAGTGATGATGCGGTCAAAGATGTAGCACAAATCTTCGACCGCCATCTTGCCTAGAAGATACCTATTCACTCTAGACATAGATGCTTATTTAAACTTTCAAAGTAACTTACTCATTGCTAACGTCCGTAGGATATTCACTCAGCGCAACCACATTAAGCCCGTCATCCAAGAAGTAGTTAGTGGTGAACTTAGTACTTTTACCCTTGTCTATGTTTCTAGTGGACCACTTCGCTGACACCTTGCTCCCGGCCTTGTTTAACTTCCCCCCAACTATGCTTGGGATCTTAGATAGGGTTTTGTACGCATTCACTACGGTTTCTATCTGTGGGAATTACAATGATTTCAAAACCATGAATTTTTAAATAAAAGCTTAATTAATACTACACAATGTAACAAAATAATAGTATTCAGATAAATAACCTGCCGACTGCTAGATCTGCCGAACTTGAACTGCCCATTGGGTTAGTTGGGAGCGCATTTGCCTACTAAGCAACAAACAAATGCATTCACACTCACAGCCCCACACTAAGTTCAAACTTGTATCGTGGGTGCCGGAAACATTCACATCACACACACATTACACCCAGAACCAGAAGCACAAATATCCCTTAGGAAGGAATTTGTGCTCCTGGTGGGAATCGAACCCAGAACTCACGGCGCAGAGGGAGGACACCTGTCCACTGCCCCAACTGGATCGTCAACAGATATCAGGTTCAATTCTAGTGTAAACACAAGTTTTCTCTCCAAGGGAATTTTGGGTGTGTGATGTGTATGTTTCTGGCAGCCATAACACAAGTCATCGAACTTAATGTGGGGCTGTGAGTGTTGATACCATTTCTGTTTCCGTTATCCCCTAACAGTAACAACATGCCTTTTATTGTATTATTTATTAGTACCCGGATGACCGAGCTTTGCTTGGCTGAAAACACAGGTAAACCACATTTTCTGAAATTAAAACCTAGCTAGATCGATTTATCGCCCCCGAAACCCCCTGCATACAAAATTTCATGAAAATCGTTGGAGCCGTTTCTGAGATCCTGATTATAATATACATACAAGAATTGCTCGTTTTAAGGTATTAGGTATTTATTATCTATCCTCATCCCTTCGCTCTTGTTTCCAATTTTAAATTTATAAACAATGTAAATTGATTTGGTTAGAACCTTGGCAGCTGAGTGAGTGTAATCGCTCCTCAAAACTTATAGGTCTGATTTAATCTCCATATATACCCATATTTCTCAATTCAATGATTTGGGTATTTGTGTTTAATGGGAACAAGATTTTACACTATGTAAACACAAACTAAATTCTGAGCAAGATTATTAACCGAATTTCAAAGTCTCTATAATTAATCTAAACAAATTAAACATGACAAAAAACTTTTTAAAACGTGATTGTATGTTCGTCAACTGACACAGACAACTTATAAATTCATGTTATAATTTATATACTATTAATTCGTTACCTGTGTCGCCATTTTCTGCATTACACAGCTCCTTCAATAGTTGTTAACTCACTGAAAAGTTATTAAATATTTATTCACATTGTTTAAATATTTATGTACTATTTAAACAGTTGCCACATTATTTAGTTAGTCAATTATCAACCTAATGGTGTATACATAAGGTTAAAAATGTTTAATTTAGTAACTGCTTTTATGCTAACCCATTTGCTATTTTATTGGTAGACCACACAAATTGATAAGAGTCAGGACTATTTATATGTATATACACACCTACTGTGTTTCACTAGATAAAAAATTATGGCCGAGACAAGATAACTTATCAGAGAAATGGTTATACTGATTTTCATCATACATGTATAGTTAACAACCAATCCAATGAAAGCATCAGACAAATATAGACACAGAGAACCTAAACTTGAAGAGATAATTGAAACGCAAGCAAAGCTTAAATAAACTGACTCCATCGCTTATATTTCGGTTTTGGGTTGATCGGTTTCGATAAAATTTATATGGTCACCTCTGAACTACAATCTATCAAACAAAAAAAAACATTATTAATTCATAATAGTAGCTATCGCATAACATACACACAAATAAAAAACATACAGTCGAATTTAGAACATCCTTTTTGAAGTCGTCTGAAAATAGATTTAACATCTAATATCTTAGTTTGCTGAGCAGGATTTTTTACTAGATAGCACTGAACTGCAATGGGCAAGAATAATGTTTACCCAGCTAGTACCTATTTGTAATAATTTTATCAACGCCTTAGTGCTCCTATCTCATATTTAAGATTTATTTGTTAGTGCTTTCATTTGGTGTGCAAATAAATATTTTATTCATCTACCTAGTCTAGTCACTCAAGAACATAAAAAAAAAGAAAATAATAATAATTAACATACAAAACTGCTCGGCAGTTTTAATTATACCATCTTAGCATAAAAATTCTTGAATTTTTCTCCACAAGGTAAATTTGTGGTTTTGGTCCTGGTGGTAACTGTGTGTGATGTATATGTTTCTGGCACCTACAACTCACATAAACATAAAACATAAACATAAACGCTTTCACACTCACAGCCCCACACTAAGTTCAATGACTTGTGTCGTGGGTGCCGGAAACATTCACATCACAGACACAATCACAACCAGAACCAGAAACACAAATTTTCCTTGGGGAGAAAACTTGTGTTCCCGCCGGGAATCGAACCCGATACCCCTGCTTAGAAGGCAAACGCTCACCCAACTTAGCCAACGGGCAGTTCACAAGAACTTAGTGTGGAGTTGTGAATGTGAGGGTTTATAAAAATAAATTCATTGATATACAATATTTATAAACTCACTATAAATTATGAATTGAGTATTTTATTTATGTCCACACTAAGGTTGTCTGGAAAAGATATAAGAGACTATATGTGATAAGGTCGCCGATTGTATTATCTTCAATAATCAACTAGGTATACATAAAAATTTTTTAGTTGTATACTTTGTAAACTAAAATAAAGTAATACAATAAAGGTCTTATTGTATTGTATTGTATTGTATTGTACATATTAATGTAGTCAAAAAATTTTACTGACACGAGATAAAAAAATTTTACTCATCCCAAAAAAGTGCACAATGTCGCTAAAGAAGTTTTCACTTCAATAAATAATCATGACAAGGTTGTTAAGATAGAAGTTTCTGGATAATCCACGAGAAATTGCTGGGGTGGGTCGCTAGTAACAAATAAATAGCACTTACAATAGCAGTGAGATTGTCTAAAGAGATCACTTACAGTCAAAGGGTAATTTTTTGTGTAGTATGTTACAGATTTAAGTTATAAATCTACACAGTTGATACTTTAGTACTATTTCTAGCTCACTCAATCTTTTAACCTTAAGCGGGATGCAGTATTTAAATATATATTGTATCTTTTATATAATATAGTATCTTTAGGTAACTTATTACTTTATTACAGTAAAATGTTTCAATCAGAATTCATTCTTTGTAGAGAAGGCAATCTTGGGTCCATTTAACAGAATGGAACCTTGTATGATTTGGTATTATTAGATAATTGGTAAGATACATAAAAGTAAGAGTTTTTGTTGCAGTGGAGCTTGGTTTTAAGTTAAATAACAGCTAATTATTCACTAGTGGCATAAATTGCTAAGCAATAACAACGATTACTTGTGTTGTGTTGTAACTACAGAACAGTGCTTAAAAAATGAGGGTAGGTGGATACATAAATACACATACACTCACAATTTGCTTAAGATAATTTGCCTCCGTTCCATGGAGTGAAATATTCATGGAGCAAGTGAAGAGCTTGTCTCCAACAACGTGAATTCAGGTCTAAGGCAGTAAACAAAAAAATTAAAGCAAATCATCTAGCCATCCAAAAATTAAATACTAAAACTACCTACCTACATTGTGATGTCGATAAATTGACAGAGTCGATGGTACTGTAACTTGCATTTTAATAATTGAATCAAGAAGCTTACAGAAAACAATTTACCACATACACTTACATTACAAAAACTCCAGAAAAAAAAACACTGAAGGAATTAGACATTGACAATTGTATGAGAAAATAAATAATCACTCTCATAGAGAAAGCAATGATACCATACGAACAAAGAGTATACCATAGATAAATCCTATCCTATCCTACTAATATTATAAATCCGAAAGTTTGTGTGTAAGTGTGTAAGTATGTTTGTTCCCTCTTCACGCTTTAACGGCTGAACGGATTTGGATGAAATTTGGTACGTACATAGATTATACCTAGGATTAACACATAGGCTACTTTTAAACTTGATAATAGCGGGCGAAGCCGCGGGGCACGGCTAGTAAGATATATACCATAGTAGAATTAATATATATTTCTACTATGTATATACTAAGGGAGTATACAAATTACAAGTAGAGTTTTACCGCAAAAGTAAAAAAATGGCGATGTTCATTTTGTATAATTTTTCAAAACCTGTGATTCTTCGAGTGTTAATGTGTAATAATGGTGGATTATTAACCGATAATACTTAGTAAACGTGAATAAGTGTAGGCAAATCCTACACAGTTGAAAAACGTGATTTTCGCTATCACTCCAATATAAGTCTAGTAAAGTATCTACCTATAGATTGGGGCATGACTTGACTAACATTGACTCTTTTACTTGAGTTTGACTGTGTCTTGTGACTAGGACTGATATTATGAAATTAGCTTGATATATGTTATAACTTGACACTGGCTTAATGCACAATATTGCGGATCCAAAATTAAAAAAACCAGTAGTAACTTCATAAATCGGTCATCGGTCATAAATCAGTGAAACTAAGTGATTGTAGGCAAGGATGTTGTAGCTAAAGTAATCGTAGGTTTGTTTCCTATCTCGATGATTGTAGGTAGTACATAGTATCTTTGGTAAACGGAGTGATGTGATTACCATAGAGGAACTTTTCGTACCGGAAAGTGATTACATTATCTTTGATCCCTTGGGTATATATCTTATTTATCTCTGCTTTGATCCAGCGATTTAAAATAATATGATCTTTGGGTGCGTAAGAATTAGAGACAGTTAATTTATCTTTTAGGGATATTACACTTTATTAGACAGGTAACAACTTACTGTAAATCGACGGCGACGCCGGCCATCGCGAGGTAAACAAAAAATATGGACATCAATGTAGAAGACTCTGGACCTACAATAATGGTTCTGTCTGCCGAGAGCACTGAACCAATGGACGCAGAATCACAGGCTGAAGTTACAGTAGTACAGGCGCCTGAACTCAATTTGCACATTGACGGCCAACTTTTTACAGTGAAGAAGGATGTCCTGTGCCAGCACAGTGATTATTTTCGTGCTATGTTTAGCGGGAAGTTTGTGGAGCAAAATAAACAAGATATCGCTATTGATGTAAGTATCTACCTGCTTATATTCGAGGTTTATTAGGCGGTGGTATATCGAGTATAAATACAAGTAATAAGTACGAACGCCGGCTCTGGCAAAAGGCCCCGCCTCATGCCGGGCCATCGGCTGCCTGACACCTAAAAACGTAAAGGGCAGGCGCTAGGCGCCTAGAAAAATGTACTGCAATATCTTAAATACAATACAATACAAAACACTTTATTGTATACCAAAAAAAAATATCTTAAAATGCTTTATTAAATTTTATTGAACTTGCTCAAATATAGTTTTGACTTTAAAAAAAATAATCTTAAAATGCTTTATAAAATTTTATTGAACTTGCTAAAATATAGTTTTGCCTTAGCTTCGCTCGCTTCAGTTGTATTAATAAGTAGCAGTGCTAAGCCTAGACACACGTAGGTACATAATATGTACACACACTCAGATACTATACATAATGATGACTGTTTTTTACCGACTTCCCAATAAAAGGAGGAGGTACTCGAGTCGACTGTATTTTTTTTTGTGTGTTTTACCTCATAACTTCTCTCCACGTGAGCCATTATTTTATACTATTTTATTGTACCTACTTGTTGGTTTGTTATAATATACATTTTACATTAGACAACCCTGCATATTCAGCTAGAGTAGGCATTTGAATCTCCTACAGGCCTCGAGTTATCTTACTTATATATTTCTACTATGATATGAGTTTCATATCTTTCCAGCACAGAAATAAGGTCTAATATCTGAAAGTTTGTGTGTACTTTGAATGTTTTTAAATGAAAACCTTGAAGTGGCAACTAGGATTTTACTTGTCGAATAAGCGTTAAAGTTATCACTAACTTATGATGTAAAACATATATGATAGTATACTCCTTTTTTAACGTGTCTAAGTACTCTTACGTATGGTCCCGCACACCCACAGGGAGCCGCACAGTGTGGGTCTGTCTCGGCACTAACCACTTCCATCGCAGCAAGTCACCCATACCAACTAAAACCACCTCTCAACGTCGAGGCATTGGGCTTCCCTTCACGCACTACCTAGGGCTCTGGGAACTGAAAATGAAATGTAACCAAGTATGTTATTATTATTACAAATGTGTCAACAAATCAACTCATTTGAAATAATCCCTTTTACTGTACTTCATGAATACTACTAGTATACTACTACTTCATTATACAATTTGATTTAATTGTTTATTTCCAGGTTGTTGACGCTACTTCAATGGACATCATATTGAGATACTTTGAAAAAGATATAATTGATCTGTCAGAATACACTCTACCCGTTATAGGGAACTTGACAATCGCAGTGAGCTTTTTTCAGATCACTGAGCTTAATAAAGAAATCGAATCTGCCTTAGATTCTCTAATTAATTTGTCCAATTGGATGGATATAATGATAATAGCTGAAAATGCTTCTTATAACAGTTTGGAACGACACGCAGCATCATTTGGTTTAATTGAATTTAAGCAAGTGAAGCCTGAGATCATACCAAACATGAATAAACTCTTTTGGTATCTTTCTAATTCATATTTGAAAACAGATTCAGAAGCCGAAGTGTTCAGATTTGGATATAATTGGGTTTTACAATCAGAAACTTTATATGCTTGCGCTGATGTTCTGTTAGTGATTCTTGGATGCTTAGACATGAGCCGAGTCGTTCTTGATGATGTAAAAGAAATTTCTTCGCTAATCTCAGGCTGTAATGGCCTAGCTACTACACTCATGGAATGCATGAAGTTTATACTTGAACACCAACCACGAATAACCATTCCAGATCAATTTGAACATGTAAAGAAGTCAATATGTAAAATGTATAAAGAACATATATACGACGAAGTATGTGCTTTAGCAGCTAATAGTGTGAGCCGAGAAAATCTATTAAGGCCACTTGTGCCAATATGGAGAGTTCAAAAAATAGGACTAAGCTCTGCTCCCCATTATATATCTCTATTTTCTGTAGATAGCAATGGACAAGGGTTTATTAAATATATGAAGGTAGTTGATAAAGATTTTTTTTTTTTTTTTTTTTTTTATTCGTGATAGGCAAACTTTTGACCACTATCTCACCTGATGGTAAGCGACGATGTGGTCGACGATGGAGCAAGCTTGCCTAGAAGATACCTATTCACTCGTGACTTGAAGACTCCCATATTGTACTCATCAGGAAACACCGACTCGGGTAAGGAGTTCCATTCCTTTGCGGTTCGCACAATGAATGTGGAGGCAAAACGCTTAGTGCGCATTTGTGGAATGTCCACCATATAGCGGTGTCGCTTAGCAGTTTGTCTGCTTGTCCGATGATAGAACGGGGATGGGGGAACTAGATCGTACAGTTCCTTAGCACACTCTCCGAAATGTATCCGATAAAAAACCGAGAGACTGGCTACCATGCGGCGATGACCCAAGCTCTGAAGCTTTGAATTATTCAGCTGCTCGCTACCAATAAGTCTCTTGGCTCTACGCTCAATGGTGTCAAGAGCCTCAAGCTGGTACTTAGCTGAACCGTCCCAAAGATGAGAACAGTACTCCATACATGATCGGACTTGTGCTTGATACAAATTGAGCAACTGTCCCGGTGTGAAGTATCGTCTCACCTTTGCAAGGATTCCCAGCTTTTTTGCAGCTAGTTGGGCTTTTGACTCGATGAAAGTACCAAAATTGAACTTTGAAGTTAGAGTCATACCGAGTAACTCGAGATGGTCAGTTACTGGTAGGGATACATTTCGGAAAGTTGGAGTAAGTTCAAATTGACTCCGTTTAGCAGAGAATAAACACGCCTGTGTCTTGGTGGCGTTAAACTTGACCAGGTTGGCATCGCCCCAATCGGAGACTGCCTTTAAGGACAAGTTTAGACGCTCAACCATTGACTCTCTTTGGGACTGGATTTGTGCTCCACTAGCTCGTCCGTCGGAAACGTAACTCTCCACAACCGTGCTGTCATCTGCATACCCAAAAACACCGGGTTTCAGCAGATCGTTAATATGCAGCAAGAATAGCGTTGCGGAGAGAACCGAACCTTGAGGAACCCCGGCATTTATAGCCAATTGATCTGACGCGCAGCCATCAATGACCACACGAATAGATCGATCCCTCAAGAAGTCCGAAATCCACACAGAGAGACTAGTAGGCAGGCCGTATGACGGAAGCTTACTTATAAGGCTATCATGCCAAACCCTGTCAAAAGCCTTCGAGATGTCAAGAGAAACGGCTAGCGCTTCTCCATGTTTCTCGATGGCTTCACTCCAGATGTGTGTGGCATACGCTAGAAGATCTCCTGTTGACCGGTTTTGACGGAATCCGTATTGTCGGTCGCTAAGGAGGTCGTTCGCTTCTAGGTATGCCAGGAGCCTGTTGTTCAGAACACGCTCCATACTCTTGCAAAGTATGGACGTGACTGATATTGGCCTGTAGTTGGCAGGGTCGGCACGACTGCCTTTTTTAGGCACGGGTTGCACGTTAGCTTGCTTCCAAGATTTTGGCACTTTTCCAGTTTTAAAAGAGAGGCGGAACAGACGTGTTAATATAGGAGCAAGCTCAGGACCACATGTCTTCAGCACTATGGCTGGAATACCGTCAGGACCACTGGCTTTGTTCACGTCTAGATTTAGCAGCGTTTTTCGAACCTCGGTTTGTCGAATGCAAATTTCCGACATAAATGTTTCGCATGCTGACGCACTCGGAGGTTTTGCGCCTGCAGTATCTAGACGTGAAGATTCTGCGAAGAGGTTGGCAAATAAGTTTGCTTTCTCTTTGGCAGTATGGGCCAGTGCACCGTCAGGTTTTAGCAGTGGAGGTAGTGAGGGGCGGCAGAAGTTCGATTCAACCGACTTAGCCAGGGACCAGAACGCTTTGCTCCCAGCTGGGTATGAAGCTAGTTTGTTCCCTATTCGGCTAATGTGGTCAAATCGAGCCTTCCGTAAAGCTATCTTGCAAGACTTGGCGGCCTTATTAAAGGCTTTCTTCTTGTCTGAAATATCCTTGGCTTTGCGGTTTCGAGCGTCAACCCAGGACAGGTATGCCTCGTGCTTAAGCGCTTCTGCGCGTCGGCACTCTGTCCTGAACCAAGGTTGAGCTTTGCCTGACATTGGTACGTCAGAGTAAGGAATAAAATACTCCATCCCTTGACGCAACACATCCGTCACAGCATCCGCGCAAACAGAAGGATCATCCGAAGAAAAGCAAACAGGCCGCCAAGGGTAAGACGCAAAGAACGAGCGCATCTCATCCCAGTCTGCTGACTTGTATCTCCACACACGCCGGGTGCCTCTAGGGCTGAGATCGGGCGGTGAGTATACAGATACAGATTTCACCAGACAGTGGTCGGAGCTACCCAGTGGAGATGATATCGACACTGAGTAGCGGTCTGGATCAGTTGTCAGCAGAAGGTCCAAGCAATTAGCCGTTTGACCGTCAACATCGGGAACCCGTGTTGCCCCTTGGACCAGCTGGGTGAGGTCTAACGCTAAAGCGAGCTTTCGCGTCTCTCTCCCAGCATGGTCAGTGTACTGGTGTGGGAAAAGCCACTCCTGGTGATGGGCATTAAAATCCCCCAGTATCACTAATTGGGCAGACGGGTATCTTTGCTGAGCGGTGTCCGCCGCCTCACTAAGATATTCAGTGAGCCTGGTCATCTCCTGGTCTCCGCTGTGCGACCGGTAGACACAGGCGTAGAGAATTTTCTCTATTCCTGTGTCCACCAGAACCCAAAGTACAGAAAAATGGGAGTCCTCAAGGTTACGGAGACGTCGACAGCAGATGTCGTCTCGGGCGTACACGCACACTCCCGCTCGGGGTTTGAAATTGTGCTCCAGGGTAAACCCTGGGTAGGAGAGGTACGCCACGTCAGACGGACAACGTATCTGCGTCTCCGTGAGAAACAGAAGTGATGGTTTATCGGTCTCCAGGTGGTGGTGGACTGCATTGAGATTGGAGTGCAGACCTCGGATGTTTGAGAGGTGCACTTTAAGAGAGAGGGAGTGCAGCCGCTGTTTAACCTTTTTAACATATCTGCTTCTTTTCATTTTTATTGATGTGAGTGAAGTGGGGGGAAAAATCGGAAGTGGAATAAGGCGACACGCTGCTAACCTTCAGCCTCACACTAGTACTTAACTACACCTTCGGGGGACTAGCTCGGAGACTGCGGGGACGCCCGAGCCCCCCCGGGAGTGTCCATAGGGCCCTCTCTTCCGGTCGCCAACCGGCACTATGGCGCATCCCGGGATTTTTCGCGAGGTGGCGGGGCAGCCTTTCGCAAGTGGCTAGCTCGATACTTGGGCCCCCTACTGCCTGCGGTCGGCCAGCGGTGCACCGTGCCTCGGATCCCGCTACCCTCCGTAACTAGTCTCCCGGTGTAGTAATACAAGTGACATGCATTACCGGTCACTCAGAAGTGTCGCAGCAATTCCGACCCGACTCCCCAGGAATGGCTTCACCAGCTAACGCGCCGGAACATGGCTAGTCCACTATGGCGGCGCGACTTACGCCAGTGGGTGGTCGCAAGCCTCGGCGTAAGCCTCCCACCTGTCACCTTCTTAGCACCACCCAGGGACCACGTGTAGGGAATCAATATTAAGGGGTATCCTCCTACGGACGTGGGTGACTCGGCCCCCAGATTTATGGGGCTGGAGTATTGCACCATGGGGAGCAACTAAGTTTATTCAGGTTAGTGTTAGTAATATATTATAACTTTATCCATACCCAAAAAAAGGTATGATTCCCGGTCATCCCCACCCTATTGTCACCACTGGGTACAAGTAAATAATGAACGGTACAATCTGGGAGTCTTCAAGTCAAGAGTGAATAGGTACCTTCTAGGCAAGCATGCTACATCTTCGGCCGCATCATCACTTTCCATCAGGTGATATTGTAGTCGAATGCTTGCCTATCAGGCATAAAAAAAGAGTGGGGAAAAAAGTTTTGTTTGTCCGCAGTGGTGACTATTGGTACTTTTTATTTCCCACTCGTTCCACTATAGACCGAGTCTAAATGCAATAATCGCAACATTATACTTAAAAATAATTAAAAAGGCCTAAGTTCTTATACTGTTTTGAGGACCACTTGGTTAAAGGGACACTTGATTGTCTGTCTGTCAAGTTAAAATTAATGTGAAATATACTGTGGCCTATATGTGGGTTAGTTGTGTCTAATCTTGCAGGGGTGAATTGAAGTCTGTAACATGTAATATTTTTTATTTTTTCATAATGGTAATAAAGTTTTTATGAGAATCGCTTTCGCACTCACAGCCGCACACTAAGTTCGAACACTTGTGTCGTGGATGTCGAAACATTCACATCACACACACAACCAGAACCAGAAACACAGGTACTCCATGAGGTGAAAACTGGTGTTCCCGCCGGGAATTGAACCCGATATTGGAAGTTGAACGCGACACCCACAAAGCCAACGGACAGTTCAACATTTTTGCTACAGGTAATAGGGTTACCTTGTACTGTTATTTATATGTTAAGGTTTGCGGAAAAGGTGTCGAAAAGGCAAGGCGTTTCATGAAGGACATCAAAGTTTATGATACTTTAAGGAATACCTGGTCATCATATGGAGAAATGTTGCCCAGCAGAAGGCATGCTGGAGTGGTTGTGAATGGAAACTTGCTGTTTATCATCGGTGGAGTTGATAACTTCAGGTTGGTGTCTAAGCTCTGTTTTTTAAAGACCAGAAAAAGTAAGTTTAAGACATTGAGTTTTGCCGCGAAAGTGAAAACATGGCGTTGTTGATTTTGTAAAGTTTTTGAAAACCTGTGATTCTTAATGTGTAATAATGGTGGATTATTAACTATTAATACGTAGGCAAGTCATACAAAGTTAAAAAACGTGATTTTCGCCTTCGCTCCAAAACTTCAATAGAAGTTCTAGTAAACGTTCTACCACTACTAGGGCATGACTTGACTAGGACTGGTCCTTGAATCTTATACTCGACTGTGACTTGTGACTAGGACTTTTAATATGAAATGTTATACATAAGTTAAATTTACTATTACTTGACACTGGCTAAATGCACTTTTTTTTGGGGCTGAGTCACCCACGTCCGTAGGAGGATACCCCTTAAGTCTGACTCCCTACATGTGGTCCTCGGGTGGTGGTAATCAGGTGACATTTGAGTGGTGGTAGAGCATTTTGTGAGTTGCTCGCCTGGCTTGCTACCAAAGTAGCTTACCACCATCAAGTTGAAAGTCTGCCGCCAAGCCAAATACGGTGTTCCGGCAGTTATCCTTGAGAGCCTGCGTATTCCAGGTCTACTGTGTTTACCAGCTTCGATTACATCGTCACTTACCATCAGGTGAGATAGTGGTCAAACACTAGCCTCTCACAAATAAAATAAAAATGCACAAGATTGCGAAGCCAAAAATATTTTTGACATTTTCTTATTATGTAAATGTGGAAGCGTTTAAAGATTAACGTTTATTTACAGGCGGACACGAGACACAACCATTATTTACGATCTTAACGCGAGAACGTACAGAGAGGGAGAGAAATTCCCTGGTAAGATAACATTTAGAAGCCCTGCGGTCTGCACCTACAACGACACAGTTTATGCCGCGGGAGATAAACAAATATATAAATATGAATTAGATACTACTAATAAATGGATACCTGTTGTAGCAGTGGACATAAATGTTAACTGTATGATTGCTTTCAAGGAACACATATATTGTTCACAAAGCTTCATCAAAAATTTGTATAGATTTCGACCAGGTGTCGATAAAAGTCTAGAAATGGTGAAAATGTGCTCAGACCCTCCAGCAGCTTTCATTAATGTTGGTAAGCAAAAGGCTTTTTTATTATTGATCAAGCTCAGTGAGATCTCTAAGATGACTTAGGTGGTTCAGCTCTTTGACCGTCCGTCAGAGGCATTTGCAAGTAGAGTACGAAACCGTTAAAAAAATATATGTATTGGCAAATTGCGCATAAAGAACGTGGAAGCAGAACGCTTCGTGGTCAGGAATATTCACCATATATCGGTGTCGCAATGCAGTCTGTCTTGTGGTTCTATGATGGAATGGGGATGGAGGAATTAGATCGTGTAATTCCATAGCACACTCCGAAATGTTACGATAAAAAACCGAGATACTTAGCTGTTAATTTGTTTTAAGTTCTGGTTTATGTAGTATAGTAGCAGTAGGTATAGTTAAGATATTACCCTATTTTGAGTACGTTATTTTCACATATTAAATAAATCTATGAAGTAGCAAAGATAATTAAGTTAAAATTATTACTATGTACATATTTTTATTACTTTTATAGCTGTTCTGTGTTCTTGAAATAAAAAAAAAACTATTCATTCCTAGATTTGACTCCCTGATCATAACGTTCGGGGAGTAACACATTGGGGTAATGGGGGCCGGCTCCACTATTGGTCGCGGTTTGGGTATTAGCTACAGCTTATTAGAATGTTTGAGGTTTTAACCCACTTCAAATAAAGGAGGAGGTTCTCAATTCCACATATTTTTTTGTGTTACCTCATAACGTATTGCTCGGTGAACCGATTTTGATTATTCTTTTTTTTATTTAAAAGCTGATGCTTCCCATGTGGTCCAATTTAAATCAAAATCTGACCTGTAGTTTTTGAGTTATCCTCAATAATGCATATTTGATTTAATTTGATCAGTTCCGAAGATATGGCGGTGAAGTCGGTTTTTTTAGGCTTTGCTTGCGATGAATTTTAACATGTAACAAGTAAATAAAGTAACATTCCGTGAAGGTAACATCGTAATGAAATCTATAATACCGTGGAGCGTTAAGTTTTTGTATTTTTGTTTCAGATAGTTCCATGTTGATCTTCACTAGACCAGCGTGCATCCGGTCTCGAAAAATTATAGTAGAAATGTTATCGCGTCCTTGTTTACATTCAGAGCAACTCTGCACAGCGCTTTGTGGACCTAAAGTCGTATATACTCAAAGAAGAGCCCCATTCGCCATTTGCGACCAATCCGGCGCCTTTTCGCTTATCATTGACATGCCTAGGGATATAAAAAGGCCAATCTCAGAGTTTCATCAAAGATATCTTGACTTGTATTCTAAAACAACCTCATCATCATCATCATCATCTCAGCCGCAAGAAGTCCACTGCTGGATATAGGCCTCCCCCAAAGATCTCCAAAATGAACGGTTGTTAGCGGCCTGCATCCAGCGTCTTCCTGAGACCTTCTCTATGTCGTCCGTCCACCTTGTGGGCGGTCTTCCGACACTGCGCTTGCCAGTCCGTGGCCTCCATTCCAGAACTTTTCGGCCCCATCGGCCATCCGTTCTACGTACTATGTGCCCTGCCCATTGCCACTTCAACTTGCTAACCCGCTGGGCTATGTCGGTGACTTTCGTTCGTCTACGGATCTCCTCATTCCTGATTCGATCTCGTAGAGAAACCCCGAGCATAGCCCTTTCCATGGCTCGTTGTGTGACTTTGAGCTTATTTATAAGGCCCACAGTAAGAGGCCAAGTTTCAGTACCATATGTCATCACTGGTAACACACACTGGTCAAAGACTTTCGTCTTGAGGCATTGAGGTATATTGGACGAAAAGACATTGCGAAGTTTCCCGAACGCTGCCCAGCCGAGTTGGATTCGACGATTAACCTCTTTCTCGAAGTTGGACCTACCTAGTTGGACCGTTTGTCCTAGGTAAACGTACTTGTCAACAACTTCGAGCATCGAGTTCCCAAGTGATACTGGAGTGGGCACAACATGGACGTTCGACATAATCTTCGTCTTGTCCATGTTCATGAGAAGGACTAAAACAACCTATGGTTGTACAAATGATTGAGACCGCTTTGTACTAATTTGATATTAAGAGCATCAAACGAGCATAAATGTTTATTAAATGTGAAGGTACTTACTTAGGTAACTTCTGATTAAATGACGGTCAATTTGTATACTTTGAACTAGCCCCCGCGACGAAGAGGTCGTGGTGGTATGCCATTTTATAGTCTGTGGCGCGGACAGGATTTTTGGCGGGAAAGAGTCGAAAAAAAGGGCGGGCAAAGATGGTTTTGGGATTCCGTATAGAGATAATGTTTTTAGAGGGATTTTTCATGGAATCCGTATGTAGGTACTTGATTAACGGTGGATGATAATATTAATTAAAACTGGCTAAGTCTACTGTCTCTACTGGTAAAATAATATATTTGTGGAAATTAAAACAGTGTTTGGTTTTACACCAGAGCTTTACGAAATAAATACATATTTAGTTTTGAGTTTTCGATATTTCGGCACTGTTGCAAGCGTAATGAGGAAACGCGGTTTTGTTAGTAATTACCTGTATGTATCTTCGGCCGCATCTTCACATTCCATCAGGTGAGATAGTGGTCAAATGTTTGCCTATCGAGCAATAAAAAAAAATACTGAGATGAAATGTTACTACTTAAAATTAGGTTAAATGTAAGCTATTATATATATATTTCTACTATGCTATTATATACTAAATCGCTATTTTTCCAATTAATGTTCGAACTAATAATGTTAAAAATATAAAATATATCTATTTACGTTATACCTATTAAGGCAATTTTTATTTAGCACAAGTGTATTATGTTGAAAAGAACTTTGCAATAACGAAACCGTTTTAGAAAATAACTACCATTTCGTGGGAAAGCAATGTTGCCGTTTTTGGCGTCTCGGAGTCTAGAAATCGGCTTATATCTTTAAATCGACTTCACATTTAAGTTATGTAATGCTTACTTCTAATATTATTATCATTCACATCCTTTACTTTTTTTATTTCTTTAAATATAATAAGCAAGCATTTTCTAACTATCTACGGGACAATTACCTAGGTATATTGCCTTTACTTGAACAACACATTTTAAAACATTGTAAGCAATTGACGCCAAAAATGTTGTTATGTATACCGCCTTTTTTATTCACATTAACTGTACCATCACTCTATCAGTGGCCCTAGCACGAACAACTTGCGAGAAAGTGTTCGTATCGTAAACGTCAACAATTTATATGAAATTTTATCAGCGCCTCTACAGTGCGTAAATTGAACTAAATTCGGCAGCACGAACGCTTTTGACAACTCTCCTATCGCCAGATTCTCAATTTTACCATTTCTCAGTAAAACTATTTGTCCTTCTCAGAGTAAGGAGTTCCTAGAAAACATGTGATCGATTTCGAGACCTAGCTTGCTTTATAATTAGCGAGTGATTACCAGAGACAAAATAAACTTTTTGATCATCAACGGTGAATAGGAAACAAACATGCGACGAGTAAATACCTTAAGCTTTCTGAAGTATTGAGTCGGCGAAACGAACTTCGTTGCATTTTAACCCTATCACCGAGATATCGACGTAAATTAAGGAGAGAGGCATATTATACCACTCTATATAGATAGCTCTAAGAAGATATCTACGGGTCAATTGCCTAGATATATTTCCTAAAATTAAACTTAAAATACATACGAAGCAAAGACCTAAGTTACCTACAAAACATCGAGCTTATAGGTAACTCAAGTGCTCAAGCGCAGTAGTGTCATCATACTGACGGCATTGCCTCTCTAAATTGCGGTGTTATTGCTAATACGTTAAGCCAAAAAAGTACCAGCTTTCTATCACGCTTCGTCGCCTCAAAAACATCGTAAATCTTATTCATAGGTATGTATATAAACATGACATATCCAAACCGTCGTAGGTTTGTTTCCTATCTCGATGGATATATCTATCTATTATATGGCCATCGCCGCACCGCAGGGACTTTTTTTTTTGTTTTTAATTTTGGCTTCGCAATCTTCTGCATTTACCCAGTGTCAAGTTATAATATAATATATTTATTTAATGTGTATTTCATATTAAAAGTCCTAGCCTCAAGTTACAGTCAAATTCAAGTAAAAGAGCCAGAGTCCAGTATGCCCTTGTTCTAGTAAAGTAATAAAAACTTTACTAGAACTTCTGTTGGATTATTGGGGCGAAGGCGAATATCACGTTTTTTCAACTTTGTATGATTTACCAGCACGTGTGCTCGTTTCCTAAGTATTTACGGTTAATAATCCATCATTATTACAAATTTATACTCGAAGAATCACATGTTTTTGAATATTATACAAAATCAACAACAACGCCATTCTTTCACTTTTATTTCGCGGCTGTAGTATTCGCTACGTTAGGCCTGTTATTAGTGGCTTGTTCTCACACCAGCAGGGCAGTAGACGTCCGCTCACATCCGTGGCTAGAGCGTGACTGTCACCCCACCGCCCGTGTGATCAAGACAACATTATACTATCATAGGTTATAGATTATAGAAACACTACATCCCTTTCTTATTTTAATTTATTTTGTATAATATTACAATAGGTATAATAAAGAAAAATAACTTCTTTTAATTACAATTATGATCGTTACTGTGAATCACGTTAACTTTAATTATAAGTAGTAATTTTAATTAATTCCCAATAAAATGTTAATCAGAATCAGATTGTTTTTCTTCTTCAACCTCCGTTTGAACTTTCCATTCACCTTCTATCTTTTTAAGGTGTATTACATTCCGTCTAAAGGTTTGTCCGGTTTCGTCATTCCTCACAATTACATCTGCCCCATCAGCCCGTTCAACAACATGAGGTGCTGATTTGAAATTAGCTGTCAATTTATTTCCTTTTTCCATGTCCTTTACATACACTTTATCTCCTTCCAATATTGTCGATTCTTGAGCCCCTCGTTTCCTATCTCCATATTCCTTTCCTTTTTCTTTCTGTACAGTATCCCTATCTCTAATTTCTGAGTCATCCATTTTATGGTCATTATCTATTAGTGAAGGGATTTTATCCCTGTTTTGTCTTCTGAAGAATAACTCAGCAGGTGACTTTCCCGTTACCGAATGCGGTGTTGAGTTATACATCATCAAGTACTCCCACACACTTTCCTTCAAATCTTTTTTGTTAAGTTGACTAATCTTAAGTCTTTTCAAAATATCGCGATTCTGCCTCTCAACCTCTCCATTCGCCTGTGGCCAGTAAGGAATTGTATTAAAAAGTCTTATATTGCACTGACGGCAATATGTCCTAAATTCTTCGCTCACAAATTGACGGCCATTATCCACCGTCATCGATGTGGGGTAGCCGAGGCGACTAAAGATTTCTTTTAGAAGTTTTATTATTTGTGAGCTAGTGGTCGATTTAGTAAATTTTATTTCCTTGTATCGACTATAATAGTCTACGACCACTAATAAGTAGTCGTTGCTTGGCAGTGGTCCAAGTAGATCCATAGCAGTATCTACCCAAGGGGCTGTAGGGAGTTCACGGCGCTTCATGGGAACTGGTGGGCCAGGCATACCAACAAGGGTGCATCCTTTACATTGCTTGACTATGTTCTCTGCATCCTTATCAATCCGTGGCCACCAGACTTTTGTTCTCAACCGACTCTTCATAGCCACTATTCCTGGGTGACCTTCGTGCGCTGCGTTAAGAACGTCCTTCCTTAATTCCTTAGGAATAACAATTCTACTTCCTCTTAAGAGAATATTGTCATAAAACCCTAGTTCAGTTTCAAATATCTTATACCCTTTTACCGAATCGTCCCAGTCATTACTGTAGATTCCTCTTTTGACATTTTTTATTTCAGGATCCTTTTCCGAGCTCTTCACGATAACGTGTAAAGGTACAGCACAAGGGCAAGTTTGTTCCACAATTTGATGTACGTAGTCATCTATTTTACCGGTTGGGACGTTGCGGTACTTGCAAAGGCGTGACAAAGGGTCGGCAATATTTACCTTTCCTGGTTTGTATTTAATATCAAACCGGTACGCTTGTAATCTTAACACCCAGCGTTCTACTCGGGCATATGGTCGGGACTTTGGCCCAAATATAAATTCTAAGGGCTTGTGATCTGTAACCAGATCAAATTTCTTACCGAACAGAAATATATTAAAATGTTCAACAGCCCAAACTAAGGCAAGAGCTTCCTTTTCTGTTTGGCTGTATTTTCGTTCAATCTCTGATAACGTCCGGTTTCCATAAGCAATAATTCTCGGGCCTTTATTATCACTTTGAATTAAAACTGCTCCTAAACCTACTGGACTGGCATCAGCAATGACTTGGGTGTGATCATCAGGATCATAGTATCCCAAAGTTTCTATTGAAGAAAGCGCTCGTTTCAGTTGCTGAAAAGCTTTATTCTGTTCTTCTTTCCAAGAATCTTCTATGCTCGTTTTTTTTCCTAGTTTTTGTCTCAACAGCTTCTTCAACGGTTCAGTCATTGTAGCAAGATTCGGCAGCCATTTATTGATATAATTAACTAGGCCCAGAAAGCTCTGGAGTTCTTCAATGGTTTTTGGTGCTCTAAATTCTGCAATACTGGTTATGTACTTCTCCAGTGGCTTAGCCCCATCTGGAGTTAATTCATGTCCCAGAAAATTGATTTTCTGTACTTTGTACACGCACTTGCCTTCGTTAAGCAAAACATTATTTGCCTTTAGGACTCTTAAAACCTTTGCTAGACGTTCGTCGTGTTGGAATTCGTCCTCACCATATACCAAAATGTCATCAATGAAATTCATAACGCCTTCCGTGCCCGTCAACATTTCCTGCATAATTTTTTGAAATAACTCTGGTGCACAAGTGATTCCAAACATTAATCGTTTGTATCTATACAGTCCTTTGGAGGTTATGAATGTTGTCAAATGTCTTGAATCCGGGTGGATTTCCACTTGATGGAAAGCATTTTTAATGTCCAGTTTGGAAAAATATTGTGCTTTTTTAATCTTGGGTAAAAGGTTATCCATGCATGGAAGGGGATGATTTTCTCTCAAGATTGCGGCATTTGCTCGTCTCATATCAACACATAAGCGAATATCGTTTTCATCTTTAAGTATTGGGACTATAGGGGAAATCCATGAAGAAGGTCCCCGAGCCTCTTCGATAATATCACTTTCGAGTAACTCCTCTATTTTTTGTTCAACTTTCTTTTCCATGGGAATTGGTATCCGCCGATAAGGTTGTGATACTGGTTTGCATTTCTCATCAACCGGAATTTCAATGAGTACGTCCTTGAACTTCGGAAATGGTTTGTGTGTTTTTACTAGTGTATTGACTTCAATACCTAGTTTCAAAACTCCCAAACGAGTAGCAGTATCTTTACCCAACAAGTCACGAGACCCTCCATTGACGACAAAAACTGTGGCGTGCTCCGAACGGTTATTAACATTTATTGTTGTTTCGAAAGTTCCCTTCACATCCAAGGGTGTTTTGCTACCATATGAATATAAAGTTTTGTTGGTGCCTTTCTTTTGATTGGAAACTTCAACTTTTTTCTGTTTTAATATCTCCCATGTTTTATCCGTGATTAAATTCAATTTGCATCCAGAATCTATGAGTAAGTCCACTTTGACCCCTCCTATTTCACATTGAATTGTAGCGTCATCGTTCATATTAAATACATAGTGAGTATCTTCCTCTTCTGGTGATTTTTCAGTCACACTTATTGAATTTACGTCGTTACTATTCTTGTTCCTTTTAAATTTAAAATTTTCTTCTTGTTTTCCATCCAATGTTCGCTTTTGCGGTTTCGTTCTACACAAAGCACTGAAATGGCCCACTTTTTCGCAGGAATGACATTTTTTCCGCTTAGCAGGGCATTCTTGATTGGTGTGCACGCTGTACCCGCACCGACCACATTTACTGCTTATACTTGATTTACTTCCTCCACTTTTATTGTTTATTATCTTCTTTGATAAAATTGATTTGTAAGGCTGTTTCCCAACAGAATTAATATCGTTTGGCACAGTTTTATTTCCATAACCTTCTAATTGATGTCCTACTATCTCTATCGTATTGGCTTCACTTATGACTTTGTCCAACGTAATATCATCACCTATTGTCAGTATTTTTTTTCGAAGATCTGAAGATAAACATTTTTCCACGATCTGGTCAATTAAGTGTTCTTCGGGGTTTGTAAATTTACATTTTGCTGCTTGACACCGCAACCGAACAACAAACTTTTCAAATTTCTCGCCTTCTTCCTGTTTAATTTGACGAAATATGTGTCTCTCGTAGGTTTTGTTTTGTTTGGGGAGAAAATACTCGTCAAGTCTTTCTAGAACTATTTTGAAGATCTCGACATTTTCAGAACACTCAATGTGAGCCCCAGGCAAATTATACACAATCTCCTGTAACCCTGATCCGCCCAAAAGTAGCAACGTTGCTCGCTTTCTTTCTTCTCCTGTTATACCGGTAGCTTCTATGTACAAATTAAATGACCTTTTCCATCGTTCCCAACGCAAAGCGACTGTAGCATTATCACCATCTAAGTCAAGCTTTTCGGGAGGTGGAAGCAAATTTGCCATTTCTTGAGCAGAATAGGGGGCGACCTGTAACAATAGACCACTTGGGTCACGTGGTCGTTGATACTATTCATAAAGGTCTATACTTTTAAACACAAACATTCATCTTCTGTCTTATACCTACACATGTCCATTTGACAATTTCATGACAACCAAAACACGTATAGTTTTCAATTTCTTATAGATATATACTAGCATACACAAACCACATATAGTTTTCAATTTATTATAGGTATATACTATAAAATACACAAAACACGTATAGTTTCTAGTTTCTTGTAGCTATATACTACCATACAAAAAACACGTATAGTTTTCAATTTCATGAAGGTCTACACTACCATACACAAAACACGTATAGTTTTCAATTTCATGAAGGTCTATACTACCATACACAAAACACGTATAGTTTTCAATTTCATGAAGGTCTATACTACCATACACAAAACACGTATAGTTTTCAATTTCATGAAGGTCTATACTACCATACACAAAACACGTATAGTTTTCAATTTCATGAAGGTCTATACTACCATACACAAAACACGTATAGTTTTCAATTTCATGAAGGTCTATACTACCATACACAAAACACGTATAGTTTTCAATTTCATGAAGGTCTATACTACCATACACAAAACACATATAGTTTTCAATTTGATAATCATTAATTAGCAGTGTAATAATTAAAATCTTGCAGTTACATTTACACTACCACTATTTTACACGTAATCAATACAAAAGGTGTGTGCGTCAAGGTAAGTAAATTATTAATTTACTCGCAGTATGAAAATATTACCGTTTATTATATTTACTATTTAGGTAGCAACTAAAAGATCACACGGATATACATCGCAGGCCGGGACCAGCAATATTACGTAAGAATCACAGCATTCCATATTATTTTATTATATCATAATTCTTCAAAATGGTTTAGTCACTGTACTACGCTAACCGTAGGACAGCCGCATAGCCCCTTTCTATTTTACCTACCTACACTTTAATCGTCAGTTTGACTGACAAACAGGAAAAAATACCTACAAGTATTTATCGATAAATTATCTAGTTACTCATAAATATTCTTATTAATTATTAGGGTAAATAGGACACATAACTACTAATTACATAAATAAATAGGAATACTTATACCTATTCAATTACGATATACATCACAGACAAGTAATACTCGTAATTATGATAACTTATTTTTTCATTACTGCACAACATCCGTCACTGCCGACTGTTTAAGTTAATATACATCTAATAGGAACTCTAATTCCACTTTGTATTTGAACGTTTAGTTAGCCAGAGTAATTAGATTCCTTTGCGATATGAATGTCTACCCTCAGTCTATTAATTTTAAATATTATGAGAGATGGACGTTATTAATTTAATGCACTAACCTTTTTGCTCGTCGCCACTTGTAGTATTCGCTACGTTAGGCCTGTTATTAGTGGCTTGTTCTCACACCAGCAGGGCAGTAGACGTCCGCTCACATCCGTGGCTAGAGCGTGACTGTCACCCCACCGCCCGTGTGATCAAGACAACATTATACTATCATAGGTTATAGATTATAGAAACACTACAGCGGCTACATCCGCGACTTTTACTTTTGAATAGATGGCGCACTTTGAGTCACTTTTGTCTATGCGAAATAAGATAGTAATCTGTGGGCCTAGCCCAAAAGTTGAAGTCGAATTGAAAATGTATACAAGGTAGCAGGAAAGTTCCTCTATGGGAGCAGGGACAAACGAATTCTAATTTTATGATTATATTATAGTAGATTTGTCTGCGATAATCCATAGTCCCGCTTTAAGGTAAATAACCATAAACACACATTGCTTCCAGTGCCACATCCCTGTAAAATAGCGGAGTTCTGCGATGGGTTTTGCCGTTAAAGGAAACAAACAGACCCCCCATTACCTATCTCTGTTGCAAACGGTTTCAATACGAAATTGACAAAACTCCTAAGAAATAAGGTTCATTTTTGCTTAATTCAAATAGAAACCGCGTGCAACAATGATACGTAATAATCATAATCATAATTTTTTTCATCGAAGTGTTTACATATTTTTAACTAAGTGCACTCAAATATTGATTAGTGGTAGAAAGGTATACAATACAAAATTATTTTAAGTAATACAACACTTTGGTAGCCGTGCTAGGTCGAACCTGTGTTACGGCTGCCAACTCTTATTCGGATGCAGAATCTTTTTACAACATAAAAAAAATACAATAGCAAAGTCTACCATAGGATAGATAGATTATTAAAAAGACGGGAGTTCAGTAGTATGAACTGAAAGGAGTGGAAGCATAATTAATTAATTATACATAATATAACAGTAATAGGGCGGCAGAGCGAATATCTTATTCAAACTCAGTAACACCATAGTAGAAATATATAAGAAAGAAGATAACTCGAGGCCCAGTGGCGGATTTACACATTTACCGCAAGTAGGCTACTCAAATTTTACCGCCCTTTCCGACCTGTACAATCCTAGTTCAAAATCATATTAATTACAATATTTATGACAATTAAATATTACGATTCCCAAGTCATAAAGTTACAATTTCATTAAGAAAGTTGGTGTAATTAGGACGATAGTGTGGGCTCTATATTACACCACCTTTGCCCCAATTAGCATGAATGTGTACTAGGTAAAAAAAAGATGGTCCCAAATTTGCCGCCCTTAAAATCTGCCGCTCTAGGCTCCAGCCTACTCAGCCTGCTGATAAATCCGCCACTGTCGAGGCCCGTAGAAGATTCAAATGCCTATTCTAGCCTAATACGCAGGGTTGTCACTATCTCTGACTTTCAAAACCTATAGTATGTAAAATGTATATTATAAAATGTGGTAGTTAAATCAATACGATTTCATTTGCATGAAAGCTGTAATTTGGCATGAATATACATATTATGTATATACATATTATGTATATACAGAGTCAAAACAAAACTTGATTTTTTTTTGCATATTTGTGTATTATGCATATTAATAGTGAGACTAATCACTGCAACTGGTTCCTTTGGACTCGCACTCTCTAGCCTAAATACCCAGTGCTGAGCATCCTATACTAGATCGTCATTAACTGTGTTCTTTGTTTGTTAAACTATGAGTTGGTTTTTAAGAAACATTCCAAAAAGGGGGAGTTACTTAATTGAACATAACGTTGCTTTTTTACAATTTCAAGACCAAGATACCGACCACCATATATGTACACATAATTATTTTAAAATAGTGCACAAAAGTGATATACTTACACGCTTAAAATGCTGCTAGTGTATAAACAATAAAAACAATAATGGAACCAAAGTGTTGATTGGACAAATTAGATCATGCAGGTAGTGATTAAGGTCACTATCATCATTCAAGATATTTACCATGAGCAACAAATAATAATAATAATAATAACGCTTTGACACTTACAGCTCCACAATAAATTCGATCACTTGTGTCGTAGTCGTGGATGCTGGTAACTTTTTTAACCAGAACCACAAAATTTCCAATTTAACGTGATCATCCTGATAAATAACGAACGAGGTCCTGGCAACTTACTGTAGGCGGTATAACCATCCAAAATGCGTAGCCCATATTACATTTACCAATAAAGGACAGCAGCGTCCTGGGACGTAGATTGCGTGGCGATTATGGTCAAAATCTCGTAATGAACGGAATTAGGCTGATGATAACAATCTAAGTTTTAAATTCTAGGTAGACTTACATTTGACATGGGATCTGACATGATCAAACTAATTCTGAAATAAACAACCTTTATTAATAAACCAAATTATAGGTAAACTTTGAATTACCGACAAGAAAATACAGAAAGAATAATATTTAAATAATAAATTCGAAAAAATGGTGCTTCAGTGGCGCCAACTCATAGAGAAACTTTTTATACCGAAAACGCCTACGCAATGAGGATAATCAACCACAAAGGAGAGAGCGACCATCTTTCTTCTTGATTGTCTTTGTTTTCTAAACATCCTATTCACGGAATCTTATAATCTTAGGCTGAATTGTAGACAACTTTTGAACTTATTAAATAGTAACATTCTATGGTTCAGTAGCTAATTATTTGATATTAATTACCTGTGGTATCATTTTTAAGCTGTGGTTACGTAGTGCAAATAAGGGTTGCCTGCCTAATCTTTTAGGGAGTAATTAATAGTACTAATGAAAAAAAGCGCGGGAAACGTCGAAATAGGCGGTCGTGATTTTTTTCGCCCTCATTAAAATGTTCATTTTAAATATTAATTAAGGATCAGTGGAGTATTAAACTGTAATTAATATTACTAGTAAGTGTATATATTATAGAAATACGTGTACATATTAACTAGATTCGGTGTGTTTTTGCGATTTTAATATGAATGAACCGCCCGACCTGCAGGATCCGGGGGGCATCCAATTATGTGACGGTAGTCACAAATAATAATATATTTAATAATGAATCAAGCATGGACACGGATGGGTCGAGCACCCAGCATCCTAATCGGAAAAGAAGCCGGCTAAGTAAGATCTGAAAAACTTGCAATCGCAAAAAAAGGAAGCACGCTCGAGCAGTAGATGGTAAAACTGGTTGTCTTTGTACTGACAGCGATAATAGCGAAAATAATAATTTGAACGTTAATCCTAACTCCAACAATAGTTTTGAGTCTTCTATTGCCCCCCAAATAGCACAGACACCCAGCTCCGGTCCAGGTCCCCAAGGTTCCCCAAATAACTCATTTACACCCGTTGCTCGAACCTTATACGAAATAACCGACACAGCACCGTACATTATACACATACAACGCGTAACCAGCGCACCTGATGATGCCTCCACACTTCACCCAGTCACGTTTGGTAAGTTTTTGAAACGAAACGCTTTTAAAAATATTATCAATGGTTCTGTGAAAAGAATCGGTAGGAACCGAATTGCTCTTGCATTTTCGGAGCTTGACGATGCCAATCTATTTATCTCAAGTAAGAGTTTGCCGGAAAATAGCCTACGTGCATTTATTCCTTCATATAATGTAACACGCATGGGTCTGGTTCGTGGTGTGCCATCGGAATGGTCACCCGAAGAGATTTTGGAGAATGTATCGGTCCCTGAAGGCTGCGGAAAGATTTTAAAACTGAGAAGAATTAATTTTAAAACTATAATTGAGGGCTCCCCTGTGTGGAAACCCACGCAAACTATTGTATTGACGTTTGACGGTCAGGTTCTTCCTAAGAGAATATTTTTGTGTTACAATGCATTACCGGTTGATCTATACACATACCCTACCATCCAATGCTTCAAGTGCTGCCGTTTCGGTCACACAAAACTTTAATGTCGTGCAAAGCCCCGGTGTTACAAGTGTGGAAATGACCATACTGGTGATAGTTGTGATATAGACGAAGAAGATGTTACATGTTGCATGTGCTCAGGCAATCATTACGCGATTAGTAAATCATGTCCTGAACTAAACCGTCAAAGGCAAATTAAGATAGCTATGGCTGAAAACAGTATCTCGTATGGCGAAGCATCCAAATTATTCCCTCCTGTAGTTAAATCATATGCTGACATAGTAAATTCGGCTCCTCAAGCTCACATAAACCATAATACTCACCCACCTTCACCGTCTACCCATAACGTTCACCAACCACACACTTCTTACAAAAAAACAGTGCACGCAAACCGTCGCTTACCACCAAAACTAGAAAAAGGATATGACCAAGCAGCTCATAAAAGAATAATTAACGACGAATTCAATATTCCTACTCCCCAAAACGGTTGTGCTCTAGACAATAACAAAAAAGCCAACGCCCTTTTGATGTCTACAACTGACATCATACAAATTCTCATTGACACTTTAACTAATTCAAACATTTATATACCGTCCAACGTTGCCCCCATACTCAATATGTTTAAAGTCCATAAAGCTATTAAAAATGGAAGTCCTCAACAAAATAATACAGTGGAACTGCAGAAGCGCAGTTTTTAAAAAAAACGATATTATATATCTCATAAACAAGTATAAAGCTTGTTTATTTGCGCTCTCGGAGACTTGGTTAAAACCAAGCTCCATTTTCAAAATACCCAGATTTTCATGTTTGAGAGATGATAGATCTGATGGGTATGGCGGCGCCGCTTTACTTATTAGGAATACCATCTCTTTCTCTTCTTTACCACTACCCGTGTATAATGATTTTTCTGTAGTAGCAGCACAAATTAATAACGTTTGTGTTGTTTCTATTTATATTCCTTCTCCTTCTTCTGTCACTTTTCAACACCTTAATGATCTAATAGCTCTTCTTCCGAAACCATTTATACTTCTTGGAGATTTTAATTGTCATCATATTTCTTGGGGATGCTCTATCTCTACATATTGTGGAGAAATGCTCATTGACTTAATAGATTCTTACAACCTATGCATAATAAACTCCGGCTCTCCAACAAGACGTACAGCTCCTACAGAAAATATCAGTGCTATCGATCTCTCAATTTGTTCTGCAAATTTAGCTTCTTGTTTAACATGGCAAACATTACATTCCACCTTCGGAAGTGATCATTACCCAATAACTATTTCAATTCCATCTAAGACTAATAATAATCCTCCAAAACAACCCCGGTTAAAGTATAAACTCCATAACACCAAATTATGGGATACATTTAAAACTTCCGTTCAAAATAAGATTCAAAGACTTCCAAATGTTACACATGGGGTGACTCAGTGTGCAGATTCTTTTACAGAAGCAATTAAACAAGCTGCAGATGAAACGTTTCCCATTAAAAACACAGGTTCACATGTAATCCCTTCTCCGCCGTGGTGGGATAGAGAATGTACCGAGGCCGTAAATAAGAGAAAAGAAGCTGAATTGCAGTATAATAATGATATGTCGAACGAAAACTTTGCTAAGTTGACCGAGTTAATAACTCAAACCAAGAAATATCTTAAAAATAAAAAGTTTCAGGGATGGAGAAATTTCTGCTTATCTATTTCTCCCAATATAAACCCATCCACTGTATGGAAAAATATTAGAAGATTTAGAAACGGCATGAATGATTCTAATACACAATCTTTACCTTTTGAGCTTAGCAGTTTATTTCTTGATCGACTGGCACCACCTACAGTTCCACATGAAGATATATCTCATAATATCACCCCCCCTCTGAAATTAACTTTTAATCCATCTTCCCCAAACTCTCTATTTACCATTGAAGAATTACAAGATGTCCTGTCTACAGTAAAAGATTCTTCCCCCGGAGAAGATGGAATTCCATATTCATTTCTAGCTAATTTGAATCAACCATCTTTATTATATTACTTGGATTTGATAAACTCAGTAATGTTTTCTGGACATGTCCCTTCATCTTGGAAAACTCAAATCATAATACCTATTCTTAAACCAGGTAAGTCATCGGCTGAAGTCTCCTCGTATCGCCCGATTGCTTTATCGTCAGTTATAACCAAAATTGCTGAAAACCTCATTAAAAATCGACTAGAATGGTTTATTGAAAATGGTAGGATGTTTCCAGAGTCTCAATTAGGTTTCCGAAAAGGTCGGAGTACATTGGATGGTGTCGGCACTCTTATCACAGACATAAGAATCGCGTTTAGTAGTAATAGATCTGTTTTAGCAGTATTTCTCGATTTGGAATCAGCATATGATAATGTTATACTTCATATCTTAAAACAAAAACTTGAAAAACTTAAAGTACCGGAGGTTCTCTCGTACTTTATAATAAATCTTTTATCAGGAAGAACGATAAAATTAGACCAATCGCGAGTTGTATGGAAAGGTCTCCCACAGGGATCAGTGTTGAGCCCCATACTTTTTAATATATTGGAATCTTCCTTAGGGAATTCAGCTAAAATTCTCCAATATGCCGATGACATAGTACTTTACTGCGAAAACAAATCTATTACTAACTCATGTGAACAAATTTCAAACTCCTTAAATTACTTAAAAATTTGGATGGATAAAAACGGTTTACACATTTGTCCACATAAAAGTTCCACAGTGCTGTTTACACGTCAGCGGTTGCCTTATCCAATTTCTATACATTTTGATAATGGTTCTATACCAAATAAGAATCACGTTAAGTTTTTAGGAGTTTATTTAGATTCAAAACTAACAGGCATAGCACATTGTGAATACGTTACGACTAACTGTGAAAAACTCCTAAATCTGTTAAGATGCCTTGCAGGAGTTTGGTGGGGTGTTCATCCATTTTCTTTGAAGCTCCTCTACAATGCCCTAGTGCGAAGTGTTCTGGATTACGGAACGTTTTTACTGGAGCCTTGTGGTGTTGCGGGCCTTAGAAAACTTGATGGTATCCAATCTAAAGCCTTAAGGATAATATCTGGAGCCATGAAATCTAGCCCAATAAATGCATTACAAGTTGAATGTGTTAAACCACCCCTTTACCTGAGACGTCAATATCTCTCTGACCGAATGTTTTTCCGTATTCTGCAATTTTCGAATAGTTCTTTAATTTCAAAACTGGAAGCTTTGTCGTATCTCACAGAATCATCACAATATTGGAACTCCAAACAAATCCCATGCTTAGTTAAAAGTTTCAACAGATTTAAAACACTTCATGCACCAACTCATCGATCTCCAACCCTTGATCTGTTTAGATGTGAATTTGAGGCTCTTATAAATCCTCTACCAGTTTTCCTAAATTTGAATATTGATAGACATACATATAACGCAAATGCATACTTCATATCAACTGTACAAGAAAACTGGCCAAATTGGCACCATGTTTATACAGATGCCTCTAAACGTTCGCCAGAGGACTTTGTAGGCGTTGGTATTTATCATTCTCAATTTAACATAGTACAAAAAATTAAATGCCCCTCTGAGATGTCCGTGTTCACGGGAGAATGTTTAGGCATCGTCAAAGCTATCGAATATGTTTTATTATTCAAACTTAAAAAAGCTTTAATTGTAAGTGACTCAATGAGTGCATTACAAGCTTTAATGAGATATCCTTTTAGATCCAAACCGCATTTCCCGCTTATCGTAGAAGCTCGACATAAATTTTATCAATGCGTTTTAAAAGGTTTTTTGATTAATTTTGTATGGGTTCCTAGTCATCGTGGTATTAAAGGCAATGACAGAGCTGATAAACTTGCCAACGAGGCCGTGGTATGTGGAGATAAACATCCGTTTAAAAATTACCCCCATGATTTGGCTGCACTTCCCGGATTTTATCTCCAAGAATCTTGGGACAGAGTCTGGGAATGCAGTAGTCAGTTCAAAGGAAAACATTACTTCGACATACAGCCCAAAATTCGTAAAAAGCCATGGTTTTCTGCGATAAAATTAAGTAAAATTGTAACATCTACTTTGATAAGAGCGCGCATAGGACATACAACGTGTCCCGCTCACCTTGCGAGGTTTCGAATACTCCCGAATTCTAATTGTGAATGTGGTCACGATTATGGAGACCTGGACCACATATTCTTTTCATGCCCTAAATTTGACCGTGCTTCCTTATACAGTAATCTTATATCCCTCCGTGTCCCTCTTCCTATAAATTTAAAATCACTTCTTCACTCTTCTGATCCACATATCTACACATTACTATCTGATTTTATTACCTCTAATAATATTAAATTGTAAATATTCAAATGTATATTCATGTAAATATAATTATTTCAGTATTGTTTTTCTGTTATAGTTCACAGTACTAATATATCTATATTCCCTGATCCAATTCTTTAACTTAATATTTAATAATAAATTATAGTTTCACGCGATACGTTTCCCTACCTTTAATCTTAAAATAAAATACATTAAACTATATGAAACAAGAAGCTCTTCGATACTTAGCCAAAACTATGAAAACTACTTTTATATTTTGAAGAAGACCATTTGGACTACAACTTCAAGAAAACGACAAGATGTGAAAATGTTCATGAAAACTCGACACTGGCCATGCACAAGACGTGCGGAGCCAATTCTCCCGATAAAGGGAGAAAGAAAAAAAAAAAAAAATAGTACTAATAGTATTGTGTTTAGGGCATACAAAGATATTGTTATCTCCGTTTAGGGCATATTACACTTTCTTAGACAGGTAACGACTTACTACAAATCGACGCCGACGCCGGCCGTCGCAAGGTTAAGCTATAAATATGGACATCAATCTAGAAGACTCTGGACCTACAATAATGGTTCTGTCTACCGAGAGCACTGAACCAATGGACGCAGAATCACAGGCTGAAGTTTCAGTAGTACAGGCGCCTGAACTCAACTTGCACATTGACGGCCAACTTTTTACAGTGAAGAAGGATGTTCTGTGCAAGCACAGTGATTATTTTCGTGCTATGTTTAGCGGGAAATTTGTGGAGCAAAATAAACAAGATATCGCTATTGATGTAAGTATCTACATGCTTGTATTCGAGGTTTATTTATACTTGATATACCATCGAGTATAAATACAAGTAACAAGTACGAATGCCGGCTCTGGCAAAAGGCTCCGCCTCATGCCGGGCCATCGGCTGCCTGTCACATTAAAATATAAAGAGCAGGCGCATAGAGAAAAGTACTGCAATATCTTAAAATGCTTTTTTAAATCTTATTGAACTTGCTAAAATATTTTTTGTTGGTTTTGCCCCTTGGCTTCGCTAGCTTTAGTTATATTAGTAAGTAGCAGTTAAGCCTAGGTATAACACACATACATTTTTTTTTAATCAGTATTAAGGGCTTTTTCGTTTCAACGAATATGCCACCCTGGTAGCATTTACAATTTTAGATTTAACACAAGCAACTAATTACCTCTTAACTAATTTATAAAGGATTCTGGCGGAGTCTGATAAAGGCTCGACCAGAAACACACATACATAATATATACACACACTCACATTGCTTAAAGTATATTACCCAATTTAATGTAAATCTGTTTTTAGCTGTAGAAGTAATCATAAATTATGAACTAAGTTAATTATGAGCTGTAGATTTAGTAAAATAAGTAAACCACGTTAGGTCGGAGGGGATGATCGGCATAGTTTTTTAAAAGTTGAATTTGTTTATTAATATTGTTGCACTGCTGCATGGCTCTGTTATTGTAAAGATCTTAATCACTGTAAAACATATTAAGAGGAAGAATTATGTTTTTTTATACTTTGCACATTAAAACGCTTTCACACTCACAGCCCCACACTACGTTCGTGATTTGTGTCGTGGGTGCCGGAAACATTCACATCACACAAACAATCACAACCAGAACTAGAAACACAATATATTTGCCTTGGTGAGAAAACAGTGATGTTGTTACTTGTGTTTTATGTTGACTATGAGTTTCATATCTTTCCAGCACAGAAATAAGGTCTATAAATCTGAGACTTGTGCGTACTTTGAATGTTTTTGAATGAAAACCTTGAAATGGCAACTAGGTAGATTTTACTTGTCGAACAAGCATTAAAGTTATCACTAACTTATGATGTTAATCATATACGATAGTATACCCCTTTTTTAACGTGTCTAAATACTCTTACGTACAGTCCCGCACACCCACAGGGAGCCGCACAGGGTGGGTCTGTCGCGGCACTAACCACTTCCATAGCAGCAAGTCACCCATACCGACTAAAACCACCTCGCAGTGTTGGGGCATTGGGCTTCCCTTCACCCACTAGGGCTCTGGGAACTGAAAATGAAACTGAGTGGCCTCTAACCAAGTATGTTATTATTATTACAAATGTGTCAACAAATCAACTCATTTGAAATAATCCCTTATACTGTACTTCATGAATACTACTAGTATACTACTTCATTATACAATTAAATTTAATTGTTTATTTCCAGGTTGTTGACGCTACTTCAATGGACATCATATTGAGATACTTAGAAAAAGGTATAATTGATCTGTCAGAATACACTCTACCCGTTATAGGGAACTTGACAATCGCAGTGAGCTTTTTTCAGATCAATGAGCTTAATAAAGAAATCGAATCTGCCTTAGATTCTCTAATTAATTTGTCCAATTGGATGGATATAATGATAATAGCTGAAAATGCTTCTTATAACAGTTTGGAACGACACGCAGCGTCATTTGGTTTAATTGAATTTAAGCAAGTGAAGCCTGAGATCATACCAAACATGAATAAACTCTTTTGGTATCTTTCTAATCCATATTTGAAAACAGATTCAGAAGCCGAAGTGTTCAGATTTGGATATAATTGGGTTTTACAATCAGAAACTTTATATGCTTGCACAGATGTTCTGTTAGTGATTTTTGGATGCTTAGACATGAGCCGAGTCGTTCTTGATGATGTAAAAGAAATTTCTTTGCTAATCTCAGGCTGTAATAGCATAGCTACTACACTCGTTGAATGCATGAAGTTTATACTTGAACACCAACCACGAATAAGCATTCCAGATCAATTTGAACATGTAAAGAAGTCAATATGTAAAATGTATAAAGAACATATATACGATGAAGTATGTGCTTTAGCAGCTAATAGTGTGAGCCGAGAAAATCTATTAAGGCCAATTGTGCCATTATGGAAAGTCAAAAAAATAGGAACACTAAGCTATGCTCCACGTAATATATCTCTATTTTCTGTAGATAGCAATGGACAAGGGTTTATTGAATATATGAAAGTAGTTGATAAAGATTTAAGGGGCTGGAGTATTGCACCATGGGGAGCAACTAAGTTTATTCAGGTTAGTGTTAGTAATTTATTATAACTTTATCCATACCCAAAAAAAGGACCACTTAGTTAAAGGGACACTTGGTTGTCTGTCTGTTAAGTTAAAATTTATGTGAAACATACTGTGGCCTATAGGCCTTTGGGGCTGTAAAAATAATCAAGATTTTAAATCAACGCAAAAACAACGGCTTTATGTGCGGAAAATATTGCCAATATTATATACATACTGGTAATAGGGTGAGGGGGTTAGTTGTGTCCAATCTTGCAGGGGGTGAATTGGAATCTGTAACAAGTAATATTTTTTAATTTTTTCATAATGGTAGATAAACATTTTTATTATTATAAAGTTTTCATGAAAGCGATTCCCCACACTAAGTTCAAACACTTGTGTCATGGGTGCTGAAACATTCACATCGCACACACAACCAGAACCAGAAACACAGGTATTCCATGAGGTAAAAACTTTATCCCTGTTTGGAAGGTGAACACGCAACCAACAAAGCCAACAGACAGTTCAACATTTTTGCTACAGGTAATAGGGTTACCTTGTATTGTTATTTTTATGTTTAGGTTTGCGGTAAAGGTTACGAAGAGGCAAGGCGTTTCATGAAGGACATCAAAGTTTATGATACTTTAAGGAAAACCTGGTCATCATATGGAGAAATGTTGCCCAGCAGAAGGCATGCTGGAGTGGTTGTGAATGGAAACTTGCTGTTTATCATCGGTGGAGTTGATAACTTCAGGTTGGTGTCTAAGCTCTGTTTTTTAAAGACCAGAAAAAGTAAGTTTAAGACATTGAGTTTTGCCGCGAAAGTGAAAACATGGCGTTGTTGATTTTGTAAAGTTTTTGAAAACCTGTGATTCTTAATGTCTAAAAATGGTGGATTATTAACTATTAATACGTAGGCAAGTCATACAAAGTTAAAAACGTGATTTTCGCCTTCGCTCCAAAACTTTAATAGAAATTCTAGTAAACGTTCTTCCACTACTAGGGCATGACTTGACTAGGACTGGTCCTTGAATCTTATACTCGACTGTGACTTGTGACTAGGACTTTAAATATGAAATGTTATACATGAATTAAATTTACTATTACTTGACACTGGCTAAATGCACAAGATTGCGAAGCCAAAAATATTTTTGACATTTTCTTATTATGTAAATGTGGAAGCGTTTAAAGATTAACGTTTATTTACAGGCGGACACGAGACACAACCATTATTTACGATCTTAACGCGAGAACGTACAGAGAGGGAGCGAAATTCCCTGGTAAGATGCGATATGAAAGCCCTGCGGTCTGCACCTACAACGACACAGTTTATGCCGCGGGAGATAATAAACAAATATATAAATATGAATTAGATACTACTGATAAATGGATACCTGTGGTAGCAGTAGACGTAAATGTTGACCGTATGATTGCTTTCAAGGAACACATATATTGTTCACAAAGCTTCAAAAAAAATTTGTATAGATTTCGACCAGGTGTCGATAAAAGTCTGGAAATGGTGAAAATGTGCTCAGACCCTCCAGCAGCTTTCATCAATGTTGGTAAGTAAAAGGCTTTTTATCATCAATCGAGCTCAGTGAGATCTTTAAGATGACTGAGGTGGTTGAGCTCTTTGTCTTTGTCAGAGGCATTAAGTGTTTAAACCATACAAGCGATAAACTTAAAATTCCCAGAGAATGTGTTTTTTTTTAATTCATGATAGGCAAACTTTTGACCACCATCTAACCTGATGGTAAGCGACGATGTGGTCGACGATGGAGCAAGCTTGCCTAGAAGATACCTATTCAGTCGCGACTTTAAGACTCCCATATTGTACTCATCAGGAAACAGCGACTCAGGTAAGGAGTTCCATTCCTTTGCCGTTCGCACAATGAATGTGGAGGCGAAACGCTTAGTGCGCATTTGTGGAATGTCCACCATATAGCGGTGTCGCTTAGCAGATTGTCTGCTTGTCCGATTATAGAACGGGGATGGGGGAACTAGATCGTGCAGTTCCTTGGCACACTCCGAAATGTATCCGATAAAAAACCGAGATACTAGCTACCATGCGGTGATGAACCAAGCTCTGAAGCTTTGAATTAGTCAGCTGCTCGCTACCAATGAGTCTCTTGGCTCTACGCTAAATGGTGTCAAAAGCCTCAAGCTGGTACTTAGCTGAACCGCCGATAAGATGAGAACAGTACTCCATACATGATCGGACTTGTGGTTGATACAAATTGAACAACTGTCCCGGTGTGAAGTATCGTCTGTGCAAAGATTGTTTAAATTGATTAAGGGGCCTGCGGAGATTGAGTTGCCTATATTATCGTAATACCGAAATCATTTATAATTCAAGCATATTACCACCATACTGTGCTGTTATTCAGATTAAAAACATAAATCTAGGTTCCTGGATAGTTTTTATTCCAAAATAAACATAAATAAAAAAAACAATGGCTAAACATTATATTTTCATTCATAATTGTTGGTATTACGGCACCTATCATAATTTGTTCGGTCGGTAGTGCTATCGCATCGAGCATGGGCACAGTTTGCCAGTTAAACAGAGACAGCTATAGACTCGTTTCACAGACTCCCCAGCTTCTTAAGAGGACCACACATTCACGTAATTGGGGCGGTAAATATTGTTTATTAATTTATCTACCTTTTATTGAAAAGAGCTTTGCAAGTAGAGTACGAAACCGTTTAAAAAAAACTATATCGGAAATCTAGTACAGGTAGGCCACAAAAGTCACTGTTTTTAGACCTATTTTGTCCCGGGGTCTCTCAAAAACGGCTAAACATTTTAGCTGAAACTTACGTATAATATCTGCAATTTCCTGTACTTGTACAACACGTACAAAAATCTACCAATTGATGTTAAGAAAAAAAAATATAAACAATGTAGGTACCTCAAAAGCTTTTCTCTAAAAGGCAAAATGAAGGCGCAAGATCTTATTTCGCGGCGAGCGACTAGTTGTATCTTTCCGTGTATGTAATAAATATAATATGTACATCTTTGTAGCTTAATACTAAAAAGACTATATTGATAGTTCGGTGGTTTTGCCAGAGAGCATACTCTCCAGCACAACCACCTTGAGTTAGCTGTTATTTCCCACAGATTAAACACAGTTGATAATAATAAATAACACGCTTTATATGAGGTATTTCTTCAAGTACTAAAGATTATATTTCATTTTACATAATAGTACAGCACTTTCCCTTTTTATATAGAAAACCAAACTAAAAAAATAGAGAATACATTTGAATTAAGAATAGTGTAAAAATTTTTTAAAAATATTAATTAATAATAGTGTAAATAAGTTTTTTTTTTTTTAAAGCTTTGGGTGCTTTTTAAGATATTATCGAAATGATAATCCTTCTTCTCATATCTGTTAATGAAATATTTATAACTATTGAAACCATGCACCACACGCCTTTTTTTTTTTTTTTTGTATTTTTATCTGCGATCAGCCATCAAGCTATAAGCAAATGTGGTGTATCAAGTATTGGCGTGTTGAGTGCCAGGCTCCAGTAAGCAAGGCACTTATAGTGATTCATTATTGCTTAAGTTCGAGAATGTGGTGCCTTTTGAGGCGCCTGCTTGTGCTCGGTTTCAGCAGATCTGACACCAGCTGATTTGGATGATATGCCAGCCTTTTTTTGTAGGCATTTTCTGTCATTGCTATTTCCTCGTTTATTGTGTTTACTTTTAACTGCTCATGAAGTTCAGCATTTGTGATAAACCATGGGGCATTAGAGATTGTTTTCAATATAGTGTTCTGCAACCGTTGTACTATGATCTTGTTTGAATTTGAAGCACTGCCCCATAGTTGTATCCCATATCCCGTCACTTCTTCTGTTTCTTAGGTCCATACATTTACAATAAAATCAACAGCAAACTAACTATCTATCCTCTTAAGAAATATTGTTGTAAGAAAAAAGTCACTAGTTGGCTTAAGACGTTGGACTATCAAGCCACGGAAACCTTTTTATCTATACCGACGTAAGAATAATAATATGAATTAAATTATTACCAAGAAATATATACAAATAAGAATATTTGTCTAAAATCACTAATTTAAAGTAGCGTCTATGCTTAAAATAGGCCATTCTAAGCTTTGCGTATTTAAAAACATTCGACTACATCATCACTTAACATCTGGTCGGTTACTGGTCAAAAGCATAAAAAAAAAAAATAAAAAAAAATATATAATAATATTAAAACATAAATAAATATATCTAAGCTTAAACACTAATCTGCGGACTAGGTAATTGCCTATTATCGTTATATTTATACATTATATTAGCACTATAATAAAACTAAAATAACCATATTATCAATATATATATTAATCTAATCTTCATCTAAATAATGTTAATTATATATTAATCTACCAATATAATATGTTCCTTGAGTGCGGCCCATTATCTATTACTGCTTACCGAGTCATTTTGTTTATAAAACCGGTATATCGCTGTCCCTTCCACACTAACGATTGACAAGCTTATGAATACACACAATTACAACTTACACACCAACATCTACACTCTAAACATACGAGCATGTCACACGCTCACTCACACTAACACAGCCTGTACCCACACAGCAAAATATAATAATACACTCACTACTACATTTATCGTATCTAGCCCGTACACGTACCTACCTACACTTATGCAGTCAACATCCACGTGACGCATGCACCGGGCGGCGGCGGCGGACCGGTTTGTCGCTTGCGCGCGCATCGCTATCGCTGTTACTTAGGTACCTAATTACACACACTTTCGCACAATAATTATTTATATTATTTACTATTTTTTGACACCGTAGGTTAATAGCGTAAAGTAGCAATACCTCATTAGTTTTATAATTTAGATACGGACTGTTAAGTCAATTACTGTTTTACTTATATTATCTGTTAAGTCCTAAATTCTGATAACACTATAGGTACCTAGGTACAAACTAAATGTTAAATTCGCGGAGTGGGGACCTGGTGACCTGTAATACAGGTTTTTTTAAACCTACATCAGGCACCAGTCTCTCACAACACTGGTTTACGCTTTTGTAATAAGTACCTTAATTGTTAACTAGCAGATAAGTATACCTGTGTGAGAGAAAAAATAAATACATTTATTTTATTTATTATTTATTATATGTCCAAATAGGCTTTATCACAGCTTTGTATACAAGGAGTTTGTTTTCAAGTGATAACTTTGACTTTCTTCCAAGCAACCATTGTAGGTTTCTGTATGTGCAGCCAGCCTGGTCTCGTTTGGCTTTAATGTGTGTCTTCCACGTTAATCTTCTATCCAAATGCAGTCCTAGATATCTGACATGGTCACAATGTGGTAACTCTTTATTTCCAAGCTTTACTACACGGCAGTTACCTCTTCTAAGTGTGAATATGACTTGTGTTGATTTAGATGCACTGGAGGTTATTCTCCACTTATCTAGCCAGCGGTCTACTGCATCAAGCGCTGCTTGTAGCTGTTTTGAAGCATTTATAGGATTTTTGTTGCTTGTAAAATAGCGGAGTCATCAACAAATGTTGCAATAGTCACATTTGGAGTTTGTGGTATATATCTGCAGTGAAGATTGTGTAGAGTACTGGACCCAGTACTGATCCTTGAGGAACTCCAGCTTTTATTTCGTAAAAGTCAGATAAGCTGTCTGCCTCACGGACTTGAAATAGACGACAAGTAAGGTATGACTCCAGAATTCTGTAGTAGCTGTGAGTGAGTGAGAATAAAAAAAAACCTATTCATTCCTAGACTTGATCATACGTTCGGGGAATAAAGTAACATATTGGGGCCGGCTCCCCTATACCGGTCGCGGTTTGGGTATAAGCCACAGCTTATTAGAAAGCTTGAGGTTTTAACCGACTTCAAATAAAGGAGGAGGTTCTCAATTCGATTTTTTTTGTGTTACCTCAGAACGTATTGCTCGGTGAACCAATTTCGATGATTTTTTTATTATTTAAAAGCTGATGCTTCCCCTGTGGGCCAATTTAAATCAAGATCTGACCCGTAGTTTTTGAGTTATCCTCAATAATACGTATTCGATTTAATTTGATTAAGGGTTCCGAAGATAAATCGGTGAAGTCGGTTTCTTAAGCTTTGCTTGCGTTAAGTTTTTACATGTCAAAAGTAAATAAAGTAACATTCAGTGAAAGTAACATCGTAATGAAATCTATAATACCGTGGACCGTTAAGCTTTTGTATTTTTGTTTCAGATAGTTCCATGTTGATCTTCACTAGACCAGCGGACAACCGGATTCGAAAAATTGTAGTAGAAATGTTATCGCGACCTTGTTTACATTCAGAGCAACTCTGCACAGCGCTTTGTGGACCTAAAGTCGTATATACTCAAAGAAGAGCCCCATTAGTCATTTGCGACTATTCCGGCGCCTTTTCGCTTATCATTGACATGCCTAGGGATATAAAAAGGCCAATCTCAGAGTTCCATCAGAGATATCTTGACTTGTATGCTAAAACAACCTATGGTTGTACAAATCATTGAGACCGCTTTGTACTAATTTGATGTGAAGACCACCAGTATAAACGTTTATGTGAAGGTTCCTTCATGATGAAACTTCTGATAAAATGACAGTCAATTTGTATACCTGGAACTAGCCCCCGCGACGAAGAAGTCGTGGTGTGCCATTTTTATAGTCTGTGGTGCGGACAGGATTTTTGGCGGGAACGAGTCGGAAAAAAGGGCGGGCAGATGGTTTTGGGATTCTGTATAGAGATAATGTTTTTAGAGGGATTTTTCATGAAATCCGTCTAAAAGAAATATGCGTTGAACCAAGCGAATGGCGGTCTCATATATATTGAAGCACATTATTTATAATATTGAGAAAAAAATACTCTTAAACTAACCATGCTTATTGTTTTGTGTGGATAAATTCTACTCTTGGTCGTAGACAATGCATCTTCTGATAAGAATAAGTGATATTCTTAATGTAAGAATAATGATTGACTATGTAACAACTGATATGAAATTATCAGTTGTAGAAATCGCAGTTTTGGATAAACATATTAATCGCTACATATTCATTTGTTTATTCTTAACTCAAGAATTAAAATCATCAATACAAATTTTTTTTCTGAAGAGAATAATTAGTTTTACTTGTATTGTAGATTGTAGTACATTCATAAGCTGGCTCGAATTAGTTGATGTTTCATTTTTTATATGAGCAAGTACATTTACCTGATTTACCTGAATCAACCCATCCTCCTCTCTCTCATAATTTTACAATTGTATTACCAGTCAGGTATATGTTTCTCAATAATTTGATCTTTGATCAAAGTTTATGTAATAATTTATACATGTAGGGTTCATATCAAATTCGCGAATGAAACGATTGCGAGTTTTAAGGGTTTCCAGCGCCATCTAGTTATCATGTACGTAAGAAATTATATTTGCCTTCTTATTGGAGTGGGGTTATTTTACTTATTATTTTATATAAAAAATATTACATAAACTATTCTGCTAAACTGTGTAATACAAAAAGAAATTATTGATTGTGCATGCTTGAGTGTTGCACATTGTCCGAGCATACCTATCTAAATATATATAACTCAAAGGTGACTGACTGACATAGTGATCTATCAACGCACAGCCCAAACCACTGGACGGATCAGGCTGAAATTTGGCATGCAGGTAGATGTTATGACGTAGGCATCCGCTAAGAAAGGATTTTGATTAATTCTACCCCCAAGGGGATAAAATAGGGGATGAAAGTTTGTATGAAACTTTGTCAATTTTAAATTAATACTTCTTAACGCGAGCGAAGCCGCGGGCAAAAGCTAGTAACCTATATACCGTGCCAATAACATATTTTGTTTATCTTAAATAATATTTCATAGGAACAAAGAAATCTTGCTTTAGTACAAGTATATTTTTTATTTCTTTTAAGTAAAATACAGTATTAAAACAAGTCACAAAATCAATTGATTAACGATTTTTTTATTCTAAATTCAAGTAATCCTTTTTATCCTTGTAGGTACTTGATTAACGGTGGATGATAATATTAATTATAACTGGCTAAGTTTACTGTCTCTACTGGTTGAATAATATGTTTGTGGAAATTAAAAACAGTGTTTGGTTTTACACCAGAGTTTTACGAAATAAATAGATATTTAGTTTTGAGTTTTCGATATTTCGGCACTGTTGCAAGCGTAATAATGAGGTAACGCGGTTTTGTTGAAATGAATGAAAAAAAAAAAATGCGCCGCCGAGTTTCTTGCTAGGTTCTTCTCGAGATGGCTGTAATTTTGCGAATCTGGCAGTACAATCATTAACTTTCATGAGTGCCTCTTTGGGGCCCATGTAAATAAATGATTTTGATTTGATTCATTAGTAATTTTATCTATATGTATCTTCGGCCGCATCTTCACATTCCATCAGGTGAGATAGTGGTCAAATGTTTGCCTATCGAGCAATAAAAAAAAATACTAAGATGAAATGTTACTACTTATGTGTAAATATTGTTGCGGAGTTATATGATGTTAAATGTAAGCTATTATTTATCATAGTAGAAATATATTTATATATTTCTATTATATATTTCTACTATGCTATTATATACGTACTAAATCGCTATTTTTCCAATTAATGTTCGATCTAATAATGTTAAAAATATGAAATATATCTATTTACGTTATACCTATGAAGGCAATTTTTATTTAGCACATGTGTATTATGTCGAAAAGAACTGATACCGTCTTAGAAAATAACTACCATTTCTTGGGTAAGCAATGTTGCCCTTTTAGGCTTATTTTGTCCCGGAGTCAAGAAATCTGCTTATATCTTAAAATCGGCTTCACATTTAAGTTAATGCTTACTTATAATATCATTTAAATCCTTTATTTTTTTTATTTCTTTAAACATAATAATATAAAAGCTAGCATTTCCTAACTATCTACGGGCCAATTTCCTATATTTCCTTTAATTGAACATAAAAAACTACTATTATTTTATAATTATGTAATTGTATCTTATTTATCTGTATAATTTAATTGTTTTTTTTTATTGTAAGAATATAGGTTAACGTCATATTGTATTGTAGAATATAAGAAAAAATGTTTCTGGTATCTGGCAATAAATACTTTTTTATTATATTTTAAAACAAAAAGAACAATGGCGAACTCCCATACATCATTTTAGTTGAAGTAAAATAGAATCGTATATAGATAAAAAAATATCTTACGTAAGGCCGGTTGCCTTCTGAGCTTAATTTTAAAAGAATTGTCGTTTTAGAAGGCCTAGTTATTAAGATATTAAACAAAACATATTTGTAGGTTATGGCTCAACACACTTTGCCGATCTCTTTTTGAATACGCCAACAGTTCTGACAGTCGTGAATTCGTGATAAAAGCCCATTCCAAAGAGCCACCACTACGTTTAAACTTGAAATATATTATTACTTGACACTGGCTAAATGCACAAGATTGCGAAGCTAATATTAAAAGAAAAAAGAAAAAAAAAACAAACGTCAAAAGTGAAAACGTCATTCATACGACAGTTTGGTATTGCCATGACATTTGCTTTTTCCCCTTAAATGTCGATGACTGCAATAGCAAACGCAGCTATTTTTAGAAAACCTGTGAATGACAGACGGATTCTAGACAGCTGATGGTTCATACATAAGTTACCATAGTATTTTTTGTTTTATGGATACATCATAAGCATTAGCATTACGGCTTAGGAATATAGAGATGCACTAGGGTAAGGCAATGGACATGGTAACATCTTATTATATAACCACAGCATAGACAAAAACAGAAAAATGAAAAATGGTTGAAAGTAATCGTTTTGTTTCTTTTAATGTGTATTTTTTTACCTGGCTCCGTCTGCCTTTTCTGTTGTTTTAGTAAATCTTTGTAATTTATTTGAGTGAATTTCGTTAATTTCATATTTAAATACAATCAAACATAGGCCAACTAAAATTTCGCCATTGTTCTTTCATTTATTATAAAAGTTTTGTTATGAATACCACTTTTTTTTTCACATCAACTGTACCATAACTCTATATCAGATTCACAATTTTACAATTTTTTAGTAAAACTATTTGTCATAGTTTAGGTAATATCTCGGGACTTAATCGCGCTAAAAAACTATTTTTATTTACCTCGACGTTTCGTTAAAAATTACAACTATTTGTCATGTTACGGTGTTCCAGAGTAAGGAGTTCCTAGAGACCTAGCTTGCTTAATAATTAACGAGTGATTACCAGAGACAGAATAAACTTCAACATCAACGGTGAATAGGAAACAAACATGCGACGAGAAAATACCTAAGCTCTCTGAAGTATTGAGTCGGCGAAACGAACTCCGTTGCATTTTAACCCTACCAACGAGATATCGACGTTAATTAAGGAGAGAGGCATATTATACCACTCTATATAGATACCTCTAAGAAGATATCTACGGGTCATTGCCTAGATAAATTTCCTAAAATTAAACTTAAAATACATGCGAAGCAAAGACCTAAGTTACCTACAAAACATCGAGCTTAAAGGTAACTCCAGTGCTCAAGCCCAGTACCAGTGGGTAGTGTTCCCATCATGCTGGCGGAATTGCCTCTATAAATTGCTACTACGTTGAGCCAAAAAAGTACCAGGTTTCTATCACGCGTCGTCGTCGCCAAAAAAAATCGTAAATCTTATTCATAGATAATATGTATATGTAATAACATGATATATCCAAACCGTAGCGTAGGTTTGTTTTCTATCTCGGTGGATATATCTATCTATTATATGGCCACCGCACCGCCCGCCGCCGCGCCGGGCATTTTCTCTTCTTTTAATTTTAGCTTCGCAATCTTCTGCATTTACCCAGTGTCAAGTTATAATATACTTATTTCAAGTGTATTTCATATTAAAAGTCTTAGTCTCAAGTTACAGTCAAATTCAAGTAAAAGATTCAGGGTCCAGTCATAGTCAAGTCATGTCCTTGTTCAAGTAAAGTAATAAAAAAATTACTAGAACTTCTGTTGGAGTATTTGAGCGAAGGCGAATATCACGTTTTTTAACTTTGTATGATTTACCTGCACTTGTGCTCGTTTCCTAGGTATTTACGGTTAATAATCCATCATACACTCGAAAAATCACATGTTTTTGAATATTATACAAAATCAACATCGCCTTTTTTTCACTTTTATTTCGCGGCTACATACGCGACTTTTACTTTTGAATCGATGGTGCACTTTGAGACACTTTTGTCTATGCGAAGTAATATAGTAATATTAGTTATCTGTGGGCATAACCCAAAAAAAAGTTGAAGTCGAATTGAAAATGTATACAAGGGAGTAGGGACAAACGAATTATAATTTTATGATTATATTATAGTAGATTTGTCTGCGATAATCCATAGTCCGGCTTTAAGGTAAATAACCATAAACACACATTGCTTCCAGTGCCACATCCCTGTAAAATAGCGGAGTTCAGTGTTGGGTTATGCCGTTAAAGGGAACAAACAGAGTTAGCTCAATTCACGGCATTCAACGTCCGTGGCAATTTAAAAGTCCGTGGCACAATATTTTTTGTTTGTCGGCACTTATTTGCGTAGTTATAGAAGTGATTAAGCCCAATGCTTACAGAAATGCTAATGTTCTTGGTAACAGACGCTGCCCCGATCCAGCGGTCGCGATTTCGAATCCTTCCTCGGATTTAGCTTCAGGTGAAGCTACCAACCAGGCTATCGACCACTACCACCAGAATGCAATCGTAGTTGTTTACTCTCGGAAAAACCAGTCGCCAATCATCAAATATTGATACAATGATTTAGTTCCTCATTACTCATTCTATCACTAGACAACGAGGCCAAGAACATCTTATTATAATTGTGGTTGACAATAGTACACATACCTCTAATACACTGATTGCGTTTCGAGTAAAGTTAAAAGCAAAGATTGATATGTAAAATATTTCTATGGAGTTAGATAAAGACATGGCCAGAGCGTTGTTACAGCCACTCAACATGTACTTAGTTCTTTTACCTTCATTATGGCCACTTTCCTTCTTTATTGGTAGTTTTTGTCACTCATTTTAAAGGGCGAGGAAGTTATTTAAATTTATTTATTGCATGGATTGAAGTCATACAGCTTATGAGTCTCATGTATATTCAGCAAAATTAACAATCAAGCCATGATATACTCATTGGCTGTGTGGTTGTAAGATACTGTATCTATAGAATGATTATTCAGTGGTTATCTTATAGATGTGGCAATGTAATAATTAAATGCAAGCAAAGCTTTAAAAAACTGACTTCACCACTTATATTTTGGTTTTGGCTAGTTTTGTTTCGATAAATATAATATGGGACCTCAGAAGTATAATCTACCAAACAAAAAAAAACATCAAATTCTATTCATAATTGGCGGAGATATTGCATAACATACTTAAAAAAAAAAGAAACATACAGTCGAATTGAGAACCTTCTTTTATAAATTCCGTTGAAAATTATGTTAAGCAATAGTTATTTTTCAGGACAAATGTAACCATGCCATCGCACAACCATAATTTCTCTTGTAAAATGTGTTTGAAGACATTTTCCAAACCTTCAGACATTGATAAACATTTAAAATTGCATGACGAGCTGTTAGTACATGTAAGTTGATATTTTTATTACCTAACTAACTGTATGACGCTTTGCTACTTGAATTTAAACATTAATTAAGGTAAAACAATAGTCTGTGTTAATTTGACAGCTCAGTTGGGGTAGTAGGCCAGTCTCTGCCCTATGCGCTGTGGGTCCTGGTTTATATTCCGGCAGTAGTACAATATTTCTCCCAGAGGGACATTTGTGCTTCTGGTCCTGGGTGTGATTGTATGTGTGATGTAAATGTTTCCAGCACCCATGACACAAGTCTTTAAACATTGGCTGTGAGTGAGAATGCGTTTAAAAAATATTTGGGTCTCTAGCCTTTTCAATATGAAGCAGTAACAACAGTTTTAACCCACAACCAAAAAGAGGGCTGTTATAAGTTTTTTGTATGTCTTTCTGTCATCATAGCTCCCAAATGGCTGAACTAGTTTTGATAGGTGACTTGGTGGAGATATTTTTTGTTTGTAAGGTAACTTGATTGAGAGTTCTCTCTGCTATGTTTGGTAAAAATCGGTGTAGCCCTTTTTCTAGATAAGTCATAGAGGGTAATATAAAAATTTTGATTTCACCGATCATTGTTCATGATCACTTAATTAACATTATGATATTAACAAACACTTTCGCATTATATTTTGCATATTAAATTTCCAGTGATTAATAATTTATTTTGCTGTTATTTAGATGAAGAGCTCACATGTGAGGTTGGAGCGGACTAAAATATATAGATGTGATCTTTGCACAAGAGGGTTCCTGAATCGAGATGAATACAGAAAACACCATAAACAATATTTTAGTTTAGCTATAGCAGGGTAAGTTTTTTATGACAAATAAGCAAGCATTTGATCACTATCTTTTTCTTTGAATTCCACACTCTCTAAAATCGAAACAATAGAATACCAATAAGTTAGTGACCTTACATCAGTGACAGAGACTTTGTAGGTACACTGGTGGGACTCCCGACACAATCTGCAAATAAAAGTGTAATTAAGACTTAGCGTGGGTATGCTGGGACCATGTGTCGGATGTTTAATAAAAAGTAACTACACAGTTATTATATTTTTCAGGAAAGCAAATGGCAAAAATGAGGATAATAACAACAAAATTGATAAACCCTATGAGTGCGAGGAATGTGGTAAAAGATTTGTTATGGAAAGTACACTGGAGACCCACTCAATAGTCCACAGGCCATTCCCATATGTCTGCAAGTGTGGCATTGGGTACTACAAGAGGTGTGACTTGGACGGCCATCGAAAGCTCGTCCATCCCAACATTAAGTCAGAAGAAGTTAAGACAGAAATTAAATATAAAACAGATTCAGAAAATGATGACTCGGAATATGAAGAAAGACCGAGCAAAGCAAGACCTAGACTAAAAGCGACATTATCATATAAACAAACACAAACAAAACTACAAAAGAAGAAATCAAGCACAACACCAAAGATACCCCATCAAAGGTATGTGCTAATAGATGGACTGAGGGTGTACAAATGCGAAGAGTGCCCACAGGAGTTCACAGATAGAAAAAAATTTTACCAACATACAGCCAAACACAAGTATGATGGCATAAAAAGAGCTATATGTGAAATGTGTAACAAAGCTTTCCAACATCAAGATAAACTAAGGGTGCACATGAGAGTTCACACTCTAGAAAAGCCATATAAATGTGATGAGTGTCTGAAGAGCTTCAGCCAAATAAGTTCACTCACACTCCATAAGATGAGACATAAGGGGGTGAAGAATCACCAGTGCGATTATTGCAATAAGGGTTTTTATACTATACACAGTCTTAATTTACATAGACGTACTCATACTGGAGAAAAGCCATTTGAATGTGAAACCTGTGGGAAATGCTTCTCCGATCCTTCAGCATTCCAACGACATAAAATTATACATACTGGTCTAAAGCCGCACAAATGTGCACACTGCCCTAAATCCTTCAGCGACAGTGCCTCTCTGTACCGACATAGACAGCTCCACCTAAACCTGTCAATACCGTGCAAGCTCTGTGGTAAAAAATTCCCATCTCGGTCATATATGTTAAATCACATTGGCAGAGAGCACAGCAAGGAGACTGAATTTAAATGTCACGATTGTGAAAAATGGTTTGACAAAAAGTCATATTTAGTTATTCATATGACATCAGCGCATATAAACATTAGGTGTAAGGAATGTAAACGATGTTTCTTCTCCGGTACTGACTTGAAACGTCACAAATCGAAGGGATGCATACGATGTCCGGTTTGCAATTTGGCATTTCCTTACAGAAACAAACTAGAACAGCATAAAATTATGTGCCACAAGCCTAAACACGAGGTAAAGTTGTTGGATTGTAACAGTTGTGTGAAACAGTTTGCGAATAATATACAACTTACCCGACACATGAGAACCCATGAAGCTAAGCTCCTCTATACATGTGACAATTGTAAAATGACATTCACTAAGAAACATTCTCTAAAAGAACATATTTGGGTAAAGCATATGATTAGTCTCTATTGCAACATTTGCTTAGGTAGATTTTGTAATGAATATGAGCTGCAAAAGCACAAAAGTGCGTGCAAGCCCAATAAACATACATGTGAACTATGTGAAAAAACATTCACGTGTTCAAAGTCTCTGAATACACATTTGTTGCTAAGTCATGGTCCTAGAAATCTGGAGTGCGATGGATGTGGAGCTAAATTCATATCGAGAGCACATCTACAGAAGCATATAAGAATATGCTCAACTATTACGAAAAAGAGTAACTAAAAGTAGAGGTACAAGTACTTGCTACACATGAACTGAGTAATGTAAGAAAGGGTGGACCAAACAGGGATGTAAAAAAAAGTTGTCTCGTCCCCCCAGCGGTATCTGAAAATACCTTATGTATGTTCCCTGACTTTTGTTTTATATTCCAGAGTCCAGACACACACAAAAAAAAATGTTTAGAATAAAAAGGTTTTTAAAGTTCCGGTCGAAAATTCTCAAATAACATTTTAAATAATCATAACTGCATAAAATCGGGGAACATACATGGGGTATTTCTAGATTTCCTACATACCCCCGCGGGTGAGGCATTAATTTTTTTTTTGGAAGTCACTATTTGGTCCACCCTGTATATAGAAAAAGAGGTTGAACTAGTTTTTATGTTTTTTTGTTTTATGTCACTTACTCGCCGAATACTGCAAGAAAATCTCAACATTGTTGAAAAAAATCTGAAGCCCGACAAAACTGAATATACAGGGTGAGCCATGAATTAGTTAACATTAAAAAACAAAATAAAAAAAAAACTTAAAATAACACAATAATAAACAGGAATTTACTTCTTAAAAACAATATCATTTGAATGACCACCATCGCGACGTAGGCATCCTTCTAATCGATGCATGATCGAGCACGTAATTTTTTGAATACTCTTCGACATAAAGAGTAGATTGCTAACATTACTTCTCTTATCTTGGCTTTTAATTCAAGCATCCATGGCTTATGACTCCTAGATGGCCACGTTATGTCGCCTCTCCGAGACATTAGCTTTCCAGGGAAACATCTCTTTAACGACAGGCAGGGTCTCATTGGAGGTATGGCAAGTGGCTCCATCTTGCTAGAACCATGTATTCCGATTATGGCCAGCAAATTCCTGTAACTGTGGACTGTGGTGACAGAAACTCTCGTAACATTCAGCCGTACGGTCACTGTTAACCCTGCTGAGTATGTAAGAACTTACTCAGCAGGGTTAACAGTGCCCGTACGGCCGCGAAAATCCTCAAAAAAATAGGGTCCAATGATTCCTTTTGCTGAAATTACTGCCTATACCGCCTTAGGCGAATGTAAGGTTCTTTGATGTTTAGTTTTGGAATTTTTGCTGTCCCAGTATCTGCAGTTCTGTTTGTTAACGTGTCCGTTTAGATGTAAATGGGCTTCATCAGAAAACAAGATGTTGTCGAAGTTACGGAAGCGATACAACATTGTTTCAGCATACAGTTTGTGTAAATTTAAATCAAATTGCTGCACTAACTGGATCTGTGAAATTTTAAATCTAATTTCAAACTATGGCGTAAGGATGTGCGTGATATTCCTAATTCTGCCGAACGTTTGCGTCTACACGCAAACGTTCTACATAAACCAGGATCGCGTCCAAATCGCGTCGAACTGAATCTGAAACTCTAAGCGCGTTCTCTTCACTCCGTGTAGTCCGTGGGCAGCAGCCAGCCGGCTTCCTTCACATTTAGTGTTGATCCCGTCTATTCGAACTTTATCACCGATTTCTTTATTAAAACTTGACTCTGACTCTGATTTAAGGACCGAACCATTGTTTAAATAAAATTGCTTTACGCAAAAGGCGCGTTGCGGACCCCTGAACCGATCATAGCGACTAAATTCCGAGAAACGAGCTAGCTACTAGACCCCTCCCCTCGCCCCGCGCTGCTTAGGTTTGCGCGGGGAATCTAACTTAAATATAAACGAATTAATGGCCCACCCTGTACATAATGATAGTATTAACTGAGGTTGGTTGATGTATTATACCTACTTAGATATAAGTGTATATGTACTTTATTTTATCAATATGTAAAAAAACTCAAAATCATGATCATCATATTCAAGTCGAATTTAATCATGTTCAAGTGTTTAGAACCAAATTAATATTATTAGCTGATAAGAAATTTTATTAATTAATTAATTTTGTTTGTGTTATTTACTGACGACCTAGTTGGCGCAGCGTGCTTGTCCCTGCCGTTTGAGGGTCCTGGGTTCGATTCATGGCAGGAGCACAATTTTCGTTCTTAAGGGACATTTTGTGCTACTGGTTCTGGGTGTGATTGTGTGTGTGATTTAAATGTTTTCGCCACCACTATACCCCGTGCGCCCCTCCATTTCGTCTTCGGATTTCTGACATTTTATAAAGATAGCGGCCGAACTTTGTCAAAATCAAAATCTGGGGACATTCGGGGGTGCTGATCACGAATTCGGGTCCTCAAAACAGGCGCGCGGGCCGCAAGTATTTGAACTTAGTGCGGGGCTGTGAATGTGTAGAGCTTTTTTTACTTTGTTTTAACATTCATAAAGTCCACCTCTCGCATACGTGATTTTTTGGGAATAATCTCGATTATTTACCAGCAGTCCAGTAGACAAATCTATTACCTTTATATTTATTATTTTATGTTTTAGACGTTTATGTCCTATGTTTAGTCTAGACTACCTAAATCCGTCCAGTCAGCAGTCATGACACAAATTCCTACTAATAATAGATACAGAATTCCTACCTTGCATGAAACACTCTTAGGTACATTATAATTTCGCATTTGTTAGTAAGAAGTATGGGGTCGAGTAGTAGTGGTATGAGATCCCAAATTGTGCGCCTCTAAAGCGTATAGTTATCTATAATGTATGTCAACATGGTCATTTTAGTAGAAGAACTACCAGGCCTGCCTGCATGCATGCAGATATATACCTGGCCTATGTTATAGTTATAAATTTAGAAAGGAAAAAGTATCGCTTGAGGCGGGATTTGAACCCGCGGCCATAGGGTCTCATGCCCTATTGCTCTAACCGCTGAGCTACTCAAGTAATGTACTGCAACAATTTGGCCCAACAAATGTATTACCATAACCACTGAATAATTCGTATACAGGGTATTTTATAAAATACTAGAAACGCCTTGAACGTAATTCCAACCCTTGACTTCAAACCAGCATCTTTCGTGGTTAACTGTTTATGCGTCAAGTGTCACGCTGCGCGGCAATGCTGTTCTTTGTGGGAAGGTGTAGTTTAAACTACTATGAATAATAGATTTTATAGAATCATCGTAATTATTACGGAAAATATAGCAATCAGAAGAAAGTGGTCGAAAAATGGGCGAAGGGTAAGAACAAGAATTAGGATCTGAGAGGTTTTATAAATACTGGTATATTACAAATATTAGAATTTTACAAATAACCCTGTATATCATGATTATTTTTATGTGATCTAGTAAATTGATAGATAGTTTACTTTCTACGTCTTCTATAAATTTTTATTTGTGTTATCGTTTCGAAACTCAATAGGTGCTGTATTGAATAAGTTAGTTATTATTCAATACAGGATCTACTGAGACTAGTTAGTTTTTATTAATACATATTGATATCAATTATATTATGTAAAACTATTTTGAATTATTTATAATGACTGAATTATATTGCCTAGATATTAAGATGTACCGTGGAAATGTTTTATTAATGACATAGTATTGATTCGATGAAATTAAAAGTTATATTACATGATTAAAACTGTTTTTTTTGTCAGCCGTCTAAAGTTACATGTACCTCGCTATTTTGATTCTCGACTTTTACTATAAGAAGGAAAAAAGCAGTTTATAGTGATGTAAGTATTATATTAAAAAAAGTGTCAAAAAAAATATCCTATAGGTAATAATTTCATGCAATACGATGTTTACCTAACATTGCGAAGAATAGATTAATAAAGAAAGCTTATTATAAAACGATTGACTACATTAATGACAAGGATGCATGGGGGCAAACTGCGCAAGCGCTTTCTAGCGACTACATAATATAGATACACCTATGTTACGGCGACTTGGTATCGAGTTGGCGGACTGGACCAAACTGTAGCCTTGTAGAATGGCCTGCATAGGCAGCTTGCGCGCTTTCATATATTTTTTTAAAATTAACCTTACCCTTTTACAAAAAAATTGAGTTTACAACGAGGTTTGAAAGTTTGTTGGGATTACAGCTAATATTTTTTGTAAAAAATATCTTTTATAGAAACAGAATAAAGTTGATTAATTCCACTGACGGGAACGGGAAATTTGGAGTTTTTTAGTAAAGTTTAATTTTTTTTTCTATTGAGCCAAATTTATTCAAGCGTGTATCACTGAACATATCCGAATAAAATATTTTGTGAACATTTATTACACATAAAAATATGCTATTAATCGACCGTTTTTAAAGGTCAAATCTTTGATATTCGTGAGGATGAATTGTCCAATTTCGAGCCTACTTCACCGTAATATGATTACGTATTAGTGATTAAGAATGGTTAAAAAAAAAAATGTATGATAAATTCGCCGCCGAGTTTCTTGCCAGGTTCTTCTCGAGATCAAATCAAATCAAATCAAATCGTTTATTTGCTAGAATACATGTACATAAGATCTTAACATAAAAAGTGACACAATATATTCAGTCTGCAAGCAGACGTGCAAATGGTAATGTCTATGTCTACTATAATATCTAGACTAATTTAAAATTCTTAAACTCCTTAACACTATAAAAACAATGAATAAGAAGCCAGCTAGTTAAAGATTTTTTAAATTTGTTACCTTCCAAAATTTTTATGTCATTAGGTACACTGTTAAAAATTGATATGCACATATTATAAACGTTTCTTTTGTATAATTCCTTTTGGGCAGTCGGTTGATATAAAAGGTTCGTGAATTTATCTCTTTTTTGACGAGTAATAACTTGACAACGTTTTTTAAAAAAATCAGGGTGTTGTTTAACAAAAAAACAAATGTCCTTAATGTACATACACGGCAAAGGAAGTATGTTGCATGCTTTAAAAAGAGGTCTTGAAAAAGAGATTGCTGTTATTTAGGGAATCTGGCAGTAGAGTCATTAACTTTCCGGGGGCCTCTTTGGAGCCCATGTGAAAAGACGATTTTGATTTTCAAAATCAAAGTGGACATGGACGTGCCAACAGTCAAGTCAAAAATCAATGATTACCAAGAAGAGATTCATATGATGCAGTTTATTATTTCGCAAAGACAAAGCGCAAAGACTAGCCTTGAATCATTGATTGAAAAGAAAATTACCTGAAAAAAGGTTTAACGGCAGTTAATTTATTAATACTGACCCTAAAGACTGACTTCCAATAATTTTAAGGAGTGATTACATTTTCATTTCCTTCTATACACAAAGTAAATGTATGAAATTTAGTTTTTGCATCAATCGAAACTCGTACTAGACTCCCAGTTACTGCTCACAATCAGACAAACGACTCAATCAAAATTAAAGCTGTTTATTCACTTGGTCTTGGGCTCATTAAAGATAAGGACTAATTGCCAAACTTACAGCCATCTAAAAGTAGACCGACCGGTCGGGTAGAAGTTAAAAAGATTGAAAATATCCATGTTTCTTGCCAGGCTTCCCGAGATTTGTTTATTTATTATTACTATCATACTTTGATAATTATTATCATATTAGTTATTATTTTATTTACTTTTAGATGGCTGTAAGTTTGGCAATTAGTCCTTATCTTTAATGAGCCCAAGACCAAGTGAGTACTTAACTAATACTCACTTGGTCTTGTGACTTGTGAGTACTTAACTAATACTCACTTGGTCTTTACTAAATCAGACTTAGGTAAGTTAAGGTTCGAACATACAATATTGGAAAAAAATGTATATGCATTTAATTAGATGTACCTACCGGTGGATATAAGAGGTAAAGAAAATACCTCTGGATCCACTGGTGGATTCAAGAGGAGAAAAAATTAGCTTTGGCTCCACGGTGGAGCCTGGCGGTGGATCTAAGCCGGAGGGATCTATTCTAAGATTTCAGATGAGCTCTACTCATGTAGTGACAGATTTGTAATTCGAGTAGGTACTGAGCGTAGTTTATTATTATTATTAAACATGGTTTGAGTTTTGAATTTGATTTATTAATATGGACCTAAGTTAACAAACATCTAAAATACGTCAGATGCTGCCTGAGATGATGTTCTTGCTTTCATACAATTATAATCGTACTTAATATTATAAATCCGAAAGTTTGTGTGTAAGTATAATATTTGTTCTCTCTTCACGCTTTAACGGCTGAACGGATTTGGATGAAATTTGGAATGTACATTAATTATACCTAGGATTAACACAAAGGCTACTTTTTAACTTGATAAAAGCGGTCGGAGCCGCGGGGCACGGCTAGTAATCTATATTTTAAAAAAGTCGCAATGAACTTTTAAATTACTTACATCATTCTGCTTGGTCTCGTATTCGAAATCGAACTCGATGTTTCGCAGCCTAGATCGGCACTTAGGTACATTACAACTGCTTCTAAGCACCTACATAATCCTCCCTCGTGTTTATCTAACGCTATGTTTATCACGTTTCCTACGTTCGACTTTCACCTTCATCACAGTAGAGATAGGGTAGATTGCTGTTTGTGTGCGATGGTTGCGTTGCCGCGCCGGGAACGACGCGCCGCTCGATACGCGCGCGCCGTGCGTCCCGCGCGGCTACGACCCCTGTCTACGAAGTACAAACCCCCAGTATTCACTCGACGTGGCTAAAGCACCCTCGCTTATATCCCTTAAATTCTATACTAAAAACATGCCAAAACTACAAACGTTTCAATCATAACCAAATAGAACACGCAAAGTAAAACTATTGAAGATTGCGCTAAGAATTTGTTTGAGTGTGCCTTTTTGCGAAAAGCGACATAATTGGAAGTACTGTTATAAATTATCCAATAATTCCTCGCTATTTGTGTATAAACTCGTGGCCAAATTTGAAGGTAACTTTGAATAAATTGTTTGAAGTTATTCGCGCGCAATTTTGTTAAACTTTTTGGAGGTTTGCGCAAAAGGTTACGCAGCTACAACTACCTACATACCCATTTTGTGGGAAAAGAACAAAAAAGACATAGAGTTGAAGAGAGAAGATTTGTTATTCAAAATAGAGAAAATGAACGAGCTTGATCTTATAAAGGAGGTGGAGAAGAAACCGATTTTGTATGATAGGTCTGTTAGCGGGTTTAACAAAACTAAACTGAGGGACGAAGCGTGGAGGGAAGTCAGTTCATCTCTGAATGTTACAGGTAAGTTTATCTATATTTTTAACCGACTTTAAAAAAAAGAAGGCGGTTTTCAATTCGACTGTATTTTAAACACCACATCCTCCAGCTATGATCCTGACAACATGCTAGTTGGCTGCACACGACAATTATCGACTCGGTCAAGATACATTTGTATTGTCTATTTTTTTTTTAATTATAGATAGACCAGCATTTTACCACTATCTTACTTGATAGAAAGTGACGATGCGGCTGCAGATGTAGCATGCTTGCATAGAAAATACCTGTTTTATTAATGCAGCATAGACAAGCATTTGACCGCTATCTCAATTGATGGAAAGTGATGATGCGTCCAAAAACGGGACATGCTTGCCTAGAATACAGTAATTTTTATTTTTTTATTTTGATTTAGGAGATGCCTGTTCACTCGAGACTTGATTAAGACTACCAGATTATACCGTCAGGAATCAAGGACGCGGGCAATGAGTTCCACTTCGTTGTACGGATGAACTGCCCGTTGGCTTAGTTGGGTGGCGTTCGCCTTCTAAGCAGGGGTATCGGGTTCGATTCCCGGCGGGAACACAAGATTTCTCGCCATGGAAAATTTGTGTTTCTGGTTCTGGTTGTGATTGTGTGTGTGATGTGAATGTTTCCGGCACCCACGACACAAGTCGTCAAACTTAGTGTGAATGCTATTATTATTATTATTTATTTATTATAAACACAGAAGTCAATCGCTTCGAGCGAACTGGGGGTATGTCAACCAAAAATGAAGACTTCCAGATTATACCGTTCAGGAAAAAACAAAGAGTTTTATTAATTTATTTGTGTTTAGAATCTGAGTGTAAGAAGCGTTGGCGGTCTCTTCGCGACTCCTTCATAAAACTTCAGCGCACACACGGCGGACGCACGAGGTGGCCTTATGTACACGCCATGAGGTTCCTGATGCCCCACGTCGACCCCAAGCCTGAAGCCGAGCCCTCCAAGGAACGGAGGTGAGTACAATCAACCTTGATCCTACCACCAAATTCTATATATGGCCAGAAACTAATATCAAAAGCTTCATAAAAATATATTTTGAAATATTTAATATCCTAAGTAAGTTTAGGCAAGCGTTCTTCGGTCGCATAATCCCCCATTAAGTTAGGTACGAAAAAAACAGTATTATAGGCATAATCCTACTAATATTATAAATCCGAAAGTTTGTGTGTAAGTGTGTAAGTATGTTTGTTCCCTCTTAACGCTTTAATTTAACGGATGAACGGATTTGGATGAAATTTGGAATATACATAGATTATACCTAGGATTAACACATAGGCTACTTTTTAACTTGATAATAGCGGGTGAAGCCGCGGGGCACGGCTAGTACTGTATAATACAGTCTGCCTAGAAGATCTACTCGTGACTTAAATACTCCCATATTGTATTTATCAGGAAACACAGACTCGTCAATTGCCCTTCAATACAGACTGTATTGAAGGGCAATGTCTGAAGTCAGTGTTTCCTGATAAATGCAATATGGGAGTCTTTATGTCGCGAGTGAATCTTCTAGGCAAACGTGCTCCATCGTCGACCACATCGTCTTTTACCATCAAGTGAGATAATGGTCAAAGTTTGCCTATCTTGAATTTAAGAAGAAAAAAAATGTTGCCAGCTAAACTGCAGAGCTTAAAAAGATATAACATCTTATAACTCAGGGTGACAAACGCAGTGCTTTGCCAAGCTGGATTTTAACCTACGTTCAAAAGTAGGTGGCACTGAACTATAAAAGGCAAGCTAGCTCTTACCATCAGGCCAGTGGCTTGTTCGTTTCGTCACTCAATTATTATTGAATATGGTAATTTCCATACAAAAAATAAAATTTTTTGAAGAATTTTATTTTTACTAATTGTAAAACTAACAAAAGGTCAATTAACAATTTTTACTATTATTTCAACCAATTAACATAAAAACACAATATATGTAGTTTCTTTACTATTTCATTGTCATTTTTGGCTTTGGGCTAAAGCTTTACGTATTCTCTGAAAATTTGAAGTAATTCGCGGGTTATTCCAATTTCCATCTAGTCCTACTAATAGTCCGATGATCTAACTGTTTGGACGTAATTGTTCCAATTTGTTATACTGAATAGTCGAAAAGTTCGGATATGCAGGTTTTATTCCAGACCTACAGGAAGTAAGGTACAGTTAAGCGAAAAAAGTATTTTATTTATTGTTTACAGTAAAAATATTAAACCTATATATATACTGTAATACCTAATTACAATTTTATGTTAAAATTTCTAAACAGTGCCCCACAGAGATTTCACTATTTATTAACATCATCGGTACATTTTGAATGTGATCTCTATCTCTCTTTGTGTCTGGTCTTGTTTTAAATGTGGGGACATTATATTTAATTTGAACTTTTAAAACAGAATATAATGCGGCGTCATCTGAAAACACTTTTAATGTTTTCATTAGTGTGGCTTTCTTCGTTCTAAATTAATTATTTATTATTACTTGCCATCCCTCGACAAAGTGGTTTGTACGGTGCATTTCGTCAAAAAGGCAGACGAATTAATGAACTTATCATCTTTAAGCCGAATAATTTTGCACGTATGTAGCCAGAGAACATAATTTATTGTCGTTCATATCTAAAAAAAAATATTATATAATTCCATCCTAGTGCAATGTTATCTCCAAAGATAATGTAATCACTCCGTTTAGTTATCTCTTGGGAGTAAAGGCAAAACTGAACACAAGGTAACGATCCGTTCGGGTCTTTTATTTTTTGTAAGCTGTACTTAGTTCTTCACCCTTTTTCCAAATACTATTCCTAAAATGGTAGTAGCAGCTTTTTGTAGTGATATTCGGAAATACTGTTAATATAGAATTAGTAGAAGCTTGCTCGAAATCGCTAGTACATTTTGTTGGTTACCAATCTGGAATTTGGAATCCATTCTGGATTTAATCATCTCAAATATAGGATACCTGTTAGATGTTACTAATGCAATGCGTGGTCTAGTGCAAAAGGTGCCTATATTTGTAGTAAATGAAATTTACTTGTAAAGTTAAGCATGTGTGCTTTGTTGGAGCACCAGCATATATCTACTGGAGGTCCTGAATGAAACATTACCATTATAATAAGGAGCTGGCGCTTAGTTTATGAATGAATGCACTGTCAAAGTCGGTAAAAATGCAAAAATAAAATTGATAAAATTACGATTGTGTTTGTTTAACTATATACGTGATAATAAGTAAGTAAATATGCTATAACAATATTTAATAAGGTTTAGCGCGACCTGCGTCTATGACTGAATTGACTCATTTTAAACTCTATATGCATATGATGACGTCGTTGATGCGGTCGCCGGTGGTGACGCCGCGTGGAGCGCCGCGAGGCGCCGCTCTATCACGTGCCCAGCCAGTGCGTCTATTCTGCACCTGCACCACCTCCACAGGAGGAAGAGAATGGCCATCGTGACCACTGCGCTGATTGTAATCACTGCTGCCAGCGACATGGTGTGAGCTTGTCTGTGCTCCTCGATGCTGGAGTTGGCCGTGTTGCCCGCCGTGTTTTGCGCTACGATGGTTGTTTTGCTGGGTGGCTGTCCCATGGTGTGAGATGATGCAGTGCGAAGTGGTGCTGTGCTAGTGCTGCAGTTATGCTTAAAGTAAGTACTGATGTGTTGTACTGGTCCGGAACTTAACATTAGAGATCAAACCTGACTGTTTTCTAAATTATCCGCCCGGCTCTAGTTACGAGCGGCGGAGTATTTGGCGAAGTTGTTTCGTTGTTTATGTAAGCCTTCCCGCTAGCGACGGGAGGGCTTACGATATCTGCGTCTGACGGCTAGAGCCGTCAAACGCAGCTTGCTCGGCGGATCGCCGACGACTTCGGGCGAACTGTAAATGCCATCTGTAATTGCGTAAGCAGATTTTAAACGGTCGAGTTGACGGAGAGAGAGATTGTGACATCTTTTGACCCAACCCTAACGGTTTAGTATTTGTTGCTTTTTGAGTTACTTTATAGGGTCCTTCGTAGGGAGGCGTGAGGGATTTCTCTGCCTCTCTTCTTACGAAGACGTACTCGGCTTGATGCAAATCCTTGTGAATGAAAATCTTGCGATAATCTGCCCGTTTTCGTGTCTTAGGTTGTAGTGATGTCTCTGCAGTTTCCAACTCTCCATCCCCGATTTGGCTCTCGTGTAGTCGCTCGTAATCGAAGATGTTGGGCAATTGAATTTCTTCTATTCTTGAAAGGAAATCCGCTGCATTGTTGACATCACCCTGTATGTTCTCAATTTTGCTACAGAATTGTGCGATGAAATCTAAGTGACGTCGTGGTGAGTCAGACTTCGACTCTTTTTTTACCGACTTCCCAAAAAAGGAGGAGGTACTCAAGTCGACTGTTTTTTTTTTTATGTCCTCATAACTTTTCTCCATGTGAGCCAATTTAGAATTTTTTTTTGAAAAATTTTTTACTTCAAAGATTTTGCTTTCTAATTGGTCCTATTTCAATTTGATCAAGATGTGATCAGTAGTTCTTGAAATATCGTCAATAATGCTTATTTTTTGGGTCTATTTCCTACTTTGACGATGTTCTCCTTTAACCGACTTCAAAAGTTACCTCATAACTTCTTTCGTTGTGAGTCGATTTTGATGATTATTTTTTTATTTTAACACTGGTGCTTTTCTTGTGGTCCCTTTGAAATTGGGACCACTGATCTCTACTTTTTGAGTTATAGTCAATAATGCGTGTTTAACACATTAAGTCTGATCAAGGTTCCGAAGATAAAGCGGTGAAGTCGGATACGTTCGGGTCACCAATATACGTTCGGGTCACCAATATATACGTTCGGGTCACCAATATATACGTTCGGGTTACCAATATATAGGACATCTGTTAGGTGTGACAAATGTCTATGCGTGGTCTAGTGCAAAAGGTGCCTGTATTTATAGTAAATGAAATTTATTTGTAAATTCAAGTACGAGTGCTTTACTGTGCTTATTGGCAATAGATTAATTAACTTTCATGAGTGCCTCTTTGGGGCCCATGTGAATAAACGATTTTGATTTGATTTGATTTATTGGAGCACCAGCAGATGTCTACTGACAGTCCTGAATGAAACTGTTCTTAATCTAGATCTTAATTACATTGCTATTATAATACAGCTGGCGCCTAGTTTATGAGTGAATGCACTGAATGCTAACTGGGTAGCGTCAGGCGCTACACAAACAAAACCATATAAGCATTTTTCGTTCTTGACCACATTAGAGCGTAAATTATGGGAACTATATTTGTATTCGTTGACGAGCTCCCGATATTACCATGCAAGCTGAAAATCTACGTAAAAGGCTTCACGGCATGCTGTAAATGTTCCATCGTAGGATATGTTTTACAGTTTTCAAATGTTCTCTTGATTCGTTTTTACAAAAAACTAAAATACGAATCCCGTCACAATAGTAATCTGCCAGACAAAATGAATGATTTGGGGAGGCACAATAACATCTTCAACATTTTTAAAAGATGTTTTTTGCATACCAACAGTATCGTTCCTTTTGTTGTTTAAGGTACTTTTAATAGACTTAAAAGTTGTAATTTTTTACTCCAGAATCCTGGAGTTCTACCATGTTCTACTAACGTTTATTTGTAAATCGAAGGAATAGACTCGGTATGTTTCTTAGCAGCTCTTATTTATGCATTTCTATGTAACCATATTTTTTGCAAAATTGGGTCTGCAATTTTTCGAAATTATATGAATAATTTATATTTCATATTATATATTAATTATATTTTTTTATTATAATTTTTTTTATACATTTTTTGTGTTTGATTTTTTTTTTATATTTTTTCATATTACAAAAAGGTAACCTCTAAAAAGGTCTCTTTAAGAAGATGGATAACCTATATACCATAGAAAAGAATATATTCTACCCGAAAACTATATACCCAAGGATGTTGTAGCTAAAGTAATAGGATGGATAACTGACAAACTTACAGTGCCGAATATCAAACATTAGATGGAATCTTATCACAACTGACTTAGAGCGTATTTACAATGTCAAATCGTTATATCAATTGCATAAAGAACCAATCGTGGTTGCGGTCCCGACGAAATCGGGTGAAAGGTTGGAAAAGACCCCTGTGTCCCTCTTGCACAGAGCGACTAGTTTTAAAAAAGTTTCCCAGTGGTAGAAATTGTAGTCTGTATTAATAATAAGATCTTATCTGTCGTAATTATTTGTCTAATCGAAACCTTACAGAAGATATTTCTCAATGCCCTACCTACTATCAAACTATTCTCAATAAACCGTTTTTTTTTCTTATAGTATTAAGTATTAGGTTTTATGATATTATTTTTGATATATGGGTATACAAGCCAAGCTACACAACTACATCCGCCATTTATAAAAATATTTTGTAAAAACAAAATAAAGTTATCCTGCTATCATACTTCCTACTAATATTATCAAGGCAAAAGTTTGTGAGTGCGTTTGTAGTTTGTTCCTTCTTGACGCTCAATTATGATTATATCAATGAACACGTTTGTGAATATGGAATATGCATACATTTTTATTCGATTGTTGCCGGTAATACATTGCCGGAAAGAATTTTTTTCTTCCTAACAATACATCTCATATCGAAATAAATAGGCATTGAGAAATGCAATCAGGTTTTTTTTTTATTCAAGTAGGCAAACTTTTGACCACTAACTCACCTGATGGTAAGCGACGATGTGGACGACGATGTAGCAAGCTTGTCTAGAAGATACCTATTCACACGCGACTTGAAGACTCCCATATTGTACTCATCAGGAAACACTCAGGTAAGGAGTTCTATTCCTTTGCGGTTCCCACAATGAATGTGGAGGCAAAACGCTTAGTGCGCATTTGTGGAATGTCCACCATATAGCGGTGTCGCTTAGCAGTTTGTCTGCTTGTCCGACGATAGAACGGGGATGGGGGAACTAGATCGTGCAGTTCCTTAGCACACTCTCCAAAATGTATCCGATAAAAAACCAAGAGACTAGCTACCATGCGGCGCGGCGATGACCCAAGCTCTGAAGCTTTGAATTAGTCAGCTGCTCGCTACCAATGTGTCCCTTGGGTCTCCACTCAATGGTGTCAAGAGTCTCAAGCTGGTACTTAGCAGAACCGTCCCAAAGATGAGAACAGTACTCCATACATGATCGGACTTGTGCTTGATACAAAATGAGCAACTGTCCCGGTGTGAAGTATCGTCTCACCCTTGCAAGGATTCCCAGTTTTTTTGCAGCTAGTTGGGCTTTTGACTTGATTCGTTGAAAGTACCAAAATTGAGCTTTGAAGTTAGAGTCAAACCGAGTAACTCGAGATGGTCAGTTACTGGTAGGGATACATTTAGGAAAGTTGGAGTCAGTTCAAATTGACTCCGTATAGCAGAGAAAAAAGTTTAGCAAATTTAAACACAGCGATTTGAAAAAACAAATAGATTTTAAGGAAAGTTGACGAATCAGTGACCACAAAAATGAGTAACTTAGTCACGATAAGCTTAGCCAATAGCCAGCGTTTTATGCTATTTTGAAATTTCCATCCATTTTAATTATTAAAACTCCCAACAAAAAGCAATTAAAGAAGGAAATAATATTATGGGTGTAATTTTGAAAAAATAAAGATTTAAAAAAAATACTTGACCTGTATGTAAATTGTATGCTTATTTCCTATTGATAATTTATAACGTTGTTATATTTTTCTTATATAACTATTATAGGCCAAAATGTATGGCATATGTTTCATTATTAAAATGTTGTGTTAGCGTTGGCTTGAAGAATTTAGTATTTTTTTATTTTGCATTGGGTCACACTCTTTGATAACAATTTGTACACAACAATTAGTGTCAGTTAGGTGTCATAAAAGTTAGGGTTTACCTTCATTAGATTTTTTATGGATATATTGATGATCTAGCCGTGCCGCCCCGCAGCTTTGTCTGCGTTTATCAAGTTAAATAGCATCCTATTTGTTAATCCTAGGCATAAGCTGCGTACATTCCAAATGTATCCAAATTCATTCAGCCGTTGCCGCGTGAAGAGAAAATAGACATACTTAAATAATGCCACAATTACACACAAACTTTTGGATGAATAAATTAGTTTGATATAAGTATATAATAATAATATTTACCAAGATTCTGACATATCAATGTAGTAATAATATCTGTTATTGATTAATGGATTATCTTTATTCTAGGATATAAATTTAAACATGGGTTGTAAATGTATCTAGAAGCTTATTACAACAATTTTACAGCACATAAATCTCCGCCATTTTGAAAATTATCGAACCTGCTTACAAAATATCACGAGAATCGGTTGAGAAATGCGACCTGTAGAGGAGAACAACTGAAAATCCGGAACTACAAAAGCAATTTTGCCCAAGCTGAAATGAAATCGCTTCGTTCCCGCTTTGAGCTCGTTCGGTCAATTAAACTAAACTAAACTAAAGTAATTTAGTCTTTCATAATAGTTAATAGCTGACCCAACCGGCGTTCGCGTGGGTATAAAAACAAACACATATAGGTACGCATATATTTTTATAGTCGGATAAGCGGACAAAGCCGCGGATAGATACTAGTAAATATATATAATGTTAATTAAATTTAAATGCATTTTGAAACCTCAGTGTGGATTTTAATTACGCATATAGTATATCTTTATGAATGACATAATAATATTTTTATTAGATATCATATTGTAGCATGATTACACAGTTAAATATCATTCAAGTAGAACATAATTCAAATGGCTCAAAAGGTTATCCCACAAATCTTAAAATCAGGGCTACCCTAAAGAAAAGGGACACAGAGGTTCTTTGTGACCTCTCACTAGGACACAGATTTTCGGCGGAGTCGTCCCTCCTTTTACAAACCGTAGGTTTGTTTCCTATCTCGATGTATATACCATAGAAATAGTGTTACCACTTTACATTGTAGTTAACACTTTTCTGATTTATTATATCGTAATATTTTTTTGTAGGTCTATCTGGAATAAAACCTGCGTATCCAAACTGCTCGACTATTCAATATAACAAATTGGAACAATTACGGCCAAACAGTTAGATCATCGGGCTATTGGTAGGACTAGATGGAATAAACCTAATTCGCTTGTATGGTTTTGACGCTAAATGCCTATAACAGACGAATCAGATGCTCGTCCGACCAAATGACCATCAATTACGGTGTACCTCAAGGATCGGTACTCTCTGCAACACTTTTACTACTTCATATAAATGATCTGTTGAAACCCGGTACCTTTGGGTATGCAGACGATACGACAGTAGTTGCAAGGTACTTACCCAACACTCGCGCAAGTAGTGTAGAAATCCAGCACCACAGTGAGGATATGTCCAACTTGGGTGATGCTAATATGGTTAGGTTTAATACTTCTAAGACTCAGGCGTGTTTATTTTGTGCTAAAAAAAACAGTTTCTTTTAGCTCCCGTCTTCTGTAATGTGCCCATCCAGATAGTCAAGCAACTAGAACTATTGGGTGTCAGTTTGGCATCCAACCTCAACTTTGGTTCTTATATCGAGTCTAAGGCCAAGTAGCTGCACAAAACTTGGTATTTGGCGAAGGTCAGGCGGTACTTCACACCGAGACAACTTTAAATTAGTATCAAGCGCAGGTCCGGTCGTGTATGGAGTACTGCGGTCACCTGTGGGATCGTTTTGCCAAGTATCAGATGCGGGCTTTGGATTCGATATAACGACGTGCAAAGAGGCTAATTAACAATGACGTTTTAGTTGAAGCCAGATGCCAAAGTCCTGAACATCGGCGTAAAGTTGCAAGCCTGTCGGTATTCTATAAAATACATTACGATGAATGTGCTCAGGAACTTCACAACCTTGTTCCTGCTTCACCTTTTTTCCACCTTACGTCCAGAAGGACGGCGTCGCGTCACCCATTTATGGTTGTAATACCGTTCATTCGCATTAAACGTTTCGAGTCTTCGTTCATTTATAGAGCAGCAAAAGAATGGAACACTTTCCCGTCATCTGTATTTCCCGAAAGGTACAATTTGGGTGTGTTCAAAAGTAAAGTGAATAGGTATTTACTGAGCAAGTGTACTCCACCTTAGACTACATCGTCACTTTCCATCAGGTGTGATTGTACTTAAACATTTGCCAAGTCAGATATAAAAAAAAAATACAGAAAGATGGACACAGTGCTAAACCTCCCAAGTCTAATTAGAGACAGTCCTTCTTGTACTGAACTTTGTGCAAAAGCAAATAAAAATTGCCAATCTTGAGCAAAAAAACACAGGGATCTTCTAATTTATAGAACTAATGCAGCAACGATCGCATGACTCAATGACTCATATAAATTCATCAAGTCATGCGATTGTTGCTTGCCAACCTTTGATAATCTAGCACACCGATCCTACATCTGTGCTGAAGTTGTGACATGGGTTAATGGAAGCAATCACACTTCACTTATGTAATAGTATTTTAACATGAGATATAACACATTCTCCAAACTATATGTACCTACTTATGCACTACTACGAGTGTGTACAAAACACCGATGTCCAATTTCATTGCTTTGCTCCTCTCCATCCAAAGGTCGTCTGAAAGAGATCCCTCTTATTGACTGTCATTCCTATTTGTGTTCTTTGTTATTTTAAGGTGTTCAATAAATAATATATCTATCTTTCTATCTATCTTACGAATAATATCCGTTATATCCTGTACAAGAACAACAAATACAGAAAACAAACAATTATTATATAAAAAAAAAGTTATAAGCTATTAACCTCAAAAATTTTTTTTTCTATAGGGCAAAATGTAGGCGCGAGAACTCAGTTCGGCGTGAACGACTAGTAAATCTAACTAACGGGTCCGCTACATGTTGTAAAAAAAATGTATTGTTGTATGTATATGAACTGAACTATGTTATTCATTTAACTACGTTTTTTATTCATTTTAGTTTTTTTATTTAATATTCTTTATCTCTTTTATAGTGTATAACCTGCTAGATACATATCTACTGAAATAGCAGAATGTCTATTGATTTAGTTCAGGTTGTACTCACGTTATCTAATCTAATACCTTTAAACGAGCAATTATTGTATATATATAATCTGAATCTCGTAAACGGCTCCAACGATTTTAATGAAATTTAGTATGCGGGGGTTTCAGGGGCGATAACTCGATCTAGGTAGATTCCATTATTAGAAAACGTCATTTTAACCGAGAAAAGCTCGGTCATCCAGGTACTTTTTAATTTAATCGATAAACTCGACCGGAGTCCGAGCGATACAGACGCTCATCTGGTCGTACACGTGAGTACAACCAGAACTAAATCAAAATGAATTCACGATAGTTTTAATAATAGCAGGATAACTGGTAGAAAATGCTGTAGCATTAAGTCCTACCTATCTACACGGCATTAGTAACTAAAGTTTTAAATAAAAATAAAATAATTTATAGCTGTTATTATCCCTATTTATACAGCTAACTAGAAACTGCGTAGGTAGGTATTGGTAGCAAGTACTTACGCAAAATAAATAGGTGTGTTTATATACCTATTATGCAATCACTGGCGCGTGTGAGCAGAAACTGCGTTATCATAAAACTACGTGAATAGCGAATGCATTCGTACTGTAAATGTAAATTTGCTGCAGGGTCACGACCAGGTTCGATTTCAAGTTTGCTGCAGGGTCACGACTAGGTTAGATTTCAAGTTTGCTGCAGGGTCACGACCAGGTTCGATTTCAAGTTCGAGTCCCAGTAGTAGTGAAATGTGCTGATGCTAAATATGTACCTAATTATTTCAAACTAAAAAAAAAATCCCGACTGAAAAAAGTATGTATACTTCAAGCAAACCTATAAGCAATGCACTAAATACGACCATTTGTATGAGTATCGATATCTCAAAAACTAGTCTCGAGAAATCAATAGCTAGCTCTACTTCAAAAAAAAAATTCCTACTTTTCGTCGTGATCTATAAGAATCCTCAAATCGCGGCGCCGGAAGAACCGTAGTCGTGCCTATTTTTTATAACGGTTGATTTAATCCTATTCTCAGATCGAAGAAGGATCCATACGACTCGGATGCTGAAGAAGAAATGAGACAGCGCGCGATCCAATGCCTCCCGGACCTGTCCTTCGTGTCGCAAGAAAACAAGTTCGACCGCGACCGTGACGACGACTCTCCCGCGCCGTCGCCGAAGAAGCAGCGGGTCAGTTCGTCAGACGACGAGAATAGCAACCAGTGTCTTTGTAACAGGTACGTTATTAATACATACATTCATATAGTCACGCCTCTCTCCCATTGGGGTAGGCAGAGACTACTTATCTCCTCCTGCTAGGATCCTGACACACATCTTTTGATTCTCCTACATTCATGAGTCTTATCATACATGCTCGTTGGTACTTTTGACCTGTCCTTTTCTCAAAACGTTTTCGATCTGGTTAAGATAAGATACGTTCGCCTAGATCGACCCTTACCAACTTGGCCATTTATACTCGCATTATAAATTTGCTTCGTCAATCTACTGTCGTCTATCCTTTGTACACGTCCAAACCATCTAAGCATCCCTTCCTCAATCTTGGTCACTACATCTTCTTCCTTCTTCTTTTTTAATTATCTTCAATCTTTTTTAATTACAATATTCCTCACTTTGTCCATCAGAGTCACTCCAGCTATATTTCTTAGGTACGTTATTACTGGTGTCATGCTCATCACTTTTAGTAGTCATAGGTGGAGATCTCTCCCTACCGATCGTGGTTGCCGGCATGCTCTGCAGCAAGAGATCGTGGTAGGCCGTGGTCTCTGCTAAGCGGTGTTGACGCAGAAGGAGGCCGCGGAGCATCTGATCATCAGATCCGCTCCGGCGCAGACGAACGGGGGGAGGGGGAAAGATGGTTGGCCCGCCTTGCACGGCCTAGATTTCTTAGGGGTATCCTGGGTGAGCCAGTTTACCGCAAATCCTTAGTTGTAATGTTATATTATAAATGGTGGCTTAAAATTCAGTTACATTTATTTCACAACCAATAGTTACATAAAGCAAAGTGATACTTACCACACCAGCAATAAAGTCCTAACATCTAACCCAAGTTTACTTTGGTTCTAGATCGGATCCGGACGAATTATTCCTCCTAAGCTGCGCGCCGACACTCAAGCGGCTGAACTCCAAGCAGAATGCCGTGGCTCGCTTGAAGATTCAACAGGCTCTGTACGAAGCGGAGTTTGGGACTCAAGTGGAACTCCCCTATGTCACACCCGCTAGTGACTACAGCGGACACTTGGAATAAAGATCTATATTTTTAACCGACTTCAAAAAAAGAACTCAGTTATTTATTTATGAACCGATTTGATTTTTTTTTAAGTATCAAAATCTGTTCTGGGTTTTAAATCATAATTACTGGAAAAAATATATCATCTAAGTGAATAAAACTTTTAACTTTTAATTGTATTGACTTTATGTAACTATTGAAGTCGGTTGAATACTTTTTTTAAGTAAATGCGTTTACTTAAAAAGCGTTTGACCACAATCTCATTTATATAAATTGTAATACTTGTAGGTAGTAATAGTGAATTTATGAAAACAGGTCCAACTGCACTTGATGGAAAGCGACGATGCATTCGAATACTTAGCACACTTACTAATTAAACCTCACTGTGTTTTTAAGCCTCGACGAAAAAGCGAGGTGTTATAAGTTTGTAGTGTGTGTCTGTGTTTCTGTCTGACAACCTAGCAACCAAACGGCTGGACCGATTTTGATTTCGTTTTTTGCTTGAAAGGTGACTTTGGATATCGAGGGTGTTATTAGTCATGTTTGGTGCAGATATAGCGCGGGGTATTTACAATATTTATCATTTTGCCTCTAGTTGAACAATCACTTCTACTCTTCAGAAAACAATTAGGGCATTTCATTATTTTGCTGTTGAAGCGAAGCACTTCATGCGGTTATATCTAATATATAAAATTCTCGTGTCGCGGTGTTTGTTACCAAACTCCTCCGAAATTACCGACTGATTTTTATGAAATTTTGTGGCTTTTCGGGTAGGTCTGAGAATCGGTCAACATCTATTTTACATACCGATAAATGTTAAGGGTGGGCCAAACTAAAAAAATATATTTTATTTTTTGGGCAATTATGTTTGTTTTTTTTTTTTTATGATTCAGCATGAAATAATGTATAATAATATGGCAAAACAACGTTTGCTTGGTTAGCTAGTATATATATATATGTACGCTAGTAAAATGGGATGTCGGAATAAAAGCAAGTAGCAAAAAAATATATATTTTATAAAATACCCCCGACGCCTTATCTGGAAAACGTTGATACTTATTTTCACCAAACATACTCCAAACACTCTCGATCAAGCCACAAATCAAATATAAGCAAACTAAATCAAATTCGGTTTAGCCATTTGGCAGCGATGGTATTGACAGACACATACAGTTGTTGAAAGCTATAATATTCCTCTTTTTGGAGCTGAAAATGATAGCTTGTCTCTGAAGGTCGCACCTTTAAGGTCGCACCTCTAAGGTCGGACTACTTATTCTACATACCTTCAGCCGCTGCAATCTGTATCTAAAAGATATCAAATATTCATAAATTAAACATTTTTTTAAATATTTTATTACACTTATCACAACCATAAGGATCAGCAAATGAGACTCCAAAGCCGTAAGAGTTTCCTGTACCACAGCTCTCAATAATTCTACCCCCAGCGAAGAGAGATTGAATATATGGCAAGCTAAGCGACCCGTACCTTCTAACTATATACCACATGCTGAGACTCTACCACCTGGCCATGAGCTGCAGTGGCAAATATGGAAATCCCATAACCGCTTGAGAACTCAGGTTGGCCGCTGTAAACACAACTTGGCTAAGTGGGGGTACATAGACCATTCCCGCAATAGGTGCAGCTGTGGAGCGCAGGACCAGACAATGTCCCATCTATTGTCCTGTCCTTCATGTCCAAACACATGCACAGCTGAAGATTTAACAAATGCCTCCAGCGAAGCTGTAACACTGGCGACGCATCTAGCAAAAATTATATAGTTTATATATTTTTATTTATTTTTTTGTTTGACCAATTGACTCGATAAGAATATTTTATTTTATATATTTAACATTATGTTATTCCTGGCATTTATGAAAATCAAACGAAAATGTAAGAAATATTTTTGTAGGTAGTTAGAATAGAACACTTTATGAAATAAAATAATGTTTTACATTTCACTGATTTATATGTTATTATATGTTATAGCATATGGTTTTAAATACAATCAGTATGTAGTTTTATTCTGGTGGTCTCCAAAGAGGCACTCATGATAGTGAATGACTTAACTATTGAAACAGATTATTACAGTGATAAGTCGGATCTTTATACTAGCGGATTGTTCCAGCCTAGCCAAATATTATAAAACTAGTAGATGGCGCGTGCTTATTTCCCTTTACTAGACAACTCACCAGCGATGGCAGGTAATATTATACTTGTGACTGAAAGGTGCGAGTAGCTAGCTATATAAAATGACCAATTACCACTAGCTATATATATATATATATATATATATATATGCATGTGAATAAACAATTTGAATGTATACAAATAGAGATACTGTACCATAAAATACCAATCAAAGACTAGGTATATTATACCGCTACGTAACCTATCAATACTGAGGGTATGCTTCAAAACGCAGACCGTTTTCGTAAAGGGGAAAAGCGTTAATAAAAAAAGTACCCAGTTGGCGTACTAGCCAGGCCTCTGGGCCCTGGGTTCGATAACCGGCGGAGTACAATTTTTCTTCTCAAAGGATATTTGAGCCTTTGATTGTGTGTGTGATGTGAATGTTTCCAGCACGCACGGTACAAGTGGTAGTGGCGATATGGCCTGCACTGGCGTCTCGTTTGGGTGTTTGGTACAAGTTTTTGAACTTAGTGTGGGCTGTGAGTGTGAATGCGTTGGTTTGTTTTGAACTTTATAGCAGTCAACTAGTTATTTTGTTTGTGTATCTAGCCGATCTAGACGTAGAATCTAAGTTTTGTGCCACCAAGTAATAAGTAAGGTGAACGAATGAATTTGAATATAACGCCATCTAGCGGTAAGAACACATAATTGTATGACATTCTGAGGGTACGCCCCCTACGCCATTTGCAACGAAAGCGTGTATTCATACATGATTAATACCTATAAATTTGTATTTCAATAAAAATATAGTGCAACTCCGCTGCTCTTTATGTGTTTTTTTCTGACCTATGTGATTTTATTTTACCTTTATTATCTAACTCGCTGCGTCCCGCAGTTTAACCTGCGTAAGTAAACCTCTTCCTGACAATAATTAGCACAACAAAAAAAGAATTAGCGAAATTGATTACTGTCTTTAGTGATACTTGCAAGATTAAGAGAAATCGATTTTTCCCCTTCGCTCCAAAACTCCAATAGAAGTTCTCTAGTAAAGTTTCTACCACTTTTCTAGGGCATGAGTTGAAGTGAATGGACCTTGACCCTTATACTTGACATTGACTTCGACTTTTAATATGAAATACACTTGAAGTATATTTTTACTTGACGCTGGCTAAACGCATAAGAAGTCGAAGCCAAAATTAGAAGAAAGAAAAAAGACAAATCGATTTAGACGTAATAATCATCAGAATCGGCCCACCCGTTTGATCTCTAGAGCGCTATCAAGGAATGTATATGAAAAAAAGAAAATAATAACGTAATAAATAGTTATTACGTTATTCTTTTCTTTTTTTCATTCAATCTGACATTTCTATTTTTCTACCACTCATTTCCAACTTGAAAATGCCTAACAATCTTTTTACAATAACGTTTCATAGCTTTTTTAACAACATACACGCTTCATACTCACTAAATTTGAAGACTTGTATCGTGAGAACCTACCGGAAACATTCCCCTCAAACCCAGAACTACAAAACAATTTTCCCTTGCTTATGTTGTTTGTGGACTATGAAATAGTATAGTAAAAACTAGTAAAAAGTATGTTATGCAATTTATCACATTTGAAGTTTGTGTGTAAGTATGTTTATTTTCTTTTCAGGCTCTAACGGCTGAACGGATTTGGATGAAATTTGGAATGTATACAGCTTATACCTAGGATTAACACATAGGCTACTTTTTAGCTTGATAAACGCGGGCAAAGCCACGGGGCACGGCTCGTGATCTATGAAATGGTATAGTGAAAAGTATGAAGTATGTTAGGTATTTTAAATTTAAATATATGCAAATATTGGGTATTATGCATTTTCACGTGTTTATTTATGCAACTACTTTTAATTTATATGACCTAACAAAAAGGTCGAACACGCGCTTTCTCCTGTGTTAGGTAAATAAGTAGGTATGAAGTACACACTATTACATCTTCTGTACCTCGCTATCGTTACACCCCACTTGAATTCCCGAATCAAAGAATTATGGACTTTATTCCGCAGTTTTACAGCTCAAATAATGATTTCTCATGAATGAAAACTGAAACTTAGTATTTGCATACAATAGATAAACAAACATTTTGCAAGTTTCCATTTCATGCAAATAGTGTGAGTTTGCACTTTTCGTATAGGTAGATACAATAAAAAAGCAATTAGGTACAATATCTATATCAGACACACATATTCGTCAACTATTAATATGTATTTTTTTTTTTTAATTTGGCTTCGCAATCTTGTGCATTTTGCCAGTGTCATGTAATAATATATTTCAAGTGTATTTTAAATTAAAAGTCCTAGTCACAGTCAAAGTCAAGTAAAAGAGTCAAGGTCCAGTCATATCAAGTCATGCACTAGTAAAGTGGTAGAACCTTTACTAGAAATTCTATTGGAGTTTTGGAGCGTAGGCAAAAATCACGTTTTTCAACTTTGTATGATTTCCTACACTTATGCACGTTTACTAAGTATTAACGGTTAATAACACACAATCAACAACCAACAAAATCAATAACGCCATTTTTTCACTTTCGCGGCAAAAAAAAAACTAATTTGTACCTACGTATTAATTTACCTATCGCAAGTACAAATAATAGCTGAGAATAGCATGACCCAAATTCCAGTTGGCGTGGTGGACAAGTCTGCTCTCTGCGCCGTGGGTTCTGGGTTCGACTCCTCGCGGGAACACAAGTTTTCTCCCCAAGGGAATTTTGTGTTTCTGGTTCTAGTTGTAATTGTGTGTGTGACGTGAATGCTTTCAGCCGACTTCAAAAAAGGAGGTTGTACGCGTTATGTTTGTTACGCGATATCTCCGCCAATTATAAATCAATTTTGATGTTTTTTTTTGTTTGGTAGAGTATATTTCACAGGTGGTCCCATATACATTTCATCGAAATCGGTCAAGCCAAAACAAACGCAAACAAACAAACAAACGCATTCACACTCACAGCCCCACACTAAGTCCAAAGACTTGTATTGTGGGTGCCGGAAACATTCACATCACACACAAATTACACCCAGAACCAGAAGCACAAATATCCCTTGGGAAGGAATTTGTGCTCCTGCCGGGAATCGAACCCAGTACCCACGGCGCAGAGGGCGGACACCTATCCACTGCGCCAACTGGGTCGTCATACAGAAATATTAAGCGATGAAGTCAGTGTTTTTAAGCTTAGCTTGCGTTTCAATCATAATTGAAACGCAAGCTAAGCTTAAAAACACTGACATCATAATGTAATTTTTTTGTTTGACAGCTGGTGCTTTCCTATTAGTCCCATTTAAATTTGATCAGTAGTTTTTGAGTTATCGTCAAAGATGCGTGTTTAACACATCTGATCAAGGTTCCGAAGATAAAGCGAAGTCAGTTTTTTTTGCATTGCTTCCGTTTAATTATTTTATAAAAAAATCGTAATGTTAAAAAAACATAGTGTTTAATGACACCGAATAAGTCATTATTTTACCTACCTACAATGCTTCGACATTTATAATGAGAATGTAAAAATGCGCAGTGACTGGTAATAAGTACTTTGCACTAATGCACGGGGCAAAGGACGCCGGTCACCCGGGGCCTCCGGGAGGCATAATATAGAGCTCACCCATATTAGGTACTAGCTGCGCCCCGCGATTTTACTCGCGTATGTCCTGTACCTGCGGGCTAAAAAGTAAGTGTTAATCCAGAGTGTCAGCAACCTCCATACCAAATTTCATCAAAATTGGTCCAGCCATTTGAGCGTGAAGAAGTAATAAACATACAAACACACTCGCAAACTTTCGCCTTTATAATATTAGTGTGATTACTATGGACGTACTGCGAATGGGACGATTTGAAAATGGGACGTTTTGAGAAAGAGACAATTTGCGACTGCGTGACCAATAGCGAATGGGACATTCTGCGATTAAACGTCAGCTGAGCAAATCTTGATTATGATGAATTATGATTAGGGAGTAATTGTTTTTTTTAACTGATAGACTAGTGGTATGGTCCCATTCCATGGTTGGAACTATTTTTATTATCGCCCCAAAGCGATAAATCATTATTGATGCGGACAAAGCCACGGGTATCGTTGATATATTATACTCGTTTACTTATTTACTTACTTATTTTATGCAATAATTACGTACAATCTGCTATGTTGTACTTAGCTGTTAAATAGGTATATACATGTATTTATTTGCGTATTTGCTTACGAGGCAACTAATATAAAATGTTGCTTAGTATAACAGGAAAAATATTTTATACAATTATATAGCTTATTCACTCTAAGTAGCAACTTATCTAGGAGAATAAGGTCACTGGTCAAGTGAGATAAAAATACGCAGAACACAATTTTATTTTCACCATTTAATATTTCGGTTTTACCATCACAGTAATCACAGCAACAAAACATAACAAACAATAAGATTAGCGCTACAAAAATAAGACAACCTAGAAAATAACTGCTTTTGAATCACTGGTTTTCTTATGAGCTAGTGGCGAAATTTATCTAGACATGTCGCACGCCTGGCGCTTTGGTATCTATGCTATCATCTAGAGTCATATGTTTCCCATATCTCTGGAGGAGTTCCAGAGCGACTCCATTCGTCCACCCGAATCCGTCCTGCACCCCATACTCACCCCCTCCTCCTTGGCGCCCAGGCTGCACCGCACTGTACTTCTCAAATAACTTTTTCCAATTACTAAATCCTATGTAGTTTGCGCGGATCCACAACTGCGCCTGTTCCCGAGCCAGTTGTATCGCCTCGTCGTACCCGCTGTTCTCCAGACCACCGATCAGGATACTCTGCATCGGTGGCCAGGCGTTGGGGTAGTCCCACTGCTCGCCCGAATGGAGAACCGATGCTGGAACTCCGCCGGGGTAATCCATCGCTCCAGAGGAGAGCAAATAAGGCACCAATTTCGCCGCGTACTTTGCAGCTTCATAAGGCTCGATCGCACCGGACCATAGCGGCGTAGCACAGCTTGGATAAAAATGCTTCCTAGGAGCTCTCGCTACCGCGTCATAATCGTACCACGCACCATCTTCAGGATTCCACATGACGTTTTCTATGGCGCTCCGCCAATACTTGGCAAGACTCCACCATTTCTGCGCTTCACGTCTGTTCTTCAAACGATTGCGAAAGTCGCCAGCGAATTCAAGTGCACCGGCGAAAATAGCGTTGAGGTCGACGGGCAGGATTCGCGTTGCGTGTACATCTGTCAGGTTGCCCAAACCTGAGTTGTTGGCCGTCACAAACCAGCGCGTTGAGAAGTCCCACCCGCTCTCCGCTGCACTCCTCATCTCAAAGTAGAAGTCCTCTCGCATGGAGTCAGTTGGTAGCGCTCTGGCGGTCGTGTAGTCCTCGTAATAGGATTCGGGCCGAGGACCCTCTCCTCGTTTGTCGGATATGTAGCGCAGCAACACATAATTTTTGCCGTTAACGTCGATGGTGACCTTCTTCTTGTCTAGCCAGTAATGCAGCTCCTTTTCTACAGTGGGCAAGTGCTGCTCGAGCCAGGCGAGATCACCCGTTGCATCGTAGTAGCTTGCGACCATCGCCGCCAGCAGAGGGGGCTGACTTCGACCCAAATAATATTTTCGACTTCCGTTCGGTATGTACCCGATTTTCTCGACGAGATACAAAAGGTTTTCAATCATTCCTTTTGCAGTCTGCGTCATATTACTGATCAGAAGTCCTCGTACTATCCAAAATGAATCCCAGTAGTACAACTCCTTGAATCGACCTCCTGGTACAATAAATCCATTGGGGACGAATAGAAAACTGTGTCTGTCGGGATTTTCGGAGACTTCAGGCCGTACCTTCCTGCCCAGCTTAGCCCAAATCCCGATTACGTTCTTGGCGAATTGCTTGAGTTTAGGATCCGATATCTGGTCAAGGATCGGTGGCTCGGGATTAAAGTCTGGTGGCATCCATTTTTCCAGTTCGTTCCCGTCCGAAAAGTGCCGGTCGACGAAGATGACGAGCTGTTCTCGAGAGGGATTGTGATTCGATTTTTGCATAAGTTTATCGAAGTCAGATAATGTTTCATTTTCAGAATGAAGGAGTTTTAAATCAACGAAGGTCTTCGAGTCGGGAAAGATGCGTGCCAATTGGACTCTGTGGAGTAGTTCCCCGGAGCAGTAGATGTGGGATTGGCATGGGCCCGTGGACATTGCATGCGTGCATGCACCCAGCAGCCCCAGCACGGGATATAGTCGCATGTAACGCAGCAATCCCATCTTCAACATGATCGAGTGTGACGATCGATTCCGTCGAAAACTAACCAGTGCGCGGAGTGCGGAAGCGCTCGCCGATAAACATAACCTTTGATCGGGCGGTGTGACGTGAGGCGACGGCGAGCGTCGCGGGCCGAGTGTCTGCGCGTCCGGCCCGTGACCGCAATGAAACACACGCGAGCCATCATCGATGTGTGTCAGCGGTAGCGGCGAGCGAGTCCCGCCATCCCAGCTGATGCACCCAGCCTGAGACGAGCCTATGCTTTCACTGTTAGGTACACACGATCCCGACTAGACGTGCTAGACAGACAGCGGCGCGCGCGCAATCTAGATCGCTCTCAAGGCTTCGACCTCATTACTACGAACCTAATCTAATCTACTGAGATACAATACAATGGCACGAAAACGTGCTGTCTTCTCGGAGGCGGGAAGTAAACTGACTGAAGCTCAAAAACTGATAAGAAACTGCCATGGAAATGGAAAAGTACTACTTAAAAAAATAATGAGAGGAATGCCAGTTAATTGACAACTGCCGCCAAAGTGTGGCAGCCAGGGACAGATTATCAATACAAAGAAGGTCTTTGACATTGAGATAACGGCGCTATGTTAGGTAATCTATGGTTCAATAATACATTTTGTAGTCTATGATAGAGAAGACTCGGCGGAATCTTTCCTCGGACAGATTTAAAGCAACTACAAAAAGGTTTTATTCTCATTTCTCTTCTACACTGTCGATACACCGAGGAAAATGAAAATGTTTCAAAGAATTAAGTTCGCCTATTTCTCTACAATTCGTTATTGTTTGTGCAATAAAGAATTTTCAATCAATCAACTGCAATCATCTAACAATCACCGTATTATTATTGTAAATCGTTGTGTAGCACTTATATTTTTACTTATATTGCATGTCCTTTTCAACCGACTTCAAAAAAGGGGGTTCTCAAATTAAATTAAATTTGTTTATTGAGACAAAAACGAATTACTACACTTACATTTATCTCACATATATCATAATTAGATTAAAGTAACTCAGAAATAATAATAAATTAATCATAATAAATTATACACAGTCAAAATCATCACCTAAATTAAATAACAAATGTCACAATATAATATAATCAAAATTAATGTCAATAGAACTTTCATGCTTTTTGCACCTATCCCATTGATCTATTAAATTTTCACAATATGTCAAAAAAGCAATTAAAAGAATTCTCCAATTGTCAAACATGATATCACAATCAGGGTTAGCGGCGAGGAGTGCGTTGAGATGGTGTCGGGCGCGAATAAGTGGTGACATCGATCTTGCCACAGTACGACTACAATCAACGTGGAACAAGTTATGCAGTCGACCACGCCTATTTGCTGGAATCCCTGGTTCATCCGGCACAAACAATCTACACAACAACCCGTGCAGGAAAAGCGAGTCGACTGACCCTCTAAGCACCTTGCACGAGATAGTGAGCTGGTCCAGTAATCTTCTCACTTCTAGCGAGTTGTAGCCAAGTTGGCCAAGCAAAAACTTTGTCGGGTACATGTAGGGATAATATCCGTAGAGTTTTTTATACAGGGACCTTAAAAATACTTTTTGGACTTTTTCAAGCATTCTCGTGTAAGTGATCTGATAGGGATTCCAGATACATGCACCCGATTCAAGTTTGCTTCTGACCAGTGAATTATAAAGAGTTCTAATCACTTGTGGATTTTCAAATTCTTTAGCGTTTCGCAAAACAAAGCCAAGGCGTCTGTAAGCCTCTTTAGCGATATCAGAAATATGAGTGTGGAATGTCAGGCCGCGATCAAATGTTACACCAAGATCTTTAATACATTGAACTCTGTTCAATGCGGAGTTGTTTAATCTATAATCAAAACAAATTGGATTTCGTTTACGGTCAAAGGTTATAACATTACATTTACTTATATTAAATAGCATTTTATTTTTTTCAATTCGACTGTATGTTTTTTTTTATTCGTATGTATGTTACGCGATATCTCCGCCAATTGTGAATCGAATTTTGATGATTCTTTTTTTGATTGGTAAAGGATACTTCAGAGATGGTCCCATATTATACACATGTGCACTTACCAACTTCTTATTATTTAGGTATAATGTAGACTAGTTGTAGTATTATATTACAAACCTTAGTGGTTTTTTAAATGCTATACTATCAAATTTTTGTATACTTTTTAAATGGTAAATAAATGAAAAAAAAAAAAATACTTTGTATCGAAATCGGCCAGCCAAAACCAAAATGTAAGCGATGAAATCGGTTGTTTTAAGCTTTGCTTGCGTTTTATTTATTTATGTCATTGAGAGACGTAACAAGCAAGTCGTTCGCCTGATGGTAAGCGTCACGCTTGCCCGTCACAGTTCAGTGCCACCAAAAGTTACTTTTCTTTTTATACATATTACACTCACAACCCCACACTAAGTTCAAATAATTGTATCGAGGCTACCGGTAATGTTTACATATCCTACTCAGAAACAGAAGGACAAATGCCCTTAGGAAGCAAAATTGTGCTCCTGCCGGGAATCTGGCCCAGGACCTATGGCGCAGAGAGCGGAGACTTGCCCACTACGCCAAGAGGATCGGCGTGATAAGGGTCTCGTAGGTACAATGCTTTGTTATCATGCATCATACTTCTTCTTATGATGTCTTCTAATATGAGTATATATCGTACCGACAACGACATTGATGATCGGCCAGCACAAGCTAACAGAAGAAATGGAGGCAAAATGCGCAAGAGCTTTCTGGCGACTACATAATATAGATATAGGTACCTAGGTTAATATAATTTCTGTATTAGTCTTTAGGAATGTTTGAAAAAATGCGCCGCCGAGTTTCATCATAGTAGAAATATATATTTCTACTATGGTTTCATGCCAGGTTCTTTACGAGATGGCAGTAATTTTGCGAATCTGGCAGTAAAGTCATTATTTTTCGTGAGTGCCTCTTTGAGGCCCATGTGAATAAACGATTTTGATTTTGGAAAAAGAGCACTGCTTGACATGAACCTACAACCCAAACTCGATCAATAAGTTACAAGATTAAAGCCTCGCTATGCCATCTAGATTATTTAGTGACTTACTCGTATATTAAAACTGAAAAGGTACCTATTTAGATATGATTGAGATAAAAACAGAGTGGAACTGGTTCGTTGTACTATCACTAGATGTCGGTAAAATGAATTGGGTGATCAGTTAGATCATATGTTTGGTTCTAGTTTTGGCGCGAAAGTGAAAAAATGACGTCTATTAATGTATTATTTTCCAAAACTTGCGATTCATCATGTGTTCATGTGTAATAATGGTGGATTATTTACTATTCAAAGCCCGGTGACGTGCATGAGTGCAGGCAAAACATAAATATTGAAAAACGTGATTTTTCTCTTTCGCTCCATTACTTCGATAGAAGTTCTAGTAAAGTCTGTACCACTGACTCTTTTACTTGACTGTGACTTGTCACTAGGACTATATTTATAAAATACTCAATTATACAAAAATATATAATAACTTGACACTGGCTAAATGCACAAGATAGCGAAGCAAACAAATAAAAAAAAAAAAAATGTGGGTCGATTTGTTTTTAGTTTTATTTCCACAAACTTTGTGCAGTTAATGTCAAGTAATTAATATCAAATTAGTAAGGTATTTCATTAAACTAGTCCTAGTTACCAGTCACAGACAAAGTCAAGTAAAATAATGATCCAGTTATAGTCAAGTAATGTTATAGTAAAGTAGTAGCAACTTTACTAGAACTTCTACTTGTTGCAGTATTGGAGGCCAGGGGTTGAATTCTTGTGGTCAAACTGATGCCATGAAGAATTACATTAAAATATTGACAACCTTTTAGATAATAATACTTTCCGATCAGCCGTATCTTTAAGTTTGGGTGCATATTGCCAAGTCCCTCACCGTTATCATTGCGGTGATTTGGTAAATCGACACCACGAACTATCCTGCAGCAAAAGTGCAGGTCGCTTTTCTCGTCACGCCAGCTTGAATGATATTATTCGTAGGGCTTTTGTTAGTGCTGGCTTACCGTCAGTTCTAGAACCAAACGGTTTGATGCGTGACGACGGCAAGAGGCCTGATGGAATGACGCTAATTCCTTGGAAGATGGGACGACCATTAGTGTGGGATGCAACTTGTGTCGATACACTGGCGCCGTCTCATTTTCCAGAGACTAGTGTTCAAGCTGGTGGGGCTGCAAACAAAGCAGAAAACCTCAAACGGCGTAAACATTCCAACCTTGATAGAGGTTATATGTTTGTACCGTTTGGGGTAGAAACTTTGGGTCCGTGGGGACTGGGTGCACACGAAATTTTAAAATTTTTATCCAAACGTTTAGTCGAGGCGATAAGTGACCAGAATGCTGGCTCTTATTTAGCACAAAAAATTAGCATCGCTATTCAACGTGGAAACGTAGCCAGTATTCTGGGCACTTTTCCTTTGGTAAGCGGTTTACAAAATCTTTGAGTACTATTTGTTTTGATCCCCTTTTGTAATCTTATCTGACTTTGTTATTATAGATATTATAAATATAAAGAAGAGAGATTAAACTTACCCAATGGTAATTCAGTTACAATTTTAGGCATTTTACTGTCAAATATAACCCTATTTGCCATAAAAGACTTATACGTCTTACATTTCGTTCTCATTTAGCGGTTCGCGATATAGATAGATTAAGTCTATAGTAATAGATTTTAGATAAAGTAAGTAGTAATAATACGAGTATATTAGTGATTTTATTAATTTATTTCATTCACATGATAACCCTTTCAAAGTGTTACATCAACATGGCTACTGCACTAAAATTTGGCACCTTTACTATAATTTTTTTAGTGCTATTCGTTTTATTCCCCTTTTGTAACCTTATCTGATATTGTTATTATTATTATTTATTAGTACTGCACGGTTGGCAAAAAATACTTTGTAATTTTACTATGGGAAGAAATTTCTTAGATTGAAATATCTCTACTACTGTGTTATTATTATAAGTATGTATGAGAAATGTTATTTTAGAACTCTTTCATTTGATAGCCATTTTCTCGAAGGTTATAATAACATAGCCGTTTGCTTAGTTGAGTGAGCGTTCGCCTTCTAAGTAGCAGGTATCGGGTTCAATTCCCGGTGGAAACTCAAGCTTCCTCCCAAAAGGAAATTTGTGTTTCTGTTTCTGTTTCTGGGTGTGTGTGATGTACGTTTCCGGCACCCACGATACAATCATCGAACTAAGTGTGGGCTGTGAGTGTGAAAGCGTTTGTTTGTTTGTTTTGTTAATCATATTACTATTTCGTGATAAAACCAAATAATCAGACTCATGCATCAACGATGCTAAAATCGTAACCTTATTTTTGATTCACCGTTGTCGGGTAATAAGACAATAGCTTGTATTTATTGTGATAGAATTGATTAGGTATCTTGAAATCTGAACAAAAAGGAGGATAATTATAATATATAATTGTGACCTAAAATGTTATACGTAGGAATCCCCTGGCGTAATATAAATGCTTCACACGTGTATACTTGGCATTCAGGCTGTATGAATAATATAATACCTAAGTATCTTTGCTGTACATAGTTTAGTTTTAGGAAATATAGGCAATTGGCCCGTAGTTATACATTGATGATGAAAAAAAAAAAGTATACAATCCTACTAATATTATAAATCCGAAAGTTTGTGTGTAAGTGTGTAAGTATGTTTGTTCCCTCTTCACGCTTTAACGGCTGAACGGATTTGGATGAAATTTGGAATGTACATAGATTATACCTAGGATTAACACATAGGCTACTTTTAAACTTGAAAATAGCGGGCGAAGCCGCGGGGCACGGCTAGTATAATATATTTCTACTATGATATAAGCCTGTAATTATCCTTATATTTTTCTTTTAGCAAGACACTTGTATAAGCTTAGATATTTAATTTGAAAATCATAAATTTTATTCTACATTCTACAAAGGACCTAAGCGCACTGCAAACTACAGAACTTATAGGTAACCAAAGGCCCACTACCAGTGGGAAGCGTCCTATCTTAGGTAATGTATAATCATCATCTTTTCCTTTTTAACCGATTTCAAAAAAAGGTGGAAAAGGTTTTTTCGTGTATTTTCCTCTATTACTTAAGACGTCTGGTCCGATTCGAGAGATTCTTTTTTTGTTTAAAAGGGTTTGATCATGACGAAGAGTTTCGGAGATATTTGCGATTGAAGTCGGTTATTAGATTTTTAAATCATATATTACTATTAAATGTAGTAGGCACCTTATGGTACTCTTCTCTTCCTTACTCTCCCTGTAAGTGAGAAACGGATTCTTCACCTACTCGTGAATCCTGCCGCCTGCCTCACTTCAACCGTTAAAAACAAAATAAATAATTAAACGCAAGCAAAGCTTAAAAAAACCGACTTCACCGCTTTATCATTGGAACCTTGATCAGATTTAATGTACAAACACGCATTATTGACTATAACTCAAAAACGAGAGATCAGACCTTAATCAAATTTTAATGAGACCACATAAAAAGCACCAGCTTTCAAATAAAAAAAAGAATCATCAAAATTGGCTCACAACGAAAGAAGTTATGGGGTAACTTTTGAAGTCGGGTTAACGAGGACATCGTCAAAGTAGCATTATTCGTCACAAAATAGACATTATTGACGATATTTCAAGAACTACTGATCAGATCTTGATCAAATTTAAATGGGACCAATTAGAAAGCAACATCTTTCACTTCAAACAAAAAAAAATCGAAATCGGCTCACGTGGAGAGAAGTTATGAGGTATCACATAAACAAAAAAAAAACCGTCGACTTGAGTACCTCCTCCTTTTTTGGGAAGTCGGTAAAAAATCAAAATCGTTTATACGCAAGCAGTCATTCGAGACTCCATGTGTTAAAGTCACTCGTGAAATTTTATGACTACTGCCAGATTTTTCGTAAAATTAAAACCATCTCGAATCTCGAAAGAAGAACCTGGCAAGACACTCAGCAGCACATTTTTTATTCATTGTTCAAGAATAAACATTCTTAAATGGTAATTCCGTTATAATTTTAGGAATTTTATTGTCAAATCTAACCCCCATTTGCCATAAAAGATTTACTGCCCGAAAGACATTAATAATAAGGAAAGGATAATTTCGTTGTTTCAGGCAGGGCTTGAGTAGCTCAGCAGTTAGAGCAATATTTGTTTGTTTGTTTATATTATGTTACAATCTTATAGTCTAGAGTAGTGTACATAATATATACAATACTTTTTTTTTTTTATTATTTCATGACCATGGATGCATAGTCCTTCAGTCGAAATATTAAACAAATATTAACAATTTCTATTTTTCATAATAAAAGTATTAGTCAAAAGTCACAGTCAAAGTCAAGTAGTCAGTCATAGTCAAGTCATGCCCTAGTAAAGTGGTAGAAACTTTACTAGAACTTCTATTGGAGTTTTGGAGCGAAGGCGAAAATCAGGCTTTTCAACTTTGTATGACTTGCCTACACTTATGCACATTTAATTAGTATTAACGGTTAATAATCCACCATTATTACAGATTAACACTCGAAGAATCACAAGTTTTGGAAAGTTATACAAAATCAACAACGCCATTTTTTCACGTTCGCGGCAAAACTCTATACAATACTTATAATCAGCAGGGTGGACATGAACAAAGGATAAAATAATAACAAAATATATTTTGACACAGCCTTTATTTAATGTTTAACATTTAGTATTATTACAGTTATAAATACTGTGATCCTCTAAAAATATTACTCAATGAAAATTGATTATTTATTATTATAACTAATTTGGTTGATAGTAACTAAAAACTCTTAAACGGTAATTATTATGTTAAATAATTATTGTTATAAAAAGTTCACTAAGTGATTAAACTATGTCTCGAAGTTCTTCTAGACATATTTTCTTCTAACTTTCAATATTTTTTCTATTTGTTTCACTAAATCACTATACTTAAGTTCGATCACCTTTTTTTAACCGTGTAAAATGTAGAAGGTTTGCAAATCCTATGACTCCTTTTTGGTCCATATTTCTATACTATTCAGCTAAGCCGTGCGCCAATTTTGTTTCGTTTAGAAGAAAATATCAAATTCAAAAATGAAAAACCTTATGACTATATATTTTTAAGCTATTGCATAGCTTCTATCGCGGGCCTTGAGCGTGGAGACCTAATCCAGAAATTTCGTAACGAAAAAACCTAACGCCCCCCACGACTTCACAAAAAGTTTTCGGTTACGTTGAGTTGCGAACTCCGTACAGATGCATTCGATTCAGTATCCAATACCAATCGGCTACTGAGTCTTCTAACTATAACATCGAAATAAGCGTATAGGTTTTGACGTTTACGTTTTTAAAGTAAACGTCAAGATCTATATGCTTATTTCGAAGTTATAGTTAGAAGACTCGGTAGCCGATTGGTATTGGATACTGAAGCGTATGCATCGGTACGGAGTTCGCATCTCAACGTGACCGAAAACTTTTTGTGAAGAAAAATGAAACTGAAAAATAAAAAATGCTATGCAATAGCTTTACCGCGGCAGTCCCCGAGTGCCACACGTCTTTTTTTATTTTATATTGTTTATATCACAAAATTGTTAAAGAAACGTTGGATGAATATTAATATCTCTATTGCTAATGCATTAAATGTTTTAAAATACTTTTTAAAATGTATTTCTGATTTTAAATTGATTAATCTGATAAACTTTAATTTCTAAATAACATAGAATGCTATTATTCATAAATAAACTTTACTTTCGAAATTCCGGTAGGCACTAGGATTTAACTGTTTTTTTTTCTCCTAAATGAAACAAAATTGGGACGCGAACGTTTTATTGTAGCATTAATTTAGTTAATATATACCTTTGAAATTGCATGGCAAAGATTTCTACTAACTAGTAATTAAATGCCTATAATGGTATTTATAATTTGTAAAATATTAAATTAATTATTATGACAAAAGCGGCCTTAGGACCTATTTATTATACATACCAAAAATATTAACAATCTACATTTCTTTCTTTGAAATAAACAATTTATGAACTAAGTTTTTCTATAGTGGTCCATAAATTAATTATTAATTTTATTGTTTAAGCGTATGGCACAAATCCAAAATGTCGTATAGCTATAGGTAACAATATAATTATTTGACTTATAAACTCTTTATACAGGATGACCTAAAATGTAGGAAGAGGTTTAATACATTTTAAGTACTCATCAGAGTTTAATCTTTATAACCGACCCGGTGAAATTGGTACCGCCAATAAAGAAGGTAATCCAAGGATTCACCAATATTTGACAACAAACATATTTATTATATGTCACATTTGTCCGTGGTCAATGCGTTCAGAAATTAATTCTGCGTCTAATCTTTGACAGGCACGAATAGTTTGTATGGAAAAATAAAATAGTTGTTTTTACTACTTTCCTTGCAATTTCTTTATATTTTCTCACATTTAAACCTTCCATGGACTTGGACAAATATATAAAAAATAAAATTAGGCAAATCGTTCGCGAATTTTTGTGAGACTGCAAATGTCAATTGATTTTTATATAGACATAGATTATAAAATCTGCTGTCACACCTAGGTCACCCTGTATAAATTATTCTTATCATAGTACTATATTATTGTATTATGTTCACAACCAACAATCGTTAATTATATTTAAACTAATAATTAAACATACTATTGATATTTCTGAACTATATTTTACTAGTAGTGAAGACAGTTATTGACATCATCATATTAATTAAAAGACAATATTATACTCTAGGTTTACCCCGTGTCTTGATGATAATGATGCACGAAAAATATCTTATAATCTGGGGCAAATAATCATAAAAATCTGCAGGTTGCAGAGTGAAAATAAACTTTCTTAGATGTTTAACTAATTATAACTGACACTGAACATTTCGGATGTACAGGCTAATCTCAAGCGCAGGTCCGGTCGTGTATGGAGTACTGCTGTCACCTGTGGGATGGTTCTGCCAAGTATCAGCTGCGGGCTTTGGATTCGATAGAGAGACGCGCAAAGAGGCTAATTAACAATGACGCTTTAGTTGAAGCCAGATTGCAAAGTCTTGAACATCGGCGTAAAGTTGCAAGCCTATCGGTATTCTATAAAATACATTTTGGTGAATGTGCTCAGGAACTACACAACCTTGTTCCCGCTTCACCTTTTTTCCACCTTTCATCTAGAAGAACGGCGTCGCGTCACCCATTTATGGTTGAGATACCGTTCATTCGGACGAAACGTTTCGCGTCTTCGTTCATTTATAGAACAGCAAAAGAATGGAACGCTTTGCCGTCGTCTGTGTTTCCCGAAAGGTACAATTTGGGTGTGTTCAAAAGTAAAGTGAATAGGTATTTACTAAGCAAGCGTGCTCCACCTTAGACTACATCGTCACTTTCCATCAGGTGTGATTGTGGTCAAACGTTTGCTTGGTCTGTAATAAAAAAAAAAAAAATCTGTAAAATATCAGATACCTCTTGAAAAATTTCCAATTGAAATCAATGTCTTCGTGGCAGCTGTTCTGTTTCATGATATGCAAATTCTATTTTATGAATTTCAAATAAATTTTAAAATATGTTATTTATCTTTGCTGTTAAGTGTAAGGTGTCAAGTGACAACTGACGTTGGCGTGCATATTACGAGGCGGGGCGCGACGATGCCAGGACAATGTAGTTTAAACAATTAATCATAGATTGTATAGAATACATCATCTTAATTATTCCGGAAAAGAAAGCATTCAGAAGAAAGTGGTATAAATAAATGAACTAAGGGTTAGAACAAGAACCAGGGACTGAGGGCTTTCTGGTATTTTATAAATAACCCTGTATATAATATTCGTGTGATTATATACCAAATTCTTAATTGCACTTTTAGCTTGTATTCATTCGTTTTCGAAGCAAATTAAGTACATAATAGTAGGTACAGTTATTTCACATCCTCCGAGGTGGCAGGCAATAAATAATAGTGTAGGTAGTGGTTGCATCAACACGCGATAGAAGAGCTCAGTCTCATTGTTGTTATCATCCGATATAATCTTCTCGTTGGTAGGAACAGTATTACGCGCATTTTTTACACGCATTACTCACATGAATCCTTTTGTTATTTTTCTCTGCGTCCAAAGGAAGAACCTGCAGCTTCTCATTGGTATCATTATTATCGTACGCGGTCATCACTTCTCCATAAGTGTCGAGGCACTCCAGCACGACGCCATTGGTCCAACCGAATCCCTCCTGCACGTTGTACTCTCCGCCTCCACCGAAGCCGCCGGGTACTTCAGCGTCGTACTTCTCAAACATCTGCTTACTATTCTGGAATCCTTTGTGACAGATCCTCACCCACTCCTGTGATAGTTGGAATGCCAGTTTATCCCCGTCCTTGGTTTTCATGGCCTCCAAAGCTTTGATCACGATGCTGACTTCTGGGGGCCACACGTTGGGGAAGTCCCACTGTTCGCCGCTCCTCGAAAGTGACACGGGAATGCCACCTGGGAAGTCCAAACCTTGCGAATTTTTGAGGTACTCAATAACACGAGGAGCGTGTTTCGCCACGAGAGGTTCGTCCACCGCCAGCATCCAGAGTGGTGCCAAGTTGCTCGGATAAAAGTAAGCACGGTGCTTTTCGTTCTGGATGTCATAGTCGTACCATGTTCCATCTTTTTCGTTCCACAATACTTCTTCGATGGTTGCTCTCCATTGTTCTGCTACATATCCCCAATGAGCAGCTTTACGAGGATCTCCCAAAACAGCGTAGAATACAGCAGTGTTTTTGAGAGCGTTGGCGAATATGGCATTTAAATCAACTGGAACGATGTCCCTCGTATGAATATTTGTCAAATTACCCGAATTCTCACCGTTATTATCGATAAACCACCTAGTAGAGAAGTCCCATCCGCTTTCTGCCGCGCTTTTCATGTCGATATAGAACTCGGTGTGATCATTGTGGAAATCCAGCTTCTGAGCACTCTCGTAATCTTCGAAGTAGGACTCCGGTCGCGGCCCCGCACTTGGGGCATAATATCTTAACAACGTGAAAACTCTGTCGTCTTTATGGAACGTTACGATCTGCGTGTCCAGCCAGTACTTCATTTCTTTTTCGAGAGAAGAGATGTGCTTCTCCAGAAACTTCTTGTCTTTCGTCTTCTCGTAGTAGCGCATCATCATGGCGGATAGAAGTGGCGGTTGGCTGCGCTCCTGGTAGTACCATCTACTGCCGTTCGGGATGTGTCCGAGCTTATTAAGTAGAACAATTAAATTCTCGATCATGTCCCTAGCCGTGATGACCATGTCGCTTATTAGAAGTCCTTCAATGATCCAGTAAGTATCCCAGTAGTATATTTCTTTGAAACGACCTCCGGGGACGATGAACCCATTAGGAACGGGAATAAAACTGTATTGGTCAGGTTTCTCGAACACGGCGGGCTTGACTCGCCTGCCCAGGATCGGCCAAATATCGTTGATGTTTTTGGCAAACTGTCGTAGATCAGGGTCGCGCACCTTCTCTAGGAATGCCGGGTTGTCGCTGTGGTCAGAGGGGGTCCAGTCCTCGAGTTCACCGCTATCATCGAAGTACTCCTTAACGAAGGTTTCGAGTTGGTTCTTTGTAGGTTTGTTGTCGGTGTCGTTGAGTAGTTTTTGGAAGGCGGTAAGGGTGGTGTTCTCATCGTTCCTCATCTGCAGGTCGACGTAGGTCTTGGAGTCGGGGTAGAGGCGCGCCATCTGCACGTGGTGGAGGAGTTCACTTTCGCAGTAGACTGGCCTGTCGCAGGAGGGCGGCAGGTCGTCAGATACCACTGCAACCGCCGCCAGTGCTAGAAGGAACAGCTGCTTCATCTGAAACAAGACAAAAAACATGTTTATATGAGACAGATTGGAGTGTGCTCAGGAATCGCATATCTAAATTGTTATGGTTATCATTGGTCAATCTGAGACAACAAACAAATCGTCTTCCATTGTTGGTTGACCCAACTCTAGTTTGTTCCAAACGTTTCGCTTACTTTAATTTATCATATTTTTTGCGAAGGAGTGGAACTCTGTGTAGAGATCATTGATACAAGTTAACGCTCCGTTACTTAGAAGCGAGCTCAGCTTCAGCCCGAGCACGATTGTCGACACAGGTGATTAGATCGTGTCCTGTAACACATAGGGGCGTGTTTAACGCAGTAAAAATATGGTGGTTACGCAAGACCACGTTTTTCGTAAAATTCTTGAAAATAAGAAGTATATCAACATTTTGCCTAAATAATATTCTAAAATATTTTCTAACTGTTACCATTTATGAACGGTATAAGACTATATAACGAAATAATTAAAATATTTAAAATAAACTTAAACGGCATATTTTACGACGAAAATAGCCATCGAGTAAAATTCATTGAATGTTGAAATTGGCTAAAAGGAGGATAGAAATAACATAATATTGTTACACATTGACTTCGATAGCTTGGCTACCGATAGAGAATGGGAGCAGATCGTGGTGTCAAGAAGTGGAAGTAAGTATCTTGGAGTTCCAAACGGCCGCCCGACCAGTTGACCGGCCCAGATATCGCTGGAAGGACGTCACGGAGGCAGACCTGCGGGAACTCGAAGCTACGAACTGTTGAGAGACAGTGCAGAATCGAGACCAGTCAGTACCAGTGGTGTCTTGTTTTAGAGGCCAAGATCCACTAAGTAGTAAGTAAGTCACACATTGATATGTGATCGACCTAGGATTTTTAAAACTTTGCTTTTTTTTTGCTTTGCGTTTTAATTATGCAGTGATACTGCATAATTAACACACAAACAAAGCATTAAAAAAAAACCGTCTTCACTGCTTTCTTTTCGGAACCCTTGATCAGATTAAATTAAGTCCACGTTTTGAACTTTTGTAACTGTTTTTAGTTATGAAATGTGCAATCAAGGATTAACTAATAATAACATGTTTAAGCTTCTAAGCAATAATCATATTTGTGAGGTTGGTGACATTAATGATTGATTGATTAATAATTAAACGCAAGCAAAGTTTAAAAAAACCGAGTTCACCGCTTTATCTTCGGAACCTTGATCAGATTAATGTAAGTATGAAACACGCATTATTGACTATACTAACTCAAAAACTAGAGATCAGATCCTTATCAAATTTCAACGGGACCACATGAAAAGCACCAGCTTTCAAAAAAAATATAATCATCAAAATTGTCGAAATCGGCTCACGTGGAGAGAAATTATGAGGTAAAAAACATTAAAAAAAATACAGTGACTTGAATACCTTCCTCCTTTTTTGGGAAGTCGGTAAAAAATATTCGAGTAAACAGATTATTTTGAACAATTGCGTTTATTTATATTTATTTGGTTGACTAGCCCAATATGTTATTATTCAGTAATTTCAGTCCTTTTTATTGAGACTGAGAGAGATTGAGACATTATTGAGACTAACCGGAGAATTAAGAGCAAGCTCCCAATAATTATATCAGTTCTCAATTCGACTGTATTTTTTCTTGTGTTCATTCTTAACTTCTTTCTTTCTTGGTGAAACGATTTCGATAATTTGTATTTAGATTGAAAGCTAGTGTTTTCCCATTGGTCCCATTCAAATTTGATTAAGATCTGTCAAGTAGTTTTTGAGTTATCTTCAATAATGCGTGTTTAATACATTAAAGTTGATTAAGGTTTCGAAGATAAAGCGGTGAAGTCGGTTTTTTATGCTTTGCTTGCGTTTAATTATTGTTTCCTGTGGTACCAACGGTACAGAAAACACCTGCGATTCTTCAAAGCAAGCATTCTCCATCTTCTACCACATAATCACATTTCATCAGATAAGATTGTTGCTTGATAAATATATAATCATAATATCTCAATCAAAAATATCATGAAATGAAACCTACTAATAAAATATCAGCCATTTATCATAAAAATAATTGGTGTTATTTAAATGTCAAAAAAACCGCTCTATTAAATAACATACAGACTTTATATCCATGGTCATAAAAAGTTTAAAAATACGGCTTTAGAATATTACTTTTAAAAATTGTTTTTTTTTCCTTTTTCTAACGTAGGTAGTGAAAAAATTTACTATTAAAACGCAACCGCGTTTTCATGCTATTCTGATAGATGTTTATCATAAACCTAAAAAAATAGGTAAAAAAGAACTAGGTCAATTATAGTGAAAATAGAAAGTATAGACTGTGAAAGATGGACAGACCGATACCCCATACTTAAGATTACTTGAGGGTTAAAAACTATAGTAACCCTACGCTCACCCAGTCATTATACCCAGTACCTACGCAAACAAATATAAATGAAGTTATTTAAAAACTTAATCTATATTCTTATACACTACATATTATGTTGGATGCTAAGTATTGCTAATGTTATGTTATTCTCGCAATATCTGCACACAAAGTAAATTTTCAAGGTTGTATAATTTTTAGTAAGTAATAGAGTAATGCGGGGTAATATACGTAACGTTAAATTCTGCGCAACAGTGTGATATATTAAACCGTAGACCTCGGAATCGACCGGTGATCGAGCGAAGCGAGATTTCCAAGTTGACTTGGGTCGTTCAGCACTTTGTCCGTCCGTCTGTCAGAGGAATCTAGCATCTAAACCATATAAGCGAATGACTTCAATTCTCATAAAATATGTAAAACTACGGTCCAAATTCAGAAATGACATTTAAAATAATATAAATGAAAATATTAAGGGGGCTCTGATACCCGTAAGTGGGGAGCTAAATATTTTTAATTTTTTTATCTACCCTTGTGGGGTATCGTTGAAAAGGGCTTGACAAGTATAGCACGAAATCGGTTTTTTTTAATCTATGTTGAAAAATGACGATTTGGTAGGCCACCAAATTGACTGTTTTTAGACTTATTTGGTCCCGAGGTCTTTTTATCAAAAACGGTTTCACACTGAACGCTGAAACTTACGTATATATATTTTTTATATCATGTACTTGAACAACAAATACAGAAATCAAACAATTATAATATAGAAAAAAGTTATAAGCAAGTAACCACAGAAGTTTTTCTCTATGAGGCAAAATGTAGGCGCGAGATCTTAGTTTGGTGCGAACGACTAGTATTTTTTGAGTGAAGTACTTTGAAAAATTTTACAATACCTAAATAATAACTAACCGTGTGTTATTCACTATCTCGAAGAGTACAATAATTACGCCAGATTCAAGAAGTATAATTATAATAATAAATGATAATGATACATAATGATGATAATTTGTGTTGGCCACAAGTTATTGCCATTTACTAGTACTCCAAACGACGAATCTATTACCCATAGCAGGTCAGACAATACTGAATATACATATATAAAAATAGCAAATTAAATTATTTGAAATTTATTTTAACAGTCCGTTTTGTAAATTTATATTTACTGACTTTCACGTTTTCAATTTAATAATAAATAATACTGATATTATCAATGTGAAAGTTTATTTTTAAGTGTGTAAGTAACGGCTGGACGTATATTATGTATAGCTAGGATTAACACAAGCTCTTTTATAACTTAATTTACGCGAGCACAGCTAATGGTAAAATAAACAATTTAATTTAATTTCAATTATATAAACAACACTCGTCCGTTTAATAAAAACGCTAGCATACAAAGGATCCAAAATATCTAATAAAATATCCCATGACGTGAGGCAAGCGCAAGCGATATATTATTAACTATAATTAAAACCTGTATCAAATTTATCTAGCAGATACATTTTTGACACTCAAATATTGTATCTGGTAGATTGCGATACCACCTGCAATCAATGCAAAACACACCATCATTTTGATATATTTTTTTAAATTAACTAACATAGAATACAATTTGTACTCGATATATTTCTTTCTTCTCTATACATCCGTCATTACCCCTCATTCCTCTACAAGTGCTGCCAAAAAACCCAACATACCTATACGGAGTTAAACAAAATCGCAATGTATTCAAATCTAATAGAAATATTAAACGGCTCTCGAACCTGTAAAACTAGTGTGGGTTGGAGCTAGTTTTTTATTTAGTATACAACTTGTTTAATAGACTTGACGAGCAACGATGTAGAATAAAACCGAAAATATAGATTTGGTAATTTTTTTGCAGAATAAATTAAACACAAATAACGACTAGAGACCGAGAGCACATTCAATATATAAAGACTTAACAAGGCGATCACCGAGGCAATACGTGGATATAAAATGCTGGGAAATACTTTGCACAGAGATTCAGCATTGCCATTTACCATGGCAATGCTTCAAAGTACCAGCAGTTGACAAAAAGGCAATATTTTAAGCATTTTAGGCGCTGACCTATAATAGTAAAAAAATTAAGAGCAGTCCATATTATTGTATTATCATCTGAATCCATCGACCAACAAACACATATGGATCTCGAGTCTAACACAAACTTAACGCAATAAAAGTATCTAAACAAACGTGAATAAACTAAAATAATGTAATTTTCAAATTCGTTCTAAAAAATTGTTGTTACATTTTATCACACGAACTCGAAATTCACTTATGTGTGTTGAACTCAATAAAACGGCCTTGTGTAGATTCGGCAATATTACGCCCGATTAGTTTCAAGAAAAAAAGAATTGTGTCATTAATAGGCCGGTTCGCCTCGTTTAGTTTCGTATAATTTTATTTTGGTTTTTGAGCTGAGTTTAGATTTTCGATTCATTAAAGGGGCCAACGCATTCATGGCTTTTATTCCTTTAGACTGAAGAGTATTCGTGTTATTTGTCCAATTTATTTTCGAATCAAATATCAACCCCAGGTATTTAACGGATGAGCTCCAAGTAATGAAATGGTCATCAACTTTTATTTTAGACGTCTGGGAGGTAGCGAATATTTACCACTGAATATGATTGCCTCCGTTTTCAAGGTGTTAAGTTTTAGTTTCCATGACGTGAAATATTCAATAAGGAGGTCTAGGGACCATTGCAAACGTGTGACTATTATGTCTAAATCGTCACATGAAGTGAAGCTTGCAGTATCGTCTGCAAATCCAGCTAGTTGAGTGTGAGGTTGTTTAGGAATATCATTAAGATATAACAGAAACAAGTAGGTCCCAAGAATCGACCATTGTTGCACTCCGGCGGGGATGTGTTTGGGGTTTGAAACGTCACTGCCTATATGCACGGAAAATTTGTGATTTGTTAGGTAAGATTGTATTAGCTTAATCAGACTTAAAGGAACATTATTTAGTACGAGTTTGTGAAGCAGACCAGAGTGCCAATTGCTTTTTCTACATCTAGTAATATCATTCCTGTAGATTGTTTTAGATTGAGGTAGTGGGCAATGTGCTCGACCAATCTGGCCATTTGTTGAGACGTAAAATAAGACTTTCTAAAACCAAATTGCTCAGGAATAAGCTTACTTTCGGTGATTTTAGTTAGTCTAGAGACTGTAATACGTTCGAATAATTTACTTAGGGAAGGTAATAAACTTATTGGTCGATAACTTGAGGGTATTGATTCCTTTTTACCTGGCTTTTTGATAGTAATTACTTTGGCAACTTTCCAAGAACTAGGAAAATAAGATTTAAAAAAATCATTAAATATTTTAGCGAGAAACACAAAACATTTAGAAGATAAGTTTTTAATCAATAGATTGCTTATTGTATCAATACCCGGAACTTTACGGTTTTTCAAATTAGACGCATTTTTTTTGAGTTCAGATCGTTTGATAAGTAAAGTACGGCCTTATCAGTGAGAATGTCTATCTACCATAAAAATAAAATAAAAAATGTAATGGGCTGATGTCGTGATGGCGACATTCAAACGTTTTATTATTTTTTTCACGATTTTGTTCGAATGAACAAGTGAAAGTATTCTTGATATTATATAAATGAAACGGCTTGACTCACGATTTAAGGTCGACTCTTGCGACCTAGGTTTCGGGGATGTCGATCCCCATCATCAGGCGAGTTCACGACGGAAGGTCACGGCGCTCATTGCGGACGCGAGCAAGCTCGCGAGAAAGGCGCGCTTGGTGGGGGTGGGGATGGCATGCCCTCGTCGACACTACTTGGTCGCGATGGTTCTGGAGCCAGCCGAGATTGTCCGAGTGTGGGTGATCAGCGTCATCACCGGAAAATGACGCAGGCATACAAACAAAGCTGATCGTGTCGTTTTGAACTTCGGTAGCGCCCAACTGCTTTTGTTTCGAGGTAGTGTTAAGATTTCGTATCCACGCTGAAGGTAAAGTCCTCCCCCGGTCACGGTTAAAATTCGAGTACCAATTTATCTCAATTGCCTCACGTACTTTTCGAGGTATGTAGAACTTCTCTCTGGCGAGTACGGAGGCTTTGTCGAATCTGATTTAGTGATTGGTACCCGACAGATGCGCATGCTCTGCGAGAGCAGACTTAGCTGTGTCCATGTTCTTAACACTCCTTATGTGTTCGGTCAGTCTAGTAAGTATGTTGCGGCGGGTTTCTCCTACATAACTTTTTCCACAATCGCATGGAATTCTGTAGACGCCTGGCACGTTCAGATGATCCTTGTCTTGGTGAGCGTAGCAGCTGCCTCAGTTGTCCGGGTGGCCGGAAAACTGCCTTGATATTATACTTTCGTCGCCAGAGGTATCCAATTCTGTCTGTTACTCCCCTTACAAACGGAAGATAGGCTGGAGACCGTTCCACTCCAGCTGGTCGGCTACGCTCACTAGGATTCACCAAACGCGAACACTGTCGCCAACTGTAACCATTGTCCTCTAGTACCTGCCTCACGTGCTTAAGCTCTGTTTATATGAATTGGGGGTCACATAATCTGAGAGCCCGGTTGATTAATGTTCTAGGTACTTATCGCTCGAGACGGCCTATTAGGCATGACACCCTATGGCCGCGGGTTCAAATCCCGTATCAAGCGATAATTTTTCCTTTCAAAATTTATCACTATAGTTCTGCCTAGCATGGCTAATAAATAAAATCAAATGTAGATATCTATCCGTATGCGTAGGTTTTCTATAGACGGTATGGGACAGACTACCATTCGTTTCACGTATAATCCTCAAATCCAAGAAAGGCAACATCCCGTCACTCTCTTCAACATTGACGCTGATGTTAGGATGAAGATTATTCACGTGATTCGTAAACTCCGGCAATTTATCTCTAGAGATGATGGCAAAAATGTCATCCACGTAACGCCACCAGTATCGTGGCTTCACCGACGCGGTACTTAATGATCTATCCTCAAACCACTCAATAAAAATGTTTGTCCAAATCTTTACCCAAATTTGTTTTGAGTTTTTGTTGCAAAGTTGAGTAAAAAATTTAAAATCTTGGTCAACAGTGGAATGTATAGTGGGGAGGAATAGTAACGTGAGGGGTTGCGAGTGTAAAAATGTTTACTGTAATTAAGTCTACTAGAGATCAAGGTTTTTAAGCCACTTAAAAAAAGGAGATTCAAAATTCGACTGTATTTTTTTTAAGTGTTACCTCAGACCTTTTTTTTAGGTGAACCGATTTTGATGATTATTTTATATATAACCCTGGCCCTACCTCCTTGGTGTAACCAGGAAAAGGGTGTTAGGGAGGATGGTGGACATTTGGGCGCCCATGTGTGGACGTGGGGACCTTTTCAACTGTAATGAATGGATCACCGAGGATCAATGGATCTGGGTGTCTTCAAGTCTAGAGTGAATAGGCACTTTCTAGGCAAGAATGTTCCATCTTTGGCCGAATCGTCACTTTCCATCAGGTGAGATAGCGGTCAAATGCTTGCCCATCTAGTATAAAAAATAAAATAAAAATAACCGATTACTACAAAAATTAGGTAATAAATTCATTGCGTCGAGATTATAAAACACAATTAGGTACACTACACAATAGGTACCTATTTCAGCTACAGGCAATGAATATTACAGGTAAAATAAATAAAGTAATAAACGCTATTTGTCTTACAAGTAAATAGGGAAATAATTCATAGCTATGCTTAACGACAATACTTAAAGAAGAAACGCAATATGCATATAATTTATCACGTAGTATGTACCTACACGTAACAAGTAATACATTAAAAAGTTTTTAATCCATGCTTTTGCCAGTTGTAACTAAACCAAACTAGATGGGTTTATCTTTTTTTTTATGCCTGATAGGCAAGCATGTGACCACAATCTCAGCTGATGGAAAGTGATGCAGCCGAAGATATAGTATTGCATGCTTGCCTAGAAGGTACCTATTCACAGTGATGCGGCCGAAGATATAGCATTGCATGCTTGCCTAAAAGGTACCTATTCACTCTTGACTTGTAAACTCCCAGATTATACCGTTCGGGAAACAAAAATTAAATGAAATGAAATGAAATGCATTTATTTGCTTCAAGTGTTATAAGTAAGTGTAAGTATAAACAGATACAAGGTTAAGTGTATCAATATAGTTCACACACTTGGTCATAATAGTGACATGCAAATATTGATTTGAGGGCTAGGTAGTTAGATATCTTTATAGCGTCATAATAATAATTTTGGTTATTGTTAATATATTCTATATGTGGCCCAATTACACTATGTAGAAATGGAAAAATCATCATTAAAGTTATAATGTCAAGAGATGTCAACATTTCAGAATATTAATGTCAAAGATAAAATGTTACTAAAATATAATTATGTCATAAGTTATTACAGTCCCACGATTGAATATAAGTATAATTTTAATGATGTTTACAATTGTCTAGAAAGTCATTTACAGTGTAGTAGGTTTTTTCTAGCAGCCATTCTTTGAGTTTATTTATAAATTTGCTATACGGTAAGACGTCTTTGATACTGATGGGTAATGCGTTATAGATTTGACCACATCTAGCGTAGCAGTTCTTTTTATACAAAGTTGTTTTAAGTACCTCTGGCAATACAATCCTATTAGGATCTCTCGTATTTCTGGGAAATATCTCACGAGCCTGTCTAAAAAAATTTGGATGTTGTTTGACAAATTTAGCACATTCAAATATATACATGCTGGGCAATGATAGAATTTTAAATTTAATAAAATATGGTCTGCAAGATTCCCAAGGGCGTATTCCAGCTATAGCACGAATACATTTCTTTTGCGCTATAAACGCTTTGTCAATGTCTGTGGAGTTACCCCAAATAATGAGACAATAGCTTAGACAGAAGAAACGTATCCGTAATATGCGGACATCACAGTTTGTATAGCTGATGTTTTTGTCAATTTATACAAAACATAAACAAATTTGTTTATTTTACTACACACTTGATTCACATGTGCTTTCCAATGGCAATTTTTGTCAATTTTTACACCGAGAAAGGTCGTTACATTCACCTCAATCAAATTTATTCCTCTACAGTTAATATTAAATTTTTTTGTCTTTCTTCCATAAACGAGGGCAATGAGTTCCACTTCTTCGCAGTACGGATGATAAAGGTAGAAGCGAAACGCTTCGAGCGAACTGGAAGTATGTCAACCATATATGGATGACGTTTAACAGTTTGTCTTGTTGTTAGATGGTAAAACGGACAAGGTGGAATTAGCTCGTGTAATTCCTGCGCACACTCTCCAAAATGTAAACGATAGAATACAGATAGGCTCGCAACCTTACGTCGGTGACCGAGACTCTGTAATTTGGACTCAAATAGCTTATCATCGCCCATGAATCAATCTTGATTAGAAGTTCCTATGGTCATCTTCCGTCTCCATCATCAGACCAGCTGGATGGTACTATATCATTGTATTTTCACCAAAGATCATAAGTACAACAAATTTGAGTGAAGTGGGTATAATTTACCTTGCAAGATTTGATTATGGACCGACAAATAGACAGCGGGACAGGTGAAACTAAATAAAAGCTTGTAAAAAGCGTATTGAAAATAAAACAACGATAGCTCTCGTGAAAAAGAAGTGTACGGAGACGTAAACTCTCTTAACTTAGAAACATCAGGCAATGGACTGGAAAAAGGACTGGGCAAAGATAAATGCCAAAGGATAACTGCCAACCTTAAGAAGAAGCACTTGAGAAGAAAAAATTCAACAATTAAGTAAAGGTAAACGATCTTTACTTAATTGTTTTATTTTTTTGTGGAAGAGCGTTTAGTATAATAACTATAGAAGATTAAACGATTAAACGCTCTTTCACCCAACCTAACCGGATATATTTTTTGTTTGCCAGGGTCTAGTGTATCGATCCCATGTTTTTTTCAATTTTGATAGATTTTTTTTATACTCGATAGGCAAGCATTTGACCTCCATCTCAACTGATGGAAAGTGATGAAGCGGCCGAAGATGTAGCATGCTTGCCTAGAAGATACCTATTCACTCTTGACTTGAAGAGTCCCAGATTATACCGTTCGGGGAACAAAGACGCGGGCAATGAATTCCACTCCTGCGCAGTACGGTTTCAGATAATGACAGTGATGTCGGTTTTTGGTTTTGAATAAAATAGTTATTAGCTGTTATTTATGAAATGAAATATATTTATTGCAGAAACTGTGTTATAAATGTTGTTATACTTTGGATATTGAATCAACATTTTGTCCAACTATGAACGTGCAATGTTTACTTAATTATAAATAAAGTTAAACATAATTTTAAATGAAATATACACAATGTCAATGTTAATATTACAAATGTTAGCACAATGAATTTGATTAATTAAAACGAAATATATTAAAAACAGGCGCTCATAAAAAATACAATAAACTGAATACTATATATTCAAAAATAATTCCTTCATGTCATAGAAACATATTTCTACTAGCCACATATAAAGCTTTGTCTTAAATTGCTTGATTGGTAATTCTCTAATATCTTTAGGTAGTTTGTTAAATGTTTTAACTGACACCACGAAACAATTCTTACTAAATAGAGCAGATTTACAAGTAGGTAACAATAAGCGCGTTGGGTCTCTATATTTAATCCTTGAGCTCACTTTATCTGTGCATCGGCTGAATAATGATATATGCTCTTTCACAAAACATCCTAATTGAAAAATATACAATCCCGTTAGAGTTCATAGATTTAATTTCTTAAAAGCCCGCTACTTCAATAATAGAGAGACAGTTAGAATGTTCTGGGCGTGAGCCGTCGCGTCAGCTCATACTGCTAGTCGACGTAGTAGATTATCTCGGTTTTACACACATCCCAAGGAACACTTCTGACTTTGGAAACTTAATTACGTACATTACCACCGCTTTGTCTGCTGAACGCAACACTGTCAACAAGACTTATTCCGGTTGCAGGTAAAATTTGTAATTAAAAGATAATAATAATATTATAGCCATACATATCAATGTAAGGGGATACATTGCAATGCAACTTATTTTGTGGCTATCCGCGAGAGCAAGTACTTCTAGGCCTGGCAACATAGCATACGTACCTCTTTCTGTATTGTATACTAACATATTTATTGCATAGAAAGTAATTTAATTATGACAGTTATTTATATATTATATTTGTGTTTGTCGAGTGAAAATGTTATTTTTGAAGAGAAAACTTCTTTAGCGGCGTTGTGCACTTTTTTGGAATGGGTAAAAAATTTTAAACTCGACGTGACCTGATAGAAAATTCGTAAGACGGAGGGAGGAGAGGAAGTAATATCCCCCTCTCTTTGTACCGCGCGGCGAAAATATATGCCTGCTCTTGCTGATTACAACGTTAATGTTCAAGTTTTCACTTCTGCCGGCACTCCCGGAGTGCAACCCGTTGTTCTTCTTTCTTAAATAATGAATACAAGTTTTACTGTGACAAAACCCCGTTGGTGCCGCAAACATTCATGTCATACGAGCAATAATAGCCCGAATGAGGAACACAGATTTCCCTTGGTACAGAATTTAAATACAGAAGTTAAAAGTGAATAGGTATCTTCTAGGCAAGCATCCTACACGAAGATGTAAGGGTTAGATGAGATAGAGGTCAAATGATTGTCTATCGAGCATAAAGAAATATATTCTTGCAAAAGTGAGTCAATACTTCACCCCTGGAAAGTAGCTCAACTCCTATCATGCACAAGTCCGTTCATGTTTGGAGTATACCTAGGTCTCATCCTTTGGATGGTTCCATTACTAACTTGAAGTAGTTCAAATTCACAATCAAGACTTTCTGGTCTCTTCTCTAATTTTTATAATAAACAGGCAATTAGGTTCTTCCAGGCATATTGCTTCATGAGCCAAGCAATTGTTCTGCACAGTTATCAGTAAATACTCCGACCACGACCTAGTTAGTACGGTAATGTCTTTTCAAAGTATCTGTTCATCACCGTAATAGCATAATTAGCTGCCCGTATTACCTTCACCTTGCCCTTGCTTTTTATCAATACAAATAGCTCCTCAATACCTTAACGTAGGTACCCTTTTGGCAGCTGTTTTGTTCGCGTGGAGGAAAACAGTCAAGGTTATCGTAGTGGAGGCCCTTGTGAATGAAGCAGGGGTACAACGGTACCACTTTGTTAACTTCCTATAAACGTATTTTCCTTTGAGGCTCAGCAATGAACTCGGTGGTGGGGGTATAGAATCAGAATAAGAAAACTCTATTGTTTCAACCATGTACAGAAACAGATGTTAATAAAGTAATTTTCAATCAACTGTTTGTTTTTTTCGGATGTACAATACTGATGTTTTTACACTGTGTAATTACTTGCTTATAATTACTAATCGAAATTATAGACAAAATATGTAATTGAACTTTACAGAGATATAGAAAATAACAATGTTCAGTTATTCAGTATCATATAACTCTATTTTAGCTTATAACTAGCGACCCGCCCGGCTTCGCTCATTCACTTTCCAATAGAATAAAAAATAGTATCTATCGGATCGAATTGTGAATCTAAATAATTAATTACTAGTTACTACATAAATAGAGGTCGCAATTTCAAACTCTATATTTCCGCTATACTATCGCCGCTTTCGTTAAAGGTAATATTGTGATGATACGTATCTAATAATGCTCGCTACTACTTTTTCATAGTCGGCTAGAAAAATCTGACGCTGACCACCAAACGGTATGATGCTAGCTCAATCCTTGAGATCCTGTTCTCATTATAGGCTATGTGTATTCTCTACTATACCATCAATTTCGATACAAAAAATAATATAATAAACGCGTTCACACTCACTCCTCCGCACTAGGTTCGAGGACTTGTGTCGTAAGTGCCGGAAACGTTCTCATTACACATACACAATCACACCCAGAAACACAAATTTCCCTTGGAGAGAAAACTTGTGTTCCCTCAGCCTTATGAAGTAGTGGTCGGTTATTTACTTATCAAAAATGTTGATACAGAAAAATATGTACAATTATATCAAATCATCATACAAATTCGTAATAAAAAGATTACTGATAGGCTGAATTGAATTGATCTATTAGGAGAGGCCTATCTCCAGCAGTGGACAACATATAGGCCTATGATTAGTTGATTCCCTTAATTTATATTAGCTACTTTTAATAGTATATCACCTTTGAAATTGCGAAGAAGTTGATTTCCGACCGAACGTACTTGGAAGATTATCCTTCAGTCGATTGCCAACCTATCTCATCTGATGCAAAGCGATGATGTGGCCGAAGAAGTAGGATGCTTTACTTAAAGATACCTATTCACTCTATATATACCTCCTACTTTTTGGAAGTTTTTAAAAAGTCCTAGAGACTACGTTTTCTATTACTATCGATACCAAATATTTCCGAAGAGTTTCGACTCCGAATCTAGATCAAGACCTATTATATTTTTTATTTAAATATAAAATCTATTTCTACAAAAGAAGCTGAGATCACGAATAGCAGATAAAAAATAATGAATAGAAAATTAGAAGCTGGTAACAAAAGTAATATACCTAACATAGGTATTACCTATTGTTTTGATTGAGTGAATATGTAGGTATATAGTAAGAAATCGCGGATAAACACGGAAGTCATTTTTACACTACAAAATGACTAGACGAACTTTTCATCAGGAAAGATAAAGGTCGAATGCTAGCCTATCTACTACAAGTCAATGTAATTATAATTTAAACTTTAGCAAAGCTTAAAAAACTGACTTCACCGCTTATATTTTGGTTTTGGCACCTCTGAAGTATTATCTACCAAACAAAAAAATAATTTTGATAATCGGTCCACAAATGGGGTGAATTGGAGTGGGGAGAAATCGGTGAAAAAAACATATATACAGTCGAACATAGTACCTCCTCCTTTTTTAAAGTTTTTTTTATAAGTATTGAAAATGTATGTGAGAATGGTTGCTAACCAATCAATCAGACGGCTATATTTTTTTTTACCGCTAAGAGACAGTCGCATTCAGTAACGACAAAAGACAAATTATAAATTTCCAGATATCAAAATATCTGGAAATTTATAATAAAATCCCGGAAATTGGTGAAAGTTACCTGGATATTATTATTGAATTGAATTTGTTTGAGTTCCATAACATTTCATGAGATTTTTAACGCGGACTACCCAGAGCGCTACCCAGACCAGTAACCCAGAGTTTTGAATTTCGATAAAAAATCCAGCGCGTCAAAGCACGTCACTTTGAGATATTAAATGTTTTAATATGATTGGAAACATTGCCTTTCAATCCGAAACACAGTAATAATTGCATACTATTGCTTGTCAGTTTAATGTCTGGCAATAGAGTGGTACTGTCCCAGGCGGACTCTGCAAAAAGAGTCCTACCACCACTAGTCCGATCAGACAAAACATTGAATGAAACATGAAGCAAAATATTGATGAAATTTGTATTATTCTGTTCAGAGTAATTGAAAAGTAATTGATCGAGCGAAGCGAGATCTCTAATTTGACTTGGGTGATTCGGTACTATGTCCGTCCGTCTGTCCATCTGTCAGAGGCAAAAGAGAAAAGAACTTTGCAAGTATGTTTTCTAACATAAAAAAATCTATGTTAGAAAATAACAATTTGGTAAGTCACTAAAGCCACAATTTTTTAGACCTATTTTGTCCCGCGGTCTATCTCAAAAATGGTTCACATTTAAAGCTGAAACTTACGCATAATATCCGTTATATCCTGTACTTGAACAACAAATACAGAAATAAACAATTATCAACTACCCTCAATAGTTTTTCACTATAAGGCAAAAATGTACGCGCGAGATCTCAGTTCGGCACGAACGACTAGTGTTATATGGTTTTGGTAGTAGCAAACAAGTACCACGACTTAAAAATGTTCGTGGGCTCTTGTACTAAATATCTATGTGATATAGCATCAGTCTATGAATGGCGGTCTATGAAACAAATCATACAATATCAGTTAGTACAGAGCTAACTATCTATTGTTTACTTTAATGTCTCATTGAATGAGCGAAGTGTCCATATATCCGTTCATATGAGGTGACAACGCTGAAGTTCGATAGCAGGTACTGTACCTGCCCACAATTATATTATTATCTATGTCGGTACATTATAATGACACCTACGGTGATGTTGATTATAAACATACATTATTTCTAACAGATTTTTACCTGACTGCCAAGGAAGAACTAGCGATCGACATTTATATATCCTATCTAGGATACCCCTGCTTAGAAGTTCGGTTCCATTCCCGGCGCCGACACATGTTTTCTCCTCAAGGAAAACTGTGTTTCTAGTTGTGGTTGTAATCTGTGTGTGAAGTGAATGTTTCCGGCACCCACGACACTAGTCATCGAATTTAGTGTGGGGCTGTGAGTGTGAAAGCGTTTATTTAAGGCTTATGTTTATCGCGTATCTTGTATGTATGTATGTATGTTTGAAAATGTCTTTATTACCTCATAACTTCCAAGCTAGATGGATTTCAACAATTAAGGTATCATTATATTCGTCTTAAATACTCGAGCTAAATTTACTCATTTTCGCGCCAAAAATCTGCTGCTTTTTTTGATTTTTTTTCCAAACACCTTTCTAAGGAAACTTTTTTTTACGTTAATAAAAAAAATAAACAACCTATCTAGTAAAGAGTATCAAAATTAAAAGGGGATTACATAATACATAAAAGTACGTTCACATTTTTCTCAGTCGGGTTTTTTTTAATTTTTAGCACATTGACTTGTTTATATTGAGGATCAGCAAATGCTTGACCCAGAGTCACCCTGTATGAATGAATCTAGTCGAGTCTCTAGAGCCTGTAGAGACTAGTCCTCTAGTACTCTACTAACTGAGTAGTCGGCCGAATCCTCAGCCCGGAGGTGATGATGGAAGCTTAAGAAACGCTTTCATGAGGAAATAGATCCTTGTTGACAGTGACAGCTGGAAGGAAATGCGGGAGACCTTTGCCCATTACCTGGTTAAGATAGATGGGTTAATAAAAAAAATGATAATCTTGGAGATGACGATGCCGCACAGCAGTTATAGAATCAGCGATAGTTAAAAGTTGTACTTCATGTTGGAACGTATATTTGACCGAGCGAGAGCTAAGCGACTCCGTTTCAGGTTGGGCAAAATTGCTTTCTTATGTCCGGATGTCCAGTTGTTCTCCTCTACAGGTCGTATTTCTCGTATTCTCGTGTAATTTTGTGAGCAGATTTGATAACTATATGATGTGGTTGACAAAAACGCTCCGCTATTGAATTTTGTGACGTAGAAAACTAATTAAATAATTATCATCTAATTAACCAGGACTTAAAATAAAAACTTCATCGTGTCTATTGTGATCGACCGCTTCATCTGTGATGTGACTAAGTGTTCAGTGCCTCGCATATTTTCGGATGTTTTCGGATTCAAACTCGCCGGCCGGCGCGACGTGGAGTTGTGTGTGTGCGCTTAGGCATACATACAGTTTGCTGTAGTTCCTTTCTTGGGGAGCTCCGGAGGCGGTTTCGATGCAGTCTAAGGTACGTGGGCTTAAATAAACACTGTAAATTGATTCGTGTATCCCTACTGATTTTTGCCAATGTGACAGAACTTTTTAGTCGATAAAATATTTGGAATTTTTTTATTTGATTTGGGATTTGAAAACGTAAAACAAACATATTTCTGCCATATTGAAGAATACGCGAGATCTTCAACTCACAGAGCCACTAGAAGATTCTTCGGCTTCGGCTTACATATAGTATGTTGATGAAATGTTGCACAGAACTCAGAAAAATTGTATGGTAGTCTAATGAAGCTTAAAGAAACCCTTAAAGAAACACGATATTTTTGATAAGTTGTGCTCCTGCCGGGAATCGAACCGAGGAGACTTGTCCAAAGACTTGTCCTCCAAAATAGAAACAAATTCACACCTCCTTTCTTAAAGACGTAGCCTGCCCGAATACTAAACTGATTCGATTTCGTGATTGTAATTCCGTATCATCTATTTTCCTTCCTGCACTACAAGGAAAGATTACTTCAAAGCAGATAAATAACTTGCTTGTGTTGTTTTAAGAACGTACTTATGAAGTGAATTAATCCGAACAATTCAGATAAATAAGATTGGAGAGATAACGGTAGGCGTGTTGGTAAATAACTCGAAAACTTGAAGGTAAGGTAAGTAGAAATTTGATAACAACCATGAGTGTGTGCTTGTGCAATTAGACTATACACTTGTATGATCTCACTCACAAGTTAGATAGAGTACTTTTTTTCTATTAATTTTGGCTTCGCAATCTTGTGCATTTAGCCAGTGTCAAGTAATAATATATTTCAAGTATATCATCATGGGAAAAGTCACTTCTCCTAATTGTGAAGTTTGTGATAAACCTGAAGACGTGTATCACATACTAATGGAATGTGTCCGGAACCGAGCTGTGAGACAAACCATTTTTAAAGATCTTGGTATGTGTGATGTTAACTTAGGTGTGTTGCAGGGCATTCTATCTCAGCCAATGTCAAATGAGGCTAGAATGATTTATGACCTAGTAACTCCTTGTTTTGGTTCGTGAATTGTTCTAGCCTTTAAGTTTTATTGTTTAATTATGTATACAAATACTGTATATGTATATACTGTTAAGGCTACGATGAAACTGAAAGTTTAAAAGCCTCTAAATAAAATAAAGATTATAAAAAAAAAAAAAAGTATATCATCATCACTTCTTATCAAAAGTCCTAGTCAAAGTCAAGTATAAGAGTGAAGGTCCAGTCACACTCAAGTCATGCCCTAGTAAAGTGGTAGAAACTTTACTAGAACTTCTATTGGAGTTTTGGAGCGAAGACGAAAATCACGTTTTTTTTACTTTGTCAGATTTGCCTACACTTATGCACATTACTAAGTATTAACGGTTAATAATCCACCATTATTACACATTAACAATCGAAGAATCACAGGTTTTGGAAAATTATACAATATTAACAACGCCATTTTTTCACTTTCGCGGCGAAACTCCATAGAGTACTTGCTTTTGTTGCGTGTCGTATGAACTAGGGGCATAAGGGAATCGGATATGGATTATCGACTGCTGTCTTCCTACTAGAAATTCTTTACACTTTTTTTACATTTTCTTTATTAATTTTTATAACTAAACACAATGTGTAAAGCTGAAAAAAAAACGTTTCTTTCTTATTAGGTTTGCCTTGCATTTGACCAAAATCTCACCTAATGGAGAGCAATGATGTGGTTAAAGATGTACCATATTATACTTAATGTATATTAATATTAATGAAGTTACACATTTTTTATTATATATTCCTTTATTTTTTGATATCAGAATAATTGAAACCCATTGCTTCGTTTACGTCGTTGATTATGTTTTTGTTCATGAATATAATTATTAGAAGTACAATATTTTGATATTCGGTCAAATGGTGCTGGAGGCAACGTCATAATATATACCAACATCCATTTTTATATACATAGATAGATAGATAGATAGAAATTCTTTATTGCACAAACAGTACTGTAGGTACATAGGCGAACTTAATGCTACAAAGCATTTTCTTCCAGTTAACCTGGGTGTATCGAGGATATTTTGATATACATACATACAGCAGTGCGGCAACAAGTAGGCACGTAAACCAAATCGGCTCTTGAATATAAAAGTTGGAAAGTTTGTGTGTAAATGTGTAAGTATGTTTGTTCCCTCTTCACGCTTTAAAGGCTTAACGGATTTGTATGAAATTTGGAATGTACATAGCTTATACCTAGGACTAACACATAGGCTACTTTTGTCCTTTATGTCCTAGGACTATGGAATATTATCTATCATCCGTTCGCTTCCGGCACTCGAATAATCAGCACCCGCAACTGGTAAACAAAATTTTTCCCAAGTTGAGTCAGCACGAGGGATTGGTCACGTTATACACTCATTTGAAGTGACTTTTTAATAGGAGTGGTCCTTAAGTGGTAGATAATGTATAGGTATTGTTGACATTAATGTTGGTGAAGGTGATGTATTAGACTTCGAGATTCCTACAGCTACCTACGCACTGCACGCATTCGGTTAGCGAGGACGGCGTGAACGACATGAGCGTGGTCGCCTTGTGTTCAACGGTGTCCGACTGCCCAGTGGCGGATTTACACATTTGCCGCAAGTAGGCTACTCAAATTTTACCGCCCTTTCCGACCAGTACAATCCTAGTTCAAAATCATATTAATTACAATATTTTTGTCAATTAAATATTACGATTCCCAAGTCATAAAGTTACAATTTCATTAAGAAAGTTGGTGTAATTAGGACGATAGTGTGGGCTCTATATTACACTACCTTTGCCCCAATTAGCATGAATGTGTACTAGGTAAAAAAAAGATGGTCCCAAATTTGCCGCCCTTAAAATCTGCCGCTCTAGGCTCCAGCCTACTCAGCCTGCTGATAAATCCGCCACTGCGACTGCCCGTCATCAGCTCACAGAACCTCTAGTAACATTTGAGTTACATAATAATATATTAATTAAAATAATATAATCTTAATTAGAGGCTTTTTTATGTCCGATGGGCAAGCATTTGACCACAATCTCACCTGATTGTAAGTGATGATGCGGTCGAAGATGTAGCATGCTTGCCTAGAAGGTATACCTACTCACTCTTGACTTAAGGACTCCCAGATTAAATATTTTTATTCTAGTTTGTTCCGCCATTTTTTCCTCCAACGTGTGTTGGAGAAATTATTTGGCTAAACATATTGATTGCTTATGCAATTTACTGTTATTTTATTCAAGTTAAAAGCCTAGAAGCTTTTAGTAGCCTCTTTGCCTGTACAAGATTCTAGTAATGGAGGCGTGGAAGTCGTGGATTTAATAAGGGTTTATTCTTATAGACGTTATTTCCAAAACAGCCCATCCCATTGAAGTTTAAACATGAATTCTTGTTTCCTAATATACTGGTGACCACAAAAAAGCGCGAGCCAAGCGAGCGTAGCGAGCGTGCCGCGGCAGCGGCCGGCGAAGCGCCAGGATAGAGCTACGCACATTCATTTTAGGCCACTTTATCATTAAGCTCAATATTGTTATGCGGAATTTTTTTATGAACGTTATGCTTATCATCATGTGGCGTATTGATGCTTACGCATCAATACGCCACATGATGATAAGCATAATGATAAGCATTTACGCCAAAAGTTGTTATGCCACTTTAAATTATGACTTCAGATTTTATGTGGGCCAATATGGACCCAGCGACGACATACGTAAAGTGGCTGGCAGCGGTTCGAAAAGAAGAGCTGAAGATCGAGCTCAATGGCGTGTATTGGGAGAGGCCTGTCCAGCTGTGGACCAATACAGGCTGATGATGATGATGATGAAGGTATGTTTTGTATGTGACACTGAGATAGATAATTAGTTACTTGATAGAAAGTAAGTATAGTGACTACGCAGCTGAGGCAGTATTTATCAATATCTATATCTATATAACGGGCAGGAAGCTATTGAAGTTAGGTACCTAGTCTGTACTTTGGCCTAGAATTAACTGACATTGAAAACACATTAATCATAAGGAAAACTAGTTAAAATATTCAGTTGATTTATCTTCCTTTTCCTTACATTTGGTAGGTATCTATTATTCTACAAAACAATTTCATGAGTGACTTGTATCGTGGGTGCCGGAAACATTCACATCACACACACAATCAGAACCGGAAACACAAATTTTCCTTGAGGAGAAAACTTGTGTTCCCGCCGCGAATTGAACCCGATACCCAAACCAAATAACCCAACGAGCAGTTCAATTGTTTAATATTTATATATATTTTTAATTGGATTTTATTAGAATGTCTCTTAAAATGCGTTACTTTGTAACCGTTTTAGTCGGCATTCATGAAAGACGTAAAAAATAAGGACATAATGCCGCATACAAAACGGGTGAAGCACCCTTGGTTCTAACGCGAGCTACACGTACATAAATACACCGAAGGTCCGACAATTGGCGCCAATACACATACTAACTATTTATTTTTCTAGTAATTTTATATTTAAAACAGTTTGATAGTTATTTTATATATTTTAACAAGCCGTGCTTCGCCCGCTGTTATCAAGTTAAAAAGTAGCCTAAGTGTTAATCCTAGGTATAATCTATGTACATTCCAAATTCGTTCAGCCGTTAAAGCGTGAAGAGGGAATAAACATATTTACTCACTTACACACACTCCTACAAACAAACTTTCGGATTTATAATATTAGTAGGATTAGTTGGATTTTCTACACGAATAAATCCATGAAAAATCAATAACCGTCTCGCGTGCAATATGCACCTTCATATAATATTAATATTTAGGAGAAAATATTCGTGTAGTTTGGTGAACCAATAAAAAATAAACAATAGTGTAAGGGAGAATAAATAAGGTGCTCGCATTGACGTATAAATGCTCCTAAACCGAATTGTTTGAGTTGGTTATCATCTCGACCGTGAAATATTCGACCACGTGATCGAGTTGCCTTAATTTTTTATATACTTGACTACATACAAAGTACAGTCGTAGGAAAAAGTGATGTGAACCAAAATATTACATTATTTTGACTAACCCTGCCGAAACGTCGAGGTTAGTCAAAATAATGCTATTTTGAAAATAAAAGCGCAAAAAGACCCGGTTTTCTCATATAAACATAATTTAAATTAAATTTTAAAGTAATTATGTAAACGTGGGTAACCATCGGCGTACTTATCACGGTAAGTAAACACAAAAAATTCTTCTCCACACAAACTTAATATAAAAATAATTAGTGAATGGCTAAAACCTGACCCTCGTTCAGCCGGTTTTATTTAATTTGTTGTTTTACTTCATAGCTGACCAGTGATTTAGAATATTATTTTTTATTATTTATCCGCTCGAAGCGTTTTGCTTCTACATTTATCATCGCTACGGCGAAGGAGTGGAACTCACTGCCCGCGTCTTTGTTTCCGGCACATTATAGTTTGGGAGTCTTCAAGTCAAGAGTGAATAGGTATCTTCTGGGTAAGCACGTTACTTTTTTAGCCGCATCATCACTTTCCATCAGATGAGATAGCGGCCAACTCCAGCATAAAAAAAAACCTATAAAAGATGAACAACACATTAAACATTAACGCAGATCCAGAAACACAAACTGCCTTTAAGGAGAAAAACTAGTTTTTCCTCAGGTTTTTTTATTTGTGACTAATCTGGTGACATTGTGTAGAGCCAGCGTTTGACCACAATCTCACCTGAGCCTACTCAGTAACCTATTCACCCTCTTCTTGAACAACCCCTATACTTTTCGGGAAACGCAGTAGACGGCAGGTGTTTTCTACCCTAGGGAAATTTGTGTTTCTGGTTCTGGGTTTGAATGTGTATGGGTATTTGTGAGTGAAACGTTTCCAGCACCCACGATTATTAAGCCATTGAACTAAGTGTGGGTCTGTGAGTGTGAAAAACGCTTGTGTTTTAAGCAATATAATGGATATAACATGTCATTGTGGTATAAGTACCTGTGTACCTACGACATGTCACAGACTAGTCATGCTTGTTACTCACCTAACTTGGAAATTAGAATGACATGAAGACAAGCATTTTACCTCTTTCTAGTTTATGGTTGCCTAGTAGGTACTATATCAAATCGAAGTGACGTATATAACAGGAGTTTATGATTTTTATTTTTTTTGAGAAAATATGGATTGAAAGTGAAAAAATGGCGTTGTTGATTTTGTTAAATTTTCCAAAACTTGTGATTCTTCGAGTGTTAATGTGTATATAATGGTGGATTATTAACCGTTAATACTTAGTGAACGTGCATAAGTGTAGGCAAATGATACAAAGTTGAAAAACGTGATTTTCACCTTCGCTCCAAAACTCCAATGGAAGTTCTAGTAAAGTTTCTACCACTTTACTAGGGCATGATTTTACTATGACTGGACCTTGACTCTTTTACTTGACTTTGACTGTGACTTGTGACTAGGAATTATAATATTAAAAACACTTGAAATATTATATTATCACTAGACACTGGCTAAATGCACAAGATTGCGAAGCCATAACTAAGAAGAAGAAGATTTTTTTTGACTTGATAACGTCTTATAAATCGATGAACACCGGCTGCACGCACGAAAAAGTGTCACGTTCCGCCTGAGCCTGAGCGTGAAAGCGAGAGCGCGGAACAAGCAATAGAGAGGCACGATCGGCCTAAGCGTCGGCGAGTCGTTACGAGTGTAAATAAATGTTAATATATCGTAAAATTATAATTTTCAATTAACTCCTTCTTTGTATTATACAAAATAATGATAATTCAGTGGTAATAATTCAATTCAATTCATAAAAGTATGCAATTTTTCATCAATGATTCTTTGACGTTATCATGTAACTATCGTCCTTAAACCAACTTTATAGACAACCATATTTTTTCTTTACTCTTCTTCTCTTAAATCCACTTGAAATACACATTTTTTTTATCAAAATCGGGCAGCAGTTTCGCACGTCAGTCACATACACAAGTATAGAAGAATTACATGTATAAAGATACGCTCCCTCGTCATGATAATAAACGATGTCAAGTATATGTGGTAATTACTATCTAGACTTTGTTTGAGTAGTCGATCTAATCTCGACAAGGTCGGGTCAAGAGGTTACGCAACGCGTGCCAAATGCCAATATCAATGTCCTAGACACTTTTATTTCTAAACATCTAAATGGACATCGGTGTATCAAGCTCCAGCCGATTTTTGTTAGCCTGGCAGGTGATCGTAAACACAAGAAGGTCGAATATTGCATGTGTTCTTACGGTGCGTGCGTACCTATCACACTAATAATATAAATCCGAAAGTGTGGAAGTATGTTTGTTTAATGTTTTTTATTTAACCAAACTGAAAAAATCATTGACACACAAATCTCTGATCATGTCAGAGCCGCGACACGCTGTCCGGGTAATTAAAAAAAAAATACGTTTGTTTTCTCTTCACTCGGTAACGGCGGAACGAATTGGATGAAATTTGGAATGTATATTTTTTCACTTTCGCGGGAAATCCTTCAATCTACTCGTAAGTAGTAGAAAAGACTTCAACGCGTATCACAGATTCCCCTTGTTACTGTACTATTGTTTTCTAACAAGAAAATTTTTATTCACTTACACAAAAAGACATAAATAACAACAATCGTCAATATAACTAAAACGAATTAAGAAAATAATAATTGTTTTATTATTTGGATTAATTTCCACCTTCACCATATTTATTTTATGGATACGTCAGTTTTTACCTCGGTTAATTGTATTATCAATGTTTTGAGAGATTTATTATTTTCTGTGTTATTTTGTGTTATTTTCCGTGATTATCCGCGCTGCAGCTATTTAGTTCGTTAATTAAAATGCAATCAAACCATCCAACGACCCAGAAATTGATAGTTAATTGTATATTTTTTATCAAGCATACTGAACCAGTTTTTTGTTTTTTTTTTCAAAAAAAAAAAAGTTTTTGTTGATTCTACTAAATCAATCTCTTGGTTTCATGTTCATATTTTTTTTTCTTATTGGAGGCTCGCAAAATGTTTCAGCTATATATTTATTATTATTGCATTACCCGCTGGCGTAGATGGTGGCATGACTGCCGTCTAAGCTGCGATTGCCAGGTTGGATTCCCGGTAGAAACACACATTTTTTTACAATTTTTTTTTTGTTTGTAACAGGCTAGTTTTTGACCACTATCTCACCTGATGGTAAGTGACGATGTGATCGAAGCTGGTAAACACACTAGACCTGGTAACGCATTTTCTTCCTAAAGGATATTGTTGATATTGTTTGTGTATGATACCCGAATTACAAGTCTTCGAACTTAGTGAGGGGCTGTGAGTGTGTCACAAATTGTGTTTCCACCGGGAATCGAACCCGATACCCGCGGCTGACATGCAACCAACCAGGCCAGCGGGCAGTTTATTATATATAGTTATATAGTTTATGATGAAATCCTAAAGACCATCACGATTATTTTATTTTTTGCGTTAGTGCAAAAAATACGTATTTATAGAAAACAAGTCAAGCCGTCCTTACAGGTAAAAAAGTAATATATTGCGAATTATTATCTAAGAGACGATGATTGATTGTTTGATGAAGATTTTAAAACGTTAGATATGCACGAACAAAATACAAAAAAAAACAAAGTAAAAGATAAGCTTCAGACATTAGAAAGAATTACAGTAGTTTTGTATTCTCTTCACGCTGTATCGGCTTAACGGAATCGGATGAAATTTGGAATGTACATAGCTTATTTCTAGGATTAACACATAGGCTACTTTTTAATTTGATAAACGCGTTCGAAGCCTCGGGGAACGGCTTGTAACTCATACATTACTCTAATATATTGTCTTTATTTTGAACTAGAGACCCGCCCCGGCTTTTCTGGGGTGAAATTGCCGGCAGGTTTTCCAGAAATCTATTTGATTTTGTTTTCTTTAGAGCAAACAAACAAACGCATTCACACTCACAGCCCCACACTAAGTTCAAAGACTTGTATCGTGGGTGCCGGAAACATTTACATCACACACACAAATACACCCAGAACCAGAAGCACAAATATCCCTTGGAAAGGAATTTGTGCTCCTGCCGGGAATCGAACCCAGGACCCATGGCGTAGAGGGCTTTCCACTACGCCAACTGGGTCGTCTTTGTTTGAAAGCTGACTTGATCGAGTGTTTTCAGCTATGGTGAAGATCAGTGTAGCCGATTTCAAAATAGAGCGTAAGGGGTATTTTCACAATTTTTATTTTGCAACTTACATAGAAGATATTAATTATATATTATTAATATTAAATCATTATGAACACCTGTCAAATGAAACGTCATCAGATACAACGGTGACTGACAGTTATGACCCGGAAATTAATCGGACCGGTTTTTTTTTGCTGGTTATCAAGTACCTCTTACCCGTTTACTTAATTTGGAGAACTCTACCATTAGCTCTGTATTCAGAATATTTTGAGTTCAAACATATTTGAATTACATGACATTTTCATTTGATTTAAAAACCAAACTACAGATCCGTTTTTGATGATTTTTTTATGTGACCAATCTGAAAGTAAATTCTTTCAAAGATTTTGAATCGGTTTATAAATGACAGAGTTTTGAGGTAACAAACAAAAAAACTTGCTGAATGAACCTCCTCCATCTTTTTTTCATGTCGATTAAAACTGTCTATGAATACCAGATTAAGACAGGCTTGGAGTTTTTTGCCGCGAAAATGAAAAATGGTGTGTTGATTTTGTATAATTTTCCAAAACCTGTGATTCTTTGAGTGTTAATGAGTAATAATGGTGGATTATTAACCGTTAATACTCAGTGAACGTGCATAAGTGTAGGCAAGTCATACAAAGTTGAAAAACGTGATTTTCGCCTTCGCTCCAAAACTCCAATAGAAGTACTAGTAAAGTTTCCACCACTTAACTAGGGCATGACCTGACTATAACTGGACTTGACTCTTTTTTTTTTTTTTTATTTGTTATAGGCTAGTTTTTGGCCACTATCTCACCTGATGGTAAGTGACGATGTGATCGAAGCTGGTATACACACTAGACCTGGAATACGCAGGCTCTCAAGGATAACTGCCGGAACACCTTATTTGGCTTGGCGGCAGACTTTCAACTTGATGGTGGTAAGCTACTTTGGTAGCAAGCCAGGCGAGCAACTCACAAAATGCTCTACCACCTCTCAAATGTCACCTGATTAGCACCACCCGGGGACCACGTGACACGTACTTGACTTTGAATGTGACTTCTGACTAGGACTCTTAACAATAAATATACTTGAAATATATTATTACTTGACACTGGCTAAATGCACAAGATTGCGAAGCCAAAATTAAAAAAAAAAGACAGGCCAATAATAACAATTGTTGACACTGAGTCATTATCATCATCATGAATGCGGGGCGCCGCACGATTCAGATAATGAATTAGGTAAAAGTATTTAAACATAGGTACCTATACATGTTACATAAATTCCCAATTAGTAAGATAATTGTAATCATTAATTAAAAGTAAATGTACCTCGATAAACTAATTAATTGAACTGGAAACCGGCTTTATTTTCATAGCTGTTTTCAGTATATTTAATTTATTTAACAAGCTTTAAACAACATATAAAAATATGTAAAACTATATAGAACGATTGATAGATATATTAAAAGCCTTGTTTTAAATATATTTTCATAGTTTGAATATATATAGTTTATAGGAGTCCTTTAAAATTGTATCTTTCATTGATAATTATCTATATAATATAATTATTTATATTTTTTTGATAATTATTGTAACATAAATGGCACGAGTAGTGAAATAAGCGAGAGAAAATAATCTACCTTTAAAACAATAAAGGCAGATAAAATTGCGATAGCGTAATTACACACGATAAAAATTCTACTAAGAAAAAAACTACGGAAAAAAAACAAAAATAAATGATTTTAAATTATTATTCTATAGTAAAAATAAAAGAATGGGAAAATTTACTAACAAACCATCTACGCATTAGTTTGTACTTCATAGCAGCCACAGTAATGTGCTAAGCAATAGAAACTATTAAATACTCTGTAACATAACATAAACAGTTTCACACTGACAGCCCCACACTAAGTTTGATGACTTGCGTTGTGGGTGCCGGAAACATTTACATTACACACACAATCAAAATCAGAATATCAAAATCCTTTATTCACATGGGCCCCAAAGAGGTACTCATGAAAGTTAATGACTTTACTGCCAGATTCGCAAAATTACAGCCATCTCGAGAAGAACCTGACATGAAACTCGGCGGATGTATATATGTTTGTTCCTTTGTGGCGCTTTAGAGACGAGAACTTGTGGTCCCGCCGGGAATCGAACCCGTACCCCAGCATAGTTAGCCAACGGGCAGTTGCTGTGATTAAATAAGACTTTTTATACATGTTATTATGCAAGTTATCTTTCAATCTGTACATAATAATTATGGATGAATTCCGGTCAACCGCTCGCGCTGATTGCAGCTCGTCTCCGTGGCTTGTTTATTACCGTAATTTATTATGAAGGAGGTAGTTATATAATATATTAGATATGTATTATTATGTAACATATAATAATATGTAAGTAATATGGCGGCGCCAATACAATAGTATTTAAGAGGCCGGGGGGTCTATGAAACGAGTCTATGGCTGTCTTTTTTTAACTGGCAAACTGTGCCCATGCTTGATGCGATAGCACTACCGACCGAACAAATTATGATAGGTGCCGTAATACCAAAAAATATGAATGAAAATGTACAGTCTTACTTATAAAAATGTCGCTAAGCAATGCTTAGCCACCTCTTAGTTAAGCAGCTCTTAAGCCCATAATCAATGATTAACTTTTTTTCACTCATAAACATTAGTTAGCCGCTGCTTAGTTGAGGGTCGCAAAGAGAATCGAAAATAATCGAAATTTACACGATCGCCACAGATTATAATCAAAATAGTCGACTAAAAGTGAAATTATACGAGTAGAGTTGTCAAAAATGTGGTTTTATTAATCTATTGAAATGAAAATAAAAGAAAGGTGACATTCAACGGTTGTCGAAGTAAACAATTTTGCACCTTATGTAAAAAGTTTTGACACATTTATTATTGAAATATATACGACCCGCCATCTTGCCTCTTAGCAAGTTTTAAACAAGGCAATGGCGGTGTTTAATTTTGACAACTATTTAAGCATTACTTAACGCTAAATCGCGTTTATGAGTGAAATTTTTGTTAAACTGTAGCTAAGCAATTGATTAAAAATTAAGAGGGGTTTATAAGTAAGACTGGTAATGTTTAGCCATTGTTTTTTGCATTAATAGTACCTTGAAATGATAATCTATGTTCCTGTTGTAATGACTAAAGAAATGTGTTAGATTTTATTACAAAACGAATAAGTTAAAGATGCGACATTTACGTCGCAATAATGTGTGAAAATCAATTGGTTTATATTTCGTTTTAGGTAATTATTTTGGAATAAAAACTATCCAGGAACCTAGATTAATATGTTTTTAATCTGAATAACTGCACAGTATGGTGGTAATATGCTTGAATTATAAATAATTTCGGTATTACGATTGTATGGGCAAATCAACCTCCGCCGGCCCCTTAAGCTGCGCCAATAAATGTGGGTGGTTTTAATTAACTAATGTAACGAAAGAGTAAAGTATAGACTAACATTAATAGTTTATTGTTTCAACCGACTTCAAAAAAGGAGGTTCTCAATTCGACTGTATGTTTTTTTTTGTATATATGTTACGGGATATCTCCGCTCTTGAAATATTAAAATACATCAATATTATGTACGTGGGTATATATTGCTTCTCAAACGTTTCACAAATACCTTAGCGTTTAAATCACCAGTTATAATAGCCTGTTGCTTTACTTATTTAAAAACCGCGAACTCGCCGACCGTGAAATTACCCTCTATTTCCATTACCGTAACGATCAAACAAAAACATCGAATTACATATTTTTTCTATTAATGTCTTATTGATTTAGCTTTTGTTTATTTAAATCGTTGAGATGAGAGTTTTATAAGTTAGAGAGAGACTTAGAGACTTAGACTTAGAGAGAGAGTTAAGCCGCAAGGATTTTGCAGCTTTTCACTCTATAGGTCTGACACCTATCTCGATGGATATTCGTTATATAAACATAAACATAACATACACGCTTTCACACTCACAGCCCCATATTAAATTCGATGACTTGTGTTTTGGGTAACGAAAACATTCACATCACACAAACAATTACAACTAGAACCAGAAAAACAAATTTTCCTTGGGATGAAAACTTGTGTTCCCGCCGGGAATCAAACCCGATACTCCTGCTAAGAAGGCTAACGCTCACCCTACAAGCCAACGGGCAGTTCACAGAAAGAAAAATGACAGAAAAAGATCTACATGGGATATTATGTGCTCGTGCAGACACATTTCTCGTCTATAAAAATGAAGATGAATAATGGTGTTTTGTAAACTCATAATTGATTTGTAGGTCCTCTATTTTTGTCGAAATCTTTATTGATTCAGACTAATTAACCGACTTCAAAAAAGAGGAGGTTCTATGTTCGACTGTTAGTATTTTTATTATGACACAATTAGTCTGAACCTTCTAAATGAGTCTTATAATGCTTATATTTAATAATTATTTTTGTGCTCGATATATGACTGAAATAGACGCTATTTTCTACCGGCTTCTTAAAAAAGGCGGAGGTACTCAAATCGCCTGTGTTTTAATTTTACCAACTTTTTTTTATGTGTTATCTTATATCTTCTTTCCACGGGGACCGATATTGTTTTTTTTTGTCTGGAATGTGTTGCTTTCCTATTGGTTCAATTTAAATTTGATCAAGATCTGATCAGTAGTTCTTAAAATATCGTCAATAATGCGTATTATATACCTCATAACTTTTTTCTTTGTAAGCTGATTTTGATGATTCTTTTTTTATTTGAAAGCTGGTGCTGAAATTTTATCAAGATCTGATCTCTAGTTTTTGAGTAATAGTCAATAATGCGTGTTTAATACATTAAATCTGATCAAGGCACCGAAGATAAACCGGCGGAGTCGGTATTTAAGCTTTGCTTGCGTTTAATTACTTGATGTATGTTACCGATATTGATTTGTTTTTTGTTTGAAATGTGTTGCTTTCCCATTAGTCCCAATTAAATTTGATCAAGATCTGATCAGTAGTTCTTGAGATATTGTCAATAATGCCTGTTTGGTACATCTAATCTGATCAAAGTTCCGAAGATAAAGCGATGAAGTCGGTTTTTTAAAGCTTTGCTTGCGTTTAATTATTATTTATATTTATGTATGCAATACACATTTGTGACTTACAAGGACGGCACATTTAGATAACTTACGATGTTATCGTTATCACAAACATAATCTTATCAGTATTTTGATGCTGGTTAGATGAACATATACAAGTTGTTTTATTGAAGCATCTTTTTTATTATTTTCTACCGACTTTACAAAAAAAGAGGAGGTACAAAAGTACAAAGTACAAATAAAAAAAGGCTGGTGTTGCGGCTGAATCAGCTGAGACTCTCAACAGGCGCAAATACAGTAATCTTGATAGTGGTTATATATTTGTGCCTTTTGGGGTTGAGACGTTGGGACCGTGGAGACCGGGAGCACATACAATCTACAATGAATTATCAAAGCGTTTGGTTGAAGCAACTCGTGACCAAAATGCTAGTAAATAATTTGGACAGAGATTGTATTCAACGTGGCAATGCTGCCAGCATTATGGGTACTTTGCCTACTGGTAGCGGTCTATTAGATTAAGTTTTGTACATATTTACATCTAGTTATAGTATTTTTTTGTTAATTTTAATTTAGTTTTTAGTTTAATGGAATATATGAAATGTCTAATATTAATGTCTAAACTCATTGTGAATTTGAACAAATAAGGTACAAGTCGACTGTATTATTTTTTGTGTGTTACCTCATAACTACGTTCCACGTGAACCGATTTTGAAATAATTTGTTTGTTTGAAAGATGTTGCTTTCTAATGATCAGAAATTCTTGAAATTTCGTCAATAATGCGTGTTTAGTACAGATGTACTAAACACGATAAGATAATCTGATCAAAGATCCGAAGATAAAGCGGTGAAGTCGGTTTTTTTAAGCTTTGCTTGCGTTTAATTATGTCATATATATTTTAACTTGAACGTTACAATCTAGGTGTCTTCAAGTCTAGAGTGAATAGGTACCTTCTAGGTAAGCACGTTCCATCTTCGGCCGCATCGTCACTGTCCATAAGGTGAGTAGTCAAATGCTTGTCTATATAGCATAAATAACCTATAGTAGGTACGGTTTAAATTGTAGATATGTAAAGGCTGGGGAAAAGCTTTATAATTTTTGAGAAGATAATTTTCTGCTTTATTTCATCTATTGTATAATATACATTTTTTTTATTATTGATATATAACTTTCAGACTTACAGCCCTACACTAAGTTCAATGACTTGTGTCGAGGGGGTCGGAAACAATTCAATATCACACATACGATCACGCGCAGAAGAACATATGGAGGAGGAAAATTATGCTCCTACCGGGAATCGAACCCAGGACCCACGCCGCGAACGGCAGAGACATGTCAACTGCGCCAACTTGCCCGTTTAAGTTATGATACTGTATTAAATGCATTTTTTTTATACCTTTTTATTCCCCGGAACTATCAGATACTTGGATATCTAAAATATAAAAATAAGCGTTACACTAATTTAAAAAAAAAATATGACATATATTTTACATACCTTAACAGCAACACCATGCACTTCACGGCAATTTAAATTAATTAAAATAAATTATATCACAAAAAGACTAGGCGAATTATGCACCGCTTTCGCGTCGCACAGGCAAACAATATAATCTATTTTTATCGATATTAATATCGTTATATTTAACGAGTATTATTATTATAGCTGATACCTCGATATCGATATTGAAATATTTATAGAATAAGTATTATTATTATTCTAGTTTCTCGTTGCACGTGCGTCGGCGTCGCGCGTTAGTGCGGACTGCGGATTGTCAGTGATAGCAAAGCCTTAAATGCTGCCTTCAAGTGCCTTCGGAAGCGCCTGCGTACGCGCATCTCCAGACGCAGTACACTATTATGTATTCTGTGGTTTCTGTGACGCAGATTAGCTCATAGTTGGTGTGGCTTTCCGCACTCGACAGACAACTGCATATCCTGCTGGAAGTGCACTACAGTTATGTGCATGATGGCTTATATCATTTAAACTTAGAGGAAAAAAATATGACTGGATGCTTAGAATAGCAGTATTGCACTTGCAAAGCTGACTAGTAAGTGGGCATAAGAGACGTAAAATTGTATTAAGTCTCAGGGAGTGGAGCGCATTGCAGCCCACATCAGAATTGTATTAGCTAAAGTTCCAGATGGCGTTCCAGATTATAAAGGCGAGCGTGTCGCTTACCATCAGACGGTCGCCTTGCTTGTTACCGTTCTTCACAATAAGTTGTACGTATCGTGGGTGCCAAATAGGTACAAAGTTTAAAGACTTGTATTGTGGGTACCGAAAACATTTACATTACATACACAATCAAAACCAGAATCTGAAGCGCAAATGTCCCTGGGAAGCAAAATTGAGGTTCAGCCGGGAATTGCATCCAGGACCCGCGGCGTAGAAAGCAATTACTCACAGCGGCAACTGGGTCGTCAAAAACAATTACCTGTGAGATTTCAGTCCAGTGACTCCTTGACTCGCGTGACTCTACCAGACTAATAGAGTCATAGTGACGCTCGTGACATGCGTCAAGTCATGTCTAGTTCCTTGTACAGTGTAGGTACTACAGTTTTTTTAAGTACCGACGGTGAAGCATAAATGAGGGTGTGAGTATCGAAAGATAGAGAACTCAAGAAAAAGCAAGGTCTTAAATGGGAGCTAAATTTTATTTTAGCACAGAAATATTTTACATACAAAAAATAACAAACGTAATCACATTCACAGCGCCACACTGAGTTCAGTGACTTGTGACATGATAGACATGATAGACATGACTTGAAACATCTACATCACACAATCAGATCCAGATCCAGAAACACAAATTTCCCTTGGGGAGAAAACTTGTGTTCCTACCGGGAATCGTTCCCTTATACCCCTACTTAAATGGCGAACGCCCCCCTAACTAAGCCAACGAACAGTTCAATGTGTGTAAGTAAAGTTTTTTCCTCACGCGCCATAACCAATAAATCATATGGGCCACATGTTACATACAAGGATATTGTTCCATTCATCTCAATACTCCGGTTATCATAGTATGAAACTTAATTTAATGTAATGTAATTTATTCATTTAGATCACTCTTAGAAACTAGGTACAGTGTGAAAACTTAAGCACTTTAGGTTCATGTAACCATTTTCTTGAGGGCTCCAAACTCGGCTAGGCCTGTATCTTGGAAGCCCGGAACAAAAAATTTTGAACAGGTTAGATTTAGCGCGCTACACCTTGCGGTTTGGGTAGGTAACTAAGTAGGCGTAAAACCATCAAATGAAATCAAAGGTACCCGACTGCCCACATATTATACTACTATGTCAGGCTAGCCCTTGATCACTATCCTTAGACATTATATCCTAACCACGTACACGATATAATCATCTTAGCCACTTTTTTCGTTTTACTTACCTAAGTGACGACCTTGTCGAGGAATTGCGCGCTACTTTTCTAATTAGTGATGGTAAACCATAATACAACTGCATTTCTGTACAGGGTAGCTAGCCCGGACAATAGTAGCCAACATCAAGAAAGCCTACCACGTGGATTTCATCACGATATTTCCTTCACCGAAAGCTCAAGCTTGACAATATATAGTTTTTAAGACCGATCGAGGGGACCTTAATTCAATCAATCAATCATTTGCTACTACTCTCTGTTTTCCTGTACCTAGACCGGGATCATCTGTTATTTTGGTCAGAGCAAAGAATGACAGATTACCTGGAGCTATTTGCGACCCCAACAGCGTTGGTACACCAGCTTTTCAAAATCAAAATCAAAATCGTTTATTCACATGGGCCCCAAAGAGGCACTCATGAAAGTTAATGAATCTATTGCCAGATTCGCAAAATTACAGCCATCTCGAGAAGAACCTGGCAAGAAACTCGGCGGCGCATTTTTTTTTTTAAACATTCTTAATTTCTAATACACAATTTTCTTAACCTAGGTGTTATTATGGTAGTCGCTAGAAAGAGCCTGTGCAGTTTGCCTCCATGCATCCTTGTCATTAATATAGTCTGTGGTCTTATAATAAGCTTTCTTTGCCGAACAGCTGCATATTTAGATAATAAATAATGCTATATATGATGCAAGTATAAAGTTTCTAGCTAAATGTATCAGGGAGAGGACCGCAGTGCTGTGTCACGTCAAACTTGGTTAAGTAATTATGTGGTCGAAGGTGTTAAACACGCTAGGCTCAAGACAGGCATGACGCTTACTATCGGGAGAACCTAAAATAAATCAGGTTGGCTCTACATGTATTTAATTGTCACGGAGGACCTACGTATTCCAGGTCTAGTGTGTTTACCAGCTTCGATCACATCGTCACTTACCATCAGGTGAGATAGTGGTCAAACACTAGCCTGGCACAAATAAAAAAAAAAATAAAAAAAAAATGAAGAATAAGATTGAAGAATATATATTACTTGATATTAGCAACGCTAATTCGTGAATGACACTATCAAATCACACTTATATTATAAATATCAAAAATTGTGCCTAGATTTGTTTTGTTTTCACGCCCTAACTACAGAATAGATTTGGCTGAAATTTGAAATATAGATTGATAACCTGGCACACATAGGCCTTTTAAAGCGGGCGAAGCCGCGGAGTTTTGCCAGTGTTGTAAATAAGTTAGGTAGGTACTCACAAATAAGGGTCCAGGACCCTTTTGTCACGGAAACTGTACCCAAGAAGACAGGTATAAATATTCAGAATTAGCATTATTTCGAAGATAATGGTAAATGGACTGACACTTATATTACAAAGTAAGCAAATATCGATAAAATAATCAAAAAAACTGGCAATTAAAGCCAAAAACACGTGAAATTTACGACCCAAGATATTTTTTATGGGGGCATTTTTAATGAAAATAACGATATGGGGATCGATACCAAAAATATCGATTCACGTGATACCAACCGGAGATTAGTAAACGACGACGGCGCACGCGCATAAAATTATACTTATATAAAATTTAAAAGGGTGTTACAAGGTTGTAGTTTGTATCTGTGTGTATATTTATGGCATCCCCAACGGCTGGACCGATTTTGATTTAGTTTTTCAATTTTAAAGGCAATTTGATTAAGGAAATGAGGTTTTAGATATTTATTGGTACGAGTATTTTCACATAGCAAAGCATTGTATTCAACAAATTTTAAACATAGCGATCTTATGTAGAGCGGTTTGAAACTATAAATAATTTTAAGCGTTAATAAATTTTTTTTATTTAATAATTGTGTTGAAGTTTTGGATATGGGTTTTTTGCCTAGAAAAGATGACTTATTATATTTTATTGTGTATATAATAGTCGATACAGAAAATTAATAATTATATGCGGATACGAAATGTGAACAACTTTGTATGGTGGAATATTGTATAAATGTAGGAAATTATATAGTACATAATTAAATAAATTAAATAGAAAATACAGGTAGTATTAACGGCCCATACAATATATATATATATATGAGTTTGTGAAGTTGTAGGGGGTCGGGCATGTCAGTTAGTAATGAATAAAACAGATGTCTATTTTAGAATTAATTTAATTAAATATCGGAGTGTATGGCACAAATACAAAATGTCATATAAGCGCGTACTTACAGCTATAGGAACATTTTTTCTATAATACTTATAATCTAATAGGAATAACATAATCAAATTGACCGAGAATTATAAACATATGAAAATATTATAAGATATTTAACTAAACACAACAAACAACAAATTAAACTAACAATTCGATGTAAACGCCAACTCTTAACGTATTGTATTGATAATATTAATTCTGATAATAATTCTTTGGTCACCCTACTAAAGGTTATTTTATTATTTATGCTTTAACACACAACAAAAACAATGTACAATTAGAGGACTTAATTTAAGGAGAATGTTCAAAACAGTGGGTAAAAATAGGCAAGCAAAATAGGTAATAATTTAAGCTATACGTTATGTTCACAACCAAAAAATATGAATTACATAAACATAAAACATAAACGCTTCCACACTCACAGTCCCACACTAAATTCAACGACTTGCGTCGTTGGTGCTGGAAACATTCACATCACACACACAATCACAAATATATCAGCTCATTAGCTCTGTCCCGCGGCTCTACTTACATACATAATTCAGGCTCTATACATAATATCAAATGTCATACAAATGAGTTCAGTTGATACTTCGTCGATACAAAAATTATTAAGATACTTCGAGTCGAACAAATACACACAAAAGTACACACATTACTACGAAAAAGACTATGGTTTTTCCTGCACATTGCGAGCGAAGCCGTCGAGGTTAGATTACCACAGAATAAATAAGTTTTTTGTGTGTCGGATAGGCAAGCGTTTGACCGCTATCTCACCTGATGGACAGCGATGATGCGGTCGAAGATGTAACATTCTTGTTTAAAAGATACATATAGTTAATGTTACAATAGAATAAATAAAGTTTAACTATAGATAAATAGCTATTCTATTCCTTGCTCAAACATACAGAGCAGGTTCTATCATATGGTGGTCACAGCTGTGGTCACAGCTGAGGTCGTGGTGATAGTCACTCACGTGCCTCCCATGCCGTAATTATTATCAGACTGTAGTAATGTTCTCTGGAGATATGGATCTCTGGATGTGTTATACCTTGTTTCCTATTATATAATCACTATATTCATACTCGTACTCAAAGTCGTCATCGTTTGCGGTCATCACTTTTCCATAAGTGTCGAGGCACTCCAACACGACTCCATTGGACCAACCGAATCCCTTCTGCACCTTATACTCTCCACCGTCACCGAAGGCGCCGGGGACTACAGCGTCGTACTTTTCAAACATCTGCTTGCTCTCCTGGAACCCTTTGTGATTGATCCTCACCCACTGTTGTGCTAAGCGGAAAGCCAATTTATTCCCTTCCGTCGTATTCATCGCCTCCAATGCCTTAATCACGATGCTGACTTCTGGGGGCCACACGTTCGGGAAGTCCCACTGCTGGCTGCTATTAACAAATGATGTTGGTATACCGCCCGGATAGGCCAGGGCTCCGGAACGCTTGAGGTAGTTAATAACGCGAGGGGCGTGTTTCGCCACGTGAGCCTCGTCCACTGCCAGCATCCAGAGCGGAGCTAAGTTGCTCGGGTAAAAGTAAGCACGGTGCTTCCCGTTCTGAATGTCGAAATCGTACCATATTCCGTCTTCTTCGTTCCACAAAGCTTGATCAATGGTAGCTCTCCATTGCTCCGCTTCATATCCCCAATGAGCGGCCTTACGAGGATATCCCAGGATGGCGTAGAATACGGCTATATTTTTAAGAGCATTTGCAAATATGGCATTTAAATCAACGGGAATAATCTGTCTTGTATGAATATTTGTCAAATTACCTGAGTTTCCCCCGTCGTTGTCGATAAACCACCTGGACGAAAAGTCCCATCCGCTCTCTGCTGCACTTTTCATATCAGTGTAAAACTCGGTGTGGTAGTCTTGGGAGAGCTTCTGTGCGGTACTGTAGTCTTCGAAATAAGACTCTGGTCGCGGTCCCGCGCTGGGGGCATAATACCTGAGCAGTGTGAAAACTTTGTCATCTTTATGGAACGTTACGATTTGCGTGTCCAACCAGTACTTCATTTCCTTTTCGAGAGAGGAAATGTGCTTCTTCAGAAATTTCTTGTTCTTCGTCTTCTCGTAGTAGCGCATCATCATGGCGGATAGAAGTGGCGGTTGGCTGCGCTCCTGGTAGTACCATCTACTGCCGTTCGGGACGTGTCCGAGCTTACTAAGAAGTACGATTAAATTCTCGATCATGTCCCTCGCCGTGACATCCATGTCGCTTATTAGAAGGCCTCTAATGATCCAATAAGTGTCCCAGTAGTACAGCTCTTTGAAACGTCCTCCGGGAATTATGAATCCATGAGGAACAGGTATGAAACTGTACTGGTTCGGCGCTTCGAACACGGCGGGCTTAACTTGTCTGCCGAGTGTCGGCCAGATATCATTGATATTTTTTGCGAACTGTCGCAAATCGGGGTCGGTTATCTCATTTAGGATCGCCGGATTGTCGCTGTGGTCTGTGGGGGTCCAGTTCTCGAGTTCACCGCTATTGTCGAAGTATTGATCGACGAATACAAGGAGTTGGTTCCTTGTAGGGTTGTTGTTGGTTTTATTGAGTAGTTCTTGGAAGGCGCTGAGGATGGTGTCCTCATCGGTTCTCATCTGCATGTCGACGAAAGTCTTGGAGTCAGGATAGAGGCGCGCCATCTGCACGTGGTGAAGAAGATCACTGTTGCAGTAGACGGGTCGGTTGCAGGTGGACGGCAGGTCGTCGGCCATCACCGCCGCCACCGCCAGCACCAGTAACAGTCGTTTCATCTGAAATATAAGAAAAATAATGTAGGCACATTGATTTCAAATCTCATTAAATGTCTATAGGTATATATATATATATATACACAATATAACATTTGTTAAGAGTTTAGTTAATTCTATCCGTTTTTTTTTTTGCTTGAAAGATTTTTGAGCATATATTAAAATAATATATGTATTAAAATAAAAGAAATTGAAGTGTTCAACATACCTTGAAAGCACAATGCAATGGACGGCGATTTCAATCTTATGTATTTATAATATTGAGGTACAATTTATGTACAAAACAGGCAACTAAACACTTTATATAAATTAAAATAATGTATGTGACTTATATGACATTAATTATTATAAATCGTATTAGTGACGATTTTTCAAGGATTGTTGCGCGTACACGTTTCAGTCGGGCCTTGGTGCGAACTACGAATTATGAGTGATGCCAGGGCCTTAAATGCTAACTTCGGCAATGCGCACCGCGCAACCTGCGCCAGCGCATGGAAACAGATTAGATCATTGTGTGGATTTCCACATACCATACATTACATCATAACAATACTTTTGATATTCCCAGAACAATGCCTAATTTTTAGAGGGAAAATTAAACTTAACGCGCTTAATATACCTAGGTATTACCCCATGCTTACATATTTAATTTTATTTTAATCTATTGTACTTGTAAATTTATTTCACGACTCCTTAATTCAACTGAGTAAGTTGATTGTGAATGTTAGGTTTACATAGTTAGGCTTTAGAGATTAAAACAAGATGAATTTATATTTTTTAGTATATGTACGTAAGTTAGAACCTGACTGGAAGAACTTGTTTCGATTCATGGCAGCTTGGTTCCGTTTGAACCTTTTGGTTCCAGAACCCTAGTTAAAATTCATAAGTGTATTTGTGTAAGTATCTATCTAATATCTTTAAACGAGCAATTCTTGTATATGTATATATATATGTGTGTGTGTAATCAGGATCTCGGAAACGGCTCCAACGATTTTCATGAAAGTTACAGATTAGAGGTTTTTCGGCCCAAGGAATCGATTTATCAACGTTCCAGGTCCGAGAAATGCTCGGTTCCCAAACTGCATTCGAAAAACCGGGCTTAAGAAACTATCAGCGCCATCTATTACGCCATGACCGATGTAAAAAACTGTTTCTACTCGACACTAGATGGAGCTTTCTGAGGCTACAAATTCAAACACATTTTACCAAAAACAAAAAACCGTGCAAAGCTCGGTCATCCGGATATTTATAGATAATGGGTTGATATTCATTACAGATGGTAGGTATCTTTTTAAATAAAACCCGTTTTCCACCGACAGTATCTCCGAGATCGATGACCGTTGAATTTCAGTTGTGTTTGTTCACATAGGGAATGTGCCCCCACATTCCCTATGCAAAGACGCCAACGAAAGCAGATTGGGATTGTAAGAAGAAAGTGGCTGTTTCACCTTTACACGAATTGCAGTAAACTACACAGCGCTACAAAAAGTACTCACAAACACGTGCACGTGTAGTTGCAAATGGCCACGACAATAGCATTGCAGCGCGTGCGTCAATAAAAAAACAAAATAAAAGCCAAGTGCGAGTCGGACGACTCGCGCACGAAGGGTTCCGTACCATTATCTATAAAAAATCAAGTTTGTTGTATGGGAGCCCCCCCTAAAATATTTATTTTATTTTATTTTTAGTATTTGTTGTTATAGCGGCAATAGAAATACATCATCTGTGAAAATTTCAACTGACTAGCTATCACCGTTCTTGAGATACAGCCTGGTGACAGGTGCACGGACGGACGGACGAACAGCGAAGTCTCAGTAATAGGGTCCCGTTTTTTGCCTTTGGGTACGGAACCCTAAAAAGAAATTAAATGTTAGAAATATAATTTATTTGCGGTTAAATTTATCTGGTTTAGTCACGTGTCAAGCAAGTCATGCTATTATTTGGTAAAATAATAATTGTCATAGGTAAGACAAAAAAAAATTACCCGATAGTCTAAATGCACGGTATAATCTGGGAGTCTAAGTGAATAGGTAACTTCTACGTAGGCATGCTACATTTTCGGCTGCATCATAAATTTCCATTCGGTGAGATAGTTGGTAAATGCTTCCCTATCTGGCAAAAAATACAATTAAAAAATGCAGCATTTTAGCAAATATTTTTTCGTATATGGCACTCGTGGGGTACTACCGGACAGGGTGTTCCCTCTCAGTCTATTTTGCTCAAGTCGTGGGTGTACATTGAATAATAATATGGCATCTAGTACAAACATTCCAAGGAAGCATCTGTTCTCGGGTCGCTAATAACATTGAGAGAATACAACAGAGATTTGAATTTGAAACAAAAGACATCATTCCCATACCACACATGAAATGAGAAGAAACATAGAAACGACTTGGCGTTATCAAAAAGAAAAGATTTGGCTGATGTGTCGGCCTTTAGTGTGTGATGCCACGTGTATTGACACTTTGGCGCCATCCCATCTTCCTGAAACCACGCTACAAGATGCTACAAGCTAGTGGCGCGGCAGCTATGGCAGGCTAAATCTCTCAAACGGCGCAAGTATTCAAAACTTGACAAAGGTTTTATATTTGTGCCGATTGGGGTTGAGACGGCTCATGGGGACCGAGTGCATTAGACATTTTCAAAGATTTATCAAAGACTGATTGATCCGGAACATGACCAAAATGCTGGGTTGTATTTATGGCAGAGGATAAGCCTTGCTATACAGCTTGGTAATGCAGCAAGCAAAAAAACCGACTTTACCATTTTATCTTCGAAACCTTGATCAGATTTAATGTATTAAACACGCATTATTGACGATAACTCAAAAAGTTATAGGACCTTAATAAAATTTAAATGAAACCATATGGAAGCACCAGCTTTCAAACAAAAAAAAATCAAAATCGGTTCACGTGAAAAGAAGTTATGAGGTAACACACATAAAAAAAAATACAGTGGACTTGTCGGTAGAAAAACTTAGCCGGAAACTGAAAAGCAGCGGAAAATCAACGGCAAGTTTTGAACCGAGTGTCATCGAATATCAATCAACAAACAGTAAGGAAACGAAATTCCAATACGAAATCTTTGATCCATTCTGAGAATACAATAAAAAGTCCGTTCAAAGGCATAAAAACAAATTAATTTTTATTTTTCAATATAATCTCATAATATTATTACATTTATTACATCTGGGAATTAACTTTTCAATACCCTGTAACGAATAACTTTCTTCCTTGTCGGAAAAATAAGCATTTATTACCGCCTTGAGCTCTTCATCAGCGGAAAATAGATACCTAATTAGATATCCTCATAGTAAAACTGCCCGATGGCTTAGTTGGACGCGCGTTCGCCTTCTAAGCAGGGTTCGATTCCCGGGAACACATAGTTTTCTCCGCAAGGAAATGTGTGTTTCTGGTTGTGGTTGTGATTGTGTGTGTGATGTGAATGTTACCGGCACCCACGATACGAGTTATCGCACTTTGGGCTGTGAGTGTGAAAGCGTTTATGTTTTTTTTGTTTCAGTTTGGTTTCAGTTTCTTCACAATTACTAAATATCGCAACGGCAGCCTCGAATAACTGTGTGAATTAAGTTGGTAGTAATCTCGACCGACCGGAACTAGACCACGCGGTCGAGTCGCCACCTTTAATTTTTATAATTTTTTTACAGCTAATAGAGGACCCGCCTACCATCGCTCCGTTCATCTGCCACAGCAAACACAACGGTCACTTTTCCTTGACCTTTACTTTAATAGGGAAGTGCCAGCATTTTGGTCACACGTCGTCGCCTCAACCAGGCGCTCTGATAGAATTTTGAAAATAGAATGAGCTCCCGGTCCCCACGGACCCAGTGTTTCAATACCAAACGGCTCAAATATGTAACCACTGCCGAGGTTTCCATATTTTCTACGTTTGCGCTGCTCTGCCGAAGTTGCCGCGACGCCATCCCTATTCTGTGTTTCAGGAAGATGTGACGGAGCTAAAGTATCGACACAAGTTGCATCCCACACTAAAGGCCGTCCCATCTTCCATGGAATTAAAGTCATTGCGTCGGGTATTTTACCATCGTCACGCATCAGACCATTCGGTTCGAGAATGGCTGGAACATTGGCACTGGTAAAAGCAATATTATTGATATCAATATCGCTTGTTTAATGTTAATATATCACCGAAAATACATTTCATTCGTTCATGAAAACATTACATTTCATATCAAAATAAATATTTGAAAATAAGAGCAGGGGGTCTATTCTGGGCATCGATTATCTTTACATCGACGTCGAAATCGAACGATTTTTTTTCTTATGAACCATCGAATTAACTGAAATATCACCAATCGACTGTCGTGTCGACACGCATCAATTCGTACAATCATAGTTTGACAACCAGACTAGACCTACTGGTTAGAGCAATTTTAAGAACACTATCGTGAAATATTGTACATTCTTTGGCAATAAAGATTTATTTATTTTTTCTGTGACTTACATGGTCCAATCATGGCATCCGTAATAATAAGTTGAGCAATCATATTGACATCACAAATTTGGCAGCTAAAGTCACGAATCAGGGGGTCTATTCCGGGCGTCACATCGACGTCGAAATCGAACGATTTTCTTTTGTTATGAACATCGAATCAACTGAAATTTCAACCAATCGACTGTCGTATCGACGTCGCATCAATTCGAACAATCGTATTTTGACGACCAGAATAGACCTACTGTAGGCAATAGTGTGCGGTTTGCTATTTCAAACTTCGTTACCATGCACTTTAATTAAAAATCATTTAAATAAGAAAATTATGTTATATGTGTAATTTTATCAACCGTCTTCAAATAAAAGGAGGTTCTCAATTCGACTGTACGTTTTTTTATGTATATTACGCGATATCTCCGCCAATTATGAATCGATTTTGAGGTTTTTTGTTGTTTGGTAGATTATACTTCAGAGGTGGTCCCATATACATTTTATCGAAGTCGATCCAGCCATTACCAAAATATAAGTCGGTTTTTTAAGCTTCTTTTAAAACGTAGTTCATACACATGTTAACAGATACATATTTATTTACTAAGCATACGTTTACATTGAGTTCAGAACTAGGGCGAGGCCTATATCTTGGGATTAAAGGTAGGTAAGTCTTACAGAATAGGTACAGAGATTACAGCATTGTGTATCACTATGGCTGTAATTTTGCGAATCTGGCAGTAGAGTCATTAACTTTCATGAGCGCATCTTTGTACTGTCTTGCAAAATCAACTGCAGATGCACTCTACTGGTACATTGCCCATGTCTGTAAGTATATTCCTGGGTTCGATTCCCGGCAGGAGCACAAATTCCTTCCCAAGGGATATTTATGCTTCTGGTTCTGGGTGTAATGTGTGTGTGTGATGTGAATGTTTCCGGCACCCACGATACAAGTCTTTGAACTTAGTGTGGGGCTGTGAGTGTGAATGCGTTTGTTTGTTTGTTTTGTTTGTTTGTTATATATAATAAACTACCAGCAGACCTTACAAATGAAATAAATAGCACGAAATTCCTGAAAAACCTAAAACAACTATTAATAACGAAAGCATACTACTCAATTTATGACTACTTAAAAGATAATATTTAAATTTTATAATTAAGAATTGCGTCCTCTTCTCTCTTAAGTTGCTGCGCCCGACAGGGTCCATATGAGACATTGTACCTACCTTTTGGAATGAAACATCTTGTACTGTATTTATGGAGGCAATAAACAATCTGAATCTGAATCTGAAAATTATTTTTGTAGTTATAGTGATAAATTTAGAAAGGAAAAATTATCGCTTGAGGCGGGATTTGAACCCGCGGCCATAGGGTCTCATGCCCTATAACCGCTGAGCTACTCAAGCCCCGCCTGAAGCGACGAAATTAACCTTTCCTTATTATTAACGTCTTACGGGGACGTGTGACGTCATCTACCGAAAGTTTATCGAAACTACTACGGCCAACGAGTCTAACATTGCAGTTAGCTACACGTTGTGTTGATAACGTCCACCCAAATCAATTGATTTTATTTATATAGCATTAGCCATGCTAGGCAGAACTATAGTGATAAATTTAGAAAGGAAAAATTATCGCTTGAGGCGGGATTTGAACCCGCGGCCATAGGGTCTCATGCCCTATAACCGCTGAGCTACTCAAGCCCCGCCTGAAGCGACGAAATTAACCTTTCCTTATTATTAACGTCTTACGGGGACGTGTGACGTCATCTACCGAAAGTTTATCGAAACTACTACGGCCAACGAGTCTAACATTGCAGTTAGCTACACGTTGTGTTGATAACGTCCACCCAAATCAATTGATTTTATTTATATAGCATTAGCCATGCTAGGCAGAACTATAGTGATAAATTTAGAAAGGAAAAATTATCGCTTGAGGCGGGATTTGAACCCGCGGCCATAGGGTCTCATGCCCTATAACCGCTGAGCTACTCAAGCCCCGCCTGAAGCGACGAAATTAACCTTTCCTTATTATTAACGTCTTACGGGGACGTGTGACGTCATCTACCGAAAGTTTATCGAAACTACTACGGCCAACGAGTCTAACATTGCAGTTAGCTACACGTTGTGTTGATAACGTCCACCCAAATCAATTGATTTTATTTATATAGCATTAGCCATGCTAGGCAGAACTATAGTGATAAATTTAGAAAGGAAAAATTTTTCCTTTCTAAATTTATCACTATAGATACACAACGTGTAGCTAACTGCAATGTTAGACTCGTTGGCCGTAGTAGTTTCGATAAACTTTCGGTAGATGACGTCACACGTCCCCGTAAGACGTTAATAATAAGGAAAGGTTAATTTCGTCGCTTCAGGCGGGGCTTGAGTAGCTCAGCGGTTATAGGGCATGAGACCCTATGGCCGCGGGTTCAAATCCCGCCTCAAGCGATAATTTTTCCTTTCTAAATTTATCACTATAGTTCTGCCTAGCATGGCTAATGCTATATAAATAAAATCAATTGATTTGGGTGGACGTTATCAACACAACGTGTAGCTAACTGCAATGTTAGACTCGTTGGCCGTAGTAGTTTCGATAAACTTTCGGTAGATGACGTCACACGTCCCCGTAAGACGTTAATAATAAGGAAAGGTTAATTTCGTCGCTTCAGGCGGGGCTTGAGTAGCTCAGCGGTTATAGGGCATGAGACCCTATGGCCGCGGGTTCAAATCCCGCCTCAAGCGATAATTTTTCCTTTCTAAATTTATCACTATAGTTCTGCCTAGCATGGCTAATGCTATATAAATAAAATCAATTGATTTGGGTGGACGTTATCAACACAACGTGTAGCTAACTGCAATGTTAGACTCGTTGGCCGTAGTAGTTTCGATAAACTTTCGGTAGATGACGTCACACGTCCCCGTAAGACGTTAATAATAAGGAAAGGTTAATTTCGTCGCTTCAGGCGGGGCTTGAGTAGCTCAGCGGTTATAGGGCATGAGACCCTATGGCCGCGGGTTCAAATCCCGCCTCAAGCGATAATTTTTCCTTTCTAAATTTATCACTATAGTTCTGCCTAGCATGGCTAATGCTATATAAATAAAATCAATTGATTTGGGTGGACGTTATCAACACAACGTGTAGCTAACTGCAATGTTAGACTCGTTGGCCGTAGTAGTTTCGATAAACTTTCGGTAGATGACGTCACACGTCCCCGTAAGACGTTAATAATAAGGAAAGGTTAATTTCGTCGCTTCAGGCGGGGCTTGAGTAGCTCAGCGGTTATAGGGCATGAGACCCTATGGCCGCGGGTTCAAATCCCGCCTCAAGCGATAATTTTTCCTTTCTAAATTTATCACTATAGTTCTGCCTAGCATGGCTAATGCTATATAAATAAAATCAATTGATTTGGGTGGACGTTATCAACACAACGTGTAGCTAACTGCAATGTTAGACTCGTTGGCCGTAGTAGTTTCGATAAACTTTCGGTAGATGACGTCACACGTCCCCGTAAGACGTTAATAATAAGGAAAGGTTAATTTCGTCGCTTCAGGCGGGGCTTGAGTAGCTCAGCGGTTATAGGGCATGAGACCCTATGGCCGCGGGTTCAAATCCCGCCTCAAGCGATAATTTTTCCTTTCTAAATTTATCACTATAGTTCTGCCTAGCATGGCTAATGCTATATAAATAAAATCAATTGATTTGGGTGGACGTTATCAACACAACGTGTAGCTAACTGCAATGTTAGACTCGTTGGCCGTAGTAGTTTCGATAAACTTTCGGTAGATGACGTCACACGTCCCCGTAAGACGTTAATAATAAGGAAAGGTTAATTTCGTCGCTTCAGGCGGGGCTTGAGTAGCTCAGCGGTTATAGGGCATGAGACCCTATGGCCGCGGGTTCAAATCCCGCCTCAAGCGATAATTTTTCCTTTCTAAATTTATCACTATAGTTCTGCCTAGCATGGCTAATGCTATATAAATAAAATCAATATTTTTGTAGTTGTCTATAATTGCTATCTTTTTTGGTGAACATACTTATTATATTGTATTGTACCTATAGTTAGAACATTAATGGTTACAAATTGCATGCCAATGCATGGAATTTGATTCAAATGACTCGCCTGCCAGGCCCCCACAATTGAATACGTCAACGTACATTCCTGTTATGATAGTAGGTACCTATAATGCAAGGTATTATTGTAATTGTAATATAGATAATTACGTATACTAAACAAATAATAGGCAAAACCCTTCTTCGCACAGGGAAACATCACGTGATATATGAGTGCATAATAATATGTGTTATGAAGCACGTGTACATTTAATGTTGATTAACTAAAGTATTTAAGAGCTTCAGCACTCAAAATAATTATACCGATAATACCTAATAAGTGTTACAAATAATAAGCGTTACAAATAATAAGTGTTACAAACAAAACTCTTAATATTGTATCTCTGCTACTTACCGATAAAATGGAATAGTTTTAGGTATGTGTTACCACAACGTTCCACCTTTTTTCATTTTAACCGACTGTAAAAAAATTAGGAGGTTTTCAATTCGACTGTATTTTTTAAAATGTTTGTGACCCATTGTATCTAATCGCATTTTCTATTTTTATTTGTTTTTTTTTTATTTTATTATTAAGTGTTAAAAATAAGTTTACTGTGTTGTATAGTTAATTTTTATTCTATATATTAGGTTGATTTGTCCTGAGGTTCGTGAAGTCATGACTATGGGTTACGACTGAAAATCAGTGACTATGGTTAGAACTCTCTAACCATAGTCGTATGCTGAGTCGTGACCTATATTCATGATACTCACAACATCACACTTCTTTTTATTTTACTTGTTATATTTTATATATGTACTTATATTTTTGTGTTTTTATTATTTGATGTTTGTTTTAGTGTAATGTTGTGTTTGTCATAAATAAATGTATTTTCTTTATTTTTTCTTTCTTTTATACCTTTAAACGAGCAATTCGTGTATACATGTATATGTGTAATCAGGATCTCGGAAACGGCTCCAACGATTTTCATGAAATTTTGTATGCAGGTGGTTTCGGGGGCGATAAATCGATCTAGCTAGGTTTCAATTTTAGAAAACGTCGTTTTATCCGTGTTTTCAGCCGAGCAAAGCTCGGTCATCCGGGTACTCTACATAAAATACATAAAACCATAAAATACTTAGCTTGTTTTGATAGACGCAGTTGAGTCATTAACGTTCATGAGTACCTCTTTCGGGCCCATGTAAATAAACGATTTTTATTTTGTGTTTGATAAGGATCAATTACAATAACTCTAAACCAATTATAATAAAACTAAAAAGCTAACTAAACGGAAGCCGCTACTTATTTTTAATTATTTATAATTATTTTGGGCTAAATATTATATAAATTGTTTAGTCATAGCAACTTTTTTTTCTCCGACTTGTTTAGCAAATACTTATTGTTATTTCGGATCAGTATCTCCAGGGATAACCTTTTATATACAAACAACAGACTTTACCTCTTCATAATATTACAGTAAATGGTCAGGCAGGTCTCATGAGTCAGCAAAAAAAATTCATCAAGAACCCTGGCTGACTTGGAAGTCTTTAAATAGACTCTGTACTCAGGTCGGCCGGGAAGGATAACATGGTCATGTGGGGATTCTCAGAAGTTAAAACAATATTGCCTGTCTGTACGCAGCAGATCGAACTATGGCACATCTTATTGCATGCCCTGCGTGCCCTGTTACCTGCTCGCTACGTGAGCTCATGGATACTGCCAAATGCAGTTCGGGTGGCTGAGTTCTGGGCCTCAGCTATTTAACAGTTTGCCATCGACACGATAAGAAGAAGAGTAAATAGTTTAGACGGCCATGCCACTCCATCACCACAGTACCGTCTGAGATCCATACTCCTATTTAGGGTCCAAATTTATTTTGTTTCCACATTCATTGTGCGAACTGCAAAGGAATGGAGCTACTTGCCTAAGTCGTGTTTCCTGATGAGTGCAATATGGGAGTCTTCAAGTCGCGAGTGAATAGGTATCTTCTAGGCAAGCTTGCTACATCGTCGATATATCTCCAATTCGCTCGAAGCGCTTCGCTTCTACTTTATCATCAGAACCGCGAGGGAGTAGAACACATTGCCCTCGTCTTTGTTTCCTTAACGGTATTATCTAGGCATCTTCAATTCAAGAGTATTCACTCTTAATAGCATGCTTTTATCGTAGCATTCTTGCCCAGAATATACATATTCAGGTATCTTCTAGGCAAGCAAGCTACGTCTTTAGCCGCATCAACACTCCATCAGGTGAGATAGTGGACAAATGCTTGCCTATCGAGTATCTTATAAAGGTCTATAATCTTGGGAAATTTGTACTTACATTGAAGTTAATGATCATCTCTTCTACTCCTATAATATAGGTAGGTATATGGTTTACACATTTACCTTCATACAGACGTAGGCAAATATATAAATTATGTTTAGGTATGTTGTATTAAATATAATGAATAAATATTTCATCATAAATTAGGTATTCACGGGATTTATTGGATTTTCTGTATTAGGTTATATTTATAACCTTGTAATTTACATTACATGTACAATTATCCAAGGTTGGCAAATATTACCTAAAATAACGTTAATATTTCCTTGACCACATTGAGAAAATTGAGACAAATTGCGATTTTATCGTCTGTTTTAGTTTTTTCGTTTTATGAAATAAACGCTTTCATACTCAATAAATGAGAACCCTTTCCTCATGTCTCACATATTGAGGTTTGGTAGAAATAAACAATGCCATCGCCAACTATATGTAATTAACTAGGATTTTTAGGGATTTGTACCTACCTCAAAAGGAAATTAGGATCCCTTATAGGACTCGTTGTTTGTCTGTCTGTATGACTGTCCGTTCGTCCGTCCCTTGGAGTACCTACCGTAAAAAATCAAAGTAATGGAAAATTTGGCTATTTATGGTTTTTTGACGCGAATAATCAAAACCTATAGGGCACTTCTCGTAGACAACCCATAAGAAGTAAATAACAAATTTCTCGATTAAGGTAGGGTTTCGGTAGCTCAGTATTTAGAGTTATAATAGGGCATGACACCATATGACCCCATCAGACCCCGCCTCAAGCAACATTTTACTGCTCTGCTGCCGGAACTGTTTGATGCTTGGCGACCAACTTTTCTATTTGAAGGTAGTAAAAGGCTTTAGGTACTATGACTAGATTTACGAGTAGGTATTAGTAAATTCCCTACCACCGGAAACTGCAGCTCGTCGTCTTCGTCATCGGTTCGATACCTGACAGTACAAATTATATTCTTTTTAACCCCCGAAGAAAAAGCGGGGTATTATAAGTTTGTAATCTATCTGTGTGTCTGTCTGTGGCACCGTTGGCCTAAACGGCTAAAACGATTTTGATTCAGTTTTTTGTTTGAATGGTGACATAACAAGTTCTTAGCTATGTTTGGTTAAAATCAGTGCAGCCGTTTTCCATAAATTCGGGGGAATTTTCAAATTTTTAATTTTGCCCGTCTTATACCTACAAATTATATCTTTAGCTTTTTATTATATTTACACACTTATTATATGTGAGTAAGAGTCGAAATATTTTTTTTTAAATATATTTTTATCCAACACGCTAGCCTTTGACCACTTACTCATATAAGTGATGATGTGGTCTAGGATGGTAAACAACCTAGTAAGTATTGAATAAAAAAAAAGATAATTTGTTAATTTATAAGCTACCGACTGACGATTTCACGTTGATAAAAAGCGATGATGATGATCATGATTAAAATATTCTGTGTTATTCTAGGTCACTATCCACATTTGCAAAATATCAGCTGTACCTATAGGTTCAGTAGTTATAAAAAAGTTTCTACGTTTATCATCCGTACCAGAGAAGGTGTGGAACTCATTGCCTGCGTCTTTGTTCCCCGAACGGTACAATAGTCTTCAAGTCTAGTGTAGCAGTTATATATACCTACTTCAATATGTTAGTTTAGGTTAAAAGATGTTTAACTCTGTTAATAGTAGACTAGCGCATATATGGAAGACCTAATATCCTTAACACAAGTAACCTTAGACATAGTATCGCATACGCTACGGAAACTAAACAAAACCTTCTTGTCAATTACGAAAAAGTACCTATTACATTCAATTTGTAAAGCCCCTGTGAGCCAAATTATTTAAACTAGTTGAAATTTCTTTTTTTGCAATAATTTAGAAGTTTTGTACTGAGCTACTACATTAGGTCTATGCGATATAGTGTGAAAATAAATAAATTGTGTGGAAATTGTGTGTAGAGTCAATAGGTATCTTCTAGGCAAGCATGTTACATCTTCGGCCACGTCTTCACTTTCATGTGAGATAATAGTCAAATGCTAAATCTAGCATTAAAAAAGTTAATAAATAGTAATATATCTAATAGCACCTCTATGTAGTAGGCACCAAAACATATTTCTAACTAAAAATGACTATTCTTTTATTTAAAAAAAACCAAACAACAAACAATACATGTACTTCCCATTCATTCCGAAATACTTAGGTACTAATTAATTTCAGTAGTTCCCGATCACTGTTGTGTTTATTTGCGTGAGATTTGAATGCTTTCGGTACCCGCGAAACAAGTCTTTGAACTTAGTATGGGGCTGTGTGTGTGAAAGCGTTTATGTAAGTGTTGTCAGTATCTAATTATTATTAAAATGTAATATATAAAAAACTCGTGTCACGGTGTTTGTGGTCGAACTCCTCCGAAACGGCTTGATCGATTTTAATGATGTTTTTTTGTTAATGTGGTAGATATAAGAATAGGTCGAAGTATTTTTAGAGCCCCCCTATCCACCCCCTATTTTTAATAGTGATTTTTGTATAGACAATATCCAAACAGTTTTTAGTATCGTATTAAAGTACTAGGCGGCTATAAACGTGAAAGAGGTAAACACTTATTCTAGAGTTGGTAACTATATTGCGACGCATGCCGGGTAGATCTCAATTTTTTTTTTATTATAACAATCAAAGTCAAGATAGATGTGCAAGCGGATGTGTGTGAAATTATAGCATGTTTGTCAAATGTATGTGTGAATGAGTATGCGTGTGAGTGTATATGTGTGTAGATATAATAGTATAGAACCTGCATAAAATTCGAAAAAAGGGTGGAAATGGAGTGGGGTAGAAGGTAGTATTCGTTTTGATTTCTTAGTGTGAATCAAACAAATAATAAATGAATTCCTATGAACGTAAACGTATTAGAAATAGCGCGTCATCGATACCCTTAAATTAATCATGGGGTTTTATCGTCGTACAATTTCTACCAAACACTTTATACTAAGGTTTATGCAATGATGCAGCATATTTAAAATTAATATCCGCATTATTTGTGCAAATTCATGGAATATATGTATACTAAATAATGTGTCAAATTAGTAATTTTGACTCGTTATTCCTTAGTCATAAGCTTAGCTGCGTATGCTTGTATGATGACGTCGCCTAACCTATGATCGAGGGGCAGGGTATGGCCTTGATATGACATAAGCCGGCTCAGTAACCGGTTCCATTATAAGATCTCGACGAATCTTCGAGTCGCAGTTTTTTCAAAATTCACAATTATATTATCGCCAAAAACGGTGTACGAAGATCTTCCAAAAGTACTGTTAAGTTTAAGTAGTTGCACTTTTAGGAAGTTCAATTTATCATCAATAACGAACAATATTTAAGACTAGCTGAGCCCTGAGGTTTTACCCGCGTAAGTCATGGACCCGCGGGAATTCCGGGATGCAATTTTCTTTAATAAGAACTTTCTTCTGACTATAATTAACACAACAAAAAAGAATTAGCGAAATTGCTCCATCCGTTCACGCGTGATGCGGTGACCAAGGGGAATAGAGATTCATTTATATATATATATATATATATATATATAATCAACCTTTAACGGTAAATGCTGATCCAGTGAGAAGTTAGAACAATTGTTGATCCGCCTATTTTACTTGTTTACTCAGCTCCGCGTCGCGCAAACTGATATACTTTGATCCGTCCTTCATGCGCGTGTGACGTCGGTGGATCTGCACTAACAGGTTTTCAACATGCTCGTCAACGATTAGACCAACATTTGTTGATCCATCAACGGTCGAAAAAATCATACTGAGTATGATTTCTTAGATCCAGTGTATATTTAACTTATATGCGACATTTACTTAGACTAAGTGGATCCGGAGCCAAATTTGACTAATAGGTACTCGAACAAAAAGCGGCAACGTCGCATTCTGCGTGTGATAGAGAACCTAGTAGACTACTTCGTTAGAGTAATAAGGTAAGAAAGATGCGTTAGATACGAGCGAATTTGTGTTATTTTGTTCATTTGTCATGGACAAATCAGAAGATGATGGTGAGTATTTTATTAACCATATCCATATTTGATTATTTAACTATTCAGAAACTTGATATTATGTGGGTGTTATTGTATGGTATTGTATTAATGAGTTAATCCGGTCGGATGTGATCGGCTCACATGAAGGGGGCGTATTAGAGACCGCTTCAGTGATAACGCGCTACCTCATTCATAATTGATACATATGGTAATAAATAGATATTCACTTTAATAAGGACTTACTTAAATACCTAGTACCTAGCTAAAAGTTTTTAACCTCGGACGAAAAAAGAGTTGTGATTGTGTTTAAGTATGTGTACGTAGTACCTTCTTACTGTGCGTTTCAAATAACAAAAGGACCAGCAAAAACGCCATCATTTCACCAGTGCTGCCTGCCAGAAGCTGAATCAGAATAATAAAAATAGATAACCAACAATTTCATTGGCCTTTTGGCTCTGTGGTCAGTCTCACTCTATGGTAGCTCTGAATGCGGATCCTGAGGTCGTGGGTTCGATTTCTAACCATGGCAAACATTTGTGTGACGAACACGAATATTTGCTTTGTGTCTTGGTCTTAAACAACTACCTAATTATCTATGTATTTCTCAGGCCTCCATTCCTAGTACAGTATAGGCTTTGCCTAGTTTGAGATCAGGGACTACATAAGTGTGAAATGTCCAGGATATTTATTTATTTTATTTTATTTTAGTAAGTACCTAAAAAGACCAAACATACCTATTTACAAAATTTTAGAAGTTTTGATTCCAGCTCAATCAAAATAATATTTAAGATTCCAGCTCAATCAAAATAATACAACACTTGCACAAAGTTTCGTAGCTGTAATCGATACGTGATAATGTGATTTAGACCGGGAGACCGGATTAGGATTAAGACCGCATCGAATAAAACGCTTTAAACGCTTTCACAATCACAGCCCCACACTAAGTTCGATGACTTGTGTCGTGGGTGCCGGCAACATTCACATCACACACACAAATACAACCAGAACCAGAAACACAAATTTTCCTTGGGGAGAAAACTTGTGTTCCCGTCGGGAATCGAACCCGATAGTTGGGTGGCGTTTGCCTTCTAATCCCCTGCATAGAAGGCAAACGCCACCCAACTAAGTCAACGAGCAGTTCACAACAGCCCCGCTTGTCCTCACGCGTTCCCCCTACTGCACTGCACTCCAGTGCAGTAGGGGGAACGCGTGAGGACGCGCTTTTTTTTTTTTTTTTTTTTGTGGGGGGGAAAATGCCTTGCACTTCCCTTCCTTCCCAGGGGTGAAGGAAAGGGGTATGTGGGGCTCGAACCCACTAAAAACCCCCCCGTGAGCAGTCCCTCGCCGAGGTGGGGCAAGATAGGGTCGCGTCAGCAGTCACTATCTTGCCCTGGCGGTAGGCCCGGCTGCAAAACCGGGCCACTGCGCACTTGCTCACCAAGGCCACCCCCCAGACGTGTGGGGCCGTGCCAGCCGGTGGTGAGCCCCCTGGCTCTCCACCAGTGGTCCCACTACAGAGGAGGAGAGAGGAGGCGGGCGAACTGCCTCCTCCTCCCTCCCGTACGTCTACGCCGGATCAGGTCAGACTGAGGGTCGACCTCTCTGGCCCTCTCCGCGGCCTCCTTCTGCGCCATCACCGCTTCGCAGAAGGAGACCACCGCCTGCCACGATCTCTCGCTGCCGAGCATGGCGTTTACCACGCTCGGCAGGGAGAGATCTCCACCTATACTCGCCAAAAGTGTGTGCCGCTGTGGGCCCCATACGGCACACACTTCCAGCGTGTGGAGCGCCGTATCCTCCATCTCCACCATCACCAACCATCTCCAACCTCCACCATCTCCACCACTGTCTCCGTTGGTGAAGACAGTGATGGAGGTGGAGAGCAGAGTCTGTGCATGATGTAGGTGGAGGCGGAAGCAGCGGATGTGGTGGTGGTATCGTACCAAGCTCCTCGACTACATTTATGTGTAGTTATTTCTAGTTCATATTTATTTTCATATGGGCTGGCATTCAATTTGACCACCATAAATTCGGTACAAGTCGTGGCGTTGTCGAATTGTTAAGTTATCCGTTCAATCTGTAGCTTGTGACGGACAAAGATACGAAACGGCAACGTCGCGGCTGCTTTCAGCCAATCTTATCGTTTGCTGTGCTCTGATTGGCTTATTTAAATCGGATCAACGTTTTCCGTAACCATCGCAAGGTGGATTTGTATATCGGATCAACTTCGGCGAACGCTAGTAAGCAGTCCCATGAGTGTAGATGTTGATCCGGTCGGAGCCACATTAGTAACCAAAGATGCATATTGGATCAACAAAAGGCGCCGGATCAACATAAATTTTTGGATCAACAAAGTGCTCGCGTGAAGTCGCGTCAGATCAACATTTACCGTAAAGGGATATCTATATATATATATATATATATATATATATATATATAAGATATATTACAATATTGACTAGTCTACATATCTGTATAACATTATAATTATCTTAAACTAAGTTACATGATACATTATTGCCTTATATAGCATTTCTTTCTTGATGTATTTATATTTTTGTTAAATTCAGAGGAACAAAGGCCTGTACTGGAAATTTTGGAGTGAAAATTTTGCAAAACCTGTGATTCTTCTGGGTCCCAAAGAGGCACTCATGAAAGTTGATGACTCTACTGCCAGATTCGCAAAAGTACAGCATCGCGAGAATATCATAGTAATAACGCTAGCCTATCAAAGAAAAATAACTCAAGAAAATAAAATAAGTAAAAAACTGTAACGTATGACTATAGCTTACCATAATCTTAGAGTTGAAGTAGTAAGCATATGTAGTTACTCAACGTCAAAATGTTTTAATTTTGTATTCTCACTCATTATTTTTTATTGACACTCACCCAAACTTAGTTCAAAGGCTCGTATCGTGGGTGCTGGATACATTTACTTCAAACACACAATCACACCCAGAAGCACAAATTGGACAGACACACGGCACAGAGGGCAGAGATCGGCTCACTGCGACAATAGGGTCGTCGACAATAGAACATTTAATGAGTTAGTAAGAGTTTCTAGTGCTTATAGGTCTATCGGTAATCTATCGCTTACATTTTCGCTCACGCGTTTTATTTTATCTCACGTGTCTGTACCCGGACCTTTGTAAGGCATTAGCGGAGCCGTAGTCAACGCTAAGACGCCCTTTGGTATAGTTACTTTTTAATAATAACATAAAAGGTGTGTCCAAACATAGGACGGACATCTCTTATGTTAGAAGTTGACGTCGTTTTATACTTGCACACGCCTTTACAATAATTATGTATATAATTAACTATGGACTAGAGGATGGATGATATTGGGTTGACTGTGAATTGTGCGAGTAACAACTTAGAGTATTGCATTGTATATTTAATGGTTTATAAAATGTCTGAATTACGGCATGAGACTACGGCACCTGCCAATACCGCCTCATTTAAAAATATTCGCTTCTACATTATCGTTATCATCCGAACAGCGAAGTAGTGGAACTTGCCTGCGTCTTTCATCTCCGAAAATTACAATCTGGGTGTCTTCAAGTCTAGAGTGAATAGGTATCTTCTGGGCAAGCATGTTACATCACCGGCCGCATCTTCACTTTCCATCAGGTGAGATAGTTGTCAAATGCTTGCCAATACAGCATAAAAAAAATCTAGGTAGGTATTTCTATAGAGAACCAACAAAAGATTCGGCACGTGAGGCCTTGCACGGCGCCCGCATTTATTTCCCGGCCGAACGACTACAGGAAAAGTCGGTTACATACACATGGCGTCACAAAGTTGACTCATATATTTTTTCCCACTCGATTGAATAAAAAAAGGATTTTTGTTCTATTCACAACGGGTAGTTCTTCTATGTAGTACCTAGCTGAGGTACTCCATAGAAACATAGACTGAAGAACTGCCCGTTGGCTTAGCTGGGTGAGCATCCACAACCTAACCTAACCTAACCAGCAGATATCGGGTTCGATACCCGGTGAAAACAATTTTTTTCTCCTGAAGGGAAATTTGTGTTTCTGGTTCTGGGTGTGATTGTGTATGTGATGTGAATGTTTTTGGCACCCACGACACAAGTCATCGGTCTCTGGGCTGTGAGAGTGAAAGCGTTTATGTTATGTTTATCGAACTTAGTGGTAGGGCCTAATATACCTACAGCAGCACGTCGAACATAGTACCTCCTCCTTTTTTGAAGTCGGTAATAATGTTATTTTGAAAATGAAAGCGTAAAACGACCCGGTTTTCTCATAAAAAACTTTCAGGGTTTTTGATAACAACAATGTTCTATCGTAGTCGGATTATACTCATAGGTACCTTATGTATAATTTTGCACAGAAATTATATAAATTACCCGGGTCGTTACTCGCCTTAATTTTCATTAAAAAAAAAGGAAGAGGTACTATGTTTGACTGTATGTATTTTTTTTAAAGTAGTATTCTATATAGACAAAAATCTATTGATTTGGGTGGACATCAACACAACATGTAGTTAACTGCAATGTTAGACTCGTTGGCCGTAGTAGTTTCTATAAACTGTTTCGGTAGATGACGTCACACATCCCGTAAGACGTTAATAATAAGGAAAGGATAATTTCGTCGCTTCGGACAGGGCCTCAGTAGCTCAGCGATTAGAGTAATAGGGCATGACACGCTATGGCCGCGGGTTCAAGCACCGCAAAGTGTTAATTTTTCCATTCTTCTATCACTGTAATAGGATTTGTTTTGTTGTAGTCATCATAAGATATTTACTTAATTTAACACAATGAATCTCTATTTTCATCATTGGTCATCGCATCACGCGTGAAAGGATGGAACAATTTCGCAAATTCTTTTGATGTTGTGTTAATTATTGTCAGGAGAAGGTTCGTATGAAAGAAAATTTTATCCCGGAATACCTGCGGGTCCGGGACTTACGCGGGTAAAATCGCGGGGCCCAGCTAGTATATGTATGTAAGGTAATTAATTCAGCATTCAAACAGAGTATTTACAAGGCGATATATTATTCTATGACATAATTCGGATTTTATTGTAATTCTTATTACTAACAAACAGTAAATATTATTATGATTATATCTTATATAATATGTGTGTTATGCTGTATATATAATATATATACCATCTCCTCACTTGGGCACGCTGCTGGACGACGACTCGGCTGTGCGGTTTGCGAGCCGCATGTGTGTATTTGTGGAGCGAAAGTGGAGGCAGACGGCCTGCACGGACTCAGCTGTACTCGCTGCGCTGGATGGAGGCACCATGCCATTAATGAAATTTTACGGAGGGGACTTGTTTCGGCCGAGGTCCCGTGCGTGCTCGAACCTCCCGGCCTCTCGCGTTCCGACGGTAAGCGCCCGGATGTACTTACGCCACATGCGTGAGTACCTTCCTATCCTACCATCTGCCTGCAACCTAGAGGATCGCCGGTGGGGGTGCGGAGGCAGCAACGTTAGGCAAACACCACAAATATGCTGCTTTCGAATCAGCGTACGAGTTTGTGCCGTTTGCTGTGGAGGTGGCGGGGCCGTGGTGTTCCGAAGCAAAGAAGTTTGTGGCGGCCTTAGGACGGCGTCTGCGGGAGAGGGGACGAAACCCGATGTCAGGCGAATACCTCGGGCAACAGATATCTCTTGCTTTACTGCTTGGGAACGCCGCTAGCTTTATGGGCACGTTTGGGCGAGGGGGCACAAGTTGACGTATCCTATTGGCTGTATTATTTATTGACTGATAAAAAATATGTATATTTTGACATGTTATTAATTATTTTAATATATATATATATATGTAAGGCATTGAGTCTTTCTACTGCACTACCACAATTTTTCCAGCACCTCCTCGGATGACTAACATAAATGCTGTATTACCATCAATTCCTCCGTGTACGGCTGAATTATACAACAAATTATAAATATATAATTTACAGGCGTTTCATCCGAGTTGCATTGGCCTAGTCCTGCCGAAAATGAGTCTTCGTCTTCTCGAGACTCTCGACTAGTCGACTCCTGTCTTTCCATGAGGCCGTCAAGACGGGATATAGAAGCCATATATATATATGAGGAAAAGTTGGTAAGTTGATATATAATCATCTAGTCCAGTCTTTAAGAGAGGCAATGATTGGGCGTTTGAATTCGAACTTGTTGGCGGTGTCCGAGTGGGGCGATGCTAACTTAGTTCGATTTAATGCGTCCAAAACACAGGCGTGTCTCTTCTCCGCCAAACGGAGTCCGTTTGATCTATCTCCGACCTTCCAAGATGTAAAATACCGATAGCAAACAGACTCGAACTTCTTGGCGTTACCTTATCGTCAAATCTTAACTATGGCACCTACATTGAAGCCAGAGCTCAACTGACCGCTAAGAAGTTGGGTATCCTCGCCAAGGTCCGGCAGTACTTCACTCCTCGCCAGCTTCTTAACTTATATCTAGCGCAAGTCCGATCGTGTACGGAGTACTGTGGCCACCTCTGGGATGGATCCGCTAATTACCAGCTTGAAGGTCTTGAGGCTATTGACCGACGGGCAAGACTTATTGGCGATATTAAGCTGATTGAGTCCAGATTGCTGAGCCTCGGTCACAGGCGTATGGTCGCAAGTTTATCGGTATTCTATCGTTTGCATTTTGGAGAGTGTGCGCAGGAATTACAAGAGTTAATTCCACCATGCCCATTTTACCATCTAACAACCAGACAAACTGTCAAACGTCATCCATTTATGGTTGACATACCCCCAGTTCGCTCGAAGCGGTTTGCTTCTACGTTCATCATACGTACAGCGAAGGAGTGGAACTCATTGCCTGCGTCATTGTTCCCTGAGAGGTATAATCTGGGAGTCTTCAAATCAAGAGTGAAGAAAATACCTATTCTAGGCAAGCATGTCACATCTTCGACCGCATCATCACTTTCCATCAGGTGAGATAGTGGTCAAATGCTTGCCTATTCAGCTTAAAAAAAATATATATCTTATAGTTTAGGTAATACCCAATTTCAGTTACGCAACAGCTGTGTATTACTTACTATAGGTACCTACCAAATAAAACAATAAGTAGGTATAAGTACCTAACTACTAATAATCAGCTCTTACGATATGGCACAGTATATAGTCGCAAACTCGGCTAATTACCTGTTTGACATTGGATTTAACCCACATTGTCAATGAATAGCCAGTAATTAGTTATACATGAGAATAAACAATCAAGAAAACAGGTGGATATCCCCGTACAATAATCGTCCGTTAGTAAATGAGCAAAGACGACCTAAAAACCCAAGATAATAATAATAATTTATTCATCATCAAAAACTTAAGCTTAATTAAACAGATGAATTACAAAACATGTTAGGTATGTATGCATTTGCAAGGCCTTTCTGTTTATAAAAAAGTGACCACTGTCTCCCACTGTCTCCCACTCCAAACCTGTGTTGTGGGATTCAGTCTCTTCCTCACTGTTATTACAGTACAATGAGAGTAGCTTAACTAAAAATTAGAATTAAAAAATATATATATCTGTTCAGACAGTATTTAAAACTATAACATAATTATCATGTTAGGTACTTATTCTTTCGAGATAGTTTAATTATAATTATGACTACTACTTTATGTAACAATACTTTTGCACCTACCTACTTGACACATAAACCAAAAATAAAATATAAGCTAAAAGATATAAATATGAGTTGAAGTGATATAAAGATGAGTGCAAAACGATAAGAACAACATATAAATTAATATTTCTTTATCGATAGTTTTAATTATTAATATTATTTTATTGTGTATTTAGTGTGACATTCTAATTTAAATTTTTAACTTTATCAGTGTGTAATATTGTTTAATTTGTAATGTTTTAAATTAATCATAATATGGATGACTTTCTGAAATAAATGCTTTGATTTGATTTGATAAATAATATAAATAAATAATGTAGATAAAAGGTTTGTGCATTTATTTGTGTCAAGTTGTAAAATATTTGGATTTATTCAGTTCTAATACCAAAAACGAATACCAATGGTATTTGTTTACTATCGTAATTTATTTTCTACTAGCCGTGCCCCGCGGCTTCGCCCGCCGTTTTCAAGTTATAAAGTAGCCTATGCGTTAATCCTACATGTACATTCCATATTTCATCCAAATCCGTTCAGTCGTTAAAGCGTGAAGAGAGAACAAACAGACTTACACACAAACTTTCGGGTTTATAATATTATTAGGATTTGATTATAGAGGCCATATTAACAACCTACAGTCAAATCATACATGAACACTTGAAGTATCACAAATTTCGGAATATAATACAATCAATTTTTGTAGTTATGTTTTTTTTACTTTTGGCTCCCGCAAACTATGTACGTAGCCATTATTAAGTAATAAATATGTTTCAGGTATATATTTTATCTAGTTTATATAAACTAGATAAATATATAGGACTATATATGACTAGGACTAGTTATATAACTAGTCCTAGTCACCAGTCAGTCACATAGGTTACATTGTGGTCAGGTTAAACAAAAAACAAACAAACAAACGCATTCACACTCACAGCCCCACACTAAGTACAAAGACTTGTATCGTGGGTGCCGGAAACATTCACATCACACACACATTACACTCAGAAAGAAATGAAAGGTACCAAAATATGGTTTTATTCCCCTTTCTTTTTTATTCCCAGGCGCCATATCTAAAATGTTAAACCCCGTTCCCTTCTCTCTCTAATTCATAAAAGATAAAACATTCGTTAAAACTGTTAAAATCGAATACCTTTAAACGAGCAATTCTTGTATAAATGTATTTATAGTATCTATAATATGAATCTCGGAAACAGCTCTAACGATTTTCATGAAATTCAGTATGCAGGGCGTTTTGGGGGCGATAAATCTAGCTAGGTTTCATTTTTAGAAAACGTCTAAAAACCGAGCAAAGGTCGGTCATCCAGATACTATAACAATTTGTCTTATTTTGACTTTTGTGTAATTTCATGGATCAAAATAAGACAACATATTTTAGGTACAGAAGTATGCTTTTATGTTTTTTTAACCTCCGACGAAAAAGGGGGATATTGTACGTTTGTAGTGTGTATCTGTGTGTCTGTCTGTGGCATCGTAGCTTCTAAACGACTGAACTGATTTTGATATAGTTTTTTAAAAGGTGACTTATTTGAGAGTGCTCTTATAAGCTATGTTAGGTGAAAATCAGTGCAACCGTTTTGAAGATAAAAAGTCGGGATATTTTTATCGATTTGGCATATTATGTGAATTACTTATGTAGGTTAGTCACTTCCACGGTCGATATAAATCGAATGTACCCTCGTTAGTTCAATTTCATCAAGCCGTTTAGGCTGAAGAGCGTGCCAAAGAAATTGATATACCTACATAACTACGCCCGAAAAACATTTTTTTTATGCTTAATAGGCAAGCATTTGACCACTATCTCACCTGATGGAAAGTGATGATGCGGTCGAAGATGTGACATGCTTGACTAGAAGATCACTCTTGATTTGAAGACTCCCAGATTATACCCCTCAGGGAACAATGACGCAGGCAATGAGTTTCGCTGTACGGATGATAAACGTAGAAGCGAAACGCTTCGAGCGAACTGGAGGTATGTCAACCATAAATGAATGACGTTTGACAGTTTGTCTTGTTGTATAATGCTAAAAAGGGCATGGATTCTCGTAAGTTCCATGCATCTTTTCACTCAATTATCCGCCTTAAAACTTTCTTCCTTTACAAACCAAAATCACACTTGTAAACTGACTTTTACTTCCCATTCTAGATTATGGAGACATCTGTTCCCTGGACCTAACCGAAGAAGATACTTAATAAGTTAGACCGTTTACTGAACAACTGCATACGGTTCATTTATGGCCCCAAAACATATGAACATGTGTCTGAATTCAGAAAAAAACTCAAATGGCTCCCTATCCGAGATCGACGGAATGTTAGAATATTGTGTCTTCTTTTTTCTATTTTAATAGATCCGAACTCACCAAAATACCTCAAAGATAATTTTAATCTATTAGCTGATAGTCACAACAAACAGCTTCGTTCTGCTGACTCACTGGTCCTCGCCACTCCTGTTCATTCCACTTCTTTTGTAAATAACTCTTTCAGAGTTGTCGCAGTACGCCTCTGGAATTCACTCCCAGTGGACATACGGAAATGTGAGACCAAAGAAAATTTTAAGCGTCTGGTTCGAAAACACTTTCTAGAAGTCATTCAAGGTTGAATCGTTACACTAAAAACCGTTATAAACATCGAATTTATAGGTTTCTCTTGTATATGTAATTTATATAGAATATTATGTATATATATATATAAATATATACGTATAATATTGGAATGTATGTATCATATGATCTGTTGTATGTATGTTTATGTATTGAATTCTAAAAGTTTTTGCATAATAATATACATGTTTTATATAAAGTTTGTGTATTATCTAAAATTAATTTTAGGAATATATATATATGTGTATATTTTCATATACACATATATATATTCTTAAAATTAATTTTAGATTTCTGAACCTTTTCTTTATTGTATAGCTTCATTTATTGCACGCCGATATATCTCCTGAAATAGCAGGATGACTGGCAGAAAATGCTGTAGCATTAAGTCCTCCTATGTACATAGTATTTGTGTATGAAGTTTTAATAAATGGAGGAATTATATCATGTAATTCCTGAGCACACTCTCCAAAATGTAAGCGATAGAATACTGATAGGCTAGGTAGGTAGCACCTAATTAATCTATTTGTTTTGTATTAAACTAATAAATTTAAACCACTGATCAAGTATGTGTTTGGTGTGTATATGGGAGATGTGTCCATGTAGAGCATGCGGGTAGATATTGGCGCAGATACAGACCATCTAAATAGGATATTTATTTTTAGATTGAAGGTTTCAGTAGGTATTTACTATTTACACGTTGCACGTTGTTCTAATATTAACATTTTTTATGTCTAAATTCTAAACATTTTACTATGTAGAGATGTTTAAAATCGTACCTTTAGGTAGTTTGATCACCTGTTGAATTTTATTCTTAACTAGCGATCCGCCCCGGCTTCGCCCGGGTGCCAGTGAATTTAAAAAAATGATATTTATAAAGAATCTACCAAATAAGTCGAGCCGTCCTCGAGTTTTTGTGAGACTAATTGATTGTTTTTTTATTTCTATAGATATATAGGACGGCTACCGACGCGACGGCATCAGCACGGTGAACACAGACGATTAGTGAAGGTATATGCTAAATAGAAATACAACAATATTATGTTAATACGTGTAAGTCGTGTAGGTATGTGTTTAGGGTGAGTTTGTGTAAAAACTAATGTTGTTTATTTATCTGCAAAACAGTTTTATCCACACTGTTTTTTTTTATTGGAAACGTTACTTGACCGATAGTCATCTTAGTTATGCTTGTTGAAAATCGGTACAGCCGTTTGCCGGACATAGCGTCATCGGTAATCAAAAAATGTTGATTATGGCTAGGTACTTGTTATTTAAGTTTAGTTAAAATTATTGAGTAATGAATATACAGCACTGGTAGAGCTCGTCTCAAACGGATGCTTATATTTTAACCAAATTAGTCAAACGATAGCATGTCAATAGTATGAAAAACTACTTAGCGGTTAACCGCGACATCGTCCGCATAGGTCCACAGTGGTAAGACTCTTTTGCAGAGTCCGCCTTCCTAGATGCCTGGGGCAGTACCACAACTTTGCCGGACATTCAATCGCCAAGCAGTCGTATACATTGCTGTGTTCGGATTGAAGGCCAATGTTTCCATTGAAATTACAGGGCTTAATAATAATTAAACGCAAGCAAAGCTTAAAAAAACCAACTTTACCGCTTTATCTTTGGAACCTTGATCAGATTTAATGTATTGCACACGCATTATTGACTAAAAAACTAGAGATCAGATCTTGATTAAATTTCAAAGGGACCACATGAAAAGCACCAGCTTTCAAATAAAAAAAATAATCATCAAAATCGACTCACAACGAAAGAAGTTATGAGGTAACTTTTGAAGTCGGTTAAACGAGAACATCGTCGAAGTAGTCATTATAGTAGACAAAATAGGCATTAATGATGATATTTCAAGAACTAATGATCAGTTCTTGATCAAATTTAAATGGGACCATTTAGAAAGCGACATCTTAAAATTAAAAAAAAAAAGAAATCGGCTCACGTGGAGATAAGTAATGAGGTAGCACATATAAAAAAAAAAAATACAGTCGACTTGAGTACCTCCTCCTTTTTTGTGAAGTCGGTATAAAGGTTTAACATCTAATATCTCAGGGTGACGTGCGCAGTGCTATGCTGCACAGGAGTTCGAATTATCTAGGTTCAAAACACTGGGTGGCACTGTACTGTAATAGGCAAGCGTGACGCTTACCATCGGGCAAGCGTCTTGCTCATCCCGTCTTTCAATGATTTAAAAAAAAGACGTCAAAAGACAGGGGTCGGCAACCTTTCGGGTCGGAAGAGCCAAGAATTACAATTTACAAAATTTCAAAGTTTTATAGATCCACAATTTTTTTTCTTGTCTACAATAATCGTTAATTCCTAAAATAATACCTACTGTGCTATGCACGCTTTATACCTACATAATCATCTCATAATTTACTTGTTTCAACTTTGTAAATGTATTTTTTGCTACCTTTGGAGGCTTGTTAATGGCTCGATAGAAATTGTGTCTTATCCTTGTTCATTGATCAAAAACGTTTTTTTAAATGACGTTAATTTACGCGTTTGGAACTAAAGAGCCGCAGCTTCACATCCAAAGAGCCGCATGTGGCTCGCGAGCCGCAGGTTGCCGACCCCTGGTCTAAGACAAAAAATATTATGTGAGTGTTATTACAGTTATAGACCATATAGGCGACAACTGCATACTTATCGTAAAGCTTACCTACTTAAGCTTACTTAGCAGTACTTACTTTACCAGCTTCCCAACTTATACCAAGCGCTTGTCCGATCGTGTATGGAGAACTGTGGCCATCTCTGGGATGGATCCGCTAAGTACCAGCTGGAAGGTCTTGAGTCTATTGACCGACGAGTAATATACCTCCAGTTCGCTCGAAGCGTTTTGCTTCAACGTTCATCACCCGTACAGCGAAGGAGTGGAACTCATTGCCTGCTTCATTGTTCCCCGAGGGGTATAATCTGGGAGTCTTCAATTCAAGAGTGAATAGGTATCTTCTAGGCATGTCACATCTTCGGACGCATAATCACTTTTCATCGGGTGAGATAGTGGTCAAATTCTTGCCTATTTAGCATAAAATATCCTATACCAAAAATTATAGAAAAGAACACTAAAAATACAAATAGGTATAATAATGAAATAATGAAAGGTCAATATTACTGAATTGTGAATACCAAAGCCCCTTGATGTTGACATACTTCTCTTCTTCTAAACTCAGTCATTACCTTATGCATAAGCAAATGTTACAAATATTTACATTTGTTACTAGCAGCGCTCCGCGGTTTTACCCGCGTAAGTCCAGGACCTGCGGGAATTCCGGGATATTTTTTTCTCTCATAAGAACCTTCTCCTGACAATAATTAACACAACAAAAAAGAATTAGCGAAATAGTTCCATCCGTTCATGCGGGATGCGATGACCAAGGGAAATAGAGATTCATTTATATATATATCGATATGTATTTATTAGATATGATATACGGCAAATTGTTATAATTAAATAGGTAACAAATAGGTAACAGTATATTTTTATTATAGTGATAGATATGATTATATACGTCTGATATATTTATTCACAATTTTGTATGATATTCTTTCTTTTCTTTATATACATTTATATTATCTAATGTTATATACATATAAATATTTTCTTTTTCCCTGATTGATGTACGCCTCATGTTATTTTATTTCCACCGCTGGATGACTGGCAGAGAATACATTAAGTCCTCATTTTGTACTCTAATATCCTACTAATATTATAAATCCAAAAGTTTGTGTGTAAGTATGTTTGTTCCCTCTTCACGCTTAAACGGCAGAACGGATTTAGATGAAATTTGGAATGTACATAGATTATACATAGGATTAACACATAGGCTACTTTTTAACTTGATTATAGCGGGCGATGCCGCGGGACACGGCTAGCAAGTAAATATTAGAATAATTAATTAAAGTCATAGTTTACGCTAGTATAAGATTTGTAAGGGTGTTCAGATTTAGATCGGAACACATTTATGTGTTCTATTCTAAATTAAAGTAACACTTACACTTAAAACTTATAACATTTTATATGAAGGTGGCTGATTGTCGTATCCCAATTTGCGCATATCCTTAGAAACCATGGACATGTTCAGGGTGACCGTTCCATAGGACTCCGTGCGTAGTACTGGAACAATTAACTGATTTATACCTTACTAGCGTCAGTTTCGGTAAACCATCGTAAGCCCCCGGAAGTAAAATCCGTCCCTGTTATTCATTGCATCCTTCCTACTAATCCTACTAATATTATAAATCCGAAAGTTTGTGTGTAAGTATGTTTGTTCCCTCTTCACGCTTTAACGGCAGAACGGATTTTGATGAAATTTGGAATGTATATATTTATATCTAGGAACATAGGCTACTTCTTAACTTGATATTAGCGAGCGAAGCTGCGGGGCACGGCTAGTTTTAAATAAGCGACATTAAAAAAAAGTTATATTCCGATGTTTTTTTATTGAATCAAACACAAATTATTCCGTAAATGAATTCTACATACACCCTTGAAATATACGGTTACGTAACTCCAGTTTCGTAGGCGGCCGAAGGGCGAAAATGATTCCAAATATGTTAACTTTTCTTACGTGGGTAAGTATCACGAAAAATGACGACATGAAAAATGAAAATTACATGGAAAATTACAAATAAACGCTTTCACACTCACAGTCCCACAGTAAGTTCCATGACTTATGTCTTGGGTGCCGGAAACATTCACATCATACACACAATCACAACATATAGTGTAGCACAAATTTTCCTTGGGGAGAAAACTTGTGTTTCAGTCGGGAATCGAACCCGATATCCAAGCCAACGAGTTCAAATTTAGTTCAATGTCGGTGGTCCCACTAGAACCGCTGCAATATCCGCTAAAACAGCCACGAAATTTTTTTTTATCATTGACTACTTACAATAGTTATCTTTCCCATTCGCTAACATCTTAGGGTCCACTAGTTCTGGATACCTCCCTGTGATCCAGGCTAGCCACTCCCCCAGTAGGGTAGACGCCTGAGGGCGGAGTAAGGGCGCGGTGATAGAGCGAGGGCCGGTCGTAGGGGGGCAGAGAGCGACCGCGTATCCCCTAAGCGAGTCACCTGAGATGGGGTTTTGTGCCCGCACTGTTAGAACTAGCTGCGGCCCTGGAAATAAGGGGTTTAAGACTTTCGGTTAATAATTTAAGATCGATCGGCGTGCCGTGCTCGAAGTTTCTCTTAAGGATTAAATCCGGAACGAAGTTATCCCACAGAGAACCAAAGTAGTCGACATAGCACAGCGCTAGCCGGAGAACCGAGAACCATTGGGGTAAACGAGCTCTTGAGTGGAGACCGCGGAACGGCAAACGTAGTACGTACAGGACCCTCTCAGGCTCGGTGGAGCGACGACGATATCCGCAGGGTGGCTGGCAAGAGCTGGCTAGTACATTTGAAGAAGCCTTTGTCCAGCAGTAGACTTCTATCGTCTGACGATGATGATGGTTATATAGTAATTGTGTTTCGTAATCCGATACAAAATTATTAAGTATTCTAAATTTTTTAACGGTATCACACTTGCAATCATACTCGAAACCAGAAGCACAAACATCATTTGGGAAGGAAATTTATCGCCGGGAATCGAACCACGATCCACGGCGCAGAGAGCAAAGACTTGCCCACTGTGTCGACTGGGTTATCAAATAATTATAGTTTTTTCAAAAAAAAATGTCTACCTAACATATTATATGCTACATATATGCGACGAAAAACCTATTAACATATAAGCTACGAATTATTATTCTTAACGTGTATGAGACTCGGTCCTTTGACAAATTCAGTATTAGATCAGGCGATCTCTACCTAAAGTACAAGGATGTTATTCGACAAAGCCTTGTAATTGTTACCTACACCTAAAACGCGAAAATCCCCAAACCAAGATCTTGCTCACATCATGTACGTAGTGCTACATATTATTTCATGTGCTATGTATGTAGTATTTTTCTATTGAATTTACCTGTAAAGGTACCTGTGGATATTTTGGTGCAGCAGCGAGGTTAGTAAAGCCAAGGTAAAGTTACCTACTAATACGTTACCTACGTCTTTACACGTTCCCTTCCGAATTATTTACGTCCGTCGTCGTCATTCTACGATTGCCTCTTCGTTCGCTCGATGTACTTCCCAAATAGTAGGTATGTATTGTTTATTGCATATAAAATTATTTACTTACTGCGTGTCGTTATGTATTGGAAACTACAAACAAACGATTTTACACACACAGTACCGCACTAAGTCACGATAATTGTATAACAATTAAACATTCACTTAACACTGACATTCACATTCAGAAACACAGGTTTCCTTTGGATGTATTGGACTCGATAAAATAAATAAATCTCGTGAATTACAAACAAAGACTCACTCACACTCTCAGCCCCACATGAAGCTCAAAGACTAATATCGTAGGTGTCTAAAACACATCACTAATGAATTCATACCCAGAACCAGAAGCTCAAACATCCCTTGGGAAGGAAAATTGTGTTCCTATCGGGAATAAAACCCTGCACTCGTAGCGTAGTAGGTAGATGGTGTAACTAATTAAAGTTTTAGGCAGTCCAATATACAATTATAAAAATGTAGTAGTCATCATAGAAATGAAATAGGTAAGGCAAGCTCCCTAATTATTGTGAAATTTGCAATCCAGGTGTAACTTTAGTATATAATTTTTCAAACTTTTTATATTTTCCATTTAGCCAGTATCTTAATCTAGTGAGTTTACGCTTGATAAACTTTTGTGTCCAAAAATTAAGCTTTTTCAACCGATTTCCAAAAAGGCACTTTTTGAGAAAATCAACAAAAATAAAATATAAGCGGTGAAGTCGATTATTTATTTAAGCTTTGCTTGCGTTTAAATTATTAGTTTAATTTTGTGTCTTTTGTTGATTTTCTCAAAAAGCGCTAGGTCAATTTATATAAAATGTATATGAGACCACCTCTGAAGTATGATCTATCAAATTAAACAAGAATCATCAAAATCGATTTAAAATTTGCGTAATGATCGCGTAACATACCTACATAAAAAAACATGCAATCGAATTGAGAACCTCCACCTTTTTGGAAGTCTGTTGAAAATATAGTTTATCATACGATGTTTAGCAAAAATATTTATGAAATTTACGAAATCTCTTAAAAACCTAAGTATGGCACGCGACCTTGCGTAACCGCCACATTTTTACTTCGCGTAGAGGGTCACAAAATCGCCTGTGAGCGAGCGTTCTCGAACCGAAACAAAGTCTACTCTTCACGCCAGAAGAAAATATAATACTGGGTAGGAAAATAGTAATCTTCGGCCACATCGTCACTTGCTTGCCTATCTGACATAAAAAAAGAAAAAATAATACTTAATGCTTATAATAATGAAGGTATAATACCTATTTACTCCTGTACGGGACGCGGGGAAAGATGGACCGAGATACTCTACTGCTCGAGAGAGGTGTGATTTTTTTATGTTCGATAAACAAGCATTTGACCACTATCTCACCCGATGGAATGTGATGATATGGCCGAAGATGTAGCATGCTTGCCTAGAAGATACCTATTCGCCCTTGACTTGAGAACCTCCAGATTATACCGTTCCGAAAACAAAGTCGCGGGCAGTGAGTTCTACTCCTTCGCAGTACGATGATAAACGTTAAGACTGAAAATCTTTGAACTTGTGAAACTTACATCCAGAGATGTTGGTACTGCTGAATACCATTTCTACTGGCATATTAAAGGTCACTCTCTCGGGGTCACTCCCCGGGCGGGCCATTTGACTTGTGCCTGACGACATCCCTGTTAAAGGCTCCCAGTCAGGGCCCCATACTACTTCGTAATGTACATACATAAGGTCGTCAAACACACCCGCGGGAAAATTCACATACTCAATTTGCCCATTAAACGACACTAAAAACTTTGTTATTTCGTTATCTTTCATTTAGAATTACGGAAAAAACTTAAACCACTTATCTCTACTACGATACAAATTCAACCAAAACAAAACAAACGTTGCTATAGCAACGACACGTGTTCAGTATTGCCACTTTAGAATGCTTTATAATATAACCGCATTGCCTTCATCGTATTTATTCCATCCCCCTTTCATGTTTATGCAATATGCGTTTCGTTGAACGTTGTTTTGTTATAAATAAATTACTATTTTAATTTGTTTAAATATTTAAAACATGTGGTTTACCGATTTTTTTTGGAGCCATAGACAATATTAGCACTTCCGTTGTGCTGTTTTACCGACATAGATTTAAAGTTTTGTAGCAAGATGGCGTTGAAAGCGGTTTAAAAAATTGAATCGGCCTCCATTGTGAATGCGACTCTGCGAAAAAGTTTGATAGTTTCAAGTTTTTTGTGTCAAATATCGGTGAAATATAACTTCTAACACGGTTTGTTAAAGTGGCCGATATTCCATCTGCCTGAAAAAATCGTCATATTGCTGCAAAAGTGTATATTTTCAAAACCATAATGCGTCCAAAATGTCACGCGAAGTAAGCATCACATTCGTGAACACCATACCATGCACAATATAAATTTGGATTTCTTTGAAAAAGTGATTGTCAGTTGTGTGTGAGTGTCTTCTGAAGATCGTTATTCATGTGGAATGCAGTGGGAACTCGGACTGTGGAAGTGCACTCGTGAAAACATTTCAGAAGTTTCTGTACACGTCGAAAGCGAGCGCAGTTACGCGGGCGAGAGTTAAAAGTTGCCGGCATCATTATGGTGGACTGAGGCATAGTTGAAGGATCATCGCCAAGTGGTTCTCGCTTACGGCGCCGCCGAGGCGAGCGCACGATGTCGGGCTCGCAGCATAACCCGAACGGGCGCCAGTCGCAGCTGGGTTCCGGGTGGAGCCCCCTGCAGGTGGTGATTATTATTCCTATAAGCTTTACAAAACCAGCCAGTTTTCGTAACATCCTGTCGGAAGTACGCCAGGCGCTTGTTTCGACACACCGAACAGCAATCGCAGTATTTGCGCGAAATTACAGTAAAACTAAAATCTTACTTCAAATGGGTAGAAAAGCGCGCATTCTTTGTTTAGAAATATCGAGCGCGTATCGTGCACGCGCGAATGCATACAGGCAAATCAGCTGATTGCATTCATAAACATGATAATGAGAAAAACATGATTCGAGTTTTATTACTTTCCAATATGTTTTGATTACATTGAAATAGGACATTGATATAAAGTGCTTAAAATAATTACAAATCATTAAACATAATTATGTAGAAAATTCTAGATGTACTTTGACCTATTTATATGGGTCACAAATGTCTTTCAAAACACCTGTTGGGGATAATGTAACAAGCTGTAACTTTGTTACCTCACTTACCCGTTTACATTACACAATTTCAAAGTTAGTTGCAGAGAATCCTATCAAATGTTAACTTTTCAGTGTTCATAATGAAAAGTTGGAAAGTTGTCCAATTTATTTATAACTCTTTTTAGCTTCAATGGAATTTGTTTTGTACATCTTAAGTCATTCGCTTGATAACTTTTTCTTTTAAACTTTTCAACTGCATGTTTTGGTCATTATAGGTATATGTATCCAGCAGTAAAGGGATGCTTTCACTTTCTTTTTTGATTTTACTGATATTCATCTTCTAACAAGGATTTTGGTACATAATTTGTCAAGTTAATTTAAACAGGTGTTCATTCAGTTTGCTCTAACAATTTTTTCAGGCAATTTATTTCTTTTCGGGTAACTATTCCAATTGTGGAACATGAATTCTGAGGAAATAATGAGCTATATTAGATTTTGCTAGTGCTCTGGTTTCTTCGAGTATTTTATTTTATAACATAAATATTGTGCAGGTCTGGCAATGAGTTGTTATTTTTAAATAGTGTTGCCGCACAGCTTCACTCGCATTTATCAAGTTAAAAAGTACCCTGTGTTAATTCTAGGTAAAAGCTATGTTTATACCAAATTTCATCCAATTCTGCTCAGCCCGTAGTCAGGGTGAAGAGAAAACAAATATATATACACATTTACACACAAACTTTTGGATTTATAGTATTAGTGTGATGTTCTATGAAGACACTACAATGTCTTATATCTGCAAGGATAGGTGTAAGCTTGCAATCTGAATATGTAGAACTTACAAAATACAGCCTGTGGAGTCTTGGTAGCCTTTCTCTGAACACTTAGCAAGTCTATGTCTTTCCAAAAATAAGGGCTCCAAATCTCAATTTTCCTTCAGGAGGTGAGGAGAGGTTTGATGTGTTTTACACGCTTTAAGAAAGGTCGAGACTGTTTTCGTCTTTTATCTGTATTGAGACTGTTTTTCACATTTAAAGTTAGATGCAGTAAATTTTCAATTTTTTGTTTGTTCTTCTACTGCTTCTTATTACTTGAAAATATTTGCTTCACAAGTTAACATTGTCTATGTGACATTTAATTTCATGATGCAGTCTTTATTCCAGTTCTATATACTATTTGGGTCTTGAGGGAACTGTCCTAAATTATTTAATGGATTACCAAATAAAATATGATAAAATTCTATTATTAGCCGTGCCCCGCAGCTTTGCCTGTGTTTATCAAGTTAAACAGTAGCCTATCTGTTAATCCTTTTACATTCCAAATTTCATCCTAATCCATTCAGCTGTTACAGCTTGAAGAGGAAATAAACATACTTTTGGATTTGACGACCCAGTTGGCGCAGCGGACAGGTGTCCGCCCTCTGCGCCTGCGCGGCTCCTGGATTCGATTCCCAGCAGAGGCACAAATTCCTTCCCAAGGGACATTTGTGCTTCTGGTCTGGGTGTAATGTGTGTGTGATGTGAATGTTTCCGGCACCCACGATACAAGTCTTTGATCTTAGTGTGGGGCTGTAAGTGTGAATGAGTTTGTTGGTTTGTTTGTTTATAATATTAGTGTGATTGGCAAAGAAGGCATGTTGTGAATATGACTTCGAGATGCCACACACCCTTACTTCGAGTATTACCTACCCAAATTTGAAATGTCCTGTCTGCAGACAGTGGTCAGAGCTAAAAAGTGGTGAGCATACAGTCATTGATTAGTGATCCGACTCAGTCGTCACCATAAGGTCAATTTGACAGTTTGTCTATCAACATCAGGAACCTGTGTTGTCCCTCAGACCAGCTGGGTCATACAAAGTATATAATTATCATACAGTCTGCCTTATTTTTCTTAACACTAGAGAGCATGCACCCTTTTTTCTTACATGCTTACACACATGCTCTACCATAGTAGAAAAAGAAGAAAATAATATCTTAAAAATGTAGTTTGGATTTAAAATAAAAACAACGTAATATTTAGGAAATAAATTAATTAAGAAATAAAACAAAAGAATTGAACATTTTTGTAGTATTTACTTCGCTTACAAACTTATAATAGAGATCAATAAAAATTAACAAATTTGGCATGTTTCATGATATTTGAAATCAATGAAAATAAAATATAAATCTACCCTGGCGTTGTATTTGTAAAATTCTACTTATACACAACATGCGTGTGAAGTGATAATCAGGATATTCCATTTCTCACAACGATTACACCATTTTTTTGTGTATTGATTTCGGATCAGCTCATGGACATTTGTGCGAGTTGTGAGAGAGGTACTTTGTCTCCGGAGGATGAAGAAGAATCCCTGTCTATCTCCTCTGTACCCAGAAGCGTGGGGGTAGCTTAAAAAATAACTCATGGCACGCAGTTGACTTGCCCCCTTCTTCTATAGTAGTGTTAAAACTCACTGTGAAAAGACATCTTGAATTTAAACCCTGAAAAACAAGTGAATTATAGATATAAGTTAATATTGAAATGGTGGTACCTCCACTCGAATGAATTGTTGAACTATTGTTTAGTTAAATGCTAATAAATAACCTTGAATAATACTGCATATTGTATCAGAAAATATTGGAATTACACATGAGGTCAGAGATCAGGTACATATTAAATTGCTGTTTTTGGGAACACTCATTTCTCACTCATTCAGTAGAATCATTAACTATCTTAAGTGCCTCTTTGAGCCCCATGTGAATAAACAATTATGAATTTGACTCAAGGCTGAACACGGCAACAACTGTGCTTTTGGTGATGTTTGATATTCAAATCTACATTGATGCAGCAAATCATTCATCAGCAGCAGGTGAACTTTTTCATTGGCGTTTTTTTTTCTAGAGGAATTTGCCGCCATGGTAGCATTTACATTTCATTGTCAACACAAGTTGAATAGTATGTTATTGCTTTACTAATATGTATTTGGATGGGTGACCTTTTAGTGTCATTTTCAACTAAATGGCATTGTGCTTCAGATGGCACGTTAAGCTGTCGGTCCCAGTTGTTAGTCATAAGTGAACCGTCATTAAGCCATGTTGGATGCCTTTAGGCGGTAAAAAATTCTGAAACTTAGACTGCCTACTAGTCTATAAGACTGGGATTGTTCCTGGCAGGGGGAAATACACAATACATCTCAAGATGTCAGTGCAGGCCTTATCGCCCACACATTGAATAACAAATGTACTTACACTAATAAGTCAAGTCCATAGGAGTCAACCGCTAATCGGGATGCACTTACACAAATAGTTTTATAGTAAATGAAAACAAGTAAAGAACTGTGATAAAACAATGCGGCGCTCAGTTACAGATGGCGAACCTGCTCGCGCGGGCTCCGCAGGCGCACATGGCGTCGGACCGAGGCGTCACGTGGCACACGCCGACGCCTCCGCCCCACCTCTACCACGTCCCGGCGCCTTCGCCCCCGGATCCACTCCAGGTATGTATTTTTTATATAGACTTACTGAGAGACGAAACGAGTAAGCCTGATGGTAGCGATGTTTGCCCTTTACAGTTCAGTGCCACTCAAAATAAAGGACTTCAACACTCAAAATACTGAGAATTGTACTATGCTTGGTACCCTGACATATTAGATCTTAAATATTTTTATTCCCTTTAATCCGGGACACAGTAATGTTAATACACACTACTGCTTTTGAGTGACTGGCAAAGATGTTATCTTCCTTGAACTCTCTCAAAGAACCCAACCACAGTATCTCAGCTGTTTTGAAGTTCCTTTTTTTTAACTGATTCCCAGTAAGTAGGTCAGTAATTCGAATAAATATTGCTATTTACCTTAGTTTTAGAGTAAGTTACCTCATATTGAATGTGAATGGATCTTTTTTGTTCAACTTGTTGTTTGTGTACTGTCTAGTAGATCCCAAGGGTTACTAGACTTTAAATAGATTAAGGGTTCCGGAGATAGTTAGGAACACAAAGCTTGCACTAGCATCCGACTCGGAGGAGCAAACAATGTGCGATGACTTTATGAAATTCAAGCAAGAAACATGGTCCTAAATTTGGGGTTAATCTAGCTTGAGAAAAAACGACAAATTGGTCGATATGTAGCTCACCTGAAGTCGTGAGGCTCTAGGGCATTTCTTTCAGCTGACGTAGTTTTAAGAGGTATGGGACGGAAAGGGTTGATATCGCCTAGAGTAAAGACCCTGACGCTGCCCGTGTCCACTATCGACATCAGTTCTTAACCGAACAGTAGACGAATTACGGTACAAACTTTGGTATATTTGTTAAAAATACTCGATTATAACTGCACAATCGAGAAAAATTGTAATTTCGGACATTCTAATATAGCCAAAATAAAAAAAAAACTGTAATAGAGCGCCCGAATATGCAAGAGCGATAAATACATAAGTCTAGAAAACATCTACGCTTTTGGGCAGGAAAAATATTAGGACAGAATGAACAAAATTACAGGTGAATCTCAAAAAGTGTGCCAATAGTGAATAGCTACAAATAAATTAATTCCCCTATTTTAACGTTAGACTGAAAGTTAAACATCTTCTGTGTGTATAGATGTTTGTGCAGATATTAGTGTTGCTGCAAAAGTCACCGAGTATGGTATTATAATAATTATGCTAGGAGTAGAATCTGATTTTGTTCTCGCGACTTGTACTTGAGGGTAGTAGATTGTATGTTTAACTACTAGTGCTACCACTAATATTTTCTAGTATACCTGTAAAGTTAAAAATTAATGTTAATTTGAATATAGAGTTCTTATCTTTATTTGAACTGCCCGTTGGCTTCGTTGGGTGAGCGTTCGCCTTCTAAGCAGGGGTATCAAGTTCAATTCCCGGCGAAAACACAAGTTTTCTCTGCAAGGAAAATTTGTGTTTCTGGTTTTGATTTTATGTGTGTGATGTGAATGGTTCCGGCAACCACGACACACGTCATCGAACTTAGTTTGGGGCTGTGAGTGTGAAAGTGTTTAAGTTTTTTTGTCTCTGGCGCCACTCACTACACCTTAGAGATCTTCTCCTAAATCTTTAGGTCAACTAATCATATATGCAGTATCACGCGTTGAGACAGTTGTATATTCTGTGGCCAGTCTGATGGGATATATTCTGTAAGATGATGATGGCTGTATTGTGATATATGGTTATTACATTATCTTTGGTTGCCGATGGCATTACTTAAAAGGTTCAATTTGCAGGCCATGAAGGGCGCTGGTGGCAACTCTATGTTTCGTCACACGGCGACGCCGCCAGAGCTCTATCGGCACACGCCCACGCCGCCGGATAAACATCTAATGAGGTTCGTATAAGTATCATAAAATAAAACTTTTATTGGGCTTATGAAAATTAAGGGTACCAGTTAGATCTTGTGTAATTACATTGAGTGGTTAAGAATTTGATCTTATTGGTGTCTCATTCTTGTCAATTAAGAAACAGTCTGATCATACAGAAGTTTAGTGGAACACAGCCTTTGATTTTGTGCACATTTCTGTTTTTTACAAGCTCTTATTTAGTTTCACCTGTCCCGATGTTTGTCATCAAATCTTCAAATTAAATTTCCACTGATCCACTTCCCGGTTACCGATTGAGCTGAGATTATACATACATGTGTAAATCGTGTGACAATGCAATATTATGATGACATGGTGTTGATCTGATGATGGAGCTGGAAGGTGGCCAAAGTAACTTCGCAATGAAACGACACAATCTCATCGAATTTGGGCTCATTTGAAACGTCTTGACGAGTAGTTTGTCTTTCAATGGTAACCAGGGTCTGATGATGGAGGTCATAGGAACTCAGTAATGAAACGACGCAACCCCATCGAGTTTCGGCTCGTTTGATTCGTCTTGACAAGTTCTCTGGTTATATAACTTGTAGTCCTCTTTGTTTACAACTTGTAAAAGCTTGATTTTAAAAATCTTTTTAAATAATGACTTGTTTTCTTCTGGTAACCACTCTCAGTCAGTTTACGAATAACTGTAATATTGCTTGTATATTATAATATTAATTTATTGATCAAAAGATATTTCAAATTGAGAGTGCACAATGGACATGTAAATAAAAATGTTGTGTCAATAACAGAACAATCCAGATACATACTAGACTAAAAGCTTGAGTTGCAGGAATAAGTGCTTACCAACAAGTGACTTGTCTTCTTTCATGAAATAAATTGTAATAAATTGCATTGAAATTATAACTTATAGCAACTTAAATAGAGTACAGTTTACTATAAGTATGGCAGCTTGGTAGATGAAACTCTGGTTATGTTGAACAGTGGGAGTGACACATTAAGATAATCTGCCCCTTGGCTTAGTTGTTTGCGCGATCGCATTCTAAGCAGCTGTTATCGAGTTCAATTCTCGGTGGGAACACAAGTTTTCTTCCCAAGGGATAGACTCATTGGCGATAGTAAGCTAATCGAGTCCAGGTTGCAAAGTCTCAGTCACCGACGTAAGGTGGCAAGCTTATCGGTATTCTATCGCTTACATTTTGGGGAGTGTGCACAGGAATTACATGAGTTAATTCCTCCATGCCCTTTTTACCATCTAACAACAAGACAAACTATCAAACGTCATACCTCCAGTTCGCTCAAAGCTTTTTGCTTCTACGTTCATCATCCGTACAGCAAAGGAATGGAACTCATTGCCTGTGTCTTTGTTTCCCGAACGGTATAATCTCGGAGTCTCGAGTGAATAGGTATATTCTAGGCAAGCATGTTACATCTTCGGCCGCATCATCACTTTCCTTCAGGTGAGATAGCGGTCAAATGCTTGCCTATTCAAAAAAAAAACTGATTGTGTGTGTGTGATGTGAATGTCTTCGGCACCCACGACACAATTAATTGAACTTAGTTTTGGGCTGTTTGTATGAAAGCTTATGTTTTTTTATTATGTTACAGACATACTCCGTCGCCTGGCGATGTGAAATCAGGCGCGCCGCTACCGACCGATCTATACCCACACCTCGGGCCCGCTAGAGGTAACAATACAAATTGACATGCCAGCTACAAGTGCATCAAACAAACAGGCCAATGTAGTTTACATTTTACTGTCTAACCGTATAGGATCACATTGTCCGTCTATCCGTCTGTTTGTTTGTCTAGACCAGTTTTTTTTATTAAAATTATTTATCTATTACTGGGTCTACGGCCCTTGAGCTGAAAAATATAAAGCTACTAAGTCAATGCAGTGATTAAATCAGATCATTTATGCGGCAAATTCGATATTGGCACTCCCGAGGTTCGGCTCGGACCCCTCCCCCCCTAAACGCGTCACGTATAATATGGCCGCCCCCTAAAGCTCTTTACGTGTCCGTTGCAGAGAAGCTAGTCCGCGAGGACATGCTTGCGTACGCGCGGGTGGGCGTGGACCTGTCGCTGGGGTCGCGCGCCAACGGAGCCCCCCCGCCGCCCGCGCACCCGCCGCACTCCCCCGCGCTCTCCGTCAGGGACGCGCCCACCATCAACAGGTAACCACAACAACACTCTGTCATGACTTGATCATCTTATTGCATAAAACACTTCTATAAAGCACCACTTATGTAAATGGCACCTAAAATCTTACATTTAATGTATTTCAATTTTAGCTTCGCACATTATGTTTAATTAATTCACTAAATCTCACTCCGATAAAATTGTATTTTTAATTATGTACTTCAAATAGTAACTAACTATTTTATGCAAGTAGTGTTAACTTCTAGAAGGTCGTACACTGTACTGAATTTAGTGCACCTAATAAAATAAAATAAAATAAAAAACACTACTGGCTCTGAGAGATGCCTCGCATATTTTTCGAAATGATTGAAATTCGTAAAACAGAATCGACAAAAAATCTATACGAGTATCGGAACTAGGTCACAAAATTTCACAAGAATCGGTTGAGAAATGTGACTTGTGGAGGAGGACAGCCGGACATCCATCGGACAGATGACAGCATTTTTGCTTAAGCTGAAACGGACGCTTCTCTCGCACTTCACGCTCGTAGTCAAACATATTGTGGCAACTTCTGGCGCATACAGCGACATCTGCTCCGCCGTCGCAGAACTGCTTACACAGCACCTAGCGCGGCCAATTATAGTCCGAAACCCGAATACTCTCGCTTCCTCTCTTACTCATTTTTATGCAATAGTGTATATTCTTGGGAGCTTCCATTTAAGCAATACTTAAAATGCAACCAATGTAATCCAATTAGTATTAAATAAATTTAAATTAACGAAACTTACTCAGATTATATAATATAAACATAACATAAACGCTTTCACACTCACAGCCCCACACTAAGTTCGAAGACTTATGTCGTGGGCGCCGGAAAAATTCACATCACATACACAATCACAACCAGAACCAGAAACACAAATTTTCCTTGGGGAGAAAACTTGAAAAAACCGATCCCGATACCCCTGCATATATATTGTATACATATACAAGACATGCTCTTTTAAAGGTATTAGGATTATAAATGAGTAAAACAATTGACTTGTTGTTTCCAGCCTCATAGGTCGCGGCGGCGCGCGGCGCGTGGACTCGCTCCTAGAGCGGCTGGCGCCCGCCCCCGCGCCCGCCCCCGCCCCCGCGCCCGCGCCGCCCTCCCCCCACTCGGTGATCGTGCACCCGCGCGTGCAGCCCACGCCGAGCCCGCCCTCCTCCAACGAGGTATAGTGACCTCCCCCCAACTAGGAGCTGGTCCAGCAAGGGCGAATTCGAGTTTTGCCGCGAAAGTGAAAAAATGCCGTTGTTGATTTTGTATAGTTTTCCGAAACATGTGATTCTTCGAGTGTTAATGTGTAATAATGGTGGATTATTAGCCGTTAATACTTAGTAAACGTGCATAAGTGTAGGCAAATTTTAAGATTTTCGCCTTCGCTCCGAAACACCAATAGAAATTCTAGTAAAGTTTCTACCATTTTACATAACTTAACTTTGACTGGACCTTGACTCTTTTACTTGACTTTGAATGTGGATTGTGATAGGAATTTTGATATGAAATACACTTAAAATATATTATAACTTGACACTGGCTAAATGCACAACATTGCAAAGCCAAAATTCAAAGAAAAAAAGGTGAATTCCCGAACGCGCGCAATTTTTCTTTGAGGTATTCTCGCACTAGATGAATAAAATGTTATAACTTGGCCCGAGAAGACTTCTCAGTCAGTTGAGATTGATTGGGTCTTCTCGAGACCATGGCTTATGCAACTTGGCGGAAACGTCGAGGTAAATCAAAATAGTTTTAACGCGATTAAGTCCTGTAATCCTATTAATATTATAAATCCGAAAGTTTGTGTGTAAGAAGTATGTTTGTTCCCTCTTCACGCTTTAACGGATGAACTGATTTGGATGAAATTTGGAATGTTATGTACATTCCTAGTATCTTATACCTAGGATTAACACATAGGCTTCTTTTTGACTTGATATGCCACATGACGTCTAGTATAACATAAACTACAAAATATTATAATAACCATGACCGATGCCTTACTTATGCCGCCCGCTGAAGGATTATTATCGATAGCAGTTATTTAGGCTGACGTAACTAAAATTATAAACTACTCTTTGTGGATTTTCAACATTTCTAAGAAAAAATATCAGAGGTTTTTTTTCTATGATTTTTTCTTCGACATTATAATCTTTGTTGCACATTGTGTTCCGCACTTGGGTGCGTCTTCTACAAGCTAAGCCAGACAGTTCAAAATATCCATGGTTGCATTCCCCAGGACTCTGCAGACTCGTGCGGCGCGCCGCCGGGCTCGAAGCGCAAGCGCAAGCCGGAGCGCACGGTGCGCGTGCCTGCGCCCACCGCCCCCGCGCTCGCTCCCGCCCCCGCGCCCGCGCCCGCCTCCGCTCCCGCGCCCGCGCCCGCTCCTGACGCGCCCGCCTCGCCGCGCTCGGAAGCCCCGCCCGCGCTTACGAGTACGTTCTAATATTGACAGACGACAATGCTTTGCCGCGCAGGATTTTGACTATATATATGTTGAAGACAATAAATAATACAGGATTTTAACAGAAACTTGGGGTTTTGCCGCGAAAGTGAAATAATGGTGTTGTTGATTTTGTATAATTTTCCAAAACCTGTGATACTTCGAGTGTTAATGTGTAATAATGGTGGATTATTAACTGTTAATACTTAGTGAACGTGCATAAGTGTAGGCAAATCATACAAAGTTGAAAAACGTGATTTTCACCTTCGCTCCAAAACTCCAATAGAAGTTCTAGTAAAGTTTCTACCACTTTACTAGGGCATGACTTGACTACGACTGGACCTTGACTCTTTTACTTGACTTTGACTGTGACTAGTGGCTAGGACCTATAATATGAAATACACTTGAAATATATTATCACTTGACACTGGCTAAATGCATAAGATTGCGAAGCCAAAACTAAGGAAAAAAAAAATTAATACTTGACACTGGCTAAATGCACAAGATTGCGAAGCCAATTTTCAAAGAAAAAGAAATACATGTTAAACTTTAGGTGACATAGAACCGTGATGGGCAAGCGCGACGCTCACCATCAGGCGAGCGACTTGCTCGTCTCATCTATTACATAAACAAAATACAAATTGTACAGACGTGCATATAACATCTAAAACACCTACTTTGGTATAGATTAGTCGGTGACCCCGAGCCATCATTACATTAAGACGTCAGTGCAGGACTTGAAAAACTTAATTTCAGCTTTTGCATCAAAATCCAATAGAAGTTCTAGTAAAGTTTGTACCACTTTATTGGGGCATGACTTACCTACGACTGGACTTTGACCATGACTTTTTCTTTATAACTGACTAGGCAAACATTAGAGTTAGAGGAGGCCTTTGCCAAAAGGCACACTGAACTTAGAGATATCCTCTAAATGAGGAAAACAAACACATCAAAACAGACGGAAGTTCAGGATGGAGGGCTTATTGATTGATTGATTGAGGCAAACATTTGATTACAATCACACCTGATGGAAAGTGACGTTGAAGACCAAGGCGGAGCATGCTTGCTTGTTAAATACATATTCGCTTTTCTTTTGAACTCACCCAAATGATACCTCGGGCAATACAGACGATGGCAAAGCATGTGACTAAGACTTTATATAATGAGATATGTAAATACATACACTTAAATTATTTTATTACTAGACACTGGCTACATGGACAAAGATGCGGAGCCAAAATTAAAAATATATTGGCGGGCGTTTCCAGGTTCGGTGGCGCCACAGTCCCCGCGGTCGCCGTCACCGCTGCCGCCGGCCGAGGCGATGGCGCCCCCCGCGCGGCTCGCGGCCCCCGCGCACAACGGGGACGCGGCCGCGCACCTACTCAACGGGCCGGCGGAGCCCTCCGCGCCCCCCGCCCTCCAACCCCCGCCCGCGGACCTAGAGACCGGCAGGAGAAAAACACGATCCGGTGAGTATTCTACTGTACAATACTGCCCTTTTGCTTAGTTGGGTGAGCGTTCGCCTTCTAAGCAGTAGTATTCCATTCCCGGCGGGAACACAAGTTTTCACCCCCCAAGGACAATTTGTGTTTCTGGTTGTGATGTGAATTTTACGCACTACAGTACACTTGGATTATGGACAGGACCCACACACTGGATTTATGTTTATCCTATATTAGTAATTTATGATTGCTTGAAAGATAAAAAATTGTAAAAATACGCTGCTGAGTTTCTTGCCAGATTCTTCTCGAGATGGCTGAAATTTTGCGTATCTGGCAGTAGATTCGTTAACTTTCCTGAGTGCCTTTGATTGATTTAATATTTTCGGCCGAGATGGAGACGATGATTTAGACCTCTCGACCTATCTCACGTGGCAGTCGAATTGAGAACCTCCTTCTTTTTTAAAGTCGGTTAAAAAGATAAATGCGTCGCCAAAAGCTGAGTTTTAATAATGTTGCAGGCTCGGCCGAGACGATAGCGGACATCGCGGCGATGATAGCCGGGGGCGGGACGGTGGCCGCTCCCCCCGCGCCGCCCGCGCCGCCCCCGCTCTCCGTCGACAAACTCAAGAGCGTGCTGGCCTCGCCTGAGCCCGAGCCGGAGCCCGAGCCCGAGCCCGAACCGGAGCCCGAGCCTAAAGACGCGGACTACCGTGAGTACACTACCCACACCGACAATCTTTTCCATTTATAATTAAATCGTTGTGATTGTATGTGTAATGTGGATATTTTTGGCACTGACGACACGAGTCGTGTGGGGCTGTGAGTGTGAAAGTTTTTATGTAAATATGTAATGTTTCATCTCGTAATTTTATTCCTTACAAATCTCTTAAATCATCACGATCACAATAATTATTTTTCTTTTAATTTTACCAATAATAATAATATGTAATTGTTCCTTCAAATTGTGTACCTTCCACTATTAATCTTTTTATAACTAGTAAAAAATAAACAATAATTATTTGTTTAAATTATTATCTCAGTCCATGTAAATAAGGAATGCTGCGGCACCTGACACAGTTTTATTACTTCTCACCACACCACAGTGTGACTATAATTATATTATAATAAAAAACACATTATTGTGTACCAACAAATATAAACAATGACAAATAAAATATTACTATATTACGTTGTTTGTCAGAGGGCGCGGGGTGCGTGGCGCCGGTGGGCCGCGCGGGGCGCGGCGGGCGCGGCGCGGGGGGGGCGGGCTCGCCGTCCGAGGCGGCGTGCGCGGAGCCCGCCGCCGCCTGCTTCGTGGAGGTCGAGAACCAGCTCGAGAAGATGTTCGCCGGCCTCGAGGAGCCGCGCCGACCTACAGGTCTACATACCTTTTTTTACAAGCTTTTATTGATGTGTACCATCTGTCTTGAGTTTTTGCCGCGAAAATGAAAAAAGGCAGTGTTGATTTTGTATAATTTTTCAATACCTGTGATTCTTTCTTATGTGTAATAATGGTGGATTGATTACCGTTAATACTTAGTAAATGTGCATAAGTGTAGGCAACATACGAAGTTGAAAAACGTGATTTTCGCCTTCGCTCCAAAACTCCAATAGAAGCCAAGCCCATTTTACCATCTAACAACAAGACAAACAGTCAAACGTCATCCATTCATGGTTGATATACCTCCAGCTCGCTCGAAGCGTTACGCTTCTACGTTTATCATCCGTACTGCGAGGGAGTGGAACTCATTGCCCGCGTCTTTGTTTCCTGAGCTGTATAATCTGGCAGTCTTCAAGTCAAGAGTGAATAGGTATCTTCTAGGCAAGCATGCTACATCTTCGGCCACATCATCGCTTTCCATCAGGTGAGATAGTGGTCAAATGGTAGCCTATCGAACATTAAAAAAAAAAAAAAGTTCTGGTCAAGTTTCTACCACTTTACTAGGGCATGACTTGTCTATGACTGGACCTGACTCTTTTACTTGACTTTGACTGTGACTTGTGACTAAGACTTTTAACAAGAAATACACTTGAAATATATTATAACTTGACACTGGCTAAATGCACAAGATTGCGAAGCCAAAATAAAAACCTTTTATCTCGGTTTGTGGGAGTGACTTCTTGAAAAGAGACGGAAATGTGTAACTAGAAGCCGGGAAAGCGCGCGCTATTTGATTTGACCGATGAGCGCGCGCAGGGGCGCAGGCGGTGAGATGGTGCCGACCCATTTTGCGTGAGTTTGGTACCACGACTTACTGTCTGCCAACATAGTGTATGCGTGTGTGACGAGAAAGGAAAATGAAGGAGAACATCAGCTGTGCACTCACTCATCTACAGTTTATAAGTGTAAATTATATTAATAATTATCTTAACTATTAACAGTCTTACTTATAAACTCCTCTTAATTTTTTACCAATTGCTTAGCTACAGTTTAACAAAAATTTCACTGATACGATTTAGCGTTAAGTAATGCTTAAATAGTCGTCAAAATTAAACACCGCCATTGCCTAGTTTAAAACTTGCTAAGAGGCAAGATGGCGGGACTTATATCTTTCAATAATAAATATGTCAAAACTTTTTATTTAAGGCGCCAAATTGTTTACTTCGACAACCGTTGAATAGTCCTAGTCACAAGTCACAGTCAAAGTCAATTAAAAGAGTCAAGGTTCAGTCATAGTCAAGTCATGCCCTAGTAAAGTGGTAGAAACTTTACTAAAACTTCTATTGGAGTTTTGGAGCAAAGGCGAAAATCACGTTTTTCAACTTGGTATCATTTGCCTACACTTGTGCACGTTAACTAGGTATTAACGTTTGATAATCCACCGTGATTACACATTAATACTCGAAGATCACAGGTTTTGGAAAATTATACAAAATCAACAACGCCATTTTTTCACTTTCGCGGCAAAACTCCCGCCAAATTGTTTACTTCGACAACTGTTGAATGTCACCTGTCTTTAATTTTCATTTCAACAGATTAATTAAATCACATTTTTGACAGTTGTATTCGTATAATTTTACTTTTAGTCGACGATTTTGGTTATAATCTGTGGCGATCGTGTAGATTTCGATTATTTTCGATTCTCTGTGCGTTTCTCAACTAAGCAGCGCCTAACTAATGTTTATGAGTGAAAAAAAAGTTAATCATTGATTATGGGCCAAAGAGTTGCTTAACTATGAAGTGGCTTAGTATTGCTTAGCGACATTTTTATAAGCAAGACTGTAAGCGTCTGAAAAGTTCATAATTCTTAAAAAATCCGAGTAAGTAATTTTGATTTTGATGGAATCTTTCGAACAAATATTTTAGTGCGGCTCCTTTTCATACTTTTAGGTTCTGTAGAATAACATGTCACTTACAGTAGTCATATGCGACTACTGTAACACTCGCTCGTTTTTTAGTTTCACCTTTCCCTCTATTTATCAGTCTGTAATCAAGTCTTGCAAGCTAAAAAATCCCCACTTCCCGATGTCCGTTTGGACTAAAAATTTCACTATTATATATTAATATTGCTCGTATCACGAAACAAAAATTTCTTAAAATTTGATTATTTTTTCTCTTCGGCCGACACGCAGTTTAAGTGATATCTTCAGATTCAGAGGCTGTCAATCTAGGCCTAGTTTGTTTACCACCCTCGACCACTTATCACTTACAGCTGAGGTATACCTCTATATGTTCTAGTCTATTGGCTTTTGACCACAAAAGTCAACAAATCACACTATCATCACCCTAATATTATAAATTTGAAAGTTTTTTCTTCACGGTGTAACAGCTAAACGGATTTAGATGAAATTTGGAATAAACATAGCTTATACCTAAGATTAACAGATAGGCAACTATTTTCTTGATAAACGCGGGTGAAGCCCGTCTCGTAAAAGATGAAAAAGTCTTCAATATAACCATAAATCTTACATTATTCTACAGCGAAAGACACCGCTCCGGCGAACAAGCGGCGGAAATCGGGCGCGGCGCGGGGACGGGACGGGCCCGCGCGACGGAAGGGCGCTCGAAAGAAACCTGACCTCAAGGGGCGGAAGAAGGACAACAAGGAACCCTCCGCGAAGGAAGGATATGATTCAGGGAGCAATGCTAGCTCGGGCAAGTCGCGGGGACCCTACATACAGGTCGGTTGGACAAGTTATATGTAAACTTATTGTATTGTTTAATTTAGAGTAAATTATATTCACCAAATATATATTATTACAACATAATATTTTAAACATTCAAATAAGTACGCTAACATAATGCGAATAATATTTATTAATTTATAATTATATATTATATAGCCCGTGGTTAATAATGGCAAATAGGATATATTTTGTTTTGATGAAGTAAAATTATTTAATAAACTTCCGAACGAAATCAAATCATTAAATAGTTTCAATGTACTTATTATTTTTGAACTCGTAAATTCAAACCGTCTTTGAAAGCATACGGGATAGACGATATAACTCGAATCTAAACTCCAGGAATACCTCTATAGCACAAACGGAGGCATATCTAAAGCGTACTAGCGAATAACTTCAAATACTTAGAGAATATGGAAAGCTGTTTGATTTCAAGCCGACGATAAATCGGGTGGTCGCCATTATGTGGGTCGGGGGGATCCTTCGGTCGGGCGTTACTAGGGAGGTCTTCAACGGGAGAAATGAGCGCGCAGCGTCTGATGGAGGTACTACTACGTTTCCAGATCCGCGGGCCACGCGCGTCGCCCGCGTCCGTGTGCGTGATGAACGCCGCCGCCGGCGAGGAGGAGGAGCGCGCGGCGCGGCGCGGCGGCGCGGGCGGGCGCGGCGCGCGCGGCGCGGGCGGCGCCGAGCGGCGGCGCGGCCTGCACGCCTCCACGCTGGGGCTGCGCTACGACGCCGCCACGCGCGACCCCACGTGGCTGTGCGTGTTCTGCCAGCGCGGCCCGCACGCGCGCGCGCTCGGCGACCTGTTCGGGCCCTACGCGCTCGACGACGGCGCGCCGCCCGACGCCTGGCTGCACGCCGACTGCGCCGTGTGGGCGCCCGGCGTGCTGGCGGCCGGCGCGCGCCTGTGGGGGCTGGCGCCCGCCCTGCGCACCGCGGCGCAGGCGCAGGCGCGCTGCCGACACTGCACGCGCGCCGCGCCGCCGCTCGCCTGCGCCGCGCGCGCCTGCGCCGCCCGCGCGCACCTGCCCTGCGCGCGCGCGCACGCCTGGCGCCTCGACGAGGCCGACTTCCGCGCGCTGTGCCCGCGCCACCGCCCCGACCACTGACGCGCCCGCGTCCCTCCCCGCCTGTAAATATCGCCGCCAGTGTACATAGTTCGCGCCCGCCTGGATGAACGATTGTATTATATATTGGGCGGGTGTCGCGCCCGTCGCGGCCCCCGGTGAACGTTCCGCGCGGGTCCGGGTCGACTCGCGGTGTGATTCCGTTCGGCGCCGGCGCCGTCGGTCGGGCCCGCCGGGGTCGCGGTCGCGGTTCGGTCGGTGCACCCGATCCTGGGAACTTTCGTCCCGCCCTCGGGTCGAGCGTCGCCGTCGCCGCCCGACGCCGGTGGACTCGGGTTCGTCGTGGCTCTGGGGCCGCGCGGCCTCGGCGAGGCTCGCGTTCGACGGGCGGCCGGGCCGAGTCGAAGCTGCCGTTTACGCGAAGGTCCGACCGTTCGGTTGCCATTGTTGAAGTACGAGGAACTAGTCTAATGCATAGGGTCTTGTGATTTAATAAAATTATGAAGTCGTTTGGGATCTTAAAAAAATTTACATAATTAGCTTGGTATGAGCGTGCCGCGCGGACGTCCGCGTCGTCGTCGGTGGACTCGTAGATGATTATTACACGGGTGTGTAGTGATCTAATCGGATGGTTATTTATACCATGGAACTTACGCTTAAAATAAACTGAAACATCTCAAATGTTTTGATTTAATTCTACCGGCCTCGTGGTAGTTCAATTAATGATTTGTAGACATTCGTTGCCTCCGCTCTATACACATTTATCTGAGGTTGGACTTAATGTTACCAATTCTGTAAAATATTATTATTAAAAATTGCAAGGCATTGTTATAAATAGTACCCGCGGTAGATTGTTTTATTTTGGTAGTATACCGGTTACTTTCGTTGGCAAATTTTGGGGTTATGAATTCTAAATATAAACGCTCGAAACGATAAATAAATTGCTCCGGGCATTCAAAATAAGTTGAAATTATGGCAGCCAAAGTAGATAGTTTAATTCAGATGAAATAGGCGGTATTTTATTGATAATTGGGTCTTATACCTGTAGGATAGTATAATAACGGCATAATTTCGATTCGTTAATTAAAACATATTTAAGATAAGTATCTGTTAAATTCTATTTATTTGACGCCCCAATGGTTTATGTGGAATCACAAAACATTTGAAAAGTTTCACTAAAGAGAGGTAAATAAGAATCTATTTCATTTGCCTAAAGTGCGGTGGCAGATTAATGTACTCTAATTCCATTTAGGAGGAATAGACTTTATTTAGAAAACGTTAAGGTACAAATTTATTGTAGGAAGATCCAGGCCAGTCTAGTGTTTTTTAAAGAAACAATTAGAACATTGAAACACGCAAGGGAAACACATTCACAAACATCCAAAGCCTTTGTACATGGTGTAAGATTTTTATCACTTACGGCAAATGATTTCTTTATTAAGTATGTAATTGTTATAAATTATATTTATCATGACATTATAAGCAAATTGAAATACAACATGTTTAAAATGGAGATATACTTTTTTATTTGTATAAGATACCAGTGCACCAACCATCGGTTTACAATATTCTTCGCGTGTCTACCTTAAAAATTTAGTATTATAAATCATACCTACTGCCTACCGGTTACTAATTTTCAACCGACTGAAAATGAGGTTCTCAATTCGACTGTATGTTTTTTTTTGTATGTATGCTACGCGATATCTCCGCCAGTCATGAATAGATTTTGATGATTGTCACTATAGTAATTACTGTTGCTGTGTACAGTGAACTAATTCTATACAATTCTGAAGATAGAATCCGATAGAAAATGAAAACCACCAGTCAGTGACGATGAAGTTTATTTATAAAAGCTATTCACAATTCGGCAAAGTAATATCACTGACATGCAATTTACAATCGTAGAAAGAGCAGGTGGCGAGCCAAGGTCCCACGTGGCTCCAATCAGCACCATAAGCTATGCTCTCATGTTCCCGGTACTCCGAAATGACGAGGTCTTTTTGGAGAAGGCGGAACCCTCCATACATGCAAGCTGCGACGTTAATATCTGCTCGACTGGGGTGGTACTTCAAACGCCACACACCGCCGTTCACGTCGACCTCGGAGATGCAGGTTTTGAGCGTCCTTGTATCCCAGCGGCGGACCTTTTCGTCGTAACTGTGTAAAAATAACACCCTTTAAATGTACAATTCTGGGATGCTGAGCCTGGTATCTCAGCTGATATAATAAGACCTTATTCTTTCCATCACGGGAGAAATATATGTTAGGTATTTCCAGGGTAGGTGTTCTACGTATACAACGTCCAACAGGTAACAGTGAGTTTGTTAAATCAAAACTTTGGTTCCTTGGTTTTCAAATTCTTTAGATTCCTAACAGGAATGTTCTTCAGTCAAAACAACGGTAATTCAAACGGCAAGTCAAATTAATACGGTAAAAAAAATCTATTAAGGCCATTTTCTGTCGGATAGGAAATGGCGGCCAGCATACGGACCAAATCCGCACGCGGACGGCAATCCCCGTGACAGGAAAAAGGCCCTTAACGCTATTAATTGTTCTTGAAACATTCTTTCAGGCCATTCACACCCTATTACTAACTTAGATCATATCGTTACTTACCAACAAGGTGAGATATGAGTAAAAAACTAGCCTATTAGAGAATTAAAAAAAAGACGTGTGGCACTCGGGGACTGCCGCGGTAAAGCTCTATTGCATAGCATTTTTATCAACTTATGCAATTATAATTATTTACCAATGCCACCTAGACGCGAGTTGCTGAACTAAAGAGACAAGCGTGATATTTCAAAAAAGTCATTAAAAGTTCTGCTATTCATCGAAAGATGGCAAAACTAAAAAGTATCACCGCTGTGCCGGTCGGAGTGGGGGGGTGTTAGGTTATTTTCGTTACGGAATTTCTGGATTCGGTCTCCACGCTCAAGGCCCGCGATAGAAGCTATGCAATAGCTTAAAAAGATATAAACGTCTTCGCTCGAGCACAAAACTTAATCAGTTTTCTAGTTACGATTAAGCCGACTTACCTGCCAGTCAACAACTCGTGTTCTACTTTTAAGTGATTCCGAATAGAAGTTACCCCAGCATCATGACTCCTGTTGGTTGTAACAGCCGCATCAGGCACTCTGACGTCATAGCTCTTGAACAAGCAGTCGTCTCCGCCTGGAATTCCAACGTTGTATGTACATTATTGCAAAGATTTCTAGATACGTTGATATTTTTACTAATGGGCAGATAAGACTTGCACTAAGATGCTGTCTCACGCTTGTTTTAACTATTTCATTATTATGTGACAACTGCAATACACTTGCTATTTGAAAAAAGCACTAAAAGATAAGCTACATTAGAGGTCATAATTATTATGTCCATCGTTAACCCTTTGATATTAGCTTGAAACGGCTGAACGTAGTTTCGTCACAACATTTTCGTAGTCACGTCCATTCTTCGTAATTTAACTAAAAAAATACAATTGACAAATAACGTATTACCTGAATAAAATACATCCCGATTCCAGTAATTGAACGCAGCTATCCATGCCTCAAAACCATGAGTCTTCCATTTTCCTATCTCTTCTAAACTGTCTTCAACTACCCTCAAAACCGTCACACTCCCGGACGAATCACTGACGACTAGTTTCGGTTCAAAGTGCGTCTTGTTACTAGACCAATCTAGAGATAGAGCTAAAACGTCTTGGCCGATGAAATGTTCTTTCCACAATTTTAAAGACAACGTTCCGTCTTCGTCGACTAATCGGTAGAGCTCTATGCTGCCGACTGACGTCACTGCTGCCAGTGTAGGGTAGTTTGCTATTGAGTGATAGCACCATTTCTGATCTAAAATTCCAGCGGTGTTGATGGTCTGAATTGGAGATAGTTCAGTTGTCTTATCGTCGATTATGAAAAGGTATATTTTCCCTAACCTTGTCTGCTTATTCGGCGCTTGATCTGAAAAGCAACATCTATGTGAGACTGCTATCAAAATTGTTATGCTCACTGAGAATGTTATGTAAGTATATAACTTGAAAAATAAACACAGAGCATCGAAGTAGTGGTACTATTTCTGTAAAATCTATCTTAGCTATAAGACCGCCATTTGTTATCCTTATTTTCCAAATATGTTTTATTCCTTTTCGTATATTTACTAAGATGTTCAATAAAGAGTTTATCCATCTACTGACATTTTTCTGTTTAGGTTTTATAGACTCCAAATCTGTTAAGCCATTTTCCTCGTCTCAAACACTAATAAAAATCACAAACGTCAGCGTTTATAGTTTAGGTATAGGTTGCGCAATAGTAAACACACCTTCTGTTTTATCTAGCTGATAAGTTCCGCAGACTAATACGTTGCGGTAGGGCTCCACTGGGCACCACTCGACGGAATCTGCACTGAAGCCTGTATCCCATCGCCATTTCGTACTCCAATCCATTGTAAACTGATGAACAAAACTTAACGTTAAGTATTTAAACTATATACGAGTAGTTTTTATTTCTGGGGGTTAAACAAAGTTTTATACCTTTACCTAAGTATAGGTGTCCTAGTAAACCATTAGTAAAAATATTATCTTTGAATTAAAACTAGGTATATTAGAGCCAAAAGAATCCTAAGAAACTATCAGCCAACAAAAACGTAAGTACATCTGTTTTGGTAAATCAAGATTGTTGTTCCAGTTTAGTAACCTATTTGGCTCGGACATGGACGATCATAAAGGTTCCACCAATCGTCCGGAACACAGACCACATTCAGAATAGGGATTCGGTTTTTCGTCAGCTGGGCCATAGGTAATTTTTTTTTACCGAACGGACCAATTAGTTGTGTAGAAAGGAATCAAAAGTACCCACGACGGTACTACCAGTTGAACATAGTAGTTGTGCCTTTGGGCCGGAACGGAATAAACAGTCCTCGCCGCGCGCCGGCGGCGGCGAGGACGAGAATTTCAGAACTTAATTCAAAATCGATATTTTCGAATTCATAGAGCCAATTATCAACGGTACTCTCGTGTACTGGGGCATTTTTTCTCCCGTTCCCCCTGGCCTGGCAACGGTCCAAGCCTAAGCTCGAAACTCCTAGGTGGCCCTTGCGCTAATTTCCTACTCCTCTCTTTTGCGGCCGAGCGGTGAGACTGCACGGGCTATACACATCCAGCAGAATGTAATCCGTTCGAAAAAAAACGGCTCCACCTATATACATATAGGTATCATATTTATACGCACATATATATTCACATACACAAATACAAAAGGATTGCAAGAAAAAAGTATTTTATTTATTTAGACCCATTTAATAAAAATATGTCCATACATGAATACGCCGACTAATGCTATGCTCAAAACAGTTATTTCAAATATCTTAGTAAATTACCTAGATAATGTAAAACATTAACTTTTTCTAAAATTTGTACTGTGTTATGGTTCACCACTTATATTTAATTTGGGACAAAGGGTGAAAGGGTAAGGGCAAAAGAGACACATACAGTAGAAGTTCCAAACAGTTTGTTTGTAGCAATTTAGTTTTATTTTTTTGTCTACACTCTATGTAGATTATAGCAATTTTTGACTGCTATAATATCTGAGGTTCTCATTCAAAACATTGGTGAGCTATATACATATTTTATACATGTAGCTCCCGTGTTGTAACTTCCACTGTATCTCTAAAGTGCTATGATAATGCTCTGAACGATTGATAGCAATGTGTGGTGGTAAAAAGAAAGTAACATTAGATCAAAGGGACTGCCGAGTTCTCGTTTTTGAGAAACAGACATTCTGAGAGGTAGATATGGTCATAATGGTGGATAAAGTTGCAGCAACGACCTTATAACCTATTAAAAATATTTTTAATTAATGTGGTTCAAACATTTTTCTACTTTCGCCGAGATGCAGTAAGTAATGTTTATGTTATAATATGGCATATTATTACACATATGTAATCTTCGGACATGTAAATAATATCGACATTTTAATATCATCACTATCCCATTTACACATTATTCGCCACAATCACTCGTTCAGAACACACAGTAAAATAGTAGCATAATTCAAGAAACAATGTGTAGAAAGAGTCTACAGGACTGCCTCAAAATCTACCTTAACGATCAACACTTAGACGATTTACAAAGTTAAAACATTTAATTATCTTGTCAAGATCAAAAAGTTTTATATAAGTATATTTTTTATTAAGTATACCTTCATTCCATTATCGTATACATTGCGATAACTTTGACACGATGTCTATGTCAAAGGTGCCTCACACTAACTGCCTTCGTGTAGCCAGATCACCTCCAGTAAGACATCTACGATCGTGTGGCTAGGATAGCAGCCAAAGAAAACAGACTTACAAATTTCACAGACGAGTAAATTATATTGTCCTAGTGATAAAAAAGAGGTGATTGCCAAGCCGTCTCCACAAATCATACAAACTGATAAAAGTATAGGTCTGTATCTAACATGAATGTTTTACTCGCAACGTCTCCGATAAAAAATGGAAACAAGAGCGCAAAATAACGGCAGCAGTAGATGAACAATTTATACTATCGCTGGCGTTAGCGCTAATACACTAATATCTGCCAGGAAAATATATTATAGGGTACTGAGCAAGTCTGCATAGTTACATACCTTTAGGGCATGTATGATCAGTGTGGTGTCAGCTTATGGGCTACACTAAAGCGCTTACCTACCAATAATCTAACCACATCCTTGATTACTACTACAGTAAGTATACATAATCATAATAAGTAATAACTATTGTATAAGAACTTGTTTTGAATTTTTAACTTCTGAATTACAAAGCAAACGACAAATCAATTAGTTGGTAGTTATAAATTGAACAAGAATCTTGAAAGGTATGGTAAATTTTCATTTACATAATCCTATAAATCTATTGAGTCAATGCACTACAGTCTACTGTTCAGAAACTCGTAACGTTCGGTACTTAAATTTACGAAGTTTCACTTTCTCAAAGCTCGCAGCACTTGCAAACAGAATAATGCGAAATTGATTTAGCATCCAATTTTGTGCAGTACTTTATCAATCCTTCATTATAATAATATGGTATACATTTCAATGACATCAGTGTATCCTCCAAACCTACATAATCCTGGCTTCAACCTCGAAAGCTTTCCAAGAAGCAGTCCTGTTATTTTAATATGTAGGAACATCGAGATACAATCATTATCATGATTTTCATAAAAATACTGGAATGAAAATCATTTCGAAATCAGTTTTTATGAAAATAATGTGTTTTTTACAAGTGACATTATCATAAGCATATTATTTGAAAAATCTATCGCATCAAAAAATACGCGAGTCAATTAACAAACTTCAGTTAAATGGGCATGAGTAAAGTAAAAATATGACAAATAACGCTATTAGGTAAGTACATGAATTAATTAATGGTAACTTATCATAGTTATGTTAAAATTATTTGTAATATCCTTACTTAGTAGACTACACCTACAAGTATACTTCACGCCAGCTGGACCAACATCATTTAAATTAAAAGATCGTTTCTGATATAACAATTGACCTATGCGATGTTAATTATACTTTTTTTCAATATATCGCTAACTTTTAAAAAAAACAACAAAATCTATGTATTTGAGATACATATTTGCTGGGCAGAGTTGTATACTAATATTCTGTCAAACATTTATCTTGGCCACAATTTCTACATAAAAAAATGTGTGTTTTTATTAGGTTTCAATGTTATTCATTCAACTTAAATAAGCTTTATTTTGGCTGTTTAAATGTGCACAGAAATGAATTAAAATAATTACAATAACTTGACTATTTTAACATTCATCTATTGTCATTTCAGTAAGGATATTTAATTAAAAACTAAATTATATACAACTTAGGCACTATGTATAACACAAAATTACCAAAATCAATGAGCACTTTTTACTTACATTCTATGCAAAGAGTTTATAATGAGGTCACATGTGGTATACGTTTTAATTTTTAATTTATCCAGAATATATGATAATGTGCTGTAAAACGTCAAAATCTCTAATGCTGCTAATGTCAAACCAGTACACAGTGTAATATTTAAGTCCTATAGGGCTATAGTTGGACCAATCTATGAATAACTACTATAGGAAACTTCACAAGTTTAATATGTTTTGTACCAGGCATCATTAATAACTAAAATTAGTATATAGTACCAAATAAATGATAATAGAGAGTATAAGTTTCACTCATGAAGGCACTGAGACTACTTGTATGATCTGCACATTATAACATTTAATTCATGTAGAAATAAACTATGTATAACTTATCAGTAATTATATAATTTAATAAATTAAATATTATGGAATTATAGATATCAATATACAGTGAAATGTATATCATTATTTCAAATCTTGGCAATGGATGGGTGTACAAGATAAAAACATTATGTGAGCCTCGAAATAGGCCTATTTTGAGGTTCATAGGAACTTCCACAGTGCCTAAGCTTTCAAATCAATCCATCATTCAATAATCTGTGTGTGCACAGACAGAGATTTTCGATTGAAAGATTTTTGTTTATACACACACACATGCATTACAGCGATTTGTTTACAAACACATTCATAATCGCATACCTTCATGAGCGAATTGGTTTCTCTTAATAAAACATTTTATAAGGTCCTCCCTGTCTCTACATTGAGATACTATAACATTTATTGGGGCATGCTAGTATTGGGACAGCGGATGGGTCCATCATCATAGCTTGGCCAACTATATGATCCACATTTTTATATATTTAGATTAAATGCACAACAATGATCTCAGATATTGCCAATAAACATATAGTCCTTACTCACAAGTCAAATAATTTCAACCTAAATAATATAACGAATAATATCAAAGTATGTATTGCTGAAGCTGACAACCAACATGCCACTGTGGAATCACCACTAGAGGAGCATAAAATAATAACTGTATTTACACAATTAAAGGTTCAATTTTCTTAATGCGGAATATAACTAATGTTTGAATCTTACACACTTCTAACCTTGTCATATTTAAATATAACTTTAATTGCATATAAATATTAAAATATAGGTATTTTGTATGTGTATGAGGTAGATGGTCACAATAAATGTTGCAATCACAGCCCGTGTTCATTCAACACCTACACTCTGAACTTGTCTATAAAGATAAGGAATAGGTTCTATGAAAATTTAAAATAGATAAAATTTGACACGTGAAAGAGCTGCTCATTTCAAATATTGCAAAGATACAGTTGTTGTGTAAATATATGTATTTTCAAATATTTCTAAAATATTCAAACTATTTCATGATTTGCAAATAATAGATTTTTCCTTATATTTATGTCTAAGTACCCTGAGTTAAATATTTCACGTTTAATACTAGTAAATAAAATGCAAATTTGTATGGAACATTAAACTCCCTTTGTCAATAAATAAAACTGTAGTTCTTACTAAAGAAAATGTTGCTTCAATTGAAAATAGCCAATGATTTCAGATTGGCGCAACTAGAATTAATTATCTTGTAATGTGGTATCGGTAAATTTGAAATAATTTCTTCATGTATACAAAATACACTAGTCAGTGTACTAACAAAATTGGTTATTTTTTTTTTAAATGTTGCTTATTATACCAAACAAATTAAAAGGGTTTGAGACGTTTAACTATTTTCATTTTGCTCATCTAGATTCTCTATAAATTGACTGTGATGATGCATCCCTGAGCGACTTATTGTCGTGCAGACCTTTCAGTTTCAATGAGACACTCGCGTACAAGGATGCGAGCATGCACAATTCCGCGCTTGAGGCGTTCAGCTGAGCTGCGGCTTCCGGAGTAGCTAGGCCTCACCTCCTTGCCCATCTCCTCTATAACGGCCAGCAGCTGCGCGTATTTGGATACGCCGTTGTCTTTGTCTTTGCCGACAGAGGAGGGCGAGGATGCCGGCACGGTGGATATAGTGGCATGGCTGTTCCCGCCATGGCTCAAATCTTTGTGCACGTTCTTCCCACTCATAGGGATCGCCGTCACTGTGACGTCACTCAATTTCGACTCGACCGCTTGAATATCCATCGCCTCCATCCTCACCTGAAATTACGGACGGTGATAACGACGCCTCAAAAACAAAGAGCACTACTTATAACAAATCCATACACTTACCTAACAAAGATCTAGTGGCTTTGTCATTTTAAAACTCGTTCCAAAAGCACTACGCGAGCGGTAAGTGATAAATTCAACAATAAAATGTAGGGCATACCTATTGTTAGTTCCGTGCTCCCAGGTCCGTTATAAAGAGCCTGTCTACAGGCAGTCGATTGGCTTCAATAAATAATGTTGGAATGTTTCAAATATTTGTAAATACGAACGAAATTATTAAATAAAACTCGTATTTTACAAACAACAAACAACTACACAAATCATCACATTGACAGCTTTTTTTTCACTCACGCAATCAGACCACAGATCGCTTACACTTTTTATTGTTTTACAATAAAATTTACCTACCACCATAGATCATAAAATTACTTTCCCACGAGCTATATTTTCTTTTATTAATTTTTGCTTCGCGATCTTATGCATCTAGCCAGTGTCAAGTGATAATATTATATTTCAAGTGTATTTCATATTAAAAGTCCTATAGCCCTAGCACAAATATTTAATTGCCTCATAACGTCAACGTGTCGAACTTACCGTACGAAAACGGAGCATTACGATAGTCGGTAGCATAAAGAACTTGTCATCTACTATCGAGAATTCGATAGTATTACGAAAGTGACGTAATTTTGCGTAAAAAGGGGTGGGCTCAATTGAATGAAAACCACGAAAAAAGACCGAAATGTTTAAAAAAATAATTGTTTATGCTTAATGCAAAAAAAAATAACTTGACACCTATCTATTGTCATTTTTATGTTTTTTGACTAAACTCGTCACTAAGGACGGTCTCTAAGGAAGTTGAATGCCTCTTTGGTCAGCCGGAAGTAGTTTTGAAAGTTGTTGTTTGAAAGATTTAACGTATTATATTCCTTATTGTTTGCCCGGCTCCCAATTTCTCTCTAAGAACCAATTTTAACAACAATGTATTTAATAACTTAATGAAAACCAAGTAGGTAAAAAATTTAATATTCTCAAACCAAAGGTATCATTATTAATCTTGCATCTATTTGCTCATTTCTCGCATCTTCGATGAGCCTTCCTGCTAAATAATTATAACGTTAACGTGACAATACGAAGGCGATAGGAGAGTTGTCAAATGCTTTTGTGCTGCCGAATTTAGTTCAATTTACACACTGTAGAGGCGCTGATAAAATTAAAACGGAACAAGCGATCGATTTACCCTTACAAATCCTATGATAGAGAAGATACTTCGTAAGTCTTTAATTATTTATTAAGCATTCTGAATCTGAAATGTATTTATATATTTATTAAATATATTTTTTATACTATTTTTATATATGACTTTCTTTTTTTTATATTGACTGTAACTGGTGGCAAACTTAAAAACACTTTATCTCTTTGGATTTATGTCGATTTCTATTTGAAACAAATTGCAACAGATGCAGGAATTCGTGTGAACGAAATAGATATAAAAAGCTTACAGCAGTCAATGTCAAACTCAAAATCACAGTCGTCAATGTCAGATTTTGGCCAGATTGATTGTTGGGCTGGCTCACACAGGGGTTCGGCATTTCTTTCTTCGTTTTTTTACTTTCTAAACCTATTAATAATGCGGCCAGCATAATTATAAAACCGGTAACGCATTCCGCTACAAAAATAAATCGTCTTACGGCCCGCGATAGTGTGTCTCAGTAGATCGGCGGGGCTGACCGCTGATCAAATTTCAGAATGCAGTAATCGAATAAATTGTAAATAATAAAACAATAAGTGGTCAGAGTCAAGTGGACGTCCCGCCCACTGCGGGTGCGGAGTCTCGAGCGTGGATCATTATGCGATTAGTGGGTTAAGGGTGTTAATGGGCGTGGGGAGGTGAGGATGTCGGGTGGAGGCGAGAGCGCGTCGCGGCCGAACTCGCTGGTGCTAGACGCTCCGGCACCGGAGCGTGAGCCTCTGCACTTTGACGTACAACTCATCGGCGCGCCGCCCGAGGTCGAGCAACTTGTTAACAACATTAAACAGGTTGCTGAGGACTTCCTCTATCATTGGAAAACTTTCCCAATTGGTAAGTGTGTATACAATTTTTTGCACACAGGTTAGTGCTGCTATGCCGTCGGTGCTAAGTGCAAGTTTTTCTTTCAAGTTGTTTGTCTGTGATAGTGTAACATTTTTACCAAAATGTTGTAAGTAAGTTCATAATTATTTTGTTTAAAGAACAGTCACCATTACAATTAATTCAACTTTTATTATTACATTAATTTATGTTTATTAAAACAATTGTTTCAATTTTACTTAATCTTACATCTTGGGTTTTTTTCTAGTATGATTTATTATCATAATACTTATTTTATTTTATTTTTATTTGTAAACTAACAGCTAGGTACATGAAATAATAAATATCTATGAAACTAAGGCCAATTAAAAGTTTTCACTGACAAGCTAACTAATTAGATTAAAAAAAAACACACATTAAATATAATTGTAAAATTAAGTATAGGTTTGTTAGTTAATAATAATTGAAAGTACGAATACAATAAAATTTTTTTTTTTTATGAAACATGTATACAATACAAATTGCGTTAAATTATCTTACATCAATACAATAAAAATCAAAAATACAATCAATACTTTCTATTATCATAATAATTACCACCTTAAATAGAAATCGTTCTACATGAAGAATATCACAAGAATGGCATAATTGATGCTAGAAAGCTTGTTACCTAAGATTGTGTGAACAATGCTATGTATTGCAGATATTCTGTTTGCAATTAATTTGCCCATTCACAATGGAGCTGTAGTTTTATTTACAATGTAAATGATAATTATTATTGTTGACTCTGTTATGATAATATCAGCTCAGGGTTGATTGTTTTTAAATTAAAATAGTTTCTTGTAATACTTCCAGAGGTGGTAAAGCATTTTGTGAGTTGCTCGCCTGGCTTGCTACCAAAGTAGCTTACCACCATCAAGTTGAAAGTCTGCCGCCAAGCCAAATACGGTGTTCTGGCAGTTATCCTTGAGAGCCTGCATATTCCAGGTCTAGTGTGTTTACCAGCTTCGATCACATCGTCACTTACCATCAGGTGAGATAGTGGTCAAACACTAGCCTGTCAAAAAAAAAAAAAAACTTGGTTATAATCAATTGATGTTACATTATTATCTTTATAATGGAGCCATGCTCACCATAAAGAAACAAACACTTCTAAAGAATATAAATAATAATAATGTAGTTAAAACAAATTAATCAATTATTTCTTCATAATTTTTTTTTTTTGCAAAATCCATATGTACACGGAGGACTTAATGCTTATATAGCATTTTCTGTCAGGCAATCGAGAAGGTGCAGAAAAATTCGTGGTGGTGCAGTATAAGGGCTATTAACTATTATCATTGACTTCATTGATATTTTTAACATTAGTTAGAATTAGTGACAGTTGATGTTTCATAATTCACAGATGTTGTATGGAACTAGTAAAAGGAAACTCAAAATAAAATACATGAAAAATCATCCATAAATAAACTAAAACAGGAACATACATTTTTGCTGCCGTTACATTTTTCCACTGAAGCAGAGGGAGACTAGTTAATCACCGTTTTAGCTGATTATTACTCTAGAATGATGTTAGTTAACCAGTTTAAATGTTCATAGTTACAGTTCAAGTTACAGTAAAGAATCATGACTTATTTGTTTTTTCCCAATTAATAAATTTTCCTAAAGTATTTATCTAGTGCCCACAAATAATACTTTTAATCTAGTAAAGTATTGGTCCAAATTATTTGTGGGCACTAGATAAGCGTTTAATTATATACGACTGAGGATTTTTAGTCTCACACTAGGCTATCCCGTGTTGTAGGTAACTGGTCTCTACCTGATTGTGTTTACAACGTCGAACAGTTATCATATGAAACAACATATAATAAATATATTTTGTCGATTTTTATCAACGTGAAATATATATAAGATTGAAATATTTTATTTTAATACAGGTTAATATTAAATGCCTGAAAAAGCCAGTTAAACATACCACATAAACCCTTATTTATATTTTAGACAAGAAAACTATATTTTTCTTTGCCTAATATAAATGTCAAATATCCTACTAATATTATAAATCCGAAAGTTTGTGTGTAAGTATGTTTGTTCCCTCTTCACGCTTTAACAGCTGAACAGATTTGTATGTAATTTGGAATGTACATAGATTATAACTAGGATTGACACATAGGCTACTTTTAAACTTGATAATAGCGGGCGAAGTTGCGGGGTAAAATATATGCTGTCGCAAAATTTTTTGGTAAGTGTTTAGTCAGCATACACAAATGAAGTGGCCAATCGGCCTATCTTACTCTGACATAAAATATTATTTTATGTATTTTAATCCTCATTACAGATCCTATGGAAAATTAAAACTTAAAATGCCCATAAATAGTACTGTATTCACTGACAAGTCTTTTGCTATTCAAGCGGTTCGTCTATGGAATGCGCTGCCTACTTTTATAAGAAAGATGCAAACACTCGAGACATTTAAAATAAGAGTAAAGAAACATTATTTATCACAGCTTATATGAAATCATTATCATGTTTCATCACTAATATTTATTTATTTTTAGGTTATATTAAGTATGTGTATTATAATATTTATAATGTATTGTATATTATTTATATATTTTGTATTTATCTTTAATTTATTTATGTATGTAACAATATATATATGATTTGTTTAATTACATTAATAATTATATGTATGTTTAAAATATTGCATGAATGTATAATGATCATTGCCGCACCACGGATCACTCTTTGTTAAACTTTTTTATCCTTTCCATCCTAAGGTTGCCTGGAAGAGATCGCTGCTTAGCGATAAGGCCGCCGATTGTACTGTTAAATTGTTATTTTTTCTATTGTTAATTAATATATTTTTGGCGTGCAATAAAGAGTATTTGTATTGTTTGTATTTTGTACTGAAAACATTTATCCCAATAAAAAGAGCCTAATTAGTTTAAAAATTTTACAAACAAATAACAAACTTTACAACTTAATAAATAGTGTATATACAGGATCAAATAAATGTGGATGGAAATAATAGCAAACAATGCTCGAAAGAGACTCGGAGCTAACTGTTATGAAAATTTAATGTACATTATCAGCTTATGGATCATATAATGTTCTCTATGAGTAAATAAAAATTTTGGACTCGGCAACCACCGAATGTATGTGTAAATAAATCAAATCAAATCAAAATATATTTATTTGTCAGAGTATGGTAAGTAATTAATAGTAGGACATAGTATTAGTTTCACATACTCTACCGTTTCCGGTGTACAAATATTTATATAATGTGGATATCAAATAAGTAACATTACAAATAATAGTATTAATTTTGGAATATTGGATGAAAATTTGTATATAAGTCAGAATATCATGTCACTAGAGAATATAATATAAATTATGGCGAGATATCAAATAAGTAAGTAAAAATAATAATTAAGAATGTCAGTTGAATGTATAAAATTTAAATAGTATATTAACAATTATCATGTCATTCCAATTTGTCATCCATATATTCTTTCACTGTATAATAAAATTTGTTTATTAGTAATTTAAATAACATACATTTTAACTTAGTTAAGCATAATTCTTTGAATTGGTCAGGCAGTTTATTATAGATATGAATCGCTTTACAATATACGTTTTCACTATATAATTTTATTCTTTGCACAGGGACGTACAATTTGTACTTCTTTCGACTTTTCCTACTGAAAATTTCGTTGTGAAGCTTAAATAAACTGTGATTTTGGTGGACAAACAATATTATTTCGAAAAGGTATAGGCAGGGTAAAGGTAGTATATTGTGTTTTTTGAATAAAGGCTTGCAAGAATCTATACAATCAGCACCGCATAGAGACCTGACACATTTTTTCTGTGCTATAAATCCTCTCTCAATTGCTACTATAAGTAATGTTTAACAGAAAAAGCTAATGAAGCGTGTTTTTTAATTATAAATTCAAAAGATAAAATTTTGATTTGCAAATAGATCTTTACTAGACAATACATTTTTCTCGAATTTTATTGATAATATATGATAGTATTAGTTGCCTTGAAAAGAAGCTTTGAGACTTCTTTGAGGATTTTTCGCCATTCCTCATAGATTTGGATTTAGCCATGCTTGCCCCCTTAAAAATTCACCTGTATAGATGGCAATGGAGGGTGAATTACTTTTATTTTTAAACTATTGTTTTGGTATCTGCTGGGCAAAGGTCTCCCCAATAACTTTCCTAGTATCCCTGTCCAGTGCTTTTGCTGTCCAATTTGGTTGGAATGAATAGATGTCGTTGCATAAACATTTTCAGCGTCGGCCACGATGTCGCCGGCTGTCTGTTAGCTCCCATTAGGTAACTAGTTTTGCCCACCTTGCTGGATGCATAAAAGTTACGTGTCTGGCCCAGTCCCACCTTTAACAGTGCGCTTTTGAGACCAACATCCATGATGCCGGTCTTTAATGCAGCAAAGTGATTTGACCTTTTTATTCTGAGTATACTGCGCTCCATACCTCTCTTGCAAATTTTGAGTTTGGAGTTCTGCGCTTTGGTCAATCACCAAGTTTGCGCACCGTAGTTTTGGAATTACTATAACCAAATTATAAATATTATAAACAAAAAAAAATTTCTTCTGTGAATAATAATGCAAACTTTACTCCAGTCTTACCACCATCGCGATTCACTGGCCCCGGCAATAAGCTGTCCGACATCATCATCCCCCCACCATGCGACGAGCTCGACACCGCAGTCCTGGACGCCGGCCTGGAGCCCGAGCCGCTGTCGCCGAAACAACTGCATTCTATCAGGGAGAAGGGGTAAGTCAGAGAGTCAAGTGGTTTAATCAATAAGAGGCAGCTGCGGAGGATGCTGTAGTAGCGGAGACTGTTGCTGTTTGTGCATAACAAAACACTCTTACTGCACGAAAATATGCTTAGTCCCACTATATGCTTTTCCGTGCTGTTAATTTCTAATAAAATGTAACTTATGTATGTAATATTTTGAAAATACTACCCGAATACGGCTGGACCGATTTTTACCAAACATAGCTAAAACCCATCAACTTTCAAACAAAACATTTTAAACATATCAGTACATCCATTTAGGGACTATAATGCCACTCTCTTTACATATCCCTCCACGAAAACAGAGTGGCACTATATTAAAAAAACTTTCACTTTAAAAAATCAAAAAGCCCAACTGCAAAAAATTTGTAAATTTAATAGAAAGTGATAGGTCGGGCGTCCCGATATATTATAGGTACGCTTTTTGACCATTTGTGTTAAAACAGTAATATAACCAAGATATGATACATATATTTCTGAAATTGTATTTTCGCTACCTTTAATTTACCCAAATTGCTACGGTAAGAAAATCTCCTCTCCCTTTTTTTTTCATTTGTGGGCGCCATTTTATAATTTATTTTATACCTCTACCACAATTCTGACATTTCAACAACATCTCATATGTCAAAAACCGTCCAGCCGTTTGGGATGTAGGGCGTGCCAATAAATTTACATACATACTACTCGAAAATCATCACCCTCCTAACGCAGACGGGTATAAAGAATGTTATAAGTCACTATAAAAAAATTTAAAGGCTGCCTACTTATTCATGCGATAGACATCCATTCATTATATTAGCTTTGAATAGCAGCATGTCTGGAATTCTCATACATACAATTTATTGTTTATGTAACAAAAGCAAGTCAGGGCTAAATATATGGGCATGGAGCCAAAGTCACTCATATAGAAGGTTCTGCTAAGAAGCTATGTAATGTAGGCTTCGTTTTATATTGTAGTTAGGTTGTATGAGCCCAGTTATCTTAAGAAGTAAGAATTACAAGGCTTAAAGACACAAACATAAACGCTTTCACAATCACAGCCCCCCAATAAGTTCGACGACTTGTGTTGTGAGTGCCGGAAACATTCACATCACACACACAATCACAACCAGAACCAGAAACACAAATTTTCTTTGGGGAGAAAACTTGTGTTCCCGCCGGCAATCGAACCCGATACCCCTGCTTAGAAGGAACTTTAGGTGGCACTGTACTGTAATGGGCAAGCGTGACGCTTACCATCGGGCGACCGACTTGCTCGTCTTGTCTCTCAAATTACATTTAAAAAAAAATCCAATACCGAAAATTCTTTACTGATCAAAAGTTATATTATTGTTTCTGATTAGGGTTAGTTACAATATCTAATACCTTTAAACCAGCAATTCTTGTATATCATACTAATATTATAAATTCTAAAGTTTGTGTGTAAGTGTGTAAGGATGTTTGTTCCCTCTTCACGCTTTAACGGCTGAACGGATTTGGATGAAACACATAGGCTACTTTTTAACTAGCGCTATAATAGCGGGCGAAGCCGTGGGGCACGGCTAGTATAGATATATATTCTGAATCTCGGAAACGGCTCCAACGATTTTCATGAAATTTAGTATACCGGCGGATCAACGAGTACCTAGGTCCTATATACGTTATAATTAGTAGGTAACTAAAAACGACACTTATAATTGAGTTGATTATGGTTGTCCTAAATGAGTAAATTCATGTTTCGTAATGTCATAGTATATTCTGAACATACATATTATAGAACAGAAAAACCGAAAAATTAGACTTTTTGCACTAGATAATATCAAGTACAAAAATATATTTTTGTATAAGAATCCATTTTGTACTAGTACGAGTCGGGTTTACGTTTCTGAATTTATGTCTTGTTGAATAGAGCAGGAATTACTAAGACGCCACAATAAATAAATAAACGCTTTCACACTCACAGCCCCACACTAAGTTCGATGACTTGTGTCGTGGGTGCCGGAAACATTCACATCACATACAATCATAACCAGAACCAGAAACACAAATTTTCCTTGGGGAGAAAAGTTGTGTTCCTGCCGGGAATCGAACCCGATATCCCTGCTTAGAAAGCGACCGTGCACCCAACTAAACCAACAGCCAGTTCAGTACAATAAGTACAGAACCTACAAAACAATGGACTATTGATTTTTTTGTGTTGTTCAAAAGAGTAAGTGGAGGAAATGGCCTCTCTCCCTTTCATTAACTTCAATTAGAGCGTACATTCAAACTAATGTACTCAATCAACATGTTCCCGACATGTGTTATAAAAAGTCACACGGCGTGGGCTTTCTTTGTTTTATACAACGTTAGATATTTGATATGATTTACGTATTACAAATGACAAAGTTAATAAATACGATCATATTCGCTTGTCTTGCACCAATTTTAACAAACCATAACTTAAACCATTTTTTTTTTCGCGTTAGGCAAACTTTTGACCACTATCTCACCTGATGCGGTCAAATGCTTGCCTATCTAGCAATAAAAAAACACTCTCAGCCCCCTACTAAGTTCAAAGACTTGTATCGTGGGTGCTGGAAATATTTACATCGCACACAATCACAACCAAAACCAAAAACACAAATTTCCTTTAGGGAGAAAACTTGTGTTCTCGCTGGGAATCGAATCCGTTACCCCTGATTTGAAGGCGTACACACAATAAAAACGAAGAAGCACAAATGTTCCTTGAGTAATATTGTGCTCTTCCCGTGAATCGATGACCCATTACCCACTGCACAAAGGGCAGTGACTTGCCCACTGCGCCAACTGGGTCGTCAAAATAGGATATAAAATGTACATTGTATTTTATTTTATTAAACAGCGTTTACAGCTTATTCGCATGAGTGCGTCAGCAGACTCTGAATATTTATTTAGTTGGTGCATTCCGAATGGTCAAGATGTATTGCCCATAATTGATTCAAATTGGTCGTCGCAATGATTGCGTGGGCACAAGGCAGCCTCGGCGCATAGTGATACTAGAACACGATACTTTGATATGTAATACGACTCCGGTTATTGAACACACACACGTAACCTCCGGCGTATTGGTGTTATTATTCAGCTCTTCACCTGGCTGGTACCTACTGAGTAAACTAGGACTAACGAGGTACAAATATGTAACAAAGATAGCTTTGAATTCAATTATGTTTAAAAAAACGCGTTCAATGACTTCTGTCGTGGGTGCCGGAAACATTCACATCACACACAATCACAACCAAAACCAGAAACACGAATTTGATTTGGGGAGAAAACTTGTGTTCCCGCCTGAAATCAAATCCGATTCACCTGCTTAGAAGGCGTACACGCACCAACTAAGCCATAAGGCAGTTCTTTAGGTATTATTATTAAGGAAATTCATAGATTAACTAATTTATGCGATTAATAGCCAATAATGTATGTTCAATAAGGTATGTTATTAAAAGTAGAAAGATATGTGACTAGGTCCTAGGACGTGGACTCCATAAATTAGGAACACTGGAGGAAAACTGCACAAGCGCTTTCTAGCGACTACATAATATAGATATAACTAGGTTAATATAATTCCTGTATTGGTGATTAAGATAGTAAAAAAAAATGGAAAAATGCGCTGCCGCGTATTCTTGCCAGATTCTTCTCGAGATGGCTGTAATTTTGCGAATCTGGCAGTAGAGTCATTAACTTTCATGTATGGGACTCATGTCAATAAACGATTTAGAATTGATTTGATTTTGAATGCACAAAATTTTATCTTCCTCGGACACAATCGGACAAGCGTTTGTGTCACACTTAACTTATAAGCAGGAACAATGCGTGAGAACATGATCGCATTGATTGATATTTATGGTTGATACGGGATATTTACGATACACATTTTGATATATTTATCATATAGCATTCACACAGAATATTTGCATTTATCTGGTTTTATTATGAATGCCGAGTAAAAAGGTTACAAAGTCACGCGTTAGAAGACATTTTGGTATCACCCCTTTAAGTCCCGTATAGTTATGGTTAGATTTTAGTTTCCACAGTTACTGTTTTTTTAGTTATGGTAATAATGTTATTTGAAACAACGAGAATAATAACTCTTTAGTCAGTCATTTAACCGCATATCAAACATTACTGTGTTTCGGATTGTGCAATGTTTCCAGTGAAATGACATCGCATATAGAGATCTTAAACCTCAGCGTGACAAGCGCGGGTATACTACACTGTTACAGTCGCAAAAAAATTAAAAACATGCCTACCTTCGTATTGCAGTTAGTTTGTGCCAATAATCGTGTAACCATTCAAATCTAAAAATTGAAGGTACAACCCGAACTCGGCCAGAGACATAAACGTCTGTTTTTTTTTATGTACGGTCATTTACCATTATCATAGCCATGTCCAAGCATTGGAAGCACCCAAATGATGTCCACCCAATGACTCTAAGATAAGTTCTGCAATCCGCGCCAATTTGAGACCAAGAAGATGATAGTAACTTTTAAACTTTCGCGATTCGATCACACAGTTTAGGTAATATCTCGGGACTTAATCGCGCTAAAAAACTATTTTTATTTACCTTGACGTTTCGGCCAATGCAAGAAGATGAAATGAGAAAGTGTCGTATGCATGGTGTTTGCAGCTAATTACGACCGATATGACATATCAGTGATATGACTGGTAGCGGTAGTAGTGGTAGCACTGTTTTTACCGACTTCCAAAAAAAGGAGGAGGTACTCAAGTCGACTGTATTTTTTTTTATTTGTGTTACCTCATATCTTCTCTCCACGTGAGCCGATTTCGCAAATTTTTTTTTTAGTTTGAATGATGTTGCTTTCTAATTGGTCCCATTTATCATATTTCAAGAACTACTGGTCAGATCTTGATCAAATTTTCAAGATCTGACCAGTAGTTCTTGAAATATCGTCAATAATGCCTATTTTGTGGACTACTTTGATTATTCTCGTTTACCCAACTTCAAAAGTTACCTCATAACTTCTTTCGCTGTGAGCCGATTTTGATGATTATTTTTTTTATTTGAAAGCTGTTGCGGTAAAGTCGGTTTTTTAAGCTTTGCTTGCATTTAATTATTATAGAGTGTGGTAGTGTGCAAACATTACTGTATTTCGGATTGAATGGCAATGTTGCCAGTGAAATAACAGAGCTTAAATAGATTTAACATTTAATATCTCAGAGTGACGTAGGCAGTGCTTTGCCGAGCAGGATTTCGACCTAAGTTGAAAACTTTGGATGGAACTGAACTGTAATGGAAAAGCGTGATCCTTAGTATCAGGCGAGTGACTTACTCGTTTCGTCACTCAATTACCATTTAAAACAATTTAAGTGATTTACCTCTCAACAGTGAGTTCGAAGTGGCATCCAGGCTGTTTCCGGGTCAGACTCACGTGTGGCGGGTGGCGGGGTGGCTACAGCGCGGGCGGGCGCGGGCGCGGGAGGACTTCCTTCAACACGTGGCGCGCGCCGTCGCGCTCGTCGTCGTCGTCGCGAGGGATAGGATCCTCAGCGACGGCCCAGTGTCACTGCGGGCCTCGTTCGTTGCACTAAAAGAAGGACTTTACAGGTGCTTACATCTTACACTAACATTTCGTGAGGACTTTGTTGCGATCCACAGCAACAGGTGCCTCTTCCGTCGCCTTGATGGAAGCTCTATACAGGTGCATACTATAGAGTAGTGTTGCTGCGTACCTCGCATGACGCCGATAAAAGAACTTTACATGTGCTTACTTTATAGGATAAGGTATAGATGTGTGTCTCATTCTTCGCACTAAAAGAAGGTATATAGTGCTTGTTACTACGCTGTGGTTGGCTGTAATTTTGTTATTAGATTTTTTATTAAATGTAAATTAACGTGACCTCAAAAACACGGTGTCACTTAAAAATCCTATTAAATAGTCACCCATCCAAGCTACTTCTAGCTGTACCGAACGTGCGATCGAAAATACGCCGCGTTAGCTGTTGGGAACTGGGGAATAAAGCGAAGGTGTTTTGGTCGTAAACGAACTTGTATATAACTTTCACAGACTGCTGGATCTTCTAATCGGCATGCCGTCGATGGAAGCGCGTGACCTGGAAAAGAAAATACGAGAAGAAAGGTCTCGTTATTTAGTCGCTGAGCTGATATGCAAGGTAGGAACTTTAGAAAGTATTAAAATTATAAACATAACATAAACGCTTCCACACTCACAGCCCCACACTAAGTTCGATGACTTGTGTCGTGGGTGCCGGAAACATTCACATCACACACACAATCACAACCAGAACCAGTAACACAAATTTTGACCCTAGCTAGATGTACAAGCAGAGCCAAAATATATATATATGAAACAAAGTTGTGTTTGTTACAACACTTATAACTCAAGAACGGGTGGACCTATTTTAATAATCTTTGACTTCTTGGATTAATTTCTACCCCGAATAGCATATAAAATATAAATTACGTAAAAAAAACTTATTTCTATTACATTTTGTAACAGAATGGGGCTTTTGATGATGTTTCGAAAATAAACGCGAGTGAACCCGCGGGGCATAGCTAGTTAAAAATAAACCTTTTTCTAACAACAATTGGGGTTTCTCTACGAGATCGAATCAGGTATGAGGAGATCAAGGACGAACGAAAGTCACCGACAGAACCCGGCGGATTAGCAAGTTGAAGTGGCAATGGACAGGGCACATAGTACGTAGAACGGATGACCGATGGGGCCGAAAGGTTCAAATAGAGGCCACAGACTGGCGAGCGCAGTGTTGGAAGACCGCCCACAAGGTGGACGAGCTAGCCACTTGCGAAAGGCTGCCCCGCCACCTCGCGAAAAATCCCGGGATGCGCCATAGTGCCGGTTGGCGACCGGAAGAGAGGGCCCTATGGACACTCCCGGGGGGGCTCGGGCGTCCCCGCAGTCTCCGAGCTAGTCCCCCGAAGGTGTAGTTAAGTACTAGTGTGAGGCTGAGGGTTAGCAGCGTGTCGCCTTATTCCACTTCCGATTTTTCCCCCCACTTCACTCACATCAATAAAAAATGAAAAGAAGCAGATATGTTAAAAAGGTTAAACAGCGGCTGCACTCCCTCTCTCTTAAAGTGCACCTCTCAAACATCCGAGGTCTGCACACCAATCTCAATGCAGTCCACTACCACCGAGACCGATAAACCATCACTTTTATTTCTCACGGAGACGCAGATACGATGTCCGTCTGACGTGGCGTACCTCTCCTACCCAGGGTTTACCCTGGAGCACAATTTCAAACCCCGAGCGGGAGTGTGCGTGTACGCCCGAGACGACATCTGCTGTCGACGTCTCCGTAACCTTGAGGACTCCCATTTTTCTGTACTTTGGGTTCTGGTGGACACAGGAATAGAGAAAATTCTCTACGCCTGTGTCTACCGGTCGCACAGCGGAGACCAGGAGATGACCAGGCTCACTGAATATCTTAGTGAGGCGGCGGACACCGCTCAGCAAAGATACCCGTCTGCCCAATTAGTGATACTGGGGGATTTTAATGCCCATCACCAGGAGTGGCTTTTCCCACACCAGTACACTGACCATGCTGGGAGAGAGACGCGAAAGCTCGCTTTAGCGTTAGACCTCACCCAGCTGGTCCAAGGGGCAACACGGGTTCCCGATGTTGACGGTCAAACGGCTAATTGCTTGGACCTTCTGCTGACAACTGATCCAGACCGCTACTCAGTGTCGATATCATCTCCACTGGGTAGCTCCGACCACTGTCTGGTGAAATCTGTATCTGTATACTCACCGCCCGATCTCAGCCCTAGAGGCACCCGGCGTGTGTGGAGATACAAGTCAGCAGACTGGGATGAGATGCGCTCGTTCTTTGCGTCTTACCCTTGGCGGCCTGTTTGCTTTTCTTCGGATGATCCTTCTGTTTGCGCGGATGCTGTGACGGATGTGTTGCGTCAAGGGATGGAGTATTTTATTCCTTACTCTGACGTACCAATGTCAGGCAAAGCTCAACCTTGGTTCAGGACAGAGTGCCGACGCGCAGAAGCGCTTAAGCACGAGGCATACCTGTCCTGGGTTGACGCTCGAAACCGCAAAGCCAAGGATATTTCAGACAAGAAGAAAGCCTTTAATAAGGCCGCCAAGTCTTGCAAGATAGCTTTACGGAAGGCTCGATTTGACCACATTAGCCGAATAGGGAACAAACTAGCTTCATACCCAGCTGGGAGCAAAGCGTTCTGGTCCCTGGCTAAGTCGGTTGAATCGAACTTCTGCCGCCCCTCACTACCTCCACTGCTAAAACCTGACGGTGCACTGGCCCATACTGCCAAAGAGAAAGCAAACTTTGTATCAAGCACAAGTCCGATCATGTATGGAGTACTGTTCTCATCTTTGGGACGGTTCAGCTAAGTACCAGCTTGAGGCTCTTGACACCATTGAGCGTAGAGCCAAGAGACTTATTGGTAGCGAGCAGCTGACTAATTCAAAGCTTCAGAGCTTGGGTCATCGCCGCATGGTAGCCAGTCTCTCGGTTTTTTATCGGATACATTTCGGAGAGTGTGCTAAGGAACTGTACGATCTAGTTCCCCCATCCCCGTTCTATCATCGGACAAGCAGACAAACTGCTAAGCGACACCGCTATATGGTGGACATTCCACAAATGCGCACTAAGCGTTTTGCCTCCACATTCATTGTGCGAACCGCAAAGGAATGGAACTCCTTACCCGAGTCGGTGTTTCCTGATGAGTACAATATGGGAGTCTTCAAGTCACGAGTGAATAGGTATCTTCTAGGCAAGCTTGCTCCATCGTCGACCACATCGTCGCTTACCATCAGGTGAGATAGTGGTCAAAAGTTTGCCTATCACGAATAAAAAAAAAAAAAAAAAAACTTATTTGCCAACCTCTTCGCAGAATCTTCACGTTTAGATACTGCAGGCGCAAAACCTCCGAGTGCGTCAGCATGCGAAACATTTATGTCGGAAATTTGCATTCGACAAACCGAGGTTCGTAAAACGCCGCTAAATCTAGACGTGAACAAAGCCAGTGGTCCTGACGGTATTCCAGCAATAGTGCTGAAGACATGTGGTCCTGAGCTTGCTCCTATTTTAACACGTCTGTTCCGCCTCTCTTTTAAAACTGGAAAAGTGCCAAAATCTTGGAAGCAAGCTAACGTGCAACCCGTGCCTAAAAAAAGCAGTCGTGCCGACCCTGCCAACTACAGGCCAATATCAGTCACGTCCATACTTTGCAAGAGTATGGAGCATGTTCTGAACAACAGGCTCCTGGCATACCTAGAAGCGAACGACCTCCTTAGCGACCGACAATACGGATTCCGTCAAAACCGGTCAACAGGAGATCTTCTAGCGTATGCCACACACATCTGGAGTGAAGCCATCGAGAAACATGGAGAAGCGCTAGCCGTTTCTCTTGACATCTCGAAGGCTTTTGACAGGGTTTGGCATGATAGCCTTATAAGTAAGCTTCCGTCATACGGCCGGCCTACTAGTCTCTCTGTGTGGATTTCGGACTTCTTGAGGGATCGATCTATTCGTGTGGTCATTGATGGCTGCGCGTCAGATCAATTGGCTATAAATGCCGGGGTTCCTCAAGGTTCGGTTCTCTCCGCAACGCTATTCCTGCTGCATATTAACGATCTGCTGAAACCCGGTGTTTTTGGGTATGCAGATGACAGCACGGTTGTAGAGAGTTACGTTTCCGACGGACGAGCTAGTGGAGCACAAATCCAGTCCCAAAGAGAGTCAATGGTTGAGCGTCTAAACTTGTCCTTAAAGGCAGTCTCCGATTGGGGCGACGCCAACCTGGTCAAGTTTAACGCCACCAAGACACAGGCGTGTTTATTCTCCGCTAAACGGAGTAAATTTGAACTTACTCCAACTTTCCGAAATGTATCCCTACCAGTAACTGACCATCTCGAGTTACTCGGTATGACTCTAACTTCAAAGCTCAATTTTGGTACTTTCATCGAGTCAAAAGCCCAACTAGCTGCAAAAAAGCTGGGAATCCTTGCAAAGGTGAGACGATACTTCACACCGGGACAGTTGCTCAATTTGTATCAAGCACAAGTCCGATCATGTATGGAGTACTGTTCTCATCTTTGGGACGGTTCAGCTAAGTACCAGCTTGAGGCTCTTGACACCATTGAGCGTAGAGCCAAGAGACTTATTGGTAGCGAGCAGCTGACTAATTCAAAGCTTCAGAGCTTGGGTCATCGCCGCATGGTAGCCAGTCTCTCGGTTTTTTATCGGATACATTTCGGAGAGTGTGCTAAGGAACTGTACGATCTAGTTCCCTCATCCCCGTTCTATCATCGGACAAGTAGACAAACTGCTAAGCGACACCGCTATATGGTGGACATTCCACAAATGCGCACTAAGCGTTTTGCCTCCACATTCATTGTGCGAACCGCAAAGGAATGGAACTCCTTACCCGAGTCGGTGTTTCCTGATGAGTACAATATGGGAGTCTTCAAGTCACGAGTAGTGTTGCCCAAATGCAAGAACAAGACGAGACTTAGCCAGTCTTGGTCTTGGTCTTGCGCCAATACACCTGGTCTTGGTCTTGGTCTTGGTCTTGCGCTCCCAGTCTTGGTCTTGGTCTTGGTCTTGCAGCAAGAGTCTTGCAAGTCTTGCAATTACCTATTAGTCTATTACTATTTATTAAAGTTTACTTTAAATCTTAGAAAAACGTATTAGAATTGGAACATTGTGAGCTTGAATTAACATAGCCATAGTAAAGATCAAGCAGATTAATAAATAACTGAAGATTTGATAAGAAATTCGAAAAATCAACTGACCTATATGTCGTTTTCCATGGAAGTAACTGTTTCTTAATAAACATTTATGATTTATAAGCTTACATTTGCTAAAACATGTAAAAAAACAAATTAATTACAATAACTTGACTGTATTTTAAAGAACAATACTTATCTTAAAACATAACTATGCATGCACTCAGTTTGATTTTAATAAATATTTTTTTATTCGCTATGTTTATGGTATTAGTCGTAATGCGCATAGGTCCAGTTTTTCATATTCTTTGATACAGTTTTTTGCGTCTCATAGAATTCCTAAGCGTACCTACCTATACACCGAACTGTTACACCTAACTACTCAGTGAAATAGCGCTAAGTCCTAGCTGCAAGACGCAAGAGTCTTGCAGGCTATGTCTTGTTCTTGCTCAAGTCTTGCACGGTCAGTCTTGGTCTTGGTCTTGCTAAAAATACGCGGTCTTGTTCTTGGTCTTGGTCTTGCAAAAACGCAAGAACAAGACCAAGACTGCAAGACCAAGACTGAATTTGGGCAACACTAGTCACGAGTGAATAGGTATCTTCTAGGCAAACTTGCTCCATCGTCGACCACATCGTCGCTTACCATCAGGTGAGATAGGGGTCAAAAGTTTGCCTATCACGAATAAAAAAAAAAAAAAAAAAAAAAAAACGCACGATATAATGAAGGTCGCAAGAAGACGCTGGATTGCCGCTAGCAATCCTTTTTCTTGGGGAGGACTATATCCAGCAGTGGACTTCTTGCGGCTAAGATGATTGTGGATACAGGGGCGAGGATAAGTATGCAATGTTAGCAAAATGTATACACGCCCCGCGTTCGCGCTGGCCCGACCGGTCGTCTCTAGACCTCCGTTCCGTGATCATGCGTCAACTAGCTAGTACAGACCTCGTCTCCTTCATACGTAATTTTGTTGAAATTATTGTGAACACAAAGAATAGACATATACTCGTGCGTCATCTTTCATTTGGACTATCCCGCTAGACACGCAATAATGATGAGGATGATAACAATAATTGTAATAACATATTATTAAACGAGGCGGAATCGGCAGGTGCCGTAGTCTCATGCCATAATCCAGTTATTTTCTAAACCATCGAATATACAATGCAATACTCTAAGTTTTTACTCGCATTAGTCACAGCTATTGTCAACCCAATATCATTCATCCCCCAGGCCATGGTTAATATTATATAATTATCGTAAAGGCGTGTGCAAGTATAAAACGGCATCAACTTCTAACGTAAGAGATGTCCGTCTTATGTTTGGACACGCCTGATATGTTATTGAAATGTAATTATACCAAAGGGCCTCTCGGCGTCGGCTACGGCTCCGCGAATGCCTCACAAGAGTCCGGGCACGGACCCGTGAGATTAAATAAATAATCGTAATGGGATAAACCAGCCGGAGCACTTGGAGGACGTGTCGGCGGTGGCGGCGTGGGTGAGCCGGGGCATGCGGCGGGTGGAGGCGGGCGGGGGCGGGGGTGGGGGCGGCGGCGGGGCGGCACGGCCGCGCGTGCCCGTGCACTACTCGACGCCGCAGCGCACGAGCGTGGACCTGCGGCTGTACCGGCGGGACACGCTGCGCCGCGCCGCGCCCGCGCTGCAGGCGCTGCTGGACCGGGAGGCGCGCGGCTGGTTCCTGCACTTCCGGGAGCGGACCGCCGCGCATCTCGCCACGCAGAAGGTCAGTACGCAGGACACACGCCATTTGACTAATCAAACGCGAGCTGAGCTTAAAAAACCGACTTCACCGCTTTATCTTCGGAACTTTGATCATATTAGATGTACTAAACACACGTTATTTCAAGAACTACCGATCGGATCATGATCAAATTTAAATGGGACCACATGAAAAGCAGCAGCTTTCAAATAAAACAATGATCATCAAAATCGGCTCACAGCGAAAAAAGTTGTGAGTTAACTTTTGAAGTCGGTTAAAAATGAGAATGTAGTAAAAGTAAAAAAAAGTAAAAATTGTTTATTTCATAAATTATTGTACATTTTACAAATTGCGGCCCTAGTTACCAAACTGGGTGTGAGTAACACCCACAGTAGTCCACAGAATACGCATTATTGAGGATATTTCAAGAACTACTGATCCGATCTTGATCAAATTTAAATGAGACCAAGCGGAAAGCAACATCTACCAAACAAAAAAAGAATTTTGAGAATCGTTCCACAAATGGGGGAGAAATCGGTGAACTTGTAAAAAAAATACACATAACGAAATTCTATACTTCAGAGGTGGCCCCATATAAATTCATCGAAATCGATCAAGCCAAAACCAAAATACAAGCGGTGAAGCCGATTTTTTATGCTCAGCTTAGGTTCAAATTATTTGTGAAGTGTTTCTAATCGAGTTGTATTGTGGAACATGGGGTACTTACATGTGTGTGTAGGTGCCGGAGTCGGAGATGTGCGAGGAGGTGCGCGCGGCGGCGATGCGCGAGTACGTGCGGCGCGTGTGCGCGGCGCTGGAGGGCGGCGCGGCGCCGGCGGCACTGAGCCCGGCGCTGGCGCCGCTGCTCGCGGACCAGCTGCGCGCCGCCGCCGTGCTCGAGCGCGCAGAGCAGCGCGTGGCTGCGCGTCTGCGCGCCTCGCTCGCCTCGCACGAGGCGCGCCTGCACGCCGCGCACCCGCTCCTAGGTACGTACGTGCGACATGTTTACTTTGTACCGAGTGTGAGCCGAGCCGTTCCGCCGCCAAGGACTCGGGTGCGGACTCGTGGTGTTGCGACTTCTCGTTGAGTTCAAAAAAAACGTGGAGGTTCTCAATTCGACGGGTTTTTTAAGTATGTTACCTCTTAACCGATTTGGCAAATTATTGTTCGAAAGGGTATATATATACGTTCTAGTTGGTCCTAATTTATTTTGATCAAGATCTGACGAAGAGTTGCGTTTGAAGTCGGTCATTAGTTTTTTTAAACTCTCGTATATTATTTCACTTGGTATTGAGTTCATCATTGGAATCTTTTGATACAACATAAAGCACTGGGTACTTTCTTACACAATATTTTTTTCGTCGTCCATTATCAATCAAAAAGACGTGGTTCCTCCCTAAACTTTCACGATGCTCGGACATGCCCCGGCTGCGCACGGATTGCGGGATGCTGATGAATGATCAATATAATAATTATCTATGTTGTGTTAACAATAAACTAAGGTTAAGTACAGTTCCCGTCACGTGAAAAGAGCTCTGGTCGTTTGCCTTCGCACTGTGCGATTTATCGAACAACATGAAAGGGGCGCGACGGGGGAACGCTCCGTCGGTATGTGTGTGCGAGTACGCTATCGGTTCATCTCTTGAACCTTGCTGCCCGCGCTGAGATCACGCTCCTTTTGCTCCCAAAGAATAGTAGCTCCACTGTCGCTCAGCGTTCTATTTATTTGACGACAACTACAGTGTGACAAGGATCTCTTGGCATTCGGTGACATTTGGAACTAACTAACGCCGCAATCATGAAAATTGTCACTTTTTGACAAGTCGGTCAGTGCCTCTATGGCTGCATACAGGGTTACCAGATGGGAATCTGAGGATTCCTGCCAAAATTCATTTCAAAAAGACCATTTACGATTTTGAATAAATTGAAATTAAAACAGATAATAATGCACATATTCGATGACAGGTTACATATAAGCTACTGCATTTAAAAATAATCTTTAACCCCATTCTTTTAAATAAAATAACTATTTTATATGAAATAAGAATCTTACCATCGCTATTTTAACTATGATATAGAAGAATAAAATAAGTTTTCAAGCTACCATAGTCACTTTCACTATAAATGTTTGTATCAATAACGGGATATTTATCGGAAACTCAAAATAACGAAATACATGGTAAATATCCCATTATTGATAGAAGAAGAAAATATATTATCAGAAATTAAATTTATATATTGTGATTTGATGTGATGCGGGACGCCATTCCCAATTTTCCGTTCCGTCAAAATTAGACAAGACCCACTCGATTGCAATATTGAACCTGCTAGTATTGTCACAAAGGGAGATTTCAAAAGCGGGCAACCCTTAAGTTACAACCGCTTCGTAGAGTTTTGCCGCGAACGTGAAAAAATGGCGTTGTTGATTTTGTATAATTTTCCAAAACCTGTGATTCTTCGAGTGTTAATGTGTAGTAATGGTGGATTATTAACCGTTAATACTTAGTAAATGTTCGTAAATGTAGGCAAGTCATACAAAGTTGAAAAACGTGATTTTCGCCTTCGCTCCACTTTACCACTTTACCAGGGCATGACTTGAATATGACTAACTACTCGACTTTGACTGTGACTTGTGACTAAGACTTTTATTATAAAAAATTGAAATTGATAATATTTGTTTAATATTTCGACTGAAGGACTATGCATCCATGGTCATGAAATAATATTTAAAAAAAAAAAAAAACCGCTTCGTACGACATGACAACCTCTTTATCCGAGGCAAAAACAGCGCCCCCTGCAAACGTCAGTAAAGCGCCGCAAGATCCTCGTCGCACCGTATAGCAATTAGCCACAAACAAACGTCAGTGCGGTAGTGACATTGCAGCGCGGTCGCGGCTGTGGCTGGCGCCGCGGGCGGCGGCGGCGGCGCGGCGGCTGGCGCGCGAGGTGCGGTGGGCGGCGCGCGAGGAGGCGGCGGCGGCGCTGGCGGCGCTGCGGCTGCAGCAGCAGCGGTACTTCCTGCTGCGCGACCTGGCCTTCCTGCGCGACCGCGAGCCGCTGCTGGCCGCCGAGCTGCGCGCCGCCACGCAGCCCACGCGCACCTTCGCCTGGACGCACGCCGCCGACCCCGGACCCACGGTAATGCCGCTACCTTCATGTTGTCCGACTCCCCCGCCGCCGTACCCACGGTGATACCCCTCTTTAGGGTTCCGTACCCGAAGGGTATAAACGGGACCCCATTACCGAGACTTCGCTGTCTGTCCGTCTGTCACCAGGCTGTATCTCAAGAACGGTGATAGCTAGACGGTTGAAATTTTCACAGATGATGTATTTCTATTGCCGCTATAACAACAAATACTAAAATAAAATAAAAATAATATTTTAGGGGGGCTCCCATACAACAGTAATGTTTTTTTTGCCGTTTTTATACATGATAACTGATCTTGAACTACTAACTTTTGTAGGGTCTCCAAGTAGACGCTACAGTATTAAAGTAAACAATCGATTTAACAAATGATATATATTCCGCATCGTACGGCAGGTGGCCCGGTCCCGATCGCCGGCGCGCGCGGGCGGCGCGGGCGCGGGCGCGTGCCGGGCGCGGTGGTCGAGCACGCGGTGGGCGGGCTGGCGCGTGTGCAACGCCGCGCACCGCGCGCGCTGCTGGACGTGGCGCGCGCTGCACGTGCTGCTCGTGCTGGTGGCTTGGGACTCGCCGCTGTCCGTGCGCACGCTGCTGCGCCGCGACCCCGTGCCGCCCGACCTCGAGCTGTCGCAGGTGAGCGCCGCGACCCGTGCCGCCCGACCTCGAGCTGTCGCAGGTGAGCGCCGCGACCCGTGCCGCCCGACCTCGAGCTGTCTCAGGTGAGCGCCGCGACCCGTGCCGCCCGACCTCGAGCTGTCGCAGGTGAGCGCCGCGACCCGTGCCGCCCGACCTCGAGCTGTCGCAGGTGAGCGCCGCGACCCGTGCCGCCCGACCTCGAGCTGTCTCAGGTGAGCGCCGCGACCCGTGCCGCCCGACCTCGAGCTGTCTCAGGTGAGCGCCGCGACCCGTGCCGCCCGACCTCGAGCTGTCGCGATGTATTGATAACACCATATTATGGTCGTTGTTTGGGTGGTAAATATTAAAAAAAAAACTGTAATGGTGGGGTAATCCGTGGGTTTGAAAGCCGGCCTCATTCTTCGGGTGAGATAGTGCTCAAATGCTTGCCTATCCAGCATAAAAAAAATTATTCTGAACGAACATTATCATCACATTAACAGAATTTTAATTACCAACAGATGACAAGCTAGCCTTTCAGAGATAAACGAAACATTCGAAAATGATCCAGGCTTCTCAAGTGAACCGTTAGGCGGCCACATTATTAAGGTCGTTTACACGATTTTATTAATAGACGAAAGATTTTGTTTTTTACTGACCTGCATCATGTTGCACAGGTGAACGGAACACTGTACCCGAAGCGCAGCAGTGAGACGCACACGATGTGGTCGCGGCTGCGCGCGCTGTGGCGGCACATCGCCAAAGAGCGCACGCGCATCGACGCCGAGCCCGATACCGGTGCGTACACACTCGGCTCATGATGCATCGATTGACACTTGATTTACTCATGTTCCATTGATCCCTCAAACTAACATATTTATAATATGTATATTATAAATATGTTAGTTTGAGACATAACATAGTTAATGATGACATATTCAGGTTGCATCGACCCACTCACACTGACACTGGATCTACTGATTAAGAGACAAGAGACATCGATTCACACTGACATTAACCTCACGAGACATCGATGTACTCACACTGACACTAGACTCACGAGACATCGATGTACTCACACTGACACTAGACTCACGAGACATCGATGTACTCACACTGACACTAGACTCACGAGACATCGATGTACTCACACTGACACTAGACTCACGAGACATCGATGTACTCACACTGACACTAGACTCACGAGACATCGATGTACTCACACTGACACTAGACTCACGAGACATCGATGTACTCACACTGGCACTAGACTCACGAGACATCGATGTACTCACACTGACACTAGACTCACGATGCTCCTATTCACTCGCACTGAGACCGGTCTCACGATGCATCACACTACACTAACTATTCATGATCCATGCACACTTACTGTACACTCACGATGCATCAATCCACGCCCACTGACTGTAGACTCACGATGCAACGTATCGATCCACTCAAACTGCCACTGGACCCACGATACGTCGATCCACTCAAACTGCCAGTAGACTCACAATGCCTCGATCCACGTTCACTGGCTCTAAACTCACGGTGCATTGCCCGAGTGCGAGTCACAGCGACAGGAGAGTGAGGTAGATGGAGCAAGCGCAAGTGACGAGGCCGGGCCGTGCGCAGGTCTGGTGGAGGGCGGGGCTGCGCGCGCGCTGCGTCGCGCGGCGCTGGCGGGGGCGGGCGGCGCGGGGTCGCTGGCGCTGCTGGTGGTGTTCCCGGCGTGCGTGCTGGCCGTGTGCCTGCTGGCTCTGCTGGCCGCGTGCGCCGCGCCGCTGTGCGCGCCGCCGCTGGCGCTGCTGCACCACGCGCTCAACGCGCTAATTTACGACTTCGACTGCCCGCGCCCGGGACGACTCAACAGGTCAGTGTCCGTGCGTGCGTCAGGTTCGGGCTTCACTCCTTTACACGATGAACAATATTAAAAAATGCTTTAATCGTCTCCCTTCAGCTTAGGCGAATATGTCTTTTATATCATGGACAGGTGTCCGCCCTCTGCGCCGTGGGTCCCGGGTTCGATTCCCGGCAGGATATAACGCTGGCGGGGCACGGCTACGGCTAGTATGATATAGACGCACGTGGCGGCAGGTGGTTCCCGCTGGTGGAGACGGCGGCGTGGCGGCTGGGCGCGCGCGGCGTGGTGCAGCCGCTGGCGGCGCTGGCGCTGGCGCTGGCGGCGGGCCCGGCGTGCGCGCTGGCGCTGGCGGCGGGCGCGGCGTGGGCGGCGGCGCGCGCGGCGTGGGAGGCGGCGGCGTGGCGCGCCGTCATCGCGAGGCGGGCGCGCGTGCCGCGGCACGACTCCGTGTTCTGCCGCCGCGTCGCCGGCCCCGGCCTCACGGCGCGCGCCTCGCTGCAACTCTCGCCCGCGCAGGTACTCCACAACCTACTGCTGCTCCTGCTGCCTGTTTCTCTATACACGCGTTCTTGTACAAGGTGTGGCGTAAACGTAATCAATGGATTACCCTATACCAGGGGTCGGCAACCTGCGGCTCGCGAGCCACATGTGGCTCTTTGAATGTGAAGCTCCGGGTCTTTAGTTCCATACGCAAATATTATTTATTAAAAAAATAGTCATTTAAAAAACAAACTTAAATTAGCGTCATTTAAAAAACGTTCTGAATAAATTAACGAGGCTAAGGAACCATTTCTATCGAGCCATTAACAAGCCTCCAAAAGTAGCAAAAAAAGCTTTTACAAAGTTGAAACAAGTAAATTATGGGATGATTAGGTAGGTATAAAGCGTGCATAGCGTTTTCTATACTCATAGTACAGTAGGTATTATTGCTGAAATTAAGGATTATTGTTGCCAAGAAAAAAAATTGTGGCTCGATAAAACTTTTAAATTTTGAAAATTGTAATTTTGGCTCTTCCGTCTCAAAAGGTTGCCGACCACTGCCCTATACCGTAAAAAAAAAATTAATTTCTGTCATAGATCCAGATATACTTAATAAAATCAGTTTTTATATACCCAATGGAACTTACAGCAACGGTTCTCTAGAACCCCTTCCACGTGCTTCTACGAATTACCGGCAGAATAGCTTTGTCTACCGCGCAAGCAAAACGAAGCCTTCCTACAAAAGTAAAAAAAAAAAAACGTATTTTGATTTGTGTACCATATGATTCTTTTGAATATTGAGCAATAAATATTTTTTCTATTCTATTTTATACCTACAGGTAGAGGACATCGTAATATCATCATCGTTATGATCTACTCGTTGACTTAGTCGGGTGACGTTCGCCTTCCAAGCAGGGGTATCGGGTTCGATTCCCGGCTGAAACACAAGTTTGTTTCCCATGGAAAATTCATGTTTCTGGTTCCGGGTTGTGATTGTGTATGTGATGTGAATGTCACCGAACTAAGTGTGATGCTGTGAGTGTGAAAGCGTAAATGTTTATGTAATAATGCATATGTGGGTGCAGGCGGTGGCGGCGGCGGCGGCGCGGGCGGAGCTGGCGGCGCTGGCGGCGTGGCAGGCCCGCATGGAGCGCGCCATCGAACGTCCGCTGCGGGACTACGAACACTTCGTCGACGCCTGCTTCGGACCCTTCTCCGTGCGGATCGCTGAGGTATCTCATTTTAAACGACTTCAAAAAAGGAGGAGGTTCTTAATTTGACTGTTTTTTTTTTTTTTTTTTTTGTGTGTTACCTCGTAACAGCTTTTCACGTGAACCGATTTTGATGTTTTTTTTTTATTTATTTAATCTGATCAAGGGTTCCGAAGATGAAGCAGTGAAGACGGTTTTTTGACAAGCTTTTATTTAACTTGCAATGTACCTATGTAACTTATTTGTTTGAGTGGAATCTTGCATATAAATTTTGAAGCAGATGTCGTCAACCGATTGAGCTGAATTTGTATTCATGTTTAGCTCGGATGACAATGCATCGGTAGCTGTGTGACGTCATTCTAAATCCAGCATGGCCAAACACCTAAAATGGCGGACAAGCTATTTTTAATGCACGCCTACAATATGGATATCAAATGGAAAGGCTTGCTGAGAAAAAAATTAAGTGACGTCACTCTAAATCTAAAAGGTACGACTTCTGAAAGTTATATTAGTCCATATTGTGTGGTCGGTTCGCAGTCGGGTTCGTACCGGCAGCTGCAGCGCGAGTGCGCAGCTCTGGTGGGCGAGCTGCGCGGCGCGTCGGCGGCGCGGCGCCGCGACCTCGCCTCGCCGCAAGGCGACGCCGCGCGCGCGCGGTGCCGCCTCACGCCGCAAGATCTCAGGTAACGAAGTGGAACCCTCTGCGAACGCGTTACGTGTTATTTTCATTTGATTCACATTACTGACGCATTACTTCGCATTTCTCATGCCTGTGGAACGCCTATAAATGCTATTTTTCACAAGAGGCATCCATGCCCGCAACGAGTCGCATCTAAAGCATTTCTAAAGATTTGTTGTTTTCCTGCCTATCAACTTTCACTTTGTTAAACGAAATTTGATATTGTGAAAGACTAATGCTAGTCTAGAAAACTGCTCTACCGACATTTCGTCAATGGATCGCAACGCGGTCGAGAGTGGAACCCTCTGCGGACATTGCGAACGCTAAATGGAACATACATTTGCAGGCGAACGCGCGCGGCCGCGGCGAGCGAGGTGCGACGCGCGTGGCGCGGCGAGGCGCGCGCGGAGGAGTGGTGGAGTGCGCGCGGCCTGGAGCCAGACGACTGGGCCGCGCTCGCCGCAGACGCGCTCGTCGACGCATTCGACGCGGACGTACTAGTGCCCCTCGAGGACGGCGCTGCTAGGATGCCGCTCGACACGGGGACTGGTGAGACGCTCAAACACTTACGATTGTATACGAACTGATTTTAATGAATCATTTAAAACGGCTAGTTTCTTGTGAAGATGTTCTGTTTCGATAAAAAGAACACAAGAAACCTACTTGGTTACTCATATACTTCATATGCAAGACCCGCTTTCAATCAATTATTTAAGTCAGCAACTATCTTGTGAAGATATTCTGGATGCTTCAATAAATTGAAGAGAACTCAAGAAACTCACGTGTTCCATATACAAGGGGCACCAATTCCATCCTAGCTATAGAGAAACACAAAACAACAGCTTTTCGAGGCAATTTCCGCTCGGAGACAACAAAATGTTAATATGCACTTGCCTAACTAGGAAACTAATGTGAATATACCTACATTATAAGCTACAACTAGTTTTAAGCGATATCAACAATATAATAGGTACAGTTACTTTCCTAATTATTATTTTGATAGTTCCGAGCACCATAACTTAGTATCATCATGAAACTCGTATTTCTCATAGTGATAAGTCAATTGTATTCTTTTTTGAGAAATAATGATCCTTAACCACAAATGTTGGAACAATATTTCACCTCCCTTTCGACAATCGTATTTCAGTACATAGAGTATCCGTAAAAGTTGTTCGAATCAACGTAACGCATGAGCACATGACACAGTTCCGTGGTGTCGGCAGGCGGCGGCATACGCCTGTGGGAGGGCGTGGTGGGTCGCGCGGCGGCGCCGCCGGACGTGCTGGGCGCGGCGGGCGCGGCGGAGGCGGCGGTGGCGGCGCCGCGCGTGCCGCCGCCCGCGCTCGACGTGTCCGCCTTCTCGCCGCGCGCGCACCGACACCCGCCGCTGCCCTCGCCCGCCATGGTCGCGCTGCTGTTGCACAACAGGTACCGTTATTTATTTAATTATGTATTTATGGTTCACTAACGAACGATTACACCGATACATAACGAAATAACATTTCAACAATCTTATTACTAAATGTATAATCGGTTACGGCTGAACCTCGCATGCTATTGCTAATAATATAATTAATATTTAGGTATAATATAAACTTAATCTATGTGCCGATGTGTTTTTGGAGTTGTTGATAAAATCTGAGGATTTTCTTCGATAACCTTACTTTGAGTGCAAATACATCAACATAATTATTAATTCCATTAAGTAGCTTTTGTTTGCGTTTGTGTTTGTTTAGCTTGGTGAGCTTTAGGACCACGGAGTTTGTTCCGTGGGTAATCCGCAGCAAAGGCTCGAATCATCATCGCGTTATTCGTTTACCTAGAAAATGGTATATGTATGGGTCTTAACCTGAAATAAATAACAGCTTTCACACTCACAGCATGTAATGGATAAAATTATGTTGTGATGTGCAGAGACTCGGACACGCCTGTGCCGTTGGAATCCGAACTGTGCGCGGAAATAATACGCAGTCTCGAAGACGCTCCCGACGCGGACGCAGGTGAGCCCACTATGTTACTAGCTCTTATTTAGATTTTAAAATATTTGGATAAGACTGATAAATTAACAAGATTTGACTCACACATAGTAACACTGTGACTGTATTTGTGTTAGTTCAAATTGAAATTGTCCATTGTATTTGAACACGAGAACAGGGTCATTAACACCATTGGAGTCTTCTATTCAATTAAACAATTAAGCTGGAGAGGGCTGAGCTAAAAATAAGTAATAAGATTTATCCCACATATTGCCACCAACAAACTCGCTGTGTTCACCGCTTCACGTGGTGGCGTATGTACGTACGTTGATATAGTGTATGTATATGCGTAAGGTAGCAAGCCTATTAGGTATTCTTTAGCTTACATTTTGGAGAATGTGTCAAGAATTACATGTTATAATTCCTTAATGCCTTTCTTGCTGCTAACAACAAGACAATATATCTAAATTTTTTTAATTAATTCCAAGAGAGACTTCAGGTTGATTAACGGCAATAGTGGGAGTGAAAGCTGTTGTCAATCTGAGATGTTTTCAAAATCAAAATCGTTTATTCACATGGGCCCCAAAGAGGCTCATTGTTGTCGAAACTTTACTGTGTTTCGGATTGAAGGGCAACGTTTCCAGTGACATTACAGAGCTTAAAAAGATCTAATATCAGAGGGTGTGCGCAGTGCTTTGCGACGCTGGATTTTGACCTATTTAAGTTCAAAAATTTCTGGGTGATACTGAACTGTAATGGTAAGCGTGACTTGCTCGTTTCGTCTCTCAATAATTTAAAAATATAAAAAAATGGTAGTCATAAAAGTTGCACTCCAGTGGTAGATTCGCAAAATATAATGAATAATGTTTATTAAGTCGGGTAATATGTGTGCAGATTCAGTGGAGCGGTACCGCGGCGGCGGCAGCTCGGAAGGCTCCAGCTCCGACGGCGAGGACGACGAGCCCACTCGCCGCGCCGACACCAGGTACCTACGTTACGACCACCCTGTATGTGTGCACGTTCACTGCTCGTACACTCGCGAAGAAACGTGATTTTGCAATGTCACATCACACATTTTTTTTTACTTAAATGTTGAGCCGTACCGTATCTTCCCACTTATAGTGGGAGTTTTGCCGAGAAATTGAAAATAGGACGTTGTTGATTTTGTATTCATTTCCAAAACTTGTGATTTTTAACTTCGAGTGTTAATGTGTAATGGTGGTGTATTAACCGTTAATGAATAATGAACGTGCATGAGTGTAGGCAAATCGTACAAAGTTAAAAAAAAATCGCCTTCGCTTCAAAATTCCAATACAAGTTTAAGTAAATTTATACCATTTTTGATACTGTATTCCAATTAAAGTAAAATTCAAATTTTGGAGCAAAGGCCAAAATATTAAATACATTTTTATATTACCTATATAAATATAATAATAATATAATAAATGTCATGACTATGATTGGACTTGAGACTAGGTCTTCTAATATTAAACGTATATTACACTTGAAATATTTCATTACTTGACTGGCTAAATGCACAAGATTGCGGAGCCAAATAAAGAAAAACCAAAAACATCTATGTGTTTCTGTGATTTTATTATGAAGACAATCGCGATTGCTATTAATTGTGGTAACTAACTCGCGTAATTTTTGTGTGTCAAAATAATACTCCGACCGGTTTCGAGCGTTGACGACGCTCTTCATCTGGGAGTAGAACGTCAGCAAGGGGGTGATCCCGACGCGGACCCAATTAATAGCTGGTTAGTAACACAATGTTTCTGTGATGTTTCGTTTCTACTACAGCGACAGCCGAAGCGGCGAGAGCGGCGCGACCCGCGGCGTTGCCACACCGGGCACGGGCACGGGCGGGGCGGGGGGCGTGGCAGGAGGCGCGGAGGGGGGGCGTGGCGCGTGCCGCTGGACGCTGACGGGACGCGGCGTGCGCCTGCGCGCAGACCTCGCCAGCCCCGAGGACGTGACGCTCGACGCCGAGCGCCGCGGGACCTCCGTGTGACGTCACACGCCCTACGAACACCCGGCTCGCACGCCGCCACACGACTCCTTGTGACGTAACGCGCACGCACGCATACATACGTACGTCCGCAAGCGTCCTGCAAGAAGATTCGCGACGCTATGGAACGAGCTGAGCGTATGTTTTCGCCGATATGAAATTGTGTAACATCTCAAATGTTCGCGAATATTAAATCTGAATCTAACAGTTGAAAGGGAAAGCTCCGTAAAGTTCTACGTTTTTCGACGAGTCCCGCAAGGGAGTATTTTGGGTCCTCTCGTATTTCTGGCGTAGATCAATAATATACCACTAATGAGTAGTGGGTATTTCCGACCGGCACTAACATTATTCTCTTTGTTGGATCGACGAAGAGCTCTGTCAATTGCAATAAAAGCCTGAAGTGCTTGCATGAGGCAGCTTTTGATCGTAATTTTGTTCAAAAACTAACTCATCTGAATTTTATCGATATGTGTTCGGAATTTACCACCGATAAAAATATCCAAAGGCTTAATTCGAAGTATGAAATAGCTAAATTCATATGAATCATGCAACTAATTAATATTTTTCCAAGTATAAAGCCTCTATGATGCCTCTGAGGTAATCGTCCAATCTAAAGAAATATTAAACGTACTATAAAGGATGTATTTGCATCGCGTCCGATGCGAACAATGCCTAATATCCGAACGAATACAGTGAAGCAGAAGTTTGCCACTCTGAAGTTAGGCATTTTGCAGTTCCGTCCCCTTCTACAACCCACGTGGATATAAATAAACATTCGTACAAAATTTAGAGGAAACACAAAAAACAATTTATAATTAATTTGTCCGACTCATTGTCATTTCATAATATCTGTAAAACAAAGTGATCAATCGTAGATCTGTAATTATTCATTAAGCTTTAACTCGCTAGATCGTCCTTATGTGTAAAAAGAGGAGTTCAAAGAACTTTCTCGTATATATGGCAATTATAGTAATTATACGAGCGAATGTGCGGATATTATCATAAATATACAAACCGTTGTCTGCGCCAATTGTAATATTATTTATTTATTAGAGCTTTAACTAATTGATAGATTTATAAATATTGTATTGTCAGCGCCTGATAGATTTAACTGTTCCATCAATGTCACAAAGTTTAGACATTTGTTTAGACCATTGATTTTTAGGAACGCAGTCTGTAAAAATCTTTTCTCTTCTGAGGGTAGATATGCTTCGAGTGAAAAATTACCACACTGATACTAATAGATGGTTGAGTACCGATTTCCCGTTTCGCTCCTCAACCTTTGAGTACCGAAACCAACCCATTTATACGACGTTAGCGTAGTTATAAATGTTTGTATCAATAACGGGATATTATTGATACAAATATATTATGAAAGTGACCATGGTAGCTTGAAAAAAAGTTAGCGTAGTTTCCTATAATAAGCAAGCCAGTGTAGGATGGATGGATGGATCTATTGAATCGATCCTTTCGTTAAAGGTTACAAAAGCGTCCTTGGATCCATGAATTGTAATATAGTTAAAAAAGAAGAATTTACATAAATTACATCTTTGTGAAGTACGTCTGCGTCTCATCTTTGTTATTGCTTATTTGGATCTCTCGATGTACGGATTACAACGCGTATTCATTATATTGCTGCTAGTTAGGTATATCTTGTATTGAATTATTGATTCATCTCTGCATAAAACCTTTTGTTTTTACGCATGTTAGTTGCTAACATAGTGAAATATTCGTAAGTGGTTTTTTATGGAGCAAATAAATATTATTCATTTTCATTTCATTTTCATTGTAGTAGCTGTCTACGAGTTGCCATTGTTTACTTGACAGTTTACTTACTGTTAAGGAGAAAAAAAAAGTTACTTTAAATTATTTAACTATTAAAGCTTTCGAGAGAATTAGAAAAAAATAAGGCTGAATTATGAGGCTTATCACTTACGTCATTTGTTCGACATTTTATGGGCTAGATTTCGGCCATGTACGACGCCCTACCTCAAGTTGAGTTTACGCCGCTAGATCGCGACGAAGACCGACCTAGATCGACAATTTCGATCAAATGATATCCGTTGATAATTGTATGTCTAATGACTGTTGTATATTTATGATAATTCGCTGTTATCCTAAAATATAATAAATTATGCGTTTTACAATAACGAGATTCTAGATAAGTCAGGCCTAAACAGTTTGTCGAAAATATTAAATAATTATAAGGAAATCAGTAGGTTCGCGTTCCTCAGTCTAAGTGCACTTCACCTCATACAACGATAGACTTAGAATTAAGGCTTACGTATGTTATATGTACATAGAAATGTTCTAATTATATGTATATACAATTAACTCAATTTCGATCCACCTCGGTAGCATTACTAATTATTGCTCTCTATAGTATAACATGACTTTTATTTGAATAGATTTCTAAAAAAACATAATATAGTTACGTTTATTGATGACACAGAATCTATGGTTAAATGGAACATATATTTATAAGTGAATGTTGTGAGTGTGAAAGCGTCTGTTGTGTAATGTTGTTATTATTTTATATATTTACAGATTACGTAGCCTTCTATTACTTTCAATAGATGATAATGCCCTATAGCAGCCGTCACGTATGTGCGGTTTAATATTTTGATGTTTGGCACAAACACAGGTATCGCTCTTTGAGCCGTCATAACTCGTTTAAAACGCCCACTGCCTAATATTCGTGAAGTTATTAATAACTAAGCCGAACGTGGTTGTATTATACGTATCATTTTACATATACATTAATAATAATGGTTTATTCTGCAAAAAACTTAAGGCTAGTCTATGGTAGATACATGATCTGAAACAATTTTTTTATACACTTTTTTTTTTTCATAGTTATAAATGATCTCTGAATGCCACAATAGAGTTCCCTGTGTTGTTGAATTTAGTGTCTTCCTCCCTAAATATGATAATAACTTCATATCTTACATAATTACCATTTTTCTCAATGTTGATCTATATAGTTACAGAACTATTACGAACGGACAACCTGCATTGAAAAGTAAAGTCGATTTAATTAAAACTAAAAAACATAATCTATATATATAAATGAATTAAAGGTTAAAAAAAAAATAAATTGCAAGGAAAGTTTCCTTATATTTTCTCACCGACCGACGCCGGGAGGTCAGCTAGTATTCGTCAAAAATGCAATGACGCTCCTAGGATTGTGCCTCATGGAAAGTTAACCGATTGTGTAAATAAAGATTGGCCTTATATATATTTGCATATTTTACTTATGTAATTTTATATAGATTGAAAAAAAAGGAAATGTATTTTTTTATTATTATTAGGAACATAACACAGCCACGTTCGACGTCGTATGTAGTTTAAACTTTTTGCATTTATGACGATTTGTGCCTAAATTATGTATTTTCAAATGATGTGTAAATTAAGCATTTTAATTTTGTAAATAAATACATAGAGGCATAGATGAGTAAACGTGCAATAAGTACCTACTGCCAATCGCCTAAAACCAAATTATTGTAAGTATGCAGCTAGTGTGTGTAGATATAGATTTATAAAAATGCAATTATTTATAATTACAGTAAATGTTTTGATAGGATTGACCATTGTTTACTTGTCGACAAACTTCTAAGGGCAGGTATAAGAGGTGACTTGCTGAGATGGTTCACATCTTATATCAACAATAGAACTCAAGCGGTAGTGTTGAGTAACTACACTTCAAAATGGATGAGAGTCCCCAGTGGGGTACCTCAGGGGTCCTTATTGGGACCACTCCTGTTCTTAATTTTTGTTTCGGACATAGACGGCTGTTTTAGAAATTCCACTCTTCTTAGCTTTGCCGATGATATGAAAATTATTAAACCAATAAGTTCTCAAGCTGATTCATTGTTATTGCAAGAAGATCTTAACAGTCTTGACATTTACTGTAAAGAAAATAAACTCGATCTCAATGCTCAGAAGTGTTCAGTCATGACATTTTCACGCAAAAATAACCCATTACTACATAATTATTTACTACAAAACCATATTTTAAATCGTGTTAGTAACATGAGAGACTTAGGAGTAACTCATGATTCAAAACTTATTTTTGATCAACATATTGCTTCCATTTCAGCTAAAGCTTCAAAATCTCTTGGCTTTATAATGCGTTCTAGCAAAAACTTTACTAATATAAAAACATTAAAAATTCTTTACAGCACCTATGTCCGTTGTCATTTGGAATATGCGTCGCAGGTTTGGAACCCTCGGTATAATATTTACATTGATCGATTAGAACGTATTCAACAGAAATTTATTCGATTTATTAACTATAAAACTTCTAACAAAGACAAAGACTACTTAAAGTCGTGTGCAAAGCATCACTTTCTACCACTTCATTATAGACGCAAAATCTCTGACTTAGTTTTCCTTAAAAAGATTTTAGTTTCTGTCATAGACTGCCCAGATCTACTTAATAAAATCAGCTTTTACATACCCAATAGAATATACAGGAACAGCCCTCTTTTCTCACTTCCACATGCTTCTACGAATTACCGGCAGAATAGCTTTGTCTACCGCGCATGCAAAACGTTTAGTGATTTATCGAAGGAAAAAGTCGACCTTGACCTTTTCCACACTAGTATACCAACAATGAGGCGTGTAATTGGCGATACTTTTTTTAATCAATATATTTAGTGCTTTGGATTATACTTATACTGTATTGATAGTGAGTGCGGTTCATCTTAATTTTTGTTTGTTCCCAGTGATTATTCATCACTGGTTATTGTAAAAACAAAAAAAAAAGCTACGTTATTTAATTAATATTTAAATAAAGGGAAAAACACTTATATAATTGTTATATCCTACATGTTTTTTAAGCTATTTAATATCTATGAGTGGAGACTTTTAATTAACTCTTTGTTATATACTAAAATTGCCATATTGTATTACAATAGTTGTTAGTCTTCCTACAAAATAAATAAAATAAAAAAAAAAAAATAAAATAATGTAATTCGCTAGAGTTGAGATACCGCCAATGTAGCGGTGTTAATATAATAAGTAGTCTGCTTCGAGAAATATATTGTACTTTACCTTTTTTCCACCTTAAATCTAGACGGACGGCGGTCGCGTCACCCATTTATGGTTGAAATACCGTTCATTCACACGAATCGTTTCGCGTCTTCGTTCATTTACAGAACAGCAAAAGAATAACGCTTTGCCGTCATCTGTATTTCTCGAAAGGTTCAATTTGGGTGTGTTCAAAAGTAAAGTGAATAGGTATTTACTGAGCAAGCGTGCTCCACCTTAGAATACATCGTCACTTTCCATCAGGTGTGATTGTGGTCAAACGTTTGCTTAGTGTGTAGTAACAATAAAGAAGTACGAGTAATTTGAGACAATTTGATCAGGATACTTTTCGCATTGTAGTTTCAAGAAACTGTACAGGATATATTTACTATGACCACGAATTTGGAAAAAATTACACATATAGATATGTTCTTTAAACACTTTTAGTTATTTTTATAATATGATGCTCGATTTTGTAACGATAGCTCAACAGTTTCGTGCGGCTCGACTGATTCTCGAGTACAAAAAGTGTGAAATCACAATAAAAAAATCTGCGTTTATTGTATCAAAGTAATTTATAAAGTAACAGGAGTTCGCATAAAAATATTTTCATGTAGCTAGCATAGAAAACGGCTAAGATTGCTGACATTTAAAATTGCTAAATACCACCAGTAATCTAATGTTTAACGGCTTTAAATACGTCGACTTACTACGCTGTCGACTAGTTTCGGAGAAATTTGTTGTCCTTCAGGATGAGTCAGACGCGCGATACGCGAAGGCTGATTTTTCTTAGGCGCAAATAGTCGAATTTCATTCAAAATTCAAACAGTTTCTATCACTTTGCTGCTGGTTTTGGTAACTATTGTACATAGAGTTTGCCATATCAAAAGTTTAGTAACGTTATTTCCTAACTAACGCAACAAATTACACATGAAAACCAACTCAAAAATAGTCTTTATTGTTACAAGTTACTTATTACCAAAACACACATTTGTAGTTACTCTGACAAGTACTCTGGTCCTTGATGAAATCCAGGGTCTGATGATGGAACCAGAAAGTGGGTATGGAAACTCTATAGTAAAACGACGCAACTCCATCGAGTTGCGTCGTTCGAGGGCTCGTTTGATTCGTCTTGACCTGTTCTCTGGTTCTTTTTTATTAACAACTAATAACAATACTTTTTCATGTATTGTATTCTTATAAAGTTTCGAATCACATAGCGAGTAATGTACTATACCCGATTTAGATACAAAATATGAATTTTAAATACCTACTTCTGTCGCCAAAATAGAACGCCAATATATTCTACTCGTAATATTTTGTTCTAGGGAAAATTATGTACCTATTGAGCAAAATTTGAAATAGAGGCTTTTTGGGATTTTAATGTTAAAAGTGTCGTGAGAATTACACATAATGTTGTAATGGCTTCAATGTTATTTACGTTTTGTTGTTGTTTTACACGTAAAAATGTAGAGTTACTTTTCAGTCCCTCACCGAGGCCCGAGCCTCTCACCTCCACATCTCGCGCCTTGCCTTTCTGACACAGACGCGCGATACGCGTAGGCGATCCTGATAAAGGACAACCGATTTGTCCGAAACTAGTCGACAACAAAGTAAATCGACATTTTTTAGGTGTATACGACATTGAATCATTTGGTTTTTTTAATATAATTTTCATGTAACATTGTAAAATATATGTCGTGGATGTAAGCTTGCTGCTATAGTTAAAAAACAAGCTTCAAAAAACTTGCTACAAAGTTGTTTATCATTTTCTGCTTTTAAAAGGCGCAATTAATGCTTTAAGTAGGTAACTATTGTAAAGCTCTCTAGAGTTGACACCAAATCGAGATTATATATAGTATTAAAATAAATATATATAAAATATAACTAAGTTACGAATCAGAATAAAATTATTTTCTCCCAATTTTTAAGACTAAAGATGAAATGGCTGCTTATTTATGTGTTATGTCAATGCTCATTATTTTTAATGTGTTAATTAAGAAAAATGTTTAACTATGATAATAATAAGTACTTTGAAATTAATTTTCCAATTTTATTATTAAATATAACCCAAGCCCAACAACCTTACTTGACGACGTAACGATTAGTACTATACAATATTCTATGACCTGAGATATAAAAAAATACTGGTGTGACTGTTATAGATACCTAGACAAGAAGACTGGAATAGGAACTAGGTTGTAATTATTCGTTTTATGTTAATTTGTGATGTTTTATATTTATTTAAATTTACATAAACATAAATTGTCCTGCTTAAATTTAGTTTCCACTCGATGACGACTAGGTAGGTACTGTCGACTGCAATAACATGTTAACATCTCCAAATTTTCAAATGCATCTAACTACTAATCTAAACGGAATTAGAGCATTTTAGCTGAAATCGAAGCATCATAACATTAAACAGCTTGATTTTTACTTTTGTTTTTATTATCAAATGTATCTCGTATAAAAAGTAGGAGCTGTTTACATATTATTGGAGCTTACTGTACCTAAGACTAGTCTGTCACGAAATAAGACCTTAGATAGACCGTCATTAGCCTACGACTTAAATTTACCGAACCTAATTGATAATGACCGTCACAGGTGAAGCGATTGCCAGTAACTGACAAGTTGTGGCGGGTTATGATGAAAGTCGCTGTGGCCTAATAAGCTTTCGCGCATGCTCTCGTGATATTTATGTCAAATCGATGTTTTACGCGACATTAAGATTTTTTAAAATAAATTCTTATGTTATGAAATCTGCAGCTGGTTTAATTTACTTTCATTGTTAAATATTGCAATTGATTCTTCCAAATGTTAGTCATAGTAATACACCTACCTACGAGTACCTATATTCCACTCCCTCGCTGTACGGATGATAAACGTAGAAGCAAAACGCTTCGAGCGAACCGGAGGTATGTCAACCATATAAGGATGACGTTTGACAGTTTGTCTTGTTACATGGTAAAAAGGGCAAGGGGGAATTAAATCATGTAATTCCTGCGCATACTCTCCAAAATATATTTTTATGAGAACAACTGAAACAGGAGGTAAGTATACAATTCAAGAACTAAATAGCCATTATTTAATCGAATTGCGAAACTCTTTTCTATAGAATTGAAGGGAATTGCGTTGTAGTATATGTAACGGAAAGGTGCTTTGTTGCGCGATGAAAATACTGAAGTCCTGTCTTCTCTCATCCATGATAAAGACTACAATACCGACGAATGCTATAATGTTGAGAGGAGAAACCAAGGAAGGGGATGAAATAAAACAATCATATTATTGAATAGAATTAAAAATTTATTAAACCCTACCTAGCTATTAAAATTATAATTTTCGCTCGTTTTTAGACGTTTGTTTCACTTATCTTGAAAAATATAAAGGAATTTCATGAACGTTGGTATACGAGCGGCCTCAATAGACTAGTACATTATATTACTCCATACATTTATGAAAATATTTTTTAGGAAATTTGACATAATTACATACAAAGATTTATTTTTCATTATTTATGAGCATTTTCATACTACGTCAGTTTCCTTCGTTAAAAAACTATAAATATTACAAAGCTCATGTGAGTTATGGTTACGAATTTCTAAATGTACAATTTGTCCGAGAAAACAACTTATTAAACCTGTAGTGTATTAAAGGGTATATGCCTTTTATTTTGCATTTAGCATTTATTTTTTTAAATAAATTATCAGTTTTAACGGTAGATTATTTGTTGACGAGTGTCCAATAGATCTTTTATCCAACGTATTTAAGATGATACAACATTAATGACTCATCATAATTTATACAAACATAACACCTTCAGTTTTAGCAAGCTGTATTATTCTAGGCCAGGGGTCGGCAACCTTTTGCGTCGGAAGAGTCAAAAATTACAATTTACAAAATTTCAATGTTTCATAGAGCCACAATTTTTTTTTTTGCCAACAATAATACCTAATGTACTATGAGTATCGTATAGAAAACGCTATGCACGCGTTATACCTACCTAATCATCCCATAATTTACTTGTTTCAACTGTATAAGTGTACTTTTTTGCTACCTTTGGAGGCTTGTTAATGGCTCGATAGAAATTGTGCCTAATAATATAAATGTTTTTTTTATAAATAATATTTGCGTTTGGAACTAAAGAACCGCAGCTTCACATCCAAAGAGCCGCATGTGGCTCGCGAGCCGCAGGTTGCCGACCCCTGTTCTAGGCAAATAGGTATAGTCTGTCAAGAAAATGTACGTTTCTACACTTTCACTATCTATTTACAATTTGTATATGTAAATAACGCACATACGCGTTGTGTGCGTATTTTAATCAAGATCTGGTGACGTGAAAATGGTCACCGTTAGATAGTTTAATGTATGTAATTAATAATCAAACGTTCTATAGTATCATAGCACTATATCATGATACTGTATTGTGAAGTTAAAAGAAGAATACCAACTATGAAATGCCGCACGTCTCGTACACCCACGCCATACAGTAAAATGCATTCCTTTTAATCCATTTTATATTGTAATAAAAAAGCTATATTTTATTCATGAATTTTCTGCGAATACAAACGTACATTTTAAATTATTATCCTACATCTATTGCTAATTTAACAATTATAATTCTTTAAAATTTGTTGGGCCTACCTACCTAATGATTAAATAAAATAGAAAAAAATTTATATAAAACAGAGTTATTATGCGTACGCAAATAAAGCTCTCTTTATATAAAAATCCTATAACTAAAACAAAACTACATGTGTTATTTGAATAAGTAAAGATTAGTAAGATAAAAGAAATTAAATAGGTGTTGTGCTTGACGTACCCGACGGCGACCGACATTTATATAATGGGTTATTGTTGTTTGTATCGGGACATTTTTTCGTACAAGTGGGTACAGTAATATTATGACCAACCTCGAACGTTTCGATTTTTGATCGAGTTGCACCGACATTGGTTACGATATTCGATCAAAGTCGACATCGAGTCAAAACATGATTATTTTTATGATAAATACGTACTCGCTTCTCATGTCGCGATACAAAACAACATGAGCATTCCTTGTATCGAGACTAATTTCTTCGCACATCCCCGAGTATTATCGAAATATTATTATAATCAATTGAACGACGAGTAATTTATTCGATGTTTCGATCGAGTTGCACCGACCATGGTTACGAGACTGTCAAGTTTATTCATCATAATATTATTTTGGTATATGCGTAGGTACCTTTTACGCAAAACATATTCAGAATATTAAATAGGTAGTATATAGTAGCTTGCATGTAAAACATGCATGGTCTAAGTATTATAATAATATGAAATTGTCAAGTCTATTAAGCAACAAGTCTAGGCGTAATCTAAGGTCAGCAGCTTTGAACTGTGGTTTGTCAGAATCGTGTTTTATTGCTGATAATATATAATAAGACAGTAATTTCTGGCCAGACTTATCATTATCCGACCAATTATAATAAAACGACTAAATATTGCAAAAAAAACTTAAGAGGTGTCAAGGGACACCCGGATGGAACGAAGTTCAATTTTCGTCTAGCCCCCCTTCGCAACGCGCGATAAGGAACTTTCGTTCCAAAATTAAAAGAAACATGCAAAAACCAACATCACGCGGTGTTCCCAGGCGGTCACCCATCCAAGTACTGACCGCGCCCGACGTTGCTTAACTTCGGTGATCGGACGAGAGCGTGGTATGGCTTACAACTATAGCAAAAAGTGTCGTTACAACTTTTGGTCTTAATTTTTTCCGTCTAGCCCCCTTTGGCAACGCGCGATAAGGAACTTTCGTTCCAATAAATGTTTACAGAACACAAGCGCTCTCGTGAGTAATTGAGGAAACTAGTCATTGTGTCCTTTTCAAGCAATGCTTACGCTTCTTTTTATAATTTTTTTCTAAATGCAGGGGATGTACCGGCCGCCGTCGGATAAACACATTACAATTAAAATATGATAAACAACTTAACATTAAGATTAAACATTTGAACATAACAAAATCCACACTCCTGTAAACTACTATTGATGTTCTGACGAAACTGATCATAAAAGCGACTAATTAATTAATTGTAAAATGCATTAGTTTTGTTCCAAAAAATATGACATGTACTTAGAAACTATTATACGCCCGAAACATCATATTCTTAGATCGATATAATTTTGAACTACCACCATTGGGAAGAAAATATCGATATTTCAAAGTTTCACACTTTCAGACTTTCAACAGACGCGTACTAGTTTCTCAACAAAATCAGTAAACAAAGTTAAATTTAGGTAGGTATATGTTTTAAGTTAAACTATCTGGGTACATAACGTAAATTCTATATCCATATAATATAAAAATAAATATAGCTCTAATACATGTTAATATCTAAATATTAAATATGTATAATTAGAAACACTAGCAAGCTAGACTACGAACTATGGCCACACAGAACATTTTGATTCTTACCTTTACCAACTACAGTCAATCAATCAAACGCTTACAAACGCGCATTAGAGAGCAAACGAAGGAATTTCATCAGAAACGTTTTAACTATTATAAGCCTTTTCGGGATATTTGTTATTCTATTTGTAACCAAATAACTATGCAACATGAATGTTGTACTAAAAAAAGCCTGCAATCTACGTAAACACTCTTACTACTATCGTCATTTGTAACATCGTGTTATTATAAAATTCTGATGATATTGTGACGATAAGGCTTAGTTATGAACGTTGGGTACTACGTTAGATACGATTTTTTTTTGCTTATTTTTTTACCAATTAGCTTCAAATTGTATTGTTGTGTACGCTATATAAATGTAACTCGAAAAGTAGGTACATTACCGATATCAAATACCCGTTAATATTTTAAAGAGCTTACAACGGATACGCAGTTTCAGTAGAAATGCTTATCGTGGAAAATATATTAGGGGAAAATTGAGAGCGCTTCATATTTAGGCCGAATTTTTTCACACTAATTATAAATAACAAATGGTTATATAAAACATTACTTACATTGATCATACGATACCAGCTCTTATTTCAAATACAACACACATCTTTTCAAAAATATTTTATCCCTCGATACTAACTACAATAATTATAAATAAAATCTCTTCGTCATGCCATATCGAGCCAATCGTGCCGAGAACAAAATGTGCCGTGTCGACATATGCATGTAGGTATAAAATTATTGAAATAGTCCACTAAAGAAAAGCAGCGTCTAAAATATCCAATAAATTAATTTAATAAAAATGTAAAAGATTCTTTTAAAGTTCACCAAAATATATGTGGGCTAGCACTGCTCTTCTTTACAGGACCCAACGTACAAATATGATCTCTCGAGGCGGTCCAGTGGGTTCCAAACATTCGTATTGCTTTAGTTTCCAATATAAAACATCGCAGCTACACTTAATTTATTAAAGTCCATTACAATTTGAAAACTCTACTTATAGCTAAATACTTATACCTACGTTTAATTTGTTATTCATATATCGATATAAAATAAAAAAAGTTTCGAAATATACGTTACCTAATCATATTGCATTACAAAGAGTAAACAAAATCGTATAAAACGCTTGGCTGACGTTACATTGGTACACAATCAATTAGAGTGGTATTATGTAAAAACATTACCGAAGGAAACAATGATTATTTGTTAGTTATACTTACTATAGTGATTATTTGTTTTGCTGTCAACATTTGTAAATGCATTTTATAAACATTAGGTCAAATGCATAAATGATTCTAAATAATAAATAATTAATGTTTTTGGTCCTGAACATTAAATTTTATATTTATGTCCAACTTTAGTGATATAATGTATTGATTGAAAAAATCTACATAGTATAATTAATACACGTATAATTTTGAAATAATTGCGTCATTGTTCGCCATATTTGCCATTACCACTTGAATTGAGTACATTTGAGACTATTTTATAGATATAAACAGCTCACAAACAGGGTGTACATACTATCATAGGCTAATAATGTATAAAATTATATAGTAAATATAATATAATTATGTTTCGCCTTGAATAGCTTGAATGAAACAAGATATATTCACGTGTCTATCGATTATACAAATCAAAGGCTCCTAATAAATGATAACTAAAACTAAATGTAAATCTACCAACACCGATTTATTATCAATTATAAATTGTTTAATAATTGGGAATGTTAATAAAGAAATGCTAATAAAAGATGCTAACAATATTGTTAAGAAAGGATGGCCTTTATATATTCTGAAGCTTATTAACAAATGCTACAAAAAATATAAAGATTTTTAAGTATTCTATGCATTCTGCTATAAACGGTAAATTAACGATCATGTCTATATACTACTCTAATAACATTAGAAGAGAGAATAGAAGATAAATACATATCGAAACAGTCTGTGATATTATCGTTTTGTGATCCTGACGCCAGCGTATTGCAATTTAAGTAGAGGCCTCCAAAGAGTTATAATAATTTACTTTAATATCTTGTCAACCACATATCCAAACAATGTCAAATTTAAACAGACCTTTTTCTTTCCTTTAAGACTTAATTTTCACGCGATTAATAATTCTTTGGTAATGATGATTTTTCAGGTTACTTAGCAATTTTCTTGGAATTAACATTGCCTCTGAGCAGAAATATAGTTTATTCTTGTTGTTAAGACAATATTCGGTTTCGTTTCTTGCTTTAGAGAAGTTTACGGAATCTTATATTTCTATAATAACTGTTACTATCAAAATCATATTCAGATTTTGATATAACGTTTATTGGACCGTACATTAGTTTTTTTCTTCTTAGTAGCTAGTAGCTGGAAGCAAAAATGTTATAGGAAGAAGGAACAAGGTGGAAATCAGTAAAGAGATGGCGTCAGGTTGTAAAATGTGAATAAAATTGATGCCCGGCTTGACAAACGTTTTAAGTGCGTTGTTATACTGTAGATATTACACGCGGATACGCGGTTGTCGAGCCTTCAAAAGTGCCCTTCTGTTATTTTTGTTCTGCCATGCGCCAGGTTAGCTTAGCCTGTACAATATGGAATAAGTACGAGAGTTAAAAAAAGGTTTATTATATTTCGATTTTTTATCGATATATAATCTCGCACCATTATTTTAATTAATGAAAAGTGATTAAAATGGGTATAATTTAGACGGCCACCGAAATTCTAAACGGTTACCAAAATGGATGAATGGTCACCAAATTACGTTTCCTCAAATAAAATTTCCTGTGACAGAACCGAATCGGATAACAGTAGGTTAAGGTTATTTTTTTAAAATAATTAATACAAAAATCTTTTTAATACGAAAAAATTGATTTATTTCATAATATTTTAGGATACGTAATTTGGTGACCATTTATCCAACGTAATTTGGTGACCGTCCATTTTGGTAACCGTTTAGAATTTTTTTGGTAGTAAAATAGGTACTTTTTTGGGCGGTGTTTAAACACAAACCGATTAAATTCCATGAGAAATTCAAAATAGCAAAACGCAAGGTTTTGGCTAAATTAATTCGTGACGTCAGTTCACACATTATTGATGGCAATGATAGGTCAACTTTCCTTCACGGCAGTCGTGATTGGATTGTGGAAGTCACAAAAAGAACGTCAAAATGGTCGCGTATAAAATTGCTCGAACCTACTCGCATTTTTAAATTTATATTGATATGTAATATTTAAGAATTAAATTTTATTTTCGGCAATGTATTAACATAAACGATCGATTAAAAGCGTACAAAATTATGCATATTCCTTATCAGATATTAACTCAACGTAGCAAGTCTGCGAAGCTAATAGTTAATTCGCGTTTTTTTTATGACTGCTTGAAACTCTTCAATACCTATCAGTGGCAGATTGCTATTTTTTATTTATTTATGAATAAGGGGGATTATTAATAAATAAATAAAAAATAGCAACCACGCTCCTAAATATCAGCGATACGTCTAAATCGTTGATCACTTGTTCATTGCAATGAGAGCCATTATCTATAAGGTTAGCGTGCTTACTATTCTGGACCATCGATCGTCCATCATCGCTCACTAACAAGTCAGACGTTCGACAAACGCAGTCCGATCGCGTGTAATTCAAAGCCTTTTAGTAATTACGAGATAAGCGACGATTACGTATGTCCATTATTCCAAAATATCGTCTAAAATAAAATACCACTTGGGTACAAAATTCAATTATTTCAAAAATACACTCTTTCACTATAAATGTTACACTTACACTAAATATAAAATCTATATTCTACATAACATATACTGATGCAAAGATTTTATTATGGGAAAACAGCTAGTCATGTGATTTCAGATCAACTTATTTGACAATCTTTTCTCGTTGTGGTTGGTCCTATATTGGGCTTAATAACTTTTTAAACTTCTCAAAAGCATTGCAACGTTAGCGAACATACACTTGCACTAAGGGGAAATTCGCAACTAAAATGAATAAAGATTTATAAATAATTGTTATTGTCTAAAACGAGTGAACAACAATTTATAACGCCGGGCGAATCAGGGACCGAGATATGTAGAGGTGTTTTAAATACCTACCTAGATAGGGAGACAAGCACTTTAAGCCGCATCTATACTGATTTGTCAATTGATTTTGGGTCGTCTTCGTTTGTAAGGTAAAGTAACAAATAACCTATACTCTGATGTAGTCAATATGCAATCATATTAATCTATCTATTCTGAACATGCAATATAATATAACTATTTAGTATGCATATAAAACTAAAAAAATCTCTTTTACAATTACACGATTTAACATCTACTTAGTAATGTGACTGTGGTCATATTTCTAAACATGTATAATCAATAACCACACATATATATGTAATATTTGAACAGAAATATTATCCGCAACGGCAACGAGTAAGGTAATCAGAAAAAAGTCGAATTTTAGTTCATTTCGCGGACAATATCCACGTTAGGGGCCCGGAACCGGGACTACCGGGAGTCAAGTCGAACCTTGAAGGTCAAGATCATCGATCGATCGGGCTGCTTTCGGGTGTATTTAATTTTTTTTTAATGGTTTGAGGCCGCGTCCGGAGCGAAGTATCGAGACATTCGAACCCCGGATAATAAATCCCCCCGGGAGGGAACGCAAAAATCCACACGAACTAGGGCGGAAAAAAATAGAGGAGGCGGGAGGCTCGTCACTGGTGGCGCGCGGGTGGCGGGTGGCAGTAGGGGCAGTCGGGCTGCCGCTGCGCGCAGGGCTCGCACAGCACGAGGTGGTGGCACGAGGCTCCTCACTGGTGGCGCGCGGGTGGCGGGTGGCAGTAGGGGCAGTCGGGCTGTTGCTGCGCGCAGGGCTCGCACAGCACGAGGTGGTTGCACGAGGCCAGCGTCACGGCGCGCGCGCGTTCCTCGCACACCATGCAGGCCGTGGCCGTCTCCAGGTACAGCGCCTTGTCGATGGCCTCCAGCTCCGCGCGCGCCGCCGCCTGCAGCGCCTTCAGCGCCGCCAGCCCCAGCCCGCGCAGCTCGCGCTGCGCGCCGGGCGCGGGCGCGGGGCCGCCGCCCGCGTCCAGCTCGCGGCGCAGCGCCATGGCGTGCGCCAGCGCCTCGTCCCGCTGGCGCTCGGCCAGCGCCGTCTTGCGGTGCGCGTCGTCGAGCTCGCGGCGCCACGCCTCGCACGCCGAGCGCGCCTGCGCGATGCGCTCGTCCCAGCGCGCCACGGCGGCGCGCGACGCCACCACCTCCTCGCGGAGGCGCGACAGCTCGGCCGGCGGCGCGCTGGCGGCGCCGGCGCCCGCGCTCGCCGCGAACTCGAACGCGCCGAACGCGGCCGGCTTGGGGTGCGAGTTGAACAGCCGGTCGGCGTCCAGCCGCAGGAAGGCCGGCAGCGGCGAGCCGCCGGGCGGGCTGAACCCGCGCAGCGGCGGGCGCGGGATGTTGACGGGCGCGGAGGCCGGCGGCGCGTCCCCGACGCCGTCCAGCTCGCGGTCCAGCGCCGCCATGAGGTCGAGCGGGTCCTCCAGGTGCAGGTCGTCGAGCGCGTTGCCGACCACCTCCTGCAGCACGGCGGCGTCGAAGGGCGGCGCGCGCGGCCAGGCGGGCGCGCGCCCCCCGGCCCCCGCCGCGCCCCCCACGGCGCCCGCCGACCCGCCGCTGGAGGTGGACGCGCACTCCGAGTCCCCGTTGGCGTGCGGCGGGTCGCCGTTGTCGCGCGGCGGCAGCGCGGCCGACAGCAGCTCGGCCAGCGACGTGCCCGCCTCGCCGCCGCCCCCGCCCGCACCGCCCTCCTCCGCTGCACGCACACAGTCGAAACAAAATTGAAGAAATGCGCTCATTTCGTAGCGGGTATAACAGGGGAGAGTGTGCGATATATTAGAGAACTACACAACATTAAGAAAATCTTTTAAAATAATTATGTTAACTAGTGTAGGCGGGGATCGGCGGGCTCCCAGTTTACATACATGTACATGCATGTGTGTATGTATGTGATACTCACGTTCGACGTGTGCGAAGGCACAGAACAGGCCGCGCGGGCAGTAGCCGGCCTGCTGCACGTCGTTGCACTTGGTGGACTTGTATATCTCGGGGTGGAACTGCTGCTCCGTGCGCGTGTGGCAGTAGCCGCAGCCGTCGCCGGCCTCGCAGTTGGTGGGCTCTCCCCACTCCTCGCCGTGCTTGACGTTGGGGCACGGCGTGCTGCGGTACTTGTACTTGCGCGGCGAGCGCCGCTTGTCCTGCGAATGTCCAACCATTGAGACTATCTAGAGAGGTTATTTAGCGGCTCCTCGATCTTTGGCTATTTGTCCAGTATTACATTTTTAAGTTGGGTGTAAAATTCATGAACCTATCCTAGTCCCCAGTTACGGTTAAAGTAAAGTAGAGTCATGGTCCCCTCGTGGTCAATTCGTGCCCCAGTAAAGTGTTAAAAGCTTTACTAGAACTTCTATTGGAGTTTTGGAGCGAAACGAAAATCGAAAATCACGTTTTTTACTTTGTACGATTTGCGTACACTCATGCACGTTCACGAAATATAAACGGCAATACCCCCCCATCAACACGAGAAGAATCACAAGATTTGGAAAAAAATACAAAATAGACACGCCATTTTTTCACTTTCGCGGCAAATCTCCCTCCCTAAAAAGAATTTAGTTCAAACTTGGAACCGGTCATCCAAACAATGTGGCATGACGAGGAACCGCGCCGTGCTCGGAAGTCAACCCACCCATGAGTCACGTGACGATAGCTCTGCGACTGTGCCGCCATCCAAGTACGCCGCAAGCTGCGTTGTTGGGACGTACACCTAACGGGAAACCGGCTTCGTGAATATATTTTTTAATACATAGAATAGGAGCCAAGTGGATTGTGAACTGTGCTTCAATCCCTCTTGGGACTCTATCTGTCCATTTTTTAATAGCAGATAGCAGTACTAATAAATGGTTGTTTATCTTTAAAACTTAGCATCTGCCTAAATTGGGCAAATACTTTAAAAACAGATACGTATTTATGAGATGAATTAGAGTGCGTCATCAATAGAACACTCACAGAGTCATAATGTTAATTTAAACATTTAGGCCTTCTTATTTCCTACCTATCCGATTAACTGCGTGATATACATCCATATAAATTAAAGCATGGAAAAGGCGAATTAAAATACCGCTCTCAAATAAATTGGATTCTTTTCTTAGACGAGTATTCTAAGAAAATGTGATTATATTCCACAAAGCAGACACCGTTGAGGTTCAATTATAATTCTGTCATTAATCCTATGAAAAAAGTATGGCTTGTGTTTAAACACCGCCCAAAAAAGTACCTATTTTACTACCAAAAGAATTCTAAACGGTTACCAAAATGGATAAATGGTCACCAAATTACGTTGGATAAATGGTCACCAAATTAAGTTTCCTGAAATATTATGAAATAAATCAATTTTATCGTATTATAAATATTTTTGTATTAATTATTAAAAAAAAACCTTTACTTACTGTTATCCGATTCGGTTCTGTCACAGGAAATTTTATTTTAGGAAATGTAATTTGGTGACCATTTATCCATTTTGGTAACCGTTTAGAATTTTTGGTGGCCGTCTAAATTATACCAATAAAATATTACTGTGCATAAAACAGCCCGTTGAGAGTCAATCATAATTATTTAACGTGCACAAAACAGGCGGATACAGTTGAGTTACAATTATAAATTATTCATGAATCCTATCAAAAAATATAATTGTGTACAAAACAGCCGAATGCCGTTGAGATTCACTAATAAATTATTCATTTATTTATTGCAATCTATAATAATAGTAATATACAGGTGTTTTTTAAGAGTACAGTTCTATATAAACCCTGTGGGGCACCGCAAGAATCTTAGAAGAGAGGAGGACTGCTAGGTTTTGTTGACAGATAAGAAATAAACTTTTCAAAGATAAAAAATAAAATTATTCATGTATACTATGTTTTTTTTTTTATTTAGCACAAAACAGCCCGGTACCGTTGAGATTCAAGAAAAAATGTGTGATTATATCCTAGAAACTGCATTGATTTCCACATCGCAGTTACATTATATACAAAAAATATGCAATTTTATGGTTTCCTTACCTTGCTATTATGGTATTGCGGGCAGGCATAACCTTGTCGGCACAAACGAGGTGGACGCTTGCATGGTTCCGTTTTGTATGAAGAGAGAACGTAATTCGTGTCTGCACAAAAGAACACATCATTTAGTTTATGATCAAAATAAGGGGACAACCGTACGCAATATGAAATAAAATAAATATAAATTAATTGTTTTTTTTAACGTGATAACGTCTATACTTCGATGAACACCTGCTGCACGCACGAAAAAGTGTCACGTTCCGCCTGAGCGTGCAAGCGAGAGCGCGGAACAAGCGATAGAGAGGCACAATCGGCAAAGCGTTCGTCTTATGACGTTATCACGTAAAATTATCGTCCGTAAACAAACTTCACAGACAATCATATTTTTTTTTATTTTGATATCAATAAAATGGTAATTAAAAATCATCTGTAGCTCAAATTTTTCATTTTGAATGATCTATCTATTATGATTAAAGTTGATTAGTACAACCATTCTCACTTAAATTTTCAATACTTACTTATAATAAAACTGTGATAATTAACAAAAAAGAAAGTGACTTCACTGTAACCCGTTTGTATTTTGACTTGTTTACTGATTTCACAAAAAAGGAGGAGGTACTCAATTTGACTGTTTTTTTATGTGTACTTTTTTCCATGTAAACCGATTATGATGTTTTTTTTTTGTTTGAAAGCTGGTGCATTCCCATTGGTCGCATTTAAATTTGGTCAAGATCTGATCAATAGTTTTAAGTTGGTTTGGTGAAGTCGGTATGTTTTAAGCTTTGTTTGCGTTTAATTATTTTATAAATGACTATATTATGTATATAAAATTATGTATAGAAACTGTATGATTAACATTTAAATTTAATACATTACTTTAATAATATCTAAATAGTGTCCCCTCACATAAAGACTGGAAATTCTATTTATGTATACTGGGTACCCAAGAGGTCATGCCTAGTTTGGCCCACTGGAAATATTATTCATCAGTATATATATCATCAGTAGGTAGTACCTTGCCACTTGGGGTCCTCGTTCATGAGGTTCCGCTCGCGGTCGAGCGCGTTGGTCTGCGGCTCGTCCGCGTCGGGATGGTCGAGGGCTTGGAGCTCGCGAGCGTCCAGCACGGGCGGGCGCAGGTCGGGCGCTCCGTGAGCGAACGCACAGTGTGCGCCGTTCTTGGTGCACAGCCCGCGCGCGTCCGTGTCGTGGACGCACATACACGTCTTGTAGTACCGCAGGTGGTAGCGCCGCTCCGTGTCGCCGGCAGTGCGGTGCAGGAACGGACATCTGTGCCGCGACAACATATTACAACTCATTTTTTCACTTCCCTTCCCTCCCAGAGGTTAAAGAAAGGGGTGTGTGGGGCTCGAACCCACGAAGAACCCCCGTGAGCAGTCCCTCGCCAAGTCGGGGCAAGATAGGGTCGCGCTAGCAGTCACTATCTTGCCCCTGCCCAGGTGAAAACCGGGGCCCTGCGCCCATGGAGACCTTGCTCACCAAGGCCACCCCCAGACGTGTGGGGCTGTACAAGCCGGTGGAGAGCACCCTGGCCAACTTGCTTATTCATTAATAACAAACATCTGTGACAACAAGCACAAATCATTAGACAATTGTTTAAGGCAGATTAGTACCTATTTTATTTTTAAACACTCTCACAGCTAGTTCAAAGACCTACATCATTGGTGCTAAAAACATTGACATATCAAACACACCATCACACTCTGAACTAGAAGCACAAATATCCCTTGGTAAGGAGGATTGCAGTTCTGCCAGGAGTCGAACCCAGGGCCCACTGAGGGTAGACACTTGGCCACCACCCCAACTTGACCATCGCAATAATCGTGTCTATTACCCCTAAGGCAACATGCTACATCTTTGACTGCATCATCACTTTCCATCAAAAAAGATAACAGCTAAATACTAGTATATGTATTTAGCAAAAAAAATATAGTTCAAAGATCTATAACAGTGACATCAGAATGCTAAGATAAGATTATCTCTATATAAACAACATGAAGTCGCCTAATACGATAGACCAGAATATCTTAAACTCTGATTCAATAGAGATTTTACAAAAACATGGTTCAAGTTAAAATAGACATATACTTCAGAAACATTTTAGTAAATAATCGATTATTACAGATGCCACATATATCCTCAACATCCAATAAAGAATATTTTTGATACACAAGGATTTCCTACTAATATGGGAATACAAAATACCACTTCACATAATGCAAAGTAACGTAAGTAGCTTTGTAAAGTGACTGTAGTATTGCAAAATTGTTTTAATTTTTGAGTACATTTAGCAAATGATAGGCACGCCGAATTTGTCAGGCATAACAGCAAATTTCCTTATTCAGTAAAATTTCACACTAAGTTCGATGACTTGTGTCGTGGCTGCCGGAAACATTCACATCACAGTCACACAATCTTATATCCTTTATTGTCTGCTTTGTGTCAATACCAAGATTACATTATTAGACTTGGTACTGACTCATTCTAAATCACATCCTCAAACGAATAAGAAGATAAAAATTGTACAACCATATGAATCACTTCTATTGCACTAGATAAAATAATAGCTGTATTTTATTATTGTTATTGTTTTGGCTTCGCAGTCTTTGTGCATTTAGCCAGTGGCTATATGCACAAAGACTGCATATACATGGTTTCAAGTATAGGTATTACATATTTCATTAAGGAATTCCTAGTTTCAAGTCACAAGTCAAGTTAAAGAGTCATAGGCCAGTTGTAGGACTGGCATGACTTGAGTATTCAAGTCATGCCCTAGTAAAGTGGTGCTGTAAATGTTATTTAGTTAATAGCATAAAATAAAAAAATTGCCCAAGCTTTGACTTTGGAATATGCATGTCTCAAGCCTATCAAAATTCGTTATATCACATACTCATTTAAAATATAGTAGAAATAAATAATTATGTGATCTTCATAGAGTGGTACCAAATGCGGCTTGTATGTGTGCACGGCCATACACACGTGCCTCAGCACGCACACTATGATAACTAACAGACCGGCGAAGCCAACACGAGCCGGGGCCGCCATATTCATGCCAAATTACAGCTTTCATGCAAATGGAATCGTATCTATTTTACCACCACATTTTATACAATTTTACTGTACATACTTGTTGGTTTGTTATAATATACATTTTACATATAGGTACCTTTAAAAGTCAGATATAGTGACAACCCTGTATGTTCGGCTAGAGTAGGCATTGATATTGCTGTTATGAACCATCCTGTGCATAATTTTTAAAGGTTTGATAATTCCAAATACCGATGGGTATAATGGGTAGAGAAGACTAATGAGTCTCAATTTTATCTAAATATATAAACAAACCTCATCACATTTTATTTTTATGCTAGTTAGTCAAGCATTTACCACGATATCACCTGATGGAAAGATGCATACCTATTCACTCTAGACTTGAATACTCCCAGATTATCCGTTCAGGAAACAAATGTGCGGGCAATGAGCTCCACTCCATTGCCATACGGATGTTAAATGTAAAGTGAATTGTTTTGAGTGAAAGGGAGATATGTCAACCATAAATATTTGGTGTTTGACAGTTTGTCTTGTTGTTAGATGGTAAAACGAGCATGGGGGAATTAGTTCATGTAATTTATATGCACACTCCAAAATTTAAACAATAAAATGCCGATAGACTTGCAAACTTACATCTGTAACTGTGACTTTGCAATTTGGACTTCACAAATTTACTATATATTTACTGCCAATGAGTCTTATCGCTCATCGATTAATGGATTCAAGAGCAACAAGCTGGTACTTGGCGGCTCCATTTCAGAGGTGGCCGCAGTACTCTTGAATGCGTTAACACTTTTAGTCCAAGGCAAATGTTTGACCACAATATGGTAAGTGCATTTATAGCATAGCATATAAATAACCTTTGTCTGTCTGTTCTTTAATTTGTTAATTATTAGAAAATGCAATAGTCTGATATTGAAGTAATTTGAAGCGAGTTTGTGAGTGTAAAAGCGTATAATTTGGAAGTTATGTGATAATTTTACATTCATTGGCTCATCATTTTTCATGATCACTAACTCTCAATAGTTTGTGCCAAAAAAACATCTACACCGTGACCTAAAACTGCATATTGTAATACAAGATAACAAAGTCACAAAATCATACAGGGATTGCATTGTTAATCACCCAAATATCCTGGCTCAGGGAATAATGGATGAAGAACAAGACACATGAGGACTAAAGCGCAGAATACCCCAAGACAACACACAACTCTCAATGTATAAGACGATGGGATTTGACAATAGTCGTACGATTTACAAGCCAAATACAACCACACCTACTTTTTAATGTTCCAGAGAAGCGACAAATAATAGTGAAAAAAATTAATTAATAGGCCAAATTTACAAGCATTGACATAATATGTTGTTATACTCGGCTTTAGAATATAAGATGGTGTTTATGTGACTAGATTCTAGATCTGACTAACTAAACTGTCAAATTAGTCACCACAATCATGTCTTTTCCAGTGCCTTTCTAACACACTTAGTACTGCAAACAATAACCTCGTGTTAAAGCTACATAGTTTGCTACATTACTATTATATTTTCTATCTATCAAGTCATACACTAAAATTATATATAACTGGATACTTTGCTGACTTGACAAATAACTTCACCAAATGTAAAAGCTATTTCACAAAAGAAAAAGTAAAATGTGAAAATTTAAGTTTCGTATGAATCCAAACAATGCACGAAAACAAATGTGAAAATGTTTGATACTCACTCGTCTCCATCCTCGCAAATCCCCGAAGTTTCATTATATTTAGTGCAATAATTATCGGCGCTATAATTAAACGAACCATCTCTTTTTCTAACAGGCCTTCTTCTTCTTTGATTATTAAAATGCCAATGAAAACATGTAAAAGGCCTATGTTGTGTACACTTGTGCTGTAAGAACGACGGGCACTGTTCCACTCGAAACTCCTTCAAGTATCTAAAACACAACAACGTCGCATTAGCATCACACTGAATCACAAGCAGTCTACATATTTACAATAAGAGCGACGCTCTTCAGAGATATTTACTTGTAATGATTTGGTTTTTCTGTTTGGGCTGCTAACAAAGGTTTGGATTCAGACGGCATTTTGGAAAACTATAATTGCGCCTCTCGCGTCGCGCAGGGCACGCTCACCGACAGCGACCAATTAAAATTCAATACACGATCACGTGATAACAATAACTTTACACGGGAAAACAAGGTAAATATAGCCCGACAAGAGCTTCAGATAACAGGGAAAATAACAACATTTTATTGTAAAAATAAAACCTTGAACTTAGAAAAACTTTACTCATGTCACTCATTGCCCGATTTTTTTAAAGTACCTATGTACAAAAATCTAGAACGTAACCATTGACAGTCCTGTCACTTTTATGTTTTCTACCTATTTCACTTCAACATTCATCCCAACGCTGTTGAAAGAGTGAGATGAAAAATAGGGCAATGCTTTTAGAAAATATATACAACAAATGCATTCAAAAACAGGAGGATGGTAACCATAAATTCTATAACTTTTTTGGTATGGTAAGTTTTTCTGTAGTAGTCACGATTCCCCTCAGAGTAACGAGGTCACTGCTGAGATGTAATAATATTCGGGTAAAATTTAGAGGGCCACCAAAAATTCTAAACGGTTACCAAAATAGATAAATGGTTACCAAATTACGTTTCTTAAAATAAATTTCCTGTGACAGAACTGAATCGGATGACAGTAGGTTAACCCACTTGTTATTTTTTTTATAATTAATACAGAAATATTTATAATACAAAAAAAAAAAATATTTCATAATTATTTAGGAAACGTAATTTGGTGACCATTTATCCATTTTGGTAACCGTTTAGAATTTATTAGGTAGTAAAATAGGTACTTTTTTGGACGGTGTTTAAACACAAGCCATAATATTCTCTCAAATCTTTGTCTTCTTTCACTGAGGATTGCCTTGCCAAAATGTAACTGGACTTCGCATACATATATAGGTCTATAATATAGGTCTCTGGTGATAATTTGGTGTTATGGAAGCGTTAATTACACTTGTAAGTGCATTTTGATAACCGAGCTAGAGGAGGTCTTCAAGTTGACTCGGGCGTTCAGCACTTTGTCCATCCGTCCGTCAGAGCCATTTAGCGTCTAAACCATACAAGCGATTAACTTTAAATTCTTATAGAGTATGTAAAGATAAAAACAAAACCAACAAACAAACGCTTTCACACTCACAGCCCCACACTAAGTTCAAAGACTTGTATCGTGGGTGCCGGAAACATTCACATCACACACACATTACACCCAGAACCAGAAGCACAAATATATATATATATAGATGTAGCCCAAAGCTGAAATTTTTTTTTTTCCTTTTGGTTTCATCTAACATAATTCCATATTCTAATTAAAATGTAACTAAAACAAGGTTAATTAGTAATTTAACTTTAATATAAACTGCTTTGACTAAAAATGTCTCCATTAACTTAACTTTTTCTTATTGTCTTTATTTAAGGGTAAGACACTTTGTACATGTGTTCTTTTGCAGCAGTCTTACTACTTGTACACTGATATACTCAAACTAATCTTACACTAGTTAAACTGGTTTAGTTCTTTTAACTCTTCTCGCTTAGTCTGTTAGTGAGAAGATGTGATGATATATCTTTCTTTTAATTATAGCTTCACAATCTTGTGTATTTAGCCAGTGTCAAGTAATAGTGAAGTTTTGCCTGCAATTAAAGCATTGCTTAAACATACTTACCTAATTCGAAACCTAATTATACATTAGAGTAGCATTACTTCCGTTCCGTAGTTTCCGTGTTGCGGTTGGTCCGCCCAATCTCGCTTCAATGGATTTTTTATGTTATGTCACCAGGCAGAATAAGAAACTGTTAGGTTTTGAATTTGATAAGTATGTTTTAATTGCAGGTTATACATCACTTTCAAACAACTGTTACTGTACCGTAATTTGAAACCTAATTATACATGAGAGACGTGTTTTTTGTTACCTTGTGGTGATGGTGACGCCAATGTGTTCTGTATATAATAACTATCTTACTAAGATAAGTTGTAACTTTGGTATCATGAGCAAACGAAACAATATATCCGAATCACAATATCACTATCATTAATGAGTAAATAGTGCTCATCATAAGTAATAGTGCTCTCATCAGATTCATTCTAGGCCTCATGTGAATTTGATAACAAAGTAGAGGGTGCGATTTCTCCCGTTGTGTTGGATAAAACTATAAAAAATCCCAGTTTCATTCAGTCAATTATACAATCAAGAGATAGTAGAAATATATAAATAAGATAACTCGTGGCCCGTAGGAGATTAAAATGCCTACTCTCGCTTCGTGCGGCACGCGATATCTGCCTGCGCGGAAGACCCGTGGCGACGGGCGCGAACACGGCCAAACGTCGACGACAAGCGCGGGGGCGGCCTCGGCTCGTGTTGGCTTCGCCGGTCTGTAAGTTTTCATAGTGTGCGTGCTGAGGCACGTGCGTACGGCCGTGCTCACATACAAGCCGCGTTTGGTACCACTCTATGAAGACAATTTACTTATATATTTCTACTATGGTCAAGAGGAGCATTTATTTGCGCATTTCATCGATGCTATATTTTTTTATACCACTTTATAGCTAACAGTCATTCCATGCATACAATACAATACAGTCTGCAAAAAACTATATTCACCGCGACCGCGTCAGCCGCTCCGCGTCTTTTATTATATACTCTGACCAAATTGTTGGGACAGTCGTAATTCTTTTCTAATTTCTATGGATCAGTTAACGAATTTCCTTTAGACAACATTTTTACTATCCAATCACAACAGAGCTTTAATATCCAATCAGATTAGCGCCAGCAGGTTATCGGTGACCAATCACAGTGAAGTTCTTGGCGTCATTTCGCCCGCGCCCGCCATTCTCCTCGGCGCCATTTTGAGCATATGATCGTTGTTGTGCCTACTTGGGTTTCCCTTCGCTTATAATTCGACGAAAGTTGTTTGTTACATCGCAAATACTCAAACAAAAGGTTAACTAATATTTGATATGTTAAATTAGCATCCATTATGTTATAATATATGTGGTTTCGCATCAATTGTCTACCAGTCGTTGATATGCTAATTGTGTTTTCGTAAATCAAGTTTACTTGTATCATTTCAGATAAATAATGGCACGTACCAAGCAAACAGCCCGTAAATCTACAGGAGGCAAGGCTCCTCGTAAGCAGTTGGCTACGAAAGCCGCGCGTAAGTCGGCACCTAGCACGGGTGGAGTAAAGAAGCCCCATCGTTACCGTCCTGGAACTGTGGCGCTTCGTGAAATCAGGCGCTATCAGAAATCCACCGAGCTGCTTATTCGTAAGCTGCCGTTCCAGCGTCTTGTGAGAGAAATCGCCCAAGATTTCAAAACTGACCTTCGTTTCCAGTCTGCTGCTATTGGAGCTCTTCAGGTAAGCATGATGTCTAATCAATTGTGTTGTTTAGATATGGTTCTAGATTATATAGTTAGATTAAATTGTATTCTCGCTCATGTGGTATTTACTCATTGTTTCAGGAAGCCAGCGAGGCCTACCTTGTGGGTCTTTTTGAAGACACAAACTTGTGTGCTATCCATGCCAAGCGTGTAACCATCATGCCGAAGGATATTCAACTTGCTCGACGAATCCGTGGCGAGCGTGCTTAATTAACTGTAGTGTGGTATCAAATATTGGTAATTTTTAGATGTAACATTCTAAACATTCTTTGTAATGTCTCATTTGTATACTCCACATTTTATACCATATTCATATTCATCATGGTAAGGAGGCAGTTGAACTGATTTCATTTTGTATTCTTAAATTATAAGTTAAGTAATGATTTCTTATATTAAAATTATGGTGCAAGATGGTATTAACCATCTTGCTCATTTTTATTCTAAGATGTGGATGTGTAAGCATAAAGTACTAAATTTTGTTAGTGGTATGATAATGTATGCGTAGATGTGTAATGTAATAGACAAAATTGACCACAATTGTGTGAAAATGGTGAAGTTTTGGCAGAACATAACTTTATGCACTTTATGATTATTATTGTGTAATTCATATTTGGTGTTAGCATAAATAAATGTAACTTAGAGGTATTTTTTATTGTTTTACTAGCCATGCCCTGCTACTTCGCCCAATGGCTATGCACATTCCAAATGTCATCCAAATCCTTTAAGCCCTTAAAGCATATAGAGGGAACAAACATACTTACACACTTGCACAGAAACTTTTGGTTTTATGATTTTAGTAGGATTGCCTTAAATATGCATAGATAAAGTAAATTTTATACTGCCAGCTGCAGAAGTTACTGCTTACAACAGTGCCACCAAAGTGTAGTAATACTCATGCCAGGCATTAGCTACATGTATGGTGTCTTAAAGGAACTTCTGAATTCGTAGCAGCTACATGAATATTGAGTTATAAAGTATTAAAAAAAAATGTCATTTGCAACCCTGTTTTATCAGCTACCATTCTATGCCAGTCATCTCACAGTGGTGGCCATAACAAATTTCAAAGTCAGGCGCCACAGATGTAACCCTTTTTAATAATATTTGGAAATATAAATTAAGGTTTTTGTGGCAAAAATTATCTCTAATTTCACTTTGGTTCTCTGACAGATGATTTTTTGTACCATATTTAAACACTCACACTCACAGCCCCACACAGAGTTCGATGACGTGGGTGCCGGAAACATTCACATCACACACACTATCACAATCAGAACCAGAAACACAAAATTTCCTTGGGGAGAAAACTTGTTCCCGCCGGGAATCGAACCTGATACCCCAGCTTAGAAGGTGAACGCTCACCCAACTGAGCCAACAGGCAGTTCTAGTATCTATATATGATGCACATACACGCCACTAAGTATTACTACACCATTCTGTTCCAGGTTGTATCATAGCGGCACAAGCATTTATGGAATGTTAGGATTAGGATGATTAACTGCTAAGGGTTGTAACAGAACAATAGAAACAAAAGAATACATTCAGCCAGATAAGAAAATGTGTATGAAGGTATGTAATAAAAAATCATCTACTTCTTGTAGATGAATTTTATGAATACCTAGATGTCTATGCTTACTAACTCCGACCTTAAATGCATAATTGATTAGTAGGTAACAGTTATCATGGATTTTAATTCCTAAAAAGGTGTTAACATGTTTATGTCACACTGCAGCCTACTAGTATTGCCTACTCGAATTGCAGTCTCTGAATGATTACTGTTTCCGGCTTACAACATAGATACCAAGAAATGTTTGGATCCTTCAAAAAAAATTTAACATGAACCTATAAGTACACTGACCGATCTCACAAACTCCATGATTTAAAAAAAATATATAAATTAATACAATGAAATTACTTGGGTTGTCAAAATAGCAATTGCTGTGGCCTGACCCCTTATTATCTATCTCTGTTGCAAACGGTGTCAATTTTAAATTGCACAATTCCTAAGAAATAAGGTACATTTTTGCTTAATTCAAATAGAAACCCCTCGCAACAAAAATACGTAATATGGGGGGCTTATCTAGTGAGAATCAAGATAAAATATACTAATATTTTGTTTTTCTAGCTGCCACACTAGACACCCATGGCTGAAACAGAAGCCGATCCGTACTATCAAATGTAACCACTGTGTAGAGGCCAGTAGGTACAACTAATTTAAATACCTACCAAATATTCAATATTGTACAAAGTTTAGACTATTATCTAAAATTTGTCCAATATTTAATATTGCTTACCTAGAACGAAGATGAAATAAAATTTCAAATTAATAGGTTGTTTTTATAAACAATATGATTCCGGGAATCAAATTTTTTTTATTTGGGATGTATGTTGTATACATACGTCCAAAGGTCGAAACATCAAAGGCATTAAAATTTCCAGTATGTATTTGTTGATTACTCACCTAATTTCCCTTCTCGTTTTTTAGAAAATTTTTGATTAGCAATGCAATACCGATGACTGACCTCAATAACAATAGTCAGTGTCACTGCTTGATTCAAAAGCTTTAGCGAAGTGGAGAATAGATAAAAATACTTAATTGATCCACTTTATAAGATGAGATAAAACAAAGTTAACTAACAAGCTTATACGTAAAGTAACAACAGGTGGCCTTATCACTAATAGCGATCTCTACCAGGCCACCTTCGGATGGAGAGAACTATAGAGTGTAATATATAATATATTATATAGTGTAATATACCATTTTTCTCAGGTGACTCTAAAGAACATTGATTTTCCCCCATTCAATGGGCATCAGATACAGGACAGCATGCTTGCTTAAGCATGAAGAAAAATCGCTTGGTCTGGTTGACATAAGTATCAAATAATCAAACTTGCATTTAAAGAGTCGGATGTTTAATATATTGATAACACATGAAAATACTTATATTTATATTGCATATATGTATAGTGATATGCAATGAAAAACAACTTCAGGCTAAACTTTTAATGCTAGATCTCTAACAATAACATCAAGTACATCAGCTAAATAATGCGACCTATAATTAATATTCACAGTTTTTGATACGACTAGGCTTTAGACTCTGCAACCTCTATCTCTTTAAGTCGTTTCTCAATTTCTTCCACACTTTTTCCATGTTCTTTATTAAACCTGTATGATTGAAGTAATTGCTCCTTTTCAAGACCATGGATTCGATCATACAGTGTTTTATTAAACTCCATATCAACATCATTTTCTTCACGTAAAATGCAGAAATATATGAGGAATACTGCAACACTGGCAACTACAGAGTATGGCTGGTACCAAGGCATGCTTTCATTATTCTTCCTTATTATTGGTGTTACCGTTCTTCTTGCTGCAGGACTGGTGGTGAACTTGATGGGTGCATTATCATTTGCTTCAACTTTGCTGCTGAGAAGCCTGCTAGTTCTTTGATATGTGAAATAATTTCTGTAACAAAGTACATCATTTTAAGTGTGTATTTGTAGTGACGTACATAAAATTGTATTAGTACAACAAGTATCTAAAACCAGAAAGCAAAGGGTTCGTTTTCAACATGCATGGAACAAGTGTAATGGACAGGAACAAGATCGAAGGAGAAAAGGTTTATTAATAACTGCATGTCAACAAGTATACTAACCTGAGGCAATGATGATTTCTACATAATTTTATGCTTTGCAACATGGTATTTATCAATAATGATTACACCTAATACGAGTTAAAGGTTATTTATATTTATATAAATATATATATATTATGGATTCGTTTCTAAAAGGGACCTATCTATAATAGTTAGGTGACCTGTATATACAAAGGTACTCTGTGGGTAACCTTATGCCTAATAATGTAAATTATTTTTTTTTTATTATAGGTATCAGAATATTTTTATAAACGTACGATTGACAGCCGATAATTCGTAACAGTGACAGTTTTTCAATGATGTCACTCACTAATAAACTGTCACTGTCACTGACTGATATGAACTACTATCTGCTTAGGCTACGTTCCAGAATTCGTCCGTAACAATCGCAACGCTCACAGCCCTTACCACTATTTGGCGTGGCCGTTCGTTCTGCTCGTTGCGCTCGTCCATTTCAAATTCAAATCTTTATTGCAATCTCTAAAGGGATCACTCACTGTGCGAATGTGGATTAGATGAAAGCAATAGATCATATATTGTTTAACTGTTTTAAAGTTCAACCATCTCTGTATGATTCAAATGATGAACAAGAGATGATTCAAATGATAAACTTCCTCCTAAAATTCCCATCCTACTGTAGCAAATACTTCCTTCTAAATATTCTCATTAAATATATTGTTACCATAAGATAAATCATAAACAGAAGAAGTTTTATTAGTAATTTGAAGTTACCGGGCATATTTATAAATAATATTTGATTTGTTTTGAACTGCTCTTTTATATACGCGATATTGGCAGAATTATGGTGCGACAGCCCTATAGTCGCCATTTAAAGAAGAAGTTGAAGTTGCATTCTCTAATTAATGAATATAGGTAGTAGAAATTAATGACAGTACCTTAGTAGAGTCCCTTTTGGGCACAACAATTTAGATCAGAGGAGGACGATAATTATGCATCAGTAATAATAACATTATGTATTATTAACATTGTTGTTGTATTTATGTATAGTGTTGTTATTAGTGTTAGTATCTCGAGCGCCTATCAAGTCAAGATGTATGACCCATTAATGACCTGACCACGACCGCAGATTTTTCGTTTTATGCTCGAATTTAAGCTTGGTAACAACTGGAAATTGCATGTACTAAAAGGAACTCGTATTTGAAATTTGTTCTTTAGATAGTTATTGTGAATAGTTTAGTTTTATATTGAAATAAAAAAAAACTTACAAATATGCGCGATATTTATGCCTACAACATGTAAAGCCGCGAAAGGCGTCATCGAGGTTGGATCTATACGATTTCTTTATAGTGCGATAAGGATCTTTTGGCACCACAAACCGTATGTTTGTTTCTTAACTCGATGATTGGTACAAAATCAAAATCAGAACTAGCGCCGCCGCCGCCGCCATCTTGCAAAGTGTCACTCTTTGTCACTCCGCCAATACAATGGAAAACGAAGTGATTACATTATCTTTGACAATGGCCGTATAATTTTATTAGTGTAGCACCCAGACCAAATCTGTGGTGTACCCATAGATTTATTACCCAAACTACATTTATATATGTTATAGACTTAATCAATTTGGGAAATAAGTCTATGGGTATACCTACCCCACAAATTACTTTATCTTTGTCCTATCTCGATGTTTACCCTTTATAAGGTGTATATCTAGTTTTGGTGGCTCTTATTTAGCACAAAAAATTTGCATCGCTATTCAACGTGAAAAGTAGCCAGTATTCTGGGCACTTTTCCTTTGGCAAGCGGTTTACAACATTTTTGAGTACTTACTATTTGTTTTAATCCCCTTTTGTAATCTTATCTGACATTGTTATTATACGAACAAATTAAAGTTTTGGTGTATATGTTATTTATATTTATCTTTTTATCGCAATTCACCTCAAATTTTCTATCCTATTGGAACCAGCTTAGTTTTTAATATCGCTTATTAGGCAAAATTCAGGCGCAACGTATCACGCCAAGGCAAACTAATATTTAAGATAATCCTGTAAAGGTATGATGTCATAACCATGCAATAAATCTTACCAGTATTATAAAATTGTATTATCTTGTAAATCAAACAGATTATAGTTTACACCTTTACAATCTTGTAGTACATTGTGTCGCCATTTCTGCAGAATAGTGAATAGCATTTTTAATTCTGTAAAATAAAGAATATAAATAGGTAAATAATTATGATTGTAATTATGCTTTTTTTTTACCCTTAGTAGAGTGGACTGCAGTGAAATGTAAACATCTCTCATGTCATTCGCTAGCCGTGCCCCGCGGCTTCTCCCGCGTTTATCAAGTTAAGAAGTAGCCATGTGGTAGTCCTAGTTATAAGCTTTGTATATTCCAAATATCATCCAAATCCGTCAAGTCATTAGAGAGTGAAGAGAAAACGAACTATACTATATACTTACCTTAAAAATTCATTTCCAATCTCAGGCTCGTTCAGTAAACGGTCGCGTTCTGTTAATAGGTTCTTTCGTTTTTTTAGGGCATTCTCTAGCATTCCATCCTGTTGGCACACTTCTTTAATATTTTGATTTGATTTTTTTTTTGACGTACCATACGACTCTATTAATGTTGGCTTAGTAAACAATGCCCAAACGTCACAATTATCCGAAACATTTTGAACTTCATTGCACAACGTATTACGTAGCTTCCATACTTTCGAAACTCCTTGTTCCTGTTGTAATTAAATTAACAAATAAGTAGCGAATCTATATTTGATAATTCAAAACATACAAAACAGATAAAACAAGCTGCTAAACACTATTCTCACCGACTCCACTTTTAGCTGTTGAAGCTTCTTCGTGGAAGCTTCGAGTTGTGCCCCTAAAGCCGACCGACGCGTTCTTGCCTTAAAAAGTTCAGCTGAAACTCTGTCCGCATTTACGGTAGTGTCATGAATATCATTTTTTAACTGGGCCACTTTAGTTATTGCATCGCGCGTATTGCGGGTCACTGATGCTAACGTAGCTTCGACTGCAAGCGAAATTATATAATTTAAAAATGTTAGGCAAAAATCATAGAAAAAATCTAATTTCAACTAAAACTAGTAGTTAACCCCGAACGCAAGATGATTTTATGAGACGTTTATATATGTACATTTAAACGTCTGGGTTCGGTAGCTGACCATACCCCCTATTACGTATCTTTGTTGCACGCGGTTTCAATTAAAATTAAGCAAAAATGAACCTTATTTCTTAGGAGTTTTGTCAATTTAGTATTGAAACCGTTTGCAACAAAGATAGGTAATCGGGGGGCATATCACACTAAGAATAATCTACCCATCATTGTCAAAAAACCAAACTGCGTTAAAAATGTATCCATACAAAGATAATATTTTTGAGTTTGAAAACTATCGCGAGTGTTATTAAGTATTACTGTTTACTGACCACCTTCCAGATGATGGGCATCGTACATGCCCGAAACTAGTTGGAAATTCCGACAAAAACCGCCGCGAGTACCAGCCGATTAGTAAACAGTAAAATTAATATTTTTTATTATAATCTATACATACTTCTATACTATATCTATACTCATCATATTACAAAGAGGTAGAGTTTGTTTGTTAGTTTGTATGTAAAAGGTAATCTCTGAAACTACCGATCCGTTTCTGAAAATTATTTCACTATTAGATAGCTACACTATCGCTGAGTGTCACAGGCTATGTTTTGTTGGGATAAAAGTTAGTTATCAGTTCGAAATAATAATATTCGTAAGACAAGTCGGACAAACATTTTCGTTATCGGCGTACGCTGACTAAACAGTTCAATATAGGTGTATACATATACAATGTATGGCAACAATGTTGGTCTTCATGAGTTTTACAAAAAAGTCCGCGACAGCATAATTAATATATCTAACATGTATATTTAGCTCAGAAAAATACTTTTCTGTGTTAAAAATCTAAAAAAACAAGCGGCCTGTGTTTAGTTGGCTTTTTGAGACATTCGGTATTAATCCTTATCAAAATAAACGGTTTATTCGTCTCACGTAGTTCACGTAGATACAATTTGCTCTTTACTGCATATGATTTGGATAAATTGTCTATGAGAAATTGTGAAATTAGTTTAACGGGAGGACGACGGGTCAGAAATTTATCAACACGTACTACGAATTCCTGCACATTAAAAAACAGCGGCTTCTGTTTTGTTGGCTTCTTTAAGTATCCATCCTTACCTATAAAAAAATAATGACTATTTCATCGATTAGTTCACGTAGATACAATTTGCTCTTTACTGCATATAATTTGGACCTATAGTCTAGGAAAAATAGTTAAGTTTATTTGAGGGTGAAAACTGTGGGTCATAGAATGAGTAACTGTTACTACATAATCCGGCATACTTCTTTGTTTTAAACCGACTTACACAAGAAGGAGGATATAAATTCGACTGTTTTATTTTTGTTTTGTCGGTTATTTCTTATCATTGAACTTTTAACTGCCCGCGCCGGCGTTGTTAGTATGGCGTTTGCATTTAAAACACTGAATTTGATTCCCGGAGGGAACACAGGTGATGCAGGGTGGGTAATCTTTGAACTTTGAACTACCCACTGGAGTAGATGGGTGCGCGTTCAAAGTAGCGGGTTCGAATCTCGATGGAAACACAATAACACAAGCTTTTCCCCCACGGGAAATTTGTGTTTCTGGTTCTGGGTATGACGTGAATGTTGAGTGTGGTGTTAATGTTTACGGCCCCACTACATAAGTTATAGTACTTTTAGTGTGGGGCTGTAGGTGTGAAAGCGTTTATGTGTAAGCTTTTGTTTACCCGGGCGACGCCGCGCCGGGCGGGTGTGACATCTTCGAACTTTTAACTGTCCGCTGGTGAAGTTAAATGTGCCTTCAAAGCAGCTGGTTCGATTCCCAGAGGGAACAGATTTTTTCAGCAGGTCGACTAGTAAATTATAAAGCGGAACATAGCGACTTAAACCCATTAAATATCTAGACCGGTAAAATTTTCCCATTAATGGAAATTGGGTTTTTTTATGTACGATAGGCAAGCATTTGACCACAATCTCACCTGATGGAAAGCGACGATGCGGCCGAAGATGTAGCATGCTTGCCTAGAAGTTATCTATTCACTCTTGACTTGATATATCCATTAACGGTTCCTACTAATCCTACCAATATTATAAATGCGTAAGTTTGTGTGTGTGTGTTTGAGAATGTTAGTTACCACGTATTTCCGATCGAATAAACTTGATTTTGATGAAATTTAGAATGTATGATAGTTTAGGTTTCGGAATCACATATAGGCTAATATTAAGGTTAATTACACTGCCAGTAAAGAATAAAATCTTCACGAGGAAGTAATTAAAACTCACTTGTACGTTTTTCCTTAAGCTTTGTTTCATTTCCATGCTCCTGGCGTTTTATTTTTTCTATCGTAGACGCAAGAGAACTGTCCATGTTTCAATGAAATTACCCACAGAAACCAATTGTAAAACAATACGTAAGGCAACACGAGGAATAATGGAAAAAAGTAAAAAAAGCTATGGAGATATTGCGCCAATTCAGTGTTTTTTTTTTTAGGGTTCTAAGGTCCATAGATGTATTATTAGAAATGGTTATATTGGCTGATCCGGCGAATTTCGTACCGCCCCAATAAAAGTTGTCTTAGAGTTTATCTATATTAATAAAAAAACAAATTCGGTAGAAAGCTTTTCTTTCTCTATTAATTTTAATTTAGCCAGTGTCTTTATTTTCTTTATTTATTTATTTTGTCTTGCCAATTTATTTCAAGAGTATTTTACATTTCATTTTTATATATACAGATAGCATAGGATTATAGTAAGTCTATGTGCAAGATACACTCGACCAATCATTGCTCGGATAGGATATATTCATTTCTATACTTTGTACGGTTACAGCGTTAGAGCTCATCCAAGCTGAAATGACGCGCCCCACTACTTAATTAGTTTATTTAGAAGTGTGAGTGCAAATATTAATGACGACACTTCATCTGTATGGGAGCGTCGATTGTTCAGTGAACAATGGATCTGCACGTGTACAAGACGGTCGACTAGTCGGGTGATAAATCCCACCACGCTCGCTCTATGGAGCAGCGCCGTCACTTTTTATGCAACAAGACGTAGTCCAACTAAACTAGTTGGGCAACAAATCCGAGAACAACGGTTCTTAGCAAGTACGGTCTACAAAGAAATTCTAAAAACATAGTGAAATAATTTGTTTACGTATTTTAATGTAATGCTTTAATAGGTTTTGCATTCATAGAAATTAGAACATAATTATTAAATGAATTATGGGTTTCAGTATAGGTATATTAAAATAAAATAATAATTTGTGAATTATTTATTATTTACAATTAAATATAATTACAGTTATGATAGTAGTCCAAACATTATGTTTATGGTTCTAAAAGAATCACTATTCACTCATGTCGACAGAGTCGCTTTCATCTGAATCAGAGTCATAAACATTAATAATAAAGTCTTTATCCATGTCAAAGTATTGCGAATATTGTTTTTTTCTGTGTCTTCAACATGCCGAAACGTGTTTCTCCACATTGTACGATCAATCATATCAAGTCGTTCATTTATAACAGTCTGTGTATAATGGATGTTAAATTTTGAGCAACGTTTTTACTAGCCACGTAATTTTTTTATATCCCCCATATTTTTTTCAATGGGATTGAGTTCCGGGTGGTAAGGGGGTAATTGTAGAATTTCAAACCCTTTTGATTCATTTAGTTCATCGATAGCAAATCTTTTGAATTTATCTTTGTTTTTTTAAATTAAATCGTATAGCTCTATTTTTTTCATCGTTTCATCAAACGGAATATTTTTTCCTGCAAGCCATGTTTGCATTTCATTCTTGTTTGAGTTCGAGTTAGGCGATTTTTCTATTAAAGCATTATGGTAAGAAGCGTTATCCACAACAACGACAGAGTTTTCTGGCAGATTGGGCAGCAATTGTGTGCTACGCCACTTTTTATAATTATTCAGATTCATGTTGTCGTGATAATCTCCACTTGTTGAGTTTGCTTTATACACTAAGCTAGCATTTGGAACAAATCCTTCACACCCATCAACGTGGACAATAATGACCCGCATACCTTTAGATATTTTTTTTTTGTACTGGTGATACTCCTTTCGCTAGTTTCCAGCACATGTTTTGAATATGTGTTGTGTGAACGTAACTTTCATCTGTGAAAACGATATATCGGCCCTCATCACGGTATTTTTTTAATCGCCTCAAATATTGGAACCGCAGCATTTGTATGTCGTGCTTTTCGACTAGAGCTTTACGGTTGTCATCTATTTTTGACCACTAGAAGCCTGATTCCTTCAAAATAGTGCGCAGTGTTTCTATACAACCAGTAAAGCCAATTCTTTCTACCAATATCTGTTTAAGCTTTCTTAATGTTGGTAATTCATTAAATTCTGTGTGAAATGAAGCTATCGTTTTTCGAAGCACACCCATATCAAAATCTTCCAGTTTTGACTTAGGACGTGTCCTTTTTGGTTTGGAGGAAGATTTAAAAAAATTCTGCGATACATCCTTTGATGTTCCAGCTTGTTTTTCTTTTTTTTAAATTCGCGTAATTCACTTACACGAACGGCTTAGGCAGTTCGCCACCTAGCATCAGTAAGTTTTTCCACTCCATTTTCCGCTTCATATTTCATTCGGTGGTATACTTTTGCAATAATTTCTTTTGCCTGTAAAAAAATCAATAGCATTTTTTTTTCAATTCAGTACAAAAAAAAATATTTTTTTCTATATAATTTGGTAAAACAAATAAAAAAGTCTAACGTACCTAACTTTACATGTTAAAAATCAAATAAGTTATTTTAAGAATTATTTTATTTACCTGGCTCCGAAAATGTTTTTTTGTTGACATGCTGACGGTATTTTTGAGATCGAACGATGCGTGCTCCTTAAGTCTAACCGGCAACTGAACGACCAATTACAATTGCATGTTTAGGTGTATTGCGTCCATATTTGAAATTTGCCTGTGTGCGTAAATGCGAAGGTGGGGCGCGTCATTTCAGGTTAGACAATCTCTAACACGCTACGCGGAGCTAACGCTCGCACTGGAATGTTTTTAATCCACTCGTTATTTGCACAACGTGAGGCGGCAAACGCGGCGAAGGTGGCTTCTAGCCGCGGTTTCCGTCGCGATACTGTCGCTACCGCTAATGTATTATTCTTAGATTCATGCACTCTTTAAATGTTGTTTTCTTAAACACCGACGTCCAACTCTATTGCGTAATTCCGCTCCATCCAAAGGTTGTCCGGAAGATATGCCATGCCTGAAATTCATATATATATCTCTATAGATCTTTCAATAGACGCCCCTCAATAAACATTTTCAGACATTTGACACTCGATAGTTTGACAAATTTGGTGGAGGGGCGTGCACCAAGGATGTTATAGCTAAAACCGTAGATTTGTTTCTCAATGGCGTGCACATTTAGAATGAAAGATCTTTTTTTTTCTACCCAATCTTGCACATAGACAAGAATATATACTCTACCCGAGATCTTTCATATTGCATCGAAATACGCGTAGACGGTTTCTCCGTCTACGGAAATACGGTACGGTACCTTTGTACGTATAGAATATATGTATATGTATTTATCGAAATACATAGCCAATACATATCGACCATCGGGTACGAAGTGATTACATTATCTTTGCATAGGGTCGCTTAAACGGAGTGATTACAATATCTTTGGGGTCGCTATGGAAACGTCGTCGGAGTTTATTATTTCATTTATTTCATAGTTCATTTATGTCATAGTTTATTACTCAGGTTTATTATTATCGCTATTAAATTGCTACATTTCGAATAAATATAATTATGCTGAGCACAAAGTAAATTAAATTTGGGTTTCCGGTTTATCTAATGCTGTTTGAGATTAGTGGTATCTAGAAGGTTTTTTTTAGATTATATATAAAAGTACTGTATTACCTTTTTCATTAAAACTTGGTTAACGTTCAAAATGGAGAAACCTGATTCGGCTGGATATGTTAACGTTTTGTGGCCCAGTAAGAACGTTCCCCATGGTGGTATTTTTCATACACCGACTGTGGAGCCAACGGTCGAACAGCAACAATTTCTTAAAGGTACTTCCTTCAAGCTCATACGATATTACACTCTTAATATTATAGGCTGAATATAATAGAATAGAATAGAATATATGTTTATTGTATAAAACTGTGTACAATGTTCTTATATTATATTATTAATAGTGAATCAACAGTCTTGCCATTTCGGGCTGTATTCAGTGTGTCTCCATAAAGTGCATGTATGAAATTAGATGAAACATTTTTTTTCGGAAATACTACTTTTATAATAATATTTAGCTACTACGGGCCAATTACCTATATTTCCTAAACCTAATATACATCTATACAGAAAAGGCCTAGCCTACAAGGCATCAAGCTTATAGGTTACTCAAGTGCTCAAGCTCACTACCAGTGTAGCGTTCCAATCATGCTGGCAGCATTGCCTCTGAATTGCAATGCTACTACAGCTGCCAAGGAAGGGTTACACTTTCGCGTGTATCTTGTAGGTATGTATGTTTATTTGAACATTTCTTTATTACCGACTTCCCAAAAAAGGAGGAGGTACTCAAGTCGACTGTATTTTTTTTTTTATGTGCTTTACCTCATAACTCTCTCCACGTGAGCCGATTTCGATTTTTTTTTTTAGTTTGAAAGATGTTGCTTTCTAATTGGTCCCATTAAAATTTGATCAAGATCTGATCAATAGTTCTTGAAATATCGTCAATAATGCCTATTTTGTGGACTACTTTGACGATGTTCTCGTTTACCTGACTTGAAAAGTTACGTCATAACTTCTTTCGTTGTGAGCCGATTTTGATAATTATTTTTTTATTTGAAATCTGGTGCTTTTTATGTGGTCCAATTGAAATTTGATCAAGGTCTGATCTCTAGTTTTTGAGTTATAGTCAAAAATACGTGTTTATACATTAAATCTGACCAAGGTTTCGATGATAAAGCGGTGAAGTTGGTTTTTTTAAGCTTTGCTTGCGTTTAATTATTATACTTCGTATCTTCCAAACGGCTGGATGGATTTCAACAATTAAGGTATCGTTATAGGCATTCGTCCTAAAAATCCAAGTGCACTTAGGTAGGTATTTGAATAATTTAAACGCGAGCAAAGCTAAAATTATCTGACTGAAATACGTTTTCGCGGTGAACCGCTTTATTTTTGGAACCCTTGATCAGTTAATCTGATGAATTAAATATGCATTATTGAAGATAACTCATCAACATGTCCGATCTTGGCCAAATTTAAATGGGACCACATGGGAAGTACCAGCTTCCAAACAAAAAAAAAACAACAAAACCGCTTTACCCAGAAAGAAGTTATGAGATAACATACATACAAAAAAAACACAGTTAAATTGAAAACTTCTTCCATTTTTGAAGTCTGTTGAAAATGAATTAAATGCTGCATTAATTTTCGGCGTGAAATAGTAATACGTTAATAAAAAAAAATTACTGTAGAGTGAGGTGACAAAATGAAGAAAATTAAATGGGAATTACATAATACAAAAAAAGCAGGATAATATTTCGCGCAGTCGGATTTTAAAAATTTTTATTACAGTAACTTGTTATCACTTCTTATTTATCAATAATAAAACGCAAGCAAAGCTTAAAAAAACCGAATTCAACGCACCAACTTTCAAATAAAAAAAAAACATCAAAATCGGCTTACAACGAAAGAAGTTATGAGGTAACTATTGAAGTCGGGTAAATGAGAAAATCGTCAAAGTAGTCCATAAAATAAGCATTATTGACGATATTTAAAGTACTACTGATAAGATCTTGATCAAATTTTAATGGGACCAATTAGAAAGCAATATCTTTAAACTAAAAAAAAAAATTTCGAAATCGGCTCACGTGGAGAGAAGATAATATGAGGTAACACACATAAAATAAAAAGTAAAAAAAAATACAGTCGACTTGAGTACCTTCTCCTTTTTTGGGAAGTCGGTAAAAACATTAAAATAAGATAAAAACGTTATTGGTTTAATTGTACACTTAAAAGATAAAGAAAAAACTTAATTTAAACCTCTGCATGCTCTTCATTGGGCTTCCCAGAGGCATTAACTAGCATTGCAACAATATATTTTTTCCGTTGGCTCTGTAAACTTCTTGGATTACGAGAATACGAGATATCGTACGTTTATTATAGTTCCATGCCATAACGGTGCAATATGTGAAAAAATATTTTTGTCTATGCATAGATAAAAATGATGAAATAATGAGTGAGCGTTTAAACGAAAAGCGCTATAAAAAGTTTGCTTTTCGAAAGCACGCTTACAAATGTAAGCAGATTCCGTTTAAACATTGACGCTTAAATTCCAAGAAATTATATTGCCATTGACACGTGATGATGAGATCGATAAAAAGTAACCCTATTTGTAAGTCAATACAACTCAAATCCATGTTCAATGAATTGAACCATATTTCGTTATACATAAAACTCAATACAGATACTAAAATATATTAGATTTACAACCATAATTATTTCTATTGAGACTATTTCTATAAGACTCACTATCAATTAGATTAGTTATAATATTAAGCGAATCAATTACGTTTTATTTGCTTACTTATTTATTTATTTATTTATTTATTTATAAACAGGTGCTTGTTGCGCTTACAGTTATATTTGTGGCGGACTGACAACAGCGATTGTGGTTGGTTAGTGTTTTACAACGAAAAGCGTTTAGAACTTAAGACTTTTTAAACTATTGTAAAGTTCGAAATCGACAAAGTCATTTTTTATTTTTTATTTGCGCGCGTGATTGAACTTTTTTAACTATCCGAGTATAGTGAATGCTTTGTTTGTAAATATATGATGTAAATAAAATATTATAATTATTATAAATTGGACATATTCAGAGAACTGTTAATACATAGGTTATAAAATAAACTGGCATGAACGTTAAAATTCTATTAGCTAGTGACAACAATAACAAAATCGCAAAACGTGTGCGTATATACTCTTTAGTGAGCGTCTGTCACTCGTTCTCAGTCAGTACTCGCTGCCACTGCTACTTCATTTAAAGGTTTCATATAAAGTTTTTTTTTTGGCTTTGCAATCTTGTGCAATTAGCCAGTGTCAAGTTATAATATTTTAAATGTATTTTATATTCAAAGTATTAGTCCCAGTCACTGTCAAAGTCAAGTAAAAGAGTCAAGGTGCAGTCATAGTCAAGTCATGCCCTAGTAAAGTGATAGAAACTTTACTAGAACTTCTGTTGGAGTTTTGGAGCGAAGGAGAAAATCACGTTTGCTTAGTATTAACGGTTAATAATCCACCATTATTACACATTAACACTCGAAGTATCACATTTTGGAAAATTATACAAAATCGATAACGACATTTTTTCACTTTTGCGGCAAAAAAACTCTCATATAAAGTTCCAAGCTCAATGTTATATGAATAATCGTTTCAACGAAAAGCTTTTTTTAAGCACGATTGAAAAATCAAGCTTAACGTTTAAACGTGTTTTCAATTTTAAGCCGTTTATCACTTCTCTTTGACATGTATGACTCGTATACCACAGGATGCTCCAAGTTCATCCCCCGCCGTTTTTACTCTTTGTGGTCTGTGGCCGTGGCCGTTTTGTATCAGTTTCTACCTATCAGAAATCAGTTTCTACCTATCAGAATCTAACAAAACAAAGATAATAATTGTGCGTGCGACCTTCCGCTTCTTCACCTATTATTTGGAAATTTTGGAATATCTTTCTGAGTCTTTCTACTTCTTTTTTCTATAGTTCAGCTGGAATACGCAGAATAAGGAGTTTAGTATAAGTAACGCAGAATACATGAAATAATAACATAATATACTGACAGAATACAGCAATACTTACGTAGTAGAATATAGCCTAGGCTGGAAACGAAGCGGTGTGAAGAAAAATAAGAATTGAACGTTCCACACAGAGGAAAGAAAGAACCACTCCGTAGTTATATTTATTTCCACACAGAGGAAAGAAAGAACCACTCCGTAGTTATATATATCCGTGTGGAGCTTTTTATGATGATGTGGTGTATCGATATTTTTTCTTATCAATTGGTGGTTTTAGCACAAAAGAAGTTCTGATCTTGGTTTTTGTACGGTTCTTGTGATGAAAAAGTGATGCATCAAACTACAGAGTACTTTGTATATACAGAAAGAACAAACCTTAATACAAATTCTATAGAGTGATGTGAAACCTTGAAATCTCCTGAACACAGAATGTTTACTGAATAGTGTTACCAACTACTGTATTTATTATATGGTTGAAGTTGGAAATCTTATAATATTATATATAATCTCTATCTATAGATTCACACCATTACCAGCAGACATTAAAGACCGCTTAATCCTACTACACTTCACTGTTAATAATTATATTACTCTTGTCTCCAATTTGTATTATTAAAAAGTTAAGTTCCTATAAGTAGTGTAAGACGACTCACGAATTGTGATTTATAGAAATGAGTAAACAAATTCCATTGCCAGTCACTACACGTGGAATTGGCTTTGCAGTTGTCAACTATTTCAATGAAGCCAAAGTTTATAGCCGACTACCAGAAAACGCAGATGATGCAATGGTTCCAATGTATAGGCTCTGTTTGGCTGCTGTTGAAACAAAATTATATCGATTTGGATATGACAGTAATGAAGTATATGAGTTAAAATGGTTAGGGTATGGTATAGAAAGTCTACAGTTACCAGAAATGGTAAAAATCATAATTGATGCAATTGGTTCCATAAATCATCATGGTGTAACTTACAATGCAGTATTGACTAAAGATGTTTATGATGAACAGAATATATTTATACCCAGGCCAGAAAACATCATCTTATCTAATCTGAGAAAAACTGTAGTATCCTTGTCATCAGACGGGACTCCTTACAAGTACAGAAAAGATTTTTTTTTTAATAATTCTATTCCTGGTGCCTCATGGAATGAAGAATACATTCTAACAAACCCAGATGAAATTATAACTGAAGATTATGCTTCTGATCTTAAAGCAAATTTGCGTCACGACTTACACAAAATTATGTTAATTACTAATAGGCTAAGTCGTAAAATTAATATAGAGAGAGTGGACATGAAAAATAAAAAAGGAAAGTGCGTAATGTTTATGTCCAATAAAATGGGCTCAATGAGAATTTCTAATAAATTAAAAGGCAGATTATCCATAAACTTTGATTGGGACGTTACTTACTTTAGCCAAGTTAAACTGTCAAAAAGTGATGAGTTTGTGGGAGCTTTTGCATTGCTGGGTGAAGTGCCGGAAAATAAGCCTGAATTTTATAAAATAATGCCGCTATATAGCTTGCGACTAGAACTAACATGTCCACATATGAGTCAAGTCTCGTATTTTTCTAGTATTATGACATTAAGGAATAAATTGAACAAAGAAGCTGCTGATAAACATAAGAATTATTATAATTCATCATCATCTTCTGACTAAATGGTTATTTTAGTTCTTCTAGAAGAATCGAAGTTGAGCCTGCAGTTGAGGCAGAAGGGAGAGGAGCAGAGGCGGGGCGCGGGTGAGGGGGCAGGCAATGGGGGCAGTGAAGCCCGGCCAGTGCTGCGGCCGCGCACTTCTCGTCGACGCTCGCTCTCAGCCATCCGCAGCTCTGGGGCATTTGAAGTTGATACGTAAGTTTCCCCAAATACTCACACTACGTTATTAGGCCGCTCCACACTTAAAAGAGTAGAGCTACTAGTACATGAGCGCACTTGCCATGGTTTTTTTTACTATTGTAGGTCACAATAGTGTGTTCCCTATTTTTGTTACAATCTAGCCAAGATTAGGCTAATAAGTAACTTAAATTTAACTGAATTAGAACTTAAATTTAAAGAAATTAAACTAACTAATGTGTCCATTAACACTTTTCTTATTGTCTCTATTAAGGCGAAGACACTTGTGTTGTAAATAATTAAAAGAATATTCCTATTGACTGTTATTTCTAGTTTATCAAAACACTGCCTTATTTGAAACATTAATAGGCAGTGTTTTGACTTCCGAGTTGCGACTGCCTGCGTAGGTTAACTAAATCGACGATAGTGGGCGCCACCGTCGTCGTTAGAAAAGTATTGAACTGAGGAGCTGGCAGAGCTCGAGAGATTTTGAAAGGGAAAGGTATCCCAACCGTATTACAGGCAGAACGTGGCTAGGAAGTTGTTAAAGAAAGTATTGTAAAATGGCTTATGGTTTTGTATGGTTTATTATTGAAATTATAATCGTGATCGCATGTGAGAATTACCCTGTTTTATTAATTCCATCAATTTCAAAACCTTCTTAGTTGACGCATTTATATTTGAAGAAGAAAACGTTGGCATAAAGCTCGATATGCTAACACTTGGTTCATGTGTTCTTTTTGAGCAGCACTTATAAAACATTACATTACACTAATACACTAACACTAAACAAGTTCAAACGGTTTTGTTCTTATGAGTCGTCTCACTATATATATATATATATATACATGTGATCGAGGAGCTGGATGGCCTCGACATTCACATGGTGGTGTCCACTCTATATTCATGAGCTTCTGCGTATTTTTTAATGATTTTGTTAACCAACTCGATGTTGAGGTCCTGGTGGAGATCGTCATTTCTGATGTACCAAGGTGCATTCACAATGCCTCGTAATACCTTATTCTGGAAGCGTTGAATGATTGAAATATTGCTCGGTTTAGTACAGCCAAAAAGCTGTATACCATAAGTCCACATGGGCATCAGGACTTGTTTGTATATCAATATTTTGTTTTGGGTTGACAGCTTTTTGTCTCGCCCAAGCAGCCAATGCATGTTCCGATATCGAATTACTAATTCTTCTTTTTTCTTCTTGACGTGTGCCTTCCAGTGAAGCTTTGTGTCAAGCGTCATACTGATGTATTTGGCTGTATTCTCATAAGGAATTATTTTACCATTGATGTACGCTGGACAGTAGTAGTATTGTGGTATTTTGTTGGTAAAGTCAATGTGAATTGATTTAGACTCCAATACCGATGTACCAATACTGATAGCAAATAAACTCGAGCTTCTTGGCGTTTCCTTGTCGTCGAGCCTAAACTTTGGTACCTACATCGAAGCCAGAGCTCAGCTGGCTGCTAAAAAACTGGGTATCCTCGCAAAGGTTAGGCAGTACTTCACACCGGGGCAGCTTCTTAATTAATATCAAGCTCAAGTCCGATTGTGTATGGAGTACTGCGGCCACTTGTGGGATGGATCCGCAAAGTACCAGCTTGAAGCTCTTGAGTCCATCGACCGACGAGCAAAAAGACTCATTGGCAATGAGTCTGATCTGGTCGAGTCCAAATTGCAGAGTCTCGGTCACCGACGTAAGGTCGCGAGCCTATCGGTATTCTATCGTATACATTTTGGAGAGTGTGCGCAGGAATTATACGAGTTAATTCCAACTTGTCCATTTTACCATCTAACAACAAGACAAACTGTCAAACGTCATCCATATATGGTTGACATACCTCCAGTTCGCTCGAAGCGTTTCGCTTCTACGTATTATCATTCGTACTGCGAAGGAGTGGAACTCATTGCCTTCGTCTTTGTTCCCCGAACGGGAGTCTTCAAGTCAAGAGTGAATAGGTACCTTCTAGGCAAGCATGCTACATCTTCGGCCACATCATCACTTTCCATCAGATGAGATTGTGGTCAAATGCTTGCCTATCAGGCATAAAAAAAAAAAAAAAAAAGACTCGTTAAGCTGTATCCTCCATTTCTTAGTCCAGGTATAGACTTAATTTACTTTCATGTACTTCATGCCTACCCCCATTATAGCGGTATCATCGGCAGAGGCAGCAATGGTGTTATGTTCGAGTTTAGACGAACGAAAGTCACAATGGACAGGTCACATAGAACGCAGAACTGATGGACGATGGGGCCTAGAGGTTTTCGAATGGAGGCCACGGACTGGCAAGCACAGTGTCGGAAGACCGCCTACAAAGGACGGACGACATAATGAAGGTCGTACGAAGACGCTGGATGTAGACCGCTAACAACCATTCATTTTGGAGATCTTTGTGGGAGGCCTATATCTAGCAGTAGACTTCTTGACACAATCACAACGGAAACACAAAATTTCCTTGGGGGTCAAACTTGTATTCCCGTTCGGGACGAGAAATGACAGACTAAACTGTCTGCTGTCATAGATGGATGCACGTCACTATTACTAAAGGTTTCTATGTGTATATAAATAGCATGATGTATCACTTATTTTCAGGTACAGGCCAGTAAAGCGCGGCGAGGATCGCGAGCGGCTGAAAGAACGGCTCGCGAATGTGATGGCCGTCGGAGCGGATGCGCCCGCGCCGGCGCCGGTGCCGGGGGCAGCGCTCCGCCGCGCGCGCCCCGCCCCCGCCCTGCCCACGCCCAAGGAGACCTGGAACGAACGTGAGTAAAGTGGGCTACTCACACACCTCCCGCAGGGGCGATCAAGGGTGTAAAAGTGGCGATCGCCTTAATTGTGATGTTCAGGTGCAATTTCCTAGCGCCGCAAAACCATCCATGGTCCCAAGATTGTCCCTGCCGCCTTGCACGTTCCCGCGTGTGTAGAGCAATCGGGGCAATGATTGAGAAATCATCTATTGATTTTTCGATAATAATGAGGTCATTCATAACGCGTGTGTTTAGCTCAACTTATCCTCGAACACTGATTAACATGCATGTGTGTAGATGCTATTCCGATATTACCCGCGACCGCCGTGCGCCGTAGAGCGCTCCTGCGGCAGGTGTGTGAGTAGCCCGCTTAACTCTGTAAGCCCTACCAACATGATTATTGCCAATACTCTTCTACCAACCTAAGTTGGCACATGCGGGGGCTACTCTTTCTTGCACGCCTTTTCCAAATCATGATCTCCAATACTTTGCATCGATTTAACAGTTTATGCCTTCACAGCGATACCACCACGTAATAGGACTGGATAAGAATAATAAGTTCGTTTGAGTTGTTAGTACATTCTTAGTACACCCCTGTGTACTAAGACAAATGTACCCTTCAAATTTGAAGTCTCTACGACCAGGCGGTTTAGGCTGTGCGTTGTCTCTTTGTGAGTCAGTCATTCAGTAAATACTGATTTACTGAATGACTGACAAAGTGAAAATGACTCTCAAGACAAAGATTCTTATAGTATTAGAAGATATATCAGTATTCTGCTGCTCCTGTATAAATAAACACAGCTGTCAAGCTTTGGAATTCCCTACCACATGACATACAGTTCTTCTCTCGAAATATTTAAAAGAAGAGTGAATTTATTTATTTATTTGGTTTACGAACAGTAGATACACAAATACTTTCATAATTTTTAAATTAAACAATTATATCTATGTGCACAACCAATTATAGGTAAACACAGCATGCACTACTTAAACTTTACAAATAACAATAATAACACATACGGTGACCGTTTATACAGATCATTACCTGTATAAACGGTCACCGTCACTAAAAGACCAACTAAAACCCATTAGCATCTGACGGATCTTGGGAAGACTGTCATGATGCAGGTCAATTTTCTCATAAAAATTGTAAACTTTGCACAAGCGGGGTACAGGTGAATTAACGCCAAAGGAGTTATTTTGTGTCGAGGATATCGGTATGGCACACGAAATTTATTTTTTTCTAGTAGTGATTGGCAGTCAACTTTGTGTCTTAGAAGTTTATATAAAAATGATAGATCGATGAACTCTCTTCTCTAAAGACACAAATCTAAAATAAAACTGAAAACTCACTATTTCAGTAAAGTATAAATTTATACTTTACTGAACTGACCTTATGTGTATATATGTTACAATGAAATATATATATATATATATATATACAACCTGTAACAAAAAGGTGTAGTAATACTTGGTGGTGTGTATGTATATCGTGCCAGGAATCGTTTGCCAGAGAACGAAAGTCGAAATCGGATATAATTTTTTCCGTACAAAAAATTTTAATTATATTTTTCAAATACTTTTGACAACCCTACAGTCACATGTGCAGCAATCGGAGATATTTGTTCCGTACAAAAATATTTGTTTGCCAACCCTACGATTACATCTGTGGCGCGTGACCTTGACCATTGTTATGGCCACCACTGTCAGACGTCTAGGTCCAAAGGCTATGTGGTGTAGAACGGTAGCTGATGAAATAGGGTTGCAAATTACATAATTTTAATTTATCATACATTACTAATTATTCATGGTGCTGCCGCGAATTCAGAAGTTCCTGTTTGACTCCATACATTTAGCTAGATGTGTGACTTGAGTATTACTACACCTTTCTGTTACACTTGTGTATACAAGGCTACTTTGAATTAGCGCTCCATACTCCACAGGGGGTCGGGAATCGAAAATGCAACACAAAAAAATATTTTAAAAAAACTTTTTAAGAACGTACATTTCTTTAATTTTTTTTTTTACATTTCGACATGCTTTCCATTTTTTCATACGTCACTCGGATTTGGTAAAGTACTAGGCAAACATAAACATGAAGGAGGTAATAATATGTCACGTGGTATTGTAACGCATGCCGGGTATGGCTTCCTAAACATGCACAATCATTGTCTGTTAGGCGGAACGAAGGTCGCCGGGACAGCTTGTTATTTATAAATTTGAGTATATATTTTAACATATTATAAGTATCTTGTATTATTATCATATTTCTATGAACACAACAACCTACTCGCTCTTATAAATTATATCCTACTTAAAGGGTTTGCTGGAAGAAAACTCTGTGAATGGTTAAGCTCGCATTTTTGTACATCTTATGTTATGGCCTTATTGTAAACATTTTTGTTCAGTGTGTGTACAATAAAAAATAAAAGAATATAAAAACAACTTTAAATATTAGAGCACTGGCAAAGATCCGTAGAAGCTGTTTGTGAATGGACGTGACATAGGAAAGGAATCAAACGATTTGATATTTCCAGTGGTGACGCAAATTCGTGAGCGAGCTGAGTGGCTCGCAGAGATGGAGTGCCTGGGGCACGCAGCTCAGCACCGTGAAATTGTGCAGGTGAGCAACATTGTGATATAATAGTTATTTGTGCAAGGGGAGTATAATATTATGTAAAGAAGTCAATTAATAAGGGAAAAGTATTGAGGCGGGGATTGAACCCGCGGCCACAGTGACTCATGCCCTATTGCTCTAACCGGTAAGCTACTAAAGCCTTGTCGCAAGGGGCGAAATTTTATCCTTTCCTTATTCTTAACGTATTATGGAGAGTGTGCTCAGGAACTACATGATATAATTCCTCCATGCCCCTTTTACCATCTAACAACAAGACAAACTGTCAAACGTCATCCATTTATGATCGACATACCTCCAGTTTGTTTGAAGCGTTTCGCTTCTACGTTTATCATCTGTACAGTGAAGGAGTGGAACTCATTGCCTGCGTCTTTGTTCCCTGAACGGTACAATCTGGGTGTCTTCAAGTCAAAAGTGGACCTTTTAGGCAAGCATGTTCCATCTTCGGCCCCATCTTCACTTTTCATCAGGTAAGATAACGATCAAATGTTTAAAAAAAAAATGATTTCAAGAGCCTCAAGTTGGTATTTAGCTGAACCGTCCCAAAGATGTGAACAATACTCCATACATGAACGCACCTTGGTACAAGTCGAGCAATTGTTCCAGAGTGAAGAACCGTCTCACCTTTGCAAGGATTCCCAGCTTTTTGGCGGCTAGTTGGGCTTTTGTCTCAATGTAAGACCCAAAATTGAGTTTTGAGGTTAACGACATACCAAGTAACTCAAGATGGTCAGTTACTGGTATGGATACATCTCGAAAAGTTGGAATCTGATCGAAAAGACTCTTTTTAGCGGAGAATAAACACGCCTGTGTTTTGGAAGCGTTAAACTTTACCAGGTTAGCATCGCCCCAATCGGAGACTGCTTTTAAGGACAAGTTTAGACGCTCAACCATTGCCTCCCTTTGTAATTGGATTTGTGCACCACTAGCACGTGCGTTGGATACATAACTCAACAACGAGTTCGAATGTAGTAACATAGTAGAAATATATCAGTAAGATAACTCGAGGCCCGTAGGCGATTCAAATGCCTACTCTAGCCGAATATGCAGGGTTGTCACTATCTCCGACTTTAAAAGGTAGAATAAAATGTGGTGGTAAAATAGATACGATTTCATTTGCATGAAAGCTGTAAATCGGCATGAATATATATGTTAGCTACGCCGACAGAGTCGAAACAAAATCTGAAAATTTTATTTTTTGGATAGGTATGTCAAAAGAACTCACGATAGTAGTTTATATAACGAAGTTAAAAGGAAAACTATCATAGCTAAGTAGGCTTCAATAAATCAATGTTCGCAGCATGTACTTACCTACGACCCGGTAAAAGATCAACCTTTTACTTAAATTACAAAAAAAAACATGCGGGGCAGTCTTTGGGGACTGCCGATAGAAGTGAAAACCATATAATGTATATATACACATTATACATAAATAACCATTATAAGTTGATTCCCGATCGTGAGCAATATGTGTCGTGCAAAGAGCTCAACAAATATTGACCGTCGGTGACGATGACGCGAGTTCCATGATTTTTTTTACCCAAAAAGTGCTCACCGCGCCTAAAGAAGTTTTCACTAAAAACCTATATAGCTATTAAATTGAATAAACACGTAGAGTAACACAACACAGGTCCGATCGTTTGACGTAGACATAATTCGAGGGAAACGCTTCGCGCGGAACGCGATATCTGTCTGCACGGAAAGGCCCGTGGCGACTGGCGCGAACACGGCCAAACGTACGACAACCCCAGCTCGTGTTAGCTTCGCCGGTCTGTTAGTTATCATAGTGTGCGTGCTGAGGCAATTGCGTACGGCTGTACACATACAAGCCGCGTTTGGTACCACTCTAAGAAGACAACTTACTTATATATTTCTACTATGGTAGTAATAAGCCAAAATAGACGCTTAGTCATTCAACGGCATTGTCACAAATGATTGAAAACGGACGCGTGCTATACGCCTCGTGGACAGAGTTCAGAACGCTGGGCTGCACCAGCTGCACGGCGTATTTGAAGCGTCTTTGAAGCTGCGCATCCGTGGACAGTGGGCCTAAATGCTAAAAGCTTGTGAAAACGTTACTGTATCGTACATTTCAGGAGCAAATAGCTGAACGAATGCGCGCGCTCGACGCACTGGATTTGGAGAGCGAATGTTCGTCAGCACGTTCGACGACGCGTTCGCGGGGCGAGGTCCGGCCAACGGCTCGCGCCCCGCCCTCCGCCGCCCGCACGCCGCCCTCCGCCGCCCGCGCGCCGCCCTCCGCCGCCCGGGGAGCGCCCTCTGTGCACGGTATGCACCGACCATTTGAACCATAGACTCTGTTTCTCTTATCGCTGATGACGACCCAGTTGGGGCTGTGGGCAGGTCCCTGCCCTCTGCTCCGGGGGCCCTGGGCACCATTCCCGGCAGAAGCACAATTTTCCTTCCCAAGTGACATTTGTGCTTTTGATTCTGGGTGTGATTGTGTGTGTGATGTAAATATTTCCGGCACTCACGATACAAGTCATGAATTATTGTGAAGTGTGAAAGCAAAATTCGAATGTTCCTATTTTCTGTGCAATTAACTTAATTTTTCATTCCATGAAAACCTACAAATTATTAAAAACCTTAAAAGCAAAAGATGAATGAAATAAGTAAAGTCGTTCTCAAGTTATGGCTTGACCAAGGTAAATGGGGATTAATTATTAGGGTTCCGCACCCAAAGGGTAAAAACGGGACCCTATTACTAAGACTTCGCTGTCCGTTCGTCCGTCCGTCCGTCCGTCCGTCTGTCACCAGGCTGTATTTCAAGAAGGGTGATAGATAGGCAGTTGAAATTTTTACAGATTATGTATTTCTATTGCCGCTATAACAACAAATACTAAAAATAAAATAAAATAAATATTGAAGGGGGGCTCCCATACAACAAACTTGATTTTTTATAGATAATGGTACGGAACCCTTCGTACGCGAGTCCGACTCGCACTTGGCCGGTTTTATTATATAGACTAGTCGTTCGCGCCGAACTGAAATCTCGCGCCTTCATTTTGCCTAATAGAGAAAAAGTTTTGAAGTTAATTATTGCTTATAACTTTTTTTCTTTAAATATTTGTTAATTTTTTGTATCGACGTTCAAGTACAGTATATAACTGATATTATGCGTAAGTTTCAGCTTTAAATGTGAAGTCATTTTTTAGATAGACCGTGGGACAAAATAAGCCTAAAAACAATGACTTTGTTATTTTTCATCATCATAATAATATACATTTTTTAAACCGGTTTCGTACTCTTGCAAGTCTTTTTTTAACGATACTCAACTCGGGTAGATAAAAAAATTAATATTATTTTGCTCCCGCTTACGTGTAATTATTATTTTCATTTATTGCATTTTAATTTCCATGTCTGGCTTTGTGCCATAGTTTTACTTATTCTCTGAGAATTTGAAGTTATTCGCTTGTATGGTGTAGTCGCTAGATGCCTCTGACAGACGGCCGGACGGACGAAGTGCTAAACCCAAGTCAACTTCGCTATATCAATAAACTAGCTGTATTACCCGCGGCTTTGCCCGCGTGAGATAATAAAAAAAGATGAGTTCTGTGTTATGAGTGTTGCTAAAAAACATCGCGATTAATGGACGACCTCTAACATAGGTCGCAAGAGGTCGACCCAAAGTCATTATAAATAACTATCCGTGCTCCGCGGCTTCGCCCGCTATTATCAAGTAAAAAAATAGCCTATGTGTTAATTCTATATATGTACATTCAAATTCATCTAAATCCGTTCAGCCGTTAAAGTTTGAAGAGGCAACAAACATACTTACACATTTATACACAAGCTTTCGGATTTATAATATTACTATGACTAGCCGTTTTTGAGATTTCACCCGCGTTTATTAAATTAAAAAGTAGCATATATGTATGTGCTAATTCTAGGTATAAGCTATGTACATTTAAAATTTTATCCAAATCCTTTCAGCAGGAAGAAACAAAACAAATACGAAACAAACAACGCATTCACACTCACACACTAAGTTCAAAGACTTGTATCGTGGGTCCTGGAAACATTTACATATCACACACAAATACACCGAGAACCAGAAGCACAACTAACCCTTGGGAAGGAATTTATGCTCCTGCCGGGAATCAAACCCAGGACCCACGGCGCATAGGGCGGAGATTTGTCCACTAGCCAACTGGGTCGTCAAACATACTTACACATTTACACTCAAACTTTCGGATTTATATTATTTGATGAGTCCCACAAGGTGGACGGACGACATAATGAAGGTCGCAGGAAGACGCTGGATGCAGGCCGCTAACAACCGTTCTTTTTGGAGAACGTTGGGGGAGGCCTATATCCAGAAGTGGACTTGTGGCTGAGATGATGATGAATGAGTCCCATTAAAATAAGTACTTGTTTACAGAGTCGTCCTCCTCGCTAGCCTCGGCCGGCAGGAAGCCGCCGAAGCCGCCCTCATGGAGGCGCGCTCGACAGCCCGACGAGAACGTGGCGGCTTACGGCCAGCTGACTCCACTCGAGTACTCGCCGCGGCGACGCGTGTGACGTCACCGTCCTGCTATCACGCTATACACACCAACACGCCGGGGAATACTGGCACTTACTGTCTCCACTCGGCTAATCTGCTGCTACACTTACTGCCCCATGTCCTCCTAACTCTCAAACGGATCTTGATAGTCATCAGGGAAAAGTACCACTTCCCTTAGTTATAAATCCACGATGAGAATGGGATGCGACCTTTTGGAAACGTGCGGTCCACCGGCAAGCCGTAGCGTCGGCAAACTCGCGTCGAAATGAAGCTCGCATATGTTAGTTGTGTTTATAATATAATAATATTACAAATGCGGAAGTTTGTGGATAGATATTCAGAACATTTTTGTTAACGCTACTTGAGAACTGTCGTTTTCGATTTACTTTGACAAGGTTCCATCCCATTCACATCGCGCGCTGATTATTTGCGCTGCCCCTGTATAAGTGTTGCAGATTTGTGTTGCACATTGATTTCACTGTAACGCACTGCCTCAGTTGCTGTTTAATTTTGATATGTTGCTTCGATTCATCTAAAGAACTAATTTATCACTGTTATATATTTGCATGTTAGTTTAGTATCTTTTAACTATAGTGGTTATTATTTTTTGTTTACTCTTAATATGATGGAAGTAAAGCCTCGATTCGACTATGGAACTTTTTTATACGGATGGGTTAGCTTAGTTTTTTGAAGTAGAATATAATTTAATTTGGTTAAATTACTTGTAGGATATTTTTTTTAAACCGACTAGCTGCTCATATGAGACTAGATACCTACCTAATAACCTATACATATGCAATTTATTATAATGTTCAGTCCGACCAGTGTTTGGATGTGTAACCGTTGAGTGGGATTTTGTCACCGTGCTTAGCAGGGCACCAGGCTGTCGGTCCCGGTTGTTAGTCTTAAGACAACAGTCGCTAAGCCATGCCAGACGCCTTCAGGCGGCCTGAAACATCCTGACACTGACCTGACAAGTAAGCAACCTTTATCGCTGAATGCCACATCGTCTTTGTATAGGTACGATCGATAAATAATTACTTCTGTTCAAGGTAATTAATATTTATTAAAGAAATGGTGGTGAATATTTAGGCAATACATAATTATAATATCAGTTTTTCTAGACACGGACCTAAAACATCGGACGTAAATCTTCTCTTATATATAAAAATGAATTGCTGTTCGTTAGTCTCGCTAAAACTCGAGAATGTCTGGACCGATTTGGCTAATTTTGATCTTGAAATATTTGTGGAAGTTCAGGGAAGGTTTAAAAGGTGAGAAAATAAAAAGAAATTGCAATAAAATTAGTAAAAAGTAGTATTTTATTTTCCCATACAAACTGTTCGTACCTGTCAAACAGGAGATGTTTCTGAATATTTGACCACAGACAATTGGCGGTATGAAGTTCGCCGGGTCAACTAGTTCTTACATAAAAATATTAAAGCATGTGCTTTTTTCTTGTCATACAAACTAGCTAAACTGAAACGAAATATATTATCAGTATAAAGATAATCAGCGACAGAACATGAAGTAAATATTAGTAACCTATGACTCCTACCTCATGGTCATAGGTCATACCTATGACCTCACAACGCCAAAAAATATATATTATGAACGCGATTTTCATGCTTATAATTTCATCAGACGAGGCTACGTCCGGATTTTTTTTTATGTCAGTGGTAAATAGCCTGTAAAAGAAGGTATCTATGCTTATTTGAGCGGAGCGAACGGGAAAATTCGATTTAATTGATGATTATTTAAGTTAATCAAATCTATAGTTATCTGATTTAATTTTAAGTTTTATTTTTAGGCCAAAAACAAAATGTTTTATATTTGTTAAATAAAGATAATTCTTTGGAATGTCACATAATGTAACAGTTATTTTTAAATATCTCTAATTATTTAATAATATTCAATATTAAAGAACTTAGTTTTAGTAAAAACGACAAAATAGTAGAATTGAAGCTCCAATCAGTGATTAAAATTAATTGAATCGCGAAGTAAATAAAAATAGTTTTTAGCGCGATTAACTCCAGAGATATTACCTAAAGTATGTGTTCGAATCGCGAAAGTTTAAAATTAATAATTGAATCGATTTTCGGCCAAAGACCCAAGAGCCAAGCTGACCCGACACTATACCGAAGATATCCCGGACATCAGCCTATATGAGATTAGGATGGCCCTGAAACAGCTGAAAGACAACAAGGCGCCGGGTGATGATGGAATCACATCTGAGTTTTTGAGAGCGGGTGGAATACCGGTACTCAAAGTCCTCCAAAAGCTCTTCAATTCCGCGTTACTCGGAGGCACTACGCCAGAAGCATGGAACAGAGGCGTGGTGGTGCTGTTCTTCAAGAAAGGTGATAATACTTTGCTGAAGAACTACAGACCCATCACGCTTCTGAGCCATGTTTATAAGCTGTTTTCGAGGGTCATCACGAACCGTCTCAGTCGTAGGTTTGATGACTTTCAGCCTCCCGAACAAGCCGGTTTCCGAAAAGGCTATAGTACCATAGACCACATACATACGCTGCGACAAGTAATACAGAAGACTGAGGAGTATAACTTGCCATTATGCTTAGCGTTTGTGGACTATGAGAAAGCCTTCGATTCGATCGAAACGTGGGCGGTGCTTGAGTCTCTCCAGCGATGCCATATTGACTATCGGTATATCGAAGTGCTGAAGTGTTTGTATAATAACGCCACCATGTCGGTCCGAGTACAGGAACAGAGTTCGCGGGCGATTCCACTACAAAGAGGCGTGAGACAGGGAGACGTCATTTCTCCGAAACTGTTCACTGCCGCGTTGGAAGATGCCTTCAAACTTCTGGAGTGGATAAGGCTCGGCATCAATATCAACGGCGAGTACATCACTCACCTTCGATTTGCCGACGATATCGTGGTCATGGCAGAATCGATGGAAGATCTCAGCACAATGCTCGAAGGCCTAAATCGAGTTTCCCAACGGGTGGGCCTTCACATGAACATGGACAAGACGAAGATTATGTCGAACGTCCATGTTGTTGACAAGTATGTTTACCTAGGACAAACGGTCCAACTAGGTAGGTCCAACTTCGAGAAAATGATCAATCGTCGAATCCAACTCGGCTGGGCAGCGTTCGGGAAACGTTTGTTTGTTTGTTTTTGTTTAATGCCTCAAGACGAAAGTCTTTGACCAGTGTGTGTTACCAGTGATGACATATGGTACTGAAACTTGGCCTCTTACTGTGGGCCTTATAAATAAGCTCAAAGTCACACAACGAGCTATGGAAAGGGCTATGCTCGGGGTTTCTCTAAGAGATCGAATCAGGAATGAGGAGATCCGTAGACGAACGAAAGTCACCGACATAGCCCGGCGGGTTAGCAAGTTGAAGTGGCAATGAGCAGGGCACATAGTACGTAGAACGGATGGCCGATGGGGCCGAAAAGTTCTAGAATGGAGCAAGCGCAGTGTCGGAAGACCGCCCACAAGGTGGACGGACGACATAGAGAAGGTCGCAGGAAGACGCTGGATGCAGGCCGCTAACAACCGTTCATTTTGGAGATCTTTGGGGGAGGCCTATATCCAGCAGTGGACTTCTTGCGGCTGAGATGATGATGATGAATTGAATCGATTAGTTAAATATGCCTAAACATCAGGCACGTGATATTATTGACACAATGTAGCGATATATTGATTTTTATTTACGTTGATTAAAAAAAACAAATAAAAAACCTTATTTTAACCCTACTTTACATTCATTTTTTATTTAAAATAGTCACGTTTATGACACAAAATTCATGCGTTTATGTGCTTTTGGTCTTTATTAAATCTAAATCAAAAGTAAAAAAAAATATCAATTCATTACATTTCTCACAAAATAATATTTATCATCACATGAAACTGCTATAAATTGCGATGTAAATGCAAGCGCCGTACATTAAGGCGCGAGCGCCCACATTTTGCGATATGGCTTTTAATCGTATTATAAAAGCTTAGGTAAGCTCTCATAATAACACAAAATACTACTTTACTACTCACCTCCATACTATTGAAGACCGATTCAGCAAATAATAACCTATTATAGGTTATTATTTGCTGAATCGGTCTTCAATAGTATGGAGGTGAGCAAATTTAGTAGTTTGATCCAAGCAAATTATTATTGCCTATTTTTGTCATACTAAATGCTAATTGGGATAGGAAATGCCGTATTATTAAGAAAGTCTAAAGTCAAGAGAATTTTCTAAAACCACTAATCAAACTATTGACTACTAGCCGTACCCCGCGGCTTCGTCTGCCTTAATTAAGAAAAAAATAGCCTATGTGTTATTCCGGAACCTAAACTATCTACATTCTAAATTTCTTAAAAATCGGTTTATTCTTTACGGAGATACGTGGTAACAAACATTCACACAAACACAAACTTTCGAATTTATAATATGTATTAGTAGGATTATTATAGATTTAAATTAATAAAAAATAATTTATTGTCAAACATTCAACTTGTCTCACTCAAATGCTAATTCTTCACTTTAATCAGAATTGTTGTTACTTGCATTAGAGATAAGTGCCCGAGGCGCGCGCCCTGTCCGCGCGTCCCGGCCGCTTGTCAAGGTCCCTTAGGCGCCATAGATTTTATCTTCACAGCGCCCGGGGCGCGCGCCTTAGGCGCTTTGTATATGAATTACCTTACTGTTGGGGGCTTGTCTTCATCATGACGTCACGCGCGTGGTGGAGCCAAGCCCTTGGAAGCTAGTTATTAAATGCCAGAATGTAAAATTAATTAAATTTCATTAAAATCCACCAAATAATGCATAAAAACCGTTCCGGCTCGAAAACGAAAGCTACAAGAATCGGGGAACATACATGGGGTACTTTCAAATACCCAGGGGGTGAGGTATTCATTTTTATTTCTTTGATCGTCGCTGTATAACTATGTACCTATATATTGGGAACGTTCACAATGGTCCTTTGCTTATCGCCGCCGCCGCCGCTGCCGTTCCAGTTTCTAAATAAGGAAATATCAATAAAGAGTGTAATCTTTACGGGCCTTGCAGTGACATCGACAATTCGACACACGTAGAATGCTTCTTTATGTCGCGTGAGGTGCAGTGCTTGAAATCAATTCGGAGCAGTATGTGGAGTATTTTCTTTATAATTACGTAAGTCTATTTTTAAAAGCCTGAGTGACGATACATCATACAGTTGTCACTTTAATGTGTATTATATAGTGTTGCCGCGAAATTGAAAAAAAAAATGGCGCTGTTTAATGTAATAATGGTGGTTTGTTAACTGTTAAGTAATAGTTTTTTTTTCCGATTAATTTTATTTGTTATTCAAATGATTTACAACCAATTATAAAACAACAGCAGCTAGATGTATAATATACCTATACATGCTATATATATACAATTATATAACATAATAGATAGCAGATAAAATACATGTATTTTTTTATAATAGTGAATTGTTCTGCTTGTGCAATGGCGAGACAGTAGCGGGACTTATTCTCGCTCGAGGCGGTTCAAAAGGGGTGCCTTTAAAGAATCTTCGAGAAGTGGGAGGCCTGAGCTTGGTCCGGCGGGCGGTCACGGCCTCACATCAGGCTGGCCTCTCTGATGTCACCGTGTCGACCGACCATCCCTTGATCGCGTTGGAAGCTCTCAGATGTTAGTCTGTTTTGATAATACTATAATAATATAGCTATGCCCGCGAGCTGCGTCGAACGGCTACACATATATTATAAAGTGGTAAAGTTTGTTTGTAGGTACTCTAATTATTCGATTCAGATCTCGTTAATATATCAAAATTATTCGATTTTGATACATATTTAGGTATCCTGAGCGAAATATTATTGAATAAATGTTACGTTCTCAATACGAAATCACAATTTCTGAGGACAATTTGACTGAACATAAACAAATTGACGAATAATAAAAATGTGTCTAAAATATTGACCTCTATTAACTTTACACTAAAGTCTGGGACAAGATAATAATATATATACTACCTACGATAATTTGAAACACATTTTCAATTTTGAGTTAAGAAGGAGAGTCTGAAGTCGACAAAACATGTACATACCTATTTCTTTTAAGCTATTGCATAGCTTCTATCGCGGGCCTTGAGCGTGGAGACCGAATCCAGAAATTCCGTAACGAAAATAACCAAACACCCCCCACTCCGACCGGCACAGCGGTGATACTTTTTAGTTTTGCCATCTATCGGTGAATAGCAGAACTTTTAATGACCTTTTTGAAATATCACGCTTGTCTCTTTAGTTCAGCAACTCGCCTCTAGGTGGCAGGAAAAAAAAATACTGCATAAATAAAATAAATAAATAATTATAATTGCATAAGTTGATAAAAAATGCTATGCAATAGCTTTACCGCGGCAGTCCCCGAGTGCCACACGTCTTTTTTTTAATAGCCCTTTATTACGCGCGACGCCCGAGCGGATTAGCAATGAACACAGTCGTATTAACAGTGGCGGATTTACCAGCAGGCTGAGTAGGCTGGAGCCTAGAGCGGCAGATTTTAAGGGCGGCAATTCATGCTAATTACGGGCAAAAGGGGGTGTAATATAGTGCCCACACTATCGTCCTTTATTGTAACTTTATGATATAGGAGTCGTAATATTTCATTGACAATTTTTTTTTTATTAATGTGATTTTGCACCACTGATTCAAATTGTAGAGGTCGATAAGGGCGGCAAAGCTTGAATAGCCTACTGGCGGCAAATGTGTAGATCCGCCACTGCGTATTGAGAAAATATTTGCACGAAAGATACGATTTTAAAATGATAGATCAATGTGATATATGTAGGTATATGTATACTAGATGCGCCCGGCGGTTTCAACCATAAAACTATTGTGTTTGTGCTTTGTGGTTCACTATTTTGGCGATAATGGACGATAGATCTGTCGTGGGATTTTTTGTAGGACTATATAAGATAAACATTTCCATAGTACATTATATACGTGGACTCCCACCGGTTTTATCGGCGCACGCCAGAATAGCTCGCAGATGGCAGATTTTTTTCCTACTTGACACTTATCGTTATATTTTGGATAATTCACACTATATCTTTATAAATTATAGCCTATGTGTTATTCTGATATGTAAGCTATATTATTGTAAGGTCAATCAAAATCCATTCAGTAGTTTTTGCGTGAAAGAGTAACAAACATACATCTATACATCCATACATTCTTACAAACTTTCGCGTTTATAGTATTTAACTAGCTGCGCCCCGCGGTTTCACCCGCGTTGATAATGATGAAAAGTGATGATGATGATGAAAAATAGATGTTGGCCGATTCTCATAAATACCGGATAAGCACAAAAAATTTCATCAAAATCGGTCAAGCCGTAACGGAGGAGTATGGCAACGAAAACTGTGACACGAGAATTTTATATATTAGATAGGAAGTAAGATATATTTACCTACCTATACACTCGACGGGTTTCATTCAACCATTTTTAAAGACCGGCTATAGGATTAATCAGCGCTAAGACGTTGAACGTTGAGTAATGTTGTAAGGGTATGTCAACTTGTATAACGAGACATGGTGATGTACATCATTTTAATTATGCTGATATCAGCTATGAATAAACTATAAACATATTATTATTAAAACTATCGTGAGTCGTATTCATGTTGATTTAGTTCCGATTGTACTCACGTTATTTTTTATTTAATCGAGAAACTCGACCGGTGTTCGAGCGATATAGACGCCCATCCTCGGGAGCATGTGCTAAAATAACGTGAGTACAACCAAAACTAAATCAACACAAACTATAAACAAGTGGTATGTACAGTAGAACCTGGTTAATTGGGATCTCAAGGGACCAATAATGTTGTACCATTTATTGAGTGTTTCCATTAATCCAGTTTTCCAATTAGGCAGGTTTAAAATTATAGTTGTCTCATTTACAGAGGCTCCTGCTTATAGAGGTTGAAATGTACGGCTATTTCATTTTCAGAGGGAGAGGTGGAAATGTTAATAAAAATGCGTATTTTTGGTGTAATGAATCTAATATATTATGTAGGTATGAATGTACAAACATTATGTATAACGTGGATATTTTTTTTTTTTTTCATCAAGTTTGATATTTACGTTTGGGCATTTTGTATACTTTTACTCCCTTGTTTTAGGTCAAAACTTGAGATAGTACTGACAAACAAAGCGTATGCGAAAGACATTCTAATGTGTAAACAAAAGTGTTAAAACCTGTCGCAACCTGTTAATTTGTCTCATTTATGGAGGGAATTGAGTTACAGAGTCCCAATTATAAAGGTAAACATCGATTAAATCCTAGAAATCAGATCTCATTTAACCAGGTTCGAAAAGTCCCATTAATAGAGGTTATTCAATGAAAAAGTACCGGGACCTCATTGTAACTCTCAATAATAGAGGTTTCTCATTTATCCAGGTCCCATTTAACCAAGTTTCACTGTATATAGTTTATAAGTAAATCAATCGAGATTTCACGAAGGTACCTAATATTTTCAGCAAATGCGTCAGTGTTTCACCGGAGCTCTATAACGGCCACAGATTGGGCGCCATCTGTGTGGGCAACAGAGGAGTTCTTAGCTCACAAACCGGATATAGACATCTTAGTTCTGCTCCAAGCTACCTCACCGTTCATCAAGCCGTCACATTTACGCGATGCTATTATTAAAATTAATAAACCTATTGCCTATGATTGCGTATTTTCTGTAACAAGGTGGGTTAAATAAATACATTTTATGATTTTACACTACTAATAATTTTGATGATCAGTTTTCATTAGCGCAGAACAGAACTATACTGTTTCCGACAGTAGCCGAATATGTAAATAATCTGATGAACAAGAATTTGCCGCGAAATCGATCAATAAATAACAGCCCAAGATTTTAGCGCGCGTAGTAGGTACCTAGTCTACTTTATCTTTGGAAGATCGAAATTTCTGGCACGACTAAAAATTGTCTACTGCGCAGGTACTACCTAAATTCGGGAGGAATTATTAGTTTTGTAAAACGTAAGTAAGTATCTACTTTACTATTTTTATTGTGCTGCATATCTTGATAAATGTTAGTGTACGGCCTGAGTGCACGCTCTACTCGAGCGTAGGGCGGGGCGGGGCGTGCAGCGTTCATGTTAAACACATGCTACCCGTAGTGGCCGTCCTGAGTGCCGGCCGAGCGGAGCGTGGGCTGCAGCGGGCTTGTTTGCGTCGAGCGGGGCGTCGCGTGCAAGTTCAAATCAGTTTGTGTTTTGCAGCGGTGATACGAGCGTTCTTGAAGGATGTCGTTTGAAGAAATAATTTCAGAAATACAAAATAAACCTGAAATATGGTTATCTTCGCATTCTTTATATATGACATTTATCTTCATTCACCTTTAATGTTTCAAATAACGTAGAAAACTCTCCAAATTGTTTTCTTTGCTTCACAATGTTACTAGAACCCTGTCTTGACTCATAATTAAAGAACAATGGCGAACTCCCATACATCATTTTAGTTGAAGTAAAATAGCATCGTATATAGATAAAAAAATATCTTACGTAAGGCTGGTTGCCTTCTGAGCTTAATTTTAAAAGAATTGTCGTTTTAGAAGTCCTAGTTATTAAGATTTTAAACAAAACATATTTGTAGGTTATGGCTCAGCACACTTTGCCGATCTCTTTTTGAATACGCCAACAGTTCTGACAGTCGTGAATTCGTGATAAAAGCCCATTCCAAAGAGCCACCACTACGTTTAAACTTGAAATATATTATTACTTGACACTGGCTAAATGCACAAGATTGCGAAGCTAATATTAAAAGAAAAAGAAAAAAAAAACAAACGTCAAAAGTGTAAACGTCATTCATACGACAGTTTGGTATTGCCATGACATTTGCTTTTTCCCCTTAAATGTCGATGACTGCAATAGCAACCGCAGCTATTTTTAGAAAATCTATGAATGACAGACGGATTCTAGACAGCTGATGGTTCATACATAAGTTACCATAGTATTTTTTGTTTTATGGATACATCATAAGCATTAGCATTACGGCTTAGGAATAAAGAGATGCACGAGGGTAAGGCAATGGACATGGTAACATCTTATTATATAACCACAGCATAGACAAAAATAGAAAAATGAAAAATGGTTGAAAGTAATCGTTTTGTTTCTTTTAATGTGTATTTTTTTACCTGGCTTCGTCTGCCTTTTCTGTTGTTTTAGTAAATCTTTGTAATTTATTTGATTGAATTTCGTTAATTTCACATTTAAATACGATCAAACATAGGCCAACTAAAATTTCGCCATTGTTCTTTAGCCACAAATTTTCTTCTAAATACATATCAATAATATCGTACGACGCAGACACCAATGACCGCCACCACAAACGCTGAGCGTGCACTGAGGCCACTTAAAAAACGCGCTTTCAACCGCTCTTCCCCGCCCCGCCCGACGCTCGAATAGAGCGTGCACTCAGGCCGTACACTTATTGTTACAGAAGTTTTAAACTACGTTGGCACTCCCAGAACGGCCAACTCCAGCCACTCAATTTTATCATAGATCAAAGACCACGGCGACAGAGTTGGAACGGCGAGCTAGTTGAATCGGGGTCGTTTTATGTATCGCGTAGGCACTTGTTGCTTGAAAGTAAATTTCAGAACAGCAAGTAAGTTGCAGTAGGTACAGCAAGGAAAAATCACATTACACACACGAATACTATAAATTTGTTGTAGGTAGATAAACATTGTGTGTAGGTAGATATTGTAGATATTATTATACGCTTATGTGTATTAATCCGTTCTTCACGATCGATTGAATTTAACTTGGCATGGAACGGCTTATTAACCGTGCCATACTTTTTTTATCCAGTCAATACTGTAGGTACTAAAAAAACAAAAATCTCGACTGCGTGAACTTATTTTGGGGTGGGGTGGTTAGAAAACTAAACTCGTATAAAGGATTCTGATCGCAATCTGTGAGCCTAAACTATACATTTTCTATTTAAGTTTATTTTCCACAAACCAAGGAATCGAGTGTTAGTTCGTGGAGTAGCGTGGCTAACATTCAATTGTTATAACTATATTATAAGTAAGTGCCTAGTAGGTAATACCTACTCCAAATTCTAATTTATTACAATTGTTTACTTCTAAATCAAAATGTTGATGGATTCTTGACTAGTTATATCAAATTAGTAATTGTGTAAATTTTTATAAAACAATTTTCGACTGCTGCCTTCGAAGGCAGTAAATATTGCAAAACCTCCGTCCCCTGACAAAAATTAAGTAAAAAAATAATCCAAAATGACAATGCCATTTAATTTTGTTTAATGTTCCCCTGAGCTCTGTCCGCCTCATCTAGGTGGAATAGGGGTGAGACGGCACGATAGATGCATTATGATAGATGTGACCTATCTTTTTTTTTAAAGTGTAATAAGTAATGCTGGATAATAAATACAGCATTGTAAAAATTTTTAATTTTTTTTTTGTATTAACGGTTAATAAACCGTTAATACTTTATAAACGTGCATAACTGTAAACAAATCATACAAAATTTAAAAACGTGATTTTCGCCTTCGCTCCAGAACTCCAATTACCACTTTACTAAGGCATGACTTGACTATGACTAGACCTTGACTCTTTATTCGACTTTGACTGTGACTTTAGACGACTTTAATATGGAATATATTATTACTTGACACTCGCTAAATGCACAAGATTGCGAAGCCAAAAAAAAAAGAGAAGTCTCCTTTCACCTGTCACGCACGTCACCAACCGAATTCTACCAATCAGATGCAATGCAATAGACTAAGTTTTTGCAAAAATTCAGAACTTGTTAGAAAATTTAGATTTAGAACCAAGAAAATCGTAAATATAGAATCTAACCAAGTTAGTACCTAAATGTTTGATAGATTAGAATACTCTAGTTTTAATAGCTGTACGGAATAAATTACTTTTATAGTTTTATTTTATCAACAACTTCTGTAAGTTTTGGTTTGAAAGTTTTATCCACAGATCATTATATTAGTTTACTTGTTATTATACGCCCCCTTGTGTGTACTGCACCGTCATTTAAATTACTACTTATTTTACAGTTGCACTACATGGGAAATCCCAGAGATTGAAAGTTTAGAAATCGACACATATTTCGATCTACAAGTTGCAAATGCATTGCTTGGCGCCAACCTAGTTTAAAAAAAGGTAGGAATCCTCTGAACCAGAAGGTGTAGTTGATACCGATGATTATGTACGTATCCATTTAGGTGCCTGCCAGTGTTGCTGTTGTCAGATAATTTTTGTTTTATCTCAGATAGGCTACCGTTCCACTACTGTTTCACCTGATGTAGTCAAGGATGGTATGGCTGGCATAGCTGATTCAGTGAAATGTTGTTCTTGCATTCCAATGGTAATAGAAATCAGATAATTCTTTAGCACGGTGTTTTTTTCCTCCATGCATCTCCTACTTGCGAAGATTTATTGGTGCATATTTAGCAGATTCAATGGCACTATTTGTGGATGGATGGAAGACGATATTGTCCGAGTGTTTGAAATTTTGTGAAAGATGTACATAAATCTAATAATATTTATATTGATTATTTAAAATGTTTGTTTATTTAACTGTGTGTACTTGACATCATATTTTAATATTATTGACATTCTTAGCTGACATTAATTAATTATATTATGATTTGTATTTCATTTTAAATTTTAATTCTGTGCATATTTGACATACATATTTTTTTTTTGTGAATAATTAACATTGGGTATCTGAATTTTTATGTATGATTAATGAAATAACAATCCTTTAATTATTGTAATTGGTGTAAGCATGTACTGTTTTAATTAAGGTAAATAAATAAATCTTTAATATTAATGGGACATGTAGATGGCTTTTGCATGTTTGCAGCTGTTTTACATGTTTAGTCAAGTGGCAGGCTTATTTTGCTGTTTTCAGTTAGGTGCATAATATAGACAGTTACAACATTCACTGTCATGATCCAATTATCATAATCAGGTTGTACAGTAGTAAAGTAGTGAGTACTTTAATTTACACAAAAGCCTTAGAACAAGTTACAAGGTTTTATTGTTTTCATCTCAGTTGTTCTGTTGTTATTCATCTGCATATTGTTCTGTCTTCGGTTAGAAGGCGGGTTTATGACGATGGCATATGACTGCTTTAAAACCTCTATGAGTGCCTCTATGGGGCCCATGTGAATGTGAATAAACCATATGTGTGATGACATCCTCCAATTATTTATAATTTTTAATAAAATTGTAGGAAGTCTTATCAATCATAGCAACAATATTATTTATATTTGTACTTCCAGGATGTCCGGGCACACAGATATTGTAACGTTTGAAGAGTTAGAGGCCACAGATGTGATCAGTGTTGACCTGGTGCCGGAGAGAAAGGGCCTTATCCTAAAACATTGCGAGTATTATGTAAGCTCAAGACGGCACGGAACCACTGTTACACGTAGATACAACGACTTCATCCAGCTTTATGATGTGCTGTCAGCAAAGTACCCATATCGGTAAATAACACATATAATTTAATTAATATTAGTACTGTCCATTGGCTCAGTCAGGAGCGTGTTGTCCTTCTAAGCAGCATATTGAGTTCGATTCCTGGTGGAAACACAAGTTTTCTCCCTGAGGGAAGTTTATGTTTTTTTCTGCCCTTGTGTGGTGTATTGTTGAAAAGAACTCTGCAAGTACAAAATAGTAAAAAAAACTATATTTGAAAATATCAATTTTGGTAGGCCACCAAAGTTATTGTTTTTAGACTAGTTTTGTTCCAAGGTGTATCTCAAAAACGGCTTTAAACCTAAATCTGAAACTGACATAATATTCTTTATATCCTGTAGAGTGTAGTTGAACAACAAATACAAAAATCAAACAATGCATTTTTGTAATGGTCTAAAACCATCTTCGCATTATTGCCTTTTAAATGAACCCGGTTTGAGTCATATTGGTTGGATAGTAGATAGATATAGTTTTAAAGTGTAAAAAGACCTTTCTTTCTTTACCTAAGGTAGAAACATTTTCGTATTTTATATATACCGCCATTGGTAAGTAATCCTGCAGGGGGTAGCTTAGAATCGACAAATAGGTTAAAAAAAAAAGTTTTAAACAAATACTTTTTTTTCTGACAGTTTAGTAGTAACTGTCAAGTATGGCAACTCTTGTCTAAATGTTGATTTTACTGCTAAATAAATGTATTAATTTCATTTACCTACTATGGGTATTAGCATCTAACTATTTTTGATACTAAATAAAAAAGGTTGGCAATTTTTATTTAATATCATAAACAGTTTCGATTCTAATACCTAAGTTTTCGACTATTAGTTATTATTAAGCAGCTATCGAAGAGTTGCCATAGTTTACTTGACAGTTACATAGATTGAAAGTAGTACAAGTTGACGACGCAACAGGCGCAGTGGACAGGTGTACGCCTTTTGCGCCATGAGTTCTTGGTTCGATTCCTGGATATTTGGATATTTGTGCTTCCGGTTCTGGGTGTAATGTGTGTGTGATCAAGTGTGAATGTTTCCGGCACCCACGATACAAGTCTTTGAACGTAGTGTGGGGCTGTGAGTGTGAATGCGTTCGTTTTATATAATAGATTGTGAGGTGTGTCTGATGTTTGATGTAGCGCGATATGCCGCTTGCCGCCGAAGCGCGTGGTGGTGGGCGGCGGCAGCGCTGCATTCCTGCGGCGGCGCCGCGCCGCGCTGCAGCGCTGGCTCACGCTGGCGGCGCGCCACCCCGTGCTGGCACACGACGCCGACGTGCGCGCCTTCCTCTGCGAGCCCGCCGCCAAGCTCGCCGCGCCTAAACACGACGAGTACGAGCTGGCGGGCACCGCGGTAGCACCGGTGAGTCGCAACTCTCGCACTAGTAGCATGCGTTAGTCTCACATGTGTAGCGCAGTAGCACAGGTGAGTCACGACTCTCGCACTAGTAGCATGCGTTAGTCTCACATGTGCATCGCAGTAGCACAGAGAGCCTTACAAATCTCACATAGCAGCACAGGTTAGTTTCACAACCCCCTGACATTTGTTAATGTAGCGCGATATGCTGTCTGTCGAAGCGAGTGCTCGCCCACGACGCAGACTTGCTCGTGTTCCTCTGCGAGCCCGCCGCCAAGCTCGCCACACCGGAACATGACGAGTAAGACCTGGCGAGCACCGCAGTAGCACCGGTGAGTCACAACTCACATAATCAAACTAGTAGCATATGTTAGTCTCACATATGTAGGACAGGTGAGTCACTACTCCGCTAGTAGCATACGTTAGTCTGACATGTGTAGCGCAATAGCACTGGTGAGTCACGACTCTCACACTCGTAGCATACGTTAGTCTGACATGTGTAGCGCAGTAGCACAGGTGAGTCACAACTCTCGCGCTAGTAGCATGCGTTAGTTTCACATATATAGCGCAGTGGCACAGGTGAGTCACAACTCTCGCGCTAGTTGCATACGTGAGTGACTAACCTGCGATACGTATGTGAGACTAACCGTTACTCTCACATAAGTATTGCAGTAGCACAACATGTAAGCCTAACAAATCTCACATAGCAGCTCAAGTTAGTTTCACAACTCCCTGACATCCTGAAATACATTTACTTAATGTTATATTAATTCAAATTGGCTATCAATAAAGTCTAGATTCTTAAAAAAAAAATGGTACTAATTATTCACAATTTTCCTATTGCAAGCTTTCACCAAAATGGACAGCACCGTACATGTAAGTTGATTTTTAAATTAAGTACAAATAAGACTATCAACACATTTTCCTGATGAGTACAATATGGGAGTCTTCAAGTCACGAGTGAATAGGTATCTTCTAGGCAAGCTTGCTCCATCGTCGACCACATCGTCGCTCACCGTCAGGTGAGATGGTAGTCAAAAGTTTGCCTATCTTGAATAAAAAAAAAAAAAAGTTTTACAATTTACAATCCATACAGTTTGGAAACTTCTTTGATGTAGGACATTGGAAAGGTGTCCGCCCTCTGCGTCGTGGGTCCTGGGTTCGATTCCCGGCAGGAGCACAAATTCCTTCCCAAGGGATATTTGTGCTTCTGGTTCTGGGTGTAATGTGTGTGTGATGTGAATGTTACCGGCACCCACGATACAAGTCTTTGAACTTAGTGTGGGGCTGTGAGTGTGAAAGCGTTTGTTTTGTTTGTTCTTTAATAATGCTGATATAACGCAGTCAGTTACAATTATGCAGCTAATTATAGTTGTTTAATTTGTGCCCAAATCAGAGTTATATCAGCTGAAACAGCACCTCTAATGCTCTTATTCAGCAGGCTTGTACAGCTTAGGATTCTATTGTGGACAGAGATTCAGCTAATATACAGCGTATCTGTGCGTAAATTTTACAAAATCACGAGTCACTGACTACGTGTTTACTGACGTGACTTGAAGTCGCACGGCACTGTCTGAAACATTTTAATCGTGCCCTACATCGATGGTTTACCTTAATAATTCGAACTGCTCGTTGGCTTAGTTGGGTGGCGTTCGCCTTCTAAGCAGGGGTAGCGGGTTCGACTCTCGGCAGGAACACAGGTTTTCTCCCCAAGGAAAATTTGTGTTTCTGGTTCTGGTTGTGTTTGTGTGTATGATGTGAATGTTTCCGGCACCACGACACAAGTCGTCGAACTAAGTGTGGGGCTGTGAGTGTGAAAGCGTGTATTTTTATTATTATTTAATCAAATTGCAAAAATTCTTATTCATTTACAAATAATTTCTTATCAAAATAACTATCAAGAGGTCCATTCCGGGCGTCACATCGACGGCGAAATCGAACGATTTTCATTTCTTATGAACATCGATTAAACTGAAATTTCAACCAATCGACTGTCGTATCGACGTAGCATCAATGGTATCGACGTCGCATCAATTAGAACAATCGTATTTTGACGACCAGAATAGACTTACATTTCGGATAATAATATAACCTGTTCCGTGCCGTCGCGATGTAACCGACTCCAATCGATCTCTAGTGTCAATAATCCGTCATTTTTTTTTTTTTTACTTCTAGAATACAATCTAGCCAAACTATGGCTAATCAGTAATTTAACTTTAACTTAAACTGCTACATTGCTTAACTAAGAATGTGTCCATTAACACTTTTCTTATTGTCTCTATTTAAGGGTAAGACACTTTGGTCATGTGTTCTTTTGCAGCACTCTCACTATATATTACACTGATATATATTAACATTACACAAGTTCATATGGTTTAGTTCTTTTAAGTCTTCTCACTAAGTCTGTAATCCGTCATGATATGACTAGTTTAGCTACCTGCCACAGGCTGCCACATATCCTGTAATGATGGAGTGCATTTCAGGATGATGACGCGTCCCTGGAGGATCTGGAAGCAGCTTTCGTCAGCGACCAGGAGCAGCTCCGGCTCGTGCAGTTGGGAATGGCGCGGCTTGAACAGATATTTGAGAGAGGTGGGCGCAGTTCACGTTTGTTAAATCAAAATGATTTATTCACATGGGCCCCAAAGAGGCACTCCTGAAAGTTAGTGATTCTATTGCCAGATTCGCAATGTATTATTGTTTAGTTTAAGAAGGAGGATGAACTGCTCTATATTATCTTCCCTTATATATAAAAATCTTGTGACACAGTGTTTGTGTTCGAATTCCTCTGAAACGGCTCGACCGATTTTAATGTTCTTTTTTGTATATTTGGTAGGTATGGAAATAGGTTGTGAATTTTTTTCACCCTCCTTCCCATCCCAATTATATGGGACCACCTCTGAAGTATGATCTACCTAACAAAAAAATAATCATCAAAATCGATTCACAATTGGCGGAATGATCGCGTAATATACAAACAAAAAAGAAAGAATTGAGAACCTCCTCCTATTTTGAAGTCGGTTAAAAATCGATAACGTAATTTAGTAAGTTTCGCGCCAAGAGCGGTTGTGTCGTGTTTATTTTTTCTTTTAATTTTGGCTTTGCAATCTTGTGCATTTAGCCGTGTCAAGTTATAATATATTATAAGTATGTATATTTGATATTAAAAGTCTAAGTCACAGTCAAAGTCAAGTAAAAGAGTCGAGTTCAAGTCATAGTCAAGTTATGCCCTAGTAAAGTGATAGAAACTTAAAACTTCTTTTGGATTTTTGGAGCGAAGGCGATAATCACGTTTTTCAACTGTAGGTATGATTTGTCTACACTTTTTTTTACGCCCGATAGGCAAGCATTTGACCACAATCTCTACTGATGGCAAGTGACGTTAACTGAGTATGAACGGGTTATAATCCACCAATATTCGGATGACCGAGCTTTGCTCGGTTTTTTGTTTTTGGTAGAATGTGTTTGAATTTGTAGCCTCAGAAAGCTCCATCTAGTGTCGAGTAGGAACAGTTTTTTTCATCGGTCATGGCGTAATAGATGGCGCTGATAGTTTCTTAAAACCGGTTTTTCAAATGCAGTTTGGGAACCGAGCATTTCTCGGACCTGGAACGTTGATAAATCGATTCCTTGGGCCAAAAAACCCCTAATCTATAACTTTCATGAAAATCGTTGGAGCCGTTTCCGAGATCCAGATTACACATAGATAGATAAACTCTTTATTGAACACCATATTTGTGACAAAACAGAATACAAAATAATTACTTACAAAATAAGTGTAATAATAGGCGGTTTTATCGCTAAAAGCGATCTCTTCCAGACAACCTTTGGATGGAGAGGAATTAGGCAACAAAGTTGGACGTCGGTGTTTTAACATATATATATATATATACACAAGAATTGCTCGTTTAAAGGTATTAGATAATTACACATTAACACATTCTTCGAGTGTTTTGGGAAATTCTACAAATTGAACAACGGCATTTTGTCCTCCTGTCGTGTTGTAGCCGAGCAGCGTTGCGGCGCGGAGGAGGAGGATATATTGTCTCTGGGCGCCGCTCTGACCGCGCTTGCCGCGCCTGCCGCCGCCGACCCGCCGCGGTGGGCCGCCGCGCGCCGCTCGCTCGACGCCGCCGCACGGTAACTAACTAACAAACAAACGAACAAGAAACTAAATACATTTATTCGTGACAACACGCAACGTTACACTATTTTACACAAAACAACAATATATACAATTTTTTTTTGTTTTCATTTTTTTTATACTAGCAGTGCCCGCGACTTCGTCCGCGTGATTATTGGACTTTTAGTAAGGATCCCAAATTTTTTTGAAAATATAATATAGCCTATAGCCTTCCTCGATAAATGTACTATCCAACACTGAAAGAATTTTTCAAATCGGACCAGCGGTTACTGAGATAAGTGCGTTCAAACAAACAAACACAAAATATTAGTATATTAAAGTTTTCGTGAGTTTGACACATTATACTTTATGTATATTTCTATCAGTAGCGCGACACATTGACATAGAATAATAATAATATTTTTTTTTATATTGTCATTATAATTGATTTAAATGTATTCTCTGATTATTATTATTTTATTGCAATGAACATGAACACACGACATAAATAATGTCTTTAATTTTGTTACTATTTGTTTTTCTGCTTATTTTAAATGCATTTATTTATATAATTTATTGTTTGTATAATTTTTGTAATTAATGGTTAAATAATAATAATATATTAATTGTAATTGACATACCTGTTATAACGTACTTTCTTATAAGGTGAATAAATGATGATTATGATTATAAATGAAACTGCTTGACTCACTATTTAAGGTCGACTCTTGCGACCTAGGTTTCGGGGATGTCCGATCCCCATCATCAGTCGAGTTCACGACGGAAGGTCACGGCGGCGCTCACTTTTTTTATTCTCTATAGGCATGCATTTGACCACTATCTTACCTGATGGAAAGTGAAGTTGCGTCCGAAGATGTAACATGCTTGCCTAGAAGATACCTATTATAAACAACTACCCATGCCCGGGGCTTCCGCTGTTGAAAAGTTAAAATGTAGCCTATGTGTTAATTCTAGGTATAAGCTATGTACACCCAACCAACTAAGGCCATAGGCAGCTCAACATATTATTATAATAACTCATGTTGTGCAACCAGTAATCATATTAACGGCTTACACAAATCTTTTTAGTATAGTAAACATTATTGATTCAACGTTAATCAACGTACATTTCAATTTTTATCCAAATCCGTTCAGCCGTTAAGCGTTAAGCGTTAAGCGTGAAGAGTGAACAAACATACTTACAGACTTGCACACTTACACACAAACTTTCACATTCATAATATTAGTAGGATATAACGCTGAATGAGATTCCGACTCAGCATATAACTTATTAGGTGGGTAGGACGTATATAACCCCGCTGCCCCGCTCCACTTCCTCGATCCTTCTTCTTCCCATAGCTTTTTTATTTTTTTTGCAGTCTAATATTTTAATGTTTTTATACACTGTTAAACATTGATTTGGCCTTTTTCGGTAGTAGGTTGATACAATAGACTGGAGAATTAAGCTTTTTTTTACGAGTTACAACTTGACAACGTTTCTTTAAAAGTCAGGACTTGTATAATGAAAAAACTTTTTTTTTTATTTTAGCTTTGCAATCTTTTGCATTTAGCCAGTGTCAAGTAATAATATATTATATATCAAGTGTATTTCGTATTAAAAGTCCTAGTCAAAGTCAAGTAAAAGAGTCAAAGTCTGGTCATAGTTAAGTCATGCCCTAGTAAAGTGGTAGAAACTACTAGACCTTCTATTGGAGTTTTGAGTCGAAGGCTAAAATAATGTTTTTGAACTATGTATGATTAGCCTGCACTTATGCACGTGTTTACTAAGTATTAAGGGGCCTGCGGAGGTACGAAACGAGGGAACGAAATATAAACCAATTGATTTTCACACATTATTACGACGTAAATGTCGCATCTTTAACTAATTCGTTTTGTATTAAAAACTAACACATTTCTTTTGTCATTACAACAGGAACATAGATTATCATTTCAAGGTATTATTAATAAAAAAAACAATGGCTAAACATTACATTTCCATTCATAATTTTTGGTATTACGGCACCTATCATAATTTGTTCGGTCGGTAGTGCTATCGCATCAAGCATGGGCACAGTTTGCCAGTTAAACAGAGACAGCTATAGACTCGTTTCACAGACTCCCCGGCCTCTTAACGGTATTAACCGTTAATACTTAGTTAACCACCATTATTACATTATATATATATATATATATATATAACTATTTCATTATATATATATATATATACTATTATTATACGATAACACCATTTCATTCGAAGAATCTCAGGTTTTGGAAAATTATACAAAATCAACGCCATTTTTTTAGTTTCGCAGGTAGACTCTAAAACTAATTTTAACATCCTCGGTCTACATATACACCGAAAAGGAAGTCGCATGCTTCAAAAGGAGGTGTAAAATTTGAATTTTTATTATTTTTATTAATGTGTACACTAGACAACGTAAAAAGTATGGGTCCTTTCCTGAAATAAATGATTTTGATTTAATTAATAATTTGAAAATCGGCAGTCGGTTTTAGCGTCTGTAAGATGGTCCGGCGTCCTTGTCGCAGGCTGGCGAGCGCGGGGGCAGGCGCGACGGAGGAGGGCGCCGCGAGCCTGTCCGAGGACGCCGTGGCGCTGGCGCTGGACGCGCTGGGCGGCGCGCGCGACCTGGGCGCGCGGCTGCGGCGCGGCCTGCACGCCGAGCGCGCCGCCGCCGCGCGCCGCGCGCACGCCCTGCGCCGCCGCCACCTGTACGCGCTGCGGGCCGCCAGCCACGTCAGTACACCGCCCCCACACTTGTCCACTTACCGTTCAAACTGCGAGCACCTACTAGCCGTGCCCGCTAATATCGAGTTAAAGAGTAGCCTATGTGTTAATCCTAGGTGTAATTTATGTACATTCCAAATTTCATCCAAATCCGTTCAGCCGTTCGAGCGTGAAAAGGGAACAAACATACTTACACAGTAATACACAAACTTTCGGATTGTAATACTAAGTAGGATAAATAATTATTTATGTTTATGACTTATGAAATTTTGTTTTGTGGTAAGTTATAAGCGATTAAAACCATTGAAAATAAAATATGCGCGTTATTGTTAGTGCGGTTTCAGCTATGCTGATGTTTTCGCGGTTGCAGGAGAACGGCGTCTGCCTCGCGTACTGCGCTCGCGGCGTGGAGCGCGCGGCGGAGGCGCTGGGCGCGGCGGGCGCGGCACACGCTCGCCTCGCGGCGCTCTGGGCTCGCCTGCACCGCGCCGCCACGCAGTGACGTCACACGTCTGCCTCGCGTACTGCGCTCGCGGCGTGGAGCGCGCGGCGGAGGCGCTGGGCGCGGCGGGCGCGGCACACGCTCGCCTCGCGGCGCTCTGGGCTCGCCTGCACCGCGCCGCCACGCAGTGACGTCACACGTCTGCCTCGCGTACTGCGCTCGCGGCGTGGAGCGCGCGGCGGAGGCGCTGGGCGCGGCGGGCGCGGCACACGCTCGCCTCGCGGCGCTCTGGGCTCGCCTGCACCGCGCCGCCACGCAGTGACGTCACACGTCTGCCTCGCGTACTGCGCTCGCGGCGTGGAGCGCGCGGCGGAGGCGCTGGGCGCGGCGGGCGCGGCACACGCTCGCCTCGCGGCGCTCTGGGCTCGCCTGCACCGCGCCGCCACGCAGTGACGTCACACGTCTGCCTCGCGTACTGCGCTCGCGGCGGGCGCGGCACACGCTCGCCTCGCGGCGCTCTGGGCTCGCCTGCACCGCGCCGCCACGCAGTGACGTCACACGTCTGCCTCGCGTACTGCGCTCGCGGCGGGCGCGGCACACGCTCGCCTCGCGGCGCTCTGGGCTCGCCTGCACCGCGCCGCCACGCAGTGACGTCACACGTCTGCCTCGCGTACTGCGCTCGCGGCGGGCGCGGCACACGCTCGCCTCGCGGCGCTCTGGGCTCGCCTGCACCGCGCCGCCACGCAGTGACGTCACACGTCTGCCTCGCGTACTGCGCTCGCGGCGGGCGCGGCACACGCTCGCCTCGCGGCGCTCTGGGCTCGCCTGCACCGCGCCGCCACGCAGTGACGTCACACGTCTGCCTCGCGTACTGCGCTCGCGGCGGGCGCGGCACACGCTCGCCTCGCGGCGCTCTGGGCTCGCCTGCACCGCGCCGCCACGCAGTGACGTCACACGTCTGCCTCGCGTACTGCGCTCGCGGCGGGCGCGGCACACGCTCGCCTCGCGGCGCTCTGGGCTCGCCTGCACCGCGCCGCCACGCAGTGACGTCACACGTCTGCCTCGCGTACTGCGCTCGCGGCGGGCGCGGCACACGTCTGCCTCGCGTTCAAGCGAACTGGAGGAGTTCGCTCGAACCGTTTCTCTTCTACGTTTATCATCCGTACTGCGAAGGAGTGTAACTCATTGCCCTTGTCTTAGTTGCCCGAACGGTATAATCTGGGAGTCTTCAAGTCGAGAGTGAATAGGCACCTAGGCATGCATGCTGCATCTTCGGCCGCATGATCACTCCATCAGGTGAGATTGTGGTCAAATCTATCGGGCAAAAAAAACCTATATTGATATAGGTTTATTTTGCCCGATAGGTAAGCATCTTGAGACAGCAACCCTGGGAGTCTACAACAGTAATATAAACCATTGTCTCGAGTACCAATATTAATATATAATACAATAAGAGAAACATTCCATTATGATGTATCAGTTACTACGGCAAAGCCGAAATGGGTAACTGTTTATTGCAGTCTATGTAGTTAAGATAATTATTTAAAAATAAAAAAAATAAAAATTTGGGGGCCGTATCTCTATAGGTTTTTATTACTTTAGCTGAAAATGTAATCTCAATGGAAGATAATAATTTGTAAGTACTTTATAATTAAAAGGTCAAATGATATATATATTTTAACTGAGGGCATACCTTATTATATTGGACCCCTCTTAGCTTAGTAAATATAAAATTAATATATATCTATACATTATTTTATCATTATACATATACCTGTAGGTATTGAATATAAATTAATTATAGAAGTTATTAAATATATACTATTTTGTTACTAAAATACTTATGTTTTATTTGATAGATGGATCTAAATCAAATTATAATCATCGAGATACAAATCTATGGTTTGTGAGGCTGCAAAATAATTGGGACAAGCAATCAACCTCTATAGTCATTGATGAGGACGTTGATACAATCCCTACTTATATTATACACTAGCCGTGCCCCTCGGCTTCGCCCGCTATTATCAAGTTAAAAGTAGCCTATGTGTTAATCCTAGGTATAATCTATGTACTTTCCAAATTTCATCCAAATCCGTTTAGCCGTTAAAGCGTGAAGAGGGAACAAACATACTTACACACAAACTTTCGGATTTATAATATTAGTAGGATTCGAAAGTAACTCTATCTGTTGCGCTTTCACGCCTAAACCACAGAACCGATTTTGATGAAATTTGGTCCACAGATAGACTAGAGCTTAGGAAAGGACATAGGCTACTTTTTAATCCGGAATTCCCGCGCGTCCGGGACTTACGCGGGTAAAACTGCGGGGCGCAGCTAGTCGATCATAAACACTATTAGTAAAGCTGTATGTATTTAACAAACCTTAGAGATAAGCAAGCATTTGTCCTCTATCTTACCTGATAGAATATGACAATGCACTTTAAATAATTATACGCAAGCAAAGCTTAAAAAAACCTACTTCACCGCCATATTTTGGTTTTGGCTGGATCGATTTCGATAACATTTATATGGGAACACATCTGAAGTATAATTAGTAAGAATCTACCAAACAAAAAGAAATCAAAATCGATTCATAATTGGCTGAGACATCGAGTACAGATATTTTATTTCACGATGAAGGTTTGATCTTGTTTGTTGTTAGCCGTGCACATGCACATTGAGTTAGTGTGCGTAACGTCGGGAGACAAACATACATACAAAAAATAAATAAACATACAGTCGAATTGAGAAACTCCTTTTCTGAAGTCGGTTGAAAATACCACCCACACGGGTAACCCCGCCGCGCTGGGCGGTTACGTATAAAGAATAGGTATTAATAAGTACTCTACCCGAGGTATAGTATAGCTAACGAGCAGGTATTTGTTTAATAATAATATGGAAATAATATCACACTGTTTAGGTAAATACCTATTGAGTTGAGACTCAGTCTTTTCAGGTCTAGCGTGTTTAACACCCTCGACCACATCATTCATTTACCCCCGGGTGAGACCCCTAATGAAGTACCTACTTATGTCCAGTTGAGAACACAAACTTTATCTGCTCAGGCGAATTCACATTAAAAACCACCTACTCTGTCGAGTTTTATATACTTATTAGCAAAATAGTTACATCATTCATACTAACGATCACTCACCATTAACAATAGAGTAACCATTACGCAACGATATAGTATCCCTATTTACATTACCTACTATTGTTTTTAAAATGTTTATAAAATAAAGGCATCATCGAATAAGGGCTCGGACGGGCGCTTTTCCGCCTGACGTGTTCAGTGCGGCCGCAGACTCCGATGAAAATGGCATTACTGGTAGTGGCGGCGGCGCTGGGCGCGGCTTCCCTCGGCGCCGCCGAGCTCGGCCACGTGCGCGCCTTCCTCACCCACACCGACCTCCAGCTGCGCCGCAAGTACCGCCCGCGGTACCACGTGACGGCGCCGCTCGGCTGGCTCAACGACCCTGCCGCTGTCGTGTTCTTCCGCGACGCCTACCACCTGTTCTACCAGTACTACCCGTACGACGGCGTGTGGAGCCCGCTGCACTGGGGCCACGCCGCCAGCGCCGATCTCGTCAACTGGATGCACTACCCGGCCGCGCTGCTGCCGCACGACCCCTACGACCGCCACGGCTGCCTCGCCGGCTCCGCGATCGTCTACAACGACCACCTGGCGCTCTACTACACCGGCGAAGTGATCTTCGGCAACGATACGCGCCAGACGCAGAACGTCGCGCTCAGCTCCGACGGCATCGTGTTCAACAAGTACCTGTTCAATCCGATAGTGCGCCGCCCGCCCGCCGGCGTCATCGACTTTCGCAACCCGAAAGTGTGGCGCATACAGAACTCGTGGTACATGCTGGCGGGCTCGTCGGCCGGCGGGTTCGGCCGCCTCGAGCTCTACGTCTCGCCCGATCTGTACGGCTGGCGGCACCACGCGACGATCGCGCGCTCCCACGGCGACCTCGGCCACCTCTGGGAGAGCCCCGACGTGTTCGAGGTGGACGGCGTGAGCGTCCTCGTGCTGTCCGTGCGCGGCGTTCCCTCGGACGGTTTCCGGTTTCGCAACCTGCACCAGACGGGCTACGTGATCGGCAGTTTCGACATGCGCACCGCGCGGTTCGAAGAGCTCGAGGTCTCGGCGGCGACCTTCACGGAGCTCGACCACGGGCACGACTTCTACGCGGCGAAGAGCACGCACGCTTCCGACGGGCGGCGCGTGCTGCTCGCCTGGCTCGGCATGTGGGAGAGCGAGTTCCCGGAGGCGGACGAGGGCTGGGCGGGCGCCATGACGCTGGCGCGCGAGGTGCGGCTGGACGAGCGCGGGCGACTGCTGACGCCGCCGGTGCGCGAGGCGGCCGATCTGCGCGCGGAGACCCTGGAGGACGCGTGGTACAGCCCGGGCGAGGCGTTCGAGGCGGGCACGCGCTGCTTCGAGCTCGTGGTGAACGCGAGCTCGGCGGCGGTGGACGCGGCGCTGAGCCTGGAGTGGGACGGGCGCCCGCGCTACTCCGTGCAGTACGTGGCGGCGGCGCGCTACGTGACGGTGGACCGCGGCGGCGCGGACGGCGAGCGGCGCGCGGACTGGGTGCCGCGCGAGGTGCCGGGCGTGGCCGCCGCGCTGCACTGGCGCCTGTTCGTGGACCGCAGCTCTGTGGAGCTGTTCGTGGGCGAGGGCGAGCTGGTGTTCTCGAGCCGCGTGTACCCGCGCCGCGGGATCACGGTGCGCGTGGGCGGCGAAACGCAGCTGCACATGGTGCAGTACCGCCTGCGGCGCAGCGTCGGCTACGACAACAACCTCAAGAAATACCTCGAGAAGTACGTCGTGACCAAAGATAATTTCCCAGTCGTTATGTAATTATGTGCTCGCCCAATGTCACATATTAACGGTTCCGATATTTTGTGCATGTAGCTTGTAGAGATAGTATTCTATTAGTTAGTTTATCTTAGCTTAAATACTAGTTGACTGTTATAGTTCTGAATTTTCTAATGAAATATCATTAATTCTGTATCTTTTTAAACATGTTTTGGGTTTACACATTTTTATGTAGTTACCCATTTTAGCTGTAGTGTACTTCAAAGACTAAATAATGGTTATATTATCTTTGAGTGTACTTACTAGAAACTATTTCACTCCTGTTAGCCTTAATTGTTTCCCTCCATTTTGGTTATGGTTAAGTAATTTCTTAGTCTGGCAGCAGGGATGTGGTCCCTGACGAATGACGTTTATAATAACAGATTTATTGTTTCTTAAAATGATATATGACTTGGTAAATTCCGTATCAAAGTAATTGTAATTAATATTTTTGAGTTTTGCCGCGAAAGTGGCGTTGTTGATTTTGTATAATTTTCCAAAACCGAGGCTAATGTGTAATAATGGTGGATTAATAACCGGTAACACATAGTAAACGTGCATGAGTGTAGGCAAATCATCAAAACGTGAATTTCGCCTTCGTTCCAAAACTCCAATAGAACATTGCAGTTTTGGAGCGAAGTAATTAAAGTTTCTATCACTTTACTAGGGCATGCCCTGACTATGACTGGACCTTGACTATTTTACACTTTGACTGTGACTAGTGTATGAGTACTTTTAATATGAAATACACATGAAATATATTATCGCTTGACACTGGCTTAATGCACAAGATAGTGAAGCCAAAATTAAGAGAAAAAAAATCATTTATTGCAGTGGCTGTAACAATTGTATGTACAATAGGTACTGAAAGAGACTGAATCCCACGACACATGACTCATCCTAGTGTGGGACTCAGGGCTCAACGGAAGCAACATGTGTAATGTAGTGTTAGTTATGTTTTAAATATTTAATTGTCTATGAAATACATCTAGTATTTCTTTTTTGTTTTTCTTTTAATGTATTCCATTCATTTTATAGCACCACCATCTCTACATTCACTTTTCGTTTATATTTCCATCATAAGTTTGTCTTGAAGAGATCGCCCATTTTACCTACTTTTATAAGTTTCTCTGTAAGGCTGTATTTATTTTGGCGCGAAATAGAAACTACTTAATACGTTCAGGACGAAGTTTGGATCAGCCACATACGAGCACACGCCAAGAAATAGCCAGGGTCGCCATCGTCGGATATGACACCGACAACATCATCATCATCGTCAGTTAATAAGTTAATAAAAAAAAGACCTGTTGAGTAGGGTATCAAAAAGAAAATTAAAAGGGGATTACATAAAAAGTAGGTATTTTTAGTAGATACATTAACTTGTTAAGAATTATAGCTGTCTTACAATATATCTTAGTAATCTGACGAACCCTTACACTACAGAGATACTTCATTGAAAAACATCTTAACAAATTCACTGTATTCCACAGAAATGACACTGACTTGCGTTATATAAAGTATAGTATAGTCTATATTCTAATTCAAGGTCTTAACTATCTACATTCCGGATCAGGAAATCGTATCAGTTACAGATATACTTACCTAATTTAGAACAAATAACATATTAAACCTATCCAAGGGAACTACACTAAGAATAAAATCTTCGCAAATTAATTAACTCTAACTTCTGGATAATAAGTAGCAATTAGCATTATGTCTTGTAACAAGGTCTTAACTATTTTATATATTAGTTTAGATAATATAATGAATGCAGTGAGGAAGAAGCGGACTAATATTATAAATCCGAAAGTTTGCGTGTTTAAATTTGTTTATTTTCTCTTCACTCTGTAACGGCTGAACAGATTTGGATGAAACTTGGAATGTGCATAGCTGATACCTGGGATTAACACTTATGCTACTTTTTAACTTGATAAACGCGGGCGAAGCCGCGAGGCACGGCTTAGATCTACGTTGATGCTAACATGTAACGAGTACAGGCATAACATTTTTTTACAAATACCTACTGGTATTGTTTAAAATACATAATTTTATTTACTTACAGCTGTACAGGCGTCTCCAAATTTAATTGCACTTCAGTGTGGTGTTAATATTAGCATAACTGTTGTACAGTGCGCTATACAATGAAGTTACGCTTATATTTGCACATAACATTTAAATACAATTAAATTATTAATTTATCTCCACAACCACTAGAGATGCGCCGAGTACTTGCCGAGGACGAGTAACCGCCTACCGAGGATTTTTTTAAGAATTGGTCATTCTGCGCCTAAACCTTAAGTACAGAAATCCTAGTATTTCTACATCATAACTTACCTTTATTAAATCACAAATATTTATTATTTATTTATTTTTAACCGACTTCCAAAAAGGAGGAGGTTCTATGCTCGACTGTATGTATTTTATTATGTAAGTTCACCGATTTCTCCCCCATGTGTGGACCGATTCTCAAAATTCTTATTTTGTTTGGTAGATATACTTCAGAGGTGGTGTGGTCCCGTATAAATTTTATCGAAATCGGTCAAGCCAAAACCAAAATACAAGCGATGAAGTCAGTAGTTTTAAGCTTTGATTGCATTTCAATTATTTATTATTAAATAAATGTTCTATGATTTTTTATTTGCATTTATTATATACTAGCCGTGCCCCGCGGCTTTGCCCGCTATTATCAAGGTAAAAAGTAGTCTATGTGTTAATCTTAGGTATAATCTATGTACATTCCAAAATTCATCCAAATCCGTTCAGCCGTTAAAGCGTGAAGAGGGAACAAACATACTTACACACTTACACACAAACTTTCGGATTTATAATATTAGTAGGATGTATTGAGATTTTTTAATGATTTCATAAATACTCGCTACTTGAAAATTTCATTTCACTGTCTAATAGAATTCTTATTTATCTCAAAAACTTTATTTTTACCGAGTATTCCTTACTTTGACCGAGTTATTCGGCCGACTACTGAAAAATACACCGATTTAGCCGATTACCGAGAAAACGAATACTCGGCGCATCTCTAGTAATAACAATAATTGAACCCTTGTGTTATTATAGGTGTGCTATTATTTGTGCTAGTAAAATAGGTAGGTATGTTTGATCCGGGGAAGCAAGATCCCTGAGTTGACTTGGGTGTTTCAGCACTTTGTCCGTCCACCATGGACCAACACAGATTTAATTTAAAACGGTTTCGTTTTTTTTAATACTCGATAGGCAAGCGTTTGACCACTATCTCACCTGATGGAAAGTAATGATGCGGCCGAAGATGTAGCATGCTTGCCTAGAATATACCTGTTCACTCTTGACTTGAAGAGTCCCAGATTATACCGTTCAGGGAACAAAGACGCGGGCAATAATTTCCACTCCTTCGAGTACGGATGACATAAGTAGAAGAAAAACGCTTCGAGCGAATCGGAAGTATGTCAACCATAAATAGATGACGTTTGCCAGTTTATCTCGTTGTTAGATGGTAAAATGGGCATGGGGTAATTAACTCGTGTAATTCCTGCGCACACTAGCCAAAAATGTAACCGATAGAAAACCGATAGGCTTGCGACCTTACGTCGATGACCGAGACTGCAATTTGGACTCATTTAGCTTATCAGCCTCGTCGGTCGATGGACTCAAGAGCTTCAAGCTGGTACTTGGCTGATCCATCCCAAAGGTGGCCGCAGTACTCCATAAACGATCGGACTTGGGCTTGATATAAATTGAAAATCTGTCCCAGTGTGAAGTACTGTCTAACCTTTACGAGGATACCCAGCTTTGGTTTCAATGAAGGCGCCGAAGTTAAGATTAGATGACAAAGAAACGCCAAAAGCTTGAGTTTGTTTCCTACCGGTATTGGCACCTCTCGAAAGGTCGGAGATAGGAGGAAAGGTGTTGTACTCCATAGCACGACCATAGAGGACATAGTTTGCGGAGAAAAGACACGCCTGTGTTTTAGATGCGTTAAACTGAACTAAATTGGCACTAATTGGTTTCTTACTCTACTTGCTAAGTTCTTTTGAACATAAAACACCGTCAGAAAATTGCTCCCCACTTACATCGGTACCCCCTTTATATTTTAATTTACTTCTACATCATTTTAGTTGTAATTTTTGTCTTTGGGACATAGCTTTACATATTATTATTCTCTGCATGAGAATATGAAGGTATTCGCTTGTATAGTATATACGCTAAATGCCTCTGACAGACGGACGGACAAAATGCTGAACCACCCAAGTCAACTTAGTGTATTAAATACGATAACAGTATACAAAATAAACACAAGTGTTGACCATCGAGATAGGAAACAAACCTACGGTTGTGTTGACTGAATATAAAAATCAAACTATTATTAATAAGAATACAAGTTGTACCTAAGTATTAAATAAGCAAAATGTAGGCGAGAGATCTCAGTTTGGGACGAACGACTCTGGATGCTTGCATCCATGTCACAGAATACTATTACTCCCTACAGGGAGATCCATGTTCAGCGCGGCGCGATAGAGGGGGAGGCTCCCGAGGAGGCTATTAGTTAAACCACAGAGCACTACGTAGTATTCCATGGTCAGACCATACAGTATGCGGAAGTTGAAAAGCACAATTAGCGCGTTCATAGCCTGGGTTAATGGATATACTATGGGGTATACAAAACTACATATTTTGCATGTGAAATCGGTTATTATGGTTTTAACCAAATGAATCAGAGCGTCAAAACGTAATCAGAGCTGATAAAATTTATCAGACCTTGGAAACAGCTAAAATGACGTCCAATGTTTATGAGTGAAAACCATTTCTGAAAGCTTTCTAACAAATAAAACCGAATTGAAATATGAGCTTGCGTTTCGGAGATTTCAGGCACAGACCTCTTCTCACAAACATTAATTTTCACCTTGCAGTCGGGATAGTAACCGTTTTTAACCCACAGCTTTTCAGTTCGGTAATTAACCGCGACTTTGGTCAAATTACCCGTAGTTTACGGTTACATTACAACTAATCACTAATGTCAAGTTCAAATACAAATTATATACGAAATCCCGCGAAATGCTCAAAATACGTCAAGTTGAAAGTTAAAGATGAACATGTTGAATTTAAAATAATTTGTTTAGTCTACTGTCATACAATTTTATTTTCCGAAATAACTGGCATAGTAGAAACCAATATATTTACAGGCGCCTTCGGTATATCTTATTTATCTGTGCGCCGAACGCACCCGCGGCGCCGCGGACCGCAGAGATGACAGATGGCCTGCAATTCTCAGTGGTCTGTGTGGCTCCCTGGCTGGCTGTCAGTGGCTGACTGGCTGGATGGAGGGAGAAGACGTGGAGGGAGAGACTCAGTCAGTCAGTCACGTGATCACATCAGTGCGGAGTGTACCCTCGGAAGGAGAAACTTCCGTTTGTCGGCATACTAGATACTACTAAATAAAAATAATTAAGTGACTATTTCTTAAATTATTGGTGCTTCAATATTTAATTATTATTAACATGAGCAAAATGCTAGTATATTTAACGTTAGCCAGTCTATGTTTTGCTTTTGTAAACACAAAAACAGGTGGCAAAACTTTAAAGTTCTATGAAGAAAAAGTAAGTACATAATTGGATGATATTATCTTCCTTAAATCTTGTGTGGAGCTAGAAATTATGTGACGTATGGAGACTGTATTCTAATTCTGATTGTTGATCTCGTGATTGTTGAAGCGTACCTATCACTCCCAAAAGCAAATCGAATATTTTACGTGTGTCAAGTCAAAACATGTTCAAACTTCTAAATCAGCTGTTGTGGTTAAAAATAGATACTCTTTGTTTAAAACTCCGCCAAAACTACCAAAAATAATACACAGAATCGAGTTAAAGAGAAAATATTGTCTAATAATATTTTAATTATGTACAATTTATCGTTTTAACATAAGAAATTGCTAAGTAAAACAAATATTTTGTACATTTGCCATGAAATTATTATTTCATAGAAAATTCCTTTTGATTTGAAGACCTTCAAAGACAATGTTTGTTTCCAAATTAAGATTTAATCTAAGGATTCTGAATAAAATAGCAGAAGAGAAAATTCTGCTAAGAAACCTTATCAAATACTTAAATAATGTTGCTGCCGATTATTCGAAAACTGGACTATTTCCAAAGGTAACATCATACTGTAATATTTCCTCCGAGTAACACATTTTAAATTTAACATCTTTTTTATTTAATTGTCCTGTTTGGGGTGTATTGTGCAATTCCTACCTATAAAAAAAGTTCTTATATATTTATTTATTTTATTTATAGACGAGCAGCAGAATGCTGATATGTCTATATAACACAGTTTTGAAAGTCATAACAGTTCACTTTTCTAACAAAGTTTGTTTATTAATTCGCAACCAATTGTCAAGCTTGTTTTTAAATCCATTTATTGTGGTAGCAGAAACAACATCTTCCGGTAACCTGTTCCAATTGTGAACCACTCTTTTGCTCTGGAAATGAAAAGCAGTGTTTGTGTTTTATGAACGGATGAGTAACAACTGGTGTCTTCGTAAAAGTCTTTATATAAAGTAAGAGGGTATGGTTGTAGGTACTGATCCAGTGGTGAAGCTGTTCTTTGTGATGGCTGTCAGTCTATCGGTTTGTGGAATGCTGCTCTAGTAATCCAACTGTGGCTCTGATTTCTTAAGTGTATTGAGCAGTTACACGTTCTACGGTTCCTTTATCCATTCCCTACACAGAGACTATTTGTGACCTATCTGATGTAGGTAATAGTTGAGGTTACAATGACTTGTTTAGATTCAATTAGAATATCTAATTGTATCCCATATATACAGAATAACATATTTATTATACATAAATAATAAAAAGAACATAGCGTAGATCTTTGGAATTCAAAATCTGAAGATGTGGTTTAGATTTCATGATATGAAAATCATTTGCAACATTGTTAATTAATTTAATTTTATTACTAGTTGTGCCCTGTGGCTTCGGTCGCATTAAAAAATATTATTTAAGATATAAACATTTTACTTACAAGACAATTGTAAGTTAAACATATAAAAATTGTACTGTGAGCACGCTCACATTGAACAATGATGACTATCGATTCATACAATAGGGATTCATCCTATCCTACTAATATTATAAATCTGAAAGTTTGTGTGTAAGTGTGTTTTTCCCTCTTCACGCTTTAACAGCTGAATGGATTTGGATGAAATTAGAATGTGCATAGACTATACCTAGGATTAACACATAGGCTACTTTTTAACTTGATAATAGCGGGCGAAGCCGCGGGGCGCGGCTAGTATAAATTAATAGATTCATATATTATATTATATTACAAACAGAAGGAAAACATTGAATAAGTATCTAAAATACATCTTTAGTATTATATACTTTAAGTAGCTTTTTAAATACACCTGGTGATTCAGTGTCATTAATGGCCTTAGGTAATTATTAGTTAAAAGTTGAACTCCTTATCAAAATGAGATTGTGGGTGGCTGAGGAAAGTCAGGCTTTTTTGAAGAATTTGGAGTAGTGACTACTGTTCTCCATCACGAGTTTATTTTTTCTGTTTCGCACTATCTCCGCCAATTATGAATCGATACTGATGGTTTTTTTTGTTTGGTACAGTCAGAGGTGGTCCCATAATTGTTGAATTTTTTAAATAGGTCAAGCCAAAACCGAAATATTATCGATGAAGTCGATTTTTTTAAGCTTTCCGTGCATTTCAATTATTTGTTACCTTAATGAACTATAAACATTGCAGAATTTCCACGAAGCTCAAGAATTAACAGACCAAAATGTGAGAGAATTAGCCCAGTTGTCTGATGCCACTGGATTTCGAACAGCGCTGGATAATATTCTCATACCTAGAGTGGTTGGCACTCCGACTCATAAGAAAGTTGGTGATTACCTCGTTAAAACATTTCAAGACCTCGGATGGGATGTCACAGAGAATGAATTTGAGGACCAGACTCCTATATTTGGAACACTCAAGTTTAGGAACGTTATCACGAAACTGAATCCCAATGCAGAGAGATATTTAGTTCTCGCATGCCATTACGACAGCAAATATACTAGAGAGCATGTGTTTGTAGGTATGTGCTAACATTTGTATTTATAAATATTCAACGAATGAAGCTTCTTTAGCCCTAAATGATTAGGGAGCAATAAAAAAAAATATCCTTCATAATAAATTATATTATGTTATGTATTTGCCGAAGGTGTGACATGCTTATGAACATGTCACACCTTCGGCCGCATCATCACTTTCCATCAGGTGAGATAGTGGTAAAATACTTACCTATTCAACATAAAAAAAAAAACCTTTCTCATACAGCAAAAAGATAAGTGGGAGCAAAATATTTATTTATATTTTTATCTACCCTTGTGGGGTATAGTTTAAAAGTGCTTGGTAAGAAGGAGTAAGAAAATGGTTTAAAAAATATATATTGGAAATACACTTTGTAAAAGTCATGGTTTTTAGACCTATTTTGTCCCGAAGTAAAGGATATAGGATACGTAAGTTTCAGCTTTAAATGTGTAGCCAAACAAATATTTTTATGATAGACCATCATAAAAATATTTGTTTGGCTACACATTTAAAGCTGAAACTTACGTATCCTATATCCTTTACTTGAACAAAAAATACAGAAATCAAACATTTATCACAAAGAAAAAAGTTATAAGCATTTAACCTTGATTTTTTTTGCTATGTTGGGCAAAATCTCGTGAGATCTCAGTTCGGCGCAAACGACTAGTTATTTACAGCCATGGTGCTATTACAGATACTCGTATTAAGAAAGAGTATTAAAAGTAAAAGACCATTCTAGGTGCGACAGACTCGGCCGTGCCATGCGCCATGTTGGTAAACTTGGCTCAAGTGATGTCCCGACAGCTGGAGCCGCTCAAGGGGCAGCGGCTGAGCCTCATGTTCATATTCTTCGACGGCGAGGAAGCTTTCAGGCACTGGGGGCCCACGGACTCCATATATGGAGCTAGACATCTCGCCAAGCTCTGGGAGGACAAGCAGTTCAAGGATGGCGCCAACGAGCTGCAAAGAATGGTGAGTTTCTACTTTAAAAAACCGGCCATGCGTGAGTCGGACTCGTGCACCGAGGGTTCCGTGCAAACCTGTAGGTATATAAGTAAAAGTTATGGTATTTTTATTGCTAAATTAAATGATTATATAATGTTACTAAAAATTTATGCTTTTCGCAATTTTTCCTTTATCTGTGCTATAAGACATTGCTTCGTACCAAATTTCAAGATTCTGAGTTCACGGGAAGTAACGTGTAGGTTTTGATTTTCTTGCGGCTGTCGAAAATTTGCAGCATAAACGGCTGTATCTTTTGATTGCGTTGACTTAGAAGTTTGATTTTTTCACAGCTCCAAGGGACAGTGTAGTCCTAAGTATTTGATATGAATTTCCACTTGATACCTCCACGCGTTCCTGAGAAAAAGGGTCTTGACAGGCAGACAGACGGAAAACAAAGTGATCCTATAAGGATTCCGTTTTTTCCCTTTGAGGTACGAAACCCTAAAAATTGATGGCAATGTTTCCGGTGAAATTACAGGGCTTATGGAGACTTAACATCGAATATCTCAGTATGACAAGCGCAGGATGCTTTGCCGAGCAATTTTTTTTTTTTGGCCTAAGTTCAAAACTCTGTATGGCATTGAACTAATAGACAAGCGTGCCGCTTATCATCAGGCGAACGACTTGCTGGTCACTCAATAATCATAAATAATAAGAATTATTTACTTGAAGTGCCTGTTTGGTTAGTTGGGAGCGCGTTCGCCTTCTAAGCAGCGGGTATTGGGTTCGACTCCCGGTGGCAACACAATTTTTATCGCAAAGAGAAGTTTGTGTTTCTGGTTCAAGGTGTGATTCAGTGTGTGATGTGAATATTTCCGGCACCCACGACACGAGTCATTGGACTTAGTGTGTGGCTGTGCGTGTGAAAGCGTTTATGTTATATCCGTGTCTATCTGCCTGTTTGTATAGGGCCGGCATAACGTAATACAATTATGTAATAATCGTTATAGATAGATCTTGAGTAGTCATTCGAAATGAACAATATATATTTTTAAATGTTTATAAAAAATAATGGTAAAAGAAACCCGAAGAAAAAACCAGACTATGTATGTATGTTTGTATATATGAATGTTTGTTCCTAGTGGCGCTCTATGGACCTCTAGAGACAAAAAAGTATGTTTAAATGTAAAATTAAGTCTCTTTGCTTAAAAAACGCCGAGTCGTTTCGGATATTCAATTTTCCATTTATTTGTAATAAAGAATGAAGTCACTTGAAATCTGCGATAAGTTGATAAAAGTATGATTTCAGAAGCGTATCTGATAGTTATATATTATATACGTAAGTTTTTTTTATCGTAATCAAAATTATTGTGAAGTATTGTGTGAAATCAAGGAAGTATGTGATAAATAACGTTTATTTCTCGTGTTACTACCGATTTGTACTACCAACAGAACGGAAAAGCTTTACCCGTGCCGACGCCTAGTAGTGGGATTGTTTTTGCCCCATATGTACTTACTACAGTAATAATTTAAACGCAAGCAAAGTTAAAATAATTAAACGCAAGCGAAGCTTAAAAAACCTACTTCACCGCTTTATCTTCGGAACTTTGATCAGATTAGATGTACTAAACACGCATTGTTGACGATATTTCCAGAACTACTAATCAGATCTTGATCCATCAAAAAAAGAAAAAAACAATAACGATTTCACACTCACAGCCCTACACAAAGTACAATTACTTGTGTTGTGGGTGCCGGAAACATTTACATTTATACAATTTTTAATTTAATCATCATCAGCCCATTTGGTTCTCGCTGGGACATGGAGCATTCTATCTTTGAGAGCCTTAGTCCACGCTCAGAATGTTTCACCAGAGTAATAAGTACAATGATTCTTTATCAACAGTTCAGTAAGTTGTTTACATTACAAAACAATATACGGCGTAAAATTATCAAATTATTGTGTAAGGTTAACGCGGTTCATGTTCTATCTAAAATTATAGCTGCCATCCATAGAATACATACTAGTTGGTGACCGGCGGAGCATGTTTTTTTTGTTTTTTCATTTTGGCTTCGCAATCTTGTGCATTTAGTCAGTGTCAAGTAATCATATATTTCAAATGTATTTTATATTAAAAGTCCTAGTCACAGTCCAAAGTCAAGTAAAAGAGTTAAGGTCCAGTCATAATCAAGTCATGCCCTAGTAAAGTGCTAGAAACTTTACTAGATCTTCTATTGGAGTTTTCGAGCGAAGGCGAAAATCACGTTTTTCAACTTGGTATCATTTGCCTACACTTATGCACGTTCACTAAGTATTAACGGTTAATAATCCACCATTAGTACACATTAACACTAGAAGAATCACAGGTTTTGGAAAATTATACAAAATCAACAACGCCATTTTTTCACTTACGCGACAAAACTCCGACGGGCGCATGTTCGTTGGCACTCTTATTGACCGACCGATAAGCTTGGGCTAAATTGTTTTCGTATATCCGGCGGATTTCCGGTTGTTCTCCTCTACATGTCGCATTTCTCAACAGATTCTTGTGATTTTATGAGCAGGTTCGATAATTATATAGAACTTTGTTTGTCAATTCAGTTTATGGAAATTTTCGAAATGGCGGAGATATAGAGCTTGAAAACGTAAAAAAATCATATTTCAGCCATTTCGAAAAATATTCTTCGGCTCACGGAGTGTTTAAAACAAGTGGCAAAATCATTTTTTCTACCGACTTCACAAAAAAGGAGGAGAAACTCAAGTAGACTGTATTTTTTTTTATGTGTGCTACCTCATAACTTCGTTCCACGTGAACCGATTTTGTAATTTTTTTGTTTGTTTGAAAGATGTTGATTTCCAATTTTATTGTTGCTATTTATATTTGATCTAGATCCGATCAGCTGTTTTTGAGTTATCGTCAATAATGCGTGTTCAACAAGGTTTGATCAAGGATCCGAAGATAAAGTGGTGAAGTCGGTTTTTTTAAGCTTTGCTTGCGTTTAATTACTTTAAATATCCCCGATGTATTTAATTAAACACCGACGCAAAAAGAGGAGTGTTATAAGTTTGACCGATATGATACCGTGTGACACAGACTGACTGTGGCACCTAAGCTCTTAGACGGGTGAACCGATTTGGGTGCGGTTTTTTTTTATTTAAAGGTGAATTGATCGAGATTGTTCTTATTTATGTTTAATGAAAATCGGTGCAGCCTTTTTCAAGAAAGAACAACGAGAGTATTTTCATAGTTTTGATTTTGCCACTTGTTGAAAAACGGCTGTATCAATTTTCACCAAACATAGTTAAAAACACACTATCGAGTCACTTTTTAAACAAATATATTAAAATTGGTTCAGTTGTTTAGGAGCTACGATGCCACAAACTGTCACACACAGATAGAGGTTAAACTTTTAACCTCTTTTTGCGTCGGAAGATAAAGAAAACTTCACCGTCATTATCTCTTCGATACTATATAGACTACGGATGAAGGAGGGTATTCTCCTACATCCGTAGTTAAATATTTTTATGAGACCAACTAGACGCACTTTCAAACAAAAATAATTCATCTGGTTTCGTGCAATCGAATAATATCGCATAATTTTCCTCAACAAAAAATAAGCTCTGGGCACAAATATTTGTTTTGTGCTCTGGGTGTGTAGATAGGCCTTCATTATTGTATTAATTTCGCAGAAATTGGGCATTATTAAAATATTTATTCAGTTTGGCTCCAATTCGATTATTAATAGCAGGAATTTTAAATATTTATTTTTTTACAAGCCGTGCCAAGCGGCTCCGCCCGCGTTATGGTAAAAAGTAGCCTATGTGTCATTTCGAAACCTGAACTATCTGTATTCTAAATTTCATCAAAATCGGTTTATTCGTTACGGAGATACATGATAACAAACATTCACACACACACAAACTTCCACATTTATTATATTATATCTATATGTATATAATTCTTTTGTACGTGTTCATGTGACTGAACTTCTTCTAAACGGCTGAACCGATTTTGATGAATTTGTTTGTGCGTGTTGAGATAAATTCAAGAATGGGGTTAATATTAACAATTCGATCCGATAAATTAAACATTTATTAATTTACGCGTTTGAAGCAGCCGGGCACGACTATTTATGATATAAAATACAGGGTGGACCAAAAGTCCGGTAACATTTGATTCGGTCGCTGCTTTGAATTGCGGGGAGCGGGGGAGAACGGGGCTTTACCAAATGCGAGAGCGGCTAATAGGAATTTAGTAGCATGGCGTCATCCACGCTCAGAGACTGCAGTTTGCTAATGAAATGCTTGAGAGGTTTACGAGCTTCAACAACATCTTTTTCTCAGACGAGGCACATTTCCACTTAACTGGGCATGTCAACAGACAAAATTGCAGATACTGGAGTGATGTTAACCCGCAATTGAAGCACCAAAAACCCTTACACTCACCCAAGGTTACTGTATGGGCTGCTTTATCAGCCAGCGGCATTATTGGTCCATATTTTTACGAAGATCAGAGACGCCGTCCCGTTACCGTCAACACAGAGCGATACAGTGCCATGTTACAGAACTTTTTTGCTCCAGCACTACAGGACTACTCAGGTTTTAATCAATAATCATGGTTTCAACAAGATGGGGCAAAATGTCACACCTCCAACGACTCTATAGCAGCAGTTCGCGAAATTTTTGGCCAAAAAGTCATATCCAAAAGAGGTGACATTAACTGGCCACCCCGCAGCCCGGATTTGACACCAATGGACTTTTTCCTTTGGGGCTACCTTAAAAGTAAAGTTTTTAATAACAACCCATCATCGATAGAAGAGTTAAAAGAAAATATACGCGAGGAAATTCATAACATTTCTCCAAACACTTATCGAGCGGTGATGGAAAATTTCCGCTCTAGATTACAGTTGTGCCAAAATAATCAAGGATCACATTTGGATGACGTTATTTTCAAAAAATAAAACCCCGTTTTCTATACTTTTATAATAAATAAACAATTATTCTCTCCTGTCTACTTTTCTATTTTTTATGACCATTTGAAATGTTACCGGACTTTTGGTCCACCCTGTATAATGTTTTTATGAATGAAATTACAATTACGGCAATTGCATTAACGCAAACAATTGGTTTAAAGTGTAAAACATATGCATATATGTATATTACCTATTATATATAATACTTCTAAATAAACACACATTTGCATAACAAGTGAATGATGAAAGAGTCGTACGATCATGGCATACAAATTGCGAGACGTGATATATTGTTGGTTACACAGTCGTGACCTCAGAGTGGCCATTGAAACAAATCCGTTTGACGACCTTGTTGGCTCAGTGGGCAAGTCTCTGCTTTCTATGCTGCGAGTCCTGGGTTCGATGTCCGGTAGCATAATTCTCTTCCAATAGGATACTGGTGCTGGTTTGTTTTGATCTCTTCGTTCCAGTAGTCTACTAATCTATTGGTGCATCTTACTTCAGTTTATCCATTGAAACTAAGGGCGGTTTCAGGCTAGCGTTTTTTCTGCGCGTATACGGTCGTTTCGGCATACGTGCGTTATATTTCGCGCTTCAAAAAACCGGACTCGCGTACACAGGCTTATTAATTTCCGGTGTGTTCGCCCGAACAGAGACGGGGGAAGCGCGCGGGGAGGAGTATCACTTGGCTCGCGCTTATAGCTGCATCAAGGCTCGTACAAGATGCGCATGTGGCTCAAAAGGCGCGCCTATACGCGCTTATATGCGCTTACAAAAACGATCTTATACGCCCAGAAAAAAACGCTAATCTGAAACCGCCCTAAGGCTCGAATAATGCGTACTTTGACGATGCTCTCGTATACCCGACTTCAAAAGTTACCTCATAACTTCTTTCGTTGCAGGCCGATTTTGATAATTATTTTTTTATTTGAAAGCTGGTGCTTTTCATGTGGTCCCATTGAAATTTGATCAAGGCCTGATCTCTAGTTTTTGAGTTATAGTCAATAATGCGTGTTTATACATCAAATCTGATCAAGGTTCCGATGATAAAGCGGTGAAGTCGGTTTTTTTAAGCTTTGCTTGCGTTTAATTATTTGTTCTAAGTTGTAGCATTTCAACTGATGGTTTGTATACATATATACACATTATATTTTAAAAGCATGCTTTTTACTATTAAACAAGTGGATTATATTCCATCCGGATTTAAGCCTAAGGAAACAAAACTTGAGTTTGTTATATTTCTCTTATGCCCTGCACAACAGAATGTTAGACTAGTCAAAATCGATCTAATCGGAACTTTTCGCATTCATAGGGCTCATTATCAACGGTACTCTCATGTACCACGGCGTTTCTCTCCCATTCCCCCTGTCCTGGCAACGGTCCAAGCCGAGGCTCGCACCTCCTAGGTGGCCCTTGTGCTAGTTGCCTACACCCTCTCTTTTGCGGCGGAGCGCCTTTCGCGCTCGCCCTCCCGCCCGGTGATGCTGCAGAGGCTACACACAGCCAGCAGCATGTAGACCGTTCGAAAAAAAAAAACTGAATTTTAGGCCCGTCTCTCGTTACGATACGCACACACGACTCTAGGTGTGTGCGTATCGTAACGAGAGACGGGCCTATAAGTGTGTGTAATGTCAATTAAACTTGCAGGATGTCATGGTGTTACTGGACTTGCTGGGAGTATCCGACCCTGTGTTCTACAGCTACTTCCAGTCCACGGAGAAGTGGTACGTGAGGCTCGCGGCCACTGAGCAACGCTTAGCGGAATTGGACCAGCTCCAGGGTTACTCCAAGTACGTATAATATGTATTATTTTTCTTCTTACACTTACGTCGACAACGCGGTGGATTTATGTTAGTCTTACTATTTTTAACAATCAATATCGTCATTATATCCTAGCGCAGATTTTGCATGGCTCTTAAAGATTGAGCCATAGAATAGGAAGCTGCATAGAATTGGAATGTATGATCTTACCGCCCTCGAACACGTCATCTAAAGTGATATTATAAATAAAACAAATGATATGCTCTGCGGCTTTGGTCGTGTTACTAAAGATAAATAGGAGTTTAAGGTCTTTGGTTTTATTCTACGCTTGGGACTCAAAGCTGACTAGCCTTTACAGATACTTCTTAAATTACCTCTTTGTATTGGTACCCAATGGCGATTTGTTTTGTTTTGTGTGTGAAACCGCAAAAAAAAACATTTGACGAATTAATATCTGAATTAAAGATATTCAGCATTAGTCATGTTAAAGTACAACTTTTTGATTGATGCAGAGTCCAGTTTGTCAGTAATTGTTGTTGGAATGCTGTTATGTCTGCCCCTTATTTTATCCAGTAATGAGACAGTTTGTTTGCGTGGAAGGAACCATGAACGATGTAGGGCTGCGAGGCAGTCCTAATATCATCATAAAAACCTTATTTAAATTGTAGATGCAGGACATTCAGAGATCTCTGTATATATCTGAGCCACATGCTTGAGAGGTAGAGCATTTTGTGAGTTGCTCGCCTGGCTTGCTACCAAAGTAGCTTACCACCATCGAGTTGAAAGTCTGCCGCCAAGCCAAATACGGTGTTCCGGCAGTTGTCCTTGAGAGCCTGCGTATTCCAGGTCTAGTGTGTTTACCTGCTTCGATCACATCGTCACTTACCATCATGTGAGATAGTGGTCAAACACTAGCCTGCCACAAAAAAAAAAAACATGCTTAAGCATACCTGAGATTAATAAAATTCGATTTCGAGACGAGACGTGTGTCGATTGTTAATTTAGCGTGGTGAATAAAAATAACCTTAACATATTATCTCATCAGTGACACGGAAGACCTTGACGACGAGATCGTATGCAAAAACTTGATTTCGTTACGTTTCCTTCCATACATTACTGTGAGTAAATGTATAGAACTAAACGAAAATGAGTCTTTACAAATTATCAAAAGTCGTACTAGACACTCTTGTTTTTAAAAGCATGCTACTAACGATGACGTGTCACTTTCACTGCTGAAACATATAAACTTCCTAAAACTATATACAGCAAAGACCTAAGTTACCTACAAGGCGTCGAGCTTATAGGTAACTCAAGTGCTCAAGCCCACTACCAGTAGTGGATTATGCCGGCGGCATTGCCTCTTTGAATTGCAATGCTAATAAGTACCAGGATTATGATCACGCGTCGCCTCAGCATGAATTATAGATTGTATAGAATCATCTTATTTATACGAAATATAGCATTCAAAACCAATTAGTACAACTAAATTAGCTAAAGGTTATATGGAACAAGAATTAGGGTTTAGGGTCTAATGCCGGGTCTACACGTTTGCCTCTTGCCGCAAACTTGGAACGTCAAATCGGCTTAGCTCAAATCGGTGGCAAACGCTTGCAAACCTGCAAGCCAAGCCAAACATCCTATCACACGTTTGAATTTGTAGATGCTTGACGAGGCTTGTCATACTTGTGGAGCCAGCATAACAGTTTTCTAGAATTTAACAAATAACCCCGTATAATATTAGATAATAATTAATTTTATATTTTTAAACCTTTTCTTTATTGTATAGCTACATTTATTGCACGCCGATATATCTCCTGAAATAGCAGGATGACTGGCAGAAAATGCTGTAGCATTAAGTCCTCCTATATACATAGTATTTGTGCATAAAGTTTTTAAATAAAATTAATATAATAGAGTCAGAACGAAAAACATTTTATACCTAAATTCAAGGCATCATAACAATGACTATTATTGTGATTTCAACTTATTGCACTAATTCTGTTTAGACAGATAGATAGATAAACTCTTTATTGAACACCATGTTTGTGATAAAACAGAATAGAAAATAATAAATTACATAATAAGTGTAACAATAGGCGGTCTTATCGCTAAAAGATTTTAGATTAGATTATCGTAGATTACGTATAAGATACATTTGAAAACTATAAGGTGTTTACTGAGGCAGATGAACATACCTAATATTATGTTATTATTAGGTAAAGCATTACAATTAGATAAGTTTTTTGGAATCATTTATTAATTAACTTTCACTTGCTACCTCCTGTGTCTCCCACAATTGAGAACTAACCGAAATTAAATAACGACAAGTCATATCATGTTATAACCAGAAAGGCCGTTTATTTGTAGTTCTGGTTCTGGGTGTAATGTGAATGTTTCCGGCAATCACGATACAAGTATTCGTACTTAGCGTGAGGCACTGTGTTTGAAAGATTTGTATCATGAATTACTTGAGTTGTCAGACAACCTCCTTGCTACTATCAACGTTTATAAAATACCTCGGACGCTCTATCAAACGTCTGCACCGATTTTCACCAAACAACAAGGACCCTCCATCAAGTCACCTTTCAATGAAAAACAAACTAAATCAAAATCGGTTCAGCCTTTTTAGAGCTACGATGCCACTGATACAGACAGATGCATAGTCCAAACTTATAACACCCCTCTTTTTTGTTGGGGGTTAAAAATGTTTCAGGGAATAACTCTTTTAATATACCTATTTGTTTCCTAGCCTTGACTTACGCGTGGTTATAATTTCTTTTTCAGCAACTACCAAATTACATTTCAGTAAGTCAAATATATCTGGGTATATACCTGTATATGTATATAACTGTTCGTTTTGTATCTTTCAATATACTTACTAATATTTGACCGGGAAAGCCGAGGTGACGTAGTTGACTTGTTTTTTCTATTACTTATATAATGTATCTATTATTATTATTATATATAAAAGTAGTATATGGTAGATAGTATATATACTATACATATGGTTCTTCTCCAGATGGCTGTAATTTTAAGACTTTATACAGAATTATAATACATAAAATTTCCTGAGTGCCAATTTGGGCCCATGTCAATAAACAATTATAAATTTTGCATTAATTATGGTGTGATAAATTCGTAAATGTAAATTTTTTCATACACTTTTTTAAAATCATTTCTTAACACATACATCATTTTATTAACCTAGGTATATCTATATTATGTTGTCGCTAGAAAGCGCTTGTGCTGTTTGCCTCCATGCATCCATGCAAACTATTGTTATTTACCTCGACGTTTCGGCCAAGTTGCATTGGCCATGGTCTCGGAAAGACTGATCAAGTTCCGAAATATAAGCTGAACTACATGTGTGCATAATTAAATAAGTAAATATTTTAGTTTATAAAAAAAAAAGTATTTATTGCCAGAAACAAAAAAAAAATCTTATATTCTACAATACAATATAACGTATACCTATATTCAAATAATAAAAAATAAAATAATTATACAGATAAATAAGATAACATATAAAATAGTTTCATACATAGTTATACACAAAAACAATAGTGGTTGCCAATAGGAGTATGCTCAGCTCTTTTTTTGCGTAAACTAAATACATAAATAGCTTACGCATGGCTGGTTTTCAGCATATCCCTTGCTCGAGCTAAGATGGTTGTCGAGCCGGAAAAAATAGTAGTTTGCGGGGTCTTACTTTAAATTTGTTCAACATTAAACAAAGCAAATTAGCAAAGCTTAAAAAAACCGACTTCACCGCTTTATCATCGGAACCTTGATCCACCAGCTTTCAAATAAAAAAAGAATCATCAAAATCGGCTCACAACGAAAGAAGTTGTAAGGTAACTTTTGAAGTCGGGTAAACCAGAACATCGTCAAAGTACGCATTATTCGTCACATTTTTTTTTATATGTGACAGGCTAGTGTTTGACCACTATCTCACCTGATGGTAAGTGACGATGTGATCGAAGCTGGTAAACACAATAGACCTGGAATACAAAATAGACATTATTGACGATATTTCAAGAACTACTAATCAGATCTTGATCAAATTTAAATGGGACCAATTAGAAAGCAACATCTTTCAAACATAAAAAAAACTTTTCGAAATCGGCTCATGTGGAGAAAAGTTATGAGGTAACACACATAAAAAAATATACAGTCGACTTGAGTACCTCTTCCTTTTTTGGGAAGTCGGTAAAAATAAAAAAATCCGTATTCACTCGTTCTCACAGTTGTGACCATCATAATTAACACACATTGTGCATGTTTACTTTCGCCTTTCTAATGTCTACCTACTTGCAGGGGCAAAGCGGAACAAACGTACTTCAGGCTGCGGAGCACTAGTGCGCATGTCGAGGATGACCACGTACCGTTCATGAGAAGGAGTGAGTACAATACTTTATTATTGCCATAGTGTTTTTTTTAGGATGCTGTACATTGTATAATTAATATATATATTTTTTTGTATGTACGATAAATGAGATAAGTGAGAGCATTCGTTTTGGCACACATACATAAACGCTTTCGCACTCACAGCCCCACACTAAGCTCTGTGACTTGTATCGTGGGTGCCGGAAACAATCACATCACACACACAATGACAACCAGAACCAGAAACACAAATTTTCCTTGGGGAGAAAACTTTTATTCCCGCCGGGAATCGAACCCGATACCCCTGCTAAGAAGGTACGTTCACCCAACTAAACCAACGGGCAGTTCAGATAGGCAAGCGTTTGACCACAATCTCACCTGATGGAAAGCGATGATGCGGCCGAAGATGTAGCATGCTTGCCTACCTATTCACTCTTGACTTGAAGATGATAGATGAGAAGATAATACTGTTCGGGGAACAAATATGAGGGCAATGAGTTCCACTCCTTCGCTGTACAGATAATAAACGTAGAAGCGAAATGCTTCGAGCGAACTGATATGTCATAAATTGATGACGATGACAGTTTCTCTTGTTACATGTAATCAGCAAGTAACTGGATTGATTCCCAGTAGGAACACAAGTTTTATCCACAAGGGAAACTTGTTTTTTCCTCTTGGGTGTGATTGTGTGTGTTATATTAATGTTTCCGGCACTTACGATACAAGTCGAACTTAGCGTGGGGCTGTGATTGTGAAAGCATTTTATGTTTATGTCATAATTAGGAGGCAACTCATAAATTTCAATTTCAATTTCTTAATCTAACATAATTATGGCTTTTAATATAGGCAATAAATACCAAGGTAGGACCAAATTTTATGGGTGTAATAATCTTGGTTCCTACTTAATGGCAAATTATGAATAACCAACTATACATTCATTTTTTAAATGCGCACGAAGCGTTTTGCTTCCACGTTCATTATGCGCACTGCAAAGAAGTGGAAGTCCTTGTCAGTCTGTGTTCCCAGATAAGTACAATCTTGGAGTCTTCAAGTCGAGAGTGAATATGTATTTTCTAGGCAAGCGTGCTCCATCGTCGACCGCATCGTCACTTAACATCAGGTGAGATAGTGGTGAAATAAAAAAACATGTTATATAACATAAACGATTTCACACTTTGAAGTGAGTTTGAAGACTTGTATCTCGGGTGCCGGCAACATTTGCGTTATAAATTTACAATTAAATCCAAAACCAGAAACACAAATTAGCCTTGGAGAAGAAATTTGTGTTCCCATCGAGAATCGAAACCGATACCCGCTGCTTCGAAGGCAGATGCATGTTACTGTAACAGCTCGAACTATGGTAATTCCTAAGATATACCAACTCTTGGTAAAAGTCTGAAATAATCTGTAAAAAAAAATTATAAAAAATGCGCCGCCGATTTTCTTGACAGGTTCTTCTCGAGATGGCTGTAATTTTGCGAATTTGGCAGTAGAGTCATTAACTTTCATGAGTACCTCTTTGGGGCATGTTTTGAACAGATAATTCATCTTTGTCTTTTGTCTTTTTGATGTTTTCCAGTAGCTTATTGCAAATTATGTATACATTTAATGATCGAAACTTATACCGTATACTTAATTATGTTCGTAACACGAACATAAACAATAAAATAATAAAACGGGCCTATAAAATGAACGGGACATAAACAATTATAGTTTCTCGCGTCAACAATAATAGGCATTAGAACCACGTGTTTCATATTTTTACTAGCCGTGCCCTGCGGCTTCGCTCGCTATTATCAAGTTAAAAAGTAGCCTATTTGTTAATCCTAGACATAAGATATGTACATTTCAAATTTCATCCAAATCCGTTCAGCCGTTAAAGCGTGAAGAGGGAACAAACATACTTACACACAAACTTTCGGATTGATAATATTAGTAGAATAAATCGTTCTATTAATTACTAGCCGTGTCCCGCGGCTTCGCCCGCTATTATCAAGTTAAAAAGTAGCCCATGGGTTATTCCTAGATATAAGCTTGTAAATTTCAAATTTCAATTAAATCCGTTCAGTCGTTAAAGCGTGGAGAGGGAACTAATATACTTACACACAAACTTTCGGATTGATAATATTAGTAGGATTATGTTTCTCAGATACATCGTTTTATTAATTACTAGCTGCGCCCCGCGGTCTCACCCGCGTTGATAATGATGAAAAGTGATGATGATGATGATGATGAAAAATAGATGTTGGCCGATTCTCATAGATACCGGATAAGCACAAAAAATTTCATCAAAATCGGTCAAGCCGTTTCGGAGGAGTATAGCAACGAAAACTGTGACACGAGAATTTTATATATTAGATGGCTCGAGCGTTTATAAGTAGATAGATAGATAGATAATACTTTATTGATCCACTTTATAAGATGAGATAAAGCAAAGGTAACAAACAAGCTTATACGTAAAGTATCGCAACAGGCGGCCTTATCACTAATAGCGATCTCTACCAGGCAACCTTCGGATGGAGAGAACTATAGAATGTAATAAAGTACCACGTTACCTAACAAAAAATTTTAAATGGTTTATAGGTAAGCTTTTTTATGAGTCATGACATGTACCTGCTAGGTCGTGGTTCAAGTCTAAATATCCTTGAAAACCCGTTCTCGTGCGCGGAGCTGGCATTAATAAACACTTTCACTTTGTTTATACATTTACTTAGTATAACCAATGTTTGAAACCGACACGGAAATAAAGACGAAAGAAATAAAGACAATTCACTTGCAATGTTTTATAAACATAGATAATTTACTAAACATTAAAAATCATATTTTTATTTATTTTCAAAATACTTCAAAAACGGTGGTTCTCAATTCGACTTTTTTAGTTTTTTGTATGTATGTTACGCGATATCTCCGCCAATTATGAATCGATTTTGATGTTTTTTTTTAGTTTGGTAGAGTATACGTCAGAGTTCCCATATAAATTTTATAGAAATCGTTCAAGCCAAAACCGAAATATAAGCGATGAAGTCGGTTTTTTTAAGTTTTGCTTTCGTTTCAATTATATGCATCTAAAGTCCGATACACAAACTAACCACGAAATAAAAATTAACTTAAATTAAAATAAAAAAAATAAGTATTTTATTAAATTATATACGAAATTACGAACTGCCCGTTGGCTAAGTTGGATGCGCGTTCGTCTTCTAAGCAGGGGATATCAGGATCGATTCACGACGGGAACACAAGTTTTCTCCCCAAGGAAAACTCGTGTTTCTGGTTCTTGTTGTGATTGTGTGTGATGTGAATGTTTCCGTCACCCACGCCACAAGTATTTGAACTTAGTGTGAGGCTGTGAGTCTGAAAACGTTTAAATGAACATAACTTACAAGGCATTTCATGAGGATAACATGGTTCGCATGAAATGTTTAAAACAAAAACCGCATTTGGATCATATGCCACTACTATCAAGATGATGTTGTTACTCTCCCGGAGCCTCCTTTTTAGCGACGCTACCTTTTTTCAATTCACAACATGAAATCCGTCAGTTTAATCTAATGCAAACATTCTGCAAAAACGGAGGCCTTCCCGTTTTTGTTTTTTATACTCGATAGGCAAGCTTTTGACCACTATCTCACCTGATGGAAAGTGATGATGCGGCCGAAGATGTAGCACGCTTGCCTAGACGATACCTATTCACTCTTGACTTGAAGACTCCCAGATTATACCGTTCAGGGAACAAAGACGCGGGCAATGAATTCCACTCCTTCTTTTCCCCAACATCATCCTGAAACATTAAAACTTTCTGTCTTTTGAGTATAGACGAGTATATACCTACTACAGTTATTTTTTCGGACCTAAAATTGATGTAGGTAAATCGATGTTTGCAAAATATCGATTTGCTGATACAACAACAATCTCAACTATTTATAGTCGTCTCGAATCATATTAAAGCGTGTAAGTAGAAAGCACTGGCGATATGGTATGACGTACGGACTAAAGGTTACGTACACCTACGTAATATTAGTGTTCCTGCCTCGGGGGAAATCCACAATAGAAAAACAGCTCGGGTATGATTCATTTCAGTGAGTTATTATTTTGTGTATGTTTATGCCCGCAGGACATGTTGCTATTTGTTAGACGGGAGATGAAAAAGGCGCATTTGTTGTGGTTGCAAACTTTTCGTGATGAAACCACGGACGTAATGCCGCATACAAACCAGTGAAGCACCCTAGGTCCTACAAATTTGGCTTATCATAACGCGAGCTACTCTTAGACGCACACAAATATACCTAAGGTCCGACATTCGGCGGAAATACTAGGTGTATTCGGATATATATATAATACAGATTATTTATTTGTCTGTGACGATTTGCAGCGCGATGCACGCACACACGGAAATTTGTATGCTTTAATCATCATTGGATGCGGTTACGGTCCTTACTTATCTCAAGCCCGTGAATGAAACTCATTTGTTTTCAAGTCGAACATTTGAAACAGCGCTCAAACATATGTGTTACCTCATAACTTCTCTCCACATGAACCGATTTCGAAAATTTTTTTTAGTATGAAAGATATTGCTTTGTAATCGGTCCCATTTAAATTTGATTAAGATCTGATCAGTAGTTCTTGAAATATCGTCAATAATGCCTATTCTGTGGACTACTTTGACGATGTTCTCGTTTAACTGACTTCAAAAGTTACCTCATAACTTCTTTCGTTGTGAGCCGATTTTGATGATTATTTTTTTATTTGAAAGCTGGTGCTTTTCATGTGGTTCTATTGAAATTTGATCAAGATCTGATCTCTAGTTTTTGAGTTATAGCCAATAATGCGTGTTTAATACATTAAATCTGATCAAGGTTCCGAAGATAAAGCGGTGAAGTCGGTTTTTTAAAGCTTTGCTTGCGTTTAATTATTTATACCGTGGCCTACACAAAAATTATATCTTTTTGTGTATGTCCGGGTGTTTTAAATCCACTGGAATGTATAACAATAATAAAAACACAAAAACTGAATAACTGCCCGGCTTAGTTGGGTGCGCGTTCTGTCAAGCAGCGGGCATCGGGTTCGATTCCGATGGAAACACAAGTTTTCTCGCCAAGGGAAATTTGTGTTTCTGGTTCTGAGTGATTTTGCGTGTAGTAAATGTTTCCGGCATCCACGGCACAACTTGTGTTAGGCTGTGAGTGTGAAAGCGTTTATTTATTATTTTTTGTATCCAAGTAAATGCATTCCGTATTATGCACTCACTTGATGCAAGTTTCTTTCATCAAGTATCTCACCGTCGCCATTACACGGACTGTGTCATTGATCAATCAATCAATCAATCAATAGTTATAATTGAATTCTGTAAGGCAGTATGGGTGCAAATCAATCTTTTATTTTGCTGCGCTATACTAATTGCTATATACAGGTGTTGTTATTAACTTTGTAATCAGTTTTGTTTATGGTTGATTTTCAAAAAAGAGGTTCTCCATGAGGTCGACAATATTCTAAAAAAATCTAAAGGCGCTAATATTGTTTGTACCGTCAATCAACACAAGCTTTAGATTTCTTATAGTTCTCATGAAACGAGTATAAGTGTTCTATCTACGGGCCAATTGCCTATATTTCCTAAAACTATATACAGCAAAGAACTAATTTACCTACAAGACATCGAGCTTATAGGTAACTCAAGTGCTCAAGCCCACCAGTGGGTAGCGTTCCCATCATGCTGGCGGCATAATAATTATAAGTTAGGTAGCATTTGATTCACTATTGCAATAACGATATAATAATGTGTCCAATAACTCCTTTCTTACTGTCTCTATTAAAGAGAAGAATAATTATAAATAAATGAATGTAATTATTAACCATTTAAATTTCACTAAGTTGTAACAAAAACAAGTGGGCTAGTGGCATAAATCCCCTTAATTTCCGATAACTTGTTTATTAATAAATAATAAACTTATAGTTTATATATTTAAATAACTTTGCATTTTACCGACTTCACAAAAAGGAGGAGGTACTCAATTTTTTTGTGTATTTATGTGTGTTTTCTCATAACTTTTTTCCACGTGAATCGATTTTGATGATTTTTTTTTGTTGAAAGTTGGTGCTTTCCCATTGGTCCCATTTAAATTTGATCAAGATCTGATCAGTAGTTTTTGAGTTATCCTACTTATATTATAAATCCTACTTATATTATAAATCCGAAAGTTTGTGTGTAAGTGTGTGTGTGTAAGTATGTTTGTTCCCTATTCACACTTTAACGGCTAAACGGATTTGGATGACATTTGGAATGTACATAAATTATACCTAGGATTAACACATAGGCTACTTTTTAACTTGATAATAGCGGGTGAAGCCGCGGGGCACGGCTAGTCTTCAATAAAGCCTGTTTAATATATTTAATCTGACCAAGGTTCCGAAGATAAAGCGGTGGGGTCGGTTTTTTTTAAGCTTTGCTTGCGTTTAATTATTTTGACGCGTGACATTAAGGGGCAGATATACTTCAATGCAAGGTCCTTTTTAACCACAGACAATTTTCACCTTGCCTATAAAGGTGTATATTGCGTATATTGTATCGTGGCGTACGACAAGGTCACGTGTGCCAATATTTGATTTTTCATGCTTTTGATTCGAATTTCGTGAAAACGCGCCTCAAAAAAAATAAAACAAGCTGAAGAATCATACGTCTAGTAAATATACGTAGTATGAAATAACTTTCACAGTGTTTTGATATAAAATGGTGAAACGAAATGGATACAAAAATACAAATTGATGTTATTTGCATGAGATTTGATATTTTATACCTTTGTATTTAAGAACGTTATAAATATTATAAGAAAAAGGCATCATTTGTCACACAGATTCCGATGATTTTTTAAAATTAGAATTTCTTATGATTGTCGTGTATAACGGTTACAAAAACACGCGTTTTAAAAGAAATTCTGGTATCACCCCCTTAACATTAGTCAAATGAGACAGAACATATCGTTAACTATAGAAAGTTATCGAACGTTTATCGTTTTAAGGATAAGGAGGAGACGATAACATTAGAAGTAAAACGTTTTTCTAATTTATGTGGGATAATTGATATGGCACTGATTATAATATAGAATAGGTATCTTCTAGGCAAGCTTGGTCCATCGTCGACAACATCGTCACTTGCCATCAGGTTAGATGGTGGTGAAAAGATTACCTATCATGAATAAAAAAAAAAATAAGACTACTTATAAATTATAGACACAGACAGAAGAAACATCCTACTAATATTATAAATCCGAAAGTTTGTGTGTAAGTATGTTTGTTAAGTTAAGCCGTTAAAGCGTGAAGAGGGATCTTCACGCTTTAACGGCTGAACGGATTTGGATGAAATTTAGAATGTACATAGATTTTACCTAGGACTAACACATAGGCTACTTTTTAACTTGATAATAGCGGGCGAAGCCGCGGGGCACGGCTAGTATTTCATAACGTAAATTGTAAAAAAAAAATATTTCAATTTACTGTTATTCGTAGCTATCTGACCAATTGCCTATATTTCCTAAAACTAAACTAAAATTATATACATCTAATACAGCTAACCAAGTTACCAACAAGTCATCGAGCTTATAGGTATTTCAATTATGTTGTAAATGTAATGTAAATGTATTTTATGTTATGAAACTCATTTGTGTTAAACCAACGCCATGCATCAGTTATTTTTATTGCGAGTGTAAACGGCCAATCGTATTTCAGTGCACATGTTAATAGCTCGAACGCAAACTTTGCAGCCAAGTACATTACATTACAATACAATTCAATAACTCTTTATTGCCACCAATAATAAAGTACAGAAAAGAAATTACTAATAGATAGGTACTATGGGCGGTCTTATCGCTAAGAGCGATCTCTTCTAGACAACCTTTGGATGGAAAGAATAATATAGATAAGCAGGGATGGTGGTGTGGTAAAACTGAGACTAAGTACTAAACAAACTACATAAACACTACATATACATATATGATTATCCTAATACATATCTAATATATATATACAACTAGATGTCCCAGCAACCTTCGTTTTCCGCCTAACAGTCAATAAATGTGCATGTTTAGAAAGCCATACCCGGCATGCGTTACAATGCCACGTGACTATATTATTGCCTCCTTTATGTTTATGTTTGCCTAGTACTTTACCAAATTCGAGTCACGTATGAGAAAATGATATTTATACACCTATAAAAATATATATGTGACGTTCCTAAAAAGTATCTCATGTCCGTCTCCTGGTTCTAAGCTACCTCCCCACCAATTTTCAGCCAAATCGGTTAAGCCGTTCTTGAGTTATAAATAGTGTAACTAACACGACTTTCTTTTATTATATAGATATCATATACCATAATAAATATAATACACACACTTTATATACATACGCATAAATAAATGTATTAGTTCAATACTCTATTGAACAGTACTTACACTACCATTCCGAATGTTATTAAGTTTTAAAGATTGCTTCCTTTAGCGGTTATGAGTGGTCGTCTACACAAGTGGCAATATTGACATTTTGAATATACCGGGCTGTGACTGTAACACCGTTTAAAAAATGGTAAATTGCCTATCAAAACTATAAATTCAGTATCCTAACCTAATTACACATAAAAATACAGTCAAATTGAGAACCTCCTCCTTTTTGTCGGTTTAAAATAGAATTGTTGTGTATTCGGATGTCCTACCTATAAAATTGTCTGGTATGTTATGTGATTTTTTCTGTACTATGAATGAATATGTTTTACGGGTTCATGCACTATTACATAACACTATTACATATTACATAACATGCTTAGACGATGTTAGTTTTTTGTATGACAATAAATTTAATCTATTCTTCTATTCTATTCATTATTTTTCGAGACACCGTTTTTTGAATTAGTAACTACGCAGTATTTAGCATACATAATACATATGTATATTATTCTTACGCGATGACTGGGTTTTAAATGAGATCTTGGCTTCCGTATCAGTGACAAAAATCCATCAGATATCAGCGATAAACGTCTGGTTACAATACAATACAATACAAAACTCTTTATTGTATAACCAGTTTACAAAGTTACCAGTACAAAGTTTACAACTTTTTTTTTTATCTGTGACAGGCTAGTGTTTGACCACTATCTCACCTGATGGTAAGTGACGATGTGATCGAAGCTGGTAAACACACTTGTCAAGGATAACTGCCGGAACACCGTATTTGGCTTGGCGGCAGACTTTCAACTTGATGGTGGTAAGCTACTTTGGTAGCAAGCCAGGCGAGCAACTCACAAAATGCTCTACCACCTCTCAAATGTCACCTGATTAGCACCACCCGGGGACCACGTTTAGGGAGTCAGACTTAAGGGGTATCCTCCTACGGTCGTGGGTGACTCTAAGCAATTTTTAGAAATTATAGATTTTTTAGTGGTAATACAATCGGCGGTCTTATCGCGTCTGGTTATCGCTATATCTTTTCTATGTTCGATAGGTAAGCATTTGGCCGCTATCTCACCTGATGGAAAGTGATGATGCGGCCGAAGATACCTGTTCACTCTAGACTTCTTTCGAATTTCAAAGCCCTCTCATATGCTGGTTCACTTCAATATTTTAGGGAGTAAAAGATACCGCTTACAGAGAAACCTATAAATGTAGGTACAGGGCGGTCTTATCGCTAAAAGCGACCTTTGGATAGAGATATGAACCAAAAGTGAAAATAGGGATGATGGCGCGATAAAATGAAAGAAATGTTTAAAAAAAAATACTAACTTTTTAAACTACAGAAACAATTCAGAATATGTAATCAAATAAACTTACATAGAATAAATAAATAATTACATAGGTATAAGTACCTATAATACATATTATTTGACATAAATAATTCACATATAAGTAATGTTTAGAGATTAGAAAAGTATTTTTTTTTACTTGAGTTTTAAATTAATCTTAAACAAAACAAACAAACGCATTCACACTCACAGCCCCACACTAAGTTAAAAGACTTGTATAGTGGGTGCCAGAAACATTCACATCGCACACATTACGCCCAGAACCAGAAGCACAAATATTCACAGGCAGAGCATAATATTTAATTGACGACCCAGTTGGCGCAGTGGACAGGTGTCCGCCCTCTGCGCCGTGGGTCCTGGGTTCGATTCCCGGCAGGAGCACCAATTCCTTCCCAAGGGACATTTGTGGTTCTGGGTGTGATGTAGATAGATAGAAAGATAACGCTTTATTGTCACACCTTACATAAATCACTTACAATATTTTTTAAAAAACTTAAATTATAGTGTACAACCGGCACCCACGATATAAGTCTTTGAACTTAGTGTGGGGCTGTTAGTGTGAATGCGGTTGTAGAAAAAAAATGGAAAGTTTTTAATAGATTTTATCGCGTATACTAAGATTACTAAGCCAGCCCAGTCATATACGATCGACAGTAAGGGGCCGTTTAAATATTACGTAAGCAGATTTATTACATTTATTTACCCCCCCCCCCCCATCCCCCTTGTCAGCAAAAGTAAGCAAAGCTCTTACCTCTCCCCCCATGCTTACGTAAACATTTTTCTATTACCTACTTACTGTATTGTTTTTCTTATTGATTCATGAGCATAAGTTATTTATTTTTTTCAAGCATAGATAATGTGTGAGTTGCCATATGTGTAAAAAAGTAAACAACTACGGATGACGTAATCATCATCTAGACCCCCCTACCCCCCATGACATCAAAAATAAGGAAATCAAAGACCCCCCGCCCCCCTATAGAGCTTATGTAATACTTGAACGGCCCCTAACTATCACAGATTTTTGTTGTAGCGAACCTCTCTTAATAAAACGTCACACCACATATTATCGACGTTCGAACGAAACTGGCGGCTAAATAACGTAGTGATTACATTATCTTTGACTGCAACATCATAAAAACACGTTTAAATTGCGTAGCTCAATCGTGCGTTTCATAAAATCGAAATAGGCAGTAAAACTAGTTCTTTTGCATTAATATTTAGAATCATTATTATTGCGTTTGATATAAGTAGAACTCACTGCCCGCGTCTGTGTGCCCCGAACATTATAATAAAGGACTCTTCAAGTCTAGAGATAATGGGTGTCTTCTAGGTAAGAAAAGTAAGTATGATAATGCAGCATATTTTCATCACTTTCCATCAGGTGAGATAGCGGTCAAATGCTTACTTATCCGACTTGAAAAATAATTAACAAATAATTTAAACGTAAGCTTAGCTTTAAAAAACCGACTTCACCGCTTATATTTTGGTTTAGGCTTGATAGATTTCGGTAAAATTTACATGGGTCCACCTCTGAAGTATAATCTACCAAACAAAAAAATAATTTTGAGAATCGGTCCACAAAAAGGGAAGAAATCGGTGCACATAAATAAAAAAAATACATACAGTCGAACATAGTACCTCCTCGTTTTTTGAAGTCGGTAAAGATACTAAAAATCTAAATATAGTCAGTCCGACGGAGTAAAAATATGAAGAAGCATTCAGATACGCATCATGATGTAGCACACTACATTATACAAACGTCCTCGCTTCGAAGCGCAGCCTGGTTAACAACTCCCTATCTTTCCAGACGTGGACATTCTGCACATTATCCCGTCTCCGTTCCCGACAGTCTGGCACACGGCTGCTGACGACATCACGGCGCTGGACTTCCGCACCATCGAAAACTTGAACAAGATCTTTCGAGTGTTTGTGGCGGAGTACCTCCACTGCAGTCCCTAGCGCTCGCTTTGGAGGCTCGTGGGGATACTGAGACGAGTAAACTAGCTAACCAACCCACGGTAACTTCGACCGATCGACGTAGGCGCTTTCCTATGAGTGAAAGTTTCGATAAATCAAAGTGATATATTTTTACACAGGTGATATCAGACGGTTAATTGGTTTTTCATACAAATCAAATCAAAATCATTTATTCACATTGGCCCCAAAGAGGCACTCATGACAGTTAATGACTGTACTGACAGATGCGCAAAATGCTACATACATAGATACACGCGTTAAAGCAAGCCTCTGTTTGAGTCGGGGTTAACATTCACCCAAATGAACCGTCTGATCTCACCTCAACTTCTCGCAAAACGCATTGTAATGTTTTATGTCCGTTAGTCTGACATTAGCTATTCGACTTCTGCAAGGTTCTTGCATGTTTCAAGCGTAATTTTATATACATTTCGATCGACCTAAGGCGTATATGTGTGGAGAAATATTGGAACAAACGCTGCCTACAGGGGTAGGGCATAACTGAGGTTCTCTATTTATTCGCATAATATAGTTACCTATAAATTATGAATATATACGCCCTAATTAATACACGCCATAGCCATGTTTTTTTATTTATTCTTTTGCACAATTTAATCGTACATGGTGGACTGAATACATATTATTCTGATACGCTCAAAAAACTTAATGTATCCGAATCAGATCCAGGCTAAAAAATATGTATACAGAATATAACATGTAGTTTTATTTTGAGAGCCTGCGTATTCCAGGTCTAGTGTGTTTACCAGCTTCGATCACATCGTCACTTACCATCAGGTGAGATAGTGGTCAAACATTAGCCTGTCACAAATAAAAAAAAAAAAAAGTAGTTATGCGACTGGACAGGCCATCCCTCCGTAATCTACTTAGTTATCCGCTACCCCTGTAAAATGTTAATTTGACCTTCATATGTACGAGAACAGCGTGCAATATTTTCATCAACTTGCGTCGGTCGATCTGTAATTACGCTAGCTAATCACAAAGTGTGGATCTCATTCGTAGTTCACCGTCTGATATGAGACGGTTTTATATATACTATTATTAAATATTTGCTCTCAATTAATTTGGTACCAGACTACACACAAACTTTCGGATTTATAATAAATGGCGTAATGATGTGTGTGGTCCTTTGTTACTAACAAATTAAAGCGTGACTTTTTTGAAACGCCATGCTAGATAACATAATTTGGCAAAAACGCTTAGAAGGTAATACATGACCTATGATAAACCTTCTTTGTTGAAGTGAAAACTTCTTTAGCACCGTTGTGCACTTTTTAGGATGGGTAAAAATTTTTAAACTCGCGTCAGGACACGTGACATGATCGAAAATTCGTAAGACGGAGAGTAGACCGCCGGCGCGGCGTAGGAGAGGAAGTAATATCCCTCTTTCTACCGCGCGGCGAAAATGTATGCCTGCTCCTGCTGTTTACAACGTTACATGTTCAAGTTTTCACTTCTGCCGGCACTCCCGGAGTGCAACCCGTTGTTTTTTTTACTATGTTATGCGTTCGGCTGGGACGCTTAACATTTTATAAATATTGATATACATTCTCACTGGTCAATTGCCTAAAGTTACCTATAAGCTGTATCAAAGGTGTAGGTAACATTTATATATCACATACAAATCAGGAAACAGAAACACAAAAAACCTTAGTCAATTACGCTCTTGCTGGGAATCGAACCCAGGCGCCGCGGTAAAAAGAAACTTACTCACTGTGCTAATAGGGTCGTTTATAATCGTTTTGTAATTGGCTTGTATATTCAACGTTCAAGGTGGGAACGCGAACAATTTATTTGTACTGTTGGAACGGTCGTCAATTTATATAACTTTCGAATTTTTTACTTTTAATTTATATGATAACTTTCGAATTGTTAGTAAAATTATAATAAAAAACCGGCCAAGTGCGAGTCGGACTTGCGCACCGAGGGTTCCGTACAAACCTGTAGGTATATAAGTAAAAGTAATGCTAAATGAAATGATTATATGATGTGACTAAAATTTTATGCTTTTCGTAATTTTTCCTTTATCTGTGCTAGAAGACGTTGCTTCGCTTCGTACCATTTTCAAGATTCTGAGTTCACGGGAAGTACCCTGTAGGTTTTGATTCCCTTGCGAGTGTCGAAAATTTGCAGCATAAATGGCTGTATCTTTTGATTGCGTTGACTTAGAAGTTTGATTTTTTCACAGCTCCAAGGGACAGTAGACCTGAGTATTTGATATGAATATCAGCTTGATGCCTCCAAGCGTTCCTGAGAAAAAGGGTCTTGACAGACAGACAGACGGACAACAAAGTGATCCTATAAGGGTTTTGTTTTTTCCTTGGTACGGAACCCTAAAAATACCGTTTGAGATTAAGTTTGATTTAACGTTCCTAAGAAACGGTTGTGTGAAAAAATTACAATATAAACATTAATGTTCTTTATAAGATTGTATTTTCTGAGATTTTATTGTTGCATTTCAGATATTTTCACGAAACTAGCAGTCTTACTTATAAAATTGTCGCTAAGCAATGCTTAGCCACCTCTTAGTTAAGCAGCTCTTAAGCCCATAATCAATGATTAACTTTTTTTCACTCATAAACATTAGTTAGCCGCTGCTTAGTTGAGAAACACAAAGAGAATCGAAAATAATCGAAATTTACACGATCGCCACAGATTATAACCAAAATAATCGATTAAAAGTGAAATTATACGAGTAGAGTTGTCAAAAATGTGGTTTTATTAATCTATTGAAATGAAAATAAAAGAAAGGTGACATTCAACGGTTGTCGAAGTAAACAATTTTGCACCTTACGTAAAAAGTTTTGACACGTTTATTATTGAAAAATATAAGACCCGCCATCTTGCCTCTTAGCAAGTTTTAAACTAGGCAATGGCGGTGTTTAATTTTGACAACTATTTAAGCATTACTTAACGCTAAATCGCGTTTATGAGTGAATTTTTTGCTAAACTGTAGCTAAGCAATTGATTAAAAATTAAGAGGGGTTTATAAGTAAGACTGTAGATATCTTAGAAATAAAGTTGGACTTATCGGCTATGACTTGCATTCATATAATAAATGATTATCTAATATATTATATTTAATAAAAAGGAATACATTCCATGTACTTAATACTAAAACCTACCTTAATACTTATCGACGAAGTATTTTACTAAACATATTTGTAAATAGAAAATTCACTCATAATTTATACAAATAAATGTACAAAATTGTAAAAAAAAAGAATATTTTATTTAAATATTTCATATTATATCCTTTTGCTAGTGATTGGAGTGTTTTATATTTATTGTTATATTAATCTGTGCTTTTAAGAACAACGACTTAATTCAAATTTAATATTGAACATATTTGTAAAATGTGACATGTTAAGAAGCTAAATAATAATATATTATTGAATATTTTACTGTGTTTTTTTTTTACAGGTTTACAGTCTTTTGATATCATTATTCAATTTACATAATAGAATATCTGTCATCGCCGCATACGATTAAACGTAAAACAAAACAAACTTACCCCCAAAAAATTACGTCACAAAACAAGGGTACATTACCAAATTGTGTAATGCATGGTTCAAGCCAACTAAATGGGATTGACTTGACGAGCTCCTAAATTTGTTCACAGCCCATAATATCTAAAATTAAAATAATTAAATGCAACAAAGCTTTACAAAAAAATTCTTCACCGCTTTATCTTCGGAACTTTGATCAGATTAGATGTACTAAACACGCATTATTGAAGATATTTCAAGAACTACTGGTCAGATCTTGATCAAATTTAAATGGGATCAATTAGAAAGCAGCATCTTTTAAACAAAAAAAAATATTCAAAATAGGTTCACGTGGAGCGAAGTTATGAGGTAACACACAAAAAAATATAATGAAAAAATGTCATGAGACGAATGTCGAATGTGAGCTAGAGTGCGAATTTGGCGTCTTATTCACACGCGATAATATTCTTAACTTTATTGGATAACAACACATTCAGGTTAGCCATATCACTGCTCATCGGTTCACCTTGCGTTGTTCCCCACCGTTGCACATGTAATGAGAAAGTAGACCGCCTCGATCACCATGGTTTGTTTTGTAGCAAAAGTGCTGGTCGTCACAGTGCTTTAAATGATGTCATACGTCGGGCCTTTGGAAGTGCAAACGTTGCGTCTGTTTTAGAGCCAACTGCCTTGATGCGTGACTACGGCAAAAGACCCGAAGGTGACACTCATTCCTTGGAAGATGGGTCAGCCTTTAGTGTGGGATGTCACGTATGTTGTCACTTTAGCGCCATCCCATCTTCCTGAAACCACGCTACGAGCTAGTGGCGCGTATGTATAAGTATATTGTATAAGTATTCAAAACTTGACAAAGGCATTATATTTGTGCCGTTTGAGGTTGAGGCCCATGGGGACGGGGTGCATTATAAATTTTCAAAGATTTGTCTAAGAGACTGATTGATTCGGCACATGAACAAAATGCTGGGTTGTATTTGGGCAGAGCATAAGCCTTGTTATATATACAGCGTGGTAATGCAGCAAGCATTTTGGGAACTTTGCCGAACATTAAAGATCGTCTAAACAATCTTTAACCTTTTTATAACTTAATTTTTATATTGTAAAAAACTAGGACATGAAAACATAAAAAAAATATATGTACTTTTACACATTTTATATTTTCAGAGCCAATAGGCAAGCACATACGCAAGTATAAAATGTAATTCTTTTTGTAAGAATTTCAAATTTAAACAAATAATTGATGTATTTTTTGACTGACACCAATTATATTTTCTACAAAATAATAAATTGTATAACATGTTGCATTAGCATAGACCAATATTATAATAAGTATACTTTTATCTATATAATAAATAAGGAAAAGAGCGTCATTTGGAAATTTTGATTCAATTAACTCGAATGAAGGTAACCTGAGGTCCAAATATTCCTATTTTATAATAGGATAGATACAGTTGAATGATTATTTTTATTGTGTAATAAAAAATCTGGAAATAAATAATGACTATTGACGAAAACTGCCGCGTCTGATATTTGAGATTCTAAAATCCATGGTTCAACCATATCTTCAATTTGAACATTTAATAGATACATGATATCATACAAATGTTATATTAATTTCATAAGCGATTTGATATATTTAAATTAGCGATATCTAGCGTCTTAACTGGTACTTATCGGCCTACAATTCTTTGTATATTGATGCTTCTGTAGTAGGTATATGAAATTGTCCGTTGGCATAAATAATAAAAAAAAAAACTCTTTCACACTTTGGGGCTGTGACCCACATTAAGTTCGATGACTTGTGTCGTGGGTGCCGGAAATATTCTCATCACACACACAATCACAACTAGAAACATAAATTTTCCTTGGAGAGAAAACTTGTGCTCCCGCCGGGAATGGAACCCGATACCCATGCTTTCAAGGCGAACACACACTAACTAACAAGCAGTTGGGTGCGCGTAAGTCATTTAAGCAACGGGTATCGGGTTCGATTTCCGGTGGAAACACAAGTTTGCTCCCCCAAGGGAACTTTGTGTTACTGGTCTAGATGTGAATGTTTTTGGCACCCACGACACAAGTCATCGAATTTAATGTGGGGCTGTGAGTATGTAGACGTTTATCTCACAATTTTTTTTTAAATAATTAATATGTTTCCCTGTAATACAAAAGTTTCACTTCTATCGTGTTTTTACGAAACACTTATTTTTATGAATTTAGCTCATCCTCGTCCACCGCTGGTGAATTATGTCATGAAGAGAAATTAGCCTCATGCGCTTACTGGTTTTATTTTTTGATTCTTTGTATGGTGACAGCATCTCTTGCATATTGGTCTATGATAATATAACATTTAGCATTTCATGCACAACACTAATTATTTACAAATAACAATAGACATCCATGGTTATAGCTATATATTATATTACATACATTACGACATATTTTGATCCTTCACAGGCAGTTATAAAAAAAACTTTTTATGAGTGCCATCACATTTAAAAAACATATATCACTCACACATTTCAAGTATTTGAGGTGTAACGAACGCTTTCACACTGACAACCCCACACTAAGTTCAAAGACTTGTGTCGTGGGTGCCGCAAATATTTACATCACCCACACATAATCACATTCAGAACCAGAAGCACATGTCCCTTGTGAAGGAAAATTGTGCTTCTGTCGGGAATCAAACCCAGGGCCCACAACGCAGGGGACAGAGACTTGCTCAATGTGCCAACTGACTCTTCAAGTACAATAAATACTTTTATTACACTGATTTTTTAAGCCCGGGTTCGATTCCAAGTACAAACATATTTATAAAATATTGATTTACATCCATAGTGATAAAATACATCATCTGGCTAGTTACTCATGTTCAATAGTATGGTCATAGTCCGGACTCCAGGATAAAAATCTGTCGCTACTCACCAGCGTAATAGTGTTCTGACAGCTGTCCTAAGGAGCCATTTCTGTATTCACATAATTACTAACATGTGAGTGGTCAAACAAGCATTGTTAACTCAAAACAGTAGAAATTAGCAAGAAAGCTGTAAAATCGCTTTCATGCAATCACACTCACATCCCCGCACACACACAAGACACCCAGAACTAGAAACAATTTCCTTTGAGCAGAAAACTTGTTCTGCTGGAAACCCGACAACACAACTTCTCAAAATGGAACACTTTAAAAAACATACCTAATGTCTAACCCTAAACACAATTATTATGTAGTTCATTTAAAATATGTTATCTAAAAGCGATCCTTTAAATTTTTTCATAGCAAGCTCTTCCATCTGTTTAATTTTAAATTCAATTCCATCCTTATCAGTCTTACCCTCTTTAATTGTAACACTTATTTCATCGTTTGGTTTTACTATTTCTAAATCAGGTGTTACTTTGCTCTCACTTTTGTTATCACTTGTGTCCACAGAGAAAAGATCTTCGCTTACTTGTTTGTTTTCACTACCATTACTGTCAGGAATTTTAATGTCATCACTAATGTCAGGCGTGTCACTGTCATACCTAATGACTAAGTTTTGAGAATTAATTGTGTCACTGTTTAATAATAATCTATAAGTTTCGTTGACTGGTTGCATAACTGTATCATTTTTAGTAATTTCATTATCATTTATATTAGTTAAAGTAACTTCTGCATTTAGTGTTTCTACTTTAGCAATAGGCTTTATTTCATTATTTGCGGTAACATTAACAAATATTTCATTATTTTCTTTGGTCATCTGCTCACCACTGTTTCTATTAACTATTAATTCATTTACAGTTTTTGTTTCGATATGTTTATCATCTATTTCCATGCTTGGAGTAACATTGACAGATATTTCATTGACTTTTTCCCCAGCCATATGTACGTCGTTGTTTAAATTAACAACAAATTCTTCTGCTGTTTCATTTTTGGCTTTTTCCCCATTTTCGTTGTTTTTGACAGCATCCTGAGGTGTAGCAAACGCACTGGACTCTATGTTCGCAACTCCTTCGGGTTTTGGTTTAGATCGCTTGATTTTTTTGCCAGTGGCGTCTTTGTTTTTGCGGGTGACACGAACTGGAGATAAGATTTCCTGAAACAGAGATGTTTTTTATCATAGTGTAATGGCAGCTTGCTTGCTTACATCTTTCATCGAAAAACTGTAGTAGTAGGATACTTGCGGTCTGCCTGGGATATGAGAGACTCAGTCAGTTTCTCGTGACCACAGCCAATGCAATCCTACCGAAACGTCGAGGATGGTCAAACATTTTATTTAGAAAAAAAAAGACCCGGTTTTCTCATAAAAAAAATAACTTTACCTGTCATCGAACCGCCAAGCATGTATGCAACCAACAGTATTTCGTATAGACGAGCAATATTTCCAGTGAAATTACATGGCATACAGAGATTTAACATCTAGTGACGACCGCAGAGCATTGCCGCGAAGATTTTGAACTGTTGAAGTTCTAAATTCTGGATGGCACTGGTCTGTAATTGGCAAACGTGGCGCTAACCATCAGGCGTGCGGCTTGTCTCGTCTTAGCTGCATAAAAATATATAAAAAAAGTCTGCCATAAAACGGCTGATTCAATACTAGCTGTGCCCGCGGCTTCGCTCGCGTTATTTAATTTAAAAAAGCCTATGTGTTAGGCCTAGGTATAAGCTATGTACATTGCAAATTTCATCCAAATCCGTTCAGTGTAAAGGGAAAACAAACATAATCACACAAACTTATGGATTTATAATATTAGTGCGATGCCACGATTTTCTCTCAACCAAATATCAAATAGATATCCAGCGGTACAACTGTGAGAAGGCGGATAAACAGACGGACATTCCAATTTATAACATTAGTGTGACAAAAACGTAGTTATACCTCACGTTCTTGAGAGGTTTGCGATATACCTCTCCGGCGTATCACAATGTCTTCGAAGAAGGCGTCGAGTCGTGCTGCTTTAACGATCACAGCTGTCGGTGACTTCTTGTTAGCTTTGAACTCATCCACGACGAATCTCCCTCTAGGGTAAATCCACTTGTAGATCACCGAAAACGTAGGCAGATTTTTCTGAAAATTGTGATAATTATTTACAGTAGACGCTCACTAATCCGGCACGCGCTGACTCACTGCGTTGGTAAAACAGACCTAACTAATACGGATTTTTTTTCCTATTAATTATGGCTTCGCAATCTTGTGCATTTAGCAAGTGCATGTGTCAAGTAATATTATATTTCAAGTGTATTTCATATTAAAAGTCCTAGTCACAAGTGACAGTCAAAGTCAATTAAAAGAGTCAAGGTCCTGCCATAGTCAAGTTATACCCTAGTAAAGTGGTAGAAAGTTTCTACCACTTTTCTTGTAAAGTTTCTACTAGAAACTTTACTAGAACTTCTATAAAATTTTATTAGAGCGAAGGCGAAAATCACGTTTGCCAACTTGGTATTAATTTGCCTACATATATTTTTTTTTTTATGCAATTGAGTGACGAGACGAGCGGGACGTTCGCCTGGTGGTAAGTATCACGCCTGCCCATAACAGTAGCAGTGCCAGAATATGTATAAGTATTAACGGTTAATAATCGACCATTATTACACATTAACACAGGTTTTGTAAAATTATACAAAATCATGCAAAAGTATTGTTACGTACAGGTAGTCATAAATATAATCTAAAACTATCTTGAAAAAATATGTACCTACCTACCTATTTAAAGTAGCTGAGATCTTAACAGTATGACATTTCTCACTCTTTAATTACGTTACAGTTTTAAATACTGTCTGAACATTTTTTTATTCTAATGTTTAGTTTAAGAATCACAATAAATAGTTTTTTAGATCTACTCTCATATTATTGTAATAACAGTGAGGAAGAGACTGAATCCCATAACACAGGTTTTTCTAGTGTGGGAGACAGTGGTCTCTTATAAACAGAAAGGCCTTGCAAATGTATACATAACATGTTTTGTAATGTATCTGTTGAATTGAGCTTAAGTTTTTTGATGAATAAAATTCTTATTATAACTGAGACCTGAGCGCACCACATCTCGAGGCTAATTTTCCTTACCGACCACTACCTTCCACCACTTGGGGCAAACCAGCGCGTTGGTAAAGCAGACCTAACTGATGCGCACTTACCTGCAAATCAATGTGAGTGATCCATATCTTGAACTTGCAACTGAGACCTGAGCGTTCCAAATCCCGCGGTGCGTTGTCATCGTCGACCACCACAAGCCCCCATTCGCGTCGAGCCAGCGCATTGGTGAAGCAAACGTTGCTGACAACGCAACGCGGGTTTATGATCTCCTTTGGACCTTGAATTGTTACATCTGCAAACATTTTGATAGATCTGATCTTATTGGACTTATTTAACCCTGCTAATAAATCATCAAATAATTTTTTTTTTTTTTTTTTTTTATCTTATGCACATTGCAAAATATTTAAATGGTTCTCACGGGAAGATGTGTTTTGGGTAGTGCCTTTTTTAACCCTGCTAATAAATCACCAAATAATATTTTAATATTTTTTTTTAATCTACACACATTGCAAAATATTCAAATGGTTCTCACGGGAAGATGTAGGTAGTGCTATGCAAAAACTGCTTTATTGACAGTGAACCGAGGTCTCTAAGTTATCCGTCAAAGGCTTATATTACACCATATCTTAACCACAGAAATTTGTTTAAAACTTCTGTCAAATTATAAAAACAATATTTAATGCTTCCTCCAAACGTAATCCTTCAGTAAACTTAACACAAAATCCAAAAATGGCATACTTAACTGGAAATGTCAACCTCCTATCCTATACACAAATAACATGAAAAATCTTACCAAACGCCATGTCTGTCCAAATGCTGAACCTCCGCAGCCACAACTGCTCTCTGCATTCAGGCACTAGAATGAGGGTTGGCAATTTGATTACCGACCTCATTGCATTGATGAATGAGACTGTTTGGACTCGCGTGCCATACCCGGCAGGATCGTTTAATATCACCCCAGGCTTACCCTGTAAAACAAGTAATACTTTTAAAAGTTTTTTAAAATCAAGCTTTTGACAGTTGTAAATAAACAAGGCCTAAAAAGTTGTATAATCAAAGAACTTGTCAAGTCGAATCAAAGAAGCCCAAACTGGACTCGTAAAAACTAAATAAAAGCTTGTAAAAAGAGAAAGTCCCAGATCATAATTTTGAAACAGTCACATCTGAACTGCCCGTTAGCTTAGTCGGATGAGTGTTCATCTTCCAAGTAAGAATATCAGGTTCGATTCCCAGAAGGAACACAAGTTTTCTCCTCAAAAAATTTCTGGTTCTTGTTTCTGGTAACCACGATACAAGTCATCGAACTTAGTGTGGGGCACGGATTGTGAAAGCGTTTATATTTACACACAATATAGGTGAAAGCGAAGCTTGGAGCGTGATTAATGGTCACCACAAGCCAACTCAGGTTGTAGCCAACTGTCTTATAAATCGATGAACACCAGCTGCACGCATGAAAAAGTGTCACGTTCTGCCAGAGCACGAGCATGCAAGTGAAAGCACTGAACAAGCGATAGATAGGCATGATCAGGAGCTGGATGGCCTTGACATTCACATGATGGTGAAGTGCATTTAAATTATTAAACTTATTTGATACCAAATTTGTGAAATAGGTTGCTTCTGTGATAAAATGGTATTTACAATGTACCTTTTTATATTGTCTGTATAAGAACCGAATGCCTTCATACTGGTGTTGGAGCAGGCCAGGTGTATCCACATATATTTCTTCCTTTTCACTCTTCGCCAGGTAGAGCTTCTGAGGGTGGTTTCTGAACCCAACCATTTTGACGCCTGTTGAAAAACTACACAATTAATTTATAAAGCCCATTGGCTAAGTTAGGTTTGCGATCGCTTTCGAAGCAGCGGGTATCTGGTTAGATTCCTGGCATATTAAGCAAACACTTCAAACAGATTTGAGGTAAGCATAAGTAGATGATATTCGTCAATTCATTTTGTTTTCCTAGGGGAGAAAGTGTTCCCATCAGGAGTTTCTGTTGGAACGCGGCATAATATGAAGTGCAGAAGACAGACTTGTGACCAACTACACCAGCAGGCAGTTCAACTTTGTTGTTGTCCATCACTTTTTATCCAACTGTGCAGAGGATAATTGATACATAATTTTTATTTTATGAGGCGAGACGAGCAAGTAAACCTGATGGCATCTAAGTGTAACACTTGATTATTATAGTTCAGTGCCACGCAGAGTTTTTAACTTATTAGTTCATCAGCTGCATGGCAAAGCACTGCGCTCGTCACTATGAGATATTATATATTAAATCTTTTTAAGCCCTGTAATTTCACTATCCCAATTCACTGTAATTTCACTATACCTACTGTACGTAATTCACCCCTTAAGACTGAGGGTACAGCTATTATTTAGATAATTATAATCAACATTACACTAATTTTAAGGACGGCAGAGATGGGTAACAAATGTTTTCAGTACAGGAGCTATGTAACTAAATGAACACCTAGTTTCTTTCTATTGCATGAACCTCATAATATCATAAATAAATCATTCATGTATTTTTAAGTGTCACACCATACTTTCATTATATACATAAAATAATCTCAGATAAAAAACTTGATAGCATTCAGACACGGGTAATGTACAAAAATGCTTTTACTTAAACATGAACAGCTGTTGAGAACAAATTTACTTATTAATTTATTTAGTAGTAACTTTCAAAATAAAAAGTAAAAAACTGGTATAAAAAGACAGCCTCTCATCACAACCATGCTATTGTATAGCGTGAACGTAGGGTACTAAGTAGTAGATAGTATTAGCCAATGTTTGCTTACCTTATGCTGAGATTAGGAGGGCATAGTTAGGTTCAACCTGTTCAAAATGGACAATGTCATGATAAGCACGTACAGCATCTCCAAGTAAAACAGAGCTACGAACACAGACACGCTCGTCTTTTGAATTTCTATGTCTTCAAACTCTTGCATGATATGCCTATTCCGGTAAACATGGTCCCAGAACATTGACACAGATATTTGAACAAAAACGACCGAAAAACACTGCTGGTCGTTCCGGAAATTCACACGCACTCGATCTAGCTACGCATGATTATTCCTGGTTAAATAAAATATATTTTATAGCAAAATATTTAGTGAAAACGGAGAAAACAACAACTTGTTTTTTTTTATCATCATCTAGCGAAGCGAATATCGATGACAGATGCTGTCGCAGGTGACGCACAAAAAAATGGCATGACAGTTGACAACTACACAATCATCAAAATAACAATCAAAATAAGATAGGCTACGTTCCGAAATGAGTGCGCTCAGCGCATTTACTCTATTCTAAAAACAAGTTGAGAACTACTTCCATTCCATTCCACACGTTTTGTGGAGTCTTTAATGGTAAAACTACACAAGGCGAAACTAGAACTAAACGTCGTCGTAAGCCATGAGCGCCGATCTGGACGCGTCGTCATCGTCAGATGACGGAGCCCTACATTTCATGTGGTGACTATCGGTTTCCTAACCCGCTAGTATACACTAAATTAGATCTGCGTTACATACGTCACGCTTGTCGTCAACTGATCCAGTAATTCCAGATTTTTACTGAAATGCACCTATAGTTCGTAAAAAAGAACCACAACAAAATAAAAAAATATGGTAAAAATAAATTCTTTTATTTTCGTAATAAGAACAACAATTCCAAAACTGGTATAAAATATACAAATTGATTTTATACATACACTTTGCACGATATAAACTTTTCCTTACATTCATACATGATTGCACTTTCTATAGCTACTATTGGGTTAATGTTTTAAGTCTTGCGTATTTTATTCATTTTTGAAGGTAGGTGGCCTCTTCTCGATGAAAGCCGTCATACCCTCTTTGCGGTCAGCCTGAAAAAAAAAGAAAACCATTTTTATCTTTTATTAGGGAATATGCACGAGATTTATGACTGTGACTTGGACCTCTATTATGAAATATGTAATATACTTCAAATATTTAATTATAACACCTCATTTTATGTGGCCTACTGCCCGGCCCCCTACTTCGGCCAAGTTAACTAGACCGAGATATAGTTAAAATGACGACAAAATTTTCTATTGAACCAAGACTACGAGAACTGCCCGCTGGCGTAGATGGTTGTGCGTCCTTCTAGGTATCGTGTATCGGGTTCGCTTTCAGGTGGGAACACAACTTTTTTCACAAAAGAAATTTGTTTCTGGTTCTGGGTATACTCACAAGTCTTCAAAATTTGTTAATTAGCGTTATATTTAGCGTTATATTAGCGTTATACCTAGCCGTGCCCCGCGGCTTCACCCGCTATTATCAAGTTAAAAGTAGCCTATGTGTTAATTATAGATATAAGCTACGTACATTCCAAATTTCATCCAAATCCGTTAAGCCATATTTAACCATGAAGAGGGACACACTTACCCACAATCTTTCGGATTTATAATATTAGTAGGATTAGCATTCATGTGTATATTTTGTGTGTTTTCTGTGGACTCACCGTAGCAAAGGTCCCATAGAAGATGGACTTTTCGAAGAGAAGGCCAGACTTGAGTGTGGTTTCGTACGCCTGGTTGACAGACTGTTTGGCCATCTTCACGATGAGGGGCGAGTGGGTTCCGATCCTTTCAGCGAGCTTCACCGTCTCTTCTAGGAGTTTATCAACGGGGAACACCCGGCTCACCAGACCTGCATACATTCAGATATAATGTCTTAGATATATTGAAGGAATAAATACAGCATGAGAATTGCTCTAACAGGTCTTGAATTAATAATAACGAAAGGATAATTTCGTCGCTTCAGGCAGATCTTGCGTAGCTCAGCGGTTTGTTAGATCACAAGGCACGCGACCTTATGGCCGCGGGTTCGATCCTCGCCAAAAGCGATATTTTTTCCGCCGAAGCCGGGCAGGTCGCTAGTAGAGTATATAATAACTAGCCGTGCCCCGCGGTCGATGTGTTAATCCTAGGTATAAACTATGTACATTCAAATTTTCAACAAAATCCGTTCAGCCGGTAAAGTGTGAAGAGGGAACAAACATACTTACACACAAACTTTCGGATTTATAATATTAGTAGTATGAGATAGCGGTCAAGTGTTTACAATTACTTTAGCTACAAAATCCTTGCCTATCATAGATAGAAATAATTAAACGCAAGCAAAGCTTACAAAAATCGACTTCACCGCTTTATCGGAACCTTGATCAGATTTAATGTATTAAACACGCATTATTGACGATAACTCAAAAACTAGAGATCAGATCTTGATCAAATTTCAATGGGACCACATGAAAAGCACCAGCTTTCAAATAAAAAAATATTCATCACCATCGGCTCACAACGAAAGAAGTTATGAGGTAACTTTTTAAGTCGGGTAAACGAGAACATCGTCAAAGTAGTCCACAAAATAGGCATTATTTACGATATTTCAAGAGCAAGACCAAGAACATATTTTCGACTAAAAAAAATGTCGAAATCGGCTCACGTGGAAAGGAGTTATGAGGTAATACACACACAAAAAAAAAAAAATACATTCGACTAGAGGAGGAGGTACTCACTCCTCCTTTTTTGGGAAGTCGGTAAAAATTACAACTTAGCCTTGATTCCTCTTATTTCGATGAGACGGGTTATGAGAATCTGTGATTTCTCTTAGTCCGATGAATAACACTAATAGGAAAAACAAATTCACGTCGTCCGATCGAGGGGACTAACGTTACCACGTGTTCACAGGGCCCTTACAAAATTCAAGGAATTTCAGCGCAAAGTACCTATTTTATGCTTTATAAGACAAGCATTTGACCACTTTCTCACCTGATGGAAAGTGACGATGCGGCCGAAGATGGGACATGCTTGCCTAAAAGTATTCACTGTATCTGGATCGAACTTGTCAGTTCTTAATCGAAATTAGTCACGGGAAACTCACCCATTTTCTCAGCTTCGTTCGCGTCGATAAAGGTGCCAGTGAGCACGATCTCCATGGCCTTGGACTTGCCGACGTAGCGCGGCAGGCGCTGGGTGCCGCCGGCGCCGGGGATGGTCCCGATGTTGATCTCGGGCTGCCCGAACTTGGCCTTCTCGCCCGCGTAGATGATGTCGCAGAGCATGGCCAGCTCGCAACCGCCGCCGAGCTGTACATTAAAAATAATTTAAGCGGAAGCAAAGCTTAATAACCAACTTAACCGCTTAAATTTTGTTTTTTATTGATATACTATAAAAAACACTTAATCAATTAAGATAACATTTATAGAAATATGGCCGTTTTATTTACCTCTGAAGTATAAAATAGCTCTGAAGTATCTACTAAACAAAAAATAATTCATCAATATCGATTCATTATTGGCGGAATGATCGTGTAACATACATACAAAAATACATACAGTCGAATTAAGAACCTTCTCTTTTTTTGAAGTCGGTTAAAAAATATAAGTAACTTAAACGCAGGCAAAGCTTAAAAAATCCGACTTCACCGCTTTATCTTCGGAACCCTTGATCAGATTAAATGAATTAAATACGCATTATTGCGGATAACTTATAAACTACTTGTATCAAATTTAAATGGGATCACATGGGAAGCAGTAGCTTTCAAATGAAAAAAAAATCATCATAATCGGTTCACCTGGAAAAAAGTCCTGAGGTACCTAAACAGACGAATTAAGAACCTAATCATTTCTTCCCAGTCAGTTTAAAAATAGATTTGCCGTGGTCATCGAAATAATACATATACCCTATTTCGATGGCCGTGATAGTGAAAAAAAGACGTTGTTGATTTTATATTATTTTTTTAAACTTGTGATTTACCAGGGCGGCATATTCGTTGAAACGAAAAAGTCCTTAATTAATATTAATGTTTAATAATGGTGTTAATTTGTGTGTGTATGTAATGGTGTTAAGGTGTATATAATGGTGTTAAGGTGTGTTAATGTGTAATAATGGTGGATATTATTAACCGTTAATACTTAGTGAATGCATACATGAGTGTAGACTAGGATTTCGCTCCCGGGACCCGACCGGGGAATCGGGAATTCCTGGGATCTTTTTCATCAACTTAATTGCTCTATAACATCTATAATTCTTATCAAAATGAACAAAACCCTTTGAAACACTAAGCTTCACTAGACATCTTTTACGGTGGGGGGTTAAAAATAAAGAATATCACAACAGAAACTTGTCTCATGTAACAACAAAATATATTTCGAAGTATATTCTGGAGTATATAGGTTGGTGCGGTGGGTAAGTATCTGCCCTCTGCGCCGTGGGTCCTTCGATTCCCGGCAGAAGCACACTTTACCTTCCCAAAAGACATTTGTGCTTCTGGTTCTGGGTGCGATCGTGTGTGTGATATGTAAATGTTTTAGGCACCCACGATACAAGGCTCTGGATTTAGTGGAGCTGTGAGTGTGAATGCGTTTGTTTGTTTGTAGTTTATTAATTTATCTACCGATAAATTAACAACCAATTAAGATACAGGATCTCGGAGGCCAGGCAGAGTTCACGATATCTTCGATTAGAGGCTATTATTATTCCTCGACTATCGACAATATAACCTTTATGATCCTTTTAAAGATGTGTTCCTTGTTAAAATACAAACTGGGACGGTACTTGCTCTACGCTCATAGATAAATTTATATATATATATAAAACTAAGTCCGGTTAGTTACAGCATTTATAACTTAAGAACGGCTAGACCAATTTTTGATTTGTTGGATTTGGCCCTGCCCCGAAATAGCATAGTATCTATTAATAGAAAAATAATTATAAAAGAAAAGGAATTTTCTACACTTTGTACGTAACGGCATTTTGATGATATTTTGTTAGCTCATTGGATATTCAGTAAGCAGTTCATAGAGATGGGAACGTAGGCTATGTTTTTAACTTGATTTTCACGGGAGAAGCCACAAGCAAGTATGTAACGTTCATACTTGCTCGTGGCTCATCTATTTATGGTTAAGATGTAGAATGTAGAAGCAAAATGCTTCGAGCGGATATGAGGTAATATCCGCTCGAAGCGTTTTGCTTCTATATATCATCTGTACAGCAAAGGAATGGAACTAACTGCCCGTGTCTTTGTTCCCCGAACAGTATCATATGGGAGACTTACAAGTCTAGAGTGAATATGTATCTTCTAGGTAAGCATGCTCCATCTTCGGCCGCATCATCACTTTCCATTAGGTGAGATAGTGGCCAAATGCTTACCTATCTGGCATAAAAAAGAATAAAGCTAGATAAGACTTACTGCGAATCCATTGACAGCAGCGATAATAGGCTTTCCGCAGTTGGAGATATCCTCCCATTCCTTGAGGAAGCCAGCCTTCTGGTTGTCACTGTAGGAGTTGTTTTGCATTTCCTTAATGTCGGCACCAGCGGCGAACGCTTTTTCATTGCCTGGAAGAAACAAAATATTTTTCACACTATTATCGAAGAATTATTATTATAATTAAGATTTTTTAACGCTTTCACAAACACAGCTCTACTAAGTTCGATGACTTGTGTCATGGATAACGGAAACATTCATATCACGCACACTGAAATCTGAAACACAAATTTTCCTTGGGAAGAAAACTTTTGTTTCCACCGGGATTCAAACCCAATACCCAATTAACTAACGCTTAAAAAGCGCACGCGCACGTAACTAAGCCAAAGACCATTATAATTATTTTCATATTATAATTATAGTTTTGAAATTTCTATGGCCATGGGTCTAACATTGCAATTAGCTCCACGTTGTGTTGATAACATCTAATCAAATCAATTGATTTTGTTTTTTTAAAAAGGAGGAGGTACTCAAGTTGACTGTAATTATATTTTTTTTAATATTTTTATGTGTGTTACCTCATAATTACCTTTCATAATGCATCATTAATACGATAAATCTGATCAAGGTTCCGAAGATAAAGTCGGTTTTTTAAGCTTTGGTTGCGTTTAATTATTTGTTAACATGGATAATGTTGATCCCATTGTATAAGTCAACCATCTTATGTACACAGTTATCACAATAAAATATATTCTATTCTATTCTATGCATTGACCTGAAAGCTAGAATTCTTACCGGTGATGATAATAGCGGCAATGGAGTCATCTGCATCGAAGTCCCGAACAGCCTTGCCTAGTTCAACGAACAAAGGCTTGCAGAGGGCGTTGAGGGCTTTAGGCCGGTTCAGCTGTACAATACCGACGTTCTTCTTGGCACCGGTTACTTCCACCTTGATGTTTTCATATGCGGGAGCTGGAAAGTTATTGTAGAAATTTGACTTGCGTGGTTTTGCACTTTGTCCGTTCGTCCGTCTGTCAGAGGCATCTAGCGTCTAAACCATACAAGCAAATAACTTCGTAATCTCAGAGAATATGTAAAGTTATGACCCAAAGCCAGAAATGGCAATCATTAAAATTATGTAGTTGAATAAAAATATTAAGGGGGAGGAGAATAATTTTTATTTTTTTATCTAGCCTTCTGGGGTATCGTTGAAAAGATCTCTGCCAGAAGAGTTTGAAACTGGTTTAAAAGAAAATCTATGTTGGTAAATATCAATTGGGTAGGCCACCAACACAACCTGTTTTTAGACCTATTTTGTAACAGGGTCTATTTAAAAAATGGCTTCACATTTAAAGCTGAAACATATGTATAATATCTGTTATATCCTGTACTTAAACAACAAATACAGAAATCAAACTATTATTATAAAAAGTTATGAGCAATTAACCTCAAAAGTTTTTCTATATTAGACAAAATGTAGGCGCGAGATCTCAGTTTGGCGCGAACCACTAGTATACCTTTACTTAAAATTGCTTTGTCCTATATCTGGTAAATTGGTGATAGGGCATTATCTCCTGCACTCCTCCCTACAGTACTACTCCTGTTTGCATCCCTACAGTCTTTTTTCACCGAACCTCAATCAGTTGTCTAAAAGACTACAAAGATGACTCGGGTGCATATAGCACACGAGTCCTTGAGACTTAGTTATTCTAGGCCTACATATTTACCATTCTTAACAGACTCTTCACTAAACAACAGGTGAGATAGCAGTCAATATCTAGCTCTAGAGAAATAAGAGCATTTAAAAAATCCTAACTATCCTACTAATATTATGAATCTGAAAGTTTGTGTGTAAGTATGTTTGTTCCCTCTTCACGCTTTAATGGATGAAAGGATTTGGATGAAATTTGGAATGTACATAGATTATACCTAGGATTAACACATAGGCTACTTTTTATCTTGATAATAGCGGGCGAAGCCGCGGGACACGGCTAGTAATGTTATAAATGCGAAAGTAACTATGTCTATCTGTCTGTCTGTCGTGCTTTCACGCCAAAACTACTGAACCGATATAAATGAAATTTTGTACACAGATAGTCTAGAGCTTGGGAAAGATCATAGGCTTTTTTTTATCCCGGAATTCTTGCGGATCCGGAACTTAGGCGGTTAAAATCATGGGGCGCAGCTAGTATTCTATATTTAACAATTCATGTACAATATCTTCTACGACTGATAAGAGCAAAGTTCAATTTCTGAATGATCACTATTAAATTTTCTTCATATCTTAAAAGCCGTAACTCGTAATAGACTGATAAGTTTCATCACCGTCATACTCTTGTAATCTTTAAATGTGGCAAATAATACGGACTTTGCATACATTTAATTTTGGAGTATTTACCTCACTGATAAGATAATGTCGTATCATATTATAGTTACCAGATCTCTGTCAAGGCCAGGATACATTTATCGAACTTCGGCATGACAAACGTTTTTTTTAATGCTAAATAGGCGATCATTTGACCACTGTCTCACCTGATGGATATTGACATGCTTGCCTAGAAGATACCTATCCACTTTTGACTTGCAGATGGTTGCATATCATCAGAGAATTACACTTTAAGTCCTCCACCCCTTTTACCATCTATTATTATTATTTATTTAAAGTTATCACGAATCTGATACTGAAATCGACTTGAAAAGTGATGATGACAATAATAAGACCACAAACAATGCATACGCCTTTCACAAATTGCATGTTACATCAAAAAAATGGGTTCAAATGGTCAAAACTCTTTAATCCTACTAATATTATAAATTCGAAAGTTTGTGTGTAAGTGTGTAAGTATGTTTGTTCCCTCTTCACGCTTTAACGGCTGAACGGATTTGGATGAAATTTGGAATGTATATAGATTATACCTAGGATTAACACATAGGCTACTTTTTAACTTGATAATAGCGGGCGAAGCCACGGGGCATGGCTAGTGTTCTATATGTAAGGTAAAAAATACAAAATTTTTGTTAAAAAAATGAGGGCAATTTTTTATTTTAGTTTAAGATAATAACAGATATATATATATATATATATATATATATATATATATGTATATATAATTTTTTGTGATTAACTAGTATAAACCAACTTGACTGTATTTGATATGCATAAATGTTTTTGTTCCTACTGTTATATCATCATCATCATCTCAGCCACAAGAAGTCCACTGCTGGATATAGGCCTCCCCCAAAGATTTCCAAAAAGAACGGTTTTTAGCGGCCTGCATCCAGCGTCTTCCTGTGACCTTCATTATGTCGTCCCTCCACCTTGTGGGCAGTCTTCCGACACTGCCCTTGCCAGTCCGTGGCCTCCATTCGAGAACCTTTCGGCCCCATCAGCCATCAGTTCTGCGTACTATGTGCCCTGCCCATTGCCACTTCAACTTGCTAATCCGCCGGGCTATGTCGGTGACTTTCGTTCGTCTACAGATCTCCTCAGTTCTGATTCGATCTCGCAGAGAAATTCCGAGCATAGCCCTTTCCATAGCTCGTTGTGCGACTCTGAGCTTATTTATAAGGCCCACAGTAAGAGGCCACGTTTCAGTACCATAAGTCATCACTGGTAACACACACTGATCAAAGACTTTCGTCTTGAGGCATTGAGGGATTTTGGACGAAAAGACGTTGCGTAATTTCCCGAACGCTGCCCAGCCGAGTTGAATTCGACGATTGACCTCTTTCTCGAAGTTGGACCTACCTAGTTGAACAGTTTGTCCTATGTAGACGTACCTGTCAACAACTTCTACTGTTATAGTTAAGATTTATTTGTTAAAATGAAAAAAAGAATTGTTTTTTTGATAAATAGTAAAAAGTTTCTTACTACAATGTATATTAAATTTTTTGCTACATACATAAAATTACATATTACAAAGTGATGATTTACTTTTTAATACAAAAAAAATTATACACTTTAAATATTTTATAACATTCAATTTGTTTCGTATTTTTTTAGTTAAGGGTATATTTTTACCCCGCGATGTTAGTTGTGTGACAAAAAATAATGTTCGTTCAGGGTTAATAATTATAGTAGAGTGTGGTAATTATAGAAGAATATTTTCTAGATGACATTATAATTTACTTTTTGGTATCTATGCAGTAGGTCTTGTGTTTTGACGATAATAGTTGAGTGTACTACCAGTCTACCAGATGAGCAAGCACACGACGAAAAATACATCAAATAAGTTGATGATCACATGAGGGACCAAAAAACGTGTTAATAAACCATAAATAGGTAATCGCTACGCAAGTTTCTTTAAACTTTACACTTACCGGTACTGTAAAATTTACCGAAACCGGTATTCGCTACAGCCACTCTACTTTTGCTCAAGACATTCTTGCCGAGCAACGAACGGGTCACAGAGGCGACGGAAGCCATTATTGATAATACTGGAGTGAAGTATAGACTACACTGCACCGGCCGGTATCCGAAACCTCAATGATAAAACTGTGATAAAGTTTAACTCGAAAATAACTTCGTTCGTTGGCAAGTGAACTTTGAACAAGTAGGTAAGATTTCTGAATGATAAGTAGGGGAACGAGATAGAAGAACAAAACAACTAGCTATCTTAAAGTGGGAAAGAGATAAAGTAATTACTGGCCACCAATGTACCACCTAGGACAAAGTATGAAATTGTATGTTCCAAACCTTGTTCACCTTGATCGTGGCATCCAGGTTCAACACTAATTTTGCTGTTCCTCACGCGAGGTGAGTATTCGATAACGGGTAGAAAAATGTATTAGGCTATTTTTCTGACATCTAAATGCTATGCGACCGCTCCGACTTACCTCGCATTCACATGCGGTGACTACGACCCATCCCTTAGGTATAAAATATCTTATTTACTTATGCTCGCCGCGTACATGGCGTGGTGGGCATATGTGAATTCATATTGAATTTATTCCTCGAAATGGACAGTCACAATACAACGATTACGGTAGCCCAGTATAGGAGTTAGTTTCTTTGTGAGCGTTGCGATTATTACGGACAATCGCTAGAGCCCCCTGTTTAGTTTCTAGGTTCCTTTCAAAAATAATATGTGCGTTCTAGAATTCATTCGTGAGGGTTTGGTATCCATACTCACATTACTAATGTTGCCGTTCCACAACGGCGGCACGGTGCAGACCAGAGCTAGCTCACTATTATTCGTATATAATTCACACAAGAATTTAACGCACTCATAAAAGTATGGCAATAATCTCTGATCCCAGTTTCTATTCTACTCGGTTAGAATCTGAGCGGAATAATTGACCTCGCCTTTTAATAATTCTAAGATCGATTAATATAACTATTATAAAATGTTTAATTATTAAGAAAGTTATAAAACTAGCTTAGAATCCCTATTACTAATCTGTAACGATTCAATTAATTAGACCTTGTTTCTTAGGAGTTTTGTAGGTTTTGAATTAAAACCGAACGTAAAAGAGATAGGTATGTCATAGGAGTCTGTTCACATCAATATGTTGTTTAAATTACATGCAAATTTCGGCGGTTCGTTTATATTATTAAACACTAGCTGACCCGCGTCGCCCGGTTAAATAAACCATAAACAAACGCTTTCACACTCGCAGCCCCACACAATATTTAATTACTCATGTCGTGGGGCCGTAAACACCAACACCACACACACAACATTCTCCGACTTGTCTTACGAGAATAGTATTATTTCGAACTGAATACTAACTTTGATCTCAATAAAAGGTAGCATGACACTCAAAGATAGTCTAGTTATCTTTTAGTGAAACAATTTTCAGAATTGGATAAGTGGTTTCGTGATTTCGACATGATTCGAAAACAGTGCTAGCTTGCGTATGTATTGTCCGTGTATATGTGTCTGTGGGTATGACGGTTCTTGCAAATATTAAGAGGAACACGAGCTTTATGAAAACGAAATTGTCATATTATCATAGTCAATTCAAGCTGACAGAGTCTGTCAGACAGACTAGCTAGCATAGCTGGGCCGATGTAGTACTCTCTGTGGTCTGTGGATTGCGCAGGTGTTTTTAGTAAACAAGATGATTGATGACAATTGACCATCTTTGGGCCATTTATTGTTAATCTTAGAATTTAGAAAAGCAGTTATTATATAATTGGAATTACCCCAGACAACTCAAAGATAAAACTGAGTATATTATAGTACCTACCTGCTAGCGTATTTCTTGTTATCTGATAGCTATGCCAAAGAATTTTTTCATTCTTACCGGTGAACCCGGTAAGTGCTTGTAAGATGTGTATGGTCGAGCCTTTTACTTCTTTTCTTTATATCCAAATAAGAACCTCCTTAAATTTCCAGGTGTTGGTAAAACTACACTTACCAAGAAATTAGCATCGCTTTTGTCCAAGCGTGGTGTGAAAACTTTAGGTTTCTACACTGAAGAGATACGTAAAAACGGAGTCAGGGAAGGGTTTGATATAGTTTCATTGGACGGAGTTAGAGGTTGTCTTGCGAAAGATCAGAGACTTTTAGCCGGCCCAGTGAAGTGTAGAGTCGGAAAATACGGCGTCTTAGTCCAAGAGTTTGAGAAGGTTGCGCTGCCATGCCTTGTAAAGGTTGGTTGAATCGAGATCTTTAGGAACCTTAATCCCTTAACCTAAACGTAACTGAAATTGTAATTCTCCGAGTTCTCCGACCCAATTGACGTAGTTGGCAAGTCTTTGTTCTGTGCTCCTCGGCTTTCGGGTCTGATTTCCGACAGGAGCATTTCTTTGCCAAGGGTTGTTTTGTAAGTCTTCTTATTGTGAAGCATAGATGTAAAAAAAAGACGTGTGGCACTCGGGGACTGCCGCGGTAAAGCTATTGCATAGCATTTTTTATCAACTTATGCAATTATAATGATTTATTTATTTTATTTATGCAGTATTTTTTTCCTGCCACCTAGAGGAGAGTTGCTGAACTAAAGAGACAAGCGTGATATTATATAATATAAAAAAGTTATTAAAAGTTCTGCTATTCATCGATAGATGGCAAAACTAAAAGCATCACCGCTGTGCCGGTTGGAGTGGGGGGTGTTAGGTTATTTTCGTTACGGAATTTCTGGATTCGGTCTCCACGCTCAAGGCCCGCGATAGAAGCTATGCAATACCTTAAAAATTCAGACATAATGCCACAAACAAAACTGATGAAGCACCCTAGGTCCTTCAAATTTCACTTGCCATTACACAAGCTACTCGCACACAAATACACCAAAGGTCGGACAATCGGCGCCAATACACATAATAACTATTTGGTTGTCTGTGACAGTTTGCAGCACATACACATACATGGACACATACTACACCCACAATTGGATTAGGTTACTTCTGTATAAAGTCTGTGGTGTGGAGATTTTAGTGTGAATGTTTGTTGTATAAATGAAAGGAGAAGGTTTCTAGTGTGAAATATTGGTAAGTACATTTCCAGGTACTTGTATAATATTCTGAGTTCGATTCCTGGTAGGAGCATAATTTTCCTTTGCAAGGGGTAATCGTGTCTACTATTTAAATATTTCTGTGTGTTGTGTAGTAATTCGTCTTTTTCAGTTGGGAAATGTCAAGTCACAGATCCTAGTTATCGATGAAATAGGCAAAATGGAATTCTTCAGTGAGCCCTTTAAGTCAAAAATCAGGGAAATTTTCAGCCAATCTTCTGATTATATTGTTTTGGCCACAATTCCAGTTAGAAGATCTGATAATCTAATAGAAAATATAAGAAATCACAACAAAGCCAAAGTTTGGACTGTAAGTATCTACCTAATTATTTATCTGCTTATAATTAAGTAATACTTTAAAAAGTTTTTTAAAATCAAGTTGTAAATAAAAAAAGGTTAATAAGTTACATAACCATAGAACTTGTGAAGACAAATCAAACAAGCTCAAGCTTGATGGGTTATTTAGTTCAGAAGTTCCTATGGCCTTCTTCCATCTCCATCATCGGACCGACCAGCTCTATAGTACCATGCCATTGTATTGTCACCGAAGATACATAAGTACACCTTAGACCGAGTAAAAATGGTGTCTAAGGTAACAAACAAATGGTTTCACAAACACACTAAGTTCAAAGACTTGTATTGTGGGTGCCGGCAACATTAACATCACCCACACATTACACCCAGAACCAAAAGCACAAATATCACTCGGAAAGGAATATGTGCTCCTGCCGGGAATATAACCCAGGACCCACGGCGCAGAGGGCGGACATCTTCCCACTCCGCCAACTGGGTCGTCAAACAAGTCTAAAGTTAAGAAGAAAGTTACCTTAATTCATCGGACACTAATAAAACAAACAAAATGAAATACTTACGAAACATACTTTTATTTCAGGTAACCAGAGAAAATAGAAATAATATTCAAGAGGAAATAATAAGAGAAATTTATTTGACATTAAATATTACTGACTGAGCAATGCGTAAACTGATAATTTATTAAAAAAACTGTAACAGTAACCATGCAACATATACTTGATGTTGTGTACGGCTTGAAACACGTCTAAAATTTCGACTTACTTTGTAGTCAACTAGTTTCGGACAAATTTGTTGTCCTTCATCAGGATGAGTCAGACGCGCGATACGCAGAGGCGAGCGGCTCGAGCCTCGGCGCGTGACTGAGTCACGTTTAGACGTGTTTCAAGCCGTACACAACATCAATTATGTGTAATACTCACGATAGTTTTAATTTTCACATGCAACATACATTAAACATGCAAATAATAATAAAAAATATATAAATGGTAATAGGAAAGCAGCTGCTGCCCACGCTGTTACATACATAGTAGAAATATATTTCTACTATGCTGTTACACACAAACAAACATTAACCTGATATTTATTATACAAACACAACAAAAACATAACTGCCAAATTAGTCGAGCACTCTCACATAATGATCTTTTATACATATGTCAATTGATTTTTATTTATATAGTTTATTATTAATATTATCTTCTTTCTCTATTGATTTACTTTTCTAACAGGTTTACATTGCACATAAATATAACTTAATCATAGATTATGTTATATATAGATTTTATTGCACATAAATATAACTTAATCATATATACACTAAGGGACATTATACACTTCCCTGCCAGTATGGATAGATCAGTAGGGATATGTGGAACTGCCGTACATAACGCACATTTTGAATAGGAGTTGGATAGCAAAAGTTGATAATCCCTTATCCATCTCAGTCCACAAGCTCAGTCTACAATACAAGCTAACGTTTTTTATTAAATGCAGTAATTTTGTTTGATGATAAAAGAGAGTTACTATTTCCATATGCTTTGAATGCTTTAACTTTTCGGCCGCATCATCAATCATCACGTAAGATTGTGGTCAAATATGCTTGCCTATCATGTATAAAAAATGTTAGCAAATTAGAAGAGGTTATTGTTAATTATGTTTCAATTTCTACCCATAAAATAAATCAGACTATGTTTTATGGCATGTTATATATTTTTTTATGGCAGTTAGGTAAGCATTTGGCCGCTATCTCACCTGATGGAAAGTGACGATGCGGCCGAAGATGAATCATGCTTACCTAAAAGATACCTATTCACTCTAGACTTGAAGACTTCCAGATTATACTGTTCGGGGAACAAGGATGCGGGCAGTGAGTTCGACTCCTTCGCTGTACGGATAACAAATGTTGAAGCAAGACGCTTTAGAGCGGATATGAGGTATGTCAACCATATAGGGATGACGTTGGTTTGTTCGTCTTGTGGTCCGATTATAGAAAGGGAAAGGGGGAATCAACTCGTGTAATTCGAGTAGTGCACACTCTCCGAAATGCAAGCGATAGAACACCGCCAAGCTAGCTACCTCATGTCGATGACTGAGGCTCTGCAACTTCGACTCAACTAGCTTGTCATCACCAATGAGTCGCTTTGCTCGTCTATCAATAAGAGTCAAGTCATCCAGTTGATACTTGGCTGATCCATCCCAAAGGTGGCAGTACTCCATACAAGATCGGACTTGGGCTTGATATAAATTAAGAAGGTGTGAAGTACTGCCTGACCTTTACTGCCTGACCTTTGCTTGGATGCCAAGTGCAAATGTTCTTAATCGTAATCATACGAAAGTATAATTATAGTTAGTTATTAATGGAAGCATGAAAAAACTGATAATTTTACTAGTGACTAGGAGAAGAGGCCTTCGTTTTTTAAGGGGTTCACTCAGTGCTCTCAATGTTGTAAAGGGACGTCCATTAATAACGTGAGGTAGTTTTGGAGATTTTCGGACCCCCTCTCTCTCCTTCGTGATATGTCGTTAGATTTTACTCTACCACCTCCCCTCCCCTCTCCTCTAAACTCACGTGAGATTTTTTAATGTAAATGAGTTTACCTGGGCTTGATTGCGTTGGATTTATATTAAAAAAAACAATTTGTGTATTTATTTTCATTTAAGACTAAACCGCGATAAATATATGATCAAGCCTTTACTGAATAATATTTTTTACTTAATGAAACTTTATTAAATTTATTTTTGACTTCATTATTTTTTTTTACTTAATTAACCCAGTTTTCTCGTAGTTCTACACTGTTTCTTGCGGGAAAAAAATGCCGAAACCCCCCTCTCCTCTACGTGAGATTGAGTGACTTTCGGCTCGACCAATCCCCCCCTCCCTATACGTCTTACGTAATTAATGGAAGCCCCCTAATTTATCAATAAACAAGACTAGCACCATACAAAAATGTTATCCAAAAATTCTTAATGAATAAAATATTATAATAATTATTACAAAATTAGTCTAGATCACCGTGGATTAAATAGGTGTATATCTAATTATCTTATATAAAAAATAATAACATTCGTGTAAATTTATGTTTACAAAAATATTGTATGGCTGTAGAAGACACTTAGTGTATGGCATAACAGTTAAAGTAAAAGTCAAAACATTCATTTAGCAATTAAAACAAAATAATATGTAACATTTTAATATGTCATCTATTTTATAATGCAAGCTCATTGCTTTAAAAAACACAAAAAAGTAGATGTTAACGGTATTAGAAAAAAATATAAATTACTTTTGTTTCGTTATGTAGTCAGTCTCAAATTCTTGTCAAAAATACAATATAGGCATCATTTCAGGGCAATACGTCTGGGTGGGAACTACTAATATTTAAAGTTGATGTGACTACATTGGCTTTAATACTTATATTTGATACAGACTGTACATCAATCATTAGGTTGCGATATTAGAGAGTGAAGCAAAAAAAAAAAAGTTCAGTTGCCAATAGTATAATAATCAGTTGCAAAAGAAATACTGAAAGTTTGTAACACATACAATTGAATTGGTTATCTAATGTACTAAATACTTAAAATTTGGAGACAGAGATGCTGTTAACTGAAACCTACTTATGCTATTTGTACTTAACATCTCATTCATCTATGCATTTTTTACAATATTTGCAAAAAGTAGCCTGTGTTAATCCTATGTATAATCTATGTACATTCCAAATTTAATCCTAATCCATTCAGCTGTCACAATGTGGAGAGAAATCAAAAATACTTACACAAAAATTCGGATACAATATGAGTGTGAATAGTGTGATCATTTTCAAGTATGACAACCCTCTGAGTCATTATATCATCTTGGAGTTATGCCGCGAAAGTAAAAAAATGGCATGTTGATTTTGTATTATTTTCAAATTACATATTTTAATTAAATCATCTTTAAAATATACTAGTAAATTTCAAATACTTCTAATTCAAATTGGTAGCGGGAACTTGATGTAACGTTTTTACCATCAACCACACCATCAGATCACGAGAGATATACGCCAAACGCTAGTCTTCATAGATAAAACAAAGAAAACTCAACTGTCATCACTGGAATAGTCGTCAAACTGTCCATCCGATTCCTGGTTCACTTTCGGATTGCACATCCTTTCATATTTGATCTTCTCTACAACAGGTACCACATGAGCATCCATAGGACAGAAGTTGCCATCTTTCATTTTCTGTTTGACATAGCGTAGCCACGCTGATGATCCTGACGGTAGAGTTGTAGTGTTCTGGTGGCACGGCACCCAATATTCGTCGGAGTCCCAGTCTTCAGGTGAACTGGGTGGATCAGGATTGGGTTGTACGTCTGAAATGTGAAAGTTTAGTTTTTAGTCTTTGTTAGATGTAGTTCTTATTGACAGTTGAGTCATTAACTTTCATGAGTGCCCTTTAATAGTTATGCCCATAATTCCAAGCACAAGCTATTTTGGAATATCTCATAGTAACTCTATAAACTATCAGAATCGGTGCAAAGTGCATCATGAGTGTCAGTCTCGATGCAAGAAGGGGTGTTGTATGTATGTGAGTATTGTGTTTGGTGCTATTGCTCCCAAATGGATAAATTGCATTAGATCGATATATTGAAAAACTCTTTATTGAATGCCTTATCAAATACATGACAAGGAATAGTAATCTAGAAAATAAGTGTAACAATAATCAAAATCGTTTATTCACTTGGGCCCGAAAGAGGCACTCATGAAAGTTAATAACTCTACTAGGAGGTCTTATAGCTACTATGATTTAAGCTACTTTTATTGGATTTTAATTTTAATCATTTTAGAATTAGTACGCTTTGGTTTATATTTATACGTAATATATCTAATTACAACCAAACACTCACACACACACCCTTAAATAAATTATTTAATTTAAATAATTACCTATTGTTTTGCCATTGTGAAAGATATCATACAATTCTTCATCATCTTCATCTTGAGAATCATATTGGCTGAATTCATCTGATTTTTCAATCACTTCTTTCCTGAAAAAGTAACTCACTTGTAGACTTTAAGATACACAAATTGTTGTAATAAGAAACTTGATAATTTTTATAGACATACTAGCTGACCCGGCCAACTTAGTACCGCCAATAAAAGTTGCCTACAAAAAATGTGATAAATGAAGAACCACTTGACCAATTTTGTGCAAACTTCACATAAACCATCTACTAAATAGTCCGAACAAAGCCTTAACATTTGGTTTGGATAGGTGAGCCCGTTCTTGAGTTATAAAATAACAACGAAAAGTGGCATTGATTTATATATATATAGATAACAAGCCGTGCCCCGCGGCTTCACCCGCTATTATCAAGTTAAAAAGTAGCCTATGTGTTAATCCTAGGTATAATCTATGTACATTCCAAATTTCATCCAAATCCATTCAGCCGTTAAAGCGTGAAGAGGGAACAAACATACTTACACACTTACACACAAACTTTCGGATTTATAATATTAGTAGGATAGCAAGACCGAGTTGACTTGGGTGCTTCAGCATGTCTATTCCTCCATCCATCTGTCACATATTTACAACTTTAAAACCAAACAGGGGAATAACTTTTAATTCTCACACAATATGTAAAGTTTTTGTGAAAAGCAGTTGCTAAATTGTTTATAATGTGATATTAATGCAAATATTTGTAGGGCCATCAGTTTTTGCAAACTCACAACCCTACACTAAGCTTATAAACTGCTCTTATCCTCCTGACCATCAGAGAGCAGTGGAAATACAAGATCCATATCAAATAAAGTCAAGGCAAATGCTGCATCGGATGACCAGCAGTTAGATGGGTTGACAATATTGTTAAGATTGGGGGTCGAACCTGGACAAGACTAGCATAGGCCCGAGGTGAATGGCAGAATAAGAGAATGGCCTATACCCAGCAGTGGGATTAAAAGGGTTGTGGATGATGATGATCAAATGATATCAATATAATGTTAAAAACCATACCTTCCATTGTATCTTTCATCATACAGCAATCTTAACTTGTCCTTCTTTTCTAAGTAATCAGCATCGTCTGGCTCCTCGAAATAATTAAACGCCAAATCCAATTCTTCTAAGTGACTTAAATTCTCAGGTACATCATTCAAATTGTTATTGTAAAGGTCCAATGTTTTTAAACTCTTCATAGAACTCAATGATTCTGGTAGCATGCATAGATCATTGTCGTTTAGATAGAGATGGACGAGTTTTCCGAGATTGCACATCTCTTCTGGTAGGTACAGTATATTGTTACAGGACAGTATACACGTTTCTAAATTCTGTAAGTTGCAGAACTCTTGAGGAAGACCAGTTATATTGTTAAGCGCTAAATTAATTTCAACTAAGTTTTTGTACATTTCTATGCTAGGCTTAACAGTAAATAAGCGGGTGTTACACGCATTCAGACTTACTAAATCACAACATTTGTCTAGCCCTTCACATGGTAGTTCTAGCAGCGAGTTGGCACTCCGATATAAGTACTCGTCAGCGCCTAGGATTAGAGACGTTGCTTTCGGAAAAGTGGCAAGCAATTCAGTAAATCTGCTTAATTTACAGTTTCGGACATCAACTTCTGTGACTAGAGTGGAATACTGTAGGAGTTCATCAAAGTAACCATCTTTGAATGAGTCAGTGATGTTAATATTATTGCTTATATCAAGTTTTGTCAGTTTCTTTGGTTTCTCTGACCAAATCCAGTATGGAGGGCCATGTAGGGAATTGTAAGATACATCTAACCTCTCTATGCTGTGGCAGAATTTGGGGATGTCATCAAAGAACAATATTTCATTATGAGCCAGGTTTAGAACTACTAGATTCTCCAGTTCGCAAACGACATCAGGTACTTCGACTAGCTTGTTATTCGCGAGGTTTAAATGTGACAGGTTGGTCGGTAGCTTTACAGAATCAGCTAAATCTTCTATGTTTCTTCCACTCAAATCAATTACAGTAATATTATCTTCCCAAATGAGAGTTTGGCTTTCGATTTGTTTGCATATTCCGTTGCCGTTTTTGTGTTTAGTCAGCTGGCTGTCTTTTTCCTCCATTTGGACGTAATATAGTGAGCTAATGCAACTTGATACAGGAATATAAATTGTTCTGAATGCTTCATATACACGGATTTAGGAATTTTCAATACAAAAATATTTTAATATGCCTACCTCAATTCCAATCAAAATAATGGAATTTTAACTTATTATTTGTAGACTGATTTGACTTATTTAAATTTTTGCCGCATTGTCAATGCTTGTGTCATAGCTGAAATTGTCAATGTCAGTCGCTGCTTAGAGTGCTTAATTTCTTATTTTTATGCCTGATAGGCAAGCATTTGACCACAATCTCACCAGATGAAAAGTGATGATGCGGCTGAAGATGTAACATGCTTGCCTAGAAGGTACCTGTTCACTCTTGACTTGAAGACTCCCAGATTATACCGTTCAGGGAACAAAGACGAGGGCAATGAGTTCCACTCCTTCGCAGTACGGATGATAAACGTTGAAGCGAGCTGTATGTAGGTACTGGTATAATTTATCGGCTTATTTGCTTCGCTTGTTTTTGAATTTCCACTAGAGCATACAATAACAAGGTAGCTTTTAACCAAATCATATTATGATGGTACAGAAACACCAACTAAATAATAAACACGCACACAAGTCTAATCTGGCTTTAAAAAATATAAATATAAATTTTAATTAAATACCTAGCGTAGTCAGTACGTCCCTACCTACATTTAGCTTTCAGACTATGTACCTAACTAGTCGTTCGCGCCGAACTGAGATCCCGCACCTACAGTTTGGCTAATAAAGAAAAACTAATGAGGTTAAATGCTTAAAACTTTTTTCTTTAAAATAATTGTGTGATTTTTATACATGTTGTTCACGTATTTAGGTGTCCACTTAATATTTTAATCATTTATATAATTTCATTGCCATTTCTGGCTTTTGGCCACAGCTTTATATATTCTCTGAGAATTTGAAATTATTTGCTTGTATGCTAGATGCCTCTGACAGACGGACCGACGGATGGACAAAGTGCTGAACGACCCAAGTCAACTTAGAGATCTCGCTTCTCTCGATCAATAACTCATGATACATAACTAATCATCGCGCATGGAATAAAATGCAGTGGGGTTTTTGGGTGGGTTCTTTGGACCCCACTTAAGCTCATTGAGAAGACATTATTCAGCATAATATTTAAAAAAAAATGACATGTTATGTAATAGTTTAAAGAATTTTGTAATGCTTTATCGCTATTGTTTTTAAAAGTTTGGTTTACTCTAACCATTTTATGTATGATCAAAAAAGAAAAATAAAATCAAAAATATCTTCTAGAAGTATAAAACCGTAAAATGTAACCTAAGAGCGGTGTCGTTTAAAACAACATAGAAAAGAACAATCATAAAAATAAACATTGCATGCGGGCTGCTGCATGATGCAACTGCTAATCGTAGTTTGCGATTTCGATCAAAAGATACAATAATTAATAATAGTCAGATTTAATGCATTGCACACGCATTATTGACGCTAACTAAAAAACTAGATCAGATCTTGTTCAAATTTCAATGAGACCATATTCACGTGGAAAGAAGTAATGAGGTAACACACATAAAAAAATAAAAAATAATATAGTCGACTTGAGTACCTCCTCCTTTTTTGGGAACTCGGTAAAAATACGAATCAAATTTTGGGTACGAATAAATTTGCAGCTAACTAGTTTATATTGTTTTCAAAGTTAGTTCCTGTTCCTAGCAACTAACTTTGAAAACAACAACATTGCTCTCGAAGGCGATATAATTCTAACACATTGTGAACAGCGCAATCATACCTATGTTTACTAAACATGTTATAAGAACTTAGTTTTCTTTAGGCCACTGCAACTGCAGCAATAGGTTGTGCTTCCTGTAAAAATGATTGTTAAAAATTATATATATGCCAGTTTGATAACTGTAGTTTTAATTTCTCTAGTTGAATGTGGTAAAACTTCTGAGGAATACAATAAGCCAGATGTCGCAAGACTGGGTAAAACGAGAAAGGCTAAAATGGGTAAGTGCTGGAAATATCTAGAAAGCTCTTATAGATAGGTAAATGCTTTTATAATTCTCGTTTTTGAGGCTTCAAGTCCAGAGTGAACAAACCCCATTTGATCTTTTCATCACATGTTTAATCAATTACAGCTATGCACTAACATATAATAAAGCTTTTTCAATCAAAAGTCAATCGCTCCCATAGCCCTATACATGCGGGTATTGAGAGCCCATTTAACTCCAATACGGGGAATGGGAGCCATACATTATACTTCTCCCCAAAAATGAAGCTAGATAGTGAGAGCCATGAAGGCTCCCATTACCCGCTGACCACCATTTTGAAAAACAATGACACAAAATATCTTATTCGACTTTCAATCAAAATTTAACGGAAGCCACTTGAAAGAAGACGAATCCAAGTTTGTAATATGCATAAACATAAAACCTTAAAAAATATATTACCATGCTCATTGGACGCCAATGCAAACGGCAGTTTTTTATAAGCGCGGAGCGAAATACACATAGTCGTCCTTAACGCATGGCACTTACGACGCGACGTGCGTGTCAGGCAAACTTTTTCGATGGTTGACGGAAACGGCCGAGCGCTTGAGGTCACCCAAAAGTGCACAGGTTCCGTCCAATCGCCAGCTCTCCCATTACCTGCCCACTCTTATTACCCTGCGCTCCTCGGTTTTGATTCGAAATTGAAGTAACTCTTAAGAAGTTAGTTTCATTTCTTAAGGCAAACTTCATTTCGACAAATATTCACAGCTGGTTTTGTTTGTGTTTGCTTGTTTTCCCATGATTTTCACGTATACAGTGGTGGTAAAACCACCACACAAACGTGCCGAGGAGGACAATAGTGGGGTGTGGTCCCTTAATGTTGTGGATGTTGAAGATGGCTCAAACCTTCAGTAGCATTCTCGCGGTTGTGACGGAACGGAGACACAAAAGTCAGTGTCTCCGGGATAGAGAAGTTCCAATAGCGTTCAGCGAGATCCTGGAGCCCTTCAATATCCACTGAGGCTGGCCGAGTGGTTTTAGTGAGTGAAAATCTCACATAACCCGGTTGCTCCCCAAAAGTAGCCGGGGTATCATTAAAAGATCCCCCCCGTCACCAAAAAAAGGCTCGCAATTTGATATAAACGTAACCTCGTTACCTAATTCATTTGATTTCTATGTTGCAGAATTAAAAACAGCAACAGGGACGTTTTCAAACGTGATCACACAAATCCAGAATTTACCCACTATGGACCTTGGCAGAAAGTTTAGAACTCCTTGCAAGACCGGGAACCGATGTGGAAAGGTAAGAGGCTTTACAATATAACAAGCTTTCATTTATTTTTAAGGTTCTTTACAAGTATAGCTTAAAATCAAAACGTAACGTAGGTCTGTTTTTCTCGATTCTTAAAATTGATTGCTGGTAGAAAAAAATGCGCTACCGAATTTCTTGCCAGGTTCTTCTCGAGATGGCTGTAAATTTGCTAATCTGGCATTAGAGTAATTAGCTTTCATGAGTGCCTCTATGAAGCCCATGTGAATATTAATTATTCATTTTTTTTTAATAGAACCTACTTTGCGCTTTAAATAACACTGGCACTATTGCCTTCCTGCAAAATTTTATGAAAATGATACGTAAGAAATGAAACAACCCTTATATAAATTCAATATCTTACACCTCCGCGGCGTCGTTTATTATTTGCGGTAGGTTCCTATGCAAATAACCTCCGATAAGCACCTTCATCACATATGATGATTTCTATTTACCTAGTTTCCTCATTTCAACAACAATACCACAAGAATCCCTCCATCCGTTCCGTCCGTCGCTATCTTTTCCTCTGCTTGACGTCTCTGTCTTCAGAATGGATTATTCCGAACCTTATCCAAAAACCAAGAGCGAGTTAGGTCAGGAACCGCAAAAAGTTATTACTTTTAATTAAGAACGTAACCATCTTCTTAACTTGACCCGAAATTATGTGTCGAACACTCCGAATCTAAAAACATACCTTTGCATTTATACGTTCCAATACCAGCACCACCACCTAGTGTGCTTAATATGATTAATGTCTAGTTATAATGTCCAATTAACAGGTAATTAGAAGACTAATGGTGCCGAAGTTGGCTCAATTAGAGAATACCATAATGGGTGTGATGAAGGATATCGCCAAGCTGCCACCAGGGTCGCGTCTTCCAGACAAGTTCACCAAGACCGAGCCTGTCAAATTACTGTTTGACCAGAACTATAAGTAAGGGGCGTCTTTTTTTTTTTTACTGAATTATGAGCGGAGAAGGTCCTGTCGTCGTAGACTAAATAAGAAGCCTATAATCTGAAGATTAATGTTGAAGCGGGAGCTTATTTTGAATTTTCTCAATAGACAAATGACAGTTAGGAGTTTTGCCGCGAAAGTGAGATAATGGCGTTGTTGAAATTGTTATTTTCCAAAACTTGTGACTCTTCAAGTGTTAATGTGTAATGATGGTAGATTATTATAACCGTTAATACTTAGTACATGTACATAAGGCTACACTTATCTACGTACATCGATGATATACCTACGTATATCATAGCTCAAAGAAATTAAGAAACGTGATTTCCGTTTTCATTTCAAAACTCCAATAGAAGTTCTAGTAAAGTTTCTACACTTTGCCTACTTAACTATGACCATTATGACTGAATCTTAGCTCTTTTACTCGACTGTAACTTGTCACAAGGGCTAGGACAATAAGCATCGATTTACCTTGGACTTAGGATCCGCACTCAAATGTGTCCACGTAACATACGAAAAAAGGGATTGTCGCTTGTAGGTAACAAGCGACAATCCCGCCTCGTTGAAAACTACGTAAGGTGAATATTGCGATCATCGCAAGTCAAAGCTGCATACACTGAAGGAATAAAGCGTTAAACCAACAGTTTTTTTTTATAACAGATAGGAAAGCATTTGGCCGCTCTCCGAAATGCAAGCGATAGAACGCCGACAGGCTAACTACCTTACGTCGATGACTGAGGCTCGGCACCATGGACTCAACTAAGCTGTATAGTGGACCATGGCTAGTTTTATGAGATACTTAAATAGCTTAAAAATATTTATTTATTACCTATTTGACACTGGCTAAATGCACACAGTCTTCGAGGCCAAAACTAAAAAAAAATAGGGCATTTCGTTGCTTTTTTGCTTATTGCTCATTGTTTCATAATTCCGTTTCAGAGAGGACGTATGCATGGACAAGCTGGAGTCCTGCCTAAAGGAAGACAAGCGTCGCAAGCGCATCCTCAAAAAGCTGTTCTTCAAGAAGTACAACGGACTACGACAAGAACTTATCGGTTACGGGGGAAGGCGGCTGTGGGGCGGGGAGGGGAACCTTTTCTATAGAAGATGATTTAACGATAGTTTAAAGTGTTTAAGAATAAATGTTATTTTTTAAGCTTTCCTAGTTTTTTTTACAGCTGCCCTTGATTTTATAGTGTACCTACTTGAGAGTTGTAAATGTAGGTACTTAACAGTAAACTGAGATAGTGGTCAAATGCTTGCCTATCAAACATAAAAAAAACCTGTTTGGGCCAGTAGGTATGAGATTTGACGGAATGCGAAATCATAATTTCGTTTCCTTAGGTACCAACATTTAGGTACTTCTGACAAAATATAAAAAAAAAAAACAAGTTCTTGTATTTTTTTTAAATTTTGGCTACGCAAGCATGTGCATTTAGCCAGAGTCAATAAATAATATTCAAATTTATTAGGTATTTCATATAAGCAGTTCTTATCCAGTCACCAGTCATTAGTCATTAGTCAAGTCATGATCTAATAAAGTAGTTCTTCAACTTTCTATAATTTGCCTACATTCATGTATGTTTTCGAACTATCATCGAACATCGTCATTTTCGCGCCAAAATCCTATTATAGTTAAAGGCATTAATACCTCAGAAGATAGATAAAGAAATTGTACGTAAAAAATATCACTCTTCTTCTTTCATAGCCCAACACTAAGTTTGATGGCCTATGTCGTGGGTGCCGGAAACATTCACATCATACATGAAATCACACCCAGAATCAGAAACTCAAAATTTCCATTGGGGAGAAAACTTGTGTTCCGACCGGGAATCGAACCCGATATTAGGCGAACGCGCACTTAACCAAGCCAGCGGGTAGTTCAAATATGTTCAAAGATAATGTATTTTATGTCTGGTCTTCAATTGCAATCTGATTGTGCCCTTGTGTGTTTTTTTATAAAATATACCCATTGGAGTTTTTTTTTATTTGACTTCACAATCCTGTACATTTAGCCAGTGTCAAGTAACAATATTTATTATATCAAGTGTATTTTAAATTAAAAGTCCCAGTCACAGCTAAAGTCAATTAAAAGAGTCAAGGTCCAATCATAGTCAAGTCATGCCCTAGTAAAGTGATAGAACCTTTACCAGAACTTTCATTGGAGTTTTAGAGCGAAGGCGAAAATCACGTTTTTCAACTTTGTATGATTTGCCTACACTTATGCACGTTAACTAAGTATTAACGGTTAATAGACCACCATTATTACAGATTAACACTCCAAGAATCACAGGTTTTGGAAACTTATACAAAATCAACAACACTATTTTTTCACTTTCGCGGCAAAATTCCACCTATTGGAGTTTTTGCCCGAAAGTGATGCAACGTTATTGCAAAGCCAATACTATAAAAATAAAAATGCCTATTCATTATTTAAAAACCCATTATCAGATTGTATACTTATCAGGGACCACAGACAATGACAAGGAGTTAAAAAAAAGCAAAACACTTCGTGCGCTTTTGAGGAATATTTACCATGTAGCAGTGTCGCATTACAGTTTGTCTGTTAGTATATGATACAATGGGGATGGGGAATTAGATCATACAATTTCGTGGCACTCTCCGATACTCTTACATCAAAATCGAAATCGTTTATTCACATGAGCCCAAAGAGGCACTCATGAAAGTTACTACTGCCAGATTCGCAAATTTACATCTCGAGAAGAATCTGACAAGAAACACGGCGGCGGCGCTATTTTTTGATGATTAATACTGGAATTATCTCAATATATGTATATCCATATTATTATCAATTAAGTGGTCGCCTGAAAGCGCTTGTGCAGTTTGCCTTCATTCATCCTTGTCATTAATGTAATCATTCGTTTTATAATAAGCTTTCCTAATTAAATTCCGTTTTATTACCGATTTAAACTTTCCCTGTGGTCATTCAGTTACAATTTTAGGAATTGTATTAGAAAGTCCAACCCCATTTGGTATAAAAGATTTATTCGTATTGCTTATTCTAAATGTGCTCACCGCTATGTTATGTATATATGTAGTATTAATATTTTGTGTGTCGTTTCTTAGTTTATATTCATCTATAGTTTTGCGAACACGCATATTATTTTTAAAGATGTAAAGCTAAGGCACGGTAAGTTTGCCTGTTTCTTCATGTCCTGTTCAAGTCGGATTCCGGAGAGAGTCCCCACCCTGTCGACCTCACTGGGTACGAGTGGGAAAAAAAAGTTTCGTTCGTCCCCAGTGGTGACGATTGGAACTTTTTATTTACCACTCGTTCCGCTATAGACCGAGAGTCAAAATGCAATAATCGCAATATTATAGTTAAAAATAATTCAAAAGACCTAAGTTCTTTTACTGTATTGTGGTGTATTATTGACATTCAACCTAATTTACAATAATTTAAGAATGTAAAAAAAATATACCAATTATAATACCTATTTTAAATATTATTTTTTTAAATATTTGGATCACTATCTAGATAGTGAGGTACTGGTCTATTAAGACGAACTTACTTTAATTTGAACTTAAACTTACTTTAATTTGACCTTACTTTTTTTTAATTTGTTGGTTATCTGTGGTACGCACCTTAAAACTGTAAGAATTATTGTAAATTCGTTAATACTGTACTAATTACCTTAGTCTTTTAAAATTATTTTTATCAAAAACATTGTATAGTGTTGCTCAGAAAGTCGTTATTAAAGCATTTTAACAATCCGTGAAATCTACATCTTCAGCCGCATCATCACTTTCCATCAGGTGAGATAGTGGTCAAATGCTTGCCTATCGAGTATAAAATTTTCCCACTCGTACCCAGTGGGGACGACAGGGTGGGGACGACCGGGAATAAACGGTCAGCGGCATAATTATCGAGTCTCATAGCTGTTTGATCAATGGTCTCTAGTGCCTCATGTTGGTATCAGTATCAGGTAGCAGAACCATCCCAAAGATGAAAACAATACTCCACTCGTGATGTATCTTCACAATAATTCTACAACTCGTTATAGATCATCTAAATTAAAACGGGATTAGCGTGACGTACGCAATGTCGATGTCTAGATGGACAATTGTTTCACGCGTCGCGTTGTGTGCGAGGTGGGACGCAACTGCGAGCGCTCCGCTTTCATCCTGAAGAAGGCTTCCGAATGAAGCCGAAATAATTATCGATCTTGACATTGACAATGCGTTAGTTACGCTTATTCCCGTTTTAATTTTGCCCGTTGGCTTAGTTGGTTGAGCGTTCGCCTTCTAAGCAGGGGTATCGGGTTCGATTCCCGGTGGGAACACAAGTTTTCTCCCCAAAGAAAATGTTTGTTTTTACGGTTCTCGTGATTGTGTGATTGTGTGTGGATGTGAATGTTTCCGGCGCCCACGACATTCACTGACACAAGTCATCGAACTTAGTGTAGGGCTGTGAGTGTGAAAACGTTTGGCGTTTAATTTTAATTTAATATTTCAAAATGTTTGCGAGTTTTTATCAAATAACCTGTTATGTTATTTTTTCACAATCACGTGCAACAAAGTTCTGTTACACAACCTATTGTTCAAATAACTGTTGTACCTTAGAAGAAAAACATTTTCTTCTTAGATTTAGTAAACTAGGTTCTGTAGTTTGTAAACTTAGAACAAGCGGATGTGAATAATTTAAACTGAACTTTTCAGTTTGCTTTCATCATTATTACGTTTTACTAGAGAAAGACTGACCTTACAAAATGAACAAGAATTAATAGTTTCCTTTACCGAGAAAACTTTTTGGTGGCTTTCTTTAACTGTTTATTAGTTGGTTAGAGTAACAAAGTAGAAACATGTGTGAAACAAGGTTAAAATTACATGTAGTTTTTATAGTAATATCTATGGTTTTAAGAGAAATTCGATGTTTAGATGACGGTAAGTTTTTTTTAAACCACGACACAGACAGAGAGATTTTATCTATGGCATTGTACATGAGCGGACGAACTGATTTTCGAATCGTTTTGTTTGTTTGAAACGTAAATTCATCTAGTGTTAGCTTTGGTGAAAATCGGTGCAGCCGTTTTCCGGATAGATTAAAAAAAATCAACACTCACACTCGCAGCTCCAAATAAGTTCGATGATTTGTGTGGTGGGTAGTGTTTTGTATACTTATAAGTATATAGTTAATAAAAAAAAATTGTCCTATTCTCCAGTCATAGTCTAAGTCAAGCAAAAGAGTCTTCGTCGAGTGAAAGGTACATGCCTCATATTGGAAGAAGTTTTTATAGTTTTTTTGCCGCGAAAGTGAATAAATAGCGTCGTTGATTTTGTATAATGTTCCAAAACCTGTGATTCTTCGAGTGTTTATGTGTAATAATACCTCCTGTACTATGAGTATCGTATAGAAAACGCTATGCACGCGTTATACCTACCTAATCATCTCATAATTTACTTGTTTCAACTGTATAAGTGTACTTTTTTGCTACCTTTGGAGGCTTGTTAATGGCTCGATAGAAATGGTGCCTAATCCTCGTTAATCGATTCAGAATGTTTTTTTTAATAAATAATATTTGCGTATGGAACTAAAGAGCCGAATGTGGCTCGCGAGCCGCAGGTTGCCGACCCCTGGAATAGGGCAAGACTTGACTATGACTGGACCTTGACACTTTTACTTGTTTTTGACTGTGACTTGTAACTAGGACTTTTAATATAAAATACACTTGAAATATATTATTACTCGACACTGGCTTATTGCAAAAGATTGCAAAGCCAAAATTAAAAGAGAAAAAAATACTGCAGTTTTGGAGCGAAAACGAAAATAGCATTTTTCAACTTTGCATGATTTGTCTACACTCATGCATATGTAAGAAGTATTAACGGTTAACAATGTAACATTATTGCACATTAACACTCAATTAATTACAAGTTTTGGATATTTATACAAAATCAACAACCCCATTTTTTCACTTTCGCGGCAAAAGTCCACAGCGAACATTTCAGAACCGCAGTTTTTGAACATCGCATTAGAAGGTGGTAACTAACGAGGTTTTATTTGGGTTTCTCGTCCTTGCGTCAATTTCCTCATAGCTGAGGGTCGCGGCCCCTTCCACTTATCACCTTCTTTTTTTTAAATTTACATTTCATGACCATGGATGCATAGTCCTTCAGTCGAAATATTAAACAAATATTAACAATTTCAATTTTTCATAATAAAAGTCTTAGTCACAGTCACAGTCAAAGTCAAGTAGTCAGTCATCTGATCACCTTTTCATGTACGATGTAACCATATGTTACGCCATCCACCCTTGCTTTCGGCCGCGGGGTTTATTTATCTTTAAGGAGGTTTTATTAAGGTTATATTCCAAAATATATGTACGCCCATTTTGTTATTTAGCGTTATTGTTCTCCGTGACGAAAGCTCCGCGCTACTTCGGCATCCTGCAAGACCATCGTGGTCAGCCGCTGTCAGTTGAGGTTTCGGAGGAGTACATGGACCAGGACTACATTGCTACTAATAGGTACACAGTTGCATTTATCTCAATTTGATACTACCCTAAACCTACTATATAATGTACTATTTCAACCGAGCGTAAAGGTCTCTTAGTAAACTTGTACTGAGAAACATAAATATGTATTATCAACATAAATTAATACAACGGCATACGTTGCAATGCCACTTAGAAAAAAAATATTTTACCCCTTTCACGTTTATGGTTGCCTCGTACAATATCAAATCTCAGAGACGTCCATGAGATTAGATTTTTTTTTCGTTTGTTAATATTTATTCTGCTTGAATATAAACCATTCTTGAATTCATCTGTAGACACACCAAAATTTCATCAAAATCGGTCCAGCAGTTTAGGAGGAGTACAGTCACATAAATTACGTGTACCTTACATGCAGATGTATACTATTACACTATAGACAAAATCATATCAATATTATATCGGTTACATTTTGGTGAATGGCGCAAGAATTATACAAGTAAATTCCCCCATCTAACAACAAGACACACTGGCAAACGTCATCCAGTTATGGTTGACATACCTGCAGTTCGCACGAAGCTTTTTGCTTTTACGTTTGTCTTCCGTACTGCGAGGGAGTGGAATTCATTGCCCACGTCTTTGTTTCCCGAACGGTATAATCTGGAAGTCTACAAGTCACGAGTGATTAGGTATCGTCATGGCAAGCATGCTACATTTTCGGCCGCATCATCACTTTCTATCAGGTGAGATAGTGATCAAATGCTTGCCTATCGAGCATAGAAAAAAATTCAGCCTCCAGCCTCATCAGTGAAAGGGTAATGTTACCTTGTTTTGGTGCTAAAATTGCTTCAAACACCTCCTTACGCTGTAACTTAATAGACTATGTAGGTAATGTATACCGTCATTGGTAAGTAGTGCACAATCCAGCAGGGGGTGGTTTAGAATCTACAACTGAGCAAAATAAATATAGAAAATACTTGAAAAAAATATTTTTTATTAATCTATTAAATAAAAAATCCTTTCTCACTACTTGGTAACTAAATTGTGGCGCAGACAGTTAAGAAGTAACTGTCAAGTAAACTATGGCAACTCTTAGACAGCTGCTAAAATAATAGCACTTAGCACTCGTAGCAGTCATAACTGCTATGAGTGCTAAGTGCTACGGAATCATTAGACTAACATGTGACGAGAGGTCAGCAGAGGTCACAGATGTTCATGAATTACGAGAATGTTAGATTACCTACTCCCAATAAATGTTGATTTTACTGCTAAACAAATGTATTAATTTTATTAACCTACTTTGGTTTTAGCAGTATCTAACACCTACAACAACCTAGGTAGGTTAGTATCTCTCTAGTATCTCTCTATTCTCGTAATTCATGAACAGCTGTGACCTCTCGTAACCTCTCGTCACATGTTAGTTCAATGATTCCGTAGCACACAGCACTCGTAGCAGTCATAAGATATTATTTAAGCAGCTGTCTAAGAGTAAAAAAATAAAAAAAAATTGTTAAAAAAATATATATTTTCTGCTGAGTGGCCGATTCTAAATCACCCCATGCAGGATTGTGCGCTACTTACCAATGATGGTATATATAATAAAATAGTATTGAAACAAAAGTTTAAATTGCTTGACTGGTTATTTAGCGCTCGTTCAGGAATCACAAGAGTGTTGATTATAGTTTTGTATCTTATTCTAACTCAATAAAATTATTTGTTTACAGAAAACGGCACAAAATTGATTGGAACAAGTAAGTTATTTCATTATTTTCTACCGACTTCACAAAACAGGAGGAGGTACTCAAGTCGATTTTTTTATGTGTTTAACTTCATTCCACGAGAACCGATTAAGATTTTTTTTTTTGTTTGAAAGATGTTGCTTTCTTATTGGTCCCATTTAAATTTGATCAAGATCTGATCAGTAGTTCTTGAAATATCGTCAATAATGCGTGTTTAGTTCATCTAATCTGACCAAAGTTCCGAAGATAAAACGGTGAAATCGGTTTTTTTTAAGCTTTGCTTGCGTTTAATTATTGATATTCTTATTTATTATTAGTTACAATAACGTCATATATGTGTCCTTATCTATTAGGTATACCTAACAGCGGTAACTCACCCGTATCATAGTAGAAATATATCCCGTATCACATAATATGTGTATTATATAAATTCAGAACAAGACAATGATGATGATGATGAATAGTGATAAATTTAGACAGTATTCTAATGTGTATAAAAACGGAATATCTGCTTATTTCGGACTTGAATTATGTAATTTTATGATATTTACTAAAGTCACATTACACTAGGTAATATAATAAATCCAAAAGTTTGTGTGTAAGTGTATAAATATGTTTGTTTTCTCTTCACGCTGTAACGGCTGAATGGACTTGGATGAAATTTGGACTTATACGAAGCTTATACTATTATAAATGTATATAAGCGTTATGATCATGAGAACGTAATTGCGGGTTGGTGTAGACTTTAGTAGAACCTTCTTTAAATTTTTACAGGAATCCTTTGGACATTGATGATTTTGATGATGACGACACCGAAGAGATCCTCGATGAGAAGGACAAGGACGTGAAGTTGCCTAATAAGTTTAACCTTCAAGCTGGACCTGTATAAGGATAGTACCTAAAATATCTACGAATAGAAATATACAGGGTAATATATAAAATAGCAGAAAGCTATCAGACTCTGATTCTTGTTGCAATTCTGGGCTCATTCAGTTCTCCGACTTTATTCTGAATGCCTATAGCATTCATTTTATATTTTATATTTCTGTAATAATGAGTATAATTTATTATTCTATACAAACTAAAATTAATATTTGTTTAAACTACATTTGCCGCAAAAAACGGCCGCGATGCAATTCGTGATATGCACGCTAATGCTAGTTAAAACTTTAGAATTAACAAAAAATAAATAAACAAAAAAAACATAATTTGCAAATAGTCGTACCGAGAAACACGTTTGTCTCTATGGTTGAAATGATGCCCCAAGATATTTCTGGTGTTTTACAAATAACCCTGTATATTGGAAGTTAGGAGTTACTGAATAAAGTAGAATATGTACGACTTTGTTTAATTTTTACCCTTAACACGTTTCTTATTATGTTTTTCATGATGGTATGATTGTTTTTATCCATGCATGAAGGCTCCAAACGATATAGCGCCATGGAATATTTAATAGTATAGTAATCTATACATGACAGTTACATCAACAAATTTCTTGGAGTTTTGCCGCGAAAGTGAAAAAATGGCGTTATTGATTTTGTATAATTTTCTAAAACCTATAATTCTTCGAGTGTTAATGTGTAATAATGGTGGATTATTAACCGTTAGTTCTAAGTAAACGTGCATAGGTGTAGGCAAATCATATTCAAAGTTGAAAAAGGTAATTTTCGCCTTCGCTCCAAAACTCCAATAAAAGTTCAAGTAAAGTTTTTATCACTTTACTAGGACATGACTGGACCTTGACTCTTTTACTTGACTTTGACTGTACTAGTGACTAGGAATATTAATATGAAATACACTTAAAGTATATTATTACTTGACACTGGCTAAATGCGCATGATTGCGAAGCCAATATTCACCCTATTACTATTCGCGGGAATTCTCCTATAAACTTGGCATTGACACGCGTCAGAACAAGCATCCCTCAAGCATTTATTTAGTCTATGCTCTCAAGGCGATAGGTTGGTTGTGATTAATCCTTGGTGAGCAAGGTCACCCCTCCATGGCCGCAGTGGCCCGATTGGGCCTACCACCGGTAGAGATCGCTATTAGTGATAAGGTCGCCTGTTGTGATACTTTACGTATAAGCTTGTTTGTTACCTTTGTTTTATCTCATCTTATAAAGTGGATCAATAAAGTATTATCTATCTATCTACCACCGGGGCAAGATTGTGACTGCTAGCGCGACCCTATCTTGCCCCACCTTGGTGAAGGACTGCTCACCGGGAAGTTTTTAGTGGGTTCGAGCCCCACATACCCCTTTCCTTCACCCATGGGAAGGTAGGGAAGTGCTAGGCATTTTCCCACACATTTTTAGAGCGCTTCAACTCGCACTAACTGAACGCTCTAAATGAGCTTTCAAAACGGGCTAGAGCGAAAGGTTGCAAAAAGAGCGTAGGCACCAAACGCTTTGCTTACCAATAAAAATATGATTATATACCCAAACTTTATTATTTTAGTGTGTAAATGTACAAAAATTAAAAAAGAGTCACACGCGTCTATGACATATCTTCATACATCTGCTCAAGCCTTTCTTGCATGGAGTCGCGAATGTCTCCTTGAGGCATCAGTGGTAACCTGGCCATTTCTAGAGATTCTTCTGAAATGTCCCCATCTTCCTCTGTGTACTCATTGTCCATGTGGTCTTGGTAGATTTTCTCGCATTCTGATGGATGTTCACTCTTTATGGTGGATGGGTGGTAGCCCATAGCCTCTATCGTGCCTACAGTGAGGTACGGTACTTGTGTTGTTACCTCAAAGTGTCTGTCTGTGGATTAAAAGAAAATTATTTTTTTTATCTATTGGTAAAACGACGTGTACCTATAGAGATGCTATGGTGTACGTTAGGCTTAAAAGAGACTGACTCTATCAGATTTTATCTATTTTAGTAAACTAATGACTGAATAGATTTGGATAAATTTGACAAAATATTAAATAGATAGTCTACTTTTTCTTAAAATAAAAGTGGGTCTAAACTCACACTAATAAAACATAATAAACATAAACGCTTTCACACTCACAGCCTCACACTAAATTCGATGACTTGTGACATTCACATCACGTACACAATCACAACCAGAACCAGGAACACAAATTTTCCTTGGGGAGAAAACTAGTGTTCCCGCCGGGAATCGAACCCGATACCCCTGCTTAGAAGGCGACGCCACCCAACTAATCCAACGACAGATAGCCATGGCACATCACATTTAGGAAGAAATGAAATAACAAAGGCTCCATCCTCACTCACTATCGATATGGTCAGGAATAATGACAGTAGCAATAGTCTCCACCATATTTTCATCATAATACGCAACGATGATGACAACTTGTAGACCTCTATTTATATTCTCAGGGATAGAGTCTTGTGAAGATCTTGTGTTCTAGAAGATTCTTGTGAAGATTTTATACTCAAGGATAGAGTTAATACCTATATCTTATTAAGGAAGAAATGAAATAATAAAGGCCTTACTCACGATCGATATGGTCAGGAATAATTACAGTAGCAACAGTCTGCTCCATCTTTTCGTCATTACATATTTAAATAATAATAATATTCACACTCACAGCCCTATACTAAGTTGTCATCTTGTATCGTGGATGCCGGAAACATTTACATATCACACAATCACACCAAAAAACAAAAAGTACCAATCTCCCTTGGGAAGGAAAATTGTGTTCCTGGAATCGAACCCAGGACCACGGCGCAGAGGGCAGAAACTTGGCCATCACGTCGACAGCATTGTCTAAATATACGGATATAACATATCTTTAGCGATCAAAAATTAAGTAACAAAGATCTTCTCACTATCGCCATGGTCAGGAATGATGACATCAACAAAATTTTTCGTCATATTTTCATCATAATACACAACAAAGATGGCAACATGTATATCTCTATATTATATTGACGACCCAGTTGGCGCAATGGACAGGTGTCCGCCCTCTGCACCGTGGGTCCTGGGTTCGATTCCCGACCGGAGCACAAATTCCTTCCCAAGGGATATTTGTGCTTCTGGTTCTGGGTGTAATGTGTGTGTGATGTGAATGTTTCCGGCACCCACGATACAAGTATTTGAACTTAGTGTGGGGCTGTAAGTGTGAATGCGTTCGTTTGTTCGTTTTCCTCGGGGATTGAGTGGCATCGTGGTAAGGAAGAAATTAAATAATAACGGACATACCCACGGTTGATATGGTCAGGAATGATGACAGTAGCAACAGTCTCCGCCATATTTTCATCATAATACATAACGAAGAAGCTCACTGTCCTGTGGATCTTCTTAAGTCATCTTCGGGGATAGTATGGCGTCAAAATCAGGAAGAAATTTAATAACAAAGGGCATACTCACGGTCGATATGGTCAGGAATGATTACAGTGGCCACAGTCTTCGCCACTTTGTCATCGTAGTAATCCCCAAATATGCCCAAATTAGGCCCTTCATAAACTATCCTCGGGGATGGAGTGGCATCACAGTCAGGGTTGAAATGTCGTCTACCATCGATATGGGTATGGGGCTCTTTAGGAGTAGGGATCTCAGTCAAAGGCAAAAACTTCGTCCCTATCACCCCTCCTACTGGCTTCACATTTAGTAGTCTGGGAAAAAAAAATTGGTAAAATAATCATCATGGATGAACAGTTACTTCGTGAATATAATAGGGGAATATTAATAACTAGCTGCGCCCCGCGGCTTTGCCCGCGTGAGTCCCGGGCCAGCCAGAATTCGGGGTTAAAAAGTAGCCTATGTCCTTTCTCAGGCTCTAGACTATCTGTGTACCAAACTTCGTTTAAATCGGTTCAGTATATATATACAGTTTTAGCGTGAAATAGGTAAATATTTAGGTAAATATAATAAGGGGTGTCGTAAATCTCAATAATAATTTAAACGCAAGCATAGCTTAAAAAAACCCGACTTCACCGCATTATCTTCGGAACCCTTCATCAGATTAAATGAATGAATTACGCATTATTGAGAATAACTCAAAAAGTGCTGGTCAAATCTTGACCAAATTTAAATGGGACCACATTGAAAGCACAAGCTATCAAATAAAAAAAGATTATGCAAGATCGGTTCACCTAAAAAAATAATCTGAGATAACACATTCAAAAAACACAGTCGAATTGAGAACCTTCTCATTTTTTTGAAGTCGATTACCAATAAACTTTTTATTGAGATCTGGAGGATTTGATTTATCCGAGTTTCATCACTCAATAACCATAAAAAAGTCATATTTAATTTTTATATGTATATTAGATAACTGGTGGGGGGAAACAATGATGAATTTGTCTTTATGATACACTCTGTTTTTTTACTGGACCCAAACAAAAATTCATAAAATTCTTGGTTTTTGCGTCGCGTTCCGACATGCTGAATCTACTCCTATTGCCTAAAACTGCACTGATAGAAGCGACCGTTTCAGTCTTGGCTTGATAAGGTCAGTTTTCACAATAGACTAACCTTGTCCCTTGTGGATGTAATAAGTGGTTACGCCTTAGGTAAACATAATATAGTTCGGGCGGCTACTGCATAATTTTATTACCTCACTGAGATACGGAAAAATACCACTTTCTACGAAAGGAAAAACTTTAATGGGCAAGACAAACAGGAAAAATTTGGCTCATCCTGGAGGATAATTTGCAGTGATTTTGTTCGATTTTGGAGCATCATTTGGATTCATCTGATACCTTGTACCTAGTCCTTAAAGCCATTGCAAGTACCTAACCGTATCTTACGAGATACTTATTTACTCATTATCACATAATTTAGATATTCTTATATTCTCTAAGTTAGATTATTCTTTTTTAAGTTATACTTCTTTTGGCGCGTTTGAGAGAAAATATGAGTGTTAGGTATATAGTCTAAGATGAGAGTGCATTTTTATGATGCGCGCGCATACCGACACCTAAAAGTGACATGAAGTATGTTGGCAAATTTATCTAACGACTTCAAAAGTGGAGGGTCTTAATTCGACTTTTTTTACTGTATTTGACTGTTTTTTGAAGTGAAAACTTCTTTAGTTGCGTTGTGCACTTTTTTTGGGATGGGTAAAAAATGTTAAACTCGTGACCTGATCGAACATTCGTAAGAGGGAGAGTAGACCGCCGGCGCGGCGGCGTAGGAGAGGAAGTAATATCCCCCTCTCTCACTACCGCGCGGCGAAAACGTATGCCTGTTACTGCTGTTTACGACATTAATGTTCAAGTTTTCACTTCTGCCGGCACTCCCGGAGTACATCCCGTTGTTTTTTTTGTACGTATGTTACGCGATGTCTCCACCAATTATGAATCGATATTGTTGTTTTTTTTTGTTGAGAGGGTATACCTAGTTCAGACGTGATCCCATATAAATTTTATCGAAATCGGTCAGGCCAAAACCGAAATATAAGCGCTGGAGTTTTTTTAAGCTTTGCTTGCGTTTCAATCATCATAAACAGACTACACACAGAATAACATTTAATTATTTTTGTTTTGATACGCTAAAGAAGTATAAATTCTTCCGTGCATACATAAGTACATACACACACGTTTATTTTCATGATGGCTGGCTTAACGAGCACATTAAAGATCTGTGGAAAGGATTGCGGCAGATAGCACATAGACTTAGTTAAAAAACATCCGTACTTACTTGTTCAATATAACACTGTCTCGAATCTCCGAAATTACGCTACAGACTTGCAGCACAGCGAAACAAACTAGAGTCTTCATCTCAGCGAGGTCATAATATTAGAGCCGACCATCTGGTTGGAGCTAGTCTTATAGCCACCTATACGTCCTTTTTTTTGTTTCCGGTTATCGTGCTAATGTAACGAGCATTGTGTGAGTAACAATGCTACAGGTGGTAGATGTTGTTTTTTTTTCTAGAATTAGGTTTTGAGGATAGCTCTGTCGGCCGTAGCGAACGCGCCTCCCGATTTGGTAGCGTTGATCTTTGATATCTAATTCGATGCCTACTCATTAAAAAGTGTATTAATACGTGACGTCACGAGTCCTGTGAACGTGCATTACTGTAGGCAAATCACAAAGTTGAAATTTATTTTCGTTTTCGCTCCAAAACTACAATAGAAGAGTAAAGCTTCTACCACTTTACTAGGACATGACTATGACTGGACTACTTATTATATTATGACTCTACTATAACGCTTTTAATTTGACTGTGACTGATGACTATTTTTTGATAACTTGAACTTGAAATATTTATTTTTATATATATAATTACTGGTCGTTCGCGCCGAACTGAGATCTCGCGCCTACATTTTTCCTAATACAGAAAAACTTTTGGGGTTAATTGCTCATAACTTTTTTCTTTAAAATAATTTAATATAAATGTTTAACTTCTGTATTTGTTAAATTAATTATTCAATTCATTTAAATTTGAAGCCGTTTTTGAGATAGACCCCGGGACAAAATAAGTCTAAAAACAGTGACTTTGGTGGTCTACCAAATTACTATTTTCCAACATAGATAAAAATCTATGTAGTACGAAGACTCTACTTGTTTGGAGCTCCTTTCAACAAGGGTAGATAAAAAAATAAAAATATTTTTCTCTCCGCTTACGTATATTTATATCACTGTAATTGCCATTTTTGGCTTTGGGCCATAGCTTTACATGTTTTCTGATAATTTCAAATTATTCGCTTGTGTGGTTAAGACGCCAGATGTCTCAGACACATACCCATAGGAAACGAAATATTTCCAAAAAATTTGTAAAAAAAAGATTTTTGTGACCTTTTACAATTTTATTTTTTTATTAGATTGTAATAGTGAATTTTTTTATTTATTGTTTAATATTTTTTTTGATTTTTTTTATTATATTGTAATAGTCGCGTACATGACTACTATATGTAGGTGTAGAGACAACTTTTAGGATGTAAAAATACAAGTTTATACGAGTTTATAGCTGGGTATCTCAAATTCCGAGGTAAACTTATACATATATATATGCACTATAAAAACATTACCATTAATCGGGTAAAAAACTGAACCGTCATGTTTATTTACAGTCATTATTTTTGTTTGGTAGCCCCGGGGGATGAAGGCGGAGTTACCCTGAATAAAGGGGTTTTGAACTCTGTTTTATTCTTAAATCGCACGGATTTAAATCTTGAAAAAAAAAAAAATATACAGGATGTGATCATTACTTTTTGGCCATCCGATACACGATTTATTACATTTCGCTGCATATAAAAAAATGGCAAAGATGTGTCTAAATTGTGACAAAAATGCATTTTATTTGAGTTATGTTAGGTTTTGTACAATGAAATTTGTACCAGCAGAAACCTTGTAGAAAATGTGATTGAAAACGGCCGTCTTATTACAAATTTTAATAAATATTTCCCTCTAATTCCGGATTCATATGTTTTTACTCCTCACGAAAGTAATTGCCGCGAGGTCGCAACGCAATATGCCTACAATTCTTGGAAAGGCTCGCCTTAATAAATAAAACAAAAATGTTGTAAAATTTCATTTTCTAAAATCTGGTCTTTTTCTTTTTTGAGACTACAGGATCCAGATGCCAGGTCTGATTGCCTCCGCAAGAGATGAGCGTAAAGCATCCTCCGAATACAATGGGTGGGTCTGTGTCAGGCACGCAGATGTTATCCTGGCAGAAAGTAGCTGTTCCTGTGGGAAAGGAAATAAAATTTAATAATACATACGAGTTTAAAAAATAAACGCTTTCTCACCCACAGCTCACTTTCGCACTTCCACAAGACTTGTGTTCGATGACTTGTGTCGTGGGTGCCGGAAACATTCACCCCCGCTTAGAAGGCGAACGCGCACCCAACTAAGTTAACAGGCAGTTCAACGGACTTCAATCGCAAATATCTCCGAAACTGTTGATCATATCTTTATGAAATTATTATAGGTCCAACTAGAACGCCCTACCCTTTCTATTTATACCCTTTCGGACAAAACATTAATTTTCCGAATCAATTAAAAAAATAAAATCAATTAAAAAAAGATTCCGACTAAAAAACCTGCTCATTTTTTGAATTCGGTTAAATATGCGTCATAGCCTTGTAAGAAAATTAAAGCCGAAGGAGCTACGTCCTTACGTTTATATAATAAGATAGACGTAAGGACGTAGAATACTTCCATTGTGCTTAAATTCAAATTCACATGGGCCTCGAAGAGGCGCTCATGAAAGTTAACACAACTGCCAGATTCGCAATGTATGTTGTGTCAACACTTGATCTGCTGCATATAACAGCCATGTCGAGAAGAACCTGGCAAAAAACTCGACGATGCATTTTCAATTTTTTTTCAAACATTCTTAAATGACTAATACAGAAATTATCTGCTCTCCTGGCTAAGTTTGGGAACTTTGATGGTGGATTCTGAATTTATTGCCTGTCCATGATCTTGAAACTGCATTGATTTCAAAACATGACGCAAATCCAACAGCATTATTTTGGAAGATCCATTGTCAAAGTGATCAAATATAGAATTTTTTACACTTTTTTTTTTTTTTTTTTCACCCTCATGCACCCTCGCAGTCCCACGATTAGTACGAATACGAGAGCTATTCTCCATTCTAAGCCTGGCGTGTTTACCAACCTCGACCATATCATTAATTACCAACGGGTGAGAAAGTAAAATTAGCCCGTCGGAAATAAAGTAAATGACAGTATCATCATTATCAATTAACCTCAAAAGTTTTTCTCTATTGGGCAAAATGTAGGCGCGAGATCTCAGTTCGGCGCGAACGAAATATTTTAAGTTATTTAGCTGAAGTTTTCAAAACGAATCACAGTCTAATTAAAAAATCTTTTTTCAACTTTGTATGAATTGCCTACAGGAATGCACGTTCACGGGACTTGTGACGTCACGCATAATTTTTTATGTAATTGACAAAAGAAAAAATACGTATCCAATATTTTTTGATAATGTAAATGATGGACTAAATAGTTTTTACCGACTTCCCAAAAAAGGAGGTACTCAAGTCGACTGTATTTTTTTTTTTTTTTTTTTGTGTTTGTGTTACCTCATATCTTCTCTCCACGTGAGCCGATTTCGAATTTTTTTTTAGTTTGAAAGATGTTGCTTTCTAATTGGTCCCATTTAAACGTGATCAAGATCTGATCAGTAGTTCTTGAAATATCGTCAATAATGTCTATTTTGTGTTGTTATTGTTTTCGTTTACCCGACTTCAAAAGTTACCTTATAACTTCTTTCGTTGTGAGCCGATTTTGGTGATTCTTTTTTTATTTGAAAGCTGGTACTTTTTATGTAGTCCCATCGAAATTTGATCAAGGTCTGATCTCTAGTTTTTGAGTTATAGTCAATAATGCGTGTTAATACATTAAATCTGATCAAGGTTCCGATGATAAAGCGGTAAAGTAGGTTTTTTTAAGCTTTGCTTGCGTTTAAATTATTTAAGTATCCATTACATAAGCCTATTATTGGTTACTTTGTTGGTGAAGCTTACCAACATATCCCGTAGGTCTGGCCTGCCGCTTGTTCCTCACGTAGTCAACGACTGCTTTGGCCAGTGCGTAGAAATGCTTGCTGGCTTTATACCTCATTTTGGCTAGAGCAGCATCACAGTCCGTCTTGTCAGCACGACAATGGTACACTAGGTTCCTGGTGTTGGCTTTTACCATCTCCTCACGGAGAACTTGGTATTTGCTATCCGAGTACAACATTTGGGCGAAACGGACATTCACTGAAAACAAAATCAAGCAGTGTGCAGAATGAAATAGCAATAAAAAACCTTTAAACTAGCAATCCTTGTATATATGTATATTTATGATCTGATATCGAAAACGGCTCCAACGATTTTCATGAAATTTAGTATGCAGGAGGTTTTGGGGACGATAAATCGATCTATCTAGGTTTCATTTTTAGAAAACGTCATTTACCAAAAAAATCCAGGTCATCCAGGTACTATATATAAAATGTACATGAAGAAGACAATAGGGAATACGCCATTGATACCTATTTTGTTATAAGTTTGACGTGTCTGTGTGTGTTTGTCTGTCTGTGATATCGTAGCTCCCGAACGGATGAACCGATTTTGATATGCCCTTTCATTTGATACACATATTGAGGGAGTTGTGAAAAAAAATGTAATTCTCCATTTTGTGGTGGCGGCTATCTCCTTCCACTCCTATAGTTGGGAGTTTTCTTAGCTATGTTTGATGAAAATCGATCCAAGATGGCCGCCGCAACAAAATGGCGGATTTTTTGGTTGGTAGATACTTCAGAGGTGGTCCCATATAAATTTTATCAATATCGATCAAGCCAAAACCAAAATATAAGCGGTGAAGGTTTTTTTAAACTTTTCTTACGTAAATTATTTCTAGCATCATCATCATCATCATCTCAGCCGCAAGAAGTCCACTAGATATAGGCCTCCCCCAAAGATCTCCAAAAAGAACGGTTGTTAGCGGCCTGCATCCAGCGTCTTCCTGCGACCTTCACTATGTCGTCCGTCCACCTTGTAGGCGGTCTTCCGACACTGCGCTTGCCAGTCCTTGGCCTCCATTCTAGAACTTTTCGGCCCCATCGGCCATCCGTTCTACGTACTATGTGCCCTGCCCATTGCCACTTCAACTTGCTAACCCGCCTATGTCGGCATATTTCTAGCATACAAAAGGATAACTTACACCCGGCTCCAACAACGTATCCATCCAGCTTAGCAACATTTACACACACCAGGACAGCGATCCAAACACTGTTCATGTCTACGATCGACAGGCGAATGGTCAATTTGCAAGTACACTTGTTGATTGGTCCAATCAATGTTCCTAATAATGACTATAATTGGCTATGAAACATGCAAATTGCTGGGTGTAATAAAACTTACGTTTGTTTTTTGTGGATTTTGATGATAGCTCAGTCTTAAGAACATCGTTACATTTTAGTTTGTTTTATGTTTAATTAGATGTAAGGTATCATAAACAAGCAATAATGTTTTTTTAAATTCATTTGTAAACAAAAGGACTAAAAAGTTAACTTGTCAAGACGAATCAAACGAGCCCAAACTCGACGGGTTTATAGTGTTTATTTCAAAAGTTCCTAAAGCTTTCTTCCGTCTCCAGTTCGCTCGAAGCGTTTCGCTTCTACGTTCATCATCAGCGAAGGAGTGGAACTCGTTGCCTGCGTCTTTGTTCCCCGAACAGTATAATCTGGGAGTCTTCAAGTCTCGAGTGAATAGGTATCTTCTAGGCAAGCATGTCCCATCTTTGGTCGCTTCATCACTTTCCATCAGGTGAGATAGGGGTCAAATGCTTGCTTAATCTATATAAAAAAAAACTTTAGACCAGCTACATGGTACGACATCATTGTGTTGTTACCGAAGATACATAAGTACACCAAGTTTGGGTCCAACCGAACGTCGGGAAGTGGGTCTAATTTAGCTTGCAAGATTTGATAACAGATACCAATAGAAAGATAACGGGACTGTTGAAACTAAGTAAAAGCTTGTAAAACAATTTATGGGCATTCATTTAGATACCTTTTTTTTATTTTTGGCTCAGCAATCGTTTGCATTTAACCAGAGTCAAGTAATTCATATTTTTCAAGTATAAGAGAGTATTTCATAAATGTAGTCCTAGTCACAAGTCATAGTCAAGTAAAAGAGTCATGGTCCAGTCATAGTCAAATCATGCCTCAGTAAAGTGGTAGAGACTTTACTACTTCTATTGGACTTTTGGAGCGAAAGTGAAAATCACGTTTTTCAACTTTGTATGATTTGCCTACACTCATGCACGTTCATGAACTATAAATAGTAAATAATCCTCCGTAATTAAACATTAACATTTGATGAATCACAAATTTTGGAAAATACCTAATACATTATCGACAACGACACATTTTCAAATACCTCACTGTTCCTGTTGGTAAATTGTCAAAACGTACAACGCTAACACGGCCCATTAATTGCCTCAACATAGGGTCCTAACGATGCCTATTAAACGTAGACAATGAATACGGGCCTCCATGACAGCCATTGGCACTGGTTCATTAGAGGCCTGACGAACGATAGCTTAATGTAACCGCATTTCATGTTCCATCGCTATCGGTGGTCACCACCTTAGGAAGTTTGAGATAGAGTTAGAAACTGTGAAGACAGAATAGATAATAAGTTGCTTATTAAAAACTTTTTTAAAGACAAGCTTTCTGAAGTCCGCCATATTGGATTTAAAGTGACGTCACTTTATTTTTCAACTTATTCTCAGCAAGCCCTTTCATTTGATATCCATATTTAGGAGTGTATAAAAATTACTTGTCCGCTGTTTTGGGTGTTTCGCCATGTTGGATTTAGATTGATGTCACACAGCTAACCATGCATTGTCATCCAAAACGTGAATACAAAATTTCAGCACAATCGGTTGAAGATATTTGCTTCAAAATTGAGTTGCAAGATACCAGCCGGACAAACATACAAACATTGCAAGTTAAAAAAAGCAAGTGCGGCAAAGATCAAAATGTCAAAAATACCTAGACGACCTATCTGAAAAGAGGCTGCATTAATTTTCACCAAACATCGTTGGCCACGATCACGCCAAACTTAATTTTGTTTACGTATTCAACCCTGTGTGTCCACCATTAAAAAAAAAACAAAAACTGAAGTAACAAAAGAAAACCATGTAATTATCGAACCTACTCACAAATTTCACGAGAATCGGTTGAGAAATGAGACCTAGTGTACAGCCGATCTGAACACACGAAAGCATTTTTGCCCAAGCTGAAACGAAGATGCTTCCTTGATCAAAATCAACATTCGGTTCATCCGTTTTGGAGCTACAATCCACACATACAAATAAACACTTGTGTTAAAGATGTTTATTTCTCAAAAGAATTGTAGCATAATTCACTTACTGAGAAATTATACAAATTTAAATTCTTATTTAGTGCATGCCGTAGCGAAGCTTGAAATTACTGAGTATATACTTATTCTTATCTAAGTTTAGTTATTAGACCATATTATAATATTTATTTTAATTAAAATATAAGATAGATTTTTGTAGCAAATTATATCAGCCCTCTGTTTGCGTCAAGAATTAAGGAAGGAACTCACTGCCCGCGTCCTTGTTCCCAGAACAGTATAATCTGGGAGTCTTCAAATCTACAATGAATAAGTATCTTCTAGGTAAGCATGCTTCTTCTTCGGCCGCATCGTCACTTTCCATCAGGTGACATAGCGGCCAAATGCTTACCAATCTGACATAAAAAAAAGTTTGTTAATAAAATTGAAACTGTATTTACGGATCGATTAAATAGAATTAGGTAAATTAGCCCAGATTTTTTTGCGTAATTGGTACACCTACGTACATACATAAAATATACGTTACGATTTCGTACATGACCTCTTAAAAATAGTACTTGATAAAAATATTTAAAGTTATCTCATCATTAAGAATCGACGACCCAGTTGGCGCAGTGGACAGGTGTCCGCCCTCTGCGCCGTGGGTCCTGGGTTCGATTCCCGGCAGGAGCACTAATTCCTTCCCAAGGGATATTTGTGCTTCTGGTTCTGGGTGTAAAGTGTGTGTGATGTGAATGTTTCCGGCACCCACGATACAAGTCTTTAGACTTAATGTGGGGCTGTGAGTGTGAATGCGTTTGTTTGTTTGTTTGTTTATCTCTGTGCCAAGTTTACACGATCATAGCTCTACAGGACTAGACTAGTAAGGCACGTGGATCGTGGACTATCACTGCTGTCTATCGTCATAATGTCATGCCCCCGTACCATGATACTCACTGTTTCGCGATGAGAATGTTGGTTTAAAGCGTTACATTGCCGGTGCCCCATAAAGTGTATCATAATACCACTTTGTTGGGAAAGTCCGTGTTCAATAAGCGATAATGAAGCGACTTTTTATTTTAATGTAATAAACAAAATATTTGCTAGGTAATTTAGATTTTTATGATTTTATTGATATTTTGTGGTAATGCGCTTCAAACAATTTATAACTGCAGAAGTCATTCGTCTTGTAAATATACTTATATGAAATAACTTTCCCAGTGTTCTGATATAAAATGACAGAACTAAACGGTTTCAAAAAGAAAAATAGTAAATATTTTGTAAAAAAGTTTTTTTTTTCTCCTTAAATATAAATGTTATGAATAATCTGAAATAAAGAAGTCATTTATCATAAGACACAGATTCCGACCAATATTTTTAACCGATTTAAAAAAGGAGTAAGTTCTTAATTCGGTTGTTGTTATCTTTAACGTGTTCTAACCGGTTCTATGTTCGACTGTTTGTATTTTTTTTTATGTATGTTCACCTATTTCTCCTCCATTCGTCCGATTCTCTAAATCATTTTTTGTTTGGTAGATTATACTTCAGACTCATCAGAGGTGGTCCCATTTAAATTGTATTAAAATCGATCAAGCCAAAACTAAAATATAAGCGGTGAAGTCGGTTTTTTAAGCTTTGCTTACCTTTAAATTATTTAAGGTTTGCTAACGTTTAAATTATTTAAGCTTAGCTTACGTTTAAATTATTTAAGCTTTGCTAACGTTTAAATTATTTAAGCTTTACCTACGTTTAAATAATTTAAACTTTGCTTACGTTTAAATAATTTAAGGCTTACGTTTAAAATATTTAAACTTTGCTTACGTTTAAATTATTTTTATCTGTCTGGATTTGTTATGATTGCCGAAAACGGTTCCAAAGTCACGCGTTTGAGGAGACATTCTGACATCCCTTATAGAAACCCAGCAATCTCCACCAAATAACTCTAAACCCACAGTCATCTTTGTTTACAAGCAGACGTAGTAATTGCTTTACAAAATAATACATCAATGACTTATCTCCGCCAGTGGCGCTGGACAATAACAATTAGAATGTCTCTAATGTCGCCAATGTCTCCATTGTTACAAGATTTATATCCTGAGATTCCTGGGCGCTATTGTGAGATATCAGTTTGGTATTTCGTTTATTGGGATATGGCGGGAAATTATTTTGTTTTGTTATTGAGCTGGTTGCAGTTGTAGGATCTTTATCCGATATAAGAGGTAGATAGTAAATCAGCGCTGTGAGCACATGAACATGTACGCACAGCATATGCTGAAACTACCCCTACAGCCCAATTTTGAATATTTGCTCTATGTATGCAGCCCAATTTTGCTCCATGTATGCACATGAAATTTTTGTATGTATTTTTTTATTGTTTTTGTACATATGGCAATAAAATATTTTTGATTTGATCTAGGAAATATGTGTGGGATAGTGAGTGAAAGTGAATAGATGTTGTTTGCCCTGATGCCAATGAGAATAAAGGAGAGTGATAAGTTTAAAGGAAATCTCTGTATATCTCTCGCCGAGACCTGATAAGATGCCTACCTATAGACCGTGAGCCCAATGCAAGGCCATCCTATCTCATAAGAATAAAGGATCAAACCAGTTTGTAGAGATAACAGGTAATTAGTAGGCTCAAATATGTTTGGTTGGCCTGAGCGCAGCTTGGCTCGTTTTGCAGTATAGGTCAAACATTGCAGCAATTTTACCCCCTAAAATATCTCATTTAAGGATGTAGGGCTAGAAGCCGTTGTATAAAGTTAAAAAAACTTGGTCGGTCGAGTCCTATCTTGGCACGTTTGTGGGTCCGACCAAATTTCGTGCCAATAAAAGTAAAAAAAAATTTCATCGTTATAAAGGACTAGCCGTGCCCCGCGGCTTCGCCCGCTATTATTAAGTTAAAAATTCTATATGTTAATCCTAGGTATAATCTATGTACATTCCAAATTTTATCCAAATCCGTACAGCAGTTAAAGCGTGAAGAGGGAAAAAACATACTTACACACAAACTTTCGGATTTATAATATTAGTAGGATGACAATAACGCGAAACGGTAGAGTAACTGAAGCTGATCAGATATGCCTTGGTCGACCTGGCTCGTTTTCGGGTCCGAACATATTTATCTCGAGAATGAATAAATCTCACTGCATCAATATTTGAAGAAATATGATATTTGAAAAGGATCTAAATGAATAAATTATGCTTGCTTGAGGTAACTGAGATACTTGCTATTAGTGTGCTGTGCTGTTAACGTTCATTATCTGTATTATTCGGATTTCAGTATACAGAGTGAATTTTTGTCCAGCATTAAAACAGATTTTGAAAAATATATATGCTCATTGCTCATTGTCTAACATATTTTTAAAAATCTGTTCTGACGGTCTGTTCTCACGGTCTACTAAGCAAGCTCCTAAACATACTCCTATGTGTTTTTTGTATAGTTGTTTTTAAGTATAACTTTAGTTTTCTCTAATTTTACATAGCTCGAAGTTACCACGATACACCAAGGTTAACAATGCTCTGTAGCATTAAGTTTTCCTTTGTACTTTCGATATTGTTTGTGTAATAAAGAATATTCTATCTATTTTAGTATCTATAAATATTATTTTCATGCCATGAATAAAGTGATATATTTAGAATAAAAAACATAAGCATTAATTCATAATTTTACCTTTCACAAATCTGACCTTTTCCGACACTCCAAGTAGAGGAATAAACGATGGAAAGGTCTAGAAACATTTAGATCATACTAACTCCATGGCTTCAGTTTAGATAATAAGATCCATCATATTGCATAGCTACATTACTATGAATAATAACCACTGCTGCAGGCTAACAAAACGGTAAGTCGACAATTTAGCATTGGGGTACACGTGCACTTGCTGTTCATTGGCATGCTTTTTACAAGAACACTTAGCGATCCCCTCTAGTCGAGTCTAGCTCAAGCGTTCAGACGGGTACTTCCCAACGGATCATAGTATCAGATTTTCACATTAACCGATCATAACTGTTATTCCCATCTGATCTCATGATCAGGTAGACGAGTAGGTATGGCCCGTTGTGCCGCCTATTCCAATATATCATTACATAAAACTAAACGCTTTCAGTTTTAATTTATTTTTTAGTTTTGGTGATAATTTACTAATAAGCTATAAGGAATCGTACTCTATACCCGCTGCTTAAAAGGGTAACGCAGACCCAACTAAGACAACAGCCAGTTCATAGTAGACAATTTTGCAGGAATTCCATTAAAAAAGAAACTGTCCCGAACATCAATATACGACCAAGTCGCTAGTTTGATGGTAATGCGCACGCTTGCCCATTGAACTTTGTAGAGGAGTTGAGGGCCATGAGTGGACCTGCACACACTGCATAGCTCACTATGCAGGTCTACTTAGCTGTGTGTTTAAATCATCGAGTGCGACTAGAACTTGTGGTATCCTAGTAATAAGCATGCTACTTTTTTAAAAGAACAAGTGTGTACGGACCTTTTTTTCTAGAGCGTGCACCACTAATGGGGTGAGACGGTTATCGCTCTACCATTGTTGCAGCTATTAGCAGATGCAGTCTTATAACCGGTATTGTTTTCGCCAATCTCAAGCGATATAAATGGTTACGGACTCGGAGGTGCCACGGAACGGAGCTCTTTTTAACACTTAGGTGCCTATCAATCGGCTAGCATATAGCAATATTAAACAAACAAACAAACAAACAAACAAACGCATTCACACTCACAGCCCCACACTAAGTTCAAAGACTTGTATCGTGGGTGCCGGAAACATTCACATCACACACACATTACACCCAGAACCAGAAGCACAAATATCCCTTGGGAAGGAATTTGTGCTCCTACCGGGAATCGAACCCAGGACCCATGGCGCAGAGGGCGGACACCTGTCCACTGCGCCAACTGGGTCGTCAATATTGGCAAGTTGATAAGGGCGGAATCAATCGATCAAGGTGGAAACGTTTAAAATTTGAAAACATTACAAAACATACCCTATGACACTCAGCGATAGTGTAGCTATCTATTAGTGAAAGAATTTTTAGAATCAGATAAGTAGTTTATCTGTCTCTTAACTACTAACTCTTAACTACTTATGGTATTTAATATTTATATATGTAAGAGTATTTGTATAATATGTCGTTATTTGTATTTCATTATATTATGTTATCTGTAATCTGTTATAACTTGTAATTTTTAAACTTTCGCGATTCGAACACATAGTTTAGGTAATATCTCGGGACTTAATCGCGCTAAAAAACTATTTTTATTTACCTCGACGTTTCGGCCAAGTTGCATTGGCCATGGTCTCGAGAAGACTAAAAATAGTTTTTTAGCGCGATTAAGTCCCGAGATATTACCTAAACTATCTGTTATAACGTTATAGTTATTAGTCAATTGTACACCCGACACTACTCCTTCTATTTGCATCTTGTCCATCCAAAGGTTGTCTGGAAGAGAGTGCTTTAGCGATAAGACCGCACATTGTAGCCTTTCATGTAAAATTTTATTTTTTATGTACCAATTCTTTTAAGGTGTCAATAAAGAATAATTGTATTGTATTGTAGTTTCAGAGATTACCTTTTACAAACAAACAAACAAACTTCACCTCTTTATAATATTAGTATAGATTATACAATTTTAGGAATTTGTAGTAAAATCTAACCCTATTTGTCATAAATGATTTATTCGTTTTGCTTAACCTAAACCTCGTCGCGTCTTAATTTATATTTATTTCATGAACGCGGGTGATGCCGCGGGGCAAGGCTGTGTAGCATTCTATAATCGTGACTTTACTTTCAAATGGATTATTGCAGATCGTTACTTTACAGAAATAGTTTTATGGCAAAGGGTTTATCATAAAGGAAATAATGACTTGTAATAAATTTCAAAGGAATTGATTAATAGCAGTAGTCATAGTTTATGAAGGAGGAAATTGATTTTGTTAATAAAGTAGTGGTTCATCCTGAACTGTAACCTCGTGACGGGACATAAACCTTAATTTTTTAATATACTTATTTATTGTAACCTAGGAAATGTCTGTCATAAAAAGCAAAGCTTAAAAAAACCGACTTCGCCGCTTTATCTTTGGAACCTTGATTAGATTCAACGTATTAAACACGCGTTATTGACAATAACTCAAAAACTAGTGATCAGATCTTAACAAAATTTAAATGGAACCACATGAAAAGCTCCAGCTTGCAAATAAAAAAATAATCATCAAAATCGGCGCACAAAGATATAAGTTATGATGTAACTTTCGAAACGAGAATATCGTCAATGTAGTCCACAGAATACGCATTATTGAGGATAACTCAAAAACTACTAATCAGATCTTGATCAAATTTAAATAGGACCAATTGGGAAGCAACATATATCAAACAAAAAAAATAATTCAAAATCGGTTCACGTGGGACGATGTTACGAGGTAACACATATAAAAAGAAAAAAAACAGTCGACTTGAGTACCTCCTCCTTTTTTGTGAAGTCGGTAAAAAAAGTAGAAGCTTAATCTTTTTTTTTTTGCCAGATAAGACTTGAACCTAGATTATACCTTTGGGGAAAAAAGACGCGGGCAGTAAGTTCCACTGCTTCGCTGTATGGATGATTTCACTTAACTATATATATTTTTTTATGGTTCACCAACAATTATTACATCAATACATGCTTAAAATAACATTTCAACAATCTTATTACTAAATGTATAAGCGGTTACAGGTGAAAACCGCAAGCTATACATTTTTTTATTTTTTTTATTTGTGACAGGCTAGTGTTCGACCACTATCTCACCTGATGGTAAGTGACGATGTGATCGAAGCTGGTAAACACACTAGACCTGGAATACGCAGGCTCTCAAAACATACATAAAATAATATAATTAGTATTTATAATTTAAAACCAAAAAATTTGGCGTTGTGGATTTTTTTTAATTTTCCAAAACCTGTGGTTCTTCGAGTGTGAATGTGTAATAATGGTGGATTACTAACCTTGAATACTTAGTAAACGTGCATAAGTATAAGTAAATCATACCAAGTTGAAAAACGTGATTTTCGTCTTCGCTCCAAAACTCCAACAAAAGTTTTTTCCTATTCAAGTACATGTGATTATTATAGTAGAAACCTGGATTAAATCAGAAACAGAAGCAGATAGCATACAATTGCCAAACTATACTCACTATTATAATTTTCGAACCAAGGGAAGAGGAGGTGGAGTATCGATATTTGTACATAACGATTTAAAACACAATTTTATAGATGGAGTTTGTAAAAATGATAATCACTTTTTACGGATACACTTAGATAAATTTTGTTTAGACATAGGCGCTATTTATATACCAGAAAGAACAAATGATATTGACTTTCTTGAAAGTTACTCAGAACAGTTGCTAGACCGAAAGAGGGCGCTGGTTTTCGGTGACTTTAACTACAACCTACTAAAAAAGAGTTCACCAACTGCAGCCTACAAACGAATGATTCAAGAAAATGGATTTAGAATATTAAACAAAATAGACGAGGAACATAGTACACGAGAAACATCGAACACTAAAACAATTCTAGACCATGTTTGCTCTAACATAAAATATAACCGCTTCCATTTATCTATTGTAGAATCTGTAATATCTGATCATAAACAGATTTACCTAGAAGTTCTCAAACAAAAACCAGTAAAGAATAAAAAAGCCGAATATAAAACTATTAACTATAATACTTTTTATAATCATGTATCTGAAGACATCAAACTGAACGACTGTAATGGTGAATACGAAAAATTAGAAGCACTCCTATTAGAAGCAATTAAAAAAAGCCAAATAACGAAAACTAAGATTCTCAACCCTTTGAAGTCTGATTGGATAAACAAGGATGTTATAGAAGCTATTGACAAAAGAAACGAAAAAGGATATACTTACATCAGATCATCACATAATGACGAAACAGCAAAAGAAGAATACTTGGCAAATAGGAAAAAAGTTCAGGCATTTATACAAACAACAAAAAGTAAATATTATGAGAAACTGTTTAGAAATTGTGTAAAAAAACCACTCAAAATGTGGAAACTTGTAAATGACTTGAGTAGCAACAAAGTAAAAACTAGCTCGGCTCCTGTTAAACTTGAAGCAAAAAATGGTCCAATTACCGATCCCACAGACATTTGTCAACATTTTAACTCGTTCTTTGCCAATATAGGTTCCATTTTAGCAAATAATATACCACAAACATACCACAATACCCAATCGTTAGATAGTATCAAAAATATTCCAGATAAAATATTATGCGAGTTTAGTCCAACTAGCGCTGATGAAGTTATCAAAATCATACATAACCTAAAGTTAAATTCAAGTAGTGGCTTGGATGGTATTAGTTGCAAAGCAATCAAATGCATTACACCTCTGATTCTGGAAGAATTGACGCGATGTATCAACAAATGCTTAGAAAGTGGACACTTTCCCGAGTCGCTTAAAATAGCAAAAGTGAGTCCTATATTTAAATCGGGCAGTAAAACCGATGCAGGAAACTACCGCCCAATATCAGTGTTGCCAGTTATTTCTAAAATAATAGAAAAGGTAATTTACAATCGACTAGAACAATATTTGCATGAAATTAACTTTCTATTTGACAAACAATACGGATTTCGCTCCAAATCAAATACTCTTTCTCCCTCTATAGACCTAATAACAAAACTAAAAACCAAAATCGATCAAAAACTTATCGGTTTAGGAGTTTTTATTGATCTTAAAAAAGCATTTGATACCATTAGCCATAAATTGCTTTTACACAAGTTGCACAGTATCGGAATACAAGGAAATGCGCATAAAATACTCCAATCTTACCTCACTAACAGACGTCAAGTGGTAAAAATTGACCATTGTCTAAGTTCTACCGAAAGTATAACTTACGGCGTCCCACAAGGGTCCATTTTAGGACCACTTTTATTTCTAATCTATATTAACAGCATAAGTGAATTGGGCCTCAAAGGTGAAGTCTCTCTCTATGCTGACGATACATGTTTGTTCTACTTCGGTAAAGAAATAACTGGCTTAGCTAAACTCGCGCAAGATGATCTTGATTGTCTGTTCAAATGGTTTCAATCTAACTTATTAACTCTTAATATTGCAAAGACCAATTATATTATATTCAGCGCAAAAAATAAAAGAATACCCAATTTTGAACCTCTTACTGTTGCAAGCAAACCTATAAATGAAGTGAGTTCCGAGAAATATCTTGGTCTAATCTTAGATAACCGCTTGACCTGGAAACGTCACATCAAAAAAATCCGCTCAAGGCTATCATCGCTTATGTCTGTGCTTCGTAACAATGTACGCTGTTTTCCTAAATCTGTCCGTTACATGATCTATAATGCGTTAGTAAAGCCTCATCTGGATTACCTGATTGAAGTATGGGGTTGCGCTGCCAAGGTACACCTAAATTATTTACAAAGAGCACAAAATAAAATTATCAAACTTCTATTTCACTTCAAATATTCAACTCCAACTGTAACAATTTATAAAGAAACTCGACTAATGTCACTAACACAAATTTATAAATTTAACACATGTTTATTAGTGCGAAAAATTCTAAATAACAAAATTCATACACAAATATCTTTTAAAACCAAGTCAAGTTATAAAAAACGATCCATGAGACGACCCAATGATATACAACTAATTCCACCGCGAACAAATTATGGTAAGAAAAACTTATTGTACGAAGGAGCCCAGCTATACAACAAGTTGCCCAACAATATTAAAAATATTAATTCATTTTTCTCTTTTAAAAAACATCTTAAATACCACATTTTAAATGATAAATTTGAATTTAAATAGTAATTGTTGAATTCATAATTTCCATCAGACATAACCTCATAGCAACTAATAAATGACACGTAATGAGATCCTCTTGCTGTTTTATACTTTAATGGTAGTAACAAGTGGGTAGCTATACATTTTGCTGTACCAAATTATCAACAAAAAAAAAACACATTAATTAAAATGCATATAATTGCTAAAACAATGAATTACTTACATTACAATAAATCAAATCAAATACTAAGACGACAGATTTTCGATAATTACTATATGTCATGTCATTATTTAGTGGATTTTGACATCTACCCACATTTTTTATTATTAATAGTCTCGCAATTAGGTAAGATAGTACACATCAGTTTTGTTTTTATTGTCATATACATAATTACTGTCGTACACTCTGTAGTGATAAGCTATCTTGTATTTCTCTTGTAAGCGAATTGTATTCTTTTAGAGAAATAAATATCTTAATCCGTAAGTTTTATCACTTTACTAGGGCATTACTTGACGATGACTGTACCTTGACTCTTTAACTTGAATTTGACTGTGACTTGTGACTAGGACTTTAATATGAAATACACTTGAAATATATTATTAATTGACACTGGCTAAATGCACAAGATTGCGAAGCCAAAATTAGAAGTAAAAAAAAAACTGCGTCCGTAACTAATTTTGTGACATACTTGTAAGTGGTACCTACAAAAGCCTCATCGATAACTTGTGTTCCATATCAAAGTTCTATTATATCTACTAATAACCAATTAATCGAGAACAGAGCCGTGTTTTATTAATGAGTGGTGAAAGGGACGTGAAAATTAAACCATTAACCAATACAACACGGTTTACTAGACTATTAATCATTTATCAGTAACATGGATACCAAATTAGTAGTTATTGTAGGACAGGAGCTGACGGCATTTCTCCTAAATTTCATAAAATAATAATATAATAGCACCCGAATGATCGAGCTTTGCTCGGCTAAAGACACTGATAAAACGACGATTTCTAAAATTGAAACCTAGCTAGATCAATTTATCGCCCCCGCCGAAACCCCCTGCATACAAAATTTCATTAAAATCGTTGAAGCCGTTTCCGAGATCCTGATTACACACATATACCGGAATACTCATATACTATCTCTTCTTTACAATATTCTATTTAATCCCTCGTCCCCGCGTTATCTCAAGGAGCGTTTTTCGTTCCTCAAGTACGGTCTAAGGTCTTCTGAAAATCTCTCTCTTAAAATGCCTTCACACTGTACTACTTTTTACGACCATTCATTTACAGTACAGGCTATTCGCTTGTGGAACTCTCTTCCTGTTCCAATAAGACGTGCTCAGACTGTTCATGCATTTAAAATTCAAGTAAAAAATTTCTTTCTCACCCAATAACTTTTCTGTGTCATACTGTTCTCCTACTTATATTTCATAATATGATTCAAGCTGTAACAAATATCCTTACTTTATTATAATATGTTGTATATATGTATTTATATTATAAACATATGTATTCATAAGTATTTCCTTATAGAATTTATTTAGTTCAAGTATGTATATATACCTTACTTTATATTTATATAAATACTAGTAAACCCGGCGAACTCCGTTTCGCCACTATAAACCTCACGGAGCCCGAGACCTTTCCAACGAATGCAAAACCATGGAAATCGGTTCGTGCGTTCTGGAGTTATAGCGTCAGGAAGGAAAACCCGACTTATTTTTATATAGTAGATATTTTTTTTTTCCTAAACTTGTATTTACACCCCCGTTTCACCGAATTATTTATAATCTTCTCTATCTAAAGGTTGTCTGGAAGAGATCGCTTTTAGCGATAACACCGCCGATTGTACACTATAATTTAAGTTTTGTTATTTTGAGTGATTTATGTAAGGTGTGACAATAAAGCGTTATCTATCTATCTATCTATATATATATACACAAGAATTGCTCGTTTAAAGGTATTAGATTTATATAAATCTCGTGTCGTGGAACTCTTCCGAAACGGATTGACCGATTTTAATATCTTTTTATTGTATATTTGGTAGGTATGATAATAAGTCGTAAAGTATTTTTTACTCACCTACCCCCATTTCTTTTATCGTGATTTAGTATTTTTGTATGAACAATATCCAAAAAGTTTTTAGTACGGTATTAATGTACTAGGCGCCCATAAACGTTGGTAAAACGCTTTTTCTAAACGTGGTATTGCAACGCATTCCGGGTACAGCTAGCAATAACATAAATAAATAAAAAATCTATTTATTGCACCAAAAACACTCATTATAGTTCCTCTCATAATTTAATTCTAGCCACCCCCAGTCACAACACGGCATTCATTGATAACTCATTTGCTGTTGTGGCTGTACGGTTGTGGAATCAGTTACCAGAACATTTAAGGAAGGCTCAAAGTAAATTGATCTTTAAAAGACTTATTCATCGACATTACATAAAGAATATTTATCCTGAACAAGTTCAAGAATAACAATATTCAACTCTATTTATTTGTATCTTATATAGGTATTCTGATTATGTGTTAGTTATACATACATATGTAAGTAGTATATTGTATTTGTTTAAATATATATATTTTTTATTAATTATTAATTTTTAAAATTTTTTGTTCTAGTTTATTTATTCTAAAATCTCATTTTTTTTATTTATTTTATGGACGCGTATCTTTTAGCTGCACGCCCAAACACTTTTCTTACACGCCCAGGAAAGCTGGTAGATAATGCTTCATAGCATTAAGCTATTCCTTGTACACTGTTTTGTGCTAAACTATTAAATAAATAAATAGAAAACATATAAAATAAAGAATAGACCGCTTCAATCCAAGGCTTTAACATTGTACAAGCAAACACTGATATTGTCGCATCTTTTAGTGCGCTTTAAGGCAAAAGGAGTAGATTCAGCATTTGCTGATAGTTAAGTACAACAGGTATCTTCTAGGCAAGCATGCTCCATCTTCGACCACATCGTCACTTTCCATCAGGTGAGATAGTGGTCAAATGCTTGCCTATCGAGAATAATAAATAAAAATAATAATGTGCACGGACTCGCTGTTCTGTCATCATAATTTATCATAATCATAATTTTTCATAATTAAATCATAAGTCTTGTAAACATAGCTTTAGTACAGATATGTTACAAAATATAATAAGCACACAAATATCACTATGTTTTGCCTCGTGGCGTACAATATATGCGTTTTTAAACTAAATAATGCAATTTTTTAAACACCAAGCAATCCGATTTGAGATAATTAATTTTGAGATAGGTAGCGTGGTCTTTAAATGTATTTATTTTAATAGATCTGTATTATACAAAAAATCATATAGGTACACAGATACATTAAATGAAAAACATCTTGATATAGATAGATAGATAAACTCTTTATTGAACACCTTAATTAAGACAAAAAACAAAACAGAAAATAATTATTTATAAAAAAAAGTGTAACAATAGGCGGTCTTATCGCTAAAAGCGATCTCTTCCAGACAACCTTTGGATGGAGAGGAATTACGCAATAGAGTTGGACGTCGGTGTTTTTTTTTTTTTATTCGTGATAGGTATGCGACGATGTGGTCGACGATGGAGCAAGCTTGCCTAGAAGATACCTATTCACTCGTGACTTGAAGACTCCCATACTGTACTCATCAGGAAACACCGACTCGGGTAAGGAGTTCCATTCCTTTGCGGTTCGCACAATGAATGTGGAGGCAAAACGCTTAGTGCGCATTTGTGGAAAATGTGTTTAAGAAAACAACATTTAAAGAGTGCATGAATCTAAAAATGATAAATTATAATACACTTAATTATAAATAAGGATAATTGACAAATAATAAAATAATATATACCTCAATAATGATCTTATATAATTACATATATATAATACATACATACATAATATAAGTACATAAATATTAATACCAATGAAATGAATAAAATATTATACATTTAATTTTTTCCTCTATCTCGGCTTGTTGGTGCTCTTTTACTGTAACTAAGTAACTAAGTAAGTGTAAATTTACATAATTTTAGTTATTTTTAAAAAAATATAGTCATTGGGCCAGTAGACTAGTTATGGTAAATTTTTGAGGGGTCAAGTTTGCTCGCGTCCGTGGGATTTAGCCCTAGATGTCCCACACGTGCCCCTCGGGTGGCGCTAAAGGAGCAATCAGATAAGCGGTGGTAGGTCTCGGCCGCCGGCTTTCGTACCACCCCCCGGACAAAGTCATGGTGCCAAGCGTTTCGTGTTCCACCGTGTTGTCCGGGCCAGCCGTTCAGGAGGATGGGTCGGGTACAGATGCGCTAATGAAGTAGACAGGTCAAGTGAAACAGCATAACGCCGCATCGGGTAGCCAGATTCGGAGAGCAGCGGGATCCGAGGCACGGTTCTCCGCTGGCCGACCGCAGACAGTAGGGGGCCCAAGTAGTGAGCTAGCTACTCATGAAAGGCTGCCCCGCCATCTAGCGAAAAATCCCAGGAGTGCGCCATCGTGCCGGTTGGCGACCGGATGCGAGGATCCGATGGACACTCCCGGGGGGGCTCGGGCGTCCCCGCGGTCTCCGGTTTTGGTTCCCCACATATGTGTCGTTTTGTGCTGTACATCACTGTGTCAGTAATTAGCGCTTTGTCCCACTTCCGTCCTCTTACCTCCCTTCACTCCCCCCAACAAATGAAAGTAAATAATAACAGTATTAAAGCTAAACAACGGAAGCACGTCCTCGCATTACAAGTGCACCTCTGCAACATCCGAGGTTTACATAGCAATCTCGATCCGGTCCACCACCATCTCGAAACCGTCAAACCACATATACTGTTCCTCACGGAGACGCAGATCAGATGTCCAGCTGACACAGCGTATCTTGCTTACCCGGGCTATACTCTTGAACATAAGTTTAAGCAACGCTCGGGTGTTTGCATGTACGCTCGTGATGACATCTGTTATCGGCGTCTCCGTAATCTTGAAGACCCCAGCTACTCCACTTTATGGGTATTGGTGGATACCGGTATGGAGAAAATTCTCTATGTCGGTGTCTACCGCTCGCACTCAGGAGACGCAGAGACGACTAAGCTCATAGCTCACCTCAGTGAGGCGGCCGACGTGGCCCATCATAGATATCCTTCTGCCGAACTAGTATTTCTGGGGGATTTTAATGCCCACCATCAGGAGTGGCTATTCCCATACCAGAATACTGACTATGCTGGGAGAGAGATGCGCAAGTTAGCCTTGACGCACAACCTCACCCAGCTGGTCCAAGAGGCAACTAGGATACCGGTCGTTGATGGCCACACAGCCAATTGCTTGGACCTTCTGCTGACAACAGACCCAGACCGCTACTCAGTGTCGGTTTCATCACCACTTGGTAGTTCTGACCACTGTCTGGTGAAGTCTGTATCCGTCCATTCCCCGCCCGACCCCAGCCCAAAAGGCACTCGGCGGGTATGGCGATACAAGTCAGCAGATTGGGATGAGATGCGTTCATTTTATGCTTCTTATCCTTGGCGGCAAGTATGCTTTTCTTCTAGCGATCCCTCTAAATGCGCGGATGCTGTGGTGGATGTGCTGCGTCAAGGTATGGAATTCTTTATTCCATTCTCAGACGTACCTCTGTCCAGCAAAGCTCGCCCTTGGTTTGGGGCCGAATGTGGTAGCGCCGCAGCGCTAAAACATGAGGCCTACACCGCTTGGGCTGATGCTCGAATCCGCAAATCTAAGGATTTACGCGAAAAGAAGAAAGCCTTCAACAAAGCTGCCAAGTCCTGCTAGAAGGTTATTAAGAAAGCTCGTTTCGACCACATAAGCCGAATAGGGGCCAAACTTGCCTCTCATCCCGCAGGGAGTAAAGCATTTTGGTCCCTGGCTAAGTCGGTTGAAGCTAATTTCTGTCGTCCCTCACTGCCTCCATTGCTGAAGCCCGACGGGTCGTTAGCCCACACCGCCAAAGAGAAGTCAAATCTGTTTGCTTTGCTCTTTGCGGAATCTTCTCGTCTAGATGCTGGTAGCGCTGTACCTCCGATACTGTCTGTATGCGACACGTCCATGTCGGAAATCCGCATTCGACAGATCGACGTACGAAAAGCGCTACGCAATCTGGACGTGAATAAAGCTAGCGGCCCTGATGGCATTCCAGCCATAGTACTGAGGACCTGTGCGCCTGAGCTGACTTCGGTACTGACACGCCTCTTTCGTCTCTCTATGGAGGCTGGTCAAGCCCCGAAGGCTTGGAAGTTTGCCAACGTGCAACCTGTGCCCAAAAAAGGAAGTCGTGCCGACCCTGCCAACTACAGGCCTATTTCGGTCACGTCCATACTCTGTAAGACCATGGAACGTGTACTGAATAATAGGCTCCTTGGCTATCTAGAAGCGAATGACCTCCTAAGTGACCGGCAATACGGGTTTCGCCGAAACCGGTCAACTGGAGACCTTCTAGCATATGCCACTCACATTTGGAATGAAGCTTTGGAGAAATACGGCGAAGCGCTTGCCGTTTCGTTAGATATATCCAAGGCTTTTGACAGGGTTTGGCACGATAGCCTTATAAGCAAGCTTCCAGCCTATGGTTTGCCTCCTGGTTTATGTGCATGGATATCGGATTTCTTGAGGGAACGATCAATTCGAGTGGTTGTTGACGGCTGCTCATCTTTTTTTTTTTTTTTTTTTTTTTGTGGGGGGGAAAATGCCTTGCACTTCCCTTCCTTCCCAGGGGTGAAGGAAGGGGGTATGTGGGGCTCGAACCCACTAAAAACCCCCCCGTGAGCAGTCCCTCGCCGAGGTGGGGCAAGATAGGGTCGCGCTAGCAGTCACTATCTTGCCCCGGCGGTAGGCCCGAGTACAAACCGGGCCACTGCGCCCATGTAGGGGTGACCTTGCTCACCAAGGCCACCCCTCAGACTTGTGGGGCCGTGCAAGCCAGTGGAGAGCTCCCTGACTCTCCACCGGTGACCCCACTACAGAGGAGGAGAGAGGAGGCGGGCGAACTGCCTCCTCCTCCCCCCCATCCGTCTGCGACGGATCGGGTCAGAAAGGGGATCGACCTCTCTGGCCCGTTCCGCCGCCTCCTTCTGCGCCATCACCGCTTCGCAGAAGGAGACCACCGCCTGCCACAATCTCTCACTGCCGAGCATGGCGTCTACCACGCTCGGCAGGGAGAGATCACCGCCTATGATCGCTGAAAGCGTGTGCCGCTGTGGGCCCCATGCGGCACACACTTCCAGCGTGTGGAGCGCCGTATCCTCCAGCGCCCCACATTCGTGGCAGGCCGGGGTCGGCTCCCGTCTCGCGATTTGGTGCAGGTACTTTCCGAAACATCCATGTCCGGAAAGCACCTGCACCAATCGGAAGGTAAGCGACCCAAAACGCCGCCGCACCCACCTCCGAAGGACCGGGCGGATGGCCTCCACCGTCCACAGCCCAGGGCCCGGTGGAGCCAGGTCCTCCGTCCACCGCCGCAACAGGGCAGCCCGCGCTCGCCACCGCATGCGGGTGACCTCTTCCCACGCTGGGGGGTCTCCTCGAGCCCTCCTCGCCGCCACAAAGTGGTAAACTTCGGCGAGGATCTCCGCTTGGAGCTCCCAGGGGGGATCACCCGCAAGCACGCACGCTGCCGTCCAGGACACTGTCCGGTACCCGCGTATCGCCCTCGTCGCAATGACCCGCTGCGGACGTCGCAGCAGAGTCTTGTTTCCGCGGTTGAGGGCGTCCACCCAGACCGGTGCTCCATATAGAGCCATACTCCGGATTACTCCGGAGTAAAGCCGACGGCAGGTTGCGTTTGGGCCGCCCACGTTGGGCAGCAGCCTTCCCAAGGCGGCCGCAGCACCCACGACTCTCGGGGCAAGCTGGGTAAAGTGGGCCCCGAAAGCCCACCTCCCGTCCAGAATGAGACCCAGATATTTCATCTGGGTCCCCACCCGAACTGAGACCCCATCCAGATCGATCCGCGTTCCTGGAGGGGGTCCCCCACGAGGCCCATGGAACAATAGGGCCTCGGTCTTGGAGAGGGCGACCTCCAGCCCCAGGGCACGTATGCGGTCAACCACGATAGTTGTACCTACCGTAGCTAACCGCACCGCTTCCCTGAGGTCCCTCCCCTTGGCTACGACAAGGGTATCATCCGCGTAGCACGCGACCCGCATGTTTGCGGGAAACGTGCCACGAAGCACCCAGTCGTAGCCTATGTTCCACAGGAGTGGACCCAGCACCGACCCCTGTGGAACCCCGCAGGAGACGCGATGGCGCCTCAAACCATCGCGTCCTACCACCAGAACCTCACGGTCCTGGAGGTAGTCAGCCAACAGCCTCTGCAGATACAGGGGCACTCCGTGATATCGGAGTGCCTCCTGTATTGTCCCGTGCGGGAGGCTGTTGAAGGCGTTGGCTATATCAAGCGAGACAGCCAACGCCTTTTCTCCGTCGCTGACCGCATCCTGCGTCCACCCTTTGAGCCAGAGCAGGGCGTCTATTGTCGACCGCCCCGCTCTAAACCCGTACTGGGTCTCTGACAACCCAGGCCCGGCACCCTCCAGGTGCCGAATGACACGGGAAGCTACTACTCTCTCCAGCAGCTTACCCGTATCATCCAGCAGCACTATGGGCCTGTATCCGGAAGGCGAGTCGACTGGTCTACCCTCCTTCCGGAGCAGGCACAGTCGCCCGTTTTTCCACAGCTTCGGGAACCGTCCTGACGTGAGGCATGCGTCGAACAGTTCCCGAAGCCGGTCGCTCATCACCCCCAGAGCGATCCCAAGGGCCCGCCCCGGAATCCCGTCCGGGCCCGGCGCCGTCCTTTTCCCCCGCAAACGATCGACCGCAATCTGCATCTCCGCCTCTGACAATGGTGGGATAGAGGCCAGGTCCAACTCTTCTGGGGGGGAAGGCGCCACCATCATCGGGGGCACATGGTGAGGGCTGCTTCCTGGGAAGAGCCCACCCAGCACCCCGCTTAGAAATTGTGGCTCCAGAGACTCCGCGATAGGGGGCGTACGACCCCGGAACTTTTTCCGGGCAGCCCTGTACGGACGCCCCCAAGGGTCCCTGTCTAGTCCCACCAAGGCTTCGTCCCAAGCCTGGGACTTGGCCCGGCCGATAGCCAGCTGCAGTTCCCGCTTTGCCTCACGGTATACACCGTAAAGTCGGAGCTCAGCAGTTAGCTCTTCAGCCGACATCTGCTCGTCAGTTCGGCCCCGACGTCGCTTCCGGCAGCGGGTGTAAGGCCGCCGAGCCCTCGAGCAGACGGCTCGAAGATCGGCAATCTCCGAGCTCCACCAGTACACTTCCCGGTGGTCGGGACGGCGCCGGGACCTCGGCATGGCCGTGTCACAGACAGACGTCACCGCCTCGCGGAAACGGCCCGCCGCGACGTCCACATCTAGGTGTGTGGGAGTGGCAAGCCACAACTGAACAATTGCCGCCTCTTTTGCCAGTTCGGCGTCGAGGCGACTAAGAGTCCAGCGAGGGAAATCCGCCTGTACCATGCGCTGGGACCCTCCTTGACTATGGGAGGTGGAGATCTCGAACCTTACATACTTGTGGTCTGAGAGAGTCTCCACCTCCGACATTACCCTCCAGGCCCGGACACGTGCTGCGGCTGACGGGGTGGCGAATGATACATCCACCACGGACCCTCCGTTCCACCGCACGCACGTATGGACCGACCCTCTATTAAGCAGGGTCAGTCCTGTGGCAACCGCCCATTCCCTGACAATTGAACCCCGAGAGTCAGTGGAGGGGTTGCCCCAATCCCGGGCCTTGGCGTTCAAGTCCCCCAAGAGGAGGATCTGCCGCGCCACCTGCCTGCCTACTGCCGCGGCTAAAAGGTCTAGGAAGGCCTCTAGCTCCGCAACAGATTTGTTGGGGGAGAAGTACGTGCCGACGACAGCGTATTCTCCCCACTTGCCCACCACGTACCCCGAACCCCTCTCTTCGACTGAGAGGGGAGGACCGCCATCTACCCGTCTTACAATGGCAACGGAGCCGTCCAGGTCCCCAGCCCAGCAGGAATCAGGGGGAACATAGTACGGCTCCGCCGCGACCGCCACGTCTATTTGCCACTGTGCTAGGGTCTGCATAAGCAGGTCTTGTGCCCTGGCACAGTGGTTAAGGTTCGTCTGGAGGAAGTTATGATGTCGGACCTGATCCATTAATCGGACATCAAAACTTCCTCACACGCCGACTGGCATGTAATCTCGGGGGCGGTTTGGCTAGTTGCCGCGAGGGGGACCTGGGTCTTAGTGGCCTTCCCCTTCGTCTTCGGTGGGGCACAATTGCGTGCCCCCATCACATGCCCGGAGGGTCGCCCCGATTCCGCGCATATTGCGCAGCGCGGCTCGGCCTTACCACAACTGGCTGCGCGATGGCCTGTGCCTCCACACCGGAAACACAGATCCCCTCTGTCAGCGGACGCAGGACACTGAGCACGCGTATGTCCCAGCCCCATGCACCTAAAGCAGCGCATGGGACGCGCTGCCAGTGCCACCACGCGTACTGAGCTCCACCCCACCAGGAGCCTGCCCTTTTCCAGCAGCACTTTAGCTGCTGAAGACGGGCAAGATACTAGGGCGGAGCCCACGCCGCTTATACCAGGGCGAATCTCCCCGGTCTTTACTAGCCGCACATCGCAGCCACCTGCCTTGGCGACCGCTGCCGCCACTTTTTCTTTTGTGGCCGCATCGTCCAGGCCCGTAATCCTCAAGTCAGTGGATTTGACGGGCCTAGCGATATTGGCCACCTCTGATAAGACTCCGCGGAGTTTCTCCGCGAGTCTGTCCGCCTTCTCGCTATTTTGAGAGCCAGAAATCTCCAACATTCTGGCTCCCGTGGCCGTCTGGCGGAAGCGGAGCCGGTCAATCCCCAGTTCTTGGAGATTGATTCCCTCTTGTGCCTTGTCCATCACAGCACTGTATGTGACCCCCTTCTTCACGGCTTCGGGTAGGAGGGACATCACCACAGCGGCGGACTTTGGAGGTCTCGGCACTGCCTTACTCTTTGTTGTAGCAGAGGCTTTTGGCTTAGCCTTCGCGGTTGGGACACGCGCCGCGGGGGCAACCGTATGTGCGGGAAGGGGATGAGGAAAAGAGGATTTCCCCTTTCCCTTGCCTTTCCCCTTGCCCTTCCTTACTACCGTCGCCCAGGTTTCCTCTTGAGGGACAACGGAGAAGGCAGCCTCAGACGTAGAAGGACCCGCAACCGGTACCACCAAAGGGGTGGTGGCAGTCTTTGGTGTCTGACCAGCCCGCTTGCCCACCTTGTTGGCGGTATTGCGGGCCGGTTCAGGAGCCGGCTTGGGTGGCGCGGTGGCTGCTGCTGCCATCCTTGCGTTTTTAACGTCCGCCTTTAAAGGTGGACGGACCGTCGGGACAGGCAGAAGCCGGTCCTCGACCACCGCGAGTCGGGCATTTAACATTTGCCCGAAAGTAATGGTCAAGGACCGCCTCAACTCCTCCACAATTTCAGCACCCAGCTGGGGGGTGGGGGATGCCTGCCTATCAGCGACGGCTGCGGCAGTGGCAGCCGCAGCAGCCTCCGATTTGGCTTCGGTGAAACCGCGACGCAGCGCCTTCACTTCCGCCTTACAAGACGCAACCTCTAGCCGAAGGCGGGAGTTCTCCGCCCTTAGCCGCCGCGTCTCTTCGGCCTCACTCCTGTTGACCAGGGCATCTACTACGTCCCTCAGGGTCGATGTGGACCTTTTAAGGCGACCGACAAATTCGCCTTTAAGGTTGCCAGATTTTCTGGCAACTTCTAAAATGCAGGCGAGGCTGTTTCCCGCATGCTCCCTCAACTCTTGGGCGTTCAGCGTGCTGACATCACCGGCCATCACACCCGCGTCGGACTCGCTCTCGGTGGCAGACGTAAAGTCGGTGATGGTAGCGGCCGGCCCCTTCCTATACCGCCTGGATCTTAGGAGCTCATCCAGCTCCCCTTCCGACAGCGTTGGAGAACTTCTTATAAAGTCCTTCCTAGAAGGACCCGCTTTTGCGTTCCTCTTTCCCCCTCTTTTAGCGGTATGTATCTTAGCAGCCGCGGTCCCTTCGGTCTCCGTGTCCGAGTCCAAGTGCCCGGGCACGAAGCACGAAGAAGACGGCCGCTTTCGGCAACTACCCTCAACCCCGTCTACTTCGGACAACTCCGACAACACTCCCGCACCCTCCATTGAAGCCTCTAGGAGGTCCGCTGGAGGGTAGGAGTGGCCCTGAGAAGGGCCTTTTCCTTCTACGGCCTCTAGGAGGTCCGTAGATATGTCGGAGGAGGGGCCCTGAAAAGGGCCTTTTATAAACCTCCCCGACGAATCCCTCAATGGTTTCGACATCCCGTTCACAGTTCCCGCACTTGATAACTGTGAGGCAGAGTATTAGCCTGTCTGAACACCTGCGTTACCGGGTTCAGACAGTTTCCAGGGGCACCACGTGGAGGTTCTCTGCGCTTATGGGGGAGCCCCCACGGCTGCTCATCTGATCTAATGGCCATCAATGCCGGTGTACCTCAAGGGTCGGTTCTTTCAGCAACGCTCTTCTTGCTACATATAAACGATCTGCTCAAGCCCGGTATTTTTGGGTATGCAGACGATAGCACAGTTGTTGAAAGATATATATCCAATGCACGTGCTAGTGAGGTACAAGTCCAGACCCAAAGAGAGGCAATGGTCGCGCGACTGAACTCGAGCTTGTTGGCCGTGTCCGAATGGGGCGATGCCAACTTGGTTCGATTTAACGCGTCCAAAACTCAGGCGTGTCTTTTCTCCACCAAACGGAGACCCTTTCAGCTATCTCCGACTTTCAGCAATGTACCGATTCCAATAGCAAACCACCTTGATCTCCTCGGCGTCACTTTGACGTCTAACCTCAATTTCGGTACCTACATCGAATCCAGAGCCCAACTGGCATCCAAAAAACTTGGCATCCTCGCTAAGGTCAGGCAATACTTCTCACCGGGGCAGCTTTTAAATCTGTACCAAGCACAAGTCCGATCATGTATGGAGTATTGTGGCCACCTTTGGGATGGCTCTGCCAAGTACCAGCTTGAAGCTCTGGAATCCATTGACCGCCGAGCCAAAAGACTTATTGGTGATGATAAGCTGGTTGCGACAAAACTGTTGAGTCTCAGTCATCGGCGTAAGGTAGCGAGCCTATCGGTTTTCTATCGTTTGCATTTCGGAGAGTGCGCGCAGGAATTATACGAGTTAATTCCCCCAAGCCCATTTTACCATCTAACAACAAGACAAACAGTCAAACGTCATCCATTCATGGTTGACATACCTCCAGCTCGCTCGAAGCGTTACGCTTCTACGTTTATCATCCGTACTGCGAGGGAGTGGAACTCATTGCCTGCGTCTTTGTTTCCTGAGCGGTATAATCTGGCAGTCTTCAAGTCAAGAGTGAATAGGTATCTTCTAGGCATGCATGCTACATCTTCGGCCACATCATCGCTTTCCATCAGGTGAGATAGTGGTCAAATGCTAGCCTATCAAACATAAAAAAAAAAATAAAAAATAATAATATTTTAAAGAACATACCTAAAACAACAATTATCAAAGTCTAATGTAGTAAATTTCCAGGTGGTTACGGATACCTTAAGCTTGTATTGAGCATATCCTGGTAATTTTGCACTGTAACCTATCACCTTTCGCAATTTTCAATAATATTCACATTTATTTTAATTATTTTTTAATTAAAAAAAATAAATCTTTAAACCAACCAACATTCGAAAAAAAAAAATTCACATATATTTTAATTATCTTTTTAATAAAAAAAAAAATATCTTTAAACCAACATTCGAAAATAAAATTATGTACTTACTAGTATCATTTATAATTTTTTTAGTCGGGTTAGTTATAGGAAATTAAAAAAACATTAATAAATATATTCCAGCTATATTCTAGCTATCAGCGTCACTAGTTTAAAAAGTGTATCCGTGTCATTTGACGTATAGCTCTTGTACTAAACAAAACGTTATCCATACCTAACAATCACACCGAAAATGTTAATTGACATGTCAGTGACAACACAGATAAAACACTTATAACTGAGGCACCAATCAAAACCTAGCATTGTTGTGCCTAACTATGTAGCCATGTAAATCTATGCAAAATGCTTTATGCGCGCGTTTTTATTTCTGGCGTTTATTTATTAATACATAATTTATAATTACATTATATCTTATTTATATACTTAATAATTAATTAAATATTATTAAGATTTATTAATAATTTCTTTTCTGTATTTAAATACGGTTTTTTTATTTGAAAGGTTACTTAATCGAGAGCGGTCCTATCCTATATAGATAGTTCGGTGCAACCGTTTTCCAGATAGATCGTCGAAGTATTTAAGTCAAAAATGCTGTTACTTTTTTCATTATAACGCCAGTGTTAATACCTCATAATTTTATAACAATACTAGCCGTACCCCGCGGCTTCGCCCACTATTACCAAGTCAAAAAGTACCCTATGTGTTAATCCGAGGTATAAGCTATGTACATTTAAAATGTCATCCAAATCCGTTCAGCTGTTTAAGCATGAAGAGGGAACAAACATTGTGTATGTTTGTTCCCTCTTCATGCTTTTAGCACACTTACACAAAAACTTTCGGATATACAATATTAGTAAGATTTTTTATCATAATTGGAATAAATCAACCACAAACAGATGTTTTATTACTTGTGAGTGAATACTTAAAACATAAAATTTGGGGGCTGAGTCACCCACGTCCGTTGGAGGATACCCCTTAAGTCTGACTCCCTACACGTGGTCCCCGGGTGGTGCTAATCAGGTGACATTTGAGAGGTGGTAGAGCATTTTGTGAGTTGCTCGCCTGGCTTGCTACCAAAGTAGTTTACCACCATCAAGTTGAAAGTCTGCCGCCAAGCCAAATACGGTGTTTCGGCAGTTATCCTTGAGAGCCTGCGTATTCCAGGTCTAGTGTGTTTACCAGCTTCGATCACATCGTCACTTACTATCAGGTGAGTTTGACCACTAGTCAAACACTAGCCTGTCACAAATAAATAAATAAATATAATCATTAAGCCTCTATTGGCACTTGTGTAATCTAATACTTTATTTGACGAACAGACTAGCGAAAAAATATATTTGAAGTTTTGCCGCGGAAGTGAAAAAAAGGCGTTGTTGATTTTGTATAATTTTCCAAAGCCTGTGATTCTTGGAGTGATCATGTGTAATAATGGTGGATTATTAACCGTCAATACTTAGTAAAAGTTCATAAGTGTGGGCAAATCATACAAAGTTGAAAAACATGATTTTCGCCTTCGCTCCAAATCTTCAATGAAAGTTCTGGTAAAGGTTCTACCACTTTGACTGACTATGACTGGACCTTGACTCTTTATTTTGACTTTGACTGTGACTTGTGACTTTTAATTTAAAATACACTAGAAATATATTGTCACTTGACACTGGCTAAATGCATAAGATTGCAATAAAAAAAAAACAATAGTATATATTTGTTAAGGCACCATCATAGGGCATCCAAGATACAGGCAATGCCAAGTTTGGGGCCCATCTGAATTACTGTATTATCAATAAATTAAATTAAATTAAATTTTCAAAATGTTGGTGTCGGTTTCTTGTTTTTTTTTTTTTTTTTTTTTTCAATACAATTTTTCGGGCCAATTTTCTAAAACTAAACTAAAACTATGTCCAGCAAAGAACTAAGTTACCTACAAGACGAGCTTATAGGTAACTCAAGTGCTCAAGCCCACTACCAGTGGGTAGCGTTTCTTGTTTGAACTATACATTAATTGGTGCACTTAGGTACCTATCAGTGCGTAGTATATAAAAACGCGCGGTAATAACGCCTGCAACTAAATGCTTTGTCTAGAGACCCCCGATCACTAATTGAATACCATAAATCAAATGAGCCAATTGTGCTGAACACTGGAAAATTGAACAGTATCTCGAACTTTAATTGAATTATGTCAGCCCTTAACAGTCGCAGAAACAATTAAAACTACAACACTTCTACAACATTCATGTGAATATTAGAACAATTAATTTCGGCGCTTCAGGCGGGACTTGAGTAGCTCAGCGGTTAGAGCAATAGGGCATGAGACCCTATGGCCGCGGGTTCAAATCCCGCCTCAAGCGATAATTTTTCCTTTCTAAATGTATCACTATAGTTCTGCCTAGCATGGCTAATGCTATATAAATAAAATCAATACTAGAACAGTTGATAATGTAATGTCTTTTTGTTAATAGAACATTCTATTTTTAACCGACTTCAAAAAAGGAGGTTTTCAATTCGATTGTATGTATGATATCTCCGCCAATCATAAATCGATTTTAATGATTTTTTTTGGTAAAGTATACTTCAGATGTGGTCCCATATAAATTTGATCGAAATCGGACAAGCCAAAACCGAAATATAAGCGATGAAGTTGGTTTTTTTACCGACTTCCCAAAAAAGGAGGAGGTACTCAAGTCGACTGTATTTTTTTTTATGTGTGTTACCTCATAACTTATCTCCACGTGAGCCGATTTCGAAATTTTTTTTTTAGTTTGAAAGATGTTGCTTTCTAATTGGCCCCATTTAAATTTGATCAAGATTTGATCAGTAGTTCTTGAAATATCGTCAATAATGTCTATTTTGTGACGAATAATGCATACTTTGACGATGTTCTCGGTTACCCGACTTCAAAAGTTACCTCATAACTTCTTTCGTTGTGAGCCGATTTTGATGATTCTTTTTTTATTTGAAAGCTGGTGCTTTTTATGTAGTCCCATTGATATTTGATAAAGGTCTGATTTGTAGTTTTTGAGTTATAGTCAATAATGCGTGTTTATACATTAAATCTGATCAAGGTTCCGATGATAAAGCGGTGAAGTCGGTTTTTTAAGGTTTGCTTGCGTTTCAATTATAATGTCATTATTTTTTTATGTCATGGCTATCTACGAGCCAATTGCCATTATTTCCTAAACCTAAAATACAATTATTTATATATATTATGTATACATCTATACAGCAAAGAGCCAAGCTATCTTCAAGGCATCGGCTTATAGGTTCCTCAAGTGCTCAAGCCGCAGGGTAGCGTTCCCATCATGCTGGCGGCATGGCCTCTCTTAATTGCAATGCTAATACGCCAAAAAAATACCAGCATTTGGATTACCCGTCGCCTTAGCTAGGCACTTTGTAGGTATATCATACCTATTAAGTGCTACAAGCGCGCGCCACGTTCACGAACTATTAATATTCCACCATTATTACACAGGAACACTATACGGGACTTTGTAGGGCACTTTGTAGGTAGATCATACCTATAAAGTGCTCCAGGCGCGCGCCATATTCTCTAACTATTAATAATTCACCATTATTACACAGGAACACTATACGGGGCTTTGTAGGGCACTTTGTAGGTAGATCATACCTATAAAGTGCTCCAGGCGCGCGCCATATTCTCTAACTATTAATAATTCACCATTATTACACAGGAACACTATACGGGGCTTTGTAGGGCACTTTGTAGGTAGATCATACCTATAAAGTGCTCCAGGCGCGCGCCACGTTCACTAACTATTAGTAATCCACCATTATTACACAGGAACACTATACGAGACTTTGTAGGGAACTTTGTAGGTATATCATACCTATAAAGTGCTCCAGGCGCGCGCCACGTTCACGAACTATTAATAATCCACCATTATTACACAGGAACATTATACGGGGCTTTGTAGGGCACTTTGTAGGTAGGTAGATTATGATCTACCTACCTACAAAGTGCCCTATATACACTTTGTAGGTAGATCATACCTATAAAGTGCTCCAAGCGCGCGCCACGTTCACGAACTATTAATAATACACCATTATTACACAGGAACACTACATATATCATACCTACAAAGTGACCCAGGCGCGCAGCCGTGCGCAATGAAGATAAAATGTTACAGGCTTTATAGTGTAACAAAATATAGGTACTTGGTGGACAGGGCGCGCAGCGGGCGCGCGCCTCGGACACTTTGATATCAAGTTCCTAAGAATCATAAGTTTTGGAAATTAAAACTAAATTACGACGACAATGTTCACTTTTGCGCCAAAACTCCTATTTGTCTATTACAAATCATTGACTCAAATGTAAGAAATTAACCGCTAACAACCGTTCTTTTTGGAAATCTTTGGGGGAGGCCTATATCCAGCAGTGGACTTCTTGTGGCTGAGATGATGATGATGAAATGTAAGAAATAACGTGATAGCAACCTGTCTAAGCGGGCTAACTTTAAATGCGTAGGCGCTAACATAAGTATATTTTACACTTAAATTTCTTAATTAGACAAAGTGCAGAATTGTGCACTTAGCCGCCTTTCTTGTCGCTAAGGTGACAATGCATTGTGAACAAGTCAATAAACTAAAAATTAAAAAAAACCCAACTGCGAAAAGTGTGTTGTTAGAAAATGATAGTTCGGGCGTCTATATTATAGTACGCTTTTTATAGCATTTGTGTTAAAACAGTAATATAAACGTCATATGATATACACATTTTTGAAATGGTCTTTTCACTAGCTTTTATTTACTACCCATATACTGCTATGGTAAGAAAAAAAAACCGGCCAAGTGCGAGTCGGACTCGCGCACTAAGGGTTCCGTACCATTATCTATAAAAAATCAAGTTTCTTGTATGGGAGCCCCCTTCAATATTTATTTTATTTTATTTTTAGTATTTGTTGTTATAGCGGCAATAGAAATACATCTGTGAAAATGTCAACTGTCTAGCTATCACCGTTCTTTAGATACAGCCTGGTGACAGACGGACGGACGGACGGACAGCGAAGTCTCAGTTAATAGGGTCCCGTTTTTACCCTTTGGGTCCGGAACCCTGACAACCAACCCCTTTGTTTTCATTGCGGTTGTCATTTTCAAAATGTATATAGCCTAGGTCACTACCACAATTCTGACGAATTCAAAGACGACTTATATGTCAAAAACCGTCCACCCATTTAGGCTGTAGGGCGTGACAAAGAATTAAATATACATACGGACTCGTATATACGCTGCACAAACATTTCCCTTCTTTCTCTTATTTACGCAGACGGGTAAAAAATGGAATGAATAGAATTTAATTAGTTAATCGCTTTACGTATCACGTATCTCCGTAACGAATAAACCGAATTTAAGTATGTAGATAGTTTAGGTTCCGGTGTAACACATAGGCTACTTTTAACTTAATTAAATCGAGCGAAGCCGCGGGGCACGGCAAGTCATTTATAATAATGTCTTGTTAAAATTTATAATTAGTAATGCAATAATTGTATAATCATTTCATTTTAAATTTTTCTCTAACCGTTTTTTAAATAAATAATAAACATAAATGAAATTCCCTTTTGTCTACAATGTGTCCTAGAATCGTGGTCGTCCTGTGAGTATGTGTTGTTGGTACTCAAGAGAGATAATGTGTGACATTTTATTTCGTAGCAGAGCACTTTGGAATCTCATAAATAGAGAGCTTTATTAGCTATGTGCGTAATCACGGGGAATTTATTGGTTTTATGTGCTTAGCCCTAGAACGAGCTCGTTTATGGTGCGGTCACTCTCCAAGGAAATCTGCACTCATGTTTACATAGCCGAAATTGATAAAACGTTTGAAATACAACAAACAAAACAAACAAACGCACATTCACACTCACAACCCCAAACTAAGTTCAAAGACTTGTATCGTGGATACCGGAAACACGTCACACACATTACACCCAGAACCAGAAGCACAAATGTCAATTGGGAAGGAATTTGTGCTCCTACCGGGAATCGAACCCATGGCGCAGAGGGCGGACACCCGTCCACTGCGCCAACTGAGTCGTCACAATACTATAAAATACAACTAGGTCGTAAATACAATTAACTACTTAATTATTTCGAAACATGTTAGAAATATTAAATAATCACACTAATATTACATATCCGAAAGTTTGTGTGTTAATTTGTAAAGAAAGTATGTTTGTTTTCTCTTCACGTTGTAACAGCTGAAGGCGACTTGGTATCGACTTGGTGGACTGGAGCCAAACTGTAGCCTTGTAGAATTGCCTGTATAGTCAGCGTGCGCGCATTCATATATTTTTTTTAATTAATCCTACCCTTTTACAAAAAACTTGAGTTCACAATAAGGTTTTAATGTTTGTAGGGATTACACCCAATATTTTTTGTAAAAAATATCTTTTATAGAAACAGAATAAAGTTGATTAATTCCACTGACGGGAACGGAAAATTTGGTGATTTTTAATAAAGTTTAATTTTTTGTTCTATCTAGCCAAATTTATTCAATCGTGTATCGCTGAACATATCCGAATAAAATATTTTGTGATCATTTATTACACATAAAAAATGCTGTTAATCGACCGTTTTTAAAGTTCAAATCTTTAATATTCGTGAGGATGAATCGTCCAATTTGGAGCCTACTTCACCTGAACGGAAATGGATGATATTTGGAAAGTTCATGGCTTATACCTAGAATTCACACCTATACCACTTTTTAACATGATAATCGCGGGCGAAGCCGCGGTGAACAGCTAGTGTAAAATATTCGCCATAAAATCCGAAAAAAAGTTATCGAATTGTACAATAAATACATTACTACAACCGTAGAATAACTTAAGGTTGGTCAATATACCAAAAATTACTGAACCGATTATGATGAAATTTCAACGGGACTTACAAGAAAGTATTTCCCTTGAAATAAAAAAAACAAATCAGCCTTTACATGATCAATGCATTGCAATTCAGAAAGGCAATGCCGCCAGCATGATGGGAACGCTACCCACTGGTAGTGGGCTTGAGCACTTGAGTTACCTATAAGCTCGATGTCTAGTAGGTAACTTAGCTCTTAGCTGTTTACAGTTTTATTTAGTTTTAGGAAATATAGGCAATTGGGCCGTAGATATTGTTTATTCTGGTTTAAGATGTTTTATTTTCTCAAAAAGAATAACATTCACTTAAATGAGAAAATGTAGGTATTTAGACAGTATTTTGGCGTCTTGTAGGTGCATTATAACATTATTTATACAATCTGATCAAATGAGGGTAGGTAAAAAAAAGTGTTCACTTATTATGTAATATTCGTTCGACCATACTTTGTTTACACAAAGAACGAGTGTCACTGGAAGTGCCGAGTTTTTAGTTTAAGTTTCGTGGTTACATAATTACTATGATGAATTATTAGGTTAGGTTAGTTTCACTCCACTGACTTGCACGGCCCCACACGTCTGGGGGGTGGCCTTGGTGAGCAAGGTCACCCCTACATAGGCGCAGTGGCCCGGTTGTACTCGGGCCTACCGCCGGGGCAAGATAGTGACTGCTAGCGCGACCCTATCTTGCCCCACCTCGGCGAGGGACTGCTCACGGGGGGGTTTTTAGTGGGTTCGAGCCCCACATACCCCCTTCCTTCACCCCTGGGAAGGAAGGGAAGTGCAAGGCATTTTCCCCCCCACAAAAAAAAAAAAAAAGTTTTATTATGTTTTATTTATAGATTATAGTTAATTATTTAATTATTACAGTATATTATTTGTATTTTGATCACTATTTAAATTTAGTACAGGATATAACTGATATTATACGTTAGTTTCGAACGGACAAAGTGCTGAACCACCCAAGTCATCTTCAGATCTCGCTTCGTTCAATCAATAAATATTTATCGAATCGCTATCTTATTGCTTGCATCCTTCAATGTCAGCTGCAGGAAATTGCTGGACTGATAGAGATGCAGTTGTAATATCCATATAGTTAAATACAAGTATAATACCTTATGGTAATATCAGTACCAAGAGTAGAGTGTATTCAAGAGTATGTTCACGGATGGAGGTGTTCCTGACGCGATCGATCATTGTACGAGGCTTTTATAGGGGGCGTAAGTCATAAGCATAAGCGACAACACAATATATTTTTTAACAATTACTGTATTTATGGTCGAAATGATTTGGAAGGACGCTCAATAAGCTACTAATTAAGAATAATCACCTCGTTTATAGCGAGGAACCTGCAGTGGTGTCAGGGTAAGTCCGTGTGCCCTGTGCGCCGTGGACGTGGGTTGGATTCCCGGCAGTGGCAACATTTTCCTTCTCAATGGACATTTGTGCTTGTGGTTCTGGGTGTGATGTGAACTTAGTTAGGGGCTGTGGGTGTGAAGGGGTTTGCGAGTGTGTGAATACGAAATCAAGTGAACTAGTGCTAAAATTGTATTATTTATTACTTTTATTGACATTGAATTTTATATTTATATAAACAATTTTTTTATTTATTTTTTTACGTTTGTCTATCTCTGTATTAATACTCTGTATTTATATTGATTTCTATTCTCATGTATGCATTTTCACACGCTACCACGTGGCAAAATAGATGGGCTAATTAAGCAATAACACCTATATGTATATACTCTATTTTGTGTGATATATACTAATTTCAATAACTTGCACTACATAATGTATAAATTATAGTGTTATATTCTTATCATATCGCGGATCTTACTGTTAATACAACAGTTGTATAACCGGCCTAGCGACTTAGTTAGCATTATTAAAAAAAAAAGCGCCCCGACAACAATCAACATTACCGAAAGAATATAACTGATACTGATACTATGAATATTTCTTTGGTGTGATTTATCTCTTAAATATCAACATTAAGTAATCTGTACCAAAAGGAGAGTAGTGGTACCTTTGAAGAAAAAATTGTGGGATTTATTTTATTTTAATAGCAATTAGTTTTTGAATTAGTGATTCGTATCTATAGATAAATATGCTTAGATTAATTCTTAGAAATTAATTAAGAAAGTATTTCAAACTCTCTCCGCTTTTTTCTTGGGCCTTGCTCGTCTTATCAATATACTGCAGATAACAGAAAATGTGATAAAGTGTTAAGTGAGATGTAAGCGCACACTTTGAATTAAAACATGCAATCCCATATATAAACCTATTTATTCATACATATATCTAGTACACGTGTATATAAAACTATTGATCTTAGGCCTTTATATAATAAAAATCGTCATCAATAAAGTATCTCTAAAATGATCTGGCACCTAATGTATTTGCTTGCGCATCTTTCTAAGCAGCGGGTTCCGAGGTCGATTCCCGGGGACAAAACACAATTTGCTCCCAATGGCAATTTTGTTTCTGGGTGTGATTCACGCAAGTCATCGACATTAGCGGGGGGCTGTGAGTGTGATAGAGTTAAAATAATTATCGTCCTTTTGATTGTCTAATTCCAATATCTAGATAATATGCAAATTATCCTCGTTCAGCTACATTCACTAAATTATCTATCAAAAATAGCATAGCAATTCGTCATAATAATGTTCCATAATAATCGCGTGGACTGCCCAATTTCATTGGAATTTTGCTTCAAGTCAAATGGTGTTAAATGGAGGTAAATGGGTAGGTGTTTGAGCAAGATTCGATTTATTACCCGACTGCGCGTCGCAAAGGAGGGTAATGTGTTATGTGTCTTTGTGGCGTTCTAGACACCAAACGCGTATGATTTTCATAATACGTCATGATGTGTCTTAATCTTGCGAGTGTCACTAAAGGTAAAAGCATGTCAGTAATCAAAATTAAAAATGACGAAAAATAAACATTCAAAACAGTTACTATATTGTATAGCTATATGTATGTATATGGTACATGGTGCTGGCCCAGGCTTCTTCAATTTTTAAACATCTCCTTTTATTAAGTATTAAGATTGCGTCCGCTTCTTTGCTGTTGCTGCGCCCGACCTACCTTTTGGAATGTAAAACCTTGTACTGTATATATGTAGGCAATTAACAATCTGAATCCGAATCTGAATCTGAAGTATTTGAAAATAATTTTAGTTTTTTTTTTACAATGTACAAAGATTTGAAGCTAGCAAGTATTCTTACTTAAATTGTAAGTACTTTTATAATTTAAATTAATAATATAATAATATATCTTTATTGACATAGTTAAGAATACTTAATTAAAAACACTTTACATAAACTTTGATATTAAGCTAAAGTAATTATTAGTTAAGTTACAGAGCATAATATAATTAAACGCTTATGGGTACTTTAATATTACAAAAAGCTTTGGAAACGAATGAAACCAAGATATAGTGTTAGGCTTTTGCCACTTGTATTAAAGCTGTGAGAAAGTTCTTACATAATCGCATAATAGGTCTTATTAACGAAAAAGTGTAAAATAAAAAAGTAAGTAAATCTTTTACGCAGTCGGCTATTATGTTTTTTTAGGTGTATTGTTTATTACTAATTAATTGCAACACACTGCTACATTAATGTTTCAATGTTATATACGGCTTAAAATTCGTAAAAAATTACGATTTACTTTTTGACGACTAGTTTCGGACCAATTAGTTAGTATCAGGCTGAGTCAGACGCGCGATACGCTGAGGCCCGAGCCGCTCGCCTCCGCGTAACGCGCGCCTGATTCATCCTTCGAAGTTAGTCGACAAAAAGTAAGTCGACACTTTTTACGAGTAACATCTCGAAGGTAACACAAGTTTGTTCAGAATAAACGCGACATTAACATATTAGACGGAAAAATGAAATAAAGAACCTGGTACTGGCAAATGCATGAATAGTCTCCTCAGCCTCGAGGAGTGAAAGTTTTTGTATACAAATCGCAGGAGAAGCCGTAGTACAGCTTGTAGTAATATAAATGGTGTTCGTGAGACCACCGGCGATTCACATTAAGGACAGTTTGCATTGAAATAGTGCAGTTTGGTTGCTAAATACTGGCACAGTGTGGACTGAGCGTTATGGAACAATTAGGTTACGTTAGTCTACTAAAACATATCACTTTTCTTACTAACAGCCCTATACTAAGTTCGATGACTTGTTTCGTAAGCGCCGAAAACATTAATATCACACACTCAATCACACCCAGAACTATAAACACACATTTGTCTTAGGGAGAAAATTTGTGTTCTCGCCGGGGATCGAACCCAATATCCCTGCTTAGAAGGCGGACGCTTACCTAACTATGCCAACGGGTTTCATACCCATAAGCAGTACCCTAGAACACGTAGGGGCTGTTCCAGCATAAATAATAATCACATAACTTTTGATATTATGCTAATAAACCTTTGCCTTCATTGTAGTCGGGTCAAGGATTGAGTGTGAAAACGTTTAAGCGTTTTATATAAAAATATAAGTGAAAAAAAATCTAATTACATATTTTTTTCTGGAAAAGTTATATTTAGGTAGGTTATATACGTATATTTACTAGAAGAACATCCTAAGCCAAGTCGGTGTTTCCTGATGAGTGATCTTCTAGGCAAGCTTGCTCCATCGTCGACCACATCATCGGTGAAAAGGTTTTCTAAGGTTTGCCTCTCATTAATAAAAAAAAATTTTGTTCTATTTTTTGTGAGGCGCATTTTCATGTTATTTTAATAAAACTATGAAAAATCAAAGATTGTCACGTGTAACCTTACGTAACAGCCATCTTTAACCGACTTCAAAAAAGGAGGAGGTTCTATGTTCGGCTGTATGTTTTTTTTTTCATGTATGTTCACCGATTTCTCCCCATTTGTGGACCGATTCTCAAATTTTTTGTTTGTTTGGTAGATCAGAAGATTCAGAAGTAGTCTTGGAAGAATTCAGAGGTGATCCCATATAAATTTTATCGAAATCAATTAAGCCAAAACCAAAATATAAGCGGTGAAGTCGGTTTTTTTAAGCTTTGCTTACGTTTAAATTATTTAAGATATGCTATATACCTTTATATGCTACAATATAAGCGGGATAGATGACTGCAGTTAAAAAAATATATATTGATATCTGGTCCTTAACTAATGCTCATAGAAGAGGAAGACGAATCGACTTCATCGAGATGATGTTTGGACTTCTATAAATTGACTTGATATCATGATGCAGAGCTGTCAACTGTTGAATTATAGCTCGTCGCTGTAAGTGTAGCTTCGAGTATACTGCTGCAGATTAGAAGTGACAAGCAAGCCCTTAGCAATATGTTATTTATTAGTGGTGAAACGTAATTTGTCCGCGTAATCTAAGCTAAAGTAATTAAACGCAAGCAAAGCTTAAAAAAAACCGACTTCACCGCTTTATCATCGGCACTTTGATCAGATTAGATTTACTAAACACGCATTATTGACGATATTCCAAGAACTACTGATTAGATATTGATCAAATTTCAATGGAACTACATGAAAAGCACCAGCTTTCAAATAAAAAAATAGTCATCAAAATCGGCGCACAACGAAATAAGTTATGAGGTACAGAAGTTATGAGAACATCGTCAATGTAGTCCACAGAACACGCATTATTGACGATATTTCAAGAACTAATGATCAGATCTTGATCGAATTTAAATGGGACCAATAAGAAAGCAACATCTTTCAAACTAAAAAATAATTTTCGAAATCGTTTCACGTGGAAAGAAGTTATGAGGTAAAACACATAAAAAAAGAAAATACAGTCGACTTGAGTACCTCCTTCTTGTTCGGGAAGTCGGTAAAAAATGTGCGACGTTATACTTTATCTAAATATATATAACTCAAAGGTGACTGACTGACATAGTGATCTATCAACGCACAGCCCAAACCACTGGACGGATCAGGCTGAAATTTGGCATGCAGGTAGATGTTATGACGTAGGCATCCGCTAAGAAAGGATTTTGATTAATTATACCCCAAGGGGAAAAAATAGGGGATGAAAGTTTGTATGAAACTATGTCAATTTTAAAATAACACTTCTTAACGCGAGCGAAGCCGCGGGCAAAAGCTAGTTATCACATAAAATTTATTAATATATTATAACCTACCAGATTAAATTTAATTAGGGTTCTAGATGGCAATAATTTTAAAGAAAAAATATTCGATTTGCTTATAAATTAATTATATTTATTGTATAAAAGAATATATGTAATTTATTGACAATAAAATTACACTCCGATCACGTGAATCCATATATCTCCTGAACTAGTGTTAACTACTGTATTTCAGTGGCTTCTCCCATCAAAAACTAAGTCACATAATCATATATTGTTTTAATAACTAAAAAATTTATTCATTTATTCCAAGACCTAGTTTAACAATAAATATTTAAGTTATAGAGAGGGTTAAAGAAGGTTTAGACGACCTTTTATGTAATATAATCATGCTTTTACTAATTTGTAATTGTAAAATTGTGTTCTTGACACGAATTATACGTTACTGCAAACTATTTAAGACCTCATATTGTAAAATTGTATTCTCGCAAATAAAATATTTGATTTGATTTTATATATATTGAACTGCCCGCTGGCTAAGTTGGGTGCGCGTTCGCTATTTAAGCTCCATGTATCGGGTTCGATTCCCGGTGGAAATACGAGGTTTCTCCCCAAGGAAAATTTGTTTCTGGTTCTGGTTATGATGTCTGTGGAGCTGAGAGTATGAAAGCGTTTATTATATTTGATGACATTGGTGTTCTTTTTTAAAAAAAATAACCTCCGAAGCATAAAGACGCGTAAACTTATTAAAATTAATCGTGGATGATGTTGTCCGGAAATAAATGATTATTTTTATAATTATTAATAAGACCTAAGGTGATACTCAATTAAGTAAATGCGTTGGATGCTGATATCACCACCGACAATGATGTGCCGCTATACTATAAAGTAGATACTTATCACCTCTATGTATTTAGTATATCTCAAAGAAAATAGAAAATAACCTATTGAGTTGTCATCTGATGTGCCCTGATAAGACTAGGATCTAACTTATTTACGACACGATTGATCAACATTTTGTAAACATTATATCATTAAAGATAAACTATTAAATTATTAATTACGAAATTATTTTTTTATTTATTTATTATACTAGATAAGCAAACATTTGACCACCATCCCACCAGATGCGGCTGAAGATTTATCATCTATGCCACGGGTCCGCAACCTGCGGCTCGCGAGCCACATGCGGCTCTTTGGATGTGAAGCTGCGGCTCTTTAGTTCCATACGCAAATATTATGTATTTTATTAAAAAAAAAAAAAAAATCGTTCTGAATCGATAAACAAGGATTAGGCACCCATTTATATCTCTCAGCCACTTCGCTTTTCACCGCACCCCTCCCCCGTACCAAAATTTGTTGTGGCTCTTTAAAAACTTTGAAATTTTGTAAATTGTAATTCGTGACTCTTCCGAGTCAAAAGGTTGCCGATCTCTGATCTATGCCTTTTAAGAGATACCTCATTCTAAACATAAAGACTTCCAGATTATACCGTTATTAAAACAAAAAGCAGGCAATGAGCTCCACTCCGTGATCTGTCGAACAGAGGATAAATGTGGAAGCGAATCGCTTTGTGAGAACTGAAGTTACGTCAACCGTAAATGTATGACGTTTGAAGGTTTGTCTTGTTTTTTTTTTCTTTTAATTTTGGCTTCGCTATCTTGTGCATTTAGCCAGTGTCAAGTAATAATATATTTCAAGTGTATTTCATATTAAAAGTCCTAGTCACAAGTCACAGTTAAAGTCAAGTAAAAGAGTCAAGGACCAGTCATAGTAAAGTCATGTTCTAAAGTGGTAGAAACTTTACTAGAACTACCACTGGAGTTATGGAGCGTAGGCGAAGTATTAATTCGTGTATTTCATGCGCACACTCTCAAAAATTTAAACCATAAAATACCATAGAGTACAAAACAGGTTGTTAACAAACTATGATAGAAAAATACTTCTCAAAGTCACGCAGTGAAAATTTTTAATTTGAACTATTTATTAATAAATTTAAAAAAAATTAAACGCAAGCAAAGCTTAAAAAACCGACTTCACCGCTTATATTTTGGTTTTGGCTGAACCGATTTAGATAAAATTTATATGGGATCACCTCTGAAGTATTATCTACCAAACAATAAAAAACATCATAATTGGCGCAGATATCGTAATACAAAAAAAAACATAGTCGAATTGAGAACCTCCTTTTTTGAAGTCGGTTGAAAAACTGGCTACATGATATAAATCTAAGATACCCGTTAGAAAAAGCATTACAATTTCTAACCGAATCAACTAGATCCGGGTACATGTATGAGTATGTATGGACACCTGTTTGACAAGGAAGTCGAGTCCGTCTGTTATCTTCCATCGGGACGGGTAATGAGTAACCAATTAGAAATGATAGATACATTTGTGCTGTCTACTGATCTCACTATTATTATAAATCCGAAAGTTTCTGTGTGTATATAAGTATGTAAGTGTTTGTACTCTCAGTACTGACTCTGAGTACTGAACGGATTTGTATAGTTGACATGGTTATTAGTCTAATCGCTTTGAACGCGAGCAAAACCGCGGGGAACAGCTTTTTGATTTTTTTAATGCTAGATAGACAAGCATTTGACCACCATCTCATCTGAGAAAAGCGAAGATGCGGCTGAAGATGTAACATACTTGCCTGAAATATACCTACTCTAGACTTGAAGAGCATTATGACTTGTCCTATTCCGTGGACGAGATAGTGATCAAATGCTCGCGATTAAATATAAAAAGAAACTTTTGATGTGATAACGTCTTATAAATCCATGCACACCGGCTGCACGCACAAAAAGTGTCACGTTCCGCCTGAGCCTGAGCGTGCAAGCGAGAGCGCGGAACAAGCGATAGAGAGGCACGATCGGCCCAAGCGTTCGTCTTATGACGTTATCACGTAAAATTATCGTCCGTAAACCGACTTTACAGACAACCATTTGTTTTCATTACAATTGTTTTCATTACTGATTTATCATGCGAAAAATTAGTCTAAACAATGACCACGTTTTAAAAATAATAACTAAATAACAGCCACATTCGGAACGCTAGTTTTACCGCCATGTAATTGGCATCCCTCAAGTCCATTACTATTCTTTATGGGCATAGTTAAGTACATAAATAACTAGCATGCTTTATAGGCAAGAGAATATAAGGTATGCAATCATTGGCGGGCACGCGAATCGGAAGCTCACAATGCCAAACAATTTATTTTAATGGGCATTTATTAAGTTGGCCATATTATATCTGTAGTGCGCGGCGGGTGGTGGAGATTATCTATGTCATGCGCTCTCGAAGAGATGCGTATCGTAGCATTCGGTCGCGTTCGGCTAACTTCGGATCCTATCGGCCCCGATGACAATGGTTGAACAAATGCGATCACGTTCGCTCGTATATTCTTAGTTCCATATTTGTTCCTTAGTATTTGGTTCTATGAATGGGAGTGTAATGAATAGTCGGAGTGTCGCAACTTGTAAGGATTACTATGAATAATACCATTGTAATTATGGTAGTTGATTGTGCCGCAGCGTCAATTGACGACCGGTGTTGCACGTAATTTTGTTGCTGCTGTGCTGGCAACTGTGATACATAATGTCAGATTATTTTGTTTATTCTAGGGTTTTGTCGAGACAGAAAATGTATACTCACTACTCGTACATAGTCTATTTATTGCACAACTTAAGAGGTCGTCCGTCATGTTACCTATCTCTGTTTTGATTCTAAAAAGACAAAACTGCTGAGAAATAAGGTTCATATTTGTCCACAGAAGCTGATGTTAAATTAATCCCATAGTCACTTCTGTTTGGTTTTATTGAGTTCAATATTACTTTATGAGCTAGGGAAAGAACATAGGCTTCTTATTATCCCGGAAATCCCGCGGGTCCGGATCTTACGCGGGTAAAACCGGGGCGCAACTAGTATTATATCCTTTACTAATATTATAAATGCGAAAGTAACTCTGTCTGTCTGTCTGTTACGCTTTCACGCTAAAACTACTGAACCGATTCAAACGAAATTTGGTACACAGATAGTCTAGAGCCTGAGAAAGGACATAGGCTACTTTTTAACCCCGAATTCTGGCTGGTCCGGGACCGACGCGGGCAAAGCCGCGGGGCGCAGCTAGTATCTTATAAATATAAAAATAAATACAAGCAATGCAAACTAGAACGATAAGATATGAAAAATCTATTTCTTTCGAATGCTTTCTCATAGTCTCTGTTTCGTTCTGTTTGTTACTAATAGTCTCAATCACACAGTCTCAAATTGTTTCCTTCTTTTTTCTATAAGTTTTCATATTTGTAAGAAGTGAATTTAAAACAATCAAGCTCGCTATGTTTTGAGCCTACAATCATTAACAAGTGTTCGTGTACCCGCCTCAGGGCGTGACCTCAGGTCACAGTGTAAGCGGAAATGGGAGGTAACACAGTACGAGCGGAAGCGGGTGGGGCCTGTGGCGAATGCCAGTGAGGAATGTGAAACTTCTATTGAAAATTCCGTATTTTAGCCGATATTACAAAGTACTTTAGACGGAGTTCGGTATAAACAAATTCGAATTAGCTAGAATAAAATATGCCCAGGGTAAGCCGTTAGTAGATGATGCACGAGTGACTACGGGCCAATTGCCTATATTTCCTAAAACTTAACTAAAACTAAATACAGCAAAGACTTAATTTACCTACAAGACATCGAGCTTATAGGTAGCTCAAGTGCTCAAGCCTACTATCGTTCCCATTTACGTTAATTTAGTTAGTTTTAGATTTCAGATAGTTTTCAAGGTAAAAAAAGTAAGATTTTTTTACTTAAATGTGATTTTGAGCCTTTTAGCGTCGAAATCCCTTTTAAGAACTGCAAATTCAGGTTAAATCCCTTTTAGGGGATTTCTAAATCGGATTTTGCCACTAGCCCGTCCTGGAGTCAAAATTTTTCAGTCGTCTGAAGGACGTCATCAGTCGTTAAGACATGCAGACCATCCTTTGTAAACCTCGATGCAGATAGGGGGTTTTATAAGTTTTGTATTTGTGTCTATCTGCGGCATAGTCGCGTTTGATTTTGTTTCTTTGTTTGAACGTTGATTTGATCGAGAGTGTTCTTTGTTTGGTGAAAATTGTATATTGTACTTAATGTCACGCACATTACTAGAATTGTGAATAAATGATTTGATTTGAAAAGCGGTAGATATAGATGATTCCCAGATAGGCCGAAATTTTGATTTTGCTTCTTGTTACTTAAATCTTACAACTACATATCACACAAATATTATAAATGCAAAAGTGTGTGCGTGAGAGTTTTAAGCTATTGCATAGCTTCTATCGCGGGCACTGAGCGTGGAGACCGAATCCAGAATTTTCGTAACGAAAATAACCTAACACCCCCCACTCCGACCGGCACAGCGGTGACACTTTTTAGTTTTGCCATCTATCGATGAATAGCAGAACTTTTAATGACTTTTTTTAAATAACACGCTTGTCTCTTTAGTTCAGCAACTCGCCTCTAGGCGGCAGGAAAAAAAATACTGCATAAATAAAATAAATAAATAATTATAATTGCATAAGTTGCTAAAAAATGCTATGCAATAGCTTTACCGGGGCAGTCTCCGAGTGCCACACGTCTTTTTTTTTATATTCACGGATTTGGATGAAATTGGGAATGTTGTTCGGGATATAACCCGAACACCTTAAACAGCACTTTGCACCGTGACGCGTGTCGCATTACCTAACTAATTAAATATCTATTATTTTGGATTTAGTGCACTTTTGGCTACCGCGGCACACGGGTGCATTCAGCCTAACATTAACAATTCATTTACATTTAACATAAGAACATATTTTAAGAACATTTTACATGAACAATAAACAGTGATAGTTATTATAAACAATTAACATCTTTAATTCACACTGCAACCTCGCTACCGTACCCTACATGTACACAGCTTATTTATACCTAGGATTAACACATAGGCTACATTTCAACTTGATTAACGCTAGCGAAGCCGCGGGGTTCTGCTAGTACAATGTCATTGGACATTCGAGTTCCGATTGGTACAAATAGGTAAGGTCATCGAATTCCAAAGAACAGTCGCAGGCAAGAGACAAAGTGACGTAAGTCCGAACCGCACGTTTTGCGAGGATGCATCGCGCTTACATGCGGCGGGGACACGAGGGCTCACGATCTGTCCGAGCAATAACTCCGGTAATTGACGTTAGCCACCCAGACTGAGGGGGCAGGGAGTGAAAGGGGTCTAAGTGAGTATTTCAATAATTTGAATTAAGAACAAACATCACTACACTTTCCATCAGATGAGATAGTGGTCAAGCGTTTGCCTGTATTGTATTTTCTCCCCAAGTAAATTTAAAGATTAAATATTACAGTTATTTGTGTTAATGGTTATAATTGTGAGTGATGTGAATATTTTCACCAGGCGCGATACAAATATCTGCAGTGTTTGTTGCTTGTAGCAAAAAATACGCCAATTTGAACTTACCTCTTATATTTATTCCCCAATGACTCGTCCGTGTTCGCAATACAAGTTTTCAACCGACTTTCAAAAAGTAGGAAGAGCAATTCGACTGTATTTTTTTTTGTGTATGTTACGCGATCATTCCGCCAATTACGCATCGATTTTGATGATTATTTTTTTGTTTGGTAGATCATACTTGAGGTGATCCCAGATAAATTTAGTTGAAATTGATTTAACTCTTTTTAAAAAAATCAACATATAGTGGTGCGATGGTGCGAGCCGGTGTGGTGTCAAGGGCCCGAAACGTAACAAAATATAAGCAGTGAAGTCGGTTTTTAAGCTTTGCTTGAGTTTAAATTGCCGAAGTGTGTTGTTACAATAATTAAACGCAAGCAAAGCTTAAAATAAACGACTTCACCGCTTTATCTTTGGAACCTTGATCAGATTTAATATATTAAACACGCATTATTGACAATAACTCAAAAATTTGTGATCATATCTTGATTTAAATGGGACCACATGGAAAGCACCAGCTTTCAAATAAAAAAAATATTATTAAAATCGGCTCACAATAAATTATGAGGTAACTTTTGATGTCGGTTAAAAACGAGAACATCATCAATGTAGTCCATAGAATACGCATTATTGATGATAACTCAAAAACTACTAGTCAGATCTTGATCAAATTTAAATGGAACCACATAGGAAGAACCATCTTTTAAATAAAAAAAGTAATTATCAAAACCTGCTTACAACAAAAGAAGTAATGAGGTAACACACTTAAAAAAAAACAGTCGAATTGCTTGCGTTTAATTATTTTGGAATTGGTTAAATAATACGCTAATTCGGACTTACCCCCTTATCACCAGTTTCCTCAAAGGCTCGTCCCTATAACTCAACAGTCGCGTGCGCCGACTTCCCTATGATAATTTAATTGTTGTGCGTGAGATACGAAATATATTTATAGCTTGGCAGTATCGCAAGGGTTAGGAAACTATAGACAGCGAAGCTTTGACCTCCTGTGGCTTCTTCAGATTTGATTTACTGGCGACGGCTGTATCTACGCACCAGGGAAAAGTTCTGGAGAAAAGCTGTGGAAAGTTAGCAAATAGTATACTGAACTATTTTTCAACCGGAATTGCGACCGGAACCGAAATTGAATTGAACGCGAAATTGTTCCATCCGTTCACGCGTGGTGCGATGACCAAGAGAATAGAGATTCATTTTCAACCGACTTCAAAACAGGAGGTCTCAATTCGACTGTGTTTTTTTTTGTATGTATGTTACGCGATATCTCCGCCAATTATGAATCGATTTTGATGATTTTTGTTTGGTAGAATATCCTTCAGATGGTCATGGCCATATACATTTTATCGAAATCGGTCAAGCCAAAACCGAATGAGCGACGATGTCGGTTTTTATAAACTTTGCTTGCGTTTCAATTATTATACATATAGATAGACAAGAACTTAATAACCATTTGAACTAGTGTAATGTTAGTATATAGTGTAATATATAGTTAAAATAGGGTACTTGTCTAGATATACATATTCGCTCTAGACTCCCAGATAAATACAAAAAAAGAAAAACATACAGTCGAATTGAGAACCTCCTTTTTTGAAGTCGGTTGAAAATTAATCTCTAATTTCCCTTGGTCATCGCATCACGCGTGAACGGATGGAACAATTTCGCCAATTGTTTTTTTGTTGTGTTAATTATTGTCAGGAGAAGGTTCTTATGAAACAATATATTATCCCGGAATTCCGGCGGGTCCAGGACTTACGCGGGTAAAACCGGCATTTATTAAGAAAGCTTAGGTACTATAAAACGATCGACTATTTTAATTACAAGGATGCATGGAGGCAAACTGCACAAGCGCTTTCTAGCGACTACCATAATAACACCTAGATTGATAAAATTATGTATTAGAGATTAAGAACGTATTAAAAAAAAATGAATGAAAAAAATGCGCCGCCGAGTTCTTTGCCAGGTTCTTCTCGAGATGGCTGTAATTTAGCAAATCTGGCAATAGAATCATTAACTTTCATGAGTGCCGCTTTGGGGCCCATGTGAATAAACGATTTTGATTTGATTGATTTGATTTTCGAGAAGACTGGAGAATGCGGGTGTAAGCGTGGAAAAGCAAGCGCGAGGATTGTCTCCAACTACCTAAAATAAGGTAAATAAAAATAGTTTTTTAGCGCGATTAAGTCCCGTGATCCCGATTACCTATTTTCGGTCCAGTATAACAGACTTTTTATATTTCCAAATTACTGACCAACCTTGCCATATCTAACTCATCACATCCCACTGAACTACAAAACAAAGCCGGTATCGAATATTCCCTAGGGTTGCCAGCGGCACTATAAACCAGTCGGCGATCCTTTGTGAGTAATCCCTTTACACACACATAATTTCTGAAAACAATGCGGCTGTAATATAACTTGACAACCACGGTTCTAGAAACGGTAGTTCTGTTTTGGTCATCATTTTCTGGGCACATTGCTTTTTATCATCGCCATTAAGCTGTCACAAATGGAGAATGAAGTGAAATTGGATGGAAGGTTTTGGATAACGTCCGATTGGAGGAGTTGGGTGACTTATTGATTGAACGAAAGCTTTAAAAGTTTTAAACATAGTTAGGAATACTCACGGATATTTTTTTAACAAACGCAAACGCTTTCACACTCACAGCCCCACACTAAGTTCAAAGACTTGTATCGTGGGTGCCGGAAACATTTACATATCACACACAAATGATCACACCCAGAACCAGAAGCACAAATGTCCTTAGGGAAGTAAAATTATTATCGTGATCCTGCCGGGAATCGAAACCAAAGCCCACGGCGCGGAAGGCAGAGACCTGCATTCAACCATCATCTCACTTTATGGTAAACGTTGATGTGGTCGAAGATGGTAAACACGCTAGAATCACTAGCTCTCAAGTACCGGTGGGTGAAAATCCAGGTTGAAAAAACACTTACTGTTTTATCATTGAATATTCCGAATAAAATAATTCATAATAAACATATATTAAACTCAAATTATAAACCTTTTATTCTTGATTTCAACATCACATATTATAGGCACTGCGTGTGGGCATGAATCTCTACTGGTACATTAAAGTGCTTGCCAATTTCGCACCTTTATATCCAATTGTAAGCTACTATATATGACTTAGTGACATCCCTAACTCAGCGGCATTACAAAGAGAAAGCCTAGATCTAGCCGAAGATCGTGCTATACATCCGTCCTTACCTAGCTTCGTCAAAACGAATATCTCTCAAGCAAAAACCAACTCAGTTTCAGTCAAGCCAAATACTACTATTGCTTGTATAAATAATCACAGTAAGACGTTCAAAACTAAAAAGGCGTAAGTGACTTTCAGGTTTGGTCGCTTATAACGTTTTTGCATTGAAATGCATCGTTATTGCTTACATATTGGTCTTGTAAAATGTTATTGGAACTAATGATGTTAGCTTGACATTAATTTGGATATTTGTCAGTCCTAGATCGCTAATACTGATTTATAGGGGGCAATTGAACGCGTGGGTGTATCATGTAAATGTAGATTATTATTTGGACAAGACCTTTGCAATGTAATAGTGTATTTATAATAATTGACGAAGCGAGCGCAAATTCAAATTCAAATTTAAAATTATTTATTCAGACCATTGATCCATTACAAATAGTTAGTACATACAATCTTAAACACTATGTTAGTATACGTAAAAATTACAGTTATTACTGGAACACTAGTTGCACATGCGGCTGTAGCCTGCACAACCAGTGTATGATAATGTTGGAGCTCACATCTCCATTTACAATGGCCAGAAGACTATTGGTGCCCCCACGTATGCGGCTCAACAGGGATGCTGTTCTTTTTCGCATAATGGCAAAGAAGTCACCCACATGTGCGTCTGCAAACATCCCTGATGCGCTACAAAAACGTAGCAGCCCCAGCAGCATCCTGAAACCATTGTTATATTGGACTCGTAGAGAGTTGTAGGATTTCAGTGTGTATTTGGTCCACAGACTGCACGTGTAAAACGACTGACAGTACGCTCTAAATAATGTCAATTTAACTGGCATAGTACAACGTGCTAATCTACGAGCCAACATATTACACCTCACTGACAACGCTCTACGTTCCCTCTGAATGTCCATGATTTCGTATGTCATCACCCATCGGATATCCGGCTGTTTCCCTCTACTCTTTCTCAACCGATTCTCGTGAAATGTTGTGATCTGGTTCGATAACTATTGTATACTCAGTCTTTCAATAAATATTTCTTGAATCTTGAACTATATGATTTATTAGTCGATTCAGCTTTAGGATTTTTTCAAAATGGCGGAGAAATATATTTATGATTTCTTCATTGACATCTTTCATATAACTATTCTGTACTTGTGTATGTGACTGAGCTCCTCCTAAACGGCAGGACTGATTTTGTTGTTTTTTTTGTGTGTGTTCAGGTGAATTCCAGCAGAATAAATATAATTCGTAAAATACGTCACTCGGATTTGGTAAAGTACTTGGCAAACATAAACATTAAGGAGGTAATAATTTAGCCGATAAGTTTTAGTACAATATCAAAGTACTGGGCGGGCATAAATGCGAAAGAGTTAAAATACCTTTTTTCTTTACATGGTATTGCAACGCATGCCGAGTATAGCTAGTAGACATACAAGACTGGACTATGGTATGAGTCTCAGGTTGGTTTTGTTTTAAAGGGCTGATACCAAAATCGATTACTTTTAAACAAACAATTCTTGTATATATGTCCACCCAGAAGACACCCAGATTGTACCGTTCGGGAAACAAAGACGGAGGCAATGAGTTCCACTACTTCGCTCTATGGATGATAAACGTAAAAACTAAACGCTTCGAGCGAATCGGAGGTATGTCAACCATAAATGGATGACGTTTGACAGTTTTTTTTTCGAAATCAATTTTAACATTGATTCAATGTACTTACGTTTTAAAAGCCTAGATCCTGTTTTCTAAAACAATACAATAATTATTACGACCTATCGTGTTGAAGCTAACGCTTCGCCGCTGGCGAGTGATGAACTTCAGACGTGAAGATCGAAAATAATGATTAAACTTCATCTACTCGTGAGATACAAGCTGTTCCGCGGCTTTACTTGCATTGACCAAGATAAAAAAATACAAACGCTTTCACACTCACAGCTCCACTAAGCTGCACTAAGTTCGATGACTTGTATCGTAGGTGCCGGAAACATTCACATCGCAATCACAAGCACAACCAGAGCAAAAAAAAAAATTTCTTGGAGGGACAACTTGTGTTCCCGCCGGGAATCGAATCCGATACCCTTGCTTAGAAGGTGAACCACTCAACTAAGCCAACGGGCAAATTAAATCGTTTATTTGCCACAATACATGTACATAAGATCTTAATGTAAAAAGTGACTCAATATATTCAGTCTGCAAGCAGACGTGCAATTGATAACATGTCTACTACAAATTACAAAAAAATCTTAAATTCCTTAACTATTGTATATAGAAAAAATTGATAAGAAGCCAACTAGTTAGAGATTTTTTTTATTTGTTACCTCCCAATATTTTGATTTCATTCGGTACACTGTTAAAATTGATATGCACATATTATAAACATTTCTTTTGTATAAGTCCTTTTGGGCAGTCAGCTGTCATAGAAGGCAGTTAAAAAAAAAAGTAAAAATAATTAAAAGCAGCAGCTTTTGGCATAGCCCCGGACATGTCAGCCAGGAACTAAATGTCACTGTCACTTGAATATTTTAAGACCATTTGGCAAAATAATAGTATCAAAGAGGTGTAACAATAATAATAATAAGCTTTCTTTTGTACTAAGATACTGTACTAAGGTATTGGCCTGTATATTAGTACATAATGTTAATTAAAAATGTACATTTTGTACATGACACATTTCTTAACATAATTTGCCACACTTCGCATTAGCTGTCTATAAAATAACAGTTCCTACCATCGTAATTATTTTGTCTACTTACACTGACATCAGTCTTAACATCCTGTCAGAAGCTTGCAATACAGGGATGTAGTCCAGGATCGTTTGAGCAGGGTACAGTTATTGATAAACGTATACTATGGTTTGATATAGTGGGTACAACTGATTAGGTAAGTTTTAATTTGTATTGGTTGCTGAAAGGCCTGATACAGTGATATATTGTTTTATCATCATCTTTGTTATAACCCTGTTTACACCTGTATTCGCAATCAATAAATGATTTTGAATTTGTATTGTGTGTAATATTTTTTTTGTATTTAATTTGAGAAAAGGGGTCTTTAAAACAAAAAGTTTGCATTGCATTTTTGTTAATGTTTGTCAATTCAGATCTCCGCTATTTATTAACCAATATGGAAAATATATCTTTATTTGAATGTTTTTTTTTTAGATTGATCCCATAAACATTTTATAAAAATCGTGTCTGTAGTTTAGTTTTCGAATCAAAATGACTGACAAAAATATGTTATCCAGATACACAATTTGTTTAATGTTTAAATTTTTTGTGATTTTTAGATTTTTTTAAGATTGTTTATTGTGTAAAATAAAAAAAAAAATAAAAAAATATTAATTTATTAACTAGTTCATTTAAATAAATCCCTTATTAATTGAACTAAGTATTTTTAACAAAATGTTAATTTATCAAATTAAATTCCTTTAAATAAATGAAGTTACAAAGAAAATTATCAGATTTTCTCAATTAAACAATAATTAACTTGACGGATCAGATCAGTTTTACAGGCGAGTAAAACATATTATATTATTATGGGATTTGTAGCTGTAATTTATCAATTACTAGCCGTGGCCCGTTTCACCCGCTATCATTAAGTTAAACAGTAGCCTATGTGTTAGTCCTAGGTATAAGCTATGTACATTCTAAGTTTCATCCAAATCCGTTGTGCCGTTAAAGCGTGAAGAGGGAACAAACATACTTACACACTTACACATCTACTTTCGGACTTATAATAGATAGACAGTTAAATAAATTCTTTAATTGCTCACCAAAAAAAAACTTACAAAGAAATCTTAAATTTAACATAGAAGCACAAAGGGTGGTCTTATCACTCAAAGCGATTTCTTCCAAATAACAAATATTAGTAAGATTAGTAAGATTATTTATTCTAATGGCATCGCTACAATTATGAATGTTCGAATTGTAATTACACGCAGAGATAATGGAATCCATGTTACTTTCAGTCTGTTTGAGCCATATTAAAAAGACATGTCGTAAAGACAGAAATAAACCTATATGAGAGCCTGCGTATTCCAGGTCTAGTGTGTTTACCAGCATCGATCACATCGTCACTTACCATCAGGTGAGATAGTGGTCAAACACTAGCCTGTCACAAATAAAAAAAAAAAAAAAAATTACAGGAAAAGATTTTAACTATTTACCCCCACCACTTTTCGTCACACAAAAATGTTGCAGATCAGAATTTCAAAGCCATCCCATAAGAAGTTTCACTTCAACAGTTTCGCCCTAGCCCCTTCCCTTAATACATACTCCGTCACATTGTTTGACGTGCATAAACTTCTACAATAAACACACGTAGAAAATTAATTTAAAACTGTTCAGACAAGGTGGCAACTTTCAAAGATATCGCGTAATGGTGGTATAAAAGACGTGTAAAGGTGGTAAAGTAACAGAAATAATGAATACTTGACCACCCACCAAGTATAGAAGTTGAATATCGGCCATAAGGGAATTGTTTAAATTGTTTGACTGTTGGTGAAACAAGCGCTTGAACAAAAAAAAATTGGTTGTCTGTAAAGTCGGTTAACGGATAATAATTTTGCGTTATAACGTCATAACACGAACGCTTAGGCCGATCGTGCCTCTCTATCGCTTACTCCGCGCTCTCGCATGCACGCTCAGGCTCAGGCGGAACGTGACACTTTTTCGTGCGTGCAGCCGGTGTTTATCGATTTATAAGACGTTATCACGTCAAAAATAAGTAAATAATTTATAAACCTGTTGTGGTGAGTGTGAAAGCGTTTATGTTATGTTTATATATAAACGCTCACAGTTGCACACTCACAGCCCCACATTAAGTTCGATGACTTGTGTCGTGGGTGCCGGAAACATTCACATCTCACACTCAATCACAAGCAGAATCAGAAACACATTTACCTCGGGGAGAAAGCGTGTGTTCCCGCCGAGAATCGAACCCGATACCCCTTTTTAGAAGGCGAATGCCCAACCAACTAAGCCGTCGGGCAGTCCCACATATTCTATATATTTTTTTATATAAAGGTTAAGGTTCAAATACAGTATCATAATTAGTAAAATTTATGCTAAGGTAGGAACTTTAATTTCCTATCCTATTTTAATATTACAAATGCAAAAGTTTGTGTGTGTGTATGTGTGAATGTTTGTTACCAAGCATCACCGTAACGAATTAAACCGATTTTGATGAAATTTATAATGTATAATGGGCATAATGGGGTACTTTATAACTTAATTAACGCGGGCGCAGCCGCGGGGCACGGCTAGTTTTAGTTAAATAGATAGGTATTGCAGATACAAAGATGGACCACACACACGGGTATAGGTAAGTATATTATTATGATTCAACAGGTTTAGATTCAGTTCACAACAGTACCCAGTACCTATTAGAGAACAATCTAAAGCAATATCCACAGTAAGCCTCAGGCATTCGACGGAATAACCTTAAAATTTTATTGTTGCGGCTCAGCGAACACGGACCTATTCGAAGTTACTCTTTAAATTTAAAATTAAATCTTTTTTTTTTCACACTAACAGCAACACTAAGTACAATGACTTGTGTCGTAGGTGCCGGAAACATTCACATCACACACACAATCACAACCAGAAACACAAACTTTCCTTGGGGAGAAAACTTGTGCTCCCGCCGGGAATCGAACCAGATACCCCAGCTTAGAAGGCGAACGCTCACCCAACTAAACCAACGGGCAGTTCAGAATCTGTTACAATATAATGATATTTATGACATTTTTATGTTTGTTCCCTCTTTACGCTTTAACGGCTATATGGATTTGGATGAGATTTGGAATGTACATAGACTACATAGCTTATACTTAGTATTAACACATAGGCTAGATTTTAACTTGATAATAGCGGGCGAAGCCGCGGGGCACTGCTAGTTTTCTATATGATACGATGAACTGTTTACCATGCCATCTATTGAAAGAAATCTGCAATTATATTTGCCGTGGGTTAGTCTCGTAAAAACTCGAAAATTGTTCAAGCGATTTGAATAATTCTTTCTTTGGCTTGTTTGCCTCCACTCCTGGTTTAATGAAAAAGAAAACTAGGCTAAAATTATAGGAACGCGCCGTACGAGTAACCGTAAAAATCCCACTGGACATTTCTGCTCGTCCACATTTTAAGAGGCTGAGAATCCTCACATTTCTCTCACTTGTCATACTTCAAGTATCGGAATATGTGAGGATGAATTTGCCCTCTTATAAAAAACTCGATAGTGGACACACATATTGCACCCGGAACAGAGACAAACTTAAAGGCGTGCCTCAAAACCTTACAAAATCTGCCAAAATGTTGCATATAACAAGCTGCCAAGACAAATTACTGAAGCGTCCACAATTACTTCTTTCAAAAATCGCCTAAAATACTGGCTTATCCAGTAGACGTTCTACAGCTTTGACGAATTTATAAATTACAAATTGTAATCATATATTTATTTCATAACTTGACAATGATTATTTGGCATGCATTATGCTAATTATTTTTTAGCTCATAAAGTGTTTCAATGTTATTGTTATATTTTTGCTACGTGTCGAAATAAATTATTTATCTTTCTTTCTTATTGAAAAACCTAAAGTAAAGTGTTTTTTTTAAGTAATGTTATATAGTTATAATTATATGTTTTTTGCCACCAATATGATTATGTCTATGTCTACTTATTTGGATATTTTAAGTCGTGACATAACGAATTGTCGCATCACAGAATAGGTCCGCGCCTCCGGAATGCTTCGTCTCGTCTTCAGACCATTTCATTTTGTGGTATTGAGCTTTGCTCTTATCTTTGCCTGTTTAGTTTCTATTTCAAATTGTCTAGTGGACAACTAGCGAACAATTTATTTGGAATTGGAATTAAAATAATTGGGAAGTCATTAGAGTGCAGTAAAATTAACATCGTTTGAGAGTTCCGCTAAGTCCCAGTATAAGTAAAGCTCTTCCATTAAACGACGAGCTACGTACTTACATAGCACGTATTGTTTGTATGTAAAAGGTTGTGGATTTAGCAAGTATGCTACTAAATTTAGTTTGTATTAAGCATGGAACTAATAAATAAATAAAAGAATTATAAGTTTTGGCAAATAATATAAAATCTACAACACCATTTTTGGAGGCAAACTCAGCGTTACACCATTTTGTCACACCAGTATGGAACATAAGATATTTTTTCTTTATAGTTACACCAGTGTGATACTCGATAAATAAATTCTTCACAGTTCCACTATCATCTTTTGATATGCGTTTGATGTATACTATGTAGGTACTTGTTTGACCTTTTTGATAATACTGGCCACTTATAAATTAATTGTTTTTTTTTTATCTTTATATTGGCTTCGCAATCTTTTGCATTTAGCCAGTGTCAAGTATTAATATATTTTAAGTGTATTTCATATTAAAAGTCCTAGTCACAAGTCACAGTCAATGTCAAATAAAACAGTCAAGGTCCAGTCATAGTCAAGTCATGCCCTAGTAATGTGGTAGAAACTTTACTAGAGCCTCTATTGGAGTTTTTGAGCGAAGGTGAAAATCACGTTTTTCAACTTTGTATGATTTACCTACACTTACGCACGTTCACTAAGTATTAACAGTTAATAATCCACCATTATGACACATTAACATTCGAAGTATCACAGGTTTTGGAAAATTATACAATACTAGCTTTTGCCCGCGGCTTCGCTCGCGTTAAGAAGTACAACAAACTTTCATCCCCTATTTTATCCCCTTGGGGGTAGAATTAATCAAAATCCTTTCTTAGCGGATGCCTACATCATAACATCTACCTGCATGCCAAATTTCAGCCCGATCCGTCCAGTGGTTTGGGCTGTGCGTTGATAGATCACTGTGTCAGTCAGTCAGTCACCTTTGAGTTATATATATTTAGATTAACAACGCCATTTTTTCACTTTCGCGGCAAAACCCCCAAATTAATTGTTTCCATAAATCTGTAATGACATAGTCGTGTCAAAAATATTGTTGACGTAGGTATCTTTCACATTTGCGTCAAAATTGCCAAAGTAAACTTTAGAAACGTCATTACAAAAGACAGGTATAAGCTAGCGTATAACTCCGTGTTCTTTCGAATTGGTTGCTGTCCCAACCCACAATTTGAGTCGATAAACTCGAAGGCTAAACCAATCTGCAACAAAGAAGACAGGCACTAACCACAAATCAGCGAGGTGTCTGCAATAAAATCCAATCCAAATATCGATCAAATATTAACAGGCTTTGGCACAATATTGTAGCCATCATATTTTAGTGCAATTATTTGAATTGAATCAAGATAATAAATAAAGCTATCGAAGGCAACAGCTTTTCTACTAGACATAGTACTTATGCGGCTTTTATAAATCGCACATCAACAAAATAAATGACAAATAATAATTAAACACAAGCAAAGCAAAGCGAACAAAGCAAATAAAACCGACTTCACCGCTTTATGGAACCTTGATCAGATTAAATGTATTAAACACTCGAACAATCACAAGTTTTGGAAAATAGAGTTTTGGAATCTATTGAACGAAGAGCTAAGAGACTCAACAACAACTAAGCATTAGTTAAGGACATCGGCGAAAAGTAGCAAGCCTCTCGATTTTCTACAAACTGCATTACGGAGTGTTTAAAGGAATTGCATGATGTTCCCGCATCACCGTTCTACTACCGAACATCTAGACAGACGGCAATGCGGCATCCTCTAATGGCAAAAATACCGATCATTCGCACGAAGCGTTTCGCTTCCACTTTTATTATGAGAATTGTCAAGAAATGGAACGCGCTGCCGTCTACTGTGTTTCCCGAAAAGTATAACATGGGGTTGTTCAAGAAGAGAGTGAATAGGTATTTACTGAGCAAGAGTTCTTTATCTTCGACTTCGCTTACCATCAGGTGAGATTGTGTTCAAACGCTGGCTTAGTTTCAAATAAAAAAATATAAAAATTAGAACATTATGTACAAAGCCATATTTTCACTTTCGCGGCAAAAACACGATTATAATTGCTTTTTTTTTTTTATTATTTCATGACCATGGACGCATAGTCCTTCAGTCGAAATATTAAACAAATATTGACAATTTCTTTTCTTCATAATAAAAGTCTTAGTCACAAGTCACAGTCAAAGTCAAGTAGTCAGTCATAGTCAAGTCATGCCCTAATGAAGTGGTAGAAACTTTACTAGAACTTCTATTGGAGTTTTGGAGCGAAGGCGAAAATCACGCTTTTCAACTAAGTCTTGCCTACATTTATGAACATTTAATAAGTATTAACGGTTAATAATCCACCATTATTACACATTAACACTCGAAGAATCACAGGTTTTGGAAAATTATACAAAATCAACAACGCCATTTTTTCACGTTCGCGGCAAAACTGATTATAATTGCTGTCAAAATACAACCGACCTAATGTCATCTTGTTAATTCTCATATCCGCGATTCGACAGCTTCCTTCCGACATCGACACAACTTGACCAAGATAAATCATCATTTCTCCATTGAAAACGGTATAGCCAGGCCACATATTTCAGTTGGTCATTGAGTTGTTCGCGTCAGGGACGTCGCAATAAGCGAGTGGCTAATTTATGCCCTTATTGTATGGAGTCCATTCATGCCGCGTCCGCGTTCGCTCCGACGTGTATGGCTACCGTTGAGACGGACCTACCTAGAGTCAAGTACTTAAGCTTAAGCACATGGTTTAATGAGTATGGATATAAAAGCCTAGAGTGAGTTAGTTGTGTTCGAGACTGTGTCGAAGATTTTTGTTATTTCCTTTTATTAACTACTTGCTTTGGCTCTGAGAACCCATATAGAAGAGTTAAGTGAAATATCTGAAATATCAGTAGGATTTTTCTTAAAACAATGATGGAAGTCGGAAGCTGGTATTTAGTTTAGTAATTTAGGCTAGCGTTGTCGATTATTCCAGCCAACTGAGTAGATCTCGGCCAATCCGCTCCTTTGGTGAAATGAGTCCTCGGATACATACTTACTACTTAGGTATTGGAAGATTCCTAGGCGCCCAGGGGCCTTAGCCATAAACCAATTCTACTTTCGACAACGCTCGGAGAAACGCTAGAAATGTATGAAAATGACATTTCAAGCGTAAAGTTTGATAGAATAGCTAAGTGCTAGCCATAAACCAAGATAGCGTGTCGAAAAAACGAAACTTTTCGTAAAAGTTTAACGAATACGAAAAATTCCCATACAAATATCTAAAAACGGTAGCCATAAACCACAATTTGACAGGCGTTCACGAAAGACGAAAATAAAAATGGCGTCTGTTTTGGTCAGCTGTTTTCGAACGTACGGGTGGTGTCATACAATTACAATATTAAACGTGTACACAGGCGAAGATGCAATATTAATGACGGTAAACGGCTATGAACCTTTCTTTCAAGGGTTTTTAATGATGTGAAAACGCAGTGTAGAACCCAAAAAAATGGAATTTATAAAGTCAAAGGTAAGAGTACAAACTCTTTACATTTAGTATAATATTAAGTACATAACAGTACAGGCCTATGCAATCTATCTCCTACCTACCATATTTCATTCAATTCTGAACAGCTAGTTGTATGGCCTTGTCAAACTTTACCATTCACAACCTATCCAATATAAACAAACCAATCAGTTCATTTTTATATTTAACCTAGGTATATACATTGATCTGTCATCCAACCAAATACCAATATGTTGTACCTAAAAGGTTTAGAGTTTGAATATATATCCACCTGCCTGTGTGATGTTAACCCAATTTGAAAATTCTTTTTTTCACTCACTGTAGCAACAATGTTTATCAACAGGGGCACTATATTAAAACGGTTTGATTACATTATCAGCTAGTTGTAACCCACACTTATTGCCTACCCAAGTAAGAAAATGAATTGACATACTTCTTACCTATAAATTGATGTTTCTATCTTTGTACCCAGATGCTGTGCAAGATTTCTAGAAGCCTATCATTTCAAGAAGTAATATGCTCGTCCAGGCATCATCCAAGTTATTTACACATTAAATAAAACAGATACGAGTACAAGGTGAGTACTAAGTTAATATGTTTAAAATATTTTAATATGACTATCCATAGAAGAGTTTTTATTTATAATAAGCAATTAAATGTCATTAAAGAAACACACATTGCTTAAAACATATATCTTCAGTTTAGTGTATCCTATATTGAAACATTGGGTTATCAATAGGTATATTAAAAACAAGTAATACTTCAAAAAGCTATTTTATAATCAAGCTTTTACCATTGAAAGTAACCATTGAAAGACAGTTTACTTGTTACCATTGAAAGACGAACTACTCTGGTTACCATTGAAAGACAAACTACTCGTCCAGACGATTCAAATAAGCCCAAACTCGATGAGGTTGTGTCGTTTCATTGCGAAGTTCCTTTGGTCACCTTTCAGCTCCATCATCAGATCAGCACCATGTCATCATAATATTGCATTGTCACGCGATTTACACATGTATTCAAAATGTCAGCTCAATCGGTAACCGGGAAGTAGATCAAATTTAATTTGCAAGATTTGCTGACAAGCATCGGGACAGGTGAAACTAAATAAAAGCTTGTAAAATAGCTAGTTCATAATTAAATCAAGTAGTATATATGTATGTATGTAATAAATGAACTTATTATTAGTTTCTAACTTTATTATGCGAAATTTTTGGACTGATAATAATAATTGTGTCGATAGAGAAATATATGTTGATTTCTATATCATTTCTTACCATTAGCTCCTAGAATGATCACCTTAAATTATGATAAACCATCTTAATGATAGAATATCATGTCAATCATTTATAATGTTCCACATTAATATGTCTTCCGTTTCAGGTTTCACAAATGGCCTAGAGACAGTCTATCCATTTCCTGCCTTCTGCACTACGCTACATACAAAGAATTGAAATTTCACCTTACAATCTATGACTTACTTATTTTATTTTCCAGTATGTAATTTAATAAAAATAAAATAAAATTCTTGTGGTTTTATTCAATACTATAAATTACACCAAATTGTTACAGGCTAGTGTCTCTATAATCCAGCTATACACGCCCCTTAGCAGACCTACTGCTAGTCACAGAGAATCACAAAAGTAGATCACTTAACACCTACTATATTTATTAAAATGTACCGCATGTTTGTTAATAATTCAATAACTTTTTCACATTTTACTTCACTTTTGACTTAGTGTCGGGCTGAGTGTAAATGATTTTGTGGAATCAATTAAATATAGTACTCAATAAAAATAACCTGAATACTCATGCATAATTTAGCTTCCTATAAGTAGAATTTTGGTACCGGAGATTAATACTTACATAAATGTGTAACCACTCTAACTTGTGACAGCTTTATGCCCCAAAGATAAGGTAATAAAAACAATTAAAAGTTTTTGTAGTTTCATTATATTTAATCAAACCTTTTTTAAATATTTACTTAATACAATTTTAACACTAATAATAAGTAATTTTATGATTATATAATTACATTTAAAGTAAGACATCAAGAGAGACAAGCCATTGCAGCACATGTAGGCCCTTATTATTGACAGGTTGTAATTTCTCAGTTGAAATGAACACTTAATAGATTGGTTATATTACAATGATTTTCCATGTACTTCAAATTCTAACTGGGGATGATAAGGCCTGCACTGATGTCTCGCTGGTGGGTGTACTGTGCATTTCCTCCTGCCAGTCACCCCAACTCCTCTATATATCAGAGTGCTGGCACAATTGTTCCAGTGGTAATGTAAGTCTGCATGATGTCGACTCTGTTGCGTTGGAATGTTCATGTACTTATCGCAATTTTGGCTCATATTTTTTTAGTGGCCTCACAGTGTATCATCACGTTTTCCACAGTTTCATTCTCTCACAGGCAGCCACGACATCAGTGGCACCAGTCTTATACATATGGCTATTTATTTATGCTCCAGATTCTAATAAGCTTTCCTGTAGCGTATTTTGTGACAGCACATTTCCTGATGAAAGGTGATCCAAAGCCGCAGTTATTATTACACTAAACATACACTAATTGACAGAACGCCATATTATTATGGTAACTTCTGTGTTATCCTCTTGGTAGAAATGAGCACTTCTGACTTCGCGATTCTTTTCCTTATATTTTTGTTTAGAACGCTTGATTAGTTACATCTGTTCGATGCAAGGGCTAGTATTATTTTATCCTTCACTTGAAGAAGACAATTCATAGATTTGTACATGCAAAGTCGACGATAGTTTTCCGAGTAGATCTTGAATTTTCAGCCCTAGGGATGGAATCACAGGTTCCCTGCTTGCGTCTTCTGTCTAACATGATTCATGATGATTCTAATAAGTTTGCCTACATCTTGAAATAAATAAAGGAAACAAATTACCTATTAGAAATTTAGAAAACAATCGCAGACCACAGAGAGTACAATAATTCCGCCGTATTTTTTTTTCTCTAATGTCAATTTCAATCACCGAGTTCTCAATCGATTTTATTTTTCACTATACGTCAAATCGATTATACAAAAATATCAGATTTTTAATTTTTCATTATTATGTTATGTTATTACATTACTGTAGGTAATTTACCGAGCGCAGAAAAGTATTTAAGTTAATTCAGGTACTCAGCGTTTTGTCCATCTGTCCATTGGCATTTAGCATCTAAACCAAACAAGCTAATTACTTCAATTTATACTTGTTCATCGAGCGAAGCGAGGTCTCTTAAGTTAATTTGGTGATTCAGTACAATGGTGCTAATTCTGTTGAGCACCGAACTAACCTAAACTAAACTAAAAATAAACTAATTTTAGTCAAAGAATACCTAAACGCTATTCTGATTTTACGTTGAACTTAATTTAAAAGTTGAAATGACAGGACTAAAGTTGATTTTGATAGCCAAATTGAATTGTATTCACAAGAGCCGCAATCACATATTCCTCCATTATAGACTTTGTAGGTCAGTATTTGCTTCATTAATTGCACGTGTTATTCTTTCAAGTATAAGATCACATTAAAAATAATCCAGACCTTTTTCATACAGACTAATTTGAGTTTAAAATTTGAATTTTTAGTCTTAATTTGACGTAAAACATGTACATCAGAATAAGAATTTGGTCATTTTCACTAAATAGAGTAACTAAACTAACTTAAGTAGTCCTGTCAAACTTAATTTTAGTCTAATCTTGCATTTTCTGAATAGGTTTTGGACTAAAGCAGGACTAAAACTAATTTTAGGCTAGTTTAGTCAAATTCTGGACAACAGAATCGGCACCAGTGTCCGTCAATCCGTCCATCCGTCTGTCAAAGGCATTTAGATTCTAAACCATTAAAATCACTTGAATTTTCAAATAACATGAAAAACGGTTGCCCTAAGCCAAAAATGGCAATTAAAATAAGGCAACTAAAATGAGCGACAAAAATGGCAATTAATTTTTTATTCAGGGGACTAACTATAACAATAACGGCTTTGGGGTCGTCCTTAAATCACGTGATGTTTTTAGCAACTTTTTAACCTCATATCTTCTGAATGGATATCGACAGTTAAGATATCGTTACTATACGTGGGTATTTCTCATCAAATTTCGAAATTTGATTTCCTGGTCATTAGTGCCGAGTCATATGCATTAACTACATAAGTCTTTTTTTAATTTCAATGCTCGCTGTCTACACTACTATTGTTAGAAATCATCTCAAATATATCAATATTATTAATAAAAAATATATGCTAATATATTAGAAAGATGGTTGTTATTGTCTATAAAAGCTTCTATCTCACAACGACGAATTTATAAAAACAAACACTCGATTTTAAATATGTCCCGCAAAAAAAATCATTTACGAATTTTCGATTTCTGAACGTATCGAACGATATTTAGGAACGCGACCTTAAATTTTTAGTACCTGGCAAAACTCTGGATTTCTTCTCAACCGTAGGTGAGTTTGTGCAAAAACATAATAATTATATAAAAAAAATTTAGGAGTTACATTTATTACGATCATTACCTCACGTAACATGTATGTTTTAAGCATCTTAGTATAATTTGTTCAGTTTATGCGTTTTTGGGAGTAAAATCCATATTCGAAATGTAGCAAGCAATTTGAGATTATGTGCCGGTGTTTATGTAGCTTTAGATAAAATTCGTCATTCCCTCACAGTCATTCCCTCACTGCATTTAGGAGTGAGAGAATGATTTATACAGTATTCTACAGTTCTTTTAGATTTTTTGCAACTTGTCACAAGAAAATATCTAAGTTTACATAAAAAAAAAAGAAATTTCAATGATACCTTAAATTTCCCAATTTCATGAGAAATACCCATATATATTCGTCCTAAAACCCATGTGTCCACAAATGGATTATTTATTGATACAAAATAGTAATACTTTAATAAAATAAATAACCAAACCAATCAAGTTGGATACCAAAATGAAGGATATTAAAAAGGGATTCCATAAAATTACATAACACATAAAAAGCAGGTAAAAAATTTCGCAGTCGGATTATTTGAATTTTCTGTTGTTCATTGACTTGTTTTCAACACTATTTCCATTTGTTAATGATTCGTAGAAGGGCTCTGTTTCCATGGCCATGAAATTAATCGAGTCAAATCGAGTGTATATTTATTTAGCCTAGGCATTCCTACTCATTTGATGAATTTGACGTTTCCATGCGCTACCATAGACAATGTTCCAACTTTTTACGACGTAGAAAGTAGAATAGGCGTTAACGTAAATGTGGCTTATGGCTACCGATCTTTATTCTCTATTCTACCGAGAGAATAGAGCAATCTCTCTATTCGAATTTTCGAATAGAATTGTACGTGTGGTTTATGGCTAAGGGGGAAGGATCCCCGTGATCTACGCTAGCGTTTTAGATATTGGTACCTTTGTTTATTTTATAGAGCTCTATTGAATGAGGTTCTACTCACTCTTTTAGGTAATTAGTATTAATTTAGTGAGGGTCTCCCCCCACTTCTAGATCACTTTATGGGCTAAGTAGCAGTGTATACTAAGGTATCACGGTTCAAGAAGTTTACCTTGTTTATTTTAAATAATTAAAGTAAATTGATAATTACTTAATAATTATCTATATAATAATTGTTATGACTTATCACATTTATACACCAGATTAAAGACTTCTATTGTTCTATGAAAACCACGTAACATTATTAGAAGTAGAATTAACCTTGTAAGCGAGCTTTGGGATTTATATTGTTAAAACAACTGCAGTAGATTAAAAGTCAGTACGGTTTATTAAAACAAAAACACATAGATAAACAATAACAAAGCGAAATTATACAGAACTTAATCTAGGATAAAGTACATAAAGGGGTATATAGTTTTAAGCGTTAAGTTATTTCTTTCGTTGTACCACCACTATGCTACCGTTGAACTTCCATAATTATTAAAACCAAGAAAGTTCAAAGGTTTGAGCACCCTTTATAAAATTAGCCTCGGCACTGAAGGTGCCTACCACAACGAAAGAGAACTCTAATATTTCCTTTACTGTAGAACAAGCTACACTTATCTCTGGAGAGATCAAAATCAAAACAAGGGACTTGGCTTAAAGTAAGCGGGAACACATAAAATAGATTTACTAATTTAACAGTAATAAAATAGTAAATCGTAGAAAAATACACACACAAAATACAGACAGTGTTTTAATCTAAACCTATGTATTATTATTATTACATTATATAAATGATGTAAGATCTCGATTGTATCGATATACGGTTAGATCAATTTATCTAAACCCTTGTACACTTATTATATACAACGTAGTATTTATCTCGTTTATTTAGATATGGTTAAATCAATCTAGTCCTTAAACCTAGTTGATATATATATATAAAACAGATGCTTAGCTCAAGAGCAACGCTTTTGACTATGTACAATTATTTAGGTTTAGATTAATCACTTGTCTGACAAAAAGAGAACTTAGCTGGGATTTTATCGCTGATAGCTCCCGAAGTGCTCCATCGACACTGCTTCTAATAATTATAACAATATGACAATACATAATTACTAATTAGCTAGTATCGAAATATCTATGCTCTCTCTAATTGACCCACACTCCATCAACCCCAAAACAAGACTATCTCCAAAACTGCCTCCTCTCCAAGTTCCCTGCTCTTCCAACGTAGTCGGTTTCGCGCCAATGCCAAATAACACCCTGCGCTCCCATTGGTCAGCACCAGAGAAGCCAAACAACCACGCGACTAAACCCGTGACGTCATTACATGGACCACGCCTGACGCACCACTCCAATACTAGAAGGAAATGATTGGCTATGTTAATATTTTTAAATGTATAAATATATATTATTTAGTTGTTACAAGCATAAACCTAGATTACCATAGTTGCAGTTTAGCAAATCAGGAAATAAGTCATAAGACAACAGTCGTTAGCTATGTAAGGTAATTTGAGAATTATTAAATCAAATATCAGGTAATACGAGAACTTCAATCCTTACATAGGTAACTGCGTCAATCTTACATATCTAGGTAAATATGAAACTGACGGCTTATCAATCAAGATATGTTAATCAATTTCGTATAAGTTTTATCAATACAAACATGTGCGAGTTCGGTGTCTATTATGTTAAATGGGTCTTTAGGCCATTAAAGTTCCATAAAAAAGGGTTCGATTTGAAACAATGCTGAATTTCGTCTTTCCAAGTATGGACAAAAACAATGTCCTTAGAAATCACTCAAAAGTTTTTATATTATTTTTTTATTGCTGTTGGCTACAAAGACTTCTTGCATTTATGATATGCACATGTTCAGTTGAAGACCTTTTGCCTTTTAGAAAGCTAAGTGGGTTTTTTTTTATATTCTCTCACACAAGTGGTCTTAAAGGGCCGTACCATCACATTTCACCCTCTGAAAATTAGACACGCAGACCATCGAGTGATTAATTTTCATAACATAACCTTGTAGAATATAACATAATAAAACCCTGTTATTGCTTGATAAGTCATGGTTAACATCTGACGTTAAAACAACCCTATCTTGCATTTATCTGGTAACTCATGAGTAGCTCGCAGTTGTTTGTTATGAAATGTTAGTTATCATTTATTTTAAAGTATTATTTTAATCATGATTATATAAAATAATGCGTTTGTACAGTTCCTCTATCATTATGATAAAGGCATAGTACAAAATGATTAAACAATTTCATTCATTTTATAGTTACCTTTTAATTCAATTAATATGAAACTATATCGCACACATTTTAATAATATGATTAATCATTTAAAGAATGAAATTGTTTTGCAGTCATATAAAATGAATATAACTTTAAATAGTTATCAGGAGATCTCATTTATATCCTCTGTTAGGAAAAATATACGTGATTAGATAAAACCTCTAGTTTAATTTACTAATTAAACCATAATCTGATATGTAGTGAGTATATCATGTCGTGAGAGTGAATTGATAAATAATGATCCGCTGGCCAGGCGAAACATAACCATCGATTCTTTGCAGAGTCTGTAGATTTGTACTATGAATAGTAATAATGCTTTCAGTGATTAATTTCACAAGTCAACAACCAACAGGAAGGTTCCATGGAATAAGGATTGTGAGACCTTACTTTAGGTACGACTCCTGCAATATATTGTCTACTTGTTTAAATAACCCCAGTTTGAATGTGAATCAGATTATTGCGAAATTAGAAATTGTAATGAAAGTAACTCAGAATAAAGAGATTGAACTCAATGATCAGGTAAGTATGCCAAAGGAAATCATGAATTGGCGTTGCCGCGGAAAACGTGATTTCCGAGTCACCAAACTTTTGACCAATAAGACAATCAAGTACGCCTTAAATGCTCTAAACTTAACTATTCGCCTTATCTGCGCTATAAGCCATAATTATCAACTAGTGATTATACTCAAAGATCAGGTAAGTATGCCAAAGGAAATCATGAATTGGCGTTTTGCAGAAAACGTGATTTCCGAGTCACCAAACTTTTGACCCCTTAGACAATCAAATGCGCCTTATTCGCTCTAAACTTAACTATACTTATTTATTAGAGATTATACTCAAAGATCAAGTAAGTATGCCAAAGGAAATCATGAATTGGCGTTTTTGCAGAAAACGTGATTTCCGAGTCACCAAACTTATGATCTGTAAGACAATCAAATGCGCCTTATTTGCACTATCTTAACTATACTTATTTACTAATGATTTTACTCAAAGATCAGGTAAGTATGCCAAAGGAAATCATGAATTGGCTTTTTGCAGAAAACGTGATTTCCGAGTCACCAAACTTATGACCTGTGATGTATGATAATCAAATGCGCCTTATCTGCTCTAAACTTAACTATACGCCTTATTTGCTCAAGTAATCACCCCCAGATGTATATTATCTCCTATTAAAATTGATTAGTTTATTTATCACACTACACTGTTCTACTATGTAATTCCTACTAGCATTATATTTTTATTACGATTTTTTTCCGATTCTGATTCTGATTAAGGTGTTGTTGTTGCGTTATATTATTGTTATGTCTGTGTTTACTTTGTGTCTCTTAAAGAGAAATTGCTTTGTTTATTTTATTTATTAGATATATAGGTACTCATTTCTATTTTATTATTTATATATGTTTTGACTATATCCCTGTTAACTTAATCTCATTATTTATGACATCAACTTAAACAACAAATATCTCATGCTCTCATTCACTCACATACTAAATAATAATATATTCCACATAATAAATTAAATTAGAAGTAAAGAAGATTACAGTTATTGTTTTAATTCTTAATTTGGCTTAAAGGTAACATAATCAAGAAGTAATCGAATATAATGAATTAATTTTTCTTTTTCTTTTATGTACCATTCAAGTTGCAATAGTAATATCGTAATTGTAAAAGTCGTAGTTTTAACAATTTAATAAACATATTAGTTTATTATTCTACTTGCAATAGTTATACAGTAATGCTAATAGTCGTAGTTTTACCAATTTAATAAACATACCTGTTCATTATTATATTTGCAATAGTTATACAGTAATGATAATAGTCGCAGTTTTACCAATTTAATAAACATACCTGTTTATTATTATATTTGCAATAGTTATACAGTAATGCTAATAGTCGTAGTTTTACCAATTTAATAAACATACCTGTTTATTATTATATTTGCAATAGTTATACAGTAATGCTAATAGTCGCAGTTTTACCAATTTAATAAACATACCTGTTTATTATTATATTTGCAATAGTTTTACGGTAATGCTAATAGTCGTAGTTTTACCAAATTAATAAACATACCTGTTTAATATTCTACTTGCAATAGTTATACAGTATGCTAATCGTCTATAAATCTTCTCGTCCATAATATGTTCAGATCATGTTTACCAAGCTTGTTTCCGTTAGGACCAGTTACCATTTTATTTCAAATGGTTTTACCATCCTTTACCAAACTTCGCTCACCATCAGATGTCTGACACTAGCTTAACAAATATGAAACTCACATAATATATAATTTCCATTCCATGCAAGAAGATCCTTCTTGTGTGCTTTACTCGCCCCACTTCACTTTATAATATGTTATTAATAATCTAAGTGTTAAATAATAATGTATAGCCTATGTTTCTGGTTTTTTTTACATTATTGCTGTGCTACCCGTTGATGAAACATTCATAACAGATTAAAAAAAAGATGAAACTTTTAGTTCGTTCAATTTTGGGTGAATCATTACTATTACTATAAGTAATTTAAGTAAGGAGTACCGTAATTCACAATCAGGTTAAGCCGTTGATTCTTACTGTTAATCGTAAGGCAACAGTAATACTTTGTTGAACCTCTTTTAATTAGATAGGGTCGCATTAACCTCAAATCTTTGCTGTTGATCGTAAAACTAGCCATGCTATGATATATCGAATTTCTATAACAACTTTCATACCTTCAAACCTTTTGATACTTTTCCATTCACTCTTAATATGGTGATATACGTTATGATTCGACTTAACCACAATATTGAATACATTTACGGTAGTAAATAGATCTATAGAATAATAGAATAATGGTAATCTATTACACTAACTGTGAATAGGTGTCAACTTAACTTACTTGTCAACCAAGATAGTGTTATTTTTTATTTATTTATTTTAATCATATATTTCTTTAAATTAGCCGTACTCTATGCATTTGAATCAAAGAGGAAGTAGTCCATACTTTTCTTATAAAGTCAACTACCACTCTGTTATATTTCATTAAAATGTATCTAGCCATCATGGCACAATCGTGTCACAAGCTTATGCACAAAATAACGAGTTAATTAACGGTTGCATTTCCACAATAGAATACTTTAGTATTCATCTTGAATTATATATATTAAAATCCATTTAGCTATTTAATTGGTTGAACAAACAAACACACAAGATTTTATTTGTGTTGAATAATACATTATTACTCATTAGCTTATTTTGTGCTTACTTATTAGATTAATATATTTTTTTTTAACTTATAGGTTTAAGTAACACATACTTAACTTATTATTTATTGGTTAAGAAATAACAATAACGTTATAATCCTTTCGAAGTACATATAAATGAGGTAATTATCACCCTCTGACTTTTATAACTGCAAGTCTCTATTTAGCTCATGTTATTGTAAAACGATCTATTTTCACCTTTAACAACATTTTACATTACGTAAATATATATCTCTTTATATATTAGGTCTGCCAAAGTTTATATTGTTAAAATGTTTTGCTGCAAACCCATTTCTTTTTATATAAGTATTATATATGTATTTAGGATACTAAAGCGAATTATTTAACTTTTTGTCGCTTTCTTCTGTTATGGTGAAAGAAACATTTCCCAAATTATTAAAGGTTTTCCATTTATTACTCGATAATTCTGGTATTTAAAGGCTAACCCACAATAAACAATATCGATTGCTTTTCTTCTGACATTTAATTGAATGATAGTATTTTTTTTTTTTTAATAGGATCGGATTTTAATGTTTTTTTACTATTAGATATTACTTTATCAACCATTGGCGTCAAGATATAAGTTACCTACACCTACCTTACAGAAGTAATTAATTTGGTGTAATCGATTCGATTATTGACATTTGGTAACGTAAGTCATTCGTGTTATCGTTTTATGTTATAAAAATGCGTTCTCGTTTAAGAGTTTGTATCTCTTTAAAGATTTCGCCTATTATTTGGAATGCCGAATTAGCAGTTGTTCTAATCTAAGCTATATACGAGTATTTAAGCCTATTTTTCTATTTATATCATACCCCTGTTTCGTTTTGATGTTTCATATCAGTATCATCAATACGCTTGTGCACCCTACGCGCTTACATTAAATACATAGTGTAGTCGTTAATAATAAACACGTACTGAGATTCTGCTTAATTATCATTAATAACCAAAGAATATAATTATTATTACAAGAAGCTGCGAAGTATAACAGTATTTTTCGTAAGCTCGCCAACAAGGAACATAGGTATAACAAACACGGAAATAAAACCCTCAAACAGTCCGAAGTAGTATATAGTAGTTTTGCTTTTCGTATTTCATTTTGATCGTTTATGAAAACAACAAATTCAGTAATACAATGTATCCTTTTTGTCTATAATTTAATTATTTATTAAATTACAAGACATTATCAATTTTCATTTTATGATACATTATTTATTAATATATATATAATATATTTTTGACGATACCAACACAATGCCAAATCAGCGCATTGTCTGTTATGTATGTATAATCATACAAACGGTTTATAAAATAATACGATCAATATCAAATTACATTTAATTTGATTGTGTATTATTTTTCTTTTTTTGATCGTCTATAAAATGATAAATCCAATATTAAATTACATTTTACTATGTTGTGTTTTATTTATTTGTGATCGTCTATAAAATAATAAAACCAATAGCACATTACGTTAAGTAACGTTGTGTTTAATGTACATGTGATCATGTATAAAGTGATATAATAAATGTCAAATTACGTTGTGTTTTAATTTAGTTGTGATCGTCAGTAAAATTATAAACTAATATCACATTACGTTTAGTTACGTTGTGTTTTATTTATTTGTGATTATCTGTAAAGTGATAAAACAAGTGTCAAATTAAGTTTAGCACGTTGTGCTTTGTTTACTTGTGATCGTCTTTAAGATGATGAAACAAATGTCAAATTACGTTGTGTTTTAATTTACTTGTGATTGTCTATAAAGTGATAAAACAATACAATTACGTTCAGTAACGTTGTGTTTTATTTATTTGTAATTATCTATAAAGTGATAAAACAAATATCATATTACGTTTAGTAATGTTGTGTATTATTTATTTGAAACCAGATACTTTTATCTAGAGGTAGTGCACATAAAATGCATTACACTTTTAGGTCTAGATTCAGGTCACGCGACACCAAATGAGACGGACCTACCTAGAGTCAAGTACTTAAGCTTAAGCACATGGTTTAATGAGTATGGATATAAAAGCCTAGAGTGAGTTAGTTGTGTTCGAGACTGTGTCGAAGATTTTTGTTATTTCCTTTTATTAACTACTTGCTTTGGCTCTGAGAACCCATATAGAAGAGTTAAGTGAAATATCTGAAATATCAGTAGGATTTTTCTTAAAACAATGATGGAAGTCGGAAGCTGGTATTTAGTTTAGTAATTTAGGCTAGCGTTGTCGATTATTCCAGCCAACTGAGTAGATCTCGGCCAATCCGCTCCTTTGGTGAAATGAGTCCTCGGATACATACTTACTACTTAGGTATTGGAAGATTCCTAGGCGCCCAGGATCCCCGTGATCTACGCTAGCGTTTTAGATATTGGTACCTTTGTTTATTTTATAGAGCTCTATTGAATGAGGTTCTACTCACTCTTTTAGGTAATTAGTATTAATTTAGTGAGGGTCTCCCCCCACTTCTAGATCACTTTATGGGCTAAGTAGCAGTGTATACTAAGGTATCACGGTTCAAGAAGTTTACCTTGTTTATTTTAAATAATTAAAGTAAATTGATAATTACTTAATAATTATCTATATAATAATTGTTATGACTTATCACATTTATACACCAGATTAAAGACTTCTATTGTTCTATGAAAACCACGTCACATTATTAGAAGTAGAATTAACCTTGTAAGCGAGCTTTGGGATTTATATTGTTAAAACAACTGCAGTAGATTAAAAGTCAGTACGGTTTATTAAAACAAAAACACATAGATAAACAATAACAAAGCGAAATTATACAGAACTTAATCTAGGATAAAGTACATAAAGGGGTATATAGTTTTAAGCGTTAAGTTATTTCTTTCGTTGTACCACCACTATGCTACCGTTGAACTTCCATAATTATTAAAACCAAGAAAGTTCAAAGGTTTGAGCACCCTTTATAAAATTAGCCTCGGCACTGAAGGTGCCTACCACAACGAAAGAGAACTCTAATATTTCCTTTACTGTAGAACAAGCTACACTTATCTCTGGAGAGATCAAAATCAAAACAAGGGACTTGGCTTAAAGTAAGCGGGAACACATAAAATAGATTTACTAATTTAACAGTAATAAAATAGTAAATCGTAGAAAAATACACACACAAAATACAGACAGTGTTTTAATCTAAACCTATGTATTATTATTATTACATTATATAAATGATGTAAGATCTCGATTGTATCGATATACGGTTAGATCAATTTATCTAAACCCTTGTACACTTATTATATACAACGTAGTATTTATCTCGTTTATTTAGATATGGTTAAATCAATCTAGTCCTTAACCTTCCGTGCACCACGTGGGGTTTAATAAACCCCAGCGTAACAAAAATTGTCGTATCTTTTTAAACTGCTGCGCGAATTCCACGAAACATCGAGTAGCTGGAGTTGCGACGTTGCCGGGTCGCCTAGTAACAGTGATTTAGTAGTAGCGTTGCAGGCGCAACGGATATTCGCTCGCAAACTGTGGCAGGGTGTCAGAAACCCCACGTAGTTCGGCACGTCGTCTAAAAGGTAAGCAGTTTGATATGCAAAATATACCTATTTCTAAATAATTATTTATTTATTTTGTTTTAATTACTTTAATCGTTTGTATATTTGTTTGCAGGTCTCATAATGGCTCGACGTTAAGATCAAAATGAAATATTATCGGCACTTATGGATGATAGTGATGGCGACACAGATGAGCTATATTTACCCGCAAGTGTACTTGGTGAACCAAGTGTGGAACCACCAAAGAAGATGCCAAGACGTGTAAAAAGATGTTCGGAATGCGATAGAAGAAAAGATTGGAAGACCAAGTACGGTTGCGAGCGATGCGAAGTACCTATATGCATAGAGCACACATATTTTTTTTTTGTAAAAATTGTTCAAATTTGTAACAACTGGGATCTCATGAAGACTGATTATGTTTAGTTATTTTTATTTTATTATTGTTTCTTATTTCATTAGGCCCTGAAATAAAGGACAATAAGAAGTTTTTAGTTAAGTTTTTTTTTATAAGGGTAAACCAAAGAAGATGGTCTCCTCTTAGTTATAAAAAAGTACTATTTTTGTTACAATGCCTATAGATATTAAATATATTTATTTTACTTAACAAATTTATTTTATTTCTATCTCCTAATAGTCCAAAAACAATATAAATATGTATAAAATAAACTTTAAAAAAATATTATCTATATAAAGATAGAATGATGTTGGGGTATAGGAAACCCCACATAGTGCAGGACGCAACTTTTACCCACGTGGTTTACGGAAGGTTAAACCTAGTTGATATATATATATAAAACAGATGCTTAGCTCAAGAGCAACGCTTTTGACTATGTACAATTATTTAGGTTTAGATTAATCACTTGTCTGACAAAAAGAGAACTTAGCTGGGATTTTATCGCTGATAGCTCCCGAAGTGCTCCATCGACACTGCTTCTAATAATTATAACAATATGACAATACATAATTACTAATTAGCTAGTATCGAAATATCTATGCTCTCTCTAATTGACCCACACTCCATCAACCCCAAAACAAGACTATCTCCAAAACTGCCTCCTCTCCAAGTTCCCTGCTCTTCCAACGTAGTCGGTTTCGCGCCAATGCCAAATAACACCCTGCGCTCCCATTGGTCAGCACCAGAGAAGCCAAACAACCACGCGACTAAACCCGTGACGTCATTACATGGACCACGCCTGACGCACCACTCCAATACTAGAAGGAAATGATTGGCTATGTTAATATTTTTAAATGTATAAATATATATTATTTAGTTGTTACAAGCATAAACCTAGATTACCATAGTTGCAGTTTAGCAAATCAGGAAATAAGTCATAAGACAACAGTCGTTAGCTATGTAAGGTAATTTGAGAATTATTAAATCAAATATCAGGTAATACGAGAACTTCAATCCTTACATAGGTAACTGCGTCAATCTTACATATCTAGGTAAATATGAAACTGACGGCTTATCAATCAAGATATGTTAATCAATTTCGTATAAGTTTTATCAATACAAACATGTGCGAGTTCGGTGTCTATTATGTTAAATGGGTCTTTAGGCCATTAAAGTTCCATAAAAAAGGGTTCGATTTGAAACAATGCTGAATTTCGTCTTTCCAAGTATGGACAAAAACAATGTCCTTAGAAATCACTCAAAAGTTTTTATATTATTTTTTTATTGCTGTTGGCTACAAAGACTTCTTGCATTTATGATATGCACATGTTCAGTTGAAGACCTTTTGCCTTTTAGAAAGCTAAGTGGGTTTTTTTTTATATTCTCTCACACAAGTGGTCTTAAAGGGCCGTACCATCACACCGTGTAACATGTGGAAATCACCGGGTTTCTAGTTACCTGTATATTTTAAATCTATTAACGAGGAGTTACTGAGGTGGCTCGTCACGTTTTTGAAACTTTAATACATATGGAATAAATAACAGGACAAACAAACTGATTCGGTGCCTGTGACATTGGAGTGGTGCGGGGGGGTTTGCTGACGTCACGTGAATTGTTTTTTTTTTATTAATCTTGGCTTCGCAATTCCATGCATTTAGCCTGTGTTGTAGTAATATATATTTCACATGTATTTCGAGTTAAAAGTCCTAGTCACAAGTCACAGTCAAAGTCAAGTAAGAGTCAGGTCAGTCAATAGTCAAGTCATGCCCTAGTAAAACGGTAGAAGCTTTACTAGAACTTCTATTGTAGTTTTGGAGCGAAAGCAAAAATCACGTTTTTCAACTTTGTGTAATTTAAGTTAATAGTCCACTATTATTACACATTAACACTTGAAGAAACACAGGTTTTGGAAAATTTTAAAAAATCAACAACGCCATTTTTTCACTTTCGCGGCAAAACTCCTAGTATCAATTTTCTTATAAGTTTTGTAGATATTATACTCACTTTACATTGTAATCATAGTTATATCTATAGGTAAAAGGTATACAATCTATACGGGTCACGCTTATAAAAAATCATTGAAACTGTCGTTTGACTATGCATGTACACTCGGTCGCACAACTGTTGTCATATAAGAAAAAAGGACGTTTCCGCCAATTTACATGAACAATACGACTAAAATTAAAAAAAGAACAAAATACTAGCAAAGTTTACTGACCGACCGATGAACTATCTAATGACGTCACGAATAGTCACGAAGTCATGATACGATATCTCACTTCTTGCGCACGCACGTACTTCGATAGAGTTTTTTCTATATTTTTTGCTTCTGTAAGCATGATTTCTATTTCTGACGAGAAATGATTGTTCAGTTTACAAAAATCAGATACCTTCGCAAACAATGGACCGATTTAAAAATAAACAAACAAACGAGATTGAGTGTTATAGTTATTCGCGCGGTGGCGATAATTATTGACTCGGATCTACGTTAACTGATGACACGGGAAGGTGTGTTTTGTATGATTTGCATAGACCATACATTGATGAATAGTTTTTTTTATGATTGATAGGCAAGCATTTGACCATTATCTCACCTGATGAAAAGTGGTGATGATATATAAGATTCACTCTTGATTTAAAGACTCCCAGATTATACCCCTCGGAGAACAATGACGCAGGCAATGAGTTCCACTCCTTAGCTGTACGTATGATGACAATAGAAGCAAAACGCTTCGAGCGAACTGGAGGTATGTCAACCATAAATGGGTGACGTTTGACGTTTTGGTCTGGTTGTTAGATGTCATTGTTAGTTCATCATTTATCTCAAATCTCACCTAAATCCTGATGTCGAAACATCGAGAAAATGGCCGGACGGGGAAAGTTTGAAAAAAAAAATTATTTGAAATTTTGGTTGCAATTATGCTCGTGACTGTACATGTTATAGGTTCGAGATCATCTTCATTACCACACAAACGTCTTCATCGACAGCTTCTGTTCATAAATCGGGCATGTTCACACCGTATAGGTTTTCAATCGGCCGGTAAATCAGAGATTGCACGCGTGCCATTGTGAGAAAACTTACGGTGTGACATCGGACCGTTAAGTATAAGTTATTTATACACAAATAGAAGTTTTGCCGCGAGTCATTTGGCGCGAAAGTGAAAAAATGGCGTCGACTTTGTTTTATATTTTCTAAAACTTTTCATTCTTGTGTTTATGTGTAATAATAGTGGATTATTAATAATTCATGAGCATGCAAGAATGTAAGTTGAAAAACGTGTATTTCGCTTTCGTGATTTTTTTTATAAAAAAAATACAATAAGGATAATAAAAATCTATTTATTCTTTAATTTAACAATAAAACATGCTGTATCATAAACACACCCACAGCCACACACTAACATCAAAGACATGTAATATTAAGAGTCGGAAATATTTACGTCACACCCAGAACCAGAAGCACAAAAGACGCTTGGGGCGGAAAATTATGCTCCTGCCGGGAATCGAACCCGAGACCTGCTGGGTAGAAACAAAGACTTGCCCTCTATGCCAACAGGATCGTCACAAATACAAGATATATACTTATTAAAAATATAATGGATCCGATTAAATTTATTAATTATACATATAAGATTTTATATTTAAGTTAATAATTTAATAATTATTTAATTATACGTTCTTAAACTAAAGCGGGTAGTTCACCGTTTTGTATGCTCGTAAATATAAATGTTCATCTACCCGCACTACTCCAGTAACTCCGTAATCATGGCGCTTGCAACAGTGCCGATTATCGGAACTCAAAACTAACAAACACATTGGATCCCGATAATAACAAAAACAATTAGGTATTTAATTGTCGATGATTATGCAAATGTTAATTATCTTAAAGAATATCCCCTAGCAGCTTCGTCAAGGTACACGGGCATTGCTGAGAATTTCTTGCAGGCCACCTTCTTTTTGGTTCGGTCTTCTGGGAGAAAATTCCAGATGATCAAGTCTTCGTCTTTTGTCGCTGTTGCTGTAACAAACGCAGTGGTGAGACTCCTACAAGTCCATTTGGACGCCACCCTTGCCAAACAGCCGAATAAAGCACTACGCTATGCTTCTCGCTGTCGGAGCAGAGTAATTATAACTATGAAATGTAACAACTTAAGTCTAAGGGAGAAGAGCGCATTGCAGTCCCACGCTGAATTTTGTTATTCAGAGTTCCATAATGAGAAAAATGCTTCGTTGTTGTTACTAACATTCTTGTCCTATAAGTGAACTGTAGTTATTTAGTACCAATCAAAAAAGAAAGTCTGGTAAGTATTAGGATAACAAAAAGTACTGGTTAGTTCTTGATCTAATTTTAATGAGAACACATGGGAAGCATCAGTTTTAAAACAAAAAGATCATCAAAATCGGTTAAAACCTTAAAATCGTTTTATGGTAAGACCTCGCGTATTTTTTACTTAATGGCTGAAATGTTTTCCGCCATTTTCAAAACTTATATATTTCCAAAAACTGAATCGACAAAAAAAGTCAGTATAATTGTCAAACCTCCTCACAAAATTCGGTTGACAAATGCGACTTGTAGAGGACAGCAACCGGAAATCCGTCGGACATACGGAAACAATTTTGCCCGAGTTGAAAACGAGACCTTTGGGTTCGCTGGTTCAAAAAATAGAAAAATATTTTTAAGTCGGTTTAAAAATTGTATCTTACCCAACTTGGTTCCATCAGGGTTAAAGACCATGGTCCTCACTCGGTCCAAGCCAGTTCGGCCCTCCCCCCACTGGTCCACTACTGTTTTGGGACCACTCATTACCAGGAGCTGAGAGCACGCGTTAGGAAGATCTGTATCCATATCTGAAATTGTAATCTCGCATCGATCTTCTTATTTGGAAAATAGCTACACCGATTTTCACCAAACCTAGGTTCTTAACTAGGTTACTATACTATCGATAGATTATAAAATGGTTAACGTGCCTCTAGTTCGCTCGAGGCGATTCGCTTCCTAATAATATTCATAAATATAAAGGAAAAAAAATATCAAATCTTATACAAATAACATGAATTTGTATTTTTGTAACCATTTCGTTCCGCCATTTTATATCAAAACACTGTGAAAGTTATTTCTTATAGGTACGTATGTTTACTAGATAAATGATGCCTTCAGCTTATTTTTCTTATTTTGAGGCGGGTTTTCACGAAATTTTGATAAAACCATAAAGAATCAATGATTCCCGCGCGTGACGTAACCGCCACGACGTTATTCACGCAATAAACACCTTTATGTGCAAAAGGGTAAGGGGGATAATTGGTTGTGGTTGAAAAGTGCTTGCATTGACGTATACTGACCCCTTAACTAGATACTGACCTACGTCACAAAGGCTGACCACCAGCTCGCCGGTTCTCTTACTGAACAGCATGCAGTCCAGGCAATCCAAATTGCTGAGGCGTGACTTCTGGATCTTACCCGAAGGAACGTTCCAGAGAGCAATACCGGCATGGTTTCTCATGTTCACGGAACCAATGCTCAGCAAGGCGCTACGCCATGGATGCCAGTTCAGTGCCTTAACAATACATTCAAATTCAATTTTAAAATCGATTATTCACTTAGGTCCCAAAGAGGCACTCATGTAAGTTAATGACTCTACTGCCAGATTCGCAAAATTACAGCCATCTGGAGAAGAAGCTGGCAAGAAAATTAAATTAAATTTGAAAGGTTATTTAATAGGGACCACTATTATTCATAAGGAAGCAAAGCATGTTTATTTTTACAAGCTTTTATTTAGTTTCACCTGTCCCTTTGTCTGTCCATTTGTCGGTCTGTAATCAAATCTTGCAAGCTAAATTAGACCCACTTCCCGATGCCCGATTTGGTGTACTTATCTTTGGTAACAATACATTGATATGGTACCATGGAGCTGGTCTGATGATGGAGACGGAAGGTGGCTATAGGAACTTCTGAACTGAACAAGATAAACCCATCGAGTTTGGGATCACGGGATTCGTCTTGACAAGTTCTATGGTTAGGTATATAACTTTTTTATTTACAACTGGTAAATTTCGATTTTAAAAAACTTTTAAAAGAATTATTTGTTATCATTCATCAGTAGGTATATAAAGTTAATTGAGCAAAGCAAGATCTCCAAGTTGGTTTTGCATGAGCTCACCTAAATAGAATGCCTGTTTCTGTCGAAGCATGTGAAACATTTCACTCATTTTATCTTTTTTTTTTAACATAGTATTGGGTTGTGAGTGTGAATGCATAAAATATACATAAAAATTACTTTTGCAGTCCAACTTATATCCATGAGGCTCGAGCATACTTCCAGCCCTGGCCAGGTCAGGACCCGGACCGTGTCTCCGTTGACAGCGGCAGCGGCGACGTAGCGAGCGTCGGGGGATACCCTAACCACGAGGAGTGGGTCCGCGAACACCTGCCTGCAGGTGATCATCTTTGCATCACGAGAAACAGAAGATAATACACCAGCCGCACAACCCCTGCCAAGAAACAAAAATATTATTATCATATTAATTATAACATAATAATTTACTTAGTGGCTCTGTGAGCTGAAGAACTTGCGTACTTTTCGAAATGGCTGAAATATGTATTGTTTAAGTTTTCAATCACATATCCATAACGAAAAAAAAAAGACGTGTGGCACTCGGGGACTGCCGCGGTAAAGCTATTGCATAGCATTTTTTATCAACTTATGCAATTATAATTATTTATTTATTTTATTTATGCAGTATTTTTTTTCCTGCCACCTAGAGGCGAGTTGCTGAACTAAAGAGACAAGCGTGATATTTAAAAAAGTCATTAAAAGTTCTGCTATTCATCGATAGATAACAAAACTAAAAAGTATCACCGCTATGCCGGTCGGAGTGGGGGGTGTTAGGTTATTTTCGTTACGGAATTTCTGGATTCGGTCTCCACGCTCAAGGCCCGCGATAGAAGTTATGTAATAGCGTAAAATAGACATCAAAATCTTTATAATTATCGAACGAGCTCACAAAGTTCCAAGATAATCGGTTGAGAAATGCGACTTGTTGAGAAGAATAACCAGAAACCCGGACATCCGGACATACTTACGAAAGCAATTAAGCCCAAGCTAAAACGGTGCATCGTTTGCGTTTCACGCTCACTCGTTCAATAACATTATCTTATATATAAAATTCTCGTGTCACAGTTTTCGTTGCCATACTCCTCCGAAACGGCTTGACCGATTTTGATGAAATTTTTTGTGCTTATCCGGTATCTATGAGAATCGGCCAACATCTATTTTTCATCATCATCATCATCATCACTTTTCATCATTATCAACGCGGGTGAAACCGCGGGGCGCAGCTAGTAATTTATAAATGAACGGCTTGACCCACAATTTAGGGTCGTCACTTGCGAGCTAGGTTTTGGGGGTGTCCGATCCCATCATCAGGGGAGTTCATGACGGAAGGTCACGGCGCTCACTGCGGACGCGGGCACGCTCGGCAGTTGGGCAGTATCACCGAAGTATCGGGTATTTAAAATGAGTAGGAATACCTAATGTAATTTACTACTTATGACTTAGCAATCTAAGTTAAACTAAAAATACAATCTACTTTGTATTTTGCTATCAGTAGCAAAATACAAAGTAGATTGTATTGATAATAGAAAACATGGGGGCTGAGTCACCCACGTCCGTAGGAGGATACCCCTTAAGTCTGACTCCCTACACGTGGTCCCCGGGTGGTGCTAATCAGGTGACATTTGAAAGGTGGTAGAGCATTTTGTGAGTTGCTCGCCTGGCTTGCTACCAAAGTAGCTTACCACCATCAAGTTGAAAGTCTGCCGCCAAGCCAAATACGGTTTTCCGGCAGTTATCCTTGAGAGCCTGCGTATTCCAGGTCTAGTGTGTTTACCAGCTTCGATCACATCGTCACTTACCATCAGGGGAGATAGTGGTCAAACACTAGCCTGTCACAAATAAAAAAAAAAACATGCATACATAAGCGTCGTTCCACCGCAAGTTCCCTAGAATACAAAAGAAAATTCTTACATAGCAAATGATTTTCCAGTAGGGCTCCAATCGACGGCTGTAACGGTGCATCTAACTTTCCCGCAGGGACAGTACACCGTTGACAGCCATTCGCTGAGCTCGTTGTCGTGGATCTCCACGGTTGCTGAATCCGTGCCGAGCTGTAAAAATCTCATTTTTTTTGAGGGTAGTCTTTGCAGCGTCACCGGGCGGGAGGGCAAGCTAAAAAAGCACTCAGCCGCAGAAGAGAGGAGTAGGCAACTAGCGCAAGGGCCACCTAGGAAGTGCCAGCCTCGGCTTGGACCGTTGCCGGGACAGGGGTACGTGAGAGAAGCGCCCCGGTGCATAAGAGTACTGTTGATAATGGGCCCAATTTATACGAAAGGTTCGATTAGATCGATTTTGATTTGAGTTTGAAGAGACATGAATAGAGATTCTACGTGCTCGCTGGCGAGGTCTACTTATTCGGAATGGTCTGTGTAAAGCACAATTTAATAAGTAATACTTTTAAAAGTTTAAAAAATCAAGCTTTTACCAGTTGTAAATGAAAAAATACTAAAAAGATGATTCAAACGAGCTCAAACTCGATGGGTTTATCTTATTTAGTACAGAAGTTCCTATGGCCATCTTCCGTCTCCATGATCAGACCAGCTTCATATCATTGTATTGTCTTCGAATATACATAAGTACACCAAATTTTTATCCAATCTGGAAGTGCGTCTAATTCAGCTTGCAAGATAGACAACGGACAACAACCAACGTCATCCATATATGGTTAACATGCCTCATATCCGCTCGAAGCGTTTTGCTTCAACATTTGTTATCCGTACGGCGAAGGAGTGGAACTCACTGCCCGCATCCTTGTTCCCCGAACAGTATAATCTGGGAGTCTTTAAGTCTAGAGTGAATAGGTATCTTCTAGGTAAGCATGCTTCATCTTCGGCCGCATCGTCACTTTCCATCAGGTGAGATAGCGGCCAAATGCCTACTTACATGTCATAAAAAAAACGGGACAGGTCTGAATAAAAGCTTATCACAAAAATCTTTGCTTACGAGAAGAAGTTGCCCTTGAGGATCGAACTTGCAGCAGAATATCTCTGACTGCGTGTAGCCCTGGCTCATAATGGACTGCGTTTCCCAGCTCCACTTGTGGTAGTGGTTGCCTAAAGCTGCCACAAGGATGTTGTTGTAGCTCCAGTCGAGGATTTCTGGAACTGAAGCAGAAAGTGGAGTTCTAGATAGCTTTTTTTTTTATGCAATTGAGACGAGACGAGCGGGACGTTCGCCTGGTGGTAAGCATCACGCCTGCCCATAACAGTAGCAGTGCCAGAATTGTGAACTTGCGAACAAAATCCTGCGCCGCACTGCACTGCGCTCGTCACCCTGAGATATAAGATGCCAAATCTCTTCATGCCCAGTAATTTCTCTGGTAACATTGCCCTTCAAACCGAAACACAGTAATGCTTGCACACTACTGCTTGGCGGTAGAATAACTGGCAAAGGTGAGGTACTGCCCCAGGTGGACTCTGCAAAAGAGTCCCACCACTACTGAAGCTCTAATAAGAATATAATCACACTTATAATATTATAAAGGCGGAAGTTTGTGAGAGTGTGTGTATGTTTGTTACTTCTTCACGCTCAAACAGGATACATTTTGATAAAATTTGGTATGGAGGTAGCCTGGATTAACACAAAGGCTACTGCGGGGGGCGGGTAGTATCACATAATATACGAGTTAAAAAACTAATAACCGACTTTAATCGGAAATATCTCCGAAACTCTTTATCAGGTCTTGATAAAACTATGATAAACTATTAATATATATTAATTATAATGGTGATCCCATTATGATTAGAAGAGAACTAGAACGTACTTTGAACAAAACAATATTTTTCCAAATCCTACTTATATTATAAATCCGAAAGTTTGTGTGTAAGTGTGTAAGTATGTTTGTTCCTTCTTCACGCTTTAACGGCTGCACGGATTTGGATGAAATTCGGAAGGTACATAGCTTATACCTAGGATTAACACATAGGCTACTTTTTAACTTGATAATAGCGGGATAAGCCGCGGGACACAGCTAGTTGTTAAATAAATGACAGAGTTCTGTGGTAACATAAATAAAATAAAATATTCCGAATAATTGAGAACTCCTTTTTTAACCGACTTCAAAAAAGGAGGAGGTTTTCAATTTGACTGTATTTTTCTACCGACTTTACAAAAAAGGCGGTTCGACTGTTTTTTTTAATGTTTTACATCATATCTTTCCACATGAACCGATTTTGAAGTTTTTTGTTGTTTGAAGGCTGGTACTTTCCCATTGGTCCCATTTTAATTTGGTCAAGATCTAATCAGTAGTTTTTGAGTTATCGTCATCGATTCCAAATTGCAGAGTCTTAGTCACCGACGTAAGGTCGCAAGCCTATCGGTATTCTACAGTTTAAATTTTGGAGAGTGTGCGCAGGAATTATACGAGCTAATTCCCCCATGCCCGTTTTACCATCTAACAACAAGACAAACTGTCAAACGTCATCCATATATGGTTGACATACCTCCAGTTCGCTCGAAGCGTTTCGCTTCTACGTTTATCATCCGTACTGCGAAGGAGTGGAACTCATTGGCCTCGTTTTTGTTCCCCGAACGGTATAATCTGGGAGTCTTCAAGTCAAGAGCGAATAGGTATCTTCTAGGCAAACATGCTACATCTTCGGCTACATCATCGCTTCCCATCAGGTGAGATTGTAGTCAAATGCTTGCCTATCGAGCATAAAAAAAAGCAGTGAAGTTGTTTTTTTTAGCTTTGATTGCGTTCAAATTATTTGAAGTCGGTTAACAAAATACCTATACTCACAAACAGCATGGCTGTAGGTAGGTAGATCCAAGACACTGTCGGCAGAAGATAGGTATGCTTTCTTCCTAGGTATGCAGGGCCAGCTCTTGAGGACCGTCGAGGACTCCCCAACTTTCGCCTCGACCTCCGGGGGCTCCAACCCGAAGGCTATGTTCAGGTGATTGACGTATTTTCTTTGATTTATATGTTTACCATGCTGGAAACAAGTCAATGAACTTAAACATCAAAGATCTAAGAAAAATGTGAACCTATTTTTAATTTATTTTTAATTTAAGATAATACCATTTTCATTTTCCTCATTTTGGTACTTAACTCGATAGGTTTGGTTAGTTGTTTTCAACCGATTTAAAAAAGGAAGTTCTCAATTCGACTGTATGTTTTTTTTTGTATGTATGTTACGCGATATCTCTGCCAATTATGAATCGATTTTGAATTTGTTGTTTGGTAGATTATACTTCAGATTTCTCATATAAATTTTATCGAAATCGATCAAGCCAAAACCAAAATACAAGCGGTGAAGTCGTTTTTTATAAGCTTTGCTTGCGTTTAATTATTTATATTTCGCAAAAAACCCGCCATTTTGTTTCTTTTTCAAACACTTCTCTAAAGACACTTGGGTTTTTAAGAAGAATATAACGTATAAAATCTATAAATCCGTTTTGAAAAAACGAGGAAAGAAAAAAAGAATAATAAAGAAATTTACATACATAAGACACGCGCGTAAAACACAACCCTTCCTTGGCAGTTGGATAAAAAAGCTCCAGTTTGACATTTAGACATTATCCAGTGATTTTATTAAAAATAAAAAGATATGTGACTAAGACATGTACCGCACAAATTATATTATATGCAACGCACATAATATGCCGCTGACACAATCGGATTAACGTTCGAGCCCCGATTTTTTCTGTAAATAAACGGCAATAATGCTGTTCTTTACTTTTACAAGAATTGTCTACAAACGGCTCAAGAACCAAACACAAATTAATAGGTATCTTAGGCCTGGCACTTAGGTCTACACTGGTTAAATGTTCATAAATATTAAACGTGCCATACCTCTGCCAATTTAAAAAAAAAATAGTTACTAAAAAAGAAACACAATTTATCGAACCTTATTACCAAGTTTGAAACCGCTACATATTACAGTTTATATTCTATTATTAGTTATTATTTTCTTTAATTATTTGCATTCAGTATTAATTTATGTATAGTAATAATAATATATAATAGTGTATATTATTGTTTAATTTACGTATTAGTATCTAGAGTAGGTGTGAATAAATATGTAATATTATGTTTTTATTTTTATTGTACCTACACTACAGTCTGTTCCTTCTTCTGTAACTGTCCATACAAAGGTTATCTGGAAGAGATCGCTTTAAGCGAAAAGACCGCCCATTGTACTACCACGATGATTGTAATATTTTATTTGTCATTGTTTATATTTGTTGGTATTCAAAAAGGTGTTTTGTATTATATGGTATATATTGCAAAGTCAAATATAATAGAAACAATGAAAACAATGAAAAGTTTTTTAAAATCAAATTTATGCCAGATGTAAATATAATATAAATAAAAAGTTAAATAACCAGAGAACTGGTCAGGATCAATCAAACGAGCCCAAACCTGATGGGTTTATCTTGTTCAGTACAAAAGTTTCTATGACCATCTTCCGTCTCCATCATCAGACCAGCTCCATGGTACCATATCATTGTGTCACCGAAGATACATAAGTACACAAAATTTGAGTCCAATCGGACATCGGGAAGTGGGTCTAATTTAGCTTGCAAGATCTGATTACAGATAATTAGACAACGGGAGAGATAGAGTAAACTAAATAAAAGTTAGTAAAAAAAACATACCAGTACTTCATCAGTATTAATAACTTCCCGCTGCCACTGCATGCGCCTGCGTATTTCTGGTAAATACTCCCTCGGTACCACGAACCTATCCACTCGGGGTCGCTGTGTATTCAACTGAAACATCATTAATGAGAACCATCGGATTATGCAGTGATAACGAGGGGTCTTACTGCGAAAAACAACCACATTTCTATGTAGCCATCGTTGAATTCTCAGAATTGTTGGAGAAAAACCGGGCGCAAGTTGTTAGCTCGTTCCTCGGACCATCAAGCTGATTCTCCGAAGTTGTGCAGTCAGCTTTGGAAGGTTCCTGGAACCTGGCCAGTCAACTGGAGCACTGGGAACACGCTAGACGTGTGATATTACTATTTATCAATTTCTGGTTTGTTAGTCTAGTTGTTGTAATTGTTTTGAAATGTACAAAAAAATGAGGCAAGTGTGATCTTCGGGTAAGCAATGGGTTCCATAGAATAAATATGTATGGAAATACGTGTCACCTATTTCTGTTTTTTTTTTTAAACAAACAACGCATTCACACTCTCAGCCCCACACTAAGTTCAATTACTTGTATCGTGGGCGCCGGAAACATTTAAATCGCACACGCAAATACACCCAGAACCAGAAACACAAAATCCCTTGGGGAGGAATTTGTGCTCCTGCCGGGAATCGAACCCAGGACCCACGGCGCAGAGGGCGGAGACCTGTCCACTGCGCCAACTGGGTCGTCAAATTTTATTTCCTTTATGACAACGAAACTGGAATGACACATATATTTTATTAGTTTCTGTCTGTATTAACATAAAACATTTCTAATCATATATTACATTAAACTAAAAATTAAATTAAAATTAACCAAAAACAACTATAATTAGATATAAATATATACAAAACTTAATCTAATAGAATTTCTTAATTAATTGTTTTTAGAGAAGGTTTTGAAGAAGTTGTGAGCGTGAGTTCACTTATAGCCAGAAGGTAGGTCACTTATAGTTAAGGGGGCGATACCAGAATGTCATCTAAAACGCGTGTTTTTGTAACTATTTTACTCGGCATTCATAATAAAACCAGATAAATAAAAATATTTGTCGTGATCTGTGTGATACGGTAAATGATGCCTTCTACTTAGAATATTCATAACGTTCATAAATATAAACGAAACAAATATCAAGCGAAACAACATCAATTTGTATTTTTGTAACCATTTCGTTCCTCCATTTTATATCAAAACACTGTGAACGTTATTTCATATACGCATATTTACTTGATAAATGATTTCTTTAGCTTGTTAATTTCGTCACTTTTTTTTTTTTTCGGCTCATGATCTTCACAGCATGCAGGTGGTTACGTGCTATACATACCTCCTCTTAGGTCCTTCTAATAAGCTTGTGTTTAAACACCGCCCAAAAAAGTACCTATTTTACTACCAAAAAATCTAAACGGTTACCAAAATAGTCACCAAATTACGTTGGATTAACGGTCACCAAATTACGTTTCCTAAAATATTATGAAATAAATCCATTTTTTCGTATTATAAATATTTTTGTATTAATTATAAAAAAAAAACCTTAACCTACTGTTATCCGATTCGGTTCTGTCGCAGGAAATTTTATTTTAGGAAACGTAATTTGGTGACCATTTATCCATTTTGGTAACCGTTTAGAATTTTAGGTGGCCGTCTAAATTAAACCCTTTCAAATAATGCTGTGTTCTTTACGTTAGGCCTATGTTGTGTAGTTTGACAAGAAAATTACAGGCTGACAATAACAAATGACATTTAAATTACTAGTACAGTCGGCTGCATGAACATATAAATCACACTAATACTTATTATAAGTCAGAAACTTAGTGAGTAAAATGTGTAAGTGTGTAGTATGTTTGTTTTCTTCACGCTGTAAAGGCTGAACGGATTTGGATGAAGATTGGAATGTACATAGCTTATACCTAGAATTAACAAATAGGCAACTTTTTAACTTGATAAACGCGGGTGAAACCGCGGTGCACGACTACTGTCTCCATATTTTCAATTATACAATGTAATTTGTAAAATACCTACCAGAAACATCTCAAGAGGCCGATTCCATTGTTGGCCGATCATATTGTTACCCTTAACTCACTTCGGTCTACGTTTCTACCAACTTCGTAAAAAAGGAGGAGGTACTCAAGTCGACTATATTTTGTTTTTTTTGTGTATGTTACACCATTTCTTGGTTCCACGAACGGATTTTGTTTTTTATTTTATTTTAATGATGTTGAAAGCTTAAAAAAATCCGACTTCACCGCTTTATCTTCGGAACCTTTATTAGATTTAATGTATAAAACACTGTTATTGACGATAACTCAAAGACTACTGAACAGATCTTTAGAAAATGGTCGCGGATCAGAATTTCAAAGCCTTACCATAAAACAATTCACATGAAAAAAACACACATTTTTATGCACACGACTGTACCTAATAACGTCAAAGCAAGCAAACCCGCAGGCTGTTAGCACAGCAGATGCTTTGCTAAACTCGACATACGTTTGATACCTCCTGTCAAATTAAATAACAAAAATTGTTTTCATTCTAGCGACGTGTTCGCAGAAAATTAAACGCAATTAAAACTGTCAGGAATATTACTTACCTTGAATGTATGTCCTACTACTGCTTACTACGGCTGGGGTTGAAAAAAAAGGTAGTTATCTGTCACAGCTAAATAGTTATTAAGGCTATTTAGTTGGTGACTTAGCATAGGATCTTCTAGAAAAGTAGACAAATAATACATATTATTCAATAATTCATATTCATGTATTTATTGCAATTTATAATATTAGTAATATACAGGTGTTTTTTAAGAGTACAGTTCTATATAGACCCTGTGGGGCACCGAAATAATCTTAGAAGAGAGGAGGACTGCTAGGTTTTGTTGACAGGTAAGATTTAAACAAATACTACACAAGAAATATTATATAATATTTGTGTTTATAAATTTAGTTATAGTATTATTCGATTTAATATTATCATTGAAAATATGTATTATTATTATTGTTAGATTGATGTAAAAAAAAAAGAAAATAAAGATAAAATATTAAATATAAGCACCTATGTCAATTTTTTGTCATAATTTATCATTTAGATATTCGTCAATTCAGTAATATGTTTTTAATGTCAATAGTTCTTTTAATTAGTGAACTGCCCGTTGGCTAAGTTGGGTGAGCGTTCGCCTTCTAAGCAGGGGTATCGGGTTCGATTCCCGGCGGGAACACAAGTTTTCTCCCCAAGGATAATTTGTGTTTCTGGTTCTGGTTGTGATTGTGTGTGTGATGTGAATGTTTCCGGCACCCACGACACAAGTCATTGAACTTAGTGTGGGGCTGTGAGTGTGTGAAAGCGTTTTTTTTAAATTGTTTTGAAAATATTTTATCATTTCTTTAATTTTTAATTATTTTCGGTAACTTATTATAATTTTTTATAAATAATATTTTATATAAATAATACATTAATTGTATAAGGCGTTACTTTTCCAAGACAAAGTTAATTTATTGATCTCTAAGTTGACTTGGGTGTTTTGCACTTTGTCTGTCTGCCCCTCCGTCTGTCAGAGGCATGTAGCGTCTTCTGTCAAAATCATACAAGCGAATAACTTTAAATTCGAGTTTTGCCGCGAAAGTGAAAAAATGGCGTTGTTGATTTAGTAAAATTTTTCAAAACCTGTGATTCTTCGAGTGTTAATGTGTAATAATGGTGGATTATTAACCGTTAATACTTAGTGAACGTGCATAAGTGTAGGCAAATCATACAAAGTTGAAAAACGTGATTTTCACCTTCGCTCCAAAACTCCAATAGAAGTTCTAGTAAAGTTTCTACCACTTTACTAGGGCATGACTTGACTACGACTGGACCTTGACTCTTTTACTTGACTTTGACTGTGACATGTGACTGGGACCTATAATATGAAATACACTTGAAATATAGTATCACTTGACACTGGCAAAATGCACAAGATTGCGAAGCCAAAACTAAGGAAAAAAAAAATACTTTAAATTCTCACGAAACATGCAAATGCCCAACTTACGTGCATGGGTTGCCCCTTTAATATTTTCATTTATATAATTTTAATTAAGTGCCATTTCGTTTTATGATAAGATATTTTTCTACTATATATAACTAGTCGTTCGCGCCTATGTCTCGCGCCTACATTTTGTCTCATAGAGAAAAACTATGAGTTTACTTGCTTATAACTTTTTTTCCGTATATTAATTGTTTGATTTCTCCATTTGCTGTTCAAGTACAGGATATAACGGATATTATACTTAAGTTTCAGCGTTCAGTGTACATACGTTTTTGAGATAAACCCCGGGACAAAATTGATCTAAAAACAGTGACTCTGGTGACCTACTAAATTGTTATTTTCCAACATATTAAAAAAAAAAACCGGTACCCTAGTTGTCAAGCACTTTTTAACGATACCCCACTTGGTTAGATAAAAAAAATTGAATTACCACATAGCAGAGTGGTGCCGATTCTGTTGTTCAAAATAATACTAAACTAGCCTAAAATTAGTTTTAGTCCTGCTTTAGTCCAAAACGTATTCAGAAAATGCAAGATTAGACTAAAATTAAGTTTGACAGGACTAAATTAGTTTAGTTACTCTATTTAGTGAAAATGACCAAATTCTTATTCTGATGTACATGTTTTACGTCAAATTAGGACTAAAAATAGAAATTTTAAACTCAAATTAGTCTGTATGAAAAAGGTCTGGATTATTTTAATGTGATCTTATACTTGAAAGAATAACACGTGCATTAATGAAGCAAATACTGACCTATAAAGTCTATAATGGAGGAATATGTGATTGCGGCTCTTGTGAATACAATTCAATTTGGTTGCTGTCAAAATAAATTTTAGTCCTGTCATTTCAACTTTTAAATTAAGTTCAACGTAAAATCAGAATAGCGTTTAGGTATTCTTTGACTAAAATTAGTTTATTTTTAGTTTAGTTTAGGTTAGTTCGGTGCTCAACAGAATTAGCACCAGTATCTACATTTGAATCGACGCAGTGGCGTAGCTATCGGAAGGCTAAACGGGGCAGTGCCTGGGGGCCCCTAGGACTCTGACTTACTAACTATAAATTGAACTAGTGAAAATTTCTCTCACATTCGGAATATGGGACAAAAATTTACACATTTCTTAGTCAGCCGTCTACAAGCAGTTTTAGCCCAAATATTTGGACAATGTGATTGTGTCTACTGTAGTGCAGGTTGAGAATCCTACTGAAAGAGATCTGACGATTAATGCGGTTAAAGATTCCGCCATCAGAGAGGATGTCGCTGATCACATCAACGACGACAATGTCTGCGTGGCACAGGTATCAGCAAAAAAACCAACGATCTCGTCAGTTTTCGAAAACCAACGATCTCGTCAGGTTCCGAACTCGACGTACTCCATATTTGTCATAACCCAGATTCGTCGTACCTACTCCAGATTCATCGTAAAACGTATAGTCGGTCAAGAAAGTGGTTTTATTGGTTAAACAATCTCTACTTAATTAGGATTCCGTACCCAAAATGTGCTCAACGTGACCCTATTAACGTCCTCCGCTTTATGTGTGTGTCTGTCATAGGACTGTATTTTTTGAATGGTAACAGGTAGAAATTTTTTTGTAGTTTCATAAAATAGTTTTAATTTGTTCATTAAAATTAGTTACAATTTGTATTTGATTTTTAATTTTATTAAGGAGTCGACTGTATTACGACGAATCTGGATAACGACAAATCTGGAGTATGTTGAATTCGGAACACGATGAATACGGAACAAATGATTATAAATAGTTTAGCTGGGGCCCTGGTTTATTTTTTGCCCCAGGGTCTTTGGTTACTTAGCTACGCCACTGAATCGACCTAGATGTTCCTATTACGGCTCTATGGATTTGTATGATTTAGTATTTAAGCAGCTTAGACTCTAGATTCTGGAAGAAGACATTCGTTTACCCGACTCCCAAGGTTTATGTTTTTCGCGTGTATCTTTTATGCAGTGTTCGCGGCTTCACTCGCATTACATTTGTAAATTTATTTATTACCTCGTATTTTCCAAACGGCTGAATGGATTTAGACAGTTAAGGCATCGTTATAATCTTCTTTATTACTCAAGTGTCCTTGGATAAGGTGTTTGAAAAAAAAAATTGGCGTGAAATAGTTTTACTTTAATAATAAAAAAAACTAAACCTTTCGAGTAGGGTATCAAAATGAAAGAAATTAAAAGTGAATTACATAAAAGTAGGTTCACATTTTTCGCAGTCGGGTCTTATAATTTTTTTAGTACATTGAACTGCCTGTTGGCTCAGTTGGGTGAGCGTTCACCTTTTAAGCAGGGGGTTTCGATTTCTAGCGGGAACTCAACTTTTCTCCCCAAGGAAAATTTGTGTTTCTGGTTCTGGTTGTGATTGTGTGTGTGATATGAATGTTTCCGGCACCCACGACACAAGTCATCGAACTTAGTGTGGGCTGTGAGTGTGAAAGAGTTAAGCGTTTATTTATTGACTTGTCACACAAGTTGTGTATAACATATTAACTTAGGATAAAAACTACAGGGCTGGATATTAAAGGCCTTGATCTGATACAAGCAGTGTTCACGGCTTCACTCGCATTAACGTGGATATCATTTCTATACCAAACTTACACCGGCAAGCGTGATTGGGTCACAGTTGTAGTCATAATCATCATTTATTCACCTTATAACATATATACAATTATACATATAGGTTTTTTTTCTAAATATTAATGCTAGCTACGGGCCAATTGCCTATATTTTCTAAAACTATGTACAGCAAAGAACTAAATTAACAGATAGTGTATGTGTTAACTAAGTGAACAGGTATGTCAATTACAATAAATATTTTATTATTCGACCGTATTTTTAATAAATTTAAATTTTATAATAAAAAAACACATGCTATTGATAATATATAGGTAGACCCACCGGTCATAGTAGGGATAATCAAATTAAAGATGGTTTTCATGTCATGTGTCATTACAATAAAATAATTATAATTAGAAAATACATTTAAATTAATTAGAATGTCAAAAAAGTAAGATATTCAAAAATAAAAAATAAATGTTAAAATTATCCCAATTATTATTCTATATGAATTTGCCGCACTATTGAATCTGTGAACAATAATTAAACACTAGCAAAGCTTAAATAAAACCGACTTTACCGCTTTATCTTCGGAAGTTTCACGTGGAACGAAGTTACGAGGTAACACACATAAAAAAAAACGTCGACTTAAATACCCCTTCCTTTTTTGTGAGTCGGTAAAATAAAGATGTTTGTAATGGAATAATCATGAATTTATTAATAAAAAAAAAAGGATTGTGTTCAAAGAAAGTTGGGTGTAACACACCTGAAGTATTTAATGTTAGTCAATATTTTAAATTCACTAACTGAATTCCGCTATAAAATGCAGAAAAAATAAACATAACATAAACATAAACGTTTTCACACTCACAGCCCCACACTAAGTTCGAAGACTAGTGTCGTGAGTAACGGTAACATTCACATCACATAGTCAATCACAACCAGATCTTCTAGAAAAACATGCTCCATCGTCGACCGCATCGTCGCTTGCCATCAGATGAGGTAGTGGTAAGAATGTGATATTGCATATACAAATACAAATACAAAATAGTTTATATCATCAATTAAATCTTGATTGATTAATTTTTTTTTCTGCCCGTGTGTCTTTGAAAAGAACTTTGAAAGTAAAGTACGAAACCGTTTTAAAAAAAAATCTAGGTTGGATAATAACATTTCGAACAACACTATCACTGTTTTCAGACCTATTTTGTCCCGGAATCTGTCTCAAAATTGGTTACACATTTAAAGCTGAAATTTCTGTATATTATCCGTTATATTCCTGTACTTTAACAACAAATACAAGATCAAACAAAAAGATATAAGCAATTAACCCAAAAATGTGTCTCTATCTGGCAAAATGAAGGCGCGAGAACTCAGTTCGGGGCGATCAAAATCGTTTATTTTCACGGGCCCCGAGATGAACCTGGCAAGAAACTCGGCGGCGCATTTTTAAATATTTTTTTTTATTATCGTTCCTTAACACTAATACATCTAATCTAATCTAATATCTTTAAACGAGCAATTCTTGTATATATATATATACTAGCTGTCCCGGCGACCTTCGTTCCGCCTAACAGTCAATGAATGTGCATGTTTAGGAAGCCATACCCGGCATACAATGCCACGTGACTATATTATTACCTCCTTCATTGTTATGTTTGCCTAGTACTTTACCAAATCTGAGTGACGTATGAGAGAATGATTTTTATACACCTATTTAATAAAAAAATTAAAAAAACATGTGGCGTTCCTAAAAAGTATCCTATGTCCTTCTCCTGGCTCTAAACTACCTCCCTGCCAATTTTCAGCTAAATCGGTTCAGCCGTTCTTGAGTTATAAGTGGAGTAACTAACACGACTTTCTTTTATATATATAGATATATATATATATATATATATGTGTAATCAGGATCTCGGAAACGGCTCCAACGATTTTCATGAAAGTTACAGATTAGGGGTTTTTCGGCCCAAGGAATCGATTTATCAACGTTCCAGGTCCGAGAAATGCTCGGTTCCCAAACTGCATTTGAAAAACCGGGTTTAAGAAACTATCAGCACCATCTATTACGCCATTACCGATGTAAAAAACTGTTTCTACTCGACACTAGATGGAGCTTTCTCAAGCTACAAATACAAACACATTCTACCAAAAACAAAACACAGAGCAAAGCTCGGTTATCCGGATATTAATTATATTAACCTAGGTATTTATATCTATATTATGTAGTCGCTAGAAAGCGCTTGTGCAGTTTGCCTCAAAGCATCCTTGTCAATTAGGTAGTCAATCGTTTTATAATAAGCTTTCTTAATTAATGCCCGTTTTACTCCATATTTTAACTTTCCCAGTGGTAAGACAGTTACAAGTTTAGAAATTTTATTGTAAAATGTAACCCCATTTGCCATAAAATATTAATTCGTTTTGCTGCCCGTTGGCTCAGCTGTGTGAGCGTTCGCCTTCTAAGCAGGGGTATCGGGTTCGATTCCCGGCGGAAACACAAATTTTCTCCCCGAGGAAAATTTGTGTTTCTGGTTCTGGTTGGGATTGTGTGTGTGATGTGAATGTTTCCGGCACCCACGACACAAGTCATCGAACTTAGTGTGGGGCTGTGAGTGTGAAAGTGTTTATGTGTTTTATGTTTATGCTTAATCTAGATCCTATCGACAAGTTTATTGAAAATATCTAGATATTAAGATTCATGCAATATTAGAATAGAATATAGAATAAAATAGAAATAATTAAAATTTATTATAAAACTAGCCGTGCCCCGCGGCTTCGCCCGCTATTATCAATTTAAAAATTAGCTTATGTGTTAATCCTAAGTATAATCTATGTATATTCCAAATTTCATGCAAATCCGTTCAGCCGTTAACGCGTGAAGAGGGAACAAACATACTAACAAACTTTCGGATTTATAATATTAGTAGGATTTTTGCTCAGAATTCAAAACAGCATCTGCCTTTTCAACCAACGGATCCCTAAAACATATCAATCTAACACCAAACATTATTATGCTGATCATCTTTGATGTTTTATTAATCATTTACGCACAATTATACAATACATGATTAATGCATGTTTTAAGACTTATCGAATTGCTTTAGAAATACTTAGTAATGGTTCATGGCACACATAAATATTATCCAGGCATAGTTAACGTTTCTTGCGACTAAGTTATAATCCGATTTATGAGTGTACGGCATGTGTTGCACTTTGGTTTTGTAAGTGCAGCGTCAAGTGCGATTAAAGTTGCTTGAAGCACATTAGCGATAAATATATAATTTTTAACTATAATCTATATAAAATAATTGAAACGCAAGCAAATCTTAAAAAACCGCCTTCATCGCTTATATTTCGGTTTTAGTTTGACCGATTCCGATAAAATTTATATAGAACCACCTCTGAAGTATACTCTAAAAAAAACCATCAAAATAGATCCATTATTAGCGGAGATATCGCGTAACATACATACAGTCGAATTGAGAACTTAATTTTTTGAAGTCAGTTGAAAAGATGCAGATCTTCCGTATATTTTAGATTTGGAGAAATTTACAAAATAAATACGATCAAATAAACAAACATTGATTATTTCTTAGAAGATGGAAATTCATAGCCTTTTTATTTATTAGACAGTCAGCAATTTTATTTTTGAGAGTATCAATAAGTTGTTACCAAATAAGGATTTCGTTGTTACTATCTATTTTTTTAACACAGTCACAACCCTATACAAATTTCTTAGACCTATGTCGTGGGTGCCGGCAATATTTGTGTCACACCCAAATATAAATGCCCTTTAAAACCAAACCATACATTACTTACTTTTTATAAGTAGGCATATTTATAGGTTAATGATGAAGAAATAGGCCTAAACATAGCACATCAGTAAAAGGTAAAACAATAATAATCAAACGGTCAAAAACATGGGGTCATACTTTTCAATACTCACGGTTTTTGGTCCAAATATAAACCCATCCATAATCAGTAACTCAATTTAATATAACTATATACAATGTTATATATTATTATACTTTAATTTGATTTATAACACGTTTAATATTTAAACCACACAAGCATTGCTCTCAATCGCAGAACACTAGACTGTTGGTTCACTTAGTTGTAACAAATATCAACATCTACCTTCATTAAAAATAAAAATTAAACCGCCTTTATCTAAAAAATAAATAAAACCTTTTATTCTGACGCGTGACGTTTTTATGACAGACGGTTTTGCCGCGAAAGTGAAAAATGGATATTGTATTATTTTCCAATATTGATCTTATAATAATTGTGGATTATTAATAACTAGCCGTGCCCCGCGGCTTCGCCCGCTATTATCAAGTTAAAAAGTAGCCTATGTGTTAATCCTAGGTATAATCTATGTACATTCCAAATTTCATCCAAATCTGTTTAGCCGTTAAAACGTGAAGAGGGAACAAACATACTTACACACAAACTTTCGGATTTATTATATTAGTAGGATTGATCATTTATGAACGTGTTAAAGATACAAGCTTAAAACGTGAACATCGTTTTTAAGTTTTGCCGCGAAGGGGAAACAATGTCGTTGTTGATTTTGAATGATTTTCTAATACTAGTGATTAGAGTGTTAATGTGACACAGTCAAAGTCAAGTAAAAGAGTCAAGGTCCAGTCATAGTCAAGTCATGTCCCAGTAAAGTGGTAGAAACATTAGGTACCAGAACTTTCATTGGAGTTTTGGAGCGAAGGAGAAAATCACGTTTTTCGACTTTGTATGATTTGCCTACACTTATGCACGTTTACTAAGTATTAACGGTTAATAATCCACAATTATTACACATTAACACTCCAAGAATCACAGGTTTTGGAAAAATATACAAAATTACGAACGCCATTACTTCACTTGTTATTAATATTATATTTTTAGCAAAACATTAATATTGTATGTTCGAAACGAATAGACTGTTGGAACTATTTAAATATTTTAAGATCTCTTTATACCTACACAGTTATACAATAAAGTGAATTCTTATTCTTATTCTTATTCACTCCCCGTATGACTAGTATTTTAATGACAAAAAAAATAATTAAATTTGTGTTACTTGACACTAACTGAATGCACGCAACTGCGTGCATTCAGTTAGTGTCAAGTAACGCGGTGCCAACTTTAAAAATAGGAGGTAGACAGGTAGTAGTAGCTAACCTATTTACAAAAATATTTAATGGTTTTTTTTTGCCGCGAAAGTGAAAAAAATTGCGTTGTTGATTTTGTATTAATCTAATAATAATTAAACGCAAGCAAAGCTTAAAAAACCGACTTCACCGCCTTATCATCGGAACCTTGATTAAATTTAATGTATAAACACGCATTATTGACTATAACTCAAAAACCAGAGATCAGACCTTGATCAAATTTCAATGGGACCACATGAAAAGCACCAGCTTTCAAATAAAAAAAGAATCATCAAAATCGGCTCACAACGAAAGAAGTTATGAGGTAACTTTAGAAGTCGGGTAAACGAAGACATCGTCAAAGTACGCATTATTCGTCACAAAATAGACATTATTGACGATATTTCAAGAACTACTGATCAGATCTTGATCAAACTTAAATGGGACCAATTAGAAAGCAGCATCTTTAAAATTAAAAATATTTTCGAAATCGGCTCACGTGGAGAGAAGTTATGAGGACACACATAAAAAAAAATGCAGTCGACTTGAGTACCTCCTCCTTTTTTGGGAAGTCGGTAAAAACAATCTAAACTTCACATCAATGTATTTTGCGTTGTCGTCATAGAAATGTAAACAAGATTGTTTTAAAAATTTTTTTTTTATAATTTTGTCTTCACAATCTTGTTCAGCCAGTGTCAAGTAATTATATATTTCAAGTGTATTTTAAATTAAAAGTCTCAGAAAAATTTTGGTTTTTTTCTTAGTTTTTTTATGACGGTGGGACATGCTTGCCTTGAAGATGATCACTCTTGGCCTGAAGGGGCCTAAATACTCTCGTCTATACTTATCTGGAATTCGTTAATATATACTAGTTTATTATTATGGATCAAACAACATATTATGGTCTGGGTTGCTGTGAAAAGCTAGAACAAACGGTGTTTTAATAGTAAAACTTTTTTGACCACATTTCTATGTGAGAAGCGCCATCATGACATGCCAACTTTGCTCGTTCTGTAGGAACATACCCACTATTACACGCACAGGGGTAAAGTATCTTTCAACAATGATTCCATTGAAGCGTGATCACTCAAGCGCATTGTAACTTTAGCTTACTGCTAGGCATTTTAGTAACAAAGGTATAAGCTAGATGGCGTTTCAAAGAATAACACACTATATTTCTCTATTTAAAAAAATATGTAGGTATGTCAAACCAGTCACAAAATGTGTTAAATGTGATTTAGAATTTCGAAAAGTTTACTAAAAAAAAAAGATATTTTGCATTGATTAATAATTGTATGACCTTTAAATTGAGAACTGCCACTTTTTTAAAAGTCGGATAAAAATAAACATTTTCATCATCACATCTTTGGCCGCATCATCACTTTCCATCAGGTGAGATAGTGGTCAAACGCTTGCCTATTCTGCTTAAAAATAATGCCGGGTGATATTGGCCTCGATTCTGATGTACACTCACTAAATTAAATTTAAACTATCCCTGTCTCTTACAAAATAGAAACACAAGACAGAGATAGCATACATTTAAGTGCTGTCAAGCAAGTTTATCAATTAAAATATGAACAGCAGAAGCAGAAAGGCGCGTGTTTTTAGTCAACACCTATAACATACTAGACTAAGCTTGCATAGACATCTAAGTTCTGACTAACTTGACAGCACAGTAGTATGCTATCTCTGTCTTGTGTTCCTATTTTGGAAAAGACAGGAATAGTTTAAATTTAATTTAGTGTGTGACATCAGAATCGAGGCCATTGCCTAGATAGTGTCTGTAAGAGATCGCTCAAAAGCCCAAGTGTCCTTAGAATAGTTGAAACGCAAGCATAGCTTAAACCGACTTCATCGCTTATATTTCGGTTTTGGCTTGACCGATTTCGATAAAATTTATATGGGACTATCTCTGAAGTATATTCTACCAAACATAAAATTTATCCTACTTAGATTCATAATAGGCGTAAATATCGCGTAACATAAATAAAAAAAAATTAAATTAAAAAAAAAAATTGGATTTTTGGTGCTAAATATTGTAAGACGTTTATTTTTAACCAAATCTCTCAAATTTGGTATCAAAATAAAGGTAATTAAAAGGAGATTACAAAAATTTACAAACCAAGGTCATATGTTTTAATTTTATTAGGAATCATACATTGCCAATCAATGCTTTAAAATGTTTCTATTGTCTTTTTAATATGCATTAAAAAGATATGCTTATAAGTTGACTACTTAAATAAACACAGGTAGGTACAAACGGAGAATGTGCCTAATGCCATCAGAGAAGAGTGGCGGCGTGTTTTTTTTTTTTTTTAAGCTTGCCACCCTCTCCTGAAGTGATTACCACGACCACTCTGTCAAGAGTGATACCGACAAAGAAGAAGAAGAAGAAGGTACAAACGCTTTCACACTCACATCCCCACACTAAGTTTAGACTTGTGTCGTGGGTGCCGAAAACATTCACATTACACACACAATCATAACCAGAACCAGAAACACAAAATTTCCTGGGGGACAAAACTTGTGTTCCCGCCGGGAACTGAACCTGATACCCCTGCTTAGAAGGCGAACGCTCACCCAACTAAGCCAACGGTCAGTTCATTATTTTGCAGCCGGATGTGTTTACTATTATTTTTTTGTATATTAACCAGCGATGTTTATCATAAAAAGCTAACTGTCTATCAAACCACATTTCCAAGTTTTCACATCGTTATATCATGCTTTAGCAAGATGAACGAGACAGCTATATATAATGTATGTTCACGAATTTATTTATTCAGCAATTATCACTCCCTACCGTTCGTCCCACTGCGCACGCGCCGCCTACTCTAGACAATGGTGCGTTACCGCCTCCATGCGTTTGCTTACCTCACCACAGAATAAATATTGGTAAGAGTAACGTCACGCTAAGCCCGATAACTCGCTGTCGCAGATTACTTAGTTATTGGCCTCGATTCTGATGTACACTCACTAAACTAAATTTAAACTATCCCTGTCTCTTACAAAATAAAACACAAGACAGAGATAGCATGCATTTTAGTGCTGTCACGCTAGTTTATCAATTAAAATATGAACAGCAGAAGCAGAAAGGCGCTTGTTTTTAGTCAACACCAATACAACACATACTCGACTAAGCTTGCATAGACATCTAAGTTCTGACTAACGTGACAGCACATCTCATGCTATCTCTGTCTTGTGTTCCTATTTTTTAAAAGACAGGAATAGTTTAAATTTAATTTAGTGTGTGACATCAGAATCGAGGCCATTGCGTGTATAATATGTGGCGCTGTAGGTTTGTAACCACAGATCATAGAAACTAAAGGTGTGTAACCAAAGATATAAACATAGATTTTTGGCGCGAAAGTGAAAAAATGGCGGTGTCGATTTTGTATTATTTTCCAAAATTTGTAATTCTTCCAAAGTTAATGTGTAATAATGGATTATTACCTGTTAATACTTTTTTTATGCAGAGCATTTGACCACTATCTCACTTGATGGCAAATGATGAAACGGCCGAAGATGTGACATTTTTTTTAAAATTCATTGTAGACAAGCGTTTGACCACTATCTCATCTGACGGTAAGCGATGATGTGGTCGACGATGGAGCACGCTTGCCTAGATGATACCTATTCACTTGCAACTTGATGACTCCCAAATTGATTGTTTGTCTTGTAGTTAGATGGTAAAAAGGGCATGGAGGAATTAACTCATATAATTCTTGTGCACAGTCCCCAAAATGTTAGCGATAGAATACTGATAGCCTTACCTTACGTCAGTGACCGAGACTTTGCAACCTGGACTCGACTACCTTATGAGTCTTTTAGTTCGCCTAGCTTATGAGATTTAAGAGTCTTCAAGGTTTCGGAGACGCCGGTAACAGATATCTCGCGAACCTACACGCAGAGTCCCGAACGTAGCTTAAATTTATGCTCAAGGGTGTAGCCTGGGTATGCTAAGTACGACGTACTGGGTATGACAGCTGGACATTTGCGTCTCCGTGAGTACAGAACAGTAGGTGAGGTTTAGCGGGCTCCACATGGTGATGGACATCTGTACCAGACACATGTTCGCATAGATGGTGATGGACCGGTGAGATACCAGCCTTGGTCACAGGCGTATGGTCGCAAGTCTATCGGTATTCTATCGTTTGCATTTTGGAGAGTGTGCGCAGGAATTACATGAGTTAATTCCACCATGCCCATTTTACCATCTAACAACCAGACAAACTGACAAACGTCATCCATTTATGGTTGACATACCTCCAGTTCGCTCGAAGCGGTTTGCTTCTACGTTCATCATCCGTACAGCGAAGGAGTGGAACTCATTGCCTGCGTACTCGTTCCCTGAGGGGTATAATCTGGGAGTCTTCAAATCGAGAGTGAATAGGTATCTTCTAGGCAAGCATGTCACATCTTCGACCGCATCATCACTTTCTATCAGGTGAGATAGTGGTCAAATGCTTGCTGCTAAAAAAAAAAAAAAATATTTGTGTGCAATCCTCGGGTATTCGAAAGGTGCACTTGCAACTTAGTGAACGTGCATAAGTGTAGGCAAATCATACAAAGCTGAAAAACGTGGTTTTTGCTTTCGTTTTAAAACTACAATAGAAGTTCTAGTAATGTTATTACTTAGTTAATTTAAATTTCCTGTAAATTTGGAGACATCTTGATTAAAATTTTACTTTCAAGGGATTCATCTTTAATAGGCTGGCGTTTGACCGCTATCTCACCTGCTGTTAATTGATGATGACTTGTGAAAACTAGAATGGTCTGCTTCGGTCGCATTACCGTTATGAGATACAGGAGATAGTGGTCAAATACTTGCCAAAACAGCGTAAAAAAGCAATAGAAAATGCCGCCATGGATTAAATGGTTTTTCTTTTTTTTTTTATCGTAGATAAACGCTTTCACACTCACAGCCCCTAGGTTCACTGACTTGTGTCGTGGGTGCCGGAAACATTCACATCACACACAATCACAACCAGAACCAGAAACATAAATTTTCCTTGGGGTGAAAACTTGTGTTCCCGCCGGGAATCGAACCCTTGTGCTTGTTCCCAGACTTCCATAGATTTATTAACGCGACTTCCACGGCCTTGATTTAGAATGCAATTTTACTCCCATGACTTCCATGAAACATTTTAATATTTATAAACAAAACCTAGCAGTCTTCCTCTCTTCTAAGGTTTAGGTAAAGGTCAATAAAGAATTGTACTTTTAAAAACACCTGTTTCTAACTAATATAGATTGCAATAAATTAATATGAATATACGGTTTCAAATCCTACGTTGTGCTTCATTTGAATGAATATGAAGCACAACGTGCGACTTAAAACCGTTCCTCCAAGGCAGGCTAATTATGACGGCATCATTAAGGATCAGTCGACTTTTTATGCCAATTTCTACACCCCTTCCCGCCTCATTTACCAAATTGACCTCTAGCATGAAATTAATTCAAATTTAATTGCTGGTGTTGGGTACGGTAGCGAGGTTGCAGCGCAAATTAAAGATGATAATTGCTTATAATAACTATCACTGTTTATTGTCTATGTAAAATGTTCTTAAAGTATGTTCTTATGTTAAATGTTATTGAATTGTTAATGTTAGGTTGAATGCACCCGTGTGCCGCGGTAGCCAAAAGTGCACTAAATCCAAAATAGTAGATATTTAATTAGTTAAGTAATGCGACACGCGTCACGGTGCAAAGTGCTGTGTAAGGTATTCGGGTTATATCCCGAACAGCTGGGACATAGGTGCGTAAAATTCCTCAACGTCAAAACGCATTTGTCAAGATGTCATTCCATTGCATAAAAACGTATACAATTCCACAATTTATTTATCCATCTTATTTGGTGGTAAAATACAGATCAAATTTAACCGCATGGATAATTTCATAATGGATTTCTATGAAATATAAAACTTTTTTAACAACAAAAAAATATGTATTCTATACAATAACATAATTTTGCATAATGCTACAAGAAACAAATACTATACAATTCTTTACTGGACTCCAATTTCCTGTATACATGCCATGATAGAGTGAAAATAAACATATTACATATTAGGAATATTTGTGTTTTATGCTTTATATCAATAAAGGAATAAATACATTGCAAAAAATAAAATTACTTTCTTGGGGGCCTGCGGAGGTTAGCCCATACAATCGTAATACCGAAATTTATTTATAACTAGCCGTGCCCCGCGGCTTCGCCCGCTATTATCAAGTTAAAAAGTAGCCTATGTGTTAATCCTAGGTATAAGCTATGTACATTCCAAATTTCATCTAAATCCGTTCAGCCGTTAAAGCGTGAAGAGGGAACAAACATACTTACACACTTACACACAAACTTTCGGATTTATAATATTAGTAGGATTCAAGTATATTACCACCATACTGTGCTGTTATTCAAATTAAAATCGTATTAATCTAGGTTCCTGGATAGTTTTTATTCCAAAATAATTACCTAAAACGAAATATAAACCAATTGATTTTTACACATTAATACGACGTAAATGTCGCATCTTTAACTTATTCGTTTAGTATTAAAAACGAATACATTTCTTTTGTCATTACAACAGGAACATAGATTGTCATTTCAAGGTACTATTAATGAAAAACACTATGGCTAAATATTACATTTTCATTCATAATTTTTGATATTACGGCACCTATCATAATTTGTTTGGTCGGTAGTGCTATCGCATCAAGCATGGGCACAGATTGCCAGTTAAACAGAGACAGCCTATAGATCGTTTCACAGACTCCCCAGCCTCTTATTTGAATAATTAAAGGCAAGCAAAGCTTAAAAAATCCGACTTCCTCGCTTTATCTTCGGAACTTTGATCAGATTTAATGTATTAAACATGCATTATAGACGATAACTCATAACTAGTGATCAGATCTTGATCAAATTTAAATGGGACCACATGGAAAGCACCAGCTTTCAAATAAAAAAGTATCATCCAAATTTGTTCACCAAAAAAGTTATGAGGTAATACACACATAAAATAAACTGTCAAATAGAGACGCTCCTCCTTTTTTTGAAGGCGGTTAAAACATGGGTTCTTTAACAAAACACTGGCATTTGGTACAGGTGAAATTACAGTTGTTTGTATGGTCGAACTCCTCATTCTGTAGGTGGGTTTTGCCGTGCTTCGACACATTGGGACCGAAACCGAAGAATTGCAGCTGCTACATACTGGACGCATTTGGTTCGAGCAGACGGTGTCCAAAGCGACCATCACGCGGACGAAGTCGTCTCCCGCGCAGCGGCGCTCGTGCATCATGCTGTCCGCTCGCACCGAACCGCCCATTGTGTAGCAACTATTACTGTCAAACGACACTGTTCGAAACCACAGAATATATATATCATCTGCGTATGCGTTCTGCCACCAACGTCTGAAACAGGTCAATAATTATTCCTTAACAAGCTTAAAAAAACCGTCTTCTCCACCAGAGCTGAGAAGTCGGTTTAAGTTTGAACAAGGGTAACGGATATAAATGATGACCCAGTTGGCGCAGGGTGTCCACCCCCTGCGCCGTGGATCGCCGTGGTTCTGGGTGTAATGTGTGTTTGATGTGAATGTTTCGAGCACCCACGATACAAGTCTTTGAACGTAGTGTGGGGCTGTGAGTGTGAATACGTATGTTTAAAAAAAACTGGAACACTTGATTCTCAAATCTTAACATTTTTATATGTGATCAACATGACGCCATACTTCCATGAGAATATAATCAATGTAGTCGAAGTCAATATGAATATCGAATACCTTTAAACAAGCAATTCTTGTATTATAATTATAATCTGAATCGATTTTCTTGAAATCTAGTATGCAGGTGGTTTCAGGGGCGATAAATCGATCTAGCTAGGTTTAATTTTTTTTTTTTTTTTATTTGTGACAGGCTAGTGTTTGACCACTATCTCACCTGATGGTAAGTGACGATGTGATCGAAGCTGGTAAACACACTAGACCTGGAATACGCAGGCTCTCAAGGATAACTGCCGGAACACCGTATTTGGCTTGGCGGCAGACTTTCAACTTGATGGTGGTAAGCTACTTTGGTAGCAAGCCAGGCGAGCAACTCACAAAATGCTCTACCACCTCTATAAAAATATTTTTAGAAAACGTCGTTTTAACGGGCAAATGTCATTTAGGTACTTATTATTAAATACGCATTATAAAGAGAGGCTCAAAAAAGAACCATCTGTATTAAAAGTACAACTGAGAAGTTCAACTGGTTGTAAAAATGACACAAGTTTGTGTCTCTTGTACAAACAATACAAAAATACTACAAAAAATACAAGTTTTACTCGGGTTTTACTTGTCACTAAGATTACTAAAATAAACAATACTAATGTACATTAGGGTTTCTATTTGTTTATAACCTACTAATCAATAATTTTTTTTTTTCATGCCTAACTACGGGCCAATTGCCTATATTTCCTAAAACTAAATTAAAACTATGTACAGCAAAGAACTAAGTTACCTACAAGACATCGAGCTTATAGGTAACCCAAGTGCTCAAGCCCACTACCAGTGGGTAGCGTTCCCATCATGCTGGCGGCATTGCCTCTCTGAATTGCAATGCTAATATTTTGAGCCAAATAAGTGCCAGCATTTTGATCACGCATCGCTTCAACCAGGCGCTCTGATAGAATTTTGAAAATAGAATGACCCACGGACCCAGCAAAAAAAAAAAAAAAGTTCAAAATGCTGGCACTTATTTGGCTCAACGTATTAGCATTGCAATTCAGAGAGGCAATGCCATCAATAAAATTGACGATTATTTAGAATTGTGTGTGTTTATTCAGATTCAAGAATGGTTTAAATTCATCCGATCCGATAAATAATATTTGTTTTTAATTTAGGCGGGCGAAGCCGCTGAGAACAACTAGTGAACGTATAAATGTATAATTACTATTTACATCACCGAAGTACAATGTATCACATTACTCCATACTAAAGACATCAACGCGCTCCGTATTCGTCGATATGTGCTCTGCTATACTTTGCTTGGGTTACTTATTACACAACTAGCAGATCCCAGCGGTTTTGCCCGCGTTGTTTAAGTTTGAAAGTAGTCTATGTTAATCCTATGTACGACCCAGTTGGCGCAGTGGAAAGGTGTCCGCCCTGTGCGCCGTGGGTCCTGGGTTCGATTCCCGGCAGGAGCACAAATTCCTTCCCAAGGGATATTTGTGCTTCTGGTTGTGGGTGTAATGTGTGTGTGTGTGTGTGATGTGAATGTTTCCGGCACCCACGATACAAGTCTTTGAACTTAGTGTGGGGCTGTGAGTGTGAATGCGTTTGTTTGTTTGTTTTGTTTGTTTGTATGTACGTTCCAAATTTCAGTCAAATCCGTTCAGCCGTTACAACTTGAAGACAAAACAAACATACTTACACACAAACTTTCACATTTATATTATTAGTGTGATTTAATGTAATTACGTGTACTAACACTACCTATCCTTTAAATATAATTTAAGACAACGCTACCCACTGGTAGTGGGCTTGAGCACTTGAGTTACCTATAAGCTCGATGTTGTGTAGGTAATTTAGGTCTTTGCTGTATATAGTTTTCGTTTAGTTTTAGGAAACATTGGCAATTGGACCGTCGATAATAGGTAATAATTTAGTCAACAATTAGTAAATGTATAGAAAAAACAAGTAATAAAAAATAATAATAATAAGATATACATAAGTGAATAGGTATCTTCTAGGCAAGCTTGCTCCTTCGTCGACCACATCGTCGCTTACCATCAGGTGAGATAGTGGTCAAAAGTTTGCTTATCTTGAATTTAAAAAAAAAGTACATTGGCCTCGATTCTGATGTACACTCACTAAATTAAATTTAAACTTTCCCTGTCTCTTACAAAATAAAACACAAGACAGAGATAGCATACATTTTAGAGCTGTCACGCTAGTTTATCAATTAAAATATGAACAGCAGAAGCAGAAAGGCGCGTATTTTTAGTCAACGCCAATAACATACTCGACTAAGCTTGCATAGACATCTAAGTTCTGACTAACTTGACAGCACAGCAGTATGCTATCTCTGTCTTGTGTTCCTATTTTGTAAAAGACAGGAATAGTTTAAATTTAATTTAGTGTGAGACATCAGAATCGCGATTATCTAGGTATTTATGCGCTACAGTTCTGTATACCTATACAATTATCAGTTCAATTATGATAGGAGATGTACTAGCTGGCCGGCAAACGTTGTTTTGCCATATATTAGAAAATTTAAATGGCCAGTAAAAAATAGGGGTTGATTGTAGAGGGGTGAAAAAATAGGGTCGTATGTATTTTTAGCGCTGAATCATAAAAAAATAAAAACAAAAAATATTGTCCATAAATTAAAAAAAAAATGTTAAGGGTGAACAACCCTTATCACTTAGGGGTATGAAAAATAGATAGTAGCCGATTCGCAGGCCTACTGAAAATGCATATAAAATCAGTAAAGCCGTTTCGGAGGAGTAAGGTAACTAACATTGTGACACGAGAATTTTATATATAAGATTTTGTATTAGAAAAAATATATATAAACAATTGACAAAATGACCAAATTTTCTAACTGTCCGTTAGCTTGGTTGGACGCCTATTACCTTCTTATTAGTGGGTATATGATTCGATTCCCGATGGAAACTCAATTTGGGGAGAACCCAAAGAAAATTTATATCCTTGTTCCGGCTATGATTGTGCGTCTGATGTGAATGTTTCCGCCGTCTGCAATACAAGTTATCGAACTTAGCGAGGGGCTATGAGTGTAAAAGCGTTTATGTTTACGTGAGTTACTCACTAACAACACCAATAATTAAAGTTAATAACGTAAAAGACAAATAAAACAAGCAATCGTAAAATGAAAACTCTCAAACGTTTGCGAATTAGTCAACTCAAAGCAATCGACGTAGAACATTATTAAAAGCAAAGTAATTTTGAACCACGTTCGAAAAGTAAATCAAATCGAATGTGATGTTGAACGTGATAGCCCCACTTCCGGGGCACACCAAGGCACTTGCTACAGGCCCGCACACTTGCGCACGCGCAGAAAAGGATTAGAGGAAAGATGTTAGAAATAGTTCTTCAAGTTCCCATTCGTTGCGAAGACTGCGGGCCGAGCGCGCGCGCACCGACCTTTATAAGAGAAATAAAAAACAAAAATACGATATACCAGTTCATTCACGGTCCGCCAACTATGAGCTTTTTGGGTGCAACGACCGCAGGTTATATCATACGGCTGTCATTTGTTTTAAACGAAACGTCCTTGTCAATGGCGCGAACAGCTGACGCCCAAAAAAACTTGTGCCCGGCTGAGAAAATTAAAAAAGTTTCTGTGGTTCCTTTTTCAAAATGAGTAATTTTTAAACGTGTTCGATTTGAGTAGCATTTTATTTGAGTGCAGTGCGCGAATGTTTTTTTTAGTGTTGTGGAAAATTGTGTCAGTGGTAGTCATGCATTCAGCCGTGTCAATAAATCGTTGAGGTAAGTTGTTAATTTAATATTCATAAAATAAGTAGTTAAGATAATGATAGACAATTTTCTCGTTGCATCACGTGATTTTTTTTTGTTGGTAACGGAATAACTATAGGAATGTTTTTATCGATAAATCATGAAACTGAATATAGACTGAATGAAACGTAAAACTAAATCTAATCTAATCTAACTTTAAACGAGCAAATCTAGTATATATATATAATCTGAACCTCGGAAACGGCTCCAACAATTTTCATAAAATTTTGTATCCAGGGGGTTTCGGGGGCGATAAATCGATGTAGCTATGTTTTGTTTTTATAAAAATGTCGTTTTAACGAGCAAATCTTGGTCATCCAGGTACTTTATTTATTTGTTGTTTATATGGCTTGAGCACCATCTTAACTGAAAAAAAGTGACGATATAGTTGATCGAGTAGCACGTTTGCGTAGAAGATACCAGTTCACTTATGATGATGGAATACTCCAAGATTTATCGAGAAATAGAGACTTTGGTAAGGAGGTCCTTAGCAGCACATAAAATACTATATTGTTTTGTTTGTTGTTAGTAATTTATTTAGTTGACAACAAATAGAAAACGAATAAAGTGTTACATGAATATGGTAGCGTGGTAGGATAATGGGCGTTTTATCGCATAATAAATGTAGAAGCAAAATGCTTCGTCTGCGTAGAATATCTACCATAAAAGGATGACTCACCTAAGTGCATCTGACCGATGATTAATTTATTAATTGAATTAACATTAAAAATAAAAAATCCTTACTTTATTACCTTATATTTTGTATGTATGTATGTATTTATTAGTATTGCCTTATAGAAAGAAAGAAAGAAAGAAAGAAAATAAATTTATTTATGACACACACAACATTACATTAAAAAACAAACAGCAAAATAATAAAAACACAAAAGTATAAGTACATTATAGAATTTAAGTATTTAGTTTAAGTATGTATATAAATATACCTTACAATATATATGAATACCCTTACTTTTTCTAATCTGGTTTATACACCCTCGTTTCCCCAAATTATTTAAAATCTTCTCTATACAAAGGTTGTCTGGAAGAGATCGCTTTTAGCAATAAGACCGCCGATTGTACACTTTAATTTAAGTTTTTCAATCATTATTTTAAGTGTTTTATGTAAGTTGTGACAATAAAGCGTTATATATCTTATATTATTAATACCATCGTATACCCTATAAATGTATTCCATAAGAAACTGTAAGTAAAAATACCAAAAATCTAAGTCAGAACAGGATTCGATCCCACGTCTTTGGAACGGTGTCAGTGGTGCTCCTCACCTGCAAAAGAGTCATACCATTACACACCTATTACTAGCTTAATTAATATCTTCTTGGGAACGACCAGATTGGCGTAGAGGGTTTGATTCTCGGCAAGAGAACAATTTTCGCCAGGCGAGGAACTTTGTGTGATTGTACCAATATCTGATGTGAATGTTTTTGGCTCCCGCGACACAGATCTTGAGCTTAGTGCGGGGCTGTGAGTGTGAAAGCGTTAAAGTTAGTTTATCTAACCTGATGGTTAGTAATGGTGCAAATATTAAATTGAAATATTACTTAAGTATTACTTATTTGAAATCAGAAGACTAAATTATACGATACTAGTGATTCGCCCCGGCTTTGCCCGCGAGCAACCCCTGTAGGGCCTGCTGATTTGTGAATCTAAACCATCCAGGGCGCCACCTAAACGCATACAAAAAAATTCATTCAAATCAGTCCAGCCGTTTAGAAGGAGTTCAGTGACATACACACGTACAGTAGAATTATATATATAAAGACGAGTGTGAAAGCGTTTATGTTATGTTTTGTTTATTTATTTCATGTCTTCAAAACGCTGGCTGCGTTATCACGCTGTATAGCAAGGCTTATCCTCTGTCCCAAATGCAACCCAGCATTTTGGTCACGTGTCGACTCAAGCAGTCTCTTAGACAAATCTTTGATAATTTCTAATGCACCCTGTTTCCATGGGCTCGTTTCAAACCCAAACGGCATAAATATCCTACTAATATTATGAATCCGAAAATTTGTTTGTAAGTGTGTGTAAGTGTGTAAGTATGTTTGTTCCCTCTTCACGCTTTAACGGCTGAACGGATTTGGATGAAATTTGGAATGTACATAGATTATATCTACCTAGGATTAACTCATAGGCTACTTTTTAACTTGATAATAGCGGGCGAAGCCGCGGGGCACGGCTAGTATAACTATATTTATGCCGTTTGGGTTTGAAACGTTTATAGTTTTGTAAATTTCAACTTCCCGATGGCTTACTAGGGTGAGCGTATCCGGGTATTGGGTTCGATTCCCGGCGGGAACACAAGTTTTCTTTCCAAGGAAATTTTTGTTTCTGGCTGTGATTGTGTGTGTGATGTGAATGTTTCCGGCACCCACGGCACGAGTCGTCGAATTTTGCGCGAAAGCGGTTTTCTACCGAATTCACAAAAAAGGAGGAGGTACTCAATTCGACAGTATTTTTTTTAAGTGTGATAAATTAAATGCACGTGAACCGATTTAAAAAAAAGTTTGTAATGGGTTGGTTTCCTTTTGGTTCCATTTAAATTTGATCAACATCTAATCAGTAGTTTTTGAGTTATCGTCAATAATGTGTGTTTAATACATTTAATCTGATCGAGGTTCCGAAGATAAAGCGGTGAAGTCGCTTTTTTTTTTATTTTGCTTACGTTTAATTTAACATTTTTAATACGAGCAGAGTTGCGGTACGCGTCTAATTTGTTATACAAAACAAACACATATTGTGTTAAAGGCATTTCCACATTACGCCTGGAATAATGTTCCTTTACGTGTGTTTATTGCTGATTAAGTCATAAAATATAACATAGATATGTGTTAAAGACGTTGAAAGTATTATTTCATCGTAAAATATTTATGTTTAAAATCCTGCAATCCTTATTTAATATTTTCTTTTTTATGTGGATGTGTTTGATATGGTATTTGTGTAGCTTCTTTTTTAAACAAAATTCACACTCACAATCCCACACTAAGTTCAAAGACTTGTATCGCGGATGCCGAAACATCTACAGCACACATAATTTCCCTTGGAATAAAACTGGTGTTTTTTTTAACAAAAAGTATAGGTACTAAATACAGTTAATGTTAGAAAATTGCAATATTTCGGCGAAAGGAGAAATGCAAAGTCCTTCAATGGATTATGCTGGCACAAGGGTGCAGAAAATCCGGAAGAAGGCGTAACTCGTGGCTAAAAAAACTTCGAACATGATTCACTCTGAGCACAGGATCCTTTTTTTGAGCAGCTGTCTAAGATCTGTATAGTTTTAATGATAGCCGACATCCAGCAGGATGTTTATCACTAAGGCCAAGCGGGAGCCAACTCACACACAAAGGGTTCCGTGCCATTACAAAAGCGTGAGCAAGACACGCACTTTGTCGTTTTTATTAATTATTTTTAAACTTTATAGCTCAGACTACAACCACTCTAAGTTTAAAGTTTGTTGAACTGCCCGTTGGTTTGGTTAGGAGCACGTCTGCCTTCTAGCAGAGGTATCGGGTTCGATTCCTAGTGAGAACACAAATTTTCCCCTCAAGGGATATTTGTGGATCTGGTTCTGGGTGTGATTGGGTGTGATGTGAATGCTGCCGGAACCCACCAGTCATTGATCTTAGTTTGGGTCAGTGAGTGTGAAAGCGTTTATAAAAAAAACTATAAGAAGAACTTACGTAAAGTCGAGTTTTAAGTATCTTGTTTAAGGCGGCAATAAAATTGATAGAATCTGTCCCAATAGAGAAACAAGATGCATATTCAAAATGACCCAGTTGGCGCAGTGGACAGGTGCCCGCCCTCTGCGCCGTGGGTCCTTGTTTCGATTCCCGGCAGGAGCAGAAATTCCTTCTCAAGGGATATTTGTGCTTCTGGTTCTGGGTGCAAAGTGTGTGTGATGTGAATGTTTCCGGCACCCACGATACAAGTCTTCGAACTTAGTGTGGGGCTGTGAGTGTGAATGCGTTTGTTATATTCAAAATGTGGAAAATCACCAAACAGCTAATAATACTTTTGATCAAAACGCCTTTAAAAAAAAAACAAATCAAAATCGGTTACCCGTTTCGGAGGTACCATGCCACAGACAGACACATATACACACTACAATCTTACACACGCCTCTTATTCGTCGGGGGTTACAATGGCAGGTGCAGATGTAAATGTTATTAATAAGAATGTAAAGGCAATTTTTACGCCATTTTTGTTTATGTCAACAAAAACGAGTACAGACACTTGTATCGTCTGGCTTCTTGCAGTTTTTCTGAAAGTCGGTGGCAAATTATATCGTATAATAAGAACTTGTATGTCAATAGTTTAAGTTAAAAGCTAAGGGAGAATTGTTCTTTGGTTAATGTAGAGAAGAAGGCAGTGGCGGATCAAGGATTGTCGTTTGGGAGGGGCTTGACCCCGCTAAAACATAAACATAAACGCTTTCACACTCACAGCCCCACACTAAGTTTGATGACTTGTGTCGTGGGTGCCGGAAACATTCACATCACAGACACGATCACAACCAGAACCAGAAACACATATTTTCCTTGGGGAGAAAACTTGTGTTCCCGCCGGGAATCGAACCCGATACCCTTGCTTAGAAGGCGAACGCCACCCAACTAAGACAACGGGCAGTTCAAGTTCGCTGAGAGTAGGTTTTGATCCTGCTGCTCCACTACTCCCACGGCAGCGATCGTGCTTTTTTTCTTGAGCCACTTGACTGTGACGGTTCCCGCCGGGAAGTGAACCCAATTTTCTTCGTTTCAAATATTTTTCTTCGTTCGTCTTCGAAGAAAAATATTTATAAGTTATATGTGTGTTAATAGCCATGCCCCGCGGTTTCGCCCGCGTTTATCAAGTTAAAAAGTATATGTCAATCTTAACATTCCAAATTTCATCGGAACTCTCATGTACGGGGCCCTTTCTTTCCCGTTCATCCTGTCCTGGCAACGGTCCAAGCCGAGCCTAGGAGGTGAGACCCTAGTCAGGCCTAGTTGCCTACCCCTCTCTTCTGCGGCTGAGCGCATTCCACGCTCGCCCTCCCGCCCGATGACTCTGCAAAGGCTACACACAGCAAGCAGCATGTAGTCCATCAGAAAAAAAATTGGAGTCAATAAACAATCTGTATCTGTTTTACGCATAAACAAGTAATATTTTTAAATTGTTTTTTTAAATCACACTTTTACCAGTTGTAAATAAAAAAAGGACTAAAAAGTATATAACCAGAGAGAATGAAACAAGCCCAAACTCAATGCGTGTATCTTGGTTAGTTCAGAAGTTCCTATGGCCATCTTCCGATTCCATCATCAGACCAGATTCATGGTACCATATCATTAAATTATCACCAAGGATACATAAATACAATTAAGACCAATCGGAAAGTGGATCTTATTTAGCTTGCAAGAATTGATTACAGATCGACAGATATAAAAGTATTGAAAATTCCATGGAGCGATGTCGACTAAAAATACAATTTTAAGTTTTGTTCCGTGGAGCCAAGTGGATTAAAAGTATGGACATTCAATTGTTTAAGAACAATGGTCGTGGAGCGAAGTGGCATAACCCAGCGGGACAGGTGAAACGAAACAAAAGCTTGTAATAATTAAACGCAAGCAAAGCTTAAAAACCGACTTCACCGCATTATCTTCGGAACCTTGATCAGATTTAATGTATTAAACACGCATTATTGACAATAACTCAAAAACTAGAGATCAGATCTTGATCAAATTTCAATGGGACCACATGAAAAGCTTTCAAATAAAAAAATAATCATCAATATCGGCTCACAACGAAAGAAGTAATGAGGTAACTTTTGAAGTCGGTTAAACGAGAACATCGTCAATGTAGTCCACGAAATAGGCATTATTGACGATATTTCAAGAACACTGATCAGATCTTGATCAAATTTAAATGGGACCAATTAGAAAGCAACAACTTTCAAACTGAAAAAAAATTTCGAATATGTTCACGTGGAAAGAAGTTATGAGGTAGCACATAAAAAAAATCACTGAAAATTACGACCAACTCCTGCATTTTTGTAGCACCTCATTATAGTACCGTTAGCATTTGCAGCGAGTAAGTAAAACTCGTTTAAAGAATGTATGCTCTTAATCCATCCCCACGGATCACGATTAGCTATTTACACGGAACTTGCTTGAGGGTCGAAACACACCGGAACTATCTTCACATTACGAACATATTAAAAAAAAGACGTGTGGCACTCGGGGACTGCCGCGGTAAAGCTATTGCATAGCATTTTTTATCAACTTATGCAATTATAATTATTTATTTATTTTATTTATGCAGTATTTTTTTTCCTGCCACCTAGAGGCGAGTTGCTGAACTAAAGAGACAAGCGTGATAAGTCATTAAAAGTTCTACTATTCATCGATAGATGGCATAACTAAAAAGTATCACCGCTGTGCCGGTCGGAGTGGGGGGTGTTAGGTTATTTTCGTAACGGAATTTCTGGATTCGGTCTCCACGCTCAAGGGCCGCGATAGAAGCTATGCAATAGCTTAAAAAAACACATAAACGCTTTCACTCTCTACACTAAGTTCGATGACTTTTATCGTGGGTGCTGGAAACATTCACATCACACACAATCACAACCAGAACCAGAAAATAAATTTTCCACTGGGAGAAAACTTGTGTTTTCGCCGGGAATTGAACCCTGCTTAGAAGTCGAACGTCACCTAACTAAGCCAACGGGTGTTTAAAGGCAAATACACGGACTTAAATAAGTAACCTCATCCTATCATGTATGACCATTGACGACCTAGTCGGCGCAGTGGACAGGTGTTCGCCCTCTGCGCCGTAGGTCTTGGGTTCGATTCCCGGCAGGAGCACAAATTCCTTCCCAAGGGATATTTGTGCTTCTGGTTCTGGGTGTAATGTGTGTGTGTATGATGTGAATGTTTCCGGCACCCACGATACAAGCCTTTGAACTTAGTGTGGGGCTGTGAGTGTGAAAGCGTTAAAGCGTTAGCGTTAAATGAAGCACGCAAAAGTCCGTGTGTGCCGCTGCGAACTGTCACAGACTACTAAATAGTTACAGGGTGTCTTGGCGCCGTTTGTCGGAGCTTTGGTGTATTTGTGTGCGTGTTATGAAAATCGACATTTGTAAGACTTAGCGAGCTTCACCCGTTTTGTATGCGGCATTACGTCCGTGATACAAGAATCACTTATCTATCTTAATTTCGAAAGTTTATTTCTCTATGCCCTTTTTAACATAAATCAACAAGACAAACTGTCAAACGCCATCCATTTATGGTTGAAATTTCTCCAGATTGCTCGAAGCGTTTCGCTTTTACGTATATCATAAGTGCAGCGAATGAGTGGAACTCATTGTCCGCATCTTTGTATCCCGATTCCGAACTGGGAGTCTTCATGTCTGAAATGAATTATTAAAAATAGTTCGTAAACGTACATGAGTGTAGGCAAATCATATAAAGACAAAAACGTAATTTTTCCTTTCGCTCTGAAACTCCAATAGAAGTTCTATTAAATTTTCTACCAATTTATTAAAAGATAAGTTGTCTTGCAAGTGTAGGGCTATCTTTGGGCCAATTGCCTATATTTCCTAAAACTAAACTGAAACTATATACAGCAAAGAACTAAGTTACCTACAAGACATCGAGCTTATAGGTAACTCAAGTGCTCAAGCCCACTACCAGTGAGTAGGTAGCGTTCCCATCATGCTGGCGGCATTACCTCTCTGAATTTCAATGCTAATACGTTTAGCCAAATAAGTGCCAGCATTTTGATCACGTTTTATCTATTTATTAGAGCATGACTTGACTATTTGACTTTAACTGTGACTGCAAACTTAGAATAATTTCACGAAATACCAGGAAATACCTAGCTAATTTGAAAAATATTTATAACCTGACAATGTTGCCGATTCTGTTGTCCAGAATTAGACTAAACTAGCCTAAAATTAGTTTTAGTCCTGCTTTAGTCCAAAACCTATTCAGAAAATGCAAGATTAGACTAAAATTAAGTTTGACAGGACTAAGTTAGTGTAGTTACTCTATTTAGTGAAAATGACCAAATTCTTATTCTGATGTACATGTTTTACGTCAAATTAAGACTAAAAATAGAAATTTAAAACTCAAATTAGTCTATGAAAAAGGTCTGGATTATTTTTAATGTGTTCTTATACTTGAAAGAATAACACGTGCAATTAATGAAACAAATACTGACCTACAAAGTCTATAATGGAGGAATATGTGATTGCGGCTCTTTCAATTTGGTTGCTGTCGAAATCAATTTTAGTCCTGTCATTTCAACTTTTAAATTAAGTTCAACGTAAAATCAGAATAGAGTTTAGGTATTCTTTGACTAAAATTAGTTTATTTTTAGTTTAGTTTAGGTTAGTTCGGTGCTCAACAGAATTAGCACCATTGACTAGATATAAGACACATATAAAAAAAATTAACAACGACAAATGATGAGATGGTTTCAGACCTTCGGATACGTTAATGTTTTGATAGACTTATATAAAATAGTTTGCATTCGTTTTGTGTCCTGCTTCTGCAAATATAGTTTATATCCTTGTTTATGAGGTGATAGTAATATTATTCAACTAGGTGTAAAACCGTAATATCACGCCTTTTCGATTAAGGTAAGGTAAGATATGTAACTATAACTAGCTGTGCCCGGTATGCGTTGTAAAGCGTAATAAAAAATTGTTTTACATCTTTCACGTATATGGTAGCCTAGTACTTTATTACATAATATAAACTTAATGACTAAATTACCTAATTACCTCTTTCATGTTTATGTTTACCTAGCACCTTTACAATCAGAGTGATCTAAAAATATATAAAAAAAGCTTCATTTATAAAAAAAAATTGGCCAGAAAGAAAGATTCACAATGAACTGTTCGTTGGTGCGTGTTCGCCTACTAAGCAAACATAACATATATTTATTTATGGCATGCTACATATTCGGTCCCATCATCACTTTCCATCAGGTGAGATTGTAGTTAAATGCTTGCATAACAGGCAAAAAAAAAACATATCGGAGGAGAAAAGTTGTGTTGCCGCCGGGAATCGAAACCCTTTCTAATCAGGAGGTATCCCCTGAGTCGTTCGCCCCAAACTAAGATCTCGCGCCTACATTTTACCTATTAGAGTAAAATCTTAAAGTTAATTGCTTATTTCTTAACATTATTTGTTTATTTTTGTATTTGTTGTTTAGTAAGAGAATGTAACGGATATTGTATGCAAGTACTGCGAATTTAAGACTATTTTTGTTCATCTAGATACTACTTTATAGGTACCTACTATAAAATATAATATATCTTTTGTCCTCTGTGATTTTTTTCCTCGCTCCGTGCATGATAGATAGATAGATAGATAAATTCTTTATTTGCACACCAAAAAATAACACTTACAAAGAAATCTTAAATATAACTTAGGAGCACAAACGGCGGTATTATCGCTCAACGCGATTTCTTCCAGACAACCAAAGGGAGATGATAAAAATAGTACAAACAGGGACGGTGGTGTACCTCAACACGTATTTAAATTAATAAATGTACTTACACATACTTATTAATATTAGATACATAATATACATACAAAAACCTACACAAATAATAATAATATATTATAAACATACACAAACTAATATATATTATTATATATATATATATATATATATATATGACGAATAAAGGACATTCATAGCTTTAACTTAAGTGAGAGTGATACAGTGCATGGACGCACAGGTGGATATATTATCCACGGTGTATACGGAGGGAATCGCCATGTCCCGTTGCGTCGTCAAAATTACACCCACGTCCTACGATCGAGGATAATTTGTCTCTACCAAATGTCAAACAGAGCAGTTTTGTCCCCTTTTCGTTGCGCCTTTATAAAGGGAGAAATATATATGTCTGCGCCAAATGTCAAACAGGGATATACTTCCCCTTTCCACTGCTGCCATGCTGTGTATGGGGAAGAGGACAATCTTGTCCCTTGTCAGTGGATAAAAACAGTTGATACAATTTATATCCCTACGCCACGCTAGGCCTGCTGGAAGACTGGTAGATAATGCTTTATAGCAATAAGCATATTTCTCGAAAACTGTTTTACGCTAAACTATTATATTAAATAATTTAAAATCACTTTACCAATATTAAATAAATTATAATTGAAGTGGGAATACGTATGTTTGTTTTTGATTATTACTATAAACAAAAACAAACATATGTATTCCCACTCACAGTCCCACACAACGTTCAAAGATTTGTATCGTGGCTGCCGGAAATATTCCCATCACACACACAACTACACTTTAAAACTTTACCTTGGGGAGAAAATGAGTGTTCCCACCGGGAATCAAATCTGGCACCCATATATCATATGATCAACTACCCAGCGGGCAGTTTAAACACTATGACATGATCCTAACATACCAACCCATTTAGGACCAGCGTCAATAATATAATGATCAAAATACTGCTCATGAAAGGTAGACACGGGTATTTATAACCATTGTCAGTTATATAGTTAGGCCGGGGCCACAACAAGGCGAATGTTCGTTTTGTCGCAATACGTTTCGTTTGAAGTTCGTTTACTCGCGATTTCGTGTTCGAAATGACTATCGCGGGCCTGTCGGTAAATTTGTGCGCATCAAAGGAAGTTGTAGCGACAATACTTCGCTCGGTGGTTCGCATGTTCAGTTGCAGCACTGACTTCGAAAGGGGTTAGACGGAAATGTACCTAAGTGAGTTTTGGCGAGAAAGATCGACGCATGATGATGCGGCTGAAAATGAAGCATGCTTGCCTATATAATACATATTCACTATCTTCAGATTAAACCGTTCAGGGAAGAAAAACGCGGGTAATGAGTTCGACTCTTTTGGCGCACGGATGATAAACGTAGAAGCGAATTGCTTTGAGTAAATTGAGAGTAAGGAGGTATGTCAACCATAAATGGTTGCGATTGAGGGTTTTATTTATTATTTGTCTTGATGTAAACAGGGCTTGGGGAAATTAAATTATATAACTCCTGCGCAGATTCTCCAAAATATTAACTATAGAATACCTATAACAAATTTGGTTTCCTTATGAAAAAAGTTAACTCACCAAATTGTGAATTATTTGGAAAATTGGGAGATGTCTATCACTTGTTGATGGAGTGTGACAGAACAAAAAACCAAAGAGAGTCATTTGTGTAAAAGTATAACATGCATAGAAGTAACATTGGAAGTTATACTTATATCTTAGCAAACCCATCAGCTGATGTGGCACTTTCTCTGTACAATATAATTTAGCTCAGATGAAGACAAAGATAGGGCATTATGGGGCTGGCATACCAAATTAGGTAAAAGTCCCAAAAAAAAGATAAATAAAAAAAACAAAAAAATAACACCGATAAGCTAACGCTTTACGTCGGTGACCGAGAATTTATAATTTAAACTCATGAGCCGTGTTTGCTCGTCAACCAATGGATTCAAGAGCTTAACGTTAATACTTAGCGGATCCATCCTAACATATTTAAAGGCAGGAAATAATTATTTACCGACATATAAATCAACGTACCCGCTTCCTCCATTTTACAACGCGAATTATCGTCTGAACACCGCAAGCGTAGGTTACGATTTGACTGTTTCGACACTAATATGGACAAGAACTTCCCGATAACCGAACACGGAGTATTCGTCGCGACAACCCGAACGAATGTTCGTTCGGTACTGGTACCGTAGCATTATAAGCTGGACATTACGCTGTTTCAGTTGAATTATTGTTAGATATAAACGTAGCGGAAGAAGCGTCATTTTCATTTCAATTTATGTCACGACTGCTCTAAATTAAGTCGCAGTCGTGAATTGAAATGTGACAAACTGCGAAACCGTTTCACTGTCGTAAAATGGGCTAAAATATCTAAAGCTGTCGGCGTTTTTTACACGCCTTTTACAATATACGTCGTGTAAAAAACGCTGGCTGTAAAGCTTGTATGAAATATACATAAAAATAAACACTTTCACACTATTAGCCCAACGCTAAGTTTGAAGACTTGTATCGTGGATGCCGGAAACATTTATATCACACATAATCATACCTAGATAAAAAGCACAAATGTCTCTTGGGAGTTAAAATTATGTTGTAGGGAATCGAACCCAGGACCTGCGGCGTCGAAAGCAAAGACGAGTCGTTTACCAAGATGATTCCCAAACTATCGGCCAGCCCATAGAACAATAAATTATAGGCATCTAAGCCATTCTTGGAGTCAGGAGTAGGTCTCAATGTCCATAGAACTAAGTACTTCTCTTCTTAGGTTATAATTGCTTTCCTTTTAAGATAAAACTTACTAGCGATAACCTCAACAATCAGCTAGCCAAAAGATCTTTAGTCTTTTTTTAAACGACATCAAAAACAAGAGGAGGTTGTCAACATGACTTTTTTAATGTGTCACCTCAGAACTTTTTTATGGGTGAACCGATTTTGATGGTTCTTTCTTTATTTGAAAGCTGATGCTTCCCATGTAGTCACATTTAAATTTGATCAATATTTGACATGTAGTTTTTAAGTTATTCTCAATAATACGTATTTAATTAATTTAGTGTAATCAAGGGTTCAGAAGATAAAGCGGTTTTTTCAAGCTTATTTTGCGTTTAAATTATTTTTATTCAGCGTATAAAGGTTCAAAATTGCGTATTTGTGTGGTGTGAGGCCAACGCTTTGTTTATCGAGTGAAGCGGGTCGTTCAGCACTTTGTCACTAAAGTCACTATTTTTAGACCTATTTTGTCCCGGGTCTATTTAAAAAACGGCTTCACACTGAACGCTGAAATTTACATATAATATACGTTATATTTTGTACTTGAACAATAAAGACTGTAATCAAACAATCTTTATATGAAAAAAAGTTATAACCAAATAACCTCCAAAGTTTTTCTCTATGAGGCAAAACGTAGGCGCGAGATCTCAGTTCGGCGCGAACGACTTTCATCATCATCATCATCATCTCAGCCGCAAGAAGTCCACTGCTGGATATAGGCCTCCCCCAAAGATCTCCAAAAAGAACGGTTGTTAGCGGCCTGCATCCAGCGTCTTCCTGCAACCTTCACTATGTCGTCCGTCCACCTTGTGGGCGGTCTTCCGATACTGCGCTTGCCAGTCCGTGGCCTCCATTCTAGAACTTTTCGGCCCCATCGGCCATCCGTTCTACGTACGATGTGCCCTAGATAGATAACAATCCGTTTGGAACCTGGCTACAGAGCTGTTATTCCAGCTTCCCTCACTTTTATTGGAAAGTAATTCATGAAAGCCATTTACTGATCAATCACGTGTACAGTTTTGGCAGTTGAACTAGTAATAAATCCATCAAATTGCACGGAAAGTTAAAAGTAATGGTCAGAGCAATGGCAGTAATGGTCTTACCCAGTTTCATGCATCGCCGAATAAAAGTCAATATAGGTACGAATAACTAAACTTACTTTTTGACGTGATAATGTCATAAATCGATGAACACCGGCTGCACACACGAAAAAGACGTCACGTTCCGCCTGAGCCTGAGCGTGCAAGCGAGAGCGCGGAACAAGCGATACAGAGGCACGATCGGCTAAGCGTTCTCTCTCTTCCGTAAACCAAATTTACAGACAACCACTTTTTTTTTATTTTTAAATTTTTCGCTATCGTGGTGAAACCAGAATTTCATCTAAATATAGGTACGAAAAACTCGAATGCTTATAAACTGTACTTACTTTTTATAATTTAACACTTTTTCAAAATTTTATCTACAACTTTTTTTTATACTCGATAGGCAAGCATTTGACCACTATCTCACATGATGGAAAGTAATGATGCGGTCGAAGATACCTATTCACTCTTGACTTGAAGACTCCCAGATTATACAATTAACTATACACTCCTACGTATTTTAAGTCGTAATAATCGAATGTTTTTTTTTATGAATACGCCAATATTTTTCTTCTCAGAAATTGTGTTCATCGTCGAATAAGAAAATTTGTGCTTCTGGTTATGATTGTGTGTGTGATGTGAATTCTGGCACCCACGACACAAGTCTTCGAAATTATCTGGGGCTGTGGGTGTCAAAGCGTTGATGTTTAATAAACCCATAAGATATTATTACAAAACTAATATCTATTCACGATGATCACGAGCCAGATGTCTTTGACATCAATCTCACTTCGCAGCCGAAAGCGATCGTGCGTGGCACGACGCCATGATTGTTTTTTGCCGTATTTCATTTCTTTTAAACGGCTATTTAGGGTTCCGTAACCAAAGGGTAAAACGGGTAGCTATTACTAAGACTGCGCTGTCCATCCGTCTGTCTGTCTGTCTGTTACCAGGCTGTATCTCATGAACCGTGATAGTTAGATAGTTGAAATTTTCACAGATGATGTATTTCTGTTGCCGTTATAACAACAAATACTAAAAAACGGAATAAAATAAATATTTAAGGCTCCCATACGATAAACGTGATTTATTTGCTTGATATTGATAACGGCAACAGGTAGACGCTTGAAATATTCACATAATATTTAGTTATACATTCACTTTAAAAATAGATAATTGAATTAAAATAAAACAAATATTTAAGGGTGGCTCCCATAGAACAGTAGTGATTTTTTTGCCGTTTTTATAAATAACTAGCCGTGCCCCGCGGCTTCGCCCGCTATTATCAAGCTAAAAAGTAGCCTATGTGTTAATCCTAGGTATAATCTATGTACGTTCCAAATTTCATCCAAATCCGTTCAGCCGTTAAAGCGTGAAGAGGGAACAAACATACTTACACACTTACACACAAACTTTCGGATTTATAATATTAGTAGGATTAGTAGGATTGGTACGGAACCCTTCGTGCGAGTCCGATTCGCACTTGGCCAGTTTTTTTTATTGTCTCATTTGATACGTCGAATTGTGGGTGTTTAATATTTTTTTATAATTTATATAACAATGCGATTATTATTTTTAATTTTGGCTTCGTAATCTTTTTGTATTTTGCCAGTATCAAGTGATAAAACAATGCTAAATGTAACATTTTTATTTTATTTATTTATTTTATGGTTTACCAACGATTATTACATTAATTACATGTGTACATGAAAACTTGCTTAAATTTATTAGTTATAAAATCGGTGACTTGTGTCTTGGTTGTGGGAAACATTAAAATCACACACAAAACAGAAACACAAATTTCCCTTTAGTGAGAAAACTTGTGTTACCACTGGGAATTGAACCTGATACCCACTGCGCATAAACAATTCCCAACTACGCCAGTGGGTCGTAATAGACTGTCACTTGTTTATCTAGTTGGTTTTTAAAACCTCAAATTTGACCACAATTTAATTAATTTAACCAAAACTTTAAAAAAAATCTGCACCTAAGCATCTTGGCCTGGACCTGTTCCGATTTCTCCATCTAAAAAAACTTCAACATGTGTCTATGATTGACAACTTCTTACTTATCAGCCATCTTCATGTCAGAAATGACATTCCACGACTGACAGCAAAAAAAGCGGACTTATGGAAATAAAGTTAATTGGTCCAGATGTACCATGTACGGTCAGCAGATACATGGCTTGTTAATAAAATGGTACTAGGGTGGTAGAACGAGGCTTAGTGCCAATCAGGAGATCAAAGAAGCGTTGTAATTGTAGGATAAGCTGACTACTTACTACATCGAGTTGGTTTATTTCATTTAATTTAATTAATAGAATAGAATAGAAAATTCTTCATTGTACGCCAAATACAGTTAGTTACAGAGATAATATAAAAAAAACTAAAGTACAATGGGCGGACTTATCGTTAAAAGCGATCTCTTCCTGTCAACCTTTGGATGGAGAGACAGGTAATTTTATATAATGAGGTCAGTGAAGTAAAAACATAAAAATAGACATAAATACAACTTACTTAGATACCTTAGATACATTAATACATACATACATATAAACTTAGATATACATTATTTTACAGAAACTTATTTAAATATTATAAGCAATTGAATTCAATTCATTTATTTCAGATGAAATCCATAATACAATTAAAGATTTGATGATGATTAAGTACAAAATATAAAAGTACAATACTCAGTTATTATGTTTGTTATAAAGTGTATATACCCAGTTAATAATTAATTGTGAAAAATTCTGCAAAATTTGAATGTATTATATACGTAAAAAAATATAACCTACTTAACAAGTTAATTCTACTAATATTATAAATGTGAAAGTTTGTGTGTGTATGTGAAGTTTGTTGCCAAGTATCTCCGTGATAAATAAACCGATTTTGATGACATTTGGAATATAGATAGTTTAGGTTCCGGAATAACACATAGGCTACTTTTTAATTTAATTAAGGCGGACGAAGCCGCGGGACACGGCTTGTAGACTATAAATTTAAAAAATCCTACTGCTAAAAAAGTGAACTTACTTTTTGTTTATTTTACTCTAATTCGTTTATAAGACTTATTTGTAATATAAGAACTTTATAATAACAGCTTTATTGATTGATAAAAAAAAATTGTTAGAATTTGCTAATCAACTTTAAATCATTTTTTTTATTAACCTTCAAGGCTAATAAAAAAAATGTTTAGTTTAGTTTTAGGAAACATAGGCAATTGGCCCGTAGATAGATACCTACCTATCTTGGTAACGTGTGCAGATTTTTTTTTTAAACTTTGGGTAGCACTGAACTGTAATGGGCAAACCTGACGCTTACCATCAGGCGAGCGACTTGTTCCTCTCATCTCATAAAAAAATCTGTTGGAATTTTAGAACGAAAACGAAAATCACTTTTTTCAACTTTGTATAATTTGCCTACACTCATGCACGTTTACGAACTATGCACGTTTATTAATCCACTGTTGTTACATATTGTTACCCACAAAAGTGAAAATTCACAAGTTCTGGAAAATAATACAAAATCGACAACGCCATTTTTCACTTTCGCGGCAAAACTCCAAGTTTAACTTACGCGGCCAAATTCCACTCTTCGTTTGCTTATATGCGTCCAATAAACAAACAGAACCTTACAATAAAAGTAGATCATTTGTAAAAAGGTCAGATACCTACCTTTAAAATCGTTACTTTTTGTCGGAATTCGAATTGTTTACATCTTTAACTCTATTAAAAGTTAAACATTTCGAAAATTTGCCTTTTAATGTTTTGAAAGGTTGTAAATCGTAATTGGACGATTATAATTTCCTTTTAAATTCGAGCCGGGTGGTCCAAAATTTTATTTCTTATTAGTATATCACTAATGCAACTAAGCTTTATAATAACTTTGTTCAAATATAAAAAAAAAAGCTTAAAATATGTATATTGACCGACTGAAGTGAGGCCTCGTAAGTTGACTTAGGTGCTTAAGCACTTTCTCAGGGGTGTAATTTAGACGACCACCAAAAATTCTAAACGGTTACCAAAATGGATAAATGGTCACCAAATTACGTTTCCTAAAATAAAATTTCCTGTGACAGAACCGAATCGGATAACAGTAGGTTAAGGTTATTTTTTATTTTATAATTAATACAAAAATATTATTAACACGAAAAAAATTGATTTATTTCATAATATTTTAGGATGCGTTATTTGGTGACCATTTATCCATTTTGGTAACCGTTTATATTTCTTTTGGTAGTAAAATAGGTACTTTTTTGGGTGGTGTTTAAACACAAGCCCTTTCTCAGTACGCTTGTACTATAAAAATGAAATAATTAAGGGGGCACACTCAAAGATAATGCAATCACTCCGTTAGGCACACTTATACAATGTTTTAATGTTTTTTCTGCCCGTGCTGGGCATTAATAAAGAAAGAGGTTTAAAGCAGAATACGAAATCTACGTCACTACTGTCACGTATGCTTTAAAACGTTATTTAATATGTGAGACTATCTACGGGCCAATATATATAGCCTATGTTTCTTAAAACTAAACTAAAACTATATACAGCAAAGAACTAAGTTACCTACAAGGCATCGAGCTTATAGGTAACTCAAGTGCTCAAACCCACTACCAGAGGGTAGCGTTCCCATCATGCTGGCGGCATTGCTTCTCTGAATTGCAATGCTAATACGTTGAGCCAAATAGGTGTCAGCATTTTTTTATAAGTTGGAGTTTTGTTTTTGTGTTCTTTGAATGTTAATGTACATAATAATGATGGATTATTAACCGTTAATAGTTTGTGAACGTGCATGTGTGTAGGCAAATCATAAAAAGTTGAAAAACGTGATTTTCGCTCCAAGTTCTAATAAAATTTCTACAAATTTACTAGGGCATGACTTGACTATCTTCTAATACTAAAACAATCTTTGGTCCGGACAGTTCTGAATGAGTAGATTCACTAACTGGAGACAACGCAAAGCCTAAACCGCTTGTACGGGACGCGTACGGGGGAATTCTCGGCCGTGAAAGAAGTGATAGATAACTGTGATTTAACACTATTTATTAATTAACTGTATGAGAATAAATATAAATAGGGTGTTTGGTAGAGGGTCCGACAAACGAAATGAGCGTGTTCGGGGGCCCATTTGGAGAATACAAGTTGCCAAAAAAAATACCCGACTCCCCAATTTTTTTAAACTTTTTTTTTTTGTGAATTTTCCCGTTTTCTCCGAAATCGTACCTATTTACCACCATAACATTTGTAAAATCTATTTTAGACCGGATGTTTTTAGTTAAATTTGGTCTCTAATACACCTGCAGGCCACGCAAAGCAAAATTAGATACAAAACAGAGCGAACTAATTGATTTAGAGCTCATAGAGTGAAAAAATGAAATAAATTTTACCTCATAGTTCAACTTTCACAGTGATCTAAAAAAAGTAAAGTACAATTTCGGAGAAAACGGGAAAATTCACAAAAAAAAAATTCACAAAAAATTGGGGAGTCGGAGAGTTTTTTTGGCCAACTTGTATTCTCCAAATGGGCCCCCGAACACGCACATTTCGTTTGTCGGACCCTCTAACAAACACCCGGTATAATATTGATGAGATGATTGCTTATGAACAGACGGCTCTCGCTGCTGATGGAGCATTGTCGCGTTCGCGGTTTCCGCGAGTCGCGACCATTTAGGTCGATGCTATGTCAGCTTTAGGTTCAATGTTCGAGTGTCTTGAACACCGCTGGTTGTAGAGACTTGAAATTTAGAGGATACATTTGTCTTAGCGTAGGGGTGTATAGTTGTCGTCTCTATTTACGCTGTATCGGCTGATTGACGACCCAGTTGGCGCAGTGGACAGGTGTCCGCCCTCTGCGCCGTGGGTCCTGGGTTCGATTCCCGGCAGGAGCACAAATTCCTTCCCAAGGGATGTTTGTGTTTCTGGTTCTGGGTGTAATGTGTGTGTTGTGAATGTTTCCGGCACCCACGATACAAGTCTTTGAACTTAGTGTGGGGCTGTGAGTGTGAATGCGTTTGTTTTTTTTTGTTTTGAAAGCATTTGGATGACATTTGGAATGTACTTAGCTTATACCTAGGATTGAAACAATGCCTACTTTTTAACTTGATACACGCGGGCGAAGCCGCACGGCACGGCTAGTGACTCATATACTTTTTATTTTACGAAATATATACCTACTAATAACCTACTGATAATACCTACACTTGAAAAATTTTATTACTAGACACGGGCTAAATGCACAGAAGATACAAAAAACTGAGAAGCCAAAATGGAAAAAAAAGTGAAAGTAATGAATAGCTTTCGATAACATGACATTTGATAATAACATTTATAACAGTTAATAAATAGTTATTGAAAAATTGTCTACAGTCTAAAACCAAATGTCCAAAGAGGTAATAGTTCAAGCCCAAACGTTTGCTTGCGTTAACAATACACAAATAAACACGCCATTGCGTGATACATTTGACCACGATCCAAGCTAAGGAATCATAAAAACATAGGGTAAATATGTCAGTACTAACACGTTAATTGTTTGCAATTAACATACAAGTAAAAAGGGCGGCTAAGAATAGGAAATAACACGTATAGCCAATGAAAGCTCGTTTGTTTCAAGCTCATTTTTTTCTCTTTAAAAACTATTTGCTGGTTGGCAAAGAATGTGTGATATTTTTCTTTATTTAGTGGCCAGTGACAGCGTGATATTTTTCTTTTCTTCCCCTATTGGTTAGCGGCCAGTGTTTATTCATATATTTTTAATTTTAACGTTGGTTATTTGTCATGCCTGTCATTGTGCGATTGTAATCTTCAATAACATCGGCGATATTATCTTTAACGAATGTTTTAATGTTGTGAGTAGTGTTTATCCTCTTAACTTCATTTTAATTCTTGACTTTAAACGGTATCCTTTTTTTCAACTTGGAAACTTTTGTTTGTTTTTGGAATGTCTTAATTTGTATTTTATGTATGACAGTGTAATGTTTGATAACAATCTTGTCGATTCAAATGAGCCCAAACTTGATGAGATTGTGTCGTTTCATTGCGAAGTTCCTTTGGCCACCTTCCAGCTCCATCATGAGATCAGCACCATGTCGTCATAATATTGCATTGTCACGCAATTTAGACATGTATGCAAAATTATAGCTCAATCAAGTGGATCAAATATAATTTGCAAGATTTGATGACCAACATCGGGACAGGTGAAACTAAATTAAAGCTTGTAAAATGCATTATCATCGGAACTAAACCAATATGATCTGCCCGTTGGGTTAGGTGCACGTCCGTCTACTAAGCAGAGGTATTGGGTTCTATTCCCAGGGAAAACACAAGTTTTCAGTGAGACTTGTGTTTCTGGTTCTAGATGTGATTGTGTGTGTGATATGAATGTTTCCGGCAGCCACGACACAAGTCATTGAACTTAGCATGGGGCTGTGGGCTTGAAGGCGTAAATATTTATGTCAAATTTTAACTCCGTAGGTAAGATAAATTGGTTCTGATCCAGCTTGCAAGATTTTACCTAAACAAACAAACATACAAACATTGCAAGTTAAATAAAAGCTTGTAAATTATATGCCTATTGGCTCAGTTGGGTATGCGTTCGCCTTCCAAGCAGGGGTATAGGGTTTGATTCCTGGCGGGAACACAAGTTTTCTACCCAAGGAAAATTTGTGTTCCTGGTTCACCCACGACACAAGACGAACTTAGTGTGGGGCTGTGAATGTGAAAGCGTTTAACTAATATTAATAATTAATAGTGTCATTATCTTAAAAGTAGAAAGGCAACGTACTTGTACATTGTAAGAATTAATAAACGTTGACATCAATGAGTATTTAATTAATCAACTGTTTGTTAAAAAAACACTTTTGTCATTAGACATTAGTATTAAAAAAAAGGGCTATCATTTGTTTAGTTTCCAAGAGCGGTACTAACAAAGATACACGAACACTAATGAAAATTGGATAAAATGACATTTGACATCGATAATATATAAAACATTACATCCAATATTCATACTAATTACCTATTTAATTCCAAGATCGGCTTTGACAAACAGACAAACGTGCAGAAATGCATATTCACAAGCGTCCCGCCATTTCTTTCAAAGGACGCAACCCTTTTCATAGTACCAATCGATAAATAATTGATGAGCAATGCACATTTCCAGGTTCTTTAAAATACATTGCATTTTAAAAAGGTTTTAATCATTGCAATTATTTCAAAATTAAAGAACGTGTATAATTAGTGGCAATTTAATTCATTAGTGAGACGTCGATGACAAAGATATGGCAAAGACAATTAATGTATGGATTGTGGAGAGTTAAACGTTACCACACGATACGTCGCATGTGTTTTACTAAACACATATCTAAATTCCTTTGAATTAACAAATCGATTTACTAATAGGGTTTGCATTATCCGTTCATATTTAGTATTCGGATAAAATGGATAGTTTTTTTTTTTCTTTATTTGTGACAGGCTAGTGTTTGAAAGAAGTTCGAAGCTGGTAGACACACTAGACCTGGAATACGCAGGCTCTCAAGGATAACTGCCAACACCGTATTTGGCTTGGCGGCAGACTTACAACTTGATGGTGGTAAGCTACTTTGGTAGCAAGCTAGGCGAGCATCTCACGAAATGCACTACCACCTCTCAAATGTCACCTGATTAGCACCACCCGGGGACCACGTGTAGGGAGTCAGACTTAAGGGGTATCCTCCTACGGACGTGGGTGACTCAGCTCTAAATAAACATAAACATAAACGCTTTCACACTCACAGCCCCATACTAAGTTCGATGACTTGTGTCGTGGGTGCCGGAAACATTCACATCACACATACAATCACAACCAGAACCAGAAACACAAAACTTGTAAAATATTCGGATATTTCGGATTTAAAAAAAAAATTGTATAAAATAGTTTTTTTATAAATGAAAAACATAAAGCTATATAGAGTAAATCGTATAATCTCTGTTTTGAATTAAAACTAAAACAAGCGAATGAGATCACAAAGTAGTAGACATTTAAAATTTAGTGAGGTGAGATAGTGCGAGGAACATCGTGCTGTCGTTATATTCGTTACTAGCTGCACCCCGCGTAAGTCCCAGACCAGCCAGAATTCGGGGTTAAAAAGTAGCCTATGTCCTTTCTCAGGCTCTAGACTATCTGTGTACCAAATTTCGTTTAAATCGGTTCAGTAGTTTTAGCGTGAAAGCGTAACAGACAGACAGACAGAGTTATTAGCTAATAAGCAAATCCACTTGGCGTGACGGGGAGCGATAACTATGGAAGTATTATTGGTATGATAAGAGTGATAACAGAGAAAACTGGTATTATTGTTTTATTCTAAAATATGACATTTGATTTCTATCAATAAGTAGATAATTTGTAAAAAGAAATGTTCGTAATATTTAAAAAATCCGAATACTGGAGATTGAATTATTCGGTTAGTAAATGTAACGAATATCCGGGTAATTTGAATATCCGGATATTCGGATTGCAACTCCTACTTAACACATAGTATCTAAATTACTTTGAATTAATAAATTGATTTACTAAACAAATATCTAAATTCCTTTGAATGAACAAATAGATTTTTGTTGCGAGCGAGGAAAGTTGAACATTGATTATCCGCCATTTTGGATCCGCGCCCTGTATTGCCGTCATAAGGAAATAGTTAGTTTTTAAAAAAAATTTAAAGACAAGCTTTTAGAAGTCCGCCATATTAGATTTTAAGTAACGTCACTTTTTTTTTCGAGTTATTCTCAGCAAGCACTTTCATTTGTTTTTTTATTATTACAGACTAAGCAAACGTTTGACCACAATCACACCTGATGGAAAGTGACGATGTAGTCTAAGGTGGAGCACGTTTGCTTAGTAAATACCAATTCACTTTACTTTTGAACACACCCAAATTGTACCTTTCGGGAAACACAGACGACGGCAAAGCCTTCCATTCTTTTGCTGTTCTATAAATGAACGAAGACGCAAACGTTTCGTCCGAATGAACGGTATCTCAACCATAAATGGGTGACGCGACGCCGTTCTTCTAAATTTGATACCCATATTGTAGGAGTGCATTAAAGATTACTTGTCCGCCATTTTGTGTGTTCCGCTATGTTGGACTTAGAATGACGTCACACAACTAACCATGTATTGTTATCCAAACTAAACGTGAATACTAAATTTCAGATCGATCGGTTGCAGTTATCTGCTTCAAAATTGAGTTTTCCACCCGAACAAACATACATACATACAGTGCAAGCTAAATAAAAGCATGTAAAAAACATGACTAAAATTTTGTCAAAATTGAGTTATATACATCAGAAATATCATTGCTTTTTAGTATATGTTATGACTAGCTGCGCCCAGCGGCTTTGCCCGCGTAAGTCCCGGACCAGCCAGAATTCGGGGTTAAAAAGTAGCCTATGTCCTTTCTCAGGCTCTAGACTATCTGTGTACCAAATATCGTTTAAATTGGTTCAGTAGTTTTAGCGTGAAAGCGTAACAGACAGACATACAGAGTTACTTTCGCATTTATAATATTATTAAGTAAGGATAGTAGGGATTAGTTGCAGATGCGTCTAAATTAAAAGTAAGATTTAGTGGGTTGCGTTTGAATATTTTAGAATAAAATAATAGATAGATGCGTCAATCTTCCTGATTCCGATGTTGTACATAAATCAATTTTGGCCTAATGCAGTTACTGTTTTTTAAGGTTCCGTACCCAAAGGGTAAAAACGGGACCCTATTTCTGAGACTTCGCTGTCCGTCCGTCCGTCTGTCACCAGGCTGTATCTCAAGAACGGTGATAGCTAGACAGTTGAAATTCAGATGATGTATTTCTATTGCCGCTATAATAACAAATACTAAAAATAAAATAAATATTTAAGGGGGGCTCCCATACAACAAGCTTGATTTTTTATAGATAATGGTACGGAACCCTTCGTGTGCGAGTCCGACTCGCACTTGGCCGGTTTTATTTTTTTTACTTGTTAGGATATTATAGTGCCAAGTTATAGTATAATAGTGTTGGAATCGGGTCAGTGCAATCAATCTGCGCACTGCTTTGGTAGTGCATCATGATGAGGTTCTGCACTGTCCTACCGGCAGCTTGGGCCCTGTCCCGCTGCTGATGGCATACTAGGTTTAGGTATTTTTTACAGTTTTCTTTATTTTGTAAACTCAAACTCAAACATTTATTGTCAGAATGTAGGTAATATTGTATTGTTTATTACTTTTATTAAAAAAATATATAATAATAATATAATTAATTTGCTTTATACGATAAGGCCGCCCATTGTTCTAACCTAAGTTATGTTTGATTATTGTTATTTTTTCTTTCTAAATTTGTCTACAATATAGAGTTTATCTATCACCTATGTATAATTGGTTATAAAAACACTGCAATATTTCTTAGACACCATTAGAGTTACTTACCTCTTAATAGTCTTGGTTATGATTGAATCTCATCAGTTTTAGAAATCCGTGAGTTCTAACGAGGAACCCTTACTTATTATAAATCTAAGGGACATGAGGACTCGAGGCGCGCGCCCCGTTCTACTGTCATAAGGAAAAAAGGTCTAAGTATATTTTGGTCAAAATTTAGTTATGTACATCAGAAATGTCTTTTCTATTTAGTTATTCCAGGCAAATAAAAAGTATACAATTATTAAACGTATGTAATGGTTATATTCCCTTTGATTACAGGAAAACATTACATGCCACAGCGATTACATCTATTCCATACCACAAATACATATAAAATAAAGAGAATAAAGAGTTTGCATAAACAAATCAAAGAGGTTTCATACTGTAATTTGACTTACACCACTAGCTTCGATGGAGGAATTGTTCTTCCTTGTACGTAACTAGCAAACTTTTATAGTATTAAAAAAATTCCTTGTACGTAACCGTGGTTTCGTAAAAAGAAGAAAAGTTCTTCCATCGAAACTAGTTACGTACAAGGAAGAATAATTCCTCCACCGAAACCAGTTACTAAACTACGGTTTCGTAGACGGCCGAAGATATTATTGTGTTATGACTTGTAGCAGATGCGTTTAAATTAAAAGTAAGATTTAGTAGATTGCGTTTGAATATTTTAAAATAAAAAAATAACAATAGATGCGTCTATTTTTCCTGATTCCGATTATGTATAAAACTTTTTTTTTTTCAAAAATGTAGATACATAAAAGTCATAGTCAAGCAATGGCCTAGTGAAGTGGTAAAATTTTAACAAGAACTTCTGTCGGAGTTTACGTGTCAATAATAGAAGGAGTTTGAAATTACTAGATATTCTACCTTAACCTTATGAATATTTTATGTATCGGGCACTTGACTACATACCTACTATTCAGTCAAGTACGATCTTTTTTAAAATAGTGTAACCACGAGTAAAAGAATTTACTCGTAGTCACACTGGTGTTGCAGGTGTGACCACGAATCCGCAGCGGGAGTTTTAATTTTTTTTGCTAGATAAGCAAGCATTTGACCACTATCTGATGGAAAGTAAAGATGCGGCCGAGGATTTAACAGGCTTGCCTAGAAGAATGATAATAATAATGATATTACCTTCAAGTTTTGGAAAAGAGTTTTGTTGAAGTAAATCTTGGCGTTTATATAATAGGTTATAGATAAAATTATGCCAAGTAGCTAACACATAACATTACAAAAATATTTCATTACCTCTTATGTATAAAGACTACATTTTAAAGATTCATTAAAAAACAGTGGCTACGCTATTATTACAGTATCGAACTAAAATTCTTGTAATTTTTACCGACTTCAAAAAAGGAGGTTTTCAATTTGAGTGTATAAACGCACATTGAGCCATATGAGGATATTGTGTGGTACTTCAGAACTTTTGTCTAAGGTGAACCGATTTAAATGGTTATTTTTTTTAATTGAAAGGATATTGTATGCAGTCGGTTCCATATAAAATTGTCAAGATCTGATCAAAGGTTCCGTATATATTGTGGTCAAGTCGGTTTTTTTGAGATTTGCTTACGTTTAAATTATTTTCTGTCAAACTGATGATTAAAATATAGGTAAGATAAACTCGAAGATTATATCACACTTATATTATTACTAGCTTTTGCCCGCTACTTCGCTCGCGTTAAAAAGTATTATTTTAAAATTGACAAAGTTTGATACAAACTTTCATCCCCTGTTTTTCCCCTTGGGGGTAGAATAAATCAAAATCCTTTCTTAGCGGATGCCTACGTCATAACATCTACCTGCATGCCAAATTTCAGCCCGATCGGTCCAGTAGTTTGGGCTGTGCGTTTATAGATCACTATGTCAGTCAGTCACCTTTGAGTTATATATATTTAGAAGATTATTGTTATAAATCCGAAATTTTGTGTGTAAGTATGTTTCTTTTCTCTTCGCGCTATAACGGCTGAACGAATTTGAATGAAATTTGGAATTTACATAGATTATATCTAAGATTAACACATAGGCTACTTTTTCCTAATAAACGCAAGCGAAGCCGCGTAACACGGCTAGTATTATATACAGAACACTACATTGTATTTAAAGCAACTACTGACTTTTGTTTAAAAAATGCAACAATGCTTCATCTCCATAGCTTGAAAGATATACAACACCTCATAAAGTATCTGGTTTTGTATGAAAAAGGCTTGATAAGGACTAGTCATGCACTTCTTCGGTCAGTGAAGGCGCGAGATGCTTCACGCTTGTCCTGTCAGTCACTATTCACTTTTAACATTGTAAACAGATACGATGACTATGTTTGATACAAAAGTTTATCGAGGATTAACACTTGCAATTTTTAAAAGCTTTTATTTGAATATAATATACTAGATGAAATCAAAATACATGCAAGAAATATTTGGCAATTGGAATATGTTCAGCGCTAACACTGCACAAACTAAGGGTTTGTGCAGGGCTGGTTTTCAGCATATCTCATTCATCGAAATCAGGTGTTACTCGAAAACAATGTAATGGTAGTCCTTTAACAATATTGTTGTCATTTAAATATATTTTATTCACAAATATAATTTAAATATTATTGTTTGAATATAAAGGTGCGCGAGGTTCTTCTAGTAATATTAATATTTTAAAACTAAATCAAGATTCCGTCACATACTGTTTTAAGTACAAACGCTCAAAGCCGCGAATTTCCTTACAAATATATCTTTATAAGACTTTTTCTAGTTAATAGGAGTTTTTTTGTATCATATAAATACACAAACGTAGGAAATATACTAAATATATTTTACTAGTGGCTCTGTGAGCTGAAGATGTCGCGAAAAAAAAAAATGTTTTTTTTTATTTGCAGCCCTCATATCTCCGCCATTTTGTTTTTTTTCCTAAAACTGAACGGCGAAAAAAATCTTGATAATTTATCGAACTTAGTAAATGTCACGAGAATCAGTTGAGAAATGCGACTTCTGAACAACCGGAAATCCGGACACACGAAAGCAATATTGCCCAAGCTGAAACGGAGACGTTACGCTCACGCTTTGTGTTCGTTCGGTCAATTAAATAGTAGAATAAGAATAAGAATTATATTATTGTATATAACTGTGTACATAGTGGATGTTACAGTAATTAATTTGTACCAACAGTTTGTCCATTTCCGACGTACAATATTATTTTTACAAGCCAATACTAAACTAACTACATACATAAAATAATAACAATACATTAACTACATTAAAGACAACACATGGATTTAATGTTAAAAAACAAGAGTGTCTAATTAGATATGAAAAATAGTTTAAAAGAAACAATTATATGAAATATACTTTGTCTATTATTTAGTGGTTATCGAAAAATTCATTGAGGTTATAATGAACTTTATTTACTAGCCATTCTTTAAGACTACTACTTTTTTTTTATTTTTATTTGTGAATGGCTAGTGTTTGATCTCTATCTCACCTGATGGTAAGTGACGATGTGATCGAAGCTGGTAAACACACTAGACCTGGAATACTTTTTTAAAAATGTTGATGATAACCAATTGCGGAATCCGAAACGCATTCGCGATCGCTCGTGATTCTTTCGAATCCACGGTACGAATTATTTCCTTCGGTCTCGTTTATTCAGTGGTGCTAAAACGTGATAAAACTTAACGAATTGTCTGTCATCAGGCATTCATTAAAAACCGGCGCTGCAACCAGAATTGGCCGAGACATTGACCCTTACAAACCAGTTGGTCCTAAAAATACAACAAATGTTACCGTTTTGTCATGAATTGAGGCCAAATCGAGATGAGAACTGACCGGTGCGTTTATTGATCTGTTTTTAAGCAACATCAAAAAAAGGATGAGGTTTTTAATTATTTTATTTTATGTATGTTACTTTCTATGTGAACCGATTTCGAAACTTTTTTGCCAACTTCCTAAAAAAGGAGGAAGTACTCAAGTCGACCGTTTTTTTTTTTTTTTTATTTGTGTTTCCTCATAACTTCTCTCCACGTGAGCCGATTTCGAAATTTTTGGTCTCATATAAATTAAATCAAGATCTGATCAATAGTTTTTGAAATATCGTCAATAATGCCTATTTTGTGGACTACTTTGACGATGTTCTCGTTTACCCGACTTCAAAAGTTACCCCATAACTTCTTTGGTTGTGAGCCGATTTTGATGATTATTTTTTTATTTGAAAGCTGGTGCTTTTCATGTGGTTCCATTGAGTTTTTGAGTTATAGTCAATAATGCGTGTTTAATACAATAAATCTGATCAAGGTTCCGAAGATAAAGCGGTGAAGTCGGTTTTTTAAGCTTTGCTCGCGTTTAATTATTTTATTTGAAAGCAGCTGCCTCCCATGTGTTCCCATTTTAGTTTGATCAAGATTGAGCAGTACTTTTTGAGTTATCCTCAATATTACGTTTTTTTTTAATTTAATGGTTCCGAAGAAAAAGCGATGAAGTCAGTTTTTTGCATTAAATGATTAAATTCTTTGAAGAGGACAAGTAAGTCGTTCATTGGTAAGCGTCAGATGATATCCATATGCAATGCCACCTAGAACTATGATACAAAGCTCGTGACATTTCAATGCGCTTATCTCCCTGAGACTAAAGATGTAATGGAATATGACCGGTAATTACTGGGATATATTTCCAATAGGTATAATATATAATTATATGATGTATAGTTTGAATAATGGATAATACACTGTTCTAATACACTTTACTTTTGTTCCTACCATTGCTAGATGACCGTTAGAAAATGCTATTAGCATTAAGTCCTCCAATTGTACACTGCTTTTGTTGTACAGATAAGTATAAATAAATAAAAACAATATATATATATATATATATATGCTTAATTTACATATCTTTTCACCCAGAAGCAGTCCTAAAATGTTTTTTTCGGTGCTATTCTGCATAGAGGTGGTATAGCCCCAGAAGGAATCGTAAGATTTTGGTTTTTCTGACGGACTTCATGAAGCTGGCTATGTGTATAGCCTCTGCAGTGTCACCAGGCGGGAGGCGAGCGTGGAAGGCGCTCAGCCGCAGAAGAGAGGGTGTAGGCAACTAGCGCAAGAGCCACCTATAGGAGGTGCGAGCCTCGAGTTATCTGCCGAATAAGTGCACGTCGAAGCAGGGTTTGTCGAAGTAGTGGTCTGTCTAAAGTGTGCGTTGTCGAAGCTAGTTCTGTCGGACTATTCCTTGTCGAATATATGATTTGTCGAAGCAATGACTTGTCGAAATATATATTTTCGAAGTAAACGACTTGTAGAAGTAATGAACTGTCGATATTCAGTATGACACACCGAAATCCGTTTAGCCGTTACATAAACGCTTTCACACTTACAACCCCACAATAAGTTCGATGACTTATGTCGTGGGTAGCGGAAACATTTACATCACACACACAATCACAACCAGAACCAGAATCATCCATTTTCCTTGGGGAGAAAACTTGTGTTCCCGCCGGGAATCGAGCCCGGTACCCCTGCTTAGAAGGCGAACTTCCTCCAAATAAACCAACGGGCAGTTCAAACAGTTCGTTACAGCGGGAAGAGAAAACAAATACACTAACACACAAACTTTCAGATTTATAATATTAGTGTGCTAATTTACTAGGTAAAGGACTATCTACGGGCCAATTGCCTATATTTCCTAAAACTATATACAGCAAAAAAAACAAGTTACCTACAAGACATCGAGCCTATAGGTAACTCAAGTGCTCAAGCTCACTACCAGTGGGTAGGATTCCCATCATGCTGGCGGCATTGCCTCTCTGAATTGCAATGCTAATACGTTGAGCCAAATAAGTGCCAGCATTTAGTTTGCTTGATAAATAATATAGTTACTATTTTGCTATATAAAGATATTAAATAATGTGTTTATAGACTTTCCTTAAATGGTTAATTTACCACAGATAATAAACTAATCCAACGTCGATGGTCGTTAATTGTGTTTTTAATTTAATGCTTATTTACAAGAGAAAGGTTCTCAAAGGTTGTGTTGTTTGAAAGCTCAATTATTGCAATTTTAATGGATTTTCTTCAAGTTCTTTTTACGTAGATCAATAAATTAATATCGTAGACCATTATAAAACTGTATTCAGTACAAAGCAGCAAACATGCTTAGAAGCTGAACTGTCAAACGTCATCCATTTATGGTTGACATACCTCCAGTTCGCTCGAAGCGTTTTGCTTCTACGTTCATCATCCGTACAGCGAAGGAGTAAAATTCATTGCCTGCGTTATTGTTCCCCGAGGGGTATAATCTGGGAGTCTTCAACTCAAGAGTGAATAGGTATCTTCTAAGCAAGCATGTCACATCTTCGGCCGCATCGTCACATCTTCAGCCGCATCGTCACTTTCCATCAGGTGAGATAGTAGTGAAATGCTTGCCTAATTTGCATTTAAAAAAAAAGCGTCTATGTTCCCCGAAAGGTATAATCTGGGAGTCAAGAGTGAATAAGGTATCTTCTAGGCAAGCACGCTACATCTTCGGCCGTATCTTCACTTTCTTCTTCTTTTTTTATTTTTGTGGTTCATCTGCGTATTCCAGGTCTAGTGTGTTTACCAGCTTCGATCACATCGTCACTTACCATCAGGTGAGATAGTGGTCAAACACTAGCCTGTCACAAATAAATAAAAAAAAAAAGCACGAGCGGTCCCTGCTCTGTGGAATTAAGTCTCGCGAAACTTCTATTTAACCGAATTAAAAAAAGGAGGAGATTGTCAATAAAAAAAATCTGATTTTTAATGTGTGTTTAACGCCTCAACCGATTTGGATAATTCTTTTTAATTTCAAAGGATATACTTCCCATGAGTTTCCATTTAAATTTGATCAAGATCTGTAGTTTTTGAGTTATCTTTAATGCGTATTTAATTAATTTAATCTGATCAAGGGTTCCGAAGATAAAGCGGTGAAGTCGTTTTTTTTTACTTTGCTTGCGTTTAAATTATTGGGAATGATATTTAAATACACTTTTAATATTTTATTAAAAAGTAATAATTGACTATGTTGTTTTTTTTTTCTTTTTTCATTCGATTTGATTTTAAAGACCTTTATTTTAACAATATGACGGCCCTATTGTATGTTCCTACGTTAGGATAAATAAAGTAATTCTTGGAAACTAAAGACGTGGTCAAGCATGGTAAACTAGGCCTAAAATGGCTTTCAAGGTAAATTGCCGGAACATTATATCCCTCTTCAGGATCCTCGGCGCAGAAGACCAAGTTGCCCAATAAACTGACCCCTTAATACCTACATCAACATCAACATCTGTTGCAAACGGTTTCAATACTAAATTGACAAAACTCCTAAGAAATAAGGTTCATTTTTGCTTAATTCAAATAGAAACCGCGTGCAACAAAGATACGTAATAGGGGGTCTGATCACCCTAATTACTGGGAAATTGATACAAACAAACAAACGCATTCACATTCACAGCCCCACACTAAGTTCAAAGACTTGTATCGTGGGTGCTGGAAACATTCACATTACACTCACATTATACCCAGAACCAGAAGCACAAATATCCCTTGGGAAGGAATTTGTGCTCCTGCCGGGAATCGAACCCAGAACCCACGGCGCAGAGGGCAGACACTTGTCCACTGCGCCAACTTGGTCGTCAACATAGTGCCACGTAGGACTTTGTCAAAGACAGTGTTCAATCAGTGAATTACCTTTTTTATATAATGTTTCTAGATAAGCTGTACTTAGTGGATTTATCTGCGTTTTAAATAACATAAACGCTTTCACAGCTCCACACTAAGTACGATGACATGTGTTGTGGGTGCCGGAGACATTCACATTACACACACAATCACAACACAAATTTCCCTCGTGGAAAAAAATTGTGTTCTTGCCGGAAATCGAACCCGATACCTCTACTTATTAGAACGCTCACCCAACTAAACCAACGGGCAGTTCAAAAAAATAGAATAATTTGGGGGCTGAGTCACCCACGTCCGTAGGAGGATACCCCTTATGTCTGACTCCCTACACGTGGTCCCCGGGTGGTGCTAATCAGGTGACATTTGAGAGGTGGTAGAGCATTTTGTGAGTTGCTCGCCTGGCTTGCTACCAAAGTAGCTTACCACCATACAGGTTGAAAGTCTGCCGCCAAGCCAAATACGGTGTTCCGGCAGTTATCCTTGAGAGCCTGCGTATTCCAGGTCTAGTGTGTTTACCAGCTTCGATCACATCGTCACTTACCATCAGGAGAGATAGTGGTCAAACACTGTCACAAATAAAAAAAAAAAAAAATAGAATAATAATCGTCACCAAACAGTATTCTAGGAACTATCCTTCTAACAGCCGAACTAGCAATCATTTAAAAAAAACAATGTCTGAAAAAAAATTTTGAACTCCCCATTGGCTTAGATAGGTTCTTCCACCTTTTGAGAAGATCAAGTTTTCTCTCCAAGGAAAATTTGTGTTTCTGGTTCTGGGTGTAAAGTGAATGTTTCCGAAACCCACAATACAAGTCACTGAACTAAGTGTAGCCTGCGAGTGTTAAAGCGTTTAATGTTTACAACTACTTAAAACCAAAATCAAAATCAAAATCGTTTATTCACATGGGCCCCAAAGAGGCACTCATGAAAGTTAATGAGTCTATTGCCAGATTCGCAAAATTACAGCCATCTCGAGAAGAACCTGGCAAGAAACTCGGCGGCGCATATTTTTTTCATTCATTTTTTTTTTTTAAACATTCTTATATTCTAATTTAACACAAATAAACCTCAGGTCAAACATAAACACACACAGTGATGAGAGGATAGAAGCTAGTTGTTTGCGTGATGGCATGCGTCACGCTGCCTGCACACGTAAAATAGTAGTTATATACTTGGAATCGATACAAAGCCCTTCCTTATCCACTCCCCTATTTAATTTCTGTTTAATCTAGCGATCACTATGTAAAAAAAACATTGTAGATATTTACTTAAAGCTATGAACCATGAATACACCCCTTCACCTTCCAGTAAATAGCGGACTGATTATTCACATAGGGTTCCTACCCTTATGTATTAATCGCCATCTATTTATCTTGGTCTATTTATTTGCTTGGCACGCAAGCTATGTGCATTTAGCTAGTGCAAGTATAAATATTGTTCAAATATTAGTTTAAGTCACCAGTCAAAGTCAAGTAAAAAAGTCATGTTACGAACTTGATATAAGCGCCGAAGTTCCCCGAGTTGAGGCGACGCGTGATCAAAATGCTGGTACTTATTTGGCTCAATGTATTAACATTGCAATTCAGAGAGGCAATGCCGCCAGCATAATGGGAACGCTACTCACTGGTAGTGGGCTTGAGCACTTGAGTTACCTATAAGCTCGATGTCTTGTAGGTAACTTAGGTCTTTGCTGAATATAGTTTAAGTTTAGTTTTAGGAAATATAGGCAATTGCAAAAACATTATTCGCCATATAAGCAGGAGTATCTGGTTCGATTTCCGGCGGGAACACAAGTTTTCTCCTCAAGGAAAATTGGTGTACCTATTTGGTTCTGGTTGTGATAGTGTCAAGTCATCGAACTTAGTGTGGGGCTGTGAGTTGGAAAGCGTTTATGTTAACGAAATGATCACAGAAAGCCTGAATTATTTCGTCGCGTGCTGGTACGCGAGCCGTTGGTTCGTTGTGGTCTCTGCTTCACAATTAACAATTATGGTTGTTTTCTAGCTAGTTCAAACTACGAGCCAATTGCCTAAATTTCCTCAGACTAAACTAAAACTATATACAGCAAATACCTAAGTTATCTACAAGACATCGAGCTTATAGGTAAACTAAAACTATATACAGCAAAGACCTAAGTTATCTACAAGACATCGACCTTATAGGTAAACTAAAACTATATACAGCAAAGACCTAAGTTACCTACAAAGCATCGAGTTTATAGGTAATTAAAGTGCTCAAGCCCACTATTAGTGGGTAGCGTTCCCGGCGAGCCTGGCGGCATTGCCTCTCTAAATTTCAATGCTAATACGTGGAGCCAAATAAGCACCAGCATTTTGATCACGCGTCGCCCCAACCAGGCACACCGATTTTTTTTTTTGAATAGAATGAGCTTCCGGTCCCCATGGTTTCGGTGTCATATTTTTAATTAACCTGTATATATATATATATATATATACAGGTTAGAAGGTACCTACAGAATGTACCTATATATATATATATAGGTACATTCTGTAGGTACCTTCTTTAAGTATTTATTTCGGCAATGCTTTATATACAAGTCCTTGAACTTAATGTGGGGGTGTGAGTGTGAATGCGTTTGTTAAAATATATACTTGAACTGCCCCTTGACTTGGTTGGGTGAACGTTCGCCTTCTATCGGGTTCGTTTCCCGGCGGGAACACAAGTTTCTCCCCATGGAAAATATGTGTTTCTGGTTCTGGTTGTGATTGTGTGTGTGTGATGTTTCCGGCACCCACGACACATGTCAACGAACTTAGTGTGGGGCTGTGAGTGTGAAAGCGTTTATGTTTAAATATACATATACAAGGTTATTTTGAATTAGCGCTCCATACTCCACAGGGGGGTTGGGTATCAACAATGCAACACAAAAAAAAAATTAAAAAAAAAAAAAATTTTTGTGTTGGCTGTAAAGTTATATTCGGCTTCAAACACGAAATTTTCGTGTTATATCCGAATATAACATTGAAATATACATAGTACGAGTGCCTTCTAGTTTGCTATGATCACCCGTTACCGTTTCACAATAACAACAATTATCATAAACCTTATACGAGACACTATCCCATACTATATCCAACTATAATTCCCCTTAAATCTTCATACAATCACGATAAAACCACTTAGCATGTAATTTTAATTACGACTGCGAGACAATCGACGATATATTTTAATGCGTTTGCTTATCTGTGTAATTACGTGAGAGTTGTACTGGGGACACGGTATCAAATGCGCTTACGCATGTTAATGGTTGGTAGGAAATTAATATTCCTTGGGTCAGAAGGTTAGTAGTTAGTTGTATAGATGATTTCAGAAGCGATAAGGTTCTTGACGTTGATGACCCTCTTGGTGCAGTGGGTAATTCTGTAGCTCTTTTTAACCGAATTCAAAAAAGTTGGAGGTTCTCAATTCGACTGTATTAAAAAAAAAGTGTGTTAGCTCAGGACTTTTTTCGAGGTGAACCGATTTTGATGATATTTTTTTATTTGAGAGTTGGTGCTTCACATGTGGGCCTATTTAAATTTGATCAAGGTAAAATTTGAGTAGTTTTTGAGTTATCCTCAATAATGTGTGTTTAATTCATTAAATCTGATCATGATTTCTGAAGATAAAGCGTTGAAGTCAGATTTTTAAGCTTTGCTTGCATTTAAATTATAGTACCTAGATGATTTTTTAAATTTTGTACGACGTTTTCTAAAAATGAAACCTAGTTAGATCGATTTATTGCTCCCGAAACCCTCAATATACTAAATTTCATAAAAATCGTTTCCGAGATTCATATTATATATAATAGGTATATACATATATACAAGAACTGCTCGTTTAAAGGTATTAGATATGAATTTGTCTTAGGTTTTGGCTTCGCAAAGAAGTGGATTTAGCCATCAGTGTCAAGCAAAAACTAAACTCATACCAAAATAGAGCAGTCAAACATTCCGATTCGTCTCTAAGCTTCAAATTCGCTTAAACCCAACATAACGGTGAACAAACTATTTAATTTGCTTTAGATCGAATCTATAATAAGCGTACTTGCCTCGCGTCGGAATAAAAAAAAACAAGAGTTGTGATTGGTCCAAATAGCTGGATGACTTGAGTATTATTTGTTCACACAATACCAGCTTTGTCGCATAGCTCCGATCCAGTTTTTGTTGTTTATTTAGTAACTGTTTGGGTTTGGTTACTGTTCCAGTTTCCTATTATTATTATTATAATGTAAAAGATGTCTTGGAGAACCTGCTTTAATATATTTAGGTCTGAGTTCACCAAAATCCAGTTTAGGAATAACTGTTGATTATTGAGGATTAAATTTTGATGAGCTGTCAAAATCTAATGTCATGTTCTATGGCGCGAAAGTGAAAAAATGTCATTGTCGATTTCGTATTTTTTTCCAAACTTGTGATTTTTCGAGTGTTAATCCTACTAATATGAGATTTTGTGTGTGTATGTGTTTGTTACCACGTATCTTCATCCTACTAATCCTACTAATATTATAAATCCGAAAGTTTGTGTGAAAGTGTGTAAGTATGTTTGTTCCCTATTCACGCTTTAATGGCTGCATGGATTTGGATGAAATTTGGAATGTACATTGCTTATCCCTAGGACTAACACATATGCTACTTTTTAATTTGACAATAGCGGGCAAAGCCGCGGGACACGGCTAGTAACAAATAAAACGATGTTAATGAAATTTAGAATGTAAATAGTTTAGGTTCCGGAAAAACACACAAGTAGGCTACTTTTTATAGTAATTATATGGTACACCTTAGTCCCTAATTATTTAGCAATCTCTTCTTCGTCTGAAGATTGTCTGGAAGGAAGCTTTAACCGATAAGACCACCCATTATACAAACCTAAGTCAGTTTTAAGGTCTTAAAATTATTTTCCTTAATTGTGGTGTACAATAAAGAGTTATCCATCTATCTATCTAACCTAGAGAAAATAAGACAGATGATTAATCATACGTAACATATCTCCATCACATCTGATCCTACAAGGCGATGGAGACACATGTATGATTTATTACTTCCCTTTATTTCGCCGGCTATCCCCGTCTAGCCTTAAGGAGTTAACAGAACAGATTTTCTACCTTTTGTGGTTAGGATAACAGATTTATAACTGTTGGTCTGTACTTACTTCCCGTGAGAACTTGAAGCTTAGCTTATTGGAGACTTACGATGCTTTTGCTTGGAAGTCTTGGAACTGTGGCGCCATTGCTGTACGTAAGTACAGTATGGACACAATTTACATTTACATTGACCGGCGAGCCAAAGTACTAATTGGTGACGGTAAGCTAATGAGTATAAACAATATTAACCACGCCAAGGTTCTGTAAAAAAAGTAACTTATAATTCTATGTTTAAATAATAAATAAACTTACTTCTCCATAGCATGTGCACTACCACTTAAAATTCACACGATACACCGAGGTTAATTGGAAGATAATGCTTTATAGCATTAAGTTCGCCTGTGTACCTACAATTTGTTTTGTTTATGCAATAAAGAATTTTCAATCAATCAAACAATCAAAGAACACGAGTTATCCGTACAATTAAATCAGATTTTGAGTCGAGAAAGTTTTCAAAGTTTTCGTGACATAACAAAATTACTAGCCGTGTCCAGCGGCTTCGCTCGTGTTTGTCAAGTTGTAAAGTTACCTATGTGCTAATTCTAGGTATTAGGTATGTACAATGTACAATCCAAATTTCATCCTAATCCGTTCAGCCGTAAAAATAAAACAAACATTACTTACACATTTACACACACATAAACTTTCGGATTTATAATATTAGTGTGATTAAGAAACGGCTTTCACTTACGTCATTTAATCGCAATGAACTGCCCGTTAGCTAAGTTGGGTAGGTATTCGCCTTCTAAGTAGGTATCGGGTTCGATTCCCGGCGGGAACACAAGTTTTCGCCCCAAGGAAAATTTGTGTTTTTGGTTGTGATTGTGTGTATGATGTGAATATTTTTAGCATCCACGACACAAGTCATCAAACTTAGTGTGGGGCTGTGTGTGTGAAAGCGTTTACTTAAAGCCCTAAGTTTTGAGCATGCACGATGTTCTTTCTCGGTATACAAGATCGTGATCTTCCATACTGGTCCATGGCTATACGGCTGCAGGTCCATGACAAATCTAGAGAATACATATAAGGAGCATCGCAAGACACCAATGAATCGCTGCGAACTATTCGAACCATGTTTTATGATATGACACGCCGGGGGAATCTGTATCAAGTACTTATTGATACAGATTCTCCTGGCGTGTCATGTGTTATACAGGCCTTGGGGAAGTCTTCAAGTCTTTTTACTTTTGGCATCTGAAACTGATGTCGTTAGCCCGTGGTGGATTCAGAATTGTAGTTTGGGAGGGGCTTGACACCCTAACTGAGAGAACACGATAACTAGCACCTTGGATCAATACATAGGCTACTTGTTATCCCGGAATTCTATTCCGGGATAACAATTAGTAAGACCGCGGGGCGCAGCTAGATTGATGTAATTTGAAATATCCCTACTCGTACCTGAAAAAACGGACTTTGGTAGATGAACAGAAAACGAACGGATAAAAAGTGATTCTGTGTACGGTTCTAACTCTTTATAAGGTACTACACCCTAAAGAGGTCCTTCAAGTAGTTAGTGTCCGAGTCTATCGACCTCACCACGTGGGATGCCGAGCACGTTTTAAATGTAGACGATACGACAGTTTAGTTGACAATGAAATTCAATGACCACCAAAAAAACAATCGTTGCCCTAAACAGCCTCATCCAAAAAAAATATAATATGTACAAATAAATGAAACCTGTACCAAAATCTTTCGGGCTATTTAAGTCATGCCTGCACTACAAAAACTTTTCATAACCCAAAAAGTCCACGCGTGCACCAAATTTTAACTTGGGGTATAATTTATGGCCACCAAAAACAAAATGAAATTTCCTGTGACAACCGAATCGGATAACAGTAGGTTAAGGTTTTTTTTTATAATTAATACAAAAAATATTTATAATATGAAAAAATTGATTTATAGTAACATATTTGGATGAAATTTTTAAATGAAATGCGAGTACATATTTGGTGCATGCGTGGCCTTTCTGGGTAGCTCAGCGATTATTCTGAAGATACTTGCCTTTTTTAGGTTAGCAGACTTTACGTTTATTGGTGATAATTTCATATTAACATGGGGATTAAATTCTGGTAAGTACGATTTTTTGGGCGTTATATTTCATTATATCTGGTGATTGCTTAAACCTAAGCCGATATAACACAAGCCTTCATCGGAAGCATCTATCAGGTCCAATCTAACTCCGATGCTAAATGAGATTTATTCATGGACTATCGGCTACAACAAAGCGGCGGGCCTCAGTGCTTACGATACACATTTGTCAAGACGTGAACTGGACATGCACTGGACATGTACTAATCTCAACATAACAAGTCTATGACAATTATTTGCTTGATTTATTGTTTGCTTTGACGATGTATGTGGTCTAATGTGATCGGGTTTGCTAAAGAGCTTTTGATGTAGTTGCCGCTAGGGTTTTGTTTAAAAAATAGGTAGTGCCCGTTGGTTTAATTGGGTGCGCGATTGCTTTCGGGTATCGGGTTTGATTCACGGCAGGAACACAAGTTTTCTCCCCAAGGAAAATTTGTGTTTCTGGTTCTGGTTGTGATTGTGCGTGTGATGTGAATGTTTCTGGTACCCACGAACTTAGTGTGGGGCCGTGAGTGGAAATACGTTTATTTATCCGCCAATTGTACGCTGTAATTTAAGCTTGTTTTATTTTCTAAGTGAATTATGTAAGGTGTGACAACAAAGTGTTAACTAACTATTTATCTATATATCTATAAATCCAACCCCCATCTAAGTTTGAAAGGTGGTGACATTTACTTTTTTATGCTGAACAGGCAAGTATTTGACCTGTCTCATTCACCTCACCTGATGGAAAGTGATGATGTGGCCGAAGATGGTTGCTAACTGAATGTTATATTTGCAAATGCTAGCTTAAGTGTCACGCATTTTTTTTAATGCATTCACTCTCACAGCCTCACACTAAGTTCAAAGATTGGTGTCGTGGGCACCGCAAACATTCACATTTCAAACACAATCACAACCAGAAACAGAAACACAAATTTTCCTTATGGAGAAAACTTTAGTTCCCGCTGGGAATCGAACCCGGCGAAGCTCAGCCAACTAAAGCAACGGGTAGTTAGAACATCAATAAAAATCCCATCAGTACACCGATCACGTACTCTACAGCGTTATAAACTGTGCTATTTAGTGAAATATTCACCTTTAACTTACAAACTGTCTATTAGGTACCCTGTCTTGAGAAATACCTCCCGTTCCTTATAAACTAGCCTTTTAGGTTAGATTCACATTTATCTAGCCCTCAGTTAATAAAGTCTCTACTACGACACATAAAGCACGATATATTTAGTACATTTCAGTGTTTTTGCCGCCAATCTACTTTTTACGTGTCTCAGTATGGAAGTAATTAAGATTAAGATCATGTTAAAGTTTGTGTTCATCAATTAAAACGGTTTTTGTGATGAGAATGGATAGTCATGGAAATAGAACGACCCAGTTGGCGCAGTGGACAGGTGTCCGCCCTCTGCGCCGTGGGTCCTGGGTTCGATTCCCGGCAGGAGCACAAATTCCTTCCCAAGGGATATTTGTGCTTCTGGTTCTGGGTGTAATGTGTGTGTGTGATGTGAATGTTTCCGGCACCCACGACACAAGGCTTTGAACTTAGTGTGGGGCTGTGAAAAAAAATAAAAATAAAAAAAAAATAGAATTGATTTCTTACTATCAGTTATGCTTGAGTCTTGTGGTTTGTTTTTCATCTTGACCTCATCATTACTTGCTGATCTCTCAAACTGGTCATTTGTAATTAATCTAATATATAATAACTAGCCGTGACCCGCGGCTTCACCCGCTATTATCCAGTTAAAAAGTAGCCTATGTGTTAATCCTAGGTATAATCTATGTACATTCCAAATTTCATCCGAATCCGTTCAGCCGTTAAAGCGTGAAGAGGGAACAAACATACTTACACACAAACTTTCGGATTTATAATATTAAGTAGGATTATTGAAACGCAACAAAGCTTTAAAAAACCGATTTCATCGCTTATATTTCGGTTTTGGCTTGACCAATTTTGATAATTTGATAAAATGTATATGGGACCACCTCTGAAGTATACTCTACCTAACAAAAAAAACGTCAAAATTGATTCATAATTGTCGGAGATATCGCGGAACATACATACAAAAAAAAACGTACAGTCGAATTGAGAACCTCATTTTTTGAAGTCGGTTGAAAATCACGGTGTTTGTGGTCGAACCCCTCCGAAACGGCTCGAACGATTCTGATGTTGTAACTTTTAAACCTTCGCGATTTGAACACATAGTTTAGGTACTACCTCGGGACCTATTTTTATTTACCTCGACGTTTCAGCCAAGTTGCATTGGCCATGGTCTAGAGACCATACTGGGATTCTAATGTTTTTTTTAGTATATTTGGTAGGTATAAGAATAGGTCGTATAATTTTTTTTATTAACAAAACCCAATTTTTTTAGTATGGTATTAAAATAATAGGCGACCATAAACGTCAAGGAGGTAAAACACTTTTTCTAAACGTGACATTACAACGCATGCCGGGTACATCTAGTAAAATTATAAAAATTATAATTATGATTTTTGAAAATCGAATTCTCCGGGAATTGGTTATCTACATTGTGTCAGCAAATCAACGAAGACTCCCAGATTATGCTGTTCATAAAACAAGGACGCAGGCAATGAATGCCACTCCTTCGCCGTACGGATGATAAGAATCGCGAATTAGTACCATTAATATAAAATGTATAGATCAATGATACCTTTGGGTAACAATTTATCACTAACTAGCTTTTCCCCGCGGCTTCGCTCGGTAAGAAGTATTATTTTAAAATTGACAAAGTTTCATACAAACTTTCATTCCCTATTTTATCCCCTTGGGGGTAGAATTAATCAAAATCCTTTCTTAGCGGATGCCTACGTCATAACATCTACCTGCATGCCAAATTTCAGCCCGATCCGTCCAGTGGTTTGGGCTGTGCGTTGATAGATCACTATGTCAGTCAGTCAGTCAGACACCTTTGAGTTATATATATGTATATAAGATTCAGACTTAGCGTAATTATTTCCCTCGACCTCAAGTACCTTAAGTGAGATAGTGGTCAAACGCCAGCTTATCAGATAAATCCTGCAGTAAAGTAAGCGTGGTTACATTCCACTGCGTCTTGCACATCAATTCCTTTTAGGAATTAATTAAGGACGCCTTGACTGTAGATTTACACGCACTTTTCAAAGAATACAGATATATTTCAGCGAAGACAGAGTAAAAAGAAATAACTTTAGTTATTATAGCGAGATTCCAATTGGACATAAGGCATTTATAGTCTTGTCGCCTGCAACGGCCGTTAACGTGGACACACGGTTGGTTAGTTTGACAAACATTTACTACGACTTTATACCATAGTTGAGTTCATAAATCACCATCACCACCTATCACTTTTTGTTAAACTTTTGTTATCCTCTCCATCCTAAGGTTGCCTGGAAGAGATCGCTGCTTAGCGATAAGGCCGCCGATTGTACTAATTTATTGTTATTTTTTCTATTGTTAATTAATATTTTTCTTGGTGTGCAATAAAGAGTATTTGTATTGTATTTTATTGTATTGATATATGAATTTAGAGAATCTATTTGCGTGAAACACAAAATATAATAAGTAATAAAAATAAAAAAGTAGAGGTAAAATATGGGTTATTTGATATTTAATTATGAATTAATATTAATCTGGGGATATTCAAGACAAGAGAGAATATGTATCATCTAGGCAAGCATGCTACATCTTCGGCTGCACCATCGCTTTTTATCAGGTGAGATTGTGGTCAAATGCTTGCCTATCGAGCATAAACAGTAGTACATATAAATATAAATTCTTAAGCTTCAGTGACAGCTCATAGATATATATGAGCAAATGTTCGTCAAAAAGTTCGTTCACAATTCGATCCGTGTGTCACATTTCCAGAAGGAGAGCAACCTGTGCTCGTAATACCTTCCTTCCATACAAGATCGTTGAATTCGTTGCATTTCTTACGACGGTCATACAATGTTGAATGCAATGATTTTTTTGAATTTTTATATTATTATTATGATTTTATTACGTTGGGAGTTTTTGTGCGGACAACAGGAAACACGGTCGTCTGCTGGACGCGTTCCGGAATTTGAAACGAGGTTTTTTTTCTTCTAATTTTGGCTTCGCAATCTTGTGCATTTAGCCAGTGTCAAGTAATACTATATTTCAAGCGTATTTCATATTAAAAATCCTAGTCACAAATCACAGTCAAAGTCAAGTAAAAGAGTGAAGGTCCAGTCATAGTCAAGTTACGAAAAAATAAAGAAGAAAAAAAAGCCCTATTAAAATGGTACAAACTTCACTTCAATAGAAGTTCTATTTCTATTGTGGTTTTGGAGCGAAGACGAAAATCACGTTTTTCAACTTTGTATGATTTGCCTACACTTGTGCGCGTTTACTAAGTATTAACGGTTAATAATCCACCATTATTACACATTAACACTCGAAGAATCACAGGTTTTAGAAAATTATACAAAATCAACAACGTCATTTTTCCACTTTCGCGGAAAAACTCCTGAAACGAGGTTTTGCTGTGAAAACGCAGAAAATGGCGTTACTGATTTTGTATTTTTTTTGCAATACTTGTGATTCTTCGAGTGTTAATGTGTATTGGTGGATAACTTATTAACTTAATCCCACTGGTAGTGAGCTTGAGCACTTGAGTTACCTACCTATAAGCTCGATGTCTTGTGGGTGGCTTAGTTCTTTGCTGTATCGTTTTAGTTTAGTTTTAGGAAATATAGGCAATTGGCCTGTAGATACTATACACTTATCCCTTCCTTGGCAGTCGGGTGATAAAAAATGTACATTCCATATGTTCACAGAATTGTTCCTTGCATTGCAAAGCGTTCAAGGTTTCCTTTTCCTTAGTGCTTAATTATAACATAAATTAGTTTTGTTAATTTAATTAGCGCCAATTGAAGTCCATAAGGATGGAAAGAGCATTCCAAAAGCAATTAGTTTAATTACTAGTAGGAACAATAGTTATGTTGCAATAATTTGTAACTTTAATACCTATTTTCTTAATAGGTATCTCTAGTGTGTACTTATTTATTTAATTTTGTTATAATTACTGTTTACATTATTATTGTAATTTCGACTATAAAATGGCATAAGTAAATGACTTCCCAGTGGTTCTTGGTGTTATTTTCCCTATTAAGTAACCTGAAGCACTTTTTTATCAAGTTACTTGCAAGTTACGCTGACTTACGCGTTTACTTTGTTTTTGTTTTTTTTCATATTTACATTCTGTAAATACACCGACACCCCACACTTAGTTCAAAGACTTTAAAACTAACTTTTTTAACGCTCTCACACTCATAGCCTTTTTTTTTTTTTTTTGACAGTCTGGTGTTTGACCACTATCTCACCTGATGGTAAGTGACGATGTGATCGAAGCTGGTAAACACACTAGACCTGGAATACGCAGGCTCTCAAGGATAACTGCCGGAACACCGTATTTGGCTTGGCGGCAGACTTTCAACTTGATGATGGTAAGCTACTTTGGTAGCAAGCCAGGCGAGCAACTCACAAAATGCTCTACCACCTCTCAAATGTCACCTGATTAGCACCACCCGGGGACCACGTGTAGGGAGTCAAACTTAAGGGGTATCCTCCTACGGACGTGGGTGACTCAGCCTTACACAAAGATGTACGATGACTTTTGTCTTGCTGCCGGAAACATTCATATCACAAACACAATCGGGGTGCGAGCCCCGCCGGGAATCGAACCCGATACCCATGCTTAGAAGGCGAACTCCCGCCCAACTATGCCGACGTCAGTTCTTCTTTCATTACCAAAATACGTTGATACATCGTTAAGATCATCGTTTTCTTTCTAAAGATTCGTTTTTAGAATGTATTAACATAAAAACAATTAGTTAAATGCTTTTTAACTTGAATTAGTTCATAAATAAAAGTAATAACATTTCATAGACACCTCATATCACATCATTAAATACCCCTTTTTAATTAAATTCCCATAAAGTGAATTTTATCAATTATATAAAACCTATTTCGATTTATAGCTCATAAACCATCGGCTAACTAATCGAGGAAACGTCAAATTATTTTAACGAATCGTTGGATTCAAAGATCAATCATAAGTCTTCATCGACAGGTATATCTAGCTTAATGTTACTTATAATTGAGTGTGGTGTGTAGGCCCCTTAATATTCAGTTATCTGTCTCATAAATCTCTGTTTATGTGACTTTTATAGAAAGAAAATAATATTAATGGGTGAATATTTTGATCAAAGCTGTCTAATCGACAGGTTAGATTGTTATTATTTCAACGACGACGACTCAATTTTAAAACAATTATAATTAGAATAAATGTATACAAAACTTAATCTTAGACCGCTGCCAGTTGGCAATGTACCCAAAATGCCGGCAGCATTGTCACGTAGAAAGGTAATGCTGCAGGGTTTTGCCGCGAAAGTGAAAAAATGGCGTTGTTGATTTTGTATAATTTTCCAAAACCTGTGATTCTTCGAGTGTTAATGTGTAATAATGGTGGATTATTAACCGTTTATACTTAGTAAATGTGCATAAGTGTAGGCAAGTCATACAAAGTTGAAAAACGTGATTTTCGCCTTCGCTCTAAAACTCCAATAGAAGTTCTAGTAAAGTTTCTACCACTTTACTGGGGCATGACTTGACTATGACTGACTACTTGACTTTGACTGTGACTTGTGACTAAGACTTTTATTATGAAAAATAGAAATTGTTAATATTTGTTTAATATTTCGACTGAAGGACTATGCATCCATGGTCATGAAATAATAAAAAAAAAAAAAGTTAATGCTTAATCGCTATCCAAAATATTTTCCAGCATTTTGGTCACTTGTTGCTTCGACCAAACGCCCTGATAATTCTTGGGAGATTGTATGTGCTCCCGGTCCCCACGGTCATAACCCCATATGGCACAAATATATAACCACTCAAGACTACTTATAGTAGGTACTACAATATTGCGCCTTTTGAGATCACTTGCTGATTCAGTCGCAACACCAGCCTTACTTTTGGTTTGATTTAATTTATTTTTTAGTTTAATTTAGTCTTATTAGTATTTAGACGAGAGCTTTGCTCGTTAAAACGACGTTTTCTAAAAATGAAACCTAGCTAGATCGATTTATCGCCCCCAAAACCCCCTGCATACTAAATTTCATGAAAATCGTTGGGGCCATTTCCGAGATTGCTTGTTTAAAGTATTAGATATAAATGTAAATAAATTATTAAAAAAATTTCAGTTATTAAAAACAGCAGGTAATATTGTATTTATAGCATTAGTCATGTTAGGCACAACAAACATCTAGGGCTAGGGTTCAGTCTCTGCCTCAAGTGAAATTTTTCTTTCTAAATTTCTTTAGTCGGGCGTCAATTTAAGATACCTACACATAGTTTTTTTTACTGTTATAGTGTTATATATAAGGAATAAATAAATACATGTATTAGTAATATATACCTATTAATATGTAAACAACCGTGCATCCTTGCATGCATCAAAACATACAATACAATACAATAACTCTTTATTGACACCAAAAGATAAATACAGCTTACAGTGAAACTTATAAAATATAGGTACAATGGGCGGTCTTATCGCTAAAAGCGATCTCTTCCAGATAACCTTTGGATGGAAATATAAACGAAAAGTGAAAGTAGGGATTGGGATGGTGGCGCGATTAAATGAATGAAATCCTACTTAATCCTACTAATATTATAAATCCGTAAGTTTGTGTGTAAGTGTGTAAGTATGTTTGTTCCCTCTTCACGCTTTAACGGCTGAACGGATTTGGATGAAATTTGGAATGTACATAGATTATACCTAGGATTAACACATAGGATACTTTTTAATTTAATAGTCGCGGGCGATGCCCCGCGGCTAGTAGATTATAAAAATAATAATACTAACATTTTAAACTACATAAACAATATATACCATTAAAAATAACAGAATATCTAATCAAATAAACTTACATAAAATCAATAAATAATTACATATAAGTACCTATAATACATATTTTTTATTTTGGGCCATGACTGTTTGTTTATCTACTTAATTGTGAATGAAAGCAGGACAGCAACCATTGTCAGATCATCATCATCATCATCATCTCAGCCACAAGAAGTCCACTGCTGGATATAGGCCTCCCCCAAAGATTTCCAAAAAGAACGGTTGTTAGCGGCCTGCATCCATTGTCACATATTTACTTCAAATTGTATTTCTGCATTATCAACATGCCAATTATTTTCCTATTCAACTTAATTGATATTAATAGTAAACATAAACATTTATTCATTACAAACTGACTCACGGACAGTCTGTACAGTAGTTATTATGCTATTCCATATAATTGATGTTTATAAATCAATCTGGAGAGATGGGCACAGATAGGGTTGCTGTGTCCGGGTTTTCAAGGATTGTCCTAGAAACTTTGTCTTAGAAGACAACCGGGCCGTCCTTAGATATATCTTGTGGTATATACATACAGAGTATTAATTTGTATTGGTAGAAATATGCTACTTATCTTTATATAGATCTTTGTTCAAGTGGTAAAATTGCTGGTACAGTAACAGTGGTTTAGCAGTCTTTAAGCTATGTCGGATGCCTTCAGGGCTCAAACAATTTTGACAACCCTGTCCACTATATATGTTTTTTTTACTATTATAGGTCACGATAGTGTACTCCCTATTTTTGATACAATCTAGCCAAGATTAGGCTAATAAGTCCATTAACACTATTCTTATTGTATCTATTAAGGCGAAGACACTTGGTTCATGTGTTCTTTTTGAGCAGCAGTTATAAAACACTGCATTACACTAATACACACTAACACTAAACAAGATCAAACGGTTTTGTTCTTTTGAGTCGTCTCACCATATGTCATTGTGTCCATAAGCAAATAATCAAGCAAATAATCTCAATATCGGTTTTTTAAATCTTCCTAATATAAAAATATTATTAAATCAAGACTTAGACATCATTTTTGAGGAGATAAACAATCCTTTATCTATTATTTTATTTGTAGCTTGCGCTTGAAATCCTTTTATATCATTGCAAAAGCAAAAATACCATAGTATGGGGACTAGCTAACTTGGGTTACGGCAGAGCCCCGCCATATTAAGCAACATCCGTACCATCCTTATATCGGAGAAATTAAAGCATATTTTTTTGCATTTTCAACAACAAATTACTGACTTTCAGATTTTTCGGTTACGTGTGCTGACCTTACTGCTTGTCAAACATTTACCTGTGTCTACGGGTACTGGTACCCTGTAGGTTTAGATTTTTTTGCGAGTGTCGATATTGCCCAGTTTTACCGCGTAAATGGCCGTATTATTTTATTGCGTTAGCTTAGAACCTTGTTTTATTGCATTAACAAATATAGTTACATATATATAGTTGTTAAAATAATCGTGGCAACATAAAACATTTAGTTATTCTGTTCTAAAAGGTAGCAACACTGTTTCTACTTTTATCTATGTTAGTGTGTAAGTGATTAAAACTAACTCTGTAATCTGTGGTCTGATGACTAAAATAAAACAGCAATTATTCCTAAATTATACAGTTTCTTTTATTTAATAACTACATTAGAACCTTATTTTTTTTTGCTTCAAGAGGTCAAATATTTTAACATTTAACATAATTTTCAATTTCATACTTCCACCCGTCCGTGTCCCTGAGAAAATCGAGTCTTGACAGACATTCTTTTCTTCTTTGATACGGAACCCTAAAAAAAGTTGTCGTTTCCCAGAACTGTAATATTGACAGTTGCTAAACACATAGTTAATAAATGAGGATTGCAGCATGGTGAGTCGAACAACACTGCTTTAACAACTAACTAAATACCGCATACCGACGCATTACACTGCAATCTCTTTCACTCTCTCGTACAACGTCTCTCAAATCTTTCCATCTCGCTCATCCACTTCATACTGACAACAGACGCCTAAAATGAAACAAATTTGTACTTAAATATAAAAAAATAGAATACTTACACATGAAATAACCATTTTTTTGTCCCTCTCAGTGCCTGTGTAGTTTGTACAATAGTTAAAGACACATGAAGGTGTTTTATCCCTTTTTTTTGCTAAAAAACGCACGATTAGCAGCGACGTATTGCCGCACTCGGTAGTGCAAGACTGGTAGCGATCATGGTAATTACCTTAAACGGTCAATATGGGTGGCACCACTTTACAGAGAGAAATTCTTAGATGGTAACCCTATTTACAGTAAAACGTCAATGCAGCGCACTCTATTCAACCAAGGCATCATTGTTGAACATAAATCATATTATTATAGAAGGGTTTAAATACGGTAGGGCTTGCATGATTGGTCTCTTATACGGGAATAAGGAAGTTGAACCGATTTTATATTCTATAGAATCTTATTCAATTTGTTTATCGTTTTTGTTATTTACAGCTCATAATAGAATCCTGTTTGAATAGGCAAGTTATTGTCCAATGGACGCATTTGGTTCGCGCGGATCTCTAACGCCTTCTAATTCCGCACAACCATATTGACGATCCAGTTGGCGCAGTGGACAGCTCTCGGTCCTGTGCGTCGTGTTATGTGCGTTCGATTCCATACGGTACAATTTGCCTCACTAGGGACATTCGTGTTTCCGTTTTTACCAAACGTTTTGAGCAACTCTAAATAATGATGGAGATTCTCATTTCTCCATCATTTATAAACAGATTTAGATTATTTATTTAATAGTGTATATTTCTGATTGATCCCATAGAAATTTTATCAGAATTGGATCAGTACTTTGGTTTGAATAAAAAAAAGCTGAAATAAAATTATTACCCAAGTAAACAAAACTTTAAAATTTTCAGTAGTTTTATGGTTGTTGTCGGATGATTTTTTGTTAAAGATTGTTTATTAAATTAATACATATTTTTCAGCTTGTACATACTCTCAATAATTTAATAAAAACTCAGGAAGATTCGAACTATTAAATTAAAATTAAAACGGGAACTAGCGTGACTTACGCGTTATCGATATCCAGATCGTCAATTGTTTCGGCTTCATTAGGAAACCTTCGTGATGAGTGCGCTTGTATCTACTCTCAATAATGACGAAATGAGATAGAACAAATTTAAACGACTTCGAAACAAAAGGCTGCAAATGTATCTTCCATAATTCAAAATTACCTTCCACAAAATTGTGGTAAATACTTCGCGTGCAAAGGGTCTCCAGCAAGTTACAATGTAAAGCGGTCGGGTATCTCTCACAATTTGCTGAGCATCCATTTTTCGCAAATGCGTCGGTGTAAACCTCGCCTACGCCTGTTCGGCTTGTGCATAGTGACAGCCCCGATCGTTCTACCCTGAACGAACCTGGACGATTTAGTACGTGTAGAAACAAGGAAGTGAAACTTTGTGCAGTTTGTGTGCCAATTTTTAGATCGGAATTTAGAGATAACCTGGCCATGTACTGTCGAAAGGTGTGAAAATATCTTAGGCAAATTAAGATGTGATGAGCGTTTGTACGATGGGAGATTGTAATAATGAATTATGATATAATAATATGTTGAATGTGTGCCTTCAAAGCACGTCGGTTACAGTACACAGTATCGGGTTCGATTTTCAGTAGGAACAAGTTTTCTCCTCAACGGATTTTTTTGTTTCTGGTTCTAGTTGTGATTGTGTGTGATGTGAATGTACTTTGTGCGCACAAATTATGTTCATTATGGTTGCTGGTTTCTGAAAACTTTGGTCGTAAGATTTTGTATTAGAAACTCGTGTACTTGTATCTGTAGTATGCAGTATGAGCAAGCATTAGGCTACCTCGCATATTCAAAATAGATGATGCAGCATTTTTGTTTAAAATATAAATAATATCTGTTTGCTAGACTTGAAGACTTCAAAGTTTTTTTTAATTCTAGACATGAAAAGCATCGTGCAATGGGAGATCGTAATCAAAGGCTTCGCGATGAGTTCCACTTTTTTTAACGTCCGACAAGAAAGAGGGGAATGATCGGCTATGTTTGGTGAAACTGTGCAGCCGTTTTTTGGAAGATAGAGAAATGATCGCCAAATTGAGATCTCGCGCTTACATATTGTCTAATTTTTTTTTCACACTCACAGCCCCACACTAAGTTCAAAGACTTGTATCGTGGGTGCCGGAAACATTCACATCACACACACATTACACCCAGAACCAGAAGCACAAATATCCTTTGGGAAGGAATTTGTGCTCCTGCCGGGAATCGAACCCAGGACCCACGGCGCAGAGGGCGGACACCTGTCCACTGCGCCACCTGGCTCGTCGAAAATAAAAAAACTGTTGCGGTTAATTGCAATAAATTGACGTTAATAATTAATTGAAAACAAAATGGTAGTAAGGCGTTCATTGCTCTATTGAACGATTACGACATGATAGTTAAAATTTTCATTTTTGTAGCTTTCTGTGGTAATTCCACCACAATTTCGCCAATAAAACTTTAATTTTATGACTGCAGTAGGTACGATATTTTTCAAACCTTCTCAAAACTATATTACAACAGCTCGTCATAGATACAAGATAATTAAACGCAAGCAAAGCTTAAAAAAACCGACTTCATCGCTTTATCTCCGGAACCTTTATCAGATTAAATGTATTAAACATGCATTATTGACGATAACTCGAAAGCTACTGATCAGATCAAATTTAAATAGGATCATACGGAAAGCAGCAGCTTTCAAACAAAACAAAATCACCTACATCGGTTCACGTGGAAGAAGTTACGAGGTAACATACATAAAACAATAAATAAATAAAAAAACAGTCGAATTAAGAACCTCATCCTTTTTTTTAAGTTGGTTAAAAATAAAAAAGTAGAGTGCATAAATTATGAATTTACTTTTTTTATTTTACATTTATCTTTTATTTTTATATACGATAGGCAAGCGTTTGACCACAATCTCACCTGATGGTAAGCGACGATGCGGCCGAAGATGTAGCATATAAAATGTAGCATATATCTTATCTTATAAGAAGTTTCTTATAAGATTTAAATAAGACGTTTTATGCGATTATATAATTAAATCACAGCTTTATTATAAGTATTAAAAATGTTACACATAAAAAAAATACAGTCGAATTGAGTACCTCCTTATTTTTTGTAAAGTCGGTAAAAAAATAGAAACTAAGATAAGCTCTTAGAGAAGCTGTAGTAATGACGGAAACATAAATAGAGTTAACTAAAGAATGCAAGCTGGTCTAACCTTACAGACCCACGGTATATATCTATTAGTGTTAATGGGATCAATTCATGGCCTTATAGTGTTACAGTAAGTTTATGGCATATTTATATTAGAACATAAATAGCAAAGGAATTACTTCCGCCAGCTGCTAAAGAAGTGTAGCCCATGCTGCGATTGAAAATGTTAATTTTATTTATTGAAATTACAAATCACTGTATCATTTCTTATCTGTAAATGTTTCTTAATAAATTTGTCGTAATAATTTTTCCATACTGTTTGTTGGCCGGAAACCAGACACTTTTTTTTTTTTATTCAGTATAGACAAGCGTTTGACCACTATTTCACCTGATGGTAAGCGATGATGTGGTCGACGATGGAGCAAATTTGCCTAGAAGATACCTATTCACTCGCGACTTGAAAACACCCACATTGTACTCATCAGGAAACACCGACTCAGGCAAAGTGTTCCACTCCTTTGCGGTTCGCATAATAAATGTAGAAGCAAAACGCTTTGTTCGCAATTGTGGAATATCTACCATATACCGGTGTCGATTAGCAGATTGCCTGCTTGTTCGATGATAGAATGGGGATGGGGGAACTAGATCGTGTAATTCCTTGGCAAAACTTTTTAGGGGTAAGTATATAGTAAAGAGCTTAGAGCAATGGGGTATGTCAGCCTATGACCTCGGATTCAAATTCCGCTACAATATTTTCCATTCAAAATTAATTAATTTTGATGTAGGAAAGATAATTATTCCTTGTTGCGTAATCTGAAAGATAACGCTTTCACACTCACAGCCATACACTAAATACGATGACATGTTTTGTGGGTGCCGGAAAAATTTACAACACAATCAGAAACACAAAGTTTTCTTAAAAATTACATTCAAAAGAAACGATATTTTTTTTTTTATAAAATTATTACCTACTTAGTTAAGTTCAGCATTCGTATTCCATTTTAAGGAATGTACAATGTCGAGTTGCAATGCAGATTAAAACCCAATCTAGATTTAGAATTAGAAGTTCTATTATGGATTGTTATTTGTTATGTGCATCTAAATAAATATATATAAAAATATTATTAATGATAATAGTCAAACGCTAGCCGACCACAAAGAAAAAAAATATACATAATATAATAAATAAACAATCAATCAGCTAACCAAATCTACAATGACGTAGATTTTACAACACTACTAAGTTGTCTATTAGCAAAACGTCTATGGGTTATAACAGTAACCAATTTCCAACATTAATTATTTTCTAAAACAATGGTGCTACTGACTAACCAAGATATAAATTGATAGACCCGTACAAGATACAATCACGTTTGGAATGCGCCCTTTCATAGTAGCCCTTTCATAAGATTCCTTACATCAATTAAGCTGGTTTCACGCTGAGCTCGAGCTGATGATAATGTAATGTCTGAACCTAGTAACAGATTAATTTTATTTAGTGCTTAAGCTATGATACGCAATCGGTTTAAAGTTATTGCTGAACCCAATACTTGGTTTGTAAAATATAATTTGAGTCCAGTGTAGAGAGAGCTTTTGGACACGATTGTACGAGTGAGTACGATCTGGGTGTCTTCAAGTCTAGAGAGAATAGGTTCCATCATCAGCCGCATCGTCACTTTCTATCAGGTGAGATAGCGGTCAAATGCTTGCCTATCTGGCACTAGTCGTTCACGCCGAACTGAGATAAGAGGTGTTGGCAATTATAACTTGCAAAACATAAATGGCAAATAAAATGTTTGGTCCTGTAGGTCTGTTCTGGTCGTCAAACTATGATTGTTCGAATTGGTGCGACGTCGATTTGTTGAAAGTGCAGTTGATTCGATGGTACATAAGATAATTAAACGCAAGCAAAGCTAAAAAAAACCGACTTCACCGCTTTATCTTCGGAACTTTAATCAGATTAGACGTATTATTGACGATATTCTAAGAACTACTGATCATTTCTTGATCAAAATTAAATGGGACCAATTGAAATGCAACATCATTCAAACGAAATGACGATCTCCACCAGGACCTCAACATCGAGTTCGTTAACAAAATCATAAAAAAATACGCAAAAGCTCATGAATACAGACTTCACAATCATGTGAACGTCGAGGCCATCCAGCTCCTCGATCACACGTATATAGTGAGACGACTCAAAAGAACAAAACCGTTTGAACTTGTTTAGTGTTAGTGTATTATTGTAATGTAGTGTTTTATAAGTGCTGCTCAAAAAGAACACATGAACCAAGTGTCTTCGCCTTAATAGAGACAATAAGAAAAGTGTTAATGGACACATTCTTGGATATTTAAAATCTAGCAGAATAAGTTAAATTTAAGTTACTTATTAGCCTAATCTTGGCTAGATTGTAACAAAAATAGAGAACACACCATCGTGACCTATAGTAAAAAAAAATTCAAACTAAAAAAAAGACTTCTACAAATATTTCAAGACCGAAATTAGGCAAATCGGTTCAGCCGTTCTCGAGTTTGTGTGAGACTAATATATATATCTGTTAAGAATGTTACATACATACATACATATATATATATATATATATATATACATACATTCTATTTGGAATGACGCTAATTCCTTGGAAGATGGGACGACCATTAGTGTGGGATGCAACTTGTGTCGATACACTGGCGCCGTCTCATCTTCTAGAGACTAGTGTTCAAGCTGGCGGGGCTGCTAACAAAGCAGAAAACCTCAAACGGCGTAAATATTCGAACCTTGATAGAGGTTATATGTTTGTACCGTTTGGGGTAGAAACTTTGGGTCCGTGGGGACCGGGAGCACACGAAATTTTTAAATTTTTATCTAAACGTTTAGTCGAGGCGACAAATGACCAGAATGCTGGCTCTTATTTAGCACAAAAAATTAGCATCGCTATTCAACGTGGAAACGTAGCCAGTATTCTGGGCACTTTTCCTTTGGCAAGCGGTTTACAAAATTTTTGAGTATTATTTGTTTTAATCCCCTTTTCTACTTTTAAGTATTTGTGTATTAAAGAAATACATACATATATATATATATATATATATATATATACATACATATATATATATATATATATATATATATGTATATGTATGTAACATTCTTAACAGATATAACGTAACATACTGAAACCGATTCTGACCCGTTTTGGCGTGTTTTAGAAACATTTTGTACTAATATATATTTTACTCTTGTTTCAGGCAGCTTCAGGGCTCTCCTTCCCAATAATGACATTATGATACTGCATCTCGATTATCAAGATGTCAACTTGATAATAAATGGTAAGACACACTATCTCGTACATCGATACTTAATGTAACTCTAAGTCTTTATTGCTTCCTTTATTTACTTACTTCAATTGATTGATTTTTTGATGTTAAGGTATACATTGATATGTGTCTCATTTGTAATGATGGTTGTCATGATGATAGGTTGTCTAATCAGATTGAGTAGAACAGACAGTAAAATAAGTCAAGTAATTATGTGTAAGATAGTCTAAAATTTTTACTCTAGGCTCAAAGTTGTTCTTCTGAATATAATTGTACGTCTAAAATGGACAGTTAACACAATTATATGCATAAAAATTATTTCTGACTCTGAATCAACACCAATAAGAAATAAGTCACTATTTTAAAGCACCCCGCTACGAAAGCATGTGCTACGTCTATATCCGTCCTTATTGCTGCATATGGCGTTCTTGTTTTGTCCCGACAGTACCGTTACTGTCGGGAAAAAAATATGTGAGAGTAACACACGGGTTACTACGCTTCAAAGGTCGTATACACGAACGAGCGCTGACAATCACCGATAATGTGCAATATTTTCATCATTTTCATAAGTTACATTTTAAGTTGTCGGTTACGTTTTAAGCTAAGCGAGGGGAACATGTTTAATACTGTCTTTTTATTTCAGTTTCTGATAAAAGTTTTGTTATAATTATATTCGTTTATTTTGTTTCGTTTTCATACAGAATGCCTGGAATAAAATTATTAATTTATTAACTTTATTTTTGGGCACAAATGTTTTACAGTACATAAATTAGCTTACAGTTTTAAGTTTGTTTTGATTACACCAATTTGATTGCCACATTTAAAAACACTATAATTTCTTATTTTATATGAAAATAATAGGAACTTGTATTCAGATTATTAAATTAGCATTTGTGACGTATGATGTTGAAGTTTTTTTTGTGACGTACAATACAATAACCCTTTATTGACACCAAAAGATAAATACAGCTTTCAGAGAAACTTATAAAATAAAGGTACAAAGGGCGGTTTTTATATATTACGAAAAAAGCATTAAAATAAAGGTTTTTTAACGTTCTTATTGAGTTCTGAAATACATCATATTTTTTAAGTTTTTTTGTCCTTCAATAAAACCTATAGATTTTCAATTCAATTAACAATACATTCAACTATAACTAACTAAACCTGCTCATAAAATGCAGTAAAACTATTACTACTAGTAAACCGTAAAATTATTACTACTGGTAACTGTAACATTAACAATGTTTATGTTAAAGATAATTTAAAGAGACTAGTAGTAATAATTTTACGGTTTGTAGAACACTTCAATAAAAGTAATAAAAAAGTACGAGAAGGTATCTAAATAAATTTAGGAGGATCAATATAGCCGCGCCGCCCGCGCCAGCCCCCAGCGCTCGTCAGGTGCGCGCAGAGAGGCGACGCGAACGTTGCGAACGGCCACTTCCCGGATGATAGGCATCGTACATGCTCGAAACTAGTCGGAAAATCCGACAAAAACCGCCGCGAGTACCAGCCGGTTAGTAAACATTAATAAGGATCAATATATTTTAGAAAAATAGCTTACGTACAATTATATATGCCATTTAAAAATAATACATTGGTAAAAAAATAATATACACGCGAATTCAACGTATAGTAAATATTATCATAATATATGCTAACGTTTAGACACATACTTTTGATACTTGCTTTCATAAGAATTTTCAACTTAAAATAAAAAAGGTTTTATCCTCATTTGCAACGAATTATTTAAAACAAACACAAAATGTCACATAGCTATGGTATATTCTTAATAAATAGCGATAAAAAGTTCGTCATTATCCAACTGTCAGTAACTACTGGTGGCTAAAAGTTTTTTATGTTAAAAATTAAAACTTTTGAAATGTCGAATGGAAAGGCGTATTGAAACAGTATTATATATTCATAGGTTATACGAAACACTAACGAGCAAGCCAACTGGTCATCAGTATTATGATGATATATTACTGTTAAGTGATATTTATTGCAAGTTCAATACGGTAGAAAAGAATGTGGCTGCATAAATGTTAATAATTTTAATTCCACTAAATAGGTGTTAACTACTGCAATATCTTGCCATATTCCTCTAATTAACACGATCATTTACCATCATAACCAACTTAGGTGTGACTTTTAACCATCCTCATTAAAGAACTTCACAAAAAGTCGCAATAATAATACACAAAACGGACGTAGTTTTTTTTGTACATTACTCAACTTCATCAGTTGGAAATTGTGATGTATAAAGAAGGTAAATACTTAGTAAAGCTATAATAATCATCTACACGCAAGCTTATTAAGAGGCTTTATTCCTTTTGTCTTTTCTCTCGCTCGCACAATCAATATTTTTAATAGATACAATTATATACGCGTGTTTTTGAAAATGTTTTTAACTAACTATATGGACATTAATACAAGGGTGTTTCAAACTTCTTTTCGCTATCATATTCTTCAATAAGATTAACCTCGATAGAAGTTTTATATTTATGCCATGTACTATGTGTGTGAAAACACTGGGCCACATGGGGAACCGTGTGCGCTTAAAATTTACAAACATTGGGCTAGACGATTGAGAAAACCTACTCGTGACCAGACTAAATGATTTGATTTCTAGGAAGACAGTTTTATTTAGTGAAAAAAACTAAAGAACAATGAATTAAGAGATATAATTACAATTTAACTCTTGTATTCAGTACCATAAATAATGAAAAGTATTTTGTCATAAAATTCACTCATTAAGTTCAAATAGGCACTTATAGGGTGTCACTAAACTACTACTAAACTACTACACTAAACGACTAGTTATTAAAACAGTAGACACCTATTTAGCCATAATTCTTCATTGCATAGTAAGCAGTGTAGGATATTACGCTGCATTGCATGCAAAAAAACAATCTAGGTTGTTACAATCATGTAAAAAGTTACGCTGTATGTCAATAAAACAGTCTAGGTAGTTACAATCACATTTATTAAAAAATATTAGAAGTAACGCGGGCTATAAGATACTAGTGCCGTATTTCGTAATTATAGATGATAAAATATATATAACATAGGTATAAAATACAATACATGCGACACATCCGTTATATTTTGTAACAACGTACAATAAATATTTTCCCGACGGATACGTCAATACTGAGCGTCACTAGCGGGAAGAAGCTATTGTGTGTGCTCGCCCTTAATTCAGTTCATGTTTCACTAATGTTATGTTATTGTATTTAATTAAACAAATGTTTATCATATGGTAAGAGGTTGTTAAATGAATTTAAATGAATTAAATTAGACATAAATATTAAAATAAATTGACACTTATATTACCTTGTAGTAGTTTAGAACCTATATTATTTGGAAGTACAATACAATACAAATACTCTTCATTGAAAAACCAATTCAAAAATCTTAGAAAACTTACTAAATAAATAAATCTTAAAAAGGTTTCACAATTGGCGGTCTTATCGCATAAAACAATCTCTTCTAGACCACCTTAGCATGGATATATATTTTTTTATAAAGAATTGCATCTGGCGGTGGTGTACACTAAGAAGTAAGTAATAAATAGATAATAGAACTATTAATATACACAAATTCTTCAAAAGTACATAGGTGTTAAAAATAAACTATTTATTAACAGTATACGCTCTCAATTCATCTTGTGATATATTCAGGATTAATCAAAATACAGATTTAGCTAAACTACTTACCTAATATAAAAAGTCATTGGTCGGCAGTGTGCCCAAAATGCTGGCTGCGTTACCTCGTTGCTAGGGTTTGCATTATCCGTTCATATTTAGTATTCGGATAAAATGGATAGTAATTATCCTAAATATTCGAATATCCAGATATTTCGGATTTTTCGAATGTAGTATAAAAATATTGTATAAAATTGTTTTTTTATAAATGAAAAAAATAAAGTTATATAGAATAAATCAATCTCTGTTTTGAACTAAAAGAAGCAAACGAGATCACAGAGTAGTAGACATATCAATTTTAAATTTAGTGAGGTGAGGCAGTGCAGGGAACTGTCGTTATATTCGTTATGTTATTAGCTAATAAGCAAATCCACTTGGCGTGACGGGGAGCGATAACTATGGAAGTATTATTGGTATAATAAGAGTGATAACAGAGAAAACTGGTATTATTGTTTTATTATAAAATATGACATTTGATTTCCATCAATAAGTAGATTACTTGTAAAAAAAAATGTTCGTAATATTCAAATAATCCGAATACTGGAGATTGAATTATTCGGTTAGTAAATGTAACGGATATCCGGATAATTTGAATATCCGGATATATGGATTGCAAGCCCTACTCGTTGCACAGCGAGACTTAATTGCTGTGCAAAATACAAACCGGCATTTTGGTCACGTGTCGACTCTTTCAGTCTCCCAGCCAAATAACATATATTATTTAAAATATATATATATATATATATATATATATATATATATATATATATATATATATATATATTTACATACATTAATACACATATACATATAATATACACTAAACATAATGTTATATAACATAAAAATAATACATAAGATTATATACATATAATATATATCTATTTATAGTTATATATAATATATAACTATAAATAGCAATGAGCAGCATTTTTTTAGTTTTGGGATAGGTAGATTTTTTTTAACGTGGACTAATGATTTCCAAAGACTTAGAACGCCTGATGTCCACTGGCAACGAATTCCATAAACGAACTGCTAAACTATATGTGAAAATAAAATTAAAATAGTTTAAAATTAAATTAAATTTCCGTCTCGCTTTATGCTTACGTTTGGGTGCAAGGTGCTATGTTGCCCATAGCTGTCAGTGTGGTACTACTGTTGACCAGCTCGGTCACCACGGCCTCTCGTGCCAGAAAAGTGCTGGCCGAATTTCCCGCCACGCCAGCCTCAACAATATCATCCGCCGGGCTTTTACCAGTGCCAACGTTCCAGCCATTCTCGAACCGAATGGTCTGATGCGTGACGATGGTAAAAGACCCGACGGCATGACTTTAATTCCATGGAAGAGTATGGGATGCAACTTGTGTCGATACTTTAGCTCCGTCACATCTTCCTGAAACACAGAATGGGGTTGGCGTCGCGGCAACTTCGGCAGAGCAGCGCAAACGGCGAAAATATGAAAACCTAAAATATGGCACTTATTTGGCTCAACGTATTAGCATTGCAATTCAGAGAGGCAATGCCGCCAGCATGATGGGAACGCTACCCACTGGTAGTGGGCTTGAGCACTTGAGTTACCTACAAGCTCGATATCTTGTAGGTAACTTAGTACTTTGCTGTACATAGTTTTAGTTTAGTTTTTAGGAAATATAGACTATTGGCCCGTAGTTTTAGAAGGCAGCATAAAAAAAAAATTAAATAGTTTTAATACTTTAAAGACCTGTAGTAAATAGAAATAGGACTACCAATATATAAAATCAAAGAACTTCCAAAAATTTTCCTTGGGAGAAAACTTGTGTTCCCGCCGGGAATCGAACCCGATACCACTGCTTAGAAGGCGAACGCCACCCAACTTACCCAACGGGCAGTTCAAAAATATATTTATAATAATATATATTTATACATATAACAAAAAATAAATAAATACATAATACAATAACATACTTAAACATCATCCATTTATGGTCGACATACCTCCAGTTCGCTCAAAGCGTTTTGCTTCTACATTCATCATCCGTACAGCGAAGGAGTGGAACTCATTGCCTGCGTCTTTGTTCCCCGAACGGTATAATCTGGGAGTCTTCAAGTCTCCAGTGAATAGGTATCTTCTAGGCAAGCATGTCACACCTTCGACCGCATCATCACTTTCCATCAGGTCAAATGCTTGCCTATTCAACATAAAAAAAAAAACTTAAGAAAACAATTCTGAATAAATAATAGGTACCTATACAGTATTTGAAACTTACCATCTGACTTATAATAGCTATATATAGCCCTTCAAGAACATTGGCTACTGCCGAACGACATTGACTTCCTGAGCTGTATTGATGACAACTTCGCCTACACGGGAGTTTCGCCTGTAGATCTTTCGCAGGGGATGATTGCTGGCCGACCTTGGGGCGGAGTAGCTTTATTATGGAACAAGCTGATTTTCAAAAATGTGTCGGTGGTGAAATGTGATAACACGCGAATGTGCGCTATAAAAATAGCAGAAGGTCAGAGATCGTTGTTAGTGTTCAGTGTTTACATGCCGACTGATAAGACTGCTAACTTGGCGGAATTCACGGACTGTCTTGGATCGTTAAACGCCATTGTTTGCAATGAAGGTGTCGAGTGTGTATACATGCTCGGTGACTTTAACGCCCAACCGGGTAAGCAATTTTTTAATGAACTATCGAACTTCTGTTGTGATTTTGAATGGACTTGTGCGGACGTCGTAAATTTAGGTTTATTTTCTGACACATATAGTTTTATCAGTGACGTAAATGGGAGTGTGAGCTGGTTAGATCACTGCGTTGTAACAAAATCAGCTCTTCAAACTGTTCGAAACGCACACGTTAATTATAGCCCTGTGTGGTCTGACCACTTACCTCTCATAATCCAATGTTATTTAGATATTATTAAACCAAAAATATTGCAGAATTTAAATATAATGTGTAATAGTAATACAGTAAGATGGGGTGAAAGAAACCCAGAACAAATAGAAATATATAGTAAATTATGTAATGAACAATTGAGACGAATAGATTTTCCGTCAGAATTAAGTGATTGTAGTGATAAAAAATGTAATGAGTCTAGTCACAAACATATAATCGACAAAATGTACCAGAATATTATTGATGTTTTGTGTGAGGCGTCCTCGAACAGTTATAAAATCAACCAATTAAAAAAGAAAAAACCTGTAATAGGATGGAACAAGCACGTTAGTGAGGCACACAGAGAGGCTCGGTGTAAATTTCAGCTATGGCTTTTGTGTGGTAAGCAGAGACAAGGGCGTACTTGGGATGAAATGAGAGATAGTCGCAAAATCTTTAAGACTCGCTTAAAGTGGTGTCAGAATAATAGCGAACAGATAAAGATGGACATTCTCGCATCACATCACTCTAAGCAAGATTTTAAAATTTTCTGGAAAACCACTAATAAGTTAAAGGGCAAACCGAGCTTACCTGTGAGCGTCAATGGAATATGTAATTCGAAGTGTATTGCTAATATGTTTAAAGACCATTTTACCGTAAAATCTCCGTTGGGACCAGCACAGTCTGTCAATGTGGGTGGGCCTCACGGGCAGGAGATCAGTACCAGGGTTAAAGCAAAGGATGTCAGAAAAGTTATAACTTCTATGTCACGAGGTAAATCTCCTGGCCATGACAGCCTCAGTATTGAACACCTAAAGTATGCTGGCGTCCACCTGCCTAGAGTTCTAGCGATGTTCTATTCAATATGTATAGGACACTCATACTTACCAGCTGATATGATGAAGACAGTGGTGGTACCTATCGTAAAGAGCAAAACCGGTGATATCAGTGACCACAATAATTACAGACCGATTTCACTGGCAACTATAGTGGCCAAGGTGCTTGACAGCCTGCTTAACAGTCGGCTTGATAAGTACTTAAATATTCATGATAACCAATTTGGATTTAAATCCGGACTATCTACTGAAACGGCTATTTTATGTTTGAAGCAGACTGTCAAGTACTACACCGATCGAAGCACGCCGATCTATGCGTGTTTCCTCGACCTCTCGAAGGCGTTCGATCTGGTTAGCTATGACATCTTGTGGCAAAAATTGAATGACTTGTCTATACCTGAAGAACTAGTCTATATTATCAAGTACTGGTATTTAAATCAGGTCAACGTTGTTCGGTGGTCGAGTGAATTATCGGAGCCATATAAGTTGGAGTGCGGTGTAAGGCAGGGAGGGCTGACTTCGCCTAAGCTTTTCAACTTATATGTCAACGCATTGGTCGAGGAGCTCAGCAGTACGCGTGTCGGATGCCATATTGATGAAATTTGTCTTAATAATATTAGCTACGCGGATGATATGGTGCTGCTGAGTGCCTCTGTCTGTGGACTGTCGAAGTTATTGAAATTATGTGAACAGTATGCACAGAGTCACGGGTTGGTCTATAACGCCAAAAAGAGTGAATGCATGGTCTTTCGGGCCAAAGGAAAATGTCCGGATACCATACCTACCATTAAATTGAACGGTATCGAACTAAAGAGGGTTGAACAATTTAAATATCTCGGACACATATTAACGTTTGACCTGAAAGACGATGCAGACTTGGAAAGGGAGCGAAGGGCGTTGTCTGTGAGAGCAAATATGATAGCCCGCAGGTTCGCGAGATGTTCGAGGGACGTCAAAATTACCTTGTTCAGAGCATTTTGTACGTCCTTCTATACAAGCAGCCTGTGGGTGACATACACGCAGAAGCAGTACAACGCTCTTCGTGTGCAATTTAATAATGCATTTAGGGTGCTAATGGGGCTGCCCCGGCACTGCAGCGCATCGGGGATGTTTGCTGAAGCACGCGTCGACTGTTTTTATACGACCATGCGGAAACGGTGCACATCACTGGTGCGCAGGGTTAGGGTCAGCCCTAACAGGATCCTAAGTGAATTTGCAAACAGGTTTGACTGTCAGTACATAAACCATTGTTGTATGGTTCATGTACTGACTAATAGAGACATGGTCAAAGGAGTAGGTTATTATTAATTGTAATGAATTTGAATCAAAATTTTTTATTGTTGTAATTTATATTATAAGTGTAATTTTATTTTTTATATTTAATTGAATTTTTGTAATTGTATGATCAAAACTTGATTGAAATAAATGAATTATTATTATTATTATTATATAAATGCATTCCTCAGGCATCACATATTTACGCTATGGCAAAAAATCATCGCGAAAAAATTGTTTTGTAATGTATTAAAGTTGTGAAACAGTGAACATTCTTCTACGAACTTTTACTAGAGACAATTATACCCAAACCGTTAAGGATAAAATGAGTACTCGGAAATTAATTATGAGTGTTAATTAACAATGAAAGCGTCCGTCGGACGAATAAATAAAACTACCACAATTGGTATGTACGAAATAACTCGTTCATTATTGTAAGTGTAATGAGATAACATACATTCTTAACCGTGTATTCAAGTATGTTTATAAATAAATATTTTATTTTCACACCAAAAGAGAGCATCTTACAAAGAAATCTTGTACATAACATATGAACTCAAAGGTCTGTCTTTATCACTCTAAGCGATTTCTTACAGACAACCAAAGAGACGCTGGTGTAACTCAACACTAATTAAAATAAATATACACATCATTTTAAATATTACATAAAATACCTACAATAACTTGCATGAATAATCATATATTATAAACATAAATAAACTGAGAATTTATATATTTATTAGGCAAGCATGTCCCATCTTCGGTCGCATCGTCACTTTCCATTAAGTGATAGTGGTCAAATGTTTGCCTATCCAGCATAATAAAAATATGATTTTTATATAAATGTTGATTTTATACATATGTTAACCATTGTAAAATAGTTATTACAAAATCAGATACCAATGTTCTGCGTTGAGTACATTGTAAATATTTGTTAAGATAATTCGCCTCCATTTAAAAAAAAAATAGGAATTCTCATTAAATCTGCGTACTGTTTACTAAAACCAGAATATAAATTCTCTTTGCAATATACTTGTCTAAGTACTAATAAGATGCTTCTTACATTTGTTTTCCTTTATCAACAATAATAATAATTAAACGCAAGCAAAGCTTAAAAAACCCGACTTTACCGCTTTATCTTCAGAACCTTGATCAAATTCAATGTATTAAATAGGCATTATATTTGAGCCGTTTGGTGTTGAGACACTGGGTCCGTGGGGACCGGGAGCTCATTCTATTTTCAAAAACCTATCAGAGAGCCTGGTTGAAGTGAAGCGACGCGTGATCAAAATGCTGGCACTTATATGGCTCAACGTATTAGCATTGCAATTCAGAGAGGCAATGCCGCCAGCATGATGGGAACGCTACCCACTGGTAGTGGGCTTGAGCACTTGAGTTACCTATAAGCTCGATGTCTTGTAGGGAGCTTAGTTCTTTGCTGTACATAGTTTTAGTTTAGTTTAAGGAAATATAGACAATTGGTCCGTAGATTTGTCTGGCATTATTGACAATAACTCATAAAAATCATGAATAAAAAAAAGTATGTCTATACGTCTTATTTAAATGTTTATGGAAATAAATGTGTTTACTATTTACTTTTACAATTATGATTTTTCTTACCAGATTCATTATTTCAATGTGTATGCATTTCATCATTCAGTTCTTCACACAGGATATAGTTAAGCATTCCTCGTTGTTACAATAAATTAAACTAACTAATACTACAATCTATTTAATTACGATTTTCCTTTCGGATATGTAATGCAGTATAATTTTATGAAATGCCCATTTGCGTTGTTAATTTCATTTATAATTGGTACATTATTTATATGGTTGGAATTATACTAACAGTTCGTATTTCTAATTCAATTGATGTGTATGCTACAAACAAACAAACAAACAAACAAACGCAAACGGATTCACACTCACAGCCCCACACTAAGTTCAAAGACTTGTATCGTGGGAGCCGGAAACATATACATCACAGACAAATATACCCAGAACCAGAAGCACAAATATCCCTTGGGCAGGAATTTGTGCTCTTGCCGGAAATCGAACCCAGGACCCACGACGCAGAGGGCAGAGACCTGTCCACTGCGCCAACTGGGTGGTACAGCGTTGATAGTATGTGTGTTTGTATCTGTAAAGTGTTTAGGTAACCCTGGTAACAAATTATCGTGAATGATTTAATGAATTTTAGAATATACATATATAATTTTAAACTGCCCGTTGGCTAAGTTGGTATCGGGTTCGATTCCCGGCGGGAACACAAGCTTTGTCCTCAGGGAAAACTTGTGTTTCTGGTTCTAGCTGTGACTGTATGTGTGATGTGAATTTTTCCGGCACCCACAACACAAGTCATCGTACTTAGTGTGGGGCTGTGAGTGTGAAAGATTTTATTTATTATACAATTATACAATTGTTGCTATTTATACCAAGAATTAATACAATATGCTTCTTGGTTAACGCGGACGAGGCAGCGGGGCACGACAAATTTCCCTTGGGGAGAAAAATTTTGTGTATCCACCGAGAATCGAACTCCATATCCGCTGCTTAGAAGACGACACGTGCCCAACGATCAGTTCAAATATCTTTATAAAATGTAATGTAATACTAATATGCAATGAACGCCCTCACTAACGATACTTTCAAACATTTTCTAAATAAAATTTCATTCTGCCACAAACAAACAACTCTACCTATAAACATTCACAGATTTATAACTTCGTCAATACCGAAAAATGTCCGTTGATATAACTAGCTCCAACAAACGAACGTGCCGTGCGGTCCAAACCATCTATTAGTGTACCTATAAATATCGCAGTTCACTCCCATAATTCTTAGCATAAGATATGTATGACTCCATCTGCTAGATTGTAGAGTACCGTTCTGTTCCTAGCCGATCAATATTGAAATTGTCCGTCTGTATCTTGAATCATGGTCATATTTGTCACATAAATAATAGGAGTTACATTTTTAATGTTGATTAAACCTGATATATCTTATGAAAACGGACGAATACGTAATATTATCTTCATTTTGAAATATTGCGAGAATTAAAAATTAAACGATGATAAATGACAATATTAACAAATGTTCTATGTATGCTCCATCGAAATTGGAAAAAAAAATCATCACTAAAGTCGTCAATTTGATGCTTATCGCTGTTGATCATTAGATCACATGTTAAAAACTAAAAAGCTCACGAGTCATAGGTCTCATGAATAATCGAGTATATGTTTTCGAGGAATTAATGTTTAATCAAACGTCTTTATATTTCAAGCAGGGTTATTATAATTTATATTTCAATATTATAAATTTCAAGTATTTACCAAAATCAAAATCAAAATCGTTTATTCACATGGGACCCAAAGAGGCACTTATGAAAGTTAATGAATCTATTGTCAGATTCGCAAAATTACAGCCATCTCGAGAAGAACCTGGCAAGAAACTCGGCGGCGCATTTTTTTTCATTCATTTTTTAAAAAAACATTCTTAATTTCTAATACATAATTTTCTTAACCTAGGTGTTATTATGGTAGTCGCTTGAAAGAGCCTGTGCAGTTTGCCTCCATGCATCCTTGTCATTAATATAGTCTGTGGTTTTGTTTTACCGTTGTATTTAATAATTCTAGTACATAGTTTTACACGTATGTGGTAAATAAATGAATAATTACTTACTTATTAACAAGTGTCAAACACTTGTTAATAAGTAAGTACACTTGTTATGAAAGTGTGTGAGTATTATTGAAAATTTAAATCTCTTTTGTAATTTTGCTATAAACATAGTCCAGTCCCTAAGATAGAAAATAAAAACCTTTCTGTTTCGATAATAGCGGTAGAAGTTGCATTGATAAGCCAGTTAGCAAAAGTTTAGGAAATACATTATTCCATTATTTTTTTATTATACAGCGTGATTTATAAAATAACAGATATCTTTTGAGACATTATTTCAACCATCGGAATCTCCGTGTTTCGTGATACGTTCTAATAGCACTATTTCCACACAAAAGACAGCAACATATTCCATTATCACCATTTTTCTCACAAAAGACATCAACGCGTTCCAACAGCACCACAATTTTATATATAATTCTTGCCACAAATTTTAGAGAGGAAAAATATCGCTTGAGGACATTGAACCCATAGGGTCTCATGTCCGCTAACTGCTGAGCTATTCAAGTTCTGCATCAAGTAACGAAGTTATCTTTATTAACATTTAGGGACGTGTGATGCCTATCGAAATACTTTGACGCTACTACGGCCAACGAGTTTAACATTGCAATTAGTTAATTGTATAGCAACGTCCACTCAAATTAATTGTTTTTTTTTGTATAAGATGGTTGATTCCGTTAAAGTCAAATTAAGTAGTTATTTTACTTCTTTAGTTCTCTGCCTGTCTAAAATTGTAACCAACGTTATAACCAAAGTTGTGGGGGAAATTACCATAGCAGCCTCCAGCATTGAACTGGCAGCGTTTTTTCATAGCGTTGCGGTAACAAGCTAGGGTCTAAATCAAAGCTTTCAATCTACATACCGCCCTGGGAGCCTTCGTTACCCGACATTGAAGTACCAAACCTTTGATATTTCTAAATTATTGAGCTTCGATTATTTATCGAGCTGATATCGCGAATATTGATAGTTATAGAGGAAATGTACGATGGTGAGCAAGGAACACGGTGGTCCCAGTTTGTATAATATTTATTCGATAATTGCCAAGTTTAAAATTACAATTTTGTTCTGCATATGTGAAATATTTTTTACTTTTATTTTATGTATCATGAAAACTATCGCAATTGCTATCCATTGTGGTACTAACCGGCTATTAATTGCGTGAATACCGCATACATATAATAAACCGGCTATTAATGCGGCTATTAATTACTTATCAAAAAAAAATATAAAAAAAGTTTTTTTTTTTGTGTTGCATTGTCGATACCTGATCCCGGTGTGGAGTATGGAGCACTAATTCGAAGTAACCTTGTATATGTATATTTAAACATAAACGCTTTCACACTCACAGCCCCACACTAAGTTCGTTGACTTGTGTCGTGGGTGCCGGAGACATTCAAATCACAACCAGAACCGCAAACATACATTTTCCTTGGGGTAAACTTGTGTTCTCGCCGGGAATCGAACCCGACACCCCTGCTTAGAAGGCTACCGCTCACCCAACTAAGCCAACGGGCAATATATATATTTTTTCTGTTTATGTATATGGGATTGAACTCCTCCTAAACGGCTGTACCGATTTTGATGTTTTTTTAGTCGGATTCAAAAATGGTTTCGATACACAATTCAATAAATAATGTTTTTAAAGATGTGATCTATATATAATTAACGGTTCCGCTAGTTAACTATAAAGTTGTAGCTGAGGTACCTAAAACAAAAACAAATAAGATAAATAATATGATCTCTATAAAGTTTATGCTGATTGCGTTTATATTTAGGGTGGTTATAAAACTCTAGCCCGAACACAAGATAAATTAATGAAAGCTCATAAACAATAATTAAATAAAATATAATAAAACAAAGGTAAAATATGGCACGAAAGAAATATAGGGCGGTAATGATTTCAGCACTGTATTTTTTTTTTTTTTGTGACAGGCTAATGTTTGACCACTATCTCACCTGATGGTAAGTGACGATGTGATTGAAGCTGGTAAACACTAGACCTGGAATACGCAGGCTCTCAAAGATAACTGCCGGAACACCGTATTTGGCTTGGCGGCAGACTTTCAACTTGATGGTGGTAAGCTACTTTGGTAGCAAGCCAGGCGAGCAACTCACAAAATGCTCTACCACCTCTCAAATGTCACCTGATTAGCACCACCCGGGGACCACGTGTAGGGAGTCAGACTTAAGGGGTATCCTCCTACGGACGTGGGTGACTCAGCCCCCAAATCTCCAAATCAATCAAACATTCTTAAGTTTATACATATTTTAAACTACTTAAAGGGTTTGCTGGATGAAAACTCAGTAAAGGGTCAAGCTCGCCCTTGTACATCTTTTATGTGTATACAGTAAAGAATATAATAAGAAGTATATATTGTTTAACTAGGAGTGCCCCGCGGTTTTACCCGCGTTTACTTAGTTAAAAAGTAGCCTATGTTCTAATTCTAAATAATAGCTATGTATTCCGAATTTCATCCAAATCCGTTCAGCCGTAAGAAAAGACAAAATAAACATACGACCCAGTTGGCGCAGTGGACAGGTGTACGCCCGCTGCGCCATGGGTCCTGGGTTCGATTCCCGGCAGGAGCACAAATTCCTTCCCAAAGGATATTTGTGCTTCTGGTTCTGGGTGTAATGTGTGTGTGATGTGAATGTTTCCGGCACCCACGATACAAGTATTTGAACTTAGTGTGGGGCTGTGAGTGTGAATGCGTTTTTTTTTATACTTACAAACTTTCGGATTAATGATATTAGTGTGATTTGTGATAAGTATCAAAATTTTCACCCTGCGGTTTTACATGCTTTAGTCCTGGACCCGCGGGCCATTGCAGAATAAAAGAAGCCTATGTGTTAATCCAGGGATAACAAATTTCACCAAAATTGGTCCAGCCGGACTGACAAACTTTATAATATTAGTGTGTTTTTATAATATTTTATAATATATTTAAACGACTTGTCCATAGACACTACCTAAGAGAGATTTATCCAGTTCTTAATTCTTAATTTCCTAGTAGATCCAATAGTATTATCTTCTTACTTATATATAAAAATGAATTGCTGTTCGTTAGTCTCGCTAAAACTCGAGAATGGCTGGACCGATTTGGCTAATTTTGATCTTGAAATATTTGTGAAAGTTCAGGGAAGGTTTAAAAGGTGAGAAAATATAAAGAAATTGCAATAAAAGTAGTAAAAAGTAGTATTTTATTTTCCCTTTATTTTCCCATACAAACTGTTCGTACCTGTCAAACAGGAGATGTTTCTGAATATTGGACCACAGACAATTGGCGGTATGAAGTTCGCCGGGTCAACTAGTTATTACTATTTTTCTTTTACATATTCTTCATATTATTAAAAAATTTATCTATGTACATATATTATTTGTTTAAATATGTAATATATCGTATATGTATGTGTATATATTGTATATATATGATGTGATATATATTGTAAATATGTATTTTCGATTATTTTGTTTCTGCCGCACACCCACCGATTTTCTTTCACGGCCAGAATGGCTGGTATAGAATGCTATTTGGCATTAGGCCATTTCCTGTACTCTGATTTGTGCTGAAATAAATAAATAAATATTAATGTATTTTTTACTGAACACTACCACTTCTAAGCAGCTAAAAACATACAGCGTTTTAGAAAACATATGTCGTGACAGAGAATATCGAAAATAGGTACATATACAACTTGTGTAGCAACGACATAAGTGTAGTTAAACCCATCAAGAGAAATGTCACTATATTATAGTTTTTTTACAGTACACCTGAACTAAACCACTCCCAATTATGGTAAATTAAGTCATTAAAAACCCATAACTATTAATTGTTGACTGTGGCTTGTTAAAACCACGACGTTGCTTATTATTTCAATAAAATTGATATTTTATAACAGCAAAATTACAATAAAGTGGAGTAGGCATTTTCTTAACAACAGCAAGAGTATAACACCTCATTATTTTAAACCTCGTTAAACAATTATCTTTTTGTCACAGAAATAATTATATTTCTTGTCTTTTTTGCAGTAATAGTAGATGATGTCAAATCGAATTAACTTATAATAGAGGACATAGTTTAAACGTTGCGGTAATTTTTTACCCTGGACGTAATAATTTAAACGGAAGCAAAGCTTAAAAAATTAAACGCAAGCAAAGCTTAAAAAAACCGACTTCACCGTCTTGTCTTCAGAACCTTGATCAGATTTAAATGTATTAAATACGCATTATTGACAATAACTCAAAAACTACTGATCAGATCTTAATATTTATCTTAATAAAACCACATGAAAAGCAACAGCTTTCAAACAAAAAATAATCATCCAAATCGGCTCACAACGAAAGAAGTTATGAGGTATCTTTTGAAGTTGGTTAATCACGAGAACATCTTCAATAATGTAGTAATGTAGTCCACAAAATACGCATTATTGAGGATAACTCAAAAACTACTAATCAGATCTACTGATCATATTTAAATGGGATCAATTAGAAAGCAACAACTATCAAATAAAAAAATCCAATATCGGTTCACGTGGAACGAAGTTATAGATAACAAAACCAAAAAAAAATAATAGATTCCACTAGAGTACCTCCTCCTTTTTTGTGAAGTCGGCCAAAACCGACTTCATCGCTTATATTGCGGTTTTGACTTGACCGATTTCGATACAATTCATACCTCTGAAGTATATTCCACCAAACAAAGAAAAATCATCAATATCGATTTATATTTGGCGGAGATATCGCGTAACACACATACAAAAAAAACAGTCGAATTGAGAGAATTGATCGAACACATTTTGGGCACACTGCCGACCAATGACTTTTCGTATAAGGTATGTATATTAGTTATGTTATTCATTATACAATGTAATTATTTAATAAACTGTCCTTTTGTAAAATAATAATTAAGTATATTATTATGTAATTGTAAAAAAAAAATATAATATTATTTGTTGTTGTTCTATTACCTATTTTGTTGTGTCAAAAATACTTTATTTTCTTCCTTCAGGAACAAAATTTACCTTTTAAAAATATTTTTGGCTTTATTTTTTTAAATTACAATACAAAACGTTTTATTGTATACCAAAAAATAATGAATAATTGACAAATATTTTTTTTTGTTTGAAAGATAAAACATTCATCTTTTCCTTACTTTTGTATGGCCTTTACGTTTGTATGGTTTACACGTTAAATGCATCTGACAAACTGAACACCCAAAACAACTGAGAGATCTCGCTTAACTCAGTTTTATTACGGTCATTCGCGAGCACAAAAAACAGATGCAATAAATTGTAAGAATTCCTAAACATGATACAAATAGTAATTTTTTTTATTAGTTAATTAATTGTTTTATTAAGCAAGGGACACATATAGTTATACATCTACATATCTTTATAGATTATGCATCTCCGTTTAGTTTGCAAGGTTTTTGTTGACATTATTTATTTTTAAAATGTCAGCGAATAGTGTAATTTCGTTTGGTAAGCAATTATTGTTTTTGTGTCGTTCTCGAGTAATGTAAACAGTATGAATGTTATTACCAACAGGTGTTTTTTTCGATATTGTGACTAATTTCGTTTGAAATGATAAGTTTAGTTTTTTATTGAGAGATCTTATTTACAGTTCCACGTCTGTAGATTTACATATTTTTCTATGTAGTATATATATAAATATATATATTTATTTATATATATAGTCTTTATGATATATTTTATGGCCAATGTTGGCATACATTATTATTCAATTACTTATCGCATCTCACGGGTCTATTTGTGTTTCTGGTTCTGGTTGTGATTGTGTGTGATGTGAATGTTTCATGCACCCACGACACACGTCAGAGAACTTAGTGTGGGGCTGTGAGTGTGAAAGTGTTTGTTTATTTATGATTTAAATATTTCAAAATGGCGGAGATACGGGCGTTAAAATACATGGGGATTTCAGCTCACAGAACCACTAGTAATAATTGGATTTTAATTTTAGTCACTAGTTACAGTCAAAGTCAAGTACTAGATTCAAGTTCTGGTCATAGACAAGTCATGTCATACCCTAATAAAGTGGCAGTAACTCTACTATAACAAATTGGGGTTTTTGAGCAAAAAGAAAAAAAAACTTTTTCTACTTTGTATGATTTGCCTACACTAATGCACGGTCACGAAGTATTAACGATTAATCATCCATTGTTAAACATAACAGTCCAAGAATTACAGTTTTGGGAAATAACAAAACGGTCACCATTATTTATTTATTTATTTAATCGTTTGCACAATACATATGTACACGGAGGACTTAATGCTAATACAGCATTTTCTGCCAGTCAACCGAAAAGGTGCAGAAAAATTCGTGGTAGTGCAGTATAAGGGGTTAATATCTATTAATTATTTATTATTTAAAATATACCAACATATATACACATAACATACAACAAATATACCAAAATATAAATATATATTATTATCAATTTATCATACATAAATAAAATGTAAGATAAAAAGTACAATACACATACAATTATATAAAACTGTACTAGACTTAGTATCTTATGACGACAACATAGTAAACGAACTAAACACAAAACATTATGTTATTATAATGATGATGATACCATTAAGAGTGGAGCGTTTTAAAGAACTTTCGATAACCCCTCTTGTCTCTTTGTGTGTGGCTTCTGTGTCCACTGTGAGTGTAGCTGTGACTACTTACACTGCAAAGATTTTTCTAAGGTTTTGGCTCCGTAATCTATTGTTATTTTGCCATTCAAGTTCAAATGTATTATTTTATTTGCGGTTTTATATTCTTTGTTTTTACAACTTATGTCATAAGTTATATCTGGTCTGTACAAGATACCAATTCTCCCCATTCAAGTAAAACTGAATATTGGCCGTCCGAGATAGCCATCACCATTGTACTGGGCGGCCATAACTCATCTGCGCCATATTTATGGTGGCATTATCACGTCCACGCTTAGAGATAAACGAGTTTTAGGTACACGAATGGGGGGTTCGGTATGTATAGATGATCAGCTAGAAGTTTGTTAAGGTCTATATACTTAATTATAAATTTAAATCATAATAAAACGGGCAATAATTAAGAAAGCTTATTATAAAACGGTTGAGTGCATTGATGACAAGGATGCATGGAGGCCAACTGCACAAGCGCTTTCTAGCGACTACATAATATAGATATACCTAGGTTAATATAATTATATAGCTCCTGGATGACCGAGTTTTGCTCGTTAAAACGACGTTTTCTAAAAATGAAACCTAGCTAGATCGATTTATCGCCCTCAAAACCACCTGAGTACTAAATTTCATGTAAATTGTTGGAGCCGTTACCGAAATTCAGATTATAATATATATATATACAAGAATTTCCCGTTTAAAGGTATTAGATTAGTGTTAAGAATGTTACTTTAATAACTTAATTAATTATTCAAACTTTCATATAAAAATTACATAAGAATTAAAATCAGATAAGTTGTTTTTATTTTTTATAAATAAGTTTGTTTCGTAAAATGTGTAAATTAATTAAAAAGAAGTAAGAAACAAAAGTTAACATGTAGTAAATGTTTAAAAGTTTGTATGTATACATATATGTATACATTTTGTTGCTCTCTTAGTTAATAAAATATAAAGTAAATCCGTAATTGCATATATGTATAATAGACACACAATACTTTACCATGTTTAAGATCTGTGGATTTTATAACACAAATAAATAAATAAAAAATACACACAAAAACAGACACACACACATGCAAACGCAGACAAAATCTTGTAACTAACATGTAAAATTGACATACAATTGAGCCACAAATGGTAGAAGGCACTGATGCCTGAAACACAGTTTTCAACTACATCAGGCACAGACTTAATTTATAAACATGTTCGCGCCGAAATGAGATCTCGCGCCTACATTTTGCCTCTTAGAGAAAAACTATTGAGGTTACTTGCTTATTACTTTTTTCTATATAAACGCTTTCACACTCACAGCCCCACACTAAGTTCGATGACTTGTGTCGTGGGTGCTGGAAACATTCACGTCACACACACAATCACAATCAGAACCAGAATCACAAATTTTCCTTGTTAATAATTGTTTCATTTCTGTATTTGTTGTTCAAGTACAAGTTATAACAGATACTATACGTAAGTTTCAGCGTTCAGTATGAATTTGTTTTAGAGATAGACCCCGGGACAAAATAGATTTAAAAACAGTGACTTTGGTGGCCTACCAAATCGTTATTTGCCAACATAGATTTTTTTAGACCGGTTTCGTACTCTACTTGTCAAGCCATTTTTGACACCCCACAAGGGAAAATAAAAAAATAAAAAATATTTTGGTCCCCACTTACATGTTTGGGAGGGCTTCTCCCTTAATATTTTCATTTATCTATATATATAAAAATCAATGCCACTTTTCGTTGTTATTTTATAACTCAAGAATTGGCTCACCTATCCAAACCAAATGTTTAGGCTTTGTTCGGACTATTTAGTAGATGGTTTATGTGAAGTTTGCACAAAATCGCTCAAGCGGTTCTTCATTTATCACTCCCGGGCGAAGCCGGGGCGGATCGCTAGTATCATTTAAAATTTCATTCTGGCTAATATTCTATGAGAATTTTAAGTCATTCGCCTATATGGTTTAGACGCTAGATGCATCTGACAGACGGACGGACACAGTGCTGAACGACCTAACTTAATTTAGAGATCTCGCTCGATCAAAAAATTTTGAGTCAATAAATGTGTGAGATACAGTGGTCACTGTAATAATTACTGTTGCTGACGTCGTGAACCAATTCCTAAGTGTCCTAGAATAAGTGTAATATCTAAGATGTTTTGAAGAATAAAATATTTATATAATAAATGTATTTGTATTGTATTTGTACTTGTAATTACCATAAAAAAAGAAGCCATTCGATACTATAGTAGTCGGGGTTTGCTATATGAACATTCGTGTCATGCAGTTGATGTATTGACTGCAAAACTATTTCCCCTCAACACAATTTTATTTACCACTGAAATACGACTAGAGGTGCTAAGTCAACTACCTAATGACAGCATAAGAGCCACTGTACAACCTCTGTCCTACAATTTTGGAAAATCGTGACTAGCTCCTCAAAATATCTTTTCATCTACCAATAGATTTTCTACTTTAACAACCACAAGGTAGAGCTCATTATTGTGGTGTTATGTGGTGGTAGAGTATTTCATATTTCAGATAAGACAATCTCTATTGTATCGCGTTGTAACTCATCTTAGGTCTTGTTTATAAAGGCATTATACAGCCTAGTGTTTGCTGCTAGACCTGAGGTAATGTTATGTGTAATATTGTTATTTGGTGCTTAGAAAGTTCAATTTATAGCAGACTAGCCGTGCCCTGCGGCTTCGCCCGCTATTATCAAGTTAAAAAGTAGCCTATGTGTTAATCCTAGGTATAATCTATGTACATTCCAAATTTCATCCAAATCCGTTGAGCCGTTAAAGCGTGAAGAGGGAAGAAACATACTTACACACTTACACACAAACTTTCGGATTTATGATATTAGTAGGATTATCATAATTTTCAATTGACTTCAAAAAACGAGGTTCTCAATTCGACTGTATTTTTTTATCTCTACCAATTATTAATCGATTTTGATGTTTTTTTTTGTTTGGTAGATTTATACTTTAGAGGTGGTCCTCTATAAATTGTATCGAATTCGATCCATCCAAAACCAAAATGTAAGCGTTATTTAAAAAAATTGCTCCCCACTTTTGTATATATAATCCATTGAATCCATGCCAAGGTTGTCTGGAAGAGATATCTTTATGCGATAAGACCGCCTATTGTGAAACCTTTTTAATAATATTATTTAGATAGTTAGATAGCGCTTTATTGTAACAACTTACATAAATACATTTATATTTAAAAATACTTACTACATTTAAAAAATAACTTAAATTAAAGTGTACAATCAGCGGTCTTATCACTAGAAGCGATCTCTTCCAAACAACCATTCATTTAGTTAGTTCTTAAGATTTGTATCAATTGGTTTCCAATAAATATTATTGTATTGTATTGTAATGTAGGCAATCAACCAAAAATGATAATAATAATAATAATATGGTGTCTGGCGTATCGATATATTGAATTTTAATTAGTTTCATGTCTTTAATGACACTCACACAATTAAGAAAAATCGATTGCGGTAAGAATAATGAAAATAGCCAACGCGTTTGGTCTCTAGAGAGCCACTAAAGAATATAGATACATAGGCTGCTAAAGCCATATTTTTTAATTTTTTTTGACGATCTCATTCGCTGTTTTTAAAAGATTTGATCACATGCCATTCATCAGTGACCTACTAAATAATCATTCGTCGTTCGATTAATTATAGCAACATAATGTATATAAACGATAATGAGTAAGCTATAGTGTTGTGCATTACTTTCTAGAGCACGAGCGATATCGACAATAGACAGCTGTCATCGTAACTCATCGTAACCAGACTATCGACTATAATCTATACTTACTCAGGCCCCACACTAGCTGCTGCTATCCGTAACTAGTCCTGAGTACTTTAGACTTTTAAAACACAACTAATATATTTTATTTAAACAATTTGTTTTCGAATGCTGACTGTTGTCATCAACATTGTTGTAATCAGCCTACAGAGCCATTACGACACTGGTGGCGCGAGTAAAATCGCTGGCGTGTAAATAGCCCACCATTTACGTATTAATATTTTTAATGATAGCGGTAAATTATTTTGAACATTGGCAAAAATCAGTAGGGATACACGAATCAATTTACAGTGTTTATTTAAGCCCACGTACCTTAGACTGCTTCGAAACCGCCTCCGGAGCTCCCCAAGAAAGGAACTACAGCAAACTGTATGTATGCCTAAGCGCACACACACAAGTCCACGTCGCGCCGGCCGGCGAGTTTGAATCCGAAAACATCCGAAAATATACGAGGCACTGAACACTAAATCACATCACAGATGAAGCGGTCGATCACAAGATACACGATGAAGTTTTTATTTTAAGTCCTGGTTAATTAGATGATAATTATTTAATTAGTTTTCTACGTCACAAAATTCAATAGCGGAGCGTTTTTGTCAACCACACAGAGAAGACACACACGATGAAGTCGCGAGCGCAAAAATGTCACTCGATACAACAGCAAAAATAGCGCCATCTCTAGGATTTTTCTTGAACGATCTCTAACAGTGGTCAGCAGAGAGCCTAATACACTGCAAATGTACACAAATATCCAAAGATTCTTGCCAATATGAATATTAGGTATATAAAGTGAAGTATTTATTCACAGATGTATAATTTATACTTATTTTTTATATTATAAAAGGCAAAGACGCTTCACCAGACACTATATTTTAAATTTTGGCTCCGCAAACTATGTGCATTTAGCCAGAGTCAAGTAATAAATACTTTTCGTTAGTCAAGTATATAATAGAAAAAACAGTCCTAGTCACAGTCAGTTATCCTTGAGAGCCTGCGTATTCCAGGTCTAGTGTGTTTACCAGCTTCGATCACATCGTCACTTACCATCAGGTGAGATAGTGGTCAAACACTAGCCTGTCACAAATAAAAAAAAAACATTCAAAGTCAAGTAAGAGAATCATGGTCCAGTCTCAGTCAAGTCATGCCATAGTAAATTGGTACAAACTTTTAATGTACCTACTTCGTTTTGGAATCGAAGTGAAAATCACGTTTTTCGATTTTGTATGATGAGTCATCACTAAGTATGCAATAAGTAGAAAATTTGTCGACATTATCACCAAACATGTTTCGACAGCTATCCTTGAGATGCAGTCATTCTAAGACTACCACTAACCATCAGTACTCAGTGTACCTAGTGGTCTTTTTTTTTAAATATAATGTAGTCAAGTGTTTGACCACTATCTCACCTGATGGTAAGCGATGATGTGGTCGACGATGGAGCACGCTTGCCTAGAAGATACCTAATCACTCGCGATTTGAAGCTGTCGCTATCCTATTTATTGTAGACGCGCTCTTCGCTCGTGTTTATCAAGTTTAAAAGTAGCCTAAATGTTAATTCAAAGTATAACTTATGTATATTCTAAATCTAATCCAAATCAGCCGTTACACCGTGAAGAGAAAACTTTCGGATTTATAATATTAGTTTGATAAAAAGAATTCAGGACCATCGAAGTATGTAGCATTTGTGGTTCTGGTCGGTATTGTGTGTGATGTGAATGTTTCCGGCATCTACGGCACAAGTCATCGAACTTAGTGTGGGCTGTAAGCGTTATTAACTGTTGAATATAATACAACAGTCAAATGGAAGTTACGGTAGCCACCAGCTACCGGTACCTGGCTAGATACATTTTCAACGGATTGACATGAAAATTACACGTTAAAAATAAGTGGACTTCCAAGTTGTGCCATTTCTAAAGCCACTTTAAGCAAAATTAGAGTAATTTCACCTGTTCGAGTTATTATTTTAGTAGAGCCGTGCCCCGCAGCTTCGCCCGCTATTATTAATTTTAAAAGTAGCCTATGTATAAATCCTAGGTATCGCTATGTAACATCCTAATTTCAAATCCGTTGAGCCGTTAAAGCGTGAAGAGGGAACAAACATACTTACACACCTACACAAAAATTTTCGGATTTATAATATTAGTAGGATAAGTAGGAAAAAATATATATTACTGTTTTTTATAAACTGTGCAATTATGTTTTTTATGGTACAGAATGTATTTTTTGTCTTATTATGTACCGAAAATGATATCCCATCGAAATTTCAATCTAGTGTTAAGACTAATATGTAATTTAATTTTGAACCTAGACTGCTATGTATATACTACACTTAGAACGGATAAAAAATACTTTTGTTACTGTCTCTAATGAGGTGAAGCTCATTTTGTACAAAAATATGAGATTTCTTATAAAAAGCATTTATTTATTTCGTTTTAAGACTTATTAAATGTATTCGTACATACATTGAAGAAAATTATATAAATAAATTAGTTAAATTTTTGGCTTACTGAGCCTGTTGGGAATACGCAAATATTAGTGAGTAGCAGGAATTTACAAAGAAGACTAGTGTAGTAACGAGACATACCCAAAAACTTAGCAAAGATAGATAAATAGAAAATTCTCTACTGCACTCGATAAAACTGGTACATAGGCGAACATACCAAAGAAGGCTTCTAAAATAATAAAATAGATAAATAGATCCAAAAAATATCTTCATAATATAAAAACTTAAGAGGTGTCAAGGGACACCTGGATGGAACGAAGTTCAATTTCCGTCTAGCGCCCTTTCGCAACGCGCGACAAGGAACTTTCGTTCCAAAATTAAAAGAAACATGCAAAAACCAACATCACGCGGTGTTCCCAGGCGGTCACCCATTCAAGTACTGACCGCGCCCGACGTTGCTTAACCTCGGTGATCGGACGAGAACGTGGTATGACTTACAACTATAGCAAAAAGTGGTGTTACAACTTTTGGTCTTAATTTTTTCGGTCTAGCTCCCTTTCGCAACGCGCGATAAGGAACTTTCGTTCCAATAAAGCTGACGATCGCTATCGCTACTATCAAAGCCAAACCCACGCAGCCTTCACGGGCTGTTAACAATCTATTTAACCACTCGACGTACATTAATGACCGTTCTAGTGCTGTAACTGTCGACGTGGATGGAGCCGATGAGTTATGGTATCATAAACTGGCACGCGTCAGTTATAACTAGTGATGGGGTGTGATGGGTGCCCGGTGTCGATAGTGACGTCGATGGATGGAGAACAAGAGTAAATCAGTCTGAAGTGGGGTGTTTTGATAGCTCGCGGACATGACAGCGGTCGTTGCCGTTTGTATTAAATTAATATTATACATTTATGATATAAAGTTATTAATACTTGAAACAAAACAAAAAAAAACTCCAATGCTATCAAATTGCTTACTTTAAAAAAATAAAAATTCAGAAATATACAGCGCAACGAATATTTAGTACTAGCTGCGCCCCGCGACTTTACCCGCTTTACCCGGGCCCTCGGGAATTCCGGAATACAAAGTAGCCTAGGTGGTGAAGCGTCTTTGCCTTTTATAATATAAGAAATAAGTATAAATTATACATCTGTGAATAAATACTTCACTTTATATACCTAATATTCATATTGGCAAGAATCTTTGGATATTTGTGTACATTTGCAGTGTATTAAGCTCTCTGCTGACCACTGTTAGAGATCGTTCAAGGACGATCCTAGAGATGGCGCTAGTTGTATCGAGTGACATTTTTTGCGCTCGCGACTAACTTCACAGACTTAAAATAGAAACTTGAGTCGTGTGTGTCACCTGGTCCGTGTGGTTGACAAAAAAAAAACGCTCCGCTATTGAATTTTGTGACGTAGAAAACTAATTAAATAATTATCATCTAATTAACCAGGACTTAAAATAAAAACTTCATCGTGTCTATTGTGATCGACCGCTTGAACTGTGATGTGATTTAGTGTTCCGTGCCTCGTACATTTACGGATTTGTTCGGATTCAAAATCGCCGGCCGGCGCGACGTGGAGTTGTGTGTGTGCGCTTAGGCATACATACAGTTTGCTGTAGTTCCTTTCTTGGGGAGCTCCGGAGGCGGTTTCGACGCAGTCGTAAGGTACGTGGGCTTAAATAAACACTGTAAATTGATTCGTGTATCCCTACTGATTTTTGCCAATGTTTTAATCCAAAATAATTTACCGCTATCATTAAAAATATTAATTCGTAAATGGTGGGCTATTTACACGCCAGCGATTTTACTCGCGCCACCACTAGGTATGTGCTATTCCAGGCTGTCAGCTACCTGTTTACCAAATTTAATCAAAATTGGTCCAGCCGTGAAAAAGTAATAAACATACAAACACACTCACATGTTTCAAACTGTTTCAATTGTGCTAATTCATGACGTTCTTACTTCCTTTGTTATGTCTAAGCGATGGTCCTTATTTCCTGATGCCAATGTTGTATTTTACATAAACAACGACGCGATCTAAAGTAATGTAATTAATCCTTATTAATATAAAAAATGCGAAAGTAACTCTTTCTGTCTGTCTGTCTGTTGCACTTTCACGCCAAAACTACCGAACCGATTTACATGAAATTTGGTACACAGATAGTCTAGACTCTAGAGCCTGAGAAGGACATAGGCTACTTTTTAATGCGAAAAAAGGGTTGTAAGTGGTATCGTCATTTTTAGAACTGGAAGCTTAAAACTAACTTTTTTAGCCTGTTGATTCGATATAAATAAATATGAAAGTTTGTGTTTTTTTTAACCTTAAGGGTGTAAAATAACAATAGGGAATAGAGGATGAAAGTTTGACACTATTACACGCGGACGAAGTTGCGGGTACGGCTAGTATAACTATAATTCTATGTTCCATGTCATTTAAAATTAACATGATACCATAATAATATGTACTTAGTTAGCATAAAGTAAAAATCTAATCCAATCTGGCAAATGGGTATAATTTTTCACTCACCACGCAGGCAGCACTATAACTCATAGGATTACGGCGACGCATCGATGATTTATATCGATACAGTTACATCACTATCGAATGTAACGCCGCTTTGTCTCGTATGTTATCACTAACACATATAATTTACGACCATTAAATAGATTTAGAGGTGTCTTGCGAGAATTATTGTTTAATGATAAATTTGATATGGTATGTAATAGGGAAATTACTTTTATTGTTGTCATATGACGACAAAAGCTGCTACAGCAGAGAATAGTGGAGAGTATCTCCAAATAATGAGAAATTAAATGCAAATATTTATTATATCAAATACCTTTAAGCAAGCAATTCTTGAATGTATATATGTCATCTGAATCTCGGAAACGGCTCCAATGATTTTCATGAAATTTAGTATGCAGGGGGTTTCGGTGGCGATAAATCGATCTAACTAGGTTTAATTTTTAGAAAACGTCGTTTGAACGAGCAAAACTCGGTCATCCAGGTACCATATAGACATTTGTTAGTCTCACAAAAATTTTAAAACGGCTCGACCGGCTTGGCTGATTTCTTTTTGTGTTCATAATTCTTTTTCATTATTTCGTATTTTCATATTGTTTTTATAGCGTACGTTACGTACAAACATTGCCCTGCAAGTTTGTACATAGGTTACATAGGTTGCAGCATTTTTTTAAGACACCGGAAATTGCAAACCGGCGATGCCGGGCGGATCGCTAGTTCTGATTAAATTTATTTGTTGCAAATATTATGTCATCTTAATATTTAAAACCGTTTTGTCGTCGACAATTAACAAGCAGCATGAACTAAATATATTATGATAGAAATGTAAAACTTGCAAGGTAGTTTACGTTGTTGCTGCAGTTGCACTATTAATGAAATTTAGAAATACGCGGATGAATTACGCTAAAATGAACACTCACCGCCCCAAGTGCTTTTTTGGTTGGACCCATGGGTGCTAGTAACATTTATATCAAACATATAATCACACCTAGAACCAGAAGCACAAGTCCCTTTGTAAAGAAAAATTGATCTCCTGACGGGAATTAAACCCAAAACACACGGAACTGATGGCATAGCTGCCTAATGTAGATGCTGTTATATTTTTATGAAAAAAAAATACAGTCGAATTGATAGTTTCAAATTGAGGTTGAGAACCTCCCCCTTTTTTTGAAGTCGATTGAAAATAATTTCTTTTTTGTAATTGCTATCCTCGTTCTAGGGAAGCTATCTGGTGAACGAAGCCTACACGAAGGCTAGACAAACATGCTCCATCGTCGATCGTATCGTCACTTACCATCAGGAGAGATAGTGATTTAACAGGTGAGATGTTTGCCTATACCGAAGAAAAATAAATTAAGCAATACAATCACTCACTTATTCCGAGGACCAAATCCATCAATTCTATAAGATCTTCTTTTTCTTCTTGTGCTATCATTTAAGAAGGTCGGCGATCATTAAGGAGACATACATTTTCGACAACGCACGTTTCTACCTGACAAAAATAAAGACTCTGGTTAAACCACTGGTAAGTTTTTTAAGCCAGGATATTCTCCTTCTAGACAGATCTCTTTGATACCTCAGACTTAACTCAAGATAAATGATATATTTAAAAATTCATAAAACATAATTTGCAATAGCGGTGCAACGAAAGGCTTTTTTATGCTGTATAGTCAAACATTCGACCACCTTCTCACCTGGAGGAGAGTGATGATGCGGCAGAAGATGTGGCATGTTTATCCAGAAGATACCTATTCACTCTTGACTTGAAGACTCCCAAATTATAATCCTCAGGAATAAATACGCAGGTAATGAGTTCCACTTCTTCGCCGAACGTTGGTCTCAATCTTTGGAATGATGTCCTAAGAAGTTTCTCGTATTTTCTACCGAACTTTACAAAAAAGGAGGAGGTACTCAAGTCGAAAATCGATTTTGAAATTTGTTTTTTTGTTTAAAATATGTTGCTTTCTAATTGGTCCCATTTAAATTTAATCAAGATCTGACCAGTAGTTTTTGAAATATCGTCAGCAATGCGTGTTTAGTACATCTAATCTGATCAAAGCTCCGAAGATAAAGCGGTGAAGTCGGTTTTATTAAGCTTTACTTGCGTTTAAATTATACAAATAATCCTGTATAGGTATAGCAAAACGTGTACGCGAGAAATGTTTGGAATTTGAGCCACATACCACCCGCTAGGGCACGTAGCCAATAAATAAAATTATATCAGAAATCTAAACTAGAAATCTAATGACTCTGAATTAATAGGGTTGTATCACGCACGCTTCATGTGATACATTTGCCATTAGAGTTAACTTTTATTTGTTGAAGCTTTTTGTTCAATTTGTTGTTAATATCTTTATTTAAGAACCCGTATACATTTTTATGTCTGTCTCGCTCGCACAATTCATTCATTTTGAGAAATAAAAATTATGGAGCGAGTTATGGAAAATGATGTCAATAACTTTACTAAATAATTATGTAACGGATACTTTAAATTAATTTTCGTTTAAATACCTATTAATTGGATGAAGAAAGAGTGAAAAAAAAATTTAATCAATTTGACATCGATTTTCTCCGCCAATCCAAAAGCTAAGAAAACGAATATCAGTTTATAAGATCCGTGATATTATTATTTAGGGATTATATTGACAACATTTACAATAACTCACACCGTCAGTTTTATATCTCAAAATCAGTGAATCGTGCGACCGAGAAAGACATAAAAATGTATACGGGTTCTTAAGGGAATGGATGGTAATGGAAACTATAATAATTAAACGTATGCAAAGTTTGAAAAAAAACCGACTTACCGTTTTATCTTCGGAACCTTGATCATATTTATTGTGTTAAACATGCATTATTGACTATAACTCTAAAACTAGTGATCAGATCTTGATTAAATTTAAATGGGACCACATGAAAAGCACCAGCTTTAAAAAAAAAAACTCATCAAAATCGGCTCACAACGGAAGAAGCTATGAGGTAACAAACATAAGAAAAAAAATACAATCGAATTGAGAACCTTCTTAAGTTTTTTTGAAGTCGGTTGAAAAGGCTGAAAATTTGTGGATATTGTAACCGTTTTTTCTGAAACCGTCATAGTAAAAACGAAAAAAATATATATGCCATTCTTTATCATGTAAAGCATGATGCTTTCTTCTCAAAATGTTCAGGATGTGCGGGATCGCTGCGGTGCATTTTCGTCGGTGACGCCCATTCGAGGAAGGTCAACAAAAAAAAATGAATCTTACATTTTTAATTTATACCTGTAGCTATACATCGGTGAAAATAACATTTAATTCCATACAGTAGTTTTTTGCGTGATGCGCATACAAACATCCAGGGAGAGAAGAATTCTAAAAATGATTTTTTGGCTTTGTTGCTCTAATAAAAACCCCAATATTAGTTTTTCTTTAATATCTTTAATGTACTGACGTCGGCCCGTTAATATTTAGTTATAAGTATAGATTGTCTCAGCATATACCTAACATATATATATATATCATAAGCGTTCCTTTTTACGATTACCATCCGTACAGCACAGGAGTGGATCTCATTGTCGCCCTCTTTCTTCAACAGTAAATATAGGTAATCTGTGTGTCTTCAAGTCTAGTGTGAATAGATATGTACTAGGCAAGCATGTTTTATCTTAACTTCCATCAGGTGAGAAAGTAGTCCAATGCTTGATGTCTAACATAAAAAAAATGTTCCTTTCTGTTAAATTACTACTCGCGCTTTTTCTTGTGTGAGAAATACATTATAGGAAAAAATATATACTTACTTGTTGAGCCCCGCGGCCTCGCCAGCTGATGATGATGATGATTAAAGTAGTCGACGTCTTAATACAGATTATAAGCCACCTACATTCCAAATTTCATTAAAATCGGAGTACGTTTAGATACGTTGGAAGGAACAAACATTCACGCACACCCACAAACTTTGGTATTTATAATATTAGTAGAATTAAAGAAAACTTTATTTTTCAAGATTTTCTTAGCAAGCCCTTTCATTTCATGCCCATATTGAAGGAGTGCATTAAAAATTACTTGTCCGCCATGTGTTCCGCCATGTTGGACTTAGAATGACGTCACATAGCTAACCATGCATAGTCATCCAAACTAAACGTGAATACAAAGTTTCAGCTCAATCGGTTGAAGATATCTGCTTCAAAAATGAGTTGCAAGATCCCACCCGAACAAACATACATCATACAGTGCAACCTAAATAAAAGCTTGTAAAAAGTATTCTCCTATACATTTCATAACTCGTGTGGAAATTTACGGTATCTTAAATACGTAGCTATATACGTGTGGCTTAATGTCACCATGTATCATATAAAATATACTAAAAAGAAGCGCGTACGATACCTACTCAATACAAACGCGCTAAAGCAAAACGCATACTGCGTGTCAACGGACCAAAGGAGGGGAGATCTTAAGGGGGAAGTGGGGGAAAGTGTCTGCCTTCTAATGCTTCTAGTTAATAAGTGGGAGGTGTCACAAATCGAGCCAAGTGGGGAGTGCATGCTGTGAAGTGTGATTTGGTGTAGGGTCTAAGTGGAGAGGCGGTAGCGATTTAGATAAATATATGAGATAAGAGTAAAACTATTTCGCTATTAAAGAGTTCCAAAATAGTCATTAATATACAAACAAACACATTGTATTTGTAATACCGCACTATACTTAAAGAGCTCAGAAATGGCTCCAAAGATTTATAATAAGTTGAAACGTATACGTACAAGTAGACACAGAAAAAACGTCAACTTTCAAACGAAAATTATTCTCTTTTCTCCCTGATAAAGCTAACTACTCAATAAGGATTACTCCCGGTCGTCCCCACCCTGTCGTCCCCACTGGGTACTATAAGAGAATACCTGGAAGGCAAATTCTAATATTTGTAAATAAAGCGTGTCTTCGCTACGCCCGCGTTAATTAAGTTAAAACATAGCCTATGTGTTATTCAGGAACCTATACTGTCTACATTCAAAATTTTATCAAAACGGTTAATTCGTTACAAAGATGTGGTAACAAACATTCACACACACATAAACTTTTGCATTTATTGTATTAAGTAAGTATATCAACTATATATTGCTAACATTATTTTTGAAAAGAAAAAAAGAACATAATTTGTAACAAATAGAACGATGCTGATTTTGTGATAAATCCAATCGCAATTTGCAATTGAAAGTGAGATATGATGATTTACTTATAATTTTATAATAATTCGTAATCCGCTTAAAAAATATTACCAACATCAATCTAATTACGCATATCGACACAAGAATATCACCTTTGTTCAGTTAGTTTAAAGACGTCAATCGCTTGTGCCTTGGGTAATGGTTCTCATGATAGTCCGTGGGGATCCATTTATGCGAAGATGCAATTTCCGATGGTGCACTGTTCGTTAAACGCTGTAACAAATGAAATTAGATAACCTGTTTCTAGATTGCGATATCTGTGGCTGATCGTTTGATGGTGCGTATTTTAAATAGCTAATTAAATTTCTAAAGTACATGTAGGATCAATAAATGTTTATGAGGTTTGCCGCCGAAAGTAAAAAAATAGCGTTGTTGATTTTGTATATTTTTCCAAAATCTAAAAAAAAGTGTAATAATGGTGGATTATTAACCGTTAATACTTAGTAAACGTGCATAAGCGTAGGCAAATAAGTTTGAAAAACGTGATTTTCGTCTTCGCTCCACAACTCCAACCTAAAGGAACGTTTTCATTTTTTTACCCCATCTAACTCTCTAGCACTGAGGTCATCAGAGAATCTGAAGTTAAAGATTCCTCCACACGGTAGCTCTTTTTATGACAGTTCGTTCACTGTCGAAGCTGTTCGCTTGTGGAATGCTCTTCCAGTAGAAATAAGAAGGGCACAGTCACTTAATATTTTTTTAAATAATGTCAAGGCTTACTATATTTCTTCATAAATCTTCTTGTTCCTTTTTGCTATTTTTCGTGTTAGTGTTGCCCAAGTTCATTCCTTTTTATTTTGCTTTTTTTCTTTTTCTCCATATTAAATAGACATAATTTTATTATATGTATATGTATGTATTGTATATTTCAAAATATTTAGTATTTTATAATTATATAGTATCTGTTTACGTGTATGTAAATTTATTATTTATATATCCTCTGTTTTTTATCACTGTTCTTATATCTAATCTTTTATGAACGTAGAACGACGTTCTATTATATTGCGTTATTCCTCTCCATCCAAAGGTTGTCTGGAAGAGATCGCTCTCAGCGATAAGACCGCCTATTGTTACACTTATATAATTTTTTACTGTCATTCCTATTTGTGTTCTTTGTTATTTTAAGGTGTTCAATAAAGAATATATGTATCTATCTATCTATCTCCAATAGAAGTTATAGTGAAGTTTTTACCATTTCACTAGGGTATAATTTGACTATGACTGGACCTTGACCCTTTTACTTGACTAATTAAATAGTATGAGTACTTTTAAAATGAAGTAAACTTGAAATATATTATTACTTGACACTGGATAAATGCACAAGATAGCCAAAATGAAAAGAAAAAAATTATAAAATGTTTATTACTCTTTCTTTTTAGTTTTGGCTAAATTAAAAAAAAAAAAAACTTTTTCAATTGAGCCAGTGTAAGATAATAAGTATTATTCGAGTTATTTTTTTTATGCTTGATAGGTAAGCATTTGACCACAATCTCACCTGATGGAAAGTGACGATGCGGCTAAAGATTGGACATGTTTGCCTAGAAAGTACCTATTTACTCTAAATTTGAAGACACCCAGATTGTACCGTTCAGGGAACAAAGACGCAGGCAATGAGTTCCACTCCTTCGCTGTACGTATGATAAACGTAGAAGCGAAACGCCTTGAGCGAACTGGAGGTATGAAAATGTACCTTAAATGGATGACGTTAATGACGTTTGCCAATTTGTCTTTTTGTTTGATGGTAAAAAGGCCAATATTTTTTAGCAGTTATACATTAAGGTCGTGCAATGGAGGATGAAAGTTCATATGGAAAGTTTTTTTTTAATGTAGTTAAAGAGATGAAAATTGTATCCGATTGGTAAAATTAACATAAATTTTATTAATAAGTCATTAAAGTATATTAGAAACAACTATTGTAACGCGTAGTTACCTATATTATAATCACAATAATATTGAAATCCGAAAGTTTGTGTGTAAATTAGTGTGTAAGTATGTGTTTTTCTCTTCACGCTGTAACGGATGAATAGATTTGGCTGAAATTTCTAATGTACGTAACTGATACTCAGGACTAACACATAGGCTAAATCTGCCGCCAAGCTAAATACGGTGTTCCGGTAGTTATCCTTGAGAGCCTGCGTATTCCAGGTCTAGTGTGTTTGCCAGCTTCGATCACATCGTCACTTACCATCAGGTGAGATAGTGGTCAAACACTAGCCTGTCACAAATAAAAAAAAAAAAAAAGGCTACTTTTTTAACTTAATTAACGCGAGCGAAGTCGCGGGTCACGGCTAGTCGTGTTAATAAATATATACTTTAATGAACAAGGCACCTATTATCTACACGCCAAGGCGTTGCACATATATACACTATTATGGTTAGGAATTTGTTCCATAAATAATAAATCATTAGAATTAGCATCCTTTACGTAAGAGTTCCTTTAAATGCACAATAGCCGGATGACCGAGCTTTGCTCGGTTTTTTGTTTTTGGTCGAATGTGTTTGAATTTGTAGCCTCAGAAAGCTCCACCTAGTGTCGAGTAGAAACAGTTTTTTACATCGGTCATGGCATAATAGATGGCGCTGATAGTTTCTTAAACCCGGTTTTTCAAATGCAGTTTGGGAACCGAGCATTTCTCGGACCTGGGCGTTGGTAAATCGATTCCTTGGGCCGAAAAACCTCTAATCTGTAACTTTCATGAAAATCGTTGGATCCGTGAGATCCTGATTACACAGTCATATATATTATTATATTATACCAATACAAGAATTGCTCGTTTAAAGATATTAGATAGTACCGGCAATGACTTTGTTTTTTCAAATGACTAAGCTGCAACAAATACTTAGTAATTAATATACCATTTAAGTAATTACTGTGTCTATTGCAGCATCAAAACTTTTGTATTTTTCTTATTACGAATTCTTATTATATCCTATTACAAAATAGATACGTATACGAACAATGATATGAGGTTAATGAATTTTAATATTAATCAACCATTAAACGGCTAGGGTGTTACCTCAATATACGTCACATTTTTCACAAGCATTGTTGACAAGGGTAGAAGATAAGGAAGGGCTTTATGATCCCCTTCTTTTTAACCCCTAACGGAAAAAGAGGGGTCTTAGTTTGACCGCTATGTGTATGTGTCTTCTGTGGCACTGTAATTCTTAAACGGGTGAATCGATTTTGATGTGTTTTGAAGTGAAAACTTCTTTAGCGGCGTTGTGCACTTTTTTGGGATAGGTAATAATGTTAAACTCGCGTCAGGACACGTGACCTGATCGAAAATTCGTAAGACGGAGGGAGAGATTAACTGAACAGAATTGATTGAAATTTAGAATGTACATGGCTTATACCTAGGATTAACACATATAATATTTTTTAACTTGATAAACGCGGACGAAGCCGCGGGGCACAGCTAGTCAGTCACACTTATTTTATAAAAGCGAAAGTTTGTGAGTGTATTTGTATGTTCGTTACTTCTTCACGCTCACACGACTGGACCAATTTTGATGAAATTTGGTATTGAGGCAGTTGACACTCTGGATTAAAACATAGGCTACTTTTTATCCCGGATTTCCCGCGGATCTAAAACTTACGCGGGCAAAACCGCGGGGCACAGCTAGTCTTGAATAAAAAAAAGCTGCATTATTCGCTGCACCAGGTATACTGTTAAAAGTTGTTGAGAAAGCGATCGCTGTGAAACCATTTATGGCTATGTTTTTGAAAACAGAAACTGGGGAGCAAAAACAATATACCCGCATGTGTGAACACATTATAATACCTAATGAAGTATGATAAATTAGATTCTTTATCATCATTAGCGAATGAGAACAGCTTGCATGATTATTCTCGCTATGTAGTGGGCGTGGCCTGCTGTATACTGATAATTGTATAAATACGGCTTTGGAGGGTAGTACTGAAATAGTGTCGATCAGTGCTTCTTCAGTGTCAATCACTTGGTACTTTGGTTAATGGTGCGCGTGTAAAAAGTATTTCGTTCTAAACAAAATGACTTTAAGCTATTTGCGCTTACTCTAAACTATTTCATTGTGAATATTTTTAGACTACAAAAGAACGTTCTCAATTCGGTATGTATTACTTTGATTGTTTCCTCAGAACTTCGTAACATACAAACTGTATACTTTTAGATTGGTCCCATAAAAAATTCATCAAAATCGGTTCACAAGTTTGGTTTTTATTCGGTAGTTTGGTTTTTCATCACAATCGGTTCACAAGTTTGATTTTTATTCAATAATTTGGTTTAGTTTTGGTTTAAATCAAAATAACTTGAACTGCCCGTTGGCTTAGTTGGGTGGCGTTCGCCTTCTAAGCAGGGGTATCGGGTTCGATTCCCGGCGGGAGCACAAGTTTTCTCCCCATGGAAAATTTGTGTTTCTGGTTCTGGTTGTGATTGTGTGTGTGATGTGAATGTTTCCGGCACCCACGACACAAGTCATCGAACTTAGTGTGGGGCTGTGAGTGTGAAAGCGTTTATGTTTTTTATTTTTTTTTAACTGGAAGAAATATATCATCCAAGTAAACTTGCGTAACTGGCGAAATTGCGTATTTTGCTTCTCTGTGACATATTATGTATCTATATTTCGTAGACACGAGATATACCTTGTTGCTTGTAAAAGATCGAGTATCATTGGTTCCATGAAAAGCTATCATAATAAGTTATATATGCTTTGGAAATTAATTACACAAATATCAAGTACTGTTCACTTACATAATAAAATTATAAAAAGTCCTACTAAATCTAATTGGTTAATTTAAGCTTTTAGGTATACCGTAAATTTATACCCATCACAAGATAATCACAAAATAAAATCACTAGAAAGCTCATTTCATCGCTGCCGATAGCACAATCCTTTAAACAAGACCACTTTTCATAACATTAATTAAAATATTTTAGCAATTTGACCTCTGAAGAAAGTGTGTATAATTTCGAATAATTCAGACCGCGATATAGGGACAAAAAGATAATTAATTTGTAGAACTTTTTTAGGTTCCTTGCATGTTGGACAGAGTCTATGCGTTTAAAAAGCAAGTAATGATGCAAATATAATCACATTTTTATATTATAAATGCAAAAGTTTGTAAATATGTTTGTTGTTCGCCTTCACGCTCTAGCTGCTGAGCAGTTATGTAAATTTGGAATGGAGATAACTTATATCCTGAATTAACAAATCACCAATAGTTATGTGATGTTTATGTTTTTTTTATTATTTAATTTAAGCAAAAGTTTGACCACTATCTCACTTTAGCTTACATACACGGCACTCACGGCAGATCAGCCAGACTACGTCTAAACACAGACCAATTGTAACAACATTACTAATATGATTGTTTATGTTTTTACACTTAAAAACCTAAATTTAATTGGAAGCCTCGCACTGCGTGGTAAAACCATGTATGTAAATTCACATTCCGCAATGCAAGCCAAAAATAATTAGACTGCAAGTTCACCACACGACATAAAGTGGCCGCGTGTAAAGGCTCATGATAGTTTTCCACGTGCGCCGTTGTCGGTGTAATAGGAACCAGTAATTTCATTTAATTAAGTCCAACACGCCTGGAGCAGGCCTAATTTTGCAGGGATGATTAGGATTGAGACCTGCTGAATTACAAAGCGATGCGATAAGATCAATAGGATCTATACTAATAATATTATAAACTGAGTGCGTGAGGGAGAGAAGGATGTTTACACATTACCATTCAAATGCATATATATATTAATTTTAAAGCCAACTTATATGTATAGATAGATAATACTTATAAATTTAATGTTAAATGTATGTACGAGATAATCAATTTTATTATAACGAGATAATTATTTAACTTGTAACACGAAGCATGATAACTAAGCTATTGTGGCCTTTTCATTAATAAAATGAAGGTATTTTTTTAAATTTTAAATTTAAAATGTTTTTTTGTTGGTACGGTGCCTTGAAGCGCTATATCCGTGAAAGCAGTGGATTTAGCTCGGACCAATAAAAAGTTCAAGCTATTGGGAAGGTTCGAGGTTTCTCCACGAGATTGATTCAGGAATAAGGAAATCCGTAGACGAAAGAAAGTATAGTCAAGTTGAAGAGCCTGTGGGCAGGGCACATAGTACGCATCACTGATTGCCAAAAGGTTCTTGAATAGAGCCACGCCCACAAAGTGGACAGACGATATAGAGAAGGTCGTAAGAACCCGCTGGATGTTCTTTTTGGAAACCAATGGGGACGCCTGTATCCAGTAGTGGCCTTCTTAAGGCTGAGATGATGATGATAGAACGAAACAAAAGGTTGAACCACGTGTCCCCTGTCTCTACCTCTGCTCCGTAGCTGACTGAAAGGGTTATGCAACGTTCAGAACGTTCGTGGCGGATTTTTCGGCCTATCTGTCTTTCAGCTAGTGTCCGTAGTGTAACGTGCGACAAAAAACTTCATTCTAAAACACTGAGTATTTTTATTATGCAAAATAGGCAAGCATTTGACCACTATCTCACCTGATGGAAAGTGATGATGCGTCCGAAGATGTGACATGCTTGCCTAGAAGATACCTATTCACTCCTGACTTGAAGACTCCCAGATTATATTCCCCTCGGGGAACAATGACGCAGGCAATGAATTCCACTCTTTCGCTGTACTGATGATGAACGTAGAAGCAAAACGCTTCAAGCGAACTGGAGGTATGTCAACCATAAATGGATAAGGTTTGACAGTTTGTCTGGTTGTTAGATGGTAAAATGGGCATGGTGGAATTAACTTATGTAATTCCTGCGCACACTCTCCAAAATGCAAACGATAGAATACCGATAGACTTCCGACCATACCTCAGTGACCGAGGCTCTGCCATCTGGACTTAACTAGTCTTATTTACAAAATGGCTTTACGAATAAGTGAAGAATCCATTCACTTATTCGTAAAGCGAGAAAAAGGATGAGATGGGTGACCGGAAGATTGACGATTTAGTTTTTAATAGTGCGTTAAACCGTTGGCCTCAGTTATTGATAGTAAGTATAGTCACAAGCCAAATTGGATGACTTTAGGTGGTCTGAAATAACCTGAGAAATTCTTTTGTGGTTATAAGCACCTACTGTCTATAGTTACACAAGTAAAAGCAACCAAGTTATGCTTAGTATAGTTGTTTTTCTCCCAACACCTTTTATACACTGTTATGTTTTTTCTGTTATTCTATGTTCTATTTATAATCTCATACAGTGTTGTTTTATTTGCTTAAATTTAATAAATTTTTGCTAAAATAACAACAAAAAGTGGCGTTGATATATCTAATATATAAAATTCTCGTGTCACAGTTTTCGTTGCCATACTCCTCCGAAACGGCTTGACCGATTTTGATGAAATTTTTTGTGCTTATCCGGTATCTATGAGAATCGGCCAACATCTATTTTTCATAATCATCATCATCATCACTTTTCATCATTATCAACGCGGGTGAAACCGCGGGGCGCAGCTAGTATATATATATAGATTCCATTCTATTCTATTCTATGCATTATCTTCGCTTCGCATAGGCCGACAAACCTTTCCTTATACTCTATCACAACAGAGGCCCTATGGTCAGGTATTACGCCATAATGCAAGCTGTTGTTGGGCTAAATTAGATGCTTTTGATGCTCCTGTGAATGGTATGAAGAATGTGAAGAATTCATTAATAACTAGCATCGCCATGCGGTTTCGCCCGCGTTTATTGAGTTAAAAAGTAGCTGATGAGTTATTTCGGAACCGAAACTATCTACATTCTAAATTTTATCAAAATCGGTTTGGTCGTTACGGAGATACGTGGCAACAAACATTCACACACACATAAACTTTCGGAATTATAATATACTAACCGTGTCTCGCGGTTTTGTCCGCGTTAATTAAGTTAAAAAGTAGCATATGTGTTATTCAAGAACCGAAACTATCTGTTTTTTAAATTTTATCTAAATCGGTTTATTCGTTAATGAGATACGTGGTAACAAAAATTCACACACACCCATACAAATTTTCGCATTTATAATATAGGTAAGTAAGATTATTATTATTAATTACTAGCAGTGCACCGCGGCTTCACCCGCTATTTTCATGTTAAAAAGTAGCCTGTTTGTTAATCCTAGGTATAAGCTATGTACATTCCAAATTTCATCCAAATCCGTTCAGCCGTTTAAGTGTGAACAGGAAACAAACATACACACTTACGCACAAACTTTTCAATTTATAATATCTATTAGTATTGATTTTATTTATATAGCATTAGCCATGCTAGGCAGAACTATAGTGATAAATTTAGAAAGGAAAAATTATCGCTTGAGGCGGGATTTAAACCCGCGGCCACAGGATCTCACGCCCTATTGCTCTAACCGCTGAGCTACTCAAGCCCCGCCTGAAGCAACGAAATTAACCTTTCCTTATTATTAACGTCTTACGGGGACGTGTTACGTTAGAGCAATAGGGCATGAGATCCTATGGCCGCGGGTTCAAATCCCGCCTCAAGCGATAATTTTTCCTTTCTAAATTTATCATCTATTAGTATGATTAGTATCTTTCTAATATATAAAATGCTCGTGTCGCTGTGTTTGTTACCATACTCCTCCGAAACTGCTCAACCGATTTTTATGTAATTTTGTGTGCACGGGCAGGTCTGAGGAATGGTCAACATCTATTTTTCAACCGACTTCAAAAAAGGAGGTTCTCAATTAGACTGTATGTTTTTTTTTATCGTATGTTACGCGATATGTCCGCCAATTGTGAATCGATTTTGATGATTCTTTTTTGTTTGGTAGAGTACACTTCAGAGGTGACTACTCTCTTTCTCTCTATGGTCCGTTTTTTAAGCTTTGCTTGCGTTTCAATTAACACACGTTAAGGGTGGTAAACCAAGTGGTTTTTTTTTAATATTTGAAAAAAAAAAAAACATTTCATTTGATTTTTTTATGATTTAGCATGAAATAATGTATGGCAAAACAACGTTTACTGGGTCAGCTAGTGATATTATATAACCCACCAAACTAAATCTTCTACACTTAAACCAACGCAATTTGTCCAATGTTCTCAGATACCTACATATTAATTACACAAGCTGTTGAATATTGAGCATTACGATATAATCCGGGCTATTTACAAACATTATGTTTAATTACTGGGGACCATATTTCTCGTGGGGAATCCACTAATGAATATCAAGTGGGTGCCGACTGGTACGGGCGGGGAAATTTAGGCTACCCGACTCAAGACCCAAATATATTGTTTTTATCGACTTCAAAAAAGAAGGAGGTACTATGTTTGACTGTATGTATTTTTTACTAAGTATTAACAGTAAATAATCCACCAGTATTACACATTAACACTCGAAGTGACACAGGTTTTGGAAAATTATACAAAATCAACAACGCCATTTTTTCACTTTCGCGGCAAAACCTCTTCATCTCGCGTACGAAGATATAGTGCGTTTACAATAAATACTTTTCTATTTCTGTTTCTTTGTTCACCTTTACTGAGGCGTGACATCACGAGATCAACTCCCGAACTTTGACGCTCGTTATCTTTGTCAATTTCTATCTCCAATATTTTTTATTATGTAATTGACGGTCTAATTAGATTTTTCTTTACCCATGTACTGTCCCTATTCTCCGTTACACACTCACAACCACATAACAATCATCCAACCACTAAAAGTCACGTCACCGGCACGTTTAAAAAGTGAAATCCAAATTGATGTAGATTTATCATCAGTATAATTATCGCACATCTGGAAAATTCCCTGTAATTGCACGTCAGACGATCGTCTACACACGAGTTGGAAGTTAATCGTTATCTCGTATAGTAACGATAAATATAAGTACGCTAGTTTCTAAATCGTTACAAAAATTAAACGTTGACTCAAAATACAGGAAGCGGATCTAATTATGCTCAACTAATTCTTATATTGCAGGTATACTAAACTAATTGTTCGTTCTAAACTAAGATCTTGCGCTTACATTTCCTACTAGTGAAAATCTTTTGAGGTTAATTGCTTATAACTTTTTTTTTTATAATTGTTTTACTTCTGTATTTTTTGTTCAAGTACAGAATGTAACGGATAATATACGTAAGTTTCAGCTTTAAATGTGAAGCCGTTTTTGAGATAGACCCCGGGACAAAGTAGGTCTAAAAACAGTGACTTTGGTGGCCTACCAAATTGTTATATTACACCATAGATTCTTTTAAAACCGGTTTCGTACTCTACTTGCAAAGGTCTTGTGAACGATACCCCACATAAAAAATAAAAGTTATTTTGGTCCCCACTCCTACATGTATGTGGGCCCCCTAGCTTTGGGTCATAGTTTACATATTCTCTGAGAATTTGAAGCTATTTACTTGTACAGCTTAGACGCTAGATGCCTCTGACAGACGGACGGACGGACGGACAAAGTACCGAATCACCCAAGTCAATTCAGAATTCTCTCTTCGCCTTGTTTATTTTTGTTCATGTACAGGATATAACAGATAGTATACGTAATTATCAATTTAAATGTCTCACCGTTTTTTAAATAGACCCCGGGACAAAATAGGTCTAAAAACAGCTATTTTGGTGGCCTACATAATTGTTATTTTTCAACATACATTTTTATAAAATACGGTTTCCTGATCTACTTTTCAACAATACCTCATACTGGCAGAAAAAGAAAAAACATTATTTTGCGCTCCACATGTATATAATTTTAATTGCCATTTTTGGGCCATAGCTTTACATATTTCCTGAAAATTTTAAGTTATTCGCTTGTATGGCTTAGACGCTAGATGCCTCTGACAGACATACAGACGGATGAATTTCATGATTCTCTACGCAAAGATTTAGGTTTAGTTTTTGATTTTTATAAGGTTTTGATTTATATGCGAGTGCCAGTTTTAGTAATTTTGTAGCTGTCTTTATTATTGCGTTACTTGGAAAATGGAGTTTTTCTAGCTCTAAGGAAGCATAGAGTTAAGTATTTATTTATTAATTTCAACTTGATACCTCCACCCGTTGTCGAGAAAAAGGGTAGTAGTAGGGTAGGACATACAGACGGAAGATCCTATATGAGTACCTTTTTACCTTTTGAGTTACGAAACTAAAAATGTGGTATGTTAAATAAAGCGAGTAAACAGTGAAAGTCTGATGTAGATTTTCCATCGCAAATTATACTGCATCAGAAAACTCTCTGTAATTGCGTCTGTCTGACGAACGCCTGCCGACATACCACTTCACTGATAATCGTCGCGAGATCGTGTCGTGGCCATAAATCTTTGTCGGGTCGCATCCGTCCCGGATGGTGTAAATAGCTCCTCGAATTAAGACGTCGACAGTTCTAGTGGTCGGTAATTGGCCGATTAATTAATAAGCATTTAAATTAGAATGTTAGGATTTACTGTTTAGTTTTGGATTCTTTATTGTTTTTATAGTCAATAAATAAAATAAAGTATTAGCTTTAATTTGTAATTAAGAGCCATTTTGCACGTTCAGTGAATAATCGAAGATTTTGAGCGCCTAATTTACTATCTTGGGAAACGATTTCATACTGTTTTATATTTGTTAAATAAAGATCAATCTTTGGAATTGTCACATAATTTAACAGTTTTTTTTAAATATCTCTTATAATTTTATAATATTCAATCTTCTAAATTTGAACGAAATAAGCACTGGACGAATCGAGTTGTGGATTATGCCAGAAGTTATATATTATACAGAAATAAGACGAAAGTCGCAAACGATCAACTAGTTTTTTTTTTGCGCTAAAAATTTACACTAAAAAAATTGCGCCGCGGGGCGCTTACCGATTGCGCCTTGATCGAGTTTAGATCGCCCGTAGTCAGCAACGGCGAAAGAGGAAACGTCGACTAAGAATGATTAAATATTACATACACATTACACGGTACAATAATCCCAATTAGTAAAAAAATAAGGTTGACTTTTAATTGCAATACACTATATTTATCAATATTTGATCTCTATTCTGTTCGTAATTTTGAATCAGAATTTGCACCATACACCTTTGAAGATTCTTCCATGTTTTTTCTGTATTAACTGGTTTTGGAGCTAGTATTAGTATTTATTAGCTTTTGCCATCCTACTTATCCTACTAATATTATAAATCCGAAAGTTTGTGTGTTAGTGTATAAGTATGTTTGTTCCCTCTTCACGCTTTAACGGCTGAACGGATTTGGATGAAATTTGGAATGTACGTAGATTATACCTAGGATTAACACATAGGCTACTTTTAAACTTAATAATAGCGGGCGAAGCCGCGGCGCCCGGCTAGTATTATTTAGCGAAGAAAAAGTTTGTGTGTAAGTGTGTAAGTATGTTTGTTCCCTCTTCACGCTTTAACGGCTGAACGGATTTGGATGAAATTTGGAATGTACGTAGATTATACCTAGGATTAACACATAGATTATACCTAGGATTAACACATAGATTATACCTAGGATTAACACAAAGATTATACCTAGGATTAACACATAGCTTAACACCTAGGATTAACACTTTTTAACTTGATAATAGCGGGCAAAGTCGCGGGACAGGGCTCGTAAATAATAAGTTGTAGGAGTAATCTTTAACTTACTCGTACGATAATTCCCAACAATGGGATCAGAAGGATAGGGATTTTTTTCTCATATATAAGGCACGATAGCGTGTTGCCTTTTTTCTTACAATCTAGCCAATATTAGTTTGTTAAGTATAACTTAAATTTAACTTATTCTGCAAGATTCAAAACGCAGGGTATGATGATGAATGTTTCATCGTTATGTAGAGTCACATCACTGTCGGCTAACATTTCATACATCATAACGTCAAAATCAGATCAATGTAATACTCCTATCTAAATTTATTTAAAGATTTAATACAACACAAACAAACAAACGCATTCACACTCACAGCCCCAAACTAAGTTCAAATGTATCGTGGGTGCCGGAAACATTCACATCACACACATATTATACCCAGAACCAGAAGCATAAATATCCCTTGGGAAGGAATTTGTGCTTCTGCCGGGAATCGAACCCAGGACCCACGGCACAGAGGGCGGACACCTGTCCACTGCGCCAACTGGATCGTCAAGTACACACGTATCGAACATCCCGACTGTACAAAAAAAGACGAGTGAAGAATTATAGGGACGAAGATATAGAGCTCCTAACATAAAATGGAATAATTATTTCTTAGTTGTTGACGTTGTTAATTCATTTAAACTACTTTCAAGGGATTGTATTGCATTATAATTATTATATTATTTTTATTCCTTATGTTTTGAACATTTTGCAGTGTTCGTGGTCACAGTTCAGGACAAAACCAAGTACAGTTGCCACAAATGGAACAACCCCGCAGTATGGTTCTATCAATTAAAATAAGTGCACATATAGAATGTATATATATATATATATATGCACGTAGTATATTTTATACCACTAGCTGTACCCCGCGGCTTTGCCTGCGTTTATCATATTAAGTTAAATTTCATCCAAATCCGTTCAGCCGTCACAGCGTGAAGAGAAAACAAACATACTTACACACTTACACACTTACACACAAACTTTCAGATTTATAATATTAGTGTAATTAATAGAGGAGACAAGCAAGTCATCCAAACGAGCTAATTGTTAGAACAAGAATAATCAAGGTCTAAGAGCATAACATAAACGCTTTCACACTCACAGCCCCACACTAATTTCGATGACTTATGTCGTGGGTGCCGGAAACATTCACATCACACACACAATCACAACTAGAACCAGAAACACAAATATTCACAATATTCACTGAATTATTACTGGGAAAGTTCAAATCTGTAATAAAACGGGCATTAATTAAGAAGGCCTACTACAAAACCACAGACTATATTAATGACAAGGATGCATGGAGGCAAACTGCACAGGCTCTTTCTACCGACTACCATAATAACACCTAGGTTAAGAAAATTATGTATTAGAAATTAAGAATGTTTTTAAAAAAAATGAATGAAAAAAAACCGCCGAGTTTCTTGCCAGGTTCTTCTCGAGATGGCTGTAATTTTGCGAATCTGGCAATAGATTCATTAACTTAAATGAGTGCCTCTTAGGGGCCCATGTGAATAAACGATTTTCATTTTGATTCCATGGGGATAAAACTTGCGTTTCCACCAGGAATCGAACCCGATACCCGTTACTTAAAAGGGGAACCCCAACCTAAGTTCTTAAGAGTAAAAAGGGCAGTAAAAAGGTCTAAGAGCTTTCTGGTATTTTATAAATAGCCCTTTACATATACAGGGTGATGGTAGGTGGAGTTCACTACTTTTAATGATAAAAATAATAATGTTTGACATATTTCATTTAAGTTTTGTTACTGTTTTTTTTTTATTTGTGACAGGCTAGTTTTTGAACACTATCTCACCTGATGGTAAGTGACGATGTGATCGAAGCTGGTAAACACACTAGACCTGGAATACGCAGGCTCTCAAGGATAACTGCCGGAACACCGTATTTGGCTTGGCGGCAGACTTTCAACTTGATGGTGGTAAGCTACTTTGGTAGCAAGCCAGGCGAGCAACTCACAAAATGCTCTACCACCTCTCATATGTCACCTGATTAGCACCACCCGGGGACCACGTGTAGGGAGTCAGACTTAAGGGGTATTCTTCTACGGACGTGGGTGACTGAGCCCCCAAGCTTTGTTAATGATGTTGTAGCTTATTGTTATGAAAGACTAATTAGAAACAAAAATGGAAATGATTAATGCTCGATATGAAATTTTATTGCCCACTAAACGAAAAAAATATCGTATTAAAAGTAAATACAAACTTTTGATATTAACCTCAAAACTATGACCCTTTTCATGGTTTAAAATGATCATATAGGTGCCCTTCATCGACTCAAAAATCCCTAAATCGTTCCACCTTTTTGGTTTTGTTTGGTTGGGTCCTAGGTTCGATTCCCGGCAGGAGCACAAATTCCTTCCCAAGGGATATTTGTGCTTCTGGTTCGGGGTGTAATGTGTGTGTGATGTGAATGTTTCCGGCACCCACGATACAAGTGTTTGAACTTAGTGTGGGGCTGTGAGTGTGAATGCGTTTGTTTGTTTGTTTGTTACCTAACACCCTGTACAAGTACACGTCTAAATATCTGTTTAAGTGGTGTTACTACAGCATTCCAGTACATATGCATGCACTAACAGCCGTACGGGCTCATCTTGGCATCCATAGCAAAATACTTTGCAATGTTAATTACCATTTAAGATGGCATTGATTAAATCGACATTAAAACCACCCATAATGACTCCGTAACTCCGTATCGGAGCTTGCACGAATCATCTTAGCTAGGGATGTGCAACTGTATATACTCGTAGACTGCTCAAAGACTTGTAGCATGTTACATTTAGTATACCTACTAGTAAGTAATATTATTAAAGAGTTTTGCCGCGAAAGTGAAAAAAAGGCGTTGTTGATTTTGTATAATTTTTCAAAACCTGTGATTCTTCGAGTGTTAATGTGTAAAAATGGTGAATTATTATCCGTTAATACTTAGTAAACGTGCATAAGTGTAGGCAAATCATACAAAGTAGAAAAACGTGATTTTCGCCTTCTCTCCAAAACTCCAAGTGAAGTTATAGTAAAGTTTCTACCACTTTACTAGGGCATGACTTGACTATGACTGGACATTGACTCTTTTACTTGACTTTGACTGTGACTAGGACTTTTAATATGAAATAATGAGACACACTTAAAATATATTTTTACTTGACACTGGCTAAATGCACAAGATTGCGAAGCCAAAATTAAAAGAAAAAAAATTTATGAAACTAGTATTAGTTTATAGATAAGCTAGACCTAAACTCATGAAATTATAGACAGAACGATGTTACAAAGAGACACGAGCTTATTTATTCTAGAAAGAAGAAAGAACTACGACCGCAGAACAGAGTAAGCGACATCTTTGACCAACAATAGATCATATAAAACATGTGGATGCGTTCATATTTCAACAAAATATATCAAAATAATTAAACGCAAGCACAGCTTTAAAAAACCGAACTCACCGCTTATATTTTGGTTTGGCTAAACCGATTTCGATAAAATTTATATGGGAGCGCCTTTGAAGTATAATCTACCAAACAAAAAATAACATCAAAATCGATCCATAATTGGCGGAGATATCGCGTAAAAACCATTAATAAAAACATACAGTCGAATTGAGAATCTCCTTTTATGAAGTCTATGGGAATTAGCGTGACTTACGCGTTGTCGATGTCTAAATCGACAATTTTTTCGGCTTCATTCGGAAGCCTTCTTCAGGATGAGTGCGGAGCGCTCGCCGTTGCGTCCCACATCCCACTCACATTTTTTAAACATACCTCCCCGTAAAGGTTTTAAGAGCAGGCTGCGCTTCGGTGCGAGCACGATTGTCATCACAGGCGATTATAGACCGTATGTAACGGCATAACGCGTGACACATAACGATGTGCCCCGCGTAGATTTAAAATATGGTCGCGCGTGACACATTGCATTTTTAAAAGGTTTTTGTAAATTTCTCGTAATGCAAGATATAGGTATACCAAAATGTTGGCTAAATACTATAGACATTAAACATTTTTTTTCTGTTAGTATTTATTGTACCACACAAAGATGAATACTTTCCCACATATTATTATTGAATAAACAGTAATTTTGTCTACTACAGGGTAATAAGACTTTTAGGGTGCGAATTAATAAGTTCTGATTCTCATGGGCATCTTTACCATCATCGGCCGCATCTTTACTTTCCGTCAGGTGAAATTGTGGTTATATGATAAATAATATATAGACAAGAAACTAGCTTAAAAAAAAAGACGTGTGGCACTCGGGGACTGCCGCGGTAAAGCTATTGCGTAGCATTTTTATCAACTTATGCAATTATAATTATTTATTTATGCAGTATTTTTGTTCCTGCCACCTAGAGGCGAGTTGCTGAATGAAAGAGACAAGCGTGATATTTCAAAAAAGTCATTAAAAGTTCTGCTTCATCGATAGATGGCAAAACTAAAAAGTATCACCGCTGTACCGGTCGGAGTGGGGGGTGTAAGGTTATTTTCGTTACGGAATTTCAGGATTCGGTCTCCACACTCAAGGCCCGCGATAGAAGCTATGCGATAGCTTAAAAAACCTATCACTCACCCAAACTAGCTAGAATAGAATTTTGAACTGCTCATTGGCTTAGTTGGGTGGCGTTCGCCTTTTAAGCATGAGTATCGAGTTCGATTCCCGACTGAAACTCTTTTTCTCTCCAAGGAAAATTTGTGTTTCTGGTTCTGGTTGTGATTGTGTGTGTGATGTGAATGTTTCCGGCACCCATGACACAAGTCATCCAACTTAGTGTGGGGCTAAAAGTATGAAAGTGTTTTATGATTTTAGTTATTTATTCACTTTATAACAGAGATTGTTACACTGAGAAAAGAGACCCATGTATAAGAAACCGCGTATTTTAAGGAGTATCAAAACAGTGGGTAGTTTAAAACACAAACAATTTTATCATTCGTATATATATATATTCGTAGATAGCTTTGCATGTCCCAGTTTTACCATTACACAGTGGATAGCACATTGCAATTCGCCATTCAAACATTAGCTTTTCTCTCTTTTAAATCGATATCATAAATCAAATCAGCTTCTCATCTCTAGCCTTGGATTAACATGAGAGAAGCATATTAACATAATTACTGGAGATGGTGCGCCATTTTGATATCGACACGCCGTTTTAATGCCGCCATGACACGCCACAGCGACACGTCTGTGGCAAATTGGCAATGCTTTAGATCTTTGTATAGTCGAGACAATGGTGTGAATGTGGTTAGAACTTTATTTAACATATATTATTAATCGAGCGAAAGGAGATCTCGAAGTTGACTTGGATCGTTAAGCACTTTGTCATTCCATCCGTCCGTCCGTCCATCCGTCCGACGGACGGCGTCTGTCAGAGGCATCTAGCGTCTAAACCGTATAAGCGAATGACTTCAAATTCTCATAGAATATGTAAAACTATGGCCCAAAGCTAGAAATGATATTTAAAATTATATAACTGAAAATATTAAGAGGGCTCCCATAAGCCAAATACGGTGTTCCGGCAGTTATCCTTGAGAGCCTGCGTATTCCAGGTCTAGTGTGTTTACCAGCTTCGATCACATCGTCACTTACCATCAGGTGAGATAGTGGTCAAACACAAGCCTGTCACAAATAAAAAAAAAAAAAACCTTTAAGTTGGGAGCAATTGCGTTTGCGTTTTCTATGAGGCAAAATGTAAGCACGAGATCTCAGTTCGGCGCGAACGAGTAGTTTTGTTATTTATGCATAATATATTATTTGTATACAATTGATTATTTACGTTAAAACTGCCCGTTGGCTTAGTTGGGCGTGCGTTCGCTTTCTAAGCAAGAGTATGAGGTCCGATTCCCGGCGGTAACACAATTTTTATCGCCCAAGGTGAAATTGTGTTTCTGGTTATGATTGTCTGTTACGTGGATGTTTCCGGCACCCACGACACATGTCGTCGAACTTAGTGTTGGGCTCTGAGTGTGGATGCGTTTTTTATTTTATCAAAATAAATATTTTAAAATTGCGAGCAGGTTTGAGGAACGCGGCCATTTTGAAGTTATTTCTGTGATATCCACGATTCAATCACGGCTCCGGTTGACTGACCTATAAACCCAACTGACACCATAGCCGGGTATTTAAGGTGATTCACCTTGCAAAATTTCAACAAAGGAAGCCGCTTCGCACAGACGTACCTAGTGGTCATCTGAGCTAATTTAGCCCTGTACCCACGTGGTACCGCTCTGCAGGGGGGCGGGGGAGGGGGTGGAAAATCGCATCTACCGCGCTGCACTATGACATCGATATCTGCATATGTTGAGCAAATAGGTCGTGTTTGGTATCGTTTTCGTATAAACCAAGGACGAGGAATTCATTTCTGGAACAACATTTTTACTCGTTCATAGAAAAATAAAGAGTTATGCGCAAAAATATAAAAATAATTTTTTTTTTTTTTTACAAAGCTTATGTTTACTAGTAAACCACAAAGTAATGCTTAATAAAAAAAATATATTTATATAGCCCTGTTTATCTAGAATATAAAAATATAAACTTTCTGGATAGATTAAACATGAAAATGTATTTAAAAAAATAAATTGTGTTGCGCGGGAGCGTTTTGTTCGGGGATTTGGCACTTATACCGTTAGTTCATAGGCGCAACGGTATCTATGTAGATAGTAAAACAAATATTTAATCGAGCAAAGCGAGATCTCTAAGTTGACTTGAGAGGTTCAGCACTTTGTCCTTCCGTCTGTCCGTCTGTCAGAGGCATCTAGCGTCATAACCATACAAGCGAATGACTTCAAATTCTCAGAGAATATGTAAAGCAATGGCCCAAAGCCAGAAATGGCAATTAAAATTATATAGGCTATATATTATTAGGCTCTGGAAGCAAATTATAGGGACGCGAATCACCAAATTGTCAAGTCTAACTGAAAACAAATTCGGATTAACTTCAGGAAAATCAGAAAATCTGTATGTCATCTATATATACCTGGAAACAGCTTTTCTGCAGGAGGGATCCTGTAGAAAATTGGTGTGACAGTCTCTGAGAGCCTAATTCATCCCAGAGGGCTATGTCAAAGTCATCCAGGATATGTACATCACCACGCAGATAAAAAGCCCTGCTGGAATGAGTGAACCTTTTTTACCAATTAGGAGTGGGAGTTCATCAAGGGTCAGCTCTAAGCCCACTGCTATTTAATTTTTTAATGGATTACAGTACATGCAAAATCCAAGCACCAACTCCATGGTACGTGGTTTTTCTGTACGCGGATGATATTGCACTAATCACCAGAATCGCCCCTGAACTGTAGGAGTCCCTCAAAACGTGAGTGGAAAAGCTCAAAGGTCGTGGTCTACGAATTAGCCGAGCAAAAACAGTTAGAGAGTTAATGGAATGCGATTATGGTGGAAACTAAGAAATTGGGTGCGATATCCAAATAAACAAAGCCAGAATTTCTACTCTCTAGCCTAACTTTGCACCTCATGGAAAAACGACGCTCGTTAACATTGCAGCATTCCGATGATTCTAAGTCATATGGGCAGTTCAATAAACAGATCTCGAAGTCCATGCGGCACGACATCCGCTCCTTTAATACCAAAAGTATTAGGGAGACGATAGAGCGGAATCTAGGCTCCAAGCTGAACCATCTCAGTGATATGGCCAATATTGACTTTGGTGTTCCCCAAGGGAGTGTGTTAGGTCCCACCTTATTTTTAATTTATATTAACTGTCTCTGTGATTTACAATTACCACACACTAAGATGTTTTCGTTTGCTGACGACACAGCTATCATCTTTTATGGTGATAACTGGCACGATCTGACTAACTTAGCTGAAACAAATTTAAGAACTATTTCCGACTGCTTACAAAATAATCTTCTTACACTCAACACTAAAAAAACTAAATTTCTCACTTTTCGCATTTCAAAACGTACTGCACCTAACATACCTATAATACTAAAAATTCATAACTGTACATCTGACAACTTAAACTGTGACTGCCCCACCATTGAAGAAGTCAATGATTTAAAATACTTGGGTATCAAAATTGATAACACCCTATCATGGAAAAAACATATTGACACCCTTTGCTCAAGGCTACGAAAACTACAACACATATTTAAAAAGCTAAGGTCTTGCGCTGACAAAGACACCATCACCTTAGTATATCTCGCAGTGTGCCAGACGGTCATATCTTATTGTATTGTTACCTGGGGCACTGCATGTAAATCCCATTTGCTAAAAGTTGAGCGAGCTCAAAGAGCAGTATTGAAAGTAGCTTACAACAAGCATTACCGCCATCCCACTGAAATACTATATAAAGATGTTAAGCATCTTTCCGTAAGGCAATTATTTATTCAAGCTACTGTACTAAGATACCACAAAACTGCGCTAAATACTAAATCGTCAACCTACTCTAGCAGACGAACCGTATGGAACATACCTTCTACAAAAACGTGTTTTGCCAAACGGAGCTATTTGTATTTTGGACCCTTTTTATATAACAAAATAAATAAAAGACAAGAAATAGATAAATTAACTAGGAGAATGTGCAAGAAAACACTACTAAAGTGGCTGTTATCACTCAACTACCACGAAACTGAAAGATTTCTAACTACCCCTACGTAACGCAAATTAAAGACAGTTATATAGCTAAATCTATATTATGCAATTCAGCCCTAATTATAATCAAAGAAAAATATGAATATCACGTGGGTACTTTACAAATGGCAAAATACTAACATTGATTACCACCTCATTAATATTTGATAAAACCAACTTACAAAAATACACAAAATCTTACATTAATTCATTATACACAGGAACACACATATAACACACACACACACACACATACACATCCAACACACACATACAACACACACACATACAAAAAAAACCCTTTAGATTATAATATAACTTTCTATTTTATTATATATACATATAACATTATAAGTACGAATACAAATATAGTTTGTTACATTTAAGTTTAATTGATTGATTGTAATTAATTGTTAATAATTAGTAGTTAATTGTTAATAATTGATAATTAATTGTTAGTTATTTGTTAATAACTAGTTAATTGTTTGTAACTATATATTGTTATTATTATTGTATGCATACTGTTGAACGAAAGAGGCTACCTTCCACAACACAGGCTCGCCTAGTGTGGAAGTTAGAAATTAAATTTTGTTGTATCCACTTTAACTTAAGTATGGTAATAAATAAATAAATAAAAAAAAAAAGTGTTCGCAAGAGATATGTCTATTGGGCAAAGCCGGTTGACAAAGCTGAAGAGAGAAAATGGCAGTGTAGCGTCGACCAGACCAGAAGTGTTGAGGGAGGTTGAGAGTTTCTAAGGACAGTTTTACACTTCTGTCACTAAACCCGCTACCAGCTCGGCCAAAGAGCCAAGCTGACCAGACACTATACCGAAGATATCCCGGACATCAGCCTATATGAGATTAGGATGGCCCTGAAACAGCTAAATGACAACAAGGCGCCGGGTGATGATGGAATCACATCTGAGCTTTTGAGAGCGGGTGAAACACCGGTACTCAAAGTCCTCCAAAAGCTCTTCTATTCCGCTTTACTCGGGGGTTCTACGCCAGAAGCATGGAACAGAGGCGTGGTGGTGTTGTTCTTAAAGAAAGGTGATAATACTTTGCTGAAGAACTACATACCCATCACGTTTCTGAGCCATGTTTATAAGCTGTTTTCGAGGGTCATCACGAACCGTCTCAGTCGTAGATTTGATGACTTTTAGCTTCCCGAACAAGCCGGTTTCCCAAAAGGCTATAGTACCGTAGACCGCATACGTACGTGCGGCAAGTTATACAGAAAACTGAGGAGTATAACTTGCCACTATGCTTAGCGTTTGTGGACTATGAGAAAGCCTTCGATTCGATCGAAACAAGGACGGTGCTTGAGTCTCTCCAGCGATGCCATATTGACTATCGGTATATCGAAGTGCTGAAGTGTGTACAATAACGCCACCATGTCGGTCCGAGTACAGGAACAGAGGTCGAGGGCGATTCCACTACAAAGAGGCGTGAGACAGGGACTAGGGAGACGTCATTTCTCCGAAACTGTTCACTGCCGCATTGAAAGATGCCTTCAAACTTCTGGAGTGGAAAGGGCTCGGCAATACCAACGGTGAATATCGTGGTAATGGCAGAATCGATGGAAGATCTCAGCACAATGCTCGAAGGCCTCAATCGAGTTCCCCAACAGGTGGGCCTTAACATGAACATGGACAAGACGAAGATTATGTCGAACGTCCATGTACTCCAGTATCACTTGGGAACTCGATGCTCGAAGTTGTTGACAAGTACGTTTACCTAGGACAAACGGTCCAACTAGGTAGGTCCAACTTCTAGAAAGAGGAGAAAGAGGTCAATCGTCGAATCCAATAGGCTGGGCAGCGTTCGAGAAACTTCGAAACGTCTTTTCGTCCTATATACCTAAATGCCTCAAGACGAAAGTCTTTGACCAGTGTGTGTTACCAGTGATGACATATGGTACTGAAACTTGACCTCTTACTGTAGGCCCTATAAATAAGCTCAAAGTCACACAACGAGCTATGTAAAGGGCTATGCTCGGGGTTTCTCTACGAGATCGAGGAATAAGGAGATCCGTAGACGAATGAAAGTCACCGACATAGCCCGACGGGTTAGCAAGTTGAAGTGGCAATGGGCAAGGCACATAGTATGTAGAACGGATGGCCGATGGAGCCGAAAGGTTCTAGAATGGTGGCCACGGACTGGCAAGCGCAGTGTCGGAAGACCGCCTACAAGGTGGACGGACGCCATAGTGAAGGTCGCAGGAAGACGCTGGATGCAGGCCGCTAACAACCATTCCTTTTTGGAGATCTTTAGGGGAAGCCTATATCCAGCAGTGGACTTCTTGCGGCTGAGATGATGATGATGATCCATATAAACAACAAACCCCTACCTAAAGTGTCTCGTTTTAAATATCTTGGATCTGTACTTACAACTGACGCGCACTTACACGGAAGTAGATGAAGACGTCCGGCATCGAGTAAATACCGCATGGCTCAAATCGAGATCATTAACAAGTACTCTGTGATCCATGAATGCCCGTAAAAACAAAAGGGAAAAGTCTATAAGACGGTAGTGAGACCAGCCCTGATGGATGGATCGGAGTTCTGGAACGTAAAAATAACACATGAACAACAATTACACGTCGCTGAGATGAATATGTTAAGATGGGCTGGAGGGGTCACTCGATTGGACAGAATCCGAAATGAATTCATACGAGGATCGTTCAAAATTACATCAATAACGGAAAAACTTTAGTTACGAGGAGGCCCGACACCAAATGAACTGGAAAATAAGGGGCACGAAGAAGAAAATCTACCCCCACAAATTGTTTTACATATTCTCTGAGAATTTGAAGTCATTCGCTTGTATGGTTATGACGCTAGATGCCTCTGACAGACGGACAGACGGAAGGACAAAGTGCTGAACCTCTCAAGTCAACTTAGAGATCTCGCTTTGCTCGATTAAATATTTGTTTTACTATCTACATAGATACCGTTGCGCCTATGAACTAACGGTATAAGTGCCAAATCCCCGAACAAAACGCTCCCGCGCAACACAATTTATTTTTTTAAATACATTTTCATGTTTAATCTATCCAGAAAGTTTATATTTTTATATTCTAGATAAACAGGGCTATATAAATATATTTTTTTTATTAAGCACTACTTTGTGGTTTACTAGTAAACATAAGTTTTGTAAAAAAAAAAAAAAAAAATTTTTATATTTTTGCGCATAACTCTTTATTTTTCTATGAACGAGTAAAAATGTTGTTCCAGAAATGAATTCCTCGTCCTTGGTTTATACGAAAACGATACCAAACACGACCTATTTGCTCAACATATGCAGATATCGATGTCATAGTGCAGCGCGGTAGATGCGATTTTCCACCCCCTCCCCCGACCCCCTGCAGAGCGGTACCACGTGGGTACAGGGCTAAATTAGCTCAGATGACCACTAGGTACGTCTGTGCGAAGCGGCTTCCTTTGTTGAAATTTTGCAAGGTTCCCATAGAACTTTTCACCTTAAATACCCGGCTACCAAGGATGTTTGTTGACTTACACGATTCTGTAATAGCAAACGTTTTTTACTAAGCATTTATTTCACATTTTATACATTAAACTTCCTTATTAAAAAGGATCAAAATAATAATATAATAAAAAAATCCTAATTTACACAAAATAATGATTAATTTTGTAAATCTCATGCATATTGACTATTTTATCTAACTATAGATACGAAAAGAGAACCATCTCTTTCAGGCTCACACAAAAAAGTCATTAAACTTAGTGTGGGTTTGTGAGTGTGCGAGCGTTTGTGTTTGTTTGTCATGTATGTGCCTATCTTATCTAAAAGTTTCATCAATTGCGGCCAAAACAAGATAAACAAACAAAAAAAAAAAAAACTTAAAGTTCCGTACCAGGTTACCAGGAGCGACGAAGAGATCGCCGCTCGATGGGCGGAGACCGTCACGATTGCCGGTAGTCCACGGATGAAGCCCCCGGGAAACTACCTAATTGATGCAGTTATACACCTGTATGCTATGATGAAACACGCTTAAGGGCTGGACGTTTTATCAGTAGAATTTTTACTTATTTATACATATGTTTAAGTAAAAAATCTACTAGAAATCCCTCGGTACATCATTCCAACCATTGAGACCAACGTATTTCGTGATACCTATATTGCTAATATTGTTTTCTGATTTATTAAATAAATTTTAAAACATATTATTTATCTTCTCTGTTAAGTCTAAGGTGTTAAGTGTCAACTGGCGTTTATTACGAGACGTAGCGCTACTATGGCATTATTTGCGGAACTGTGCAGTTAAACAACTATGTATGAAGTCATTTACTTATTGTATTGGTTGTGACCTAAGAGGGCCATTGTGACTTAGCAATACAGGCTCGGAAGAGACCTAGTGCTGAGGACAAAGATTCATCGGGGAACTGCTGCCTTAGAAATAAGATATTATTAGAATACCTGATGTAATGTACCTACACTTTGTTAATGAATAAATAAATAAATTATTAAAAATTATTAAAAAAATATTATTTTTATACGGTTTAGACGCTAGATGCCTCTGACAGACGCCGTCCGTCGGATGGATGGACGGACGGACGGATGGAAGGACAAAGTGCTGAACGATCCAAGTCAACTAAGAGATCTCGCTTCGTTCGATCAATAATATCTGTTAAATAAAGTTCTAACTAAGAACCAAAAAAAACTTTTAATTGCAATACACTAGATAGAGAAACCAAAAAAGGGACCACCTCTGAAGTATAATCTACCAAACAAAAACATTTTGAGAATCGGTCCACAAATGGGGGAGAAAAAGGGTGAAAATACATAAAAAAAAAGTCGAACATAGTACCTCCTTCTTTTTTGAAGTCGGTAAAAATCAGGGTCTAAGAGCGTTATGGTATTCTAGAAATAAATCTGTATATTAACTATTATCAGCAACAATAAATTCTTGATTACTACCAAACTACCAGAAAACTACCAAGAAGTTAGAAATGTCAAAAAATCGTCATATGATTTTTTTTTGATCTTTAGAAATGATAGAAGATTCTAGATTAGTAGATTCCAAGTTCAATGGAGTGATATTATATTGATATAATGAAGACGCAAATAAACAGTAATTACATGACGCCATTGTTATTCAAACATCGTCGTATGTCAGATACTTAGCACATCCAGTCAAGACCATAAAACTCGTTCTGCTAACAAATAAAAAACTAGGTGATGCTATTTTTATAGGTAAATTCTTAACATTTTATAAATAAATGTTACTTTTAAATTAACTAGTCGTTCGCCTGAGCTGTGACCTCGTGCCTACATTTTGCCTCATAGGGTAGAAATAATAATTAATTGTTAAAATTAGCCTATAAATTATTTGTATTTGTTATTCAAGTACAGGATGTGACAAATATTATACGTAAGTTTAAAATATAAAACGTAAGTTTAATATTTAAATGTGAAGCCGTTTTTTAATTAGACCACAGTATAAATAGGTCAAATAACAATGATTGGTGTCCTTCCTGATTATTATTTACCTACATAGATAAAAAAAAACAAAACAAATGAAACATAAAACAAAATGACGACCCAATTGGTGCAGTGGACAGGTCTTCGCCCTCTACGCCGTGGGTCCTGGGTTCGATTCCCGGCAAGAGCACAAATTCCTTCTCAAAGAATATTTGTGCTTCTGGTTCTGGGTGTAATGTGTGTGTGATGTGAATGTTTCCGGCACCCACGATTACAAGTCATTGAACTTAGTTTGGGGCTGTGAGTGTTGCGTTTGTTTTTGTTTCTGTTTGTTTTGTTTATTCTACCTCATGAGGTAGGACAAGTTATGATGACATCCATAAAACATTATGTCATAGAGTCATGACTGGCAAAATCATTTATTTAAACGTTGCAAAAAAAAAAATGAAACCCATCAAACTAATAACTACTAATATGATAGTACTTATTAGCATCATGGAATCACCCAGTTGTGGATTCAGGAGGAAAGGCTAAAAGGCTCCAGCTCCAGAGGTATTTGCCGCGAAAGTGAAAAAAAATGCAGTGAAAAAATAATCAATATTGTACTATTATTTTTCAAAACTTGTGATTATTTTCACATCTAATAACGGTAGATTATTAAATGTTAATTGTTCGTGAACGTGCTTGAGTGTATTCAAATCAAATACTAAGTTGAATAACGTGATTTTATTTTTAATCCAATACTTCATTAGAAGTTCCTAATGTAACGTTTGTTTCACTTTGCTATGGCACGCCTTGACTATAACTGTACATATGACTGTTATGGGTAACTATAATAAGTTATAACATTTAAAAACAGTTTAAATATTGTTTTAATTGACACTGGCTAAATGCACATAAATTACGGAGCCAAAACTAAAGAAAAACAAACGTCTTTAATGTCAAATAGGCACATTGAGTAATGAGACTTTTATTGGTAAAGTGAGATATCATCTACATTTTAAAATGTCACGTTTATCGGAATTTTCCTTTAACAGAAAAATATTTCAAGTTATGTGAAGCTGCCGACGCCGACGTCTTCATTCCGCCGGAGGCGCCACGAGCGTAAATGCTCCATAAAGGTCGGATCGATTTGTTCCCGAGACATCTGTACTGCCTCTGCGTACCTGCGCTCCTGGTACCTTGGCTGTTTTAAATCGTTACAATTTACAATATTAATAGGTTATTTTGTACTTAAACGGTGTGCTATAAATATAGTTCTTGTGGGCAGTTTGAGATTAATGTTTGTTGTGAATGGTTAGCAGAAGCAATGGTTTGAGGCACTTAAGTCGTGTTTGTTGGTGGAGCGTTGAAATTTAAAGGGCAGGATTGCACAAATGCAAGCTAAACTGCCTTATCGTGGAGTTATTGGCTACGCTTAGATAGTATGATTTTGTGTAGATACAAATAGGTCACGCTACGTGAATAAGTTTATGCTTCATTATAAGCAAAATCTGTACTTAGTAACATGAAAGTAGGGGTTTTGCCGCGAAAGTAAAAAAATGGCGTTGCTGATTTTGTATAATTTTCCAAAACCTGTGGATACGGTGGATTATTAACTGTAAATACTTAGTAAACGTGCATAAGTGTAGGCAAATCATACAAAGTTGAAAAACGAGATTTTCACTTCCGCTCCAAAACTCCAATAGAAGTTCTAGTAAAGTTTCTACCACTTTACTAGGCCATGACTTGACTATGACTGGACCTTGACTGTTTTACTTGACTTTGAGTGTGACTTGTGACTAGGACTTATAATGTAAAATACACTTAAAATATATAAAAACTTGACACTGGCTAAATTGCATTTGCACAAGATTGCGAAGCCAATAATATAAGAAAAAAATATATTAACAGTTAGAAAATATAGTTTAGCTACAATGTTGATTTGCCTGGAGCTTGACTGTTTTACTTGACTTTGAGTGTGACTTGTGACAAGGACTTATAATGTAAAATAACACTTAAAATATATAAAAACTTGAAACTGGCTAAAAGCACAAGATTGCGAGCCAATATTCAAAGAAGAAAATACATGAAAGTAATACCTAAATTTTTCTTTATTATTATCAGCCTGTATTGTCCCGTCAAGAAAACGAGTTTTTTCCACAAGGAAAGTTTGTGTTTCTGGATTCTGGATGTGATTGTATGAGATGTGAATGTTTCCGGCACCCACAACACAAGTCATTGAACTTCGTGTTGGGCTGTGAGTGTGAAAGCGTTTAAAATATGACTAGTAATAATTGAAACGCAAGCAAGGCTTAAAAAAAGCCGACTTCACCGCTTATATTTTGGTTTTGGCTTGATCGATTTCGATAAAATGTATATGGGACCACCTCTGAAATATTATCTACCAAACAAAAAATAATTGAAACGCTAGCAAAGCTTAAAAAAACCGACTTCATCGCTTATATTTCGGTTTTGGCTTGACAGATTCCGATAAAATTTATATGGGAGCACCTCTAAAGTATGCTGTACCAAACAACAAACTATCAAAATCGATTAAAAACTGGCGGTGATATCGCGTAACATATAATACATACAAAAAAAACCGTACAGTGAAATTGAGAACCTCCTGTTTTGAAGTCAATTGAAAAAGAGAATCGGTCCACAAATAGGGGAGAAATCGGTAAAAATACATAAAAAATTAAATACATACAGTCGAACTCCTCCTTTTTTGAAGTCGGTTAAAAAGGGTACTAGTGATAAGTACTTACAGTAACAAAAGCTATACGAGACCCGGTATACGTTACAGTTAGTCCAATTTAGTAGAGCACAGCTTCGCGCCGAGATGTGAAGATCAATATGACTAGACAACAAATAATGGATGTTGGAGAGAAACCCCTATTCCAGAGAATCTTGGACAAATCTTCGGACCATTAACAATGGCGAAATTATTATGTTACAAGATATTCTTCTCTACCGACTTCACAAAAAAGGAGGAGGTGTTGAAGTCGACTGTATTTATTTTAATGTTTATTATTACTTCATAACTTCGGTCCACGTGAACCGATTTTGTTTTTTTTTTTGTTTGAAAGATGTTGCTTTCCATTTGGTCCCATTTAAATTTGATCAAGATCTGATCAGTAGTTCTTGAAATATCGTCAATAATGCGTGTTTAATACATCTAATCTGATCAAAGTTCCGAAGGTAAAGCGTTTGAAATTGGTTTTTTTAAGCTTTGCTTGCGTTTAATTATCACTTTATTAAAGTGTCCGGAGATATAAAACAAACAGCTATATCGCTTGAGGTAGCCTAATTCACTTGTCGGGTAGCGGATAAAAGAAAGCACATTGGGAGGACATAAACAAATGATTTCACACTCACAGCCCCACACTAAACGACTTGTGGAATACACAGGATTTTGATTATTTTTTTATATTTATATATAATTTTAATACTTTACATAGATTTGTAAGTTCACTTGGGGTTGTTCCACCCATTTTTAATTTTTGTTACCGTTTTAATAGTAAGTGATGATTTGGTCAATGATGGTAAACACGCAAGGCCTAGAATGAATAGCTCGTAGTATACACTATAGTTCTGGCTAAAAATATATAAGTTCCCTGCGAGAGGGAGAGGAGCATTTTTAATCCTACGAAGCGAATTGATATCAAATTATTAAACGCAAGCAAAGCTTTAAAAAAACGATTTTAACGCTTATATTTTGGTTATGGCTGGATTGATTTCGATAAAATGTGTATGAGACCATCTCTCACCAAACAAAAAAAATCATCGAAATCGATTCATAATTGGCGGCGATTTCGCGTAACATACATACAAAAGAATAACATACACGTGCAGTCGAATTGAAAACCTCCTTTTTTAAAGTCGGTTGAAAATAGGAATACATCTTAATAAATAAAAATCAATGTTTGTTTGATCGTATTTCACGCGCTGCCATGCTGTTCATCCGATTATGATGAATCTTTGGAGGGGTTAATTGCGTAAGCCGGCGAAGATACAAAAAAATTGCACAAGTTGAAATAGTATTTTTTAATTTGGGTACAGAATTTCCTGTGTTGGACTTGGTTAAAGTACTAGGCTAACATAAACACGAAAGAGGTATTAATAACATAAACATAACATAAACATAACATAAACGCTTTCACACACAGCCCTACACTAATTTCGATGTGTCATATTAATATGGTAATAAACTACTAGGCAACCATAAACATGAAAGAGGTGAAACACCTTTTCTTTTCGTGACATGGCAACGCGTGCCTGGTACATATTTATTTACCATTCAAATCTAACCAAACGAAAAACAGTCTCATCCATACATAAAAAATAAAATCAAAAATAAACTGAGAATTTTAAAATAGACTACGACAAAACCTTAAAATCTGAAGCAGTAAATTCTCCCAGCTTTAATTTTTACACGCGGAGCACAAATAACATGGCTGCTTGATTGTATGATGGTCCAGATAGCGGCCCCAACGTTAAATGAAATTATTTCCCGTATCAGCCATCTTTACTCCGCTGGATCACGCCTCAGCTATTCTCAGTTAGGTTAGTGTGTCTACACAGTGTGAAGGTACTTATTGAGAGCAGGTTCCTTTTAATTAACTTCCTTTTAATTTTAGTTCCTTACAATTTTCCTCCCCAAGGGAGATTTGTGCTTCTGGTTCTGGGTGTGATTGTGTGTGTGTGTGATATGTAAATGTTTCCGGCACCCACAATACAAGTCTTTGAACTTAGTGTGGGGCTGTGAGTGTGAATGCGTTGTTTTTTTTTGTTTTTAATTAGGATATTTTGCAATGATATCCAGAGTTGATCATACATCATGCCAATGTGAAATGCAAGCAATAGCGTGTCAATATTTTGACATTTTAAAACTTTTCTGTCATTTTTTTTAATCACACTAATATTATAAGTAGCACGAAGTTAGAAGTAACACGAAAGTTTGGGAGTGTGTTTGTATGTTTGTTACTTCTTTACGCTTTCTGGTAAGGAGGTAGCTGAAACCCTGGATTAAAAAACACTTTTTATCCAGGAATTCTCGCGGGCCCGGCACTAGGTTGTAAAACCACGGGGCGCTGCTAGCACTGACATAAAAGAATAAAACCATGACGCCGAATAAATAAAATGGCCTATGCATGATTATTATTATTTATTTTATTTATTTTAAGTTCACAGAGCAGCTATAAAAGTAATTAAAATATGTACATAGTGATAATTTAAATGTAATTTTCTTTGCTACTTTAAAGCCTAAATATATAATTAATAACATTATAATTTTAATTGTACTCCTGATATATAGATTTTTAAATAGACCTCTTTTCTAATGTTGATATTGCTCTATTCTACCAGGGACTATAAAGAAATGTTACTATGATTAATTTTAACATCTTTTTAATTAGGTACTTTAAAGATGCAACAAAATACTGAATAGTGTGTATTTTGGATTGAAGGGCATTTAAAAAGGCGTTTCCAGTGAAATTACAGGGCTTAAAGTTTTTTTTATGCAAAATAGGCAAGCATTTGACCACTATCTCACCTGATGGAAAGTGACGATGCGGCCGAAGATGTGACATGCTTGCCTAGAAGATACCTATTCGCTCTTGACTTGAAGACTCCCAGATTATACCCCTCGGGGAACAATGACGCAGGCAATGAATTCCACTCCTTCATGCTGTACGATTTAACATCAGATCTAACATCTAATGGCCTCGATTCTGATGTACACTCACTAAATTAAATTTAAACTATCCCTGTCTCTTAAAAAATAAAACACAAGACAGAGATAGCATGCATTTTAGTGCTGTCACGCTAGTTTATCAATTAAAATATGAATAGCAGAAGCAGAAAGGCGCTTGTTTTTAGTCAACACCAATACAACACATACTCGACTAAGCTTGCATAGACATCTAAGTTCTGACTAACTTGACAGCACAGCAGTATGCTATCTCTGTCTTGTGCTCCTAGTTTGTAAAAGACAGGAATAGTTTAAATTTAATTTAGTGTGTGACATCAGAATCGAGGCCTATGTCAGGGTGAAGAGCGCAGTGCTTTGCCGCGCAGGAATTTGAACTATACAAGTTCAAAAAACTCTGGATGGCACTGAACTGTTATCCATCTACCAGGCGACTTGCTCGTCTCATCTCACAATCACATAAAAAACTTTAATACATAATTATTTTACCTTTTTTTTATTCTCTTTTCAGCCAGCTTCACGATTGAACGATTCTCACTCGATAGATTTTCGTAGAAAATTATACCGTTTTGAGTTTATTTTGGATTTGTCGTATAATTTTGCTTTTTTTTGTGTCGTATAATTGGCTTTGCACTTATGCCGTAAATAAATTATTAACAGGGAGTTTTGCCGCGAAAGTGAAAAAATGGCGTTGTTGATTTTGTATAATTTTCCAGAACCTGTGATTCTTCGAGCGTTAATGTGTAATAATGGTGGATTATTAACCGTTGATATAAGTATCATATCATAAACATGCATAAGTGTAGGCAAATCATACAAAGTTGAAAAACGTGATTTTCACCTTCGCTCCAAAACTCCAATAGAAGTTCTAGTAAAGTTTCTACCACTTCACTAGGGCATGACTTGACTATGACTGGACCTTGACTGTTTTAATTGACTTTGATTGTGACTTGTAACCAGGACTTCTAATATAAAATACACTTGAAATATATTAATACTTGACACTGGCTAAATGCACTAGATTGCGAAGCCAATAATCGAAGAAAAAAAACAGTTAGAAAACATAGTTCATTATCCGTTGTTTAGCTACAATGTTGATTTATTTCTTACTCTTCGAGAATTTTACAAAATAACATAGCATAACATAAACGCTTTCACACTCACAGCCCCACACTAAGTTCGAAGACTTGTGTCGTAGGTGCCGGAAAAAATCACATCACACGCACAATCACAACCAGAACCAGAACCACAAATTTTCCTTGGGGAGAAAATTTGTGTTTCCACCGGGAATCGAACCCGATACCCCTGCTTAGAAGGCGAACGCGCACCCAATTGAGCCAACGCAACGGGCAGTTAAAAAAAAAACCTACATGACGCGCGTGACCTTGCGTAATCGCCATATTGTTAATGCTCGTTGGCTTAGTTGGATGGGTGTTCGCCTTCTAAGCCGGGGTGTGAGTTTGATTCCCGGCGGGAACAATTTTAACTATACATCACAGTGTTTACCACTTTACATCTCACAAAAAAGGTCGCGGATCAGATTTTCAAAGCCTTCTCATAAGAAGATTCAGTTTAAAACCCTTTTTTTTATTCAATATACGCAAATTTTTGACCACCATTTCACCTGATGGTAAGCGACGATGTGGTAGACGATGGAGCAAGCTTGCCTAGAAGATACCTATTCACTCGCGACTTAAAACTCCCATATTGTACTCATCAGGGAACACCGACTCAGGTAAGGAGTTCTATTCTTTTGCTGTTCGCCCAATGAATGTGGAGGCAAAACGCTTAGTGCGCATTTGTGGAATATCCTAGCTGTGAGCCTAAACCTAGTCTGCCGCCTGCGGCGAGACCCAAGCTACCGGTAGGTCAGTGTTGCAAAGTGAGGAACCCCCTGACAATGCCTCCCGTGTCCAGGAGTACTGCCTTGTCAATCTGACCCTTGATGCAACCATCTAGCGCAAGCGTCCTGTGGGGTTGATCGAGGCTTTTGGCTATTTATAATTATTATATTATTAGTGTGATATACATATTAAACATAAAACACTTCCACACTCACAGCCACACACTAAAATCGAAGACTTGTGCCGTGGGTGCCGGAAACATTCACATCACACAATCACAACTAGAACCAGATACCCAAATTTTCCTTGGGAAGAAAACTTGTCCCGCCGGGAATCGAACCCAACCCTGCTGAGAAGGCGAACGCTCATCTAAATAAGCCAACGGGCAGTTGAAATATTATGTTATTATAGAGTCTAGTTTGCAATTAATAGTCTCGAAATATACTTTTTGTTAAACTCGACCAATTTCTACGGTAGGTGACAGAGCTCGTTCATTTTTCTCGGAACTTAAACATGAATCGAACTACACTTTTTGTGAGACTAGACTATTTTCTACGGTAGGCAACAGAGTTCGTTCATTTTTCTCGGAACTTAAAAATGAATCGAGATCCGGTTCGTTTCCGAGAACGGTTGGGCCTACAAAAAACGAGTGATCTATTTTTTATCGATACATTGAATGCAAAAACCACCTACATCGATATCAACGTGTTTCATTGTCGTACCTATTGTGGAATATTCGAAGATCGATCAAGCATTTTAATTGAACGGTGATTTGAATTACGTTTAAACTTTCCAAAGTACCGCTGCTCTCAAATCAAAATCGTTTATTCACATGGGCCCCAAGAGGCACTCATGAAAGTTAATTATTCCACTGCCAGATTCGTAAAGTAACAGCTATCTCGAGAAGAACCTGGCAAGAAACACGGCGGCGCATTTTTTTTCGTTCATATTTTTTTTAATCGTTCCTTAACACTAATACCTAATTATATTAACCTAGATATAATTATATTATGCAGTCGCTAGGTAATTAGAGAATAAAAGTAATCGAGCTCAAAGAATTAGCAAGCTGAAGTGGCAGTGGGCTGGTCGCATATGTCGCAGAACTGACAACCGTTGGAGACTACGAATCGGTAAGCGTAGCAGAGGACGTCCTGTGACAAGGTGGAGCGACGATATACGTAGGGCTGCTGGTAACGACTGGAGGAGAAGAGCCGAAGATCGGGATCAGTGGCGCGCCTTGGGAGAGGCCTATGTCCCACAGTAGACTGAGATAGCCTGAGTATGAAGATACAATCATACCCAGAACCAGAAATTTTCCTTTTTCTTGGGAAGAAAACTTGTTTCCCGTCGGGAAACGAACCGTAATCAACTAAGCAAACGGATATATTTTTATAATTTTCCTTAAATGTTTTTTAATAAGAATAACAATGTTTCTCTTGCTTTCACTAGCTAGAACACCAGTTCCAACAATCCACTTGTGAAGCAATTAGCACGCTCCGCCTTGATTATTTTATTGCCCACCGTACAATGTTTCCACAATCTTTCCAAGCAATCTCTGAAACAAATACTCAATTGGTAGCATCATAAATCGGTGGGATCTTCGTGACAAAACACCATTAGTGGTACAGCGCCATCTGTTATCGGGGATCGGTAATGGTGCGAGATTGGGTTGTTCCAGTAATAGGGAAATTAGGTGCCTCGATGTTCTGTTCTCCTGGTAGTTTAACGACCATTTTATTTTTTCTCTCTATTTATTTTCGTTTTCTCTCTATTTATTGGATAATCCACTTACTATATGACCATCTATTTAAAGAATGGTGTGGTATTTGTTTTGTGAATATGTAACACAGAAGAGGGAGAAAGAAAATTTAAAAATATTTTTTTTTTTTTTTTTTTATTTGTGACAGGCTAGTGTTTGACCACTATCTCACCTGATGGTAAGTGACGATGTGATCGAAGCTGGTAAACACACTAGACCTGGAATACGCAGGCTCTCAAAGATAACTGCCGGAACACCGTATTTGGCTTGGCGGCAGACTTTCAACTTGATGGTGGTAAGCTACTTTGGTAGCAAGCCAGGCGAGCAACTCACAAAGTGCTCTACCACCTCTCAAATGTCCCTCCTTTAGTATTATTTATTTATTTTATTTAATGCTTTTGCACAAAACAACAGTACAAGGAGGACTTAATGCTAGAATAGCATTTTTTGCCAGTCATCCATGCATATTATATTTTATTATACTTTAGCGACCCCCGCCCCGAGGACGTGGAGTTTTCTTTAGAATTTTATAAGAACTAACATTTTCTAGTAAATCATTTTTATGTATCTCTTAAGGTTTAGCTTCCGTAAGCCATGTACATTTATTTATATTTCGGCGACTTGGTTGCAAAATATTGTTTCTTTCAACTTACATATAAACTTAATTAGGTTTTATTGTATGTATGAACCTTTCGTAAAAAAATATCTAACTGATAATGAAAATCGCAACATAATTCGCTGCGCGGCTAAGGTAGCGGATTAACAGACAGACAGACGTGAAAAGCGACTTTATTTTATACCATGTTAGAGAATAGAAGGAACGCGCCGAGTACTTCTGAGCCCTTAATTATTATTATAAAAATGTAAAAAAGGCGATTGATTTTGTAATATTTTCCAAATTCTTCGAGTGTTAAAGTTTCTACCACTTCATTAAAGCATCACTTTACTATAACTGGTCCGTGACTCTTTTACTTGATTTTGACTTGTGACTAAGACTTTATATTATGAAATATGTAAATACATACACTTGTCATCTATTATTCATTGACGCTAGCCAAATGAAAAAAGATGCACAGCCAAATAATTTAAAATAAAAACACAAAAGAGGGAGAAAGAAAATGTTTATATGACCCTACTACTTTAGTATTATTATTTTATTACACAAAACATTATTTAAATAGTCACGCAGTCGTCACGCCCAGTAAATGAAGCTACTAAGTTGGCAAGATTAAAGTAATAAATCAAATGACATAATTAACAAAGAGATCTAGGTAAAAAATATCATGCATGTTTGAACTGCCCGTTGGGTTAGTTGGGTGCGCGTTGGCCTTCTAAGCAGGGGAACACAAGTTTTATCTCCAGAAAAAAATATCACCAAATATATTCACCCACGACACAAGTCATCGAACTTAGTGTGCGTGCGGAAGCGTTTATGCGTTTTTGTAAAAAGGAAAAAAATATATCGCAGTGAAAACGGCACCATTATTTATCTAATAATAGAATTCTTGATACATAAAAACCATTACAGAATCTAATTTTCCAATTACTTGTTGTTTAATATATTCTCTTGAAGACAATAAACAGTAAATTAAAATTATGAATGTCTATTGTGTTCTGTTAATTTCACTGGAGGTTTCATTTTGTTCCAGATGCGCGGGCGCGGATGGAATGACATTAACGATACTATTCGTACGGTAAGAAGTGAAATACATGCATATCTTTTGAATTACAGTATAGCAACATAATTGATTTTATTTATATAGCATTAGCCATGCTAGGCAGAACTATACTGATAAAATGTTGAAATAGATTAATTCCGTCGCTTAAGGCAGGGGCTTGAGTAGCTCAGCGGTTAGAGCAGGTCATGACACCCTATGGCCGCGGGTTCAAATCTCGCCTCAAGCGAAAATTTTTCCTTTCTAAATTTTATCACTATAGTTCTGCCTAGCATGGTTAACGCTATATAAATAAAATCAATTGATTTGGGTAGACGTTATCAACACAACGTGGAGCTAACTGCAATGTTAGACTCGTCGGCCGTTGTAGTTTTTATAAACTGTTTCGGTAGATGACGTTACACATCCCGTAAGACGTAATTGATAAGGAAAGGTTAATTTCGTCGCTTCAGGCAGGGGCTTGAGGAGCTCAGCGGTTAGAGCAATAGGGCATGACACCCTATGGCCACAGGCTCAAATCCCGCCTGAAGCGATAATTTTTCCTTTCTAAATTTTATCAACATAATGTAAAACATTCACACAGCCCCGGATCTTGAATAATTTCGAGGCGGGGCAAAAATTGAAAAGTTCCGCTCCTACCCGCCTTTATTTTTACCTTTATCATCATCATTATTTCAGCCATCGGACACCCACTTATAGACTTAGACCGGACAAGGAAAGAACACAGCCACAACCCGGTGATGTAGAGTAGTATTGTTCTGTGGTCGAAGTTGACAAAATTGCGTTAATTCAAAATTTAAAGAATTAATTTTAATTATTTAAAGATTAATGATGAATATCGGGAATATAAACCGATAGAAGGGTACTATATTCTTATGTTCGAAAGGGTAAATTTGCTTGTTAATCCCAGTATAATTTGATTAAGATCTGATGAAGAGTTTCGAAGATATTTGCGATTGAAGTCGGTTATATAACTCATCTATTTGCATTTTATATGTATGTATATATCTCATAGATCCCTCAAGGTGTAATTTCTCCAATCAACTAGAAATTATGCTATGATAAATGGCTCCATTTTGTATAAACTTCAGTGACGAGGATTAATTGGTTTCAATTTATATTCCTATGATGACTTTATGCTACACTATATAAAATGTCAATGAAGGTCCGTCACCTGCCCATAATTAAAATAAAATAATGTATAGATGTATAACTATTATATCATCATCCGATAGAAAATGAGCACTGCTAAATATATTCTTCCCATTGGAAACAACTGAGCCCTGTAGAATTAACAAACAACAAAACAAACAAACAAAACGCATTCACACTCACAGCCCCACACTAAGTTCAAAGACTTGTATCGTGGGTGCCGAAAAAATTCAAATCACACACACATGACACCCAGAATCAGATGCACAAATAACCCTTGGGAAGGAATTTGTGCTCCTGCCGGGAATCTAATCCAGGACTCACGGCGCTGAGGGCGGACACCTGTCCACTGCGCCAACTGGGTCGTCATAGACATAAGCACTTTCACACTCACAACTCCACGATTCAATGACTTGAGTCGTGGGTACTGGAAACATTCACATTACACACAATCACGCCAAAGACGAGAAAGACACCGGACGGTCTACGCGTGTACTTGACTGATGAAGGAGCACCGAATGTTCCGAAACTAGTCTCGAAACAATGCGAGCAAACAACCGTGAGTGAAGTCGTATAAATCCAATACTTACGAATCTTTCAATGAAATACTAAACGCAAGCAAAGCTTAAGAAAACCAACTTCACCACTTTATCTTCGGAACCTTGATCAAATTAGATGTAATAAACACGCATTATTGACGATAACTCAAAAAATACTGATCAGATCTGTATCAAATTTAAATGTAACCAATACCCATTGGTTACATTTAAATTTGATAAAGATCTGATCAGTATTTATTAAGCAAAAGCTTTCAAACAAAAAACTTTTCAAAATCAGTTCATAATAGTAACATAAATATAAAAATACTAGGTACACACAAAAAAATACAATCGAATTGAGTAACTCCGCCTTTTTTGTGAAGTCAGTAGAAAAGAACCAGAAACACAAATTGGTCTCCCCACCGGGCATCGAACTCAATACTCACTACTTAAAAGACAAACGCACACCGAACTACACCAGCGGGTAAAGAAAAAGAGAATTATAGTAACAGAGATAGGCTTAATAAATGAAACGCAAGCAAAGCTTACAATACCGACTTCATCGCTTATATTTTGGTTTTAGCAAGAACAATTTCGATAAAATTCACCACAAACCACCTTTAAAGTATACTCTACCAAACAAAAAAAGAATCATCAAAATCGATTCATAATTGGCGGAGATATCGCGTAACATACATACAAAAAAACATACAGTCAAATTGAGAATCTCCTTTTTTGAAGTCCTTTAACGCTATTTATTTGACGTCGGTAAATATCTCGCAGTTTATTTAAAATGTTAACATTGATGCGTGTGCGCACCCTTGCAAAGGGTTCCATAAAACTTAATGACGTTATCTCTCTTTGTATTTGCAATACAACGTCTGTTTATGTCAGTCTGTTTACATAGATGATCACACTACGCTATCTATAATTAAACTTCAACATAATTTATATGATATACCAAATTAATTAACAAATTAATTATCTTGTTTGTGCAATGTAGCGTTTTGTCAGCAAATAGTATAATTGAGTTCACCTGTACCTTTGTGACAGAGTACAAGCTAACGATTATACCATAGATATACCTAGGTTAATATAATTCCTGTATTACTGTTAAAGAGCGTTAAATAATTAAACGCAAGCAAAGCTTGAAAAAACCGACTTCACTGCTTTATCTTCGGAACCTTGATCAGATTTAACGTAATAAGCACGCGTTATTGACAATAACTCAAAAACTAGTGATCAGATCTTGACCTAAATTAAATGGGGCCACATGAAAAGTACCAGCTTTCAAATAAAAAAATAACCATCAAAATCGGCGCACAAATAAAGAAGTTATGAGATAACTTTTGAAGTCGGTTAAAAACGAGAACATCGTCAATTTAGTTCACAGAATACGCAATATTGAGGATAACACAAAAACTACTAGTCAGATCTTGACCAAATTTTAATGGGACCAATTGAAAAGCAACATCTATCAAAGAAAAAGAAAATCAAAATCGGTTCACGTGGAACGAAGTTATGAGGTAACACACATAAAAAAAATACAGTCGACTTGAGTACCTCCTTTTTAGTAAAGTCGGTAAAAAATGCGTAGCTGAGCTTATTGCCAGGTTCTTTACGAGATGGCTGTATTTTTTTAATCTGGAAGAAGTCTTTAAATTTCAGACTGCCTCTTTGGGGTCCATGTGAAAAACGATTCTGAATGTTGAATTTTGATTTAAACTTTTCGATATCTTTATTGGGTTCTTTTTGATGGTTATTTCTCGTCTGATTTAAAGACAGGTTTTTTGCACCGTAATTGTTATGAAAATGAAAGCAATTGTTTGAAAAAATGCATGTCTTCGTGAACCAATATTTTGGTATAGCTCAACCGATATTATATGCGTGACGACGGGAAGAGACCTGTTTTGATGAAAATACTTTCCAAACTTTTTAGAAGATGAGACTCCCCTTGAATTGGAATGCAATTTGTCTTGTGATACACTGGCGCCGTCTCATCTTCCAGAAACTGGAGCTTAGGCTGGCGAGGATGCTGAAAATAAAGCAAAATCCCTCAAACGGCGCAAATATTCCTTAGAAGAGGTTTTATTAATATGACTTATACAAATAAATTCATATTCTATTCTATTCAATATGTTGATACCGCTGGGTGAAACTGGGTTTGTGAGGACACACGAAATTTTCAGGGACATGTCCAAATATTTGATTTGTGGCGACAAGTCAATAAAATCTTTCTTATTCAACATAAAAATTAGGATTGCTTTTCGACGTGGAAACTCAGGCAGTATTCTGAGCACTGTTCCTTCGGCAAACGGTCTACTAAAATTTTGGGAGCTATTGTTTTGAGCAGTAGGTTTCTATTAGGTTCGATTCCCGGCGGGAACCCAAGTTTGACAATACAATACAAAAACTCTTTATTGACACCAAAAGATAAATAGAATTTACAGATAAACTTATAAAGATAGGTACAATGAGCGGTCTTATCGCTAAGAGCGATCTCTTACAGACAACATTTGGATGTAAATATAAACGAAGTTTTCTCCCCAATTAAAATGTGTGTTTCTAATTCTGAAATGAAATACATTTATTTGGCACTAAGGATAAGATAAGCAAACAACAAAAACATGAAATAGACAATAAAAAACAGCTTATAAAGGTAATTTTATTAGGCATAGGTAAAAAAAAGTGCCAAAAGGGTCGTGACTCAGCATTATTGCCAATAGGCGCTGATTTTCAGTCACAACCCAGAGGTGGCGGATCTAAAACAGTAATGTATATATATACATATATATATATATATTATAAAATCATATTACATTATTATAAATATATAAAAAAATATAATAAATATATAATAAATAAATAAATAAAATAAGTCTAAATAATATAAAATATATACATTCATATACACAAGTATATAAATTTACATATGTATAAAATGAACAACAAACAAGCAAAAATAAAAAAAATATTGAAAAATAAACAGGACAATATTTTGAGCAAACTACAATTAAAAAAAATAGTTCCGACAGATTCAGTTATCAATGCTTAATAATAATCACTGTTTTAATTATTAATTCTGGTGTGATTGTGAGTGATTTGGATATTTCCTGCACGCACAACACTTCTCCTTCATTTTTACATATTTATATTTGTAAATAAACAAAAAAAACAAACAAACAAAATAATAAATACACTTGATATATATATATATATATATATATATATATATATATATATATATATATATATATATATATATATTATTACCTGACACTGGCTAAATGCACAAGATTGCGAAGCGAAAATTAAAAGAAAAAAAAATTGCAAATAAATTTGATTTTTCACAGCATCACTGGAGCCAGTTCAGCAAAGTCTTATTAAACTAAAACATACATGTAAATATTCTCAAGCATTCCAGTAGGTAACTCAACATACACGGAAACATCCTCTTGCATCCCAGTAGCGTCTGCAATCTAGTCCACTTTCAAAAGTAATTGCAAAGGTCGAGATAGCCATTGTGGTCCAGCTGGCATTTCGCTTGAGAAACTATCCTGGCATTTAAAGTTTATGCGGAATCCTACTTCATAATTGTTGTTGTTTGGTTAATGTGAATAATTGCAACGAATTAAAGATACATTAGTTTGCTAGCCGTGCCCCGTGGTTTCACTCGCTTTTGGAAAGTTAAAAAGTAGCCTATGTGTTAATCCTAGGTATAAGCTATGTACATGCCAAGTTTCATCCAAATCTGTTAAGCTGTCACAGCGTGAAGAGGGAACAAACATACTTACACACAAACTTTCGGATTTATAATATTAAAAGACATAAAGTATGATAGTCTAAATATTAAAAAACAGCAATACGATATCATATAATTGCGTCATCTTGGTTGCGCGTGTGCCTTCTAAGCAATGGGTATCGGGTTTGATTCTCGATGGGAACACAAGTTTACGGCACAAAGTCATCGAGGTTTCGTTTACATTTTGGTGAATGTGGCCAGTGACTTACACGAGTTTATTTACCTATTGCTATTTTACCATCTAACAAAAAGACAAACTGGCAAACGTCATCCATTTATGCTTGACATACCTGCAATTCGCACGAAGCGTTTCGCTTTTTTATTGTCATCTGTACTGTGAAGGGGCGGAACTCATTGCCCGCGTCTTTGTTTCCCGAATGGTATATTCTGGTTTCAAGTCAAGAGATAATAGGTATCTTCTAGGCAAGCATACTATCTTCGGCCGCATCAGCGTTTTTCATCAAGTGAGGTAGTGGTGAAATGCTTACCTACCGAGCATAAAAAATAAAAAAGGGAAATTTGTGTATCTGGTTTTGGCTGTGATTGTGTGTGTGATGTTTCCGGCACCCACACACTAAAGTTGTATCGGATAGATCCTACAGCTGTATTTTATCGGAAAACTAGTCGAATATCTGTCCGATCGCCAAATAAAAACTGGAGTGGCTGTAAAACCGTTTATAAGCCCTTCCTTATCTCAATAGCTTCCATTCCTTCCCCGTCGCCGATAACTAGCAATAAATAACTCCAAAAATCAGATAAAAGACATTAACGCAAACCTGTATTAGGTTAGGAGGTGGTGGTCAGTTTAAGTAAGATGATTTAGAGCGTAGCTTAGGAATCATATGGAATCAAAAAAACTATAACGTATTTGATACATTCCCTGTCTTTTGAATTTTGATGTATTTTTAATTTTAATAGGCTCACTTTAAATTTTTGTATTTTTTTTACTATCGAGGTTATCGGAAGTGGCTGATCATAACGTCCGCGTCTCTTAATTGCCCGTTGCCTAAGTCGGGTGCGTTCACCTTTTAAGCAACGGGTATCGGGTTTGATTCCCGGTGGAAACACAAGTTTACTCCCCAAGGGAAATTTGTCTTTCTGATTCTGGGTGTGATTGTGTCTTTGATGTTAATGTTTCCGACACCCACAACACAAATCATCAAACTTTTGTTGTGGGGCTGTGAGTGTGAAAGCGTTTATGATAGTGTTTATATATCCGCGCGCACTTCCCAGTTGATAGGCATCGTAAATGCCCAAAACTAGTCGGAAAAATTAACTGTTACACAGTTGATGTTGATTTTTTATTCTATCACAACTGACGCAAAACAACCGGCACCTCCTCACCATCCAAGATCACTTAATTAGTAGGCATTAAATCTGTCATTTGCGCCGTCTAGAGGGCATTATAAAGCTTTCCCCGTAAACTGCGTTTAGGCCGCGTTCGGCCGCGCTAGACGTTATCTGGACCCCATTATATCAGTAATAGACGCAGGTTTGTGTTGCTGGATCGGAGATATGTAAGTCTAGCTGAAATTGCTGATAAGTTAGGCTTAAGTGCCGTAAACATTTCTAAGTCATTCGTAAAATTTTCTTAAGTGAAGAATAAAATCCGATTCAAGGGAACACAAGTTCTCCCCAAGAGAAATTTGTGTTTCTGGTTCTGGGTGTGATTGTATGTGTGGTGTGTATGTTCCCGCCACCGACGACAAAAGTCTATAAACTTAGTGTGGAGCTGTGAGTGTGAAAACGTTTTGTATATAATGTTGCTAAGTCATTTAGTAACTTTTTGTTTCGTGTTGATTCTTGTAGTTAAAAGTTAAAATTAAAATCTTATAATAAGTAAGTATAGTGTGGACTATAGATATAGTGGTTTAACACATGTAACCTGCATTCTACTGATCAATCAATGCCTAATTTAGCAATTTCCTATCTTCCCTATACAGCGCTAACAAAAGGGCACAAAGTGAACTTCACTAGCAAAGTTCAATCGAAGCTCAGATCTTATCTACCTACTTAATTTAATTACGTTATTAAATAATAAAGCACTTTGTTAATAACTAAAACATGTGTACAATACACTCATATCATAAAGTTAAAAATAGCTCAATTTTCACGAAGTTATCTGATATCTCCATTGACATTTGGAACTTGTTCAAAATTAATAGAGTCATTAATTCTACGTCACCACCAGCTATCGTTTAGTAAACAGATGGAATAAAAACTCATTCAATGGACTATAAAACCGTACTTTCAACACCCTAAGGTAATTTTACACGGAGTATTTTAATACTCTGTAATAAGAACCGATGTAACTAGTCCACATAAATTATTTAAAACGACATCGCAGCAGCAGGCCTAATTGCTTAGTTGCAAAACTTTTATTCGATCTTATTTAAGTTTTTATTCAATAAAACATAAACGCTTTCACACTCACAGCACACTACGTTCGATGACTTGTGTCGTGGGTGCCAGAAACATTCACATCACACACACAATCACAATACTGTAATAAATTTAAGTACCTATTACTTTAACAACCAATTGCTTTTATATATTTGACGGAGTCTGCAACATATCGGATGCTATATCCGGTGGCAGATTCGATGGCCCTCCACGTCCGTCATCCATGATAAAGGTGGCAACGAAATAACACTAACACTAATTTAACACAACGGCGCTTTAATGATTTCGGTAGTTAAAATAACAATTTACTTAGGGAGCGGATAAATAATACTGGATTTCTTTGAGAGCCAATGAGTTTGCCCGTGTGCACACCGTTCCACAGCTGTTTTCACAGAGAAGTGAACATAGACCCAATCCAACACTTCCGAATGAAACCTCCCACACAGTGCCATGACACTGACAACCTCATTCGGTGTTACCCGCTCTAAATAATTTTTAGTTGATCATAGACAAACAAAAATCGACTGAATGATAAAAAAAAGTAAATAGACTATACTAAAATCAGCTTATTTGGTCTCGCGCCGTTATATTTATATTGCTTATATATAGGGTGATGTCTCATAATTATGTTAATGCTTTATTTACGTCTTAAAGCTTACATTGTTTACAATTTACAAGATATATAAGAATAGAATAGAAATCATTTATTGCTAAATATTTAAAACAATAATATGCTACACAAAACAAAATACATGCAAGAAAAATTTGGCAATTGGAATGACTTTCATTCATTTTATCGCACCACCATGCCTAAATTGTCTTTTCGTTTATATTTCCATCCAAAGGTTGTCTGGAAGAGATCGCTCTTAGCGATAAGACCACCCATTGTTCCTATCTTTATAAGTTTCTCTGTGTCTAGTATTTATCTTTTGGGTGTCAATACAGAGTTTTTGTATTGTATTGTATGTTCAGCGCTAAGACTGCACTAAGGGTTTGTGCAGGGCTGGTTTTCAGCATATCCCATTCATCGAACTCAGGTGTTACTCGAAAATAATGTCATAAGTATCTATAGCTTTCATACTAGACAAGTCTGTATTGTGAAGACCCAATTATTCTCGTTTCTACACTTTAAATAACTATAAATTCTAGATAAGTTTACTATAACAACACAAATCTTTATGAAGCAATTGGAATTTTATCGACATCAATTATTTTTATTGCATCATTTATATCATATAATCTTAAGACAAAATCGCTCGCGGGGACCGGGGTTAATTCTATGTTTATACCCCTACGAAAAGATTAAGGTGTGTTATAAATTTGTTATGTGTGACTGATTAAGTGGCATCGTAGCTCCCAAACGGCTGGACAGATTTTGATTTAGTTTTGTGTATAAAAGATGACTTGATCGTATTCTTAACTATGTTTGGTGAAAATAATTTCAGAAGGCCGAGGGTATATACAAAATTTAGATTTTGCTCCTTGTCGAGTAACTATCAGAGCGCCTGTTTGAGGCAACGCGTTATAAAATGCTAGTGTACTTATTTGGCTCAACACAATATCACCATTGCAATACAATTTACAGAGGCTACTAGAATGATGGAGTTGGTAGTCGTCTCGATCGAGGAACTCAACCACGCGGTCGCGTCGCTACCGTCAATCCTTACTAATCCTACTAATATTATAAATCCGAAAGTTTGTGTGTAAGTATGTTTGTTCCCTCTTCACGCTTTAACGGCTGAACAAATTTGGATGAAATTTGAAATGTACATAGTTTATACCTAGGATTAACACATAAGAATTTGATTTAGTTATTTTGTTTAAACGATGACACAATTGAAAGTGCTCTATCTATTTTATATCTAGTACATACATAACAATTTAAACGCTACCAAAGCTTAAAAAATGGCTTCATCGATTTCGATAAAATTTATATGGTCCCTCTGAAGTATATATACTTAATATACAAAAAAAAACACCAAAATCGATTCATAATGGGCGGAATTATCGCGTAACATAAAAAATAGGTACAGTCGAATTAGGAACCTCCATTTTTAAGTCGCTTGAAAAGTTATCCCTAATTACCTAGCTTGGTCACGCCTTATCTTGAGAACGACTTTACCGATTTCATTAATCTTTCTTTTAAAAGTTTGCTAGTACTTTGTAGAAGGTTCTTACGGAGAGAAAAATTAAGAAAATTGCGCAGATAACTGGTAAATTCCAGAAAACTTAACGATGATTTTTACTTTGCGCGAATGAATGTGCTTTTGATAAATGTGCTCAGACAGGACGACGTCTGTCGGGTCAGCTAGCAACATATAAAACGGCTTCACCAGCCAAGTGTTGAGCTGGTGCAGCCGTGTTCCAAATAGGGCGACGAATTTTCAAAATGTTTATAATGCTATTTGTAAGAATTAAAAAAAACAAACAAAACAAACGCAAGCGCATTCACACTCACATCACTTGTATCGTGGGTACCGGAAACATTTACATATCACACACACAAACACCCAGAACCAGAAGCACAAATCTCCTTTGGGGATGAAAATTGTGCTCCTGCCGGGAATCGAACCCAGGACCCACGGCGCAGAGGACAGACTAGCCCACCACGCCTACTGGGTCGTCAAACCATTTGCACCCATCGGTTAAGCAACAACTAATCCCGCTAAATACCAATTACATTTGCCAGCAATTTACATTTTAATTTGATTAATAGTTCGCCAGATAGTGACTCACGGAATTAGTAGGTATTTTGTTCAACGATATCGGAGCAATCTCGGAATCTAGACATGATTAATAAGTTAGTATTCATGAGATATTGATACCTACTTCTGTGGAGGATCGAAACACGCAACGTATACCTCGTGACTCATAGGACTTCATGGACTTATATACATATAGACATATATTTATTTGTGGCAAAATTTAAAAACAAAATGTAAATTGACAAAGGGATACAATATATATTTTATTTCTAGAGTATCTCTTACTATGTGCCCTATTATAAGTACAATCTAGCCAAACTATGGCTTATCAGTAATTTAACTTTAACTTAAACTGCTACAATGCTATTACTAAGAATGTGTCCATTTACACTTTTCTTATTGTCTCTATTTATGGATATCGTTTACCTCGTGACTCATGGGTCTTCATGGACTTATAGACATATATTTATTTGTGGCAAAATTTAAAAACAAAATGTAAATTGACAAACGGATACAATTTTTTTTTAAGCTATTGCATAGCTTCTATCGCGGGACTTGAGCGTGGAGACCGAATCCTGAAATTCCGTAACGAAAATAACCTAACACCCCCCACTCCGACAGGCACAGCGGTGATACTTTTTAGTTTTGCCATCTATCGATGAATAGCAGGACTTTTAATGATTTTTTTTAAATATGATGCTTGTCTGTTTAGTTCAGCAACTCGCCTCTAGGTGGCAGGAAAAAAATACTGCATAAATAAAATAAATAAATAATTGTAATTGCATAAATTGATAAATAATGCTATGCAATAGCTTTCCGGCGGAAGTCCCCGAGTGCCACACGTCTTTTTTCTTCTAGAGTACTTCTTACAAAGTGCCCTATTATAATTACAATCTAGCCAAACTATGGCTAATCAGTAATTTAACTTTAACTTAAACTGCTACATTGCTGTTACTAAGAATGTGTCCATTAACACTTTTTTTATTGTCTCTATTTAAGGGTAAGACACTTTGTTCATGTGTTCTTTTGCAAACGGATACAAATAGTTTTTTTTTCTACATTTTTACTACAAACCGTCCTCAACTCGGCATAATACTGGTTTAAAAAACCAGCGCTGGTCTACAGTTGGGAACGGCAGGTGACGTCGCACACGAAATAACAACACTGCACAGCTATGAAAGGAAAACAAACACACACAATTTGTTATTAACGTGAAGTGAAACAGACAACATTATTCAAACACATAAACGCATCGCAATACAATACAATGCAAAAACTCTTTATTGACACCAAAAGATAAATACAACTTACAGAGAAACTTATAAAGATAGGTACAATGGGCAGTTTTATCGCTAAGAGCGATCTCTTCCAGACAACCTTTGGTGAAAATATAAACGAAAAGACAATGTAGGGATGGTGGTGCGATAAAATGAATCAAATAGATTTATGAATATTAAAAACATATTAAACTCCATAAACAAAACATACCATTAATAATAACAGAATATCTAATCAAATAAACCTTCATAAAATAAATAAATATCTATTTACATAAAAGTGCCTAAATACATATTATTTAACATATAATTCACATATAGTAGTGTTTAGGGATTGGACAAGTATTTTGTTTTTTACTTAAGTTTTAAATTAATCTTAAGTTTGAACACGTTTGAGTTTTTGAGCACATTTTAGCATTTGAGCTACCTATTAGCTAGCTACCAGTAGGTAAATCAGGTCTTTGCTGTAATTTTAATGTTTTCGTTGGTTGTAACCCTAAAACAATAATAAAAAAAATGATATACAAACATTGCATCTTTTAAAAAGCTATTGCCAAGCACAAGTGGTTCTAACATTTTTTAGAACCAATTTCCAGTCTAGGCCTAACTAGGCCACCCTCGAACTTATTGTCACTTAGTGATATCACAGGAGACGATTTTAATTTTTTGTTTTTTTCTTCCTTCTCTTTCTTCCGTGGGTGAATTAGATTCAGATTCAGATTGTTTATTGCCTCCACATATATACAGTACAAGATGTTACATTCCAAAAGGTAGGTACAATGTCTCATATGGACCCTGTCGGGCGCAGAAGCTTAAGTGAGAAGAAATTATGATAGAGCCATCTCTAGCCTAAAATGAAAAAAAAGAACCATTGAACGCGGCTCCTTTTTTATAAACGCTTTCACACACACACTAAGTTCGATGACTTGTGTCGTGGGTGCCGGAAACATTCACATCACACACACACAATCACAACCAGAACCAGAAACACAAATTTTCCTTGGGGAGAAAATTCGTGTTCCCGCCGGGAATCGAACCCGATACCTCTGCTTAGATAGCGAACGCTCACCCATCTAAGCCAACGGGTAGTTCTTAAACTTAACTATTATAAGAATAACTGTTATGAACTGGTGCCGTAAAGTTGGCAGCTTTGTATATACTGTGGACTCTACCACCCGCTGACCGCTGCTTTTGTAGGGCAACCAGTTAATATATATATTTGGAGACAAGTAAATAAAACTACAGGCCAATTGCCTATATTTCCTAAAACTATGTACAGCAAAGTACTAAGTTACCTACAAGACATCGAGCTTATAGGTAACTCAAGTGCTCAAGCCCACTACCAGTGGGTAGTGTTCCCATTATGCTGGCGGCATTGCCTCTCTGAATTGCAATGCTAATACGTTGAGCCAAATAAGTGCCAGCATTTTGATCACGCGTCGCTTCAACCAGGCGCTCTGATAGAATATTGAAAATAGAATGAGCTCCCGGTCCCCACGGACCCAGTGTCTCAACACCAAACGGCTCAAATATGTAACCACTGTAACAAGTATATTGCTTTCTCTCTCTTTCTTTTTTAGTCGACATGGGGTGTCACTTAACATCAGGTGAGATAGTGGTCAAACTTTTGGTTATCTTGAACAAATTTGCTCTATATCCGACGTCATTCTTGGATATCAGTCCTTTAGATCCTGTCACTCCGTTTAGCGTGCTAGCATCTGTTGCATCTTTGGTCTACCGCTCTGAATTTATCACAAGGCATGTTTTACCGTATTTCATGCAAGTGTTTTAGAAACAAGCAATACTTAAATCAAATGAGCTCAAACTCGATGGGTCTATCTTGTTTAGTTCAGAAGTTTTGTGGCCGTCTTCCGTCTCCTCATCATGAGACTAGCTCCACGGTACCATATCATTATAATGTTGTCACCGAAGATACATAAGTACACCGAATTTTAGTTCGATCAAATATCGGAAAGTGGGTCTGAAGGGCAATTTTGGTAATTTTAAAACAGTCAAATTCAAGTTGAGATCTAGTATCGATCTCGTTTTGTCAAAAACGGTATTCTGTTAACCAACAAATATCGGTGTGTCGCGCTAGCTAGATTGAATTGTGACTGAAACTTGATTTAAGCAAAAACGGTATTCTGCTGTCAATAAAAATAGACTGATAATTGACCGATGGTATTCTCGTACTATAGGAAATGTCAAAATTGAGTTACAGAATACCGATTTTTGGTCAATTCAAAATTCAGTTTCGATACATTCAAGTGTCATTCGATTAGTAACAAAATGACGAGAATTGCCCTGCTGATTTGGCTTGCAAGATTTTATTACAGCCCGATAAATAGATAGACAACGGGACAGGTGAAACTTTATAAAAACCTTTTAAAAAAAAGAATAGAACTGTAGTATATGTGTTAATCATCTATCTTCATTCTAACAATTGCAATATCCGTCCAGCCGTTTGAGTGTGAAGGAGCGGCAAACATATTTTAACATTCACATCACACACACAATCACAACAAGAACCAGAAACACAAATTTTCCTTGGGGTGAAAACTTGTGCCAGAATTCAAACGAGATACCCCTCTGCCTAGAAGGCGAACACTCACTTAACTAATCTAACGGGCAGTTCAGTACTATTTGTTAATTCGGCGCATACTACCATATTTTTTCTGTATTGCGGAAAACATTTCAAACCATCCAGACACTAATAACCCCTATTCCCCCAAGCGCAATCTGAACAACTAAAAACATCCCTCAATCCATTACCACCTCATCCATTTCCAATTCCCCCATTTCCATACATAAATCATGGGTACCCAGTTCGCGTGCCCTGCCCGAAGCGCCAGCACTTTGAATAAAATTAATATGCCCTTAATCTGAGAGGCAAACGATGATAAATTCCTATTGCAGTAGTAATTTCAATTTATACCCAGCTTGTTCCGTGTTCCCGATTACTATTGTTGATTACGGCAATTCGATTAATCATAAATGTTTGAGAGGACATGAGTCGCTCGATGAAGACAGTATACTGTTTACTTGATTAACGATGGGTACAAGATGACCAGCTTTTCTTGCATCTTTGATGACATCATGCAAAAAATATGCATTTATTGTAATTGACGTCATTTTATTGTGACATATAATTTTTGTTTTATATTAAAACTAGCTGTGCCCCGCGGCTTCTCTTGTGTTTATCATGTTTAAAAATGTGTCTATTAATCCTAGGTATAAACTATGTACTTTCCAAATGTCATCCAAATCCATTCCCCCGTTACAGCGTGTAAAGAAAACATGCAAACACACAAACTTTCGTCAAGACGAGGACGGAGAAATGATTAGTTATATGTTCACCGATTTTTTTAAATGTGCGTGAGCTTTTTATTATAATAGAATAGAATAGAAAATTCTTTATTGTACACCAAATACAGTTAGTTACAGGGGTAATCTTAAAAAACTAAAGTACAATGGGCAGACTTATCGCTAAAAGCGATCTCTTCCAGTCAACCTTTGGATGGATTATAATTTTATGATTTAGTTATATTTTTACTGTTTATTTTTATTTTGTCAATGCTTGTTGTTTGTTTCATCCTGATGCCATTCAGGGTAAGTGCGTTTGGTTGGGTCTCACCTCGCTCAGATATTTTTAACCCGCGGGTAGTCGTGCCTGGGTCGAAAAGACCCAGTAGTCTAGTTTTTGTGCCAAAACGTGTTATTATATTGGTTCATTCATGTCGTCGCGCTAAGTACCTTCAAGCAGCTTATTAGGCTATCCGCACACCTCGCCACAGCCAGTTCCGGCGCGGCGTTAGGACTGTACGGACGAGTAAAGTGAGTATGGGTCGTTTTGACCCTTGACGCGACGTAATGTGTAAGTGTATTTTTCGATTCCAATATATTATTTTGATTTTATTTATTTGTAGATATGTCGTTTGAATGACCAAAGAATAGCAAACATTTTGGAAGACGAAGACATTCAAGGTCAAATTTCTTCAGAAATTGAAAAGTTGATAAAAAAAATAAGAACTATTTTATGGTACATTTGTATGTGTAAATTGGAGACTGATAGTGATTTTCTAGTTCCTATATGGTAAAAAGTAAGATTTAGCAGTGATCTCATACATTTTGTGATTGATGTTACTTTTTTATTTAAATAATAAACGTAATTGTTATATTTAAGTTTCTTTTAATATCCTCTTTCTATTTAAGTTACAGATAATCCCGAAATTTCATTAAGTTATTAAATACAATACATTTAAAGTCTGGGTCTTTTTGATCCTCCCGCGATTGTTTATTAGGTACTTAAAAGGAGACGCGAGTACCGGCGTGTTAAATATAATAGTTAAATTTGCGTTTTAATTATAATTTAGAAAATATATTAATAATAAAAAAAACTATATCTATATATTCTCGTGTCACAGTTTTCGTTGCCATACTCCTCCGAAACGGCTTGACCGATTTTGATGAAATTTTTTGTGCTTATCCGGTATCTATGAGAATCGGCCAACATCTATTTTTCATCATCATCATCATCATCACTTTTCATCATTACCAACGCGGGTGAAACCGCGGGGCGCAGCTAGTTATATATAAAATTTTGAATGCGTTCAAAGATAATTTTAATAATTTGCTATTTTTACTAAATTATAATTTATATACCGTCATTGGTAAGTAGTGCATAATCCTGCGAGTGGTTTAGAATCGACAACTAAGCAGAAAAAAACTTAAAAATAAATGTTGTTTTATACTAAAAAAAATGATTTTCCCTTACTGGTAATTACTGGACAAATTTATTGTGGCAGCTTTTAGACAGCTGTTAACGATAGAACTTATCACTCGTAGCAGTCATAAGATATTATTTTAGCAGCTGTCTAAGAGCTGCCATAGTTTACTCGACAGTTACTACTAAACTGTTTACGCAAGAATTTACATACAAGATAGGAAAAAAAAATTGTTTTTATTTTGCTAAGATGTCGATTTTAAACCACCCCTTGCAGGATTGTGGACTACTTACCAATGCCGGTATATAATAAAGTAATTGGTATGTATATAGGCAATTTACGTTAAATTAAATTAACAACAATATATCCATTGCAGCGTAAGGAGAAAACAAACGAGCTTAAACTCAAACATTTGGATTTATAGTATAAGTGTGATGTGATAGACTATGATTGAAGTCGTAGCATAGTTGCTTAAAGAAGATGCTTTAACGATCTAAACTTAAAATACATCAAAATGAATCAAGCATTTTTATTTTATGCCACTGTATCTTATGTACTTCGCGTTGTCACTATGGTGTTTTTAGGGTTCCGTATCCAAAAGGTAAAACGGGACCTTATTACTAAGACTCCGCTGTCCGTCCGTCTGACAGTCCGACTGTCACCAGGCTGTATCTCATGAACCGTGATAGTTAGACAGTAAAATTTTCATAGATGATGTATTTCTGTTGCCGCTATAACAACAAATACTAAAAAACACAATAAAATAAATATTTGAGAGGGAAAAAACAACTAACGTGATTTTTGTGCTCCTTTTTTGCTCGATATTGATAACGACAACAGGTAGACGCTTGAAATATTCAGAGTACTTAGTTATATATTCACTTTAAAAATAAATAATTAAATTAAAATAAAGCAAATATTTAAAGGGCTCCCATACAACAAACGTGTTTTATTGCCGTTTTTTTAGATAATAGAACCCTTCGTAAGCGAGTCCGACTCGCATTTGGCCGGTTTTATTGTACTGTTTATCCATTATTATCTGTCAAATGGTTTCCAAAATAACTTCATTCTAAAAATAAACTTGTATCTACCTATATTTAATGAGGTATCTATGTTCAGTTACCTGTTTGCGTTAATTATTTTAAAGTAACTATAATAAATAGCGTGCAACTCCTAAGTGGAACATCTTGATGGTCAATGACAGGTCATAGTTAAGAGTCCACTACGTGACCAGTACTCCATCATTGGCCAACGTGGCGACTTAGTTTCCTTTAATTAATTTGCATAGCCTCCACTTATCTAAAGCATAGTGGGAGCCAATCCATTGCTTAGGTTATAGAATACTGATAGATACAGTATCCAAGCTTGGAAACAAATGAACCTCGAGTCTGACGAGCTTTACGAAATAAGTGTACTGAATAACCTATACAAACTTTCATATATGGTTATGTACCTATATGATAATAAACAAATTTAACAATTTAATTTATGTCTGATCTCCATAGCTACACAGTTTACTTTTGCTTGTTACAATTTATCGGCATATGCAGGTTTGACTAATGACAGTCTCACTATTTTCACCTTACGAAGTTATTATCGGGGCGGGATTTCCGATTATATTTCGTTCTGTCGCCTATGTTCCGTAAGTACCTTCATTCAAGTGAGGACCTTTAATCCATGTTTTGGTAGATCGATGCTTACGAACACATTCGTTATGTAGCTCTAGCAATTAAAGCAATTTCTTTATTGATTTTTTTCTTTGAGAAGCGACTTGATCGTAATTATTGATAGCTATGTTTAGTGAAAATTTGTGTGGAATCGGTGCAGCTATTTTCCAGACAGCTCGTCGGAAGTATTTTCAATATGATTTTGTACTCGTAAACGATGAACTTGATGCTCAACGAACTTTCAGCCAAGTTCCACTACTGCCTCCCGCTGTCTCCAAGTCATTGGTTACACTTATATTACGCTGTCAAATCGATACGGATTCCATCATGCTTTTAGAATACCAGATTGAAATCTCTGCTGAGCCTCCGACCGGTATGGACTAGGGTATGGAGCTGTATCATAAGTCTACATAATCTGTGGGAATGGCGCTCGCATAGCTTGGAACATAAAAGGCCTATGATCTGGAACATACGCTTTAAACCTTCTTTGAAATTCATTAGCGGTTCGATTTTTTTTAAATTCAGTTATTTTTCTACTTTAGGAAAAATAAAACAGGCTTTTTAACCAATTAATACTAGTCAATGAACTCAGTGTGGGGATGTGAGTGTGAAATCGTTTATAACGTTTTGATCATTTTTACCGGCAATTTGTTAACGTAAACAATTAAATAAAAAAAAACTATACAAATTCCCTATTTTAATCAAGTCTTGATAGCAGAATCTAATAGCCTGAGTAAGACTTACCAGACCAGCCTCCTGGTATTCAGACTAACAATCGAGGGTTTCGCTAGAAAGCCGTAAACACGATCAAATTAAGCCATTTCTCTGATCTTCGTGGAATTATACGTATTAAACTAATACCCGCTTACTCTAGTAGATTTGGACCAGAGGTTGCCAACATGCTTGCCCTTTCGTTGCACACAATGGGAAATTTGTGTTTCTGTACGTAACTGTGTGTGATGTGAATGCTTTCTGCATGCGTTATAGTCTTTATATTTTAACGCATTCACACTCACAGCCTCACACGCATTACACCCAGAACCAGAACACAAATATATCTCTTGGGAATGAATTTGTGCTCCTGCCGGGAATCAAACCCAGGACTTACGGCGCAGAGAGGGGACACCTGTCCACTGCGCCAACTGGGTCGTCAGTCCCACAATAAATCTAAACGAAGATCGCCGGGACAGCTAGTAAAACTTAACCAAGGAACTTGTTATATTTTAGATGGATATAGATGTAATTTATGCTATTGGCTGCATCAAAGTTAAACATTTTTGGAAAATAGCATATAGCAAATATGTTTTTGCCTTCGTAAAATATAAATTAATATAATTTTACTAGTTATTTTAGTATTATAAGATATGTTATCATATTTTATTAATCTAGCTGTCCCGGCGACCTTCGTTCCGCCTAACAGTCAATTAATGTGCATGCTTAGGAAGCCATACCCGGCATGCGTTACAATGCCACAAGACTATATTATTACCTCCTTCATGTTTATGTTTGCCTAGTACTTTACCAAATGCGAGTGACGTATGAGAAAATGATTTTAATACACCTACAAAAAAATGAGACGTTCCTAAAAGTATCCTATGTCCGGCTCCTGGTTTTAAGCTACCTCCCCACCAATTTTCAGCCAAATCGATTCAGCCGTTCTTGAGTTATAAATAGTGTAAATAACACGACTTTCTTTTATATATAATAAAACTAGCTGCGCCCCGCGGTTTCACCCGCGTTGATAATGATGAAAAGTGATGATGATGAAAAATAGATGTTGGCCGATTCTCATAGATACCGGATAAGCACAAAAAATTTCATCAAAATCGGTCAAGCCGTTTCGGAGGAGTATAGCAACGAAAACTGTGACACGAGAATTTTATATATTAGATGTAGAGATAAAGAGATTTTTACTAAAAACTGCATACATACTTAGCTTAACATAGGTTATAAAATCTTAAAATAAACTTATTACAAATAAACGCTTTCACACTTATAGCCCCACACTAATTCCGATGACTTGTGTTGTGGGTGCCGGTAACATTCACATCACACACACAAAACCAGAAACACAATTATCCCTTGAGGAGAAAACTTGTTTTCCTACGGGAATCTGATCAGATACCCGTTGCTTAAAAGGCGAACGTGTACCCAATTTAGCCAAACGGTTCAAAATCATCATAATTCGAGTAACGTAATTCATACTGCCTGTTACATTATGTCATAGAGATGAGACCTCTAAAATCCGAAACTATGTTTAGCCAATATAATTTGATTTAGGGATTATCCGAAATTAACACAAAAAATTAAGGGAACAATGTTTAGTTGATATCTTGTTGAGTAAAAGGCAAATATGTACCTAAATAAGGCAGGGTCTTCGTTTTTATGTTCATATTTCCATAAACATAGTCTTAATTAAGGAAGTACCTAACACATATGTAATGCAAATAATTATGAAAATTAATTAAAAAGGGCAGTTCATTATGACTCTTGAATTAAGGTACCAAAGTGACGTAGTTATGTTTTTTGGGGGAACGATTTCAAAAACTGATAAGAGCAAACATTGAGAAACAGTGCTTCTAAACAATTTCATTGCGTGTACATTTAATAACAATAACGGTGTATCATTACGCTATAAGCACTTTATAATTACCCTGCCAATGTAGGAAAAACAGCTTTCATTATAAAATTCAATTGGTACATGCGTATCTTAAATTGGTTGGTTATTAACTACCGAGAAGCTGACACCCGGTAATATAGGAGCTTAGGGTGAAATGTTGTATTACGTGGTATCACAATATAGTGAAACTTAAATGAAAGGGTTTGAATTTATAGTCTAACGTGTCGATAGGAATGGAGGTATAGCTCTAACAAGGTATGCGGTTCTTTGTAATGATCGCTTGATGAAGTCGAGTGTGCTGCATTGCAGTAACATTTGCTTATTAAAGCTACTATTGTTGATAATATAAAAACCCAGAATAGGAATAATAATGAATCTCAAGCAAGGCTTAAAAATACCGACTTCACCGCTTCATCTTCGGAACTTAGATCAGATTAGATGTACTAAACACGCATTATTGAAGATATTTCAAGAACAACTGATCAGATTTTGATTAAATTTAAATGGGACCAATTGGAAAGGATCTTTCAAACAAAAAAAAATTCAAAGTCGGTTCACGCAGAACGAAGTTATGAGGCAACACACAAAAAAAAATACAGTCGACTTGAGTACCTCCTCCTTTTTTGTGAAGTCGGTACAAAAAAACGGGATGTTTTTTATTTCAGTGCCATCAGTAGGTCATCCATTTATGATTGACATTCTCTCAGTTCACTCGAAGCATTTCGCTTCTACGTTTGTCATCCGTACTGCGAAGGAGTGGAACTCATTGCCCGCGTCGTTGTTTACCGAACGGTATAATCTGGGAGTCTTCAAGTCAAGAGTGAATTAGTATCTTCAAGACAAGCATGCTTCATCTTTGGCCGCATCAACGCTTTCCATCAGGGTAAAGCCATAATCGTAACATACAAAACTTCCTTGTAAATTGTTAGAAACGAGTCGTACTGAATTCATCGAAGTACCAACATAATTACAACTTAAACAGCTCGTTGACATTTCTAAAATAACACAATTATGTTGTTTTAACGATGATGGATTTTTAATTCCGTCTGATTGAACCAACCCCGCTTCTAGCAATAATCTCGCATTAAACAGAAATGTACGCCATTATTATGAACATTAGCGACAGCGCCTTAAGTGGGGCTAGAAAATGATATAATTTTATTAATAGAGATGATATAGCCGACCACTTTTTACTGTCCGTCCAATTCCTGCTACGAACATGTAATTCATATTTTATATAATTTGGTTTTCTGGAAGAAAACGCTTTGAGCGATAAGAGCGCCTTTCGTGCTCCAGTGTTCAATTTAAGATTTATTTGTAAATGTTATTTTCTTGGTGTGCAAGAAAAAAATTTATCTATCCATCTATCATATTTCGTCTTTACGTTGGAAACACCAAAAAATATTAATACAATAACATTGTTACTTAATTATTTTTGAAAATAAATAAATCAATAAAAAAATACATACATAATTCGTAAGAGTTGATCGCTATGACGTGTTAAATAATAAGTGCATGTGTGAGTGAGTAGTATTTATAAGTACAATAATAAAGCATATAGAGACACATACGTGGATTTCAACACACGTACAGATTTAACACAATTTTTTTTTATAATTACTTATCATCACTTACTATCAGATGTTTAAGCGCGAGATTCAGAGATAAAATAAACAAATTATTCGTAATAATAAGATTTACAGATAATTCTGTATATTATATTCTAATTGGAAGATGGAATTATACAGAAATCAAAATGCTTAATCAATTGCGTACTTGATAGCAACTGTTCATCTGGTCTTTTTTTATGCTAGATAGGCAAGCGTTTGACTGCTATCTCTCCTAATGGAAAGTGACGATGCGGCCAAAAATAGAACATACTTGCCTAGAAGGTACCTATTCACTCTAGACTTGAAAACACCCAGATTGTACCATTTAGGAAACAAAGACGCAGGCAATGAGTTCCACTCCTTCGATGTACGGATGATAAACGTAGAAGAGAAACGCTTCGAGTTAACTGGAGGTATTTCAACCATAAATGGATGACATTTGTCTTGTTGTTAGATAAAAAGGGCATGGAGGCATTATATCATGTAATTCTTGAGTACACTCTCCAAAATGTAAACGATAGAATACCGTTAGGCTTTGCAGTTTTGACTCAACTAACTAAGTATTGCCAATGAGTCTTTTTGCTCGCCGGTCAATAGACTCAATAGCTTCTAGCTGGTACTTAGCCGACACATCCCAAAGATAGCCGCAGTACTCCATACACGATCGGACTTGAGCTTATATTGAGATTTATAAAATAAATAGTTTTTATTATTAGTTTGTATGTAATTTTCTATCTAAGCGTGAGCTGAAAACAATTTCTCAAGTCATCCGGCACTTATCCGGCCAACCGGCAAAAACAACATAATCTTTATCTATAATTACAAATTATAGTACAACACCAGTAGCGATACAGATCACCCTGCTTACCATAAACTCATTTCAATACTAATTTATATAATGGCTATCACAAATGAGTATCTTTTCGGCATACCTCAATCACTTTGATGATAGACTGTAAAATAGGAAACCTTTAATTACATAATGTGTAGGCTTTTAACTGTTTAGTCGGTTTGAATAATTTTGATGACAGATAGTTGTAATTGCTGTAAATACTGTAAGTAATAGTTGTTGATATATCTTAAGTGATAGAATCAGTCTTAACAGCTTTTCCAATGTTATTATACGGAGTAGGTTAAACTAATTATGCGTTTTTTTAAATGCTAGATAGGCATTTGACCGCTTTTTCACCTGATGGTTTTTTTTTTGCATTAGTAGTTAAATATTTTAATTTAATTTTCTCGATTTATTGTGTCGATCTTTAATTAAGTGGCGTATAAATGGTGCTGGAGTAGCATGGATCGAGTTTCGTACGAACGTCTCCATAACGCTTCTACATAGACGCTTTTCGATGCCTAGTTCTTGGGAACTCGGCATCGAAAAGCGTCTATGTAGAAGCGTCTATGTAGATTCTTGAGTAGTCAAGTACAATATATAATGACAACCACGACCGCTCTGCCAAGAGTGAAACGAATGAGAAGGTAAAATTAGTTCTAGTCAAAAACAGGCCATTTGTACCAATAAAATTTGGCTTGAGCATTTGAGTTACCTGCAAGCTTAATGACTTATTGTGAGCTGTTTGTAAGGTTCTTTTTTATATAACTGAGAGACGAGCTAGTTGTTCGCCTTATGGAAAACGGCTTGTCGAATTTTTTTTGCCATAACAATTTAATTCAGTGAAAAATTAGATATTCTCTTTATGTCCTGTAACTTCACTGGAAATATAGCTCTTCAATCCGAAGTACAGGAATATTTGCACACTACTGCTTGGCTGTTGAATGACTGGCAATGGTGTACTGCCCCAGGCGGACACTGCAAAGAGTCCAAAAACTACATACATTATTTTAGCTTAGTTATAAATATAAATTATACTTTATGGTCCATGGGGACCAGGTGCACTTAAAATTTATAAAGATTTGGCTGGGAGACTGAAAGAGTCGACACGTGACCTAAATGCCGGATTGTATTTTGCTCAGAAATAAGTCTCGCTGTACAACAAGGTAACGCAGCCAGCATTTTGGGCACACTGCCGACCGATGACTTTATGTATTAGGTAAGTAGTTTAGTTAAATCTGTATTTTGATTAATCAAGAATAAAGTATAAATAGATAATATAGGATATTGGTCTGTAGCTGTTGGTTAGAACATTAACACATCGTGTTAGCAATAATTGTTAAATGTGGGCCAAAAATATATTAGTTTGTATAAAATTGAAGCCAGTTCGATTGCGGGGCGAGTACCTTATAGTAACTATGTACGGGTCCAGTGAAAGGGCAAGGATCATGGGTCAAGCGGGTCCGAGACCAGAGACAATATATGTTATAATAGTCAACTCGTCTGCAGAGTTCGCCTGGAGCAGTACCAAATCGTTGCCAGACATTCTACGTCAAGCAGTAGTGAGCAAACATTGCTGTATTTCGGATTAAAGGGCAAAGTTTCCAGTGAAATTATAGGGCTTTAAGAGACCCAAACCGCAAGGTGTCGCGCGATAAATCTAACATGCTAAAAATTATTTTGTTCCGGGCTTCCAAGATACAGGCCTAGCCGAGTTTGGAGCTCTCAAGAAAATGGCTACACGAACCTAAAGTGCTTATGTTTTCACACACTGTACCTAGTTTCTAAGAGTGATCTAAATGAATAAATTACAAATTACAAAAAAATTTACATCTAATATCTCAGGGTGACGAAACCTCTAATATCTTAGGGTGACTGCTCACGGGGGGGGTTTTTAGTGGGTTCGAGCCCCACATACCCCCTTCCTTCACCTCTGGGAAGGAAGGGAAGTGCAAGGCATTTTCCCCCCCACAAAAAAAATAAGTGTGACGAAAGCAGTGCTTTGCCGAGCAGGATTTTGACCTAAGTGCAAAACACTGGGTGGCAATGAAATGTTTTTTTTTTTTATGATAGATAGGCAAGCATTTGACCACTATCTCACCTGATGGAATAATGGGTAATGGGCAAACGTGACGCTTACCATCAGGTGAGTGACGAGCGCGTTTCGTCACTCAATTTCCAAAAACAAAACATGACTTAGTTTTCTGCTTGTCCGCCTTCTATCGGGTTCGATTCCCGGCGGGAACACAAGTTTTCTCCCCCAATGAAAATTTGTGTTTCTGGCTCTTGTGATTGCGTATGTGATGAGAATGTTTTGTGCACTAAATACACAAGTCACCAAACTTAGTGTGAAAGTGTTTATTGAATAAGCGCTATCCGGCGACTACATAATATAGATATACCTATGTTAATATATTTTTTCATATTCCTGCATCAGAGTTTAAGAGTGTTTTAAAAAAAAAAATGAAAGAACGCGCTGCCGATTTTATTGCCAGGTTCTTGTCGAAATGGCTGTAATTTTGTGAATCTGGCAGTAGAGTGCGAAACTTAAATGAGTGCCTCTTTGGGGCCCATGTGAATAAATTATTTTGAATTTGAATAAGTAGCTTATTTTAGAAGTCTTATATCTGAGTTATTCATCTTCCGTTAAGCCTGAGCAAATCCACAGGGTGTTCCTAGTTCACCGTTCACCAGTCGTCACAGTTAACCGTGCAGTATTTACTACGACCGCTGTACGCCCCAGGGCGGCATCAAAAGCTGTATTTACATTGAGGCTGAGACTATAATTCTGATATTTACAATCTAGGCATTACAGACGTGAGGTGAGTTTAAAAAATTTAAAAGGCGGGCTATTACCGTGGTTTAGTTGTAATTGAGAAAATCACCGACTTTAGCGACTTCCGAATAGGTGGTCGCGGACTCGAATACTTCAATGGCTACCGGTATAGGTTATTTGTAATATATGCTCTGTGGCCTCTTGTATTTTTAGAAATGGCTTAAATGTTTTTTTTTTTACGTTTTCGACCCCCGTATCTCCGCGACTTTGAGAAATTAGCAAAAAAATTAAAAAAATACATAACCATCAAACCTGTAAACAAAATTTCACGTATTGGTTGAACACGAGGAGTACAGCCTGACATCCACCGGATATACGAAAACATTTTTGCCCAAGCTGAAACGAACACTCTTCATGAAATGCACCAGCTGTCAAATAAAAATATAATCATCAAAATCGCCTCACAACGGAAGAAGTTATGAGGTAACTTTTGAAGTCGGTTAAAAACGAGAACATCATCAATGTAGTCACAGAATACGTATTATTGACGATATTTCAGATCTTGATCAATTTTAAATGGGACCAATTGGAAATAAACATAATTCAAACTAAAAAAAAAAAAATTCGAAATCGCTTCACGTGGAAAGAAGTTATGACGTAACACATAAAAAAAATACAGTCAACTTGAGTACCTCCTCCTTTTTTATGAAGTCGGTTAAAAATAAAATATTAACAAATTATAATGTATTTATTTATATTTGGTTGCATTGTTAATACCCGACCAGCCTGCGGAGTGTGGAGCGTTAATTCAAAGTAACCTTGTATATAACATAACTAAATTTATTAAGGAGCTCCTACTAGCTAAAAGCGATTTATACTGTTTTTTGATTTGCAACTACTCCTTCAAATTAATGTGATAAAATATATAAAAAATTCTATCGTATACTACGTTTTCTTTTAATCATTTTGACTTTTTGAAAAGTTAAAAAATATATCATTTTAATCATTAAAGAAAAACATTTCAGATAGTCCTTTTGAATTTTTTTAGGCAAGATGGTGCATAAACTTCTTTATTATTCATGTTATTTTAGAAAAACTTACATGAAAATGATGAACATCATTAAACCTATCATTTCACTTTTGAATTTTTTTTTTTGAACTTAGAATAACAAAGTTTAGTATACTTTACGTTTATCGTCGCTAATTTTGGGAAGCGGGGTGCATGCAAGGGGGCCGGGCGGCGAATCGGCAGTGAGCGCTCAGTACGCCGTCAGACTTCACGAGGGATGACCGTATGCCAGTTCGCTACCTAAACGCGATTTTTAAATAACTCGTTGTCTTAGCGCGGATACACTTAGTGATAGGATTTTATTTCAGAGCTGATTTTATTTTGCGCCTGGACGCTTTATTTTTAATGATAATAACTCATTTTATTTATTCTGCAAGCGCTAATGTTTTTCTCTTGGATGCTTAGCTATAAGAATATTATAATACGAATATTAGAAATATATATTATATTATAATCATTATAATATTATAATGATGATACGCAGTAGTGATAAGAATACAAATAACATTTGTATATAATAGGTAATAATAAAGATTTTGTGTATTTTTTCGTGGACTATATAAATTTATAAAATTGCGCTTGGACGCTTATCTAAAATTTGTGTTATAATAAATTTTCTTCAATAACGGCAAAATGTCAGAATTGAAGCAAAAGAGAATTCAATTCTTTTGAAAAGAAAGCCTGGCGGTACCGGTAGACAATAACCAGACAAGAACAAGTAGCCAAGAAAAAGAAATGCAAACTTCTCAATGTAAAACATTCGATGCTGAGTGAGTATTTTTTGTTTTGACTATGTAGTGTTTGTCATACATGCAATTTTGTCATTCCTACATGCATACTTATATTTTTTGCTAATTTTGTCAGCGGTAGTCAAACTACGGCCCGCGGTTTAGTCCTATTCGGGCCCGCTCAGTGTAGTAAGTATGTTTACTAATATAATAATTAATCACAATGAGACTAAACTACTATTTTACTAAATATAATGTTACTTACTTTGATGTTTACTGTTTACCTACTGTAATGTAATATATAAAATTCACGGTTTTTGTTACCAAACTCCTCCGAAACGGCTCGACCGATTTTTATGAAAATTTGTGTGCATATCGGTAGGTCTGAGAATCGGTCAACATCTATTTTTCATACCCCTAAATGTTAAGGGTGGTCCAGCCAAATTTTATTTTTTATTTCTTGATCAATTTTTTAATTTTTTTTATGATACAGCATTGAGAGATACTGTATGTATCTTCCAATGCTGTTTTAATATATATATAACTAAGTACTAGTACTAAGTTATACTATGACTATATTGTAGTATACATTACAGTATATTTAGTATTATTGTAACTTAAACCAGAGATCTGTTTGTTGCTTTAAATGTTGTACAGTTTTGCAATGTGAAAACGGATCTCGAAAGTCAGAACGAATATCCCGATTTATTGTTATTGCAAGAGGAACCCGCAGTTGCTCAAACCGAAGTGATGGAGAGTGATACGATAATTGAAGCTGGAACTGAAATAGAGGTGTCTATTTTATTTAACATAGTTATGCTTCGCGGCTTCGCTCATTTACACGATGATCATTATTATGAATAAGGATACGCGTTCTCCTTGATTTAAAATCTCTTTACTATCATTGAAGTAGTCCAACGATTTAGCCACGATGTGTAACAGACAGAGAGACAGAGTTACTTTCGGATTTATAATATTAGTCTAGATATTTAATGTTGGCTTGGGGAACATAAAAAAATCGTAATTGCTAATCTGGTTGAGTCGGTAAGCACGTTATGGCTAAAATGAGACTGACTTTGAGGGATGGCTGCTAGAACACCATTAAGTGATAGGCGACTGACTTTTTTGACTGTACTACAGTTCAGTGGTAAGGGGTCGTTCATTAATCACGTGATGTTTTTAGCAACTTTTTAACCTCCCCTCTACTGTCTAGTGAAGTCTATATTAGTCCATTCCCCGCCCGAATCCAGCCCAAAACGCCCTCGGCGAGTATGGCGTTGGCGATACTACTTAGCAGATTGGGATGAGATGTATTCATTTTATGCATCTTATCCATGGCAGCAAGTATGTTTTTCTTCTAGCGATCCCTCTGCATGCGCGTATGCTGTGGAAAATGTGCTAAGTCGAGGTATGGAATACTTTATTCCATTCTCAGATATAAATCTGTCCAGCAAAGCTCACCCTTAGTTTGGGGCCGAATGTGCTGATGCTCAAATCCACCAATCTAAGGATCTCACTGCTTCCACTGCTAAAGCCTGATGGATCCAATGCTCTCACTGCTAAAGAGGAAGCAAACTTGTTTGCTTCATTCTTTGCGGAATCTTCACGTCTAGATGCTGATACTGCTGTTCCTCCGAGTTTATCTGTTTGCGAGTCGTACTTAAAGGAAATCCGCGTTCGACAGATCGATGTACGTAAAGCACATTCAAACGAATGAACAAGGCCAGTAACCCTGATGGCATACCAGCTATAGTTCTGAGGAAAGATGTTGCTTTCCAATTGGTTCCATTTAAAATTGATCAAGATCTGATCAGTAGTTCTTGAGATAACTTCAATAATGCGTGTTTTGTACATCTAATCTGATCAAAGTTCCGAAGATAAAGTAGTGAAGTCGGTTTTTTTTAAGCTTTGCTTGCATTTAATTATTTTTCATAACAATTTAAATTTTTGGTCCAATGAAAAACAACATCAATTGTAGTTTTCATTTAACAGTGGTCATAAGTGGCATAAATCCTGTCATATAAAGTACAAATCATAAAGAGAACTACCTAATAAAACCACGTAGATGGAATAAAGAATTATGCAAACGCCAGTTCGTCGGGACATCAGAAGTGCCGCGGCATTAGTCCAATCATTGTTGACCAGTTTTAATACCCCGTTAAGATTTATGCCGCAGTGAGTGGAGTCCCCCGCGGCAGGCCTGTGATTAACAGGCTTTCCGGCCTGCTCGGGCGGTGGTCAAGATCTTAGAATCGACACATTGGATGCAGGATACATTTTATATTCCTTGAAGAGCTTACTGTACGATTCAGTATAAATCGTCATAAGGAAAAAAGACGTAAGCAAGTAGGTATTATTTGTTAACTAACTGGCTAGGACTCGCGGCGGCTTTCATCGGTATTTTTGACTAGTTTTGGGCATGTAAGATCCATCGTCTGTGAGCTGGCCGATCACAACGTTCGCGTCGCCTCTCCGCGCTCGTCAGGTGCGCAGGAAGGCGACCACAGCGTTAAGTCTGCCCAAGGACAGTTTCCATAATATCCATAAATCAATATGCTGAATTTAATAAACTTTATTCTAGTCAAGTAAATTTTTTTAAAACGCATCTCCTTATGCCTCATACGGATCGAACCGTCAACGCACGCCAACGCGAATCAAATTCATATTATGTGTGGCGAGTAGCGACCTATGCTGCTTCTCTGCAAAGTGATATTCCGCCTCGAGCGCTGTCATAAAAAAGCTCTAAATTGTTCGTAGAAACTTCTCTGATAATAAATCAAACTTTGAAACCCAATTCTCCTTTAAATCCACAAAACTCCGGCATGCGGATACGCTGGGGCAAAATATTCAATGTAAATCCGCCGCCCACGGCCTCCTCGTCGCCGTGTATCGATGCATTTTTACCAGTGTTTACGACGTCGACACTTGAATTATGCAGACAAGATTGGACCAGGTGGTTGAGCCAATAGCTCGCCGTCTAGGAGCACAGAGCCTATTCGGAATATGCGGATCTGCAAACGCCGTAGCGGTACAAAAATAATTAAACGCAAGCAAAGCTTAAAAAAACCGACTTCACCGCTTTATCTTCGGAAGGTATTTAAATGTATTAAACACGCATTATTGACGATAACTCAAAAACTAGTGATCAAATTTATATTGGACCAATGGCAAAGCAACAGCTTCCAAACAAAAAAAAATCTAAATCGGTGCACGCGGAAAGAAGTTATGACTTTATGAGGTAACACTAACAAAAAAATACAGTCGAATTTAGTCCTCCTCCTTTTTTGTGAAGTCGGTAGAAAATACAAACACACTCACAAACTTTCGCCTTTAATTATTTTTTTTATTCTGTATAGGCAAGCATTTGGCCACTATCTCACCTGATGGAAAGTGGCGATGTGGTCGAAAATGGAGCATGTTTGACTAAAAGATACCTGTTCACTCGACATTTAAAGACTCCTAGATTGTACTTATCGGGAAACACAGACTCGGACAAAGAATTCCATTCCTTAGCAGTACGTATAATAAATGTGGAAGCAAAACGCTCCGTACGCACCCTTGGAATATCAACCATAAATCGTTGTCGCGTGGCTTATCGTCTGGTTGTCCGATGGTAAAAAGGGGAAGGGGGAATTAGATCATGAAATTCCGTGGCACACTCTCCGAATTGTCCTCCAAATCCTATAAAGGACCGATATTAATGTGATAATTCTCGACATGAAAAAACATATTTTTTTTATACTCGATAGGCAAGCATTTGGAAAGTGATGATGCGGCCGAAGATGTAGCACGCTTGCCTAGAAGATTCACTCTTGACTTGAAGACTCCCAGATGATACCGTTCAGGGAACAAAGACGCGGGCAATGAATTCCACTCCTTCTCAGTACGGATGACAAATGTAGAAGCAAAACGCTTTGAGCAAACCGGAGGAATGTCTACCATAAATGGATGACGTTTGCCAGTTTGCCTTGTTGTTAGATGGTAAAACGGGCATGGGGGAATTAATTCGTGTAATTCCTGCGCACATTCGCCGAAATGTAACCGATAGAATACCGATAGGCTTGCGACCTGAAGTTGAACCAACTATCTATTGAGAAGCAACGGTAAAATATCAATGTAATTGTCCTAGTAGAACTAGGCACTAATGTACTATTTTATAGAGCAAGTCCTTAACAAGCGGCTATCATACCCAAGATCGCTGGTTGATGTGATTGATTCCCATTTATTCTTCGCGCTTGCGTTGCGAGACGTCTCATGTTGTGTATTTTGTTACATTGTTGCAGATAGGGTTGCCTCTCACTGAGATACGTCTACACTTTTAACACATCACATAAATCACTATTTTTTATGCTAGATAATTAATATTATATATCAAAAGTTTTTATGTGTTTGAGAATGTATATTATACATAGCATATAATCATTGTGTATAATGATGTTGCAAATGATTATGTTTGAAACGAATAATTATGTCTGTAATGGCTAAATAGTTTTCATGAAATTCGACACCGTTAAGCGAAGAGCCAAGAGACTCATTGGTAGCGAGCAGCTGACTGATTCAAGGCTTCAGAGCTTGGAGCATCGACACAAGGTAGCCTCTCGGTTTTTATCTGATATATTTCGGAGAGTGTGCCAAGAAACTACACGATCTAGTTCCCGTAGAATCTAAAATTGAAATTAGAAATGGCATTTTCGAGCTCATATACTTGATCATCATTACGATGGTATTTGATAATTTTCAACCGACTTCAAAAAAGGAGTTTCTCAATTCGACCGTCGACGTTTTTTTTGTATGTACGTACGTGTATTACACGATATCTTCGCCAATTATAAGTTTTTTTTTGTTTGGTAGATTATGCCAGTAGTGGTCCCATATAAATTTTATCGAAATCGATTCAGCCAAAACCTAAATATAAGTTCCGACTTTACAAAAAAAGAGGAGGTACTCAAGTCGACTGTTTTTTGTTTGAAAGATGTTGCTTTCCATTTTGTCCCATTTAAATTTGAACAAGATCTGATCAGTAGTTCTTGAAATATCGTCAATAATGCGCGTTTAGTACATCTAATCTGATCAAAGTTCCGAAGATAAAGCGATGAAGTCGGTTTTTTTTAAGCTTTGCTTGCGTTTAATTATTTTGTAACTATTTAAGAAGACTTTTCTTTATTCAAGCCTAAGAACTAAAAAATAAGAAGAAAGATAATTAGAAATATAATTAATAGGGTTAACTTAACAGCCCTACGTCTAGCACAATGCATTCCATCCAGACTGTTCCCAGCTGTAATACATTTCAATTTAAACGGGATAGTCGCATTACCCGACCATCCTGACATAACAGCTGGGCTTTATTTAGTGTCGGACCACCTCGACCTCAAGTTGTTTAAGTATTCATTGTACGGAGAATATGTCGCTTGGACTGGCTACATGAGTGCTGTGATTATGGCCACAAAACACACACGTCTCAAAAGAGCTTAGTCTAGATTTATAAATAGAAAACGTATAGTACTAGCTAGCTAACTATAAACTAGCTGTGCCCCGCGGCTTTGCCCGCTATTATCAAGTTAAAAAGTAGCAAAATGCTGGGTTGTATTTGGGGGAGAGGATAAGCTATACAGCGTGGTAATGCAGCGAGCATTTTGGGAACTTTGCCGAACATTAAAGATCGTCTAAGCCATCTTTAACCATTTTTTATAAAAGTAGCATATGTATTATGTGTTAATCCTAGGTATAATCTATGTACATTTCAAATTTCATCCAAATCCGTTCAGTCGTTAAAGCGTGAAGCGGGAGCAAACATTACTCACAAACTTTCGGATTTGTATGATTAGTATGATAGTTACCTTCCAGGTAAGCATGTTGCAATGTTCTTTGGCCGCGCATCGTCACTTTCCATCCAATGAGATTGAATAGCTTGCCTAGAAGACCATTTTACTCTGACTTGAATACTCCCAGATTATAACCTTTCGGGGAACAAAGACGCGGGCTGTGAGTTCCACTCCTTCGCTGTACGGAACGCTTCGAGCGAACTGGAGGTATGTCAAATGAGTGGATGACGTTTGCCAGTTTGTCTTGTTGTTAGGTATAGTATTCTATCTATTCATCGAATCATTGATTAACTTTTTTTCACTCATTAACATTAGTTAGGCTCTGCTTAGTTGAGAAACACACAGAGAATCGAAAATAATCGAAATGTACACGATCGCCATAGATTATAAACAAAATAGTCGACTAAAAGTGAAATTATACGAATACAGCTGTCAAAAATGTGGTTTTATTAATCTATCGAAATGAAAATCTAAGACAGGTGACATTCAACGGTTGTCGAAGTAAACAATTTTGCGCCTTACGTAAAAAGTTTTGACACAATGATTATTGAAATATATTAGTCCCGCCATCTTGCCTCTTAGCAAGTTTAAACTAGGCAATGGCGGTGTTTAATTTTGACAACTATTTAAGCATTACTGAACGCTAAATCGCGTTTTTGAGTGAAATTTTTGTTTAACTGTAGCTAAGCAATTGATAAAAAATTAAGAGGGGTTTATAAGTAAGACTGCCATTGTCCACGCATTCAATTGAATTACATTGACACCTCTACAATCACTAACCTTACTGCCCTATCATTATTCACGTTTAATATCCAACACCATGTGCAGTGATTCCAATAACAATAAGATAAGAGCCATAATTGGTCCGCTTTGTGCCTAAATTGGATCGTCCTGGACCAATTTTGGACCACCTCACACTTTCAACTAAGCTCATTGTGGGCACCCTACACCTTCGATGACCATTTTAGAGCTTTGGTGCAGTTATATTACCTATTGTATTATTGAATAATATTATTATTACAATTGCAGTGTGAGACTTTATATACTGGTAATAAATTCGAATAAAACTTAAATATAGATACCACATAATATATAAATCATACGGAATTTAAATTATGGTTAGGTATTGTTTAGCCATTTTTAACCAACTGCCAAGGAAGTTATGTTTTTCGCGCGTATCTTGTATGTATATAAGTAATTTTTTTTGTTACTTTGTCTCTTCCAAACGACTTAATTGAATTAAAAATTGAATTATTTGATTTCGGTTTCATTCTTTTTAGCTCATTTCCGTTTTAATTTTAATTTAATAGTTCAAAATGTCAATGTGAGTTTTTGTAAAAATAATTAAGAAATCGTTATATTCATCTTAAAAACCCAAGTGTCTAGATAAATGTTATGTGTGAAAAAAGTATAAAATGAACCGAGATAGTCAGTTGAAATGTTCATAGATGATGTATTTTTGTTGCTGCTATAACAATAAATAATAAAAAACAGAATAAAATCAATATTTAAGAGGGCTCCCATAAAACAAACGTTGTTTTTGCTCGTATTTGCTCATTTTGATAACGGCATAAGGTAGACGCTTAAAATATTCACAGAATATTTAGTTATATGTTCACTTTAAATATAAATAATGAAATTAAAATAAAATAAATATTTAAGGGGGGACTACTACATAACCCCATACAACAGAAATTATTTTTTGACGTTTATATAGATAATGGTACGGAACCTTTCCTGCGCGATTCCGACTCGCACTTGGCCAAATTGTTACTATGTGAACTGCATTAAACCTTTTCTGTGCTTTTTTTTCTAGATCATAGAAAAATGTGGGAGACCTTTATCGTCATTAATGCTAGCGTTTCGCGAAGCCACGGATACTATTATTACAACTACTTACATAAGACTAGTGTCGTTTTAAGTTAGACAAGTCATAATGCAAAGCCAACCATAAAGGAGGAGCTTACTTAATATTGCTTAAGCTGGCATTTATGTAGGTGGTTAAGTTATACTTACGTATTAAAGTTATATCATTTTAACGCAAGCTAAGCTTCAAAAACTTCACTGATTTTTCTCCGGAACCCTTCATATCTTGACAATATTTATATGGGACCAAATTGACGCCTTAAGAGAGTTTATTCCTTATGTCTTCTCTCTCGCTCGCACAATTCGATATTTTAATAATTACAATTATGTACGTGTGTTTTAGAAAATGTTTTCAACTAACTATATGGACATTAATACAAGGATGTTTCAAACTTCTTTTCGCTATCATATCCTTCAATAAGATGAGAAATAACACAGTTCCCAAATTTCAATGTGATTTTCACGCTTTCTTCGTTCAACTTTAAGATATGAAAAACGAAAGGTAAATCAAAACATTCATAGTATTAATGTCCATATAGTTTGTGGAAACTATTTTCAAAAAAACACGTAGCTAATTGTATTTATTAAAAATATCGAAATGTGCGAGCGAGAGAGAAGACAAACGGAATAAACCCGCTTAATATTATAACAATGTAGTTAAAATCAATTAAATACGCATTATTAAGGATTGGTTAGATTTTGATGTAATTTAAATGGGACTATATGAAAAGCACCAGCTTTTAAATAAAAAATCATCAAAATCGGTTCACCTAGAAAAAGTTCTGCGGACACATCAAAAATACACTGCACCGAGTCTCTAAAATACACAAATATACACACACAACGAACTGCCCATTGGCTCAGTTGGATAACGAAGGGATATCAGGTTCGATTCCCAGCGGGAACACAAGCTTTCTCCCCAAGGAAAATTTGCGTTTCTGATTCTGGTTGTGATTGTGTGTGATGTGAATGTTTCCGGCATCCATAATACTAGTCACCGAACTTAGTGTGGGGCTGTGAGTGTGAAAGCGTTTATGTTTCATGCGTTTATAAGTACACTAGCCATGCATCGCGGCTTCGCCCGCTATTATCAAGTTAAAAAGTAGCCTATGTTAATACATAGGCTTTATCATAGGTATGATCTATGTACATTTCAAATTTCATCCAAATCCGTTCAACCGTTAAAGCGTGAAGAGGGAACAAACATACTTACACACAAACTTTCGGATTTATAATATTAGTAGGATAGGATAGGCTTACAAACAAATTATCCTCCTTTGCGTCGCGCAGTCGGTTAAAAATATGAACTTAAAGTATGTATTTGTATTTATGGACATCCTCCGATTAGATAATTACTTCTGCATTAGTAGAAACAGGACCTAGAATCCAGTCCCCTGGGAACTGCCCCTACCGGGCTTAATGAAAAACGTGTCAATGGATTGATATCCATATTCTGCTTTGCTTATTAAGATATTGTATAACGAGGTGTTTGATTATTTACATTGTAATGAATCCTGATTTTAAATAAGCATTATAGATGCAATTAAGATTCACAACGCCTTTTAAGTAATCGGGTTCCATTTCCGGTGGGACACAAGTTTTTCTCTTCAAGGGAAATTTGTGTTCGTGTCTGATTGTATGAGTAATTTGTACTGCCGGTTGGTGGTTGGGTGCGCGTTCGCCTTTTAAGTAAGAGGTATCGGGTTCGATTCCCAGCGGAAACACAAGTTTTCCCTCAAGGTTGTGTTTCTGGTTCTGGTTGTGATTGTATTTATGATGTGAATATTTACGGCACCACGACACAAGTCATGGAACTTAGTGTGGGCTGTGAGTGCGAAAGCGTTTATGTTATATTAAAAAAGCCGTGCCTCTAGGCTCTGCCCGCTATTATCAAGTTAAAAAGTAGCCTATGTGTTAATCCAAGGTATAATCTATGTACATTCCAAATTTCATCCAAATCCGTTCAGCCGTTAAAGCGTGAAGAGGGAATAAACATACTTACACACTTACTTTCGGATTTATAATATTAAGTAGGATTTCCTACTTTAGCTCTGGCTAGCATGGGTACTGCTATTAAAACAAAATAAAAAATAACATAGTCGTAAACGAAATGACATTTCCATTGCCTGTCAAGTAAAACAATTTCCCGCCAAAGACAACCACCGTGTTTTGCCGCGAAATTGAAAAAATGGCGTTGTTGATTTTGTATCATTTTCCAAAACCTGTGATTCTTCGAGTGTTAATGTGTAATAATGGTGGATTATTGACCGTTAATACTTAGTGAACGTGCATAAGTGTAGGCAAATCATACAAAGTTGAAAAACGTGATTTTCACCTTCGCTCCAAAACTCCAATAGAAGTTCTAGTAAAGTTTCTACCACTTTACTAGGGCATGACTTGACTATGACTGACTACTTGACTTGACTACTGGACTGTGACTTGTGACTAAGACTTTTATTATGAAGAATATAAATTGTTATTATTTGTTTAATATTTCGACTGAAGGACTATGCATCCATGGTCATGAAATAATAATAAAAAATAAAAAAAACGAAATGACATTTCCATTGCCTGTCAAGTAAAACAATTTCCCGCCAAAGACAACCGCCCGCCATCTTAATGAATGCATTCGTTTATATTCTATTACTCATGAACATGAGTGATAGCTTAGTAAATTAATTAATCTTTTGTTGTGACGTAAGGCACCGCCAAATAACAATTTTAATGACTTGTATAGCTACGTGCGTTTAATTTATGCGTATTGTAACAAGTCATCATTACTCTAGGAACACAGGCCGCCCAGATAGATATAAATTCCACTCGGACATGGCTGTAACGTGGTATTAACCATAAAGATCTCATATTTCTAATAGAGCTATGGACGTACACACAAAAATATAGTCCTAATTATTATTTTAAGTATTTATTCCAAAATAGATTTCAAGTTTTTTTTTATTAGATTAGTTATTTTTGAAGGCCACAAAATTCAATAACTTATACGGAATATTACGGATATATTACGGAGGATAACATAACATAAACGCTTTCACACTCACAGCCCCACACTAAGTTCAATGACTTGTGTCGTGGGTGCCGGAAACATTCACATAACACACACAATCACAACCAGAACCAGAAACACAAATTTTCCTTGGGGAGAATACTTGTGTTCCCGCCGGAAATCGAACCCGACACCCCTGCTTAGAAGGCGAACGCTCAACCAACTTAGCCAACGAGCAGTTCACGGATGTATATTTTTTATTAATTATTTAAGATTTATTAGCTGTCGAAAAACAAGACTCCATTCATAAAAAGATAATTGAATTGTGTAATCTTGGTAATGATAATTATTATGATTTCATTTAAATTCGTTTATTCTTATTGGCTCCAAAGATAGATATAAATTCCACTCTAGACATGGCTGTAAAGTGGTATTAACCATAAAGATCTCATATTTCTAATAGAGATGAGAGCTATGGACGTACACACAAAAATATAGTTCTAATTATTATTTTAAGTATTCATTCCAAGACAGATAAGCTATAAGCTCGACGTCTTGTAGGTAACTTAGTTCTTTGCTGTATATAGCTTGAGTTTAATTTTAGGAAATATAGGCCCCTAGACAGATTAAAATTCATTTTTTCCAGTTAGATGATATACTTTTTTTATCCCGAGTTGTTAAAAATTGGACAAGCTATTTACTCACCTTACATTAAAAAGAGATAAACATATAAATCAGAGCCACGTCTCATAATCTCAGTTTAATTATAAAATAATAGTTTTACGTCAGAATGTTTCAAATAAAAAATTGTTGTCTGTAAAGTCGATTTACGGACCATAATTTTACGTGATAACGTCATAAGACGAACGCTTGGCCGATCGTGCCTCTCTGTCGCTTGTTCCGCGCTCTCGCTTGCAGGCGGAACGTGACACTTTTTCGTGCGTGCAGCCGGTGTTCATCGATTTATAAGACGTTTTCACGTCAAAAAGGTTTTTATTTATTTAGGTATTTCATTTATTTAAAAGTAGTAAACTATTATTTTTTACCGAGTTCAAAAAAGGAGGAGTACATTTCGTCTGTATGTATTTTTTCTTTAAGTGAAAACTTCTTTAGCGCCGTTGTGCACTATTTTGGGATGGATAAAAAATGTTAAACTCGCGTTAGGACACGTGACCTGATCGAAAATTCGTAAGACGAAGGAGAGGAAGTAATATCCCCTCACACACAACGTTTACAACGTTAATGTTCAAGTTTTCACTTCTGCCGGCATTTTATTACTTACTTGACACAGGCTTAATGCACAAAGATTGCGGAGCCATAAAATTAAGAAAAAAAAGTAGCCACAGCTAATCGAATAAATATCTAACCTCATGAATAATATAATTAATATAAAAGTTACTTAATTACACATTTTACTACTTACCTCATTAAATTCATACATAAACAAGTGGGATCATTAATATATACTAGCAATTAGACATTAATAATAATAAACGTCAATTGATATGATTTTCCATAAACTAGATCATAAATGAGATTATTATTGGTGCCAGAATATAATAAATATTCGTACTAATTAAATGCAATAGCTGCGCCTCACGGATTTACCCGCATAAGTCCCGGACCCGCGGGAATTCCGGTGATAAAAAGTAGCCTATGTGTTAATCCACGGTATGGGTACCAAATTTCATCACAGTTGGCCCGTCTGTGCGTGAAGAAATAACAAACATACACACACTCACAAACTTTCGCCTCAATAATATAAGTGTGATATTTTTTTCGGTTCAGTTTTTGGAATTTTTTCAAGATGGAGGTTGAAAACGTAAAAAAAAAACATATTTCAGTCATTTCGAAAAATACGCGATGTCTTCGGCTTACAAAGCCACTATTACTTGACAGCTAAATGCATATACTTACCGGAGCCAAAACAAAAAAAAATTCATTATAACTTTATTTGCATTTGCACTTATATAACTCTGCATCGGGAGTTTTGCCGCGAAAGTAAAAATGGCGTCGTTGATTTTATACATTATTCCAAAACCTGTGATTATTTCAGTGTTAATGTGTAATAATGGTGGATTATTAACCTTTGATACTTAGTAAATGTGCATAAGTGTAGGCAAATCATACAAAGTTGAAAAACTTGATTTTTGTTTTCGCTCCAAAACTACAATAGAAGTTCTAGTAAAGATTCTACCACTTTACTAGGGCATGACGTGACGATGACTGGACTTTGACTATTTTACTTGACTTTCTCTGTGACTAGGACTTTTAATATGAAATACACTTGAAATGTTTTATTACTTGACACTGCCTAAATGCACAAGATTGCGAAGCCAAATTAAAAAAAAACTGCATCGCTGACATGGCTACGCTTAAGTGGCTACACTGTTAATAGGACAGGAGTGAGGGTATTAGAATAATTTTGCCATATTGTACGATATAAATGCCTTCATACATTTTTATGGAGCCAGTTTTGTTTTATGAGGTTTTTATCTCGTGCTGGTATGATTATGATAGGCGGAGCAAAAATGTTCTTTAGTGTAGAGCTCTATTAGCTAAAGTTGTATAGTTTATTTATTTATAAGTTGTATAGTTTATTTGCTAGTCGTTCGCGCCGAACTGAGATCTCGCTCCTACATTTTGCCCCTTAGAGACTTTTGAAGTTAATGCTTATAACTTTTTTATATGATAATTGTTTGATTTCTGTATTTTTTGTTCAAGTACAGGATATAAATCACTGTTTTTAAATCTATTTTGTCCCGAGGTCTATTTAAAAAACGGGTCCATAATTTTATAACTTAAATAATCGATAAAAAATAAACATATTCCTAATTAAATAATTAATCTTATTTTGTGACCATCGAACAATAAATAAAAAATAGCCTAGTAGATTTAAAACAAAGAGAATACAATAAGGAGTAATGCATGGGCATGCATTATACTCAAATAAACTATACAACTTATTGATAAAGCGACGCGAGATCTCTAAGTTGACTTGGGCCGTTCAGAACTTTGTCCGTCCGTCCGTCTGTCAGAGGCATTTAGCTTCTAAACCATTAAAGCGAATGACTTCTAATTCTCATAGAATATGTAAAACTACGACCCAAAGCCAGAAATGACATTTGAAATTATATAAATGAAAATATTCAGAGGCTCTCATACATGTAAGTGGGGAACAAGGTATATTTTGTTTTACCTACCCTTGTTAGATATCGTTGAAAAGAGCTTGACAAGTAGAGTATTAAACCGGTTTTTAAAAATAACAATGTTGGAAAGTAACGAATTGGTAGGCCACCAAAGTCACTGTTTTTAGACCTATTTGGTCCGCTGAAACTTACGTACGATATTAAACGTAAGTTTCAGCGATACTTTTTTTTCAGCTTACTCGTTACTTTACGTTTCAGCGTACTACCAAATTTTTTTTAAACCGATTCCGTACTTTACCTGGTCTGTCAAACCCTTTTTAACGATATTCCACAAGAGTAGATAAACAATAAAAAATATTTTGTTCACCACTTACATGTTTGGGAGCCGTTAATATTTTAATTTATATAATTTTAAATGTCATTACTGTCTTTGGGCTGTAGTTTTACATATTCTATGAAAATTTGAAGTCATTCGCTTATATGGATTAGACGATAGATGCCTCTGACAGACGGATGGACGGACGGACGGACGAAGTGCTGATCGACCCAAGTCAACTTAGACCGCGGCTTCACCCGCGTATATCTAGTTAAAAAGTGTATATAGTACGTGTTAATACATATATAGTATGTGTTAATCCTACATATCTAGGTATCTGACATATTTTTTATATTATCAATTGTTGTTTACTTGATGCGAATTATTAAATTGTAATTTGACATACCTAGAATAACGATCACTGTTATTATTAATAAATAATCTGAACCTTAATATATTTAACCTACATACATTTTAAATGTCATCCATATCCGTTCAGCCGTTACAGAGTGAAAAGAAAATAAACATCGATACACTTTCAGATTTATGATATTAGTGTGATGTAGTCGCTAGAAAGCGCTCCTGCAGTTGGCCTCTACGCATCCTTGTCATTAATGTAGTCATAAGATTTATAATAAGCTTTTAAAAACATATATATAGTCACGCCTCTTTCCCATCGGGGTAGGCAGAGACCACTTCTCTCCACCTGCTACGATCCTGACACACCTCTCTTGCTTCTCCTACATTCATGAGTTTTTCATACATATGCTTTGGTTGAGGGAACCTTTGACCTGTCCTTTTCTCAAGACGTTTTCGATCTGGTCAAGATACGTTCGCCTAGATCGACCTTACCAACTTAGCATTTAAAGAAAGAAAGAAAGAAAGAAAGAAGAAAGAAAATTATTTATGTGTGACTCAGCAAAATAGATAAAAGAACAATAAAAATACTATTATAAAATATACATATTAATGAAAGTCGGCCCCAACTCAGCATAATGCTGGCAGATGACCGCTGATCTTCCGTTGGAGCCGTTCGGTGAAATCACGGCATTGGCATACACACAATACGCGAACACATAACAATAAAGAACTAAACAAATTTCCGGTATTAAAAATATAACATATAGGTACCAATTTCTAAATTACACAGTACTGATTTGTCCAGCACACTTCTACCAATCTATATTGCACTCGTATCACGTTTTAGTGTTTCCTCTTGTTTCTGATGTACAAAAATGTATGTATAAAATTTACACTCGCTTTATAAATTTGCTTCGTCAATCTACTGTCTTCCACCTTTTCTACATGTCCAAGCTTTTAAATGCACGTAACTAAGTACGTAACAGTCATTGAACTTGCAGCTAGCGGTCAAATTATGTGTATACATAGTGTAGATGCATTTTTAACTGTAAGTCATTGTTCGTATTAATCTGATATGAACATGTTTGTAAGCTTGCTATCACGATCTGTCATCGTTGAGCTTAATTCTCTCATCTTACAACCGGACTCACCATCAACGCGGAGGCTAGAGGTACACATGCAGTGTCATATGTATGTATCTACTACACCAGTCGTTCGCGCCGAACTGAGATCTCGCGCCGACATTTTGCCTCACAGAGAAAAACTTTTGAGGTTACTTATATCCTTTTTGCTTATAATATTTGTTTGATTTCTGTATTTGTTGTTCAAGTACAGGATATAACGGATATTATACGTAAGTTTCAGCGTTCAGTGTGAAGCCGTTTTTGAAATAGACCCCGGGTTAAAATAGATCTAATAACAGTGATTTGGTGGCCTACAAAATCGTTATTTTACAACATATTTTTCTTTTGAGACTTTTTTAAATCGGTTTTGTTGATCTCTTTTCAACGTTATCTTACAAGGGTAAATAAAAATAAAAATAATATTTTGCTCCACACTCACTCCACTCCACACACACATTTAGTCCCACTTAAATATACTATGAAAATTTCAAGTCATTCGCATATATGGTTTAGACGCTAGATGCCTTTGACAGACGGACGGACGGACAAAGTGCTGAATATCCCAAGTCAACTTAGAGATCTCGCTTCACTCGATCAATAATCGCTTTTACAGCCCCACGCTAAGTTCAATATATACAGTTTTGCCAATAATTAATTATCTTATCTTTAATAATGATGCTCTAACAAAAAAATAGTCAAAGCTCCAAAGGTCTATGAGGTTAAATACAACATTTAAAAATTACCTTGGTAACCCAGTTGGCGCAGTGAGTAGGTCCCTGCCCTCTGCAAAAAAAATAGAGGGGATCCGACCGGAATAGTAATTATATTTCAATTTTCTTATGATCCCAAGGGGATCAGACCAGAATAAAAACTTCATACTTATTAAATAAAACTGATCCCCCATCATCTCTTTAAGGGATCGGATCGGAACAGACCTATGATCCGTGGGGACCCGCTAATGTCATACTGGTACAATTTTTTTTTTTTTTTTCAGATTACCACCATTGCGACCACCAAAGAGGTTTCAGTCTTATAAGCATGGTAAGCAACCATATTAGTAAAACGCAGTACTTACTTCCTTGACATTTTACCAATTTGCACATTTCACTGAATAATTTGTGACTTTAGCTTGGTTTCTATACAAATACGCCGCACAAAGTGAATAGAAAACTAGACTTCCATCATAGGCGCGAAATCTGATACGCCATTTTGGAAACACTGACAACAGAAGTGCGAACGCGCGGCTCCTTTGATTTAAAATGTTAACGCCGCATACACACAGTAACTTATATTCTGCGATTTTACTTACCACCTTCTCTTAAGGGTTTCGGGTTCGATACCCGGTGGGAACACACGTTGTCTCCCCGAGGGAAATTTGTGTTTCTGGTTATGGGTGTGATTGTATATGCGATGTGAATATTTCCGGCCCCCACGATAGAAGTCGTTGATCTTAGTGCAGGGCTGTGAGTGTAAAAGCGTTTATATTTATGTTTTTTACTTCTATCATTTTACAATACTTACAAACACATTAAAAATTTCGGCTACACACTAAGTTCAAAGGTTTGTATCGTAATTCATATACATACACAATGATACCCAGAACTTGAAGAAACAAAATAATGAATAAGTATTGGCTACGTGAGCTGAACACATCCATATTTTTCAAAACATCTGAAATATGTTTTTTTTACGTTTTAACGTTATCATTTTACAATACTAACAAACACATTCACATTTTCAGCTACACACTAAGTTCAAAGGTTTGTATCGTGATTCATATACATACACAATGATACCCAGAACTTGAAGAAACAAAATAATGAATAAGTATTGGCTACGTGAGCTGAACACATCGGTATTTTTCAAAACATCTGAAATATGTTTTATTACGTTTTTCTACAGGTATTCCACTAACTATGGCTTACTGAACATGATATTAAATGGGCCATAGTTTGCGGTAACACTCCAAAATCGGTTTCTCATAATTTTACTACGCTTATTACAAACAATATATAGAACACAATTAGTCCATACCGCTCAATGTATTTAAACACTGCAGTACACGCGTTAGGTCTGCAATAATGGCGGGAAGTGGCAGAAATTGGCGGGCCTTGTACGGCGTCGCTTAGGCCGGATTTAGGCGCGCGGACTGACGCACGATATCGGCCGATCACGTGATAAGCGCTGATAAGGACTAGAGCGTTAAACGCGTTAAATTACGCACTGGAAGCAATAATTGTGTTTATATCCTTCATGACGTAGTTTACAGAGCAATTCATTTAATTGGCACTTTGACAGTTTCACGACCTGTCAATGCAGTTGTATGCGTAAATTGAGTTTCAACGGTTTATTCCGGAGCGTGTTTAAATTAACTCACTGCTATTACTTCAATTTATTTGTCTTTTAAAACAGTGATATAGTTAGTCAGCTCTATATATAGCTGACTAACTATCCATTTTATAAACAGTGATATAGTTAGTCAGCTGTATATATAGCTGACTAACTATATCACTCCTTTTTTTATTGGTTTTTATTTATTTTATTGGTACCTAATCTTATACAGCTATCTGTATAAGATTATGTATAAAATAAATAAAAATGAACGCTTTCGCAATCACAGCCCCACACTAAGTTCAATGACATGTTTTGTAGGTGCCGAAAACGTTCACATCACACACAATCACAACCAGAAACAGAAACACGAATTTTTCTTTGGGGGAAAACTTGTGTTCCCGGGAATTGAACCCGATACCTCTACTTAGAAGGAGAATGCGCACCCAGCTAGGCCGACGGGCAGTTCATGTAAAATAAGAATGACTACGCCCTTTGCGCGTGTTAAAATGATCATGCAAAATTAATGTTTATATTTTTATCCAAAGTGCATCAAAATTAGAGCTGACATACAGTGATAAATAGATAGATAACTCCTAATTGTACACCAGAAATAAAGAAAAATACATTAAAGACATTAAAACTAACTTAGGCTAGTACAATGGGCGGTCTTATCGCTTAAAACAATCTCTTCCAGACAACATTTGGATGGAGAGGAGACGGCAAAATGTATTGGGACTCAGGTGTACCACATAATTACGCAAACTTTATAATATTGCTTTAAGATACTAAACAAAATAATTACTATTCATATACTAAAATAAATAAGTACATACATTACATATCATATACATTCTATACATATTATAACAACATTAGAATAAATACATAAACAAAAATATACATACAATACATATAACATATATCATACAAACATACAATACATATAAACTTGATTAATGTGCTGATATTTATGTTTGAATACCGCTTTGAGCTAAGTAATGTCTCTTGACTCAAAAATGTAGTTTTAAACATAAATACACATATGACATAGGTGGAATAGTGATGGAATACTAACTTACTACCGGTAAATCAACACATTTTTTAAAAGATTCAGTTTTGATATAAAATTGTTTTCTTCGATGAAAATAATTGAATCTAATTTTGCTTAATAAAACATTCGATACCGTATATTTTTATCGTGTCCATAAGGAATCTATCATGCTATTTGTTTCGCATTTTCAGCTATATCATCCACGAACCGTACGTGCGATAGATATTTACCGTTTATTTATATGCCCATCTATTGCTAATTCAGCTTTCTAAATACAAACGAAACAAACAAACAAACGCATCCACACTCACAGCCCCACACTTAGTTCAAAGACTTGTATCGTGGGTGCCGTAAACACTCACATCACACATACATTACACCCAGAACCAGAAGCACAAATATCCCTTGGGAAGAAATTTGTGCTCCTGCCGGGAATCGAACCCAGGACCCACGGCGCAGAGGGCGGACACTTGTCCACTACGCCAACTGGGTCGTACATACACTCATACACTTTCTAGCACTGTGATGAATAATTTCGGTGACAATGGATCCCCTTGTTTCACACCTTGCCTTATCCAGAATTTAGGGCCGGGTGAATCTAACTTTAGCTAATTTTACTAATTTTACTTTACGTGAGTCTAATGTCTAGTCGGGTCTGCTAGTCTTATATATATAAAATTCTCGTGTCGCGGTGTTTGTTATCAAACTCCTCCGAAACAGCTCGACTGATTTTTATGAAATTTTGTTTGCATATCGGGTAGGTCTGAGAATCGGTAAACATCTATTCTTCATACCCCTAAATGTCAAGGATGGTCCAATATTTCTTTTCTATTTATGTAATTTTTTTTGTTTTTTATTTTTTATGATTCAGAATTGAAAAATACATACAACCCTAAATATTCGCCCGTCTACGATCAACCCCTTTTTTATTAAACTAAAAAATACTTCCTAGAAAAAATGTATATAGCAAAACAACGTTTACGTCAGCTAGTTTATTAATATATTTAATTAATCATTACTGTGATTACCCCCACCATTTTTCGTCACACAAAAAGGTTTGTGAATTTCAAAGCCGTCCCATAAAAGTTTTACTTTAAAATTGTACTTTTATCACTAGAAACTAACCTCCTCGGGTAGAGAATATTCTTTTCTATACTAACCTCTCCTCGTTTTTGCTGGGAACACTAATTTACCGCCCGCCGCGTGCCGATTGACCAGTAACGTTCGATTGATACCGCCTGTGTTGCCAGCTTAAACGATTTTTTTTCTAATTCAAAGGCAACGGCACTCTGCATTCTTCCACACGGAGATAAGATGAATGACATAATTGAGGTATTTATAATTAATCCTCTTATTAATTGGTATCGACAATTTCCTTTGATGTTTATTGCGGCGATCAAAATATTTGTCTTGTTTTTATAAATGATTGTAGCAATAAGTTTGCCGATGGTATCATTTGTATGTTTTTATTTGAAATTGTTGTCTGTGATCATTTGATATAAAATCTTTAAATATAATGTAGAAGTTTGCCGCTAGTGAAAAAACAGGCGTTGTTGATTTTGTATAATTTTCCAAAACCTGTGTTTCTTGTAATAATGGTGGACTATTTATTTAGTGGTCGAGTTAATTGCCAAAAAACGAGTTTAGCCACGAAAGTAAAAAAATGGTGTTGTTGGTTTTGTATAACTTTCCAAAACCTGTGTGTCTTCGAGTGTTAATGTGTAATAATTAAAAAGTTATAAATGTGCGTATGTACACTAAGTTAAAAAGTTATAAATGTGCGTATTTGACCACTTATATAGGCTGTGGATGTGAAAGCGTTTATATGATGACATTATCTTTTTCCAGAACCATTGATATTTAAAAACAATTAGTTATAAGTACTTTTGTTACATGCAATTACCCATATTAAAATAATTACTTAACTTAAATGGTTACAATTTAAACATTTACGAGTACTACCATCCTATTAGTGTCTAGACGTTCTAAAATTGCAACGGGTACGTTCTAGAATTCGTCCGCAACGACCGCAACGCTCACCAAGCCGTCCCACTGTTGACCGTAATCGTTGCGTTCGTTGAGCCTCTGTTAAAGCAAGATGACGTCAATAGGTGCTCACGCTACGACCACGTTGAACGCGGGTACGGCGAGGTTGTTTTTTTTATTGAGCTGTCAAAATTTTTAATCTGATATTTTTACCCGACACATAGGAAGGTTATGTTTTTATCAGCCTTTATGTTCCTTGGTGGCGTTCTAGAGACCAAACGTGTGGGCCGCTTTTGATGATTTATACGTCATTAGATTTGACTTAATTGTGTTGACAAAATCAAAGTTCAAAGCTACCACCATCATAAAGTCGACGAATTATGTCAAGTGTAATCATTAAATAGGTATTTAAAAAACATATTTAGGTTTTTTATCATTTTTCATTTTGAATGACCATTTTGGATTTATAACGATTTTAAGTTGGTTAGCAACGATACTTACTATAATTTTCAATACCTATAATAAAACTAAGATAAAGCTCTTATCTAATCTCACAATAGGCTTTATTGAAGGAAAGTGTAAAATAAATAAGTTCACTTTTACGCAGCCGGGATTTTTGTTTTTTTTAGTATATTAACTTGATCTCTTAGAGTGTACATGACAGCCGTGTATAAGTTTTACTTAGTTCAAAAGCCATCAACGCTCGCGGCTGGCGGAACGGCCAACTTCGTGCTGTAAGCGTGGACGCCGCGATCGCTCACGTACTAGTTTTGGAACGTACTCAATGTAATTAAGAGCTGTGAGGTTCTGCATTTTGTAATTACTCAAATGACAGAATACGGGACTAATCACTGTTATCAGATCTCAAGTATAATCAACATAAATATGCTCCACACCAGTTACTCTGATTGGTCAGATATGGAAAGGTTCTTCAATAGAACAGAGTAGTGTTATCATGGAACTTTGTGTCAGTAAATGTACGAATAGTTTGTAGAGACATTATTGGATAGGTAATGTCCGCCTGCACAAAGTCACAGTCTAGATGTTTACTAGAAATTATCTTCCTTTTCAACCGACTTTAAAAAAATAATGTCTTTAGTTTCTAAGTTTAGTCTTATGACCTAATGTACATGCAATGCATATAAACAAACAAATAAATAAAAAGGAAGTTCTCAATTCGACTGTATGTTTTAAGCTATTGCATAGCTTCTATCGCGGGCCTTGAGCGTGGAGACCGAATCCAGAAATTCCGTAACGAAAATAACCTAACACCCCCCACTCCGACCGGCACAGCGGTGATACTTTTTAGTTTTGCCATCTATCGATAAATAGCAGAACTTTTAATGACTTTTTTAAATATCACGCTTGTCTCTTTAGTTCAGCTACTCGCCTCTAGGTGGCAGGAAAAAAAAAACTGCATAAATAAAATAAATAAATAATTAGAATTGTATAAGTTGATAATGCTATGCAATAGCTTTACCGCGGCAGTCCCCGAGTGCCACGCGTCTTTTTTTTAATATATGTACTACACGATATCTCTGCCAAATATCAACCGATTTTGATGATTTTTTTTTGTTTGGTAGATTATAGAGATTGTAGACTTCAGAGGTGGTCCCATATAAATTTTATCGAAAACGGTTAAGCCGAAACCAAAATAAAAGCGGTGAAGTCGGTTTATTTAATTATATGAGGCATTAGTTTCCACTCACCATGGATCGAATAAGTAATAGTTACTTTGTAAATAGTTTATATATTTTTAGTAATTTTCTCCCCGAGGATAAATTGTGTTTCTGGTTCTGGTTGTGATTGCGTGTGCGATGAGAATGTTTTCAGCACTCAAGACACAAGTCATCGAACTTAGTGTGGGGATGTGAGTTTGAAAGCGTTTATTTTTGAGACCAGCCCATATATTTATTCATTGTCTTATTCAATACTAGCCGTGCCCCGCGGCTTCGCCCGCTATTATCAAGTTAAAAAGTAGCCTATGTGCTAATCCTAGGTACCTATAAGTTATGTAAATCTTGGTAAATTATACTCCAGAAGTGATATATAAATTTTATCGAAATTGATCAAGCCAAAACCAAAATATAAGCGGTGAAGTTGGTTTTGTTAACCTTTTAAGCAAAGCTTAAAAAACAGACTAATAAAATTAAATAAATTTAAATGATTATGGTATGTTACTCATTCAACATATTAAACTTTGAGATAGATACCTATATCTATCCGCATAAAACTTTTACTGTCAACCGTCACAGTACCACCACAATAATGCATCTAAATCTATATTGAAGCCAATCAAGAAAAATCCATCTCTCATCTAATCCATCCATCCCTCTTATGCTATCTTTATCAACATCTCAACATATCAAGTCTCATCTAAGTTTATCGGAACATCAGATCAGTCTAACTCGTTAGACAAACACATTTTCATTAAAAACCCGTGTATTTACTCAAAGATCACTTCTAAAACATAAACTACAACATTGCAACGAATGGCGTAGCCATCTTACTAAGTACTAGTAAGTATGGATTAATCTGTGACTTAACTGGTATTAAAAAGCAAGTAATGGTTTATTCACAGGTTTAATTTAAGATTAATCCGCTAGATAGCCGATTATGAGCCAACAGCATAAACTATGGAAGTTACCACATCTATTACTACTAAGTGATTTGTTCTTTTTTAATCGATTAAATATGGGTAATGGGACACTAATGGTTGATTACATATTACAATTGGTTCTTGATGAGCCGAGGAGATGTCGTTTAGGTGTAGATAAAATAGATTATTCAAATAATTAAACGCAAGCAAAGCTTTTAAAAAACCGACTTCACCGCTTTATCTTCGGAACGTTGATCAGATTAGATGTACTAAACACGCATTATTGACGATAATTCAAAAACTAGTGATCAGATCTTGACCTAATTTAAATGGGAACACATGGAAAGCACCAGCTTTCGAATAAAAAATAGTCATCAAAATCGGCTGACAACGAAAGAAGTTATGAGGTAACTTTTGAGGTCGGTGAAACACGAGAACATCGTCAATGTAGTCCACAGAATACGCATTATTAAGGATAACTCAAAAAGTACTAGTCAGATCTTGATCAAATTTGAATGGGACTAATTGGAAAGCAACATCTATTAAACAAAAAAAAATTTGAAGTCGGTTCACGTGGAAAGAAGTTATGAGGTTTTTTTTATGTGTGTTACCTCATAACTCTCCACGTGAGCCGACATCGAAAATTTTTTTTTGGTTTGAAAGATTTTGCTTTCTAATTGGTCCCTAAATTTGATCAAGATCTAATCAGTAGTTCTTGAAATTTCAATAATGTCTATTTTGTGACGAATAATGCGTACTTTGACGATGTTCTGGTTTACCCGACTTCAAAAGTTACCTCACAACTTCTTTCGTTGAAGTCGGTTTTTTTAAGCTTTGCTTGCGTTTAATTATTTTAATCTCTTTTTTATCTATTAGGCAAAATGTAGCCGCGAGATCTCAGTTTGGATCAAAAGACTAGCACTATTATTAATCTGATTAGGCAGTAAATACTATTTCTAGGCTAATTTACAAAGCGCAGTTTAGAAATACTCACAACCCGAGATTAGCACTCGTTTCTCTAGAGTAAGCGGTCAGTCGTGCGGCCGAACTCACGCGCAGACCTTCCAGTGGCCTTCCTCATTAGGCATTCCACAGAGAAAATAAATAAACGTGCCGAGTTCCGGGTGGGGTAACGATGAGGTTAAGATCGTAGGATGTCACATTTATCACGATTTGAGGCAACATTGTGGGTACTGTAGGCAGTGCGCGTCGGTGAATGTTTGGAGCCATAAGTACAGCGTGTTGTAACTGTGCCGGAAACGTGAATATTACATTCATGTTGATGAAACATGAATGTCAATTCCTTCAATTTCCGCAAATTCACACACAATCACAACCAGAACCAGAAACACTTTTTAGTGGTAGGACTTTTTTTTAGAGCTACTCTTTTGTTCCATTTATCGGCGAGCAAAACGACTCATTGGTGATGACAAGCTAGTTGAGTCCAAGTTGCAGAGCCTCAGTCATCGACGTAAGGTAGCTAGCCTATTGGTGTTCTATCGCTTACATTTCGGAGAGAGTTTACCTACTCGAATTACATCAGTTGATTCCCCCATGCCCTTTCTATAATCGGACCACAAGACGAACTGACCAACGTCATCCGTCGAATCCGTCCGCTCGAAGTATATTTTGATTCTACTTTTATCATCCGTACAGCGAGGGAGTGGAACTCGCTACCCGCGTCTTTGTTCCCTGTACAGTATAATCTGGGAGTCTTCAAGTCTAGATTGAATAGGTATCTTCTAGGTAAGCATGCCACATCTTCGGCCGCATCATCACTTTCGTTTAGTGCTCCAGGAAAAAAAAAGACGTGTGGCACTCGGGGACTGCCGCAGTAAAGCTATTGTATAGCATTTTTTATCAACTTATGCAATTATAATTATTTATTTATTTTATTAATGCAGTATTTTTTCCTGCCACCTAGAGGCGAGTTGCTGAACTAAAGAGACATGCGTGATATTTCAAAAAAGTCATGAAAAGTTCTGCTATTCATCGATAGATGGCAAAACTAAAAAGTATCACCGCTGTGCCGGTCGGAGTGGGGGGTGTTAGGTTATTTTCGTTACGGAATTTCTGGATTCGGTCTCCACGCTCAAGGCCCGCGATAGAAGCTATGCAATAGCTTAAAACACTTTCATGGACAAATTCAAGATCATTGATGGAAGGAATGAAGTCTGCCATTTTACATCAGTAGTCGAAGGTTCATACATGCTAGCCTTGCTGTATAGGTATACTAATCGCTGTTGTGCTGGCCGTACGTTTGTAGTGGGACTAGTCTGGCAAATGGGCGGCCGCATCAATCATTCGTTCGATATGTATCGCTCACACACCGCGATGTTTGTTGATAAGTTTCTAAAGAGATCCCTTCCGTATTGTTACCTCAGTAGTTTTTTTATTTTTAATAGGCGAGTCCACTATTTCTTTTTTGTTTCTTTTTATAAAAAACGTAGACAATAGTAAGAGTTTATAAGGATGATTTTGTCGCTTCGGGAAGGACTTGAGTAGCTCACCGGAGCAATAGGGCATGACAACCTGTGATCGCGGCTTCAATCCCTGCCTGAATTTTATTTAATACTTTATTGCACAGTAAAAAGTGTACAAAAGGAGGACTTAATGCTAAAAGCATTCTCTACCAGTCATCCAGCGGTGGAAAATGAAATGACATGAGGCGTGCATCAATAAGGGGTAAAGAAAATATATGTAAATGAAATTTATATCGAATTGTAATGTACATAAATATAAAATACTTAAGATTATACATACTAATAATAAAAATTAAATAACATAAATATCTAAAAATTTAATATATAAGAAAACTTCTAAAAAATATATAACATATATATATATATATACAAATAAATATATACTAATAACTGTGCTCAGAGAAGTTTGTTAACATTATAAGGCTTTGGTAATCATTTTAAGATAATGATCTTTTACGTGCTTTTTAAAACAAGCTTCTGGGCAAGCAGATTTAAAGTATCTTCTAGGCAAGCAGATTTAAATTAAAAAATGTAAACCCGTTCACCGCATTTAAAAAGCGACTTTACCAGCTTGTACTAGCAGACGAGTCACTATTTTACAGTCAGCTGTTTTAATGTAGGTACATACCTAGTAATACATACTAAAGCTACTGCGCTGGACGGGGTGATCAGTGATTCATTCGGTTGAATTTTAGTTTGTTGTTTAAGTTCTTTTTTTCTTTGCTAGATAGTGACGACGAACGTATTATAATTTCTTTTCATTAATGTTCTCATGGAAGTGATGTATATCTTATATGACAATAAATATCTTTAAACCATAAGCATGCTACATCTTCAGCCGCATCTTGACTTTCCATCAGGTTAGATAGTGTTCAAATGCTTGCCTATCGAACATAAAAAAAAAATATCAAGCGATATTTTTTCCTTTCTAAATGTACTACTATAGTTCTACCTAGACTATATATAGTACCCGTAGAATTGAGAAAGCGTTTAACGATGCCTTTTACTTTACAATCGGTTAATTCGTTTGGACGCTGTGTGAGGAACAATTAACATATACAGATATATATACATATCATGCTAAACTCAGCTCCTTTTTGCTGTGTAAACGGATTAATAAAAAGATAAACTTTTAAAAACATTCCTTAAAACAGTAATGAACATAAAATAAAAAGCAAAAGCAAATAAGAGCCCGTATACATTTTTATGTCTGTCTCGCTCGCACAATTCATTCATTTTGAGAAATAAAAATTATGGAGCGAGTTATGGAAAATGTTGCTAATAACGTTACTAAATAATTATGTAACGGATACTTTAAATTAATTTTCGTTTAAATACCTATTAATTAGACGAAGAAAGAGTGAAAAAAATATAAAATCAATTTGACATCGATTTTCTCCGCCAATCCAAAAGCTAAGAAAACGAATATCAGTTTATAAGATCTGTGATATTATTATTTAGGGATTATATTGACAACATTTACAATAACTCACACCGTCAGTTTTATATCTCAAAATCAGTGAATCGTGCGAGCGAGAAAGACATAAAAATGTATACGGGTTCTTAAAACCATTTGGCATTATCTTAGAATGAAAATAATCTAAATCAAAAGGTTGGGCAGTATTTGACGTTTACATAATTGCTTGAAAATATGAAAGAAATAATAATAGTTTTGTTATAACATTTTTTAATCCGACATTACCTTGTATGAGTCGAGTTACGAACTATGAAAATTCAAGTTGCCAACTCGACCGCACGGTCGAGTTCCGGTCGGTCGAGACAACGACCAACTCGACCATTCGATAAACTTTTTTATTTTGAAGCTTTTAATTTTAAACGCAAGCCAAGCTTAAAAATAACCTCTTTTCCAAAAAGGTAACTTCTAAAAGAACAGTCGACCATAGATGCTGACTATAGATCGCCACCACAGCCAACCAATGACACTTCGAAGGAAGGTGATGTTGCCAGGTGGTAAAATATAAATAAACAAGTCGGAACTTAGTGTGTGGCAGTGAGTGTGAAAGCATTTATGTTTATTTTTATATATATAAAACACTCATCATTTTAGTCGAGGGCTAATAACGTAAAATTACTGTATTGTTCGAAGTAATTAATTTTAACTACTTTTTACGTGTCAGTAAGTCAGTTAGTAGGCAATTAATTATACTAAAAACCATTTTAATTTATTGTTATGTAAACACCGTAATTCTTATTTAATACCAATTAGATTTAACGGCTATTTTACTCACTTAATGCATTAGCTTTTATTTCCTTTTTATCTTTGCGATTTTGTGTTGCTTTCACATTAATGAGATGAATGTAGACTTAATCTTTTTTAATGAACGATAGAGCGTTTTATTTGCTTGCAGTTAAAAGGGTTTATTCGTTTTGTCTTCCCTCTCGCTCGCACATTTCGATATTTTTAATAAATACAATTAGCTACGTGTGTTCTTGAAAATATTTTCAACCAAATATATGGACATTAATACAATGATTGTTTTGATCTACCTATCGTTTTTAATATCTTCAAGTTAAACGAAAAAAGCGTGAAAATCACATTGAAATTTGGAAACTGTGTTATTTCTCATCTTATTGAAGGATATGATAGAGAAAAGAAGTTTGGAACATCCTTGTATTAATGTCCATATAGTTAGTTGAAAACATTTTCAAAAACACTCATACTACTACTCATACCTAATACAATTATATTTATGAAAAACTAGCTATTCCGGCGACCTTCGTTCCACCAAACAGTCAATGAATGTGCATGTTTAGGAAGCCATACCCGGGATGCGTTACAATGCCACGTGACTATATTATTACCTCCTTCATGTTTATGTTTGCCTAGTACTTTACCAAATCCGAGTGACGAATGAGAAAATTATTTTTATACACCTATAAAAAACAAAAAAAAATGTGACGTTAAACGATAAAAGTATCCTATGTCCGTCTCCTGGTTCTAAGCTACCTCCCCACCAATTTTCAGCTAAATCGGTTCAGCCGTTCTTGAGTTATAAATATTGTAACTAACACGACTCTCTTTTATATATATAGATATCGAATTGTGCGAGCGAGAAAGAAGTTAAAAGGAGTAAACCCTCCTAAATAACTGATATAGTGTCCCACTGTTCCCATTGTCTTGTTCCCACTGTGGGAATCTTTAAGTGTTGACGCACAAGTGGGTGGCAAGGTTTAATCGATATCTCCACACGGGAAATTATAAAATTATTTTGCTTTTTTTTTATTTTTCATAACTGCCATTAGCTTAGTTAGGTGAGCATTCGCCGTTCGTGTGAAAGCGTTTATGTTTATATTTTTCATAGGGTAGTTTGTATAGATGGGTCGTAGAACAAATTAATTTAATAAATAACATCAGCCTGCAACCACGAACACAACGTTTCATGTCGTTTCTACTGATAGAAATGCTACAAAGATAATCAATATTCAATCTTGTGCGCGAAGGTTTAAAATTGCTATTGTCGAGATCGATAATCAGCAAGTAGAATCAATTTGAAAGCCACCACCCTATTTTTTTTAGCTTTTTGGCGTTTTGCATATATTTCCTTACAACCAATTTAACTGTGAGGCAGCGTTTGCAGTTGTATGGTGTGTACTGTGATTGTATTGTGTGCCTAGTAGTAGAATGTTTTTTATTTTTTTGTATTTATGTTACGCGATATCTCCGCCAAAAATGGATCGATTTGAACGTTTTTTTTATTTGGTAGGTTATAGTTTAGAGGTGGGTCTCGTATAAAATTTATCGAAATCGATCAAACTAAAACAAAAACATAACCGGCGAAAGCGTTTATATTTATTCAAATGTTACTTAAAAAGGTTTTTCATAAATAAATACTAAAGCTGAGATCGAGCCTCCATTCGCACCGAGAAGAACACGTACTTCCATAAACCGATAACTAGCCTATCACACGCATTCTTTTACTACTATTATGACATCAATAATCATAATTGTCACAGATATTTTACGATTATTGCCTCACCATGTTTAGTCGCTAGACAATAAAATCTGAATATAATGGAGAACTTGACTACATATAGCATGGAACAAAAGTTGGTTTAAAAAAGTTGCCAGTTCAGTAACTTAAAATGTTGCTTGTAAATAGTAGATTTTTAAGCGACTTAAAAAAAATAGTAGTTTCTCAATTAGACTGTTTTTAAGTATGTTATACATAGCCTCTTTTTAGATGAACCGAATTTGATGATGTTTTTATTTTTTGAAAGATTCTAATTTGGTCCTCCCTTACCATATAAAGGAGATGTTTCAAAATTGAAGGAGGCTGGGCCAGCACCATGTACCATATCGCTATACGATATAGTAACCGTTTTTGAATGTTTATTTTCTTTACTTTTATTTCGTTTTAATGTACATTTAAAATATCTTGGTACATCGATAGCAACACAACACAGTTACAAATGGCGGATTGCGAGAATATTGAACTGTCATTTTGAAGTGTCATTCATTGTCAATGATCATTTATTGTAAACAACATACCAATTCTAAAATATTTGGGTTGCGTTATAATTATAATAGGACTATAGAATATGTTACTCGATTGAAACTAAAAACAGAAGTGACATTCAGTATCTTCTTGTCATGACTGCCCCAAAAATATGGTTAACATATTTAATAACTCACTAATTAATGTACAGCTGTAATCTTCTGCAGATTAATTTATTTGTATTTTTAAGAAAACGCAATATTTTTTCCCTATTTTTCTATGTATGGTACATAATGCTGGCCCAAAATGAAACATCTCCTTTGATCAAGATCTGAACAGTAGTTATTGTGTTACACTCAACTAGCCGTGCCCCGCTGCCATCGTTTAAACAAAATAACTAAACCAATATATAAAAGAAATAATAATTCTTATGTGTTAATCCTAGGTATAAGCTATGTAGATTCCATTTTTTTCCAAATCCGTTTAGCAGTTAAAGCATAAAGCGGGAACAAATATACTTACACACAAACTTTCGGATTTATAATGTTAGTAGGAAGTAGGATAATGCGTATTTAATTCATTTAATCTGATAAAGAGTTCCGAAGATAAAAAGGTGAAGTCGGTTTTTTAAGCTTTGCTTGCGTTTAAATTATTTCCACTTCGCTCTGTCCTGGAAATTTGTTTCGGATAGCTCACATTCCTTCACGTCCTTCTGCATTACATTTTTTTTAAGACTCCCAAATTATACCACTTGGGGAACAAAGACGCAAGTAATAAGTTCCACTCCTTCGCCGTACGGATGATGAACGTAGAAGCAAAACGCTTCGAGCGAACTCGAGGTATGTCAACCATAAATGGATGACTTTTGAGAGTTTGTCTTGTTGTTAGATGGTAAAAAGGGCATGGTGGGAATTAACTCATGTAATTCCTGCGCACGCTCTTATTTTCTTAACATCTTTCCATATTGTCTTTGTTCTGCCCTCTTTCCTTCTTCCCGACTAAGGAAGAGGGAGAGAGAGATAGAAGAGAGATTTTAACTTGATTAACGCGGGCGAAGCCGCTAGGCACAGCTAGTAATTTCATAATCCAAGCTCTTACTCCTTGTTATTACATCAAGGATAATGCTAACCCATTATGGCAATCTTTATGGGTAAAAGAGGAATATTTTACCCGTTTTTATACCCCATACAGTTCAGATAGTGAAATCGATAATCTTTAGTACGATATATACGGGAGTCAACAGCAGCGGATTCAGGTGGGCAAAGGGGCTCAAGCTCCCCCCAAAATCATCTGAGTTCTTCCGTGACAAATATTGTCTCGTAATAATTATTGTTGCAGCGGCAAATCTACCCTCAGCTGGGTCAAGCGCCCAAAATGACAGACGACCCAGTCGGCACTGTGGACCGATGTCCGCCCTCTGCGCCGTGGGTCCTGGGTTCGATTTCCGGCAGGAGCACAAATTCCTTCTCAAGGGATATTTGTGCTTCTGGTTCTTGGTGTAATGAGTGTGTGATGTGAATGTTTCCGGCACTCTCGATACAAGTCTTTGAACTTAAAATCCTGAATTCACCACTGGGAATTAATACTACATTGTGATGTTTATGAACGCTTTTGCTATCTATTGATAAAGTAGTGCCGTATGCGATAGCCATAAAAGACTCAATTTTCATAATATTATATCCGCACAAATATTATAGCGAGGTAAAGTTTTTAACACAAGCTTTTATATATTTTCACCTGTCCAGTTATCTGTCTGTAGCAAGCTAAATTAGACCCACTACCCGATGTCCGATAGGACTCTAATTTGGTGTACTTATGTATCTTCGGTGACAATACAATGATATGGTACCATCGAGCTGCTGTGATGATGGAGACGGGAAGATGAACATAGAAACTTCTGAACTAAACAAATAATATGTTAAGGTATGTATAGCCCAAAGCCAAAAATGGCAATTAAATGATGTAAATGAAAATATTAAAGAGGCACCCATACATGTGTGGTGACCATTTTTTTTTGCCTTTGTGAGATATTATTTAAAATAACTTGACAAGTAGGGTATGAAACGTTGTTTTATTCCATATTGGATGATAACAATTGGTAGGCCACCAAAGTCACTGCTTTTAGACCTATTTAGTCCCGGTGTCTATCTTAAAAACGGGTTCACATTTCAAGATTAAACTTACGTATAATATCCATTGTATCCTGTAGTTGAACAACAAATACAGAAATCATTGAATCATTTTAAAAAAAATGTTTTCAGCAACTAACCTCAAAAGTTTTTTTTTTCAGGCAAAATTTAGGCGCGAGATCTCAGTTCGGCGCGAATGACTAGTCACATTATAGTTTAGGTACTAACTCGGGACTTGACCGCTAAAAAAACTATTTTTATTTACCTCGACGTTTCGGCCAAGTTGCATTGGCTATGGTCTAGAGAAGACTACTCGTTGATCATACCGTTTGACACCAAGATCACCCACTTCCTCAACATCATGAAAACATCCCGCCGTAAAAAGATCTATAACTCATTTTTACTGGCAAGCCTGAATATTTCGCAGTGTTCTTGCCAGTGGTAAATATTAATGCGCCATCGGATGCGGCACACATTCCGCCGGTGTAAAAACACGCAAAAATGTATCCCGTGCCAATGTACTATTTATATGATTATTCCGAGATCCGGATCTCGGTATGATCGGATTATTTATGTATCTGTCAATTAATGGGAATAGACCACAGCCGTCGTCTCCGCTCTTGTCTTGTAACCTGTTATAGCTATGGTGTGAATTTATTGAAATTAAAATGTACTTCTTTTTTTATACATATAAAAAAATCGATTTAGATGATTCTTTTTTGTTTGGTAGATCATACTTCAGAGGTCACAAATACATTTTATCGAAATGATTCAGCGATTTTTGAGAAAATCAACAAAAAGCAAAATAAAAGCGGTGAAGTCGGTTTTTTTTTAATTATATTATTTTGCGTTTAAATTATTTTAAAGTCGGCTAAAACATAAACGCTTCCAAACTCACAGCCCCACATTGAGTTCGATGACTTGTGTCATGGGTACCGGAAACATTCACATCACAAAAACAATCACACCCAGAACCACAAATTTCCCTTGGGGAGAAAACTTGTGTTTCCACCGAGAATCGAACCCGATAAACAATTCTTAAAAGGCGAACGCAACCCAACTTAGTTAACGAGGAGTTCATCAAAAGTTCACTTAATCTAACTAATAATTTTACGTATATTGTAAACAGTTTTAAATAGGGTATCGTTTTATAGACATTTATGGCGTTAATATTGTCATACTTCAAAAGGTTGCAAGAACCCATCGATATTTAGGGTTGCGTACAGAACTGATAAAAGCCGTTTAATTTACAATCTGTAACAGAAAGGTAATACTTGATGGTGTGAACAATATGTGCATCGTGCCAGGAACCGTCTGCCAGAGAATGAAAGTGGAAATCGGAGATATTTTTGTCTATACAAAAATTTATAAATATATACAATGTGTAACAGAAAGGTGTAGTAATACTCAATTCACACATCTAGCTACATGTATGTAGTCTAACAGGAACTTCTGCATTCGCGGCAGAATCATTAATATTGAGTTATGACGAATTAAAGTTTCTAAAAAAAATATGTCATTTGCAACCCTATTTCGTCAGTTACCGTTCTACACCACATAGCCTTTGGACCTAGAAGTCTGACAGTGGTGGCCAGAACAAAGGTCAAGGTCACGCGCCACAGATGTAATAGTAAAAAAATTTTTAATTTTTGTACGGGACAAATATCTCCGATTGCCGCACTTGTAACTGTAGGGTTGTCAAAAATATTTGAAAAATATAATTTTTAATTTGTGTACGGAAAAAATTATGTCCGATTTCGACTTTCGTTCTCTGGCACAAAACATGAGTCAAATACAAAAAAAAAATACATACACAAACATTAAAGCAAAACGATTCAAATATTTATTTATGGTTACGGAACCCACGACGAGCGAGCTTCGTTCCCACTTTACTCTTCAATATTGACAATAACGAGACAATATAATTAAAAACAACGACAATTTCATGGTTTTTTCTTTTCACGTAATTACTACCCCCAGATCAAGTCTTATTACTTGTCATGCAAAATTAATGTTTTATATTAATGTCGCCATTATAGTGCTGTGTTATTATAAACATTGTAATAAATACGGGACCTTATCAAGTGCCATTTTAGCGAAGGTAGTTCTGCTAATTTCGAAATGTAAGTAATTCGTTCACAGCTGGCAACATTATAAGTATTCTGCGTTGACGTAATTTTTTTTTGTTTTTATGCCCGATAGGCAAGCATTTGACATTTAGTGCTTATAATTTAGTATTTTGTACTTGGTTAAAACTGGCTTAATAAGTACCTTGTAGCTTATGATCTTTAAAAGTATGGAGATTTAAGACTAGCTCTATCGCTAGGGTATGGACCGCGTAACTTAGGCGCAACGCATAAAGTTTGCTTAACTTGCTCACGGCGCCGTGGGTCCTGGGTTCTATTCCCGGCAGGAGCGAAAATTCCTACCCTAGCGATATTTGTGCTTCTGGTTCTGGGCGTAATCTGTGTGTGATGTGAATGTTTCCGGCACCCACGATATAAGTCTTTGAATTTAGTGCGGGGCTGTGAGTGTGAATGCGTTTGTTTGTTTAACTTGGTTACAATCCGAATTGTACAATTAGCCATTTTATTTATGTTGAAAATGCGAACATTTTCGAGCGTCAATTTCTATCGCGGCTATTGTGACGTTTTTTGGGACATCCAAAATCCAAACACTGTCTAGGAAACCTCCTTTATGTTTATGTTTGCCTAGTACTTACCCAATCCGAGTGACGTATTCCAGTCCATAAGAAAACATTATTTTTCAACCGATCAAAAAAGGAGGTTCTCAATTCGACTGTATGTTTTTTTTTGTATGTATGCTGCACGATATCTTCGCCAATTATGAATCGATTTTGATGATTATTTTTTATTTGGTAGGGTATATTGTCTTCAGATGTGGTCCCATATAAATTTTATCGAAACCGGTCAAGCTAAAACCGAAATATAAGCGATGAAGTTGGTTTTGTTAAGCTTTGCTTGCGTATCAATTATTGTGGATTGAATTTAAACCATTCTTAAATCCAACAGAACAAACACAAATCGGTCCAGCCGATTATGAGGAGTTCAGTCACATGCACACGTACAAAATTACATATATATATATATAGATAGGCGAGAGAATTGATGTTATGGCTATTGTTACAAACGTTGCTAATATGGAAGCAACTTGCCTTCATGTAAGACTGTTGAATGGATGAACGATCACAATCTCGAAATCAATTATTGTAAAACAAAACTTCTTGTCTGCCACCCATATCAAAAAAAACCACTTCACTTTAATTTTTTATACCACAACATTCCGATAGAAACCGTGGATAACTTCACTCTATTAGGTATTATCATAGACCAACACATAAATTGGGAAATGCATGTTCAAAAGCTTAAAACGAAATTATCTCAATTTACATACGCACTCCGCGAGATAAAAAAGTCAACTGACCTAGAAACCGCAATCGTAGCTTACCATGCTTACGCTGGTGCATGGTTAAGTTATGGGGCAGCACTGTGGGGGAACTCATCGACTGCGCCAGCACTGTTGATAAGTCAGAAAAAACTAATCCGCATTCTTGCGAATATAGAACAGACCGACAGCTGTAAACCTTTCTTCCAAAAATACAAAATTCTCAGCCTTCCTTGCATCTACATTCAGGAAATCTGTAAATTTGTACGGACGTATCCACATTTATATAAAACACGATTGGATATAACTAGACACACGACTGTACGACATAGCAGCCAGTTAATGCTACCTACATCTCGTATTAAAATGCATTCCTCAGGCCCTCTTGTCATGTCTATAAAAATTTATAATAAGTTACCGGAAATAATAAAAAATGAAGGAAATGATAAAATATTTTCAAAACAATTAAAAAAACTATTGACATTAAAAACATATTACTCAATTGACGAATATCTAAATGATAAATTTTGACAAAAAAATTGACATGCTTATACTTTAATATTTTATCTTTATTCTCTTATTATTATTATTATTATTATTTGACATCAATCTAATAGTAATAATAATATATATTTTCTATGACAAAATTAAATTGAATAATTACTATAACGAAATGTATAAACACAAATATTATATAATATTTCTTATGTAGTATTTGTGTTTATTTCTTATCTGTTAACAAAACCTAGCAGTCCTCCTCTCTCCTAAGATTATTGCGGTGCCCCACAGGGTCTATATAGAACTGTACTCCTAAAAAACACCTGTATATTACTACTATTATAGATTGCAATAAATAAATGAATGAATGAATGAATGTACTCAGTATCAAAAAAAAATATCGTTTATTCATGGGCCCCAAAGAGGCACTCATGAAAGTTAATGATTCTATTGCCATATATCAAAATACATAACCCTTTTTATAACACACAAATACATTACACACATTGACAATACAATGCAGCAAAAGGATTCATTGAAAACACGTGCAATCAGATTCCTTATTTGTGATATAAAATAAATATTAATGCTCCAAACCATTAACTTTGTTGAAAGTAATTGACTTGAATGGTATGATGAATGAAATGACGGCAGACATTATTTTTTATATGTTCGTGGAATATATAGATAGTATTGTTCGCGTTGTCGGTTTGTTCTTTAGTAACAATCAACTTAAGAGTCTTAATGTTAAAACTATCGTGAGTATTACACATTATGTTTCAATGTTATATTCGGCTTAAAACACGAAAATTTCGACTTACTTTGTAGTCATCGTATCGCGCGTCTGACTCATCCTGATGAAGGATAACTAATTTGTCCGAAACTAGTTGACTACAAAGTAAGTCGAAATTTTCGTGTTTTAAGCCGAATATAACATTGAAACTTAAGAGTCATTTAAAACTCAGATAGCGATTTTTTTTTCATTATAACTGACTACGCAAACGTTTGGCTACAATCACAACTAATTGAGAGTGACGATGTAGTCTAAGGTGGAGCACGCTTGCCTAGTCAATACTCAGTCAATAATACCTGGAAATACAAATACATAACAATTGTTTATTAATTAAATAATTAATCATATTGAGATTCCGTTTAAACTTTAATATTATAAGATAATTTTATCTAAAAATGCGTTCATTTAAAAATGTTTAAAAAAAACTTGAAAAAATGAACCGCCGCCGAGTTTCTGAGTTGACAAAATATGCGCAAAAAAAATCTAAGATACCTTCCAGTAAGGCAGTAGAGTAAAAACTAAAAATCGCTGTATTTCTTGAAAATATGCAGGTTCCGGTTAGAACTGAATCACTGCTGTGTCCAATAAAAACCAAGAACAGCTTCCTCTTGAGACTAAGCGACAACACGCGCTTGGCTAGATTGCACCAAGTTTTTGCTGAAGTGTTGAAGTATGCTGGCACCTGCCCATATCACCGCCGCCAAGTGATTTCATCTTACAATAACTGATGAACGTCGTGCTTGCACTGTCCACTGTCAGTTTTTATATGGAATATGGTTCTGCAATAGATATGTTGAATCAAATAAATCTGACATGATGGACGGTGTCCAGATCGAAAGCGTTCTTTGCGTCGTAAGTATCGTCTTCAATTCAAGACAAACTGTCAAACGTTATCCATTTATGGTTGATATACCTTCAGTCGGCTTCTACGTTTATCATCCGCACGGCGAAGAAGTGGAACTCATTAATCGCATTTTTTAATGCTAAATAGCCAAGTATTTGACCACTATCTCACCTGATGGGAAGTGACGATGCGGCCAAAGATGTGATGTGCTTGCCTAGAAGATACCTATTCACTCTTGATTTGGGGACTCCCAGATTATACCCCTCGGGGAACAATGACGCAGGCAACGAGTTCCACTCCTTCGCTGTACGGATCGTGAACGTAGAAACAAACCGCTTCGAGCGAACTAGAGGTATGTCAACCATAAATGGATGACGTTTGACAGTCTGTCTGATTGTTAGATGGTAAAAGGGGCATGTTGGAATTAACTCATGTAATTGCTGCGCACACTCTTCTCGTCTTTATTTTCTGAACGGTATAGTTTGGGAGTCTTCAAGTGAATAGTTATCTTCTAGGCAAGCGTGCTACATCTTCAGCAGCATCACTTTCTACCAGGTAAGATGGTGCTCAAATTGTTGTATATCTAGCATTAAATAATTAAACGCAAGCAAAGCTTAAAAAACCGACTTCACCGCCTTATCTTCGAAACCTTGATCAGATTCGTATTAAACTCGCATTATTGTCAATAACTTAAAAATTAGTGATCCGATCTTAACCGTATTTAAATGGATTTATGCCACATTCGTCCCGAATTTTCGGCCCACGCCATTAATAAGTATTTATTCGTCCCGCACGATAATATTTGTGCGTATTCGTCCCGCATACCAAAATTATTGTAAGTACAGTTAGCGGCAAAAGTATAATTTATCATCACAACCAAAACTGTGGTGATCTATCATTATAGGCTGAAGACCAAGAAATGTGTTATCCTGAGACCACATGGAAAGCACCAGTTTTCAAACAAAAAAACAAAATAATCAACAAAATTGGCGCACAACGAAATAAGTTATGAGGTAACTCTTGAAGTCGGTTAAAAACGAGAACATCGTCAATGTAGTCCACAGAATACGCATTATTGAGAATAGCTCCAAAAGAATGGTCAGATCTTGATCAAATTTAAATGGAACCAATTGGAAAGCAATATCTATCAAACAAAAAAGAAATCAAAATCGGTCTACACATAAAAAAATAAAATACAGTCGACTTGAGTACCTCCTCCTTTTTTGTGAAATTGGTGATCGGTAGTTATCGGTAGTAGGTACGCAATTACACCAAAATGGAAGAACGGATTTCAATGAAACTTTAAAAAACGATAGAAATATCACGGAGATTAGTAACTTACGCTACTTATTCGCAATAAAGCAGACGTATTTGCAGAAAATATCTATAAATGTATAGAAAGATACTTATCTAGCGTAAACTACACGAGAATTCCTAAACAGTTATCTAAACTACATTCTCAATTGAAACAAATAGAGGCTGTGAAGCAAAATGATGGCATAAATAAAATTATTATGTACGTCCTATGTCCCTATAATTTAGAGCAACCATAGACAACCATAGAGGAAGGTTTAAGTTTCGTCTCAATTGCCTCGGGCTATGCAAAATATCTGCCCGGATATCGAAAGATTCCTTGGCGGGAAAATGCGAGCAAAATGGCGGTGGAGTGTTTTTTTTCGCGAGTTTTCTCAGTCTGTCCCAAGGCTTTGCAAAGGGTATTATAATTTTAGGCAATAATTGAAAAAAAAATAAACTATATACTTATTTATGGTTTCTTAAAACTTTAAACACTTAATGATATTCATATTGAACATAGTTTATAATTTGTGACCGTATAAAACATGATCAGAAGTAAGTAGTATTGCACGTAGACTTTACCTATCTCTTTTCCTCTTACGAAAATAACATTAGTTTTGAAATATCAATTAGTTATGATTGGTCATTCCACAACTGACGCTGATAACTGTCGCATCGACCAATCACAAGCACGGATCGGTCAATCACAAGCACACATCGGCCAATCATAAGCATACATTCACTTCACCCTCTTCCTTCCGCTGGTGAATTCTGTTGTGGAGGAAAATTTAGCTGATGCGATTTTAACTGGTGTTATAATCTTTGTGTTATGTTGTTTTAATTTTTAAGTGGGAGTTTTGCCGCGAATGTGAAAAAATGGCGTTGTTGATTTTGTATAATTTTCCAAAACCTCTGATTCTTCGAGTGTTAATGTGTAATAATGGTGGATTGTTAATCGATAATACTTAGTAGGCGTGCATAAGTGTAGGCAAATGATACTAAGTTAAAAAACGTTTTGGATGAAATTTGCTTCCTTATCGTAATTTTGCTTACACTGCAAAATTGCAACAATATACAATTTTTCTGATGTAATGAACTGCCCGTTGGCATAGTAGGTTGAGTCGCCTTCTAAGCGGCTTTTAATCGGGTTCGATTCCCGGCTGAACTACAAGTTTTCTTTCCAACGAAAATTTGTGTTTCTAGTTCTGCTTGTGACTGTGTGTGTGATGTGATTATTTCCGGCACCCACGACACAAGTCATCGAACTTAGTGTGGGGCTGTGTGTGAGAAAGCGTTTTATGTTTTAATGCGTAGAACACGTTCCCAACCGTCAGTCACGACGTCAACGTATATTTATATCTACATCTTGTTAGGGAGATCATATCTACCTAATAGCAACACTACAATTTTAATAGCTTGTCCCTCTGGCTTTATGGTTACAACGGAAGTCGAAGAAGTATGAATTTCAAATTTCTCGTTCGTCAAGTAAGAAATAGCTGTTATAATGTATCTACACAAGTGGTTCGCGCCGAACTGAGATCTCGCGCATACATTTTGCCTCATAGAGAAAAACTTTCGAGATTATTGCTTATAACTTTTTTCTTTATTGAAGTGAAAACTTCTTTAGCGGCGTTGTGCACTTTTTCGGGATGGGGAAAAAAATGTTAAACACGCGTCAGGACACGTGACCTGATCGAAAATTCGTAAGACGGAGGGAGAATAGACCGCCGCGCCGGGCGCGGCGTAAGAGAGGAAGTAATATCCCCCTGTCTAAGTAAGTAAAAATATGCATCGTATTCAGACACATTTACAATAAATAACAGCGATTCATCTCTGGAATAGTCTACCCGCAAATATTCGTCAAGCTCCATCTATCGACACCTTTAAAGCAAAAGTTTACAACCATTGCCTCGCATTACAAAATAATCTTCCAAATTGAGCAACAGAATCTAATATTTAGTTATATTATATTTAAATTAAAATATGTATTTAATAAATATGTTAATGTATATATGTCAATACTAGTTTTTGCCCGCGGCTTCGCTCGCGTTAAGAAGTATTATTACTAATTAGGTATAGATATATATTTAAGATATATACATATTATTATTATTATTTTATATATATTATTTATCATATTACCAAATACAAAGCAGAGTCTATAACCAAAACTACTAAACCTAAACAAAACAAATGCAATCCAAAAAATGCCAAGAAAAGAACAGCCAAAATCTAAATATATATAAATCAAAGGTGACTGACTGACAAAAGCTAGTCGTAAATATAATCCGCTAGATATATTATAAATTATCTATTACTATGCACAAAAATGGTTAATTCAAAGTTCTCTCCAAAATAACTCAATGTAGATGGCGCTAGCATACAGAAATTCGTATATTTTAAACTGAAAAGTTACATATCTTATATAGCCTGATCTCAAAATCATTTTTTTTTATGCCTGATAGGCAAGCATTTGACCACAATCTCACCTGATGGAAAGTGATGATGTGGCCGAAGATGTAGCAATTATGTATTATGTATTTCTTAGGGGATGCCCACGTCATAGCAGCTTTATGCATGCAAAGTCTCAGCCCGATCGGTCTAAAATTGACAAAGTTTCATACAAACTTTCATCCCCTATTTTATCCCTTTGGGGGTAGAATTAATCAAAATCCTTTTTTAGCGGATGCCTATGTCATAACATCTACCTGCATGCCAAATTTCAGCCCGATCCGTCCAGTGGTTTGGGCTGTGCGTTGATAGATCACTATGTCAGTCAGTCAGTCACCTTTGAGTTATATATATTTAGAAGATAGATAGAAAATATATATATGTATATAATTATGAGTAACTATGAGTAGTAAAATGTAAGGATAAATACTTGGTATCATAAAATAGATTTTTTTTTAAATACTACATATATACATACAAATAAAAGTTTTGTAAAATAAAACTACTTTTTACCGAAGATGTGCACTACCATATCAAAATATCCTCGATACACCCAGCTTAACAGAAAATGCTTTGTAGCATTAAGTTCGCCTATGTACCTACAATACTGTTTGTGCAATGACAATTTTTCTATCTATCTATCTAAAAAGAGGCAACAATGTTTAAAACAAGCCATAGATAGACAAACATAGATATTTCTACCTCAACGCCAAAAGTTCAGATCGGGCTATCTATTATCCAGTCGGTGCCATTCGGAGCCTCAGACTTCGATAAATAACAAAGTCCTAATAAATAGTGCACTTATCTTAGGAATTTATGATAGATAGATACTGTACCTGACCTCCTAGCGATGCACATTTCTCACGGCTGGCGATAGATCTTGTGTGATAAGCGTAGTATGGAAATATGTGACGGTGTTTTGTTGAGCAGTAGGTCAAGTCCGGTGGAAATTGACAGTCGGTATTTTATTAACTTATTTAAAAAAATCTTAATTTGACTGTAGTTTTTTGTGTATTACCTCAGAATTTTTTTCTAGGTGAACGATGAAATGTGAACCGATTTTGATAATTATTTTTATTTGAAAGCTGGTGCTTCCCATGTGATCAAGATCTGACCAGCAATTTTTTCATTATCTTCAAAATTACATATTTAATTCATTAAATCTGATCAAGGGTTCCGAAGATAAAGCGGCGAAATCGGTTTTCAAAGTTTTGCTTGCGTTTAATTTTTTTGTAATACTTCCTATGGTAAGACTTTGAAATGTCGCAAACTTTGTGTGTGGCGAAAAGTGGTTGTGGTTAACACTGTGATGAATAACCGATTAGTGTGAAACGGATTAGTATTAATATTGGAGTATTTTTTTTTATTTCAATATAGGCAAATTTTTGACCACTATCTCACCTGATGATAAGCGACGATGTGGTCGACGATGGAGCAAGCTTGTCTAGAAGATACCTATTCACTCGCGACTTGAAGACTCCCATATTGTACTCATCAGGAAACACCGACTCAGGTAAGGAGTTCCATTCCTTTGCGGTACGCACAATGATTGTGTTTACATAGCTTACACCTAGGATTAACTCATAGGCTACTTTTTAACTTGATAAACGCGGGTGAAGCTGCGGGGCACGGCTATTCTACTATAAAAAAGACGACAAAATTATAAAAAGCTATTTTCCTAGAATTGATCTACTGCCTTCTTATGTATTGTGTATATAGCGAGTCCAGTTCTAGTGTAGGCTTGACGAGGCTGACGCGGCTTGACGTCAAACCCGTCTGAGCTGACGCAGTGGCTGATCTAGATAGTGTGTAAACGGGTATTTAAATTCGTTATGCTCATGTGAATTAGCAGTAATTATGCTTTATAGCAGAAAACAGGCTTCAATATTATTATTTTATAATTTTACACTAAAGTTATAAAATGAAACTTATACTATACAACTTCTCCTGAAGAGATCCTGATGGGTACAATATGGAATTACACTCCCGCAAAGAACGGCCTCGCTGCTCCTCATAATATGCTCGCCAGTTGACACATGACACATTAAACAGACACATTACACATTAAACAGAGAAGAAAATAATATATTTTATAATTTATTTGATAAATAATATAACAGAATTGGCAATATCCGTAACACGTGAGACGATTGTCTCGATGATTGCATGTGATGATGTCCCAAACAACATTAAACATAAACATGAGCACACTCACACAACTAGAATAGAATAGAAAATTCTTTGTTGTACACCAAATAAAGTTAGTTAGAGAGGTAATCTCAAAAAATCTAAAGTACAATGGGCGGACTTATCGCTAAAAGCAATCTCTTGCAGTCAACCTTTGGTTGGAGAGAGGGATAATTTTATATAATGAAGTCGTTGGTGTACAAACATAATAATATATACATAAATACAACTTAGATACCTATCTAAGTAATTTGTATTAAAACTAGAACCAGAAAAAAAAATTTTTTTTTCAGGAGAAATCTTATTTTCCCGTCGGGAATCGAACCCGGTACCCCTGCTTAGAATGCAAACATGCACCCAGCTAAGCCAACGGGCAGTTTAATTAAAATTTACTGCATACATAAGCCTACAAAGAAACAACAGTATCTTCCAATGTATTATTCATACAATACATTCAAATAAATGTTGCTAATGTTCAGATGGTAGATAAGATGGTCAGATATGCGATAATTAAATAAACAGTATACCGACTGAACGAGTATGACTACTCTGTGACACTTCCTTTAGAAATAGGGTAGGTAATTATGCTTAAATTAATTTCCCGTTACATTAAAGCTTTTAAGATTTCTATTTGTTTATTTATTGACCGAGCACGAAGCGCCTTCGTATCGACTTGGGCAAATCGCTTTATAAATGACCGGCGGATTTTCGGTTGTTCTCCTCTACAGCATTAATCAACCGATTCTCGAAAATGTTGGTTCGATTTGTCGATTATGTTTTTTGAAATTCAAAAAAATGCCGGAGTTATGGGGATTGAACATATATGAGTTATATTTCAGTACTTGCAAGTGTAGTGTTCCTTGCGAAAAAAATATGTGATATTTGCTTAGATACCCCCCCCCCACGTGAGATTTTGTGAGGTTCGGCTTGACCCTCCTCCCCCCCCCACGCCTCACGTAATTAAAATAATTAATGATTTCTGTATGTATCCTACGTACTGTATAGATAGGTGGGTGACTACCTTCTTCGATATTATGCTGAGTTGGGACCAAATTAGGGTAGTTTTAAATCTTTTAATTTCATATTTATTCCTCATACTAGTTATTGATGTGACTTATACAAATAAATTTATATTCTATTCTATTCTAGACGCATTCAAACTCACATTCACACATTCTATTCTATTTCTACTGTTTTTTTTTTATGCTGCATAGACAAACATTTGACCACCATCTCACCTGATGTAAAGTGAAAATTTGTGTTTCTGGTACTGAATGTGATTGTTCACATCCGTTACCAGAAACACAAATACCCACCAGTAAAGTAAAGTCAGACTTAGCCCTCTGCTTAGAAGGCGTAACAAACAAAATAACAAACAATGTTAATAACAGCATCGAAATATTTTTCTCAGCAAATTCCCTAGAAGCCCTAGTGCCATTTGCACTAGGGCTTCCAAGATCGTCAATAGGAGATAAACAACGGTTACAAGTGTAATAATAGCTCTGGGTTACGTGCTAACTGCACATTTAGCACTCGGCGGATTTACATGTGCTTGAGATAGGATCGAGTTTGTCTAAGCGAAGAAAAGCGGCGCCAGCGCAGGAAATAGAACAAGACGTAAAAATGGAGATAATAAGTTAATATACTAAAAAATTATCCCGATTGCGTAAAAAGTGATCTTCCTTTTTGTTATACACTTTTTCGTGATTTAAAAACCAAAAAAACAAACAAGCGCATTCACACTCACAGCCCCACACTAAGTCCAAAGACTTGTATCGTGGGTGCCGGAAACATTCACATCACACACACTTTACAGCCAGAACCAGATGCACAAATATCCCTTGGGAAGTAATTTGTGCTCCTGCCGGGAATCGAACCCAGGACCCATGGCGCAAAGGGCGGGCAACTGTCCACTGCGTCAACTGGGTCGTCAAGAACAAAAAAAGAAATAAAGATAAATAAATGACAAAAATAAGAAGAAAAAATATAAGAAAACTGCTATCAAGTCGAGTAAGGACTCGGTTTTGATCGTGACTATGGCATTTCTACCACTTTTTTTATGAAACGACTTAAAAATGTTTATTTATTGACACTTGGCTCTGCGAGGTTTATTAGCTTTCTCATCATTTTATTTTAAACATAGAATATTTCATATTCTAATTTTTTCAATCGCCATTTTACTTATTTCGCTTACGTTATAGAAACATTTATTCGACTAATTTGCAATAATTCTTATACGCATAAAGTACGGCTATTTATTTCACAATTAATTAAAATACTGTTTTTCTCTGCATCGGCGATGCTCAAAGCCAAAAAAAAAAGAAAAAAAAAGTTGAATATTCATGTAGAGTTGTCAAAGTCGTGATTTACTCTACTCCCGTTTATTAATTAATCGATTATGTATCGATTCATTAGTGCAATCGAGTCGTATCGATTTAATCGAATAGAACAGCAGATACAATGCTCGCAGCAATTACTATCGAGTAAGGCAAGATCGTGCGCAGACTTCAAAGTGGAAGATGTTAATGGGACTTAATTAAGTTTATTATGTAGTTAGTTGTAATTTATTAGTACTACCTGACCCACACCGCGATTGTGCACTTTTTCTGGCTTTTTAAAACTCAGCCTATCTAGCCTAGATGGTGACTTGCGTATGTTGTTTTTAGTTACTTCCTACGCATGTTTGAGCCAACGACTTTGTACCTTTTACCTATTCTTTAATTCTAAGTTGATACGTGTCGAAGGAAACTGAAGAGCTCTGCACCTGGATAAACCATTTTAGGTTTTTAGGTGTCACAAATTATGTACTTACTTGTAAATAAATAAAAAAAATAAAAATAAAAAATAAAAACTTTTTTGAAATAAATAAATAAAAATAATAAAAAATAAATACAAACGGCACAAATATATGTGTTTCTTGTTATGTGTGATTGTGTGTGCGGTGGGAATGTTTCCGGCACCCATGAAGCAAATCGTCGAACTTATATAACGCTTTGTTGTCACACCTTACATAAATCATTCAAAATAATAAAAAAACTGAAATTATAGTGTACAATCGGCGGTCTTATCGCTAAAAGCGATCTCTTCCAGACAACCTTTAGATAGAGAAGATTTAAATAATTTGGTGAAACGGGGGTGTAAATACAAGTTTAGAAAAAAAACATTATAGCAAGCAAAGCTTAGAAAAACCGACTTCAACGCTTTATCTTCGGAACCTTGATCAGATTAAATGTATTGCACACGCATTATTGACGATAACTCAAAAACTAGAGATCAAATCTTGATCAAATTTCAAAGGGACTACATGAAAAGCACCAGCTTTCAAATAAAAAAATAATCATCAAAATCGGTTCACAACGAAAGAATTTATGATATCCACTTGAGTACCACCTCCTTTTGTAGGAAGTCGGTAAAAAATATATAAAATATATAGTAAGATATATATACATTCTTAAACTAAATAAATTCTATAAGGCAATACTAATAAATACATATGGTTATAATATAAATACATTTATACAAAATATTATAATGAGTAAGGATATTTGTTACAGCTTGAATCATATTATAAAATAATATCCGGATGATCGACCTTTGCTAGGTTTTTCGTTTTTGGTAGAATGTTTTTTAATTTTTTAGCCTCAGAAAGCTCCATCTAGTGTCGAGTAGTAACAGTTTTTTACATCGGTCATGGCGTAATAGATGGTGCTGATAGTTTCTTAAATCCGGTTTTTCAAATGCAGTTTGGGAACCGAGCATTTCTCGGACCTGGAACGTTGATAAATCGATTTCGTGGGCCGAAAAACCCCAAATCTTAACTTTCATGAAAATCGTTGGAGCCGTTTCCGAGATCCTGATTACACACATATATATATATATATATATATATACTAGCCGTGCCACGCGGCTTCGCCCGCTATTATCAAGTTAAAAAGTAATCTATGTGTTAATCCTAGGTATAATCTATGTACATTCCAAATTTCATCCAAATCCGTTCAGCCGTTAAAGCGTGAAGAGGGAACAAACATACTTACACACAAACTTTCGGATTTATAATATTAGTAGGGTATATACAAGAATTGCTCGTTTAAAGATATTAGATTAGATAAGCAGAACAGTATGACACAGAAAAGTTATTGGGAGAGAAAGTGTGAAAGCGTTTACGTTTTTGCTTACTAAATAATGAGGATTCATAGAAATCACGATCAATTGTTGATCAATTTAGGGTTGCGTCAGTTGCGTTTCCTGCGGTAGGCGACTCGTTAGCAACCCGAGATTTATTCGCATTACTGTCGCACTTGCGGATTTATTATTTTACCACTACACCACATTACGGCAGTGGTGGATTCAGGATTGACGTTTAGGGGGGGGGCTTGCCCCAGCTGAGGGTAGATCTTGCTACCGCTGTAGCAATAATTAGGTGACATTTGAGAGGTGGTAGAGCATTTTGTGAGTTGCTCGCCTGGCTTGCTACCAAAGTAGCTTACCACCATCAAGTTGAAAGTCTGCCGCCAAGCCAAATACGGTGTTCCGGTAGTTATATTTTTTTTTATTTATTTATTTGTGACAGGCTAGTGTTTGACCACTATCTCACCTGATAGTAAGTGACGATGTGATCGAAGCTGGTAAACACACTAGACCTGGAATATAGTTATCCTTGAGAGCCTGCGTATTCCAGGTGTAGTGTGTTTACCAGCTTCGATCACATCGTCACTTACCATCAGGTGAGATAGTGGTCAAACACTAGCCTGTCACAAATAAAAAAAGAAATAAAAAAAAAATTATAACGAGACCAGATTTTACACAGAATAACTAAGTTCTTTTTTATGCTAAATAGGCAAGCATTTGACCACTATCTCACCTGATGGAAAGTCACGATGCGGCCGAGGATGTGACATGCTTGCCTAGAAGATACCTATTTACTCTTGACTTGAAGACTCCCAGATTATACCCCTCGGGGAACAATGACATAGGCAATGAATTCCACTCCTCCGCTGTACGGATGATGAACGTAGAAGCAAAACGCTTCGAGCGAACTGGAGGTATGTCAACCATAAATGGATGACGTTTGACATTTTGTCTGGTTGTTAGATGGTAAAATGGGCATGGTGGAATTAACTCATGTAATTCGCACGCACACTCTCCAAAATGCAAACGATAGAATACTGATAGACTTGCGACCATACGTCTGTGACCGAGGCTCTGCAATCTGGACAACACTAGCTTATTATCGCCAATGAGTCTTTTTCTCGTCGGTCAATAGACTCAAGACCTTCGACTGGTACTTAGCGGATTTTGGGCTAGACTTGAACCCCTCAGCTGGAGAGGCTAAGTCCGCCACTGCAGTTACGGTTACAATTTATAACCGTTTTATGACGTAATTAGAGCTTAAATCTTTAATTCAATTAAAACGCACTAAAATAAGTACTCAATTAGTTGGTTGTCGATTTAGATAAATTCTTAATTACGGACATAACATCCGTAATGAGGACTCTAAGGAACGTGTAGTGGTCCAGGTTTCTCGTTCTGGTTGTGTGTGGGTACACAGCCAGAACGAGAAAGTCAAAATGTTCCTTTTGAAAAAAAACTTGGGTTTCCGCCGGGAATCGAATCCATACACCTACTTAGAAGGCGAACGCTCACACAATCAACGGACGTATTCAATTTTTTATTTATTGGAAAACTAACAGTCAGGTACATGAATAACAAATATTTATTAAACTAAAGTCAATTAAAAGTTTTCACTGATAAGTTAATTAGCATAAAAACACACACATTAAATATAAATGTAAAATTAAATATAGGTTTGTTAGTCAATAATAATTGAAAGTACAAATACAATTATTTTTTAATCAAGAATTTGCATTCTTGATTAGAAAATTTTTTTACAAATTTTAAAAATTAAAAAAAAAAAAATTCAAATTGCATTTTATTATCGATTGAGACAAAAATGTTATTGTGACAAGTTTGTTAATAAATTATAATTATTTGAGAGTGGAAAAAAAGCGATTGGTGCACTTTTAGTTTGCGTTATTACTTTTTTTTTGTAAATAAGCACTAGTAATTTGCCATGATTTGAACTACACGACTACATTGTGGCTAGTGGATCGCCGTTAATTGCTTGTTATATTGTTTCTTATTATTAAGAATGTTTTACGGACTTCAGTACCTCCTCCTTTTTAATGAAGTCGGTAGAAAATAATTCAGCGTGACACTAAGCTGTAGTAGACGGAAGAGATCAGTTCTCATCTCGTCTCATCTCTCTATAATAAATATATCTTTATTAAATAAAAAAAACCTAATTAAAGAAAAATGGATGCCCGTTGGCTTAGATGTGTGCGCGTCCGCTTTCTAAACAGCAGGTATCGGATTCGATTCCCGACGGGAACACAAGTTTTATCTCCAAGAAAAATCTGTGTTTCTAGTTCTGGGTATGATTGTGTATGCCGTGTGAATGTTTCCGGCACCCACAATACAAATCACAGAACTTATTGCGGGGCTGTGAGTGTGGAAGCGATTGTTATTTGTTTGATTAGAATTCCTAAAATTGTTACTTAATTAACACTGGGAAAGTTCAAATCTGTAATAAAATGGGCATAACCTTGCTATAAAACGATCGACTAAATTAGTGACAAGGATGCATGGAGGAAACTGCACAACGCTTTCTAGCGACTACATAATACAGTTATACCAGGTTAATATAATTATGTATAAGTGTAAAAGGAACAATTAAAAAAAAATTACAAAAAATGCACCGCTGAGTTTCTTGCCAGGTTCTTCTCGAAATGGCTGTAATTTTGCGAATCTGACAGTAGAATCATTAACATTTAAATAAACGATTTTGATTATGCATTTGATTTGGCTTTAAATAATGTCAACATTTCTCTGAAGTAGAATAAAATAATAAATTGCAATTTCAACGCGTAACAAACGTGGTTTGCTAACGAGTAGCCCGCTGTCCAGCTGCGTCGCAAACGCAGTGTGACCGGAAACGATTTGTAGTGGCAGCCCTAATTTCATCATGCATCCAACATAAATCTGAGACAGGGATGTTCCGGTTGACAAACGATTAAACTAATAAATACTATGGGTGACCTTCTTCGATATTATGCTGAGTTGGGACCATTTTGTGTGTGTGCACATTAATTATTAGGGTAGTTTTATTTTTTTTAATTTCATTGTATTTATTCCTCATAATAGTAATTGATGTTACTCATACAAATAAATGTATATTCTATTCTATTCTAAATTATACGAATCAGTTTAGAATTACTTTATTTTAGTACTTTTAAATTCTTCCAAATAAATGATACTTAAGTTTTTCTGAAATAAATTAAAATAATTTATAGGTATAGTACCCTTATTTAAAAATTTTACGCATTCACACTCACAGCCCCACACTAAGTTCAAATACTTGTATCGTGGGTGCCGGAAACATTTACATCACACACACATTACACCCAAAACCAGAAGCGATTTCTCCGAGTTCTGTATTACATATACTACACATATACATACATACATAAACATATATTTTATTTTATTTAATACTTTATTGCACAATAAAAAGTGTACAAAAGGAGGAATTAATGCTAAAAGTATTCTCTGCCAGTCATCCAGCGGTGGAAAATGAAATGGCATGAGGCGTGCATCAATCAGGGATAAAGAAAATATATGTAAGATAATATCAATGTATAATAGAAATAAATATCGAATTGTAATGTACATAAATATAAAATACTTAAGATTATACATACATATCTAAAAAATATATAACATATATATATAGTAATAATTGTGCTCAGAGATGTTATATATTATTCGGATCAGACCCTAAACTGAAAACGATAATTAGAATGTTTGTAAAAATAAAAAAATGGCGTCCGTAAACTTCTCAGCTACAATACGTATCTTATTTTCATAAATCCTGAACCATTTTAAATTGTAGCATCAAAACCTATAGATAAAAAAGACATCAACGCGCGCTGCCTACGAAATGATTACTTGATTAAATAAACAGCTACACAGATCGGCAAAACGCCTATCTAAATGCAGAAAGCAAGTATAATCGCTTCTTAATCATACCTACGTCTCTACAAGTATTTTCAGACCAGCGCGTGCAGCGCACCGTGTAAACATGAGCTGTAATCATCCCGTGGTATGCACCACTGATTTAGCAGGTGCGTGCGTATTTATTTAGCAATTGATTCCGCACTCAGACCACGCGAAGGCCGCGATTTCTATTCTACCTCCACTCGATAATCTTTGCAAAAACACTTCACCATTTACGCGCGTCGGTACGCTCGTTGGCGCCTTTATTACGCATCCCCCCGCCCTCCTACACCTCGCCGCGACCAATCACAGTAATCTATTCGAAATTAGAACTTCACGCGCGCGATACAATCGAACTGCGGTTTGTAGATAATCTAGCAATTTGTGCGGCGCCATATTTACTAGTTGCAAAAAACGTTTCGGTTCACGCAACACACTCGTTAGCCGTAAAACACGAAATAATATTTCAAAGTTCAATTATACCATCCGTCAAGTTGATCTTTCGTCGGGGGCAGCAATTTTGTCATTCAAATCGTTGGAACTAGTCGCAGGCCCGTTATGGGATTAATTAATGGTATGTTGGTTGCGGGGCGGCCATAAGCCGATGTAAACAAGCGCTGCAGCGCTGGATTGTCTCAAATGCATAAGAAAAACGTTGGAAGCGCGTGTCTCGATCGTGACTACATCAGTCAAATCTGCGCTTGATATTCAGCGGATAGTATTCGTTACGACAACGCATGCAACTTTCAAACAGTCTACAAATCATTTGCGGAATATATTATTGTACTTATATATATACGGAATATACCTATTATTGTACTTGTATTATTGTACTTGCATTTTGCTGTAACTAAAGCAGTATAAGAATAAGAATAAGAATAAGAATTCACTTTATTGTATTACAATCATTATTGTAGTACAATCATATAATAATATATTCCATAGTATCGACCCGCCCAACTTCTAAAATTGTAATTCACGGTAAGTTTTTCTAATATCTAATATATAAAATTCTCGTGTCACAGTTTTCGTTGCCATACTCCTCCGAAACGGCTTGACCGATTTTGATGAAATTTTTTGTGCTTATCCGGTATCTATGAGAATCGGCCAACATCTATTTTTCATCATCATCATCATCACTTTTCATCATCATCACTTTTCATCATTATCAACGCGGGTGAAACCGCGGGGCGCAGTTAGTTTGTTCTATATAAATATTGTCCTGACAATTACAAACTCATTACCCGCGGTATAACGCAGGTGACAAGAAGATACCTAGTCACTCTTGACGTAAAGACTAAGTCAAGAGTGAATAGGATCTTCTAGGCAAACACGCTACATCTTTGGCCGCTGCATCACTTTCCATCACGTGAGATAGTGATCACGTTCTTGCGTACCAAGCATCAATCTGCCCTACCAGTCGAGATGTTTTTAAGCGATGATCATAATTGCGCCAGTTATTTTTTATTGATATACTTAGATTTATATTATTTACGCTAACTTAAAGCTAGCTAGCTTCTAAATTGGTGCTAAGGGATTCCAGACACTAATAGTTTCGAATAAAGATCAAGACCTGACATGGTCTGTCTGTGACTTAGTAAGTTGAGAAGTTTTTACGATCAGACATTAATTACTCACACGACGTTTCTAATAGAGATCGAAACACGCCCCGACATAATGTATTCTTGTTGTCTCGTAAACCTGCCTTAATTGTAAAAAGACGCACATAAAGTAGGAAACACAAATAGGCTGTAAAGCTCGGGCATTTCTTGTAAGGCTTAGTTTAACATTGACTTTACAATGAGACCAATACGGAATACATTCGTAATTAAGCCAGCAAAGAAGCTTCTAGACAATCAAACCCTTTGTCCTGCAAAGCGCAACATGACAGGATATCTATGCAATACCATCACTTACTACCACTTTAATTCTGCTACTTTCTTCTTTATTGCTAAGTACTTAGAATCCAAAATTAAATATATTTTGTTGTTCAAGCAGCTGAAGTAGTTTGGTATTATCCTTGCAGGGACGCAACGTAAAAGGCGTACCAAATCACGCTGTGAGCGTGCGTTTAGTTCTGCGTACAATTGAAATATGACAAGAATCATCTTGGAACGGAACGTAACGATGACAGAATACAAGTTTACAATAAGGCTAGAAGTTAATCCAAATAAACGTATCAGAATCTAGATATCATTGGATTTATAAAACACTTGACGTTCAAAATTTTGGTTTTAAAACCGTATTTACTATAACCTCGATATAATAGTGATGATGATCTCATCTGACAGTATGTGAAGTGGGATCAGCCCCCCGATTACCTATCTTTGTTGCAAACGGTTTCAATACTAAATTGACAAAACTCCTAAGAAATAAGGTTCATTTTTGCTTAATTCTAATAGAAACCGCGTGCAACAAAGATACGTAATAGGGGGTCAGAGAAGGGAGAAAAATATTGCCCTTTTACGACGGCGGTAGCTTACCAGAGATAAAAAATACTTTATGAATACTGTTAATAATAATACAAACAATTAATAAATTAGAGACAGATTAGTATTATATAGATTTGATTGATGATTTTATGTACTATTAAGTATTCTGTGACTTCAGTAAAAAGCCTATTAACACAGGCAATTTTAGAGAGGTTGTAACAAAAATAGGGAATACGCCATCGCGTCTCCTAATAAAATTAAAAGTTGATAATGATAAACTACATGCATGATTTTGTGTTTAAAAAAATGGTTGAAAAGAATATCAGAAACAATCTAGCATCATATTATGACATAAAAATTGCCCGCATAGATCGCGTGTGCGGAGCCAAAAACAGGAACGCTCGCTTCACAGACTGAATCGCTTTACCGCCTTTGCCATAAAGTTGCATGTGATTTTTTCAGAGAGCAAATGCGCGGCAAAATTTTCGTGAGTGCATTACATCTTTATAGTAGGTAATAATAAAGTTCACTTTTGAGTGTTATTATTGGTTTGTAATTTCAACGTTTGCAAAAACTCACAACAATGATGGAGTAGTGTGTCAGAGGCGGGAACTTACACGAATAGAGGCTTGAAAGGCTATAAACAATGTTGAGCTCTGTCAGTGTTGATTTGTGATTGAACTCGATGCCAGAACGTTCGATTGAGCCGTATAAGGTGATAAATGTTACGCCCGCGCTCTTACAATATCTACACAATTACACATCATGTACTTGCGTAGAAAATAATTGTTTTATATTACTAGCTTCACCGGAATTTCGGCTCCATTAAGGAATAAAATATGTTAAGGATAAAAATATGTCCTATTAAGGATAAGATATATCCATTAAGGATAAAAATATGTCCTATTTCAGGATCTAGGCAACCCGTATATTAGGAAAAATGAGGAAAAGGTCGTCATTAATGCACGTGGGCACTTTCTACTACCGCGTACTCTTTCCGCGCTCAACGCTCTCTTGGATCTTCATCATGGCTGTGATCTCTTAGCGGATGTTTGGAGTTTGTATTGTTTACTTCCTATTTAGTTATTAGACAATGTTGTTGGTCATAAAATTTGAAGGGGCAGATTGATAAACAGCACTACGCAGACATGTAAATATTCATATAGCGAACGCTAAATCTGCCCCTATTGCACTAAAAAATCATTTGTAAGTAAATAGTTGTTTTTAATAATTAACTTGTATGCTATCTGGACAATTATTGTAAAATTATTTAGTGACAATAAAGCATTTTTTTATTTTATTTTATTATTTATTATTAAAAATCAGCCTGTATTGTACTGTTGGACATAGGCCTTTCCCAATGCATGTCACTGAGCCCGATCTTGAGCTCTTCTTTTCCAACCGCTGCCAACCTCAACAATTTGACGCCAAGTTGGTTGGCATCGTCCAAATCAAAAAAGGAAACAGCGGCCAAAAAGCCTGAGTTCAACTGGGTGAAAAAACAATGCTTGAAAGGTCAAATGCTCGAAACTTAAATGACGAGCTAGCTATTGGCCGAGAAAGAAGGTCTTTTGTAGTGAGGGCCAATATGTTAGCTAGAAAATTCAGCAGCTGTTCTAGAGAGGCTAAAGTATTACTGTTTTTTTTTTTATTTGTGACAGGCTAGTGTTTGACCACTATCTATTACTCTTTAAGACGTATTGTACTGCGCTGTGCACACCACAGTGGGCGAGATATAGGGTGGAAACATGTAGGACGCTTAAAGTACAGTACAATTACTGTTTCCTCATTATTTTTCGTCTGCCGCGGTGGTGCAGCGCGTCCTATGTTCGCGGAGGCCCGCGTGCCGGCTCTCGATGCATTGATCCGACATCGCATTGCCGGATTTAGAGGCTCACTCTTTAAATCTGGCAATGAGATTATAACGACGATTGTTGGCCTTTGGATAACTTAAATGGCCGAAATGTTAACTTATAATACTAAATAATTGAACTCAATTTGTAATTTGTATGAACCTTTGTTGTTCGAAATAAATTTTATTTATTTATTTATGGCATCCGACCGCACTAGAGATATCTCGCTTTCATAGCTTTAAATATTATATAACATAAGGGAATTCTATAAATTACGAGTATGTTTATAATGTCCGTCCGCACAATGGCCGCATCACTGCGTAAATAGTTAAAATGGATTGTCACGGTTGACCCAAGTTAAAATATTGTGGTATCGGTATTGAATAATGTCATACTAGATTCTTCGCGGCTTTATCACGTTAAAAAGTAGCCTAAGCTATGTGTTAAATTTTAGGTATAAGCTATGTACATTCTAAATTTCATCAATACCCTATAAACCGATACAGCGTGAAAGGAAAAGAAAAAATATTAATGTGATAATATTATCTATCATGTCATATCTTCGGCCGCATTGTCACTTTCCATCAGGTGAGATAGTAGTCAAACGCTTGCCTATTTTGCATTAAAAAAAAACTAGGTTTAGGAAGTTATACATATTTTTACTGCCAAACACTATTGGTCTGTCATCTACAGACAACTTATAATGCCCATATAGTTGGTTGAAAATATTTTCAAAAACACACGTAGCTAATTGTTTTTATTAAAAACTAGTTGACCCGGCGAACTTCATACCGCCAATTGTCTGTGGTCAAATATTCAGAAACATCTCCTGTTTGACAGGTACGAACAGTTTGTATGGGAAAATAAAATACTACTTTTTACTTATTTTATTGCAATTTCTTTATATTTTCTCACCTTTTAAACCTTCCCTGAACTTCCACAAATATTTCAAGATCAAAATTAGCCAAATCGGTCCAGCCATTCTCGAGTTTTATAGCGAGACTAACGAACAGCAATTCATTTTTATTTATAAAGAGAAGATATCGAAATGTGCGAGCGAGAGAGAAGAAAAAGGTATAAACCCTCTTAACTGCAATGCTAATAGGTACGTTTTAATTTAGTTTAAGAAAATATATAAGCAGTTGGCCCTAGATAGACTAATTAATTAGTGGATGTGAACTGAAAACCTGGCCTATTTTTTTAAATGCCTGAAACATTTATTTTTTTTATGATAGGAAAGCATTTGACTACAATCTCACCTGATGGAAAGTGATATAACATATATTTATTTTTACGTTTTCGTCTCCCATATCACCACCATTTTGAAAAATTTGCAAATACTGAATCGATAAAAGAATTCTATATAATTATGGAACCTCCTCACAAATATTTCACGAGAATCATTTGAGAAATGCGACCTGTAGAGAAGAACAACCGGAAATCCGGACATCCGGACATACGAAAGCAATTTTGCCCAATCTGAAACGGAGGCGCTTCGAGCTTCGTTCACGCTTCGCGCTCGCCCGATCAACACATTTAAGTATTTAATATTATCCAAAGACTGAGCAGGAAGAATTTACATATTTTGCCGCCAAAGTGAAATAATGGCGTAGTCGACTTTGTATTATTTTCTAAAACTTATGATTCTTAGAGTGTTAATGTAGCAAACATAAAAAATACTACCTCTTCCTCCACTCCCACCTCTACTTTTTAGGGTTCCGTACCCAAAGGGTAAAAACGTGACCCTATTACTGAGACTTCGCTGTCCGTCCATCCGTCCGTCCGTCCGTCTGTCACCAGGCTGTATCTCAAGAACTGTGATAGCTAGACAGTTGAAATTTTCACAGATGATGTATATCTATTGCCGCTATAACAACAAATACTAAAAATAAAATAAATATTTAAGGGGGGCTCCCATACAACAAACTTGTAGATTTTGTAGATAATGGTACGGAACCCTTCGTGCGCGGAGTCAGACTCGCACTTGGCCGGTTTTATTTAATTTGGTTAAAAATAATTAAACGCAAGCAAAGCTTAAAAAACCGACTTCACCGCTTTATCATCGGAACCTTGATCAGATTTAATGTAAACACGCATTATTGACTATAACTCAAAAACTAGAGATCAGACCTTGATCCAATTTCAATGGGACTACATATAAAGCACGAGGTTTCAAATAAAAAAAAAACATCAAAATCGGCTCACAACGAAAGAAGTTATGAGGTAACTTTTGAAGTCGGGTAAACGAGAACATCGTCAAAATACGCATTATTCGTCACAAAATAGACATTATTTACGATATTTCAAGAACTACTGATCAGATCTTGATCAAAATTAAATGGGACCAATTAAAAAGCAACCTCTTTTAAACTAAAAAAAAATATTCGAAATCGGCTCACGTGGAGAGAAGTTATGAGGTAACACAAATAAAAAAAAATTACCCTTTTTTGGGAAGTCGGTAACAAAGAAATTTACACTAATTGAGCGCGAGCGTAGCTAGAAAAGGAGCTTTTATTTTGCTAGGAAAGTGCCGCTTCTCCAATTAATTAATGTCATAATTATCATGACAAATGACAACGACTTGTGTGGGCCCCTCAAACCCCCCGGTGTATACATATAGCAACTTTTTGCAGCGGTGTCGTCGCGCATTCATGAATATCAGACGTGGGATTAAAAATGAGGCGGTCTAGAAAAAGAGGGACAAATGTTACTTTGTGCTCATTGGACGGTTCAAATGAAAAATTAAGCGGTGATAATGTGTCGTTTATGTGCAATTTTTTTCAGATTGTCTGTCTAAAAAACCGCATGATTTGGGAATTTCTGCACAAGAGACTTTTTCATTGTTCTTTCTTTTACTACTTTAGTTCTGCCCAGTTCTTGTCCTCTGCGCTAATCCAGGAATCGAACCCAGGTGTTTCCCCGCAGGAGAACAATTTTCCTTCCCAAAGCACAGCTGCGATTCTGATTCTGAGTGAGTCTCTTGCACGCTACAAGTCTCTAAACTTACTATAGACTGTGCATGTGAATGCGTTTGTTTTGCCTTGCACGGTTTTTCAGTGCAATTCGTTACCGCTATTGACTTGCGCCGCGACATAACAAAGCAGTGATAGTTCAGTATTTCCATTGTCGCCAAATTGTTTCATTACTAGCTCATTGTTGTGCGACAGCTGTACAACGGCTATGCGAAGGCTATGCGACAACGCGACGCGCTTGAAGCGGATGCTTCAAATTGTTCCATGACGTAGGTATGCTAGATTATATATCATTTTCTTGAGTAAATATTTTTTTCTTTCACAAAGTAGTAACCCAAATTATCTTGATATTCGGCACATAACCAAAATGCTGGTTTGTATTTAGGGCAGAGAATAAGCCTTGCTATACAGCGTGGTAATGCAGCAAGCATTTTGGGAACTTTGCCGAACATTAAAGATCGTCTAAACCATCTTTCTTTTTATAACTTGTATCTTATTGTTAAGTTCAGTTTCAAGTCATTATTTATAATAAAAGCATTTTTTTAGAACCGAGCCAAAAATTACCTTCCAACTAACTTTTTTTTGCGTTGAAATGGGGATATCTTCACGCTGTAACGGCTGAACGGATTTGGATGTAATTTGAAATGTACATAGCTTATACCTAGGAAAGGCTTTTTAACTCGGTAAATGCGGGCGAAGACGGACAGTTTGTTTTTATACTGACTAAGTTAGGTTTACATGGCTGAACTCAAAGATTTATTAGGAGTTGAAAATCGTGATATAGAGCAGTTTTGCAATAACTAACACCCCCTTAAAATATTGTATAGTTAAAATCGATATGCCCTCCACACGCAGCTTTAATTCTGAAACAGTTTGAATTACATTTGTATTAATTTTACCGGTCCATCTGTAAATCTACAGACGATAAATAAAAACAAGGCAAGTCGCGTGCGTACTAAAGTTTAGGGCTCTATACACGACGACTTTTTGTCGCGCAATCATCACGAGTAATCGGACAAAAAGAAGATAGTACTCACGATGACTTTATAATGTCTTAAATAAGCGATTTTTCTGCGATTCTCAAACTTTTAATAAGGAACCAAAATAACCTTCAATACAAGGCTAGTTGGTGAGACTTAGGGATGTTGCATCTTTGAATGTACTACATCATAATTAGTATTATGTCAATATAAACAAACATCTCAAATTATCAACTACTAAATACATTTAATTTACACCCGTCGTTAGCTTTTTTATCTCTTATAGTAAGTAGCCTATCAGTGTTACTCTAAATCTGTTATCTCTAAATGTGCTCGAGAGGTGTTTGGTAAATTACTGCTGTATTTGGGTACAGGGTAGCTAGCCAGACGAGCAAGATAAATTGTTCATAAATAAATAATAAAACCATTTTTTCGCCACTTAAATAACATTTGATTTTTCCATTAATTAATTTAAATTTAATAGATTAATACTAGTCATTATAATTCTTAACATTCATATAATTATAAGATTTAAAAGTTAATTAATTAATCAAATAAAATTTAATGCTAATTTTAATGGAAGAGAAAATGTTTTGAAAAATATTTACCAATTAGAAACAAAATTAACATTATTAACTTTTTATTATAAAAACATAATTTCCTTCGGGTTTCAAAACTGATTTCAAAGTCTGACCAGATTTTTTTTATTGCGATTGGCAAACGTAATTTTCAATAAAAAAACAAATGAACATTTTCAGTGTTTTTTAAATATTTTATTACACTAATCAGTCAGCAAATTAGTTGACGTTTTACCTGTTCAGTACGAAAACACGGACAAGAGTCGGACGATCGGACAACGCCTTGCGTTTCAAGAAGTCGTTACATCTAGAGGCACTTCCGATAGTGGGGTAACAAATGGCCTGATTTCAATACGATGCTACCAACATTGTTTATCGTCTGTAGTCATTATAAGACAATTTGATTTCTTGCTTATTTGCATCGCTATATTTAGTGCTCTGGATATCGTAAGTAATGTCGCAGATATGAATTTAATTTGTTACAATGTTTGTTTAATTTAAGTGCTGGTTTACAATACATCTAAAGAATGGGAAGTATTCACTGTGTATTTAGAAATATCCTTCTTTTTGGATGCCACCATCTGGTGACCATAGATAAATAGACTTTCTTATTTAGTCTATGCATGTGATGCTACGGAAGCTATACGTAGCCAGCAGCATGTAGACCATTAAAAAAAACCCTTTGGATGTCACATGAGGTTTTGGAGAGAGTTTTGGAGGCCGATTATTAATGTACGTACACAATACAGGTCTAGTGTGTTTACCAGCTTCGATCACATCGTCACTTACCATCAGGTGAGATAGTGGTCAAACACTAGCCTGTCACAAATAAAAAAAAAATAACAAAAGTAGAAGAAAATGTCTGGAATCTGAAACTAACAAACATCTACGAAAATGTGTATATTTGTGATGAGTATATTATAATGGTGTGACTTATTGTCTAGAAGAGTTCAAGGTAATTGCCTCGATCGCCACCAGTCTTGCACTATGTCCGGCAATACGTCCCAGATAATTATGTGTCTTTAGCAAATAAAATGAGCTAAGACGCCTTCCTTTCTCTTTAGACATACAAAATAGGAAACACAGAAACTGAAAACTTATAAGAAAATTCTTTAATTTCACGCGTAAATACTATATTATTATTGAAATGGAAAAAAATGTAGTTTATTTTATCTTAGGCTGCTGTTGTATAGGAAGTTGATAATTGAGGTGGACAACGTATACAAAAGAAATGTTTATAATATATGCATATCAATTTTAACAGTGTACCTAATTAAATAAAAATATAGGAAGGTAACAAATTTAAAAAATCTTTAACTGGCTGGCTTCTTATCCATTGTTTCTATAGTGTTAAGGAGTTTAAGAATTTTCAGCACATTAGTCTAGATATTATAGTAGACATAGCCATTACCATTTGCACGTCTGCTTGCAGACTGAATATTTTGTGTCACTTTTTACATTAAGATCTTATGTACATGTATTCTAGCAAATAAACGATTTGATTGATTGATTGATCACAACGTAATGCATTTTAATATGCATAGGTACGTAGATAAGCGGTTTCTAGGTAATTTAAAGCAGCGTTATAGGCTATAACTACTCATTTTATTCCAACTTACTCATATTAAACAATGAAAATATTTTGATTTATAGTATGGTTACGACGTTTCATAATAGTTTCGATACAACAGTTAGTACCTTCTCTTTCTATACACACACAGATATATAGAAGCCTGTCTTTGATAGAGCTAGATGCATCTAAAATTCAAGATGAGCTTGCAAAGCTTAGATAGCTTAATGGTTTCGATCACGTGATCCGAATAAAATTAATGCACTCCTGTGCGGACTGTAAACCTCTACACGCAATTATGTAATCTGTGGACCTCTCATATCAGTTATCTAATCTGTTGTTGTTGTAATGTATTCTGTGTAGTTATTGTCATAACTACACAGAATACATTTTTCTTTAACTAAGAAAATAATGTACCTCTATTAAAATAATGTATATTTTATTGCGCATAAAAATATAAATAGTTAATTTATCACTTGTGACGTGCATTACAATAATCACTAATTCATAAGTAGCTCGTACGTATTCCAATGAATAAATTTACAAGCGTTCGTGACACGTCCGCCATTTTGATTTGGTCAATATATTGACCGGATTTGGAATTTATTGCGGACAGCTTTGACACTTGCATTGATTTGAAGAATAGGATATCCGGTAGCTTAGCATTAAAGTTGCAAGACATTTTAGCATTTTTATAATGTTTAAAAAAGCTTCACATCATATATATCATGTTTATGTATTTGTGATTACAGGAATATGTACCTATGACTAATTTGTATGTATAAAATAATTATATAGGTATTTACTTACTTTTTTTATATTGTGGATAGGGCAGCATTTGACCGCCATCTCACCTGATAGAAAGTGAAGATGCGGCCGAATATGAAACATACATGCCTAAAAGGTACTCATTCAGTCTAGACTTGAAGACACCTAGATTGTACCGAAGTAAACAAAGACGCAACCAATGAGTTCCATTCCTTCGCTGTACGGATGATAAACGTAGAAGCGAAACGCTGCGAGCGAAGTGGAGGTATGTCAACCCTAAATGGATGACGTTTTACAGATGGTAAAAAGGACATGGTGGAATCATGTTATTCATAAATTTTTCAAAGGAATGAATTTTATTTTTATTATTTTGTCCAAATATGCTTAACCGAAAATATTCATTATTTATACGATGTCATTCACGGCTGTTTTCACGCATCGTTACGCGCGTACTTGACTTATAAAGGAGCACCGACTGCTCCGAAACTAGTTTCGTAACAATGCGAGAAAACAACCGTGAGTGAAATCGCATACATCCTTAAAATATGTATTACTTACGAATCTTTCAATCAATCAATTTGCTTAAAGTAATTGAATAATTTTGCTAACGAATACGAGGTAAATTAACCACAGTGAATACCTACGAATACGTACAAACTTAATTACATATTTACCTAGTCGTTGTTTGGCAGTTTGCCCAAAATAGTTGCTGCGTCACCTCGCATAGTGAGACTTAATTGCTGAGCAAAATACAATCCAGCATTTTGGTTACAAGATGGAACATGCTTGCCTAGAAAGTACCTACTTAAAGAATTGGGACTTCCCAGCTAAATCTTCATAAATAAACTTGGTTGAAATAAACCAGGTATGGCTTGCAATGCCACGTAAAGAAAAACGTATTTTACCTCTTCCACATTTATGGTTGCCTAGTACTTTAATGCCATATAAAAAACTTATTGACTGAATTATTACCTCCTTCATGTTCATGTTTGCCTAGTACTTTACCAAATTCGAGTGACGTATTCCTCGTAGTCATATTTTTTTTCATTAATTTTTCGCATCTACTGTACTATTCTTGAATCCACCTGAACTCACACAAATATTTCATCAAAATCGGTCCAGCTGTTTAGGAGGAGTTTAGTGACATCACACGTACAGAAGAATCAAATTTATATTTAAAAAAAATCTTTACTCATATATATAGATAGCTACGGGCCAATTGCCTATATTTCCTAAAACTAAACTAAAACTATGTACAGCAAAGAACTAAGTTACCTACAAGACAGAAAAATGAAAAAAAAGTGATTAAAAACGTCATTATAAAGTAGTGGATACAACTAAAAAAGCTTACTACAATGAAGTAGTTTATGCGTTACTTCCATACTAAGCTCTTCACTTGCCAATCCAGCACTAATTGGCATACCTCACCAGCAACACTTGCCGGATGCAACTATGTTTCCATCCAACCGCAGCTTCCAACCAACCTAATGACAACCAGTCCACCAACCACACCAATTGCCAACAAGAAGCAAATTGCTAAATAATCAAATACATCAATCAATTACGTATAATTGATTGCATCTGGTTTCCTTATCGCAGATTCTGAGCGTCCTGGTTGCGTTTAGGTTTTTTCCTTTGATCAAGTTTACTTGCTGGTTTTTTTTTAAGTCGTAGCAACAGCTTCATTTTACTTGTACTAGATAGTAATAGCCTTATTCGTCCACTACAGTCGACTTTAGAAAAAACCTAACACGAGCCTCGCATTGCTCTCAGTTACGGCACAATAATTAAAAATCTTCCATCCAATCCCGACTCTATCTCATACACACGAAAGTTTACATTTCAATGCCTTTATCATGGAAATAATCTACGGAATTGGAATATTTTACAATACATTTTCCAATAAAGTGTGCGATAAAGGGAAACGCTGTTCGAAGATGTTGCAAGTGTAAATAGTTCTTTGATAGGTTTTTTTTTTTTACTTATCTGATGAGAACTTAAAGCCTTTTACGGTAACTTTGTTTTACTTATACTTAGCGATGCTGAGTATTTATCGTTAAGCAAAAATCAGTTTCTTATTAGGGCTTAACTTAATAAAGATTTTTATGGGAAGGTGTATATATTAACTGGTTATCTCCTTATTTGTTGATCCTTATTGGTATTTATTTGTTTTAATCAGAATGGTAGCTGGTTTGGATCCCAATAGAGAAGTAATTTTGTTAAGGAATACATATTATGATTCTGCTTTGGTGCAATACATTAAATAGAAAAATTTGGTAGCCTGGAATAGTTACTGTAACTGAAGGAACTGAAATGATTTAAATTCTACTATGTAATTCTTGTAATTTAACAAGGACAAGTAGAAAAAAAAAAAGTATCAAAATCAAAATTTTGAAAATACCCTTTACTTATGGAAAACGTCTGCACCTGCAAATGTGCTCTATCGTCGACCGCATCTTCACTTTCCATCAGTTTAAACAGTGTTCAAATATTAGCCTATCACGAATAATTGAAAAATAAAGTTTTTTTTTATAATTTTAATGTCAACCGCAGTCAAAGTAAACAACATTGCCCAACCAATAACAACCATTTTCTCAATATCATCATATCAGAAGTAAGCAAATGAAATGTAACAAGGTACTGATATAAGGGCCCGAGGCAGTTTTCAATATACTGTGCTGTAATGATACAGTTCATCGGAAACTGACCTCACTAACCACGGCTTGCTATAGCGATGTGATTCGAAAGGTAAATTAATGGTTTTTGTTATTTGTGGTAATAATGTAGACTTGTGTAGACAATAAGATAGATATATAGATAATGGATAATAATATAAGGAAAGGATAATTTCGTCATAATGGAAATGAATAATAATATGAGGAAATGATAATTTCTTCGCTTGAGCCAGAGCTTGAGTAGCTCAGAGGTTAGAGCAATAAGGCCGCGGGTTCAAACCCCGCTTCAAGCGATGATTTTTCCTTTCTAAATTTTCAATATAATGGAAATGAAAACGGAAGTGATGCACATCAGTGTATTTTGTATGGCGCCTAAAATATATAATAAAGAACATTTGAAACAATCTAATTTATCTGACTTAAAATTTAAGCTAAAGAGATTGCTTTTAGACATATGTTATTATAACATAATTGAATTTATAAATAATAAAACTTTAAACACATTATTACTATAATTATCTGGACATAATAATATATTTTTGTAATTATAATATAAATGATGAATCCCTAGTTAAATATTATTTCTGTAATGCATGACATGTTACATTAATTTTTATATAATTGTAATTTTAATATTTGTATGCCTAACAAGGGCGAGAATGTAAATGGCAACCAATATTTTTTATTCAACATCTTATATTCATTTATTAATATACCTGCATGCTGACGAATAAATGATTAGATTTGATATGATTTGGAAAAATGTACCCAAGTCGACTGTATTTTTTTTTATGTGTGTTACCTCATAACATCGTTCCACGTGAACCGATTTTGAATATTATTATTTTTTGATAGATGTTGCTTTCCAATTGGTTCCATTTAAATTCGATCAAGATCTGATCAGTAGTTCTTGAGATATCGTCAATAATGCGTATTCTGTGGACTTCTTTGACGATGTTCTCGTTTTTGACCGACTTCAAAAGATACCTCATAACTTCTTTCGTTGCGAACCGATTTTGATGATTCTTTTTTTATTTGAAAGCTGGTGCTTTTCATGTGGTCCCGTTGAAATGTGATCAAGATTTAATCTCTTGTTTTTGAGTTATCGTCAATAATGCGTGTGCAATACATTAAATCTGATCAAGGTTACGAAGATAAAGCGGTGAAGTCAGTTTCTTTAAGCTTTGCTTGCGTTAATTATTTGTTTTTATTTACTATATAGATATAAGTAAACCATGCACCTCGGAATCATTTAACGTTATATAAAACTACGACACTACAAACTACGCTCAAATCACCGCTTTAATCAGCCACTCTAACCCATGTGTCTGATCTATCCATTTTCCATACACGTAGTTATCAGAATTACTCTCCCGTTACCCACATAGGGGTAATTTCCACATATATTTGCATAATATCCAGCTGAGCACCATTATATCTTCGTAGAACGTGTCCGAGAGCCGTCGTGTAATCTCAAGGCATAAAATTAACAACATAGTTTAGAAAATTAGAGTTTTTGTGAGCGGTAGGTGGTCCTGGGTTTCAAGAACTAGTCTTGAAGGTTTGGTCGTGCTGAGGGTTATAGCCCACTGAGCATATATTATAAAATTCGTTCGCCCCGAACCGAGATCTCGCACCTACATTTACGGTTTAATACAGAAGAACTTTTGATGTTAATTGCTTACAACATTTTTTCTTATTAAACAGTCGTGCCCCGCGGCTTCGCCCGCTATTATCAAGCTAAAAAGTAGCCTATGTGTTAATCCTAGGTATAATCTATGTGCATTCCAAATTTTATCCAAATCCGTTCAGCCGTTAAAGCGTGAAGATGGAACAAACATACTTACACACTTACACACAAACTTTCGGATTATTTGAGTGGAATTCCTTGCCCAAGTCTGTGTTTTTGGATAAGTATAGTCTAAGAGTATTTATGTCGGAATTCAGGGCAAAACTCAAATGGCTTCCAATTCGTGAAAGACGGAAGTGCAGAATTTTAAATATGCTTTTTTCAATCCTCACTGACCCATTTGCTCCTGAATATCTAAAACATGAGTTCTGCTTCTTAGAGGACACTCACATACGGACTCTACGTTCATCAGATAAAATGCTTTTAGCTTTTCCGGCTCATAGGACTAATTTCCTTGACCACTCCTTTGGCACAGTAGCGGTGCGGCTATGGAATGATCTCCCAGTCGATATTAAAAAATCACCCTCAAAAGCTTGTTTCAAAAAGCACGTAAAAGATCATTTTCTTAAAATGATTACCAAAGCCTTATAATGTTAACAAACTTCTCTGAGCACAGTTATTAGTATATATTTATATATATATATGTTATATATTTTTTTAGATTTTTTCTTATATATACAATTTTTAGATATTTATGTTATATAATTTTTATTAGTATGTATAATCTTAAGTATTTTATATTTATGTACATTACCATTCGATATAAATTTCATTTACATATATTTTCTTTATCCCTAATTGATGCACGCCTCATGTCATTTCATTTTCCACCGCTGGATGACTGGTAGAGAATACTTTTAGCATTAAGTCCTCCTTTTGTACACTTTTTACTGTGCAATAAAGTATTAAATAATAAATAATAAATAATGTCTCGAGTGAACAGGTATCTTATAGGCAAACGTGGTCCATTGTCGACCGCATCTTCACTCTCCATCAGGTGAGATAGTTGTCAAACATTTACCTATCTATATATATAAAAATGAATATCAATTTCCCTTGGTCATCGCATCACGCGTGAACGGATGGAACAATTTCGCTAATTCTTTTTTGTTGTGTTACTTATTGTCAGGAGAAGGTTCTAATAAAATAAAATTGTATCCCGGAATTCCCGCGGGTCCGGACCTTACGAGGATAAAACCGCGGGGCGCAGCTAGTCATGAATAAAAATAAGAGGCTTGAGTAGCTCAGCGGTTAGAGCAATATGACATGAGAATCTATGGAAGCGGATTCAATCCTCGCCTCAAGCGTTATTTTTCCATTCTAAATCTACTACTTTACCAACTATGTAGTCTGTGGCTAAAAGATTGCAACACTGGACATTAAGTGACAATTGAAGAAATTATTTAATACGATTTAGCACCTGATGTAAATAATAAGGTTCATTATGTAAATGAGCTCCATGAACTCGTAACTTACGGCCACAAATAACTTAATATTCACCTTATCTTATTTATAGGTGTAGCCAAATAGTTAATTCAGTCACTAGAATAGCTAACAACTATCCGTGTTTACTATAATATCCGTGACCATTTATGCGTGATATTATGATAAATTACTTAGGTAACATTGATCTAGTCTCACCAGTGTCCGGGGCAAGATAGTGACTGCTAGCGCTACCCTATCTTGCCCCACCTCGGCGAGGGACTGCTCACGGGGGGGGTTTTAGTGGGTTCGAGCCCCACACACCCCCTTTCTTCACCCTGGGAGGGAAGGGAAGTGGTAGGCATTTTCCCACACACAAAATAAAAAATGTCTCACCAGTTAGGTTTTTTTTGAAGTGAAAACTTCTTAAGCGGCGTTGTGCACTTTTTGGTATGGGTTAAAATTGTTAAACTCACGTCAGGACACGTGACCTGATCGAAAATTCGTAAGACGGAGGGAGAGTAGACCGCCGGCGCGGCGTAGGAGAGGAAGTAATATCCCCTCTCTTTCTACTGGGCGGCAAAAATGTATGCCTGCTCCTGCTGTTTACAACGTAATGTTCAAGTTTTCACTTCTGCTGGCACTCCCGGAGTGCAACCCGTTGTTTTTTTTTTCTCCCTTTTTTTTTTACTGAATGTGTCATATATACAAATTGTATACGAAACTCATATTTGATCGAGCGAAGCGAGATCTCTTAATTGACTTGGGTTATTCAGCACTTTGTCCATCCGTCCGTTCGTCTGTCAGAAACATCTAGCGTCTAAACCATATAAACGAATGACATCAAATTCTCATAGAATATGGAAACGCTCTCCGTGTACTGTTTTTCCCGAAAAGTGTAATATGTATATTATTATTTTATTTTTAATAATGTATTGACTTGTTTTAACATTAGCCATGTTATAACACTAGACTAACTACAGTAGTAAATTAAATAATTAAACGCAAGCAAAGCTTAAAAAAACCGACTTCACCGCTTTATCATCGGAACCTTGATCAGATTTTATGTATAAACACGCATTATTGACTATAACTCAAAAACTAATCAGACCTTGATTAAATTTCAATGGGACTACATAAAAAGCACCAGCTTTCAAATAAAAAAAGAATCTTCAAAATCGGCTCACAACGAAAGAAGTTATGAGGTAACACACATAAAAAAAAATACAGTCGACTTGAGTACCTCCTCCTTTTTTGGGAAGTCGGTAAAAAATTAAAAATATCCTCGCTATAGTAACTCAGCTGTTAGAGCAATATGGCATGAGACCCTACGGCCGCAGGTTCAAACCCAGCCTCAAGAGATATTTTCAACCGACTTCAAAAAAGGAGGTTCTCAATTTGACTGTATGTTTTTTTGTATGTATGTTACGCGATAATTCCGCCTATTCGGAATCAATTTTGATGATTTTTTTGTTTGGTAGATTACTTCAGAGGTGGTCCCATACAAATTCTATCAGAAACTATCAAGCCAAAACCAAATTATATCGAGGCACCCCTGAAAGTTAATGACTCTACTGCCAGTTTCGCAAAATTACGGCTTTTCCTGCTAATATCAAGTAAAAAGTAGCATATGTGTTATTCCTAGATATAATCTATGTATATTCTAAATTTCATCCAAATCCGTTCAGCCATCAAAGCGTGAAAAGGGGTACAAACATACTTACACATTTACACACATACTTACACACAAACTTTCTGATTTATAATAAAAGTAGGATAAGCGGTGATTTCAATATTTTTAAGCTTTACCTGCTTTTCAATTATTCTTTTCTAAATTCACTAATATCTAAATATATATAACTCAAAGGTGACTGACTGACTGACTGACATAGTGATCTCAATTCTCAATTCTTTATTCTTTATTGCTTCCATAATGTACATGGGTTCTTAAAATTACATAACATAATAAGTTACATATTGAGATCATTATGGACCCTGTCGGGCACATGCAACATGATATTCATGATGATGGAAGTTATAGAAGTAATAGAAGGGTTTTAAAGAGAGGAAGATAAATCAATAAGGTACTTAAATCGAGTCTTGGAAGTATTCTTCTATAGAATAATAACATTTGGATGTTAGTAACCGTTTTAGGTGTTTTATAAAAAGTTTGTCATTAGTTTCATTTTTTAGGGAGTTGGGTAGTTTATTGTATATTTTTATAGACATTACATAGGGACTGTTCGAGTGCATTGTTAGAGCTGAATTTGGGAGTGCTATCATGTTTCTTTGTCGTAAGTTATATTTAGTTTGTGTATTATTTCGGCTGATGTAGGTATGCGGGTGTTTGCGGACGAATTTGCAGATTTCTAAAATGTATATACAAGGCAGGGTGAGGAGTTCGTATTTTTTGAAATAAGGTTTGCAACTATCTGTCTGTTCTATATTAGCTAGGATTCGTATCAATTTTTTCTGTGATGTAAAAAGAGAAGGTGCATCAGTACTGTTGCCCCAAAGGATCACACCGTAAGTAAACCACGCATATGCATAAGCATAGTATGTGGCTAAAGCTGTTTCAAAATTTGTTGTTATTTTAACTTCGCGGAAAGCATAGGAAAAACTAGAAATCTTATTTCTTAAGTATTGAATGTGTTGTTTCCAATTTATATTCTTATCAATATTTAAACCCAATAAATTAAATGTTTTAACTGATTCTAATTTTGTGTTCTGAAATGTGAATTCGATATTCAACGTTGCTTTCTGATATGGGTGGAAGGTAATAATTTTTGTTTTATTGTAATTTATTTCTAGATTATGTAAATTCATCCACCTTGAAGTTTCTAAAAGTATGTTATGTAAGTGTGATTCTATGTTTGAACTGTTTTCGCATGAGGTTAGTAGTGAGATGTCGTCTGCGAAACAAATACATGGCTCTTTCATTATTTTAGGCAAGTCGTTGATATAGATCAGAAATAAGAGACATCCCAAAACACTGCCCTGAGGTATGGATCCGTTTGTAATTTTATTATCTGATCTGACATTAGAAATAGTTTTAGATCTGTAATCGAAATATTCAATTTCCACCAGTTGTTTACGGTTACATAGATACGATTTAAACCAATTGTGTGTTATGCCCCGGATACCTATGCCACTCAGTTTGTTCAATAGGATATCATATCTCACTCTATCGTATGCCTTTTTCATGTCAAGTAGTATGCCAATTGCATATTTTTTTGAGTTTATTATGTCAATTACTTGTTGCATGTATTTATATACAGCCAAAGTAGTGGACCTTTGTTTTCGAAAACCGTGTTGCGATTCATCAAATAATTTATATTTTTCACAAAAGCTGTAAACTCGATTGCACATTGCCTTTTCGAAAATTTTTGATGCGGTTGGTAGAAGCGCAATGGGACGGTAGTTGCTCGCGTCTGATTTTGAATTCTTTTTATGTATTGGTCTAATGACAGCATTCTTGAGGAGATCTGGGAAGGTACCTTGATTGAAAGATTGGTTTATTAGGAAACAAAACGGAGTAGTTAATTCATCTGCGCAATGTTTAATTAAAGAGGGTGGTATTTCATCAAAGCCGTAACTATTTTTATTTTTTAAGGTTTTAATAATTTTGTTAATTTCGCGGTTATCTACTGGACTGAGGTACATGGAATTTTCCGTTGGATTGGGAATAGGTGGTAGAATAAAGTTATCAGTGCCGATTTGGCCACAGCAAGACTCATTTGTAAAAAAGCTAATAAAATAATTTGCAACTTGGTTTGGATCGGATATAGATGTATTATTAATGTTAAGTTTAATATTATTTTTCTCACGCTTTATCTTTTTATTTGTTCTTTCGTGAACAATGCTCCACATTGTTTTAATTTTATTAGATGATTTTGCCATTTTATTAATGTAATGTATTTTTTTTGAAATTTTGACAGTAGTTTTTAGTGTTTTTTCGTAAGTCTTGTAAAGCTTTTTTAATATATCATTATTTGAAGAAGTTGCATGTATTTTTAGCAATCTTTTGTTTCGACATGATTTTTTAATTCCGACAGTTAGCCAATATTTTTTATACTTCGTTTTTAGTTTTATTTTTTGTTTAGGAATATTTTTATTGAGCAGGTCGATTAGAATATTAGACAACACATTGTAATTATCATTTACATTTTTATTGAAATTAAGGTTATCTTGCCAATTTATAGTTTGAAGAGAATGCTTAAAATTTTCAATATTTTTGGGACTAAATAATCTTTTTTCTGTGGACCAGGTGTCGGTTTTGATACTTTGTGGGTTGTGTGGAACTTTTATATCTATGATAGTACCAGCATGATCTGAGAAACCAAAATCTTTGACCGCGGTCATTTTTATGTTACTATTATCAAAGTTTGTAAAAATAGTATCTAAACAAGCTGATGATGTCTGCGTGTTATGAGTAGGGTCATTTATGTGTTGATTGAATCCATAACCTAACATTATGTCCAAAAATGTATTCGTTTTTGTACTGTTTTGTAATATATTTATATTAAAGTCACCGCCTAATATTATGTTGAACTTAGAATATTTATTTCTGACATAGTCTAAAGTTTTTATAAGTTGTTTAAAAAATATATCTTCCTCTCTTCCATTCCAATACATAGCTATAATTAATACATTTTCTATAGGAAGTTCGATTGCACACATTTCTAAGACAAACTCTATAGACAACGCACTTATATCAATTTTTTCAACACTATCAATACAATCCTTTAATAAGATACATACTCCGCCGCCACGTCTAAATGCCCGACAAAAAGATGCTGCTAATTTGTATCCAGTAAAATCTATCATCTTCAGCTTATGATCTGATAGCCAGGTTTCTGTAAAACAGAGTGCTTGAAAGGTGGTATCTTGGTCCAAGAATGATTCTATGATGTGTTGTTTGTTCCATAGGCTTTGAATATTTTGGTATAGAATTTTAAAGCAATAGTTTGTCTCGAAATGTAGGTTTTTTGCTTGTGTCTCCATTTCTTTTATCATATATATGAGCGCTTGCAAGCTGGTACTGTTTATTATTTGTAGGAGATTGGACTTGGTTTCCAGCTTGATTAAAATCCGTGTTACGGTTGCATTTTGAATATCTTTTATCATCTCCGATAAATAGCTTATTATTGCGTATAACAGCATAAAGTCCCTTTTTCCGTGCTACAAGCATTTCATCACGAAGATGATCTATCAATGTAAAGCCCAAACCACTGGACGGATCGGGCTGAAATTTGGCATGCAGGTAGATGTTATGACGTAGGCATCCGCTAAGAAAGGATTTTGTTTAATTCTACCCCCAAGGGGATAAAATACTTCTTAACGCGAGCGAAGCCGCTGGCAAAAGCTAGTTTATATATAAACCGAGCATAATTTAACTTCTATAACTGAAATCTAATTGAATTTCTGACTTTGTTAAATACTGACTACTCGTTCATATTGATGTTTGATACATTTATTGATATAAGAAAATTGGTTCAGGGTTCGCGTGTCGGGCTCTGATTCGATTCCTACCGAGGCACAATTTATATGCGCGGTACTTGCTTTATAACTTGCCCTGCCACAGCTCGTATGCGCATGCGCAACTTCTGAAGTAGTTCTATTTTCAAATCTAAATTTATTTTCTTTTGAAAAATAAATATATCTTAAACCTCAAATCTAAATTTATTTCATATACTCAGTTTAGAAATAGGTAAGCCTCAGGTACTGATTCATATATTGGTACTTGGTACACAACCTAAAGGTTTACCTACGCATAGTCATTCAGTTTTAGTTTATATATATATACTAGTGATTCGCCCCGGCTTCGCCCGTGTGCAACCCCTGCAGCGCCATCTGGCGGACTGATTTGTGAATCTAAACCATCCAGGGTGCCACCCAAACGCATACAAAAAATTCATTCAAATCAGTCCAGCCGATTAGGAGGTGTTCAGTGACATACACACGTACAGTAGAATTATATATATAAAGATATATATACAAAAAAGTCGTTTTAATTACACAATTTATAACTCAAGCGCTGCTGGGCCAATGTTTATGATCTTTGATTTGTTCAATTGGTTTCCTCTTCCTTGTATCTTGGTTTTGGCTTGATCGATTTCGATAAAGTTTATATGACACTACATCTGTAGTGTAATCTACCAAACAAAAAATAATATTGAATATCGGTCTACAAATGGAGGAAAAATCGGTGAACATACATAAATAAAAAAAATTTAAAATGCATACAGTCGAATATAGAACCTCGTTTTTTGAAGTCGGTTAAAAATAGTAAATAATGAGTTACAAACACCCTAGCTGCGACCAATAAACAAAATAACATTCCAAATAGCATTACTGTATCATTATCGAACATTTACACGGATTTACGCGTTCGATAAGAAGGACGTTGATATACAACCCTATTCTCTAACACTTGGGACGCATAAACGCGTGTATCGCAATCACATCGCACCGAGTTCGAGTTGCCTTCGACCTTATCGATGCTGTCGCGATAAAGTCGCGATGTAGATTCGATACAAGATACAAAATGTGACGTACTTAGGGTTAGTTTTAGGGGCGTGTGGTTATATTACTTTTATTTTTTTCTCTTGAATACGCTAGCGTTTGATAACCAACTAGATTGTGACGGTGAAAAATATCCAAAATCAACGCAAATCAACGCCATTTTGTCACTTTCGCGGCAAAAATAACCGGTCATCGTTTAACCGGTTTTTTTTTTCCGCGAAAGTGACAAAATGGTGTTCTTGGTTTGGATAATTATCTAAAACCTATGTTTCTTCAAGTGTTAATGTGTAATAATGGTGGATTAACTTTTAATATTTAGTATACGTGCATAAGTGTAGGCGAATCATACAAAGTTGTAAAATGTGATTTTTGACTTTGCTCCAAAAGAAGTTCTAGTAAAGTTTCTACCACTTTACTAGGGCATGACTTGACTATAACTGGACCTTGACTCTTTTACTTGAATTTGTGACTTGTGACTAGAACTTTTAATATGAAATACACTTTTAATATATTATTAATTGACACTGGCTAAATGCACAAGAATGTGAAGATAAAATTAAAAGAAAAAAATAGGCTGACTGGTTGGAATGAAAAAATTTAGTTTTTATCACATGCCTCTTACAAAAATCGTAACTACACCATATTGAAACGCAAGAGACTAGTACATAAAGAGCCACTAGAATATAAGTGAGAATAATAATAATTATTAATGTCATTAGGGTCAGGTAAAATTGTTACTTACACATACAAGTATACTAATAATTGAGGTCAGTCGTTGACATTCCCTCAGACTCAGTTGCCCCTTTACGGTAAGAGGGCTACTAGCCCCCCACCGCATCACCTTGAGTGCGTCTCTAAGGTCAGAGGCAGTAGGTGAGCCTTGTTCTGCGCTGAACAAGTCCGGATGGAGAATACACAGACGTTTACAATAGCGGGTGAGATAGCTGAAGATTAGGGGACCGTCTGAATAGTTGGCTTGATGTTATACTGGGATTATGTGATGTAATATCTAACTTATATTTCCAAGAAAGACCTTTCGAAATTACTTACTGTACTAATTAATTGCTTATTGCTTACTCATCAGTTATAGGAGTATCTAAACTTCGTACCGAAGATGATCAATATTGATTAAACCAAATTGATTTATAAGACATTCAAAGTAGTATTGTAACTCAATGAAAAAATTTGTAATTAGCTATATTGAGTTAAATTTAGAATCTCTGTTGTTACTGACACTATTTTTTTAATTTCTTCATAATTTTAACCTAATCCAAAAAAGAAGGAGGTTCTTTCGCCTGAACATATTTTTTTGCAAAGGGGAAGAGTAAGGTAAGTAATACGCAAAATAATGATATTATTACTAAACGCTTTCACACTCACAGCCCACACTAAGTTCGATGACTTGTACCAAGAGTGCCGGAAATATTAACATCACACACACAACCAAAATTAAAACCAAACACAAATTTCCCTTGAGGAAATTAAATCCCCGCTTAAGCGATATTTTTTCCCTTCTAAATTTACTACTTCAGTCCTACCTAGCATGGCTAATACTATAAAATGGCTTGCCTAGCATGGCTATTAGATCGATAGTGTTCTTAGCTATATAGGGTGGAGCTGTTTTCTATATAGAGCGCGGGAGTTATTTTCAAAATGTTGATTTCACCAAGTAGTAAAATCAACATTTTGAAAATAACTCCGTTTTAAGCTATATTTGGTGTAACCGTTTTCTGTATTGAGCGTCGGAGTTATTTTCAAAATGTTGATTTCACCAAGTAGTAAAATCAACATTTTGAAAATAACTCCGTTTTTAGCTATATTTGGTGTAACCGTTTTCTGTATTGAGCGTCGGAGTTATTTTCAAAATGTTGATTTCACCTAGTGGTAAAATCAACATTTTGAAAATAACTCCATTATTAGCTATATTTGGTGTAACCGTTTTCTATATAGAGCGTCGGAGTTATTTTCAAAATGTTGATTTCACCAAGTGATAAAATCAAAGTTTTGAAAATAACTCCGTATTTCATACAATAAAGAATGTTTTATCTATCTAGTAGCTGCGCTTCGCGATTTTACCCAAATTAGTCCCGGACCTGTTGAATTCCGGGATTAAAAGTAGCCTATGTGTTAATTCAGGGTGTTAGCTACCTCCACACCAAATTTTATCACAATTGATTGAGCTGTTTGGGCGTGAAGAGGTAACATACATACAAATACACTCACAAACTTTTGCTTTTGTAATATTAGTGTGTGATGTGATTACCACTTGTATTTCGTGCAATAAAGAATATTTTATCTATCTACTAGTCGTGACGCGCCGCTTCGCCCGTTATTATCAAGTTAAAAAGTAGCCTATGTGTTTGATATAAGCTATGGACATTCCAAATTTCATCCAAATCCGTTCAGCCGTTAAAGCGTAAAGAGGAAACAAACATACTTACAGAAACTTTTGGATTTATAATATTAGTAGGATCTAATAATAAGTTAATTTAGTTCTCATTAAGAGCGGGTATGATCCAGACTTTCTACAAGACTTGCCGAAGAATTAATTACATTGGCTTATTGGTCATTACTTGGTGCACGATCGGACGATTATATTTTATAATTTAGCTTCCGTTTATTGCTTATTAAAATAACAAAATTACTGTGTATAAAATTTATTGTAACATAAGGACCCGCCCTGGCATTGCACGGGTGGATTTCTCAAATAAAATCTCTTATTCAAACCTTGTCCTATCAATGAACACAGCAAAAAAATCAGCCAAATCGGTCGAGCCGTTCTCAACAGATGATCTTTCATACAAGCGCCAATTGATTTTTATTTCTTAACTAGTTACATTCGACATGCTTTGCAATGCCACGTAAAGAAAAAAAGCACTTTATCTCTTTTACATATATATTTGCCTTATACTTTAATACCATAATAATAAGTTATTACCTCCTTCATGTTCATGATTACCTAGTAGAAAGTACTAGGTAAACATGAACATGTTAAAGTACTAGGTAAACATGTTTACCTAGTACTTTATACTAGGTAAACTTGAACATGAAGGTTTACCAAAAAACCAAATCCAAGGGACTTTTTCCTGTATATTAGATTTTTATTTTTCATAAAAAAAATATGTTAATTTTTCGTGTTTTTATATTTATTCTACTACTATTTTATTTTTTACTTATTATAAATAAACTGCAGTTTGGTAAATTCACATTCATCAAACGCGTGAATTAAAAATTATCGTTAAGTTTTCTTAAAATTTTTAAATTTTCTGTGCATCAAAAACTTAAAAAAAGATGAATGAAGTCGGTAAAGTCGTTCTCAAGTTATGGAGTGACCAAGGTAAATAGGAATTCATTTTTATGTATATAGCTGTCTATGACGACCCAGTTGGCACAGTGGACAGGTGTCAGCCCTCTGCGCCATGGGTCCTGGGTTCGATTCCCGGCAGGAGCACAAATTCCTGCCCAAAGGATATTTGTGCTTCTGGTTCTGGGTGTAATGTGTGTGTGTGATGTGAATGTTTCCGGCACCTACGATACAAGTCTTTGAACTTGGTGTAGGTCTTTGAGTGTGAATGCGTATGTTGTTTGTTTGTTTTTTATATGAAATACATAGGTACTTATTTTCAACAATGCACTAACAACGTAAGTTGTTTTTAGTGGATATAGGTGAGCATTAAAACTCTTTATATTTTTTTTAATTCGCGATAAGCAAACATACAATTAAAAACTCATAAATTATTATGACCATTTTTAAATAAAGAGGCGCTAATATAAACAAATCAGACCAAACAGTGCCTCCTAATTAAAACGAAAAAAAAAATCAGAACAGCGAACACTAATCGACTTTTTTTATTTTTAATCAAGAACTTCGTATCTCAATACCGTTAGAACAAACCAGGCAACCCAGCGCCTCAACGAATGTCCAACAATATATTTAGAGCTGTAACACAAAGTCGATTCGTCTAAAGTATCGATGGTGAGCCTACGAGTAGATTCGATCGTAGATAGCGCGCCGATCCCCGCGATAACGTTCCTCGCTACATATGTTATCTGCTGACATTATAAAGTAGCTTTTATACGGTGTGAGTATCGGAACGTGCTTGGTTTGTGGCCTGTCGGATGCGGATTCCGTGTCGTGCGTGACCGCGCGAAATCTGATGTTCTAAATTTGAATCTTGTGTTAGCTGTTTGATTACATTCCTCATTATTAGATGTAGAAACGTGGTGCTTTTTTTTTTTTGATTAATTTTTAAATATTGGTTTAGTATGCTCTGTGTTTCAAGTTTTCGTAGTTATTTTAAGAAAAAAAAAACCGCGTTTTTCTGTCTGTTTATCTAATCACTCCTCTTAAACTACGCAACGGATTTTGTTGCGGTTTTCACCATCAGTTAGATAATTTTTCATGTTAGGTTTATGTACACACAATAAAACCTAATTAAATTTATATCTAAGTAGAAAGAAACAATATTGGTTGTGATTGTATGTGTGATGTGAATGTTTCTGGCACCTACGTACAAGTCATCAGACGTAGTGTGGAGCTGTGAGTGTGAAAGCGTTTGTTTGTTTATATTTTGAAACCAAGTCGCCGAAAAATAAATTTACATGTTTGACGTAGGCCTTAATAGATACATAAAAATGATTTAGTACCTACAAGATAATTGTAGTCCTTCTAAAATCCTGAAGAAAAGTCCGCGACGAAACATTTCTTTAATTAAAATTCTAATTAAAATGTGTGTTACTTGCGACGCTATTTACTGTTGTTTATAAATAAATTCTATAATCAAAGGCTACTTATGCTCATTTTTAAACTGTGCGAAGCCGCGGGTCGCTCGTGCCCTAATTCAAATTCAAAATTCAAATTCACTCAATTGATACTCGAAGAATCACAAGTTTTGGAAAATAATACAAAATCGTTTAAGGCATTTTGTCTTTCGCGCCAAAACTCCAAACTTTATTTATTCTAGACCTGACCCCCTATTACCTATCTCTGTTGCAAACGGTTTCAATACTAAATTGACAAAACTCCTAAGAAATAAGGTTTATTTTTGCATAATTCAAATAGAAACCGCATGCAACAAAGATACGTAATAGAGAGCTGTTTTTTCTGGAAAAATGCCACTGCTACAAACGTCACGTAGGTTTTTTTAGGTTTTATTAGACGTAGTTTTTTATTAAACGTTGCTGCGACGGACATATCTCTAATAGGTAGGGAAATGCCTGGCGTAACACTAGAATGTTAGATATAGGTAGTTAATGTTCGTTTTTATTATTATTATTTAATTCTTAATTATTTTCGATATTTAATGCCATTATTTTGAATTTTAATGTTTTATGTAGTTTTTTTTTTATTTATTTACAAAATCCACAGACCTTAATTAACAGAGTTTGATTAATTTGATTTATACCTAAAGCCAATAACGGATTCAATTTTTATTAATATTACTTAATTATAAGACAGTCATATTACTCTTACTGTTATGTATGAATTTATTATACTTAAATTAATTAAGTTTGAAGCTACATAAATTAATAAAAACAATTTATGATTTATGAGTCAAAGTTACTTGAAATAATAGAAATTTAATTTAATGTATAGGTTGGTACTTCCATGTTTGTGCCTTCCTTAGGAACAACTTCCTTGCACTAACTTGATGTGATGCTTTTTTAAATTTATGTATATTTTTTATTTTTGTAATTTTTTTAGGCTGTACCAGAAAAATACTTAACTATAATATTGGTTGTCTTCTTCCTTAATGTGAAGAGAACCAAGCTGTGCGCCAATCAAAACATAAAAAAATCATTTAATGCCAGAAATATATCAACCAATAACCGTTATCTAACTACACACAAAACAAGCCTTTTCATTTAAGGGTCATCTACACGGAGCGAGTAAAATGTTCGAGTATCTAATCCAGTTAAGTGGCGGCTAATGCCGTGACAGCGGTATTTATCCGCTGGCTATCGGCCTAATGGGCGGCCAGTAAGAGCATGATAGCCGATGTATTGGATCACTTGGAAACTGCACAGTGTGGGGAGGTGAACAAAAAATTAAAAAAAAACGCTAGCAAAAATATCAAGGTATCTTATATGTACCATGCCCAATCTACCATCTAACAACAAGGCAAACTGTCAAGCTTCATCTATATATAGTTGACATACCTGTTCGCTCGAAGCGTTTCGCTTCTACGTTTATCATCCGTACTGCGAAGGAGTGGATCTCGTTGCCTTCGTCTTTGTTCCTCGAACTGTATAATCTGGGAGTCTTCAAGTCAAGAGTGAATAGTACCTTCTAGGCAAGCATGCTACATCTTCGGCAGTATCATCACTTTCAATCAAGTGAGATTGTGGTCAAATGCTTGCCTATCGGGCATAAAAAGAACCTAGCAAATTATAATAAAATATATATGTGTAAATGTATAGGTTATATCGTCAATTTGTATCACGTCAAATACCGGCCGAAATTAGCCGTATTGTAGGAGTTTTTTTTATTTTTTATTTTGTTAGGACCTAAAAATATAACTTTTTTATAGCATTTTGGTGTAAATATGACACAGTTTCATACATCTAATCTGATTTCCTTAAAATTAATAGTGACCGCAACAATTTTCCATAGTTATCCCAACTCCAAAGCCTCAGCGGCTAAACTGTCCATGAGAAAATTTAAAGTAGCAGTTAGATATCTCTATCTGGGGCTTCGGCTAACTCCGCCGTCGATCGGGAGTAATCGACGCAATAAATTCATACGAAACGGTGAGCGCAGCTTTATCTCATTGTTAAATGATTCATGGTTCGCTAATTGCCCATCTTGCTGGATGCATAGTTGGATGTATGTTGGATGCTGGATGCATAGTTGGATGAAAAGTAGCAATCCGTACTAGAGGCCTTATCACAATCTCTGAGCAGTCTTACTTAAATAATACATTGATGATACTCTGACAATACTTTTTTTTATCTTTTAATATTGGCTTCGCAATCTTGTGCATTAGGCCAGTGTCAAGTAATAAAATATTTTATATTAAAAGTCCTAGTCACAGTCAAAGTCAAGTAAAACAGTCAAGATCCAGTTATAGACAAGTCATGCCCTAGTAAAGTGGTATAAACTTTACTAGAACTTTTATTGGAGTTTTGGAGCGAAAGCGAAAATCGCGATTTTAAACTTTGTATGATTTGCCTTTACTTATGCACGTTTACTAAGTATTTACGGTTAATAATACACATGTACACTCGAAGAATCACAGGTTTTAGAAAATTATACAAAATCAACAACGCCATTTTTTCACTTTCTCGGCAAAACTCCCTTGACAATACATTTTTGACATTATTATATAAAGCACGGACTTGAAAGAGATACTAACATCCGTGTATTGAAATAAGGCTTCTTTTAATGCAATGTTATAATATTTAATTTGATTATTTTCATTTTTGTTATTGTTTCTGTATATTGGAAAGTAAATTTCCATGAAGTCATCAATGTAGATAATTACTGAATTCAAAAATCTTATAGGTTATTATTTTGGTGATGGCTGGTCCAATTTCAATATCGATGGATTTTTAAAAGGGCGGTTTATTATACAATTTCAACGATTTACTTTAAAAAAAAAATTAAACGCAACCAAAGCTTTAAAAAAACCGACTTCACTGCTTTATCTTCGAAACCTCGATCAGTTTACATGTATTAAACACGCATTATTTACGATAACTCAAAAACTACTGATCGATCTAGATCAAATTTAAATGGGACCAATAAGAAAGCAACAGCGATCAAACAAAAACAAAATTCAGAATCTGTTCACGTGGAAAGAAGTTAAGAGGTAAAACACCTTAAAAAAAATACAGTCGAATTGGTACCTCCGCTTTTTAGTGAAGTCGGTACAATATGCAGATCGGTAATAAGCTATCTATTAAAATTGAATTTTAATTACTCAATGCGTATTATAGTGCCAAAATTCAGGTGCTTCGTCAAACAAAATAAGGACTAAAAGTTGCCATCCATAATTTTCCAGCATTGCTCGCCTTAGCTATCTCACTCCGTGTGTTTTACCCTTAGAAGTCCATACACGTAGCCGTCCAATCAGCAATCATTCGATATTCAAATTACGTAAAGCGGTGTCCACACCAGACAGCGCGGCACGTGGGCGGGGCCAGTGACGAGTGGCCGTGACGTGTGTTCGAGACAGAATGACTGATTCCGCATCATTTGAATATGGAACGGACGTGGACGGTTGGAAAAGGAGCGATATAACGCATAAATTCATTTAAACGTGATCTAAAAATAAGAAGTAGGTATATTTTTAGTTTTTAGTTTGGTATAATATGCGTTTGCCGGCATGTTCACAGATCACCTAGTTTGTAGAAATGGAATTAAACATAACAGATTCAGAATAAAGTAGGTTTAGAGTTTTGGCGCGATAGTGAAAAAAATTATCGGTTTTTTTGCAGCTGCATTAAAACACGTCTATTTTCATAGAATATGCAATACTTGGCACAACTTATCATGGTAAGTAAAGTGATGTAATTTTTTTTACTATCTGTGGTGAAGATATGTTTATTTAAGTAAGATAGTAGAGTACTGAATATTCTACAAAAAATGCGATAGTAGCGCCCTCACTAACTATCTGCAAAGAGGGATAATTAATTGCGAAGAAGCGTGTTTTCTTTTATTTATTGATCTAGCGAAAGCGAGATCTCTAAGTTGACTTGGATGATTCGGCACTTTGTCCGTCCATCTGTCCGTCCGTCTGTCAGAGGCATCTAGAGGCGTCTAAACCGTACAATCAAATAAGTTCAAATTCTCAGAGAATATGTAAAACTATGATGCAAAGCTAGAAATGACAATTAAGGGGGCCACTCATACATATAAGTGGGAGCAAAATATTTTTTTATTTTTTTATATTCCCTTGTGGGGTATCGTTACAAAGAACTTTTCAAGGAGAGTAAGAAACCGATTTTAGAAAAAATCTATGTTGGAAAATAACAATTTGGTACGCCACCAAAGTCACTGTTTTTAGACCTATTTTGTCCTTGGGTCTATCTTAAAAACGGCTTCACATTTAAAACTGAAACTTACGTATATTATCCGTTATATCCTGCACTTGAATAACAAATACAGAAATCAAACAATTATGATTAAAAAAAAAAGTTGTAAGCAATTAACCTCAAAAGATTTTCTCTAATAAGCAAAATGTAGGCGCGAGATCTCAGTTCGGCGCGAAATACTAGGATTATAACGCCCTAACAAATCATGTATCTATTTATTTCAATATATTTATTCTAGATTTCCAATTAGATACAAATTCCTCAGTGGCAATAAAATAAAATTATCCTTTGAACGACACGGCTGCTTTCAAGATAGCCCGTTACCTCCATTTTGTAATGGCGGAGGCAAACGTAACTTTGTAACCAGCTAGCCAAGATCCAGTATAGATAGGCAAATTAGGTGATTTTCGTTGTAATTGTTTAAATCCTAAAATCTAAATCTTACACGAGTTTGGTAGAATTAGCGATGTTAACTGGCTTGTTTGACATTTTAAAGCAATTTATTAATTTAATTTGGGTTAAAACTGTAGCCGCAGTAAGCGCAATGGGCCGGTTTCTGCCCTCTCCAGTCCCGAGTTCAATTCTCGGCAGGAGCAAAATTTTCTAGAATTTTAAATTTTGAAAGTATTTGAGCTTCTAGCTTTGGTGTGTAGGATGTAAATGTTTTCGGCACCAAAGATAAAAGTCTTTAAACTTAATTTGGGGATGTGAGAGAACAATTTAAGGTTGTTGCTTTGTTTTTTTTCTTTTAAATTTGGCTTCGCAATCTTATGCATTTAACCAGTGTCAAGTAGTAATATATTTCAAGTGTATTTCATATTAACCTAGTCACGAGTCACAGTAAAAGTCTTTACTTTAAGAAACTTTACTAAAACTTCTTTTGGAGTTTTGGACCGAAGGCGAAAATCACGTTATTCAACTTTGTATGATTTCCCTACACTTATGCACTTTTACTAAGCATTAACGGTTAATAATCCACCATTATTACAAATTAACACTCAAAGAAAACTATACAAAATCAACAACGCCATTTTTCACTTTCGCGGCAAAACTCCTGTTGTTTTGTTAAGAGTATTTGATAAAATTATTCCCAATAATTCAAAAACCAATTTTGACAATATTTTTATTCTAAATTAAACAACAGTTAAATGAGAAACATTTTGAGAAGTCAGCAAATGCAACACAAACAAACATAACACAACCACAAGCCTGTGTAAAAGACTCCTAACGCAATTTCCAAAGACAAACACCAGTTAGATCGGAGAGATAAACCTTCAATTATTAAAGATACAAATGGGCCAGAGACAACGCTAAATGTATCGTCAAATATGGCGGTACAGTCCGCACAAGCGTCTTGTCGCGTTAATTGCGCGTGGTTAATTAGAGACTTGTTGTGGGCCCACGCTGTCTCTGACTGTACGCAAGTGGGTGAAGCACAATTGGAGATGAAATAGGACTTTGGACATTTGCATTTGCGCTGGACTGGGGTTCTCTACAATTATATTAATATATTTTGAGTTTAAAGCTATGATTTGTTGAATACAATACACACATTTTTTTAACTTACTTGTATTGTTACTAATATAAAATGTGGATTCTTTGCATTTTATATAATATTAGTTGAGATATATATATAATACTTTTTGTTAAACTTTTTTATCTTCTCCATTCTAAGGTTGCCTGGAAGAGATCGCTGCTTAGCGATATGGCCGCCGATTGTACTACTATATTATTATTTTTTCTATTGTAAATTGTTATTTTTCTTGGTCTGCAATAAAGAGTATTTATATTTGTTGAGGCCCGCGGCTACGCCCGCTGATGGTGATGATTATTAAAGTAGTCTATGTCTTAATCCAGAGTATAAGCTACCAACATTCCAAATTTAATTAAAATCTGTTACGGAGATACGTGGTAACAAACATTGACACACACACACAAACTTTAGCATTTATAATACTAGTAGGATAAACAGTTGTATTGTTAGGAACTACTCGTTAACTTAGTTAGCTGCGCGTTATGGTATCGGATTCGATTTCCGGTGGATCACACTTTTTTCCCCAAGGAAAATGTATGTTTCTTGTTCTGATTATGATTGTGTGTGTGATGTAAATGTTTTCAGCTTCTTAATGCGGGGTTGTGAGAGTGAACGCGTTTGTTTTTTGTGGGCCCACGCTGTCTCTGACTGTACGCAAGTGGGTGAAGCACAATTGGAGATGAAATAGGACTTTGGACATTTCAATTTTTTTTTTATATACTAAATTCAAATAAGCTGATCAACCGTGTTGTTTTTGTGGGTGCAATATATTATTATTTATCTCATTATAATACTTTAACAAAATAAATGTTTAACAGAGATTACTATTAGTCCACGCTGAAAGGCAATATTTAAATAATATTATGAAAAAATAAAAGGAAATGTATAATGTGTTTGTGCTGACGCTACATTCGTTTAGAAATTGAGCTTAATTCGATTCTATGTCGGCGCGTGCTCGCCTCACGATTGTGTAATGCCCACCACTTGTGCCGTGTGGACGAGCCTGAATATTTGTTACACGCAATATTGAATTTTGCTTCAAATTCAAAGAGAAAACACAAAAGTATTCTCATTATAAAGTAGATTTGATATTTATTCGTCGTATTAGTTATTTTATAATATTATTTAAGCTGTTTCGCATTACTTACTGACTACTGTTTTTTTTCTGTTTTCATTTCACTCAGTTGAAATATGAAATTGCCCGCGTGTTCGTTTTGTTCGTTACTTATGATTAATTTTAGTGTGGGGCTGTAAATGTGAAAGCATTTATGTGATTTTTTTACACGGGCGACGACGCCACACATATCGGCTAGTCAAATATAAAAAAAAAAGTTCCGTGTGTGTAAAATTGCCCTTAGGTATGATTGCCTGTAGGATTGTATTTTTATCCTACTATTTATTTTGACATGAAATATAATGTTTTGATGAATGAACTTTAATCAAATAAAAAAAATTAAAAAAAATGCCTAGTCCCTATTCCACAAAGTACATTGATGACAATACATTTTATAATGTTTGCAATCTGTAAAATTTAAATGTAAAAGGAAATCGAGCCCTTCGACAAGTCGCACAATATATGGGATCGTTACCGACTGCTTGAGGAAGCGTCAGCGCGGATCACGACGCTGGTTGACTTGTTGCTGACTGCCATGGTAGCGTCGGGAAAAAGGCGGGAAATCATAAAATTATTATATTTCATAGAACTGGCTAAATGCAAAAAAAAAGGAGCCAAAAAAATGTTGATAGTTTTTGCCACGAAAGTGTAAAATGGCGTTTGAATTTTGATATTTGGAATTTTTCGAGTGTTAATGTACAATAATAATGGAGTTTTCGTTTTCACTCCACATCCCCAAAACTTATGGTTCAGCCATAGTCAAGGCCCTAGCAAGGCAGACATGCTCCATCGTAGATCGCATCATCAGTTACTATCAGGTGAGATAGTGGTGAAATGTTTTCCAATACTGAATAAAAAAAGTGGTAGAAACTTTATAAAGTTTCTACCACTTTTTTTATTCAGCCTCTCTGCCTTGCTAGGGCCTTGACTATGGCTGAACCATAAGTTTTGGAGAGAAACAGAATATCATGTTTTTAAACTTTGTATGATTTACAGTCAAGGCCATAGACTAAGTACTAACAGATAAACACATACAACATAAATGCTTGCCTATTTTGCATTAAAAAAAACATGAAAAAGGATAGTTTACAACTATTCCATAGACTACGTAGTGTTTCTGCCTAACCTTAATGATTAGTTAACCGTGTGAACACATTGTTATTCAAACACTGAGGCACCGGGGGCAGGCAGGCACACACTTGACCTGTGCCCTGCCTCGCTACAGGCTAACAGGTGCACCGATATGGAATAGCCCCAACCAGCTATAAATTGTAATATTTAACTTACGTTAACAAACTAAATTTAATACGAATTATTTATCGTCAAAATCATGTCAGGGTTTTAAAAAAATATGAAAAAATGCTCTGAGTTTCTTGCCGTGTTCTTCTCGAGATGGCACTTATTTTGCGAATGCGAATGCTTACCTAACTGGCATAAAAAAAAACTGATATAACTTTAGAATGTTTATCGCATGTTTTATCTTTTATCTAAACTTAAAATATTACTAGTACGTTACTCACAAAGCAATAATTTATCAAAAAAACAAGTTGTAAGATAGTGTAGTATATCCGACCACACACAGACAACAAAATAACATTAAACTGAAATAATAGTAACCCAAGAACTTGTCCCGACGATAGAAATCGAATTATACAAAAGAGAAACATCGAATTGTGTTCACTACATTCACTTCAAAACGGACCTCATTTGAATATCTCCCAACCATCACAATAGAATTTCTCAAACACGTCGAACAAAACTTCGAATGCACTACAATTTATCCAAATACTTTTGTGCTCAAATTGGTATTGACAATATTGACAAGAATACATTTCCAAAGGATTGTGCACTACTTACCAATGACGGTATTATCGAACCTACCCCTGATTTAGTTTCGGTAACTTACCGAATCGATATGAATGGATAACTTTCTCTTTAAAAATAGATTTTATCGTACGATAAATAACCGAATCGTACGGTAACTGAGTTATCGTATGGTTTCTGAATCAGGTATCTGCTCACATAATTACACGAGGATCGATGAAAAATGCGACATGTAGAGGATACCAACTGGAAATCCGGACATCTGAACATACGAAAGCAATTTTACCAATACTAAAACGGAGACGCTTCACTCGGTCAACTAGCATTTCACCCCGAACTCAGGCCTCGCGCCTACGTGTAATAGAGACAAACTTTTGAAGTTAATTGCTTATTTACTCTTTTCTTAATAAATCACACTCGCAAAACTACGCCGGCTTGGACTAACCCTGAAGTGCATCTTAGTTCAGTTTCATTTAGTAAATAAAAAAGTTGGAAATTTCAAAAGTTGTATATGAATTGTATAGTTTGTAAAACAAGACAATATTTTAGTTAATATTCATTGAAATAAACAGCTAAATCTTCGAAGTAGTGATGAACGCGTTGAACTCTTTTCTTCGATGAAATGCATATTTATAATGTTCTACGAGTATCTGACTAAAACTTCTTTATGCTCGTGACATTTTTTCTCACATTACTTTAGTCACTTTACGTTTACGTTTGACTTTAGAAATAAATTACAGGACTTAAGAGATTTAACATCTCAGGGGGATGAGCTCATTGCTTTGCCGCGCAGGATTTCGAATTATATAAGTTCAAAAATCGATTTCAAAATTGTCAATTGATTTTGCTTTATTTTAGAAACGTCGCGTCCAACCTCATTTCTCGATCTAGACATCAACAAAACGTTATACATGCTCAGTGTTACTTAAAATCTCCTCCTAATTTTTTATCAATTGCGCTACAGTTTAACAAAAAATTTACTCATAAGGCAATTTAGCGCTAAAAGATTGTTAAGTAATGCTTAAATAGTTGTCAAAATTAAACACCGCCATTGCCTAGTTTAAACCTTGCTAATAGGCAAGATGGCGGGACTTATAACTTTCAATAATAAATGTGTCAAAACTTTTTACGTAAGGCGCCAAATTGTTTACTTCAACAACCGTTGCTTGTCACCTGTCTTTTATTTTCATTTCAACAGATTAATAAAAATAGTCAACGTTGACTGTGACTTGTGACTAGGACTTATATATGAAATACACTTGAAATATTATATTATCACTTGACACTGGCTAAATGCACAAGATTGCGAAGCCATAACTAAGAAGAAGAAGAAGATTAATAAAAACACATTTTTGACAGTTGTATTCGTATAATTAAATTTTTAGACTATTTTGGTTATAATCTGTGGCGATCATGTAAATTTCGATAATTTTCGATTCTCTGTGCGTTTCTCAACCATGCAGCGCCTAACCAATGTTTATAAGTGAAAAAAAAACCATCATTGATTATGGGCTTAACTAGAGGTGGCTAAGCATTGCTTAACGACGTTTTTATAAGACTGCTACATTCTTACTTATAAAAATGTCGCTAAGCAATGCTTAGCCACCTCTTAGTTAAGCAGCTCTTAAGCCCATAATCAATGATTAACTTTTTTTCACTCATAAACATTAGTTAGCCGCTGCTTAGTTGGGGGACGCAAAGATAATCGAAAATGATCGAAATTTACACGATCGCCACAGATTATAACCAAAATAGTCGACTAAAATTGAAATTATACGAATACAGCTGTCAAAAATATGGTTTTATTAATCTTTTGAAATGAAAATCAAAGACGGGTGACATTCAACGGTTGTCGAAGCAAACAATTTTGCGCCTTACGTAAAAAGTTTTGACACATTTATTATTTAAACATATAAGACCCGCCTTGCATCTTGCCTCTTAGTAAGTTTTAAACAAGGCAATGGCGGTGTTTAATTTTGACAACTATTTAAGCATTACTTAACGCTAAATCGCGTTTATGAGACAAATTTTTGTTAAACTGTAGCTAAGCAATTGATTAAAAATTAAAGGGTTTTATAAGTAAGACTGCTAGTGTAAAGCCCTCTAATACATTGACATGTAAATATTCCAAGCTTATTTGCTGAATAAATTATACGAGCAATACACAATAGTTACTTTGTTTTCAGGAAGCCCTCGATGCATTCTACATTAGAAGATTACCTCTCCCGTTAACATCTCCTTATAAATAATTCATCGGAGACGTGTTTCTGGGCCATTTTAATGATAGCCGAGCTTCGGCATGCCTGGGCTTTGTTAACTGATATTATTTAAATAAACAGCTACAGTATTGTCTTAGTAGCTAATGGTTTGAATAAAATGTAGATGATATCGCCATCTGGATTGCGGACCCACTTTCGTATCTTACATTAGCTATTTAACATTTCACGATGTACTTGGATCTGTCTGTTGATCCTGTTGTTGTTGAACTGCCCGTTGGTTTAGTTGCGCGTTTCTAAGGGGTATCGGGTTCGATTCCCACAACACAAGTTTTCTCACCATCAAATTTGTGTTTCTGGTTCTCGTTGTAAGTGTGATGTATGTGTTTTCGGCACCCGCGGTACATTTCTTCGTGCGGGGATGTGAGTGTGAAAACATTTTTTTTATGCCTGCTGTCGCAATAATAATTGTATCTAGTGTATTTTATACAAAAAAAAACAATGGGTCGTATGGACACGATAGAAGTGATACTTTTGTATTACAGGGAAACATATTAATTATTCATCATGCACATAGTGATACCCTCACCACTTTTCGTCACACAAAAATGTTGCGAATCAGAATTTCAAAGCCGTCCAATAAAAAGTTTAATTAAAAAAATGGATACATTTTAGGCGGCGAACAGCCAACATAAGTACGAAGTAATCCAGAAAATACAAAATCCCGATAGCGTTTCATCGCGCTGCCGCTTATCGTCTATGTGGCTACGATCTCCCGTGTGTTTGAATCCTAAGTGCCTAAACATACTATGCCGAAATTACGCGACCAAACTTCGGAGTGATTACGCCTGCAATGCTATTTCAATTAGTAGCAACACATTTGCCGAAATCACGTCACGTTTAGGCGTACAACCGAACTTCGGTCGGGCGTAAGTTCGGCGGGAACGTATTCTACTATATAATAAAGTATAGCAACACATCATACGCGACGTAAGTTCGGTTCGGTTGCCGGGGATGCACGGGGGACGGAGGGCAGCGGGAGGCGGGCAGGCCCGCGCCCCGCGTGCCTTGCTTATGTTTGTTTGTTTACTTCCTTCCTGTCTGGGCAAGTTAAGTGCGTTGCGCAATCGAATTTCAGTCGCGTAATTTCCGCACTTATGCTCTGTCATATCAGTCGAATACGTCGAAACGTAAAATCAGCCGCGGATCTTCGGTCACGTTTCTTCGGCATAGTCTGTTTAGACACTAAGGCCATACATCAACGCTCCAGCGCCTACATTAGAATCCCGTAAACACGCGTCCATTTCCCGCTCATTTTAGCAATTAATGGCTGTTGCCGTTTCTCTCAGTATAGCGCAATCAGGTATCAACGCCGGGGGCGCCACGAGCGCACCTCCGTGATTCATATCCCGCTCCCGGCTGGCGCAGATTGAACCAATTTAAACCAGATATTAGGTCCAGAGGTTGCACACGCTTCGAGAAATGACCAGTGATTTTACACCTTATTGTTGCGGAAAAATAAATGGCGGGTGTGGAGATAGCAACTTTGAAACGTACTGCTACGTAGCTATATAAGTACAAAGACTGTGAATAGGTAGCTTTCTAAGCTTATAAAGTTGCTTGCTATACCCGGCACGCATTGCAAATGTTGCAATGCCACGTAAAGCAAAAAAAGCATTTTACCTCTTCCACGTTTATGATTGCCTAGTACTTAACCAAATCCGAGTGACGTATTCCTTTCCTTGTCTATGACAAAATTATTTCTTTCTTGAATCGAAACCATTCTTAAATCACCTTAACATATACAAACATTTCATCAAAATCGGTCCAGGAGTTCAGTCACTTACACACATATAGAAGAATTATATACATATAATATATATATATATAAAGACACATAGGATTTCATGGTACTTTCTTCTACATTTGATACAAGCTACATATCGGCCGCATCGTCACTTTTCATTAGGTGAGGGAAAAACCTAATATTGTTTTATATTAGTTTTTTTATGCAGATACCAAGTACTTGACCACCCTCTCACCTGATGAAAAGTGACGATGACGCCGAAGATGTAGCTTGCTTGCCTAGAAGATAGCTATTCACTCTAGACTTGAAGACTCTCGGATTAGGAACCCCCAGGAAACAAATACGCCATCAGATGAGATAGTGGTCTAACATTTAAATATTATTACATTTGAATAAAAAAAAAACGCGGGCAATGAGTTCCTCTCCTCCTTGTGAATGAACTGTAACCAAAAGTTATCAATAAATATGTGGGATAAAACCAGTAACTTGTGCTACTTGTTTTGTCTTCATATGCTACTGGGTACTGTTGTCAGTAGCACCATGTTTCAAATAAATGCTTGAACTGCTAGCATACGTTATTGATAACGCGTCTGCCTTTAATCAGCGGGTATCGGGTTCGATTCCTAGTGGATACTCAAGTTTTCTCTCCAAGGGAAATTGTGTTTTTGGTTCTAGGAGTGATTATTTGTGTGGTGTGAATGTTTCACATTACGATAAAAGATAGATAGTAATATATAGATAGAAAAAAGGGTAACAAACAAGCTAATACATAAGGTGTTACATGTGCATTAATAGCGATCTCTACCAGGCAACCTTCTTCAACCTTAAAATCTAGTAACTTAGTGTACAGCTGTGGATAAGAAAGCGTGTTTTTTTTTATGATCCGTAGTTTAATTTCGAGATAGGCAAACATTTGACTACTACTTCGCCAGATGATATGTGACGATGCAATCGGCGATGGAGCATGTTTGCGTTTTACCAATTCAAGTCACAATCGCTATAATCGTCCAATTTGCTTACTTTCGCTGAAGCGGCTTAAGGCGTGTCTTAAACAAATAAATTCGTTAGGATTCCGGTCCACGAACAATAACTGTCGTATCGTCGCGTCCCCGCGGCAAATCGATGTGGACCGACTCAAGAGGTGTACCCACTGAGTCAGATACGATCCGCTTTTGTCAAATGGAATGTTTTTTTATGCTCGATAGGCAATCTACAAAAGTCTACAATCTCACCTGATGGAAAGCGATGATGTAGCCGAAGATGTAGCATGCTTGCCTAGAAGATACCTATTCACTCTTGACTTCAAGATGTTGCTCTGCTTTGTTGTATTGATGGTTTGAAATTTTAGTCAAACTCGACTTCTCTTCATTTTAACCCAGCTCGACGAAGGCATCAGCCTATGTATGCGTGTTCTTTGTGGCGTTCTAGAAACCTAACGCGTGCTTTGATGATTCTAACGACAATTAATTTGTCTTAATCTTGCGAAAAAGACAAGATAAAAAGGACCTTTTTACTACAATAAAAAGTTACTTTATATGTTGATTAACGCCGGTAAAGCCATAAGTACAGTTTTGTTACATTGGGGCGCTATTAATTAGTTTTGAATGTTGTTTTTTTTTAATTCGAGATTAAACTTTTGACTACCATCTCACTTGATAAAAAATTTAAAATGTACCATTAGTTTTTTTTTTGTTCCGCAATCTTGTGAATTTAGCCAGTGTCAAATAGGTAATTCATATTTTTCAAGTATAATTATGTATTTCAAAAATATAGCCACAAGACACAGTCAAGTAAAAGAGTCATGATCCAGTCATAGTCAAGTCATGCCCCAGTAAAGTGTTTTTTTTCTTTACTAGTAGGTACCTATTGGAGTTTTGGAGCGAAATCAAAACCACGTTTTTAAACTTTTTACGATTTGCCTACACTTATTCACATTCACAAGCCATAAATTATAAATAATCAATAATCCACCACTCTTACACATAAAGACACTTGGTGAAGCGTCTTTGCCTTTTATAATATAAAAAATAAATGTAAATTATACATCTGTGAATAAATACTTCACTTTATATACCTAATATTCATATTGGCAAGAATCTTTGGATGTTTGAATACATTTGCAGTGTATTAGGCTCTCTGCTGACCACTGTTAGAGATCGTTCAAGGACGATCCTAGAGATGGCGCTAGTTGTATCGAGTGACATTTTTTGCACTCGCGACTAACTTCACAGACTTAAAATGGAAACTTCCAGTCGTGTGTGTCACCTGATCCGTGTGGTTGACAAACCCTCCGCTATTGAATTTTGTGACGTAGAAAACTAATTAAATAATTATCATCTAATTAACCAGGACTTAAAATAAAAACTTCATCGTGTCTATTGTGATCGACCGCGTGAACTGTGAGGTGATTGAGTGTTCCGTGCCTCGTACACTCTCGGATTTCTTCGGATTCAAACTCGCCGGCCGGCGCGACGTGGAGTTGTGTGTGTGCGCTTAGGCATACATACAGTTTGCTGTAGTTCCTTTCTTGGGGAGCTCCGGAGGCGGTTTCGAAGCAGTCGTAAGGTACGTGGGCTTAAATAAACACTGTAAATTGATTCGTGTATCCCTACTGATTTTTGCCAATGTTCAAAATAATTTACCGCTATCATTAAAAATATTAATACGTAAATGGTGGGCTATTTACACGCCAGCGATTTTACTCGCGCCACCAACACTCTTACACTCAAAGAATCACCAGTTTTGGAAAATAACACTATCGACAACGACATTTTTTCTCTTTCGCGCCATTCTCGTTTTTAAATCTGCACTTTTTGACTAATCGGATCTGAAGCAGTGCGGCGGTACATTACAATCTAATATCGATACTCGAATAATAGAAACGCTCCGCATGTCGATTATGATTCATATTTCGATACGTTTGTTGTATAGTGCTGACGGGGAATAGAGTGCTGATTCGATTATTCCAATGTAAGTAATGCCACGCTCCAGGCTGCGCAAATAATCGACTAGTGTTTGTTATACCGATATTATTCTTGCCTTATTATTTATAGAAATTCTTTTGTATACAGCAAACGGGTGGCTTATATGTATCAAGGTATCCTATAATGAAGGTGATGTTTCTTTCGAAGTCAATATAACAGCTTCAGTCTAAACTGTAACGGCAAAAAGATTCGTTGCGAAACTTTTTAAAGTACCTGCCAGAGATTATAACACGTTATTTTGTCTGTGGTACTCACCTAAAGATATGTATATGTATAGGAGTTTTGTATTTGTATTTTGTATTTATTTGCAAAACTTCGTGTGTCAATAATGGTGGATTATTGACTGTTAATAATTTGTGAACGGCAATTCATAAAAAACGTTATTTTCGCTTTCGTTCAAAAAACACCAATAGAAGTTCTAGTAAAGTTTCTACCACTATATTAAGGCATGACTTTAAAGTGACTCTTTTACTTGACTTTGACTGTGACTTGTGTATAGGACTTCTTAACCAAATACGTAATACCTATTGAAATATTTTATTACTTGCCACTGGTTAAATGCAAAAATATTTCAAAGCCAAAATTAAAGAAAAACAATGTTTAGAAATGGTACACGCGGTGTGTGCAATATACATGCCTGTTAGTTAATTGTTTATTCATATGTTCCCCGTGAAAGATAATGACTAATGAGTCTAATTGCTAGATTAGCAAAATTAAAAATCTTATAAAATTAACTTTTATTAAATCATATTTAGTAACATTTAAATTACAATTTCCGAAGTGGTGTAGGTATATGTGTATGCAAGACTGTTTTTAACCTAGGTTCTCTGTAACGATTGGACGAATTTGGATGACAATTGCTAAGTAAGCCCTAGAATAGAACATAGACTATTTTTATTCTGATTTACCTTCTTGTGCAAACACTGCAATGAGAGCCTTTTTTGCGACTATTTTGCCTGCGTTCGTCAGCTTTTGTAGATAAAAAAGTTCAGCTTCTCCACATAGGTTGAACTGCCCGTTGACTCAGTTGGGTGAGCGTTCGCCTAGAAAGCAGGGGTATCGGGTTCGATTCCCGGCGAGAACAAGTCTCCCCAAAGGAAAATTTGTGTTTCTGGTTCTGGTTGTGATTGTGCGTGTGTTGTAAATGTTTCCAGCACCCACGACACAAGTCATCCAACTTAGTGTGGGGCTGTGAGTGTGAAAGCGTTTATGTTTATGCTATGTTTAGGTACTTCTATTAATTATTCTATGGTCCCTACAAGTCTAGACTCTGAATAAGGTTTTACTTAGCGTTTGACAACTATGCCACCTTTTGGTAAGTGATGATGTGGTCAAGGGTGGTAAACACGCTAGACCTAGAATTAATAACTGTCGAGTATAACAGGTAGGTAATATTGTATTGGAAAAATAAAGCGAAGAAATAACTCAATTATTTTTATTTGTTTCAGGTACAAAAATCTAGATGGCATGAAAACTAAGCAAATTCAACAACAGTTTTGACTTTATCCAAAGTAAGTTGATTCAATATTATTAAAACAAACCATCACGTAAATCACGTAAACTGTAATATGTACCATTAACCTGACCAATTTACCCTGACCCCCAACTTATTACTAATAACAATATCCTGACGAAGCCCTTCTCAACCTGGTGACGAATCATCCAATTAAATAAGACCCCTATCCCTAAAGAATTTCAGGCACAAAAACGATCTTATATTCTAGCTATAAGGTTACCAGTTACTCCATAACCGTGGGTACGAAGAGTTCCATCCGCGGTAAGGGTCTTGGTGGTCTGGTCGGTGTGTCAATTCTTACTGGCCTGCTAAGTCCCAAGCCGCGGTGGGCCCTGTCAACGACTCCGAAGAGCTAATCAGGAAACGTGTTAAAGCTAAATTTAATTTTAATAGAAACCTAAGTTAAGATCGTAAGATAGGACAGGCAATGCTGTCGATAAGTCATGTTCTAATACAAATGTAGCTGTGTAGTATAATTTATTTTATATCTAGAATGATCGTGAACATCGTTTGATTGCCGTAAGCTTTTACGTGGGCTTAGTTCGATACAATGATGTCTGATAATGTTTGTTACTGATTAATGATACAATTCTTTCTTTACAAGCTTTTATTTAATTTGCAATGTTTGTATGTTCGGGTCAAAACTTGAAACTGCATTTTAAAGCAGTTATCCCCAACCTGAGATGAAATTTTGTTTACAAACATTTCGTTTGAATGACAATGCATGGTTAGCTAAACGTAATTCTAAATCCAATATGGCGGACCGCTCAAGATCGCAAACTTTATTCTTTACATCTCCCAAACTAGTCCAGTTCTCCGATCGCAAACAATAGGTGACAATGATATATGCGACACATAGTCAGTAGATAGTAATAAGACCCGCAGAACACACAACCTCGCTAATTAAGAAAAATCAACTAATACTTTGATCACCCGCTTATTGAGAGATCACGAGTTCATGACCATTTCTAGCTTACAATACTTAGTAATTATTTTGTGTACCTATGTTTTTGTCATGGGATGGACTGTCATGTTACATTTAATGAGAGCTTTGTAGGAGCTATAAGATTTTAAACTGACCGTCAAAATCAGCCGTTTTAATATATTATTATGCAGTAACTTTCAGTTTAAAAACTTATAATTATTAAGAAGCTCAAGGAGCTGAAACAATAAGGAATGTATATATTCTTTTGGTTGATTGTTTACGTTAATACATTGGCGAAAATAGATTTCATAATAGAAGTCCTAGGACTTCTATTGATGGAATATATTTGTTTAGTCACAAGTTAATGTCAACTAAAAGAGCCAAAGTCCACTCATAGTCATGTCCTAATAGTGGCAGAAACTTGACTAGAACTTCTATTGGAGTTTTGGAGCGAAAGCGATTTTTAACTTTGTTTGCGTACACTCATGTACGTTCACTAAGTATTAACGGTTAATAATCCACCATTAATACATATTACACTCGAAGAATCACAAATTTTGTAAATAATACAAAATCAACGACATTTTGTCACTTTCGCGCCAAAACTCAATATGATAGTTTAAATGCGAGTGTTATCAAATGAATTCATTATTGTAAACTAAGTGTAGTACTTTTTAGCAGTAAGTGGAGGAAGACAGAAGAGTCCTGTCGCCGTAGAGCTGGGGTTTCGAAGCGGCATGTGCCTTCTACATGCAATGCCCTTGGAAATCCCAAACGTGCTGGCGACGACTGCCATCACCCGCCGACAAGATACCCAACAATATATTGACGAGTTACCTACCTTACGTGGACGCTAAACCCAACAATACATTGATAAGTCACCCAACTTACGGGAACGCTATACCCGACAATACATTGACGAAATTGTCATGCATATCGGAAAATTCCCTTGTTGTTAATTTTAAGTTTAATTATAATATGTATGATGTGGCAGTGCTATATTAAATAAATAAATAAATAAATAAGTCACCCACCTTACGGGGACGCTATACCTAACAATACATTGACAAGTCATCCACCTTAGGGGGACGCTATACCCAACAATACATTTGAACAGTCACCCTCCTCACGGGGACGCTATACCCAACAATACATTGACAAGTTATCCACCTTACGAGGACGCTATACCCAGTAATATTGCATAGAATAAGATAATTTCATACAATAAGCTTGAGCTCGGATAATATAGCCTAGCGTAAAGGCGCCGGGAAAGAACCACGATGAACGAGGGTTTGAGTTCTAGAAGCTACCAACTAAACATTACCCTTATTTTTAATATTGTATTGGTTTTATTAATTAATTTAATAACCTACCGCCCTACCTAAATGTTAGTTTAAGAGACATCCACACAGACTGAAAAGCGACACTGCGCCGTTATAAGGTAGACATTAATGCAGACGAAGCGTTTTGCTTCCACATTCATTATGCGAACCACAAAGGAATAGAACTACTTACCGAAGTCTGTTTCTAATACTGTAAGTCGTATAGATACATATTTGGTTGGTACACTCACAAATCTTATTTACAATATTTTTATTTATGTGTATGTTTGAAACTACTATCTTTGTAGCGGCTGAACGGCTTTGGATGAAATTAGGTATATAAATAGTCTAGATCCACTTGTTAATTTGTAATTAATCAAAAACACGTTTACGAGTCAAACTTATTTATTTACAAAATCAATCCCAGCTCTCACTCTCCTTGAAAGCAGTCACGCATGTTGTTTTAGCGTTAGTGTCGAATCGCTCAATGATCTTCTTCTCTTTTTCAATCTGTTCGGGTGTTTCCGTCTCTTTCCGTCGTCCGTTCGCCGTCTTCGTCTTTTTCAGCGCACCATCGGATAGTGTTCGGGCGTGCTCGGCTTTCTTTAACGGCGGTTCGTTGTCGTCAACCTAGAATTTAGGAGAATTTGAGATTTTTAGTGCTCTTTTTAGGAAGATCCTCGATCCAACTTATATAGAACCATATACAAAAATAACCATTTGACATTTGGCTGCTAATAGTATCTTTTCCCCTCCCCCTCACGGAAGGAATATGCCTATTGAAGCATGAATTCAGTAATTATGATTGGTCGCTCCGCAACTGTCGCATCGGCCAATCACAAGCCCACATTTACTCTTACAAGCATACATATACCTCCTACTCTTTTCCCACTGGTGAATATTTTTTTAATGAAAACAGCCTTATTTTTATAATTTTTTTTAGCTTGTTTTATAATCTTTGTTTACAGTAAACGCTTTTTATTTTAAAGTAGCGATCCATGCCGAATTCGCAAGGATGGATTTTCAGCTGGATTAAAAAGAAAAAATCGACCAAATCGACCGAGCCGTTCTCAAGAGATGATCTTTCATACATGCGGCCATTGATCTTTATTTATATATAGATAGATTATCAAATACATGGGATTGGATTCATGCAAGGGCAAGGGGTCGATATTTCTTTATTTTTAGATAAGGGGTAACTAAAAATAAAAAAATATCGACATAATTGAGATATCGCTAATTGCATAACCTCATTTGGAAATCACTATAGGAGCTAAGATAAACTTTTTTATGCTCAATAGGCAAGCATTTGACCATATTTATAATAGGTTTTTACCCCCGACGCAAATAGAAGGGTGTTATAATTTAAAGGGTTGAAACGATTGTGATTTAGTTTTTTTTAAAGGTGACTTGATCGAGCATGTTCTACGCGTGATCAAAATGCTGGCACTTATTTGGCTCAACGTATTAGCATTGCAATTCAGAGAGGCAATGCCGCCAGCATGATGGGAACGCTACCCACTGGTAGTGGGCTTGAGCACTTGAGTTACCTATAAGATCGATGTCTTGTAGGTAACTTAGTTCTTTGCTGTACATTGTTTTAGTTTAGTTTTAGGAAATATAGGCAATTGGCCCTTAGTTAGGAATTAAAAAAAAAAAAAAAATATATTCGCATGTTCTTAGCCATTTGGTGAAAATCAATCAGTGCAGCCGTTTTCTAGGTGTCGTTTTGTCGGGGGTATTTTCAAAATGTCACTTGTTTGTAAAACGATAGAATAAACAATTAATGAACACAGTTACGTGAATGTATGACGTGTACGTGCGATCTACGAAAACATATTCTCAAACAAATTCTACCTACATTGCAGTAACAGACGCGTGCTGGAAGTAACGAAAACATTCACCACTACGACCACCAACGGGAGTACAAAATATCCTATAAAATTTGACATCGAAAAGGGCAATCGTCCAATCATCGACAAGTACTAGCATCACTCTTAAGATACTAGATCTTACGATAAAGGAGGAGGTTCTCAAGTCGACTGTATTTTTTTTTATGTGAGTTACCTCATAACTTTGATCTAGGTGAATTTGATGATTCTCTTTTTATTTGAAACCTGGTGCTTTCTATGTGGTCCCATTGAAATAACCAGTAGTTTTTGAGCTATCCTCAATAATGCGTTTTTAATTCATTTAATCTGATCAAGGGTTTCGAAGATAAAGCTATGAATATTTGTTTAAGCTTTCCTTACGTTTAAATTATTACATAGATTTATCGAATTATAATTATTTCTAACAAGTTTTTAAAAGCACTGTAGTGACATCCCTTTGTACATAAACTAAGCGACACTTTACGACTTTGAAATTAAATATATCGCATCACTCCGTCAACGTCTAATATCGTAATTAAATCTTGCTTAAAGCTCGGGTTACCTTTCAGTGGATAGCCGGCTATGAGAAAACTAAATAACGATAACCCATTTGCTTATTTCACTTGAACCACTATTTGAAACAAAAGTATCTTGATCAATCCTAAACATTATGTCCCTCCCGATGGTACCTAGTACATACTAAAAGATATTCGAAAATATACAATGCAACTGCTCTCATTATCTGTGATCCATATGACCTGACAATTGTCACGCCTATATCAAAATCAAAATCATTTTTCACATGGGAATACCCATGCGAGGCTCTCATGAAAGGTAATGACTCCAATTGCCAGATTAGAAAATTATCGACCACAGATGTGTACAACTCCTAGACCAAATATAAAAAATAATAAATGTCTATACTTACCTATCCAGCCAAACTTCTTGGGCAAAGGATCAAACGAGAAAAAATACTATCACTACTAGAAATACAAAAAAGTTGTCACATAATAAGACGAAAACAGTATGTATATCAGTATTCTATAACAGCAAAATTATACTATGTATATGTCTATGTATGAGATAGCGACAAAGTTTAAAAAATAGCCAATAATGCTGAAATGCGGGACAATACTGTCTCGCTAACGCATCACTCCTAAAAACATCGGTCTATATGTCATGTGATGACCAAAGGAAACTACAAAAAAGAAGCAGTTATGTCCATACAATGTTTCCCCTAGAAACCTTAAAAGCCTGCAGTTTAAAACTAGACCAACCCTACTGAATACGAAATAATTACTCATGAATCCGACACATTCGAAATGTCTACAGATTCGACATAAATTGTAATCGTTATCATGTTTATTTATGAAACTACAAGTCAATTAAAACAATAGAATTAAAATTACATCAAATAATACAAAACTTTCTTATAAATATGTATGCAGAATTAATGACTTTTCATATTAAAAAAATCAGAATATAAATGAAATGCATGCTCAACCAGCCAACGCTTTAGCTTGTTCTTGAAACTTGCATAGCTTGGAGCAACAACAACGGCTTTAAGTAGAATATTATAAACATTACATCCATTATGTATTACGTACATTAATTTGAATTGAAATTTGAATTTGAATTTTTCGTTCTTTGCTTAAGTGCATGAACAGAAACTTAAAGTTAAATCAATTGAGTAAGATAATTTTATTTGCCTCTACAAATTTTACAGAACAATCCGTACCTGAAAAACGCCCGAAGAAGTCCTTTTCCTCGTGGGTTGCGGTGGCGACGGAGACGACATGCTGTTGGCGCGAGCTCGAGCCACCTTCTCCGGCCGAGGAGGAGAAGCAATGTTTGCAGGATTGTTGGTCGGTAGCAACACTGGAATATGGGCTTAGAATGAGATATTTATCTCATCATAAGGTGTTGTATTTACAACACCCTCTTATAAGTTAAATCAGCTTTCCCCAAGAAGATCTATCGTTAACATTGTAAGTAATCCAATTATACAAGTTAGATCCCCAATGCCCTTTTTAACACCCGACGAAAAAGAGGGGTGTTATAATTTTATAGTGTGTATATGTGCATCTGAGTATATGTGTCTGCCTGTGGCATCGTAACTACCAACGGCCGGACTGTTTTTGATTTAGTTTTTATTTTGTTTGAAAGATGACTTGTTCGAGAGTGTTATTTTCTATGTTTCCTGAAAATCGGTACAGCCGTTTTCCATATAGATTATCGGAAGTATTTCAAAATTTTCTTATTACATGTTGAAAGTGGCATTTTACAACATTTTTAAAAATATGTTTCTCTTAAACCTAAAGATACCAAGATGTCAGCGTATTCCCCATAATTATATACTCTAAGATATAAACTCGTGTTCGTAAAACGTGTAATTGTAATTATATACCCAAACATAAATATATTTTCATATTGTCATACCTGGCTGACTCCTGGGCTCGGGCATACTTCTGAAACAAACGAAATAATATTGAATATTAAATGATATTACAAGATTAGGCAAATAAAACAAATGTATGCAGTATTTTTTCAAATTTTGAAAGACTTAACGACAAAAAAATAGTTTGATCTTCCGCATCCCCTAAGTTCTTAGGATCATTTCTAAGACTCGGTTGCAAAAATTATAAAACCTGTAGGAGCTGAAGCTACAGCTAATTTCTTCAAATACACAACTCTCCATCATAGACAGGGTATGGTTGTGATTTTATTAATTTATTTTATTCATTACGATACTGAAATATAAGTGCAACAAGTTTTCATTATTAACTTCCTCACTAGGCGAGCCTGTGTTATAAAAAGTAGATTGGCCGCAAAACTCGTAGCTCAAGTAGTGATACGGTACTACTAAATTTTGTAATATAAAAACTACCTTCACACACATTTTTTTCCGCGAAATATAAAAATTATGTTCTCATTTCTGTAATTTTCCAAACTTAAAATGTTTCGAGTGTCAATTAATGTATAATAATGGTGGATTATGTGCATGCGTGTAGGCAAATCATGTCTTAGTGGAAGAACGTGATTTTCGTACTCCAAAACTCGAAAAGTTCTAGTTAAGTTTCTACCAATTTACTAACATAACATGACTATCACTGGACCTTGTTTTTTAAATGACTGTGACAAAAAAAAAACTTTAAAGGCGGTCCCATAAAAAAAAATACAGCTACTAACGAAACAAAACAAAAATGCCCTCCAAAACACTATCCAGGGCATTACCTATCTGAAGTCGACGGGTTATTTCGTCCGTGCTCTGGCGTTACTTTTAAAGCCCAAGCGACGTGTCGCCAACGCTCGTGTCCGTATAATTGGGGACGGCACACGGCTAATTATGGCCGCGTGTCCTGTCCTGCCAGAACCGAATTACTCTAACGCGGTCACGACTGATCCCAACGCTTGGGGTTCAAGGGTGATTTGCATACCGTCATTTAAAAAGCTTTTCAACGCTTTCACACTCACATCCACACACTACGTTCGTTGACTTGAGTCGTGGGTGCCGGAAACATTCACATACACACAATAACAACCAGATCCGGAAACACAGATTTCCCTTGGGGAGAAAGCTGCATAGAAGGCGAATGAGCATCCAACTAAGCCAACAGCTTTTTGAACTACCGGTTGGCTTAGTCCTTCTAAGCACCGGTATCTGAGTTCGATTCAGATTGGAGGAACTCAAGTTTTATCCCCAAGGGAAATCTGTGTTTCTCAGGGCGTGATTGCGTGTGTGATGTGAATGTTTCCGACACAAGTCATTGAACTGGCTTTTTGCTAAGAAAAGCTTTAATGTTTTTAAAAATAAGCCGAGAGTTATAATATAAGTGTGATTATTTTTAAAAACATAGGGACTTTTAAGTCGATCAAGCCCAAGTAGCTATGGTAATGTAAAGTACTATACTACTGAATGCAGATAAATCTAAATTATCTATGGTTGTTGGCATTGCTCCCGGTGAAAAGCAATCTAGTTAGGAAGAGACTTCATGTTAATGTCTATGTTTTCTGGAATTCCAATTATGCCCAGTACAAGATCACTCTTTTAAGGAACCAATTGCATCCTGTTTGGCGAACACAGGATGCAATTGTTTCGAATTGATCGGCATGCAGTTAATCTAAATATATATAACTCAAAGGTGACTGACTGACTGACTGACATAGTGATCTATCAACGCACAGCCCAAACCACTGGACGGATCGGGCTGAAATTTGGCATGCAGGTAGATGTTATGACGTAGGCATCCGCTAAGAAAGGATTTTGATTAATTCTACCCCCAAGGGGATAAAATAGGGGATGAAAGTTTGTCATACTTACTTAACGCGAGCGAAGCCGCGGGAAAAAGCTAGTTTTATATATAGACTAACTAATAATTTAAAAATAATAATAATATGAGTTATCCCGGTGGTCCCACTGGTTTTTTTATATTAGGTAGGCAAGCATTTGACTACTAACTCGCCTGATGAACAGTGAAGATGCAGCCGAATTTGTAACATGCTCGCCTAGAAGAATGAGAAGTTGTAATTTTGCTTTACCTAGTGTTACAAGCTGCGGCTTCGCCTTTAATTAAGTAAAAAAATATTTTATTTATTGGCTATGTGTTAATCCTGGGAATAAACTAAGCACATTCCAAATTTCATCCAAATCCGTTCATGCGTTACGACGTAAAGAGAAAAAAAACATACTAACACACCAACTATCACATTTATAATATTAGCATGATTATATACATTTTAGCCTGTAATCGTATTTGTATATTAATTAATTTAACTTTCATTAACGGTTATTTAGCTGTAAGATTACCTCTAAATCATTTACTTGTAGCCAAAACATCCTACATCATTAAAAACATTCAATCAGAAACGACATGGGAAAAATATCAATCAAAGAAAATTATATATTCCAAATAAAAAGTCGATAAAACCATAAATCGAGTCGACTAAGCAGCTCATTTACCGCTACTCAATCAGCGAAGGCTATTTAAAACTGTCGTTTCATAAATAAATCAGTAACGACGAGCCTGGGGCTGACAAAAAGCGCATACGTGATGTGAACTAGAAATATGTGAGAATTTCTCGTAGAATTATATTTATTAGTGCTTTTTATTAAAACCATCGCGTTAGTGCTCGAGGCGGAGCGGCGGCGCGGCGGCAAATTAGCTGCAAAGGAACTGCATGTATGGAAAGTCCATGACAATCTTGTAATGAGCTGGAATGTTTTTAGCGTCTAGACTAGTTGTGTTTTATGTGTAACACACACACAATTGTACTGACACATACTCAAGAATGTGCCACGGTTGAGTTGTAAAAAAATATTGATGGTATTGAATAATTTACTTCTGCTACCCTCAAAGTACAGTAAACCTATCGTGTGTAAACGATCACTAAAAATGTTTTACATAATTAAGTGGAAGCTATGAACATGTGACACTCGTTTTTTTATATATTTATATGTAAAACTAAGTATAATTGTTAAACCTGTTGATCTAGACAAAAAAGATCGCTAACAATATTTTATATAATTGAGTGACAGCTGTGGAATTGTGACACACTTCATTTTTTTTAATATTTTTTCAACCGACACAACTTCAAAAGTGGAGGTTCTCAAATCGACTGTTTTTATTGTATGTATGTTACGCGATATCTCCGACAATTATGAATCGATTTTGATGTTTTCTGTTTGGTAGAGTATACTTCAGAGGTGGTCCCATATAAAATATATCGAAATCGGTCAAGCGAAATATAAGCGCTGAAGTCGGTTTTTTAAACTTTGTTTGCGTGTCAATTATTTTAAATTAAACCGGTTTCTTGTATTGACAAGAAACGGCTTCCAACCGCGTGATAATATATTACAAAAAAAAACATTTTATCACAGATTACGTTGGAATCGTGGAATTTCGGCATTTGATTTTAACGTTTCAACTAGGTCTACGGGAAAAAAATATAAGAATAAGTGTAAGTGTAATAAGTTTTCGGAAATGAGACGTATTAGTGCTTGTTAGCCCATACAGACGAGCAATGATAATAGAAATTACAGGCCGGCAAGTATATAGAAATCTATTCGGTAGCAATGTGCAATCTTCCAAATTTGGTCTGACTGTCACACAAGATGCCCACAATTTGAAGAAATTCCTTCGCATTCCCTAACTGCCACCGCATATCTCGCATTCCAAGCCATATAGTGCCCCACTCTTCTGTAAATCAGCTTTTTACGTGTGCGGTAAAGCATGGTCGTCGTCAAAGCAACCATAGCCGGATGGGTCCGTGATTGTTACAGTTAGTCCTGACCACCAGGCGAGGACCCAGCTGATTGGCGCCTGAAGACAAAAACCGCGAGGAAACAGAGTAACGAGTCAATCAAACAGCGCAATGTCATAGACCGCAGTCGCGCCACTTGCCATATAGGGATCTGTGTGTTTGATAAATGAATCCTCTGACTTGCCTCAGGGAGATAAAAAGTATAGTGACACGCCAGTCAAGTTTGCCACTCCTTTTAGTCGTGTCTTTTATCATAGCATAAAAGGTCTTCATATCAGAATTCATGGAAGCTCGTTTATTTAAATGAAAAATGACCCATAAGATGGAAGAATTTATGGCCACTTCTTAGCTGACAGATTGACACCATACCGCTGAAGTCGTAAATAGTTGAGGAAAGGTATTTTATATGGCACAGTGCATTTTTGCGCGAGGCTATATCAATTAACTCGATGTAAAAACCTTGGATGCTTTGATTTTCAGTAACTATATAAAGAATTTGAACACAATGTGAACAACTCACTCAAATTTTCGCCAACAAATGGTAGTAACCCAGTGCAAAACGCCAGGTCTCTTGCTAAAATAACGTGACGCAAAATTCTAAATTATAAAAGACTCGAGATAGTCCATTCATAACATTAGGTGTCTTATACATTAACACTAAGCCGTACAGATACCCCAAACTGCCTAAACATTACTGAGACACTTGTCCAATACCAGGTCCATATCTCCCAGCACCCATAACAGTCCAAGGTTAACTGTAACAAGCACGAAGGTCCTAAACGCATTGTCCTTACAAGGCACATTCAATTCCGGCTTTTATTTACGCCGACATCTATAGGTTTAACACGGGTCACTGGGGTCAATATTGCCCGAAAGCAAAATATAATAACGGTATGGAATGAGCTAAATATTCAAATGTTAACATAATATCATGAAATCGGGCCTCGCTCTCTGGAAAATAAATATCAATAAATTGGTGCCTCATAATATTTTCTTGAATATTGAGAGTGCTCATATTATTGTCTTCAATTTTGCTTTTAAAATAATGAGTTTCTGACGCATCCATGGTAATTGGATCAGATGGAGGAAAGTACGTCAGAAATGATTGGCGTATTATGCATCCTGCATAAACATTTTTGCGATCATTCATTTTTGAATTAGACACAAATTCTTGTTATAATTATATTATAAAATCTGGCAAATTGTAGAGCATTAATAATTATATTCAAACCAGTTTGTGCCTATATTCTGCAGATATTTTATTTTATTTTATTTAGAATTTAAATTAAAGGATAGCAAACATATAGGAATTAGGAATTGTTTTTGTCAAATATCGTGTATTTTGATAAAAGAAATCTGCAGAATTCAGGATATACGTCAAGTTTTTAAGATTATAATAAAAGAGAGACAAGCAAGTCCAGTGCGACTGTCTGGTAAGCGACGAGCCCAGATATGTACATCTGCGATGCCACCGGAACTTTAAATAACATAGTTCCGCGTAGTAATGCAATGTACCTACTCACCTCCCTGGGTATTAATATATAATTATAATACAATACAATGTTTCAGTCAAATCGGTTCAGTAATTTTACGTTGTTGAGTATACATTTTCGCATTACAATATCACTAATACCTATTGGATAGCGAAAAGTGGAATGCGGGGTGGGATTTTGGGGATTGATATAATACGCAGCATCTCACCTATCTCCTGATATAGTATGCTAAATAACTTCATTCAAACATACAATCGTACTATAAATTATAGTGATAATTACAATCAATAACTGGATAATTACAATGTACTTCGCATGATTTGAGTTTCCGATATTTCGACACTATTGCGAAACGAAAAACATGGTAAATTATTATGACCTTGTTGACACAAACATTTACAGTACGAACTTATATGACGGTTGTATGTTTTAAGTAATTTTACAAACTATACCAGGAGATAGGTGAGATAGAGAATTTACAGTGAGAATGTCTTATAAGTCCTTACTGTTTTTATAACACGGCTCCTAAGCAACCAATATTCACAAATTTCACCTACGCCTTCGTGAGCAACTCTGCCTTTACAGTATTTGGTTTTAAGCGCAGTTTAAATTAACTTAACTGGCAGATATCTAAGTGGTCTTGTAAGCCTGAGGACCGGGTTCAGGCGTACAGTGGATTTAAACCACCTGCCATCGAGTGGAAATCAGTTAACGAGATTCGGCAGCTGTATGTACTAGGAGACAAGTGTTTGAGAGGAGTGTTTGGCTGTAATTTTTCGAATCTGGCAGTAAAGTTACTAACTTTACATGGGTGCCTCTTTGGGGCCCATGTGAATAAACGATTTTGAATTTGAATTGTTACAAAAGTAATATATTTATTTATTTTGTCTATGTCATTATTAAGTACTATAAACAAAGCCACTAAGATCTTCTTAACACTATGGACATTGATTAATAAATGAATTGAATTGAATATGGTCACTTCGCTGTCTGTCTGTCTGTCAATACATATTTTCTTAGAAATGCGTGGAGATATCGAAATGAAATTCATAGGAAATAGGTTTAAGTCTGCGGTCATCTACGGTGAAGCTGCACAAAAATAAAATCAAAGCAAAAAAAAAATAAACGGGCAAATATATCTAACCTTAAAGTACCGTAGACCTAGAATCATTAAATTTGGCAAAAAACAAGGTATCATAGCAAAAATAACTAGAAACTGAGAACGATTCTTGATAGAAAAACTATTATCTACATATAAAATTGTATAGACCCTCGGTGCGCGAGTCAAACCCAAACCTGGCCGGTTTTATTTACCTCAGATAGGCTTGAATTGGATACCGTTTCGAAAAAGTACGACCTTTGCTTCTGTAGTCAACACTCCTTAGATTTAAAACACCTGTGCCCAACATGTCGTGGTCTATTTCGCCAATTACGTCTGACGCTGATAGTGCTTCCAGGGAGGTCTTATGCGTTTATCGGATACTTCGATTTAAGTTAAAGCCCTGTTATGTACTCCTACAGAGCCATTAACAGTGCTTGTCGAGTTTTGATAATGGACAAAGCAGATTTTGGATAAGTTTCAACACCAGTGAACTCGGATAAACATAGAAGTATTTCTTGCGTTGATCCAAAGTTTGCACCGCGCGGGGCGGAGCTTACTGATTGCGCCTTGAGCGAACTTAGTTCGAAAGAAAGAAAGAAAATACATTTATTATTAATGACACACAAATGTACACTACAAACAAACAGCAAAATAAATAAAATAGACAGACATATACATACAAAATAATTAGAAATAAAACCAATAAAATAATAAGAACTGTCTAATGTTGTGAGTGTCATGAATATGGGTTACGACTCAGCATACGACTAAGCTTAGACCTTAGTCACTGATTTTCAGTCGTAAGTCATGACTGCACGAACTTCAGGACAAAACAATATCAAATATATATAGTCCAAAAAAAAACAACATTAAAATTAAAACAATAAACTTATAACAAAAATTTAAGTTCGCTGCATAAACAGCAATGGCAACAGAGAAAACAGCGTTTAAGAAATGCCAAATAGTACGTATACATTCCGTCTCCTGCTTCTGCTTAGCGTTTGCCAGGTTTCGCTTGTCGACTATTATTTCTCCATTTTGCACGGATGTTAGCATCCTCGATGTTTAGACTGTTGGCTCTCAGATTTCTTTCACAACGTCAAGCCTTTTTGGGGGCTGATTCACCCACGTCCGTAGGAGGATACCCCTTAAGTCTGACTCCCTACACGTGGTCCCCGGGTGGTGCTAATCAGGTGACATTTGAGAGGTGGTAGAGCATTTTGTGAGTTGCTCGCCCCTAGGTCAGACACCACAAGGTCTAAGCATACTCCAACGACGCATACATTCCACGGCACATTAATTCCAATCAGTCCAAAGATAAGGTTGAGTTGTAAATATGTTACATTCTAGGTTAAGACGATACACAAGTTTATTTTAACCGGAGGTTTAAAATATCGAACGAGCTATTTACTCAGAGCCACTTCGGAGGATTAACACATAGGCTACTATTTAACTTGATAAACGCAGGCCAAGCTGCGGAGCACGGCTAGTTAATCAATGAAGGTACACCCTAACATTAAGAAACTTATTTTATAAAAATACAATTTTATGAGACCTAACTGAACCTATAATTATTATCATAGGTTGCTGAAATCACTCAGCGACCTATGATAATGCAGCATTTAACCAATTTCGTTGTATGTTCATTCAGTTGCACAAAAATTTAAAAATAAAATGTTTACATAGTAAATGATTTCAATGACAAATTGTTTTTTTTTAATTAATTATTTCATGACCGTGGATGCATAGTCCTTCAGTCGATATATTAAACAAAAATTTACAAATTCTATATTTCATAATAGAAGTCCTAGTCACAAGTCACAGTCAAAGTCAAGTAGTCAGTCAAATCATGCCCTAGTAAAGTGGTAGAAACTTTATTTCATTTTATTTTATATTATTTTTATTGGAAAACTAACAGCCAGGTACATGAAATAAATAGACTAATTTACTAGAACTTCTATTGGAGTTTTGGAGCGAAGGCGTAAATCACGTTTTTCAACTTTGTATGATTTGCCTACACTACAAGATGCACGTTTACATATTATAAACGGTTAGTAATCCACCATTATTACACTTTAACACTTAAAGAATCACAGGTTTTGTAAATTATACAAAATGCAATTTTTTCACTTTCGCGACAAAACCCATGTCAAATTGTTGTCGAAGAGTGTGACCCTATGGTCAAACTCTTCGATATACTTTCGACATATACTCATAGTAGTAATTTTTAATTAGGTTTTTAATTGTAATTTTTTAATAGGCAAAATTAAAAATTTATTTATTTATTTATTTATTTATTTATTAAAGAAAACATGCCGAATTACTAAATTCTTCCAGCCAACGCTAACACAACATTTTAATAATAAAATGTATGGCATACATTTTGGCCTATAATAGTTCTAGAAAAATATAACAACGTTATAAATTATTATCAATAGGGAATAAGCATACAATTTAAATATAAGTCAAGTATTATTTTTATGGAATAATAAATATTACACATATAATTGATCTGGCGAAGCAAGATCTCTAAGTTGACTTGGGTCGTTCAGCACTTTCGTCTATCCGTCCGTCCGTCTGTCAGAGGCATCTAGCGTCTAAACCATATAAGCGAATGACTTCAAAATCTCATAAAATATGTAAAACTGCGTAAATAACATTTGAAATTATATAAATAAAAATATTCATAACATTTTATTAACAAAGATATTCATTTATCATAAAAATATTATATCATTCTGAATACCCATTTAGGATTATCATTAGGATATAAAGATTCAAAGTTGGTTAGAAACCATTATCACTTAAATCTATACTATATACTATATATAATATTATAAAGAGGTAAAGTTTGTTTGTATGTAAAAGGTAATCTCTGAAACTACTGATCCGATTCCAAAAATTCTTTCACTAATAGATAGCTACACTATCAGTGAGTGTCATAGGCTATGTTTTGTTGGGATAGAAGTTAGTTATCAGTTCGAAATAATAATATTCGTAAGACAAGTCGGAGAAAAATTTGCTAACTTTCCGCTTTATCGGCGTACGCTGACTAAACAGTTAGACATAGGTGAATACAATGTACAGCAAAAATGTTGGCCTTCATGAGTTTTACAAAAAAGTCCGCATACATCTAACATGTATGTATAGCTCAGAAAAAATACTTTTCTTTGTTAAAAATATGAAAAAAAAGCGGCCTATGTTTAGTTGGCTTTTTGATACATTCAGTATTAATCCTTATCAAAATAAACTATTTCATCATCTTACGTAGTTCATGTAGATACAATTTGCTTTTTACTGCATGTGATTTGGATAAATAGTCTATGAGAAATCGTGAAATTAGTTTCACGGGAGTCCTCCCGTGAACGGGACGGCTTAGAAATTTATCGACACGTACTACGTATTCCTGCACATAAAAATAGCGGCTTCTATTTCGTTGCCATTTTTTAAGTATTTAATATTAATCCTTATCAAAAAAACCTATTTCATCGGCTTATGTAGTTCACGTAGATGCAATTTGATCTTCACTGCATATAATTTGGACCTATAGTCTAGGAGAAATCGTTAAGTTTATTTGAGGGTGAAAACGGTGGATCACAGAATGTAACAGTTACTGCGTAATCCGGCATTCTTCTTTGTTTTGAACCGACTTACATAAGAAGGAGGATATAAATTCGACTTTTTTTTTGTTTAGTCGGTTATAACTTATCATTGAACTTTGAACTGCCCGCTGGAGAAGTTAGGTGGGCGTTTGCCTTTAAAGCACCGGGTTTGATTCCCGGTGGGAACACAGGTGTTTTTCCACGGGAATTTGTGTTTCTGGTTTTGAGTATGTTGTCAATGTTGTGTGAATCTTGGATGTTTACAGCCCCACGATACAAGTCATTGAACTTAGTGTGGGGTTGTGAATGTGAAAGCGTTTATGGGTATGTTTTTTAATATTTACCACCCGGCCGACGCCGGGCGGGACGTTCCTGAACTTTGAACTGCTCGCTGGCGTAGATGGGTGCGCGTTCGCCTTCAAAGCAGCGGGTTCGATTCCCGGTGGTAATTTACCTAGAAGATTTCTCTCCACGGGAAATTTGTGTTCCTGGTTTTGAGTATATTGTGAATGCTTTGTGAATCTTGGATGTTTACGGCCCCCCGATACAAGTCATTGAACTTAGTGTTCGGCTGTGAATGCGGAAGTGTTTATTTGTATATTTTTTAACCGGGCGACGCCGGGCATCTTTTGAACTTTGAACTATCTACTCGTGTAAATGGGTGCGCGTTTGCAGTCAAAGCAGCGGGATCGATTCGCGGTGGTAACAGAAGTTTTCTCCCTACGGGAAATTTTTGTTTTTAATATGTTGTGAATCTTGGATGTTTACGGCCCCACGCTACAAGTCACTGAACTTAGTGTGGGGCTGTGAACGTGGAAGTGTTTATGTGTAGATTTTTTTATCGGGCGACGCAGGGTGGGGAATCTTTGAACTTTGAACTACCCACTGGGTAGATGAGTGCGCGTTCGTCTTCAAAGCAGCGGATTCGAATCTCAGTGGGAACACAATAGCAAAAGTTTTTTCCCCACGGGAAGTTTATGTTTCTGGTTCTGGGTATGACGTGAATTTTGTGTGTGTGGTGTTAATTGTTAACGGCCCCACGACACAACTTATAGTACTTTTAGAGTGGGGCTGTGAGTGTGAAAGCGTTTATGTGTAAGCTTTTGTTAACCCGGGCGACGCCGGGCGGGTCAGCTAGTTAAACATAAACGCTTTCACACTCACCGCCCCACATTTAGTTCGATGACTTGTTTCGTGGGTGCCGGAAACATTCACATCAGACACACAATTACATCCAGAACCAGAAACACAAATTTTCCTTGGGGAGAACTTGTGTTCCCGCCTTGTTATTGTATAAGAACTTTATACTTATACAATCGCATAATAAGTCTTATTAACAAAAATCTGTCAAAAAAACGCTCACTTTTTACGCTGTCGAGTATTTTTAAATTTTGGCATATTGACTTGGTACGGAACCTTGAAAAGTAACTAAGTTTTATTAAACAACTTTTTTTCTTGAGGACGCGTAGCTATTTTAGTTGATTTGTTTCAATAAAATAAATATTCAAAAACAAAGTAAATTTCACAAATCATCGGAAATTTTACTTGTGGGAAATTTTAAGCTTTAGACAAGATCTTGTAATGTTTACATCTTTCATTTATTACCATTACAGTTAAACCAATATCATGCTATACATAATGAATTTGTGTATATTATATACTTAAAAAAGTACCCATAAGTACTTGTTAGGTCCCTCCTAATTTATTGATTTTGATCTTGAGCTTGTTTTCTCTGTCAATAACATATCTATAATGGCCAGACTCTACTTTGGTTCTTGTGTGATCAAACAGAAATATGTCTATCATAGCCAGGCTCCAGACTGGTTGATCAGCTGGTACCATATGCCCTGCATTCCTTATCAGGGCCTCCGTCAAATGCCCCGCGAATTTCATGTATCCAATAGTATTAGCAACTTTTAAATAAACCACTGTGACAATGTCCCTTTTTGCTTTCGTATTGTACTCATCCTTACTGGAAAAATTAAGATTTCTTAAAAAATTCACAGTCATAGGATAGGCTGCGTAAATATCTAACTGGCCGTTGTAGAACAACATGTCGTAGTTATCTAGCAGCTCCGATATCCAAGGAGCTACAGACTTCATAAAATCTTCGGTCAAGGAATCATAAACTTCAGAAGAAAATCCGTTATAAATCAAATTTCCCACGTGAATAGCTCTCCGTACTGACGAACTATTTAATAGTTTACAATAATCGCAATTGTCTGTAGAAGTTTTCACATAATTATAGAAAGATACATTACCAATACTTTCTTGTATAAAATTAAACGTTGTGCCAGCAGCATCATAAGCGTCTAACCAAGCATCTTTCTTTATTAATTCAACAGTTTCATTCTGCAGAATTTCAAGCTCAGCTTTCTGATTCCAATCTATGAGTCCGATTTGATACAAATAGTCGCTATATTGCAGCTGGTTGATCGGATCACACCACCCGTCGCCTATCATTAGTCCCGCCAAGTTCAATTTTATCTTCGCTGTAGGATTCTTTTTATGAATAGCGTAGCCCAATGCCGGAGCATATTTTCCTGCGTACCCCTCTCCGCTTATATAAAACTTCAATTTTTGTAGTTCTGGGAACAGCTGGAAGAATTGTATGAGAGTAGTGTACAGATGTTCCGCGACTTGATTCTGATCGGTGCAGTATCCGCGCGAGTCGTTGGTGAAACTGAAGCCGGTGCCAACAGGGTTGTCAATATAGATGACATGATAATACATATTCCAATATGTATGCCGCAGATTAAAAGCGCAATTTACGACCTCGAATGGACCGTTTTCATCAAAAAGTCCGAAAAGCGAGCTGAGTCCAGGGCCACCTTGGAGGTAAAGAATGATTGCATCACTTGGGCCAACTTGCGGGAAGTACCACAGAAACTGATTTGAGTTATACGTCTTGTTGACCGTGAAAAAACCAGCATAGCTCTTTACCGTACTAAACCCGGGGAAGTCGACTCGAGAAAGATTCCTTGCTTTCGCTATATTTCCACTGTCGATATATGGAGTTAGAAACATAGGGGATCCGGGATCCTCTGTGTCTTTCTTTGTGGTGTATGTGTGCGGGTATGGATTAAATAAGGCATTTGTTGAAATCGCCAAATGAAGGACTAGTAACAATACAAAGAAACACATTATTTGTAACATAGAGACATAAAATTCAAATCGTTATATCTAGTTTGTGGAATGAGGGAAAAGATAAGACAGCAATGTAGCTGCATAAAAATATATCACCTTGACAATTATTTCGTAAAGCACCGCTTACTGATTGTTACCACAATATAACACCATAAAAAACTTAATAACGATATTAAATTTATATTAAAATAGCTATTCCTCATTGAACTATAGTTCTGCTAAATTTACGAAGTCGAAGATTTGAATCTACAGCACAGTTAAGTAATCAGGAACATAATAACGTTGTTAGCATGGTAATCCGCTTTTTTTATTCTAATTTTGGGTTAACGAACATTCGTCGTGTTGTAAATACACTTACTACTTTACAATATGACATAACATTCCCTTAAAACATGGGAAGAAGGTTTGCAATGACTAGCATCTATAAATGGATAAAAAAAAAGTGTTAGGAAAGTTTGTTAACAAAGAAAAAAATATGTTGTACAATTCTAACAGCTGCTGGAAATAATGTACAATCAAATCTACGTAAAGCCAAAGTAGTATATGGGGATGTTGAATCAACCAACGAAGCGTACAATAGCTAGTGTTAAATAAAACTGTTATAATTAGAAGAATGTAGCACGTTGAGAAATAGGTTCGATCTAACCTTGGAAATCCATAACAGTTTACATACGACACGAGTAGAATCGGCGTACTAAATACCAACTATAATCGTTCGAATCAACGCGCCGTGCGCGGCGGCGGCCGTCGGCTAGGGTTGTGGTTTTTCAGTTAAGTCATTAGGAGGTAAGTTATTAGGATGTTTAGTCAAATGAGGATTAAGCTGAAAGAAAAGCGTTTAAAAAGCTCGCCTCGAGATAAAGTAAATAATGACAGGTAATCGTCGCTTAATAAAGAGGTAGAGTTTAAAGCTCAAAAAAAAGTGTGTGAGAGCAATTTGTCGCCTCAAACCCTCTGATAGTTAAGAAAGCCGTTTTTTATTAGTTTAAAACTGATGTAACTAGTAAACGGTACAACCAGAAAATAAGATTTCAGATAAAAGTGTATTTTGTATGGCACCTCGAATGTTTTATCACTTACCCAGAGCTATTTTAAATTGTACAAATATAAATTCCGGTTTAAATTGAAGCAGTTTTTGTTTAATAAGGCTTATAACACAGTCACGGAATATCTTTATGATAAATCAGTGAAAACAATTAGATCTGACATATAACAATTATAATATTATTTGACATTATGCTAATTTAATGAGATTAAATCAAGGATGTTGTAGCTAAAACCGTAGGTTTGTTTCCTTTCTCGATGGATTAAATAATCAAATTCAAATATTTATTATTATTGAAATAAATGACAGTACCTTAGATACCCTGTTGGGCACAACAATTTAAAGCAGAGGAAGACGATATGCTTCATTAATACCAATATATCAATTTAATTATAATAAGATGTCATAATTATGCATTGTTAATATTTTGTTGTATCTGTGTATAGTGTTGTAGTTAGTATTATGTTGTTAATGTAAGTCAATATTAAATTACACAGTATTTAGTCAGTCAGTCAAAAAAATGGTTGTCTGTAAAGTCGGTTTACGGACGATAATTTTACTAGATAACGTCATAAGACGAACGCTTAGGCCAGGGATCGGAGACCTGCGGTTCGCGAGCCACATGCGGCTTATTTGATGTGAAGCTGCGGCTCTTGAGTTCCATACGAAAATATTATATATTAATAAATAAATGAAGAAAACATTCTGCATCCATTAACGAGGATTAGGCACCATTTCTATCGAGCCATTAACAAGCCTCCAAAGGTAGCAAAAAAGTACATTTATACAGTTGAATCAAGTAAATTACGGGATGATTAGGTAGGTATAACGCGTGCATAGCGTTTTCTATACGATACTCACATGGCACAGTAGGTATTATTGTTGGAATTAAGGATTATTGTTGGCAAGAAAAAAAATTGTGGCTCTATAAAAATTTTAAATTTTGTAAATTGTAATTATATACTCTTCCGACTCAAAAGGCCGACCTCTGGCTAAGGCCGATCGTGCCTCTCTATCGCTTGTTTCACGCTCTCACTTGCACACTCGGCTCAGGCGGAACGTGACAATGAGTCAAGCTTTTCGTGCGTGCAGCCGGCATTCATCGATTTATAAGACAATAATTATAATTTGTCCTTGAGATATTCCTAATTGTGGAATAGATGTTTTTAAAAAAAAAATCCTTCATATAATTAAAATTTGACATTAAGATTGCGAATTGACGAAGACATTTATTATAATTAGTATTGTCCTAAATTTTGAATGTATATTTCCAATTAATAACCAATTCCACTAGTAAGGAATAATTACATGCCTAATATTATGGCTGATTACAGTTGAACGTTATCATAACTACCTACAAGAGATCTATAATGTACCTATATTCGCTTTGAATTTAAATTTCGTCTGTATCGTCACCGACCTCTATGTTAATATAACTTTAAATGTATCTGCCATTGGGTCTTCAAAATAAATCACTTCGAAAAACAACTCGAACACCACATCACTCCTCACTAACCGTAGCTAAATGTTACCTGGATAGCGATAAGCTTTTGGCACATCGGCTTTCGATATCGAGACACGACAGTGACACCAAGTTAAATCCGTCTTGTCGCCTGCCCGCTGTCATCGTCAGCCACCTAACGGGGCATGTGGCTCGGTGTCGGCTCTTTGCTCAAGCCGACGAGATGCAATCGTTGTATATCTCATTAGCTAATGGCCAATTACGGTGAGTGACGCGTCCGGGGCAAATTGTCTCCGAGACGTAGCGTCGTCGTTGGTTTTGGGACCGCTTAGGGTGTGACGCGTGTCCGTGTGTAAACTCGTCAATTATTGCAAGGTTGGGTTGACGTAGCGAGAAAACCTTGTACCGTCTACTAGCCTCGGCTCCTTGGAAACGTCGGTTATCAAATGACAGCTGCTTTCAGTGCTAGGACTGTCACCGATAGATAGATAAGAGTTATAGGTAAAGAAAGGCGACGTTATATTCGGAATCATAAAGCAAATAAAGAATATCACAAGTGGAACTACAGAGATATGCTCTAGTCATGTATTGATGCATATCCAATTATCCAATCAATATTTCAAAATGCTCAAGCCGTTCCGAACCGCTTAAATGAAAATTCACCTGTGTGTTTGTTGATTTGACATGGACCTAAGTTAATTTAGTTCTATTTACCTGCTAATAATAAATGTATCTTTATATTTTTTTAGTAAATGGAGAACAAAAATCAATAGTACAATTTTAGATTTTTTACAAGATGAAATTCACACAAGATTGACTGACATATTATTAAAGATCCTTAAAAGACGAAAGCAAGCGCTAAAAAGATTATTAAAATAGCAAATAACTGAAAGGGTACATTGAAAATTGTACACTACGTGAATTGTATGACATATAAAGAGCCACGAAGAATTCGGACCAGACTAGATGGCTTACAAGGTTGATGCGGCCTAACACCAAATGACTGCGATTTTAAATTAGTAAGAACCTGACATACAAACTGAAGCAATAGATAAACGCATGCCCATTAAATAAATATATAATCAGATCAACGCAACCTCTCTTTGTTTATTCAGTTCTATTGACAACTGAAAAAACAAAGAGAGACTGATACACCCTTTATTTATTTCATTCAGTATAAATAAATATACGATATCTACCGAACGCTATGAGCTGTACATTGAACATTAGTAATAGTTTACACCGCATTAAAAAGTTACAAAATGCACCCATTTTGTAACTTTTCAGCAACCATTGTTACAGATAAATTGTATGCTGGCATTTGAAAAGAGCTAGACAAATACTGATAGTTGGTATTTAGGAGCTGGTGTCGAGTCATAAATCTCGGGCTAGTCGGGTAGTGTAGTTCTGTCTAGCTGCCTAGCTAAACACTACTTTAGCTAGGTAAGAGAACTGGTTTTACTAACAAATCATCCCAAGTGGGGTTATAAATGAACGCTCGTTGGGAAGTAATCTCTTACCGCCAGGAAATAAATAAATACGACCACAACCAATAAATATTATATAATTTGTGCAACAAGGCCAAAGAGAACGACGGAGTTATTTCTAAAATCTTGTAACATTATTTATTTTACACCTCTCGTACAATAATCACAATAAAACCAATGCGATAACACAAAAAGTTTTCCGTTAAAATAAAATTAAATCCTCTAACTACTTGATAGAACTTTTCTTCTTATTCTTATCGAGCCAATTAGTCAAACGCTACTAAAATTATTTTTGCTTCTCTTCTAATTGATTTTGATCTTGAGCTTGTTTGCTCCGTCAATAATATATCTATGATGGCCAGACTCTACTTTGTTTATGGTTTGCCCCAACATAAATATATCTATCATAGCCAGGCTCCAGACTGGTTGATCAGCTGGTGCCATATGCCCTGCATTCCTTATCAGAGCCTCCGTCAAATGCCCCGCACTCTTCATGTATCCAACCGTACTATTATCTTCTGAATCAACGACAATTTCCCTTATTGCTTTCGTATTGTACTCATCCTTATTAGAAAAATTAAGATTTCTAAGAAAATTCACAGTCAGAGGATAGGCTACGATAATATCTAACTGGCCGTTGTAGAACAACATGTCGTAGTTATCTAGCAGCTCCGATATCCAAGGAGCTACAGACTTCATAAAATCTTCTGTCAAGGAATCATAAACTTGATTAGATAATTCGCCATAAGTCAAATTTCCCACGTTAATAGCTCTACGTACTGACGAACTATTTAATAGTTCACAATAATCGCAATTGTCTGTAGAAGGTTTCATATAATGGTAGAAAGATACATTACCAATACTTTCTTGTATAAAATCAGACATTGTGCCAGCAGCATCAAAAGCGTCTAACCAAGCCTCTTTCCTTATTAATTCAACAGTTTCATTCTGTAGAATTTCAAGCTTAGCTTTCTGATTCCAATCTATGAGTCCGATTTGATACAAATAGTCGCTATATTGCAGCTGGTTGATCGGATCACACCACCCGTCGCCTATCATTAGTCCCGCCAAGTTCAATTTTATCTTCGCTGTAGGATTCTTCTTATGAATAGCGTAACCCAATGCCGGAACATATTTTCCTGCGTACGACTCTCCGCTTATATAAAATCTCAATTTCTGTAGCTCTGGGAACAGCTGGAAGAATTGTATGAGAGTAGTGTACAGATGTTCCGCGACTTGATTCTGATCGGTGCAGAATCCGCGCGAGTCGTTAGTGAAGCTAAAGCCGGTACCAACTGGGTTGTCGATATAGATGACATGATACTTCATACTCCAATATGTATTTCGCAAATTAAAAGCGCCATTTACGACCTCAAATGGTCCGTTTTCATCGAAAAGTCCGAAAAGGGAGCTAGCCCCAGGGCCACCTTGAAGCCAAAGAATGACTGAATCACTTGGACCATCGGGCAAGAAGTACCACAGGAACTGATTTGAGTTATACGTCTTGTTGACCGTGAAAAAACCAGCATAGCTCTTCACCTCACTAAGCCCGGGGAAGTCGACTCGAGAAAGATTTCTTGCTTCCGATATATTTCCACTCTCGATATATGGAGTTAGAAGCAGAGGGGATCCGGGATCCTCTGCGTCGTTCTTTATCCAATTGGCCCATTCGTGCGGGTATGGATTGAAAAAGGCATTTGTTGAAATCGCCACATGGAGGACTATACAAAATGACAATACAAAGTAACACATGATTTCTAACATAGAGATACAAAAATCAAGTTTTTATATGTACTTTGTGAAATGAGGGAGAAGATAAGACAGCTATGTAGCTACATAATAAAATTTATAGAGAATTATTTTGTAAAGCACCGCCTACTGAACGTAATAATACTATAATAACATCAGAAGATTCGAATTGCAGTTTGTCTTCAAAAAAAAATTGCTACTCATCAATGCAATGTAGCTTTACATAAAACTACGAAGTCGAAGATTTGAATCTACAGTTCACGTTTAAGTAATCAGGAACATTGTTAGTTTGGTGATCTGCTTTTTTATTCCAATTTTGGGTTAACGAACAATCGTCGTGTTGTAATTGAACTTATTGCTTTAAAATATGACATAATATGTCCTTAAAACATAGGAATAAGGTATGCAATGACTAACATTTATAAATGAATAAAAAATACTTATGTGTTAACTCGTAGTAAAATTTTGTAAACAAAGAAAAATATGTTGATAAATTACCAGCTGGAAATAATTTATAATCAAATCTACGTAAAGCCGACGTAGTATATGGGCATGTTAAAGCACCCAACAACGCGTACAATAGCTAGTGTTAAATAACAACTATAACATTTCAAATATGTGGCACGTTAAGAAAGTTGTTCGATATAATCTTGACAATCCATCCAACAGTTTAATTACCTACGTACGACACATAATTAGAATCGGCATACTAAATACCAACTATAATAGTTCAACTCGACGCGACAGGCGAGGTGGGGTTGTGGTTTTACGGTAAATTCTACGAGTTATTAGAAAGTTTGAGTTTTGAGTTGAAAGAAACGCTTTCAGTGACAAAGCGCTGACCAAGCTAGCCTCGAGAAAAATAAAAAAAAATAGAATTAATCTTTAGTATCGTCATAGTCCTCTAAATTATCTATAACTTTCAATATATCTGCCATTCGGCCTTCAAAACAAATGACACCGAAAAATAACTCAAACACCACCACTCTTCACTAACCTGTTGTAAAATGTTAAATGTTGCTAATGAGACACGACTGTGACACTAAGTTAAATCCGTCTTGTCGCCTGCCCGCTGTCATCGTCAGCCACCTAACGGGGCATGTGGCTCGGTGTCAGCTCCTTGCACAAGCCGACGAGATGCAATCGCTGTATATCTCATTAGCTAATGGCAAATACGGTGAGTGACGCGTCCGGGGCAAATTATCGTCTGCGTGATGTAGTGTCGTCGTCGTTTTTGGGCCCACTTTGGGTGTGATTACTGCAAGGTTGGGTTGACGTGGCGAGAAAAACTTGCAATGTCTACTCGCCGCGAGTACGAGACGCAGCTCTTTGGAAACTTCGGCTCTCAAATGACAGCTGTATTCAGTCCTAGGGATGTCACTGATGGATAGATTAGAGTTATAGTTCAATAACGACGACGTTTTATTCGGAATCATTAAGCAAATAAGGAATATCATAAGTGGAACTACAGAGATGTGCTCTAGTAGTTGTTGTATTGATGCATATCCAATTATCCACAGTCGACTGAGGATAATTGGAAAACAACAAAATGCTCATGTCGTTACGTACCGCTTAATAAAAAATACACAGGGGTGTATCGTTGTTAAATACACCCCTGTGTATTTTTAATTAAGCGGTTCTTATACTCAATAGAACTGATCAAACAAAACAGATTGATACACCCTTTATTTTTTAATTCAGTTATCAATATACGATATCTAACGAACGCTATGAGCTGTACAATTAACATTAGCAATAGTTTGCACAGCATTAGAATTTAGGCGCATTTTGTAACTTTTCAGCAACCATTGTTGCAGCTAAATTGTTTGCTGCCATTTGAAAAGAGCGCTAGACAAATACTGATAGTTGGTCGTTAGGAGCTGGTGTCGAGTCATAAATCTCGGACGAGCCGGGTAGTGTAGTTCTGAGGGGGATTTAAATAATTCAGATGAATTGTTATGGTGCGTTCAAATTTTATTACAATTTATACATGTTTTAATTTTCAGATGGGTTAAGTAACAATTTAAATTTGCTTGATCTGATTTAAATGCATTCATCGGTGACTGCCAATAGTTGGAAAATATGTCAGTCGTGTGAAACATGTGCAAGAAGATCATAAACAGAAAGACATGCTACTAGACGATGTAATTCCTTTTATAATAAAATGTTTACGATAACGACAGAAGAGAGAATGAAGAAGATTGCTATGGTTGTAAGCCCATAGAATTTAATGGCATTGAGTATTTAATTTAGATCCAGCGTTGCCTTACGATATAACGAAGATTAATAAAGTTTTTTCCGAAATAAAATATTTTAAGACATCATTGTTGTAGATACTTGTTTTAAGACGTTAAGCCTCCTTTGCGCCGCGCATTCGGGTAAAAAATAACCCTTACTGTGTCACTTTGTCGGCAGTCTGTCAAGACCCTATTTATCTATTTTTCTTATAAGGTGGGACACCCTAAATTATCGTCTTGCCGCGTCTTTAATGTATTTCAATTTAGTAGGAATAATAAAAATAATCGTAACAGTAATCTCAAGATGCTCTATGGAAATTTCAGTTGTACAAAAATTAAAGCTTCAAAAAAAATCTTGTAACCTTATTCATTTATTTACACCTTTCGTTCAACCATCACAATAAAACCAATGCGATAACACTATATGTTATCCGTTAATATAAAAATAGTAATAAAAATCTTCTAACTACTTGATAGATCTTTCTTTAAAAATTCAAGCTTCAGAAAAAATCTTGTAACCTTATTCATTTATTTACATCTTTCGTTCATCCATCACAATAAAACCAATGCGATAACATTATATATTTTCCGTTAATATATAAATATAGAAATAAAAATCTTCGAACTACTTGATAGATCTTTCATTCTTCTTCTTCTTATCGAGTCAATTTGTCAAACTCCACCAAAATTATTTTTGCTCTCTTCTAATTGATTTTCATGTTGAGCTTGTTTGCTCCGTCAATAATATGAGGGCCAGACTCTACTTTGGTTCTTGTTTGCCTCAACAGAAACATTTCTATCATAGCCAGGCTCCAGACAGGTTGATCAGCTGGTACCATATGCCCTGCATTCCTTATCAGAGCCTCCGTCAAATGCCCCGCACTCTTCATGTATCCAGTCGTACTTTTATCTTTTAAATCATTCAGTACGACAAATTTCCGTATTGCTTTCGTATTGTACTCATCCTTACTGGAAAAATTGAGATTTCTAAGAAAATTCACAGTCAGAGGATAGGCTACGATAATATCTAACTGGCCGTTGTAGAACAACATGTCGTAGTTATCTAGCAGCTCCGATATCCAAGGAGCTATAGACTTCATAAAATCTTCTGCCAAGGAATCATAAACTTGATTAGATAATTCGCCATAAGTCAAATTTCCCACGTGAATAGCTCTACGTACTGACGAACTATTTAATAGTTCACAATAATCGCAATTGTCTGTAGAAGGTTTCATATAATGGTAGAAAGATACATTACCAATACTTTCTTGTATAAAATCAGACATTGTGCCAGCAGCATCAAAAGCGTCTAACCAAGCCTCTTTCCTTATTAATTCAACAGTTTCATTCTGTAGAATTTCAAGCTTAACTTTCTGATTCCAATCTATTAGTCCGATTTGATACAAATAGTCGCTATATTGCAGCTGGTTGATCGGATCACACCACCCGTCGCCTATCATTAGTCCCGCCAAGTTCAATTTTATCTTCGCTGTAAGATTCTTCTCATGAATAGCGTAGGCCAATGCCGGGACATATTTTCCTGCGTACGACTCTCCGCTTATATAAAACTTCAATTTCTGTAGTTTTGGGAACAGCTGGAAGAATTGTATGAGAGTAGTGTACAGATGTTCCGCGACTTCATTCTGATCGGTGCAGTATCCGCGCGAGTCGTTAGTGAAGCTGAAACCGGTACCAACGGGGTTATCGATATAGATGACGTGATACTTCATACTCCAATATGTATTCCGCAAATGAAAAGCGCCATTTACGACCTCGAAAGGTCCGTTTTCATCGAAAAGTCCGAAAAGGGAGCTGTAGCCAGGGCCACCCTGAAGCCAAAGAATGACTGAATCACTGAATGACGGGCCATCGGGCAAGAAGTACCACAGGAACTGATTTGAGTTATACGTCTTGTTGACCGTGAAAAAACCAGCATAGCTCTTCACCTCACTAAACCCGGGGAAGTCGACTCGAGAAAGATTTCTTGCTTCCGATATGTTTCCACTCTCAATATATGGAGTTAGAAACAGAGGGGAACCGGGATCTTCTGCGTCATTCTTTATACGATTGAACCATTCGTGCGGGTATGGATTGAAGAAGGCATTTGTTGAAATCGCCACATGGAGTACTATACAAAGTGACAATACAAAATAACACATGATTTCTAACATAGAGATACAAAAATCAAGTTTTTATACGTACTTTGTGGAATGAGGAAAAAGATAAGCCAGCAATGTAGGTCCATAATAAAATATATCTGCCTGACAATTATTTTGTAAAGCACCGCCTACTGAAAGTGATGATACTGTAATAACATCAGAAGAATCTAAAACGACGTTATCTTAATGTATATGTAATGTATGATCTACGTAGTCGAAGATTTGAATCAAATATAGCATAGTAAAGTAATCAGGAACTTAATAACGTTGTTATATTGGTGATCTGCTTTTTTATTCCAATTTTAGGTTAACGAACAATCGTCGTTTTGTAATTATACTTATAACTTTACAATATGACAAAATATTCCCCTAAAACACGAGAAGAAGCTATGCAATTGCAATGACTAAAATTCATAAATGGATAAAAAAATATTTTGTTTATTTCTTATACCTGCTGGAAATAATTTATAATCAAATCTACGTAAAGCCAAAGTAGTATATGGGGATGTTGAAGCACCCAACAACGCGTACAATAGCTAGTGTTAAATAACAACTATAACATTTCAAATATGTAGCACGTTAATAAAGTTATTCGATGTAATCTCGGCAATCCATAACAGTTTAATTACCTACGTACGGCACAAAAGTAGAATCGGCATACTAAATACCAACAATAATAGTTCAACTCAACGCGACAGGCGAGGTGGGGTTGTGGTTTTACGGTAAATTCTACGAGTTATTAGGATATTTGGTCTAATAAGGTTTGAGATGAAAGAAACGCTTTCAGTGACAATGCGTTGAGCAAGCTAGCCTCGAGAAAAAGTAAAAAATTAGAATTAGTCTTTATTATCGTCACCATCCTCTAAATTATCTTTAACTGCCAAAATATCTGCCATTGGGCCTTCAAAATAAATCGCTTCGAAAATAGCTCGAACACCACATCACTCCTCACTAACCGTAGCTAAATGTTACCAGGATAGCGATAAGCTTTTCGCACATCGGCTTTCGATATCGAGACACGACAGTGACACCAAGTTAAATCCGTCTTGTCGCCTGCCCGCTGTCATCGTCAGCCACCTAACGGGGCATGTGGCTCGGTGTCGACTCTTTGCTCAAGCCGACGAGATGCAATCGCTGTATATCTCATTAGCTAATGGCCAATTACGGTGAGTAACGCGTCCGGGGCAAATTGTCTCCGAGACGTAGCGTCGCGTCGTCGTCGTTTTTGGGCCCGCTTTGGGTGTGACGCGTGTCCGTGTGTAAACTCGTCAATTATTGCAAGGTGGGGTTAACGTAGCGAGAAAAACTTGCATCGTATGGTATCCGCGGCTCTTTGGAAACGTCGGCTCTCAAGTGACGGCTGCTAGGAATGTCGCCGTTGGATAGATAGACGGCTACAAGTCAAGAACGAAGTCGTAATAGTCAGAATCGTAAAACCGTAACACTGCGGTAAAATTGAATGAACCGCTACTTGAAAATACACCTTGTTGTGTTTCAGTTGACAGAGTTAAGTTTATTTATCTTTACATGTACTAATAATAAATTTGAGTCAACAGATCCTGTTCATATTTTACAATAGATGAAACTCACTAAGAAGCTCGTTTAAATGTACTAAATACAAATACACATAGATTTATTGACATAATAGGATACAACATTATTATCATGAACATAGCCTCCCGTACTAGATATAACATAGATGATTTGTATTGAATTATTTCATTCAAATCGCATTAATAATAGTCCTGACATGCAAGCGCTAAGGAGATTTAAAAACAGCGCTAAACCAAAATGTATGATGGACCATCATGAATTTTATGAAATATAAATTAAGCGACCCGCCTCGGGGGTAATTTAGACAAAAAAATGGTTACTGTGAGTCAACCGTAACAGATTATATAATAGATACCTTCGAGAAATAGAATACCATCGCAAAGTTTTCTTTAGGATTTTAGAAAAACTACAATTCTTTAGTACTTAATTTGTATGTATCTGTTAAGATTTAGTCTACGTAAGCTATGTCAATTTATTTTTCGTCGACTTGGTTTCAAAACATAGTTTTTTCTACTTAAATAGGTTTTATTATGTGTAAATATAAATTTCCCGTGAAACATTTTCTATCTAGTGGTGAAAACCGCATCAAAATCCATTGCGTGGTTCACGAATAGCCAGCAGATAAACAGGCAGATAAACAGACAGACAAACGCGAAAAGCGACTTTGTTTTAGACTATGTAGAGAGAGAGATACGGCAATATTGTTATAAGGCAATATCTAACAACATTATGAGCTGTACAATGAGCATTATTAATAGTTTGCACAACATTAGAATCCGGGCGCATTTTGTGCTTTATCAGCAACCAGTGTTGCATTTAAATTGTATGCTGCCATTTGAAAAGAGCGCTAGACAAATACTGATAGCCGGTCGTTAGGCGCGGGTGTCGAGACATAAATCTCGGGCTAGTCGGGTGGTGCAGCTTAGATAGGTAGCTGGATGGAGCGATAGGACTGGATTTAGTAACAAAAAGTCACTCTTTGTTACATCTACAAGTAACGACTGTTAACACTTCGGCGGAAACAATACAAATGTGTATGTATGTTAGGCGATAATTCTGCCATATAAGAACTGATTTTGATGTTTTTTTAGTTTGGTAGATGGTCAGATATTGAGGTGGTCTTTAGAAATGGTCCCATATAAATTTTATCGCAATCGATTAGGCCAAAACCAAAATACAAGCGGTAAAGTCCGGTTTTTAAGCTTTGTTTGCGTTTCAATTACTATTATTTTGACACTAAATGAGTAAAAAGTGGACCCTTTACTACGTGAACCTACACGGGACAAATCCAAACGAGAGGAAATTATTGGTCGATTGAAAACGAGCTTGTTGGATGTGGCTGATTGAGGCGATGCCAATTTGGTTCAATTTAATGCATCCAAAACACAGGCGTTTCTTCCCTCCGCCTAACTGCCACCTTTCCATTTGTCTCCGACCTTCCAAGATATGTACTGATGGCAAATAAACTTGAGCTTCTTGGCATTTCCTTGTAGTCGAATCTAAACTTTGGTTCCTATAGCGAAGCAAGAGCTAAGCTGGCTGCTAAAAAACTTGTTATCCTCGCAACGGGTAGGCAGTAGTTCATACCGGAGCAGCTTCTCAATTTATATCAAGCTCAAGTCAGATCGTGTATGGAGTACGGCGGCCACCTGTGGAATGGATCCGCTAAGTACCAGCTTGAAGCTCTTGAGTCCATTGACAGACGAGCGAAAAGACTCATTGGCGATGACAAGTCGAGTCCAAATTGCAGAGTCTTGGTCACCGATGTCAGGCCTAACGGTATTCTATCGCTTACATTTTGGAGAGTATGCGCAGACATGAATAATTACCCCATGCCCGTTGTACCATCTAACGACAAGACAAACTGTCAAAAGTCATCCTGCTATGGTTGACCTCCGGTTGGCTCGAAGCGTTTCGCTTGTAGAAGCGAAACGCGTTGTTAAGCGTAGGCTTAACATCCGTACTGCGAAGCAGCGGGACTCATTACCCGCGTCTTTGTTCTCCGAACGGTATAATCAGGGAGTCTTCAAGTCAAGAGTGAATAGGTATCTTCTAGGCAAGCATGCTACATCTTCAGCCGCAACTTCACTTTTCATTAGGTGAGATAGTGGTCAAATGCTTGCTTATCGAGCATTAAAAAAAATTTTGTAAATAAAATTTGGCAAAAGTTATGACAAAAATCAGTTAATGATTGTTTTGTGCTACCAGAGCCTAGGAAGATGATCGGCATGAGAACAACGTGCAAGTGCATTCGGATTGGGCGTCTATGAGTTATACCGTCTATAGGATAAAGAGATGTCCTTTTGCATTAATTACTAGATTCAGTAACATGGATTCAAACCGATTATCAGCTCAATCTCCATATTTTATTTTTATAAATATACCTGATATCTTAGTGACTAAACTCGTCACAAACCATTTATCGTGGAGACTAAAGTGTAGGCACGAGACATCTTCTGGTATATACATATAGCAATAATAAAATCGATCCTAAATCACACACACTGTATCTAAACTTCTCATAAATAATTGGATTAGTGCCACCAGAGATGTAACAAAAAAGGATTGCCAATCCTGTAGAATTTCTCCGGAATACCACGTAACCCGGCTCGCCAGTCAAGTAGTCGCGTGGCATCGGGTGGTGCCATTAGTATGCCGTCAGGGATAAAGCCGGCGTGCCCCCTACAAACAGGTTAACTTACATTTTGAACGCTATTCAAAGACGCTGCTCGCGAATTAAGCCTTTAGAGCACATCAATGGAAACGTTTCTTTTGTTAGTGGTAAAGAAACTTGCGACATGACAGAGTAGCGATGGTAGTTCTGAATGGAAGTAGTAAACGACAAGCATATATATATTTGGGTCCTTCGGACTCAAAGCCTTGTTAGTAATATTCCCAACGACTGTAATAGTTACACAATAATTGGTTGAACAAATGTTTAAGACTTGTAGAACACATGCCTAGGCCTCAATATACGACCTTTTTCAACCATACTTTCTATACACTTAACCAAGGTACATCGAGTGACGGTGAGCTCGATTCACGTCACAATTAAACAATACAGATAATAGTTACAAAAGATGGTGTATTTTGGGATTGTAACATTGTTTATAATTATATTTACGTCCATAACACTGTGGAGTAGGAGATTTCACAGAGAAGAATATTGGGCAGATTAAGCTTCAATGCCTTCGTCCTTTTACTATTTTTTATTTTTATTTAAAAATATTCAAACGCAACCTACTAAATCTTACTTTATACATAACATATAAATAGCAAAGATATTTCAACGTCCTTAACTTTTATTTGATCCACACAATTTGTTGATCAAATAGGTAAGTACATCCGATAACTCATGCAATCCTCAATGAAATTAAAGTAGGTAGGTACTCAAGTAAAGGCCCGGTGTCTTCAAATCACCATTTTCTCTAATAAAGTAGCATTATACTGATAGGTAGCAGTCACATCACATCACGTTTTCCAAATATACGACAATGTCTGACTGTCAGCGCAATCTTGCGCGGCGTGAGGCGGGCTGGTTCGAGGCGCGTGCTCACCAAAGATTAGATAGGTGTTACATTCAGAACGGTGTGGGCTGTGGGTTATGCGGAAGCCCCTACGAGGCTAGTTTTCAGATCTTGAAAACGTGATCATTAGGGCTGTCTACAATGATAGACGGTTCAGCGCTGATTAGAAAGCTTTAAAGCTCGTTTTCATTTATTATTCTATTATGAACAAAATGATATATACACATATACATATATCTTAATATCGCCTCGAAATGCTGTCGAACGAAATCGATATGAATCCATATGCTGTAGACCTACAGGTCTATTCTGGTCGTCAAAATGCGATTGTTCGAATTGATGCGACGTCGATACGACAGTCGATTGGTTGAAATTTCAGTTGATTCAATATTCATAAGAAAAGAAAATCGTTCGTATTCGACGTCAATGTAAAGTTAATCTTTGCCCGGAATAGACCCCCTGATGCGGAAACGACCACGATCTTTAGAGTAACTGTAAGTATTTATTATCTATTGTCATGAATGAAACTTATCATATACATATAAAATAATCAGCAAACGAGCTAGTACTGGTATTAAATCAAGGACTTATTAGTGGTATTTGCATGTTTTTACTCTTACATTAAGGGGCAGATACGTCAATGCGAGGTCATTTTTTAACCACAGACAATTTTCTCCCTTACTATATTGCCTTTAAAGTTGTATATTGCATCCATTGTATCGTGGCGCTTACGGCAAGGTCACGCGTGGCAGGCAATCTTTGATTTTTGATGGTTTCGATTCGAATTTCGTGAAAATGCGCCTCAAAAAAAATAAAACAAGATGATGAAATCATTCGTCTAGTAATTAAACGTAAAATGAAATAACTTTCACAGTGTTTTGATATAAAATGGCGGAACGAAATGGTTACAAAAATACAAAATTGATGTTATTTGCATGAGGTTTGATATTTTGTTCCTTTGTATTTAAGAACGTTATAAATATTATAGGAAGAAGGCATCATTTGTGACAAATGATGCCTTCTTCTTATAATATTCAGACTATTTTTTTTTTTCAGAATTTCTTATTATTGCTGAGTAAAACGGTTACAAAAACACGCTTTTTAGAAGAAATTCAGGTATCACCCGCTTAAACGGAAATTTAAATATTTCCAGAACGATAGCTACTTCACCATGTGAACGTTAAGGCAATCCAGCTCCTCGACAACAAACTTAGTGAGAAGACTCAAGAGAACTAAACATTTTTGAGTGGTGATGCGACAGTGTAATAAAGTGAGTGTTATTAACAAAGAACACAAGAACAAAGCGTCTTCCCTTAAATAGAGGTAGTAAAAAGACACATTATTAGTATACTACTTTACTTAGTTAAGTCTTAAGAGGGTTTATTCCATTTGTCTTCTCCCTCGCTCGCACATTTCAATATCTTTGATAAGCACAATTAGCTACGTATGTTTTTGAAAATGTTTTCAACCAACTTTAAGGACATTAATACAATGAATGTTTTAATCTACCTTTCGTTTCTCAAATCTTTAAGTTAAACGAAGAAAGCGTGAAAATCACATTGAAATTGGGGAACTGTGTTTTTTCTTATCTTATTGAAGTATACCTATATGAAAGCGAAAAGAAGTTTGAAACATGTATTAATGTCCATATAGTTAGTTGAAAACATTTTCAAAAACACATGTACATAATTGTATTTATTAAAAATATCGAATTGTGGGAGCGAGAGTGAAGATAAAAGGAATAAACCCTCTTAAGGCTAGATCGTAATTCCAATGGTGTACTTAAAGAAATAGGGATCTCATAAAAAAAAATAACGATAGCGTTTTTTACAGCAAGAAGTTATCCAATTAGAACTAGCTTAGGAAATTCCCTTCTGCCTCAAGTTGTAGCACCCAATCTAAGCGGTGCACGACGTAACTCAGCCCTCGAGATACGATCAGCACGCGCGATGAAACGCGACTGCTTACGACCTGCCTCGCTCGCCAACCACAATTGTATTTGACTGTTATTGTTTATTTATCATTCCCGTTACTTTACATGAAAAAAGAGTAAAATATGATACTTATATATATAATATCGTATATATTATATATATAAGTTAACCAAATTTTTATGCGTTTAAGAGTGTTCGAGCACAAGTTGAACACAGAATCAACGTTCATTCTACATCATGAGTCTTGAAGTCACATTGGATAATTTAAACGATCCATTGTTTGTGTCCATATCCCAGAATATCCCTTTTCCAGAATGTCCCTTTCCCTAGAATATCTCTAGATATTCCTTGCCTAGATAAACCCAAATATATCTCAGATATCCATCGTCGACCAAGATAGTCATTTGTTTGAGTAAATAGACAAAAAAGATATACAGATATATATATATATATAAAAAAAAAAAAAAAAAATGCAACCATGAATGGATGACATAATGGATGATTGATAGTTTGTCTTGTTTTTAGATGGTAAAAAGGGCATGATGGAATTAACTCATGTAACTCCTGTGCACACTCTCCAAAATGTACCTAAGCGATAGAATACCAATAAGCTTGCCACCTTACATCGGTGACCGAGACTTTGCAATTTGGACTCGTAACGTTCGGGTTCGAAGCAAAACGAAGCTTTTGCAGTCGTGTCCTTTAATAAAGATAGCATTAAAATTAAAAACATTCGTAATAAATCAATTACATAGTTTGCTTATGATGTACGCGAGCTAATATTACCTAAGCCAAAACCTCAATGGATAACCAGAAGCTATTCTATAAATTAGTTAGTTATTTAAAAAGGTTCTTTACCGGTTCGTTAGCTGTATGCTGAAACACCGGCGATGAGCCTAGTTCGGCAGGAGATATTCTACAACGATATTGATAACTTAGCTTTTAAGGCGACTTGATATCGAGTTGGCGGACTGGAGCCAAACTGTAGCCTTGTCGATTTGCCTGCATAGGCAGCGTGCGCGCTTTCATATATTTTTTAAAATTAATCTTACCCTTTAACAAAAAACTTGAGTTCATAACGAGGTTTGAATGTTTGTTGGGATCACACCCAATATTTTTTGTATCTTTTATAGAAACAGAATAAAGTTGATTCATTTCACTGACGGGAGCGGGAAATTTGGTGTTTTTAGTAAAGTTTAAATATTTTTTCTGTCGAGCCAAATTTATTCAATCGTGTATCGCTGAACATATCCGGATAAAATATTTTGTGAACATTTATTACACATAAAAAATGCTGTTAATCGACCGTTTTTAAAGGTCAAATGTTTAATATTCGTGAAGATGAATCGTCCAATTTGGATCCTACTTCACCTTAAGAACACTATCGTAAATATTGTACATATTTTGGCAATAAAGATTTATTAGTATTATTATTATTACTTCACATTATACTTCACATTATATTCGTAATGAAATGCATTTATTTGCTTCAAGTGTAAGTTTAAACAGATGTAGGGTTAAGTGTATCAATATAGTTCACACACTTGGTCATAATTGCACACACAAATACACATGCAAATATTTATTGGAGGACTAGGTAGTTAGATATCTGTAATTGTATAGCGTCATCATAATAATTTTGGTTATTGTTAATATATTCTATATGTGGCCCAATTACAATAAGTGGAAATAGAAAAATCATCATTAAAGTTATAATGTCAAGAGATGTCAAAATTTCAGAATATGTAAATTGGAGTGGTAAATGATACCCTTTTTGCAACAAACGCTGTAAGAAAATAAATGGGGATAGAACAATCGCACGTGGTCTAGGCATGCAAATGTGAGGGCGCATTAAAATGCAAGATGGCGGAAGCGCGCACGCGAGGTCGAAGGGTCGGCTGTATCGCCATGCGCCATTGTCCGAGCTACCGAGTACTGACACCCCACTTTACAAATCTTTGTAATAAATAGATATTTTATGCATAACATTGCTAGTACGGTCAAAGTGCAAAATGGTGGAAGCGCGCTTGATTTGTATTGCCAAGCGCCTTTGTCCGTGCTAGCGAATACTAACAACCCATTTTATAACGAATAGAGGATCAGAACTTGTTTTAATAATACTTTGGAATTTTAAGTACTATTTATAAAACAATTACTATGTACCGCCACTACTTTTTTTTTTAAAGAGTAATAAAACCATTTTGTATTGTATTTATTTGATTTAATTAGGACAAAATTTGTTCTAATGTCAGCTTTAAATCAAAATTAAAATTACATATTAAATATGTAATATTAATTTTGAATTAAAACTGCTATATTAAGACCTTGTGAAATAGACTTTATGCACAATACTAGTTGAGCCCCGCGGCTTTGCCCGCTGATGATTATGATGATTAAATTAGCCGATTTCCGAAAGATTATGGTTATTTTTTATGCGCGAAAGTAAAAAAATTGTTGTCGATTTTGTATTATTTTCCAAAACTTGTGATTCTTCGAGTATTAATGTGTAATCATGGAAATTCTAGTAAAGCTTCTACTATAAATAGAGAACTGTATATGACTTGATTACAACTTATTACATGACTTTGTCTGTGACTGGTGACTAAGACTATTTGTAGTATGATAAATGATAAATAAATAATAAAATATATTATTACTTAACACCGGCTAAAATAAAATTCAATATGGCCGAAGCACGCTTGCAAAATCTCGGGGTTACCTTTATAGCCACGCGCCTTTAACCAAACGGTATTTACATAACCAAACTTTTTGATACATTTCCGCTATTGAAAAACCAGTTGAAATATAGTACTTCTTGAAATATAGTGTATATTTCAATGCAATGTAATAATCTCTCACCCTCTATATTTAAAATGAAGGCTTAAGCGTACACGCAAGATTGCATGAAAGCAATATCATATCAACACCTTCAATATTTTGCATAATACATCAGATACTGTGTGCCTTTGGGTTCGACTTCCTAGCTGTACAATTCACGTCTCTTCACCAGTTCACATAAAGCATAATAACTGTCTCGAAATCCGTCCATAAGTCAGACACCCCAAGGGTATCGGCGCGCGATCCGCTAAATCTATGTACAGTGGTTCCCAGTTTGTTCAATGGACCAGAGACCACGGCCGCCTGTCGCCATGTCCTGTTATATTCATTGACACTTTTAAACTTTGGTCAATTGCTTTTTAGTTATATTGTTTACTGCGACTGTATTTATAGCGAAATTATACAAAATATTTGACACTGTGGATTGCTTCAACATTATTTACGATTTCCTCTCTCTTCTACTTTTGTCTATGTCACAAAATTTTATCAAAAAGTATTAATATTAATTATTCAAATCATGACCACATCGTTTGAAAAATAGAAACGTATTACTCATATTTCTAAGAACACGGTAAACACATTACATTTTATTTTACGCATTCACACTTACAGCCCCACACTTAGTTCAAAGAATTGTATCGTAAGTGCCGGTAACATTTACATCACACTCACTATCGCCCCAATAACCAGAAGCACAAGTCCCTTAGGAAGGAAAATTGTACTCCTTCCAGGAATCGAACCAGAACTCACTGCGCACAGAGCAGACCTGTCCACAACACCAACTGGTTCGTCGCGAAGTGTACAATGTCTGTATGTAAAACAAAGAGTCTTACTAGAAACAATAAGAAAAGTGCCAATGGACAAATTCTTAGTTACTGATGACTCTATTCTAGCAATCTAAATTAAATTAAAATTACTCATTAGCCAAATACAGGCTACATTGTAATGAAATTAGGAAACATATTTATGTTTCCTAGAAAAGGAAAAAGTAAATAAAAAACAAAAATACAATCTGCGGTTCACATTTCCTCCTCGAAAAAAATACTCGACCATATTTTTTTACACAAGAATACATTCCGAACTTGCTATTATTTCTAACATGTCAATAACGCCAAGTCGTTTGTACCAAACTAGTGTAGTATTTTTTAATCTCTGATCTCGTTTGATTAAAGATTAATCGAACTTGCCTGAAGTGAAGTTGTCGATATTAATCGATGAACGCAAAAACTGAACACAACACAGCCCTAGTTTACCGTCCCATCCCTACTGTCAATGAAAAATGTTTTTTCTCTCTCTTACGTCTACCATCTTCATGAGCGCACATGTCCGTAATTGAATCAATTAATTATTAATAATATCAGTTAATATCAAGCCTTGTTTTATTATATCAGAAGTTCTATCCAAATTATATGAGTTGCTTCCTCCGAGATATTATAGGTGGTAGAAAGGCAATACATTACGTACTACTACAGTTTTAATTTATGTCGAAGGACGAAGCAAGGATGTATCATTACTATCACATCTAATGGTAAGTGATGATGTGATCGAGGATAGTAATAAACACCCTAAGCTTAGATTGCCTAGCTATCAAGGATAGTTACCGAGGGTGATTGCAGCGACATAAAATAAACATAAACATAAACGCTTTCACACTCACAGCCCCACACTAAGTTCGATGTCTTGTGTCGTCGGTGCTGGAAACATTCACATCACACACACAATCACAACCGGAACCAGAATCACAAATTTTCCTTGGGGAGAAAACTTGTGTTCCCGCCGGGAATCGAACCCGATACCCCTCAGAAGGCGAACACTCACCTAAATGAGCCAACGGGCAGTTCAACCACGGACAGATTTTTTATTTGCTTAGACTGTATTTTGGTTGTGACTACCCATAGTTTAAGTAGTAAGTCGAGATTACTACCCTAGTATCTAGGCTAAGACATGCTAAATTTAACCATTTACAGTTAAATAAAATTTATGAAAAGGAATAAAGGCAATAGTTGGAGTAACGTCGCTCGCAAAAAAAAATAGAGATAGAAAATAACTAATTCAGAATATAGTATCGATATCATACTGATGAATATTCTCAAATATCTTGAATGCACTAGTCTTTACTAAATAGTCCGATTAGAATCACACATGTTATATAAAAGTATATATGAAAATTTATGAAATTAATTATAATCGGACTAACGATATCAATATGTTATAAGTGAGTTTACTGTTGATACCCAATTGACGGAACTGCCATTGGCATAGTAACCATTGGAAATTTTCGATATCATTTCTAATCCTTTATCTGGTATTTTTTCTGATCAAAACTACAAGAAAAGATTAGTAAGCACAATGTGACTCCAACATGCCTTAAGTAAAACAAAAGTGTACAGATAGTAAACATTTATTCGAGAATTACAAAAACCTTAATACTACCCACAGTAAACAATAGGTAAATCTTACTTGCTATACCGTTTACAAATGTGATTTAACATCGACATGATTGTGGTTACTTATAGGCTACTGTTAGAGTCACATTATACTCTTGAGAGATGGGTGGCTTCAAGCAACAGGTGGATTTTCTTTCGAGGCAATACAATAATCAGATGTTGAATTTATTATGTTGTAAAACAAAAAAGCAGTAAACAACGTAATAGATATTATAATAGAACATTTTTTGTTTGTTCGTTTTTTAGTCGAATCTAAATTGAAAAATCTTCTTTTACGAAATCTTTGATATCTAATTATATGACTAAAAAGTAGAAATAAAATCGCTAAAGCCACTAGTTTCGTTCCATGCTCGACATAATTCATTATGAATTTGTTTTTTATTTAATTTGATGTAGATTTTCTTTCACTATCGAGTTCTACTCGAAAAGTCTTCACTATATTACACATTAAACTTATTTTATATAAAAAGTTGCAATTATTTAAAAACATGATTATGCAAGTAAAATATTATAAAAGTTTGTACACGTTGAAATTATAAATTATAAAATGTACGCTCTAAATACTAAAACCGTAAAAAAACGTCAGAATAAGGAATATAATGTTTAGCGTCTTTTGTAATCACAGTGTTCGTTTACGAACAAATACCTAAATGTTTGTTTTAAAAATAATGTATTTTATTTATTTTTTCTGTCCAAATGACCTGACTAGAATAATTTAGGCTAGCCTCTCCAAACAGCATCTTTGCTAAGCATCAGAATAATTGGAGAAACGTTCCTATTGAATAAAAATAGCCGTATGTAAAAAAACATAGTATCCGAATAAAGTCACTACTTATCATTTTTGCCGTAATTGCCCTGCTTGTCAAAAATTACAACTACTTACACCGATATTTATCAGTGAAATACTAGGTACGTACTTATGTGTGAATATAATATTAAAATATCTTAAGTAGTACCCAAACTAGTATCTAATACTCAATATGATACTAGTATAGACTTATAGAGTAGTATTAGATACTCAATATAAAGATACTAGTATCTTATACACCAATACCACAGTGAAGAACACCGATACGACTACAAGATCGGATTAGACCTGTATTTAAATGCAAAAGTAATATTACTTAATAAATAAATACTCAATAAATCATAATCGTGAACACTAAAAAGGGTTCCAATAACTGGAAACTTCGAGATCTTTGATTGTAAATCATGCTAGTACGGTATAATACGAGTACTTGCATTACCTGTGTACTTACAAAACTATTACTCATCACAGGGATTTAACCCGCCATCCTAAACTACACGTTATGTTTATATACTCAACTATCACAAAATAAACATCTGAACATAATAATATAACAGACGTAGCATTGATATATTAAGTATTGATACAAAAGTATACATTGAATAACCAATATCATATAAATATCGATATTTTTTAGTATTGAGATTTGCCAGCGCCTTTGATGGTTTTATTATAAAAGTCATGTTTTTAACAAGCACCCTTGATTTTGTAGGTCATATTCTTGATTTATAAGAGGTATAATAAAACAATTAAACGCATGCCAAGCTTAAAAAACCGACTTCACGTTTTATCTTCGGAACTTTGATCAGATTAGATGTACTAAACACGCATTTTTGAAGATATTTCAAGAACTACTGATCAGATCTTGATCAAATTGAAATAGGACCAATTGGAAAGCAACATATTTCAAACAAAAAAAAACAAAATCAGTTCACGTGGAACGAAGTTATGAGGATAGCACATAAAAAAAAGTTTAAAAATACAGCCGACTTCAGTACCTCCTCTTTGTGAAGTCAGTAGAAAAATGATACGAGTTAGTGAGATGCTACCGCCAGACCGATAATTTTGTGTAGTTTTCACTAAGTTAAAGCTTTTATCACGGTGCAGAAGGTAACTTCTGTCGCTGTATATATGGTTTTACACTCGGACATAATTATGTAGAAGACATCTCGTTCAAAACTGCACGCTCCTCCACAAATCATGTCTTTCTTAGTATGCGAGTTGGACCCAACAGTAAGCAATGGTTATTGTTTTATTTTGTAGAAGATAAAATAAAGATTACTCTTTTTTTATGCTAGATAGGTAAGCATTCGCCCGCTATCTCACCTGATGGAAAGTACACAACTCCTAATCCAGAAGACGAGGTGGCGAGAACATTTACAATGAACGCAAAAACGACAGAACTTGAAGAACCAATATGCTTTAGTAAAGAAAACTGTGCCAAGAGTCAAACCCAGTAGTAAATAGTAGAGCTTGAATCCCTAAACAGAGCAGTGAAAATCAGCAGACTTAAATAAACATTACTTTAGTCAGTTTGATTATAGTATGTATATAGAATTACTTAAGTCGCATAATCCTACGTTTTTCATTCAGTGTTTTCATTTCTTATATCAAGCATTTGTATCTTCTAGCTAAGGAAATCTCATCGAAACTATTTGCTGGTTCACCCAGTTGGCGCAGTGGACAGGTCTCCGCCCTCTGCGCCGTGGGTCCTGGGTTCGATTCCCGGCAGGAGCAAAAATTCTTACCCTAGGGATATTTGCGCTTCTGGTTCTGGTTGTAATGTGTGTGATGCGAATGTTTCCGGCACCCACGATACAAGTCTTTGAACTTGGTGTGGGGCTGTGAGTGTGAATGCGTTTGTTTGTTAAAAATTTCTACAAAATTAAACAATATTCAACAACTTTCGTGTAGGCCCAAGACCTATACAAAAATAGACATATCCCTTTAAAAAAGTGCCAAGCGACGATGCCCAGTCTAAAGTAAACTACACACTACACTGTCTCTATAGCAAATGCTACGTCTGTTGCGAATATTATTGCGAAATTCGTATACTTTTAAAATCCCAGCGTCATTCAGATCAGCTCCACAACGTACGAAGCATAGTCGACGCCAAGAAGAGATATGAATATCTTCTTCAACTTTCCGACTATATATTTGCAAGTGTCGTAGAAAGGAGGGTAGAAAGCGAATAGCAAGAATGCTACAAAAGCGATAAATAAAATGAATGCAAAATACTTCATTGAGCACGCCTTCTTCAGTTTCTCGAGATTGCTGTCCGAAGCCCGAGGATATATCTGTGGACAAAACGACTAGGTCAAGACGATTCGTATTTTTATGAGATACTAGCCGTGCCTCACGGCTTCGCCCGCTATTATCAAGTTAAAAAGTTGCCATGTGTTAATCATAGGTATAAGCTATGTATATTCCAAATTTCATCCAAATCCGTTCAGCCGTGAAGAGGGAACAAACATACTTACACACAAACTTTCGGATTTATAATATTAGTATGACTACCCGCTAAAGTCCCGTGGGAATACCGGGATAAAAAGTTGCCTATGTGTTCATCCAGGATGTTAGCTCGACAATTTGGTTCAGCCGTTTAAGCGTGAAGAGGTAACAAACATACAAACACACTCACAACCTTTCGTCTTTATAATATTAGTGTGATACACCTATAATCGGCGTGCGTTGTAATGCCACGTAACGAAAAATAACATTTTACCTCTTTCACGTTTATAGTTGCCTAGTACACTAATACCATATCAAAAACTAAAAAAAATTAAACTAAATCATTATCTCTGTTTACATTACATTTATTTGCCTAGTACTTTACCAAATCCCAGTGACGTATTCCTCTTCATGAGATTTTTTTTTCATACATTTTTTTTGTGAATTTTTAAATGTTTGTTTTATTTATTCTGCTACTAATGAGTGTAGTCGGTGCCGGAAACATTCACATCACATACAATTACAACCAGACATAGAAACACTTGTTTCCCTTGGGAGAAAACTTGTGTTTCTACCGGGAATCGAACCCGATACCCAACTAAGCCAAGGGCAGTTCAGTTATTATTATTCTTAGCTTGAATAACTTAAGGTTTTTTTGACTAAACAGGTGACAAGACTGTTCTAAACGTGGTAAAGCGAGGTGATGGCAGATGGAGAAACTTGACCGAGTGGATACCGACAGAAGGCAAGGAAGATCGCAAGAAAGACTTGGACCAATTTACCTACCACAGGACACGAGGTTCCATAGTTATCCTCCGTACTGCGAAGGAGTGGAACTCATTGCCTTCATCTTTGTTCTCCGAACGGTATAATCTGGGAGTCTTCAAGTCAAGAGTGAATACCTTTTAGACGAGTATGCTACATCTTAGGGCTACATCATCGCTTTTCATCAGGTGAGATTGTGGTCAAATACTTGCCTAACGAGCATAAAAAAATAACATCCATAGTTATTTTACCTATGAATGACGACCCAGTTGGCGCAGTGGACAGGTCACCGCCCTATGCGCCGTGGGTCCGGGTTTGATTCCCGGCAGGAGCACAAATTCCTTCCCAAGGGATATTTGTGCTTCTGGTTCTGGGCATAATGTGTGTGTGATGTGAATGTTTCCGGCATCCACGATACCAGTTTTTGAACTTAGTGTGGGGCTGTGAGTGTGAATGCGTTTTGCGTTTACCTATGCCCTAGCTGGAAACTGCACCCATTAAATATGAACGCACCCTTGACGCGGTTTCCCGGACTTCCCTATTAAGTTCGCATGTCCACTTTATATTATAACCAACATTATTTTTGACTTTTTAACGATCGCAGAAAAGATTTGAACGTGATCAGTGCAAAACGGTGATGGGGTAGGTACATATAGGGAGAGTAGTGTTAGCCTGCAATGGCTTGGTAGTGTTGGTACCAAGATGATGATGACACTAATCTACATACCAGGTCTTTGGCGTCATCGTGCGTCCGTACAGTGACGCGGGTACTCTTCGCCATGGCTCGCATCACGTGACGGGACTGATCACGACGCATCAACGCCACCCACGCGTGGGTGTCGTCGATGAACTGAATGTTGACTGCGCCTGTACAAAAATAATGTACCTAGTAGCCAATATGAACTGAACCCGTTGGCTTAGTTGGTCGGGCGTTCGCCTTCTAAGCTATCGGGTTCGATACCCGGCGGGAACACACATTTTCTCGCCACGGAAAATGTGTTTCTGGTTCTGGTTGTGGGTGTGGGGCTGTGAAAATAGGAAGATTATAAATTATTGTAATTTATAAACTTTCGCGATTCGAACACATAGTTTAGGTAATATCTCGAGACTTTTTTTTTTTTTTATTTGTGACAGGCTAATGTTTGACCACTATCTCACCTGATGGTAAATGACGATGTGATCGAAGCTGGTAAACACACTAGACCTGGAATACGCAGGCTCTCAAGGATAACTGCCGGAACACCGTATTTGGCTTGGCGGCAGACTTTCAACTTGATGGTGGTAAGCTACTTTGGTAGCAAGCCAGGCGAGCAACTCACAAAATGCTCTACCACCTCTCAAATGTCACCTGATTAGCACCACACGGGGACCACGTGTAGGGAGTCAGACTTAAGGGGTATCCTCCTACGGACGTGGGTCCGAGGTAAATAAAAATAGTTTTTTAGCGCGATTAAGTCCCGATATATTACCTAAACTATTATAAATTATATCCGAAAGTACTCCCCCGCACCCATTTCATATCAAATGGATGTCTTCTGAATGTTTGTTTTGTTTGACCGTTGCAGTTGGCTCAGTTCGGGTTCGATTCCTGGCGGGAACACAAGTTTTCTCCCCAAGGAAAATTTGTGTTTCTGGTTCTGGCTGTGATTGTTTGTGAGATGTGAATGTTTGAACCGACGACACAAGTCATCGAACTTAGTGTGAGGCTGTGAGTGTGTATGCGTATGTATCTGTTTTTAGTCTGACTTACCGAAAGGACTGAACAGCTCGTTGATTTCCTCCCTAGTCCATTCCTTCGGGAACTTGATGTGAAACACGTGGTCTCGCGACGGTCTCGCTAAAAATTTAAAACAGATTATTTATATACTGAGAAATGTTGACATTTAATTAGTAAAGTCTCTAACACTTTATTGAGGCATGACTTGACTATGACTGGACCATGACTCTTTTACTTGACTATGATTGTGACTTGGACTATATTAATGAAATACTTAATTATACTTGAAAAATATTCATCACTTGACACTAGCTAAATGCACAAGAATTGCAGAGCCAGAATTAAAACAAATATAATATTCAATACTTTAAAAAGTTTTTTAACAACAAGCTTTTACCACCAGAGAACTTGTCAGGACGAGTCAAACGAGCCCAGACTATTATCAAGTTTATTTCAGAAGTTCCTATGGCCATCTTCCGTCTCCATCATCAGACCGGCTACTAAGTACCATATCATTGTATTGTCACCGAAGATATAGAAATACACCAAATTTGAGTCCAATCGGACATTTTTTTTTCATGCTAGCTAGGCAAGCATTTGACCGCTATCTCACCTGCTGGAAAGTGACGATGCGGCCAACATGCTTGCCTAGAAGGTACCTTTACACTCTAGACTTGAAGACACCCAGATTGTACCGTTCAGGGAACAAAGACGTAGGCAATGAGTTCCATTCCTTCACTGTACGGATGATGAACGTAGAAGCAAAACGCTTCGAGCGAACTGGAGGTATGTCAACCATAAATGAATGACATACCTCGGAAAACAAGTGATAATAACATCGGGAAGTATACTAATTTAGCTTGCAAGATTTGATTACAGACCGACAGACAGACAACGGGACAGGAATCTAAATAAAAGCTTGTAAAAAAGCGACTCACGATCGTTTCCGTTCAAATTCATATACGGCGAGTCCTGATGCGCAGTCTTGGCCAGATACAATTTGTTCAGGAACGGCTTAAGGACGGCCGAGTGGGGGTTGGGCCGTGAGTTTTCTTCCCCGCGCATGCGCGAGAGATGCTCGTGCATAGCTAGGAAACACAGGCCTGTGATAAACGCGTCGTACCCCGCCTCGTGGAGTTTATCTTCCGACCGAGAGTACCCCCGTCCTTCGTCCGACCCTGGGGAATAAATTGGTATAGAAATGTATTGGCGCGAAAGTGAAAAAATGTCGTTGGAGATTTTGTATTGTTTGCAAAACTTGTGATTTGTCGAGTATTGATGTGTAATAATGGTGGATTATTAACAAATACAAAACAAACAACAAACGCATTCACACTCACAGCCCCACACTAAGTTCAAAGACTTGTATCGTGGGTGCCAGAAACATTCACATCGCACACACATTACACCCAGAACCAGAAGCACAAATATCCCTTGGGAAGGAATTTGTGCTCCTGCCGGGAATCGAACCCAGGACCCACGGCGCAGAGAGCAGACACCTGTCCACTGCGCCAACTGGGTCGTCAATTAACCGTTAATAGAACGTGCATGATATTCGTAATCAATTCAATAGTCTAATAGAAGTTGGAGGCAAACTGCACAAGCTCTTTCTAGCGACTACCATAATAACGCCTACGTTAATAAAATTATGTATTAGAGATTAACAATGTTTAAAAATAAAAATGAATGAAAAAAAATGCGCCACCAAGTTTCTTGCCAGGTTCTTCTCGAGATGGCTGTAATTTTGCGAATCTGGCAATAGAATCATTAACTTTCATGAGTGCCTCTTTGGGGCCCATGTGAATAAACGATTTTGATTTTGAGTTCTAGTAAAGTTTCTACCACTTTATTAGGGCATGACCTGACTATGACTGGACCTTGATTTTCTTACTTGACTGACTGTGACTGGTGAATGGTTTTATGAAATATCTTTCTAACTAAAAATAAGTATTAGGAACTTGATAGGTACGGCTAAAAGCACAAAATAGGCTAAGCATAAAAAAAATTAAAAAGTGGAGTTGTCGATTGTCTATTATTTTCCAATCTATCTATATTTATATATATAAAAATCAATGCCACTTTTCGTTGTTATTTTATAACTCAAGAACGGCCTCACCTATCCAAACAAAACGTTTAGGCTTTGTTCGGACTATTTAGTAGATGGTTTATGTGAAGTTTGCACAAAATCGGTCGAGCGGTTCTTCATTTATCACACCCGGGCGAAGCCGGGACGGATCGCTGCATGAGTGTAGTAAAATCATACAAAGTAGAAAATAGTGATTTCCATCATCACTTCAACAGAAGTTCTGGTAAAGCCTAAAAAAACCTATTTGTATTACTGATTCTAGTTGTGTGTGTGATGTGAATGTTTCCGGCACGACAAAAGTCATCGAACTTAGTGTGGGGATGTGAGTGTGAAAGCGTTAAAAAAAAGTTAGGTAGATTTTTTAACCCTTATGGCATAGAGATTATAAGATTGTAGTGTGTCTGTGTGGCATTGGAGCTGCCTAACGGCTAAGCTACTTTAGATTTAGTTTTGTTATGTTTGAAAGGTTATTTCATCGAGTGTTTCTTAGCTTATGTTTGGTAAAAATCGGTGTTCCAGATAGATCGTCAGGGGTATTTAAAAAAAAAATAGTTTGCTACTTAAGATCTTAATATCAAAATTTGACTCTACGTTTAAACCGACCTTACTCATATTACCTTACATCAGTAAAAATGGTCAAACGCTAGCCTATCAAATGTAAAAAGCACTTACCAACTTCCGGCAACGAGAATGGCGCTTCAGACAGAGTCTGCAAAAGATGTGGGAGTACACTCGACATAACCTTGTCCTTGAATGGTGGTAGGCTTGACATGTACTTAGTGTCCAACACCCTGTAAAAAATATTTTTTTAACCCCCGAACATAAAGATGGGTGTTATTCCACATTTGCAGTTTTGGATGGCTCTGCCAAGTACCAGGTTGAAGCTCTGGAATCCAATGGCTGATGAACCAAAAGACTCAATGGCGATAATAAACCGGTCTAGTTGAAACTGTTGAGTCTCGGTCATCGAAAGGTAGCGAGCCTATCGGGTTTTTATTGAATGCATTTCGGAGAGTATGTTGCATGATTTGATTGCCCCATACCCTACGTCTCTAATGGTTGAATAACATATTTGTGGTTATTAAAGACAGTGTTTAGTTTTACAATTGTTCTTACCTGGGGAACATGCAGTGTGCCAACTCTTTGAAGACGCCATAGTCGTCCGGCAGGGGTTGGAAGAAGTGGTTCAGGGTGTGCATTACATCCAGCAGCATGTTGTGGCCAATCACCAGTTTTTGCTGTCAACAACAATGATGATGAGAACTTCTTAGTAATGGCCAATTCATCTCCATGTGGGCATTGAATAGGGTGCATTGTGTTGAACCATAAACTCCAAAACGTTAGTAGCGTTTCACTTCGTCATTCTTTATGCGAACCGCAAACGAATGGATCTCTCAGAAGAACCAGAAACACAAGTTTTCCTTGAAAAGAAATCTTAATGGTCACACTGCTTAGAAGGCGAATGTGCACCCAACTGTGCCAGTGAGCAGTTCTTTTTTTTTTTATCATGATAGTCATGATAGGCAAACTTGTGACCACCATCTCGCCTGATGGTAAGCGACGATTTGGTCGGCGATGGAGCAAGCTTGCCTAGAAGATACCTATTCACTCGAAACTTGAAGGCTTCCATAGTACATTATCAGGAAACACCGACTCCGTTAAGGAGTAGAAAAAAAAGAATTAAAGTGTAGAAAGAAATAAAAAGAAAAAATAGAGATTCTTTCATACAGAAAGAATGGAGCAACATTCGTGTAGATTATTTTAAGTGTTACTTGAAAAGAACATCAATAAGCACTCACCGATCGGCTGATTTTGCGAGCCACTTTAGAAAATCCCACAGCCTCTTCGAAATCCTCCCACTCTTTCTTTATCCGTTTCGTATTTTGGTTACTTGTATCCATGTCTGATTTAACTCGAAGCACCTTCAGTACTCTGTAATTTTATTATACTACTATATTTTATGAACGTCATTAAAACACTATAGGTTCATTTTCAACCGACTTCAAAAAAGGAGAAGGTTCTCAATTTGATTCTATTGTTATTTTTGTATATATGTTACGCGCTAAATCTATTTTGATTTTTTTTTTGTTTGGTAGATCATACTTCAGAGATGGTCCCATATAAAGTGATATAAACGTTATCGAAATTGATTAAGCGCTTTTTGAGAAAATCAACGAAAACCTAAATATAAGTGCTGACATCAGATTTTTTAATCTTTGCTCGCGTTTAAATTACCTTTTGTCTTCTCAAACTGTGCTATATAGAGCCAGTGTCAAGTAATGACATTCTAAATGTGTGTGATTGTGTATGTTTATTTTTTTATCTGTGCTAGGCAAACATTTGACAACTATCTCACCTAATGTTAGGAGGCGATGCAGTTAAAAGTTACTGGCACCCATGTTACAACTCAACAAATTGTGGAAGGAGTAGAATCTTAGCGTGAGGCAGTGAGTGTTACTTTTTGTTTTTTATTGAGGACTCGGTATCCAGTTCACAGCGCTTGTAACCGTTGAAATATCTAGTCATCAATAAAAAGCCAAACTTGCATTATAAAGATCTTGTTTCTAACAATAATTTTACTATGAGGTTTATTATAAAAACTTACCTGTTTTTATTTTCTAAGATCTTTGTCTCAACTAATATTTCGTCCTTGAAGCGCAATTTCAGCTCCTGATAAATCAACAGTCGGACGAACGAATTACAGCGCTCTATCTCCATCTCATCAGATTTGTTTTCATCTATGAAGTCTCTTACAGTTTTGCTGAAAAACATTTAATCATATTCATTTATTGCAGTCTATAATAGCAATAAACAGGTGTATACATACATATAACAGGTATATCTCTACAGTTCTTTATAGACCCGGTAGGTAAAGAAAAAATTTGAAGAGATATAGGGCAATAGAATTTGTGTAATAGTGAAAAATAAAAAAATCTTTTTATTAGAACAAAAACTTAACTAATTAGTACTTATAACTAGCTATAGTAATAGTAGGAACACTATTGTGTGTCAACACAGCATCTTATATTATAACTTGGGCCATACAGATAGTTCATAAACTAAGAGGTATATATTATTTTATTATTTGTCAATTATCATTACTTATTATTAAGTATATTATAATTTATTATTCTTAGATTCATGCAGTCTATAAAATGTTGTTTTCTTAAATACTGACATCCAACTCTATTGTGTAATTCCGCTCCATCCAAAGGTTGTCTGGAAGAGATCGCTTTTACCGATAAGACCACCTATTGTTACACTTTTTTTTGTAAATAATTATTTTTTTTTGTTTCTTGTCTTAATTAAGGTGTTCAATAAAGAGTTTATCTATCTATCTAAGCTGATCAGGTATTTGTTGTGTACATGGATAAACCCTAACTCCTAACTAGGTTGCCCTGTGCGTAGGATATCAGTGATAGTATATTCTGTTTTCTTTGTACACCCACTGCCCCTCACTAAGTTTAAATATTTGCATCACATGCTGGAAAGATTCACACACTCATATAACCAGAACCACAAATTTCTTGAGAATACAATTTGTCACTTTGAATTTCTTATGCATTTTTATCAACTTTTATTCAATAAATAAAAAAATAAAAATAAAAAAATTTAATTTCCTATTTTTTTTTTATTATAAATAAAATTCTTTATCTATAGGACAATTATCTACATTTCCTAAAACTATACAGTAAAGACATAAGTTACCTACAAGACATTTCCTGATATAAAAGCATTTAATATAAGCATTTTATATATATGATAATAAATGAAAAAATAGCCTATATTTTAAACTCGTGCAATTTTGCTTGTAGCTATTCATTGTAGCAGTAACCAGCTATCAAGTGAAGCTCTGTACTAATAGCCAGCAGCTAATTCTATTTAGAATTGGGGACATTCAGACCTGCACGGACATCCCGCTCAGGGTTGTTTCATTTGTTCTTTGGTAGAATTAAGCTATACACAGATGACTTAATGCATAACAGCATTTTCTGCCAGTCATCAGGGGTGTGTTTTGTGTTATTTTTATACCTTTGTTTTGTTTTCTATTCAATGCTTTAATTCAGGTGAGATTTTGGTCAAACATATCAGATCATTATGTTTCAATTTTATATCCAGCATAAAACATGCATAAAATTTCAACAACTAATTTGTCCAAACTAGTCGACTACAAAGTTGAAATTTTTTACATGTTTTAAGCCAGATATAACATTGAAACAGTGTGTAATACTCACGATAGTTTTATCTTTAACATATCAGATCAATAAGGTTAAATATATTACCATGTTTTTTCGATAAATTCCTTGTTCTCCTCAGGAATATTTACAATATCCTTTTCTTTAGAATAGGTTTTTTGCCTCTCCGTGAGATTCTCACGCAGCTTAGTCTCGATTGGATGTGTCATGTAGGAAATACCTGTAAATTTGTATTGTTTACTTTTTAAAACAATAGAAATATTATATTAATCTAGTTATTAACAGTGGCTTCACTCGCACAAATAAAAATAATATAAAATATTTTAGTATTAATATCAATTATCAATTGATTTTCTTTACTAGTTGCAAGATTTACTGTCTTATATGCCTCGTAGCATAATGTCTTTCACATTCCAATATATTTACATTCGAAAACAATAGTTTAATAAGTTAAATATGTTTATTCTAATTGCAAACTACACGACTTGAAATTTGACAAGTAACTACAGTAGAACGCCGAGTAACTAAATCGCCAATTATCCGAATTGGTCCTAAGTGTAATATATTTTTTTAGTAATGTTTGTTTTGTTTTGTTGTAACAAGTTGGAACAAAATGGAGTCCAGATATATTTCAATTGTTATGGTTGAAAGCTAGAGGCAAGACACTACATATTTTGTTTGTTAAACTTAATAAAGTTTATTCTATGTGTGACAGTTCGTTTTTTTTTTTACCAGTGTCCGATTATCGACCCCGGTCCCAATTAATTCGGATAATCAGCGTTCTACTGTACTTACCTTGCTTAGCAATAAGTTTTCATACTAAGCTAATAGTTTTTTCTTCAAAGATCGAGACATTTTGATAATTACCATCACGAACCAGCTTGTTGAAGTCAAAGCCTTGTGCAGAGAGGAAATCCAAGCTAGAACTCTGACACATAAATATTTTTTCAGGCCCAGGCCGCCCTCGAGGAAATAAATAAAAGTTATAGGCGTCATTCATGTACATTTTCTTTTCCTCGTCATAATAAAATGCACACAGCCCGAATTGCACTAGCAAAAACTGAGTGGAGCCATAGAAGAGCCGGCTATAGTACTCCCGGGGAGTATCAAAAACAAGGACGTCTCGACCATTCATCAATCCAGTAAATTCTGCATCGATCACTATAAAGTCCGCCTTGTCTATAGAAGCAATAATTTGCGGCAGCGACTCCTTGAAATCTGTAAAACAGGCAAACATAATGAGACAAATTACAAGAACAAAGGCCGAATTTACAACAATGTTACTTACTTTTTCTCACCACCTCCATGATTATATACGGTGGCAAAGTTTGTCTGGATGAAATTAAATCATTTGTATGATTTAAAATGTAATAATAACAGTAATAGTAGGTACAAAATAAAACGTGCCCAAGTGCCCAAAACAATACGGGAAGAGCATAGACAAAGTAGAGGGGCAAAGACAATTAGACAAATATCGCAAGTTCTATTTTTTTTGTATTTGGCTTTGCAATCTTTGTGCATTTTGACTGATAGAAGACTTTGTCGTGGGTGCCGAAAACATTCACATCACACACAAAACCAGAAACATATTTCTTTAGGGAGTGAACTTGTGTTCCTGCCGAGAATCAAACGTGATATTTTATTATATATATATGTGATATTTTATTTTATCTGTATATCATATACATTCGTTGTTTCTCTCCCTCCGTATGTGTCATGAAAGCCACATTTTAGCGACCTAAGAATTTTAACTCTGACTTGTATGTACATTTTCGAAATAGGAATGTTTGTGCGAATTCATCCTGAACTGTTCAACAAAGCCTCGGATATATTCCCACGCAACACTAGGCGTGGAGAAGGATAGTTTTAAATGTAGTACCGAGAACCACATAATTACAAAAAAACTGCTACCCGATGTGTATAACAGTATATAATAAAATACCACATGCAATAATAGACCTACCTATAGGAATGTTTAGAAAAAAACTGATGTCGTGGTTACTTGACATGATTTTTTACTGTCTGAAATTTTTTTTTAATACTAAATTCGATTGACATCGTAATATTATATTAAAATCAATAACTGTATTTCTACATACTTAATTCGGTTTTAATATTTTTGACATTGCTTTTTTTAAATTCTTTTATTGACATTTTTTTTTTTTTTTCATTTATTTACCATTTAAAAAGTATACAAAAATTTGATAGTATAGCATTTAAAAAACCACTAAGGTTTGTAATATAATACTACAACTAGTCTACATTATACCTAAATACCTAATAAGAAGTTGGTAAGTGCACATGTACGTCATCAGCATTCAAGTTGTTGCAAATAATAAGACTTCAGTTTGAATTTTATATTACGTGGTGTGATTTGTTTACACAAATCCGGTGGTAACTCGTTAATTAGTCGAGGAACCAAATACAATGACGTTCGCTCGCCGTAGGCATTGTTTGCGCCAACCGTACGTAGCCGGTTCTGAGCGATGGCCCGAGTGTATACAGGATGCTTGATTTCTTTATTTAAGTCATCGTTAAAAAATGTGTCTTTAAGCAATGCATATTTAAATTGTGTATGGATGGGCAATATTTTACAATGTTTAAAAAGCTGATCTTCTTTATTTTTAAATTGTTGTTTAATTTTCGAGGATACAATATTTTTAAGAATTTTTATTTGGAGTTTATAAATTTGATTGAGATATGATTTATATGTACGACCGTAGCTACTGAGTCCATATTGTATATATGATTCAGCAAGTGAGTTGTACAGCATCAGTTTAATTTTGAACGGTATACGGTCCCTTAGAATTATAATGTTAGCTAAAAACTGTCTTAATTTATTACAAAGGCTCTCAATGTGACTACACCAGTTCAATTTACTGTCAATTTGTAATCCTAGGTATTTTTGTGATTCTACTACTTCTATATGCGGGCAGCTACATGTTCCAATAAAAAAGTTATGCAAGCAGCTGTGGTTATGGGCTACGATATTTGTAATTGGAGATCTTTTTAGGTATGGAGATTTTATAACTAGGAGTTTGGTTTTATTGGAATTGAGCACCAACCCAGCATCATGACACCATCTTAATAGCAGGTTAAAGTCCGATTGCAAGAGATCGCAGGCTTTTTGTGGGTCTTTATTTGCCACTACCAAGCACGTATCGTCTGCAAATTGATAACATGTACAGTGGCTGATAGAGCTGTTCATATTATTAACATATGATAGGAAATGGAGGGGCCCCAACACTGACCCTTGAGCAGTACCCTCAGTTACTTTAATAGGTTCACTTACTGAGTTATCGATTTTTACAACAAATTTACGATTTTGCAGATAATTTTTGCACCAGCTAAGTAACGGGCCACGTTATTTAACTATATACTTTATTTATGTAGGTAATATTAATAATTATATTATATATTAATTTTAAATGTAATTTCTCATGCCACCACATGGCACAATAGAAGGACGATTCAACCATGATGACCAATATGAACTTTTTATGCTGGCCTTAGGACCGCATCTGATCTCATTCAAATTACCAATACCAATGTCGAATAATGCTGAAGTAGCCTGACCCGAGGTCAGGCTACTTCAGCATTATTCGATATATACGGAGTATATGGAGTATATTCTTTTCTCTGAGCCTGACTACCAAACAAAAAAAAAACATCAAAATCGATTCATAACATAATTTGCGGAGATATCGCGTAAAATACATAATAAAAACAGACGAATTGAGAACTTCCTTTTTTGAAGTCGGTTGAAAAACGAATATCCATTGATAAATTTGGTGGATTTGGTCTTATTAGCCTGTTATTAAATCTTCTTGAAAATTCGTAGTTTTACTGGACTTGACTCTTTTACTTGACTTTGACTTTGACTTTTGATTAGGACTTGAAATATATTATTATTTGACACTACCTAAACGCACAAGATTGTGAAGCCAAAATCAAAAGAAAAATTATATAGATACATATAGTAAATAGCCTATTAGGATATTGTGAAGTAAGCGCTACTCTGCCCTTGCCTCTTTTCTATCCCCTATCCCCTAGCCTTAAGGTGAGAAGAATTAAAACAACAATCAACCTTTTCAAATATATTTTATCAACCACACACATTTGTATAATAATCCACTTAATTAAGTGTAAAAACTAAACTAAAATCACACTACCAAAGGCACTCATTGCAAAGGGAATACCATGTTTACTAACCGGGTAAGTATAATAGGCAAAGAATTGTTCTATCAAAGTACTAACCGGCTAATAACTAGTCCCATAGTACCTCATTAACAGGGAAATGTTTTACAAAAGCTTCACAAATAGATATCTTTGACGTGATATCGTCTTATAAATCGATGACCACCGGCTGCACGTACGAAAAAGTGTCACGTTCCGCCTGAATCCGAGCGTGCAAGCGAGAGCGCGGAACAAGCGATAGAGGCACGATCGGCCAAGCGTTCGTCTTATGACGTTATCACGTAAAATTATCGTCCGTAAACCGAGTTTACAGACAGCCATTTTTTTTAAAACCATAAAAATTATTCGGCTCCTAAATCTCCCTTTTACCCATTCTTCATGACTCTATAATAAACTCAAACAAAAAAATAACCGTCTATACTTGACTACGCATGATGTAGAAAGATACAATTTGTATGACCGGCCGCCTATCTGTCACAATCTTTTTTGGGAATGCTTAAGTCACCCGAGGCAAGTGGATCACCAGGGGCACCACGTGTGGGTCAGGCCAGCTTGGGCAAAAAATAAATTGAAACATGTCCTCTGGGATATTGGCGAAATAAGTTATCTTTTTGTTCTACAATTATATACATACTATTTATGAAGCTTTATTGAACAGGCCCCAAAATATTAAGAAACTAAATTAAAATGTGCAATGCTAATAAATAAGTATCTCTAAGTTAGAGTATCTTCTCAATATGACTAGATAACTTCTCGTAAGCCGCTTTGTTTCTGTATAGATGTATGTTCGCCTTCACCTTCTTCATGAGAAGCTTTGGGTCGATGTTTGAGAGCTGGATCAATGCATCTGGAAAATATGGATAAATAAACATCGGTTGCTGCACACAGACTAAAAGAAATACGGACGTAACCTCTTCTAAACATGGGTGTAGCATGCAGATGTTCGTGTGTGCGTGCATATTGTTATTAATGTGATGTATACGTGGGACATTTTGCGAATGTGACGGTTTGAGAATGGGACGTACTGCGAATGGGACCGTTTGAGAATGGCCCATTCTGCGAATGGGACGTTTTTGGACTGCATGACCGAATGCGAATGAGACGTTCTGCGAGTAAACCATCTTGTAAACTACCACAGATAACTAAATAGTTACTGGGTATGTAATAATATAATAAGTGTAATGTGATAAACGAGCGAAGCTAGATCTCTAAGTTGACTTGGGTCGTTCAGTACTTTGTCCGTCCGTCCGTCTGTCAGAGGCATCTAGCGTCTAAACCATATAAGCGAATGCCTTCAAATTCTCATAGAATATGTAAAACTACGGCCAAAAGCCAGAAATGACATTTACATTTATATAAATGAAAAAATATATTAAGGGGGCTATGAGACCAAAATATTTTTTGTATTTTATGTACCCTTGTGGGTATCGTTGAAAAGGACTTGATAAGTAGAGTACGAAATCGGTTAAAAAAAAATCTTTGTTGGAAAATAACGATTTGGTAAGCTACCGAAGTCACTGTTTTTAGACCATTTTGTCTCGGGGTCTATCTCAAAAACGGTTCAACACTGAACGCTGAAACTTACGTATAATATAAGTTATATCCTGTACTTGAACAACAAATACAGAAATAAAACAATTATTATATAGAAAAAAAGTTATAAGCAAGAAACCTCAAATGTTTTTCTTTATGAGGCAAAATGTAGGCGCGAGATCTCAGTTCGGTGCGAACGACTAGTAATATAAAGGTGAAAGTTTGTGAGTGTGTTTGTATGTTTGTTACTTCTTCACGCTTAAACGGCTGGACCAATTTTGATGAAAATTGGTATTGTGGTAGCTGACACCCAGGATTAATGCATAGGCTACTGTTTGTCCCGGAATTGCCGCGGGTCCGGGACTTGCGCGGAATGTTTGTCCCGGAATTGCCGCGGGTCCGGGACTTGCGCGGATAAAACTGCGAGGCGCAGCTAAATATAAATGAATCGTCTCTTACCTAACATTTCAGCACGGAATTCCTGTACAGTATCGTCCAAATGGATCAACATAGCACTGTACAGTGCGTCGATATGAGCTCCGAATAGGGTCGTGTCGTAGGGCTCCAACCTATTCTTGAAGAGCGTGCAGGTGGTTTGGACCGCGTAGGAGCGGACTTTGTCACTGCTGTCGTCGAGACGTTTTAGGACCACTGTAGATAAATAGATAGATAAACTCTTTATTGAACACCTTAATTAAGAAAAAAAACAAAATAGAAAATAAATATTCACAAAAAAAGTGTAACAATAGGAGGTCTCATCGCTAAAAGAGATCTCTTCCAAACAACTTTTAGATGGAGAGGAATTACGCAATAGAGTTGGACGTCGGTGTTTAAGAAAACAACATTTTATAGAGTGCATGAAACTAAAAATAATCCTACTAATATTATAAATCCGAAAGTTTGTGTGCAAGTGTGTAAGTATGTTTGTTCCCTCTTCTCGCTTTAATGGCTGAACGGATAAGGATGAAATTTGAATGTACGAGGGTGCGTTTTTAAGTCCGCGGAATGAGGCGGTTGGAGCTTGGGTAGCAGACTCGTTAAGGGCGTAACGTGTTCAATGACTCATAATTAGTATAAATATAAAGTTTTGTAACTATTTCATTTTTTTTTTTACGCATTCACACTCACAGTCCCACACTAAGTTCAAAGACTTGTATCGTGGATGCCGGAAACATTCACATCACACACATATTACACCCAGAACCAGAAGCACAAATATCCCTTGGGAAGGAATGTGCGCTCCTGCCGGGAATCGAACCAAGGACCCACGGCGCAGAGGGCGGACACCTGTCCACTGCGCCAACTAGGTCGTCATTTAATCTAATTATCAGCAGCCTGAGTTACAGGATGTGTAAAAATGCATGTGCATGTGTGAGAGATGCTGTGTGTGGCTGTGTGTGTGTATGAAAGTTGTAAGTAACTTACCAAAGTACACTTTATGTAAAATGTCGTGTGTGAAGCACCCGCGTCTTTTCGCCAAAGTAGCGAGGTAGCAAACGGCGCGCAACGTGTGCTGCCTCGTCAGAGCAGAGTTGTCATCTATGAGACCGATCAGAAGGGGCACCATTTCCTCGAGGAATGGCTCGAGGGACTCCTTAGTTGGGAACAGGTTGACTTCCTGTAAGAACGAAATATTAGTGTTGGTCTTTTTAGGGTTTCGTACCCGAAGGGTAAAACGGGACCCAATTACTAAGACTCCGCTGTCCTTCAGTCTTCTGTCCGTCTGTCACCAGGCTGTATCTCATGAACCGTGATAGACAGTTGAAATTTTCACTTTTATATATATAACTAGCAAACCCGGCGAACTCCGATTCGCCACTATAAACCTCACGGAGCCCGAGACCTTTCCAACGAATGCAAAACCGTGGAAATCGGTTCGTGCGTTCTGGAGTTATAGCGTCAGGAAGGAAAACCCGACTTATTTTTATATAGTAGAGATTTTTTACGTGTATGTAACTAAACTCCCAAGCTATAATATTTTTAGGTTGATACAAAAATGGTTTCAATTTGAGCAGAAAAATATAATTATCACTGCCCGGGTCCTTGTTCCCCGAACGGTATAATTTGGGAGGTTTCAAGGTGTGAATAGGTATCTTCTAGGTAAGCATGCTTCATCTTCGGCCGCATCGTTACTTTCCATTAGGTGAGATTGCATTGCAAAGCATGCCGGGTATATAGCTATTCGTAGTATTTGTATAAACCCATATATCCAAAATATATTTTTACCACCTAACAAAAAGACAAACTGTGGAACGTCATCCATATATGGTTGACGTACCTCCAGTTCACTCGAAGCGTTTCGCTTCTACGTTTATCATCCGCACTGCGAAGTTGTGGAACTCATTGCCCGCGTCTTCGTTCCCCGAACGGTATGATCTGGGAGTCTTCAAGCCAAGAGCGAATAGGTAAGTTCTAGGTAAGCATGCTACACCATCGGCCGAATCATCGCTTTCCATCAGGTGAGATAGTCAAATGCTTGCCTATCGAGCATAAAAAAAGTAAGTTTCATATTTGTATAAATCCATATATCACACTAATATTATAAATCCGCAAGTTTTTGTGTAAGTACGTTTGTTTTCTCTTCACGCTATAACAGCTGAACGAATTTGGAATGTACGTACATGATTAATACATAGGCAAAATTGTTTACTTGATAAACGCGGTCGAAGTCGCAAGAGATGGCTAGCACAATTTTTTTTTTTTTTTACTTTATAGACAAGCGTTTGACCACTACCTCACCTGCCTGATGGTAAGCGATGATGTGGTCGACGATGGAGCACGCTTGCCTAGAAGATACCTATTCACTCGCGACTTGAAGACTCCCATAATTATCTACAATGTGTAACAAAAAGGTGTAGTAATACTCAACCCACGCATCTGGCTACATGTATGGAGTCTAACAGGAACTTCTGAATTCGCGGCAGCAGCATAAATATGAGTTATGATGAATCAAAGTTTCTAAAAAATATGTCATTTGCAACCCTATTTCATCAGCTACCGTTCTACACCACATAGTCTTTGGACCTAGATGTCTAACAGTGGGGACCTTAACAAAGGTCAAGGTAACGCGCCACAGATATAGCCGTAGGGTTGTCAAAAATATTTGAATACATTAAATTTTAATTATTGTATAGAAAAAAATATCTTTGATTTCGACTTTCGATCTCTGGCGGATGATTCCTGGCACGATACACATACACACCACCAAGTATTACTACACCTTTTTGTTACACGTTGTATATGACCTGATATATGTATGACCTTGTCAATAGTGTCCCCGTCGCCGCCGCTCTCAGTGATGTTGTTGTTCTGGTGCGGGTTGTCTTGTAGTGCGGCACACAGGCACGCCACTGCGGCCGTGCGGATAGCTTCGGCCGTCCGTCCCGCGGACCACACCAGATTCGGCATTATCACTTCTGTCAACAACCAATAAGCCTAGCAGGGGTCGGCAACCTTTTGAGAATAAAGTGTGCTTTACATGTTTGAAAATAACAAGAATTTGATTATTTTTTTAATTGTAATAAATATTGAAAAAAATAATTGTACCCAAAATCCCTGGCCATGTTAGGGAGTAACAGGCTGTTCGGGCCTCTGCGCCCGTAATAAAAAAAAAACCTTTTGAGTCGGGAAAGTAAAAAATTACAATTTACAAAAGTTCAAAATTTTATAGAGCCACAATTTTTTTCTTGCCTACAATAATCCTTATAGTCCGGTCAAATTAGACCAAAAAATAAGAGTAAAGTTACTTTAATTCCCACCAAGCTGCAAATCGGTAAGATTGTTTGAAATATCATTAAAAACAAAATTTGAAAGTTCCCCATCTTTCCCATGTAAGGAAAAAAAAATTTATGCAAGGTCAAAGGTAAAAAAAATGAGTTTTTCGCGATTTTCAGCAAACCGGTAAGTTTTATCATAAAAATATCTCAGACAAAAATTGTAGATCATAAAATTATCTACAAAAAATTAATTAATACTTTTTTTTCTACGAGTCACAGTTTTTGAGATATAACGATTCAAAAAGTTGTAAAAGTTGTAATCGTCATAGTATGCATGAGTATGCCACGTATATATAACTATCCAACTAACCACAACTATATGCTATATGCTTACGTTTGGGTGCAAGGTGCTATGTTGCCCATAGCTGTCAGTGTGGTACTGCTGTTGACCAGCTCGGTCACCACGGCCTCTCGTGCCAGAAAAGTGCTGGCCGAATTTCCCGCCACGCCAGCCTCAACGATATCATCCGCCGGGCTTTTACCAGTGCCAACGTTCCAGCCATTCTCGAACCGAATGGTCTGATGCGTGACGATGGTAAAAGACCTGACGGAATGACTTTAATTCCATGGAAGATGGGACGGCCTTTAGTGTGGGATGCAACTTGTGTCGATACTTTAGCTCCGTCACATCTTCCTGAATCACAGAATGGGGTTGGCGTCGCGGCAACTTCGGCAGAGCAGCGCAAACGGCGAAAATATGGAAACCTCGGCAGTGGTTACATATTTGAGCCGTTTGGTGTTGAGACACTGGGTCCGTGGGGACCGGGAGCTCATTCTATTTTCAAAATTCTATCAGAGCGCCTGGTTGAGGCGACGCGTGACCAAAATGCTGGCACTTATTTGGCTCAACGTATTAGCATTGCAATTCAGAGAGGCAATGCAGCCAGCATGATGGGAACGCTACCCACTGGTAGTGGGCTTGAGCACTTGAGTTACCTATAGGCTCGATGGCTTGTAGGTAACTTGGCTCTTTGCTGTATATAGTTTTAGTTTAGTTTTAGGAAATATAGGCAATTGGCCCGTAGATTACTAACCACATATCTATAGTTGTAATATATGTTATGCTATTCTGTTCTCCGGCATGTACACATTGTCAAGGCCGGTTGTGCTCAAATATTGAATCAACAACAGTAGAGGATCCGTTTAATTCCAACGAGGCAACATGCGATACATCGCTATTAACGCAGTTTGCATGCACTCAGGATAAAGATGAAGAAGAACAAGAACAAGACGAACAAGAAGATCAAGAAGAAGATTTTGAAAGTTACGACTCGGACGATTAAATTTCACTACTTTTTTTTAACTTAAATTGCTTTTATCTTTTCAATCTCTGCTAATATCCATTATTTCGCGCTAAGTACACTACCTCATAGGTGGCGAGGAAACGTGCACATATTATGACGATTACAACTTTTACAACTATTTGAATCGTTATATCTCAAAAACGGTGGTTCGTAGAAAAAAAAATATTAAGTAATTTTTTGTAGATAATTTTATGATCTACAATTTTTGTTTTAAATATTTTTATGATAAAACTTACCGTTTTGCTGAAAATCGCAAAAAACTCTTTTTTTTTACCTTTGACCTTGAATAAAAAATTTTCCTTACAGGGGAAAGATGGGGAACTTTCAAATTTTGTTTTTAATGATATTTTAAACAATCTTACCGATTTTCAGTTTGGTGGGAATTTAGGTAACTTCGAATGTCTAAATTGACCGGACTATTAGTGCCAACAATAATACCTACTGTACTATGAGTATCGTATAGAAAACGCTACGCACGCGTTATACCTACCTAATCATCACTTCTTGTTTCAACTGCATAAATGTACTTTTTGCTACCTTTGGAGGCTTGTTAATGGCTCGATAGAAATGGCACCTTATCCTCGTTAATCGATTCAGAACGTTTTTTAAAAGACTTTTTTTTTTACTTCTAATAATTGCGTATAGAACTAAAGAGCCGCATGTGGCTCACGAGCCGCAGGTTGCCGACCCCTGGCTTATGTTGATAAATTTAGAAAGGAAGAATTATCGCTTGAGGCGGGGATTGAACCCGCGACTATACATTAATTATAATAAGAAAATGATAATTTCGTCGCTTCAGGCAGGGCTTAAGTAGCTCAGCGGTTAGAGCAATAGGGCATGACATCCTATAGTCGCAGGTTTAATCCCCGCTTTAAGTGATAATTTTTCCTTTCTAAATGTATCACTATAGTTCTGCCTAGCATGGCTAATGCTTTATAAATAAAAAATCCAAGCAATAAGCCTGTCAGATTTATTTTTAACGAGTGATTAGCCCCGGCATCGCCCAGGTGCAAATCCGGTAGTTTAAAAAAATATTACACACAAACCCTGACAATTACAAACAAAAAAAAAAACAGCCAAATCCGCACAACAATAGACAACATTTTGGAGACTGCGCAGGAATTATACGAGCTAATTCCACCTTGTCCCTTTTACCATCTAACAACAAGACAAACTGTCAAACGTCATCAATATATGGTTGACATACCTCCAGTTCGCTCGAAGCGTTTCGCTTCTACGTGTATCACCCGTACTGCGAAGGAGTCGAACTCATTATCCTCGTCTTTGTTCCCCGAACGGTATAATCTGGGAGTCTTCAAGTCAAGAGTGAATAGGTACCTTCTAGGCAAGCATTCTACATCTTCGGACGCATCATCACTTTCCATCAGGTGAGATTGTGGTCAAATGCTTGCCTATCAGGCATAAATATATATATATATATATATATATACATATGCATAGAAAGACGCTAGCGCGGCCGCTAGCAGCCCAAAATCCCTTCTTACCTACCTTGAATGACAATCTTCAAAAACGCCTCCAGTTTATCCATCTCGCATTTGATGAAGTTCTCCTGCCGTTTCAGTAGAACAGTGGACAGCGTGGTGAAGATCTTCAGCTTCACTTCGGGGTCTACTTTAGGTGTGGCCAGGCATTCTCTCAGAAGAGGCGCTATAAGGTGCAACTGGGCCCCCATTGCTGATCCTGGGAGACAACATTCAACAAAGTTTATACACATGGGCCCCAAAGAGGCACTCATGAAATTTAATGACTCGTATATTCGTAAAATTACTGCCACTTGACAACTGGAGCATGTGACACAAGCCTTAGAACTTAAAACTGACCGTTGGCTTAGTTAGGCTTTCCAAGCAAGGGTATCGGGTTCAATTCCCGGTGAACACAAAATTTCTTCTCAAGGAAAATTTGTGTTTCTGTTACTGGGTGTGATTGTGTATGTACTGGACGTGTCCGGCACCAACGACGCAAGTCATCGAACTATGTGGGGGGCTGTGAGTGTAAAAGCGTTTAGTTTAGTACACTTTTTACTGAGCCTTGACTTCACGCGAAATTTCAACGCAATATAAATCTTCGTGATTTTTGTTTCAATTGAAAAAAGAAAAATACGAGTCCAATATTTTTAACTGACTTCAAAAAAAAGGAGGAGGTTCTCAATGCAACTGTATTTTTTTTATGTGTGTTACCTCATAACATCTTCCGTTGTGAGCCGATTTTTTGATGATTATTTTTTTATTTGAAAGCTGGTGCTTACCATGTAGTCCCATTTAAATTTAATCAAGATCTTACAAGTTTTGAGTTTTGATTTTTGAGTTGTCCTCAATAATGCGTATTCTGTTGACTGCATTGATGATGTTCTCGTTTTTAACCGACTTCAAAAGTTACCTCACAACTTCTACTACGTCCGTTGTGAGCCGATTTTCATGATTATTTTTTTATTTGAAAGCTGGTGCTTACCATGACGACCCAGTTGGCGCAGTGAACAGATCTCCGCCCTCAGCGCCGTAGGTCCTGGGTTCGATTCCCGGCAGGAGCACAAATTCTATCCCAAAGGATATTTGTGTTTCTGGTTCTGGGTGTGTTTGTGTGTGTGATGTAAATGTTTCCGGCGCCCACGATACAAGTCTTTGAACTTAGTGTGGGGCTGTGAGTGTGAATGCGTTTGTTTTGTTTGTTTGTTTGTTATGTGGTCCCATTTAAATTTGATCAAGATCTGAACACTAGTTTTTGAGTTATCTTCAATTAGTGTAAATGACGGACTCAATGGAATTTTTCAGGCATCTAGCCTATTCCTACGCTGCTAAAATCAAACACTTAATTCAGTATAACGTTAAAAAAGAATTCCACATACCAGAATGCTGCAGTGCACACTCGAGTAGGCAGCAATCGGGAGTAACCAAAGACCAAGTCAGCGCGTCGCTAGTTATGTCGGCGAGCACGCGACCGATGTGTTTCTCGTACAACGTGGTCAGTGTGCGTCCGCACTTCACTGTGACGCGGAGTCTGTCCAGATTCGCTGTAGAAGATGGGTTTTTTTTTATAAAAATTGGCTTCTGATTCCAAGTGCCAATAATGTGTCCAAGTGCGAATATCGCTTAAAATTCAGCTTCTCTTGAAAATAATGGCAATTAAGAAAGGCTACTTTTAACTCGAAAGCCGAAGCCACGGGGCATGGCTAGTTTAATCTATGTCAGCTTTTCAGCTATAAAATCAATAAATATAAAAAAAAAAAAACAACGGGTTGCATTTTGGGAGTGCCGGCAGAAGTGAAAACTCGCCGCGCGGTAGAATGAGAGGGGGATATTATTTCCTTTTTTTTTCTTTTTTTTTATACTAGATAGGCAAGCATTCGACCGCTATCTCACCTGATGGAAAGTGACGATGCGGCCAAAGATGGAACATGCTTGCCTAGAAGGTACCTATTCACTCTAGACTTGAAGACACCCAGATTACACCGTTCAGGGAACAAAGACGCAGGCAATGAGTTCCACTCCTTCGCTGTACGGATGATTCCTCTCCTTCGTCTTACGAATTTTCGATCAGGTCACGTGTCCTGACGCGAGTTTAACATTATTTACCCATCCCAAAAAGTGCACAACGCCGCTAAAGAAGTTTTCACTTCAACAATCAATCAAAACTTTTTGGCAATAGCCATACCACGAAAGACCTTTGTCTCAATGGTTGGAATGATGTTCCAAGAAGTTTCTGGTATTGAGGTGAAACTTCTTAGAACGGCTTTGAAATTATGATCCGCTACTTTTTTGGGTGACGAAAAGTGGTGGGGGTAAACTCTGATCAATAATTAAAAATGTTATCCTGTAATACAAAAGTACGTGTGTCGACACACGGTTTTTTTACAAATTACCCTATAAGGGTAAAAAACCACCGAGTCCACTTACACAAAGCCATGAATTGTATTTGGTCATTTGCCGGGATGGCGTACACGGTGAAATTGATGGTGAACAGGTGCTCCGCAAATGGCACACACGCATCGCCGCACAGGATCATCAGAGATTCAGTCACGTGGAGGAGATTCGTTTGGTATTTCGGCTGAAAACGATAAAAATAAATCCATTTAGCTTAATATACAAGTATGTTTACTAAAAAACAACCGGCTGCATAGATGTACTCTTTATTGAACACCTTAATTAACACAAAAACAAAACAGAAAATAATTATTTACAAAATAAATGTAACAATAGGCGGTCTTGTCGCTATAAGCGATCAGACAACCTTTGGATGGAGAGGAATTGCGTAAATATGAGCATAAATGTTTTTATCACACCTTTTTTATAGGTATTGAAATTTAAGTGAGAATGGTTGGCTAAACATTTTTAGTTGGAAATTTATCCGCATCGACCAAGTCAAAGTTCTTCAAAGAACAAAACAAAAACTTACCTTCCTGATCCGACATCTATCCGCATCAGCTAAATTTTAACAAGTTCCTCAACGTCCAAAGCAAAACTCACCTTCCTGATCCGACATGTATCCGCATCAGCAAACTCCTTACAAGTTCCTCGAAGACCAAAACAAACACTCACCTCCTTAGTCCGACTTCGGTTTATGGTTGTTATTCTGAGGGTGCGTACGAAGCGTTTTGCTTCCACATTTACTATCGTGTTTCCCGATAAGTACAATCTAGGAGTTTTTAAATAATGAGTGAACAGGTATCTTCTAGGTAAGCATGCTCCATCTTCGACAAGTTCCTCAATTACCATTACATGTCAAAGATCCTACATGTCTTTCAGTGACCAGCTCTGCTTAGCCCTTTAGTATATTGGTGAGAACGATATCAATAACTCACCTTCCTAGTCCGACATCTACCCGCATCAGCCAACTCCTTACAAAGTTCCTACAAGTCTTTAACACTGAGAAGCTCTGCTTAGCCCTTTAGTATATTGTTGAGGACGATATCAAAAACTCACCTTCCTAGTCCAACATCTACCCGCAACAGCCAACTCCTACATATCAAAGATCCTACATGTTTTTCAGTGACCAGCTCTTCTTAGCCCTTTAGTATATTGGTGAGGACGATATCAAAAACTCACCTTCCTAGTCCGACATCTACCCGCATCAGCCAACTCCTTACAAAGTTCCTACAAGTCTTTTACATTGACAAGTTCTGCTTAACCCTTTAGTATATTGATGAGGACGATATCAAAAACTCACCTTCTTAGGCCGACATCTACCCGCATCAGCCAACTCCTTACAAAGTAACTTCATGTCCTTCACAGATACAAGTTCTGCTTAGCCCTTTAGTATATTGGTGAGGACGATATCAAAAACTCACCTTCCTAGTCCGACATCTACCCGCATCAGCCAACTCCTTACAAAGTTCCTACAAGTCTTTAACATTGACAAGCTCTGCTTAGCCCTTTAGTATATTGTTGAGGACGATATCAAAAACTCACCTTCCTAGTCCGACATCTATCAGGATCAGCCAACTCCTTACAAAGTACCTTCATCTCCTTCACAGTGACAAGCTCTGCTTGGCACTTTAGTAATAGGTAGTCTTTAGTAGTAGACTGTAATTTTGCCAATGTGACAGTAGAATCATCAACCTTCATGAGTGCCTCTTTGGGGCCCATGTGAATAAACGATTTTGATTTTGAGTATATTGGTGAGGACGATATCAAAAACTCACCTTCCTAGTCCGACATCTATCCGGATCAGCCAACTCCTTACACAGTTCCTCCATGACCTTCACAGTGACGAGCTCCGCTTTAGACCCCTTCAGTATATTGGCGAGGACGAGTAGAGTCGGCCACGAGTCCACGTCAGCCTCTAGCAGCGGCCACCACGTGTCTGGCGTGATGAAGTATCCGAATAGTTCTGCAGCGCGTTTCACCTGACGGTAAAAGTAGGTACTATGGAGGATTTATGGTGATCAAATGCTTGCCTATCAAGCAAAAAAAAATGTAGTGGGGTCAAATATATATTCTACCCGCTGGCTTATTGGGTTACATGTCTGCTTTTACGTTGAGGGTGCCGGGTTCTATTTCTGGTAGCAAGACATTTTTTTCTGCAAGGGAAACTTGACTTCGTTTCTGGTTGTAGATGTGTTTTTATGCATGATACGCAAGCATTTGACTAATATTTTATCTGACGGGAAGCGATGATGCGGCCGGAGATGTAGCATGCTTGCCTGTAAGAACTATACACTCTTGACTCAAGACTCCCAGGTTAAATCGTTCGGGGAACAAAGCCGAGTTCCAATCCTTCGCAGTACGGTTGCTTTCGATGATACGGTTCAATCATCCATAAGTAGTGGAACTCGTTGTGGAGTTTTTGTTCTCTGAACGCCATAATCTGGTCTCCAACAGTGAATAGGTATCTTCGCAAGCATGCTATATCTCCGGCCGCATGAGATGGTGGTCAAATGCTATCGAACATAAAAATATCTTAATCTTTATTCGTTCCCAGTGAATTTTTACCACTGGTAAAACTAAAAAAATCTTTATAAAAGGGGGAAATAATATTAATATAATTCTTAATTACTTAAATGTTTTGTAATTCCGTAACTAAAACCTGTAATTAACTCATTTTGTTGTATATTTAAACAGTTATAATATTATAACCATAGTTGTTAAACAATCTTCCTACTTTAGAAGAAAAATAATACGCCGACTAAAGTAGCAACCTTATCTATTTATCCCTTACCTCCAACACCACCCGGGCATCGTCATCCGACGCCCCCCGCAGCATGGCCTTGATGATGGTGTTAGCATGCTGTGTGGCGCCTTCCTCAGCACCCAACACCAGCCAGCACAGGAGTTGGGAGACGCGGAGACGCGCGTCCTCTTGCCACCCATCCATTTCTGGCAACATTCATAATATTAAGTTAGCTACTCATCTATATTTATAAAGGTATTTTTCGGATATATTCCGGAGAGTATGCCAAGGAATTACATTATCTAGTTCCCCCATCGCCATTCTATCATCGAACAAGCAGACAAACTGCCAATCAGCACCGGTACAGGTATGGTAGATATTCCACAAATGCGGACAAAGCGTTTTTCTTCTATATTTATTGTGCGAACCGCAAAAGAATAGTACTCCATGCCTAAGTCGGTGTTTCCTTGTTTCCTGATAGGTACAATATGAGACTTTTCAAGTCACGAGTGAATTGGTATCTTCTAGGCAACCGTGCTCCATCGTCGACCTCATCATTCCTTACCAACAGGTGAATAGACAGATAGTGGTCAAACGTTTGCCTATACTGAATATAAAATAGCTACCTATTCTTACTGGGAAGGGGGAGAGGAAATGCAGTACACTTGTCTATGTCGTATCACCATCGGTATCATCATGATGTAACTATGTTCACCGGAAGAACAAGCCCGCCGTACGATTCGATACCGCGATCCCCAATTATAAAGAGGGTTTTCCGATGACCCGATGACGCGACGTCGCGTCGCCATCATGTCATTGAACTTGGTGGACATTACATACATACACTGTAACTGGTTGTGATATTATTTTAGAGGACAATTCCCATCGAGTCACACTAGCGTAAAATTGGGACTCGATGGGAAATGGGCTCGGCTCGCGCGTTTTTGTGGTCACCAGTAACCTAACGCTCATCCCCGATTCGCTTGTCGTCGCACCTATATATGACTTAGCCAACAATTCAAATATTGTGCCTAAAAACATAAGGCCAACAAATAGTTATGCAAAATAAACGGTATGCCCTAACATTATTATGCCAAATCATTAATATGCCAAAAATTGTTATGCGAATCATTTTCGGCCAAATTAAACTAGGAACTGGAAAATTATGCGAGTCAATAGGCACCCCACCCAAAATGGCGGATAAGTTATTTTTAATGCACTCCTACAATATGGGTATCAAATGAAAGGGCTTGCTGAGAATAACTCGAAAAATAAAGTGACGTCACTCTAAATCCAATATGGCGGACTTCTAAAAGCTTGTTTTTAACCAGTAGCTTATTACCTTTACAAATAGCAGGTACAATCTTCCCAATATTAGATGAAACGAGCACCCGGCACCCGAGGTTGGGTCTCTTCACATCGGGGTAGTGTGTCGGCACATCCTTGAGGAAATCGGTCTTCTTCTTGAGATCTTCCTCGTTCTCTTCCATGTATTGCAGACCAATGTCTGTCCAGAACTTGTTCGCTGTCTCTCGGACATCGTCCATGACGTCACTAAGGCTGAAATTTATGTTGTCATACATATAAATGAAATAGAAATATACTAGCTGCTCCCCGCGGTTTTACCTGGGATGTGTTAATCTTTTATCAGCTACCTTCATACCAAAATTCATCAAAAAGGCGTTTATTATCATTGAAGTTTTGAGTTGGATGATGATGATAGGTGCAAGTCATCATTTTTGAATGTTAAAATAAAATAAATCTCTTTTAGACCAGAAATGCTTGTCGGCAAATGACAATTGGATATATACTAGGCAATATGTGAAAGTACCTTGAATATAAAATTAAACATAAACATAAATGCTTTTACACTCACCTTGCTTCACCCCACAGTAAGTTCAATGACTTGTGTCTTGGGAACCGGAAACATTCACATCACAGACACAATCACAACCAGACCCGGAAACATAAATTTTCCTTGGGGAGAAAACTTGTGTTCCCGCCGGGAAGCGAACCCGATACGTGCTTAGAAGATGAACGTCACCCAACTAAGCCAACGAGCAAAGTGGCCGACTTAATGATATAAGTGAATAAAACATAATTATTATAAGGATGATAATACTGTTTCAAACCTCGTGAGTAACAAAGGGATCATCCGATGCCAGAAGGAGTATCGATCTCTATAGTTTAGCATCCAGTTGCCCACCTCAAGAGTGACTTGCAAGCGCACCAGTGAATTCTCATCGAATAGCTTTTCAGCCATCGGTGTCACGGAGAGTTCGAAACATTTAGCATTACCAGCCATCACAATAGATCCTGAAAGAGACTTAACCCTTTAACCACGACCACAAAACTTTGTAAAAGGACAGAAGTACCACAAAACTTTGTAAAAGGTCAGAAGTACCACAAAGACATTGAAATAAATAGTCTCTGCTATGAACAATAAAGTGCTATTCGGCTTACATAGCACTGCCTGCCTAAAATATATATTCACCTTATTCTACGACATTCTTTTTTTTTACTCTTCTAGTGTCTGGCAAGGCATGGAAGGGCGCGCCAAAGAGGGTGCACCGATGTAATTAACGCTATTCGTTTCGCCATTAAGCTAAGCTCTTCATTATGCGGACTGCAAAGGAGTGGAATTCCTTGCCTGAGTCTGTGTTTCCTGGTAAATACAATATGGGAGTCTTTAAGTCACGAGTGAATAGGCATCTTCTAGGCAAACGTGCTCCATCGTCGACCGCATCGTCACTTACCATCAGGTGAGATGGCGGTCAAACGTTTGCCTATCCAGAATTAAAAAAAAACAGCTTTCTTTAAGTGCATACATCACTTTGCTCCACTAAATGTCTAAACAGACTATGCCGAATTTACGCGCCCGAACTTCGGCGTGATTACGCCTGCAATGCTATTTCAATTAGTAGCAACGCAACGCATTTGCCGAAATTACGTCACATTTTGGCGTACAACTGAACTTGGGTCGGGCGTAGGTTCGGCGGGCATGTATTCTACTATATAGCAAGTATAGCAAGCAACATTTCTTAGGCTAATACTGTAAAATGATCCATTGTTTAGACACGAAACGACACCACGACAGCGCTCGACACACTGAATTCACACAACGGTGCGCAAGCGATTTTCAGTCGCGTAATTTCCGCACTTATGGTCTGTCATATCAGCCGAATACGTGGACGAAAATCAGCGGCGGAACTTCGGTCACGTTTCTTCGGCATAGTCTGTTTAGACACTTATGGTTATAAATGAGTGTTAAGAGCAAATCGTAACATTCTTATTCTATATGTGAGTAGAGCCTGCACTGACATCTCACCTATTGTCTATTGTGCATTAAATTGCATAACACACACAATCAGTGCGAAACCGAAGTGAGTGACAAAAGGGAGAGAAGGCTTATATCCTGCAGTTGGACGATACAGGCGGTGATAATGAAGGTGCAATACAGGATGATGATGAAACACCAACTGTGTTGTTTTTTATTTTCAATATAATAATTGTGTTTATTTTGTGATCGTATTTAGTAGAATATGGATTAATTAACTTTTAGTAACTTAAGAGTCACTGTTCTAATTTATTAATTTTTTGCTTTATTAATTTGTAAAGCCGCTTTTGATGATGATGCGACCGATTAATTCTTGGCTTTGGTAAAATTAGTTTCCGCAATAGACTAACAGGCCTTGTCCCTCAGACCAAAGCAATCTGTCTATCACTAGTTCAATTTTGATATAAATGTGTTTGTTTTGGCAATGAATACATTTTTTATTTATTTAATTTAACTATTTGACTGCATTGTTTTTATTTCGAAAAATTGAGGCACTGAGAGTCACCATCAAGTGATATGCCCTCAGTAGAACTAAGAGAACCACAGAAAGTAAAAATTGCTGTTGATTCTACCAAGGCTACCAGTTGAACAACATGTTGAAGAATTTTATGTACCCTTTTGTGCAATAGACGGCAAACAAGATGACAGCCCATCTGATGGTATTCAGGAATGGCCATGAAAATGTATAACACCCATTGTTTTATTGAAGCAGTACCTCAATATTATATACATGATTTTTAATGTGACTCAAAACCTAGGCACAAGTGCTACTCCCCAATAAGTAAAGATATTTTTTTTTATTCTAGATAGGCTAACTTTTGAAAAAAAAAAAAGATAAAGATTCTATATTTGCGTAAAACATGGTATGAAGATCTTAAATTGTTAAATTTTAGTGAGGCACTCATGTTTTGCTATAGGTTAGTAGCATGCAAATTTACAAAATCACACGCTACGTAAGTGTACGCTGTAGGAATAACATATATCTGCAATTGCAACTAGTTCTGTAATGTGCAGCGGAATAAAACATTAATACATTACCTATTGCTCTAATTGATGCAACCCTTACTTTAAAATGTTGATGGGCAAAATTAGAGAGCACAGGCTTGACATAACTATCACACTGAAAATGGAAGTCTCTTGCTAGGACTTTAGTTACGAGGATAATACATTCACACGCCTCTAGTTTTACTTTTGGAAATGGATCAGTAACTGTCTTGGTTAGGATACTAGTAAAGTCATTTATGAACGGGCTCAGTAGATGAGATACTTTGTATTTGTCTAATATTTTATGTACAAGCTCCATCAAAACTAAGCGAATTTCTTCCGATTCCTCGACTATCTCGGGGCAACCAATGCGTCGGACGAGAACCGGTAAAATGTAGGTCAGGTAGTAGTCGTTCAGGGGCAGTTTGTCGATAAAATTCCCGATAATCATAGCTGAGGCTTCTCGACATGCTTCAGACGGGTCCGAGAAGCTTTTCAGTACGTAGGCGTACACTTCGGGGAATATTACTGTCAAGTCACAGTCAGCGTTCTCAACGTTTTCAAATATCTCAGTATTCATATCCGTCAGAGCCTTCTTACGAGCCATTTTCGAATCGCTCTGTAGAGCCAGGATATGCTGTTCTAAAGCACTCCGTGGATTGTCTTGGAGCTTTATTTTAACGTCAGCCATTCTTATAACAATGTTTTGCCCTGCTTTTCACTATTAATACTTAGAAATACAAGGTCTTTAGCTGGTATATGGAACAAGTGAAAACCGATATTATGTATGTTTTATGAGTCAAAATCAGTATTGATAAACAATGTGCGTCTCCATGGCGATATTGAATTTGAAGTTTTGAATACCAAACATTTTGTCAGTGACATAAAATATTAATTTGACTTTCTTAAAGGATTCTCGCTTGACGTGGGGAAGGAGACAGCTGCCACAAAAAAATATCGTTAATATAATTTAAGTTTTATATATTATCTTCAAGTTGCTATCCATTTTTTCATCGTAATTAGACTGTAGAAATACCATTTATTCATTTTTGCGTAAAATATTAGGCTCAACTGTTGATATGGGGGTCTTACCCCCTCTCCCTCCTGACCCTCCTGATATAGGTTCTGGGTCTGCTTCGAAACGTAGATTAAATTCCGAGGAAGAGTCAAATCAATCATATAAGAAGCCAATTTCTAACGCGGAGATGATTGTTCCATCGATCGAAACCACATACGTACATCCCAAAATTATAGTAGGTGTTAACGCTTATAATGATTCTGATAAAGGTCCTTACGTGGTTCACGTATCCATTACTGAACCGGAACTCAATTCTGGATTATCGTTACGACCAATAAAATTCGGACAGTGGCTTACAAAGAACAACATCCAAAACATTATTTCTGATGGAGTTCGTAGGGTTGGGCGGAACAAAATTGCAATTTTTTTTTAAAACCGCTATTGACGCCAACAATTTCTTGTCCAACCCTGCTCTCAGTAACAAGTATGTGGCTACGATCCCTGCATACAATATTACTCGTATGGGCGTTGTGCGTGATGTTCCAATCGAATTCTCTATGAGTGAATTTGTAGAGAGTTTAGTTCTACCTAATGCATGCGGAGAGATCCTAAAAGCACGTCGATTGAATAGAAAATCAATCACTGACGGAAAAACATCTTGGGTGCCTACTCAGACCGTAGTGTTAACTTTTCATGGTCAAATACTTCCGGAACGGATTTTTTCATTCCATACGTCCTTAAGGGTTGAACTCTACCAGTTCCCTACAGTACAGTGCTACAACTGCTGCAGGTTTGGTCATATTAAGTCCCAGTGCCGGTCTAAACCTCGATGCTATAAGTGTTCACTAGATCACAATGGAGAGTCTTGTAGAGAAGATGCTTCTATGATCCACTGTCTCTTCTGTTCAGGTAATCACTCTGCCATCGACAGGTGCTGTCCTGAGCAGGACAGACAGAGATCAATCAAGTTAGCTATGTCTCAAGATAGCATATCTTACGAAGAAGCCTCTCATAGGTTTCCTCTCGTTTACAAGAGGTTCGCAGAGGTTGCCCAAGAACTATCCCCCTCATACTTATCACAATCTTCTGTCCTCCCTACCTCTCAATTGTCTTCCCGCTCATATGTGAAAACAGTATATGCATCTCCCCGTCCCAAACCAATTCTTAGCCCATCATTCGACAAATCCGCACACCATCAAATAGTTTCAACGCCATCTTCATCGATGCCCGATGGATGTGCTTTACTTAATCCTGTACCTTCATCGCCTTCATCTTTAAATAATCTCATTGAACTCCTCATCTCTCTCATCATTAATTTAATCTCTCAGAATAACTCTCATTTACCGCCCGACGTTGCCTGCAAACTTTCTTCTATCTCATCATTATTATCTAAATATGGACCAAACTTATGTTCTCCAATGGAACACCCAAAGTGTTCGACCCAAGAAGCATGAAATAATTCATTTAATTTCAAAATTCTGCCCGTCAATACTTGCCTTGTCAGAGACTTGGCTTGTCCCAGATTCTCGTTTTCGAGTTTCTGGCTATTCTTGTCTCCGGGACGATAGGGCTGATGGATATGCTGGTAGTGCTCTACTCATAAAGAATACTGTGTCATTTTCGCATATTGCCCTTCCATCATTCAGTTCTAATTTCAATGCTGTTGCTGCGAGAGTTTCCGACATTTCCTTTTTATCGTTTTATATTCCTCACCCTAGCTCTTCTTTCATTCCTGACATTCTTCTCATAATTGCCTCTGTTCCATCCCCTGTGATTGTTTTGGGAGATTTTAATGCGCATCACCCTTCATGGGGATCTAGCCATTCTGATTTATTTTCCCTTACTCTGCTAGACATTTTTGATGAAGCTAATCTCTGCATTCTCAATGACGGTTCCCCTACTCGTAGAGTTCGACCTAGTCAAAATCCTAATTGTGCTGTAGATCTTTCTTTATATTCTCCTTCCCTTTCATCCATTATCTATTGGCAAACCCTTAAGTCGACGTATGGTAGTGATCATTTTCCTATTTTGTTAAAAATTTCAAACAGAACCATTCCTCCTTTCAACCCTTCACCTTCATTAAAATATAGACTTTCAGCAGCAGATTGGTCAACATATTCGTCAAATCTTGACGGAGAGACTCTTTCATTGAATCCTTTATGTCATCTTGATCCATTAGACTCTTACTCTAAATTTATCAGTGCTATTAATCGATGTGCTAAGGATAATATCCCTCTGAAAAAACCTTATAAATTCAGAGTATCCACTCCTTGGTGGGACTCGGAGTGCTCAGATATGATCAAAGAGAGACATTTGGCAGAACTTACTTATAATTCTTCTATGACTTTTGAAAACTTCCTTAATTATCAAAAGAAGGCTGCAAAGACTAAAAGATTACTGTCCTCAAAGAAAAAGCAGGGATGGATTCACTTTTGTGAATTTCTTTCGCCTGGTTCCCCATCATCTTTGGTATGGAACCAGATTCGTAGATTCCGTGGCTCTTACTCCTCGCAAAATGTATGTGCTAACGATCCTTTGTCCTGGTTAGAATCTTTTGCCCACAAACTAGCTCCTGCTTCAGTCCCACATATAGATTCCATTCCTTCCCCTCCTTACTTCCTCTCATCCCAATGTTCATTGGATTCAAATTTTTCATTCGATGAATTAAACTTAGCTCTTGAAGGTCTTTCAGATTCTTCTCCTGGCATTGATGGCATTCCATTCTCTTTCTTGACAAAATCTTCTACTAATTCAAAATTATATTTTTTAAAGCTTGTTAATTCATTTTATGATTTAGGAATTGTTCCTGAATCTTGGAAAACCCAAGTTATCATCCCTGTTTTAAAACCAGGAAAAGACCCTTCTGATCCTAACAGCAGAAGACCAATTGCTTTGTCATCTGTCTTGGTAAAAATAACAGAACATATGATAAAACATAGACTAGAATGGTATGTTGAGAATAGACAAATTCTCTCAAAATTCCAATTTGCCTTTAGGAAAGGCTCGAGTACTTTTGATAGTTTGGGTATTTTAACTTCAGATATCCAGATAGCATTTCGGAAAAAAGAACTTTTAGTGGGAGCTTTCCTAGATATTGTCGCGGCTTATGACAATGTTATACTTCCGATACTAAAAAACAAAATGATTCATTTAGATGTTCCTATTAAAATCCTTCGTTTCATTTTCAATATTTTTATGGAGAGAAAAGTTCTTGTCAAAATTCAGCATCAAGGCACTTTTATGTGCCCTCGTACAGTTTGGAAAGGTTTACCTCAAGGTTCTGTCCTCAGTCCTCGTCTTTATAGTTTATACACGTATGACCTTGATCAAACAGTTATTCCTTTATGTCAAATATTACAATATGCTGATGATATAGCTTTATACACAACTTCAAATTGTATAAATGATGCATCTTCTCGTTTAAATTCAGCACTATCTTATCTAAATACTTGGCTCGTTGATCATGGTCTTTCATTATCTCCAAGTAAGTGTCAGACAGTAGTCTTTACTAAAAGACGCATTATTCCTTTTATAAATTTAATCTTAGAAGACGAGCCTATACCTCAATCAAACAGTGTAAAGTTTCTAGGAATTTGGTTTGACTCTAGAATGAACGGTGTTCCCCATTCAGATTATGTTGTTAAAAAATGCGAAAAAAACGTTAATATCCTCCGGGCTTTATCAGGTGTTTGGTGGGGTTCTCATCCATACTGTCAAAAACTCATTTATAACGCTATCATTCGCAGTCATATGGATTATGGATCTTTTCTATTGGATCCTTGTAATAAAACTGCGCTTAACAAACTAAACAGAATTCAATCAAAATCATTACGTATTATTATTGGAGCGATGAAATCTTCTCCTATTAATGCGTTACAGGTTGAATGTGGTGATCCTCCTCCTCACTTAAGGCGTGAATTTATATCTGACAGGTTTTTTTATAAGCTTGCTCAGAATTCAAATCATCTTCTGCTCTCTAAGCTTGATCAATTATCTTCGATAGTAACTTCTCAAGGATATCAATCTCTTCTTAAGTTACCTTGCTTACTCCGAAGCTACATTAAATTCTCTTCTTTACCTGATCCTGTTGTTCAATTACCGTCAAACCCTCTTTTATGCTCTCATACGAAGCATTGACTTTTATGCCTTCGGTCATCCTTGATTTTGGTTTGTCTAAAGACTCGATTGAAGCAAATTCAATTTTCTTGCACAAATTAAACTCTGAGTACTCAGGGTGGACTTCTATATTTACTGATGCCTCCAAACTATCCGATGATAGTTTGGTTGGTGTAGCAGTTTGGATCCCTTCATCGAGGATTATCCTGAGTTATAAATGCCCAACAATCACTAGTGTGTTCACTGGGGAAGCTTTGGCTATTTTGGAGGCTGTCCGATTTGTCAATTCCCATAATCTTAGTAGATGTATAATTTTTTCCGATTGTAAAAGTTGCCTACAGAGCATTCTTTCGAATCCATTCCGTAGTAAATCTAGAATGCCTTATATTTTCCAAATTCGAGAAGCTTTATACCAGTGTCATATTTCCGGACGTCTAATAGCATTGGCATGGATACCGGGTCATTCTGGTATTACTGGAAATGAAACCGTAGACTCTTGTGCGCGTCAGGCAATTCAAATAGGGTCCTCTGACCATCTTAAAATCCTTTGTCACGACCTTTGCGCTAATGTTAAACCTCAAATGACCTTAGCTTGGGCCAAGGAATGGAAGGTTACTAAAAGTATTAAGGGTAGGTTCTATGGTGACATTCAACCAGACATTCCTTCCAAACCCTGGTTTTTCAAATTCAAAGGGGCAAACAAATCTACTACTTCTACTCTTTGTAGACTTCGATTGGGTCACTCTTGCACTCCTGTCCATCTAGCCAAAATTAGGGTAAGGGATCACTCACTGTGCGAATGTGGATTAGATGAGGGCAATACTGATCATATATTTTTTAACTGTTCTAAAGTTCAACCATCTCTGTATGATGAACTTCCTCCTAAAATCCCCCGTCCTATTTCTTTTAAGTCTCTTCTTACCGTAGCAAATACTCCTCTTGTAAATATTCTCATTAAATATATAGTTAACCACAAGATAAAATTATAAACACTTTTTTATTATTATATTCATATTCATCTGTACCTTCTCTCCATTACTCACCCATTAGCTGACTTTGTACTAGAAGTAGAATTAGTAACTTGAAGTTACCGGGCATATTTTATAAATAATTTTTAATTTGTTTTAACTGCGCTCCTACCTATACGCGATATTGGCAGAATTATGGTGCGACAGCCCTATAGTCGCCATTTAAAGAAGAAGTTGAAGTTGAAGTAGTTGACTTTCTTAAAATATTAATAGTGTTGTTCAATAGCAAACACGTAAGCTATTAGAAATTAGCCAACTATATCGGTTTTTTCACTGCCAACACATCACTACTTCCAAAACGTGCACCAATCACAGTTCGCCAGGTAAAGCTGTCAACGTCATAGAATATCAATGAATGGACGAGATTCTTCTTTCAGTATTTTGTACAGTTTCTTTACACTGAGTACTAGCACCTACCGTGAAATTTAAATTATTACTGGTACAAAAACCAACTCAAGATGTATAAACTTAGTGTGTTTCATTTATTATTTTTGGCAGCGGCGGTGCAAGTTGCACAGTCGCTGAAAGAAGACGATTGTGAGGTTTGCGTTAAGACTATAGAGAAATTCGCAGCCACGTTATCAGATAGCGTGAAAAAAGACCCCAAGCTGATCGAGGCTGAGTTCAAGAAGTTCTGTAAAGGCTCCAAGAACAAGGAGAACAGATTTTGTTACTATTTAGGCGGTTTGGAAGAGTCTGCTACCGGCATCCTGGGTGAGATGTCGAAACCTCTTAGTTGGTCGATGCCTGCTGATAAAATCTGTGAGAAATTGAAGAAAAAAGACGCCCAAATCTGCGACCTAAGGTTCGACAAGCAAATAAACCTGAAGGATGTTGATTTGAAGAAGCTAAAGGTTCGTGATCTGAAGAAGATCCTCAATAGCTGGGATGAGGTCTGCGACGGCTGCATCGAGAAGTCGGATTTCATCAATAGGATAGAAGAACTAAAACCCAAGTACATGGATAGATCTGAACTATAAAATAGGCCAATGTGATAGGTAAGGTCATTACTCCCACTTTTGTGTGAGTCATTAATTGGTAAAAAACATTCACATTTCAGAATTGAAATAATGTATACTCAATTATTGTAACTAATACATGTAGAGGCTATTGAGAAACTCATGAATATTGGGTTTTGGCCAAGTGGAGTGTCTCTTGATATACACCAATATATAAGCTGTGCCCCGAGGCTTCACTATTTAAGTAAAAGAGAAACCTGTTTTAATTATGAATATTAGTTATGAACATTCAAAACTTCATCTAATTCCGTTCAGCCATTACAGCATGAAGAGAAAACAAACATACTTACATATTAACACACAAACTATCACATTTACAATATTAGTGTGACTATAGTTAAATCCATTGAAAATCATTTAGTTACTTAGTATAATTTAGAGACGAGATGAGCAATTTGCACGCCTGTTGGTAAGCATCACGATACCCATTACAAGTTACTGTTTATTTTTAATTCTCTGTATAAAAATTCTCTTGATCTTACCATTTTTTGATTGCCTATGTAAGTATATAACAATACCTGAAAGTTATTTTTGTTCTAGTTGTTCATCTGTACTGCGACCATGTAACAACTTTTATATAGTGAGGGAGTAAAATGGAGTAAAATTTTATAGCAATCGACCATTTTTGACTTTCTAAGCATTTATTCAAAATCAAAATCTTTTGTTCACATGGGCCCCAAAGAGGCACTCTCTCTATTAATTAGATAAGCTTTAATGTATGTCTACCTTATTACGAGTTTTGTATAAAGAAAACGCTATGCACACGTTTTACCTACCTAATCATCCCGTAAAAAAGTACTTTTATACTTATTTCAATTGTATAAATGTACTTTTTTGCCACCTGTGGAGGCTTGTTAATGGCTCTCTTCGTTCTTAAGTTTAAGTTATGTTTTTTTTGTAATGATAGCTGTAAGCCACCCAAATACAATATAATAAATAAATTATGTTACCGTTAATTGCTTATATACTTTTTTCTCGAATGACTTTTTAATCATTGTTCTTCAAATAACCAATAATTAATTACAAATAAGTATGTAAGGCTTTTGTTAGTTTACAATTGCCTCATATATTCCAGCCAAGACAAATAAAGGCTTGATGAGAATGCTGTTCCAGCCAGCCATTAGTGTTATACGTATACTATACATAATATATACTATAATATGTGATATTATCCAATTGCATATTAATTATTGAGCTCATTCTATTTTCATAAATCTATCAGAGCGCCTGGTTGAGGAGACATGTGATCAAAATGCTGGTACTTATTTGTGTCAACATATTAGCATTGCATCATGGGGAGGCTACATACAGGTAGTGGGCTTGAGCACTTGTGTAACCTATAAGCTCGATGCCTTGTAGGTATCTTGGGTATCTGTATAGATGTACAAGTATATAATTTTATTTAAGTTTTAGGGAATATAAGCAATTGGACTGAAAATGACAGTATGGTTATATTAAAATCCAATTACTGGATGATCCTTGCTTCATATTTCCCTTTAGTTTATAATGGGCTTCGTAACTGTTTTCATGTCTCAATTTTCAACCAACTTCAAAAAATGAGGTTCTCAATTAGTCTGTTTTTTTTTGTATGTATGTTACGCGATAATTCCGCCATTATGAATTATTATTGGTTTTGATAGTTTTTCTGTTTGGTAGATTATAGATGTGGTCCCATATAAATTTTATCAAAATCGATCAAGCCAAAACCAATATATAAGGGGTGAAGTCGGTTTTTTTAAGCTTTGCTTGCGTTTCAATTATCTTGATATCTTTTTATTTGTTTCAGGTTTAATTAACTGGGCATTTGTGATGTCACGTCACTAAACGAACCATCCAGCGATGTGTCCCAGATATCAGTAACTGCATTTTACAAACTATAAAGTATTTGTGTGAATGAATGTGTACACAGTTGGTTAAATTATTGTCTATAAGTAAATATTTTTACAAATTCATCGTTTTATTGTTATTTTCTAGAAATAACTTAGTTTTTATTAAAGGTCCAAAATCCATGTATCATATTGATATTGATTATAATTTTTGTAGCATCATTAGCTTTTTGTTTCCTATAGTATGTAATGTTAATATTGATAAATTAATAATCATAGAAATAATATTATTAATTTAAACATTTTTAAATAACCTTGTTTGTATCTATATGTATCCTAGTCGCTTCAGCCAATTAAAAATATATAATTTATCTGATAGAATCTTGAATCTAAAACATTCTTGAATCCACCTGAACACACATAAAAAATTTCATCTAAATCTGTCCTCCATGCCATTTAGGAGTTCAGTTACATACACACATAGAGAGTATAATAGTTATCAACTAGTATAAGCAATTCAAGTATAAGATGCTATCATATTATTTTTACTGTGTCCTGGAGCTTAAAATAGTTGCATATGTTTAAACCCTTGTATAATCCATCTCAATAGTCAATAGTTTTGTAAATGTGCACAAGTGCAAGGAAGGTAAAGGTAGGTAAAGTTTAAAAATTATATTTTTGGACTTGCTCCTAAACTACAATAGAAGTTTTAAATGACTTGATGCTGACTGGACCATAACGTGACTCTTACTTGACTTGTGACTAGGACTATATAATTATATGAAATACTCAATTAAACTTGAAAAAAAAAAACGTTACTTGACATTAGCTAAACGCACAGTTTGCAGAGCCAAAATAAAAAAAAGGGTGTCACTGACAATGAAGATGCTATTTAATGTTATGATTTCTGCTTAATCTTTATTTCTTATATGCATCATCGCTTTACATCAGCTGAGAAAGTGGTCAAATGCTTGCCTATATAAAAAAAAATTGAATCTTAAGGCACACAATTATTCTTTCACTCTAAGGCTGTCCAAAGTGCGCCACACATATATATATATATATATAAGTATGTCTTGACCAATATTTTCTGTACAAGAATTTTAGGGCTAACATAGGTTTGTTTTCTATCTCGATGGTTATGTATCTTTAGAAGGCAACTTCAAAAAAATTAAAACTTATTAATAAAACCCATATTGCAAGTATTTATATGGTCTATTCCCTATTTGCCTACATTCAGCTTCAGATTTTTTTTAAAGTATTCATACCCTTCTTTTTTTTATATTTGTCAAATTTCAATAGCACCAAGATAGACCTGTCTTATTCTTAGGTTTACAATATTAGTGTCTCAAATTTTAGCACACTAATCCATTCGACGAAACGAGAATCTGACCTTTTGCTACTCTGACGAAGTACTAAATAAATTATCCATCACACAATATGTATATGGTACAGGTGCAGAAATTGCATAATGGGAAATGCAATGAATAAATAAAGGCCTTTAAATCCTATAATAGTAGAAATTGATCCCAATTCATTCCTATTTGCTTTTGGTTCATAATTGAGTGGCTTTGGGATAAAAATTAAAACAACTAAATACCATCACACTAATAATTTTATTGCAGTAACATTTGATATTGTTCCTACCACATATTTAAACTGACATTGGTTTAACAAATACATAGATGTTGAATGTAAGCTGTTGGGATGTATCGTAGAAGACATCTTTAGTGGTATTTGTAGTTCCTGTGGTGCTCTGGAATTAGAAAATACATAACTGTAGTAATTCGTTCACATTCAGTATGAAAACATGACACACATAGCGCAGTCCTACTGGTTCAATCATAACTAATCGACAATGTTACGAAATGTTCAGTCAGGCCAGTGCTTGGATGGGTGACTGTTTAGTGGTATTTTCAATTAAGTGTCACCCTGCTTTGTAAGTCAAATTAAGCTGTTCCACTGCGTAAGACAACAATTGTTTAGCCATGTAGGATGCCTTTAAGCAGCATGTAAAATCCTGACACTAGGACTGCCCACTAGTTTAAGGTCAAGCAAGTACGAAAATGGACCAGACTATTCCAGGTTCCTGATCTGGTGTCAATCCTGTTAGCGCAGTGGGCAAGTCCCTGCTTTCAACAGTGTTAACTTGTGTGACAGCCCTATAGTAGTAGTTTAAAAAAGTTGTAGTGACTTGATTCTGGCTAAATGCACATCCAACTAATATTATAAATCTGAAAGTTCGTGTGTAAGTATGTTTGTTTCCTCTTCACGCTTTAACAGCTGGATGGATTTGGCTGAAATTTGGAATGTACATAGCTTATACCTAGAAATAACACATAGGCTACTTTTTAGCTTGATAATAGCAGGTGAAGCCACAGGGCACGGCTAGTATTTTTAAAGCTAAACTAATGAAGCTCTAGCACTGCGTGGATCTATGGATTTCCAAATCTCTAATACTAAACAAATAAAAAACTAAACTCATTCATACTAACAGCCCCACACTAAGTTCAAAGACTTGTATCTTAGGGGTGATGGAAATGTTTACATCACACACTCATATATTGCTTGCATTCTTGCATGTGGATACTTACTCAGTTTGCCGTAGTTGATGACGTAGAAGAAAGTCATGGAGCCGACCAGGAGCTGGAAAAACGGAGCAATGCCCACCTTCTTAGGCTGGACATACTTGTGTTGCCACCGCCACCAGACTACAAAATTATAAGAATATTTATTTTTATAAATATTTTGTTGTAGTAGTATTTAGTTTCTTTCAGTCTAAAACAATACCACCCTAATAACAACAACAGCTTCAGTATCAAATGCAGAAACATTAAATAGAACTATCAAGTCCTTTGCAATTCAAAAATGTTACAGTATGAGCCATATCTTTTTCCATGGCTTTAAACTATTTTTTTACCCAAAAGAAAAGATTGGTCCAATGAATTTTCATTTTATCTCTTATAAAATATGACACCTGTCCACTAAGTGACCTGTTGGTAAGTGAAGTGGTGGAGGTTGGTGAATAATCTAGGCCTTGATGAAATAACACAGGGAATTAATATAAACAGAACTGCAATTGGACCCTTCAAGCCAGACTTAGATCTATCAGTAGATCAGTTTTCTGAACAGAGATAATTCTATAGGTAGATAATGGTGCCGATTCTGTTGTCCAGAATTAGACTAAACTAGCCTAAAATTAGTTTTAGTCCTGTCATTTAAACTTTTAAATTAAGTTCAACGTAAAATTAGAATAGCGTTTAGGTATTCTTTGACTAAAATTAGTTTATTTTTAGTTTAGTTTAGTTCGGTGCTCAACAGAATTAGCACCATTATTTTGTTACTTACTTAAAAATTTAACATAACCTATGTTTTACTACTTGAAAAAAAACTGCCATCATTGTAATATGAATATATCATTAAAACATACTTGAAGGCCCTTGAAGTATAACTTAACACAATCCTATATCCCTTAAGTTTGACCGCAATTGCGTTAACTGTATGCAACACTGCACGGCCAAATATATTTAAAATGTCACAATGTGAAGTGTGGTCCATCATTATTCTTACTGGGCGGTAAGGCTTGACGTCCTACTTGGAGAGTATTGTGCCACCTCAAGTCCTTTATATGTTGGAGTATGGGATTGGATCACTGGCACAATTGTTCCAGTGGCGAAGATGTAGGTGTACATCATGTCGACTAAGTCCAACTATCTATCCCATACAATTACGTATAAATATTGAGCTACCCCTTCATTTAATGATAACCTCAAAAATGCTACATAACTAAGTCAAATTACCTCGGCTGCAGGCGCCCATGAAAGCCGAGGGTGTCTTGTTTCTGCGGCCAAACCATGCTCCGATCTCGTTTATCTTCACCTGACCAAAAGGAGTATCAGCTGAAAACATCAAAGCAAATTACATAACCGAATACCCGTAAGCTCAAGGGCGAGGTTATTTACCACCAAAATACTTACGTTTTCCATAAAAACGAGCAGGGTCGTAAGGCCCATGCACCGCCGGGTTATATTCCTTGGGATAATCCCCAAATCCCATGGTTATTTCGGAAATATTCTTACAATTTTATACTAATGGAGACGGTCGATTTCAGTGACAGATGGAAAACCATCGACAAAATATAATTGACAACCAGTCTTTTTTATTTCGCGTTAGTGATGTCCATAGAAAAGAATATCGAAGTGATGTCCCACTTGCACTTGAGTTGCAAGATCTTTAGCAACTTTGCTTTTTTAAAATAATTGTTTTGGTTTCTGTATATTGAAGACATTTAAGAAAAACTAATATGGGGGTAATATTCGTTTTTCTTAAATGTCTTCAATATACAGACATCAGCCTGATAAAATTTATAAATATGGATAATTCATGTTGGTAGGTATATCTTGATTAATTTTTACACGCTTACACTCCATATTTACTTAAGCAGTACCTTTAGTTGCCATTTAGATTGCCTAGCAATATTATAAATTGTATAAATATATCACTAAACTAACTTGTCTGTTAGTACTTAAGTACCTATAATAATAATTTACTGATAAAATGCTTTGGTTACCTGTAATGTGTTAGAATTACACATTACAGGTTAACTGTTGGTACAAAATAATTACTGTAACATCCACCATGTACACAGTTATATACAATAAAATGGTTCTTATTCATATTCTAATTTCTTTAAATGAATTTGAATTCGAATTTAGAGAAATTGAAGTGCATACTTGACACTGGCTAAATACCCAAGTTTAAGAAGCCAAAACTAAAAAAAAACTAGCACTTTAGCTTTAGTTTAGCTACCTGTCAAAATTTTTGTCTATGATTATACAGCAAATTTCGTTCAATCAACCATTGTGTGGCACAATTATTAATTTCTGAAAATATAGTGAGAGAACTACATTAAAATGGTGCTGGAAAGTACTATGATTTGTGTGGACAACAGTAACTACATGAGAAATGGCGATTTTCTGCCTACAAGACTGCAAGCGCAACAAGATGCTGTTAATTTGGTATGTCATTCCAAAACACGGTCAAATCCTGAGAATAATGTAGGTCTACTAACGCTAGCCAACGTCGAAGTGCTGGCTACTTTAACCAGCGATGTAGGCCGTATACTGTCGAAGCTGCATCGAGTCCAACCAAACGGTGATATCAATCTTTTGACCGGTATCAGAATCGCGCACTTGGCTCTCAAACATCGCCAGGGGAAGAACCACAAGATGCGTATCGTTGTCTTCGTCGGCTCCCCGATCGATTCCGACGAGAAAGAACTCATCAAGCTAGCCAAAAGGTTGAAGAAAGAGAAGGTAACCTGTGATGTTGTATCGTTTGGAGAGGATGCTGAGAACAATCCTTTGTTGACAACTTTCATCAACACATTAAACGGGAAGGACAACACTTCAGGAGGCAGCCATCTAGTCTCTGTCCCTGCTGGCGGCTGTGTGGTGCTCTCTGAAGCTCTGATTTCTAGTCCATTGATTAGCGGTGATGGAGCTGGCCCATCCGGTTCTGGGTTGTCACCATTTGAATTCGGAGTTGATCCCAATGAAGATCCAGAGCTCGCTTTGGCTCTGCGTGTTTCTATGGAGGAGCAGAGACAGCGCCAGGAAGAGGAGTCCCGCCGTCAACAAACTAGCACTGAAGGGGAGGCTGGCAAACCAGCTGAGGGTGAAAACACAGGTATGGAAAGGGCACTGGCTATGTCGCTAGGTCGTGAAGCCATGGAGCTGTCTGAAGAGGAGCAAATAGCTCTGGCAATGCAGATGAGCATGCAGCAAGAGGCTCCCGCAGCTGAGGAGAGCATGGATGTCTCGGAAGAATATGCCGAGGTCATGAATGATCCAGCTTTCCTACAAAGTGTACTAGAAAACCTGCCTGGAGTTGACCCACAGAGTGAGGCTATCAAAAATGCCATGTCCACCATCAAGAAGGATAAAGATGAGAAAGATGATAAGGAACAAAAAGAAAAAGATGGAAAAGGGCCTAGTTCTAGCTCATAAACATTTAATTTTCCAATTTTTTTATTAATGCTTCATGCTCGTAAACCTTACAGTTATAATACAAATACTGTGTAAAACTAAAACTTTAAATAAAAATTCTATTATTTAATTCGGCAGTTAAGACTTCCAGCTTATCCAATTCAGTCCTTCAATCTTTTCATATCCTAGAACAAAATAAAATCTATATACCTATGTGTTTACTAAGTAAAAATACATCCCAACATGTCTATAGATTTTTTTATAGTCACTCCCACTCACAGCTTCACTCTAAGCTTAAAGACTTGTATTTTTGGTGCCAAAAACTGTTGAAATATGAATGCATCCAATGTTTTATATGATCTATGGTTGGTCATAGCTGTCGCTACTCTGTTCTGCGGTTGTAGTTCTTTCTAGAATAAATAAGCTCATGTCTCTTTGTAACATCATTCTGTCTATTATTTCATCAGTTTAGTGAGCTTATCTATAAACTAATACTAGTTTTCATCAGAAACATTCACATCACACACAACAACACTTGTTTTCCTTGGGCAGAAAACTTGTGTTACTGATGAATACATCTGCTGCTTAGTAACCAGATGCACAAATCGCCATCAGGCAGTTCTGTGCAAATATTTCATAAAGCTTTTTCACATTCACAGCCTTGCTAGTCTAGATGTGTCCAGCAACATTCATATCAGAAACAGAAACAGACATCTTCCATGGGGAGAAAACTTTTGTATGTATTGGGAATCGAACCCTATATATGCTACTTAGAAGGGCGATACTCAGCCAACACCAAGAAGCAGTTATATGATTTCATAAATACTTTAGTTTCCTATTTTGAATGAGGAATTTGTTGAAGTTGGTCAGTAATAAATTACATACTTGAGTCACTCATAAATTGTCGGCTTTTAAACCTCTTCTTTATTTCATTCAACTGATGCTGTCTCTTATTTTCATCAAACAGTGTGGCTTTGGGTGTAGGTGCTATCATTTCTACAAAAATAAAAGAAAATTATGTCAATACATTTATTATTCTCCAGAATCAACTTATATAGTAATAAAATATTTTGGACAGACAGAAAGCTAACCCCGCACTCATGTAATATAGATATAAAGATAAGTGACAAAATGTTTAACCTAAGTATAATAATACCTGTTGTAACCCCATGATCATGATTTTAAATTTTCCATGCTACTTTCTCTTCACAATATTTACCATTTTCTGTTCCTTTCACACTGGTAACATTTTCTTGTCGGTTCAATAATAGATTGGAACTTTTAATATCTTCCAACTGTGGCTTGAAGGGTTTGCTAATGCCATGAACAGGTGCTGTAAATTAATACAAAAAAGTTCAACTTATTATGAAACCATAAATACGGTATGCTATATTAGGTTCAATTCATACTAGAGTGACGCTACGATCCGCTTCGAATAGTCGAAGCGGATCGTAGCGTCAAACTCTTCACAATTAAAGCGAAGTTGCAGTTAGCGTTGGACTCGCTCAGATGCGCGAATTCTTTTTATATCGGAAGAAATATGTGCATTACGTTGTAGAGATAAGGGTGAATTTGCTATAATACGTTTCAGATCTACTCAACAATGCGCTTCGACTCTGCGCTATATGTTTAGCAAGCTGTGCTAGAAACATTGTTAGAATATAACTACTGTAGAGAAATACAGGGATAACACGACCTCCGAATAACGCTACCATACACAACCATTCGTTTTGCCGACTTTCATTTGTTTGTCGGGGGAGCTAGTGGGAATGAACGATCTAGATTGTCCTAGTAGTGACTTCCAAAAAATCACGATGAAACTAACGGGAATTTCAAATTAAATTGTCACAGTAGTTCAACTCTTAAAAAATCATAATCGGTCGAACTACTACGATAAACTCCTATTTGTTTAATGGTTAAATTAATTAGGTACTTGTGGGAATGAGCAAGAATTTTGACATTAACGAAGATTTTGATTAAAATAGGTAAACAATAACTGATCCAGATAATTCTACCAGCCATACAATTTGTTGGAACGAAATTTCCTTATAGCGCGTTGCAAAAGGGGGCTAGACGGAAAAAATTAAGGCCAAAAGTTGTAACGACACTTTTTGCTATAGTTGTAAGCCATACCACGTTCTCGTCCGATCACCGAAGTTAAGCAACGTCGGGCGCGGTCAGTACTTGGATGGGTTGACCGCCTGGGAACACCGCGTGATGTTGGTTTTTGCATGTTTCTTTTAATTTTGGAACGAAAGTTCCTTATCGCGCGTTGCGATAGGGGGCTAGACGGAAATTGAACTTCGTTTCATCCGGGTGTCCCTTGACACCTCTAAATTTTTTTTTTATTTCTTGAGGTATTTTCATTATTGCGACGCAAACTCGGTACGATTGCAACTAAGGCAAATTGTGTGAAATTGCACCTATTTTCTAAAATATTTAAATCTTTTCACCTTTAATAAATAAAATCAATCAAAGTATTGGAGTAACATACATGGAAGCTGCTATGTAAAAAAAATCTGGAAAGCAAATGTATGTGTATCATAGCTTTAGCATACAATTATAATTATTATCCATACTGGTTTGACATGTTTCTTACTTTTAGGTCTTCCCGCTGAGTAAACAGACGTGTCTCGACAAAACTGCTGTTTCAGTTTTTCAGTAGAAACATTTCTGAGTGGACCAGATTTCATTCCGTTATCCGAGGGTATTTTTTTCGGTATTTTAGTAGGTAGTGCTCTTGTAGGGGAAGCGTGGGGCGCTGAAAGCATAAATGTCTATAAGTTATTTTAATTTGTTAGCTAGCAATTGGTAAGATTCTTATGTCGCCGAATCCACTACAGAAAAGGTCATAAAAATAATAAAACATTTTATAATTATTTAGCATAAAACAAATGAATATCAGAAAACAAATGCATTTTGTGGTAAATGAATGTGAATTTATGAGATTTTATTTGTCTTGCGTTATGAATTATGATGAGTAAGCGGAAGCACGCATGGGTGTCTTACTAGACACCCATGCGTGCTTCCGCTTCTGCGTCTTAGGGTTTACTAGCTACCCCCCAGGCTTCGAACGGGTGCAATTTCCGGTAGATTTTCCAAAATATTTTTTTTCATCCAAATCTTGTCCTGATAATTACGCATACATGCGGCAACTGATTTTTATATTAGCGTCATTTAATCGTATTTGTAGAGTGATTACTGCCATATTGCCTTCCTTAATTTTAACTTCCTATGTTGGCCTAGGTGCTCTCATTCTCATGTTTTTGACTTATTTTGTAAGAAGGCTGTTTGGTTTTCCAAATAAATAAAAATAAAATAAAAAATAAAATAATTAATCTAATATCGAAGATTTATTACCTTGTCCTGGCTGCATATTCAAACTGTGTAGTTCAGAGATCATAGGTTTAACCTTGGTAAGGTTAGCAGAATTTGTTATATCTGGAAAGTAATATAAAATTTAGCAACTCTGTGACCACGACAGTATTAAGTGCTTGAAACTTCAAGATACAAAATATTGTAAAATACTCTACTCATAGAATGTGTCACATTGTGCTTACAGAATACGTCAACGTCGATCGCATCGTCACTTAACTTTTTACGAGATAGTGGTCAAATATTTGCTTACATATTTTATTTTCATATGAAAAAAATCGTAAACAAGCTAGATATAAGTACGCAAACTGATTTTAATGATTCTTTTCTGAATTGAAGTTGATAGTTAGTTCGCTTACCATCAGCCCCCTGATTCTGCAACCATACGATAACTCAGATACCGTGCGATTCGGTTAGTTATCGTAAGATAAAATGTATTACGTGAAAGAGCTAAAACACATTTTCTAAACATTGCAACGCATGCCGGGTACAACTAGTAATCATCATCATCATCATCAGCCTGTATTCGTCCACTGCTGGACACAGGCCTCTCCCAATGCACGCTACTGAGCTAGTAATAGGTATAATAAAAAGACAAATATCGGCACCTTGTAAATTGCTATTTTTCTTTCGACCGACAGGACTCCGAACTCTCCCGTAATTACTTGGCAGTGGTGGTTTTGGGGCTGAAAAGAAGAGGTACCTACTTGTTTTATAACTGTTGTAATATATTTAAGACTACATTTGATCAAGCACTGGTCAAGTGTACCTTAGAACTTCAGGCAGGCGGCCAACAATCACAGAAAATCAAAACATTATTCACCTAGTTATATTTTTTTTTCTTATTTGAATGGTTTTTAATTAAGACTTTTGAGTAATAAAATTGCATGAGAAGTTCAAAATAGCAAAAAGCACACTATTGGCTAGACTGATTCGTGAAGTCAGTTCACATCAGTCTTTAATTGGTCAACTCTTCTTGACGGGAGCTGGCCGTCGCGTCGACTCTCCTTGACGATGATTGGATTATGTATGTAGGTACCTATTTTGATATGAAATGTGATGCTTTCATATATTGAACTTTTTTTGCTTCAATAATGATAATATTAACTAACGTAAAGAATCTCTTAAAAGTATAAAAATATAATACATATTACCTAATGGCGACATCGTTCGCGCCTTCATGCGATGCGATGTCGCCATTAGATACGATTCCCAGATTCCCTATAGGCCGAGTCTGTATAGGTCCCCAAAGTAGGAGAGAAATAAATTACCTCCCGCACCACAAATGATGACACAAATGAGATGCGACGTCAAATTGTGTAAATTATTGATACACTGAACTCTACATCTTTGTGCAGCAGGCCACTGCATGATTACTTACATATCAAGTTATAGAAAAATACTACTTACCACAACAAGAAAAACTTAAGTAAGCTAGAAAAAAGTTGGTATGCCGGGGCTCAGCCTAGTACTTCGCAGTGTGACGGTATAGGGTCCGTTTTGCAGTATCATCTTACCTCATCTTACGGTAAAAAAACCTTATTGTTGGTCAGTGTAAAAAACATGTCAGTCGAGCCCAGGCTTCCACAGTCCAACCATTTCTGTGAGTCAGTTCGGGTGGCTCATTCTACCTCATCGAGTTACAGGATGAAACTAAAGAATGAATAGTTACTTACATTTAACAACGCCTTTCACCCTCACACCACTGTCTTCTTCCCGACTCGCCGTAGTGACTGCAACATTCGTTCTCAAGATAGGATTGTATCCTTTAGGGCTGCCCAAACGACAGTGCAAAGGGCGGCCACTAGGGGCCACATGTCGTAGTTTAGGCAGGAGAGATGGTGAGTAATCCGCCACAGTATTAAATGGATGAGCGCGCTCATCAATAAGTCTACTCTAAGGTTTGTTACTGCAATAAGAGGAAAGGCTGTTCAGCAGCAGACGTCTACCGGGTAATGATGGCCACATTATCATGATCACCGTCGAGTGAACAGCTCTGGCCAAGTGAGGTTTCTTTTTTTGCAATCCGAAACTAAATGGTTTGACACTGTCTTACGATAGTGACCTACGTTTGAAGATTCGGGTGTCACAGTTATAATGTGTCGGAAACAAACATGCACAACAAACATAATTATTACATCCAGAATCAGACGCACATTATGCTTTGGTAAGAAAAAATATGCTCCTGGCAGATTTTTAGTTCCAGCCACGTAACGTTACTGTAATTGAGACATACCTATACATATACATTTCTATTGAATTATGGCAAATCATTATTTATATATATAATACTTCTGTACATGTGACTGAGTATGAATAGCAGGACCGATATTGATAAAAAAAATTGTGTGTGTTCAGGTGGATTCAAGAATGGTCTATATTTACAAGTATTACATAAAGCGTTTGACCACTGTCTCACCAGTTGGTATGTGATAATATGGCTGAAAGTGAAATAAACACAAACACTAATATTTATTTCAATACAAAAAATACTATGTTACCTACAAATAGAGTTAGATAAGAGAGTAATGTATTGTTGATGAAGTAGACATGCTGTAAAGAAAGACATGAAAATAACACTTATATTATAATATTTATAATAAATACGAAATGTTGTGAAAATGATAAGTATGAAACAAGGTTTACCTCACAGATCTAACAAACAATAAGAGCTCAATCGGGTTCATCATATTGGCTTGATAATGGATTTGCGGATTTGGATGAAATTTGGTATGTATGAGTAGGATAATCAATGGGTAAATAAATATGAAACGAAACAATGTTACTTTTAAAACTATCGCGATTGCATTCAGGTTGTTTTATTATAATGGGACTTATTTGCGCACACAGTCGTTTGCCCCGAACTGGGATTCACGCCTTCATTTTGCCTAATAACCTAATAACTTTTGAAGTTAATTGCTAATAAGTTTTTCTACATATTTGTGTAATTTTTGTATTTGTCTTTTAACTATAGGATATAAAGTTTTTTATATAAATAGATCCCGGGTATGGTCTAAAAACAGTGGCCTTGGATGTCCTATCAAATTGTTATTTTCCAACATAACTAGGGTTTTTTAAACGGTTTCGTACTCAGCTATTTTTCTTTTTTTTATATATATATTATAGGCAAACTTTTGACCACCATCTCACTTGATGGTAAGCGACGATGTGGACGACGATGTGGGAGCAAGCTTGCCTAAAAGATACCTATTCACTCGGGACTTGAAGACTCCCATATTGTATTCATCGGGTTCACACAATGAATGTGGAGGTAAAACGCTTCGTGCGCATTTGTGGAATGTCCACCATATAGCAGTGTCGCTAAGCAGTTTGTCTGCTGGTCCGATGATAGAACGGGGATGAGGGAACTAGATCGTGCAGTTCTTTGGCACTCTCCGAAATGTATCCGATAAAAAACCGAGAGACTAGCAACCATGCGGCGATGACCCATCTATTTGCAGAGCTCTTTTCAACGATACTACACGTGCAGTAAAACAAATAAAAAACAATTTGCTCCCCATTTACGTGTATGGATTGCCCCTTTAATATTTTAATTGCCATTTTTGGCTATGGGCCGCAGCTTTACATATACCCTGAGAATTTTAAGTTATTTTCTTGTATGGTTTAGACGCTAAATGTCTCTGACAGACGGACCGACAAAGTGCTGAACCAATCAAGTCAACTTGACCTATGCTCGATAAATGATTTTGACCAACCTCGACGTTTCGGCACAGTTGCATCGGCCGTGGCCACAAGAGTCTGTTAACCGAGGTTAATGATTATTTTGATTAACGTGTCCGCGAATCAGTCCCACTTTATTAAAACAATATGTCAACAATAGTATTAAATACCAAACCTTTACATGGCGGAGAGGGGGATCTCACGGGGCTCACCGCAGGCGACGGCAGTGGCGGTAACGGCCTTTCGGCTTTTACTTTTACCGGGACTGAAAATATTAGCTGAGTTGTAGAGTGTTAGAGTTAGGGCCATGTGTTAATATCAACCCTGAAACGGGTTATCGGGTATCATGAAACGTCCTTTAGGTATAATTAATGCGGACTTTCAAGGTCAACACAGAAATAGAGCTAAGCCAAGGCCGGTTGGCGGGTGTTTAATAATTCAGGGTACCCTTTTCATGTAAAGGTGCATATTGCATAACTTTTTTAAAATTTTTTTTCTTCGCAATCTTGTGCATGTTGCCAGTGTCAAGTAATAATATATTTCAAGTGTATTTCATATACTTACTAAAGTTACTAAAGTCCTAGTCACAAGTCACAGTCAAAGTCTAGTAAAAGAGTCAAGGTCCAGTTATAGTCAAGTTATGCCCTAGTAAAGTGGTAGAAACTTTACTAGAACTTCTATTGGAGTTTTGGAGACTGCATAACTTATAAAGTGGTGGTTATCCAAGGTCACGCTTGATTAAGATTAAGATTGTTTGAATCAAGATGATTGCATCTTGATTCAAACAATGTTTCATGATGAAGTTTCACGAAATTTGAATAAAAACATAGAAATATGTTTTAATTCAAATTTCGTGACAATTCATATCACAAAAATTTAATATAACAAGCTAATACTAAAGAATATGATGAATTATGTAAAATAACTTTCAAACTGTTCTGATACAAAATTACGCAGCAAAATGGAAACAAAAAAGTTACATGATTTGCCAAATATTTTTGCATAAAAAACACAACATAAACGCTTTCACACTCGCAGCCCCACACTAAGTACGACGACTTGTGTCGTGGGTGCCGGAAACATTCATATCACACACAATCATACACAAACCCAGAAACATAATTTTCTAGGGATAAAACTTGTTTCCACCGGGAATCGAATCAGACGTCCACTGCTTAACTAAGCCGACGACGGACAGTTTCTTTATTTTATCTCTGTAATTGTGTACAATCAATATTTCATCTGTAATCTAGCTATTGATTGCTTTTCGTTGGATTATTATACAGGGTGTTTGGTAGAGGGTTAGCCAAACGTGGTGGACGTGTAGTTAGCCCTATTTGGAAAATACAAGCTCGCGCAAAAACCGCTAGGTGTTTTTTTTATCGTTGACTTTGTTATTTTTTAGAATTTTCCGGAAGTTTTTCTTTTTTTCCTTAAAATTGTATTTTCGTCCATGATTCTGGACAATTTATTTTATTGTAATGGCCTCAGATGTGCTTTTGGTCTACTTTAGGCTTTTTTAGGTCCCTACAATGCTTAAATTAAACTTTAATAATTCGCTCTAAGGTCTAAATTCTAGGAAGATGAAAAATAAAAATCAAGTGAGAGACTTACTACTCATTTAAAAAAAAAACTAAATACCACCAAGGAATTTCTAAAAAATAACAAAATGAACGATAAAAAAGCAACAACAACACCTAGCGGCTTTAACGCGAACATGTATTTTCCAAATAGGTCCAAATATACGTCCACCACGTTTGGCTAACCCTCTACCAAACACCCTGTATAGTGGGCAGTCCTGGTGTAATGATTTTTCAGGCCGCCTAAAGGCGTCCGCGTCCCACATTGCTTATCGACTACTGTGTTACGACTGACCACCGCCCGCGCCGGGACGATCTACATAACGTGTCCTCCGAGGAACAGCGACACTTATCTATTGGCCTTATATTATCTATAGGTACAACTTACTTGCAATTTTTGAGCGGTTCTCCCGTTGAATGACTAGTTTCTTGTGCACTGGCGTCACTAGGGGCTTCCCGTACCCACAAGAAGGAGCTGAGTGAACTTAAAAAAAAATGTAAATAAAAATAATATAGTAGACTTAACAACTTGCTGTTTGATTTCTGCCGAAAAGAAGAAAATGGAATTAAAATGTGATAAATATTTTTAATTATTAACTATAATTATGTATGGTCTAAGTTACGTCATTTGCTCAAGTTGTTTTATTTGGCTTCGCTATCTTGTGCATTTAGACAGTGTAAAGTACGTTTATACGTTTATCATCCGTACTGCGAGGGAGTGGAACTCATTGCCCGCTCCTTGTTTCCTGAGCGGTATAATCTGGCAGTCTTCAAGTCAAGAGTGAATAGGTATCTTCTAGGCAGGCATGCCACATCATCGCTTTCCATCAGGTGAGATGGTGGTCAAATGCTAGCCTATGAAACATAAAAAAAAAAAACAAAAAAAAAAGTAATAATACATTTCAAGTGTATTTTAAATCAAAAGTCCTAGTCACAGTCAAAGTCAAGTAAAAGAGTCAAGGTCCAGACATAGTCTAGTCATGGCCTAGTAAAGTGGTAGAACCTTTACTAGAACTTCTATTGGAGTTTTAAAGCGAAGACGAAAATCACGATTTTCAACTTAGTATGATTTGCCTACACTTATGCACGTTTACGAACTATTAACGGTTAATAATCCACCATTATTACACATTAACACTCAAAGAATCATAGGTTTTGGAAAATTATACAAAATCAACAACGCCATTTTTTCAATTTCGCGGCAAAAAACCTTTGCTCAAATTATTTTTTGTTTTGGCTTCGCAAAATATTTGCATTTAGGGCAGTGTCAGGTATTAAATAGTGTATGTTGTGATTCTTTAAGATTGAAACTGGGGCTCGCTCTTAATAATTATGTGTTTGCCCATAGTTATTAGGTGCCCAGGGGACGTACAGAGTATTCGGGCAAAAAGAACCACAAGAAAAGGAACCGCGGTTCCTTTCACCCAATAGCGATTTTGAATCGGTCAAATAGAACCGTGATCCTTGTGATATACTTTGTACAGTTAGCAGAAAAAACGAAATCGTTTTAATCATGTGAGAACACGGCCTTCTATACGGATTAAGAGTACTCGCAGACTGACTCGCTCCAGCTACTCGGCAAACAACTTGCACGTATCCCACTATAACTGCTAAATACACTATAACACATACCTTGCGCTCTCGATATGACACTGGGTTCTTTCATGACTTTATCCCTGCTATGCGTGTGCAATGCATTAAGTGTTTTGGAGCGACCTGAAATATCAATGTAGTGTTTTGGAGCAAGCTTTCATATCAAAAGCTTTGTATTTTAATCGATTGCTGGCTCTTATTCCCCACATAACGTTTTTAAAATTAGTTATTATAATTTTTGCCACTTGTTTGGCCCATATTAAGTTATCTGTTCTGTAATGCTCTGCTGTAATTAATGGTACAGCTTTATTTTTTTCAACATGGTTTAAAAATAAACCTATCGAATCACATTTGCATTTGGTTTAATGATATTTGAGTCCGAAGTAAAAAACTTTCCGGGATTTTTTTTTACCCAGTATAGGCAAACGTTAGACCTGATGGTAATCGATGTGGTCGACGATGGAGCACGCTTGCCTAGAAGATAGCTATTCACTCGCGACTTCAAGACTTCCATGACGTACCTTTATCAGGAAATACCGATTCAGGCAGGGAGTTTCATTCCTTTGCTATTAGGTATTTATAGACTAAATTGTTACAAAAACTTTATTTTAAGTAAGTATAATGAACATTTAAATGAATAGAATGATTGCTGACCAAGGTTTAATCGTTACAGATCCTATATTCAAAATGAAAATTAATAAAAGATACCTAAACATGATTTTCATTAGTTATACCTATTCAATGATACCCCACTTAACACAATTCGTGACTTTATTTTTTCACAATATGGCGTCTGGTTATTGCCATATTCAACTTTAATTAATCTCATACCTTAAGTGGCACTCGCAAGACGTAAGATACATGAAAATCGGCCAACGAATTTGGTCTCTAGAACGCCACAAAGAAATCAACACGCATGCATGAGCTGATAAACACATTACCCTCATGTGCGTCGCGCAGTCGGGCAAAAAGGTGCTTTTTCATATTTTCTATCCACAAAAAAAACTGTCTGTTAAAATAGTAAATGTCAACTGAACATGGCGTCATAATTAAGTTATAATTTTTTTGCTACATCGGAATAAAATTAATTTCCAACAAAAAAATAATCGTACACAAAAGTTAATGCTACTCTACATACCAATATAGATTTTTTATTTATTTTCTGGTCACCTATGTTAATTTTGAAGTTAATACTCAAAAGTACCCGCAACCAACGAGCACGTATGAAAAGTCTCATGAATGTAGGAGAAGCGAAGGATGTGTGTCAGGATCGTAGCAGGTGGAGAGAAGTAGTCTCTGCCTACCCCAATGGGAAAGAGGCGTGACTATATGTATCTACGTATGTATTTTAGCTACTTGTAATACTAACTGTCAAAGACAAGTCCACTTGGAGTATTGCTGTTCACTCTAAACTTATCCTGGGAGATAGTCAAGTGCGAAGTTTCACTGAAGGAGCGTGCTGTGGAAATGGATAAGATTATTCAAACTTTTCAAAATATAAATCGTTTACTCACATGGGCACCAAAGAGGCACTGATGTAAGCAATATAATATGATGAAAGCTAATGACTCTACTGCCAAATTCGCACAATTTCCCCTGGAAAGTGCTAGTAGGTACTTGTCATTATTCTTGTGCTTTGGAGAGGCGAGGCGATGATCAGTTCAACTTCTAAATACTTTTACCTACGCATAAAGATTTAGAAATAGAAATCATCTTATTGCATACTGTGTGTGAACTAACAATTAGGTACAAGGTCTTCAATTTAACAAGTAAAGAGTATCAACAGTCTTCCCGTTCGAGCGTAGTTACAAAACACTTACGAGTGGAATACAAGTCAAAATTGTCCGGATTTCTCATCGAGTCTTGCTTTTTAGACGGCAACCCACCGTCACTGTTCAGTGAGCCTAAAACGATAGGGGTCCATATATGTATATTATTATAAGTAGTTATTTATCTAACTATATCCAACTAGTGAAACAGACCAATAAAATAAATGCGAGTCCAATACTACGCATGAGTGTTTTATACTGTTGATACAGTTGAAAACATAATTTTAGATTGAAAGATTCGTAATTATTGCACATATTAAGGATTTTAAACTCACGGTTGTTTTTCTTACAACGAGACTAGTTTCGGAACAGTCGGTGCTCCTTCATCAGTCGAGTACGCGCGTGGACCGTCCACGACCGTGTACTGACTGGCATCTCGGTTTACGAGCGTACTTGACTGATGAAGGAGCACCGACTGTTCCGAAACTAGTCTCGTTACAATGCGAGAAAACAACTGTGAGTGAAATCGTTTAAAATCCTTAATAAACAAAACTTTATCTACACTCATGACGTAAAATACACTTGTGTGTAGTGTGCCTAAGTTTACCCTAGTTGAATGGTACTTAGGTGTAGACCTTGCCAGTCCGTATGGGACCGTACTTTCGACCACAGCAGGAATGTGAAGACTGGTTACAGTTTTTTATGCTAGATAGGCAAGCATTTGACCACTATCTCACCTGATTGAAAGTGAAGATTCTGCCGAATATGTAGCATGCTTGCCTAGAAGATACCTAGTCACAATTGACTTGTACTCCCAGATTATAACGTTCGGGGAACAAACACGTGGGCAATGAATTCCACTCCTTCGCAGTAAAGATGATAGAGGTATATGTCAACCATAGTATGGATAACGTTTGCCAGTTGGTCTTGTTGTTAGATGGTAGAACGGATGTGGGGAAATTAATTTGTGTAATTCCTGCGCACATTTACCAAAATATAAACGATAGAATACCGATAGGCTTGCGACAATATGTCGGTGACAGAGACTCTGCGGTTCAGTATAATCGTCAATTATTATTTTCGCTCGTGATGGAATCAACGAGCTTCAAGCTGGTACTTAGCGGATCCATCGCAAACGTGGCCGCAGTACAGAAGTAGTTTCTGTTGAGACCGTAGAATAGGCCCCGGGGCACGGCTAGTGTTAATTACCTATGCAAAAATATTTCTTACGCGAGGGACTCTGAAGGTTCCGTTTTTTAAAGGGCGTATTTGATAGACATCGAAATTCCTTATCGATCTTTGATACAGTCATTCCGTGTGTTTCTTTTCTCAATCCTGTAAAACAAAGATTTTGCAAAAGAATTTTAGCGACTGTCCTTTGACTGTCTAAATGCTACTGTAAATTCTTCTACGTCGTAACTCACCGACCGTGACCAGTGAAATACAAAACAAACGCATTTACACTCACAGTCCCACACTAAGTTCTAAGACATGTATCATGGGTGCCGGAAGCATTAACATATCCAACACACTCAATCACATCCAGAACCAGAAGCACAAATAGCCCTTGGGAAGGAAAATTGTGCCTCTGCCGTGAATCGAACTCAGGACCCACGTCAAGCCAACTGGGTCGAAATAGTGTTAAAATATTAGTCTAAATCTATAAAAATAAAAATCAATTGCCGAATGATTATCACTTGAGAAAGGCTAGACCGATTTAGCAAATTTTTTCATGTTGATGTCGTAATTGTCACGTAGTTTGTAGCAGAGAAAATTTTAGAAAAATACACCACAAAATTTCAACCGTTTGAAGCCGAGACGGGGTGCTTGTTATATCAAATGAATTGAACAAAAACTACATGTCGTTACGGTATTAGATTTCTTTTTATCTATACTAATATTATAAAGAGGTAAAGTTTGTTTGTTTGTTTGTTTGTTTGTATGTAAAAGGTAAACTCTGAAACTACTGATCCGATTCCAAAAATTCTTTCGCTAATAGATAGCTACACTATCAGGGAGTGTCATAGGCTATGTTTTGTTGGGATAGAAGTTAGTTATCAGTTCGAAATAATAATATTCGTAAGACGAGTCGGAGAAAAATTTGCTAACTTTCCGCTTTATCGGCGTACGCTGACTAAACAGTTAGACATAGGTGAATACAATGTACTGCAAAAATGTTGGCCTTTATGAGTTTTACAAAAAAGTCCGCGACAGCATATATGCAACATGTATGTATAGCTTAGAAAAAATACTTTTCTTTGATAAAAATCTGAAAAAAAAGCGGCCTATGTTTAGTTGGCTTTTTGAGACATTCAGTATTAATCCTTATCAAAATAAACTATTTCATCGTCTTACGTAGTTCATGTAGATACAATTTGCTTTTACTGCATGTCATTTGGATAAATAGTCTATGAGAAATCGTGAAATTAGTTTCACGGGAGCCGTCACGTGAACGGGACGGGTCAGAAATTTATCGACACGTACTACGTATTCCTGCACATAAAAATTGCGGCTTCTATTTCGTTGCCTTTTTTTAAGTATTCAATATTAATCCTTATCAAAAAAACCTATTTCATCGGCTTACGTAGTTCACGTAGATGCAATTTGCTCTTTACTGCATATAATTTGGACCTATAGTCTAGGAGAAATCGTTAAGTTTATTTGAGGGTAAAAACGGTGGATCACAGAATGTAACAGTTACTGCGTAATCCGGCATACCTCTATGTTTTGAACCGACTTACATAAGAAGGAGGATGTAAATTCGACTGTTTTTTTTGTTTAGTCGGTTATATCTTATCATTGAACTTTGAACTGCCCGCTGGAGTAGTTAAGTGGGCGTTTGCCTTTAAAGCACCGGGTTTGATTCCCGGTGGGAACACAAGTGTTTTTCCACGGGAATTTGTGTTTCTGGTTTTGATTATGTTGTAAATGTTGTGTGAATCTTGGATGTTTACAGCCCCACGATACAAGTCATTGAGCTTAGTGTGGGGTTGTGAATGTGAAAGCGTTTATGGGTATGTTTTTTAATATCCGAGCCGACGCCGGGCGGGTCGTTCCTGAACTTTGAAATGCTCGCTGGTGTAGATGGGTGCGCGTTCGCCTTCAAAGCAGCGGGTTCGATTCCCGGTGGTAATTTACCTAGAAGATTTCTCTCCACGGGAAATTCGTGTTCCTGGTTTTGAGTATGTTGTGAATGCTTTGTGAATATTGGATGTTTACGGCCCCCCGATACAAGTCATTGAACTTAGTGTGGGGCTGTGAATGTGGAAGTGTTTATGTGTAGATTTTTTAACCGGGCGACGCCGGGCGGGTCATCTTTTGAACTTTGAACTATCTACTCGCGTAAATGGGTGCGCGTTTGCCTTCAAAGCAGCGGGATCGATTCGCGATGGTAACAGAAGTTTTCTCCCTACAGGAAATTTGTGTTCTTGGTTTTTAATATGTTGTGAATCTTGGATGTTTACGGCCCCACGCTACAAGTCACTGAACTTAGTGTGGGGCTGTGAATATGGAAGTGTTTGTGTAGATTTTTTAACCGGGCGACGCAGGGTGGGGGGAATCTTTGAACTTTGAACTACCCACTGGCGTAGATGAGTGCGCGTTCGTCTTCAAAGCAGCGGGTTCGAATCTCGGTGGGAACACAATAACAAAAGTTTTTTCTCCACGGGCAGTTTATGTTTCTGGTTCTGGGTATGACGTGAGTGTTGTGTGTGTGGTGTTAATTGTTTACGGCCCCACGACACAACTTATAGTACTTTTAGAGTGGGGCTGTAAGTGTGAAAGCGTTTATGTGTAAGCTTTTGTTTACCCGGGCAACGCCGGGCGGGTCAGCTAGTACATTGATAAAACAAAAACGAAACGATCAAAGCTCCTGATTATTGTGTTTCAGAGTAGGTATCTACACCTGTAACTTTCTTCAACCAAATTTTGTTTCTAATAAGCTCGCAGTTCATCACTATCTCACCTGATGTGGCCCAGGGTAGTAAACACGCTAGATAAACTTTCAGTGATAGCTGCCGGAACAACAAACAAAACAAACAAACGCATTCACACTCACAGCCCCACACTAAGTTCAAAGACTTGTATCGTGGGCGCCGGAAACATTTACATCACACACACAAATACACCCAGAACCAGAAACACAAATATCCCTTGGGGAGGAATTTGTGCTCCTGCCGGGAATCGAACCCAGGACCCACGGCACAGAGGGCGGAGACCTGTCCACTGCGCCAACTGGGTCGTCAGATGGAGGAACATTTTTAGTGATTGTGGCGACGGATTTTTATACTTATAAGTACCGTACGGCTTTTTACAATGCCGCCAGGCGTGCTTTTGAAAATGCCCCATGGATTTCATCACTTTACCGGAAGCTCAAGGCCGACGTAGGATTCGATACTGGGATTCCCGATTAGACGGTAGACATAGGTCGGCGGGTCAGCGGCTTTGGTGTGTATAGAGCTTAATACGAAGGCGCCATCGCCATCGCGGCTTTAAAATATTATCTGAATGAATCTTACTGGATGCGTGACTCTCGCGATACATGGGGTGAGACAAGGGTTCTGATCGCCATCCGGGCGACGTTGTTCGCCATACTGTAGCCGTGGCTGCAAAGAAACCTATTTAAACAACATTTTAAATATCTGCCTATAAATACACAAGCCAATATATAACTATACTAGCTGTGACCCGCGTCTTCGCCCGCTATTATAGAGTTAAAAAGTAGCCTATGTGTTATTCCTAGGTATAATCCATGTACACCTGGGATCTGCCTGGTAGAGATCGCTATTAGTGATAAGGCCGTCTAATGTGATACTTTACGTATAAGCTTGTTTATTACCTTTGTTTTATCTCATTTTATAAAGTGGATCAATAAAGTATTATCTATCTACATTTCAAATTTTATACAAATCCGTTCTGCCGTTAAAGCGTGAAGAGGTAACAAACATACTTATACACACACACAAACTTTCGGATATATAATATTATTAGGATCTATGTACGGGCTGACTTATCGCTAAACCCGATCTCTTCCAACCAACCTTTGGATAATATTCACTATATAACTCACCTGATTGACTGTCAAATTATTAAATTTTGAATAATATACAAAAAAATCGAATTATTGAGTCCTATTATGTGTATGTAAAAGAACTATATCACAGCTTTATTTTAAGTATTGAACATTTTATTAGAAAGAAAAAGAATGGCTGCCAATCAATTTTAAATCATTATAGATCCTTTATTTATTTTTCACAATATGGCGTCTGGTTGTCGCCATATTTAATTTCAATTATTTATATGTCTTTAGTGACACTTTCAAAATGAAGACAAATCGATTGATGTAAGAATCATGAATATCGGCCCACGAGTTTGGTCTCTAGAGTATTCAGGTATATTTACTTTACAGACTTTGTCTGTCCATTGATTTTTGTATGAAAACCGTTAACTAACGTACCACCTTAACGACATTTTTATAAGTAAGGCTGTTAATTATCGTAGGCTTTGTTATGCCAAGTGACGTCAGCAAGCCCCCGCAAATGCAGAAACCTACTACAACTTTATATAATGCCCAATATGATAATTCCGAATCATTGATTAAGAACACTCATCAAGACATTATGTTTTTCGCTGTAGATATAAATCAGGTTCAAAAGCGGCTCTGTGAGCTGAAGACATCGCGGCCTCCATAGGCGGCCATTTGAAAAAAAAATCCAAAAACTGAATCGACAAAAAATTCTATATCATTATCGAACCTACTCACAAAATTTCAAAAGAATCGGTTGATAAATGCGACCCATAGAGGAGAACAACCGGAAATCCGGACATACGAAAGTAATTTTGCCTAAGATGAAACTGAGACGCTTCGCGCTCGTTCGGTCAAATATGGGAGTCGGGAGTAACAATTTCTTAGTAAACAATGAAACAAATAATACTTTTAACAGTATTTATTAAACATCACATGTAGTTTTACATGAACATAGCATTCTATGCTTTTCAAACAGCGCAGTCTTAGGTTTTTCCATAAATATCTAAACAAATCAATGTATTAGGATACACCATTAAATTAAACACAGCATAAACTACGGCATTTTCTCCTTCAGAACAAGTTAATTGTGGCTTAAAGTCCGTCTAATTGCGAGATGGTTCAAAATGAAAGACTGTTTACTAATTACAGTACAGCTTTAATGAACTTGCAATATCATTGCCAACAAATAAATTATTGCACCAAATTCAGTACATAGGATCCACAAACGGAACGCTTGCGCGATATATTTTTTCCTGTGCTGCCATCTAGTTTGTTACCTAGGAACTTTTTGGTGCTGCGTACAATAGTGACTAAAACAATTTACAAACTAAATCGGACACCTACAGTCATAAAAATATAAATCGTTCGATAAAACTTCTATAGATCATTATGTTTTGTGTTATTTTGACGCGTGACATTTAGCATCAGTCAAAATAAGATCAACCATTTTATAACTATAGAAGACTTATCAAGCGTTTATCTATTTATGTAAAGTACGTTTTTGTTTTCCTATCAAGTAAGGTTTTCTCAACATGTAATAAATAACAAAAAAATAAAGCCTAATTCTATTTCTTTTTTAATAAATTGCAAGTCAATGGAAAATAAAGACTGAGAAATAGTAATTGCAATTTTTCATATAGCAAATAGTTATTCTTCCATATAACAAAATCAACTTAATTATATTCAGTTTATATTTCTACCAATTCCATTCTTTTGGACTTGACTAATCTTTTATACTTTGCGAAATTCAAATCATATTCTCTTACGTTTAACTCAAATTAAAATTATATCATTTAACTAACAACTAACTACCACTAACTTCTTTCTTCTCTCCGACAACATTTTCATTACAACTACCCTTATTTTTCTCTATCTCCATTTCTTCACTACTAGTACTAGAAGAGTTGTCTATGCAACCTATTTCTTTATCTACATGTTTATCTATGGACACATTACTGTTGTCTACATGTTTGTCTATGGACACATTACTGTGGTCTACATGTTTGTCTATGGACACATTACTGTTGTCTACGTGTTTGTCTATGGTACCAGAGAGGGGCAAGTTGGAGATGCCGCGTCGTTCTCTCTCCTTGGTGCGCGCTCTGTGAGCTGCCTTCATTTCCATTTCAACGCAATGTTCAGCGAACATCAGCTGCAGTGGCGCGTACATGTGCGGAAGTAATTCTAGATCGCTCAGGGATATCTGGAGAGAAACATATAATCATCAATAAGGACAAAGCATTTATAAACCGGGGCTTATTCCCTAGAGACCGCGTTCCACAATAAACAAACGCATTCATACTCACAGCCCCCACACTTAGTTCAATGACATGTATCGTGGGTGCCGAAAACATTTACCACACACAATCAAACCCAGAACCAGAGGCACATATAGATATACATATAATGTAAATATAAAAGTAAATGAAACCTAACAAATTTTGCTCTGCCCGACAGGCTCTATAAAAAACTGTACTTATAAAAACACCTTATGATTACTATTATAGATATACAGCCTGTAACAGAAAGGTGTAGTAATATTTAGTGGTTATCGTGTCAGGAATCGTCTGCCAGAGAACGAAAGTCGAAATCGGACATATTTTTTTCTGTACCAAAATTAAAAATTATATTTTTCAAATACTTTTGACAACCCTACAGTTACATGTGCGGCAATCGAAGATATTTGTTCCGTACAAAAATTAAATATTTTTTTTTGCCAATCCTACGATTACGTCTGTGGCGCGTGACCTTGACCTTTGTTATGGCCACGGTCCAAATGCTATGTGGTGTAGAACGGTAGCTGATGAAATAAGGTTGCAAATGACAAATAACTCATTATTCATGGTGCTGCTGCGAATTCGGAAGTTCCTGTTAGACTCCATACATTTAGCTAGATGTGTGACTTGAGTATTACTATCTACCTTTCTGATACACATTGTATATAAGGAGGAATAAACAGGAAATAAAAAAGATACTCACTTGCATGTTATCAAAAGCGATGCCGACAGTATTACCGTTCAGTATATTAGCATTGAGTCTGGGCAGCCTTGCGTATCGTTGGCTAAAGTGCGTCAGTACGGTATATTTTGCTTTCATCCTGCGACCCATATCTATAGCTTGGGATGTAGTCGAGTGCATCTTGGTGCGAGCTTCTGCTTCTAGCTCGTCTTCCATTGTCGCTTCGTGGATCAGGAGGGTTGAGTCCTTACCTGCACAAGGTTTTTATTAATTGAGAGGTGATGAGCAAGCCGAATATGTACTTGATAGTTCGATGCCTTGGACCTATCGATTCATATTTACTTATTGCCAAAGTTATGCACGATATTGTTCCCCCAATCCCATTATATCATCAAACAAGCAGACAAATTGCTAATCGGCACCGGCAGATATTCCACAAATGCGGACAAAGCGGTTTTTGGACGTTTCAGCATTTGTGCTTATTTACAGATAATGGCCTCGATTCTGATGTACACACTTAATTAAATTTAAACTATCTCTGTCTCTTACAAAATAGAAACACAAGACAGAGATAGCACACATTTTAGTGCTGTCAAGCTAGTTTATCAATTAAAATATGAATAGCAGAAGCGGAAGGGCGCGTGTTTTTAGGCAACACCAATTACATACTCGACTAAGCTTGCATAGACATCTAAGTTCTGACTAACTTGACAGCACTAAAATGTATGTTATCTCTGTCTTGCGTTCCTATTTTGTAAAAGAAGGCATAGTTTAAATTTAATTTAGTGTGTGACATCACAATCGAGGCCATTGTCTTTGTAGCATCTGCATGTTCTGACTTATGGACTAATAACTCCCAATGTTGAAATGACATATTGCTTAAGTAAAAATTTTGGGGGCTGAGTCACCCACGTCCGTAGGAGGGTACCCCTTAAGTCTGACTCCCTACACGTGGTCCCCGTGTGGTGCTAATCAGGTGACATTTGAGAGGTGGTAGAGCATTTTGTGAGTTGCTCGCCTGGCTTGCTACCAAAGTAGCTTACCACCATCAAGTTGAAAGTCTGCCGCCAAGCCAAATACGGTGTTCCGGCAGTTATCCTTGAGAGCCTGCGTATTACAGGTCTAGTGTGTATACCAGCTTCGATCACATCGTCACTTACCATCAGATGAGATAGTGGTCAAACACTAGCCTGTCACAAATGAAAAAAAAAAAAAAAATGTAACTTACCAATATGTGAGAGCGCGTCGCACGGTAACGTATCGCCAGAATAAGTAATTTTGTGCGATCCATCGATTTCCACTGCGATGCCGAAAGCGTTGGGGCAGTGTGACACGAGGCACGTGCGTATGTTCTGTACGCCGATCTTAGCCAGCACTGCTGACGTCATGTCGCCGACTGGCTGACTTGGTTCGTCCAGCTGATAAATAAACGCAAGCAAAGCTTAAAAAACCAACTTCAACCCACAATACAATTCTTTGTACTTAGTGTGAGTCTGTGAGTGTAGATGCGTGAATGCGTATAATCTACCAAACAAGAAAAAACATCAAAATCGATTCATAATTGGCGGAGATATCGCGTAACATATACATACAAATAAACAAAAACATATAGTCGAATTGAGAACCTCCTTTTTTTGAAGTCGGTTGAAAATATAAATGTAGTTTCGCGGCAAGAACTGAATTCTTGCCGGGAAAGTGAAAAAAATACGTTGTTGATTTTCAATCGCTTAAGATAGTGGTCGAAGTTAGCTCCTCTTTAATAAATAAAATAAAAGGTCCAAACACTTCATATTAATATGCAAATATCGATTTTTCTTTCTGACCCTAAAAATTGTGTTTATGGTTGAGATACCGTTCATTCGGACGAAACGTTTCGCGTCTTCGTTCATTTATAGAACAGCAAAAGAATGGAACGCTTTGTCGTCGTCTGTGTTTCCCGAAAGGTAAAATTTGCGTGTGTTCAAAAGTAAAGTGAATAGGTATTTACTAAGCAAGCGTGCTCCAACTTAGACTACATCGTCACTTTCCATCAGGTGTGATTGTGGTCAAACGTTTGCTTGGTCTGTAATTAAAAAAAAAAAAAAATAATTATATAACTCACCAAGCTCTGGTTAGGGATGAGCTCGAAATCGCCCTTTATCCGCTCAAACTGTTGGTCGTATATCGACAGCCATGTGAATATCTGTCCCGGAGCTAATAGGGATATAGGCTCGAAGGGCACGTTGGATTGCTCGAACGCTTCGCGACGAGCCTGAAGTACGCCTATCAGACCTGAAAGTAAACAAAGAGATTATTAGTTTTAACTAGTGGCTAGATAGATAGAGATGACAACCTCAAGTATTTTTTTTAACTACCATATCTCCGCCATTTAAAAAAAACTATAATTATCGAAGCTGCTCACAAAATGTCACGAGAATCAGTTGAGAAACGCGACCTGTAGAGGAGAACAACCGGAAATCCGGACATACAAGAGCATTTTTTTTCAAGCTGAAACTAAGACACATCGCGCTCGCTCGGTCAATAACACTAATATCATAAATTCGAAAGTTTGTGTTCGTATGTTTATTTCTCTTTAAGTACACTGTAACGGCTGAACAGAGTTGATTTTGACGGCAGGAGCACAATTTTCCTTCCCAATAGAGATTGTGATATGCTAATGTTTCCGGCACGATACAAGTCTTTGAACTTAGTGTGGGGCTGCAAGTATGAAAGTGATTGACAAAAAAATATCAAAAGTCTTATGTTCTATTGCGTCTAGACCAGGGGTCTCTATAACACTTTGAAATTTTGTAAATTGTAATTTTTGACTCTTCCGACACAAAAGGTTGCCGCCTTTTGGTCGGAAGAGTCAAAAATTACAATTTACAAAATTTCAAAGTGTTATAGAGCCACACATGTTTTTCTTGCCAACAATAATCCTTAATGCCAACAATAATACCTACCTAATTATCCCATAATTTACTTGTTTCAACTGTACCTATATATAAATGTACTTTTTTGCTACCTTTGGAGGCTTGTTAATGGCTCGATAGAAATGGCGCCTAATCATAGTTAATTGATCCAGAGAGTTTTTTTTTTTTTAATAATTTATATTTGTGTATGGAACTAAAGAGCCGCAGCTTCACATCCAAAGAGCCGCATGTGGCTCACGAGCAGCAGGTTGCCGACCCCTGGTCTAGACTATTTCGTTTAGTCTCATACACCCCTTCCCCCACATACACTAACATTCTGATTTTCTAAGTGCTATTTAGGGTATAATTACCGAACTGCCCGCTGGCTTGCCCAAGCCAGCGGGCATTTCAGTTGCATTCTAAGCACGTTCGATTCCCGGTTGAAACACAAGTTTTCTCCCCAAGATAAATTGTTTGTTTACCCACGACACAAGTCATCGATGTTTAACTCACCGATATGATGGTCAGCGTGCAGATGCGATATGTATATAGCCTTCAGGGTTCTCAAGAACGGGATAACTTTCTTCGGTCCGTAGAAACGGATGAGCTGGCCGAATGTACCCTCTCCACAATCCAATAGCATTGACCGATTTTCGCTGGAAACGCATAGTATTAATAATAAATAATTCATAATCCCTTTGGCTAAATTAGCAGCGCGTCCGCCTTCTAAACGGGGTTCTATCTGCTTCCATTCCCAGCGGCAACACAAGTTTTTCCTCAAGATAAATTTGTGTTTTTAGTTCTGGATGTGATGTGAATGTTTCCGGCACCCAAGACACAAGTCATTGAACATAATGTGGGGGTGAGTGTGTAGCGTAAGCTTGAATGGTCATAAAGTATTAAATGTTCAGATATGTTTTGCCATATGTCGTACATTCATTCTTGTACAAAAAATTCAATTAAAACCCCAAATCAAAGTGTATCAGTGTTGATACCGGTCACTCACATTCGCACGAACACGCAAACCCCGTGTAGGGCGACATTTGCAAATGATTATGCAAAGTTTTCGCTGCATTCGTCGTTTTCCAAGCTGTGTCGGTTTTTTAACGGACATCAAATAATGCAAACCTCGATCCTTCGCGCAGTCTCCCACACATTCGTGCAGTTACGCACACGATTGCGAAGGTAACAGACGTTTCCCCATTTTCATATTTCGTGACGTCTAATGTGTAGCGTAGATACTTAAACTAACTTCATTAATACACAATTTTATTGATGTCTAAGAAAGAATTAAAAATTCATCAGTCCATGATTCACAAAATCGCAAGCAAGACTGAGACATTCGTTAACAAGTGTAGGCAGCGCAAACTGTTTCGCAAATTTAGTACGCAAACCCATTTGTAAATCCGCTGAGTTTGCGAATTAATGTCTGACGGCCTTTCACATGCGTACAAGCATTCGTACATTGTACGATCCGAGCCCGAGATCGAATACGAATACGGAAGACCGGGTTGATGATGAACTATAAACTATAGATATCGAAACTGTAAACTATAGCTTTCAATTTCGAGTTTTTAGCCCTGTGGAATATTAGTAACAAAATTCGTTGCCTTTTTAACCGATTTCACAAAAGGAGGTTCTCAATTCAAATGTATACGCGATCCTTCCGCCAATTATGAATCAATTTTGATGATTATGTTTTAGTTTGGTACATCATACTTCAGTGCCAGTTCATATGGGAATATAAATTTTATCGAATTGATTTAGTGCTTCTTAAGAAAATCAACAAAAAACAAAATATACGCGGTGAAGTGACGACCCAGTGTGCGCAGTGGACATGTCCGCCCTACGCGCCGTGGGTCCTGGGTTCGATTCCCGGCAGGAGCACAAATTCCTTCACAAGGGATATTTGTGCTTCTTGTTCTGGGTGTATTTGTGTGTGTGATGTAAATGTTTCCGGCACCCACGATACAAGTCTTTGAACTTAGTGTGGGGCTGTGAGTGTGAATGCGTTTGTTTGTTTGTTTGAAGTCGGTTTTTTTAAGCTTTGCTTGCGTTTAAATTATTTCGTGACCTACTTCTAACATAGGTGATTAGATGGGTACAAAATACTCACTCAATTTGCACAGCGATGGCGCTCGTATTCCTCGTCTTGCTGGGTATGCACGAGCCTGTGCCCAGAAATACTACCTGTGAAACAAATTTAAAAAAATATTTCAACAACTCAATATACTCGAAAAACCTAAATTTACTTTTTTGTTATACACTTATTCTAACTATGCGATTATCTCAATTTTGTATCACACTTTTTTTTTTTTAAGCTATTGCATAGCTTCTATCGCTGGCCTTGAGCGTGGAGACCGAATCCAGAAATTCCGTAACGAAAATAACCTAACACCCCCCACTCCGACCGGCACAGCGGTGATATTTTTTAGTTTTGCCATCTATCGATGAATAGCAGAACTTATAATGACTTTTTTGAAATATCACGCTTGTCTCTTTAGTTCAGCAACTCGCCTCTAGGTGGCAGGGAACAAAATACTGCATAAATAAAATAAATAAATAATTATAATTGCATATGTTGATAAAAAATGCCACACGTCTTTTTTTAATTATTGATAGGCTAAGACTAGCGATGTGAATAACGACTTAAAATTTTTAACAAACTTATGCTATACACTTATTTTTTTTAACGACTTTTATTAATTGCTTATTTGCTTATTTACATTAAAATTATTTTATGTTAATAAACTGAATATTTGGTTTTCATTGTAAAAAGCGATGTCAAGAATTGTACGCAGCACAAAGTCTAACAATTAATCACACAAGAAGTTCAACTTAAAAGTTCGAAGTAAAAAAATCAAAACAAACAATGGCGGCTTCTTGACTGACAAGGACTGACACCACGATTTTTTAAGCAAATAAGGAAATAAGCAATTAATAGTCCGAACGAATCTTGAAGGTTGTCTACTCTAAGCATTTTATCTCAAATCGGCACATACCAAATTTGGTAAGGTTACCTTTTAACTTTTAAATTATGCAATCGAGAAGAAAGCTTACACGGTTGAGTATAAGGTTCATTTTAGAACCTAATATGACGATAAGTTTATAACATATTTTGTAATTTACCCCCAGTTCTAGTAGATGGCGTTGTTTGAGCTTTAAAAAGCAAATAATGAAAAGTGCTTAAAATTTTAATTGTGCTTAACTGCTTTTGTTGAAAAGTACTGTTTCATTATTTGCTTTTCGTTTAAACGCCCATCTTTAGCTAAGACAGGGGACGAAGAACGAAGTAAAAGTATGCTTTGTTGATTGTACGATGTTTTGATTGAAGTTGCGGCGTCAGTTGCCGAACGGCCAATTATGACGACAGTTTTTTTTATATATAGCATATCAATAAAAATTGACAAAGATAAAGACAGTCAAAGTTCGGGAGCGGAGAGCTAGTGACGTCACGCCTTAGTTAAGTGTACTGAAGCTTGACGTCACGTGAAATTTCAACGCATATCGTCGTCATTTTATGTTTGACATAATTAAACGCAAGCAAAGCTTGAAAAACCCGACTTCAACGCTTATATTTTGGTTTTGGCTTGATCGATTTCGATAAAATATATATGGGACCACTTCTGAAGTATAATCTACCAAACAAAAAAAAACATCAAAATCGATTCATAATTGGCGGAATTATCGCATACATACAAATAATTAAACGCAAGCAAAGCTTAAAAAAACCAACTTCACCGCTTTATCATCGGAACCTTGATCCACCAGCTTTCAAATAAAAAAAGAATCATCAAAATCGGCTCACAACGAAAGAAGTTGTGAGGTAACTTTTGAAGTCGGGTAAACCAGGACATCGTCAAAGTACGCATTATTCGTCACAAAATAGACATTATTGACGATATTTCAAGAACTACTGATCAGATCTTGATCAAATGTAAATGGGACCAATTAGAAAGCATCATCGTTCAAACTAAAAAAATTTGAAATCGGCCCACGTGGAGAGAAGTTATGAGGTAACACACATAAAAAAAAATACTGTCGACCTGAGTACCTCCTCCTTTATGGGAAGTCGGTAAAAAAACATACAGTCGAATTGAGAACTTCCTTTTTTGAAGTCGGTTGAAAATACGTGTCCAATATATATTGTTAATATAAATAATGATGATTAAATAGATTTATTCAGGCGTCTATCCTATTTTTCGTACCTTCGGATATTCCTTCTGCGAGTCTTTGCGCATATAGCGCATGCTGTCAACGATTTGACGGAACTGATCCAGCGAACTGGCGAACCCATCTACATCCATCGTTTCTTGGATGTACTCTTGGACGTGGAGCTTTGGCTCTGCCGACCTGATGGACATTTTGTAAACATTATTGATAAATTTTGTTAAGTTGAACTTGACTTCAGCAGAATTTGATTACCGATTAAATTGTTTGTACAATCTACAATAAACTATACAGTAAAGTAACTATTTGTGAGATGGCGGGAGAGCACTGATGTCCTACACACAGGGCAACCTAGTTAGGAGTTAGGGTTTATCCATGTACACGACAAATACCTGATCAGGTTAGTTTATTTATGAACCACCTGAATGAGCCAAATTATAATATAAGATGCTGTGTTGACACACAATAGTGTTCCTACTGTTACTATAGCTAGTAATAAGTACATGGAGTGTTACTTGTTAGTTAAGTTTTTGTCTCAATAAAAAGATTTTTCATTTTCATTTAGAAAGGAAAAGTTCTGCCTAGCATGGCTAATGGTACATAAATATAATCATTTTGTTAACAGTTGAGGGCATGGTGCAGTATTTATATCGCTTTGAAATAAGTACTAGAATAATATAATCCGCGGAGTTTTGGCGCGAAAGTGAAAAATTACATTGTTGATTATGTATAATTTTTCAACAATTTTGACTTTTCGTGTGTTAATGTTGGATTATTAACCTTTAATACATAGAGAACGTGCAACAAAACAGGAAAAACGTGTTATGTCCTATTTTTTTTAAATTTGTCTTAAATTGGCTTTTTTTATTTTATTTTATTAGGCACACAATACAGATAACAGAAATGAACAATTATAACAAAAATCGATCTGCAATCCTAAAATTTGTGTACACAGCATGCTTAACAGATGATAGTACAATAAGAAAAATGTCAACATTCTATTAAATATATAAACATTTTAAATACAAATTAGAAAATGAAATTAGCAAAATAAAATACTACTAAATTAAATTAAAACAAATAAAATTAAATACCAAATCTAGTGCAATTAAATAAATTAAATTAAATAACTTAAACCTACATAATACAATTATATACAGCACCTTTAAAACGGTTGAGACTAAGACCGAATATGTCAATGACGTTTATGTCACTATCATCATCATTATTTGGTTGATTGTTACTTTATAGTTAGAAACTGCAATCTTCCCCTGGCATTACATTGACTCACCTATCCACCTGTCTCTGAGGCCGCAAGTGGAACATAGTGAGCGTGCGAGGAGCTATAACTTCCAACTTGGCCCCGTCCTCCACTTCACTGACCGGCTGTCCATCCCCTTTCGAGCCCTCCATGTTTATAATGTTCTGGAACTGCGCGAGGGCGATCTAAAATATTACATTTCGGTTGATACCGCTACCCAAAGCGTTGAAGCAAATTAAGCAGAGCGAATGAAGAAACTGAGGATTGATGATTCATTATAATATTAATAAAAAACCTTTATTTGATTCCTGGGTCCCACACTAGAAGGACATGTGTCGTGCAACCCAGATACTTTCCTATATTAAACAGTTATTATGTATAAAGTTTAATTTATAGTTAGAACTAGCTGACCCGCCCGGCGTCGCCCAGGTAATACAAATCTTGGAATTTCTCGGCTTTTCTGTACTATAATATGTATGTATTATACATACAAACTTTCATCTTGAATTACTCTATCTATTGCTGAAAACTGCATTAAAATCCATTGAATAGTTTAATTAGTTTAAAAGATCTAAGCGAACAGACAGCGGAAGCGATTTCATACTTTGTAAAAAAAGATTATGATAGAAATATCCTAAAGTAAGTTGCTTTAGGTTTTTTTTCCACAAGTATTTTAAAGATAGAATAGTTAAAAGTATTGTTTAAGTCTTTCGGTCTTTTATTTGTTATACAACGGAGAATGTGTCACGGAATTTTAGATCTACTCGTAATTCCATCATTCATATTCGTGTATGACTTGATTTTAGCTTACGTTAGTCAAGCAACATGCAGTTGTTACACAATAAATAAATAACAAAAACTATATTGTAACGCCACCTGCCGTAAGTTCGAGTAAACATACGCAACGTGTTTCCAAGCCGATAACTAGATGGCGCTGGGAGGCCTTAAAACTCGCAAACGTTTCGTTCGCGGACATCTGGTGCCTCCCGGCGCGCCGTTTGCAATTGTATTCATTCCTCTCATATTGGTTCTGCATACTTTAGCTTCCACCTTGTTGGGACTATTAGTTGAATGAACTAATATTAAACGCCCTATCAGCCCCTGAGTGAAATATTGCTTCTACCCCGTTGGGACTATATTCCTTCAGGAGTTCGGTAGACTGCGTCTATATAAATGTAATAGTAGTACTTTTCTACGTTAATAAACTACTGTTGGACATACCATCTATGCGATTGTTTCCCTCGCTCATCCCTCGTCGATATCACCCCCCACAATATATTATTATATGTATAGTATAATGTTACTTCGAAGTTCATTAGTAAACGAGCCCTGCCCCGCGGCTTTACCCGCATTAATCAAATTTGAAAGGAGCTTGTGTGTTAATCCCGAGTTTAAGAACCCGTATCGTTTTTAATTCTTTCTCGCTCGCACGATTCACTGATTTTGAGATATAAAACTGACGGTGTGAGTTATTGTAAATGTTGTCAATATAATCCCTAAATAATAATATCACGGATCTTATAAACTGATATTCGTTTTCTTAGCTTTTGGATTGGCGGAGAAAATTGATGTCAAATTGATTTTATATTTTTCTCTTTCTTCGTCTAATTAATAGGTAAACGAAAATTAATTTAAAGTATCCGTTACATAATTATTTAGTAAAGTTATTGACAACATTTTTCATAACTCGCTCCATAATTTTTATTTCTCAAAATGAATGAATTGTGCGAGCGAGACAGACATAAAAATGTATACGGGTTCTTAAGCTAAGTACATCCAAAATTTTATCCAACGTGAAGAGAAAACGACTTTGTTTTATTAGAATGCGAATTTGTTTTAAATTATATAGGAGGGGGGACTTAATGAAATCCGCTGCTGTGTAGAGAAGATAGAGAAGAGAAGCCACACTGACAATGAAAGCAAACATCGAAAAAAACGCTGAAACATACCTTATTCTTAAGATCCTCCAAACCCTTTCTAGACGGACTGTCATGAGTGGGAGTTTCCTGAGTGGGCGAAGGCTTAGAGTTCCACACAGCTGGTACACTGGGATCTTTCAACAGTGGAAATATGTCTGAATCCAGGAGGTTCAGTTTATGTTGAGTTCTGTGGACCGCCTCTGAACCGAGACAGCTGTTCTGGGAGTTCAGGACGAGGTGCTGCGTAGTCTTGCCGAATAGGGACATAAAGTTGCGGTAACTGCAAGAAAATTGTCGAGATATGTCGAAATATAATATATCTTATATATAAAATTCTCGTGTCACAATGTTAGTTACCTTACTCCTCCGAAACGCCTTAACTGATTATTACCAAATTTTATATGCATATTCAGTAGGTCTGAGAATCGGCTACTATCTATTTTTCATACCCCTAAGTGATGAGGGTTGTTCACCCTTAACATTTTTTTTTTATATTTTGGACAACATTTTTTGTTTTTATTTTATTATGATTCAGAATTAAAAAATACATACAACCCTTAATTTTCACCCTTCTACAATAAACCCTTATTTTTCTATGGAACTGAAAAAATATTTCCTAGAAATATGTATATGGTAAAACAACGTTTGCCGGGTCAGGTAGTATATACATAAAAAGTAAGCATTTAGCCGCTATGGAAAGCGACCCTACCTGATAGAAAGTGATGATGCGGCCGAAGATGTACCGAAGAATTACCTAGAAGATACCTATTAATTCTAGACTTGAAGACTAAAGAAATAATAATATGTTTGAGAAACAAAGACGCGGGCAGTCAGTTCTACTTCTTCGCTGTGTGGATGTTAAATATAGAAACAAAAAATCAAAATCAAAATCGTTTATTCACATGGGCCCCAAAGAGGCACTCATGAAAGTTAATGAATCTATAAAACGCTTCGCGCGGGTGTAAAGATCGCTTTACTTTCGGAACTTTGATCAGATTAGATGTACTAAACACGCATTATTGACGATTTTCAAGAACTACTGTACATTTCAAGAAGTACTGATGCGATCTTGATGAAATTTAAATGCGACCAATTGGAAAGCAACATTTTTCAAACGAAAAAAAATTTCGAAATCGGTTCACGTGGAGGTTGAGGTAAAAAAAAAAAAACAGTCGACTTGAGTTCCTCCTCCTTTTTTGGGAAGTCGGTAAAAATTACATAAACGCAACAGCTTAAAGCTGCTAGTGTATAAACAATAATAATAAGACACTTTGTGTGTCTATTATGTTTTATACTATTTATTAGCATTGCAATTCAGAGAGGCAATGCCGCCAGCATGATGGGAACGCTACCCACTGGTAGTGGGCTTAAGCACTTGAGTTACCTATAAGCTCAATGTCTTGTAGGTAACTTAGTTCTTTGCTGTACATAGTTTTAGTTTAGTTTTAGGAAATATAGGCAATTGGCCCGTAGTTAGGCATGTGAAGGAAAAAATAAATAAATATTCTGATGTATTTAAATTGATGATAGTAAAGGCCATAGTGTAGGCCTTCACTATGGCGATAGGCCATAGTGAAGGCCATCATAGTGAATCATAAGAAAATTCGTAAGTTAACTAATTCGAGGACAATGTGTCATGGCATCACACAAGGCCAGCGATACGGCGCAAACAGACTCCCTGGGATAAAAGGCCGCGAACCTAGTAGTGAGAACGAAATGGGCTGATGATGATTGAAAACATGATGAACGCGAGGCATAACACCACTTCGCTCGAAGCGATTCGTTTCTACGATTATCATCCGTACAGCGAGGGAGTGGAAATCATTGCTTGCGTCTTTGTTCTCCGAACGGTAAAAACTGGGTGTCTTCAGGTCTAGAGTGAATATTGTCTTCTACGCAAGACTGTTACATCATCGGCCGCATCTTCACTTTCCATCAAGTGAGATAGTGGTCAAATAAACATAAACACAAACGCTTTCACACTCACAGCACCACACTAAGTTCGATGACTTGTGTCGTGGGTGCCGGAAACATCCACATCACAAAATCACAACCAGAACCAGAAACACAAATTTTATTTGTGCCCCCCGCCGGGAATCGAACCCGATGCCCCTGCTTAGAAGGCGAACGCCACCCAACTAAGCCAACGGGCAGTTCAAAATGCTTACCTATCTAGAGTAAAAAAAATATAATTAGTTAACATTAGTAAAAGAATTGAAACTTACGTGGGATGATTGAAAACATCGGGAGGCGTGTAGTGGACGATTAAAGTGGGAATGTTCTCCACTGGATTGTCACCGTTATCGAAATGCAGCGAAAAATCAGCCTCCTTCAGGTAGGTGATGTCTGGCACTTCTATTACTGTAATAAGATGATTACTTGGCTTCATTTAAGAATTATCAAGCCTGAGACATATCATAATGACTACGTTAGGCTATCTTAACAGATTACCGCACAACTGGTAACATATGTTTCGCCGAAACTGGTCACATGAAGACCTTCTTGGCCCTCTTCAAATCACAATGTGCGTTCGATACGATAGCTTGTTTGACGAACTGTACTGTAAGGTGTAGAGATAGCGGCCAAATCCTTGCCTATACGTCATAAGAAAAAAATAATTAAACGCAAGCAAAGCTTAAAAAAATCGACTTCACCGCTTTATCATCGGCACCTTGATCAGATTTAATGTAAACACGCATTATTGACTATAACTCAAAAACTAGAGATCAGACCTTGATCTGATAATGGGACCACATAAAAAGCACCAGCTTTCAAATAAAAAAAGAATCATCAAAATCGGCTCACAACGAAAGAAGTTATGAGGTAACTTTTGAAGTCGGGTAAACCAGAACATCGTCAAAGTACGCATTATTCGTCACAAAATAGACATTATTGACGATATTTCAATTTACAGTCGACTTGAGTACCTCCTCCTTTTTTGGGAAGCCGATAAAAAAGGTTCCTTCGTGTAAAAACAACTTTGATGGAGATTACTTTATTTAATAAACTAAACGAAAATAATTAAATTTACAGAAGTAGATAAGACTATTGTAGTTCGATGCGCAAGATGGACGACAGTGCTGATGCCGGCTGTCTACCAATCAGGCTCTTTACGTCCCACAACCCCGCGCTTGTCGCTCTACTATCTATTTGAACTTTTTGAACACATCTATGTATAAAAATGAATTAACGTTTGTTAGTTTCACCAAAATTCGAGAAAGGCTGAACCGATTTACCTAATTTTTAAATATTTGTAGAAGTCTAAGGAAGGTTTAAAAGATGATGCAATATAAAGAAATTGCAAGAAAAGTAGTAAAAACAACTATTTTATTTTCCCATGCAAACTGTTCGTACCTGTCAAAATTATTTGACCACAGACAAATGTGATATACCTGTATGTTTGTTGTCAAATATTTTGGTGAATCAATAACTAACTAATCCGAATTATCTTATAACTATCCGTTGTGAAAGATGACATGAGAGCCAACGGTCTAAATACCGAGGATGCTAACAACAGAGAAAACTTAGTCGGAAAGCGGACCCTGGTACGAGCCGGGACAAACGCTAAGCAGAAGAAGAGAAACATTCAGACAACTTTTATCGGCGGTACGAAGTTCGCCGGGACAGCTAGTAATTATTAATAATAATCTTAAGTTTTAAAAATGCCCTTTACGTATCGCTTACACCAGGGGTCGGCAACCTTTTAAATCGGAAGAGTCAAAAATTACAATTTACAAAATTTTAAAGTTTTAAAGATCCACCATTTTTTTTCTTGCCAACAATAATACCTACTGTACTATCGTAAAGAAAACGCTATGCACGCGTTATACCTAGCTAATCATCCCATAATATAATTGTTTCAACTGTATATATTTACTTATTTTTTTGCTCAATAGAAATGTTGCCTAATCCTCGATTCACAAGGTTTTTTAAATGATTTTTTAAAAATAAATAATATTTGTGTATGGAACTAAAGAGCCGCAGCTTCACATCCAAAGAGCCGCATGTGGCTCACGAGCCGCAGGTTGCCGACCCCTGGCTTACACCAACGTTAGGCTTATGGTTCGCATACTTACAATCGAATCGAGTAACCTTATTCAAGAATTGATGATGCGGTATGCCTATTACATTTCTAGATTTTCTGCGACACTTCTTTCTCTGCAATAAACAATCTGCTAAATCCTGATCCATTGCCCTAATATCAAGCGCGGCGTAGCATTTTATTCTTAAGATGAGTAAAACAGATTATGCCAGTTAACTTACCAATGAAAACAGGCCCTGGGTCATCCGGCGTTTTGACAGATTTCGACAAGATAAGTTTTCCATCTGGTAACACCACATCATGACCGCTCTTGAGTTGGCCGAGCATTGGGCCAGGTGTGACACCAAGTTCAACGCATTTGGCCAAGTCCAGTGTTCCGAGGCGTTTCTTCAAAGTGCAAATATATGCAACGGTGCAGTGGGTTTTCTTTTGTAAGTCGTAAAGTACTCTGTCTGTTTTTTTTACTGCCTTTTCTGGAAAAATAAACTTGATTGTTAATATACAATAATTAATTATTTACCTTCATTATATTTAATTGAATATAAATAATTAATTATTCCATATAAATTATATGCTGGCATTATCAGAGATAATATAAAAATTAGAGGTGCAGCTTGCTGAACTCGTCACTCAATGACATAAAAAAAACTTTTCATGACAATGGCCTCGATTCTGATGTACACTCACTAAATGAAATTTAAACTATCCCTATCTCTTACAAAATAAAACACAAGACAGAGATAGCATGGAATTTAGTGCTGTCACGCTAGTTTATCAATTAAAATATGAACAGCAGAAGCAGAAAGACGCTTGTTTTTAGTCAACACCAATACAACACATACTCGACTAAGCTTGCATAGACATCTAAGTTCTGACTAACTTGACAGCACAGCAGTATGCTATCTCTGTCTTGTGGTCCTATTTTGTAAACGACAGGAATAGTTTAAATTTAATGTAGTGTGTGACATCAGAATCGAGGCTAATAATTGACTGGACTATATTTTTTATACAGGGCCCCAATAAAACTACTTATGAAATATTATTATTATTATTATTGCCAGGATTAATCGAGAGCACACACTACATATAGCAAACTCAAATTTATTTATTTCCCAAAATTGTTACAGTTTTTTTTTTTTTTATTTGTGACAGGCTAGTGTTTGACCACTATCTCACCTGATGGTAAGTGACAGTTGCACAGTTTAAGACAATAACATTTAGTTATCACAGGTTTTATAGGGTTTCACAAGAGTAGACCAGTAGTCCCTGCACTAGGGTGCCCCTGTCTCACATGGCCTACTTAAATCACGTTTACAATTTTATTATTATTAGGTTATCTTGTTGTGGTGATCAGAATGTACAATTTTATATTATTGATATTGCAGTCTGTGGGAATCTAAAAAAATTGTGTTTGTGTGTGTGTGTGAGCGTGTGTGTGTGTGTGTGTGTGTGCGTGTGTGTGCGTGTGTGTGTGTGTGCGTGTGTGTGTGGGTGTGTGTGTGTGTGCGTGTGTGTGTGTGTGTGAGTGTGAGCGGGTGTGTGAATGCGTGTGTGTGAGCGCGTGTGTGTGTGCACGTTTGTGTACACTATTCTTCTCATAAAAATTGTATATTAAACTTTGTTAATTATACCTTTAAGCTTCAGTTTCTCTTTTGCTCTGTATTTTGCATCTAGCCGTGCATTAGAGCTGTAGTAATCTGTGTCATCATTAACGAATTCTTCAAATTCCTTGTCAGAGCTGTCAATTTTGGCTCTTTTAGCTGCGGGTTTGTCGTTATCAAGGAGGCTGTCGTGCTTTCCTCTGAAACAGGCATACTATACTAGAAATTGCGATTTTGACAGGGCAGAGGTTCTATGAGAACGTTTGTTACTGCAAGTGGACATAATATACTGTAGAGTACGGTGACATTGGGGCGCAATTAGTGGAGTTTAAATAAAGCGATTAAAGATAATATCAAAATGATGTATTAAAAAATAAATCATTTTCAACAAGATAATTAAACGCAACCAAAGCTTAAAAAAACTGACTTCACCGCTTATATTTTGGTTTTGGCTGGATCGATTGCGATAAAATTTATATGGGACCACCTCTAAAGTATAATCTAACAAACAAAAAAAAAAACAAAATCGAATTAGAATCAATTGACAGGCGGAGATATCGCGTAACATAAATAACAAAAAAAAACTACATACAGTCGAATTGAAAACCTCCTTTTGAAGTTGGTTGAAAGTGAGCTAAGAGTTAGAATAGGAATCAAGGTCTGAGAGCTTTCTGCTATTTTACAAATTACCCTGTATATTATAATTTTTGACTGTGAGTTGATTGTCAGTCAGTGAATGAGTGAGTGACACAATATTTTTATAAATTTAGAAGATTAAAAAGCCTTATGAATATTAGGTAGAGAATGTATAAATATATATTGAACACTTACAATATAACGTATTTAACACTAAGTGCATTGTCTACAAAGTCATCATTCGAGGTACACTTGGCCATGGTAACATTCATATCCTTCATTATGACGAATCTTCTGGTTGCATAGTAGAGTTCATCCTAAAACAAGTAATACTATAATTATAATGTTTTTTTTTAAATCAAGCTTTTACCAGTTGTAAATAAAAAGGATTTAATGTTATATAATAACAGATTTGTCACCTATGTTCCATAGACACTCATGAGCGCAGATTATGACGTAATTGTTTCTGGCACCCGCAATGCGAGTCTTCTGACTTAGTGCATGTATTTGAGTGTGACACTATTTATGCATGATATTTACATTTGACTACTATCTCACCTGATGGAAAGTGAAGATGCAGCCGAGGATGTATCATGCTTGCCTAATTACTCTTGACTTGAATTGAAGACTCCCAGATTATACCGTTCAGTATAGTTTGTAGACGATGATGAATGTGAATGTAGTCAATAGTAGTAGTATTCGTTTTTTATTACCAGGCCTTCAGGTCCATGGAGAGTGATATTTGGTATGCCAACATCCTGCAACGTAAGTGACAGCCCTGGAAGCCCACCAATGTTCCGCCAAGTCTTGTTGGTGATGAAGATGTGGTCCAACCTTGACAGCTTTACTTTATGCTCGTGTGCAAGGCGTTGGGTGCATTCGCCACAGTTGAATAGGTACCTGTATTGTTTAATATTAATTATCACCAAAATTTTTCAAGAAAGGTAGGACTTTTTTACCAACAAGTTCCTGCTTTTACACTCACAGCCTCAATAAGTTTAATGGCTTGTGTCGTGAGTGACAGAAATAATCACATCACACCCAGCTAGAACCAAAACAAATTTCCTTTGGAGAGAAAACTTTGAGGTTGTGGTAATAATTGATCACGATACTCCGGCTTTGAAAAAGTCTTAAAGGCGTTTTATCTCAGCAAATATTTGAACTATCAAAAAATAAGTTTTACAAAAATTATTGCAAATTTACCTCTTCTTAAAAAAAAATAAGATGAGAAGTTTTTTTTTAAATGCTTCAAAACTGCTACAAGCAGCACTTGATTCAGTAGACCGCTGGCTAAATAAGTGTAGAATAACAGCTAGATCATCTAAATCTACACATGTCGCATTCACACTTAGAAGAGGTGCCAACTGCCCTGTGGTCAAGCTTGGAAATAAAGAGTTACCACATTGTGACCATGTCAGATATTGGTATGCATTTGGATAGAAGATCAACATGGAAGACTCACATCAAAGCCAAATGAGACCAGGCTTACTGCACAATATATGTATAGAAACCTAAAATGGTTGCTTGGAAGAAAGTCGAAATTATCACTTGAAAACAAATTCCTTGTATACGAAACTGTGATAAAGCCTATTTGGACATAGGACATAGTGTAATATAGAGGAAAAATTATGCAATTAAAAATATTAACTAATAAAAAAATATTTTTTTGGGCAATAAATTATAGGTACTTGCTCAGATAACTTAAAAACATCAGAATAATGTTACATTACTTATAATAAATATGTATAATAGGAATATGTAAAAACAAGCTATGTCTTATATGTCTATGTATAAAATCATTATGAAATTATGGTTTCACAAGATTACAGAAGGCATAAATGCAGCTCTTCTTCTTTTCTCTCTTCTATCTAGGATTATCATCTTTTTTTATTGACATTCTAAGATATGTATTTATAATTATTTTTCCTTAGATAGACTTCTTAGTTGTGCCCCTCACTAAAGAAAAACTTGAAAAATTTTATTATGGTGCTCTAAATTACCTTTTAAGCCACAAGTTGTATACCAAATGAATTAAGACTCCACTCACCTTTTTTGATCAGTAAACAGATACAATGTGTTGGGAGCGCCTCTTGCTCCAGACCCTATAACCTGCAGGTAGACAGTGCTTGGAGCATACTTTTCAGACTTTCTTGCAACGTTCTGCCTTTGGCGTTGCGCCTCGGATATACGCGCTGAATTCGCTTTCGGCATTTCGGCTAGAAATTCCAACAATTTCTTAGTTGCCTTACCAGAATAAAGACGTAAACTACATAATCTGACCAAGCTGTAACTACACAATACTCTGTTACCGTACATGTGTTTTGAGGTTAATTACGTTTTGAATGTAAGTTCACGAGCATTCGTTTTGGATTTTAAGGAGAAATATATTTTTTGGCAATATACATTATATTTTTGCTTTATATGAAAAATTGACACATTTTTAGATTTGGAATTGATGGGTGCCGTAAAATAAATTTTCAGTTTTCAAAGATTTTGATTGATGTTGACAATTGTCAACATTTGACGTCGACACGATTGACAAATTGTATAATTACCAAAGATAATTAAAAGCAAGTGTTCTTTATATTTTCTTATTTCAGTCCAAATATTCTACAAAACTTAGTGCGTGCGTATAGTTCGCTTTTTTTATCGGCTTATTTTATTAATGTCTGTTGCGTATTGATGTATAGAAGAACGGAAAATTAAACGAATTAATGAACGTTTAATTTCGTCTTCTTATGAAGAGGATAACGCGAGCTCAAAAGTGACGAGCAAACTATACTGTTGAAAAAGGGTCTCGAAAACTACACCACCCGCGCAGTAACTCTGTCGCGGCTACCTCTCTTTATAGGGCGGTTTTGAACTTAGTGATATTATTAAACTGTTTCACCATTAAATTATTATTTTTTACAGTATGCTATTGCATCAAAATATAGGATAAATAAGAGTGTCTTAGGCACCAAAGTGACAACCACGTTGATGCCGAAGACACTCTTATTTTAAAAAAATAGCTCTCGGGACAACATATACAATATCCCTTCCCGTTACTCCCTCGCCCCTGCACTCTCCCTCTAAATCGCTTGTCGTTAAACTTAAATCCTACTATTGCTAATCGTTTGCCGCAGAAAAAGTTCTCACCCTATACATTGCCTGATGGATACAACATTTTAAGGTTAATTGATTGTAACTTTTTTTCATAATAATAAATGCTTGATTTCTGTATTTGTTGTTTATTTAGAGGATTTAACAGATACTATATTATTAAGCAAGTTCAAGCTTTAAATATTTCGCAGACCCCGGGACAAAATAGCTAAAAACAATGAATTGTTATTTTCCACCATATTATTTATATTTTTAAAACAATTTCGTACTCTATCTGCAGATCCCTTTTAAACAACTCTCCACATATGCAAAATAAAATTTAAATTATTTTGCACACCACTTAAGTCAATGGGTGTCCCTTAATATTTTCATTAATATAATATGCCCTATACACGTATTAAAATAACTTTAATTTTTTTATCTGCCTTTGTGAGGTATCGTTGATATGAAATTGGAAAGTAGAGATCGAAACTGGTTAAAAAAAAAACTATATTGAAAATTATCAATTTGGTAGGTCGCCAAAATCACAGTATTTAGACCTATTTTAAAAATGGCTTCACATTTATAGTTTAAATTTACATTTAATATCCGTTACATTCTGTACTACGACTTGAACAACAAATACAAAAAAAAAAATCATTTTTTTTTGTATTTGTTGTTCAAGTCTTAGTAATTTATTTTTATAAACAAGTTGTAAGTAATTAACCTCAAAAGTTTTTCTCTCAAAATGTAGGTATGAGTTCAGCGTGAACGACTAGTCTAATTCATCCTGCCCCGCGCAACCTTTAACGTTCAATCAACCATTCCAGTCAGCTTCTCGTTAGAAGCTTACCATGGTTATACTTAAACGGAGTGATTACATTATCTTTGGTTATACTTGGCAAGCGGTTGCTAGGGAACCTTATTGTTTGCGTAGGAACTAAGGTAACCTTAATGTTGCTAGTCAAATGATATGATAACGAATAGAAGAAACACTCCTGGTTACTCATCTGCGGTAAAAGCACTTTTTTAGTAATACCATATGGTAACACTGTTAAAGAAAAATGGCGTTCCGTACAGCTGTGGGTTGCGCAATTTTTATGTAAATGTGCGTTATATTTACAATAAAAATCAAGTGATATGTGTAAAAAATAATCTAGGGAGTGGATATGCTAATACTGTGCAAAAATCTAGTGTAAAAGTCGAGTGGCACGTGGTAAATTTCAATAAGTGCAATCCTGTCGTGGACCGTGTATTTTTTGTGTTGTGGTAATGTATGAAAATGGTAAATAATAATGAAAAAGAAAATAAATAGGCTGTGCAAATAATGTGACAATGATCAGTATGATATGGGTGATATGCGTGGCCTTGACCGGCACACACTGTGGATATGGATTGCCTGTGCGACCGACGCCGCAGGACTACCCTCACGGTGAGTCATTTCCTCGAAAAAAACATGTTTTTATTTTATCTAGTCCTGAAATTCATGCGACAATACAATTTCCACCATAAGAAGTCAATATATAACCCTAGTGACTGTTTCTAGGTAACATTTTAACACTACATTCTAAGACATCTGGGTCTAGTCCAAAACACTGTTCTCTTCCTATTTTTTGCTAAATTTCTTATCTAGGTTCCCAACTACCAAAAAATGTCTTAAACGTGATCGCCCTCAAGTTAGTAGCAATTGATTTGCAAGAATTTGCATGTAAAATTCCTAGATGTATTGATTGTTAACAGGAACAAAATATCACTCTTAACCAGTGGTAGGGCACTATAATGATAGCTATGTATAGGAAGCTTAGATATTACTATATCAGTAGAAGCTAATCTTTTGAACTCCAAATGTAGTACAGTAGAACTCCAATTATCCGAACTCCGACTATCCGAATCGCCGATTATCTGAATCACTTTGCTTTGAAGTGGATGGAGCGTCAGCCCGAGTGTGACCACTTGCAACTGCTCACCGTCAAGCGAATGCGTGACCTGGCTGCCCGAAAACGGTTGAAGACCGCAAAACAGCTTACATTGACGGAGATGTTTAAAAAACAATGATTTTTATTTCTAAACTTGTACATAAGTACATTTTATTTATATTTAAAACATGTGAAAATTTCATGTTTCTTTCATTTAATTCAATAAAAAAATAGTGCAATATCAAAACATAGCTTTTATTCTCTCCAATGGCAATTTTTTTTCAAAAAATCCGATTATCCGAATATTTGATTATCCGAATGGGTCCCGGTCCCCATTAATTCGGATAATTGGAGTTCTACTGTATATCAAATACATGAAGTTTTTAAATGTATATTATAACACATTGATTAAAGATATACTATACATATATGCTTATATACCTTGTCCTACAGATTTAAATTGTCGCACTAAATTTAATCAAGATTGATTCAACAATTTGTTTTCAAAAGTGATTGAATAGCTACTCTAGGATTAATGTTCATTAGTGTGTATGTTACCAAGCAACAAGTAATATTCTGGCAGCTATCCTTGAAAGCCAGTTTCTATGCTTACCATCCTCTACCATAACAGTTATCCTTGAGAGCCTGCGTATTCCAGGTCTAGTGTCTTTACCAGCTTCGATCACATCGTCACCTACCATCAGGTGAGATAGTGGTCAAACACTAGCCTGCCACAAATAAAAAAAAAAAAAAATGTAAACTAACAGTAACTATATTAGGGTATTCAGTTGAATATTGTATTGTTTGATATCAAAACATTAGCTGTCTGGCAACTCTAAATTCTTAATTTTTATTATATATATCTCAGATTAATTGACGCTGTTGTTTACTACAGAACTGATAATTAATACTTTCCAAGATATGTTTGTCAGTTTTAATAGAAATGTTGGGTATTATTGCATTATTTTGGGGGTATCATAAAATAAACCTTACTGTTTTTTTACATTATATATTTATGATGTACCTATAAAATAAAACAATTTAACTTAGAATTGCAAAAGCTATTATTGTATTTACAAAAAAGCTTTTAACATTCACACTATATACATCTAGCTGAGATACTGTACCTATTCCAACTAGATTGCTAGCCTATTCTGATTATATTGCTAGCTAGACAACTGCAATTCATCATTCTACTTAAAAATACTTATACTACATATGGAACTTGAATGAGAAGCCAGGATTGACACATAAGCTGCTGGCTCAACTAGTATTTAATGATTGACAATTAAAAAAATAAATTTTGTGAAATCATAAACAGTATTTTTTTGTTTTTCATGCTAGATAGACAAGCTTTTGGTCGCTCATATAATGAAAAGTGAAGATGCGGCTGAAGATGTATCATGCTTGCCTAGAAAATACCTATTCACTCTAGTATGTATCTACATGTTGAGATTTGCATAAAATTTTAATATAAACTAGACAGAAGTAGCTTATCGGGTTTGATTCCCGAAGTTTTCTCCCCCAAGTAAAATTTGTGTTTCTGGTTTTGGTTGTCATTGTGTGTGATGACTGTGATGTAAATGCTTTCTGCACCCATGATACAAATCAATGAACTAAGTGTGGGGCTGTGAGTGTGAAAGCATATTATTATTTTATTTGGTGGTCAAACGTTTGCCTATGAATAAAAAAAAATATCATTATTATATACAATTATTGCAACAGAGCCGCTACTGTTAACTATAGGATGATATATATTTATGTTTGGAATTTAATTGAAAATGTTTGTGACCGAAAACTTATAAGCAGATTGATTCTTTGGAAAATGCAATCCAAATTATAGTTTTCTGTCAAGTGTTGTCAGTGTAACCATTAAATCTGTTTATTCACAGAAATATTGGTACTTATATCTACAGATATACATATAGTAGGTATAAACAAAAAAAAAATATTGCACATGTGCCTAATGCTCTACATTACAGTAATACAAAAAGTTTCTATGCATTATAGAAAAAGTAAAAAAAAAAAAATTGTGCTTGTACCTAATGCTTCTTTCTACATTACAGTAATACAAAAAGTTTCTATCCATTACAGAAAAAGTTATTACATTTATATTAAATCAATGTACATGTGCTTTATATTATAACTAACTGACCATGGCTTCATCCACATTAATCAAGTTTAAATGACTGTGTGATAAAAGGTAAAAGCAATGTATATAAAAAAAATATATTCAAATTGGCTCAACTGTTACTGAGTGAAAAGGACTCAAAGAATTTACAAATTTATAATATTAGTGTAAAAGGTAAAAGTGCAATAATTTTCAGATGGTCACACGGCATTCGAGGGTTGGGGAGAAGGAGGGCTGTATGCGGCGATACCAGCGCTGGCGCTGGTCGTCACAGCCATAGTGCTGATATTTGGATGCACTTGGTGTTACCGACATAAAGACTGCAAGGTATGCTTGAGCTTGTTTAGAATACCTTAAGTTAAATAACAGGAAAGCTAGTATTATTAAATTGCATTTTACTTGAATGTTTACACAATTATTGTATATAATAACATAACATAGATTCGCATTTGGGCTTCAGTAGACCAACATAAACATATAACTTTCTAAGTAGTTCTAAGTCTTTTTCTAGGTAGATCTAAGATTGACCATTATAAACATGATACATAGAAACAATACAGATTGTGACAGTTTAATCAGAATCACTAACTCACCAGTTAATGTGATCCTGATTAAACTGTCCCAATCTGTTATTGTTTCTATCTATCAAGCATGTCTATTCTTATTTATTGCCACAATTCTGGTGTATCACGAAAATAATATTAGGTATTAATCCACAGAAGATATCCGCACAAATATTTTATTTTCATCCCTAAAAAGTCCCTATTGAATGATCCTGCATATAACTAACCATGTTGTTAACGTAAACATCAAATTTCTGTACGCTTCCTATCTAAAAACACCCTACACCAAATAGCCCCCTATGCATTTTACACTCAATCCATTCTCAAATTTGGCAGAGAAGCATTAATTTTCAGACAGGAAGATATTGCTACACATGTGAACAAATATGAGAACATTAAGTCCAGCTAACTACCAATTACTTTGTTTGTTTGTTGTTGGATTGGTAAGGTTTACAAACAATGAGACAAAAACATGAAACAATGCTGACATTTCTTACTGCCTGTTTCTTTATTCAAGAGGAATCTTGACCTTGTTGAGTAAAAATAACTGTGCAGCTGTACATTTGCATGAAAATGAGTATAAAAGCTGGTCCTGGGAAACATTTAATAAATTGCTGTAAGAATGTAATATAATGGAGATCAATGACAAAATTCGAGACAGGATTCATTGCGGTTACACAGGGTATCCTAGCATGATTGATAAAAATCCCTTAAGTTACCCACAAATTGTTAAAAAAAAAGGATTTTTGTATTTTAGATTAATCATACAAAAAAAAAACTTTTTATGGTCATATTTTATTTACCTATTGTAAAATTTATGTTAAAAATTAATGATATCATTTAAAATTTTCTAATGTTCCTAATAAAAATTCATGATATCTACAAACAATGTCCCACTTGCTGGAATCCCTATCCTGTACCCAATACTGCTAACTGCATGATCTCTTTCAGTGTACTGATGCAGCATTCAATTTGACAACTTGTTCCAAATTAGTTATCTAATAATGTACTAATCATTAAAAAATATAAATTATGTGGCGATACAAAGAAGAACTAATATGGAACATGCGATTCTATGTTTCCACTATGGAATGAGAACTTACAAAAGATGTCAGAAAATAAAAACATACATCGAAAACAAAATATCCCGATAACAAGCACAATTAAAACAATACCAGTAAAGTTCAATGACTATTTGTAAAAGTATTTGCTCTGATATGTGAACAATCTTGTCTCTATTTCAAACAAAAACAGTATAGACAAGTAGCAAGATATATCAAAACAATAACGATGTAACTATGAATTCATCTGTGACAGTAACACTTATATGCGCTAGATTCCAACAGTATCCAACTACTATGTAAAAGGCTTAAATTGATTTGTTTTTTTATCATCTTAATGTAGTGTCTCAACATAAAATAAATAAATGTATGCCTAACTATAACTATTATTCAAAGTGATTCTAAACTGGACATAAACAGATGTAAAACTAACTATATCTTTAGTATACTACCAATGTGCAAAAACCAGTATTCAGTAAGCTGCAAATATATATTGTTCTGATCCACCCAACTGCCGTTTTAAAACCAAATTATCTCTAATTCACCTCTTATCAATGACAAGCTGCAAGCGTTACAATATGTTGCCATAGACAGGGTTGTCAAACAGTTGTGTTGAGTATATATGACCCATATAACGCACGCCAATTTAAATTATTTCTTGATAAAGAAACAGATGTGCCAGGAGCTAACATTAATGTCTCATTTCTCAATTTGGGAGTCTGGGATAATACCGGTATCCCAATAAAGCAAAATATGAGGTTGAAAATAAATCCGTATCTCTCTCGGCAGCGTAGGCAAGAAGTGCCAGTTGCTCAATACAATATTGTCAAATGACAAGACTACATTTGATTTACGTAAGTGTACGCTGGAATGGAAATAATTCGCTTGACACGCTACCGTAATCGGCGTGAGACAAATGCCCAAAAAAAGTATTTTATTCTACATATTGTTATGTATTCTATCAGAATATGTAGAATTATTCCTAATATTTGGTAGCCCTGGATGTATAAGTTGCACTTGTGTGCGCAATCAGCGGAAGGGTGCGCGCGGTCGACGCCCCGCCACGCCTAATGCCCCAGTCTATGGAAAACTGTGACCATTGTGTCATCCATCTGTCAATTTTAACGGCCCCCAGCGTAGGCTTGGTCAGCTGGCCTATATTATTTCTATAACAGATAAACTGATCAAGGAGCTGGAGGGTAATTTCCTAACTTGTGGCATGCGATCGTTATCTCCTAAAGGAGATTGAGCAATAGATTGCTCACTGTCAATAATTAGAACAATACAATTCAAAACATCTTTATTGAACACCACTATATGTCAATAATAACAATGATAAATTACAACAGTACTGCTTATTGCATGTTTTAAAATAGTTGAATTAAGTCCTGATTCTAATAATAATTGCTACATAGATTTTTATTCATAAATCATTCAGTTATGCCAGGCTGAAGCTGTTCAGAATTAAGGACGGAAAAAAATGCATTGAGTGAAATTTTAACCCGCATTGGCAACACCGCGGTCCGACGCCCTACCACTAGACTATCCATAATGTATTTAAAAAAAAATCTCAGATGACTAAGCTATCTATTTGTATTTGTGCTGCATATCATACATACTGTGAGTGTATAAAATAATAACTTGTTGGAAACGAGATCTCTGTGAGGGCTAGATAGATTTTGATAACATTTGGTATGTTGATAGTCATGACCCTAGAATAGGAATTAAAATATATAATAAAAAAGCTTGATTATTTTATCTTTAAACATCAATTCGAGTCCGTTGATACAAAAACAGAATTAAACGCAAGCAAAGCTTAAAAGAAAACGAATTCAACGCTTTATCGTCGGAATCTTGATCAGATTAAATGTATTAAACACGCATTATTGACGATAACTCAAAAATTACTGATCAGATGTTGATCAAATTTAAATTTAAATTTAACAAATGGTAAAGCATCACTTTCAAACAAAAAGAAAACAACGGGTTGCACTCCGGGAGTGCCGGCAGAAGTGAAAATTTGAACATGAACGTTGTAAACAGCAGGAGCAGATATAAATTTTCGCCGCGCGGTAGAAAGAGAGGGGGGATATTACTTCTCCTCCGTCTTACACATTTTCGATCAGGTCACGTGTCCTGCCTGACCCGAGCTTAACATTTTTTAACCATCTCAAGAAAAATGCACAACGCCGCTAAAGAAGTTTTCACTTTAAAAAATCATCAAAATCGGTTCACGTGGAAAGAAGTTATGAGGTAACACACATGGAAAAAATACATTCGAATTGAGTACCTCGTCCTTTTTTGTGAAGTCGGTAAAAAGTCGAGCACACGTGTACAGCTGTATCTACAATATGTATATATATATCATATTTTTACCAAACTAAGTATCTTAAGGTGTATACCCAATCAAACTTGCGATAAACATGTTATAACATCGATTGATAATCACGAAGCGTTTTATTTCGTAATTCACTACAAATAAATCAGAACTAAGCGTTTAGCCTCCACATTCATTGTGCGAACCGCAACGGAATGGAACTTCTTACCTGAGTCAGTGATTCCGGATAAGTACAATATGGGATTCTTCAAGTCGCGTGTGAAAAGGTATCTTCTAGGCAAGCTTGCTCCATCGTCGACCACATCGGTGAGATGGTGGTCAAAAGTTTGCCTATCTTGAATAAAACAAAAAAAAAACTTCAGCAAGTATTTTGGAGCGAACAGCCCGTCAAATATTTACTGTCTACGAGTAATTTGATCAATCAGCAAACAATACCAAATTGGAGAATCTCTTGGAAGTGTCTCCGGTGGGCGGCGCGAAAGTGCGAAATAGTCTCGTTTCGCCTCCGCTGACAATGACGTCAATCTCAGCCTATTCAAGGCCCTATCTATACAGTCCCTTTTGTGACGTCATCTTATCCTCGCGTCCTTCTATGATCTCTAATTTAATCATGAGAGATTATTAAGTTGGTATTTTAACGCAGAAAGGTTACTTTTTCATGCGGAAGCTGTAGCCGAGTGGTTCCTACTGTTGGATTATTTAAAATTCCGTATGCTCTCTCCACACGTCGACAACTCGACACTCAACCACGTCCCGTTTCCCGCTTGGAGCTTGATGGCAAAGTATCCCTCTTACTCGTAAAAGTGACTTCCTTGTTAGACTCTTGAAAATTCTCTTTGAAAACTTGGAAACTCTTGCTAAAAATAACTGGTTAGAAAGTGCGGTCTACTTGCCCCAATCTCTCGTTTTATTATAAAATTTCTTAGTATGAACTGCCCGTTGGCTAAGTTGGGTGAGCGTTCGCCTTCTAAGCAGGGGTATCGGGTTCGATTCCCGGCAGGAACACAAGTTTTCTCCCCAAGGAAAATTTGTGTTTCTAGTTCTGGTTGTGATTGTGTGTGTGATGTGAATGTTTCCGGCACCCACGACACAAGTCATTGAACTTAGTGTGGGGCTGTGAGTGTGAAAGCGTTTATAAAAGGTTTATTAATGATATTCTTACTGTAATCTAAAAAGTAATTTTAGACTGTTAGTTACTTTTTCTCTAAAGTGCAACTGCAATCGTGTCTAACATTTGAACGTCAGCAAATAGCGTATATATAATGAGAGCATGTCTAAATCACAAGTTTCTTCTTACAATTTGGCTTACGTACAAACGTCTTAATCATTTCACACGTATGTCAATCGTGCCTCATTCAAAATCACGGCCAAGCTGTTGTCACCAGCATAGGTACAATAACTTTTCTCCTACTCCACTAATTGTCGACGAATTAGTCGGGATGAACCGTTCCGTGTGGGACAATTACTCATCGACATTTAATAAAATTTGGCATCTACTGTGTGCTATTCTTTGCACTGATGCGCCACTCATACATGTTCTATGTGTGTAGGTACTATGCTAAATTGCTTAGTATGCTATGTATCGATGTGCATAACAGTTTTATGTCTGTTAGTCATGCACGTGTATATTCTTAGGTTTTATGGCTTCCAATATGTTATGAATGGCAACAGCTTTGGGTCTAATTTTGGTCATTTTTGCATCGTGTGCAACGCTATTGGCTACATGGTTTTCACCATCTGTTCAAGTTATTTAATAACCGATTATTTCTTATTTGAGTTTAGCTGTAATTCTAAATAATCTAAAGTTCTATTTCCTTTGTATATGCGACTAACATTGTTTTAGCTCCGCTCCGAACGGTGAAACTGTTTGCCTTCTAATTAGTGGGTAGAGCTTTGGATATAACGACACAGTTATTACTGAATCCATAGCTCTAATTAATGACATACATTTCATCACAACACATTAGCTGGTAATTTCGACGAGACGGCATTCGAATTAACGAATATCGCATTATCTATAGATCAGAGGTCTAGTATCCACTGGACCGTAAATTGATTTCTCTCTGCGTAACAATAAAATATTACTTTAAATCGGTGAATTGATCATTAATCATCACCTTTAATGGGCAGGAAAAACGATGACATTAATTACTGAAAATAACTTACCTATCGTAAAATAACCTGGAGTTCCAATAAGGTAAATCAAAGATTTGTATAAATCCGGTAACTATACCTATTTAACAATGGGCTGCGTGTAGCGACTATTTATTACTACTATTTATACTAATTGGTTCCGATCTCTGCCAGCACTACTATCTACAGCTTAGATTATATAGATCTGGTCAATAATAATTACCCTAATAGCCAAACATTTTTGCGCTACATAGAACGGCTTAGCCCATAAAATTATTCCTTAATTCGCAGTTTGTATGCTCCGTTTGCGCGATAATGCCGCTCTAGCTCTTTGGAAGCGTTAGTGAACAACGAGAGGTGACCCGTAACCATGAGGTAGGTTAGGTTATATTTGGTTAATGACCCGTTAATGTCACGTTAAATGGCTCTCGGTTTCGTATCTTGTTAAAGAATTGAGTGTTCCGAAACCTTTTTTTTTTTCGACGTCTTATTTTAATTTGAGAAATGAGACGTTTTTTATGCTAGATAGACAAGCATTTGACCGCTATCTCACCTGATGGAAATTGAAAATGCTGCCGAAGATGGAACATGCTTGCCTAGAAGGTACTATAACCTATTCACTCTAGACTTGAAGATATCCAGATTGTATCGTTCAGGGAACTAAGACGCAGGCAGTGAGTTCCACTTCTTCGCTGTACGGATGATAAACGTAGAATCGAAACGCTTCGAGCGAACTGGAGGTATGTCTACCATAAATGAATGACGTTTGACAGTTTGTCTTGTTGTTATTATAGATGTTAAAAAGGGCACGGAGGAATTATATCATGTAATTTCTGAGCACACTCAAATGTAAGCGATAGAATACCGATAGGCTAGCTACCTTACGTCGGTGACCAAGACTTTGCAGCTTTGATTCAACTAGCTTACTATCGCAAATGAGACGTTGTTTGTAACAGTGATGATAAATTGGGTTTTGCCCCTGCGCTCCACGAAATTAGTGGACAACGCTCCACGAGCACTATGTAGCACAATTAGGTTTGTCATTTCGCGAGTCCATTGTCTTTCTCTTCAAGATGTACTTACAAAGATTTTGCTAATTTTACTCGCTATGCAGAATATCGGGGGCAGTGTTTGTCACCAACTCTGGTGACCTTGCGCTGAGCTTCAATTGCACTGGCCCACATTGGACAATTGCGTCGTTCATTGAAAACCAACACTAGTTGATATCGCGTGCGAAAAAAGCGTAAACTCGGAACGTCTGATAATGTTATCTTGGTCGGTGGTGACTCAGAGACGCCCACCTCGACACTACGACGTCTAACGTAAACAAGAATTGCATGATTGGAGAGGACACGAGTCAAATCTGCATATAAAGTGTGTTTACGAGCTTTAAAAATAGTTTTGCTTCTAAAAAGGTTTCCATTACGAATGTTAAACATATATAGCAACGTTTGATAGAACGTAGAAATACTACATTTCATTGTAGAACTTCAATCTGGTAGTTCAGGAACTTGAAAACAAGCTGCTAGGTTCGCTATGAAATTTTTTTACAATACGCCAAAACAATTCCAAGCGAATTCTTTGCACGGTGAACTTTGTTGAGATGCTTTATAAAAACCCTAGACTACGCGCGAGACATTCACACGACTACAAAACAAAGTTATCTTTCACGTCCATGAATTCGAAATTGGACTCTATTTTCAGGGGATTAGGAGTAGCTCGGGGCTATTCAATAGCAGGGTTAATTTCAGTCATCTGACGATGCACTGGCGCTTCTAGTTGGCATAGAGCCCGAGGCAGGCGCACCCCACAGCCGTGCCCCTCCCACGCTGTCATCGTATCGCACCTCCCCCATTGCTGCTCTGATTCATGCCCACAAATAATTTAAGCCGTTAAACAACGCAATGTACTGTCACCACGATACCATTCCATTGGAATAGTTTTGCATGATGCGGGTACCTGGTAATGATGAAATGTACGCATACTTTCAACGAACATCTGCGATCGTCGTTGTAAATAGTATACGACAATTTATTGCTTTGATTTAGTGCTTTATTATTAGGTACTAAAGCTTACGTATTATACATTTCCTCGTTTTAAAGTTGCTTAAACGAATACCTATGCAATGACATAACATATTACTGCTCATACCGTAACTATACAGTAGATAATCTTATCAAAGGCAAACAAAACAAGTTAGAACGACCGAGTTAGCTTAACATTGAGGCAGGTCCGCTAAGTAAACCTTGTTGGGGTTCATAGAATGTGATGTAAAAACAAATTCGCATTTTAACTTTAATTTAATAATTGTGTATTTTATCTACTAGTCGCGCCCCGCGCCTTTTCCTCCGTGAATCAGCATCTCTATGATTTAAACTAAATTATTGACCAAGTTACATTTTTGTATCTATAGCGTTAGTTATTAGCCATGCTAGGCAGAACTAAAGCAGTAAATTTAGAAAGGAAAAATATCGCTTAGAGATTCTTGAATCCTTAGCCATAAGTTCTCCTACCGATCGTTGCTCTAACCACTAAGCTATCTAATCCACGTTACAAGCGACGAAGTTATCGTTTCTTTATTTTGTTACGTTTTATGAGGACGTGTGCGGTGTGACGCCATCTACTGTAGTAGTTTGAACAAGATCAGGAGGTTTAATTATGAAGAGGAGAGAATACTTACAACTAACTTATACAAAACGTTTAAGCATGACAGAAACATGTAATAAGCGTTTCAAATATGCCTATAGTTTTTGTATAAAGTCTTCAAAGTTGTTATTATATATTTACAGAAACGAAAATGAAAGATACTCTATCCTATCTACCTGAATCAGTCAGTCAAAACTAGTTTTTTTTTGTAACTTGTTATGAGGTCAGCGTAGTGTTATTAGACTAATCGTCTCTACAAACTACCCCTCTATTGTGCACATACCTAGGCATTCTGCACATTACCCTCCTTGTAATAACACGATAAAACTGCCGAGCTTATGTATTCCCGGGTGATTAAATTCCATATCGTTCGGTGGGTCTTAGGTTTTCCACCTCATTTCGCTAACATGTACATAAATAATTTAGCTTAGGTTGCCTTGGATCGTTGTATATTGATACTAGTGCGTCGTAAGTCACGTCTTCATGCTAAAGTATATCCGTAATCAATGTTAAGTGCATCAGTATGACTTAACTCTTAAGAACTTTATCGCTGTCAATATTCTCAGTTAAGTGAAATCTGATCCTAAGCTGCTTAGATCATTAGAAGTTCTTACTTACTTTGATATGATACGAAATCGTCATGTAACGTTGAGTACGTAGACTTATTTACAAAGTGTTTATGAGTCATGATCAATTAGCGATCGCAGACGATATCGCTCGCCATTTACGTCCCATTTGAAACCTAATACGCGACTAATTACCACTAGCCTACTTTTGGCGGCAGCATCGGCTTTCAGTTATCTTTTTTACTCGTTGTTTTGATAGCGAATGTCGATGCTGAATCGGTGTAAGTAGATTCATTCGGCGCTATTTACGACTTTAGAAAAAGTGCGCGGACGTTTATTCACCGGTTGTCATTTGTATTTACCTTTCTCTTCAGATTTTCTACTTTTTTATAGTTTTTCCGTAGAATAACATTATTTTATGTAACATTTCTAAACACAGTATAGACATCGACTTGTTCTTTTACGCGTCCTTTTGGAAGACGTTCAAGTTGGTTCTGTTCCTTTGAAATCAGTCGATGATTGGTGCCTTGCAAGATGCAGGTGGTTATGATGAAGCAGGTAGCTTCAACCAACACTAGCTAGCGGCTTCGCCCGCTATAATCAAGTTAAAAGTAGCCTATGTGATAATCCTAGGTATAATCTATATACATTCCAAATTTCATCCAAATCCGTTCAGCCGTTAAAGCGTGAAGAGGGAACAAACATACTTACACACAAACTTTCGGATTTATATTATTAGTAGGATTTCAGTGACATATCAAAGCGGACAGATCCCTTAGGATAGGTAGAGATACGTACCAACACGTGCATTGTAGATCTCGCAAGCGACTGAATTTCTTGTACACGAACGAACAATGAATTCCCTTATCGTGTCTACATATTAAAACTTTAATTAAACGTCTGAGATAGCTCGCATGCGTCTCCAGATAAACACATCTATTTTATAATGCGAGTGCATCATCGCACTGACTCACGCAAATAACAATGCACCCTCATTTCTCTGTTTATTTTTGGACCTTACGCCTTTGATACAGAGTCTTTTTTCGCCAAGTTTTGGCACCGACACGTGCTTGCCTTGAAACGAGCTGTATTGATAAGTGCAGATAATGAGTGCTTCTTGTTTCCGATATGAATCGAGGCTTGTTATGGCTGTAGAGACAGAGAGATTGATTTCGAAGTACTCACGTGTTCAGGTTATGCGCTCTATGCGGTTACCTTACCACTCGCTATGATGAGTAAATGACTGATTATAGAACAATTTTCCTAAAAAAACTACTCACTTTTAAACTTTTGCAATGTAGTATAATAACTGCAGACTGAACTTTTAACGAGCTATGCGTGGAAGATAATAAATGGCGTTGTCTTTTTTGTATTATTTCCTAAAAATTGTTATTCTTCTTAATCCTACTAATATTATAAATCCGAAAGTTTGTGTGTAAGTGTGTAGGTATGTTTGTACCCTCTTCGCGCTTTAACGGCTGAACGGATTTGGATGACATTTGGAATGTACATAGATACACATAGGCTACTTTTTACTTGATAAAAGCGGGCTAAGTCGCGGGGCACGGCTAGTGTGTAATAATTGTAGATTGGATAGACCTGTTTATAACTCGTGAATATGCACGAGTGTGGGCAAATCTTACAAATATGAAAAATCTGAATTTCATTACTCACACTGAAACTCAATAGAGGTTCTAGTAGAATTTCTACCACTTTACTTAGACATGACTGAACCATGACTTTTTTCTTGACCGGTGACTAGGACAAGTTATAAATATGAACTAGTTACATAAATTACCTTGTATAATATTTATTACTTGACACTGAATAAATGCAGATAGATTGTGAGGCCAAACCTAAAGTTAAAGTCTTATAGAGATCTAAAATTGTGTGGACTTCATCTACTTTCTTTTTGTCTTATACGGAAGAACACATGAACACTTTCAATTGTCTATATAACATTTTTATTTCTCATCTTTGTTATATGATAAGGAAATCGAATTGAACTATTCACTCGTCTTTTCCGATAGTAGGTAACTTAGTTCTAAGTACATACATAAAATATATATACGTTACTCAGATCTTGTTTCTGATCATGAGCTGAGTACATTAAATATTTGCTGCGCAAATGGGATGCTGTACGATGACGTCGTCTTTTACACGAACTCTCAACTTTATTTTGCATGTTTCAATGTCATATTGTTTCGCTGGATTAGTGTAGAATTTCTTAACTAACCATGCAGTGTTTTATGGTTGTTTTACGTAACAGACGTACGGATTCTTTATAATAGTGTCGCCTCTACCGTGTATCTTTTGTTTATTTGTAACCCGCAGATATGTTTAGTTTCTTTCGGCTGTGGTTTTCATATGTTAATGACATATTACCATTTAAGTACGCTTAGAGAGCAGACAAGCAAATTTCGCTTGCCTTGAACATTCTTAGTGCCAACATGATATATCACCACCATGATGAGATAGAATCCCAGAGATCTGCTGAGTTATTGTCTTATAACTATGAACACCACCGACCGCAAAAAATGTCTATTATTACTATCCTGTCCATCCAAAGGTTGCCTGTAAGAGATTGCTTTATGTGATAAGGCCGTCCATTGTACAACAATTATTATATATTATTATTATATATATAATTTTAGTTTTTATGTTATTAACATGTTACTTTACTATCTTATTGGTGTTCAATAAAAAAGTATTGTATTGTATTGTACAAATTCTGTCAAATGTCAAAACCGTATTCAGCCGTGGTTGTACAGTTCTGTTATATACCTGTTCAATCCTGGCAGAAAATAATCATCATTGTTCACTTTAAAAAGTAGTTTATTTTGACAGATGCCTAGTAACTTTTAAGGTTCAAGATTGAAAAAGATGTCAATTATCTATAGGTATTTTACTGCACAAACGGGACTTGTAATAGTAACGTTAGTTAGTTTTTTAAGTGTTTTTATATCGATCTACTCATATAGACAGAATCGAGTACGTTTAACAAATGTACAACAAATTTAAATACTACATTTTTAACAATTATTGTTTTTGTTATATTAAGTGGTTTACATATTTATAAGAAAGCTGAAAGACCAACAGCCGAAGCCAGTTACTAGTTTTCACAGCTATAACAACCAAGTGTAATTTGACCTTTACCTTTATATTTATTTATTAGACGTTAAATAACGATTTCTGCAGGATGTTTTCCTTCGCTGTAAAGAGAAAATATCATGATTCGAATAATGATACGCAGACGTGGCCGATTGCCAGTACTACACCATGTAAAGTAACTGCAATAGTACTATGCTCCAGTACCGTGTGAATAAGTCTAGTTTACATGAAGTTGCACATCAAATTCCTAACGCAACCAGTTTACCTTATTGCGTATAAGAGACAAAAGTTTAAACTAAAACCAGACTTATTCCTTGTAGTACTAAGTGGCTTCTTAGATAATTTGATATAACAAAAATTATCATATTTTAATGCTACGTGGTATCTGATCCTCTTCAGACCCACAGTACTACAGATATTTTAATTAGATAGTTATTTCTGAATTCAAGCATTAAATCTTAGTAGTCATAAAAAATCCACGGTAATCCTACTAATATTATAAATCCGAAATTGTGTGTGTAAGTATGTTTGTTCCCTCTTCACGCTTTAACGGCTGAACGGCTTTGGATAAAATTTGGAAAGTACATATATTATACCTAGGATTAACACATAGGCTTTGGGGGCTGAGTTACCCACGTCCGTAGGAGGATACCCCTTAAGTCTGACTCCCTACACGTAGTCCCCGGGTGGTGCTAATCAGGTGACATTTGAGAGGTGGTAGAGCTTTTTGTGAGTTGCTCGCCTGGCTTGCTACCAAAGTAGCTTACCACCATCAAGTTGAAAGTCTGCCGCCAAGCCAAATACGGTGTTCCGGCAGTTATCCTTGAGAGCCTGCGTATTCCAGGTCTAGTGTGTTTACCAGCTTCGATCACATCGTCACTTGCCATCAGGTGAGATAGTGGTCAAAGACTAGCCTGTCACAAATAAAAAAAAAAAAAGGCTATTTTTAAACTTTATAATAGCGGGCGAAGCCGCGGGGCACGGCTAGTAGTACTTAATAAGGGTGCTGTTATAATACTTATATGTTGCATGCTCTCATCAGAATTCCGGTCTATTTATTACGTATAGCACCATGGTACTTAGAAGGATACATGAAATGGTAGTATTATTAATCTCTATAATTTGATAGGAAACTTTTCTATACGATTTTTAGAAGATGACTCGACGATACGTCGTATGGTGTAAACGGTTCATTTGTTTGAGCACTGGACCAGAAAACAAAAAAAAGTCAAAGATTTTTTTCACGTACATACACTTTAACAAGATTCGCAACCACTTTTCCTCGCAGCGGTCGGTTAAAAAGAACGTCAATGCCCAGATCGCTATTCCAATTATTTTGGCAAGAAGACAGTGCCATTCATTTTAAATCTATTTTTGGACGGTATTCACAATGTCTTCATCAAAACAGAAGCGCCTGCATGCGGTCTCGTTAGATGTAAATTCTTTTGTCATTTTCCCAACCACAAGTAGAAAAATCTGCCACCAAAATTATCAAAATATATGCTGGCAGCTATCCTTGAGAGACATTAATTTTAGGCCTTAGCGTGTTTAACATCATCATCACTTAACATCGATTGATTGATCGACGAATAAGTACTTCGTCAACTCATCCCGAAGAAGAGCATCGTACATGCTCGAAACCTAGGTCGAAAATTAAGACAAATGACGTGAGTGATAGCCGTATTTTCAACCGACTTCAAAGGAGGTTCTCAATTGGACTGCATGGGATTTTTTTTTGTATGTAATTACGCGATATCTCCGCCAATTATGAATCGATTTTGATTTTTATTTTTTGTTTGGTAGAGTATACTTCAGAGGTCCCATATACATTTTATCGAAATCGGTCCAACCAAGACCGAAATATAAGCGATGACGTCGGCTTTTTTCAAGCTTTGTTTGCGTTTCAATTATCAATATAAAAATAAATTATAATGACTGATTCTCACGAAAACTTCAAATAATAATTTAAAAAAAAGTGTTACGTGTTACCTATGTTTCGTTATTAGTTTGCGAAATGAGCTTATCCTTTCGAAATGAATCTTCTTACGAGGTCGTTATTTATGTCTAAGCTGGCCTTGACCTAAGCCTGAGACTTATTACAGAATGAGACGAATGGCAGAGAGTTAAAGCGGCTAAACTAAGCAGGCGGCAATTTTTATTCATCTCTTTAATTAACCCTGACAGAGCTGGCTTTACTATTATTCAATGCTATTTTGCTTGTTCAAGCTAATGCAATTCCACAGATCATTTTCCTCAATCGATTTTATTTGATACTGACGACCTGCCCCGGCTTCGTACATCCAATCATAATTTAGAAAAAAAAAGGTTAACAAAATATGTGTTTTGTTAACCTTTACTAACACACTTACACAGAGATATACACCCTCTTAAAAATTTAAAAAGTATCATAATATCTATCTAAATATATATAATTCAAAAGTGACTGACTGACATAGTGATCTATCAACGCACAGCCCAAACCACTGGACGGATCGGGCTGAAATTTGGCATGCAGGTAGATGTTATGACGTAGGCATCCGCTAAGAAAGGATTTTGGTTAATTCTTCCCCCAAGGGGATAAAATAGGGGATGAAAGTTTGTTGTACTTCTTAACGCGAGCGAGGCCGCGGGCAAAAGCTAGTGTATGAATAATATTATATCAGTCGGTCAGAGTAAAATTCAGAATTCAAATTCGTTTAGACACATGGGCCCCAAAGAGGCACTTATGAAAGTAAATGACTCTGCTGTCGGATTCGCAAAATTACAGCCATCTCGAGAAGATCCTAGCAAGAAACTCGGATACCTACAGTGAAAGTTTATATGTTTATTGGGTTTTGTTTGAAATAAAGTACGTCTGAAAGGAATAATTGGGAGGAGCCGCGAGGCACATTCAATTATGTATACGCCTTAGGCTTTTGTTCATTAATTGTATTGTTTCCTTTGATATTTCTTCAAATAACTGAACTGCCTATTGGTTTAGTTTGTTGCGCATTCGCCTTCTAACCAGGGGTATCGGGTTCGATTCCCGGCGAGAACACAAGTTTTCTCTCCAAGTAAAATTGTGTTTCTAGTTCTGGATGTGTGTGATGTAAATGTTTCCGGCACCCAAGACACAAGTCATAGAACGTAGTGTGGAACTGTGCGTGTGAAAGCCTTTATTAATTTATTATAATATATAAATATCTTGGATATTTCTTTGTTCAGGTTTGCTTTCTTTAAAACGAGCTCCTGTTTCTTATGATTACTCATTCCTTATGCGTTTGTATCCGTCAGTTAATTAAACGTTAATTGCCTATTTCCTTTGAAACATCCTTCTTAGCGAGTAATTTTATTAACCTACTATAACCGTATACAGGGTAAAGATGAGATAAAAGTGTATGTCCAAATCCAAAAAGGTGAACAATAGAGAAAAGTCTTGTCAAGGGAACTATGAGCTCGATTTCTATTATAACTAAAGTTTTGTCGGTAACCTAAGGGAGAAATTAATAGTTTTTTTACAAGCTTTTATTTAGTTCCACCTGTCCCGTTGTCTATCGGTCGGTCTGTAATCAAATCTTGCAAGCTAAATTAGGCCCACTTCCCGATGTCCGATTGGACTCAAATTTGGTGTACTTATGTATCTTCGGTGACAATTCAATCATATGGTACCATGGAGTTGATGTGATGATGGAGACGCAAGATACATTGTATATAGGACCATGGCACCTTCAGAACTAAACTGTACAAATCCATCGAGTTTGATTCGTCTTGACAAGTTTGTAATAAAGACACGGACAATGAGTTCCTCTCATCGCAGTACAGATGATAAACATAGAAGCAAAACTATATACCTACTAGCCGTGTCCCGCGGCTTCGTCCGCGTTTAACAAGTTAAAAAGCCTATGTGTTAATCCCAGGTAAAAGCGATGTACATTTTAAATTTCATCCAAATCTTTTTATACGTTACAGCGTTAAGAGAAAACAAGCATACTTACACACAAACTTTCGCATTTATAATATATGTGTGTTCTCTTGCCAGCGAAAACGCATAATCATGATATCAAAGACGATAATGATTATATCTAATCGTGTTTATTTACAGTTATTATTCTGCTTATTAGACGTGCGTCACTATTTTACGCTAAGTGTTTCGCACCTTGTGTACCGTTGTTTTAACACTTGTGTCACGTCTGTGAAGTTAGCATCTCAAATGTTAGCATCTCACAAAGAAAATCAATATCAAGTGGCATCCAGCATAGTTCTACAGTTCTTGATAAGTTTTATCAATAGTTCCGTCGATTAAACCATTAATATCGTGTTTTTAAAAAATGAGATGCTAACTTCGCACACACATGATAGCATCTCATCACATTCCGAACACCTGACTACACAAGAGTCTACATTTGATGAGTTCTATGTTCCCAACAAGTTTTGACAATAGTTCTGGCAATAAAACTGATAAAATTGCGTTTTGGAAAAATGAGATGCTAAGTTCGCAAACATATTGCAACATCTCAACACAATCCGAAATCCTAACGCCACAAGAGTCTAAATCCGGTGAGTTCTATGCTCAAAATAATTTTCAACAATAGTTCTGGCGGATAATCAAATGAAATTGCGTTTTGAAAAAACTAAATGCTATCTACGCAAGAACAAAATGAAATCTAATCAAATTCCGAGAGTCAGACCAGAGCAATGGTTCTAGATGGAGACCAGCATCTCTTGCTATGAAATGACAAAGAGATATGGCTTCTGGAACTGTCACATATTTCTCCATCGAATTTAGCCTGCATCTCTTGCCATACAATACCATAGACTTTTTCCTATTCCTATATCGATTTTTTTTCCTTAAAAATCTCGTAATTAGTGAGATGCTAGCCTACTGTTGGGAGTTCCGGTTCAGAAAACGGTTCTAGATGATAACCAGCATCTGTTTCTACGAAATGCAAAAGAGTTCCGGCCTCCAAAACTTTTTCCTATTCCAATATCGATTTTTTTCCTTATAAATCCCGAAAGTAGTGAGATGCCAGCGTACTGTTGAGAGTTCCGGTTCAGAAAACGGTTCTAGATGATAACCAGCATCTGTTTCTACGAAATGCAAAAGAGTTCCGGCCTCCAAAACTTTTTCCTATTCCAATATCGATTTTTTTTCCTTATAAATCCCGAAAGTAGTGAGATGCCAGCCTACTGTTGAGAGTTCCGGTTCAGAAAACGGTTCTAGATGATAACCAGCATCTGTTTCTACGAAATGCAAAAGAGTTCCGGCCTCCAAAACTTTTTCCTATTCCAATATCGATTTTTTTCCCTGAAAAATCTCGTAATTAGTGAGATGCTAGCCTACTGTTGGGAGTTCTGGTTCAGAAAACGGTTCCAGATGATAACCAGCATCTGTTTCTACGAAATGCAAAAGAGTTCCGGCCTCTAAGACTTTTTCCTATTCCTATATCGATTTTTTTTCCTTATAAATCCCGAAAGTAGTGAGATGCCAGCCTACTGTTGAGAGTTCCGGTTCAGAAAACGGTTCCAGATGATAACCAGCATCTGTTTCTACGAAATGCAAAAGAGTTCCGGCCTCTAAGACTTTTTCCTATTCCTATATCGATTTTTTTTCCTTATAAATCCCGAAGTAGTGAGATGCCAGCCTACTGTTGAGAGTTCCGGTTCAGAAAACGGTTCCAGATGATAACCAGCATCTGTTTCTACGAAATGCAAAAGAGTTCCGGCCTCTAAGACTTTTTCCTATTCCTATATCGATTTTTTTTCCTTATAAATCCCGAAAGTAGTGAGATGCCAGACTTTTTCCTATTCCTATATCGATTTTTTATATTTAAAAATCTTGTAATTAGTGAGATGCCAGCCTACTGTTGAGAGTTCCGGTTCAGAAAACGGTTCTAGATGATAACCAGCATCTGTTTCTACGAAATGCAAAAGAGTTCCGGCCTCCAAAACTTTTTCCTATTCCTATATCGATTTTTTATCTTTAAAAATCTTGTAATTAGTGAGATGCCAGCCTACTGTTGAGAGTTCCGGTTCAGAAAACGGTTCCAGATGATAACCAGCATCTGTTTCTACGAAATGCAAAAGAGTTCCGGCCTCTAAGACTTTTTCCTATTCCTATATCGATTTTTTTTCCTTATAAATCCCGAAAGTAGTGAGATGCCAGACTTTTTCCTATTCCTATATCGATTTTTTATATTTAAAAATCTTGTAATTAGTGAGATGCCAGCCTACTGTTGAGAGTTCCGGTTCAGAAAACGGTTCTAGATGATAACCAGCATCTGTTTCTATGAAATGCAAAAGAGTTCCGGCCTCCAAAACTTTTTCCTATTCCTATATCGATTTTTTATCTTTAAAAATCTTGTAATTAGTGAGATGCCAGCCTACTGTTGAGAGTTCCGGTTCAGAAAACGGTTCTAGATGATCACCAGCATCTGTTTCTACGAAATGCCGAAGAGTTCCGGCCTCCAAGACTTTTTCCTATTCCTATATCGATTTTTTATCTTTAAAAATCTTGTAATTAGTGAGATGCCAGCCTACTGTTGAGAGTTCCGGTTCAGAAAACGGTTCTAGATGATAACCAGCATCTGTTTCTACGAAATGCAAAAGAGTTCCGGCCTACAAAACTTTTTCCTATTCCAATATCGATTTTTTTTCCTTATAAATCCCGAAAGTGTGAGATGCCAGCCTACTGTTGAGAGTTCCGGTTCAGAAAACGGTTCTAGATGATAACCAGCATCTGTTTCTACGAAATGCAAAAGAGTTCCGGCCTCCAAAACTTTTTCCTATTCCAATATCGATTTTTTTCCCTGAAAAATCTCGTAATTAGTGAGATGCTAGCCTACTGTTGGGAGTTCTGGTTCAGAAAACGGTTCCAGATGATAACCAGCATCTGTTTCTACGAAATGCAAAAGAGTTCCGGCCTCTAAGACTTTTTCCTATTCCTATATCGATTTTTTTTCCTTATAAATCCCGAAAGTAGTGAGATGCCAGCCTACTGTTGAGAGTTCCGGTTCAGAAAACGGTTCCAGATGATAACCAGCATCTGTTTCTACGAAATGCAAAAGAGTTCCGGCCTCTAAGACTTTTTCCTATTCCTATATCGATTTTTTTTCCTTATAAATCCCGAAAGTAGTGAGATGCCAGCCTACTGTTGAGAGTTCCGGTTCAGAAAACGGTTCTAGATGATAACCAGCATCTGTTTCTACGAAATGCAAAAGAGTTCCGGCCTCCAAAACTTTTTCCTATTCCAATATCGATTTTTTTCCCTGAAAAATCTCGTAATTAGTGAGATGCCAGCCTACTGTTGAGAGTTCCGGTTCAAAAAACGGTTCTAGATGATAAACAGCATCTGTTTCTACGAAATGCCGAAGAGTTCCGGCCTCCAAGACTTTTTCCTATTCCTATATCGATTTTTTATCTTTAAAAATCTTGTAATTAGTGAGATGCCAGCCTACTGTTGAGAGTTCCGGTTCAGAAAACGGTTCTAGATGATAACCAGCATCTGTTTCTACGAAATGCAAAAGAGTTCCGGCCTCCAAAACTTTTTCCTATTCCTATATCGATTTTTTATCTTTAAAAATCTTGTAATTAGTGAGATGCCAGCCTACTGTTGAGAGTTCCGGTTCAGAAAACGGTTCTAGATGATCACCAGCATCTGTTTCTACGAAATGCAAAAGAGTTCCGGCCTCTAAGACTTTTTCCTATTCCTATATCGATTTTTTTCCCTTAAAAATCCCGAAAGTAGTGAGATGCCAGCCTACTGTTGAGAGTTCCGGTTCAGAAAACGGTTCTAGATGATAACCAGCATCTGTTCCTGCGAAATGCTAAAGAGTTCTGGTCTCTGGGACTCTCTCATATTTTTCTGTTGGATGTTTTTCTTATAAAGCGATAACATTCAGCTATCAGATAATACTGAAGATTACTTTTATGTTCGATTTCTTGATATAGCATTGCACCGGTTTAATCGTGTGAAATAACAACACCATCTTACTATTGTAAAAAATTTTGAATTAATGATTATAGTTTCTAGCCACTGCACTAAAAAGAAGTAATTTAATCTTGAAATCGAACCTGAACACCTGAAAAAAGGAAACTATGCACTCATTGTCGCCAGTTTTTAACTCTCCTTATTGCAAGTGCTGCGCACATTTTGACAGCAAGGATCGTGATTCGTTCTCGTTTACGAAAAGATTCAATTATTATTTCCGTATTATATATTGAATTATAGCATTTTGAAGAATGTTGAGAGTTCACGTATTTTCTTTTCTTCTTTGATCGTAAGAAACGAGAACTCTGTAGCTTATTGCACTAATCCACGAATACAAATCCAAACTTTTATCGTGTTTCTACATTTCTGTCGCTTGAATCCCCCGAACATCCTGGATTTCTTACTCTTGGCATTACCCGGAACCAGCGACGAGGACGCGGTAAGATCTGGCTCCATTTTTTTATTTTTATTTTTTGTTTTTTTTTATTTATGTTTTTATTTTTTTTTTGTTTTTTTTATTCATGTTTTTATTTTTTTTTGTTTTTTTTTATTCATGTTTTTATTTATTTTTGTTTATTTCTATTCATTTTTTTTTTGTTTTTTTTATTTTGTATTTCCTTTTTGTTTTCTTTTCTGCCATTTATTTTTTTTTTTCGTTTTATTTTTCATTGTTTTGATATTTTGATAGTACGATGAGTGTTACTTTAAAAGAAAAGATTATTTCTTACACAAGTGGTATGTATATTTTCGTTATTATATTCATAATTATATTTTTCTGTAATATAAAATCTAGTATGCTAGGATTCTTTTAGTTTATATTAATATGCAAAGATTTTCTACGAAATGAATATCAGATGATCTTCTACATTTTGTTGAATTAGTTTGTGAACTTATTGATCAATGAAGGAACTCGATACTTTCTTTGCAAATCTCATATTCATAGCCCTCCAAAAAAGTTAAAGTGAAAAAATATAAAGTAAATGAAATCAATGGGTTTCAGATTTTTCTAAATGGGTGTGAGACGGAACAGTGTACTGGAAATCTTTATTCCCTCGTCTCGGGCTTTTTTTTTTTAATGATTCCCATCAGTCAACGTGTACAGAATGAGATGAGGCTGTACTGCTTTTTTGGCATTGACACTGTCACGAGTGGGTCCCAAGTCACTGTACTCGTGCCAAAACATACCAGACTTAGAAAGTGCAGTATAATGTCCCGCTGACCAATGTGCGACACCCGCTAAATAATATGTTTTCTCCTTTACGGTTACAAAATTCGCTATGGAACCCAGCGTGTGTTGAAGCTGTTCATTTCTATTTGTATACCGTCTGTCAGTAGAAAATCTTTGCATATTAATATAAACTAAAAGAATCCTAGCATACTAGATTTAATATTACAGAAAAATATAATTATGAATATAATAACGAAAATATACATACCACTTGTGTAAGAAATAATCTTTTCTTTTAAAGTAACACTCATCGTACTATCAAAATATCAAAACAATGAAAAATAAAACGAAAAAAAATAATAAAAGGCAGAAAAGAAAACAAAAAGGAAATAAAAAATAAAAAAAAACAAAAAAAAATGAATAAAAAATAAAAACAAATAAAAAAAATTACAAAAAAAATAAATAAAAAATAATAATAAAAAAATGGAGCCAGATCTTACCGCGTCCTCGTCGCTGGTTCCGGGTAATGCCAAGAGTAAGAAATCCAGGATGTTCGGGGGATTCAAGCGACAGAAATGTAGAAACACGATAAAAGTTTGGATTTGTATTCGTGGATTAGTGCAATAAGCTACAGAGTTCTCGTTTCTTACGATCAAAGAAGAAAAGAAAATACGTGAACTCTCAACATTCTTCAAAATGCTATAATTCAATATATAATACGGAAATAATAATTGAATCTTTTCGTAAACGAGAACGAATCACGATCCTTGCTGTAAAAATGTGCGCAGCACTTGCAATAAGGAGAGTTAAAAACTGGCGACAATGAGTGCATAGTTTCCTTTTTTCAGGTGTTCAGGTTCGATTTCAAGATTAAATTACTTCTTTTTAGTGCAGTGGCTAGTAACTATAATCATTAATTCAAAAATTTTTACAATAGTAAGATGGTGTTGTTATTTCACACGATTAAACCGGTGCAATGCTATATCAAGAAATCGAACATAAAAGTAATCTTCAGTATTATCTGATAGCTGAATGTTATCGCTTTATAAGAAAAACATCCAACAGAAAAATATGAGAGAGTCCCAGAGACCAGAACTCTTTAGCATTTCGCAGGAACAGATGCTGGTTATCATCTAGAACCGTTTTCTGAACCGGAACTCTCAACAGTAGGCTGGCATCTCACTACTTTCGGGATTTTTAAGGGAAAAAAATCGATATAGGAATAGGAAAAAGTCTTATAGGCCGGAACTCTTTTGCATTTCGTAGAAACAGATGCTGGTGATCATCTAGAACCGTTTTCTGAACCGGAACTCTCAACAGTAGGCTGGCATCTCACTAATTACAAGATTTTTAAAGATAAAAAATCGATATAGGAATAGGAAAAAGTTTTGGAGGCCGGAACTCTTTTGCATTTCGTAGAAACAGATGCTGGTTATCATCTAGAACCGTTTTCTGAACCGGAACTCTCAACAGTAGGCTGGCATCTCACTAATTACAAGATTTTTAAAGATAAAAAATCGATATAGGAATAGGAAAAAGTCTTGGAGGCCGGAACTCTTCGGCATTTCGTAGAAACAGATGCTGTTTATCATCTAGAACCGTTTTTTGAACCGGAACTCTCAACAGTAGGCTGGCATCTCACTAATTACGAGATTTTTCAGGGAAAAAAATCGATGTTGGAATAGGAAAAAGTTTTGGAGGCCGGAACTCTTTTGCATTTCGTAGAAACAGATGCTGGTTATCATCTAGAACCGTTTTCTGAACCGGAACTCTCAACAGTAGGCTGGCATCTCACTACTTTCGGGATTTATAAGGAAAAAAAATCGATATAGGAATAGGAAAAAGTCTTAGAGGCCGGAACTCTTTTGCATTTCGTAGAAACAGATGCTGGTTATCATCTGGAACCGTTTTCTGAACCGGAACTCTCAACAGTAGGCTGGCATCTCACTACTTTCGGGATTTATAAGGAAAAAAAATCGATATAGGAATAGGAAAAAGTCTTAGAGGCCGGAACTCTTTTGCATTTCGTAGAAACAGATGCTGGTTATCATCTGGAACCGTTTTCTGAACCAGAACTCCCAACAGTAGGCTAGCATCTCACTGATTACGAGATTTTTCAGGGAAAAAATCGATATTGGAATAGGAAAAAGTTTTGGAGGCCGGAACTCTTTTGCATTTCGTAGAAACAGATGCTGGTTATCATCTAGAACCGTTTTCTGAACCGGAACTCCCAACAGTAGGCTAGCATCTCACTAATTACGAGATTTTTCAGGGAAAAAAATCGATATTGGAATAGGAAAAAGTTTTGGAGGCCGGAACTCTTTTGCATTTCGTAGAAACAGATGCTGGTTATCATCTAGAACCGTTTTCTGAACCGGAACTCTCAACAGTAGGCTGGCATCTCACTACTTTCGGGATTTATAAGGAAAAAAAATCGATATAGGAATAGGAAAAAGTCTTAGAGGCCGGAACTCTTTTGCATTTCGTAGAAACAGATGCTGGTTATCATCTGGAACCGTTTTCTGAACCGGAACTCTCAACAGTAGGCTGGCATCTCACTACTTTCGGGATTTATAAGGAAAAAAAATCGATATAGGAATAGGAAAAAGTCTTAGAGGCCGGAACTCTTTTGCATTTCGTAGAAACAGATGCTGGTTATCATCTGGAACCGTTTTCTGAACCAGAACTCCCAACAGTAGGCTAGCATATCACTAATTACGAGATTTTTCAGGGAAAAAAATCGATATTGGAATAGGAAAAAGTTTTGGAGGCCGGAACTCTTTTGCATTTCGTAGAAACAGATGCTGGTTATCATCTAGAACCGTTTTCTGAACCGGAACTCTCAACAGTAGGCTGGCATCTCACACTTTCGGGATTTATAAGGAAAAAAAATCGATATTGGAATAGGAAAAAGTTTTGTAGGCCGGAACTCTTTTGCATTTCGTAGAAACAGATGCTGGTTATCATCTAGAACCGTTTTCTGAACCGGAACTCTCAACAGTAGGCTGGCATCTCACTAATTACAAGATTTTTAAAGATAAAAAATCGATATAGGAATAGGAAAAAGTCTTGGAGGCCGGAACTCTTCGGCATTTCGTAGAAACAAATGCTGGTGATCATCTAGAACCGTTTTCTGAACCGGAACTCTCAACAGTAGGCTGGCATCTCACTAATTACAAGATTTTTAAAGATAAAAAATCGATATAGGAATAGGAAAAAGTTTTGGAGGCCGGAACTCTTTTGCATTTCGTAGAAACAGATGCTGGTTATCATCTAGAACCGTTTTCTGAACCGGAACTCTCAACAGTAGGCTGGCATCTCACTAATTACAAGATTTTTAAATATAAAAAAATCGATATAGGAATAGGAAAAAGTCTTAGAGGCCGGAACTCTTCGGCATTTCGTAGAAACAGATGCATCATCTAGAACCGTTTTTTGAACCGGAACTCTCAACAGTAGGCTGGCATCTCACTAATTACGAGATTTTTCAGGGAAAAAAATCGATATTGGAATAGGAAAAAGTTTTGGAGGCCGGGACTCTTTTGCATTTCGTAGAAACAGATGCTGGTTATCATCTAGAACCGTTTTCTGAACCGGAACTCTCAACAGTAGGCTGGCATCTCACTACTTTCGGGATTTATAAGGAAAAAAAATCGATATAGGAATAGGAAAAAGTCTTAGAGGCCGGAACTCTTTTGCATTTCGTAGAAACAGATGCTGGTTATCATCTGGAACCGTTTTCTGAACCGGAACTCTCAACAGTAGGCTGGCATCTCACTACTTTCGGGATTTATAAGGAAAAAAAATCGATATAGGAATAGGAAAAAGTCTTAGAGGCCGGAACTCTTTTGCATTTCGTAGAAACAGATGCTGGTTATCATCTGGAACCGTTTTCTGAACCAGAACTCCCAACAGTAGGCTAGCATCTCACTAATTACGAGATTTTTCAGGGAAAAAAATCGATATTGGAATAGGAAAAAGTTTTAGAGGCCGGAACTCTTTTGCATTTCGTAGAAACAGATGCTGGTTATCATCTAGAACCGTTTTCTGAACCGGAACTCCCAACAGTAGGCTAGCATCTCACTAATTACGAGATTTTTCAGGGAAAAAAATCGATATTGGAATAGGAAAAAGTTTTGGAGGCCGGAACTCTTTTGCATTTCGTAGAAACAGATGCTGGTTATCATCTAGAACCGTTTTCTGAACCGGAACTCTCAACAGTACGCTGGCATCTCACTACTTTCGGGATTTATAAGGAAAAAAATCGATATTGGAATAGGAAAAAGTTTTGGAGGCCGGAACTCTTTTGCATTTCGTAGAAACAGATGCTGGTTATCATCTAGAACCGTTTTCTGAACCGGAACTCCCAACAGTAGGCTAGCATCTCACTAATTACGAGATTTTTAAGGAAAAAAAATCGATATAGGAATAGGAAAAAGTCTATGGTATTGTATGGCAAGAGATGCAGGCTAAATTCGATGGAGAAATATGTGACAGTTCCAGAAGCCATATCTCTTTGTCATTTCATAGCAAGAGATGCTGGTCTCCATCTAGAACCATTGCTCTGGTCTGACTCTCGGAATTTGATTAGATTTCATTTTGTTCTTGCGTAGATAGCATTTAGTTTTTTCAAAACGCAATTTCATTTGATTATCCGCCAGAACTATTGTTGAAAATTATTTTGAGCATAGAACTCACCGGATTTAGACTCTTGTGGCGTTAGGATTTCGGATTGTGTTGAGATGTTGCAATATGTTTGCGAACTTAGCATCTCATTTTTCCAAAACGCAATTTTATCAGTTTTATTGCCAGAACTATTGTCAAAACTTGTTGGGAACATAGAACTCATCAAATGTAGACTCTTGTGTAGTCAGGTGTTCGGAATGTGATGAGATGCTATCATGTGTGTGCGAAGTTAGCATCTCATTTTTTAAAAACACGATATTAATGGTTTAATCGACGGAACTATTGATAAAACTTATCAAGAACTGTAGAACTATGCTGGATGCCACTTGATATTGATTTTCTTTGTGAGATGCTAACATTTGAGATGCTAACTTCACAGACGTACTTGTGTCTATGTATATTTATTGACAGTAGTTCTTATTTTATTTTTTTTCATCCTTCTAAATCTACGGGCCAAATAAGTCAGTTCTTGAATTCAATGTCATAACAAGAAAATGTAATCAAGAAGATGAAGGCTTCTGGAGTTATTTTACAGTATGATTTTAATAGATTTTTTTAAATTTTCGCGAACTTCAATCATGTTTATATGAGAAAACCCGGTCTTTTCGCGATCATATTTTCAAAATAATGCTATTTTGAAAATAAGAACGCGATAAGACCCGGTTTTTTCATCCTACTAATATAATAAATCCGAAAGTTTGATTGTAAGTGTCCAAGTGTGTGTGTAAGTATATTTGTTCCCTCTTCACGCTTTAACGGCTGAACGGATTTAAATGCAATTTGGAATGTACATAGATTATACCTAGGATTAACACATAGGCTACTTTTGAACTTGATAATAGCGGGCGAAGCCGCGGGGCACGGCTAGTAATAATATAAGTATGATGTTAGTTTTGAAAAAATATAGTTGATATTGTATGATTGAGGTTGAGTTGTTCACGAGTTGTGTAAGTTCAGACACGATCAAATTAATCTTCTGGTACTTAGTTTCATCTATCATTTACAATTTATATTCATACATTATTCACGATTCGTTCTTGCAATCACAGTATCGTCAAACTATCAGTCAATAAATTTATAGAGTACCTAGTTCTATCAAAGCCAGATCAATAACAATCCCTAATGTAACAGACTAGACTAGCAATGCCTCGCGGCTTTTCCCGCTGCTTGGATTGCATAAATAATTAAACGCAAGCAAAGCTTAAAAAACCGACTTCACCGCTTTATCTTCGGAACTTTGATCAGATTAGATGTACTAAACACGCATTATTGACAATATTTCAAGAACTACTAATCAGATCTTGATCAAATTTCAAAGGGACCACATGAAAAGCACCAGCTTTCAAATAATCATCAAAATCGGTTCACAACGAAAGAAGTTTGAGGTAACTTTTGAAGTCGGTTAAAAACGAGAACATCGTCAATGTAGTCCACAGAATACGCATTATTGACGATATTTCAATAACTAATGATCAGATCTTAATCAAGTTTAAATGGGACCAATTGGAAAGCAACATCTTTCAAACTAAAAAAATAATTTCGAAATCGTTTCACGTGGAAAAAAGTTATGAGGTAACACACACAAAAAAAAATACATTCAACTTGAGTACCTCCTCCTTTTTGGGAAGTCGGTAAAAAAAATAGGCTATGTCATTCAAAAAGAGCCTTCTGATATGGAACGAATTTGCAGAATCTGATCATTATATCCGGAGATAACCTCCGACTTCCAAGCTGACTTAATTACCTAGTCATAACATTAGTGTAGGTATTGTTACAAAATATTATCACTATCAGTATTAATGAAATTGCCACTTCACTTGTCATTGAATGGCTCACCCGTGGGCTTATCGAGCAGTATTTATCAACAAATCGATTATCTACAATCATCTATCGATTGTCACATTGTCGGGATACAAGAAACTATAAAGTGCTTTTTATAGTTCTTTTGTGATGGCATTGTGTGAAAGGAAATGTTGTGGTTTTGATTCGTATCGTGCTGCATTCATATGAATAAATCGTTTATAGTAAATTGATGTTCTTTTGGACGTTTTGTATAGGAAGTAAATATATTATGTTAAGGTACGTTGAAAGTATGGTTTTCATACTAAAATCAATGGACAAATATTATTTTTGTGAAGTGTATAGTTTGGGGGCATCTATTAATTACTTGAGGTGATTTTGGCGATTTTTCGACCCCCTCTCTCCCCTTGGTGAGATGTTGTGAGATGTTGCTCCCCCTCCCCTAAACTCACGTGAGATTTTTCGAAATGCGTATATTTAATGTGAATAAGTTAATATGTGCTTGATTGCGTTGAATTTATTTAACACACATTTTGTTCAATTCTTTTTATTTGAGACTAATCCCTACTAACAATATGATTTAGCCATAATTCAGTAGTCTTTTTTACTTCATTAAACCCAGTTTTCTCGCAATTTTACACTGTATCTAGCAAAAAAAATAACGTGATATTTGCTGAGACACCCTATCTCACATAGGAGGACATAAAACAGAAAATGCCATGGTCTTTTATGTCGAACAATTGGTTACTTTACTAGCCTTCTCAGAAAAGCATGCGAAACAGATAATTTATGGGTCTTACTATAGTCGTATATTCCTATATATCATCCTATAGAGTTTAAAGGAACAGGCCCAGCCGATATGTTCTATTAATTCACCAAAAACTTTGTAACTTTTAATATTATTTAGTAGCTGTTCCCTGCGGCTTCGCCCGCGTTTATTAAGTTAAAAAGAATCCTATGTGTAAGCTATGTACATTGTAAATTTCATCCAAATCCGTTACAGCGTGAAGGGAATCAAATCAAAATAGTATATTCACATGAGCCCCAAAGAGGCACTCATGAAAGTTAATAACTACTACCAGATTTGCAAAATTACAGCCATCTCGAGAAGAACATAAGAAAACAAACATACTAACACAGTTACACACAATCTTTCAGATTAATAATATAAGTGTGATTATGTGGTTATGTTCGAAGACATAGATAGAAACTGCATATATAGCTATATACTTTTACGTGATCACTCACTTTGCTGTCGATTGCGCAACTGAATTTCCGCGAATGGCGCTTCCGATTGAGTGTGTGTTTGTTATTGTAATGTGAATCGTAAATCGATGAATAGAGTAAAAAGGACGCTAGATACGCATGCTCTTGCAATTGTTTACCTTGCGGGTCGGGGTCATTTCACTTTACTGTAATTTTTCTTTTAAAGTTGTGCACATACCACATAATTCTTAGCTTTATCAGGCTTTTTCTCAACGAACGCCACATTTCATTATAAACAACTTTATACAACTTTTTAGCCGTTTGGTGATGAGACACTAGGCCCGTGGGGACCGGGAGCTCATTTCAAAAACCTATCAGAGCGCCTGGCTGAGGCGACGCGTGATCAAAATGCTGGCACATATTTGGTTCAACGTATTAGCATTGCAATTCATAGAGGCAATGCCCCCAGCATGATGGGAACGCTACCCGCTGGTAGTGGGCTTGAACACTTGAGTTACCTATAAGCTTGATGTTTTGTAGGTAACTTAGTTCTTTGCTGCATATAGTTTTAGTTTAGTTTTAGGAAATGTAGGCAATTGGCCCGTAGATAATCCATTGGACAAAAAAAAACTTTATAACAAATATGATTACTATTTTAATAAAAAACACATCCACACTCACACCAAGCTCAAATACTTCTATCGAAGGATAGGAGGGTATGTTCCTTATTTTTTTTCGTGGAATTGAACTCGAAAACCTGCGGCGCAGAGCGTGAAGACTTGCCCACTGCGCTGCGCCAACAGTGTCGTAAATTGGTATTTAATGTCACAATCACAATACTTTATTTACATTAAAAAAATTGTTTGAATAATATTATCATTTTTTATTTGTTTTATATTATCTAGTATTCGTATGTAGGTGTTACGGTATAGTATACATTTGTATTGTGATAAGTCGTAATATGATGGTGGTGGTATTGTCATATTACCGCTTCTTTTTATTTTTGATGCATGCCTAAAGCCTTCGCTTTTCCGACCATGTGTAGTTGACTGGCAGAAATTGTAACTTTTAAACTTCCATGATTTGAACACATACATAGTATAGGTATTTTTTCGGGATTTAAACGCGCTAAAATAGGTAAGTATATAAAATAGTAGATGAAGTCCTGAGATATTACCTAAACTATCAGAAAATTTTGCGTTAAGCGCACCCTTTGTACCTTTTTTGAGCGATAGATAGTTAAATAACATAATAATGCCTCATTATCACACAGTTTATACTGTAACATGCATATTTTTAGAACACGTTTTTCATCCACAAACGGCGGAAGCCAAACAATCGGTCAGTGATGACAACGGACAACCTTCACATTATTACGAAGGACATAACAACACCGCAAACCTGAAATACGCACAATAGCCGCGATAACTAGAGTAATAAAGCTGCTTAGCGTACGCGTACACTGGTAGACCAAAAACTAATATATTGCAGTGCCTACTATTCTACTAATCCTACTACTATTATAAATCCGAAAGTTTGTGTGTAAGTATGTCTGTTGCTGAACGGCTGAACGGATTTGGATGAAATTTGGAATGTACATATGTTATACCTAGGATTAACATATATAGGCTACTTTTTAACTTGATAATAGCGGGCGAAGCCGCGGGGCACGGATAGTAATTAATATATTTCTATGAACGCCCCGTTGGCTTAGTTGGATGCGCGTGCGCCTTCTGAGCTGCAGCTATCTGGTTGGATTCCCGGTGGAAACACAGGTTTTGCCTCTAAGGGAGATTTGTGTTTCTGGTTCTGGGTGTGATTGTCTGTTTATGTGAATATTTCCGATACCCACGACACAATTCATCAGTAGTGTGGGGCTGCGAGTGTGAAAGCGTTTATTTACATTTATTGTGTTATATTTACAAGAATGTTAAAGTATAATTACACTAATATTATAAATCCGAAAGTTTGTGTGTAAGTATGTTTGTGTTTTCTTGACCCTGCAATGGCTGGACTGAGCACATCTATAAAGTAATAATATAAACGTTGAATGAACACGGATTTGCAAACGGTCGAATTCGTGTTTCGTCGGATTTTGTACAGACAGTAACCCAAACATATTAAATTTATACATTTAGGACTCGGTCGGACAAATGAATATCGAGGTAAACAAAGCAATATCAGAAAAGCAAATTAATATCGGGGCAAATAAATTTTATCCGGAAAACTAATGAATAACGGAAAACAAATGAATACCGGAAAACAAATGAATACCGGAAAATCTATTTAATTATCGAAAAACAATTGATATCGAGGAAAACAAAAAATATACGTTGGAGTAAAAGCAAATCAAAATTTTATGTTTATAAAATTGAATACTATCAAACAAATGTTGATAATTGATAATCTTCCATATTCAATTGTTTAATGTTTTGTCTATAGTCCTCTATACCCAGACATAGATCCATTCATGACCGCATTCGTTACATCAGCTGATACCATGTGCAGTCATGCAAGAGCTCTGATTGGATAACGCTTGTATAATATCAATAAGATGCGTTTTGTTTCACTTCCGATTAGATCGTTGCGAGAAAGATGGACTATTGAATAAGTTACTCTGAGCGTTGTTCTGCGATACCTAAAGGTTAGGCTGCATAGATAAAGACCTGATAAATGTTATTAATACATGATGTTATGAATTTTAATTTGTATTTTATTACAAACTATATATAATTGTATATTCGATTAAGTGTTATGTATTTCCTTATAACATCGTCTTGACTTAGGCTGTAATTCTGTTATAATTGTGTGTAATAAATGAAATGTTTTCTGTGACCAGCTAGTTCTCAGCGGTAGCTCGTGTGGCTTTAATCCTACGCAACTGTTTCAAATCCTTCTCGTCCCAATGATTTTAACGAGTTATATACGGAATAAGCATCGAATAACGGTGAACAAGCCGCTATGTCTAAGAATCTCAAAATTTCGACGGTAAAAAAAAAATCATCCACAACATTACATTTCATATCAAAATTCATATTTAATAATGCAATCAGGTTCGGGCAATTTTAATAGCGGTTATTTTGACGTCCAACACCAATCGTGACTGTCTTATAGGAAGGTAAGGAAGGTGGACCAATCGTTAATATCAAAACATTGATTAACATCATAGGTACTTTATTATATGTCCTCTTTTTAAGTAAGTATTAGTATACTATTTATTATGAGTAGGTAATAGAAACATTTGTATGTATTTGTAATAAAAAATTGCGATAGTCAATGCGTATGCAATCCGGCCAATAGCGTGTGTTTTGTTATTTTCCATGCATTTTATCAATTTTTTACCGACTTCCCAAAAATGGAGGAGGTACTCAAGTTGACAGTATTTTTAAAATTTTTTTTACACATAAAAAAATTAACATTAATTAACATATCTTCTCTCCACGTGAACCAATTTCTAATTTTTTTTTTTATAGTTTGAAAGATGTTGCTTTCTAATTGGTCCCATTCAAGTTTGATCAAGATCTGATCAGTAGTTCTTGAAATATCGTCAATAATGCCTACTTTGTGACGAATAATGCGTACCTTGACGATGTTCTCGTTTACCCGACCTCAAAAGTTACCTCATAACTTCTTTCGTTGTGAGCCGATTTTGATGATTATTTTTTTATTTGAAAGCTGGTGCTGTTGAAATTTGATCAAAGTCTGGTCTCTAGTTTTTGAGTTATAGTCAATAATGCGTGTTTATACATTAAATTTGATCAAGGTTCCGATGATAAAGCCGTAAAGTCGGTTTTTTTAAGCTATGCTTGCGTTTAATTATATTGAATCAGATTCCTAATCTAAAAGGATTCAAATAAAATTATAATTTATTGGTGTAATTCTATATCTGTAAGCATTAAAAAATATAATACTTGAAGAATAAGCATATGAGTATGAAATATAAAATCTCATTCATTTTTCCTATTCTTGAGTCTGAGATATAATCATGCCAATCATAGACAGTTTTTTTTATTCTGGTCGGGTGAACCAGAGTCAGTTTGGAGACATAGTGCGCGCCGCCGCCGCCGGTAATTCGAGGCGCGGTGATCCATTGAGAGCTCTCCCGTCATTAGGCCCATTCATGAGCAGTCGCTCGTTACGTCATGTACCCCGTAATGTAGTGGGTATCTGCCGGTGGGCTTGATAATTTTTTTTTTTGAGTTGCGAATCCGTATAAAAAGGGAGACGAAAGCAATGTTATTTATCAAACATACTTAACTGATAAATTGAACTTGTGTTCAAAGAAAATAATGTGAAAGTTATACTCTAAAAATGAGGATCTTTTAGTGAGCTTATGTTGTTACTTGTTGCTTTCTGGAGTAGGACCATATTAGCACCACAATTTTTTTTTTGCAGTTAAAAAAAAGTGGTATCTAAAGCAATTACTTGGTCTAAAAAAAAGGTTGTCAGTAATTAAATTACCTGATAGATCAAACATTTCATCTGTATCCACCACTATAATTACAACGTTTATCTACCATCCATGCCGCCTGATAGCGCTTGTTAAAATATAACTAGCTACGAAACTAATAATTTGGAGTAAAGCGTCAGCCACACGCGATACGAAATTAAGCAAAGTGCTTTTGTCCAATTTGCTTTCGCAACTTTATTGGAAACTACGCCTAATGGTGTGGTGTATAGCTTTTAAGGAATTAACTTTCATACTTTCCGAATATCTCTTTTACATTAAAGCTTAATAGATAGATAGGTAGTTAGACTAGTAGAGAATATATAATACTAGCCGTGCCCCGCGGCTTCGCCCGCTATTATCAAGTCAAAAAGTAGCCCATGTGATAATCCTAGGTATAATCTATGTACATTCCAAATTTCATCTAAATCCGTTCAGCCGTTAAAGCGTGAAGAGGTAACAAACATACTTACACACACACACTTACACACAAACTTTCGGATTCATAATATTACTAGCCGTGCCCCGCGGCTTCGCCCGCTAATATCAAGTTAAAAAGTAGTCTATGTGTTAATCCTAGGTATAATCTATGTACATTCCAAATTTCATCCAAATCCGTTAAAGCGTGAAGAGGGAACAAACATACTTACACACTTACACACAAACTTTGGGATTTATAATATTAGTAGGATAGGTTAGTAGGAATTAGTAGGATATTGATTTTAGAAAAGAAAAAATATCGCTTAATGCGGGTTTTGAACCCGCGGCCATAGGGTGTCATGCCCTATTGCTTTAACCGCTGAGCTACTCAAGCCCTGCCTGAAGCGACGAAATTATCCCCTCCTTATTATTAAATAATGCTATATGGCTAATGCTATATAAACAAAATCAATTTATAATATTAGTAGGATTATTACTAGTTGTTCCCCGCGTAAATTAAAAAAAACATTGTTCACAACATCGAATTGTGAATCTAAACCACTCTTGAATTCACCTGAAAACACAAAAAATGTCATCGAAATCAGTCCAGTCGCTTAGGAGAAGTTCAGTCACACACGTGGAGAAGAATTATATAAGTATATAAAGATACCTTGAGTTTAAACTTATACTTCCTCACCTCAAAAACTCTACATGACATTGCGAACTTTGAGTATGGAATTAAAAACTGACTCTGACAGAAGACTTAGTGGTTAAGACATCCAAGGTTTGGCAAGTTTTCAAATCCAAATCAGTGTCATAATCATCCTCATACTCAGCCTACCACATTGCACTGAGCAGAGCCCGATCTTCGGCTTTTCTCCAGGCGTTACTAACAGCCCCAGGTATATCGTCGCTCCACCTAGTCACAGGGCGTCCCCAGCTACAAACAAACAAACGCCTTCACACTAACAGCCCCACACTAAGTCCAAAGACTTGTATCGTGGGTGCCGGCAACATTTACATCACACACACAATCACACCCAGAACCAGAAGCACAAATATTCCTTGGGAAAGAATTTGTGCTGCTGCTGGGAATCGAACCCAGGAACCCACGGCGCAGAGGGCGGAGACCTGTCCACTGCGCCAACTGGGTCGCCTATCGATTTGCTACGCTACGCTTATCGATTTGCATCCTCCACTTCAGGACTGTAATAAAAACAAAAAGTTAATTAAACCATGACTTGATAATGAACGCGATGGAGAACACGTAAATATGTCCGAGTCCTAATTCTAATTTCTAGGATAATCTCGACGAAAACTCTGTCCACTAGCTTTCAGTTTAGTTAAGTTAGGTAACGTTGAGCTATAAATCACTTGAATAACATTAACCGTAAATAGATCACGGTAGAATTGACAATTTAATACGACCTTCGGCTTAATAGCGTGCCGAAGGCGAGCCCTTTGATGATAATGTGTTTCAATAACATAACAAAATAGGCTACGCTGTGTAACGCTACTAACATGTGGTAAAGTTGAGCGATGCAGTTATTATAACCATTACTACGTAGTATAAAACTGTTAAGTAGGTACTACTTCATTGAGAATTCTATAAACTATTATGTAGCTATGTGAAATAAATGTAAACATTAGGTAGATCATTTTAAAAAGATTCATGTTACATGTAAAATTTTCTCACTGTAATCCTTAAGAACTTGTAAAATTTTAATATTTCGACTAAAGGACTACGTATCCATGGTCATGAAATAAATTTAAAAAAAAATCGAACCATGTCTATACGATATTAAGGTTTTGTCGACAATTTTCTAATTTTAATAAGCCTTAATTTTTCTTTACCAACTTCACAAAAAAGGAGGAGGTACTCAAGTCGACTGTATTTTTTTTTTATGTGTGTTACGTCATAATTTCGTTCCACGTGAACCGATTTTAAAAATATTTTTTAGTTTGATAGATGTTGCTTTCCAATTGCTCCCATTTAAATTTTATCAAGATCTAGTAGTTTTTGAGTTATCCTCAATAATGCGTATTCTGTGGACTCCATTGACGATGTTCTCGTTTTTAACTGACTTCGAAAGTTATTTCATAACTTATTTTTTGTGCGCCGATTTCGATGATTATTTTTTTATTTGAAAGCTAGTGCTTTCCATGTGGTTCCATTTAAATTTATTCAAGATCCGATCTTTAGTTTTTGAGTTATCGCCAATAATGCGTGTTTAATACATTAAATCTGATCAAGGTTCGGAAGATAAGGTGATGAAGTCGGTTTCTTTAAGCATTGCTTACGTTTAATTATTATAATAACATGAAATGACACACGAAGAACTTATCACGTGTTAGTATATATTGTTTTTATGTTAATAACATTATAACGACTACATGTGTAACGTATACATGTGGTTACAATGATAAATTTACCCAAATAAACAGCAGATATCAAATTTACGTTAGTAAGTAGTAGCAGCTGTACATTTGCTGCTGTTTGTTAATGCTATGACATAAACGAATATATTATATAAATACATATTAGTAATGCTCCGCGGCTACGAGTGCGTTAATTAAGCTTAAAACTAACCTTTGTCTTAATTTATTATACATTATTATATATTACTTATGCCTGTTGTTAGAGATAAATATACTTGCGATTTATTATTTATTAATTTAATTTATTTGGTTTACTAACAGAAGATACACAACATAATTATATCTATGTGCACAACCAATTCTATGTAAACCCAGCATGCACTACCTTAAACTATATATCACATATGTTATTCCTATTTACTGTAATCCGGATTGAAGGGCATTGTTGTGTTTGCATTGTTTCTAGTGTTGTTACATGGCTTTAAGAGATTTAACATCTGATGACGAGCGCAGTGATTTGCCGCGCATAATGTACACCTATATGTATGTGTTCAAAACTTTGGGTGTCAATGAACTGTAATAGGCAAGAGTGACACTTACGATCAGGCTTGCTCATCTCGTCTTTCAATTACACATACAAAAAAAAGAAAGCTATGTGCCGTCCAAATTTCATCTAAATCCCTCTAACCGTTACAGCGTGAGAGAAAACAAACATATTTATTTATTTATTCTTTTGCACAATACATATGTACACGGAGGACTTAATGCTAATACAGCATTTTCTGCCAGTCAACCGAGAAGGTGCAGAAAAATTCGTGGTAGTGCAGTATAAGGGCTATTATCTATTAGTTATGATTTAAAATATACCTACATATATACACATAACATACAACAAATATACCAAAATATAAATATATAATATTATCATACATAAATAAAATATAAGATAAAAAGTACAATACATATACATAAATATAAAATTGTACTAGACTTAGTAAGTATCCTATGACGACAACATAGTAAACGAACTAAACACAAAACATTATGTTATTATAATGACACACATACTTATACATGTACACACAAATCTTCGCATGTATAATTTAATATTAGTGTGATAAATATATCGTATTGATAGAAGTAAAATACATGAAATGACTTTATAACAATTTTAGTGACAATCATAAAAAATAGAACAAATTACCTCCATATCTTTGTACTGTGTGTAGACAAGATTATACGATGAAATATCTCATGCTCATTGTTTTCTCCAACAGCCTAACGAAGGAACAGATAACCAGGTAGATAATCTGTACGAATGTGTGTGCCGTCCGTTCTTCTCATTGTTCATATTTTTAGTCTGTGTACATGTTCGCTTTTGTTTTTCATTCTCATATTTTCGGTAGCGGTTTTTAATTTGGGCATTGATGGATGAATAACCTATCGGGCTATCGGCACGATGTGCGAGTAGTTTTTGTTACTAACATTGGGGAGTAACATTGGGAGTAGTAAGGTATCCTAAAGTGTACCTATAGTGTTCATAAAATAGAGATGGCTTACAAAATCGTGTTTATTTTATAACCGGATACAATGTATGGTGTGACACTGCACAATGATCTTGTAAAACCATCGTTTTAACTGTTTTTCTGGGTATGGTGGTATATGAAATGTAGAAGCAAATTATACAATGTTTTATCGTTAGATTCGTTCGGTTTATTTATTGGTCATTCACCTCGTTTTTTATTTTATCATAAAATATATTCATTTAGTCTTGCTAAATTATTTTAAGTCATATCTATACTAATATTATAAAGAGGTAAAGTTTGTTTGTTTGTTTGTTTGTTTGTTTGTTTGTTTGTTTGTATGTAAAAGGTAATCTCTGAAACTACTGATCCGATTCTGACAATTCTTTCACCAATAGATAGCTACACTATCACTGAGTGTCATAGGCTATGTTTTGTCGGGACAGAAGTTAGTTATCAGTTCGAAATAATAATATTCGTAAGACAAGTCGGAGAAAAATTTGCTAACTTTCCGCTTTATCGGCGTACGCTGACTAAACGGTAAGACATAGTTGAATACAATGTATGGCAAAAATGTTGGCCTTCGTGAGTTTTACAAAAAAGTCCGCGACAGCATATATCTAACATGTATGTATAGCTCAGAAAAAATACTTTTCTTTGTTAAAAATCTGAAAAAAAAGCGGCCTCTGTTTAGTTGGCTTTTTGAGACATTCAGTATTAATCCTTATCAAAATAAACTATTTCATCGTCTTACGTAGTTCATGTAGATATATTTTGCTTTTTACTGCATATGATTTGGATAAATAGTCTATGAGAAATCGTGAAATTAGTTTCACGGGAGCCCGCCCGTGAACGGGACGGGTCAGAAATGTACAGAAATGTACTACGAATTCCTGCACATAAAAAAATAGCGGCTTCTATTTCGTTGGCTTTTTTTAAGTATTTAATATTAATCTTTATCAAAAAACCCTATTTAATCGGCTTACTTAGTTCAGGTAGATGCAATTTGCTCTTTACTGCACATAATTTTTATAGTCTAGGAGAAATCGTTAAGTTTATTTGAGGGTGAAAACGGTGGATCACATAATGGAACAGTTACTGCGTAATCCGGCATACGTCTATGTTTTGAACCGACTAACATAAGAAGGGGGATATAAATTCGACTGTTTTTTTTGGTTTAGTCGGTTATAACTTATCATTGAACTTTGAACTGCCCGCTAGCGTAGTTAGGTGGGCGTTTGCCTTTAAAGCACCGGGTTTGATGCCCGGTGGGAACACAGGTGTTTTCCCACGGGAATTTGTGTTTCTGGTTTTGAGTATGTTGTGAATGTTGTGTGAATCTTGGATGTTTACGGCCCCCCGATACAAGTCATTGAACTTAGTGTGGGGCTGTGAATGTGGAAGTGTGTTTATTTGTATATTTTTTAACCGGGCGACGCCGGGCGGGTCATCTTTTGAACTATCTACTCGCTTAAATGGGTACGCGTTTGCCTTCAAAGCAGCGGGATCGATTCGCGGTGGTAACAGAAGTTTTCTCACTACGGGAAATTTGTGTTCCTGGTTTTTAATATGTTGTGAATCTTGGATGTTTACGGCCCCACGCTACAAGTCACTGAACTTAGTGTGGGGCTTTGAATGTGGAAGTGTTTATGTGTAGATTTTTTAACCGGGCGACGCAGGGTAGGGAATCTTTGAACTTTGAACTACCCACTGGCGTAGATGAGTGCGCGTTCGTCTTTAAAGCAGCGGGTTCGAATCTCGGTGGGAACACAATAACAAAAGTTTTTTCCCCACGGGCAGTTTATGTTTCTGGTTCTGGGTATGACGTGAATGTTGTGTGTGTGGTGTTAATTGTTTACGGCCCCACGACACAACTTATAGTACTTTTACAGAGGGGCTGTGAGTGAGAAAGCGTTTATATGTAAGCTTTTGTTTACCCGGGCAACGCCGGGCGGGTCAGCTAGTTGTGAATAAAAAGATCGAATGGTATGTGAATTTATTTATATTAAGCACTGAGAGCAATGAGGAATTAGCGTAGGTAACGGAGTAATTTGTAATTCGGTTCAGATAAGTTAACACTGAGATAATTAGACGTGTTCAAGTCAAAGCTAATAATGTGCTGAATTATTATTACGCTCAGTAGTTTCTACAAGTCTTGGCATATTGATTGAATGTTTATGTTATAATCTAGTATAAATTTGCTAGCACTTGTTGAAGCTTAGAAACTTCCATCTATATTAGCCATACAATCCGTTACCAACGGCAATTCTCCTCAATTCAAAATAAACTCTCATCGAATCTCAGTTCAAAAATGACAAGTAATTTTATCTTCGTCAGCTATTCACCGCGAGCGCCCAGCACCTTCACACTGCGCAGCGCGTCCACCCTCCCGATTCTGGATTCTCTGAACCCGCCAATAACAACATCAGCGAAGACAATAACAATGGCCCCATCTCGCTGCGGGAAATGCAAAACATCGCCAATAACAATGCAGCCGCGTACATCGTCAGCGAAAACGAGGAGAGGAATCGGATCAGCCGAGAGTCGGTTGTGGAATTCGAACCCCTGCCGACTGGTTTCATCGGAGCCGATCCGTTGGAGCACTGCGCCGATTGGTTCGGTAAGTGTTGGGGCACCGATTTGTCCATATGGAGAATTGAGAGAACAGGATGAGTTGGGAATCGTATTTGGTGCCCTAGCCGCTTCCGTTGGGGTTTATTGTTTTCTGTTGGATCATTGTTATAAATGATTCAGTAAGTATTGGGGCAGCTATTTGTCCACATGAAAATTAGAAGAGGAACAGGATGAGTCGGGAGTAGGTAGTGGTGCTCGAGCTTCTCTAATGGTAAATTTCAAATAAATTTATATTCAGACTGATATTTTGGAGCACTTATTAGTTCGGTATGTATATAGTCAAATAAATGTAAAGAATTCAAACAACTACATATGCACTACCTTACTTATGTTAGCTTAATTTACTATAACTGCTTTTGAAGATGTTATTTTGAAGATAATTATTCGGTTGTGTCTCTAACCTCTCAAATTATAGTAGTTCAAGAAATTTGATACATTAGGAGTATCAATTAACGCGGAATTCAAGATTGAAAGTAATGCACTTTTCCGATTTGTAGCATTTAAGAAGTCCAATCGTATCTATGTATAGAGTTTGTTTAATATACCATATAAATGATCACAATGTAAAGACAATACTACTTACATCATATTCATAACAATCATTACTGTTCCGGCTCTTATGTCTAACAACCTAACAGTGTTTACAACTTCATTGAGCCAGTATCGATCACGTTTCGATGAGTTTTTGCCACAACCTAGCGCCGAAGCTATTGTGTTCAGCGGAGCGCGGTGGTTCCCATGAATCGTGACAATCCGACAATCGCTATACTCAGAATGCGCCTGTACAATTGTATACCTACCTAAATGTTAACTCATTAACTTGTGTCAAGGTTTGAGTCCAACTCGGAAGGAAAACCTATCCAAATGAGATTTAACTACCAGGAAATATGACGGAAAATGTCATGTACTTACCGGGACAGCAATACGCATTGGTTGTTGTTTGGTATTTTACCTTTTTACATGTTTATTAAGTTTTTCTTTGAAGTACAATATGTTAATGTTTTGAAGTTATCGAATTATAGCATTTTGGGTAGTTGTTACAAACGCATTTTTATTCTAATTCTTTATCTGATAGGTTAGCGTTTGAACACTATCCCACCTGATGGTAAGTGATTCTATAAAGCACGCAAGGCCTAGAATAGAATGTTCTTATCTGATATCTAGAAATTTCGGCCTCTGCTTAGATAGTATGATTACTGAGTCAAAATGAGTGTTCCAATCAAAACATGATAATGCCAACTGCCCTTTGCGGACCGCGAAGGAATAATTCGTAGAGGCAGACATACCGACAAACTCACAATTTAGTCCTGCCACCTGGCCTACAATATAATATGCACAGGATTCTCAAGAGATTGCAAGTATATGAGCAAATTATGTCAATGCTTTACTTAGAATGCAGGACTTCACTACTGAGTTATTTTATATTTATTTGCAGGTGGTGAAGACTTTCCCAGAAATAATTTACAGTACCTGAGAGAAATAGGAAGAGGATGGTTTGGCAGGGTAAGATTCAATCATCAAACTAATAAATGTGAATGTTTGTGTGTGTTTAATATTTGATATGAGGTAGGCTGAATGGTACTGTCTAGCAAATGTTCTCAATAAGCTTGCTATGAAGCTGTTGGTAAGTGATGATGTGGTCGATGGTGTTAAACTCGCACCTTAGAGTGAGGCGACAGCTTTTCCTACATGTTATTGTATGGTAAAGTAAGACTACCTATAATTCGGTAAAGGGTATAAACCAGGCAAGCACGAAAAAATGCCCTACCATCATGTGAAATTATATTTTAGTGATAATTTTGATCTACTTGCGTGTGGAATAGAAGGCAGGTCAACCCTATTTTAAGCATTTTTGAGCCGCCCAAAAGCATTCGATTTGATAAATTGTTTGATCACAAAAAGGCTGTGCAACTAATTTATAAGTCTAGACAGTGACTATTTCTTTACGTCCAAGTGCTTCTTAATTATATATACCATTTCATTCCAGGTGGTGGAAGGTGAAATAGAAGAAGCCGGCTCCAGCACAACTGTGGCAGTCAAGATCCTAAATCAGAACGCATCGTTGGAAGACAAGGCGCGGTTTCTGGACGAGTCAAAGATATATAGAGACGTCAGACACGAACATATACTGGCGTTTATCGGGGCATGTCTACAGGAAGACCCCTGGATACTGATATTTGAACTTTGTTCTATGGTGAGTCGCAAGTTTAACTAATGTAGATCGTCTTGATAAGCAACGTTAGTAGATAATGTGCGGTTTTTAGACGAGTCCAACATATATAGAGATTGGGAGCATGTCTAAAGGAAGACCCCTGGATACTGATATTTGAACTGTGTTCTATGGTGAGTCGCAAGTTTAACTAATGTAGCTCGTATTGCTGAGCAACGTTAGTAGATAAGGTGCGGTTTTTAGACAAGTCCAAGATATATAGTGATTGGGGCATGTCTACAGGAAGACCCCTGGATACTGATATTCAAACTGTGTTCTATGGTGAGTTGCAAGTTTTAACTAAAGTAGATCGTGTTGATAAGCAACGTTAGTAAATAAAGTGCGGTTTTTAGACGAGTCCAAGATATATAGAGATTGTGGCAAGTCTACTGGAAGACCCCAGGATACTGATATTTGAACTGTGTTCTATGGTGAGTTGCAAGTTTTAACTAATGTAGATCGTGTTGATAAACAACGTTAGTAAATAAGGTGCGGTTTTTAGACGAGTCCAAGATATAAAGAGATTGTGGCAAATCTACTGGAAGACCCCAGGATACTGATATTTGAACTGTGTTCTATGGTGAGTTGCAAGTTTTAACTAATATAACTCGTATTGCTGAGCAACGTTAGTGGATAAGGTGGGGTTTTTAGACGAGTCCAAGATATATAGAGATTAAGACATTTCTGCAAGAAGACCCCTGGATACTGATATTTGGTCTGTGTTCTATGGTGAGTTGCAAGTTTTAACTAATGTAGCTTGTATTGCTGAGCAACGTAAGTAGATATGGTGCGATTTATAGACGAGTACAAGATATCTTGGACTCGTCTATAAATCGTCTTCTTGCAGACATGCCCCAACCTCTATATATATAGAGGTTGGGGCATGTCGCCAAGAAGACCCCTGGATACTGATATTTGAACTGTGTTCTATGGTGAGTACCAAGTTTATCTAATATAGCTCGTGTTCCTAAGCAATGTGAGAAGATAAAGCGTGGTTCCTGTACTAATCCAAGATATTAGGCTCGAACATATCCTAGCGTGATCGGGGCCAGCACCCACGACACTAGTCATTCAACTTAGTGTGGTGCTGTAAGTGTGAAAGCGTTTATGTTATGTTTAAATATTATTTCAAAACTCTTAAACGTATAGCATTGTGATGAAAATATTCGCGTATGAACCTTATCGTGTGGATGGATAAAATGGCTAATCCGGTGCAACGACCGGATGTGATAGATGCGGGCTCAAGTTCCGTTTCATGCTATACTTGTGCTCTTCCCCTTAGCAATAAAAAATTGAAAATTATTCATGCAAAAGTAAATAGGTATTTTCTCTGCATAAAGCATGTTTTGAGTTAAATTATTCCGGGAAATGTAAGCTAGTTGGTATAACAGCGATAAACGACTCTGACGGCCAGGTCAATGGACTGTAGTAATAAAAAACTGGGTGATAGATTATTGTCACTGTAATGGATAGTTATGCATTACACTGCTTTCTGAGATTCTTGAACAGAATTACATGTTTTTTTTTTCAATTAGTAGAGGTATAGTCATTTATAGTTTGTTGTTATATAAATAACATAACCGCTTTCTCCCTCACAGCCCCGCACCAAGTTCTATGATATGTGTCGTGGGTGCCGGAAACATTAACACACACACACAATAGCAACTAGAACCAGAAAAACTAATTTTCCTTGGGGGTAAACTTACGCTCCCACCGGGAATCAAACGTGATGCCTTCTGCTTAGAAGTTGGACGCGCGATAAACCACACCAGCGGACAGTTTGATTTTGACACTTGTTTAATTACAGTAGTAAATTTAAATAAGGATAAATTATCGCTTGAAGCTGGGATTGAACCCGCGGCCATAGGATGTCATGGCCTATTGCTCTAACCGCTGAGCTACTCAAGCCCTGCCTGAAGCGACGAAATTATCATTTCTTTATTATTTACGTCTTGTAGTTCAGCCTAGCATGGCTAATGATATATAAACAAAATTAACTTGTTTAATTATGATTTTATGTTTTTTGTCGCCAGGATCTGCAACAGTACCTGATAGTGAACCGCCCCAAGATGGCCATACTCAATGAGAGTGGAGTGCCGCTCCAGCTGATGTGTGACGTCACGTCAGCGCTCTCATACCTGCATTCTCGGGGTTACACTTACGGGTGAGTCTTGTTCATATTGACCTTTAAGTAGTAGTAGGACTCTTTGCAGAGTCCGCCTACCATTGCCAGACATTCATCTGCCAAGAAGTAGTGTGCAAATATTAATGTATTTAGGATTGAAATTACAGGGCTTAAAGATTTTTAACATCTAATATCTCAGGGTAACGAAAGCAGTGCTTTGCCTGCAGGATTTTGCCCTAAGCTTAAAACTCTGGGTGACACTAAACTGTAACGAATTTGAATTTATTAAGGAACTAGCTGACCCACCCGGCGTCGCCCGGGTAATCAAAAGTTTACACATAAACGCTTTCACACTCACAGCCCCACTCTAAAAGTGCTATAAGTTGTTTCATCGCATAAAATTCACGTCATACCCAGAACCAGAAACATAAACTTCCCGTGGGGAAAAAACTTTTGTTATTGTGTTCCCATCGAGATTCGAACCCGCTGCTTTGAAGACGAACGCGCACTCATCTACGCCAGAGGGTAGTTCAAAGTTCAAAGATTCCCCACCCTGCGTCGCCCGGTTAAAAAATCTACACATAAACACTTCCACATTCACAGCCCCACACTAAGTTCAGTGACTTGTAGCGTGGGGCCGTAAACATCCAAGATTCACAACATATTAAAAACCAGGAACACAAATTTTCCGTAGGGAGAAAACTTCTGTTACCACCGCGAATTGATCCCGCTGCTTTGAAGGCAAACGCGCACCCATTTACGCGAGTAGATAGTTCAAAGTTCAAAAGATGACCCGCCCGGCGTCGCCCGGTAAAAAAATATAGAAATAAACACTTCCACATTCTCAGCCCCACACTAAGTTCAATGACTTGTATCGGGGGGCCGTAAACATCCAAGATTCACAAAGCGTTCACAACATACTCAAAACCAGGAACACAAATTTCCCGTGGAGAGTAATCTTCTAGGGAAATTACCACCGGGAATCAAACCCGCTGCTTTGAAGGCGAACGCGCACCCATCTACGCCAGCGAGCAGTTCAAAGTTCAGGAACGACCCGCCCGGCGTCGGCTGGGTAGTAAATATTAAAAAACATACCCATAAACGCTTTCACATTCACAACCCCACACTAAGTTCATTGACTTGTATCGTGGGGCTGTAAACATCCGAGATTCACACAACATTCACAACATACTCAAAACCAGAAACACAAATTCCCGTGGGAAATCACCTGTGTTCCCACCGGGAATCAAACCCGGTGCTTTAAAGGCAAACGCCCACCTAACTACGACAGCGGGCAGTTCAAAGTTCAATGATAAGTTATAACCGACTAAACAAAAAAAAACAGTCGAATTTATATCCTCCTTCTTATGTAAGTAGAGGCAGCACGAAGGTATCAATGCTGACATTTCCTTTATATAATAAATTAATAATTAAATCATTGATTATTATTAAGCATTGATAACTAAATCTGTCGGAACTACATTGTCTTGTCTCTTTTAATTAGCGTACTTTTTAAAATACTCAGCATATGTGGCAGCATTTAAAGGAATCACTTATTTATTTTCTTAATTTATTTTTTAATTGTAGTTTGCTCAAAATATTGTCCTGTTTATTTAATTTTGCTTGTTTGTTGTTCATTTTATACATATGTAAATTTATATACTTGTGTATATGTATGTGTATATTTTATATTATTTAGACTTATTTTATTTATTAATTATATATTTATAATAATGTAATATGATATTATATATATATATAAATATATTTATATTTTTACTGTTTTAGATCCGCCACCTCTGGGTTGTGACTGAAAATCAGCGCCTAGTGTTACACTTGGCAATAATGCTGAGTCACGACCCTTTTGGCACTTTTTTTTTTTACTTATGCCTAATTACCTTTATAAGCTGTTTTTTATTTTTTATTGTCTATTTCATGTTTTTGTTGTTTGTTTATCTTATCCTTAGTGCCAAATAAATGTATTTCATTTCATTTCATTTCATATAAGTCGGTTCAAAACATAGAAGTATGCCGGATTACGCAGTATCTAACTATTACATTCTGTGATCCACCGTTTTCACCCTCAAATAAACTTAACGATTTCTCCTAGACTATAGGTCCAAATTATATGCAGTAAAAAGCAAATTGCATCTATGTGAACTACGTAAGCCAATTAAATAGGTTTTTCATAAGGATTAATATTAAGTACTTAAAAAAAGCCAACGAAATAGAAGCCGCTATTTTTAAAGTGCAGGAATTCGTAGTACGTGTCGATACATTTCTGACCCGTCCCGTTCACGGGAGGTCTCCCGTGAAACTAATTTCACGATTTCTCATAGACTATTTATCCAAATCATATCCAGTAAAAAGCTAATTGTATCTACATGAACTACGTAAGACGATGAAATAGTTTATTTTGATAAGGATTAATACTGAATGTCTCAAAATGCCAACTAAACACAGACCGCTTTTTTTCAGATTTTTAACAAAGAAAAGTATTTTTTCTGAGCTATACATACATGTTAGATATATGCTGTCGCGGACTTTTTTGTAAAACTCATGAAGGCCAACATTTTTGTCATACATTGTATTCACCTATGTCTAACTGTTTAGTCAGCGTACACCGATAAAGCGGAAAGTTAGCAAATTTTTCTCCGACTTGTCTTACGAATATTATTATTTCGAACTGAAGATTAACTTCTTTCCCAACAAAACATAGCCTATGACACTCAGTGATAGTGTAGCTATCTATTAGTGAATTTTCAGAATCGGATCAGTAGTTTCAGAGATTACCTTTTACATACAAACAAACAAACAAACAAACTTTACCTCTTTATAATATTAAGTATAGATTTGTATGATTTCACTCACGGTTGTTTTTTCGTATTATTACGAGACTAGCTTTGAATTTGAATTTGATTTTGTAGGGGTCTGTGGGGAGGGTCGGTGCTGACCCGCGGGTCGGAGGGCGAGGCGCGGGCGGTGGTGGGGCAGTACTCGCGGCCGGAGCCGCCGCCGCACTGCCTCGCGCCGGAGATGCAACGTCGGCACGCACACACGGTCAGTTCACTAATAACACACTATGTATCTATTATAACCAATTTAAAAAAAACCCTTGATCCGAACCGACTTCAAAAACCCTTATATGAGAATGGGATGCGACCTTTTGGAACTGAGACGCGCGCATTCCGCCGGCGTCCGTCCCATAGCGTCGACGAACTCGCGTCGAAGCTCGCCTATGCTTTTCGTTATTCCTATTCGTGTGGATTTCAGCTGTTGTTTTATTTTAAATGTGCGATTTATATGTTTTTGTGTGATTATTTTAGTGATTTATCAATAATGTGTGGGAAACTGATTCAAAAATTATATTGTCAAGAGATCTTTATGACGAAGTTATGGATTGATCAAAAATGTAAAAATTAAAATAATACATATATAACCTAAACATTATTATTAAAAGGATTGCAACTATAAAAAAAATTTTATTATCATAACTCTATGATAGATCGTAAAAATAACTTATTTATAATTAATATTCAGAACTTTTTTGCTAACGCTACTTGAGAGCTGTCTTTTTCGATTTATTTTAACAACTTTCCGTCCCATCCTCATCGCGCGCGCAACCCGCAGATAGCCTGTATTCAGTATGATTTCTAAATTTCCTTTTTACTGTGTCTACCGCGACATTATTCCTATTTCTATAGCATTATAATAATTGTTTATGAATGTTATATGTTTTTTTTTGTTACAGACGAGTAGTGATATCTGGTCTCTCGGCGCCCTGATATGGGAGGTGTGTTCGTGGGGGTCGGTTCCCACCGGCCGCCCTTCGCCCCCGCCCGACCTACCCTGCCCTTATAAAAGTCATCTGTGAGTGTACCTACCCTTTATTTTTTTCAAAATACTTATATCTCTAAAGTGTTTCATTTACATCTAAGATATTATGTAAGACGCCAATAACCATAATTAAAATGTATATAAGTCCCAGTCGGACTTTCATGAAGATGCATCGCTAGTTTAAGGTGAAATTAAAATACTATGTGAAATTATGCCAGAAAGATATTGAATGAAATGGAAGCGGGCAGGATAGGCATTAACGTAATTTTTTTTTCATAGAATACAAGTAAGGTTTATATCATACTCTAGAAGGGTGTAAATAACGCGCAGCTGATTTGCTATACTATACATATACGATAATTGGTCGTTCTTCCAGGTACCAAGTAATGCAGCTATGCTGGCACGCAGATCCATCCGCACGTCCGACCGCCGAACAAGTCCACGCGCTCATAACCCACCTTCACAGCACGCACACAGCCACACGAGACACGCACGGCGACGACAACGCCAACTTCGAAGATCGCTGGCAACGACTGAAGCCGAACACTATTCCGAAAGTTGACGAACATGTTGCCATCGTCCACGCACCTTCGACTTCGGGCTCGCACTTTACCGAAGAGTTCGATACCAACACGCTCAGTGTAGACATGGATACCGCCGTCTCACGCTCCAGCAGCATCATGTCCGATCGGGACCCTCTCTCGACTCAGATCAAGTCCGAATCTCTCACGAATCTACACGGCTCGCTCGAAGACGTCCGGAATATCTATCTCACTCATAACGAAACGCCCGCGCTCGACTGCCATCAAGGCAACATTCTAGAAGATGCCCCGGAAAAAGAAGACCGCTCGGATGCATCTATGGACCCGTGGCTGAAAGACATCATAGCCGGGAGCCAGGATGATGTCAGCTACTACAAAGACGTGAGCGATGTCATAAAGAATCTCGATAATATCCTCAACTCGGAAAAGACCTCTAGCTCCGAATCGAGCCACCAGGCTAGCCCGTCTCGCGATAACCTAAGCTTGGACTGCAAAAAAGAATATCCCTTGCAGTCTAGTTTGGTCAAGTCTCCCGGTATAACCAACTTCCAGAATATTCTGGACAATGGGTTCGCAGCAAAGCCGAATGATGGCGAGCCCGGTTTAGATGATGATGTAGATCGGGACACGATCGGCACTCTCAGTCATTCCTTCGAACGACATAGTGATAGTACCAGCCAACACACGTTGGAGAATCTCACGCCTGATACACCTATGAAAGACCTGGACGTATTTGTCGATATAGAAAGTCCAATAAAGCATAGGGAACTTGTCGAAGTCGAAAGTCAAATAAAAGATGAGACATGTGTTGATATCGAAAGTGAAATCAAACAGACTGAAGTTAATGATTTCGTAACTCAAATGAGAAATGTGAAAACGAACGATGAAACTGTCGATGTGAAAAGTCAAACGAAAGATACGAAAGTTGATGTTATAGAAAGTCAAGTAAAAGATACGTTAATTGACGAATCTCAAACAGAAGTGGCTGATATTGAAAGTCAAATAAAAAATACGCATCTTCATAATATTAATAGTTCCCCTGCGCCAGAATCAGTCGGCATCGAATATCAAATAAAAAATGCAGAACTTGTCAATTTTGAAAGTATTATAAAAGACTCAAAACTATCCAACAAAGAAAGCAAACTAAACGATAAAGAAACACCTGAAGTAGAATGTCAAATAAAAGACGCAGAAGTAGTCGAAACTGGCAGTCAAATAAAAGATACGTTAGTTGTCGATATTGTAAGTTCAACAAAAAATGCTAAAATGTATGATTTCGACAGCAAAGTCATAAAAGAGGTAGCAGACAATATCGAATGTCAAATTAAAGACATAGAAATTGACGACATTGTATGTCAAATAAAAGGTAAAGAAGTTGTTGATATCGAAAGTCCTAAAAAAGATAGTATAGTTTCCAATACCGATAGTCAAACCAAAAATGCGGTAACAAATGATATCGGAAACGAGATAAAGGTAACGAATGTAGTCAATGTCGAAAGTAAAATAATAGGTACGAAAGATGTTGATATCGGAAGTCAGTTACAGGATTTAAATGTTCTCAGAAATGAAAACCAAATAATTGATGCAAATATTGTTGATACCGAAACTCAAACAAAAAACGCAAAAAATGCCGAATTTGAATACCTATTAGAAGCGGTAGTATCCGCTGGCGTAGAAGAACATGAAAAGTCTGTAAAAAGAGAAATGCCAAAAGAAATAGTCGATAGGAATGTACCCAAACTAAAAGATTTATGCGTAGCCACGATGCCTAGTGTAAGTGAAAATGAACAATCACTTGTGAGAAAAGACTGCCAAACACCGTGTGATAATGTAACAGAAATAAGAACTGATAATGATGAAGCTAAGTCAATAGATGATGTAAGAGTGATCGCAGATAGTATGCCTCTTAAACAAGCAGAGGCCACTGAATCTGTAGAAAGTAAAGAACAAATAGATACAAAAGTACAAGAAATCTTGCCAGTGTCAGCCGATGAAACTACTACTAGCAATGAAGTGGATACACTCCCTTCAGTTACTGATGATGTATCTAGCACAACGCTAGAAAACGATACCTCCCACATAAGATTAGAAGACATTGGACCGGCGTCTTTAGAAAGTGAACATAATTATAGTAAAGATGAAACAATATTAATCAGTGATATCGGCGACACTATAACTGATAGCTCTAAGGATGAACATCTAAACAATCAAGTTATAATGTTCGACGTCGAAGTGGATATAGAACCTATCTCTCCAGAACAGACGCCAGTTTCAGTACAAAGTAAAATAGATAACATTCTAAAACCAGCCAATTTCAAAGGTATAGAAAGGGATGATTCCGAAATCGTTCCATACTTAGAAATAACGCCAACACATTTGCCACCTGAAGTAGTACAAAATACAGATAAACTTTCACCTGTTCCCGAAACAGAAAGCTTAGTTCATAAGGAAATTGAAGAGGCGAGAAATGAAAAAATAGTTTTTAAGGATAGTAAAGAAAATAACATGCCTAGATCTGATAGTTATATAGTAGAAGGTAAAGAACGGTCCGATGGAAGTACCGTTTACATGGATCTCATTAATAATACTAATAGTCAAATACTAAAAGATAGTACCGTAGATAATAGCGTTAATCATGTAGAAGTAGAAGAAAACACAGACATAGATAAAATACCCGCAGTTAATGATGGTACTCTAAGCGGAAATGAATCAACAGAATACCTAGATCTGCCGGATGTCATTAAAAAGACAGATGCATTTTTACAAATGGAGAAATCGATGAGCTGCAACCATATCGATGTAAAGCTGATCACGAGTACACCTATAACGAGTGATAACTCTGAGATTTTAGAAAGTACCGTAGAAAATTTTCAGGACGAAACTGTAGTGTCTGAAACTAAAGTGCCGGAATGCGATCCCGGTACGTCCGTAAATGAAACGAAGTCTGAACACAAAGATACAATGAGCCCATTCGAATCCCCATCGCATAAAAGCCACCAAACAGACACTTACGATGAAAACAGCTCCGTAGTTCTGGGTCCGTTCGAAAGCACAATAGAAGTGTTCAAAGTGCCAAAATCTAGCATCGAACCGGTCGAATTGCCTCGAGAGGAATTGCTCGCGTTTTCATCCAATTTTAGCGAGATGAATCTTGAGACTCCGTCTCCGTTGCGCGACGGAAATTTTCTGAATGAAGTACCGGATATAATCCCCGACGATATCCAATTTGACGATTTGGCGTCAATCAGCGAGCCCAAAGTTGAAGCGGAGGCTCCGAGCGACGATACAGGCAGCGGTTCCGGTACTCAAAAACGCGTATCGCCATCCACACCACCCAACTCGCCTGGAATCTTTCTAGCTTCCACTTCACAACAGAAGTACTTAGTCGATATCGATTTAAACAGCGACAGCGCCCCCGAACCGGACTCATCTTCACTGCGATCTATCGATTTGAACCAAATTGAGTTGCAGATAACTTCGAAACTTGCAATGGCTGAGAACGAAAACAATTTGAATATAGAATATTCGGGTCCTTTGACGGTTGAAGGGTTGATAGAGGAAGGTGGTGCGATGCGGGAGAGCGATGCCATTCCAGAATCGTATTTAGCGGGTAATGGAGGTTCCGTTGAAGACATTAGAGAGGAGCTTTCACTGGACGAAGAATGCGTCAAGGCTTTGAGGAACGAACTGGAACTGAAGCTACCCCTTGCACAGGTGAGTTCCTTGTTCTAATTGAACCATTTGAGCTTAATTGTGGCTGTTCTTATTGAACCTGACACCGTTAAAATTATATCCTAACCCCAGGTAGCAGCAATCGAGCCACAGTGCGAGAACGACGGCGAATGGCAACAAGAGCTGCCACCACCGCCTGAATTAGTTGTCAGCTATCCGGGCGCACTCAGTCCTATACAAGAAGAGACTGGACAACAACTGTCGGCTTACGAAAATGATATGAATTGTAAGTATTTGTAGTATAATGAATCAATGTTAAAGTCATCATTTTAATATGGATCAAACAAAACGGTTATTGATAAGTAGAAAAATGCTAAGCAAAGTCATTGCAGCCATCCTGAAAAACCAGTTTCCGGTCTAGTTCTAAGCGTGCCCATTTCATCACTAATAACAGGTTCCACGGCTAGAAAAGTCGTCTAAAGGTCCACCTATCTGACATAAAAGCTGCCCATCCGATCGTTCACGTACTCTAACTAGTAATAGTAGAAACACATAAATCCTTAAGATAGCGCTTTGGTTGTGAGTGTTAGCTTACCCTGGTCAACTAAATAAATAAAATAAAAATAAACAAATATGAGGAAACTGAACAGCAGTTTTAAGTAAACCAAAATAGAATATTCCTTTCGGATAAATACGCTCGGCAGTCATAGTATCTCTCTGCTATCATCAATTAGGCGGTGATTGTACTATCAGATCATCTGATCAGACGTTTAAATTCAGATTGTTTCTTCATAGCCGACTTCCACAAGGGTCGTCTTGAGGTTCTTTCGGAAGGCTCTATTTAACTTGATTATTACAGGCGAAGCTAGTTCAACTACATGTTCGTGTTCCATACAATATCAACCGAAACGGCTTCCGAAATATAACAGCGTTTCCTCAATGTCAGGTGAAACTATTGTATTAGGCAATAATTACTTAAGACACGCATAACTGGTTGCATTGAGTATTACTCAATTAATTCAGTATGGTGTTTGTGTTGCGATCTCGCGCAGTTATATAATAATATTTTTTTCCTAAAAGACAAGTATTATAACATCTATTGGGAATAGGGTAACCGTTTTTTTGGGATGTTATTCATAATTGATCATTCGATTTGGAATTCTGTGGAGTCAAGTGTTACGGCTTAAAAGCATTGAGCATCGTCGCAAACATCCATTTGTGCATTTTGTTTGTGTCTACTTTTATAATGCCCCTCTACTATGTGCAACTTACATGAGCATCTGTTTCCCGTCAAGTAGAATCTAAGTCTTCAAACTACGAGTGAACAGGTATCTTCTAGGCAAATGAAGTGCTCAAATACGTATTTAGAGACCACTTTGAGTACAAACTCACAACTGTCTCTCGTCCAAAAACGACGTTCTTGACATGGCGAAGTTGCAGTATAGACTCAAAAACAGTGTATATTAGGAGCAAAAGGAACTCCTACACTTTTGCTGCTGATATACATACTTGAAACTGTCTCACAATCGATGTATATACTCAAGCTTATGTATTATACATAAGTTGGAATTACAAAACTATTCAGCTTACATTCAGTTTAAAACCTCTTCATACCTCTTCACCTTCTTTCTTTCACCTCTTCAGTTTAAAACTTCTTCATATCAAATCAAGAAGTTTGGGTTTAAACTGAATTGACTTGGTTTCTGAATACGAGGCTAACAGAAACGCTTTCATACTCACAGCCCCAAACTAATTAATGATTAGTGTCGTGAGTGCCGGAAACATTCACATCACAAACACAATCACACCCAGAACCAGAAACAAAATACAACCCGTACTACTGTATCTTGCAGGGAACCCGTCTACTCGCACCGACTCTTCCGAGAGCTATCCCGAGCCGTGCAATAACTCCACGGAGTCTGTGTCGGAGCTGCCGTGCCGCGACACCTATACCGTGCCCTCGCGTGACGTCACATACACGCTCAACCGGCCCGACGTGCGCCCCGCCAGCAGCGCCGAGTGAGTATAGACATACAACCTGTCCACGCGCGGTTCTGGCTCGCAATACGAAGTTAAAACATTTTAGATTTTTTACGCACTTTAGGTCCCGAGGATGGTGTAAGCCTCGCTATCCCAACAAAAATTTTTTTAGTACAAATTGTGCATCTAAATACATAATTTTCGATAGTTAGATAGAAGATATATAATTCCGATTTTCACTCGCGACGTAAACATAGATAATATAGCTCGTTTTTACTTCCCTGATTTCAGTTCACTAATGATCACGGACGAACGTAATAGAACCAATAAATTGGCTAACATGGTCAGGACAACAAAACGCCGGTACCCAAAGTTAAAAGTACCCTCCATTAAGATCACTTGCGAGTCTGGAGCCCAGTTGGCCCGACAGTATAGACGCCTCGATCCACGCCGACTCGTCTGAGAGCTTCACTGTTAATCATTCGCGAGACTGAGACCCATTTACTCCCAGATCAACAATTTATACTGATATATATTTCTTTTGTCTTTTTCGAGTGCCGCTCGAATCATTGTAGCTCGGCACTGGGTGGTAACTTCTTGTTTTTTTTTTGTCCATAGTTATTAATAAATAAATAAATTATTAAATAATTTAATATTACTAAATAAATAAATGTATTATGTTTCGCAGATTAACTATGAGCGTCGACAGCTTGAACGCCAGCCCTAGCAAAACGAACAAGGAGCGAGAGGACCCGCTCTCGCCGATCGACGACCGAACGTACGTGAAAGAGGAGTCTCGGGCCGAGTCCAACTGCGAGCGGATCTCGCAAGTGTCGCCCTGCCTCGTGAGCCCCGCCACCGACACGTCGGACCCGGCCGAGCACGCCACGCGGCTCTCGACCCTCTCGCGAACAACGCTCCCCACCGACGCCAAGCTCTCGCAGTCCAAACCCTCCGAGACGCAATGCCTCTCCAAAGCCACCAGCATCGACTCGTGGTGCTCCAACGACACGCTCTACAACGTCGAGGAGAACTTCGACGATCTCGCGCTGGACGCCGAGCTTCCCCTCGAGTACGAGCCGCGGAAAAACGAGGGCAACAGCGACAGCGACACGCTCACGCACGACGACCGCGCGAGCATCTGCGAGACCTACGTCGTGCACGAGAGCGCCTCCGAGCGGTGCGAGACCTTCTCGCCGGACTCGATCACGGCGCACGGGGATACGTACACCAAAGCGCGAACCGATCCGGGCGCGGACGATTCCGCGAGGAGTAGGGAACTCGCGTACGTGGCGCCGGTCTTCACGAACTGTAACGCGGAGCTCGCTTCCGCTCTCGAGGACGCGTGGCGCCAGCCGGAACTCGTCCGAAAATCGCCCGGCAGAGTCGACCGAAGCGACGTTTTCTCGCCACCCAAACCCGCAGAAGAAAAGGAACCCGCCGAGTACTCCAGCCCGCAGCTGGGCGCCGAACCCTGCATCCGAACGATGGAGAGCGTCGAGATATCCTGCCTACGGGACAATCCCGTCGACCGGCCCGACGCCGACGCGCGAGCCCTGATCGTGATCGACGACAGCCCGAACTACAACTACCGGAACATGATGCCCTCGCAGACGAGCACGCCGCTCGCTCCGATCGACGCGGAAGCCGACGACACCGAACCGATTTCGTTCCTGCTGCCCGAGACGGCGGCGGACAGCTCCGAGGGATTCGGGAGCGTCCCGAACTTCCAGAGCTTCCAGCTGTCGGCCGAGGAGAGACCGCAGGATCTAGCGAGCGGAGCGAAAGACGCGACGACGCAGGAGTCGGAGGCGCTGCTCGAAGCCGACAGTAAAACCCTCAGCCGGAACAGCAATAGAGACAGCCTGATAGTATCGGAGCGCACGCCCACCTACTCTGACTTTGAAAGCTCCGCGGCCTGCAAGCCGCAGGACATGGACTCGCGGGACGGCTCCAGCGGCAGCGTGGAGAGCGGGATCAGTTCGGAGGAGCTCCGGCGGGTCGAGAGCTCCTTGCGGTTCTGCCCGCAGGACCTGTCCTCGCCTATAGACGCCAGCTCCATGCTGCTTCGGAGTGAGAGAATGTCTGGCGATTTGGCGCTCGATACTAGAAATCCCGCCCCAACGCAAGAACAGACTACCCAGCCTCAGGACGCGAGCGACGAGCCCGCGCTATCTCTTCACGCGAGTTACGCCCCTATTACGAATTTAATAGAATCTCATCAGCTAGTCGACCCGAGAGAATCGTCCGGCGCGTTGCTAATAAATTTCGATACTGAAGACGAAACTGAGCAACCGCATTCTATAATAGTCACGGAGGTGCCGATGAGTTCGAGCAAACTCAGTCCGCACCGGACGTACGACTCTCACGCCGGACTTTACGAATTCAATAATACTTACGATTCGCACGAGTGTGCTAATAAACCTGAACGGAGGATATCGGACGCGGATCATTCCAATTTCAACGGAGATGTGATGGGTGAGCAGCCGGAGAGTTTGATAATAATCGATAACCAGTCGCCGTCGATCGAAAAACAAACGGCAAACGACATTGAGACTCGAAATGTCGACGATAGATCTAAAACGATACAATCAAACGATGTCAGCGATGATAAATCACCTATTACTCTAAAAGATACGCCGAATGGTTCCACGGAGCCTAAATCGGAAGATTTATTCACAAAATGCAAAGAAATCCAACTAAACGGCGGCAGCGAGAAGTTCGCGACAGTGAGCTTTCTGAACGAAACTTTCGAAGAGCTCATCGAGAGCAGCGTCGACGATGGAGACAGCAAAGACGACAAACTTATAATCGACGAGCTATCTACCAACGAAACGCCAGAAGCAACAGAATCAGAAGAACAAATAACGAGGCCCATGGAAGAAAAGTCCCCAAACACAAAAGATGGCTTAAGTTCGGATGCCCAGGGCGGAGTAAAGGCGAACGGAGTGTCCGAGCCGGAAGGAAAGATGTCGGCTCTCACGGATGATTTTTTACAGAACGAGAAGAAGTACGCAACGCTGGATTCTTTTTTTCCATTGCTGAGTGATATCAGATTCACTGGTAAGTCGGTAAATCCTTACTTCCTTACTTATATTATAAACGTGAAAGTTAGTATGTATGTATGTATGAATGTTTGTTACTCTTACCCGCAATAACTACTGAATGGATTTTAATTAAACTTTACAATAATATAGCTTATACTTTAAAAATAGCATATAGGCTATAATTTATAAAGATATTGTGTGAATTGTCCAAAATATAACCATAAGTGTCAAGTAAGTAGGAAATATTCTGCCATCTGCGAGCTATTCTGGTGTGCGCTGCAAAAACCGTTAGACACGTATATAATGTGTAATGGAAATATCTTAGTCTTACAAAAAAGCCCGCGACAACATATATCTATCTTTTATGTGTAAATCATTATCGCCTAAATAGTGAACCATAAATACAATAAAAATTTATAATTTATTTCTAATGCAACGGCTGAACGGATTTGTAATGTGCATAGCTTATACCTATAGGATTAACACAGGCTTCGTTTGCTTTTAGTATGTGCAACCAGAATTTTAAAGAAATTTCATCTTTGCACTTCGCTTCTTCGTCGTTCTTTATGTCCTATAATTTCACTTGGAAACATTTACCTTTAATCCGAAATACAGTAATGATTACACACTACTGGCAGTTGTATGACTGGTATATCAAGGCGAACTGCAAAAAAGTCCTACCACAACTTTACTGGATAGCTTGGTAAGACCGCGAGTAACAAAGTTTTCATAAAATATTCCAACATTAGGGCCAGCATCCGACATGATGAGCACATCGTTCCAAGACTCGCCCTCCTCCCCGACGTCTCCCGAGTGCGAGCAGGACAGCAAGCCCCCCACGGCCGCTGACATACTGAAAGAGTGGGACAGCGATAGCGACTCTCATTCTAGCAATTCATCCAGCGGAGAGTTTATATGGAAGGTGAGTTTGAATGTTTAGCTTAGGAGGGGGTACTGTAAATATGTAGATTAGACTTGGCACGAAATAAGTATTGAAATTTAGCAAAGAGTATTATGTTCAATTGACAGATTTTAGTTATACAAATGCTATTTTATACTGTTAAAATGATATTGAAAATCAAAACTTAAATAAATAAGTAGAAATAAATAACATGTCAAAAGCGCTCATTACAAGCCACCGAGCTTATAGATAGCTCAAGTGCTGAAGCCTGTGAAGAACTACCAGTGGGTAGAATGCCATTCATGCTGGCGGGATTAGCTGATTCGTAATGCTAATATGTTGAGCCAAATAAGTACCAGAATTTAGATGTGTTGGTTTTCGTAATCGTCGCAAGTATGTCGAAAGAGATTTAAATGTTACAGTTAAACTTATCATTATTCACAAACATTTAATAGTGATACTTACTTACAAAATCATGAATATGTTATCGATAATACTGGCTACATGGTAAATAATATGTACAAATGATCGTACGAACGATCCCAGTCTGTGGTAAATGCTATGGTGTGGGTAGACTTCCCTTCCTGTAATTAGATAAAAGTTTACAGTATTTCTATTTTGTATGCTGATTAACTTGGTAGTAAATTATAGAAGGCAAATTGTTTTTAAAATATACTCCTACATTTTACTGTTAGATAGTTTTGTGTTTGGACATTTTAGGTATTAAATTTTCTTGGAACTATCAAGGTAATCATTAATAATGCGTACATAAATAATAATTTGCTTTGGTCGGTAAAATCTTGTCCCACAAGTCCTATACTGTGAAATAAGTAAATTCAGTACTTTGCTTTTACACAAGAGAAATGGATAAATTTTATATACATTGATAAAATTGCGTTAGTCGAACAGTTTATAATAATAATTTGGGTGAATGTTTATACTTTCAACTATCAGAAAATGCCGACAAATGTTCAATGTACTATTAAAATACTGATTTAAAAAAAAAAACTAGTGCTGCCTTATAATTGTAATGCATTATAAAAAAATAATAACGGTTGTTATATTTAGTCAATTATTAATGTTTGTCCATTTCTTTCCCCTATTGTATATAATACAATGCGTCGGTGTGGGTGTGCTTGCATGTAAATGTTATTTGTGTGGCGCGTAGGATGGTGACGGCCACGAGACATCGGTCGTGCCCACCACACACTTCGAACATGTAAGTGAAACACATTTACACACATACACCTCATTTGAACAAAACATTTAAATCAAACCTTCATTCAAACGTGGTAGGTGTGGTTTCACTACTAATAATTTAGAAATGGTATTGAATTTGAACAAGCATTTCAATATATTTGGTTTGAGTCCATGATCATCTAAGAAATGATGACGAGTTTGAACAAAACATTTAATATGTTTAGAAGAAATAGATGATCAGTAAATTTAGATTCTAAAGAAATGGTATCACAATTGAACAATATATTTGAACATTCTGGGTTCACTGCTGATCATACAAAATTTATGAAAAGTGATGACATTTATTGTACTATCTATTAGATGTGAATCATATCATAATAAGTTAAAGATTTTCTCCTCGATTTAAATTATTTCTTTTCACTGAATTTCATCAAGATCGCTGTAGAAATCTAACAAAATTCCTTAATTACGTATAAGTACTATGGATTGTGTTTTGTATGGATTGATTATTGATTTTACATAAATTTTGAGATTACATATTCACAATACAAAATCATGCATATTAAATTGGTAATGTCTTATTTAATCGTAGTTAAAAACTATCACTATCATACTGATCATATTTCGTTTCGATAGGGCTGACACTCGATGCTACGGGTAAAATCAAAGTAATTAGATGTATATAATCTACACAGTAATATGAGAATCATTAGTTTTGTCATAGTTGCCCATAGTTATGCTTTGGTTGGTTTTGCGCTACAGTATCATTGCTTGTATTTAAAAATAGTAGACTGCTTGACATTATAGTTACTTTACTCTCTAGTGCGACGTTTTGTCTTGGTTCGCGTTCCGGGAGGCGAAAGGTCCTAATCCTATAGAACCTTTCGCGTTCCGTTGGTAGTGTAAGTCAATGTGAAATTTTTGAAGACTTGTTTTCTAAAGCATTCATTCGATGATGTTAAATGATCACTGTTTTATTGACCAAGATAGAACAGTTACACTGATTGTTGTCTGTTTACCACACTGTTATTCATCTCATGTATATAATCATATTCAAAACACTTGTACACAAAGGAGGTTGTTCAATTTAAAGTTCTATAAGCGTAACAGTTTAGACTTCTTTACATTATCATAACTCGACTGTTAAGCCCGTTTTAAATCAATTTTTAAATGAAACGTACATTGCTTTATCTCCTAGTCTCCTAAAAGCGTGACTGATCGAATTCTACTATTCAGTTAGGAAGCAACCCGTGTTGCATATATTAAATTAACGGCGAACGCGGAGTCACGTAGATATTTACCGCTCTGAAGTTACAAGGATGCCAAGATTTTTGAGTCCAATTAATGTACTGCACCAGAAAGATTGTCTCTACATCACTAAAGCTGTAGACAATACTAACTTACAATTTAGGATGGATATATGTTTAATCTAGCATATATATATCACATCGGACGACTAGATTTCCTTCAACTTCAAAGTGACAAACATCTGCTGCGCTTCAATTGAACAGCAAAAGGCATAACAAACGGTTCCACATCAACGTATTATGTGGGGTTACAGCAACGCAGTAGCGGGGGGCCTCCGCCTTCGGGCCCAGAGGGGCGAAGTGCGAGCGGTCGCGAGTCTGGCGCGTCTGATGCTTCGGGCGCTTCGGGCGATTCCGGCTCGGGTTCGGAGGGCGACGAAGTGGAGTTCGTGCCCTCCTCGTGGGACTGTCGCGCTGCACCATCTAAGAGCTCGCTGCGGAGTCTTGAGGCCGTGCCGGTACGTATCCAAATAGCTGGTATAGTTCTACAAGGATTTCAATGTATTTGGCGTGCAAATAGCATTTATGTTTCCTTTTTCTCGTCATGTTTGCTTATAAAAATTCCGGCACCTACGATGTAGTGTAGTCTCTGATTGTGAATGCATGTGTTCAACCCATATAAATTCTTTAAAGCCAGTAATAGAATCTACTGCAATTAGAGTAACATTTGGAGAAATGTGTATTTTTACTTAACGCTTTCATTCATTTCTTGACTGTATGTAAAAGTTATATGCGTCTCAAAAGTAGTAAGCTAAACATAGTAAACATAATGTACGGTACCCACAGGATAGCAAGAAGCGCGTGGTGTTCAAGCGACAAAAGTACCACTGCGTGTACGAATACCCACGTGAAGCACACTCTGCGCACTCGCCGGCCTACCTACCTGACCTCTCCACCTACTGTGGTAAGAAATCCTTAATTTACTGCCTACACCATACGCTGAAACATACAATCCGCATACAGTGGATCCGGCTCGAAGGACCAAAACATAATGTTGCCCCCTATTTGCTCGATCTCCACCAGATGCCGTTTGTTTTATCGTTGCTATATTTTTCATGACACGGTTAACGGGAACTACAATTGCTCGATTGCTAACCGTAGTGTTATATTGCGATGCGATTTAATCTGAAAAAACCTAGACTGAACCGCGAACTTATCGCGCGAAGTAAAGATCAATGTTTCATCGCGCGGTCGTACGACTAGTGCAAGAGTCGCATTACTTTATCGCGCCAATTAGGACGATGCCTTATTAAATGATAAATTGGGCTTATTCAATTCTACTTTAACGCGAATCTAATGTATTGAGTAAAGTGACGCCAAATAAAGCTTCAAAAAAAAGGTTATCTTCTAGCCACGATCCAATGAAGCTTTGTCTAACGATATTTCACCGGTTTACAAAATTAGAAGTAAAATGGAATATGTGCTGAATGAAGTACTGTTACCTGCAGAGTGGGACCCGTCGAGCGCCGAGGAGGCGGAACTGTGCTACGGGCAGCTGTTCTCGTCTCCCTCCGCACTCGGCGTCGCCTACCCGCTGCGCGCTGGAATCGCCTTCGGACCAGGTGCGTTATCCCATTCTACTTTCTTTTTTTTATATGTGAATTAGCCAGCGTTTGAATACAAACTCATCATGGAAAGCAAAAATGCGACGTAAACGAAGTGCGCTTGCTTAGTGAGTACCTTTTTGCTCCTTTCTTGAACAGCCCTTATATTACACTTTCGAGAAAGGCAGTAGAAGGCAGAGCGTTACATACTTTTGCTGTTCTTATTATAAAAGTGCAAGCGAAACGAAACGCTTTGTATTTCAACCATTAGAGTAAGTCACATTGTCGTCTGTTTAGAGGTATGGTTTGTTTTTTAGGTATGGTAGTAAAGGTAATACGAGAGTTAGATCATGTAATTGAACCCCTTGAACACGCGCCGTAATGCAATCTGTAGAAAACCGATACGGCTTGCTACCATTCGCCGATGATTCAGACTTACTAGCTTTGCTTCACGGCTTCCCCCGCGTTACTGATTATGATGCAATAATTGAACCCAGAAAATATGACTTGTGTCAGATTACGACGAGGACTTCTTCATCTCATCATCGGCGCGTCCGTTCGAGAGCCTCGGCATCATGTCGACCACGAGCCAGTTCTTCCCGGGCGGCGGCGTCAACGCCAAGCGCGCATTACTAGACGCCGACCTGCCCGATGAGTCCGACGAGTTCCCCCCGCCGCCCTCACACCTCCCCGCGCCCACCACGGTGCCGTCCCGCACCCCCTCCCTAGACTTCACCACCCCCGACTCCGGCGTGGAGGACGTCACCCCCGGCTCGACCATCGACGAAGATTTCAGAGCGAAGAAGGAAACGGAGCTCACGTGGCGGCCCATAGACAGCGGGAGCTCCAGCGAGTCGGTCAGTCCGTCGTCGCCCGGGGGCGAGGCTCTAGGGGGCCTCCGGCACACGCGCGATAAACTCAAGCTGGATTTACCGCCCAGCCCGCACGTGCCTTCCCCGCGGCACGCGCGCGTGTTCAACTTCGTGCTGGATAAGCCGAAGCGGCGGGAGGAGCGCTCCGGGCCGCCGTCGCCGCTCGTGATGTCGGACGACACTCCCGTGGCGGCGCCGCTGCCGCTGCCGGCCGACGAAGCCCCGCCGCCGCCCGAACCCACCTTCTCCACCTTCGGCAAGAGCGTCCAGAAAGTCGAACCCGAGCAGAAAATCATCCTCGACGAAGTCGACGACGTCGAGGAGAACCCCAAGGTCGCGGAGGGCGTCAAAGGCGAGGGCACCGTGCTCGACAGCGGCGACGAGGACTCGGGCATCGAGAGCAGCTCGAAGGCCACGCTCGAGCGGAACACGCCCAACGTGTCGTAATCGTTGATTTGTTATCGTATTGATAGGTCTCTTTTGATATTAGCTCGCGAACCGAGCCGAACGATCCCCGCTAAACACGGCGAACGTATCCGATAAACTAATCGAAAACGCGGGCGACGATTGAAAGTCTCGAGTCGCGCGTCGACGGCTTTCTAGAAGGCCGTCGATGTGATAATTATATGATGCCATTAAGATAGCCGATGTTACTTTAGTATTTTACCGGTAATTTTATATTGTAAGAACCGCCGAACTCTTGAATCTATTAACATATCGGATTTATACGGATTCATTGTCTCAGCTACGTACGTCGCGAAGCCGACCCAGTGATCTGTTTGTGGTTTTACTCAACTATGGTACAAATATCAGTTAATTATTACATTTCTAATAAAATTACATCCATTTACTTATATATTTATGAAAGTACGGTCTGAGTGGTTTTGTATGTTTTTACACTTATTCGCAGTTTAGATCTGTAGTTGTCAAGCTGATGCCTAAATTAATGTTTCATGTATCTCATGGTCGACATTTAGTTCTACATCATTTGAAACCAAGTCACTATAAACTATGCCATTATATGTAACTATAGTACTAGTATCAACAATTAATTCCCGACTCAACAGTGTGGACAGTGTGTTACCGAGCGGGTTACCTTTTAATATTGGTCATTCCACTTGGAAAAAAGTATATCTACAAACAGTTTGACAACCACTGGTTTAGATTGTATATTACAATCCTTGTGTTATGCAGCTGCTGAAACATCAAATTAATTCATGATTCGGGTATTTTTTCATAGCGCTTATTCCTTAACAAATCACTTGAAATGGCCTTGAAATTTTTAACACTAGCCATCCTTGTATGTACGTATATGCTAGAATTTTCATACGTAAACCTTTTACTCTTATTTAATATTGTTGTAGTGCATTAGATTGTATACCTAACGTGATTCGGATACACGGTTCAGTATATAACAATCTTTAGATCTCCTAATATTGCTTCAACCATGACTTAAAACTGTGTACAATAGTTGATTAGCAATGTTTGCAGTGAAATTACAAGGCTTAGAGATTTAACATCTAATATCATAGGGTGACGGGCGCAGTTCTTTGTCGCGCTGGATTTTGACCTATATAAGTTCATAACTCTGGGTAGCACGGAACTGTAATTAGCAAGCGTGACGATTACCATCAGGCGGGACTTGCTAGTCTCGTCACTCAATAACATTAAAAATAAGTTCTAATTCCTGAACCGTGTATCCAAACACATAATTAAATCAATGTCTAACATAATCTTATTTGTGACGGTATAATACGTAAACGCACAAATGAGTCGCATCTTCCATCTTCAGAACCTCAAACAAATTGAAATGTTTCGGTCTAAGTATGAGGTTAAAAAGCCAATTGATAGTTAAGTAAAAATTTATATTAGATAAGTGTAGAATTAGATGTACGTAACGATATGTGGCGATAGATATACCGTATTTATCGTACATTCAGCAACAGAATGTTTATATTAGTAGATTTTTCTCGGAACCCAGTTCTTATGATTTGTTAAATAAATACATACAATTGTTTCTGTAGACGTGTACTGTTGCTGACTGTATTCCACGAAGCGTGCCACTAAAAAAAGAGTGTATGCAATACGTCCATGTGTGAAACCTGATGTGCAATTCTTCTCATTTCCATATCATCGCATTTTAGTTGTTTAGTTATTGCTGTAAATATAATTTAACGTTATTATTGTATTGAAAAGAATCTTTTTGAATTATTAAATTTATTGAATTTGTAATATCATGTTTATTGTTCTGAACATTATTTTTTACAGTTTTAGAAGTTTTCGTTAATGTACAGGTGTAAATAAGTGATAGATGTTCATTTTGTTATGATAGTGAAGGCAACTCAAATTATTTTCGGATTAAGGTTGTTTTGGAAGTACTGTAAATTCGCGGGTCATTATGAAATCCGAGAATTTTATATGTAAAGCTAGCAGTCAACAGTAGTTATCAAAGTAACAAATTAGTTATTAATTTAGTTTGTTTAAGAATGAATTATGAAATTACTTATCGATTCAAAATTATTTACTATAAATTCACTTTTATAGATGTGCAAAAATAAGGAATTTATTTGAATGAATTGTCCAATAAATTATGGTATTTATTGTTTATAAGTTGTTGTTGATTTGTATGCGCTGTCAGTATTTAGTGATGAATGTGAACGCATCGGAAGTCTTTTCATATTGTGACTTTGTCGAGTCTTTTAAAAGTATTTCTACGAAAAATTAAATAATATGTGACTCAATACTTGCCTTTTATTTACATGTAACATTTCAGATAAAGCTTTTTCTTACAATACTATTATAATAAAATTATATCTCGTAACAACGGAGTGTGATCACCGACTTTAGAAAAATTACTCACGGGCCAAATTATGTCACATCATTATTTTATTGTAATAAACCAGAAGTGGTAAGGATTCTTTTAAAAATAACAATCTATTTACCTAACCGTACCTTTTATTTTACAAAATAAGAGTAATCAAATATAATCAACGCGATACTAAAAACGTCCGTCGCCTCCGAGCGCTGCCGAAAAGTGAACCTGTCAACCCGAGTATACTTCGTTGCTCGTATTTATAGCGAGCCATGTATTTCAGCTTCTGTGGTGAAAGTATTTGGTAACAATATATTATTACAATTAGTAGAGTTTGTAAACTCGACTCTGATGTATTTAATACTGCACTTTGGCAGATTAACCAAGTTTCCCGTTTGAAATAACTAATTCTGCAGTTCTTTTACACTGGGTCTCGTTTTACATAACCATAATGTCCTTCTCTTCTTGTTGTGTTTCATTGTTGTTCTACCAACCTTCTTCAAGGCGGCAAATTCACTCTCTTGTTAAACAATGTTTTAACAAGATTTGGCACGAGTTAAAACCGACAGCTTGCCTGATATCAATCGTCCATTGGAATGCTTTTGTGATTTACCAGAGCTGCGTTCGTTGATCGGCAGAGAAACTGTGTACAATCGAAGTTTGAGCTTAGGTGACCAGGTGTCGCCCATAGCCTTTCTTTTGGATACATATCGGATCTCGGATATCGGATACATCAGATATCGGATACATCAGCGCGGAAAAGATATTGTTCGAGATAAGTCACCTCCGAGAATTGGGAAGTTTATTTCTATCATGTGTCAGCCTCCAATGTATTCAATACTTGTCTCCTGAGATTCTCCTCTTGTTCGCTAAGCACGGGAGGTCAGCTCCGGCGCCAGATGATAACAAGCCCCGAAAGATCGCTGGTCGCCAGCAGACTCTCGTCGTAGCTGAAACTCACTCCCAACACTGGAGACGCGTGACCTGAGAATAAACATAACGAAAACATAAACGCTTTCATACTTACAGTCCACATAAAGTTCCATGACTTGTGTTGTGGGTGCCAGAAACATTCACATCACACACAGAACCAAAAACAATCAGAACTAAAAAATAATTTACCTTTGGGATTAAACTAGTTCCCACCGGGACTCGAACCCTATACCAGCTGCTTATAAGGCGGACGCACACCTAACGATGCCAATTGGCAGTTAAAGTTATATAATTGATAGTTAGGTATCTAATATTAAAAAACCGACAAAGTGCGACCTGCAACTGGAGGTATCCGTTTCACCACTCTTGGAGAAAGTTTTTAATAAGTACAGGATCACTAGATCTTGTACTTATAACTAATCATATCTTCTGAAGGCAGAAACGAGAGGGACCTAAGTAAAACTACAGCGTAGTTTACATGGAAAAAACCGCTTGCGGGAAAGTACCTATGCTCCACAGTTCTTCAGTGCTAGCAGCCAATTAGACTATGGTTTTACCTTGCAGCTTGTTAACGACCGGATGGTCGGCGTGTCCCTCTATGTCCAAGAAGTAGACGCAGGCGTCCTCACTTCCCGAGACGACGCACACGCCTCTCCGGAACGACATGATCGGACAGAACGTGGATTTCACGCTGTACCGGCTGTGGACTACGTCGAAACGTTTCTTCAGGGTCAGGCTGCCTTCGCGGTCCGAGATCCTATGGGGGTTAGGAACGGTTATATTACAGAAAACTGGTCTCATATACTTTTTTTATGCTCTATAGTCAACAAGCATTTGACTAATATCTCACCTGATGGAAAGATATTATGCAGCCAAAGATGTAGCATGCTTGCCTAGATGATATTCCTATTCACTCTTAACTTGAAGACTCCAAGATTATACCGTTCGGGGAACAAAGACGCGGGCAATGAGTTCCACTCCTTCGCAGTACTGTAGTTGATCGAGCGAAGCGAGATCTCTAGGTTGACTTAGGTGGTTAAGCCCGTTCAACACTTTGTTCGTCCGTCCGTCCCTCCGTCAGAGGCATTTAGCGTCTACAGAGACACAGACAGTCGAATAACTTAAAATTCTAAGAGAATATGTAAAATTATGGCCCGAAGACCAAAATGGCAATTAAAACGTAAGTAGGTAGTAAAATATTTTGTACGTGTATGGGTGACGCCTTAATATTTAAATTTATTAATTCATTGTTTTTAGACCTATTTCATCCCGGGGTTTATCTCAAAAATTACTTTATATTTAAACCTTATTTGTACTTGTATATAATATGCTCTAATACAACAAATACAAAAACAATTATTTATGAAGAAAAGAAGTTATTAGTAATTAACATCAAAAGATTTTCTCTATAGACAAAATGTAGACGCGAGATCTCAGTTCGAGACGGAGGACTAGTTATTTAATGCGAGCAAAGAACTTGTGGGACTTACAACTACTTTGCTCCTAAATAACATAAGACTAATTTCTTCATAGGCAAGTATATTCCGAGTGGGATTCCGGCTTCGCATATGAGTATTTATAAAATGTATATATATGTCGTGGATAAATTTAATGGTATCACATATAACAAACGCTAAATAAAACGTTTCTTATCATTCTAAATACGTTCGTTCGAAATGGCAGCATCAGGCGAAATATATGACGCAAGAACAAGTTCTTTATTTCTAAAACATTCAATAAATTCTTCCACTGTTTGCGGCCAAAAACATTTATTCGCAAAAAATACGCATACCTGTGAAGTATGCTAGTTATTTCATGAACCACACATTAATTTCACAAGTCAATGCTTAATCCATCGCTTTTTCCAAGAACCACAGACAATATCCGTCGGAGGTAATTAAACACCTACCGCGAGGTGCGAGGGATGTTATCAATAGGCGCGGCCCGCTCAGTCGTCGCCCCAACCCAACGATGACAGGAGGAATGATTGACGCATATCCGATTCCCCGCGGTGTTTATGTTAGTTAGTAGTATATAAGTTGATGCACAATGCAGCCAAGGGCGAGGCGAGATTGGATATTCCAGGCAGGAGACAGATGAAATGTAAAGAGATTGGGAATTCTAGGTGTTACAGCAGGCCGATGAAATGTACTGTAGGTTATCTAGAGAGTGCGAAACGATATTGGCCTGGAATTATTGAAAAATGATCAACGTTCTAGATCTTTAGGAGTAACGTTTGTGTTCAAAGTGTAGTCCTATATTATATCTTTGTTTTTTATGATGTTATGTACAATAATTTTCTATGCTTGTAAAAGGCGGCTAGTTCTGATTACTTACAATAAGACCCATGTAACACTTAGTTTGCAAATAAACGTATGAGTATGAGTAGGTTATATAACCTACTCATACTCATACGTATATTATTACCTCCAGCCTCAAACCCAGCGTACCTACATAAAGATCTATTGTGGAGTTGCGACAAAATGCTAATGTTAATGACATATTATGTTCATGTTTATATATTATGTTATGATCGAGAGAAGCGAATACGTGTATGTCAAAATAATTGACCGAGCGAAGCGGCTCCGTTTCAGCTTGGACAAAATTGCTTTCGTATGTCCGAATGTCGAGACGTCGTCGGTCGTTCTCCTTACTCTCCACAGATCGCATTTCTCAATCGATTCTCGTGAAATCTTGTGAGCAGTTTCAATATAGACATACATAGATTTTTTTTGGTCGATTCAGTTTTTGGAAATTTTTCAAAATGGAGTTTGAAAAAGAAAATAATTTACACGTAAGCAAAGCTTAAAAGCGATATTTTTTCTAATTTTATCAATATAGTTCTGCCTAGCATGGCTAATGCTATATAAACAAAATCAAAAGCTTAAAAAAACCGAATTCACCCCCTATATGTTGCTTTTGGCTCAAACGATTTCAATAAAAATTTAATGGGACCACCCCTGAAGTATAATCTACCAAACAAAAAAGGATATTGAGAATCAGTCCATAAATGGGGGAAAAATCGGTGAACATACATAAAAAAATGGTTGTCTGTAAAGTCGGTTTACGGACAATAATTTTACGAGATAACGTCATAAGACTCATAAGAAAACATCGAAGTTTAGGCCGATCGTGATTTTCTATCGCTCGTTCCGTGCTCTCGCTTGCACGCTCAGGCTCAGGCGGAACGTGACACTTTTTCGTGCGTGCAGCCGTTCATCGATTTATAAGACGTTATCACGTCAAAAAAAACATACAGTCGAACATAGGACCTCCTCGAAGTCGGTAAAAAGACATATTTCACCCATTTCGCAAGGTCTTCAGCTAGATTTAAAATAAATGGTGACTGTCAGATGGTGCCGTGTGAGGGCGGGGGGCACTCACCGGAACAGATGCAGCGCGTTGTGCGCGACGCTGACGAGCAGCGCAGGGTGGCGCGCGAGCCAGGGGCTCCACGACAGGCACGTGACGGCGCCGCCCACGCTGCAGCGCCGCAGCTTGCTCAGAGCACCCGCGCCCTCCAACCGGTAACTCACTATCATGCCCTGTCCGACAACACCCGATAAATAAATATTTATTTCCAAAGAACGTACAATATTTCACGATAGTGTACTTAAGAGCCATTTCGCAAAATGTGGGGGGCTCGCGCCGCAATGTACGGCGCTTGCATTTACATCGCAATTTATAGCAGTTTCAAGTGATGATAAATATTATTTTGTGAGTAATGTTATGAATTGATTATATTAAAATTTTTGATTTAGACTCAATAAAGACGCATGAATCGATAGTGAGTAATATATGAGCTGATTTCAATCAGCTCGATGTCACTCATATATTCCTCCGCCACTAATATCATTATTATTTACCTACTTTTGTTTTTCTTTTTTTATTCTAGGTAGGCAAACATTTGACCCCTATCTCACCTGATGGTAAGCGACGATGCGGTCTCCGATGGAGCACGAGTACTTAGTTGAGTTCGGCAAATTATTATTCCGTAAAAACTCACGAACATTTTGAACTATTAAATTAAAATTAAAACGGGAATTAGCGTGAATTACAATTTAGACATCGACAACGCGTAAGTCACGCTAATTCCCGTTTTAATTTCAATTTAATAATTCTTATTCCATTTTGCAGAATGTACTATGAGTTGCAATCCAGTTTGAAACCCAATCGAGATTTATAAGTTCTATTGTTGATTGTAATTTATTTTGTACAAAGAATTAAAAAATACAGAGTTTTACCTTATCATTGGCAGCCCAGAACATCCGTCCGCTTGATTCGCACGCTATTGACATTACTCTTCCTCCCAATATGCTGCTTCCACCTATAATAATAATCGTTAATTTCTATAAGTTTCAACTATATTATATGACATTTTGGATTTCCGTAGAGGTAGGACTCTTTTGTAAAGTCCACCTGGTGCAGTACCACCGTTGCCGGACATTCAGCCGTCAAGCATAATTTGACATTAATAATAATATCCGTTTTTTGTTTTTGGTAGAATGTGTTTGAATTTGTAGCCTCAGAAAGCTCCATCTAGTGTCGAGTAGAAACAGTTTTATACATCGGTCATGGCGTAATAGATGGCGCTGATAGTTTCTTAAACCCGGTTTTTTCAAATGCAGTTTGGGAACCGAACATTTCTCGGACCTGGAACGTTAATAAATCGATTCCTTGGGCCGAAAAACCCTTAATCTGTAACTTTCATCAAAATCGTTGGAGCCGTTTCCGAGATCCTGATTACACACACACTTATATATATATAAGAATTGCTCGTTTAAAGGTATTAGATTATTGTATCTACATATTTTGATTTTTTAAGATCATCTATGAGTTTATTATGTTTTAATGGATTGTATACAGTTTTATTTGGAATATAATGTAACATGACTTGCCCAGTATAACAACAATGTTATAACGCTAATAAACTATTCTAATTCTAATTCAAGCAGTAGTGTGTAGACATTACTGTTCTTCGGATTGAAGGTAATGTGTCCATTGAAATTAAAAGGATAAAAGAGATTTTCAGGTAAAACATCATATACTATTTATATACACAGTAAGTACGGGCCATTTGCCTATATTTCCTAAACTAAACTAAATTTATATACATCCATACAGCAAAGACCCAAGTTACCTATAAGTCATCGAGCTTATTAACTCAAGTCCCACCACCAGTGGGTAGCGTTTCCATCATGCTGGCGGCATTGCCTCTCTGAATTGCAATACTAATACGTTGAACCAAATAAGTGCCAGCATTTTGATCACGCGTCGCCTCAACCAGGCGCTCTGATAAATTTTTGAAAATAGAATGAGCTCCCGGTCCCCACGGGCCCAGTGTCTCAACACCAAACGGCTCAAAAGAGATTTGACATTTAATATCTCGGGGTGTCAAGCGCAGTGCCTTGCCACGCTGGATTTTTGGCCTATGTAAGTAAAAAAACCTCTGAGTGACACTGAACTGCAAAGGGCAAGCGTGACGCTTACCACCAGGTGAGCAACTTCTCGTTTCGCTTCTGAATTATATAAAACATTTGAGTGCTTTTTACAACAAACAATCTGAGGTGTTAAACAAACTCAACTAATCCCTACTAATATTATAAAAGCGAAAGTAAGTCTGTTACGCTTTCACGCCTAAACCACTGAACCGATTTTAACGACCTAGTTGGCGCAGTGGACAGGTGTCCGCCCACTGCGCCGTGGGTCCTGGGTTCGATTCCCGGCAGGAGCACAAATTCATTCCTAAAGGATATTTGTGCTTCTGGTTCTGGGTGTAATGTGCGTGTAATGTGCGCGTGATGTGAATGTTTCCGGCACCCACTATACAAGTCTTTGAACTTAGTGTGGGGCTGTGAGTGTGAATTGTTTGTTTGTTTTGTTTGTTTGTTTAATGATATTTCAACAGAGATAGACTAGAGCTTGGGAAAGGATATAGGATGCTTTTTATCCCGGAATTCCGGTATGGGACTAACGCAGGTAAAACCGCGGGGCGCAGCTAGTGTATCGTTATTTTGAAGTTTATTAAGGCTACGGATTAATAAATACAACTTACCTCTTGGATAAATGCCAGTAGACACATTGAGGACAGCTACCATACCACGTGCGTTTCCGGTCTATTGTCTTAGCTAAGGATGTTACTCGACAATTTTGGAACCATTAGGGGACGTCCATTGATTACGTGAGGCGTTAAGGGAGGGAGGGGGTAGAGCCGAACTTTACCCTATCTCACGTGGGGGAGAGGGGGTATATCTGCAAATATCACGTATTTTTTTTGCAAGAAAAAGTGTAAATTTTCTTTAAAAAAATTACTGAAATATGGCTAAATCATATAGTTAGTTCGTAGGGGTTAGTCTTTAATAAAAATAATTGAAAAAAATGTGTGTAAAATAAATTCAACGCAATCAAGCACAGATTAACTTATTTACATTAATATACGCATTTTGAAAAATCTCACGTGAGTTTAGGGGAGAGGGAGGGGGTCGAGCAAATTCTCACGACATCTCATCAAGGGGGGAGAGGGGGTCGAAAAATCGCCAAAATGAACTCACGTAATTATTGAATGTCCCCTTATGGATTGGTCACGCAATTGACGCTTCGGACGCTCTTACACTTAATCTAGATTAATTCGTTGATTGAATGTAATAAACTACCCGAAACGTCTCGTTGACAACAACGACCCAGTTTGCGCAGTGGACAGGTCTCCGTCCTCTGCGCCGTGGGTCCTGGGTTCAATTCTTGGAGCACAAGTTCCTTCCCAAGGGATATTTGTGCTTTTGGTTCTGGGTATGTGTGTATGATGTGAATGTTTCAGGCACCCACGATACAAGTCTTAGAACTTAGTGTGGGGCTGTGAGTGTGTAAACGTATGAAAGAAAATGGTTATTGCCCAAAAAAAGTAGGAAAAAGTAACTGCTTTTTTGCGGGTTACATCGCGGGGTAACAGCTAATCCTACTAATATTATAAATGCGAAAGTTTGTGTGTAAGTGTGAAAGTTTATTTGTTTCCTCTTCACGTTTTAACGGCTCAACGGATTTGGATGTAGAATGTACATAGCTTATACCTAGGATTAACACATAGGCTACTTTTTAACTTAATAATAGCGGGCGAAGCCGCGGGTCACGGCTTGTAACGTATATAAAAGGATACAATGACCATATTGTTGTTGGCCGGCTGAAACACGCAGCAGAGCAGCGGCGCATTGAGGTGCGAGCGCACGAGACGGAGCCGCGAGCGCGCCGCCACGTCCCACAGAGCAAGCGCGCCGTCCGCGCCGCACGTCACCAGCAAGTCGTTGGACGCAGACCACGACACGTCTGCACGGAACGGGACAGTGACAACCCCACGTAATAACACTCTTCAGTGCAACACGACAATGACAACACTCTGCACGCAACGGGACAATGACAGCGCAACGCCCAACAAGACAATGACAGCCCCACGCACATCAACTCTACACACAATAGAAGAATGACAGCCCTACGTAACAAATGGAAACATTGGTGTTCCGGCAGTTATCCTTGAGAGCCTGCGTATTCCAGGTCTAGTGTGTTTACCAGCTTTGATCACATCGTAACTTACCATCAGGTGAGAAAGTGGTCAAACACTAGCCTGTCACTGATAAAAAAATAAAAAAAAATTGACAAGCAATGATTTTTTTTTTAACTGCTTTTTGTGGCTTATTCGGGTGGTGGCGTTCGCCTTCTAAGCAGGGGTATCGGGTTCGATGCCCGGCGGGAACACTAGTTTTCTCCTCAAGGAAAATTTGTGTTCCTGGTTCTGGCTGTGATTGTGTATGTGATGTGAATGTTTCCGGCACCCACGGCAGTCATCGAACTCTGTGTGGGGCTGTGAGTGTGAAAGCGTTTTTGTTTATGTTATGTTAATGATGAGTCAAATTATGAAAGTCAGCCACACGACACTCTGACCCACAATCATACGATGTCAATGTTTGAGAGTCAGCCACTCAGCATTCTGTCAGATAATAGTACAATGACAAGTCAATGTTTAAGAGTCAGCCACACGGCAGTCTGACACACAATGATACGATGACAAGTCAATGTTTCAGTCTCAGCCACTTTGCAGTTTAAACACAATGGTACAATGGCAAGTCAATGTTTCAGGGTCAGCCACTCTGCAGTCTATCACACAATGGTACAATGAAAAATCAGTGTTTGAGAGTCAGCCACACGGCAGTCTGACCCACAATGGTACGATGACAAGTCAATGTTGAGTGTGAGTCACTCTGCTCTCACACTCAACATTGGTTGATCACTCTACACTCTGCGTCACACAATGATATAATGACAAGTCAATGTATTTTCGACCATCTTCCACACAAGTATAATCGTCAATGTTTGATAGTCAGTAACTCATCCACACATTAGTGCAATATAACATAGATCGGTCTTTCATTTATTTATTATATTCTTTCTATGAGAACCAACACACACTTACCAGTGACGGCCTTAGAGTGCGCCTCGATGATGAAGCTGACGCGCGGCGGTGTGGCGGTGACGTCACATATCGACACGGTGCCGTCATCCGATGCGCAACACAACTTGGAGCGATCATTGTTCGCGAACTTCACTACACTCACTTGTTCTGTATGCTGTGAGAAATACGCTTTATTAATGGCCGCACATGCAGATCAAAATATATTATAAAAACTGCATTTGCGGCAGCTATGCTATTATTTATCAGCAGTTAATAAGAAGCGTGAGTCCTCTATTATTCTATTTTACCAAATTAAATCAAGATTCCGCTTATCCAAGCCACCCTTTACCCGATACTGCCCCAGGTGGATTCCTAAGAAATCCTACCACCACCTCTGTTGTTGGAGTCTCATTTCTTAGGCTGTGTGGGAGGTAATTTATTGCCTTTGCTTACTTCCTTACTTTATGCTCTAATGAGTAAATACCTGATCAAATATATGATGTACTCCAGTAAAGGCGTAATTTTCAGATATTGTCATATCATTTTTCTTCTTTGGGTTAGTGTTAGATGAACTCTCATCCACAGCTATGCTTGCCTGAAATATGACAAAGTATTATTAAATTTGTATGCAGAGATCATTTTTATTTTATAAATTCTATCAATTTTAACTAATATATGAGGTTTCTCTATTGTACACAATAATTGGATATATTAAGCATAAACATAAACACTTTCACACTCACAGCCTCTCACTAACTTGGATGATTTGTGTTGTGTATTAGTGGAGTTACTGATACAGTGGAACCTGGTTAATTGGGATCTCAAGGGACCAAGAATGTTGTACCATTTATTGAGTGTTTCCATTAATCCAGTTTTCCAATTAGGCAGGTTTAAAATTATAGTTGTCTCATTTACAGAGGCTCCTGCTTATAGAGGTTGAAATGTACGGCTATTTCATTTTTAGAGGGAGAGGTGGAAATGTTAATAAAAATGCGTATTTTTGGTGTAATGAATCTAATATATTATGTAGGTATGAATGTACAAACATTATGTATAACGTGGATTTTTTTTTTTTTTTCATCAAGTTTGATATTTACGTTTGGGCATTTTATACACTTTTACTCCCTTGTTTTTAGGTCAAAACTTGAGATAGTACTGACAAACAAAGCGTATGCGAAAGACATTCTAATGTGTAAACAAAAGTGTCAAAACCTGTCGCAACCTGTTAATTTGTCTCATTTATAGAGGGAATTGAGTTACAGAGTCCCAATTATAAAGGTAAACATCGATTAAATCCTAGAAATCAGATCTCATTTAACCAGGTTCGAAAAGTCCCATTAATAGAGGTTATTCAATGAAAAAGTACCGGGACCTCATTGTAACTCTCAATAATAGAGGTTTCTCATTTATCCAGGTCCCATTTAACCATGTTTCACTGTATTAACATTTTTGTTACTTATTCTGGGGCCATGGATGTGGAAAACCTTTTTTTTTTTTATATTTGATAGGCATGCATTTGACCACTATCTCACTTGATGGAAATGAATGCCTGCTTAGAAGATACCTATTTACTCTTGACTGGAAGACTGTACTTTCCCTGTTTGACTAGTTCTTTCTTAAAAACTTAGCCCATCTAGCTATCTGAAACCAGTCTTGTTTGCAGTGCTGATATGCCACTGTTTTAAAAGAACTAGTAATCTAGTAAAATGTTACCTCACCTTGCTGCTGGACCGGGGTCTGGATGACGCAGAGCTTATTGAGATGTTATCCTGGACTCCATACCGACGCTGAAGCAGCTGACTTCTTACGTTTATGTACTTTTTTATTGTATCTATGTCCTAAAATACAAGAGTTTACATCAAGATTACAATATCAACAATTTCAATTACATGGCGGCAGTTTTTTATGATCAATATACGCAAGCATTTCACCATGATCTCACCTGATGGAAAATGATGATGGTAGATGTTTAAGTAAGGCCATCTTGGAGTCATTTGTGTGCTGTGTTAACTCTCTTAGAAACTGTTACATACACACTTAGTTATTGCAGAGATGCTTGAAGGTAGTTTCGAGCTTCAGTTGTAACTTGCAAAATACCCACATTCACAATCAATCACTAAGTAAGTAGGTAGGTTAATTGAACATGCAAGAGTGAATATGTAGTTGATCAAGCGAAGCGAGATCTCTAAGTCGACTTGGGTCATTCAGCACTTTGTCCGTTCGTTCGTCCGTCCATCTGAGGCATCTAGCGTCAAAACCATGTAAGCAAATGACTTCAAATTCTCATAAAATATGTAAAACTAAGATAAAGCCAGAAATAACATTTAAAATTAGATACATGAAAACATTAAGAGGGCTCATGTAAGTGGGGAGCAAAATAATTTTTATTTTTTTATCTAGCCTGGTGGGGTATCATTAAAAAGGCTTAACAAGTAGAGGACGAAACCTATGTAAAAAAATCGCTGTTGAAAAATAACGATTTGATAGGCCACCAAAGTCACTGTTTTTAGACCTATCAAATAAGTTACTAGTTATATAAGTATTTCGGTACCAATCAAAATACCAATATATTTCATATGGGATTTTTACCAAATGTATTTTGATTTTGGTTGTGAGCTCGAGATTTCCGCATTATAACAAGTGCTATTATCACGAGAAACATGTAAAGTTAAATATCGAGCCCTCAAGTAAACTCAAGGCATACAATGGAGGCAACAATCTTCGGCCGCAATGTCACTTCCATCAGGTGAGATAGCCTATCTAGCATTTAAAAAAAAACAATCATCGGCCAGTTATGGAAAATGAAAATACTTTATACCTTAAACTTTGAATTTTCTCGCAGCAGCTGGCTCCGACGTCGTATATAAAGAGTTTCTAAAACAAACAATAGAAGCGGAGTTTTTTTGGATAAGTAAGTTATCAATTTATGATTTTCTTAAAATATAGATAAGTACACACTCTAAACTTAAAAAATAACTCGACTACTAAGATAGCATATACAATTATAGGGGAATATATTATATAAACATAGGTCCCATTTGTTCTTAGTTCTTCAACTATTTGTTAATCATGCAAAATCAGAGTATATAAAAATTGTATCAATTGTGATTAAGAAAGGACTTCTTTTTTACTTACTAAAGTTTGGATTATTTGGGGCTCTGTAAGCATTAAACCGAGCATCAAGTGCAAATATTTGTTGCTGGAACGCTGCAGCCATGATACATTTAGCTACTATTCTTTGATAGGATGAATTAATAGAGTCTCAATTTAACATTTACTAAATAATAGGAAAGCACAGGCAAGTACAAAAAAAATAAACACAACACAGTCACCAAAGATAATGTAATATCATAAAAATGTCAAAAAGGTGTTGCCAACGTTATAAACATAGTCCCATTAGAGCTGTAGTGCAAGACGCTAGTGTTACTTATATTTTCTACCTAATATTTTGCGGAATTTAAGTAACTAGAGACTTCGTAACCCAAACTTCTTAAGCATCAACATATCAATACTAATCGTTCGCACCGAACTGAGATCTCGGGACTACTTTTGAGATTAATTGCTTATAACTTATTTTTTAAATAATAATTTTTTGATTTTTGTATTTGTTATTTAAGTACAAGATATAAACGTAATATAAACGTATGAATAATATACGTAAGTTTCAGCTTTTAAATGGGAAGCCGTTTTTGAGATAGTCCCCGGGACAAAATAGATCGCAAAATAATTTGGTGGCCTACCAAATTGCTATTTTCAAACATAGTTTTTATCTAAAACTGGTTTCGTACACTACTTGAAAAGTTCTTTCCAACGATACCCCACAAGGGTAGATAAAAAAAGAAAAAATATATTTTGCTCCCCACTCACATGTACTAGTGCCCCCTTAATATGTTCATTTATATCATTTTAACTGTCATTTCTAGCTTTGGGCCATAGTTTACATATTCTCTGATTTGAAGTTATTTACTTGTACGGTTTAGACGCTAGATGCCTCTGACAGACGGATGGACGTACGGATAAAGCCGAATCACTTAAGTCAACTTAGAAATCTCGCTTTGCTTGATCAATTATTCGTGTTGTTCAACTTAAAATCATCTATAATATGAGATTTTTTTCAAAAAAATGATCATAAAAATCTGAATTAACTTATAGTGTGACCGTGGCAATGAGATTATGCGAAAACGTCAATAAGTTGTAAATATCCATGACATTTCCACGACAATAAAAACCCATCCATTAACATTTAAGGAATAAACATTTATTTATTTTTTTAACTGTCGGGCCAAGCCACCTCAATTAATACCTGCCTACAGTTATTCAATAGTTTGTCGAGTAGCATATAACTACATATTACTTATTCTTATATATTATATGGGTATCTATATAGCACATGATGTGTATCTATACACATGTGCTATATAGATACCCACAGTCATTTCTTCCCACTAAATAATTCTACTATGTAGTAGGAATGAGATTTCAAAATAACGTCTAAATCACCGTATCTGCCAGATATACAGCAGCACCCAAATATCTCGATGCCTATCACACCAATTGCTGTCACTGTCAATACTGTCATTCAACAGCTTTGAGTGGAAAAGATAGCTGACGTTTTTATATGACATCTGACATAATAATAACGTTAATAGAAAATTAGAAATTGTTTTGTTTCCAAATAATTTAGATTTTTGTATGTAATCCAAATCAGTAGAACTTTTTTGATGTGTTCAATGATTACATAAATAAATAACAAATAAACGCTTTCTCACTCACAGCCCTACACTTAGTTCGATAACATGTGTCGTGGGTGCTGGAAACACTACCAGAACTAGAAACACGAGTTTACATTGGGGAGAAAACTTGTGTTCCCGTCGGAAATCGAACTCGATGCCGTCTGCTTAGAAGGCGAACACACACCCAACTAAGCCAATGGGCAGTTCATGATAGTTGTACTGTGCGTTGGTAGTCTAAGCGGGTTCGATTCTCGGCGGGGGAACACAATTTTTCTCCTCAAGGAAAACTTGTGTTTCCGGTTTTGGTGGTGTGTGATGTGAATGTTGCCAGCACCCACAACACAAGTCATTGAACTTAGTGTGTTAACTTATTATTTTTTGTTATATAATCCTTAACACTACTGCTAATACTAGTACTAGCGTAAGTATTTTTTTTTTGTATCTGTGATAGGCTAGCATTTTGACCACTATTTCACCTGCTGTGACGTTATGGTCGATAATGGTAAACGCACTATTAATAGGGCATAGGGCAATCAGTATTATCCTTATCGAGTCATTTAGTCAAACATACAAAACTATATTATAATTTTCGCTAAATGCGTCGCAAGTGTTACAGCTTTCTTGTCCAATGATAGAAACACTAATTTATCTAGGGGAGAAAACATGTGACCTACCGGGAATCGAACCCGATACCTGCTGCATAAACGGCAGACGCGTTACCAACTACAAACATTTGTCCTATCTTATTTTGGTAGGGAGATAGTGCCTAAGTTAATTTTGACCTGATTCCACTGCATCAATATTGGGAACGAATCTGAAAGGCACGGCTAGTATTAGTAAGGTTCTTACTTAGATATATCAATTTTTAAACAACTAGATATATTTAAGTAGGTAGTAGGTAATACGTTTTTAACGATTGTACGAATCCTCTTCACCCTACTGATATAAAACGAGTAGGTACAGGTAAAAGCAGTAAAAGCGTTACTTTTAAATTACTTCGAAAGCACGAGACTACCTCGTAAAAGTGTGTAATTTATCACTAAAAAGAAACAGATATAATAACCATAACTTAACATTAAATAATTTGCGTAATAATGTAGATATGAAACGTCAACTGCGGCCATACATCAGGCGCAGGCACCCACGCCACGGGCCGCGGGCGTCCTCGCGAGTTCGCCGTGCTGAGGCCGGCCGTTTCTTAGAATCCTTATTTCCGATTCCGAAATACTCGGCGCGGTGATACCAGGAAATCTCAGCTCGCGTTATTCTGGGGCAATGCCGTGTAAAACCCGAAACACGTAGCTTTCTAGCGAGCCACCTCTCCACCCGTTATAAATAATCAGAATGCGTAAAGGGAGTCGGTGACCCTCAATTACCGGCATCACTTATGTTGTCTCTCAGGAGCACTTCTACTCGTAAGGGTTTGGGTGAAATAAAAATAACATTTAATTTATAATTTCATTATATTGAATGACGTACCGTACATCGTAAAATTTAAAATTCATTCGTACAGATGAACAACGCGATCACACAAGTGCCGACGCTGTAAGGTTCATCGGATATATTTACATTACAGGTATCTTAGAATAACAGACGGATTAGAGATACAGATTCAATAGGAAACATGCTAAGAGCTAAGTGTATCAAAGGTTGAAAAAAATATGCTGTTAATAAATAGACGACTTAAAAAAGCATTACGTAAACGACTAAACTACACTAATCCATCTTAAACATTATTTGACTATTGTTTGTTGTACCTAAATATGTGAAAACATTTGCATTGACTTACAAAGAAATGCACGGGGTGTATAAAAAGTAACATAATCATGTAGATCATTTAAATCAATCAGTCAGTCAAAAACTTAATATAAATCTCAATCAGGCAAGTATACTCCTACATTATATTTATGAGGGCTAACGTTTATATACATTTGTAAATCTAGTTTATTCGCTATTTATATACATAATTCTGTTAACAAATTAATAATAATATCAACATAGTTGTAATTTTATTAGCCGATAGTAGGTATATAAGCTTATAGCTACTCAGATTCAGCGCTTGAAAATTGAGTGAGCAAGCATCTTCAATAATGCAAAAACATCGTGCTGACGTGGCGCTCGCTCGCTCCATAGTCAAGCTTAAAAACGTATAATAATATTGGCGGATTACAAACTTAACATTACAATTTAAGCTAAAACAATGGCATTACTTATAGCACCCTCCCACGGACAGCTGCGTTGAGCCCTATACAATTTAATCTCCTAAGTAACCGTGTACCTAATTGTATCAATTACTTTTTTAATTTCCGACCCAGCGAGGGGTGATTTCCCCCTCATGGAAGGCAATATCCGCTCGTGCATTATAAGCAAATTGTAAGAAACTTTAGGAAACAGCGCAGACTAAGTTTGAGGTCGCATGTTGCAGGCAAGACTGGCTTTGTACATCTAAAGCAATTTATAAATCTTGCTGTCGGGAGGTCCTCACGCCTATAAAATATATGTGAGGTTACGGCTCCTATCTGCTCTGGGGTTTATCTCGGGACCTCGATAAGGGATGCACTCGAAGACGGCGATAATATTCGTCGCCGACTTGTTTACGTCGCACTTACATTAACTTCAAAACTCAAGCAGAACACGCTCAACTGCCATTTTGTGGCAAACATTCCAAAACATGATTAATAGACTATTTTCAATCACTTATTTCCTTAAAATTATTGAACTTTGCAGCTAATTACAATAATATAGATTACAATAATTAGCACTGGGCCGATACAAAAGCTGCCATTAAATAACAGGCAAATAAACACGTTTTAATACCAACAGTATATAATATACCACAACATATAATTATTTATGTCTACCTAGCCTACTTCGTTATTCGTAATTGACGATATCACGTAACAGTAAACATTATTATTAATAATAGACAAAAATTACCATAAATCATTTATTAACATCATTCGGTTGAAACTATGATCAATAGGTATTAAGTGTTAAATGATTCATGTATGCTGTTCCTATTGTGATTTTAATCGGAATAACGTTTACCTAATATGTGTTTGAGGAATACTTACCAAATACAGCATAATTGCTAGGCTTATAAAGTTAGCTGTTGTCGTTCAACATGTTACAAATAATGTGCCTCACGGCCGGAATACACAATTTTCTGCGTTCCGGGTCTACCCCATCACTCTGCGCCGCATGTTGGCCACCGTATACCATTGACCGACAGGCGCAAGCTTTTTGCCGACCAAACCGGGCAATAATATATTTGATGACACCGAGATTTACACGTATAACGACATCCTAGTCATCCTATGTATGGGTATTAGTCTTAATCCGAGTGTGAGCTTACAGCTAGTTCGTCGGAACTAACTGTCGGCGGGCGGTCACTGCATACGAATGTCTCAAGCCCCGAATACAAATAAAAAGCACTCACCGCCTAGCATTTGCCTAATGCCCGCATTTGGGGCCCGAGGCACGTGCATCACACATTTGTATTACATACGCGATAATAATTCCCCCATAAACGGTCTTCTTAACATTCCGAAATGTTCAATACAACTTTTTTTTTAGATACATAGATTTATCTATTCTAAAATCGTATTTAACCAATAAATTCATTTGCAAGTATTTAAATTCAACAAGCTTACATTTATAACAATCACGAATATAACACGTATGTTATAAAGTTAAAAGTTTACATGACATAAAACATCAATCACGATTCGATCTGACTCTTGAACAACGTGTTCGCTATAGAGTAGGTACATAATAATATATACTCAAGTATATTATAACAATATATGTGTATACAAAAGCAAGCACGCGCGGTATTTTTAAATTCACTATTTGAAATCGGTTTCCCCGTAAGTGACGTAGGCGGGGTACGGCGGAACGTAGTATTTACATAATCACTTATACGTCATTAAGAAATTGCTAAGTGCATTAACATTAATGTCCCAATGTTACACCAGTCTTTTCAACATTCTTATATGTCCGTAATCACAACATTAGTGAAACATTGTAATAGTTTAGTTCGACAACAGTTGTATACCTGTAGCACCGTACTTACTCTGAGGCACGCGCATCACCTGTTCCTATAATACCGACCGGGCTACCAACCTAGATTCTACCCACGACGGCGCAGCGTCCGTTGACGTGCGTTAATATAGAAATATCTATTTTTAACAAAACGACACAAATAAAACAATCCATACTATACTACTCAGATCTTGTAACGTTAAATTCATTATTTACCGATTCAAACTCTAGCATTAAACAATTTTATAAAGCGATTAACGATTTGATTTTAATTTAAGTAGCAATAAAGCATATTAAGTTTCTTAAAACTACACGATTAAAAATATAAGTAGATTTTACTTCTATTTCAAATGTTTGGAAAATATCTAAATAAAGTGATAAAGTTTCGAGACATTTATGCTTGTAACGTGAGAGCATTGATTACAAAGTAATATAAAACGCGTTGGGGCGCCGTAACGCGATCATAGAGTGGCTATCGTGATCATAGACTGACTCTATCGCAATCACAGATCATAAACTGGACGATGTTATCGGCTTCCCCGTAACGAGGCTGCTAGGCACGACTCGATTAATTTCTCGTCGTAACTTTTTCTCAATTCTTGAAATGCTAATCGCCCAAACCAGTTGATAGTTTGCGGGGAAGCCTGTTAACGCGCCCGCGCGCCTCCGACGCCTTCCCAGAAACGAAAGCGAGATAGCCACTAGTGAGAAATGTAATTATCGTAATAACCTCCCGGAACGAGAGGAGTCGTTTCCGATTGTCGCAAACGTATACATTAGGATCGGCGAAGAGTTACTTCACTACACTATCTATCGATAGTATTATCTTTATCTCTGATTCACTCTTTTTTTTTATTGTTTTTAATTCATTTGTAACTAGACCATAATGCGTGCTGATTCCACTTTGGTAACACGTCACCATACGCCATTCCAAGTATAACATGACGCGATTTCTTTATAAACGTTCTCTAATTTGTTTATGTATAACAATAACTCACGATGTTATTGTGTTCTTGTGTTTAAAGTCTTGAAACTTTTCTTTCATATTATATGAAAGCATTTTCCGTATAAAAGTTTGAAAAGGAAGACTTAAAACAAACGCCTTTGTTCCCGATAACTTTGTATAAGTTCACTTCATTTTTCTAGCCCGATTTTTTTAACTTTAACGCAACAATACAAGAATATAAACCTATTTTTATCTGTAACCTATATTTATATGACTTATCTATACATGTAATATGAATATAGGTAACACGAATCTAACAACCAGGAAAATGTGAACCAATTCAATGTTGATATACGCCACTGTTTATAATTAAGAACAGCGGGGAATTTCATTAGCGTTGGCAAATAACACGAATCAAAAGAAAAATTGTTGAAACACAAGACAATCAATTACACATTGTTTTCTAAGATCACAGCATTGGGGATGATTTACAGAGAATTTAGCATCGGGATTTACCCAATCGTTAAAGCTACAACTGTTTACAAACACGAGAATCCCATTAGCAGTCCCAGAAAAAAGGCTAATATTGCTCGGCATTCGGAAGCCCAGATAATGTCGGTACGATAATCGTTTTAAAACAACACATTCTAAGAAACGTAGAGATTAGAAGTCCCATAAAAAGCTGATTCGTGTTACAGCATTAAGTGAAGTTAATAGCTATGTTAACCAACAATCAATACTGGTTTTCGGAAAAGGAATATTAACGTTTTTACCAAGAACCTCGGCATCTTTATAGAGGAAAATAATCTTTTAATGTTGTATATTGGCAGTCGCGCAGTGTTGACTAATTAGGTACACTAGGGGAAAAAATATGTTTTTTATCAACATGTTTATAATTATAGTGGTATATGATTGTATAAATACATTATATTCGTGTTTTTATTGACTTTACAGTCAAAACTCGTAGATATTTTTTGTATTGCATATAATTTATAACGAAGTTTGATTAAGTTAGTTATTACAATAATAGATATTTCAATATTATTAATCTTCATACGCAAAAACTTTTTTTTGCGAACAAGATTATTTATTTAATTATTCGATGGTAAACCGTTAATTGTTATTTTATTGAATTTAGGAATTTAAATCCATGTTTTAAACAATGAATATAATAAGATGTCTCACCTTCGTAAAATGCAGGCCAAACTTTAACATCAATATAATGTAGGTAATTAATTAATTAATTTTTCATTGATTCCATCGTTAAGGTCCGTTATGTTCGTAAAATAAAAAATAAAAAAATTACATAATAAAATCAGGCTGTCTTACATCAAGTAGCTACTTGATAACTTGATTTACTTCTGTTCTGAGCTATAGTCGGACTACAGTAAGATAGGAGGAGAGGTTACGATTTTAGCGTATGTACAATAATCGTTAGTTCCACAGTACTCAACTGTTTAACCGAACAATATTAAAAGATATCGTAAAATTCGTTTGTTTTTTTTAATATCCATTAAAATCCAATATGGCGTCCTAAGATCTCCTCGTAATATTGGACTAAAAATGTTGAAAGCTTTATAATGCTATTATTTATAATTATAAATATAATACCACAGAGTTATTCATATAACGATATATTTAAAAAAAAAATAGAGAGTTCGTTTAACTTTATGTGTAAGTAATTTACGTCATGTACCTATGTAATAAAACAATATAATAACAATTAAAATCAACTAAATCTAAAAAAAAATACTAGCCATTTGATGCAAGTCAGCCAAAATAAAATAAATCTGTTTATATCTCAAAACAGTTTATAAAAAAATATTGAATAAATTGCATTGTCAAAAAACAATAATGATACAAAATAATTGCATTGTTGATTACAACGTTTTCAATTTTTCGGACACTTTTACAATCCACCCTGAATTACGTTTTTTTATATCGTAAGTCAAGGTTTCAATAAGTTGGTAAGCTTTATTTAAAATCCGTATCAGAATAATCAATAGTAATATCATAACGAATAGTTGCCGTGCTATTTACTACAAACAACACCGCGTCAAATATTTTTTTTAATACAATTTAGTCTGTTTACGATGGTTTCCACGTCAGTACTGTCAGGTCGTCACCCTTTATTATGTCCAGATGCTACGATTCAACTTGCACTAAACGGGGTCCCATAAAGATAAGTTATACACATGAAGGTGTTCAGATACTGAACCTGTTCGAAGATGCCCATCTAGCACGCGTCCATGGAAGACCAGTCAGTCTTACTCTTTAGATTTTCCACTGGTAAAACCAGGCACCTTATGTGTATGCCACTGGCGCGTAAAAAGTATGATATGTGATATCAAATGCTTGCAAGCGTCTCTTACAATGATAAAATGTATATTAAAGCTGTTAGATGAAATATCAACTACTCTCAATTCTATTTCTAAGCTACAAATATTTACACTATTGAAAAAAAAACAATATGACGTTACAGAAACTATTTATACTGCAAAAAATGAGATGACGTAATAGAAACAATTTATGCTGCTAAAAACTATGATGGCACAGAAACTATTGTCACTGCTAAAGAATAAGACAACGTTACAGAAACTATCGTCATTGCTAAATAATAAGATGACAATACAGAAAATATTGATATCGCAAAAAACAATGTAGGGTGACGTTACAGAAACTATAGTCCCGGAAACATAATTAAGGTGACGTAACAGCACCTATTACTACTGTTTATAAATGTAAGATAACAGAAACTATTGTCTATTGTCCCCGAAAGAAAAGTAAGGTGACGTTACAGAAACCATTATCACTGCTATAAGGTAATATGTTAAAGAAATGTTTGTCACTGCTAAAACGTAAGATTTTACAAAAACTAATGGAAACGCAAAAAAAAGTAAGGTGACGTTACAGAAACCAACATCACTGATAAAAACATATGATGACGTTAGAGAAACTACTTAAAATTACAAAATTAAACATAATTTAATAAAGTTAATGTACATTTTACAGAAATGTTAATCCTGATTAAGTAATAATATTGATTTATATAACAGTACTAGTATAGTATATATTTCGATAAACTCACCAGAACATGTATGAACACCAGTTGCTCACAATAAGCCGAGACGCGAAAGGCACTGAAGCACCCGAGCCAGTAACAATTCAGTAGAAGATATTTTGGTCCATACTCAATTACAAAGTTCAAAGACGAAATAATATCTGCGTCAAGCAACTTTTTAACCGACCTCAAACAAAGCAGTAGGTTGTAAATTCGACTGTATTTTTTTTTAGGTGCGTTTCCTCAGAACTTTTTCTAGGTGAACCGATTTTAATGATTCTTTTTTTATTTGAAAGCTGGTGCTTCCTGTGTGGGCCCAATTTGATCAAGATCTAACCAGTAGTATTTGAGTTATTCTCAATAATGCGTATTTAGTTTATTTAATCTAATCAAGGGTTCTGAAGATACAGAAATGAAGACGGTTTTTTAAGCTTTGCTTGCGTTTAAATAATTAACTTCTCGTACTCGATCATTTACGATGTCTTTGAGCTTTGTAATCTATTTACGATCTCGGTGATTTTCATATTGGCTTTTAGTACATGACAGTGCCAAGAGATCGTAACTACTGGTTCTGGTTGTATTGTTGATTTGAACCGTATGTCACAAGTGGTACGAGCTAAAGTTGATCGTATCTGTTTGTTTGCAAATCTGTTTGCTTGTTACTTGGGCTCAGGTTAGAGTACGAGGGACAAACAATTAAATACTAAGCAGTCCCAATAGGTCCAATAATCGCGATTTCTTGTCAATTTCATTCACTCCTGAAGTCCCTTTTGGATATCGCCGTAAATTTATCAGGATATAACAAAATCTTGTGTACGTTTACGGATTTTCTAGTCTTAATTTGTTCACCTCACTTCTTAATTGATTAATATTTTTTTAAATACAAGAAGGTTAATGTGAAACGTCTTGGAAATCTCGTAGAAATCGGTGTAGAGATTGTCTAATATAAAACTGAACGCCCGCTCCAATATTTTGCGCACATGTAATGTACAAAGGTAATTTAAACCAATTTGACGTCGTCATAGGTCGCAGGACGACTAACCAATTTGAGTTTACCTACTATCACTAGGTAACACTTGTGAGCGTAAGCATTTTTAAGCTGCGTACGTTCAGTTTTACATCAGACGATCCTAGGTGTCGAATAAACAATATTTTTGAAACGGTTAAAAAAATTTAGACTGAAAAATTACCTTAAAAGATCATAATGAGTAACATATATGTTACGGTATGTTACAGTATGCATTGACAAATATACATGTATGCGTGTAGAAAACTGGAGAGATAGCCCAGCTAGCCAAGTTGCAAGAATGGAGATCTTTATCTTCGCGATCGATTCAACTATTAACTATCCAACCGATTTTAAGTCTTTAGCGGTTAAGTTTAAAATAGCTTATTTCTAATATTGAAACTACTCAGAGATAGAATTTATCGGCCATCCTAAATACCTGAAGTTTTTTTCTTAAGGTTATAATGACATATCTCTGTGAACGGTCGCGAAAATAAAAAATACTTCGCCTGCAATTTAAGGGGCAATTTTGTTTTACACAGCATTATCTAGGCACATGAATATACGTTACTCCCAGTCTTCATCACTCTCCGACCTCTGCGGGGTGGACATTTCCCCCGGTTCCGGTATGACAGAAGCCAGGGTGTGAAGCACGGAACCTCCTGAACGCTCCGCGCCAGAGATGCCGCGTCTTCGCATGGAAAGCTTGGCGTGCAGGTCGGCCATCAGGTCGCCGGATGGTGCCTTGGAGCCCTGTGGGAAATGTGAGTGTTACTTCCGTGTCAGGTTTGGTGGATAAAATCAATTGGGCTGAAAGTTTCGGAGACCAGCTTCGTAGGTACGATAGAAGTGATGTGGTCGTTAATAATGGTTCCTTAATACAATTATAATATCTTCGATATTACAAAATACTTTAAACCATATTGTTTTTTTACATCTGTGAATTGCATATCAAAGGTTATGAAACCAGTTGATGGCGCATGGAACTAATTTTCATTCAATACACAACTCACCAAAGGGTGAAGCAGGCGGTAAAAAAAATTAAAATTTATTTTTTTATTTCAATATATTATTTTATTGGCAGTTGCAGTAGCTATACAAATAGCGATGCGGTACGTAGGACTATTCACAACTAATGAAAAAAGAAACCTCACATACTGTTTGAGGGAGGAAAGATACAAGTCAATTGGTTATTATGAGGCCTATTCTCTCAGTCATCACGTGAGTTGCAGATAAAATATTTTAATAATACAAAATATATATACATTATTCCATTCATTAATTATGCCTTATATAGTAGAGTTCATTCTGAAATATATATTATTTTATCACCATTGTTCATTAGGTATTATCAAATCAACTAATACATAGAAGGTGTTATCATATCAAAATTACACAGAATAAGTAATAGTTCCAACTCCATGTTATTGATAAATGTAACCTCCGTGTTTATCTGTGCGAAATAATTATTGCCTTTACTGCGAACTTGTTTTTCTTTTGTAAATTGTAATCAATCAATTTCGAAGAAAGGTCAATGGTTTTCATTTATCTACTTTGCACTTCAGCGAGTACATAGTTAGAGATTTTTTATATAATTAGACTTGATAGTATTACTGTGAATCGGGTTGATGTCACATATACCCAGAATAACAATCAATTAGGTATTCAATAATTGTGTAGTGGATACGTAATAGCTGTACATTGTTTTATCAAAGTAATGATTCTAGTAATTATTAATTGACAACTTGTTTTTAGCGAATCTTTCTGGGTGGTTTGTACCTATTGACACGAATAAAACACTTCCTTGTATGTTTTGAACTGCCCGTTGGCTTAGTTGGGTGAGCGTTCGCTTTCTAAGCATGGGGTATCGGGTTCGATTGCCGGTGGCAACATAAGTTTTCTCCTCAAGGACACAACACAACTCATCGAACTTGTGAAGTGTGTTAAGTGTGGGGCTGTGAGTGTGAATAGGTTTATGTTTATTATGCATAGTAATTTGGTAATTTGTCAATAGCTCTTGAGGAGTTGTTTGAAATTGTAAATGTTATCAACGTAATAAAATAATTAACTGCAAAGAAAGACAGTATTATCTAAATTGGCTGAAACATCTATCTGAATCCGGTCAAAAGGTTGAGATATAAGTAGCCTTACCAAGAAACGAGCTACAATTTTATTAGGCGCGCTTTTCTGGCTAATGAAAGATATATTATCACCTTATCTCGCTCATTGCCTTTAAAAGAGGCATCTTCGTGGAAACGCTCTCCTTTCTTGTAGCATTGTCAACCTTGCGGAGATATTTTACGGAGAAAAAATTCATGAGCCGGACGGAATGGTCGGAATACATTCTGCGTACGGTGGGCACTCGGCTCGCTTGTCAAACCAGCTCCGTTAATGATAACATCTCTATGTGCAAGTTAATCATTGTTTTGGCACGCTCTATAACGAACACTGGTAGTCGGGCGACGTTAAGTGGTTCGAAAGTCCGCATACTTCGCAAACTGTCTGCCATTAGCTAATCCTAACAATGCACTTTCGTCGGCGATACGACAATACGTACGGAAATGTATAATATCAATTTCACGGAGCTCTGTACTGTATTTTTAACATCGGCCAGGTGGCTCTGCATTCTTGTTGATTTTTAAGCTCCAACCTTGTCGAATTTTATATTTAATTAGACACGCTCAGCTCGGCCAATGCTTGTGTTCTCAATTGCATAAGTATAATGGACAGCCTCCCGTTCGGTTGAAATACGTGTGTTGGAGAAGAAATTCAACATAACAATACGGGCACAGAATAGGATAGGTATGCGTTGCTCGCTTAGTTACAGAATTTCCAGAATAGGCCTACTCTTTGGAACCGCACAATAGCTCGATTCGACTCGCTCCGAGTGCGATTCAATACAATCGAGCACGTATTTCGAGAATGCCGTAACTCGAAGCCGGCTATGTAATTATTGTAAATTAATATGAAATGCCGAAACTTGTTTGCTTATGCCCGAGCGCAAACTATAGTGTTTGTTTTTGCTGCGTGCAAAAACCGCCAGTGTGTCATTTCTCACGTATTTAATTTAACAGATTGTTAAATAAATATTCAATCAGAATTAATGGTTGGTATTTCAGGGAAGCGCGAAGGGGTATAAAAACCAATCGCGTTCGCGCTCGTGTGTACATTCACGAGAATCGTACATGTTCGACGGAACGAGCAACAAAGCCGAATCATGGGAAATGAGGATTCTGTTAAGCTGTAAGCTGATCGATTTGTGGCGCCTGCCATCCGCTCCCGTCCCTTTCGAATACTAAACGGCCAGCGCTTGGATCTATCTTTGAAACTAGATTATAGAATAACATTGGCTAACATATTATACTTCAATTCATAGAGTTCGACAGAACATTAGAAACTGACGTTCAAAGTTTCTAGTCTGGACTTAAGCCAAAACTCACCATCTGATCAGAGATGGCGTTCAAAAGTTTGCCTTTGTAGAATAAAAAATAACTTATATATATACGATAACCATCGCTTACCATCAGAGTATTTAACATTTGCCTATCAAATATAAAATATTATAACACAACCTTTCCCTTCGATGATAATGTAGACCAAAATCTCTTATACTTAATACATAGTAGTACTTAAGACATTTCTAGTATACCTTTCAGAACGCATTAATAATATTATCGTGACTACGTACGTAACGTACGTAGTCACGATAATATTATTAATGCGTACTATGTAATAATCACGTTAAACCGTTGTTGTAAGTCGTAAGACAACAGTCTACTAAAACTAGAACCGCGGTTTTATTTTTTTGTAATGTATTTCTTTCTATAATTTAATGCGTAATTGTGAAATTTCTGAAAATAAACTAGTCAAAATGATTTTAATGATAAAACAATAAAGTAGCGAGACTGTGTGGGCACGCGCATACCTCCTACGTAATTGCACCGTTTACGTTATCACGTGATTTGTTTTTAATTTGCAAACGGATTACTATCGACGAGACTGGATAGATGCTCAAGGCCCCGGATATGTGAAGAGAACGCACGCTCGAAACGTCAGCAGGTGACGAAACCACTTGCGAGAAACGAGGAAAAATTGCTATGGTAAACAAACGCGAGCGTCCACTCAAGCCACGTGGATGACAATGGAAATGGCTGATACCACTATCGTTAACCTTATCAGAGACTGTTATAATAGCATTTCTAGGAAGCCGGCGAGCTAGCGTACAATTATCGCCGCTTCACAGAAGCGCCCGTCTGTTCTCTGCCCGTAATTATATGGCTGTACTTTGACGTTTTCAAAGAAGGTTGCTGCGTTCTGGTAAAAACTATTTTCGAGTGAGAGAGATCGATGCGAGTGCACCAGCATATAAGCCAGTCTCATTACTAGAATAAAGTAAAGCTAGTATTCTGAAACTGGTTTTGTGCCTATACTTATAGAAGATTTTAGGACTTAAAATTGTCTCCAAGTACCTTTAGTTCCGACCTTTGATTTCTAATTAAGCGATGCATTTAACAAAATTGTTGCTTTTAAATACCGAATCGAATTAATGAGTTGCAAATACAATATTGAGGTTTAAGTTTATCTGAAGATATTCAAAATTAAATCTGTTTGCAGTCAGTTAAGAGGTTTGTTTGAATGAAATTATCGTCCGGAGGTTATCTCGATTATTTAAAAACAAGTTCACGCGACTCGTATAATCTCGCGTAATAAAATTATTTTCTGAGAATTGGATAATCGCGACCGTTATCATAAAATTAACACAAGGCAACTCTGTCTATAAAAATAAAATTCTAATTGCTATCAATACGGCTGACATTAGCTGTTCTTTGAATCGCGGGATGCGAAACCCGGGCAATAAAACTTTTTATACGAAGGATATTTCAATTTTGTGTCGCGTTCATTCGCACATCAATAATTCCATAAAACGAATTAATAAAGCGTAGGTGGTTTGAATAAAAGGAGATACGAATAAAGGTCTGTTAGAAAGGCGCCAGTTCTGCGAATGGTGCATGCATCCTAAACGGGAAGATTGGTTGTGGGCAGCACAAACATACTTCGGTTAAGGTTGGCGATTCCATTGTTCCATTTATTTGACTAGTGGCAGCCCAAGACGGCATTTTAGCCTACTCGTTTTGACATTAATCATGGACCTCTACCGAAAGTCGATCCAGCTTCTCGCTTACAATAACAACAGATTGCTGTTATTTGGAAACTTTAGCAAAATTTGCATTGTAATGCTGTCAATATCAAACTCATGAAAGCGATGAGGTTTTAAATACCTATCTAGAGCTTATTTCTCTCATTAAAATAAGTTATTGGAATACCCTTAGAAACGAGACGTTTGAACTTGAGATGAAATATACTTTAGAAAGTAGCCTATCAGAGGTCGTTCGTTATGGATTTTTTTGTGAATAGGTAAACTAAGGAAAAGTAACAAAATAATGGTAAGCGATACGTACATGATTTATACGCATATGAACAAGCCATCGTAAATCAATTCTCATTACTTTCTTTAATACTATGTCTTGCTAGTCGAATAAGTCACATATTATTTCCATTTTTGATTACAAACTGAGACAGGTCGAACCTTATTTTCGTTATTAGGTAACTTTCACGGTTTAGTCGACATTTGACAGATTCTAATTTTGCCGTCTTGTAGTCTATTATTGACAGATTCTATTTTGTAGTATATTTGTGTTTAAAAAAAATTACTTCTACTGTCATAGTTAATAATACTGTTATTCATATAAAAAATCACAGTATTTTTAACATTAAAACAGAACTAAGTGTCAATTTCGCAAAGTCTTAAGACAAAAGTCTTTAATCAGTGCGTCCTACCAGTTATGACATACGGAGCCGAAACGTGGACACTAACGGCAGGACTAGTCCACCAATTCAAAGTCGCTCAGCGAGCTATGGAAAGAGTTATGATCGGTGTATCTCTAAGGGATCGAATCCGGAACGAAGTAATTCGCCAGAGAACGAAAGTCATCGACATAGCTCAAAGAATTAGCAAGCTGAAGTGGCAGTGGGCTGGTCACATATGCCGCAGAACTGACAACCGTTGGAGTAGACGAGTTCTGGAGTGGAGACCACGAATCGGTAAGCGTAGTAGAGGACGTCCTGTGACTAGGTGGAGCGACGATATACGTAGGGCTGCTGGTAACGACTGGAGAAGAAGAGCCTAAGATCGGGCTCAGTGGCGCACCTTGGGAGAGGCCTATGTCCAACAGTGGACTGAGATAGGCTGAGTATGATGAAGTGTCAATTTAGGACGAAGTAGAGTCTTTCAAATGTTAATTAACTAATATATAAATGCGAAAGTTTGTGTGCGTGTATGTTTGTTACCACGTATCTCTATAACGAATAACCCGATTTTGATGAAATTTAAAATGTAGTTAGTTTAGGTTCCGGAATAACACATAGGCTACTTTTTAACTTAAATAATGCGGGCACCGCGGGGCTCGGCTAGAGTTAAATAAACGAATTTCATGCGCTCGAATTCCTCGACAAATTTATAATTTTCAAACATTTGGTTGATCCAACTCATTCTATATAATAAAGGCTGAAATCTATGCCCATCTTACAGTTTAGTAATAGATTTAAATCATCCGCAACCAATGCTATTACAGCTAGTGTATCACATAACTGACTGTTCCCTGCCTACCCATATGTCATAGTAATGTTTTAAGATTTTACTATGCATATGTGTAGTGCATTTCTACAGTCAGTTTTTAATGTGCGATAGTGTACAATTTGACACCTCCATCTCTCCTGACTTAAAAAACAAAGTATATCTAGCGTATGAAACAACAATTTTCACCATGAGAACTGCAACGGAATGTAACACTTACCAACGGTCTTGTTTCTGGGAATAGGTATATCCTAGGTAATAATATTACCTAGGATATACCTATTATGATATATATATAATGTAGCATATTATGCTACATTACATTATTATTATCACTTACCGCCAGGTTAGGCAACGGTAAAATATTGGTGTATATAGATTATTTATAGATAACATAACATAAATTATAAATTCTAAATTAAGTTAAAGCTATGAATATCCTTTATCAGTCATATACATGTATGATATAAATTAGTCAATGTATGTTTATAAAATATTTTTATTATTGTTTATGAAAGTTTTTGTAAGTATATTATGTATCTAATATTGATAAGTAATTAATAAGTATGTGTATGTACATTTATTTATTTAAGTAATAATAAGAGTTGAGGTACACCACCGTCCCTGTATGTAATATTTTTATCTACCTTGGGTTGTCTGGAAGAAATCGCTTTGAGCGATAAGACCGCCCTTTGTGCTCCTTTATTAAATTTAATATTTCTTTCTAAGTGTTCTTTTTTGGTGTGCAAATAAAGAATTTATCTATCTATCTATAAACGATTTCACACTCACAAACACTAACACACCCAAAGCCTGAAACACAAATTTTCTTTGGGGAGAAAACTTGTATTCCCGCTGGGAATCGAAACCGATACCCCTGCTTAGCAGGCGAACACTCACCAACTAAGCCAACGTGCAGTTCAAACGCGATATTTCTTGATTTTGTTTTTATAGAGTTTACTTTAATAGGCAGAACTAAAGTAGAAAATTTATGTATGCTAGATGTCCTAATGAATCTTACCTTAGCCGCTGGTGAGGGTTCAGCTGATGAGCGCAGTTTGGCTCGGCCCGCGCCGCCCGCCTTGCGGATGGCGTCCATGAGGTTGGCATGAGCAGCTCCAACGGCAGGTGCTGGCGGAGCCTGCGCTGACTTCGCTTCGCTGCTAACAAAGGAAAATAACTTTAAAGACGAGAGAAAAGAGATCGATAACAGCTTAAACTAACGACGAGGTAAAAGTAGGCACTGTTTAAAATAATATATTCTGCAATCGCCTTACACTTTTTTAATAAATTGCGGTATACTTTGAAAGTCCTAGGGCAAGAGATGGAGGAGGGATGAAATACTATCAAGATCGAGACATTATTTATTCATCTGAATATAGGTCTCCCCCAAAGATTCCAAAAAGAAGGGTTGTCAGCGGCCTGCATTCAGCGTCTTCCTGTGACCTTCACTATGTCGTCCGTCCACCTTGTGGTCTTCCGACACTGCGCTTGCCATTCCGGATTATTTATTATTACATCAAATATTTTTAAGTTGAATATAGAAACAATTTTTAAATTATACGAAATGATAATAAATCCCGTTGTCAGTATGAACTATAGTTAAATGATTTTAAAACTTTAACGGTATGTGAAGACTAAATAAATATGAGAAATTAAATAGAGTGATATAAGTGTCGGTAACTCATTTTAAGGTTAGAAATAATAACGGTAAACTAATTAATATTGCCTAAAGCTAAATTTAATGTTATAAATAATAAATGACGCAAAATTTCGTAACACCAGTATAAAATGTGAAGTCAATGGACCAACGAAATCGATCACCGTCATCCATCGTCCACTGTGCGTTGTTATTATGTCAAAACCCACGCCGAACACGCAACCTCTTATTTGTATTAACCCAGTATTTATTATCATACATTTATTTGACACTCTGGACATTATCGGAGATAAATTCGAAGATAATGCCCCGAATGTCATTGAGCTTCGGGGAAAAACGATTTAAATATTATCCTTGAACTTAGATAAACATTCTGATATTTATAAACATATATTTTATTCTTAAAACAATAAAAAATATGGGTAGGTTAATTTGCGATTTCTTAGAAATAGCAATACATAATTTTGTGGGTTTTTGTCACTACTACAAGGAACCGCAAATTATAGTATATTATAATCGATTCTGTGTGCTAAAATGTTTTTGATTAATAAATTAAAGACGAGACAGCTTAAGCGCATCTTATTAAATATAGTAATAATTAATTTATCAAAAACTAGAAAAAACAACGGTTACGACTTGCTTCCCATGTTGAATGAGTGGTGTTATAATTTAAACGCAAGCTAAGCTAAAAAAAAACGATTTCACCGCTCTATCTTCGGCTACCTTGATCAGATTAACTGAATTAAATACGCATTATTCAATAACTCAAAAACTACTGGTCAGATCTTGATCAAATTTAAATGGGACCAAATGGGAAGCACCAGCTTTCAAAAAAAAATCATCAAAATTGGTTCACAAAGAAAGAAGTTATGAGGTAACTTTAGAAGTCGGTTAAAAACGAGAACATCGTCAATGTAGTCCACAGATAAAACATTATTGAGGATAACTCAAAAACTACTAGTCAGATCTTGATCAAATTTAAATGGGACCAATTGGAAAGCAACATCTACCAAACAAAAAAAAACCGAAATCGGTTCACGTGGAACAAAGTTACGAGGTAACACACATAATAAAAAAATACAGTCCACTTGAGTACCTCCTCCTTTTTTGTGAAGTCGGTAAAAAATACAGTCGAATTGACAGCCTCCTCCTTTTTTGAAGTCAGTTAAAAAGTTAAACTCAATCGTGCAAACAGCTAATAAGACGAGTAGTTCAATTACTAAGAATTCGGCTCTATTTTCTCTGTATTCGTCATAGAACTGAGGCGACATCAAACTCTTAGGAAATGCTTAAAACCCATAGAGGAACGTATTACCCACAGTATAATGACTATCAAGCTGGTCTGCTGAATACCTTCGACAGTTTACTGTAATATCATCAGAACGTGCCTACTCATAATTGTCTGCAATAAACAAATACAATTGCTGGAATTGGGTGAAATTAGGTTTCTTCGATTTGTTTACATACTTACATTGTTACTAATGATTTAATTAGTTTGTTACATACCTACATACATGTGAATACGTAAACCAAAACCAAATCAGTGGCTAAGCAACACCTTAGTTCGTAAAACTCATACTTTTTCACACATACTTGGGCTTGGGCTAGGGTGGCGTTCGCCTTATAAGCGGGTTCGATTCCCGATTGAAACAAGGTTTCTCGACAATTATTTGTGTTTCTGGTTTTGGTTGTGATTGTGTGTGTGAACGTTTCCGGCACCCACGACTCAAGTTATCGAACTTAGTGTGGGGCTGTGAGTGTGAAAGCGTAAATGTTATTATGTTTACGTTTATATCACACAGTTTCTTTCTTTCCTAATGCTTGTTTTATTTCTTGATAGTTTATTGTTTATAGTCACTTTTCATCCCCTTTCATTGTGCATTCAATGCTTACCTATCTAGTTCTAGTTAAAAATATCTTATTTTTAACCGACTTCAAAAAAAGGAGGAGGTTCTATGTTCGGCTGTATATATTTTTTTTATGTATGTTCACCAATTTCTTCCCGATTTGTGGACCGATTCTCAAAATTCTTTTTTTGTTTGGTAGATTATTCTTCAGAGGTGGTATATAATTTTTTTTCGAAGTCGATTCAGTCAAAACCAAAATATAAGCGGTGAAGCCGGTTTTTTAAGCTTTGCTTACGTTTAAATTATTCTTTTAAAATGATTGTTTTACGAACGCATTTTTGATTATTTTTCTTCTTTCTTCACTTACAATACAAAATTCTTTATTGTATACCAAAACACATACTAAATGATAACTACAAAAATAATAGGTATTACAAGGCAGTACAATAGGCGATCTAATCGCTTTTAGATATTTCTGCCAGACAACCTTTGGATGGGCAGATATTATTGTAGAAGCTGAGTACGGTAACTTACTATAAACAAGTTACATACTGGTATCTTATTTAGTACCTACCTCACAACGGTCACCAAAAGTTGCATCAGTTTACCTAATATATTTGTTAATGGTCAACGATGGCAATTGAACGAACAAATACACATGAGCTCACTGCAGAAGTTCCGAGAAGTGCGACGTACCTATACGATATAGTGGCAATACTTCAGTTGTTGTTTCATCGTTGGTTCTATATGAGTTCCAACCTTTGGCTGCCTATCGATCCACAAGCGCTGCGCCCGATGCCAATTACGTGGCGACGCGACGGGCACAGAAAACAAACAGTTGGCTAAATTAAATGCACCCAACCACACTCTAATTATACAAAAACTTCTAGGTTGAATGTATGATCAAAGTGCCGGCTATTCTATACAGACGAACGCTTGCATAGTATCCACTATGCCACAGAGGTTTTATAACGCGCATTTCAAATTTATATCAACTATTACATTATTTTGCCTCGATTTGTGTCGAAGCATGTAAAAATGTTTTATTTTTGAAGTGAAAACTTCTTTAGCGGCGTTGTGCACTTTTTTGGGATGAGTAAAAAAAATTAAACTCGCGTCAGGACACGTGACCTGATCGAAAATTCGTAAGACGGTAAATTTGTAAGACGAAGGGAGAGTAGACCGCCGCCGGCGCGGCGCGGCGTAAGAGAGAAAGTAATATCCCCTATCTTTCTACCACGCGGCGAAAATTTATGCCTGCTCCTGCTGTTTACAACGTTAATGTTCAAGTTTTCACTTCTGCCGGCACTCCTGGAGTGCAAGCCGTTGTTTTTTTTATTATTATGAGTAACTTCCTTCCGCCTTGTTTTATCTATGTTTCAAAATGGTGAACAGAACAGGAATAGAAAACCATAGTCATAGGTTTACTAATAATATAAAACACAAATTTCCCGACTGAGCCTTTTACTGAGCTTTCACTTAATAATTAACGCACATATCAGCTATTACAGCATTGATTTTGCATCATCGTTATAATGAATGATTATTTATAGCGTAGTATTAATTACAATAAAAGATGCGAGCCCCAACTCGATTGATACTAGCAAGCTTAAGTGGCTTTCATCCAACTAACAACGTTCATCATTAGTTTCCAGTACTTTCTAGCAGTTTGCTGTTCCAAGACACCCAACATGACGTTGGGTGTCGTCCCACACATTAAAACAAAACAAAAAAACCAAAAGTAGATAAGTGTACGCAGTAGTAACAGCAATTAAAATCACTAGAGTTGCATAATAATGCAAATAGTATTTGCAAATTTTCCAATTGAAACTATAGTAAAGTATTAGAACGAGTGAAACGTCAACTTTTATATGTATGTTAAGAAATTACCTATACTCGAAGCCAAAGTAGCAAACATTAATAAAAGAAATAAAAGTCTTTTATATGTAAAACTACCTGTCACTAACTACCTACCTGTTTAGTTGAGCTAAAACTACATTCAGCAGAATTTTATTACCGATTAAATTGTTTGTACAATCTACAATAAACTATACAGTAAAGTACCTATTTGTGAGATGGCGGGAGAGCACTGATATCCTACACACAGGGCAACCTAGTTAGGAGTTAGGGTTTATCCATGTACACAACAAATATCTGATCAGCATAGTTTATTTCTGAACCACCTGTATGAGCCAAGTTATAATATAAGATGCTGTGTTGACACACAATAGTGTTCCTAATATTACTATAGATAGTTATAAGTACATGGAGTGTTACAAATTAGTTAAGTTTTTGTCCAAATAAAAAGATTTTTCATTTTCATTTTTTCATTAATAGGAATGAGAAGTGACATACAAGTAATAACGTTTCCTTAACTTTACAATTTTACTAGTCGTGCACCGCGGCTTCGCTCGATATTATCAAGATAAAAAGTAGCCTAGTCTATAATAGTATGATTCGTATAAACTTCGTATATCTTTGCTTGTAAGAAGCCTTTGAATATTAATGTTTGTTACACTGTGACGTTAGCCCATTATACTTCTAGATTCTACATCAAAGCGACGACGTACCTACCTGCTAGTTTCTCTAATTACATGTTGAGACAATTATTATGCACAGTCCAAGCCAGTTATATGGCTAATGGAGGATGAAAAAGTTAGTTAAAGCCTCCGCACGTTTAATCAGTTTTTGTCAATACTCCAGCAATTAATAATTATTGTCGCGTCTTATATAACCAGCCCAGTAAAAAATATATGCAAGGAGATTCCTGCATTCTAACTAGGATATCGCTTACATCAAGTAATATCTAAATATTTATGACAGCTCAGCTTCTTGCCGTAAATAGTTCATGGATTCTTTTTACGGATTATGCATAGTTAAAGTGGTAGACCAACATTCGTAACGATCGGGGAATGCACAGCTGAGTTTATTAACTGTGAGTTGTGGCCTAATTTAGCATTAAACTATTCTTTAATTATGATGGCCATTAAAATAGACTCGCCATTTAGAGTTTATCGAAGTTTTATTTGTAGAGCTTTAACACTTGGTAGCTTGGTACGATTACGATAACAATTTTCATTGTAAATATTTTATTAGATTGAGGACGAATTGTAAGAAATATTTGAGATAGATTTGACATTTATTCATGTGACATCTATATATATAAAAGAAAGTCGTGTTAGTTACTCCACTTATAACTCAAGAACGGCTGAACCGATTTAGCTGAAAATTGGCAGGGAGGTAGTTTAGAGCCAGGAGAAGGACATAGGATACTTTTTAAGAACGTACATTTCTTTAATTTTTTTTTTTACATTTCGACATGCTTTCCATTTTCTCATACGTCACTCGGATTTGGTAAAGTACTAGGCAAACATAAACATGAAGGTTGTAATAATATAGTCACGTGACATTGTAACGCATGCCGGGTATGGCTTCCTAAATATGCACATTCATTGACTGTTAGGCGGAACGAAGGTCGCCGGGACAGCTAGTATCTTATAAAACGAATGACTACATTAATGACAAGGATTCATGGACGAAAACTGCACAAGCGCTTTATGGCGACTACGACTACATGATATAGATTAATATAATTCCTGTATTCATTTTAGAGCGTCTTAAAAAATAATTAATGAAAAAATGTGTCGCCGAGTTTCATGCCAGGTTTCCCGAGATGGCTGTAGAGTCATTAACTTTCATGAGTGCCTATTTGGGGCCCATGTGAATAAACTATTATGAATAGTAGATTGGACATTTAAGGGTTGTGTATCCGAAAAAAAAGGGTAGGGGATAATAATTATAATGCTAGCCGAAGCCGCGGCGTGGCGCGGCGCCTGTCTTTCTGTCAGGGCTTTAGTTTCCACAGTAATCACGTAATAGGTAGGGGAAAACAAGTAAGGCGATATACAAATTAAAAAATCGAAAGAGCTGCTCTACTTTTCGCCTTACATTAAAAAGAGATAAAAATATTGATCAGAGCAACTTCTCATTATTTTGGTTAAGCGACTAATCATAAAAATGGGTACTGCGAGAGAACTGCACCATTTAAAATAAATATGGCTTATATTTATTTAGATACTTCAATTATCTAATGTTAATGTAGTAAAAATATTGTTTAATCTTATATGAAGTCAGTAGATGTACGATATCTTAATTATTTCACGTGTTGAGTAGTGTTTCAAAGACGCATTTTTTTTTTCTTGAATACTTTTATCAATCACAGTCTATATTATATTTATTTAGATTACACCATCTAAGTTAATATTATCTAAATATGAAAGCTACAACTTTTCTTACTTATAACAATTCTAAGCAGCACATAAAATTTAGATAGCGTCTTAATAAAAAGCGACCCAGTATAAGGTAGGTAGATCGCTTGGTTTCCCACCATTTTGTCATGAAAAAACAACCCCGTAGATATGTGGTACCACATAGCGAACTAACAAAGTGTCCTAACACCCTGTAGGCCGTTAGTTGACTGCGATTATTTGTAATAATTTGTATACTGTATTCAATTGTTAACATCCTCAAAAAAAGGAGGTTCTCAATTGGATTGTATTTTTTAGTGTTACCTCATAACTTCATTCTAGGTGAACCTTTTGATGATTCAATTTTTTATTATTAGAAAGCTGGTGCTTCCCATGTGGTCCCATTGAAATTTGATCAAGATCTGACCAGTTGTTTTTAAGTTATCCTCAATAATGCGTATTTAATTATTTTAATCTGATCATAGGTTCCGAAGATAAAGCGGTGAAGTCGGTTTTTTAAGCTTGCGCTTAAATTTTCTCCCATCAGTCATTTGGTGACGCGGCCTGCTGCGAGCTGGAGAGTTAGAACTCGGATACCAACTGAGTGAGAACTATTGTATTATTAGAACAGACTAACATTGTTTTCCTTAGAACGACCTTAGGGTGAACACATACGTTGTATAATGTTTAGTAAAACCCTAAAACCACAGGTTTCTTGGATTTGGCTTTTAAAATACCTAAGGTATTTTGGTATTACCTAGTATTCGTATTTTTTTTTGTTTGGAAGATGTTGCTTTCCCATTGGTCCCATTTAAATGTAATCAAGAACTGTTTAGTAGTTTTTGAGTTATCGTTAATAATGCCTGTTTAATAATACATTTAATCTGATCAAGTTCCCGATGATAAAGCGGTGTAGTCAGTTTTTTTAAGCTTTGCCTGCGATTAATTATAGACAGAAAATACGAGTAGATTTGCCGTCCTTCCTTGTTTTCTTTTATATATTGCATTGATGTATATAATAGCAAATAGGTATTTTTTTTTTAAATATTTTTAGCCATAGAACTATACACATATAACATTATTTTATTGATTACTTTTTAATAAAGAAAAAGTGAAAAAATGCATGCGGTATTTAATTTACAAAACGCACCCATTTAACTAGACTGAATCGTGACGTCAGTTTATACATTTTAATGTCAACCTTACGGCAGACATGATTGTGGACGTCACAGAAATTAACATCGAAAGGACCGCGTTTAAAATTGCTTGAACCTGATTGTATTTTCAAATATATATTTTGATATGAAAAAAATTTAAATAGCAACAAATTCTATTCTAGTGTTTTTGCGATTACGTTATTTTGTAAGGAAATTAAACATAGACCAAAATGGTCTATGTGTAATTTCGTTATAAAATAACCTCGGGGTTAGCCCCGATTTATAAATTATTTTTATGATTGAAAATGGTTATATTATTATTATTATCATCTTTGGAAAATGCTCATAGATGGATTTTAGCAAAAATGTTACATAGACCAATTTAGCTGTAGGCTAGCCATACGTAGTGTTATGAATAAAATTTTATGTTGTTTTTAATGCTAGATAGGCAAGCATTTTACCACTATCTCACCTGATAGAAAGTGAAGATGCAGCCGAACATGTAACATGCTCGCCTCGAAGAATACTAAGAATGATGTAATGAATAAAATTTTTTTCTCATTCTCATTTCATACTCAAAGTTAACAATCGATTAGAAGCATAAAAAATATGGATATCTCCTACTATAGATATACTATAGTAGAATATATAGACAATCAAATCAAATCAAACTGACACACAACAAAACAATGAGCACTGAGACTTTTACACTAAGTCTGGCTCTTATAATGCTTAATTAATAATTATACATCAATAATACTAAATTGCATGAAATTTATGCTTATTCTCAGAGGTCCACGATTCTATTGTTCTTTATATCCCAATCCATGAAAAATATTCATTTAATTTTAAATTTTAGTATGCAGGGGGTTTCGGGGGCGATAAATCGATCTAGCTAGGATACATTTTGAATAAAAAATAAAAAAAATAATCCGATCATCATTATCCAGGTACTTATATTCCGGTACAGTGTCAGTCTTATATTGGATTAACTTCACGTCTCGGAAGCTGCTTGTAACCCGGAGGGCAAAACTTGCGACTCATATCAATCGCCTTGTTACATATTCAAATTCGCCTTAGACACAAGTCTATATACAGCCGCAAAGAGAAATTTCTCGAAACCCCTCAAGGTAGTCTCAAGTACATTAGCCAAGAATATGTACAATGTTACAATAACGCTGGATGGCGAAATTCTCTGGAATTACTGATCCGATTCTGGAAATTATTTAATTAGATATAGGGTTCTATATGAGACGTATCTAATACCTTAAACGAGCAATCTTAAATATATATAACTCAAAGGTGACTGACTGACTGACTGACATAGTGATCTATCAATGCACAGCCCAAACCACTGGACGGATCGGGCTGAAATTTGGCATGCAGGTAGATGTTATGACGTAGGCATCCGCTAAGAAAGGATTTTGATTAATTCTACCCCCAAGGGGATAAAATAGGGGATGAAAGTTTGTTGTACTTCTTAACGCGAGCGAAGCCGCGGGCAAAAGCTAGTTCTTTTATATATGTATGTATATAATCTGAATCTCGGCTTTTCATGAAATTTTGTATGCAGAGGTTTCGGGGGCGATAAATCGATCTAACTAGGTTTCATTATTAGAAAACGTCGTTTTAACGAGCAAAGCTAGGTCATCCAGGTACTAATATGTAATGACGTATAATGTAGTATGATTGCAGTGACACTCAGTTAAAAAATTAATTAAACCAATGTATAAATAGCTATTTTCGATTCTACTCATTATCAGGCTGATAAACCAATAACTTAAAAATTTAATTAATTGTCCTTTAATATTTGTTTTATTTTAATTTAATTATTTATTTAAAATATTAATTATTATTTATTTTTTAACTGAATATATAATTAAATATTCTGTGAATATTTCAAGCGTCTACCTGTTGCTGTTATCAATATCGAGCAAAAAAATCACGTTTGTTGTATGGGAGCCCCCTTAAATATTTATTTTAGTATTTGTTGTTATAGCGGCAACAGAAATACATCATCTGTGAAAATTTCAACTGTCTAACTATCACGGTTCATGAGATACAGCCTGGTGACAGACGGACGGACAGCAGTCTTAGTAATAGGGTCCCGTTTTACCTTTTGGATACGGAACCCTAAAAATACAGTCGAATTGAGATCCTCTTTTTCTAGATGTCGAGAACCTCTCCACTCGGAAGAAATCTCGGAGCGCACCTTATCGCTAAATAATATCGCTAATTAAATCATAGCCTTGAGCCAGATAATAATGATGCTTCGGAGAGCACTTCTAATATCTCTAACGATCTATCTTGGAAACTTAGGTAGCTTAGTATAGATAAGATTGATGGGGAGCTTGTATAGCCTAGCCTTTAGGCCTACTACATTTTTAATACCAGTTGTGTGCATTAATTATACAGCACGAATTATACCCCGCAACGGGTATAGCTAATTAGCCACCTGTCATTATGATTAAACAAGATAAGTATTAAGTAGCCTATCGTCATCTCTGCGATTTACATTTTATATCTGTTTCAAATTATTTAGATCACTAACAAACATACAAGAGCTACTTACTATAAAAATTATAAAAGGTTTTTTTTGACGTGACATAGTCTTATAAATCGATGAACACCGGCTGCACGCACGAAAAAGTGTCACGTTCCGCCTGAGCCTGAGCGTGCAAGTGAGAGCGCGGAACAAGCGATAGAGAGGCACGATCGGCCTAAGCGTTCGTCTTTTCACGTAAAATTATCGTCCGTAAACCGAATTAACAGACAACCATTTTTTTACAAAACACTTTGACACTCACGGCCCCACACTACAATGTCTTGTGTCGTGGGTGCCGGAAATATTCAAATCACACACACAACCAGAACCAGAAACATACATTTTCTTTGGTGAGAAAACTTGTGTTCCCGCCGGGAATCGAACCCGTTACCCCGCTTAGAAGGCGAACGGTCATCCAACTAAGCCAACGGGCAGTTGTGTGCGGGTAACGCGAGGCGCATCCTGTCTACAAATTATAAAATTTTGCAATGATATTCTAATAGATATTAATATTATGATATTGTTTTCTCTTCACGCTGTTGTTCAGCCGTTACGCTGAACATATTTGGATTATATTTGGAATGTACATAGCTTATACCTAAGATAAATATATAGACGACCCAGTTGGCGCAGTGGACAGGTACCCGCCTTTTGCGCCGTGGGTCCTGGGTTCGATTCCCGGCAGGAGCACAATATCCTTCCCAAAGGATATTTGTGCTTCTGGTTCTGGGTGTAATGTGTGTGTGATGTGAATGTTTCCGGCACCCACGATACAAGTCCTTGAACTTAGTGTGGGGCTGTGAGTGTGAAAGCGTTTATGTTTTATGTTTATAGGTTTCTATTAAATATCAAGTTTAATAGAAATCTAACCTAACCAAACGCGGGCATAGCCGCGGCAAATGGCTAACATAATATATATTTTATCTGTTTATAATAAATCGCTAAAGAACATGAGATAGCATCAATTCCGTCCAAATATCTATGTTGATTCTAATGATACTACCCTAAAAGCCCAATGGATCCAAAATAGCACTCTTACAGGCGATTAACTCTACCCTCGTCTCTACCATATACATACCTGTAGATACATAAGCTCTATTTATAAAAAATATAAATAATAAATACCGCAGGTATTTTAAAAGTACATAACTAATAGGAACAGTATCAATTCTCAGTAAGGACTATCCAATACATGGTAAAGTACGTAATTTACACTAAGCAGTTGAGTCACTATATATATACATATTACATGATAAGTACATACGGAAGGAGCTATCGATCGAATATTATTGAAGTAGGTTTTATTAATACACACATGTATTTTAACAGGTGTAAAACATCGGACAAATTATTTACTCGTCTTATATTAAAAAGAGATAGACGTATAGATCAAAGCTACGTCTCATTATCTCGGTTAAGCGATTAATCATTAACTAGTTTTGCTTGAGAACTTTGTACCATTTAAATAAAAAATGGCTCATATTTATTTGTTTAAATTTCTTAGAGATTACTAGCTGCATCCCGCGGTTTTACCCGCACAAGTCCCGGACGCGCGGGAATTCCGGGATTAAAAATTGCCTATGTCCTTTCCCAAGCCGTAGTTTGTCTTTGTACCAAATTTCATCAAAATCGGTTCAGTGGTTTAGGCGTGAAGCGTTAACAGACAAACAGAGTTACTTTCGCATGTATAATATAAGTAGGGTTTTATTGTCACAAAATCCTATCCTACTAATATTATAAATCCGAAAGTTTGTGTGTAAGTGTGTGTGGAAGTGTGTAAGTGTGTAAGTATGTTTGTTCCCTCTTCACGCTTTAATGGTTGAACGGAATTGGATGAAATTTGGAATGCACATAGATTTTACCTAGGATTAACACATAGGCTACTTTTTAACTTGATAATAGCGGGCGAAGCCGCGTGCCACGGCTTGTAACGATATAAGTGTTACAAAAGTTACAACTTTGAAAAATACTTGTATGGAAAGTATGTTCACCAAATAATACCAATCATGATTTATATTTATATACACTGTTTCCATGCTGTGTGCAAATATGTTTGGAATTCTGAGTATGGAGCTGACACCCTGGAATACCACATAGGTTGCTTTTTATCCCGGGATTCCAGGACTTACGCGGGTCAAAACGCGGGGCGCAGCTAGTAAATAAACAAATGCAGAAGGACAGAAGGATTAATTAACGTATTCATCCAAAATGTCAGCTCAATCGGATGCTGGATATGGGATCTAATTTAACTTGCAAGATTTGATTACAGACAGACTGACAGACACCGGGACAGATGAGACTAAATATAAACTTGTAATTATTAATACATACGTAGGTGTAATAACTGTTATGTAACCTTTAAATGATTATAAATGCTATATTCATTATATTTTCATAGTGTAATTACACGATAACACGCGATACACGAGTAATAACAGCTTAACAAAATATAACACAAATTATTTATGAATGAAAACTGAAAGTGCCTACTTAGAGTTCCAAAAAAACCAGCTTATTTATCTTGTGGTTTTTTTTAGTATTCGAATCAAAATAGCGTTTTGTCATATACAAGCCCTGATTGGGAGTTTTACCGCGAAAGTGAAAAAAATGGCGTTGTTGATTTTGTATAATTTTCTTAAACCTGTTATTCTTCGAGTGTTCATGTGTAACAATGGTGGATTATTAACCGTTATTACTTAGTAAACGTGCATAAGTGTAGGGAAATCATACAAAGTTGAAAACCGTGATTTTCGCCTTCGTTACAAAACTCCAATAGAAGTTCTAGTAAAGTTTCAACCACTTTACTAGGGCATAACTTGACTATGACTGAACCTTGACTCATTTACTTGACTTTGACTAGGACTTTAATATGAGATACACTTGAAATAATACTTGACACTGACCAAATGCAAAGCCAATATGTAAAAAAAAATGAAAAAAGAAGTGCCTACTTACTTCTAATTAGTAACATTAACGTGGTTTTAGAAAGGACTTTTAATTCACTAACTTGTTTTGTGATTTTTATATTTTAATATACACATCATTTACAAAGTTTCCCCATAAATTGCAACCATAATTTCCCTATTCATTTTGTGGTTTTCATTGACACAGTCTCCAAATAATGTGACTAATAATTCGCCTCTGACAAAACAGGAATGTTGTAGCCATTGATCTTTATGTACTTAGACATACTAACTGTAGCAGGGAGTTTTTTATTCCCTAGCCTAGGGGATTATTCCCGGTCGTCCCAACCCTGTCGTCCCCACTGTGTACGAGTGGGAAAAAAAAGTTTCGTTCGTCCCCAGTGGTAACGATTGGAACTTTTTATTTCCCAAGCAAAGCTTAAAAAAACCGACTTCACCGCTCCAGCTTACAAATAAAAAAAAAACATCAAAATAGGCTCACAACGAAAGAAGTTATGAGGTAACTTTTGAAGTAGGGTAAACGAGAACATCGTCAAAGTAGTCCATAAAATAGGCATTATTGACGATATTTCAAGAACTACTGATTAGATCTTGATCAAATTTAAATGGGACCAATAAGAAAGCAACATCTTTCAAACTAAAAAAAAAATCGAAATCGGCTTACGTGGAGAGAAAATATGAGGTAACACACATCAAAGAAAAAAAATACAGTCGACTTGAGTACCTTCTCCTTTTTTGGGAAGTCGGTAAAAAACCGTCTTCTCCGCTTTGTCTTTTAAACCCTTGATCAAATTAAATAAATTATTAATTAAACACGCATTATTGAGGATAACTCACTCATAGTTATCCTCAATAATGCGTGTTTAATTCATTTAATCTGATCAATCTGATTCTTGATCAAATTAAAATTGGACCACAAGGGAACCACCAGCTTTAAACAAAAAAAAACATCGAATCGGTTCACCCAGAAAAAACTTATGAGGAAACACACATAAAAAATACTGCCGAATTGAGAACCTCCTCCTTTTTTGTGAAGAAGGTTAAAAATAAATTCGGCTACTTTAAAATGACGCCAAGGACCGACGCGATCAATTTGTTTGATAGCCGACAATAGCTTTAAGCTTTGTACCTATAATTTTTTCCTGTTACTATGTAACCATTCAATCTAACAAAAAAGACAACTAGGTAGATTCATTCATTGAGAAATTCGCTGAATCACCTTTAAGCGCAACACTACTATCGTTCTGGAAAGATATAAAGTATCTTAAAAGACCTATCCTAACCTATTAGGCATCGAACGTATACCCAAATAAGGCAAGAGGTGGTGCTTTCCATTTGGTATTTTTTTATTATTGTTATTAATGTGATGTATGCGTGGGACATTTTGCGAATGGGACGGTTTGAGAACGGGACGTACTGCGAATGGGACGAATTGAGAATGGGACATATTGCGAATGTGATGTTTTGCGACTGCGTGACCAAATGCGAATGGGACGTTCTGCGAGTAAACCAATTTGTAGCCTAAAAAACAAACGCATTCACACTTACAGCCCACACTAAGTTTTGATACTTGAATCGTGGGTGCCTGAAACATGTAACTACATCTTCACTTTCCATTACATGAGATAGTGGTTAAAAGGTCTCTCTAGCATAAAAAATCACACCCAGAACCAGAAGCATCCCTTGGGAAGGAAAATTAGATAGATAAATTCTTTATTTTCACACCAAAAAAATAACACTTGCAAAGAAATCTTAAATATAACATAGGAGCACAAAGGGCGGTCTTATCGCTAAAATTGTGCTGCTGCCGGGAATTATACCCAGTACTCACGACGCAGAATACAGAGACTTACTTGCCCATTGCAGCGACTGGGTCGTCAATCATTATTGAAATGTTATAAATATTCAATTAAGCATGGTAAATGGTATGCCAATATAATGCATATACAGGAGTTCCATATAAATTAATTATTTAAAGGAGGAAATATTGACACGCTCGGTCAGTGACCGATCGAACTTATGTTTCCACTGAACTCAAGTAACAGAATTGGAAATCGATTACAAAAACGTAGCTTCATAAAATAAAAATCGGCCAAGTGCGAATCGGACTCGCGCACGAAGGGTTCCGTACCATTATCTATAAAAAATCAAGTTTGCTGTATAGGAGCCCACCTTAAATTTTTTTTTTTAGTATTTGTTGTTATAGCGGCAATAGAAATACATAATCTGTGAAAATGTCAACTGTCTAGCTATCACCGTTCTTGAGATACAGCCTGGTGACATACGGACGGACGGACAGCGAAGTCTCAGTAATAGGGTTCCGTTTTTACCCTTTGGGTACGGAAACCTTAAAAACCATTATCACATTTTAGATCTTATTCAGAATATTTTGTTAAAAATTATATTATTAGTCTATTATTATTGGAAAAGCCCCGCACGTCCTCCATCAGATTATATGTTAGTACACCATCTTCAACCCTCACTCAACCTACTTATTATTTCGATTCATAATTAACATTTCTTAGAAACAACATTACAGATCGAGCCGGTTAGCTTTAGTATAACGGGAAACCCAGATATCTTGGAAATAATAATGCACGTAGTTTCTATACCTCTTATTTACCTCTTAAAACATACAAAGATCGTATCTGTTACATACCTGGATAATAATTTTTCTATTCTCATATGTATAAAGTCTGTTAATCATATCTATAAATAAATAATTGATCGAGCGAAGCGAGATCTCTAAGTAGACTTGGGTCGTTCAGCACTTTGTCCGCCCGTCCGTCTGTCAGAGGGATCTAGCGTCTAAACCATATAAGCGAATGACTTCAAATTCTCATAGAATATGTAAAATTACGGCCCAAAGCCAGAAATGACATTTAAAATTATATATATATATATACATACATATGAAAAACATATTAAGGGGGCTCCGATACATGTAAGTGGGGAGTAAAATATTTTTTTATTTTTATCTACCTTTGTATGATATCATTGAAAAGCGCTTGACAAGTAAAGTACGAAACCGGTTTTAAAAAAACTATTTTGGAACATAACGATTTAGTAGGCCACCAAAGTTACTGTTTTAAGACCTATTTTGTCCCGGGGTCTATCTCAAAAACGGCATCACACTGAACACTGAAACTTACGTATAATATCCGTTATATCCTGTACTTGAACAACAAATGAAGAAATCAAACAATTATTAGGTTATAAGCAAGTAACATCAAAAGTTTTTCTCTATGAGGCAAAATGTAGACGCGAGATCTCAGTTCGGCGCGAGCGACGAGTTATATTGAAACTACAGCATAATATATTCATCAAGGCCTTGTATATTATAATCGGCTGGACAGCATCGAGCTATCTCTAAACCACTTCACTTTACGCTAAAGCTATCTCTAAACCACTTCACTTTACGCTAAACCACTTCACTTTACGCTAAACCACTTCACTTTACGCTAAAACGGCATTTCCCAACCCCTAAAATCGCTCCTATTCTAAGCCTGGCTCGCTTACCACCCTCGATATATTCACTCATACCTACGAGTATTACTCACATAGAAAATGGAAATAATACGAATGTTAGCAATTTATCCTTAATTCTGAAATAAGCCAGCGAAGTCGCCGAGCACAATTAGTACCACATACATTGTTATCCTCAGAAATACACCGGGCAAAACCAATATAGTTTAAAGAACAATGCTCAATTTGCATGATATCGATAATTATATTCACATGAGCTCACGGGATCGGAGATACAATCGCGTTTGGGATACAAATAATAGCATACTTCATTAGGTATCGAGTAAATCATGGATCGAATGGTTGATTTTAATGTATGCCATGTAACATTACCACTTACTCGGCTAATGTTTACCCATACACAAATATGATTTCACTAATGACTAGAATAATCTCAGATTGTATTTAACAGAAAGAATAATGGGTGTGACGTGTGGAATTAAATAAATAATTATTAATAAACACTTTCACACTCACAACCCACAGTGCGTGGGTGCCGGAAACAATTACACCACACGTACATAATCACATCCAGAACCGGAAACACGAATTTCCCTTGGGGAGAAAACTTGCGTTCCTCTCGGGAACCATGGAGAATTTCGTTAGTTAAATTAATTTATATTTTCCTTTTAAAAGTTCGCACTGAAACTGAACACAAATACATTACACTTCATTCATCTTCGACCGCATCATCATTTTCCATCAGGTGAGATAGTGGTCAAATGCTTGCCTATTTAGCATAAAAAAAACTTCACAGTTCACACCTAGTGTTATAGATCCAATAGTAACTAGTCGTTCGCGCCGAACTGAGATCTCCCACATTTTGCCTCATAGAGAAAAACTTTTGAGGTTACTTGCTTATATCATTTTTTCTATATAATAATTGTTTGATTTCTGTATTTGTTGTTCAAGTACAGGATATAACGGATATTATACGTAAGTTCCAGCGTTCAGTGTGAAGCCGTTTTTTAGATAAACCCCGGGACAAAAAAGGACTAAAAACAGTGGCTGGTGGCCTACAAAATCGTTATTATCCAATATAGTTTTTTTTTAACCGGTATTTTTTAACCGGTTTCGTACTCTACTTGTCAAGCCCTTTTCATCGATACCCCACAATGGTAGATAAAAGGATAAAAAATATTTTGCTCCCCACTTGCATGTATGAGAGCCCCCTTAATATTTTAATTTGTATAATTTTAAATGTCATTTCTGGCTTTTGGCCGTAGTTTTACATATTCTAAGAGAATTTGAAGTCATTCGCTTATATGGTTTAGACGCTAGATGCCTCTGACAGACGGACGTTCGGACAAAGTGCTGAACGACCTAAGTCAACTTAGAGATCTCGCTTCGCTTGATCAATAAAAGTTTTATTTAATCAGATGTCTCTTTCATTACCATTCTCGGCAAAGCTAGGCCGATGATAATGAAATTGGCCTCGTCGACTCTTAGATATGTAGTTTAATTCGCGCGTTGCACCAAACTTTATGTTCTAACGTACTTTTAGTTGGTGAAGCAGGTCATAGACTGCTTTTTATAATGACTCGTCATCATTAACAACAAGACACCCGTATGATATATCTAGTAACGTACATGAGTGTAGGCAATTGATACACATTTGAAAAACGCGATTTTCGCTTTATCTCCAAAACTCCAACATAAGTTCTAGTAAAGTTTCTACTACTTTATTAAGGCATAATTTGACTATGACGGACCTGGACTCTTGTACTTGACTTGTGACTAGAACTTAAGTATGTAATGCAATTTACTTGAAATATTTTATTACTTGACACTGGCTAAATGTACAATGATTGCGGAGCCAAAATTAAAAGAAAAAAAAAAAGTTTGAGAGAACGCGCCGCAGCCGCTTTAGTTTGTTTGAAATTATACTTCGGCGTTCACAAACAGTGAGGGAAGAGAGAACATGGCAGCAGTTATATAAATATTTTGATAACTAGTTTGATGGCCAATGACATGCTGTGAAGTGGCAGAAATCGGGATTATATAATATAATGCAACATTTTAAATATATAACTCGTTAGTTTAGCTGGGTGCGCGTTCGCAGTTGTATCGGGTTCGATTCGAGGCGAGAACACAAGTTTTCTCCCCAAGAAAAAATTGTGTTTCCGGTTCCGGTTGTAATTGTGTGTGTAATGTGAATGTATCCGGCACCCACGACACCAGTCAGCGAACTTAGTGTGGGGCTGTGAGTGTGCAAGCGTTTATGTTTAATACTAGTACAATGAGAGAAAACAGACGCCTACTATAGAACATAAGTTAATTTTTATGGCTAGAATTCCAAAATAGATATACCTTCTCTTCAAGCTTTAATCGTGTAACTGTTGTTCATACATATATAAAACATATATAAAAAAAAAAGATGTTATCAGATATAAACAGAGAGAAACGACTGACTGGACTAAAGTGTTAATATTGAATTCAAAAACATCTAACAAATCTATGATACTGGATACGTAATAGAATTCGATCATGCACCAACGTCACTGACAGTAACATTTGATACTATATCTTGTAACCCAAGACATACAGTTCAATTTGACAGCGACTCAAGTCGTCTCTGAATCTCCAATCGATGTCACGCGTTCCCCAAGTTCACCTTTAGGGCTACGGGCCAGTCATAAAATTGTTTTTATTTAGAGGGGACATCAATCAGTTTGTCATCACCAACTGACTGATAAGTTTACGACTCGAGTTATTGGAACGCTGGTGTCGGCAATTTCTCGGAACTCGTAAACTGGTTGCTGGATACGCAATGAAAGATCGGATTGTAGTGGATTTGATTGTTTGTACATCAAAGGGCTGGATTATGTAGATAAAGCATTTAAAACTAAGAAATACTAATGGAATAAACAAATCTTTGGAATGATAGAGCATACGCGTAGTCGGAAATTGGAATACAAAAACGGGTCAAATAAGGTTTGAAAATTATATGTGTGGCGACTCACGCGCCACCACTCAAACACGCATACACCCGGGGACCGATGAGCGCGGGAGAGCGGGGGAGTGGTTGCCGCGATCGTACGATGTATCTCGCGCCGCGACCCCTTCCAACGAACCAGTTCGCCAGCCGCCTCCGCTTGGGACGCATACGCAACCCCGCTTCCCTCGCCACGCCCGCGCACGTACACCGCACTAAGTACTAATAAAGTGATAATACCTAACATTGTGTATATCATATAACTCCTTATTGGTGACCCCTACAAACACGTGCCTACGAAAATAAAAACAATTAATTCGTGAGGAGTGCATAGTGCAGTGACTAAAAAGTGAGGCTAACAAAGCTAACCTACGGCGGACATTTTGGTTTCATCAAAAACCAACATCACCACGCGGCGAACTTCAGCAACATCGCGCGCAACATCTAATTGCCGTCGCAACGCCCGGCCTTTTTGCTTGGCCCATTGTGCCGCGCCACACCCTGCTCATATCAGCAAGTGCAGTTCACGACGTTCGTTTCAACAACGGGCGCAGACGCCGCCGGTTCACGCCGAGCGCCGCGACGCGGCGATTTTGTTCCCGCCGTCTCATTTCACGCCGCCTCCGCTGTGCCGGCGCGGCGCCGCCGGCGACGACTTCGACACCGCGCAACGAGTCTCCATTTCGTGACACGCGAACATCTCGCGATTTGATACGTGTCGCGATTCGCCGTGAGCCGCAGCACCGACGGGACCACCGAGGATTGCAAACATTGCAAACTCGCCGAGCCACGTGCAAAAATCGACGCGTCAAGCCATCGACGACGCACGACGACGACGCGACGCGAGCAGCCAGCGGTCAACGCCCCCGAGTGCGGGACGGGCCGGACCGCGAAGTTTTCAACTGTACATCGTTCCCAGGGAGTATACTACGATTCCGGTGAGCGAACTCCAAAATACTTGCATATCTTTCCTATAAACAAACATTTAACAATAACGTGCAGTGTTGTGTTGTTTTACTTAAACTATCAATTTGAAAAGGAATTTACATATTTCCGTCAACTATCTTTGTGACCAGTGATCATATCGGAACATTACTCTTAAGCAATTCTCGAATTTTTACTGATTATAATTTACGAATAGCGATCTACAGAATTTACGTAAAAAAGGTAGATTTCGGTAAGCATCTCGTAAAAAGGTAGATTTCGGATAAAATACCAGAAATGGTAAATTTTGTGATTTCGTTGTCGAATTTAAATTTGTTTACATAAAAAGGATAGATTCATAAATTGTATATTTTTTTTTGTCACGAAAGAGCCATATGTCGATTATTGTATTGTTTTATTTGTGTCTAATTATGTTTTTATTTTATTATTATTAATTAGTTATAAGCCGTGTTATGTTCATCTACGCGTAAATGTGTATCATACGTCCACGTCCGGGGCCCGTCATTTAATTTCCTGATTCCTATTTATTCCACTCATATTTCCTACAATTGTTGTATTGACTTCCGCCTCGTCACAGATTATCGTCACTTCCGGTTTTTTATTATTTTACTTCCGGTTCCTCTTCGATAATGGCAACATCTGAGGAGCAGATTAGACTGCTGCAGGAACAGTTAAAACAGCTTCAGGACAATCAGGATAGACGAACTATGGCAGTTTCAGTCAAATTGCCTACTTTTTGGGCCGATAAACCCACAGTGTGGTTCGGCCAAGTAGAGGCACAGTTCGAAATCGCGGGCATTAAACAGGACCGGACCAAGTACAGCCACGTTGTGGCAAAGTTGGATTCCAAAATCGCCGGCGAAGTTGCGGACATTATCGAACGCCCCCCAGTCACGGACTCTTATCAACATCTGAAAACCGAACTTATTAAACGCTTGTCAGCGTCAGGCGAGGACAGAGTCCGGCGGCTTCTTGGTGAAGAAGATATTGGAGACCGAAAGCCGTCGCAATTTTTGCGGCACCTACGCTCGTTGGCCGGGACAGAGTTTAAAAGCGACGACATAATTCGGCAACTGTGGATGCGCCGCCTGCCAGGCAATATACAAGCCATACTGGCTGCGCAAGAAGATCTGCCCCTGGAGAAGGCGGCTGACATCGCCGATAAAATACTTGAGGTAACCACACCTGCTGTGCATGCGGTTACCACGGCCTCGCAGTCACCCGAGCTGACGCAACTGGCGCTCAGGGTCGAGCAGTTGACTAAATGCGTTGAAGCGCTCAGTGCCGACTCGAGAGCGCGATCACGGTCGCGTACTGACAACAGATCGAGATCAACATCAAAATCATCCTCACGCTCCACCCTGTGCTGGTATCACCAAACCTACAAGAAAAAGGCAGTGAAATGCACCTCTCAATGCGCCTGGAAAAACCAGGAAAACAATTCGAGCGATCAGTAAACGCGGCGACTGATTGCTCTGAGGTAATGAGTAGCCGCCGTTTATTTGCCACAGATAAGACAACGGGACGCCGGTTTTTGATAGACACGGGCAGCGACCTTTGCTGTTACCCACAAAAGTTAGCCAAGGGTATCGCCTCAACATCATCTGGATATCAATTATCGGCAGCAAATGGTAGCAACATCCAAACTTATGGAAGCATTTCACTACATCTGAACCTAGGTCTACGCCGCGATTTCCACTGGAATTTCACAATTGCCGACGTCGAAACGCCTATAATAGGATCGGACTTCTTAAGTTATTATAACTTATTACCCGACCTACGCCACAAACGCCTAATCGATGGAAATACAAATCTAACCACTCCGGCATCGATAGCTCAAATTAACCAGGTCAGCATAAAATGTGTGTCTGTCGAAAGCACCTCACCTTATTCCAGACTTCTCCTGGAATTCCCTAACTTGACGCGACCTCCAAGTTTCCCACGGCTAGTGAAACACGCGACGGTTCACCACATCGTAACAACCAATGGCCCGCCAGTTTCCTGCCGCCCACGTCGCCTCGCTCCGCAAAAGCTGGTCGCGGCCAAGAAAGAATTTGACGATATGGTCAACTGTGGTACCGCGAGACCTTCGGACAGCCCTTGGGCCTCTCCTTTGCATATGGCCAAGAAAGGCGAAAAGGGATGGCGACCATGTGGAGACTACCGGGCTCTGAACGCTAGAACTGTTCCAGACCGGTATCCCGTCAGACACATTGCGGATTTCTCGCACAACATTGCAGGGGCCACCGTGCTGAGTACAATTGATTTAGTAAAAGCGTACCAGCAAGTGCCCGTACACAAGGCTGACATCTGCAAGACAGCAATTACAACACCATTCGGACTGTACGAGTTTCCTTTCATGACCTTTGGTCTTCGAAACGCTGGACAAACATTCCAACGTTTCATAGACGAAGTCGTGAGGGGACTCGATTTTTGCTATCCATACGTGGATGATGTGCTTGTCTTTTCACGCTCGGCAGATGAGCATAAAGACCACCTTCGCACCTTGTTCCAGCGCCTGGACGACTATGGTGTCATGATAAATGCATCCAAATGTGTTTTCGGTTCTGACGAGGTGACCTTTTTAGGATACCGCATCAACAAAGATGGTACACGCCCGCCTGTGGAGAGAATCGAAGCCCTGCGAAATTTCCTTTTGCCAAAAACTGTGCAAGGCCTTCGGCGGTTTCTGGGGATGATCAATTTTTATCGCCGATTCCTCCCTAACGCGGCCGAACTGCAAGCCCCTCTCATCAATGTACTAGCTTCTTCTAAACTAAAGGGTGCTAAGCCAGTGCCCTGGACGCCTGAGCTTGAAGTTGCGTTCGAGAAATGCAAGGAGAGCCTGGCCTGCGCTACACTTCTTGCTCACCCAGTTGGCGACGCCACCTTGGGATTATTCACGGACGCCTCTTCAGTACACGTGGGATCTTGTCTTCAACAGAAAATTGATAACCAATGGCAGCCTTTGGCGTTTTTCAGTAAAAAGCTTACAGACAAACAAGCTCAGTGGCCCGCGTATTATCGCGAACTTCTCGGAGTGTACGAAAGTGTGCAACATTTTCGCCACCTGCTCGAGGTCCAACATGTGACCATTTATACGGACCACAAACCACTCATCTATGCTTTTACCCAGCGACGCGAAAAGCTTCCTCCTGTTCAGCTCAACCAGCTGTCCTTTATCTCCCAATTCACAACCGATGTTGTACATGTGAAAGGAGAGGATAACGTGGTTGCTGACGCGATGTCAAGGATAGAAGCTATCACCTTTGAGGAGACTTTTGCAGCTTTAGCAGACGAACAAGCCTCAGACGATGAGCTCCAAAATGCCATGACCAACTCTTCTCTGAAACTAGAAAAAGTTTGCATTCCTGGCTCAGACATTTCCATCATCTGCGACACATCAACTGGAAAACCACGACCATTTTTGACACCTTCTTACCGGCGTAACTATTTTAATAAGATTCACAACCTCAGCCACCCAGGCGCGCGGGCTTCCGCGCGTTTGGTGGCTGATCGTTTTGTTTGGCCCTCTATGAATAGGGATTGTCGGAAATGGGCTCGTGAATGCCTACCATGTCAACGCAGCAAAGTGTCAAGACATACCTCAACGCCCTTAGGTAGTTTTACCCCACCGACCAACCGTTTCCGCCACGTCCACATAGATATCATTGGCCCAATGCCTTCGAGTAAAGGGTTTCAATATTGTCTTACAGCTGTGGACAGGTTCACTCGATGGCCTGAAGTATGGCCTATGGTCGGTATCACGGCAGAAGAGGTGGCCGAAACATTCACCAATGGCTGGATCGCCCGGTTCGGTGTTCCTGCCGTCATTACCAGTGACCAAGGCCGCCAATTTGAGTCTGCCCTCTTCAAGGCTCTCTTGAGACATAGCTCAGTACAACGTACACGCACCACTAGCTATCACCCATGTGCCAATGGCATGGTGGAGAGGTTGCATCGCCAATTGAAAGCGGCACTTATGTGTCATGGAGGCACATGGTGCACCGCTCTTCCATTAGTGCTTCTTGGCATGCGAGCATCCTTGAAAGAGGACTTACGGGCCTCAGCTGCCGAACTCGTGTACGGCGAGCCTCTCAGACTCCCCGGAGAATTTTTTACTCTTCCAACAGGCAACGACACTCTAGAAGACGTTCATAATTTCACATCACAGCTGAGAAACCATATGGCCGATCTGAAGCCTGTCGCAGGCTCGCATCATTCAGAACGGCGCCCTTTTGTATTCAAAGAGTTGTCCACATGCACACATGTGCTGCTTCGAGACGACTCCGTCAGGGCATCACTGAAGCCACCTTACACTGGACCTCACCCGGTTATTAGCAGAAACGACAAAACAATCTGCATAACTGTGGGAAACAGGGAAGTTCAAGTGAGTCTGGATCGGGTGAAGCCAGCCTTTATCGAAGGGGAACCAACGTCAATTCCACATCCTCTTCCATCGACTCCAACCCATTTCCAATCCACACTACCAGCCCCAGTCCCACCTAAACTTTCATCTCAGGCAGCTCCGCAATCTTTCCCAAACCCACCAACTCCCAAATACGTTACTCGATCAGGACGTCGCGTTCATTTTAAGACGCCGATTGATGTATAAAAATTTTACTTAGGACTAGTTCATAAGAAATAAGCTGTAAAAATTTGTTCAACTAATGTTTTTGTTATTCTTATTATTGTACCTATACTTTATTATTGTTCCCTTTTGGGGGTACTTTTCTCCGTGGCATTAGCTGCGCGCCGCGGTTTTAAAAACAGCCTGTGTTAATCCAGGGTGTCAGCTACCTACATACCATTCGTCAATCTACAGCCATCCCAAAAATAACCTGTTAAGAATCTTGAAAGCATTTTTTTTATTTCTTTTTTTTTTCATATAAGCTCTTATATACCCCAATACATACGATATCTTAGGTTTACCTATATTTTGCAGTCGCCAGAAATCGCTTGTGCAGTTTGCCTCCATGTATGTATCGATAACAATCACATTCACAGTAATCCTAGTAATATTATAAATCTGAAAGTTAGTGTGTGTGTGTGGTTTTAGCCTTTGGTTTGCTCCCTTCACGCTTTAACGGCTAAACGGATTTGGGTGAAATTTTGATTTTTTATTTGTTTATTTAATTTTTTTTTTTTTTTTTTTGTGACAGGCTTGTGTTTGACCACTATCTCACCTGATGGTAAGTGACGATGTGATCGAAGCTGGTAAACACACTAGACCTGGAATACGCAGGCTCTCAAGGATAACTGCCGGAACACCGTATTTGGCTTGGCGGCAGACTTTCAACTTGATGGTGGTAAGCTACTTTGGTAGCAAGCCAGGCGAGCAACTCACAAAATGCTCTACCACCTCTCAAATGTCACCTGATTAGCACCACCCGGGGACCACGTGTAGGCAGTCAGACTTAATGGGGTATCCTCCTACGGACGTGGGTGACTCAGCCCCCAATAAAAAGAAAACAATTACAATATGTATGATTGTAACTTACAATTTGAACCTTATTGCTAAAAATCAATAGAACTAATTATTATAATAATAACAATCAAGACAAGGATTGTACATAGATTATACCTAGAATTAACACATAGGCTAATTTTTTACTTAAAATTAGCGGGCAAAGTCTCGGGGCACGGCTTGTATTATAAAGCCAAAAGTTTGTGAGTGTGTTTGTATGTTTGTTACTTCTTCACGCTCAAACGGCTAGACCAATTTTGATGAAATTTGGTATGGAGGTAGCTGACACCTTAGATTAACACACAGGTTACATTTTATCTCAAAATTCCCGCGGGTCCGAGATTTACACGGGTAAAACCGCAGGGCACAGCTAGTAAATCAATAAATACTGTAAAAAGGCCGCAAATAGCCCTGTGCACTTTCTAAGACGACGAACATAGAAAGCTGACAGATAGTGTTTCATGAGAAACCCTATAAATAAACGGAGGCGTACTTTGTATCGCCAGCATCAAGGAAAACTCGACTGTAAAACAAGTGTTATTGTATTCAAATATGTTGTCAATATAATGAGCAAATTTTACGACGTCCATGTAAGGAAAGTTATTAGCGTCATTTGAACAACGCTCTAGTAACACGCAAGGTTATTCGCTAATTAAATCGTAAGTTTGTACAAGAGGTCCGGTCACTTTATCTGGATGGAGTATCGTACGATATCCGGTAGGTACATACATACTACATAGCAAGCGATAGGGCATACTCTGAATAAATGTTCCCGTAGGCCGTCATACGCCTCGAAAATTATATGTAAAACGATTGTGGTCGGTTTTTAGCCCCCAACGCAAAAGAGGGGTGTTATAAGTTTGACCACTATGTGTGTGTTTGTCTGTGGCACCATAGCTCTTAAACGGGTGAATCGATTTGGATGCGGTGTTTTATATTTGAAAGGTGACTTGATCGAGAGAGATTTCTTACCATGATTTGTGAAATTCGGTGTAGCCGTATTACAGATACAACTTGGGAGTATTTACAAAATTTTGATTTTGCCCCCTTGTTTATTTTTATTATATATCGTGTTTATCTAATGACAACGATAAAAAATAATTCAAATTGTAGATTGGCTTATTTAAATTGTTCTCTACAGCTGAAATATTCACACTCACACTAAGTTCAAAGACTTGTATCGTGGGTGCCGGAAATATTCACATCACACACTCATTACACCCAGAACCAGAACCACAAATATCCCTTGGGAAGGAATTTGTGCTCCTGTCGGAAATCGAACCCAGGACCCACGGCGCAGAGGGCGGACTTTATCGCTGAACTAATTGCTAATGTACGTCACAAACGATACCCTGCCTGACCCGTGAAGCCACTGTACAAGGTATTATCATAGTCTGTTTCTACTATGTACTATGTGGGTATTATTAGTTTCCAACCACAAATAACCCTGTAGATTTAAGATGGATGATGGTTTAAGCGTTCCACAAGAAACACATGTAAAATTGGAGCATCTATAGATTAAAAGATAAGATTTACAAAGCTGGAACAGCATTAATTAACTTCGATAAGATAGCTACTGTCATAGAAAAGAGCCGAAAATTCGTGATAATCGCTATTGCGCAAGAGAACGTGTTAACCATACCTATTTAATATATATATGAAATCTATTGTTCTGCGTTAGTTTCGCAAAAACTCGAGAACGGCTCGACCGATTAGGCCGATTCTTTTTTTGTTGTGTTCGTAATTTTACTGTCATTTAATTCCTCCGGAAATTGCATCCGCGTGAAGCCGAGCGGATCGCTAGTTACTTGTTTAAATATTTGTAACGCGTCCCGTCAAACGTTATTCTTAAGTCCTAATGCGCATTTTAATATTAAGCGAATCATTGATGACGCTATGAGATAAGGAAGAATAAAAGCTGGTGCCTAGCCACATTTACCAAGTAACTGTTACATAAACTGTGGCCACGCGAGTTGAAGTAAATACCTAAGTATAGCATTGTAAACGACAACGCCATGCGGCACGCGGCTCGCCTGCATCAAGCGATGCAAAAAGTCATATGTCCTTAGTACAAGATCTAGAGAAATCTAGATTACCAGCATACCGATCTAAATTGTTAGTCAGGTCTTATAAAACCTATGACACTTACAATTTTTGTAAGAATGTTCAGGGTAGTTACACCTTTGACTTAACAGAGAAGATAAATAATTTATTTCTAAATATATTTGCTATAGACGTATCACGGTCCACGAATGAGGTTTTTTTTATTCTATATAGGCAAACTTTTGACCACCACCTCACCTGATAGTAAGCGACGATGTGGTCGACGATGGAGCAAGCTTGCTTAGAAGATACCTAATCACTAGCGGCTTGATGACCATATTGTACTAGGAAACACCGACTCGGGCAAGAAGTTCCTTTGCTTTGCAGTTCGCACAATGTATGTGGAAGCAAAACGCTTCGTGTGTATTAAAATTTGAGGAATGTCTACCATATAGCGGTGTCGCTTAGCAGTTTGTCTGCTAGTTCGATGATAGAACGGGGATGGGGGAACTAGATCGTGCAGTTCCTTGGCACACTCTCCGAAATGTATCCGTCTTTGGTGTCAATTGTTGGAATTATGACCCAATATACAATACAATAACTTTATTGACACTAAAAATAAAAAGTACAGAAAGGAAATGACTAATGAATAGGTACAATGGGTGGTCTTATCGCTAAGATTGATCTCTTCCAGAGTCCAGATAGATGTTTCTTGTATTTTACAAATGAACCTGTATAGTGAATCAGGAAGATAATTTGGTTTCACAGCACAGTAAAGTACAATACAGTCTAAAATAAGTCGTTATCCAATTCTATCGATCGGATTCAACGAAACCATTCTCTCAGTGCCTACAATTCAATCTTTATTGTGTAGTTAATAGAGTGTAATGTCGAGGCACAACTGCATTGTAGCAATCACAGCCATCTCGGATCATGTCCGGCCAACATTGTTGTTCTGCTCGGCGTTTATCCAATTACATGTCAATGGACTCTTTTGCATGTCGCCTGCAAATTGTATCGGACGTGTCGCCTCACCCCTCGTTTTGTTGATATACGTGGGACATCATGCATGTAAGGATGTGATATAAGTGGATCAACCCGGACATTTCAGCACTTCTTGGAAGCAATTTTTGATCACCCAGGATTTAGAGTAGTCAAGCACTATACAGGGTATCAGATTGCTTCATATTTGACTTGGTTATTTTTCCGCTGAAAGTTTTTGCGGATTTGAAGTGATTTTTACTCGATATTTAACGGGGAAACTTATTCGAGTATTTAGATAACTTAAGACGAACGATCAGCAAATTATTTTGTAAATAACATAATATTATAAAGTAGCTATAGAAGCTTAATATAAATAATATACAATCATAGTTTTATATTATTACACAAAATAATTAAAGATAAATATTTTAATTATAATTAGCAAGTAAACATGAGATATTGATAGGGAAACAAGAACAAACAATCAAACGTCATCCATTTAAGGTTGACATACCTCCAGTTCGCTAGAGGCGTTTCGCTTCTACGTTCATCAACCGTACAGCGAAGGAGTGGAACTCATTGCCTGCGTCTTTGTTCCCCGAACGGTATAATCTGGGAGTCTTCAAGTCTCGAGTGAATAGGTATCTTCTAGGCAAGCATGTCCCGTCTTTGGCCGTATCATCATTTTCCATCAGTTGAGATAGTGGTCAAATGCTTGCGTGTTCTGCATAAAAAAAAGGGAAAGAAAAGTGAAATTTAGCATACCTGTCAAGTTTCTAAGACGTTACAAAATTATAATAACAGAAAATTATTAACAGCAAATAAATCATGTTTGTGACAATTTAGATAATTAAGCTCGCAATACCATCTTACACAAAAACTTGCCCTAAAACATTTTGCTACAAATTATTTATTTGATAAGGGAATTATTAATTCGATACTTACGTAGGTATATTTTTTGTTATTTAGCTATATTTCTGGGAATAAATTCTACATTGTTTCCGAGAATCAGCTATTGTTCGATAGAGCCGTAGGGCGGGAATCGAGATGTTTTAATAAAACAGGCACGAATCATATTACGGAGCTCAGCTCGGATTGTAATTTCAACGGAAATGAGCGGGAATATTGTTTTTTTTAGGATATACAGGGTAATTTGTAACAAATAATACTTAAAAAAAAACAAGCTTTCACCAGGTTTAAATTACGATTTAAACGCAAAAATCAATTAAAATTAAACGCAAGACTTCATATCTATCTTCGGATCAGATTAAATTAATTAAATTGACATTATGAGGACCACTAAAAAACTACTGATCAAATTACATGGGACTACATGGGAAGCACCAGCTTTCAGATAAAAAAGAATCATCAAAATCGGTTAACCTAGAAAATGTTCTGAGGTAATACACATACAAAAATACAATAGTATTAAAGACATTTCGTTAAAAAAAGACTAAAAAGGGATTTCCGGTTGTTCTACTCTAAAAGTCGCAGGTTGAAAACTAAAAAAAAAACAAACCACAGCCACTGGTTATAGATTGTACAGAAAATATCATCTTAATGAAGGCGGTAAAGTTGTTTTTTAAAGCTTTGCTTGCGTTTCAACTATTTAATAAAATAATATTCCTTGCTTCTACACAATTAAAATAAATTCAAGAAGCAGTTATGATAAGCCTCGTATAATTTTCATTGATGTTGTTTAGATATTATTACCGAGAATTTACATAACCATTCTTAATCATTTACAATCAAATAGTAACATTGTAATAATAGAATAATAATGTACACATACATCTTTATATATATAATTGTTCTGTACGTGTGTATGTGGCTGAACTACTCCGAAACAGCTGGATCGATTTTGATGAAATTTGCTGTGTGTTTAGGTGGATTCAAGAATGGTTAAGATTTAAGCAGAATTATAAATAAAATAAGCTCAAAGTCACACAACGAGCTATGGAAAGGGCTATGCTCGGGGTTTCTCTAAGAGATCGAATCAGGGATGAGGAGATCCGTAGACGAACGAAGGTCGCCGACATAGCCCGGCGGATTAGCAAGTTGAAGTGCCAATGGGCAGGGCACATAGTACGTAAAACGGATGGCCGATGGGGCCGAAAGGTTCTGGAGTGGAGGCCACGGACTGGCAAGCGCAGTGTCGGAAGACCGCCCACAAGGTCAACGGACGACATAGTGAAGGTCGCAGGAAGACGCTGGATGCAAGCCGCTATCAACCGTTCTTTTTAGAGATTTTTGGGGGAGGCCTATATCCAGCAGTGGACTTCTTGCGGCTGAGATGATGAAATAAATAAAAATAAATTTTCTCATGGACCGGAATACTTCACTCAGATTTGGTAAAGTAGGCAACCATAAATCTTACATCTTCAATTTACGTAAACGATTTAAAAAATATTTTTTGTTTTTTTATGCTTAAGCATTTGACCACAATCTCGCCTGATGGAAAATGATGATGCGGCCTATTATGTAGCATGCTTGACTAGAAGATACCTATTTAAAAGATAAATTTTGTATAAAAAGATAGTCTACCTGCTCCTTTAAAAAAACCGACCTGGTCGATCTTAAGTGATTGACAAGGTCAAGCAATGTTTAGTCAAACCAGTGCTTGGATGGGTGACCGTTTAGTGGGATTTTCGACTGAGTCTCACCGTGTTTCGGCACGAGTTTGAGCACGTTAAGCTGTCGGTCCCGGTTGTTAGTCTTTAGACAACAGCCGTAAAGCCAAGTTGAAAGCCTTCAGGCGGCCTGAAAAGCCCTGACACTATGACTACCAACTAGTCAATACGACAAGCAAGCAAGTATCGTTTTAGGAATCCTAGGCTTAAGTTTTTATAAATTAATAAGTATGTTATGTACATAAACATTACAATACCGTGTTCTAAGGATCATGCGCACGCGCATTGTTTTCAAAACGTCTGTTTCGACTTAATAACACGTTACGGAGAAGCGGATGGTTTGTAAATACTTCCCTATTCTTAACACCTCCGCAGCCTAGTCATTTGGCACTTCTTATTAACACGTAAACAATCGGTGAAATATCTCAGATATTAATTTCATAACAACTCTAGTTTAAGCTTTACGCACACGTTACCATGCAAAAGTGTGAGTGTTTGTGTTTTATAGACACGAGGTACTTACTTTTCTACCGACTTCACAAAAAAGGAGGAGGTACTCAAGTCGACTGCATTTTTTTATGTGTTTTACCTTATATCATCGTTCCATGTAACCGATTTCGAAATTATTTTTTTTGTATGAAGGTATTTTGCTTCCCAATTGGTACCATTTGAATTTAATCAAGATCTGATCAGTAGTTATTGAGATATCGTCAATAATGCGTGTTTAGTACATATAATCTGATCAAAGTTCCGTAGATAAAACGGTGAAGTCGGTTTGATAAGCTTTACTTGCTTTTAATTATTTTTCATTTTAATGACTATTTAGGGTCTTAAATTAAAAGTTGGTAAGCAGCCATTGCCACTTAATTTTTTAATACTTACATTGAAGCCGTGATAAAGTTCTTCTGTACTCGCTATAAATGTTTAATAAAAAAAGTTACTTTTTATGTCCGGTTTTTATGAATATTTCGTATAATGACATGACTATATAAAAAAAAATGTTGATATCTACGAGCCAATCGCCTATATTTCCTATAACTAAATAAAATTATATACATCTGACGACCCAGTTGGCGCAGTGGACACGTGTCCGCCCTCTGCGCCGTGGGTCCTGGGTTCGATACCCGGCAGGAGCACAAATTCCTTCTCAAGGGATATTTTTGCTTCTGATTCTGGGTGTAATGTGTGTGTGATGTGAATGTTTCCGGCACGCACGATACAAGTCTTTGAACTTAGTGTGGGAATGTGAATGCGTTTGCGTTTATCTATACAGTAAAGACCCAAGTTACCTACAAGGCATCGAGTTTATAGGTAACCCAAGTGCACAAACCCACTACCAGTAGATTTATTACAAGATTAAGATCTCAAGATTATTACAGACATGTTGCCATTTAGAAGATATTGCAGTCCTTAGTGCGATTAAAATTACATATTGATTGGAATTCTCAGATCGTATGTTGCAAGTCGAGGAAAAGCATTTGAAAAACATGAAGTCGGTCGGCGGCGGGCGTTCAGATTTCTGGAAACTACTGGCGATGGAGCCCCAGCCACATGTTTACTCACAATCGCATATAGTAACGCCTACATGGCAACTGAATGATATAAGCCGATATAAGCGTTTCTTATATCGCAGTAGACTTAGTATTTAGTTTAATGAAATAATTGGCAGTGCCATACCATTGCCAGACATTCACCCCCAAGACAAACATTACTGTAGATAGATAGATAGATAGATAATACTTTATTGATCCACTTTATAAAATGAGATAAAACAAAGGTAACAAACAAGCTTATACGTAAAGTATCACAACAGGCGGCCTTATAGCGATCTCTACCAGGCAACCTTCGTATGGAGAGAACTATAGAATGTAATAGACGGGGTATAATAAATGGCTGTATGGAATACCTAATTAACTTAATATATATACTGTATTTCGGATTGAAGGGCAATGTTTTCAGTAAAGAGTTTATCTAATATCTCAGTGTGACGAACGCAATACTTTGCCGCTAAGGAGTTCGAATTATGTACGAGTAAGTTCAGAACCTCGGGTAGCACTAAACTGCAATGGGCAAGAGTGGGAGTTTTGCCGCGAAAGTGAAAAAATGGCGTTGTTGATTTTGTGTAATTTTCCAAAACCTGTGATTCTTTTAGTGTTAATGTGTAATAATGGTGGATTATTAACCATTAATACTTAGTAAATGTGCATAAGTGTAGACAAGTCATACAAAGTTGAAAAACGTGATTTTCGCCTTCGCTCCAAAACTCCAATAGAAGTTCTAGTAAAGTTTCTACCACTTTACTAGGGCATGACTATGACTGACTACTTGACTTTGACTGTGACTAAGACTTTTATTATGAAGAATAGAAATTGTTAATATTTGTTTAATATTTCGACTGAAGGACTATGCATCCACGGTCATGAAAAAATAATTAAAAAAAATGGGCAAGAGTGACGCTTATCATCAGGCGAGCGACTTGCTTGTTTAGTCTATAAATCAGGCTCTTTCTAGCGACTACCATAATAACACCTAGGTTAAGAAAATTATGTATTAGAGATTAAGAACGATTTTTTTTTAAATGAATGAAAAAAAAATGCGCCTCCGAGTTTCTTGCCAGGTTCTTCTCGAGATGGCTGTAATTTTGCGAATCTGGCAATAGATTCATTAACTTTCATGAGTGCCTCTTTGGGGCCCATGTGAATAAACGATTTTGATTTTGATTTTGAATCGCAAAAAATATGAATAATTTAAACGTAAGCAAAGCTTAAAAAACCCATCTTCACCGCTTATATTTTGGTTTTGGTTTGATCGATTTTGATAAAATGTATATGGGACCACCTCCATAGAACGGCACAAAGGAGCAAACATACTTATATAGGCTGATAAACACATTACCTTCCCTTGCGTCCCGTAAAAAACAAACACATTCACAAACTGGACCGAGTCTAATAGACATAGTAGGCGCGAGTGCACCGATCGCAATATCTACCAGCAATTGTAATAAACTTACTGTATTAAATTAGTTATACAATTTAAATATACAAATGCGGACAAAGCGTTATACTTCCAAAATAAATGTGCGAACCGCAAACGAATGGAACTCCTTGCCTGAGTCGGTGTTTCTTTAGGGGGCGTCCAAACATGCGGCGTTTGGGGGGGGGGGGGGGGGTCGAGCTAGGAAGTGTCTTAGTAAGATACAGTGTATAATTGCGAGAAAACTGGGTTTAATGAAGTAAAAAAACTACTGAAATATAGCTAATTCATATAGTTAGTAGGGGTTAGTCTTAAATCAAAATAATTGAACAAAATGTGTGTTAAATAAATTCAACGCAATCAAGCACACATTAAATTTACGCATTTTCTCAAATCTCACGTGAGTTTAGGGGGGGGTCGAGCAAAATCTCACGACAAATTACCAAGGGGAGAGTGGGGGTCGAAAAATCGCCAAAATCACCACACGTCATTAATGGATGCCCCCTTATGAGTATAAGATGGGAGTCTTCAAGTGAATACGAGTGAATAGGGATCTTCTAGGCAAGCTTGCTCCATCTTCGACCACATCATCGCTTACCATCAGGTGAATTGGTGGTCAAAAGTTTATCTATCTCGAATTTAAAAAATATATATATATGACCAAAACCATCAGCGTAATTGACAAGTTTACTACTGCAATAGACAACTTTTGTCACGTGAGGCGCGGCTCAAACCTCTCAGTGTCATAAAAAAAAAACATTCTCAGACTGTATTCATTACACAACTGTTTAAACCACAGTTAAGCTTGTTTATCCTTCTTTTAAACTATTTATTATTCCATTGGAGGAGTAAACAGGGGTCAAGTGACCCATAATTCTGATCCCAAGCGCGTGGAAAACACGAATTTACATTATTCTACGAAACTGTTTGAAATACACCTTTCTTTTGTAGAAGGGCTTATTACGGATTCAAGTGATTCAATCCGCGCCGTAACTTGTGCTCAAGGCGGATGTATCATGTTGGATTATCATGAGATACTTCTTAGTTATGTACTGTAGAACATGAGGGTAAACTAAATAGATGGATATTTTAGAGTACAATTACTTCATTATTATTGTAATTATTGATATAGAACAAAATACACATTTCAGATAACAAAGTACTTTAACCTAGTGATCCATCTTAATTTCTATCTAAACTAAAAAGGAATCTTTAGTGAATTCTTTAAAGTAACTGGCATATTTACCACTAGCCGTACCCCGCGGCTTCTCCCGCTATTATCAAGTTAAAAAGTAGCCTATGTGTTAATCCTAGGTATAATCTATGTACATTCAAAATTTCATGCAAATCCGTTCAGCCGTTAAAACGTGAGGAGGGAACAAACATACTTACACACTTACACACTAACTTTCGGATTTATAATATTAGTAGGATGCTTTCGCTTTACATCTTTGAAAATATTATGATTGTTGGCAAAAGTATTGATATATATAGATTACATTTAGATTATACAAAAAAAAACTTTTATGGCAAATGGGGTTACAAATTACAATAAAATTACTATTGTATTTAAATAATAAAACGGGCATTAATTAAGACAGCTTATTATAAAACGCATGACTACATTAATGTCAAGGATGCATGGAGGCAAACAGCACAAGCGCTTTCTGGCGACTACATAAGGTAGTGCTAGATTAATATAGTTCATGTATTAGTCATTTAAGTGTTTAAAAACATGAAAGAAAAAATGCACCGCCGAGTTTTTTGCTAGGTTCTTCTCGAGATGGCTGTAATTTTGAATTTGGCAGTAGTAATTAAATTTCACGAGCGCCTCATTGCGGATGGGGCCCATGTGAATGAATGATTTTGAATTTTGTAATGGGACTGGCTCTCAAAGACAGCTGCCGGACTCCATCGATTGACAACTTAGCTATAGTTTTTTTTTTACTAGGTGATGATAAACTACGACTGTAATACGTAGCCAGTACGATACCACCATAGATACACTATTTTTTGTAATACCTATTACAGCCAGCAAAGTTCAAATATAATAAAAAATAAAACGCTTTAGAATAGAAAGGTACACTTGACATACCTACCTATTTTCCTTTGCTAAACTTAGTTTTCCTGAACCCTGCCAATTATAGCAAAAAAACTGCTAAATAACATTGCTTGGACAGCAAGTTCACACGGTATCGTATAATAATATGCAGACAACTTTTTATCATCAAACTAATACATTTTAACAGATATTACATTATGACAAGGCTAATTAAATATAGAATAACTAACTCGAGTCTAGAAATTCCTGTATAAATAGATCTGCTACAGTTTCATAATGTTTTATCGATTTCTATCTAACGAGTCGATTCTCAGAATGTTTTTGTGTCCATGCATTTAATTGCATTAATAATCTAGTCACAATTAGTTGCGTCTAGCTATTTTTGTATCTTAAGATGTTGACGTTGGTCCCACGATATAAAAAACTCCGCCACACATGGCGAAGGATTTAACATTGTTTGAACGCGTACAAAAAATCAGGTAAATGAAATGTGAGAGCGCTAATGCCCTTCGCGGGTAAAAAATGACAACATGTTCAAGTCACATGTTGAAGGGTCGAAGGAGTACACTTTCTTTTTTGTTAGTCAGATTAAAACTCCAATTTAGGAGATTTCAGCAGTCGATGATAAAGAAAATAAAGCATCGCCTTAACCATATTTTTAAATGTAATTAAAATGTAACGGTTTACAAAATTACAGGTGTAAACAAATAGGAATGTATCTCAATGCAAATTCGAAAATTGATTTGCCAAATGGACATAAAATGAATGTTTTTTTTTTTTTTTTTTGTTTAAGATAGGCAAACGTTTGACCGCCATCTCACCTGATGGTAAGTGACGATGCGGTCGACGATGGAGCACGTTTACCCAGAAGATGCCTATTCACTCGTGATTTAAAGACTCCCATATTGTATTTATCAGGGAACACAGACTCAGGTAAGGAATTCCATTTTTTTGCAGTTCGCATAATGAATGTGGAGGCAAAACGTTTCGTCCGCATTTGTGGAATATCTACCATATAGCGGTGTCGCTTAAGAGTCTGTCTCGATGTCCGATAATAAAATGGGGATGGGGGAATTAGATTGTGTAATTCCGTTGCACACTCTCCGAAATGTATCCGATAAAATACCGAGAGACTCGCCACCAAGCGACGATGTCCTAAACTCTGAAGTTTTGCATCAGTCAACTGGTCGCTGTTAATAAGTCGCTTGGCTCTTCGTTCAATGATTTCAAGAGCCTCAAGTTGGTATTTAGCTGAACCGTCCCAAAGATGAGAACAATACTCCATACATGACCGCACCTGCGCTTGGTACAAGTCATGTACAAGTCATGTAGCTAAAGTTAAATTTTACGCGGAACTATTAAGTATTTTGTACACTAAACATTACAAACAACAACAATAAATATAATTATAATCCTAACATTATTTAGAAAACTATAAAACGACGCACCGCTATGCATATTCACAATACCACACAGAAAAAAGTTATTCTGCGGGGCTATACAATAGAGTATGGTATATTTGTGTGGGGTAATGTTGCACAATATTAAATAAATTACAAAAGCATCACTCACCGATTAGTTTCAATTGGTGCAACGGGCTCCATTATAGGTGGCGGTGGCGGCGGCGGCGGTGGTGGCGGTGGAGGCATCGCTTGTATCGGTGGTGGAGGAGGCATCGCTTGTATCGGCGGCGGTGGCGCATCGGGAATATCCGGCACCACGGACACCTCAGGCACTTCGGGTATCTTCAATTCCGGCAACTCGGCTTCCAGAATAGTAATGGCCATCGGAGAAGTGACGACGGAAGGAGCAATGGAGCCATCACTAGTGATGGAGAATTGAATATCTCCGGCTATGTTAGCCAGGTTGGGTAGATCTTGTGGCATTTTCAGTTCTGGTACCTAGAAATATAAGCATCATGTAGAATCCTTGTAGAATTACATGTTTTTGGTCTAACCACATATCGAGATAGGCCTTTAGTTTGTTGAGGGATCTGTTAAGTTTCTTTATGATCCAATAATTAACGATATCGATTTTTGAAACAATGGAATATCCCTGAAGACTTTCGCCACCAAGCGGCACGATCTTCGCACAGTTCTATCAACTTGTCTAAATATTATAATTGTTTCTTTAACATCAGATTTTTCTTATAAACACGTATTCGAAGTACAAAGCTCGACTTGTCGAATGTTTAATATGTAGGTGGAAAGCCTGCGAGTCAAGTACGAGATTGAACGTATAAAAAACTTCACTTAGTTTAGATTTATTTCGCACATTGTTTGGACTAAATGTATGGAAGGAAACAAAACAATTTCTAGTTTTTACAAAGAATCAAATCTCGTACGTAAACCCCCACGTAACCCATCCAAACATTCGATAATCCGACCTATTTACTTCGAATTAGGTACAAGAATGCACGTGTTTACAGGAAAAATCTGATGTAAAAGAAAGGATAATAATATTTTCCTCGTAATCTTCATAATCTACCGTTACTGGCGCAATTAAGTAATTCCACACGCAACCTGCCAACCGTCGAGTTCATCAATCAGGAAAAGATGGTTCATCACAACCTCTGAAGGTAAAACAGCTACTATTGTTAATATAGTTTTCTTGAGTGCTAACCGATTTTCCACAAAGGAGAAGGTTCTCAATTCTACTAGATATATTGTAATACTATCCGCGCCCCGCGGCTTCGCCCGTTATTATCAAGTTAAAAAGTAGCTTATGTGTTAATCCTAGGTATAAGCTATGTACATTCCAAATTTCAACCAAATCCGTGTAGCCGTTAAAGCGTGAAGAGGGAACAAACATACTTACACACTTAGACACAAACTTTCGGATTTATAATATTAGTAGGATTGTATTATTAGCCTTTTTTATATCTAGTTTTTATTTTTATCTTCGTCAACTGATGTGTAATGTCTCGTTTGTGCCGTAAATTTAATCAAGATCAGTTGAGGGGTTCCGAAAATATTAGTGTTTAAGTGTGTGTGTATCTCACGTTGTGTTAAATGGAGAGGTGGTCAACCGTATTTTTTGGTATTCATACAAAAATTTGATTAAGTACATTATCTCATGTTTAATGAGAATAAATATCTTTAAACCTAAACCTATTTCTTATTTTAGTGCTATTGTAAACCACTACAATGTAAAAATCTTCTTCTTTGTAGTTGGCTTTGGCGTCTAAAAAATGTCTAATGAATTATAGGGAATTATACAAAGACGTCAACTAGAAATAACTGAGAGGAAAAATTATCTCAATTATTATAATAAATATTAAAGATTCAAATTTAATGATACCACCTACGGAGCAATCAATACCATTTAAACCAGCAAACAGTCATCCGCACGCCGATGATATAAAGTTACATAGATTAGATAGCCAAAAAAACAAAGACAATAAAGAATAACTAGTCGTTCGCGCCGAACTGAGATTTCGCGACCACATTTTACCTCATAGAGAAAAGCTTTTGAAGTTAATTGCTTATAACTTTTTTCCTATATAATAATTGTTTGATTTCTGTATTTGTTCATCAAGTACAGGATATAACGGATATTATACGAAAGGTTCAGCGTTCAGTGTGAAGCCGTTTTTGAGATAGACTCCGGGACAAAATAGGTCTAAAAACAGGAACTTTGGTGGCCTACCAAATCGTTATTTTCTGGCATAGATTTTTTGTAAAACCAGTTTCGTACTCTACTTGTAAAGCTCTTTTGAACGATACCCCACAAGGGTAGATAAAAAAATGTAAATGATTTTGCTCACCACTTGTATGGGAGCCCCCTTAAAATTTTCGTTTATATCATATTTTATTTTATTGAAGTCATTCGGTTTTATGATTTAGACGCTAGATGGTTTTGACAGATGGACGGACGGACAAAGTGCTGAACGACCCAAGTAAGCTTAGAGATCTCGCTTCGCCCGCTCCATAAAATATGGTAACTACGAGAGAAAGGCGATGGAATGTTAAATCGAGAAGTAGGTTATAAAAAAGCTCTCAGTAGACTAGCAAACCTCCTCCTTCAAAACACAAAATTCACAGTTTTACTAATTAGTACATTTCGAAAAGTACTTGATGTAAGCTGAAATTTGAGAGGGGCAGCCTAATGAAGTAGACGTCGGCTAACAAAATATCCAGGGGAAGCCGGTTGAGATCTAGTAAAGTAAATGTGGATCGATTCTTTTGGTATATCGATGTTTGTGTTAGAATTAGGATTCGCATATTCTTAAAAACAACGTCACTATCTGCGATTTATATAAGCTTTGTTGACTTTGTCGGACGGAAAATCCACGTTTAAAAGATTCCCCCTGTGATACGACCTTACTTCCGTTTTGAATGAAAATTAATATACGAATATTGTTGAGTCGTAGTTTCTGAAATAAAACGCATATAGGACGTTAATTGATTTAAATTATTATGATTAGGTATCTGGTGGAACTTTCCGAGTACAAGACGAATTACAGAATAATGTAATGTGAACTATCCAAAATAACATGATGATATGTAAGAAAGGAGGCAGAAAGACACTCGTTTGATGTTAGGTGCCACACAGACGCAACTTTGTTGTTCGTTTTTGAAGTGAACCTTTTTATGTGAGAGCTTTCAAATTCTGATCTGCAAACTGTTGTGTGACGAAATAATACGAAATAACGATGAATAATTAAAATATTTTATAAGTAAAAAAAAAAAAAGTTGCATTTCTATCGTGAGTATTTACGACAAACCCTGTTTTTTTACAGACTTCACAAAAAAGGAGGAGGTACTCAAGTCGACTGTATTATTTCTTTTTTTTTATGTGTGTTATGTGTGTTTATGTGTGTTAACCTCCTAACTTTTCTCCACGTGAGCCGATTTCGAAATTTTTTTTTTAGTTTGATAAATGTTGCTTTCTAATTGGTCCCATTTAAATTTGATCAAGATCTGATCAGTGATTCTTGAAATGTCGTTAATATTGGCCTCGATTCTGATGTACACTCACTAAATTAAATGTAAACTATCCCTGTCTCTTACAAAATAAAACACAAGACAGAGATAGCATGCATTTTAGAGCTGTCACGCTAGTTTATCAATTAAAATATGAACAGGAGAAGCAGAAAGGCGCTTGTTTTTAGTCAACACCAATACAACACATACTCGAGTAAGCTTGCATAGACATCTAAGTTCTGACTAACTTGACAGCACAGCAGTATGCTATCTCTGTCTTGTGTTCCTATTTTGTAAAAGACAGGAATAGTTTAAATTTAATTTAGTGAGTGTACATCAGAATCGAGGCCAATGTCTATTTTGTGACGAATAATGCGTACTTTGACGATGTTCTCGTTTACCCGACTTCAAAAGTTACCTCATAACTTCTTTCGTTGTGAGCCGATTTAGATGACTCTTTTTTATTTGAATGCTGGTGCTTTTTATGTAGTCCCATTGAAATTTGATCAAGGTCTGGTCTCTAGTTTTTGAGTTATAGTCAATAATGCATGTTTATACATTAAATCTGATCAAGGTTCCGATGATAAAGCGGTGAAGTTTTGCGTTAATTATTTTTTGTGAAAGTAGTACTGCTATGTCCGGATATTCATGAGTATCACATATGTCCGGTAGATTACACTGGCAACTCGCTCTGACAACGAAGAAAAAAAATTATGCGCAACTTTCTTTAAGCCCTGAATTATCGTCAACGTGAACGGAGACGGAATCGCGGGAATTGTGGGGTACAGCTTATTAGTCTAATATTATAAATGCGAAACTTCGTTATAAGTCTCTGTGGCGGATTTGGATGAAATTTAAAATGTACATAGATTATCCAGTATTAACATAGGCTTTTTTTTAACCTATACTCTTAACCTAATTAACGCGGGCAAAGCTGCGGGGCGGCTAGTAGGAAATGATTCACTTACCATTCCCATGCCCGGTGCATACATGTACTCATCTGCTTCTCTCTTCAACACATCCCGTTTCATGATAGAAGAAGGCGCCTCTTCCAGCAGGCTCTTACTGACAACTTTAGAGGTGATCGTAGGCACATACGCTGTAGTCTTCGATACTGTCCCCAAATAAGGGCTCTCGTCTGTATTGAAAATCAAAAGTTCACCAACACTTTCCAAATTGTCTATCACAGCATTCAAATCAAAGTCTTGTACGGGCTTCGACGTAACGCGATCGGCCACTTTCACGTGATAGAAGTGGAGCTTTTCCTGCAAATAATAACGTGCATTACTCTCCACTCAATAAATAATTGCTTGTATAATAAGGTGCAGTAAAAGGTACCTGTAAAGCTTTTTCATTCAGCAGCCCCTGAGTTTTTCCACTCAGAGTAATCTTTTTGGGTTCATGTTTGTATCCATCCAAGTCGAACACCGAGTTGTAATGTTCGTGGTTTATTAACGCCGGATATTTGGCGCTCGAGAATACTTTGATCGCCTTCTGCATCCCGGTCAGCTTCTCTACCTTCGACCGAGACATCTCGATCCTTTCATTCAATTTACTTGTCTTTATCGTGTTCTGCTGAATCCTAGTCAATATGCGAGAAAATACATCCTCCACTATTCCGTTAAAATTATCGAGCGTGTCCGCGATCTGGAGAATAGTCTCCTCAGTACTCAGATCGCTTGGGATTAAATTTACTTTATAAATACCTTCCATGGCTAAAGTTTATAAGCGCGTAGTTTCTGCAACAACATATTATTATATTAAGAGATAATTAGCTTTTTCCTAGAATCGTTAATAATAAATTACGTTTAGAGAATAAAATCATTAATAAATGGGGCCAATTAGGGTTACTATGTTTTTTAATCGGTACGGTTCTTACCTACTAAGCTTTTAAAAAATCACCTAAAATAAATTAATAAGGCACAAGAATTATCACTAGACAACACATTAAAGTTTTCATGTGAAATAATATTATGTCCATAATGTTTATAGCACTTTGTAAAGCTCATCGAGTCCATAACATTTATTTACAATTAGGTCACTAAAAGTTTATCAGCACTATATTTAAATTGAAGTTTAGAGGATTCAATTTTTAGATTGCTTTATCGTAGGTGAATCGGCGAGTAACGTATGTAAATTGTCATTTGCCGGGTCGGTGCTCCACGAAAACCGACAATAAGCGTCGGGCGACATCATGGGGTCTATCATCGCAGGCTCCTCCGCGAGCTGTCCCGACAGCATGTTGTTGAGGTGCTTGTTGATGACGGCGTCCCCGGGACTGACGTAGCCGCTCGAAGCGGCCGGCTTTGAAGGCACACTACTTCGCAAGGGCTGCTTATAACTAGGCAACGAGTCCAAGGACTGCAGCTGGATGTAACTGCTGTCAGCGCTGGATTTCGCCGGCGGAGGCAAGGTTGGCATTATCGGCAAGCTTTCCGGCCCGAATAACTTCGTAGGCGTCAGGTTGGGGTTTGCGAAATTCAGCATGGATCTACTTAGATGAGAGTCTTCGGGTCTCACGTATCCCGAAGAGGGCGGAAGGCTGCTTTGAAGGCCGGGCGGCGCGACGCCGGTCGTGAAAATAGGTGGTGATAACGCCGCCATAACGTAGCTTGAGCTTGCAGGTTGCGCTGTAGGGATGTTCATCGCCGGAAGCGTCGGAGCAGTCTGTACATACCCTGATGCAGGGTTTACTGCAGGTTGCTGCACATACCCACTTGTTGGGTTTATCTTAAACTCTCTGTTGCTGAAATACTGTGAGTCTTCATGGGATGGCTCTGAATCAGAGTTGGAAGAATCCTCATCATGTTGCAGAGCACTGTCTCCATCTACTTTAACCGTCTCAATATCTAAGTGAAGTGACGAATCTGAGCCGTCATCTGACCTTAATGAAATTTGCCTTTCAACAGGGCCCTGTGATGTATCGGAAAGAACAGTGCTGTCTGTGTGATTACTGCCAGCACAGTTATTGTCATCTTTTTGTTTTGTTTCAGTAGAGACAGCAGTGCCTCTGCTATTTGGCAAAAGTAGCATTTCATCAGATGATGGTTTTTCATCTTTGCTTGATGGATTCCATCCACCATAAGCATATTTTGATATATCTTTTTCGGGTATACCTAACCCATCTGGTAAAACTGGCTTAATGTCTTCCATTTTTCTATACTTTTTGTAAAATTTGGTAGAGCCATACATTATGCCCGCAAGCCCAAAAATAGCCATTAGAATAAAAGTCATTGTAAGCTCTTCTTTGCCTCTGCAAGTCACTAGACTAGGTGCACTCCATTCACCTGGGTGCTCTCGACGTTCCTTGCTTGTAATTACAGGTATTATAACTTCTGTTCCAACAGCTAATACACCATAATTAGGATCTTCATCATAATTGACAGCCCTGACTTGATACTTTTCTCTAGCAGCACCTCCTTCACATTGGCTTTGTTTCACCGACAGCTCAGTATAATTCATTATCTCAATAACTTGGTCATCTTTGGTTACCATAAGTTGATACTGATCTACAGTTCCCCCTGGCTTTTCAGGTACATTCCATTGAATTGTATCCGAGCTTATGGTAGGTTGATCTAGTTTACTTGGGGCTCCAATCCTAGTTCTAACGAAGATACCATTAGGAGGACTATTTTCAGAGCAACTTCCAATCCCAGTATTGCAAGCCACAATTGACCATGAGTAGTTATGAAATCCTTCAAGTCCCTTTAATGTGTAATGCCTTGGTCCATCATCATTATTATTAGTAACTATATAATCAGCATATACTTCTTTATAGTTGTATATCACATATTTTCCTACATTACCATTCTTGTGTAGAGGTGGGAGCCATGAAATAGTTACAGAGTCAGACTGAATATCGTATATTGTGACATTTCTAGGACTAGTTGGTGTGTCCTCAGTGGTAGTTACTTGAATTGAAGCATTTTGTATTGTTCTTAACCCGTAAGTTGTGTTCAAAGCTAATTCAAACAGGTAAACTCTGTACGGCTTCATGCCTGTTATTTCTATTTCCATTTGATTGGGATCTTTTATGTAGACAGATGAGTTCTTAAATGCTGTGTCACATATGTAGCTTATGTTTTTTACTGGACAGTATGATATTTTATAGCCAGTGATGATGCCATCTTTCAAGGTACAGGCCAAACTCCATTTTATTTTGACTGAGGATTTCCCTGGTACATCATTTACTAAAGTGACAGGGAAGCCGTACATTGGGATTTCATCTTTGGAAATATCACAAATGGCCCAAACCATGCCACTCGTTTTAGCACCTCTATTAGCTGATATAGAAAATTGGTACTTGTTCTCTTTTGGCAGGTCAATAACATGCTCAGTCTGCTTTGGATCCAGGATGGTAAAGTTCAACCTACCTGTGCATATTTTTGAAATATTGTGTTGACACCAGAACAGAGTATAGTTGTCAAGCCTTTCAACACCGCCCCATGACAATTTGTATGTTCCATTTTCATATGCGAGTTTTGTAAATAAGGGTACACTCAACAATTCAGTATCTTTCATAGGTGGAATGTAGAGATAGCTACTATTTATCGAAGAGCCATTGTTGTTTACGGACTGAATATGGATATTGATAGGGCCTAGAGAAGCTGGGTCTAGATTAACATAGCTCTGTTTTATCGAGTCTGGGAACATAGTTTTAGGGCTACTTGCACCTTCTTGTACAACAACTCTATAAGTGAAGTTCGCTCCATTCTCCTCATACTCCTCAAGTTCTTTCCAGTACACATTTATGCGCCTTTTTTGATCATATTGGACTTGATGAAATGCCCCAGCCGTTGTATCCGGAGGCCTGCCTGGCCTCTCACTGGCTGTGTAGAACACTTTGTATGCTAGGTCTGACCAAAATTCATCTTGAGTTGCCTCAACTGGTCTAATGTATATTCTCACTTCATACTGCATGTGAGCATATGGCAAATCGGAAAGCAAGAAATAGTAAAACCTTTTCTTTTTATAAATAGTTGATGTATCTACTCTGCGGAAATATGAAGTATTATCTATTTTGGCGATTTGATATTCTATTCTGTGTTCAACTCCATTCTGCAATAAATCTTCCATGTTGTTAGGTATTTGCCATTGCAGGAGCACACTGTGAGTGCCGTTGTTTAGCACTTTTATAGGAAGTTTCACACGATCAGGTTTGACTATTGATAAGTGTTCTATGGAAAAATTTTGTTCTCTTTTGCCAAACATGTTAGACAACTTTAGATTGAAGAAAAGGGTTTTTTCTTGCTGCCTATATAAAGGTGTACTGCTGGCACTCCAGGTGCAGTACATTGTTTGGCCAAGTTTAACAGGCTCACAAGGTTGAGCTATTTCACCATTATCAACATTAATGGAACTCAATGCATACTCTGTTCCACAGAAACTCACCGGATCAGTCCAAGAGCAATTTAATACTTCAAGATTTTTGGATTTACAAGCAAAATCTGTAACTTCCTGTGGTGGTGTGTCTACCAGAACACGGGATGTACAAACTTTATTAACTTTCTTATTAAAACAATAGTATTGAAACACCCCTTTTCTGTGTGTTTGCATGTAAAGTCTTCGAGTAGTATTATTTACTCTCTCTGAAGGTATTACTTCACCTCCTAATTTGAATTCCAGGACATCAGATCCATGATTTTCATCCTTGCAGAATATCTCCACCGGACTGCCATACTGCATGTTAATTCTTCCCTCAGGGAACACCGATAAGGTCAAGTTAATACCTTGACATGTTGAGGCACCAGTTAAACACACTGAACACAATATTGTTATAGACCACAGCCACAGCTTCGGCAGTGGGCTTCTACGCAAAATGCACTTCCTTTTTCGAGTGTAATGTAAATTAGCCATAGTAGTAGACGATTAGCTATCAATCCATTACGAAAAAGCACTGTTACTGTTTATACCGAACGATTACATGTACACATTCCTAGGTTTTTTTTTAACGCGAGCTAAATGGCGCACCAGTAATCCCGACACGATGACACACAACACTGAGCAGTGAGCTGAGTGCGTGCTTAGACTGAAAGCGTTCGCTCGTAGCACTGAACATTAACTACGCCACTGTTTATATAGTTAAATTGAAAAGTAGTCAAAGGCAGATCATACGACACTTGGGCGCGAATGATCGTTTTATCAGGAATTTGTTGCCTTTGCAGCCTGTTACTTACATAAAAATAAAGAAAGAAAAACTTAGAGAATTTCTTGGAATTGCCAACTTCACGTCAGTTTAGTGATGTAATTAGAATCGATTCAAGTCTTGCGAATCACTATAATCGGGTATGATTTTTTCATAATGGTATATAGGGCTTAGCCATGGCGATGAAGGCGCCTTGCTTGGCTTAGCATTTTTATCACGCTCGAACAGATCATAACTTACCAATAGGTAAGATAGTGTTAGCCTATCAGGGATAAAAAATAAAGGAAGAGAAATAAAACAATTTATAGTCATAAGAAGTCACATAAAATTTATTGCAACAATATTAAAGAACTGCTGAAAAATAATTAATTATGGGTAAATAAGGAGTGCCTAAACGGTCGCAGTTGTACCTATTATGTATATATTATTACCTATATTTTCTTACATTACCACTTTTGTGTCGCATCAAACGAAAACGAAATATAAACAAAGAGGTAGAAAACATTAACAGTTTTTCTCAGGAAATAATCAACAAGGTTTTATAATGATTTAATTTAGGCTAGATATTTTTAGGTACATTTTTTTCATATAATAAAATATTATAACTAATTGATATGTTGATATTGATAAATTAAAAATAATTTAAACTTCACCCGCCATTCTGATATCAATGTGACGGGTGTATCTTGATTTTACTATAAAACTTTGTTCAAAAAGAGGTAAAGGTTTTTATAGCCGAAATACAGAATAGTAGTTTTGGTAGAGTTTTTGGTACGAGGTACAATTTTATTCATTATGATACACCCGCCATTTGGAATCTCATGAGCCATGAAATAGATACAGAGTCAGACTGAATATCGTATATTGTGACATTTCTAGGACTAGTTGGTGTGTCCTCAGTGGTAGTTACTTGAATTGAAGCATTTTGTATTGTTCTTAAACCGTAAGTTGTGTTCAAAGCTAATTCAAACAGGTAAACTCTGTATGGCTTCATGCCTGTTATTTCTATTTCCATTTGATTGGGATCTTTTACGTAGATAGATGAGTTCTTAAATGCTGTGTCACATATGTAGCTTATGTTTTTCACGGGACAGTATGATATTTTATAGCCAGTGATGATGTAATCTTTCAAGGTATAGATCAAACTCCATTTTATTTTGACTGAGGACTTCCCTGGTACATCATTTACTAAAGTGATAGGAAAGTCGTACATTGGGATTTCTTCTTTGGAAATATCACAAGTGGCCCAAACCATGCCACTCGTTTTAGCACCTCTCTTAGCTGATATAGAAAATTGGTACTTGTTTTCTTTTAGCAGGTCAATAACATGCTCAGTCTGCTTTGGATCCAGGATGGTAAAGTTCAACCTATTTGTGCATATTATACCTTTTTTGCCTCCACATTCATTGTGCGAACCGCAAAGGAATGGAACTCCTTACCCGAGTCAGTGTTTTCTGATGAGTACAATATGGGAGTCTTCAAGTCGCGAGTGAATAGGTATCTTCTAGGCAAGCTTGCTCCATCGTCGACCACATTATCGCTTATAATCGGGTGAGACAGTAGTCAAAAGTTTGCTTATCTAGAATAAACAAAAAAAAATTCAGTCGAAAACTCATAAAATAAGAGGTCAAAAAAATTTTTTTTAAATCTAAAAATTTTTGGTTGCAGCAAGGCGTACCTTATGCCTCAGACCAAAATTTCGTTAAAAGTGGTAAACATGTCAAAACATCCTGACAGTCCGAATTTTGTCCCCGGCTGCAGACTTAAAAAGCGTGTAAAAAAATGGGCCGCTTGCCGCCGACAACATTAATTTTCGGTCGAAAACAAATCTTCATAAACTCCAAAAAAATATAAAATGACTAATGGCATATTATTCAACATATAAATGGGTTTTACAAAAACTTTTATTATAGTACGCGGAAGACATCGATAAAGAGTTAATACTTCGATTCATTAAGATCCAAAAAAAAAAATATCGATTCATCACTACATCACTAGAAGGTTTGACAAAGTAGAAAAGACAGCTCACGTCAACCCCAAAGGCTACTTTCCAAAATTCGCTCATGGAGTCAACAATTTATTTGTTGTAAATCAACTTTTGTAAATGCACTCATTCATTTATATTCAATTTTATTATTGGAAAATTAGTCTAAAATTATGGATAGACGCTTAAGGTGTTGCGAAAATGACGGTATTTACTTACTCCTGAATTTAGTAGAAAAGTTCTTTATAATAATTATGTCTTAATCAAATAGCAATAAATTAAAGCAAATATCATTGTTACATTGATTAGGTATCATGAATTGTAAAACATCAAAATATCATTGTTACAAAATAAAAAGATTCCTTTACAGTGGCGTAAATTGTGCATAATTGTGCAATTGACTTGACAGGGGCTCGAAAATACTCGAGATAGACTAATGGGCTACATTCAATGCCTACGCTCTGCAGGCGTATTCTGTATGAAGGACGGGCGTCAAAAACTGTCAAAATGACATTACAACTGTCAAACATTAATAATATTTATAATTTAATCAAGGATGTTGTAGCTAAAGTTTACAAACCCTAGGTTTGTTTCCTATCTCGATGAATTTAATATAGGTAATCACTTTTTTTTCTTGTGTGTTATTTTTTAGACACTGACATTGAAAACAATCGATTACATTTAGTCATGACAGTTAAAAGTTATTTTAAGTTTTTAATTTTTGTATCGTTAAAGAGTGGTTAACTAAAATTTTATTTTAATTCTAATGATTGGATATTTTTAATAAATTGAGTCAGTTCTTAAAACATTTAAAGCTACTTATTTCCAATGGGTTCAACAATTACTTTTGAACTCGATTCCACAAATAGGGTGAATCGAAACGTAATTGGGCCGTTCTTTAGTAGTTTTTATTTCTATTTAGTCTGTGGACCGAAACAGCTGGCCTTTCTTCAGTGGGTTTTATTGCTATTTCATCTGTGGACTACTACAGCTGAGATTTGTCTATGGGCGTGACGCCCATCCATGACGCTGACTTACAGAATTAGGTAGCAGCTTGCGTTCTCACTACTGCATATTTGTATGGTGCAGTGCAGCTAAAACCCATCTTCTCGTAGCAGAGCGTGCATAGCGTGCTGTACTCAAAGTAATACTGTATTTACCATTAAGGCATCCTGCTCAACAAAAACTAGATTTGCTCAGAAACACTTTAGTGTCATTGTTCCCCACCTGTATAACTGACTAGATAAAATTCACAACGTAAAAAGTAAAAATAACAGGGACATAAAGAGTATTATACTTTTATACCTAAACTCATTTGATTATGCTGTAATTGAAAATTAGCTAACAAATTTATACTTCTGGTACTTTATATACCTACACTCTACATTAACACTCATGCGCTTATACACAAACATTCAGATACACACCTTAACATGCATTATTACATTTCCCACACAAACACGCATTTAACACATACACTCATAAACACACACATATATAATATAATTTATAAATAATAATATAATTTACACATTTATAAAGATTGACATAGGTATATAGATCTCAAATGTGATCACAAATGTTAACGACAGTTTTATGTATTTCATTGATTGGAGAAACCACTGCTTCCTGAAACACATTTTGACTAGTTTGGGAGCCTATGGATTCAATAAATAATTGTACCTACAAAAAAAGACAATTAAGCTTTGAAAATTGAATTAGGCTGCTGGTTGCAACTTTTCAGCATAGCCCGTTCGGAAGCTCGGTTAGTGCGAGCTAAAACGCTCTAGAGCGTTCAGTGCCTCGGTTTATCACAACCAAACAACCGGCTTGAGAGAAGGTTGTAAAACGTGCGTCAAGTCAAACGATGAAAATTGTTAGATAAAATAATTAATTTCATTTTCTCATTAATTATTTTTTAATTAGGTCGGTAGCCTTCATAGTAGTCGACCATCTTCGAATCAAACATTTATTAATAATAATCAGATAATCTTTAATGCATGCAACCTACCGTATTATGAGTATCGTATAGAAAACACAATGCACGCGTTATACCTATCTAATCGTCCCATAAATTACTAATTTCAATTGTATAAATGTACTTTTTTGCTGTGTTGCTTGTTAATGGCTCTTCTTAAGTTTAACTTATTTTAATTTTGTAATGATAGCTGTAAGCCACCCAAATACAATAAAATAAAATATTCATTATTCCATGGTGATATATCGTTCAGAGCCTTCGAGCGTGGATAAAAAATAACCGAACAACCGAAGTTGCAGCCATTGAACGCAACCCTGCCATATTAAGCCCAATAGGGGAACGACTCCGCGAGAGCTGCCGACGAATTCTAGATCATGAGGTATTATAATAATATGACGCTGACACCTAACAGTGACAGTATTTTTTTGCGTATTTCTTATTTAAACTCGGTAATATGTCAGTGTCAACTATCAAATACTTGTTGTTAGTGTGCTATACGTACAATTGTGGTGGGGCTACCACAGAAAACCTCAAAATTTAAAATTGAATTGAAATGTCTTGTATACGTGCTAAGACCCCTATTGTGGAGATAAAAAACCGGTAGGAAGGCTCATGATATACTGTTACGTAGTAAAAATAAGGTAAACAAACCGAAATTCAGAACACACATAGACATAACGCTAAACACTTCTAAGAAAACCACGCACGCAAACAAATGTTTTTGCCCTAATGTTGCCAGTCATGGATAAAATGCCCAGAGATTGCATTGTATGTGGAGAGTAGGGGAATGCCCGTTGGAAGGCAAAATCCCCAGGATAGGTGGGAAATTATATTAATTTATTTATGAGATTAATTTATATTTTTTTTATAATTATACTAATTTATTATAATATCTCTTTAGCGGCGGTTCCAACCCTATGCCGAACAGCCAAATAACAACACAGCATTTGCAGGACTTGTTTTGGCTGACAGAGCGAATGGCCCGTATATGTATTTGCTATGGAAGAGCGCATTGCAGTGCAGTCCAGATGTATAAAGGCGGGCGCGTTGTTTATAGTCAGGCAAGCATTTAACTACTATGACACGGGGTGTTGCAGCTGAAGATATAGCATGTTTGCCTTGAAGATAGCTACTATTTCTTGGCTTGAAGACTCCTAGACTTGTTCCTATTCGGGGAACAAAGATGCGGTCAGTGAGTTCCACTCCTACGCCATACACATGATAAGCGTAGAAGTGAAACGCATTAAGTGATTGCATTTTTTTTTTTTTTGTGGGAACTGGTTTTTTGTCCTGGTATTATTTTTTGTCACTTAATGTAAATAAGGGTGGCCTATTATTTCAAAATTTCAAACAGCATAAAAAAAAATTGTGCTGACTTTCGGAGCCAAGCTAAAATGAGACTAAATCAATGAAAATAAAAAAGTTATTAATATGGTTTCGTATTTTGTGATCAATCTGTTCCAAATTAATCATAATTAAATTAGTAAAACACACTACAATGGATGATACTTCTCAGCAAATATTAGGGTATTCGACCAAAGAGGCACTGGTGAAATTACATGATGAAATAAGAATTGTGATCAAGGAGCACGAACAAAAGAATCCGACAGGGTAAAAACACAATAAATGTTTTAAACTTATAACCTGAGTAGACATTTTATAATTAGAACAAACTTAACAGCGAATAATCAGATAAGTATTGATCTGTGATATAATTGAAAATAAGTATTCAATTGTTGCGACTACTTGCTCAGTTGCATATATTTTGCTTTAAATAACTAAAACTATGTACATGCAATAAATATACAGCTAAAGAGCTCACTACAAATCACCAAGGTTATATTATAGGTAGCTCAAGTGTACAGCCCACTACCAGTGTGTAATATGCCAGCAGGTATCAGGTTCAATTCCTGGTTGAAAAACAAGTTTTCGCCTAAGGGTAATTTGTGTTTCTAGTTCCTGGTGTGTGAGTGATGTGAACGTTTCCAGTGCCTCCAATGCAAATCTTTGATCATAGTATGGGGCTGTAAGTGTGAATGTGTTAACATTCAAAGATTTAATTGTAATATATTTCAGATATCAATTAGCAAGAGACATCATATCATTCTCATCCGAGAAAGTACTGCTGTCAGGAGTAGCATATACAATAACAGTGGTGTACATAATATGCCTGATATTGACATATTTCCTGGGTGAATCGGTGCAAGCTCATGCATACCTACTTTGGGAGGCTTTATTTTTATTCATCATATTGGTGATCAACTTTATAGTTGCATTCAATGAAGAGTATCAGTACAGGAATGAAATACCTCATAGAGTAAAGAAAGTATTAGGTGAGTGTATTGTTTATTACATTTCAGTGTACTACTAATTATTGTTTGCTCTGAACTGAGATCTCACGTCTACATTTTGCCTTATAGAGAAATACTTTTGCAGTTAATCGCTTTAAACTTTATTTCTTACTCATAATTGTTAGATTTCTGTATAAGTTGTTCAGGTAGAGGATATAACGAATATTATATTGAAGTCTCATTTTTAAATGTGAAACCGTTTTTGATAGACCCTGGTACAAAATAGGTCTCAAAACAGTGACTTTGGTGGCCTACCAAATAGCTATTTTACAACGTAGTTTTTTTTTTGTGTTTGAGAAATCCTAACACAATAATCAGCGGTGCTATCTCTAAAACAAACAGCCAAATAGCAAAGGTGATGCTGGCTGGTTTTATGCGAAAGCATCATCAACAAGCCCTTGTTTTTTGCAAGACTTTTTGGTTTATGCATCGCGGTATACCATTAGTTGAAAAAAGCCACAAAGCAGCACTGTGTGATCAGGAATGGTTCCAGGCCGTCAATAAACTAGATAGTAAGACTTCTTGTTCACTTGTTAAGTTTACTTTGGGCTGTGCCTCCTTTTTACCCTGCAGCACGGGGAATCCGTTCATGATAATGTTAAACTGCCTGTTGTAATGAAACTGTTTAATTGGGTTTGTCATCTCAGAAGCAGGTATCACATTTGATTTTTCGGTAGAAGGAAACTCGAGTTTCTCATAACTGGTTCTGGGCATGTTCTGTGAGATGTGCGTGATGTGAATGTGCCGAAAACCCACAACACAAGCGTTTGTAATAATGATGTTAAAAAAAACAGCCTAATTCTATTCATAATGATTATGAAAAATGTATGATGTAGAAAGTAATGATAATGATTAAAAGTTATTGTAATAAAAAGCGATGATGGTGATGAAAGTAGTCTGCATCCATTTATAATGCTTATGAAAATAAATGATGATAAAAAGTAGACGAAATCCATTTATTGTTCATAATGAAAAGTGGTGATGGGGACGAAACACCAAAAAAAAAAATATATTTTACAGATTTGTTGCTATTAGGTATTTCTTAAAATAAACATAATATCAATATCACAGATTAATTTAACTTACCACTAACTGTGATACCACATTTATAATTTAATTATTAATATACGTGACAAATAACCCGAGATTTGATAATTTCTAAAACACCAGTTTTCGTTTCGTTTCATTTAGAATTGTTTATAATATATTGGCAATTAATTATGTGCATTTACATTAAGTTGGAAAAATATTTTTTAAAACGAATAAAAACTGCATTATAATTTAATGTTTATAGACTGGCAGCTAAAAGCAGAAAACATTTTACAAAAGATGTTTATGGAATTTCAACTGTATTGCGCGAAAATAAGGTTTAATTTTAATCTGTCACAAAATGGCGTTTGTTGCATTAAGTATGACGAATGGCACCCTGACATTTCGGAGATACTGCATTACGTTTACCACAACGGTTTTCATACAAATACTCAAAAGATTGGATTATTGAAACTGATTTTTTTGAGACACGATCATAAACAACACCTTTCTACATAAATACAGTACAATAATATTAAATAGAATTAGATGTATAAACTAAGCATGTTTCCCCACGCTCTATGTCCGTAATTCATGCCCAAAATTCTCACAAAGAATACTTATTATTCCAACGGTGGCAACGAGTCACAATGTATTTTTCTAGTTTGTGTGTATTGTGTCTTTTTATTTTTAATTCAAGATAGGCAAACTTTTCGCCATAATCTCACCTGATGGTAAGTGACGATGTGGTCGACGATGGAGCAAGCTTGCCTAGAAGATTCACTCGCGACTTAAAGACTCCATATTGTACTCATCAGGAAACACCGACTCACGCAAGGATTTCCATTCCTATGCAGTTCGCACAATGAATGTGGAAGCAAAGCACTTCGTGTGCATTTGTGGAATGTCTACCATATAGAGCTGTCGCTTAGCAGTTTGTCTGCTTGTCAGATGATAGAACAGGGAAGGGGGAACTAGGTTGTCAGTTCCTTGGCACACTCTCCGAAATGTATCCGATAAAAAACCGAGAGACTAGCTACCATGCGGCGATGACCCAAGCTTTGAATTTGTCAGCTGCTTGCAACCAATGAGTTTCTCCTCAAGTGGAATTCATGTTTCTGGTGTGGGGGTGGTGCACCAAAATCTCAACTCGGAACCAGAAGCAAAATGTTACTTGTAAATTTTTCTACTGCTGGGAATCAAACTCGGGACCCTTAACATCAAGAGTACTGATAACAATGTTGTAGTTAAGATATAATTATCAAATGATAATTTTTACTTTTCAGAAACGTTAGACGATGCTATAGAGACATCGAAATGGAAGGAAGAACATTTCCCGCACTTGTGTGCACCATTTTCTCCATGTGTTATACTGCAGTGGGCATATCGAGATGGTAACGTAATGTTTAACCTTCAAGATCATTATTTATTATTACTCAAAACATCTAAAGTACTGGAACTTTTTAGTCAAGTCTTTTTTTACTGAGTTCTCAACTCAATTCAACTGTATTTTTTATGTGTAATCCTCATAGTTTCTTTCACGTGAACCGATTTCGATGTTTTTTTTTAAAATCTGGAAAGCAAGATCTGATCAGTAAATTTTGAGTTATCGTCAATAATGCGTGTTTAATACATTTAATCTGATCGAGGTTCCGAAGATAAACCGGTAAAATCGGATTTTACCAACTTAACAAAAAAGGAGGAGGTACTCAATGTATTTTTTTTTTGCAAATAACTTCTTTCCACATGAACCGATATCGAAATTTTTTTTTAGTTACAAAGATGTTGCTTTCTAATTGGTCCCATTTAAATTTGATCAAGATCTGATAGTAGTTCTTGAAATATCGTCAATAATCCGTATCCTGTGGACTACATTGACGATGTTCTCGTTTTATACTTTTATTTTAAAACCCCTGTTCAACAATACAACACATGATCGGGTAGTACTTAATATAATAAATGTGAAATTCTAGATGGATGTTTGTAACTCAATCACGTCAAAACTTCTTTATGGATTTGGATGAAATTTGGCATACAGGTAGTTTATTTCAGAGGTTAACACATGAGATGGGACTTTTTACCCACTACGCGGACGAACTCGCGGGCCAAAGATAGTGTTGTAAAAAAGTATAACGGAGAAGATTTTGCTGTTCTGATCTTGTAAATAGTTATAGTAGCTAGATATTCAAATTTACATTTTAAAAATATACATCATAAACTTCTGCATATTTCATTGGCGTAGTTGAGGGTCTCAATTCGTTCCATTATTTTTATGTTACTCGAAGACAGCTTGAAAATTCTTTTTTGTTTGATAGTGTCAAGTGTTTTATACTATTATTTAGTTAGAAAATTATATATCAATGAAAAGAGAAGATATTCTGCACTGAGGCACAGACCCTCACTAAGTCTGATAGATCCTCATGCACTGCTCACTGCCCATGCTTTGATTGCAGCAACAATAGTAAACCTCCCCTGGGCTCTATTGGTCGAAGGGGATATGATAGTACTCCGACCGGGACAAGATGTGCCGGGTCACTGTCGAGGGCTACAGCCTGATGATCCGGAGCTGTTCTTTGGACAGACTTTTCAACCTTCCTCACAGGTACGTATTCGTTAGCGTCTCCATTTCAGCTTGGGCAAAATTGCTTTCGTATGTCCGGATTTCCGGTTCTTCTCCTCTACAGGTCGCATTTCTCAACAGGTTCTCATAAAATGTTGTGTGCTGTAGCCCTAGCACGAATATTTGATCGTTTCGTAACGTATTGGACATTCTGCGGATTGGACATTCCAGGAATTGGACATTCCGCGACCACTGGACTTTTTGCGAATTGGACATTCTGCGACTAAACGACGTCATTCTGCGTAAATAGGGTTAGGTTCAATTGAAAGAAAACAGAGAAAAAATACCAAAATGTAAAAAAAAATGTAAATACTTTTATTCATAATGCTAACAATTTGTCAAAGTCTTCGGTAAGGATGTTCGCTAAGAAAGTTAAATGCCTCTTTGGTCAGCCGGAAGTAGTTATAATTCTTTGGTCAGCCGGAAGTTGTTGTTTGAAAGAGCCCCTTTATTGTACGACCAATAATGCACGGCCTGATAATGTACGGCATATAATTCGCAACCAGTAATCTGTGGTATGGTTTCCAATTATCAGGTTGTGCAATACGGGCCGTACATTATTGGATGTGAAATAACAACATGGACCGATTTTGTACAGCCAATGATACGCAGCCAGGAAAACCCAACTAATATTTGATTTCCGTGTACACGAAATATCAGTTCGTGCAATACTGGCCGTACACAGATCGGAAAATATTAGCACGAGCTGATAATGTATAGCCAATAATGCACGGCCGATAATTCGTGTACATACAATTATCAAAGCCCCGTTTGGATGATCCAGTAATTTCAAGAGGGCAAGATATGACTGTTTAAAGTTTTCATACAAACTGTTTATATTCGAAAAAAAAGCGTAAGAATTTTAAGTTCATTTTTATTTCATATTTTATTTCTTTAAAAAAACTTAGTTTTGTCGTAGTTCAAACCTAACCTAACCTACTTGCGACCATTTTTATAAAGACCACAGAGATCCAAATGTTCTTAGGTTAGAATATTTTAATAGTCTGTGCCAACTCTGCCTAGCAACTCGCCTAAACAAACGCGGCATCGCATAGAAAGTATATGTTTGTCTATATTTGGCTTACATTTATTGTCTGTGCAATAGTGGCCGTAAAATATCGACACGGAGTGCTTTTACACAGCTAGTATTGTACACCCTGATATTTGGACGCCATGCACCTGAATTATTGGCTGTACATTAATGATACGGAGCTATTTTGTACAGGCAATAATTGGCGACTCGGGAATGCACGGCCTGATATTTCGAGTCCATGTACATTAATTATCAGGGTGTGCATTATTGGCTGTACAAAATCGTGCCGTGAAATATCGGGTCGTACATTATTGAAAGATTAAACGCATTATATTCCTTGCGATTGTTTGCCCGACTCCCAATTTCTCTATCTTATATATATAAAAGAAAGTCGTGTTAGTTACTCCACTTATAACTCAAGAACGGCTGAACCGATTTAGCTGAAAATTGGCAGGGAGGTAGTTTAGAGCCAGGAAAAGGACATAGGATAATTTTTATGAACGTACATTTCTTTAATTTTTTTTTTTACATTTCGACATGCTTTCCATTTTCTCATACGTCACTCGGATATGGTAAAGTACTAGGCAAACATAAACATGAAGGTTGTAATAATATAGTCACGTGACATTGTAACGCATGCCGGGTATGGCTTCCTAAATATGCACATTCATTGACTGTTAGGCGGAACGAAGGTCGCCGGGACAGCTAGTAAAAATATAAAATTAAAAAAATAACAAGTTGGTAAAAAATTAAATAACCTGAAACCATAAGATATTAATCTTGTATCTCATTGATCATTTCTCGCATCTTCGATGAGCCTTGCTGCTAAATAATAATGCAAAGAGCTCCGTAGCATTTTATTTACTTGAAGAAAAATCATTCTAAATCGTTTCTAACACCTGACGACTCTTTTCTCACCTACAAATTCTAAGTAAATAAAGTTTAATACGTTCTCAATAGCTTTACAGCCAGCCTTTGATCCAATGTCAAAACAAATTCAAATTCAAATTCAAATGTTTATTGCAATCTCTAATAGTCAGCACATGGTTTTAAAAGTTTACAGTTCATTAGAGACCCTGTCGGGCACAACAATATTAGAGCAGAGGAGGACGTCTCATTATTTTTATAAAAGTATATATTAACATATTTTGTGTACAGAAACAAAATTTTATAAAATAGTACTTCAGAATAAATAATAATATGAATATGAGTTAATATTTGCATTTAAATTTTTACTTTTAGTAGACAATAATAATAATTAATAAATTGGATTAATTAATGGTGTGGAATAATAATGTTTTTATCGTTAAGGTACTCGTCAACTGTATAGTAGCTTTTTTCAATAAGGAAACGTTTTATTTGGTTTAAAAAAGTATTATCATTTGATTCTTTTACAATGGTGCCGATTCTGTTGTCCAGAATTAGACTAAACTAGCCTAAAATTAGTTTTAGTCCTGCTTTAGTCCAAAACCTATTCAGAAAATGCAAGATTAGACTAAAATTAAGTTTGACAGGACTAAGTTAGTTTAGTTACTCTATTTAGTGAAAATGACCAAATTCTTATTCTGATGTACATGTTTTACGTCAAATTAAGACTAAAAATAAAAAAATTTAACTCAAATTAGTCTGCATGAAAAGGATCTGGATTATTTTTAATGTGATCTTATACTTGAAAGAATAGCGTTTAGGTATTCTTTGACTAAAATTAGTTCATTTTTAGTTTAGTTTAGGTTAGTTCGGTGCTTAAAATTAGTTTATTTTTAGTTTAGTTTAGGTTAGTTCGGTGCTCAACAGAATTAGCACCACTGTGTTCCGGCAGCTTGTTAAAAATTTTAATGGACATTACCAAAGGGCTTTCGGAATGTAGTTTAAGGTTGGAAACAGGTAATATTAATCGGTGTCCGTGACGCACGCTCTCTTTTTTAGATTTCTCTTTTCGTTTTGTGTAAAATTGGGGATATTTTCGTACAAATTTGCAATTTTCTTCGTGCTCGCGATTTTCATACAAAATGTCTCAAGTAACGTTAATGTGACGATACGAAGGCGATAGGAGAGTTATCAAAGCGTTCGTGCTGCCGAATTTAGTTCAATTTACGCACTGTAGAGGCGCTGATAAAATTTCATATAAATTGTTTACGATACGAACATTTTCTCGCAAGTTGTTCGTGCTAGGGCTGCAAAATTTTTGGAAATTTTCAAAATGGCGGAGATTAGTGGGCTGAAAATGTAAAAATACATATTTTAGCCATTTCAAAAAACACTCAAGGTCTCAAGCTCACTGAATCACTAGTTTTAATATGAGTATGTAATATTTATAGGGTATGTCAAATTATGTATTCGTAGGTAAAGTTTTTTTTGGAACAAAAGTTCCTTATCGCGCGTTGCGAAAGGGGGCTAGACGGAAAAAATTAAGACCAAAAGTTGTTACGACACTTTTTGCTATAGTTGTAAGCCATACCACGTTCTCGTCCGATCACCGAAGTTAAGCAACGCCGGGCGAGGTCAGTACTTGGATGGGTGACCGCCTGGGAACACCGCGTGATGTTAGTTTTTGCATGTTTCTTTTAATTTTGGAACGAAAGTTCCTTATCGCGCGTTGCGAAAGGGGGCTAGACGGAACTTCGTTCCATCCGGGTGTCCCTTGACACCTCTCAAGTTTTTTCTATAATTTTCGCACCACCTACACCGTCTCTACAATCTCGTTTATTACTATTATTAATTCGTGTCAAACAACTTACCATGCGATTGGAAATAGGCAAGCCAAGAATATTACTGCATTTTTCCATCGTCTTGTTTTCAGCTATGTTATCAGTCTAAATAAAACTGACTAAAATAACAATGTCAGTTACGAGTCTAGAACCTGCATCAGAACTATTCAGAACAAGTCCTTTCGGATGTGTGAGACATTTGTTTTATTGTACATATATTCTCTAGCATAGTGTCTTCATAGGCTATCTTGCTACTTGCCTTTGATATTCCATAGCCCCGTGAACTCCAGCTTCATCTCTAGTCACCTAGGAACAATGTACCATACTTAATCAACATGAATATGATACTTCAAGCACACTTAAGACCTATTTTAGATTATGTTTTCCCCATTCACACTCACTGCCCCACACTAAGTTTAAAGACTTAAATCGTGCGTGCCGGAAACATTCAAATCACACACACATTACACCCAAAACCAGAAGCACAAATATCCCTTGGTAAGGAATTTGTGTTCTTGCTTTGAATTGAACCCAGGACCCACAGCGCAGAGGGAGGAGAATCCGAATCAGAACGTGGCCTATCGGATGAGTGAGACGTCGTTTTGAACAATTTGAGGGTACTTTAAGCATACCTAAGGCTTTTTATATATATTCCCGAACCCACTGTCTTATCCATAAATATAGTCAACTAGAACTATGTTTTCAGTACAAAGACAATTTCAGCACTCCGCGAGTGCGAAACCCGCATCAGAACAAGGCCTATCGGATGTGTGAGACGCCGTACTTGAACAATTTGAGGGTGGCGCTGCAGCAAGCCACTGCTAGACCTGTCACTGTGTTCGAGAAGCAGAGATATCTGGTGAGAGTGTACCTTTTATAATTTTTACTTTGATATTTGGTAATATACAAAGCATTGTCTATGATATGGGTCCGCTCGAATCTCTCAGGAAATTCTTTAAAGAAACAGGCATACTTACCATGCCTTCGCTTTAATATCTTTGAAAATATAATGCATGTCCGCAAAAATATTGATAAATATAAATTAAAAAGCGACGCACACAATCTTAATACTAGATATAAGCATACAATTACAGTGCGTGCATTTAGATTAAGCAAAAAGAATAAATATTTTATGGCGAATGAGGTTAGATTTTACAACAAAATTCCTGAAATTGTAACTGAGCTACCACTGGGAAAGTTTAGATCAGTAATAAAACGGGCATTAAGAAAGCATATTATAAAACGAATGATTACATTAATGACAAGGATGCATGGGGGCAAACTGCACAAGCGCTTTCGACTACACAATATAGATATACCTAGGTTATTTTTAATTCCTGTATTAGTAAATAAATAAATGAAAAAATGCATCGCTGAGTTTGTTGCCAGGTTCTTTGTGAGATGGCTATAATTTTGCGAATCCGGCAGTAGATTCACTAACTTTCATGAGTGCCTTTTTGGGGCCCTTTATGTGAATAAACGGTTTTAAATTTGAATTGGAAAAATTAAAAAGTTTATCGGGTACTAAATTCAATTCAAATTCAAATTGTTTATTTCGGAACAACAAAGGATCCATACAATATTGTTAATAAAAAAATTTTAAATAAGGCCTACAAGCTATTGGTTATAATTGGATATAATTATAATTGGAGATAATTTGGATTGGATCAATCCAATTAGGATTGATAACTAACTAACCGTTTGTCTAAGGATTCAAAAATTAGCCCTTAGTGAAACAAGGTGTCAGATCGTCTCAACTTGGTGTCCACCACCAATGAAAGATTTTCTTTCAGTGGTTCTGGAATTTTTGTAATCTCCTTCTCAATTTGCAGTGCACAGTCAAAATAATGGAAGGAATAGTGCTCCCACTAGTGATATCTGTCGTCGTGATAGCGAGCTTCGTTCGTCACGTGTATCATCTACCCGGTGTCACTCACTGGACAGAGATTTACTTCCTGCAGACAATCGCAGCCTCTCTCCCGCTGCTGCAGATAGTGTTCCCTATAGCTTGGGTCGTGCTCAACTGTTATGGGCTCGCTATGTAAGTTTAACTGTCATTATTCCAATGAACAGCTTTTGAACTAACAGTTCGATTCGTAATCTTGAGTTTGTCCTTTCTGTCTACAGTCCTTTTATTGTACAGTTAGAAACAAAAATAGCTGAACAAGATGCAAGTTTTCAAAGTAGCTAAACCATCGTAAAAGAGAAATCAACGTAAACGCTGAGCAGTGCAAATATATACTGCAACATGTTTATTATAGATGTTGAGTTGTTTAAAAAATCTAGACATTTTTAGCTACTGTACTAACACACACACAAGCGCACCTCTGTGAGGACGAGCGCAGGCTTAGTACTGATCAACGAATATAATTACTTACTGTACAACAAATAACAATTTTAATTACATAATCGATTAGATCTACATTTTTCTGGCTATTTAAAATTAACTGTTATTTAAAATAGAAAAATTGTCGTTTACTTGGTTATCATTGTTGTTTTTTAATAACGTATTATAATATGCATATATTTATATCATTATTAATCGCACTATTCTTCAAAAAGGACCCCCAACCCCAACAAAAACAAACCAAAAAACCCCAGAAATAGGCTTCATTTATAGTGTATAGTGGGTGTATTTTATAAACTGTATTTCCTCGCTTTATTCCATTACCTCGAAAGACATAAATGGATTTAGATGAGCGTGATGTTTCGTTCAAATACACTTTACCTGGTAACTTGGTAACAACACAAGCTAGGATCACTTTCTGCAATCGAATTTTTCAGGAGTTGTATTTAGTAACTTGTTTCAGATTCAAGCTCCTCTCCGAAACCCGTCAGAAGTACGTCCGTCCAAAGTCCTGTTCAATATCTGAGGACGCCAGCGACCCCCTCATCCAAGCTTTAAGCGAGTCGAACTTGAAGCCGGAGAATCTTAAGTCGTTCTGGAAGACATTCTTCAATATACTGACCGGAAGGGAGGATATGGTCTGTCGGACGGCGAATATAGTCCATGCTCTTGGATCGCTTTCGGTACGGCATCCTTTATTATAGAACTAGGTATGCCTATCATGCGTTGCAATTCCACGTAGAGAAAAGAAGCGTTTTACCTCTTTCACGTTTATGCTTGCCTAGTACTTTACCAAATCCGAGTGACGTATTCCGGTCTATGAGAAAAATATTTTTACTGCATTTTTTTCTTACGTGAATTAATATTGATTCTGCTTGAACTTAAACCATTCTTGAACCCACATAAACAAACAAAAAATAGTCAAAATCGGTTCATTTCTTAAACAAACATTAAGGATTTTTTTTTTCTTTCCAATCTACGGGCCAATTGCCTATATTTGGGAACGCTACCCACTGGTAGTGGGCTTGAACACTTGAGTTACCTATAAGCTCGATGCCTTGTAGGTAACTTAGTTCTTTGCTGTACATAGTTTTAGTTTAGTTTTAGGAAATATAGGCAATTGGCCTTTTAGGAAATTGACCTAGTCCTAGTCCTAGTTAACTTTTTGTTACTCTATCCCGCGACTTCCGTCGCACTAATTCAGATAAAAAGTTCTAAGTCCATTCACTTCGTTACATAAATACCTCAAGTCAAACATTCACCCTTACATTCATACATTTACAAAGTTTCGGAATATGTAATGTTATTGCAGAAATAATTTAATCCAGAATATTAAAATAGCAAACATTTCCAGGCCCTTTGCTGCGTGGACAAAAAAGGCGTGCTGTCATGGCCTAATCCGACCGCGGAAAAGGTGTTCTTCCTTCGCAATTCCAGTCTTTCCTCTAACAACTCCAGCAAAACGAGTTTGGTGGGGTCTATGGAACACAGTGCGGAAAACTTAGACCCCATGGGCGACGGCAAGCAGAACGAACCTTCCACCATTGTCGAGGTTAAGTGGAGTCGATAACTATCATCAGTATTATACGCTTATACAACCCTTCTAATATTTCTAACATGATGAATCTGGTGTGTTATAATACGAAACATAAACGCTTTCACACTCACAGCCCCACACTTAGTTACAATACAATAAACAAACAAACAAACGCATTCACACTCACAGCCTCACACTAAGTTCAAAGACTTGTATAGTGGGTGCCGGAAACATTTACATCACACACACACAAATACACCCAGAACCAGAAGCACAAATATCCCTTGGAAAGGAATTTGTGCTCCTGCCGGGAATCGAACCCAGGACCCACGGCGCAGAGGGCGGACACCTGTCCACTGCGCCAACTGGGCAATAACTCTTGACACCAGAAATAAAAAGTATAGAAAAGATATACCTAACTAATGAATAGGTACAATGGGCGGTTGTATCGCTAAGAACGGTCTCTTACAGTCAACCTTTGGAAGGATATGAATAATTTAGAGATAAGCAGGGATCTCATTCTTTTAAACTATTATTAGTTGGGTGGGCTTCCATCTTCTAAGCAGGGGTACCGCGTTCGATACCCGAAGGGAACACAAGTTTTCTATGAAAAATTGTGTTTCTGATTCTGGTTGATTGGTTGTTGTTGAATTGTGTGTGTGATGTGAATGTTTCCGGCACCCACGGACACATGTCATCGTACTTAGTGGGGCTGTGAGTGCGATAGCGTTTATATTAACGGTGTTCCGGCAGTTATCCTTGAGAGCCTGCGTATTCCAGGTCTAGTGTGTTTACCAGCTTCGATCACATCGTCACTTACCATCAGGTGAGAAAGAGGTCAAACACTAGCCTGTCACAAATAAAAAACAAAAAAGAAATATTTTTTTACTCGTTTTTAGGTGCTAGACCTGACCCACGACCAAAACGCTCCGTTCTGCGTAGAATTCGACGATCAACGTTGGCGCGAGCACATCGCGCGACTGAAGCCGCTCGGCCTGGCGGCGCTGTTGAACACTTGTGCACCAGCCGCCAGGCATACTTACGCGCACTTCTGCGCACATCTCACCACTGAAGCGCATTTCAGGTATAACTGATATAACTAGTTGATCGCGCGTCTCCGTTTCAGCTTAGGCAAAATTGTACGTTTTACTTTTCTATGCAAGTGATAATGCCCTCGATTCTGATGTCACACACTAAATTAAATTTAAACTATTCCTGTCTTTTACAAAATAGGAACACAAGACAGAGATAGCATACATTTTAGTGCTGTCAAGTTAGTCAGAACTTGACAGCACTAAAATGTCTATGCAAGCTTAGTCGAGTATGTAATTGGTGTTGACTAAAAACACGCGCCTTTCTGCTGTTCATATTTTAAATGATAAACTAGCTTGACAGCACTAAAATGTGTGCTATCTCTGTCTTGTGTTCCTATTTTGTAAGAGACAGGGATAGTTTAAATTTAATTTAGTGAGTGTACATCAGAATCGAGGCCAATGTATGTTTTATTTCAGCGAAGATTTGGTGCCGGTGACGAATCGAAGGTGCCTGTGCGAGCTTGCTAAACAGATTGGCTTCAACGACACAGTAGCCGACAACTATAACATACAAGACTGCCTAGCTATATTCAGGCATCTGGTAGGTCTGCATTCATAGCCCTAGCTCGATATTAAATAGGCTTATCACTCTAGTCATATATAACTACACAATATCCGGATGAGCGAGCTTTGCTCTGTTTTTTGTTTTTGGTAGAATGTGTTTGAATTTGTAGCCTCAGAAAGCTCCATCTAGTGTCGAATAGAAACAGTTTTTTACATCGGTCATGGCGTAATAGATGGCGCTGATAGTTTCTTAAACTCGGTTTTCAAATGCAGTTTGGGAACCGAGCATTTCTCGGACCTGGAACGTTGATAAATCGATTCCTTGGGCCGAAAAACCCCTAATCTGTAACTTTCATGAAAATCGTTGGAGCAGTTTCCGAGATCCTGATTACACAGTCATATACATACATATATATATACAAGAATTGCTCGTTTAAAGATATTAGATAGATATAAGCTAGTCGAGTCCAAATTGCGGAGTCTCGGTCAAAATCAAAATCGTTTATTCACATGGGCCCCAAAGAGGCACTGATGAAAGTTAATGATTCCACTGCCAGATTCGCAAAATTGCCGCTCTTTGTTTCTGGTTGTGATTGTGTGTGAGATGTGAATGTTTCCGGCACCCAGAACACAAGTCATCGAACTTAGTACGGGGCTGTGAAAGCGTATGTTATGTAAATGTAAGTTTCACAAAGTCCCGAATGTTTCTGATTTTTATTTTGTCGTTGTCAGCAGGCGGACACAATCCGTCGCGAGAGTAAGTTCGTCCGTTCGCTGCAGCTTAGCACGCGCGTGAAAGTTCCTCTTCCACACATGCTGGCCGTATTGGTGCGGGATCGTGCCAACCAGCTGCAAATGCTAACTCAGGTAGACAAACACGAAATAAAAAAAAAATGCCATCCTCTAACGGTAAACATACCGACCATTCGCACGAAGCGTTTCGCTTCCGCTTTCATTATGAGAACTGCCAAGGAATGGAACGCCCTGCCGTCTACTGTGTTTCCCGAAAAGTATAATATGGGGTTGTTCAAGAAGAGAGTGAAATGGTATTTACTGAGCAAGCGTGCTCCATCTTCGACCGCATCGTCGCTTTCCATCAGGTGAGATTATGGTCAAACGCTAGCTTAGTCTCAAATAATAAAAAAAAGTTTTAGTGTCATGTTAAACTATAGATACAAAATTATTGTCAACAATAGCAATATTATTTTTATCATTATTTGGCTCAACATATTAGCATTGCAATTCAGAGAGGCTTTTTTCAGAGGTGGTAGAGCATTTTGTGAGTTGCTCGCCTGGCTTGCTACCAAAGTAGCTTACCACCATCAAGTTGAAAGTCTGCCGCCAAGCCAAATACGGTGTTCCGGCAGTTATCCTTGAGAGCCTGCGTATTCCAGGTCTAGTGTGTTTACCAGCTTCGATCACATCGTCACTTACCATCAGGTGAGATAGTGGCCAAACACTAGCCTGTCACAAATTAAAAAAAAAAAAAAAAGGCTTTGCCGCCAGCATGATGGGCACGCTGCCCACTGGTAGTGGGCTTGAGCACTTGAGTTACCTATAAGCTCGATGTCTTGTAGGTAACTTAGTTCTTTGGTGTATATATTTAGTTTAGTTTGAGGAAATATAGGCAATTGGTCCGTAGATAGTTCGCATTATTGATACTAAAAAAATAAATAAAAAAACAATAGCATATTAATAGCCTCAGATGCCTAAGCTAGCCTTAAAACCTGTAATAAAGGCATCTGCGCTTCCCTTTATGTTATAAGTATACATAGTTATACGTTTACATACTATAAATAATGGTATTTATTAAGTTAATTAGGTATTCCATACACCCATTTATTATACCCCGTCTATTACATTCTATAGTTCTCTCAATCCGAAGGTTGCCTGGTAGAGATCGCTATTAGTGATAAGGCCGCCTGTTGTGATACTTTTGTTACCTTTGTTTTATTTCATCTTATAAATTGGATCAATAAAGAATTATCCTACTAATATTATAAATCCGAAAGTGTGTAAGCATGTTTGTTCCCTCTTCACGCTTTAACGGCTGATCGGATTTGGATGAAATTTGGAATGTACATAGCTTATACCTAGGATTAACACTTAGGCTACTTTTTAACTTGATAATAGCAGGCGAAGCTGCGGGGCATGGCTAGTCTATCTATATATTACACACTAGCCGTGCCTCGTGGCTTCGCCCGCTATTATCAAGTTAAAAAGTAGCCTATGTGATAATCTATGTACATTCTAAAATTCCTCAAAATCGGTTCAGCTGTTAAAGCGTGAAGAGGGAACAAAAAACTTTCACACAAACTTTCGGATTTGTTATATTAGTAGGATTGTGATGGTATCCTAGGTAAATTTGGAATGTACATAGCTTATACCTAGGATCAACACATAGGCTCCTTTTTAACTTCATAATAGCGGGCGAAGGCGCGGGGCACGGCTAGTGTAGTATAAGTATTAACAGTTATATTGTAAAACTGTATGTTTACACGCTAATGTGCGTGTCCAGGGCACAGCCGATATAATCCTGGACTCTTGTGTGGACTACTGGAACGGACGCGACCTGTCGCCGATATCTGCGGCCGACAGGAAGAAGATTATCGACTTCTACCAGCGGAACTCGCTCACCGCTTACTGTACTGCGTTCGCTTACAAGTAAGTTTTGGTTTATTTAATAAGGATTGAAATTAACTTAGTTTGCAACAAGATACTGTTTGTATGATACGTTAATTTGAAATCCTTGATAAACATTCTATTCTGTACACTGTGCCTGCGTCACAGTATCCTACTAATATTATAAATCCGAAAGTTTCCTCTTCACGCTTTAACGGCTGAACGAGCTTAATTGGTGGCAAGGCATTTTATTTTCTAATGCTCACCTGGCTAGCTATCACTATACCAGTCTAATTTTACCACCTTCAAATATAAACTCTGTCGCCAAAACATAATACAGGTACAATGGATCTCGCTTGCCTAGGCCATTAGAGATAAAAAAAAACGGTTGTAAAGCTGCAAAAGAGCTTATCATAGATAATGATAATTTAAACGCAAGCAAAGCTTAGAAATTACTTCACCGCTTAAATTTTATTTTTTGTTGATTTTATTAAAAAGCGTTAAATCAATTTCGATAAAACTTATATGTAAAACTCTGAAGTATGATCTACCAAACAAAAAAAAAGACATGCAGTCGAATTGAGAACCTCCTATTTTGAGTCGGTTAAAAATAGGTGACGTTGACCTAACACTATGTTAAAATATGCCTTCAAATAATTTTGATCGAAGGTCGGAGGATATAACCATCCTTGTCTTTTCTATATACAGGCCCCTGACGCGCGGCATCGCTCCGTCTCTCTCGCACTTGTACTTGGAGCTGCCGCCGGACAGCCGGCAGTACTTGCCTCGATCCGCGCCCTGGGGCGCCGCCTCCGCTTTGCACTTCCACTCTACAGGTAAAAGTATAGACTCTGTGAGCTGAACACCTCGCTTATTATTCGAACTGTCTGAAATCATTTTTTGAAGTGATAACTCCTTTAGCGGCGTTGTGCACTTTTTGAGATGGGTTAAAAATGTTAAACCCGCGACAGGACACGTGACCTGATCGAAAATTCGTAAGACGGAAAATTCGTAAGACGAAGGAGAGGAAGTAGTATACCCCTCTCTTTCTACCGCGCGGCGAGTTTTCACTTCTGCCGGCACTCCCGGAGTGCAACCCGTTTTTTTTTTTGTTTTCATCCCCTATATCTCCGCTATTTTGAAAATTTTCACATACGCGAATCCGGACATACGAAAGCAATTTTGCCCAAGCTGAAGCGGAGACGCTTCGCGCTCGCTCAGTTATAATGGGAAAAATGGTATTGTCTATTTGGTATTTTTTTCAAAAACTGGTGATTCTTCAAGTGTTAATATGTTATAATAGTGAATTATTAATCCAAGTTGTATGCAAATCACACAAAGTTGAAAAACGCACCAGAATTCCTATAGAAATTTCTAGTAATGTTTCTACCACTTTATTAGAGCATGACTTGGATATAACTGTTGGTATGGACCTTTTGCTTGATTTTGACTGTGACTTGTGACTAGGACTTCTATTATGAAATACGTACAACTTGAAATATTTTATTACTTGACACTGGCTAAATGCACAAGATCTCTGACCCAAAATTATTAAAAAAAAGGTATACCTAAGGCTTCATGTATATTTTTCACTTTCACGACGAAGTGAAAAAATGGCGTTGTCGATTTTGTAATAATTTATGATTTTGTTTTCCGAAACTTGTGATTTTTATAGAAGGAGTCGGGGGCCACAGCTAGCATGTAAAAATAACATACATTATATTTCAGATTCGCTTCTCTTCAACGAAGTGACAGACGAAGACGTAAACGACGCCGAAGGATTCTTCGACTTACAATGTAATCAGGTATCGTGTGCAAAAAAATCAAAACAAACGCATTCACACCAAATTAAAAGACTTGTATCGTGGGTGACGGCAGCATTTACAAAATCGCACACAAACAGACGCAGAACCAGAAGCGCAAATGTCCCTGGGGAAGGAAAATTGTGCTCCTACTGAGAATCAAACCCACGGCGCAGATGGCAGTGACTTGCCCACAGCACCAACTCGATCGTAAATAATTCTTATAATCATTGTACAATACAGTGCGATTCTTTCTCCATTTTTCCGCATAATAATTCGTGTTCTACGACAGCTTCAAGTAAAGGTAACATCATTATGAAATTCATGGTTGTAGTGCATTTTCTAGCAACGTTACAATAAATGTAATTTATCATCTCCCTTTGGCTGTCTTGAAGAAATTGCTTTGAACGATAAGACCGCCTTTTGTGCTCCTATTGAAAGTTTCTTTGTTAGTGCTCTCTATTGGTGTGCAAATAAAGCATATAGTCGTGGTTCACCATCAAGTAGAAAAACCTGTCTCTAAAATCATTAAAAATGACGTTTCGGCAGTTATCCTTGAGAACCAGTCAAAATCAAATCAACATTTTTATTCTCTCACTTAAATACCATTATTTGCCGAATTTAGTTCTAAGATAAAGAGGGGCTGTTTATAACTTCCCTCTTATATTCTATTCTCCTTATATATATCTATTTTAAGAGGGATTTTGTATATATAGCAGATTTTTTTCCTTTCTAAATTTATCAATGAGGGACTGGTGCTTGAAGTAGTTTGGGTAGTAGGTCACCGAACTCCTGCTAGTATATTTTCATTTTGGCAACTATTATTTTGAAATATAACTTAATACAATAATTATTCTAGAATATAGAAGTCATTAGAGCACAAGTCTAGTCTTGTTTACTATCCTCGACCACATCATCGCTTACGAAGGTGAGACATTGGTCAAATGCTTGCTTATCTATCGAGCAATAAATAGGAAAGTGTTGACGGTTTCTATGTGTCATTTGTGTTTTGTTTAACCCCTGATACTAATATCTACGGGCCAGTTGCCTATATTTCCTAAAACTATAGACAGCAAAGACCTAAGTCACATACAAGACATCGAGCTTATAGGTAACTCAAGTGCACTACCAGTGGGTAGCGTTCCCATCATGCTGGCGGCATTGTCTCTCTGAATTGCAATGCTAATACGCTGAGCCAAATAAGTGCCAGTATTTTAATCACGCGTCGCCTCAACCAGGCGCTCTGATATATATAATTTGTGTGAGTATGTCTTTTCGGTACCAGCAATACAAGTCTTCGAACTTATTGCGAGCTTGTAAGTTTATTGACCATCATCTCACCTGAAGGGAAGTGATACTGCTTGCCTAGAAGATACCTATTCACTCTGACTGGAAGACTCCCAGATTATACCGTTTAGGAAACAAACACGCTGATAATGAGTTCCACTCCTTCGCCCGTACGGATGATAAACGTAGAAGCAAATCGCTTCGATCGAACTGGAGTTATATCGACCATAAAAGGATGGAGTGTGACAGTATGTCTAGTTATTGTGTGGTAACTTTTTTATTTATTTGTTTACTGAATGTGACTCGCGGCGGTTTTTGTCAGATTTAACGACTTATATATACAAAAAAACAAAAACAAACAAACGCATCCACACTCACAGCCCCACACTAAGTTCAAAGACTTGTATCGTGGGTTCCGGAAACACTCACATCACACAAACATTACACCCAGAACTAGAAGCACAAATATCCCTTGGGAAGGAATTTGTGCTCCTGCCGGGAATCGAACCCAGGACCCACGGCGCAGAGGGCGGACACTTGTCCACTGCGCCAACTGGGTCGTCAAAGTAATATAAGTTACTATAGCCGTGCCCGCGACTTCATCCGCGTGGAATTCTGTCTTTGGGTAGTATTTTAATTTTTTAGGCTAATTCTTTTACAAATAAGACAAACGTATTAATACTTTAATGATAATACGTTTTAATATTTGCAGCGTTTCACTGGAAAGACTTGTCGCAAACTTATAAAATATTCACATAAACGTTACATATTTCCATACAAACTTTCATCCCTTATTCCCTGTTGTTATTTTACACCCTTGAGGGTAAAACTTTTACAAACTTTGAATGTCATTTTTTTTTATGAAAAATAGGCAAGCATTTGACCACTATCTCACCTGATGGAAAGTGATGATGCGGCCAAAGAATCATAAGCTTAAAAAAAATAGTTTTAAGCTTCTAGCTCTAAAAATCAAGATACTTCCATACAACTTTTCACTCCCCCTTCAACCCTTTAGTCGCATTAAAAAGTAGCCTATATCCTTTCTCAGTCTCTAAACTATCTGTGTAGGTACTAAATTTCATTTAAATCGGTATATTAGTTTTGGCGTGAAAGTGCGACAGACAGACAGAGTTTCTTTCGCATTTTTATATTAGTATAGATATAATATATAATTATATAACAGTTTACACAATTTTTCAGGTTTTTATAGGAATGGTGACGATGCAATACCAGGCTCAAAGCGATATGGTGGAGCTGATAGAAAGGCTGGAGCGCGCGTGTATACGCTTCGTACATTTCAGCAAGGAGAATGAACTGCGCTCCAGGGTCTTCAGCGAGAAGATGGGGCTGGAGTCCGGGTGGAACTGTCACATTTCGCTTATGAGTGAGGAGGAGTCCAGGTATGGAAGTTAATTTATATTGCGTCTTTAGTCCAGTCTCTGTAGTGTTAATTAAACGAAGGACGAGTGGCAAAATAGATGATTTTAAAATTATTTTTAGTAGCATTAACGTTAAAAATGAAATATTATTCGTTAATATGTATTTTTGATTTTTCTTAAAGCGTACGAAATTTCTGCGCCGTAAGAAAAGCAAAAAAATAAACAAAATCAATCAAATCACGAGAACTGAATATCGTGTTTTTTTTTTATTAAAGTTTTCGTGATGTGTCAACATTATACTTTGTTTGAGTCAAGCCGTTTCATTTATATACAGTATAATGAATATCGTGTGTTCAAAGAAAAATCAAAAATAGGTTGACGGCAACTATGCCATGTCTAATATTGAAGCTAATGTGAAACACCATTTCAGTTAAAAAAATATTCTTACTATTAATTATCACAGCACATTAAAATTTACTAAGTGGCACTAATGCTTGGGATAACCATAATAATAAAATGTGCCAAGAAAAGCAAGCAACCAGCATCACTTTTTTAAAATTATATTGGTGTTACGTGTGAAATAACAATAAATCGCTTCAGATTGGTGTAAAATAACATGATCCATTAGATATTCTCTTCTTCATTTTAAAACAAAAGCGTATATTTTGTTAAGTTTTGAACTGCCCGTTGGCGTAGTTGTTAGCGCATTTGCCTTTAAAACAGCGGGTATCGGGTTCGATTCCCGGTGGAAATACAAGATTTCTCCCCAAAGACAATTTGTTTCTGGTTCTGGGAGTAATCTGAATGTTACCACCCATGATACATGTTTTCGAACTCAGTGTAGGGCTGTGAGTGTGAAAGCGTTAATATTAATTTAAAATGTGTATAGTTGTGTTTTTTAAATAAAAAATATTTTTCTTTCTTTGTTTCTTTATTGTTATTCATATACATGTTGTCTCATTATACAATTTTTAAATTATGATTTTTTTTTCTATTTGTTACGAGTCTTATTGTGTAGGTAGTTCAATATTGTCTTCAATATAGTTGATGTTGTATGTTTCAAATTCTTGATGTGTAGGACTTTTCTAAAATTGTGTACCTTACGCGCCATATGTTTCATCCATTAATTAAAGTAGACGAGTTTTATAATGAATTGAAGAAGTTTTAAAGATAACAGATCACTATTCATTCATTTGTGGTATATAACAATCACAGTTTGGTGTTACTAACTGGTGGAACTCACGAATTGCGGCCATTAGGTAAAATAGAGGAAAAAACAAAACTAGATCAAACTTTGATGTCACGTTTCATATTATTGCAACTTCTGTTATATACTAAATTTCAAAATATATTATTTATCTACTCTGTTAAGTCTACGATGTCATCTGGCTTCGACGTGTATATAAGGAGCGATGTCGTTCTTTGTGGGACAGTGTAGTTTAATAATAATTAAACGCAAGCAAAGAAGTTATAAACACATAAAAATATATATAAATACAGTCAACTAGAGCACTTGACTTTTTTGTGAAGTCGGTAACAACTATTAATCATAATTGTATAGAATAAGGGTTAGACCAAGAGACAGAGTCAGAAAGCTTTTTGGTACAATCACCACATATATAGAAGCCGTATATGCAATATTGAGCAAAATTTACAACGCTCGAGTATCCGTTTCGGAGCTACGAAAAAAGCCAGATGAAAGCATCAAATTCAAAGTTCTACAAGAACTAAGATGATCGTGGCAAACATACATTGTCAATTCTCATTGTCCACCACGTTCATTTAGATCTTTGTACGAAATGCCCTTTTTTAGGTTCGAGGGTTAAAAGAGCCGTAATTCGTGATTGAACCCGCCATATTGTCGACAGCAAGGGCGGTTCCCCGTCCTCCCAGGGCAAGGGCGGGTCGAACGCCGCGACTCTCGTTAAAGCCGCGCAAACGTATGACGCGACGCCGCTCGGCTTTTACTATAGGTTTGTTCCTGTGGCTCTATCGCGCACCCCTGTCTATGTCTTGTCTCTGGTTTTCTGCAATCCAAAATAAGTAACTACGTGATCACTAGTTTTGGTGGAAGGTCATTTTCTAACGCTCGTCTGTTTAGTTCAGTCTCAAAGCTAATCAATCAACAACCATCTCGTAAAAAAAATCTCTTAAGTATGAGTCCTCCATTCAAGTCCTAGCAAGGTTATTCCTCAGATAATATAATATGTAGTTGTCAAATGCAAGCAATTATTTTCGATCAAATACCTAGGCTTAATTGCCTTAAATCTAGTGAGCTAACTTTAAAAAATTTCGAACCCAAGGGTGAATAGGTATCTTCTAGACAAACATATCATATCATCGGCCGCATCATCACTTTCCATCAGGTGAGATTGTGGTCAATTGTTTGTCTATAATGCATAAAAAAAAACCCAAAAAGTCGCATTATCGTATTACGAAGCCTACACTGTCTTTTGTCTGAAACTTTAAAACGCTACTTTACAATGGTGGATAATCTAGAAAAACAAAATGTAAATGTTGTTAGCCCATACATAAAATAAGTTTATTTTTGTGAATACATCGTCTAAACCGGCCAAAAATCACACATTTTTAAAAGGAAAACAGAGGCAAGCCATATTGACCGCTAAGCATTATGTTCTAACTTCCATCTTTTTGTTATAAGTTTGCTTCGCTTTAGCTCTACTTGGCTAACTTTCTGCTTGCTCTAACTATATAGCGAAGTTGCAAACGAATCATATACACGCGATGATATCAACTATCTGCTAATATACCTTAACTATCTGAGTTTAGGTTTAAAATTGCATATCAGTTAATCGCGTATTTACATAACGATTACTTTGTAACTTGGCTTAAGGAACAGGCTTTGGATTGCTTTTGTTATTATTATTACTCACACTGACAATAATACTCATCTGTAACAATAATACCGTAGATTTTAGTAGATCTGAATATAAAACGGTTTCAGACGATACCTAAATTTTCTTCAGTCGGAAGTGCAAAAAAGCAGTTGTACTATTTACTCGCCTGTAGAAAGAGAGAAACATATATCAGAACCGATCAGAAAATATCGTCTTGCGTGATAACTATACCATTTAAGATAAATATAGTTTTCATTTATTTAGGTACTTCAATTATCTAAAGGATTTAATAAAAACAATTTTTTATTATTTCTAGACTCGCAAAATTAATAATATTAAAGTAAATGTGTTTCAAAATTACCGATTTCAGAGAATAATTCTTTTGAGAAAACATTTACCAATCGTGTTTCTGTATTTAATGTATATCCTCAAGTATATATATTGTCGAAATATATATGAAAGCTTTATCTTTTACTAGCCGTGCTCCGCGGCTTCGCCCGCTATTATCAAGTTAAAAAGTAGCCTATGTGTTATTCCTCCTAGGTATAAGCTATGTACATTCCAAATTTCATCCAAATCCGTTTAGCCGTTAACGCGCGAAGAGGGAACAAACATACTTACACACACACAAACTTTCGGATTTATAATATATATAATAAGATTGTTACAGAACACGACTAGTTTAATTTGGTTTAAAGGGTCTGAAAGTAAGGATAGAAACCTAAACTACCTTAAGATTATTGTCTGTTATTTAAAAACTGCTACATATTTGCATTGTAAAGAATAATTAAACTTGCAGTACGTTAAATAATACAACCGTAATATATTTTCGTTTGTTTCAATATATTTTAAGTAAATTGATGGAAAACAACGATATGTATTGTATTTTATATATCAATATATGTATTTTTGTAACGCCCTAATAAATATTTATTACAGCTTGCTACGTTGCTCTGTGCCGTCAACATAAGATTATATTATAAACCTTGAATCAACCTCGCATGGTCTTAAATCGTCTGAACATTTATTTTTGTATTTTGTAGCAACAATATGGTATCTTCTAAGGCGCTATCGATGTCAGCGCCAGGGGCGATTAACCTCGATCTAACGACGGTAAAGTTCGACAGCGAAATCAAAAAGGCGAGGCATTCTATCACTACCCACACCGGGCTTAAGGTGAGATAGGAAATATAAACAAAAACGCTTTAACATTCACAGCCCCACTGAGTTCGATGACTTTTTTTTTTTTTTTTTTTTTTTGTGACAGGCTAGTGTTTGACCACTATCTCACCTGATGGTAAGTGACGATGTGATCGAAGCTGGTAAACACACTAGACCTGGAATACGCAGGCTCTCAAGGATAACTGCCGGAACACCGTATTTGGCTTGGCGGCAGACTTTCAACTTAATGGTGGTAAGCTACTTTGGTAGCAAGCCAGGCGAGCAACTCACAAAATGCTCTACCACCTCTCAAATGTCACCTGATTAGCACCACCCGGGGACCACGTGTAGGGAGTCAGACTTAAGGGGTATCCTCCTACGGACGTGGGTGACTCAGCCCCCAAAAGACTTGTGTCGTGTGTGCCGGAACCATTCACATCACACACACAATCACACCCAGAACTGGAAACACAAATTTTCCTTGGTGAGAAATTATGTGTTTCCAGCGTTTTCGCACCAATAAAAAAGAAATGCACCTGATACCCACTGCTTAGGCAAACGCGCACCCAAATAAGCCAACGGTCAGTTCAATATTCAATATTATATAGGTCAAGTATTCTTTTTATGAATCTTCAAAGCTGTAGAATTACACCTATAACATTATTTTCTAATTTAAATACTTTTTAATTAGGAAAAAGTGACAAAAATACAGTGAAACATACATTTTAAATTTTAATTAAACGCAAGCAAAGCTTAAAAAACCCGATTTCACTGCATTATCTGCGGGACCTTGATCTAATCAAATGTATTAAACACGCATTATTGACGATAACTCAAAATCTACCGATCAGACCTTGATCAAATTGAAATAGGACCAATGAAAAAGCAACAGCTTTCAAACAAAAAAAAAAACTAAATCGGTTCACGTGAAAAGAAACTATGAGATAACAAATATAAAAAACAGCGATTTGAGTACCTTGTAGTACCTAAGTCGGTAGAAAATGATTGCGTTTAAAATTGACCTAACCTGATTGCAATTTCAAATATTTTTTGGTAGTGAAAGTTAATGTTTTTATAAAAATTTTACTGTACCGGTCATGTTAACCAAAACTATGCACAGAAAACTTTAAAAATGCATGCATATTCAATGTGATATTACTCACAGCTGCTCTTCCAAAATTAAGAAGAAGGCTGATATATTTTATCAAAAAGGTCCATAAAACTGCTAGTTAATCACTAATATAATACACAGAAGTATTAAACACAAATTGATTTATAGCTGTGGTAAAACCTTGTCAAAGTAGAGACGTTCAATCAAAACCATGTAAAACTATGTTATTGTTGTATTTGTCATTATACGTCTGTTTCAGCGTGGCAGCGTAGCCACAACCCACCCCTCGGCGTCTGCTGACTCCCTACTAGACGAGGACGAGGATGAAGGTGAGGCGTCGCCGGCGGATGGATGCCGCTCTTTGTCCTGTCTCACTGACTCCACTGATCACTCTGCACCTGTCAACTTCGACATGAGCAATCGGGTAAGTGTCCAAACTAGTTATGCTGGGTTTAGGTCCCTATGTGGATCGTAATCTTTGTGGCCTTTTAAGTTTTCAGTTGCCAGAAAAGGGCTTATATATTTGTTTGTTTGAAAGGCGACTTAAGCTAGGCATTACCCCATACTACTGTGTTGGGGCGCTTTCTGTTATGTCGCAGAGTGTTCTGTTCAGTTACTGATGTCCTATGTGCGGACCAATATGGCGCATTTTCACATCGTTCATCGTGTGAGAGTTGTAGTGTGAATACCTGTTTTAATAGACGACCGAATTTATGTCATGATGTTTCTATTTCCTCCCAAACACCAATATTTTAGTGTCATAGAGTTAAGTAATTTTGCCGTGCTTACTCGATAAGTTATCGGACATTGAGCCTAGTTTTAATCGAGAGTGTTCTTAGCCATGTTTCCTGAAAAGCGGTGCAGCCGTTTGATTTTGATTATGCCACTTGTTTGTTTCAGGCGAAACTACCCCGAGGCATAGAGAACATCCGTCCGCACATAGAACAAGTGGACAACGTGCCGCTCCTGGTGTCCCTGTTCACAGACTGCACGCACCAATCCGTGCATCAAATGGTGCAGATCATGCAGGTACGTCCCACTCCCATAGCTTGCCAAGCTGGACAAATGCAATATACATAACTAAGTCACTTATTTAATTATTATTTGTTTATAGACGAGCAGCACAGTGCTGGTATGTCTACTTCATTGTAGTGTTGGATTGAAGTTAGAGGTGCAGAAGTGATTTTCCCTCCGTGGATATTTATCTAGCTTGTTTTTAAAGGTGTTTCTTTTTGTGACTGACACTACATCTGGTAGTTTGTTCCAGTTGTGGACTACTCGTTACTTAGGAAGTTGTGTGCAGCTTTAGTTTTTGCAGTCACGAATAAGCTGCACTTTAATATTTAGTATTACTTGACTAATGTATTGATGTTTTGTTTAGGATTATGGTGAAGTGGTGTGCGTTATGGGATCCGCCGCGAATTGTCTGAACATGGAAATATTCATGCAAGCCGACGCGAGGTAATTGTTGTTTAGTCATACAATAATGTATTTGCAAGTTCTTTTTACAAATCCGATAGGCTAGCGTTTGGATACTTTTTCACCGGATGGTTAGTGATGTTGTGGTCGAGGATGGTAAACACTCTAAACCTAGAATGACGGGCCATGCAAAGTGACTCCATAGTATGGAAGTAAAAGGTATGGTACCCATTTACCACTAACTTTAGGTACTATTTATTTAAAACGGATGACTCATTACATTTTCTTATATTAATGTATGATCGTTAAAAAGTGACAGATATTGAGCAAAAATTGAATGGTTTAAGAATGTATTATAAGTGTAGTGTTATCCGTGTCAGCTTCGTTCATATGTTCCGTGCGGTGTATCTGTATATTTATTATAACGATGGTAAACGAATACTCCTCTCCTGAATTCTCCTTTAATTTTCAGCATAGCAGTAGAGCCCTTATACCCGGTGTTGTGCCAAAAGATGCCCCCGTACAAAGTTCCTGAATCATGCATAGGACCCATTGACTTAGCGCGAGCACTGAACTCTGTGCCTTGCTCCGTTTCTGTAAGTTGTATATTTGAACTTCCCTTTTTTTTATTGGTTATCGCTTGACCGATGTCTCACCTGTTTCCAAGTATTGATTTGGTCGAGGGTGGTAAACACTGTAGGCTTCAACTGACTGGCTCTCAAGGGGTAGCCGTCGAAACACCAAGTGATTAGGAAAAAGACTTGAGGAGGCCTAAAGGTCTAAAATGCGACTGTCAAGCATAGCTGCTGTAAAACCGTTAAAGCTTGTTGATAGACTTTTTGACTTCAGACACGACAAGTTGACATCATCTTTAACATCTGCAGTCATTTAGGATAATAGAACAAAACTATAATTGGTATGAAACTATGAAGTAGAATGAATTGAATAGAATCTCCATATTTTTTTTACCCAATGGAACAAGTCGGGATAACTCCATAGAACAAATATCAATGGGACAAGTGGGAATGATGCGATTTACATTAGATTACGATGAAGAATTCGGAAACGCGAGTCGTGACGTCCACGATCCTATCATAGCTGTCGTTAAAAAAAGTTGACCAAACTTTTGCTATTCCTATTTCGAATTTCCCTTGCATTTTTAACACTTTTATTTATTATAATTCGTAATTTTAAAGCTTTTTACTAAGGAAATAATTAATACACATATGTATTGAATTTGCAGCTATAAAAAAATAATGATTGATCTATATTTAAATCTCATGCATACCTATTGTGTCGGTGCTATCTAAAAAGTTTGTATTTGAGTGTATAACTTGCATGATTGGGAACGCCTTCTAAGGTTCTATGATCTATCCTTACTGATAGTGGCCATTTTGAAACATCCGAAATGACCACATAAAAAACAACCCTCTTAAATTGTGTCAAATTGTTTACACGCTGCTTATAGCTGCAAAGCAAATGGCAAAATCAACCGTACACCAACTACTGCCATCAAAAGGTGAGTGCTTATATTTTTAACCCTCAAATTACATAACATAACCGCTTGCACACTCACACCCACAAATCATTGAACTTAGTGTTCAATGATTTGTGTCGTGGGTGCCGAAAACATTTACATCACACACAAAATCACAACCAGAACCAGAAACACACATTTTTCTAGCGGAGAAAATTTGTGGTCTCGGAATCGAACCCGAATTATGGCAAGCCGCAATTATGGCATCCACGGCTCCCAGTTCCCGGTCGCATTGCTGCCCTTGATCACAGCGACGACGGTTACGGTGGAGTGACGACATTCGCAAGGTGGCTCGCAAGAGATGGATGAGAGAAACCGAAATTGTACGCCATATACAACCTGTAACAAATGATGTAGTAATACTTGAGGTGTGTATGTGTATGGTGGCCGGAATCGTCTTACCAGAGACCGAAAGTCGAAACCAATACAAATATTAAAAGATATTTATTTCAAATGTTTTGACAACCCGATGCGACTGTTACATCTGTGTCGCGTGACCTTGACAACATAATACTTTGATATGTGCAACTTGTGATGTTTGTTGTGCTTTGTTTTTCATGTTTTGTTGCATATTGATTGTAGATGACGCGAGACGCGGACGTGTCTCTTTTCACTCTGATCACGATGTCACGCCACTTTATGATGTGCGTTTGGAACAGCACCCAGTTTTGGATGTGCAGCGTATGCTTTATCGCTCTGATACAGGTCAGTAACTATGACAGTAGCAACCCTATAGATGTACAGTACCAGATTCGCACTTGACCACATTTAACAACAAACGCATTCACACTCACAGCCCCACACTAAGTTGAAAGACTTGTATCGTGGGTGCCGGAAACATTCACATAACACCCAGAACCTGAAGCACAAATATCCCTTGGGAAGGAATATGTGCTCCTGCCGGGAATCGAACCCAGGACCCACGACGAGAGGGCAGATACGTAGAAGGCGCGCAACCAACTACGCTAATGGGCAGTTCAATAAAAATCAAAATCGTTTATTCAAATAAGCCCCAAAGTGGAACTCATGAAATTAATGACTATATTAGTTGATATCTCAATAACTGGCAATGGCCTGGTACCTCCCCAGGCAGACTCTGCAAAAGAGTACTACTACAGCAAATTTATTTTTATTTATTTATTTATATATATAAATAAAAGTATGTAATTGAAAAATATATTGTTTTTTATTAATTTATATTAATAATATGGCTCCTACTAATACAGTGTATATTTGTAGACGGGATCCCTCTGCGGGTTTCTCCCGCTGGCTCTAAGCGCGGGCGGCGCCGTGTGGTGCGCGGTAGCCACGTGTCCGTTGCTTGCGCATGCGCTGGCATTCGCGCCCCTGGACGCCGCGGTCATGCAGCGAGCCGCCACCAGGCCCGCTCGACTTCTCAGCTTCAGAGTAAGTGTCCATACGTACCGACATTGCTTCGATTCAGATCTACACTGATCCGTCCGTTACCATAGCTGCGCATGCGCAGGTATTCGTACATTTGGACGCCGCAGTCACATATGATGTATCAATTGTTTACGCCCCCTGGCTTCACCTGCATTAACCTAGTTAAAATGTAGCCAATGTATTATTCCCAACACAAATCGAATAATAAGACACTAGAAGTCACATACCCCCGTGAACTTATCTCCGCACAGGTGACTAATGAGCCACCAGCGCGCGAGTAAAGTCATTAGTATTGTTCGAAACGACGGACGCGAAACATCCTTTAAAAATTGTGTTTTGCAGTATATCCAATGGAAACTATTCCACAACATACAAGTATACTAATAAGAGGATTACATTTCACCGTTAAGTCATTTTTTTTATCATAATGTTGTTTTTTAATCAAAATATGCGGAGTCTAATGTGATTAGTAAAATGATTCACAACGAGAATCATAGTTCATTCGTTTTATCGTCACTTACCATACCATCGCTGCATAAGTTCTTCAACATCCGACTCGGTACATGTGAACACAGCAATGTAATGTGATACTTACGATATCGTTGCGCTTCCAAAGCTTACATGATGCGGCCGCAGGTGGTCGTAAGCTAGCGATGTGACTGTAAGGTTTTACTTCATCAATAGTTATCGATAAAATTGATAAATTTCGATAAAAATAATAGTTGTTTTGCCGTACAAAGTATATTCTTTGCAAATAAATTTTACAGTTAAACAATAAGTTTTACTCTGTAGCTGGTTTCTGTATTGTCTAATATCACTACGTGTCGTTTAATAGTCTGTGTTTAATTTAACGACAAAGGTCAACATTATTTTTTTAATTTTTCTTAATTAAGCAAGTCCATGATACATGTTTCAGTCAACATTGACTGTATCAAAACATGTTAAAACAATTTTTTTTTAATAATATTTATCTGTCTGTCTGTTTGATCCGGGTAATCTCCAAATTTGCTGGACTTATTTTAATCGAAATTTTACTGACGGATAGCTGATGTAATAAGTAGTAACACAGACTTTTTTATTTAGTAAAAATAAATATGGTTCTGTACAAAAAATTCAAAGCTAGTATTTTACTGTATTTTATAATTATACTAGCCGTGCCCCGCGGCTTCGTCCGCGTTAATTAAGTTAAAAAGTAGCCTGTGTGTTATTCTGGAACCTAAACTATCTACATTCTAAATTTTATCAAAATTGGTTTATTCGTTACGGCGATACGCGGTAACAAACATTCACACGCCACACAAATACACAAACAAACTTTCGCATTTATAATATTATAAGAATAAAAGTTATGCACCAACTACCAAAAAGTTGTTCGTTTACTTAACTATAATTGACCCTGTTGAAGTCTATAATTTAAAAAATAATGTAATGTACCTTAATCCTAAATTATAATAGGATCGCGTCCGCCTCCCATGTTGAAATATCGATTTATCGACAACTTTAAAATATTGTCAAGCACTATCGAATTTGTAGAATAAATTGCTTTTATCTATGCATTTGTAAGTACATAGACAAACCTTTGCCCATGTGTTAGAACTAATCACAGTGAAGGATTCTCTGTGTGGTACTGTTTATGTGTGCGTGGCTCTGCGTTTGAATACATGCGTATGTACTATGTAGTAGTGACAGTTTGGGTGGGAGAAAGGTTGCAGAGAGTTGGCGACAAGCGTTTCATAAGTAATTAGCGAGGTTTAACGTTTCTAGTACCTTATTATTTAGATTTCTGTGGTTGTCCAGATCTTTATACCTAATTTCCTTTCAGCCAGATTGGTTGAGTCGCCGTGATGGAATAACAAACGTCCATACAAAGATCCAAACTTTTGCATTTATATTGTAGGTAGGTAGTATACTCAATGATTTATCGACATCCTCTCTCCCGACAGATGGCGCTGTTCATATTCTGGTGCTACGCGTGCAAGTTCCTACCCTCGGTCATATCTATATTAGTTTTATATTGGTTCACTTTACGCACATTCTGCGAGCAAATCTCCGAAGTGACCAAGGCGACGTCATGTTGGCTTGTGTACCCGGTGAACGTGGGGAATTACAGTGAGAGCCGAGACTTGGCTTTGAAGAGCTGGCACGGGTGGGGTGATGATTTCTATGATGGATTCTATGTGGCACAACATATCACTCTAGCGTTGATTACTTTGCATTTAAGTGAGTATGTTAATAATGTTATTTAATTTGAAATAATAGACTAGATGTTTACGATATTTAGTCCGTTATTTTTGACTTCACCGCTTTATCTCCGGAACCTTGATCAGATTTAATGTATTAAACACGCATTATTGACGATAACTCAAAAACAAGTGATTAGATATTGATCAAATTTAAATAGGACCACATGGAAAGCACCAACTTTCAAATAAAAAAATAATCATTAAAATCGGCTCACAACGAAAGAAGTAATGAGGTAACACATAAAAAAATGCAGTCGAATTGAGAACCTCCTCCTTTTTGCTGAAGTCGGTTATAAAATAATAGACACGTATTTTTTCTTTTGTCAATTAAACAAAAATGGCGAAGATATATTGCGTAAATTCCGCGTGACGTCACGCCTCCGTACAGGCGAACTCCGCACGCCCGAACTTTGACGGTCTTTATATTATTATGTCAATTTCTATTGATTTGTTAAATGTAAAAATACATTACCAATATTTTTTGTTAACCCAACTGACGACTAATTACAATTGTTTTTACCCATATGATCCTACAATGTTAGTGGCTAACTGAAGACGCTTTTTATGGTAGACTAATAAGTCCTTTAAGGTGTTACGTCTCATGAAGGTTATGTCTATAAGTGTTTATATTATCTATAAATACCAAACATCCTTCATCCAACTTTAGTGGTAGGATGTAGATTTCGCCTAGGTCAGGGGTCGGCAAGCGAGCCACATTCGGCTCTTTGGATGTAACGCTGCGGCTCTTTAGTTTCGTACGCAAATATTATTTATTAAAAAAAACGTTCTGAATCGATTAACGAGGACTAGGCGCCATTTCTATCGAGCCATTAATAAGTCTTCAAAGGTAGCAAAAAAGTACATTTATACAGTTCAAACAAGTAAATTGTGGGATGATTAGGTAGGTATAACGCGTGCATAGCGTTTTCTATACGATACTCATAGTACAGCAGGTGTTATTGTTGGCATTAAGGATTATTGTAGGCAAGAAAAAACTTTACAAAGCTTTATAATTTTGTAAATTGTAATTTTTTACTCTTCCGACTCAAAAGGTTGCCGACCCCTGGCCTAGGGCAGTATCGAACATTGCCAGACATTAAACCACTAGCAGTGTGCAAGCATTAATGTATTTCGGATTTAAAAAAATGTTTCCAATGGAATGACAAATCATAAATAGATCTTACAGGTGGTGTAGATGGCAATGCCCCGTGATAAGACCTACCATAGGTACTTGATGTTATATCTTGTGTTACAGTCGTCATATCTCTATCGTTCGTGCATCGACAGTCTTCCATCTGGCAGCGCGGTTTCTGGTCTAACAAAGTGTGGTGCGGGACTGTAGTAGTTTTGTAAGTATCGAGATCCCTCCAGTTACTAGCTGTTGGTCTTTGGGGCTGGTATCGGCCTGGATTTTCAAAGCAAAGATTTTATTTAATTTCATTTATTACACACACACAATTATAACAGCATTACAGCCTAAGCCAAGACGATGTTATAAGGAAATACATAGCACTTAATCAAATATACATATACAGTACTCTCTCGCTAATCCGCCGCTCGATTATCCGACAAGTACTATAATCCGCCGTTTTTTGGACTCGAGATAATGCCCTGAATAGCGTAGATATTTGTATTAAATGGGCCCAAGAAAATGGAAAGTCATGCGATGTGGTTGCAAATTTACGTAAAATGCGCGATGAAGTTATCACGAAGATATACTTTGGTAAAAAACAAACAAAATTAGACACATTTTTTTCGAAATATGAGTAATTACTTCAATAAAAGATTCATGTTTGTTGATTTCTTAAATCCAATATAAAAATAAATCATACATTTTGTTTTTTTTTTCAATTTGTTGTTCCTGTACATTATAATCCGCCGTTTTCAGTAATCCGCTGATGGTTAGGATTTTATGGTGGCGGATTAGCGAGAGAGTACTGTATATAGTTTGTAATAAAATAAAAATGTATCAAATTTTCTAAAGATGTCACTTTGCAAACTTTTGCAAGGACAATGCATATTTAGACGTGTAACAAAAATCAAGGCCAGATAGTATTTATAGTCATCGAACGTAATGTAAGGCTGTGAGTGTGAAATCTTTTGTTTTTTCTTTTCAGAATAGTAATCCAAAGTATATTCAGCGGCGTGATGCTGAGTAGCAAATACGGGTACTGCGAAGATTGGGATCTTTGCGATTTCCGGTATACCGTCCCGTGGCCTCTGGCGCTCGGGTACGCCACGTCGCTTGTGTTAGTGTTCGTGCTCGTCGAGTTCATCAAGTGGCAAGAGATTAAGTGAGTATTCATGATATCACAGTGTATATTAAAACAGAAACGCTTTCACACTCACAACCCCACACTAAGTTGTGCCATGTGTCGTGGGTGCCGGAAATATTCACATCACACACACAATCACAACCAGAACCAGAAACAAACATTTTCCTTGGGGAGAAAACTTGTTTCCGTCGGGAATCGAACCCGATACCCCTGCTTAGAAGGCTGACGCTCACTCAACTTAGCTAAACGGGCAGTTCAATATATTGTTCAAAGTATTGTGATTATTTTTATTACTTCTAAGAAGGTTCGTAATTCGACAGAATATTGCTTTTATTTTTTACCCGATTGCGTCAGAAGGAGGGTAATGTTTTTAGAGAGTATGTATGTCCATTTCTTTTGCACGCCCTACAGCACAAACGGCTGGACGTGTCTTTGAATTCGTCAGAATTGTAGTAGTGACATCCTACTAATATTATAAATCCGAAAGTTTGTGTGTAAGTATGTTTGTTCCCTCTTCACGCTTTAACGGCTGAACGGATTTGGATGAAATTTGGAATGTACATAGATAACACATTTTTAACTTGATAATAGCGGGCGAAGCCGCGGGGTACGGCTAGTAGGCAATATAAATGAAAATGGCGTCCGCAAATGAAAGAAAAAGAGGGGATGGGGGTTTCTTACCATAGCAGTTTGGGTATAAAAAGGAAAGCTAGTAAAAAGATCATTTCAAAAATATATGTATCATATCACGTTAAAAGGTGAGTACATAAAAAGTAGATTCACATTTTTCGCAGTCGGGTTTTTGAATTTTTAGTAGGTAACTTGGGTCCTCGTGAAATTAGGGTACACCCTAATTTCATCTATTCTAATATTATAAAGAGGTAAATGTCTATTTTCTCCTCTTTGTTTTTCTTCCCGTCATGTAACATGTCAATCAGGTGACTACACTGTAACTGTAATGTGTATGACATTCGCAGGGCGGACGCTCGCAACCAGCGGCGCGCGCGGCTCGACTTCGGAACGAAACTGGGCATGAACTCGCCGTTCTAAACGCGACGCATCTTCTAGTCAATTACGCTTCATTTTTGAACGTTTACTGTAATATAGTGTAGAGAAAAACGGAGCTACTACCTCTTGTGATATGGTTTGTCAACTTCTCATAATTGTTAAGGATTTATACGACTTCACTCACGGTCGTTTGCTTGTTGTACACGCCGTGACGCCGGACAGTTTACGCGCTTACTCAACTGATGTTCGCACCGAATGTTCAGAAACTAGTCTCTTAACAACGCTAGCAAACACATGTGAGTGACGTCGTATAAATCCTTGATATGTGTAATATATACGAATTTTTATTATAGATTTGTACTGAGCGCGAAGGAATAAAAATTATACCTCACTCCTTTAACATCTAAGATTGTACGTAATCTGAACTCAGTTCCTTAACTTGGCTGGAACGGTTTCTATTTTAACTAAACTAAAATAAACCTTATTTCTACTGACTTTTGTCGTATAGACCCAAAGAAATCGTGAACATTTGTACTATTAAAAATATTTTTTAAGATTTTACTCGCTGCTAATACTAGCCCGCTTTTAATTAGCTTATGTTCGAACTGCAAAACGTCACCAACAATGTGTGACAGTGGCCTCGATTCTGATGTACACTCACTAATAGACCGTGGGCCGGTTGTCGTCAACCCTACCTCATCGAGTACCAAGATGAGACCTATATGGGGGTGTCGTGTGTAAAAAGTTATGCTAAAAAAATCAGGGTTGCCTGTTCCTAGCCTGGAGCATTTTGTGCAGGGGACAAAAAACTGATCCATTTTTTTGGTGAAATTTACCTCATCGAGTACCAAGATGAGACCTATCTGGGGGTGTCGTGTGTAAAAAGTTATGCTAAAAAAATCAGGGTTGCCTGATCCTAGCCTGGAGCATTTTTGGCAGGGGACAAAAAACTGATCCATATTTTTGGTGAAATTTACCTCATCGAGTACCAAGATGTGACATATGCCAATCGATAGCCCCGTTCTTCCTTCTATTAAAAAAATTGGGTTGCCGGCTCTAAACCTGGAGCATTTGTTTTTCGGCCTACTTTAGTGTTCAGGCATCAGAAGTAAGTTTTATGAAAATAGCATCGAAATGATATATTTTAGTTATTTAAACAACAAAATATTGTAGAAAATGATGGTGCGCATCATACAATTGAATATTTAGTACTGTCAGAAAGAAAGTGACCTCACAGTGAGCCAAAACCGTGGTGGCGGAGAATACAAAACTTTGTTTTACAATTACAACGAGTTTTGATCGAGCAACAAGATACCATATATGGCGATCGATAGTTCTATTCATCCTTTTACTAAAAAAATTGGGTTGCCTGGTCTGATTTCGAAGCACTTGTTTTTTGGCCTAGTGTAATATTAGGGCGTCAAAAGTAAAGTATTTATCAAAATCACTTCTAAATTACATATTTAAGTAGTGTAAACGACAAAATATTGTAGAAAGCAATAATGAGCAACGTAATTTTGACTTTCAAGTCCAATCAGAAAAGAAGTGAACACGTAGTAAGATAAAACATAAATCACACAGTAAACAAATCATATCATGCAATTACAACGTCTGTTCATTGAAATGAGATAAATAATGTGTGGCAATTAATAGCTCTACTCATCCTTTTATAAAAAAATTTGGGTTGCCAGTCCTTACATTAGAGTATCAGTTTTTCTGCCAAGTTTAATTTTCAGGCAAAAAATTACCTCATCGAGTACCAAGATAAAACATATGCCAATCGATAGTGCTGGTCTTCCTTATATTAAAAAAAATTGGTTGCCGGCTCTAAACTTGAGCATTTGTTTTTCTGCCTGCTTTAAAGATCAGGAATCAGAAGTAGGCTATGTGAAAATACCTTGTTTAGTTGTTTCAACGACAAAATACTGTACAAAGTAATAACATGAAACATACATTTGACTATTTAGTACAGTCAGCACAAAAGTGAACACGCAGAGAGCAAAAACAGTGATCCACAAAATTGGTATTGTGCACATATTACGAGTTTTGATTGTGTACTAAAATACAATGTATAGCAGTCGAAAGTTCTATTCATCCTTGTATTAAAAAACTTGGGTTGCCTGGCCTAAATGCAAAGCATTTGTTTTTCGGGCTATTAAAATATTCAGGTATGAGCAGTAGTTTTTATGAACAACATGATATCTTTTGATGATTCAAACGACAAAACACTAACGAAAGCGATAAAAAGCATCATACATTTGACTATTTAGTACTGTCAGAAAAAAAGTAAACACAAAATGAGCAAAACAGTAATAACGCCATATCCAAAACTATACTATGCACGTGCTACGAATTTTGATTGTGTACTAAAACACAATGTATAGCAGTCGATAGTTCTATTCATCCTTGTATTAAAAAACTTGGGTTGCCTGGCTTAAATGTAAAGCATTTGTTTATCGGCCTATTAAAAAATTCAGGTATAAGGAGTAGTTTTTATGAACGACATGATATCTTTTGATGATTCAAACGACAAAACACTAACGAAAGCGATAAAAAGCATCATACATTTGACTATTTAGTACTGTCAGAAAAAAAGTGAACACATAGTGAGTAAAACAGTAATAACGCCATATACAAAACTATACTATGCACGTGTTACGAGTTTTGATTGTGTACTAAAATACAATGTATAGCAGTCGATAGTTCTATTCATCCTTGTATTAAAAAACTTGGGTTGCCTGGCCTAAATGTAAAGCATTTGTTTATCGGCCTATTAAAAAATTCAGGTATAAGGAGTAGTTTTTATGAACGACATGATATCTTTTGTTGATTCAAACGACAAAACACTAACGAAAGCGATAAAAAGCATCATACATTTGACTATTTAGTACTGTCAGAAAAAAAGTTAACTCATAGTGAGTAAAACAATAATCACGCCATATACAAAACTATACTATGCACGTGTTACGAATTTTGATTGTGTACTAAAACACAATGTATAGCAGTCGATAGTTCTATTCATCCTTGTATTAAAAAACTTGGGTTGCCTGGCCTAAATGTAAAGCATTTGTTTTTCGGCCTTTTAAAATATTCAGGTATCAGGAGTAGTTTTTTTGAACGACATGATATCTTTTGATGATTTTAACGACCAAAACACTTACGAAAGTGATAAAAAGCATCATACATTTTACTATTAAGTACAGTCAGAAAAAAAAGTTTTACATAGTGAGCAAAACAGTAATCACGCCAAATACAATACGTTATTTTATGCATATAATACTAGTTTCGATTGTGTACTAAAACACAATGGATACCAATCGATAGTTCTATTCATATTTTTTATAAAAAAATCCTAAATGTGAAGCAATTGTTTTTTGGCCTATTTTAATATTTAGGTATTAGATGATGTTTTTATGAACGACGTGATATTTTTTGGTGATCTATTTTGTTGCAGTATTTTTAATAGTTTAACCTTTTCTTCTAAAACGTGCGGTGTAGTCACATAGTGTATGCATGTAAAACTGGCAAAGTTTTGTATAAAACTGATCATAATTTTCTCAAAATATTTGTAATATTTTGTACTGGCTTTTTGGGACCAGCCATATTACTGCACATATACGTAGTGTTTTGTCGTTTGAATCAACAAAAGATATCATGTCGTTCATAAAAACTACTCCTTATACCTGAATTTTTTAATAGGCCAATAAACAAATGCTTTACATTTAAGCCAGGCAACCCAAGTTTTTTAATACAAGGATGAATAGAACTATCGACTGCTATACATTGTGTTTTAGTACACAATCAAAATTCGTAGCACGTGCATAGTATAGTTTTGGATATGGCGTTATTACTGTTTTGCTCATTTTGTGTTTACTTTTTTTCTGACAGTACTAAATAGTCAAATGTATGATGCTTTTTATCGCTTTCGTTAGTGTTTTGTCGTTTGAATCATCAAAAAATATCATGTTGTTCATAAAAGCTACTGCTCATACCTGAATATTTTAATAGCCCGAAAAACAAATGCTTTGCATTTAGGCCAGGCAACCCAAGTTTTTTAATACAAGGATGAATAGAACTTTCGACTGCTATACATTGTATTTTAGTACACAATCAAAACTCGTAATATGTGCACAATACCAATTTTGTGGATCACTGTTTTTGCTCTCTGCGTGTTCACTTTTGTGCTGACTGTACTAAATAGTCAAATGTATGTTTCATGTTATTACTTTGTACAGTATTTTGTCGTTGAAACAACTAAACAAGGTATTTTCACATAGCCTAGTTCTGATTCCTGATCTTTAAAGCAGGCAGAAAAACAAATGCTCAAGTTTAGAGCCGGCAACCAATTTTTTTTAATATAAGGAAGACCAGCACTATCGATTGGCATATGTTTTATCTTGGTACTCGATGAGGTAATTTTTTGCCTGAAAATTAAACTTGGCAGAAAAACTGATACTCTAATGTAAGGACTGGCAACCCAAATTTTTTTATAAAAGGATGAGTAGAGCTATTAATTGCCACACATTATTTATCTCATTTCAATGAACAGACGTTGTAATTGCATGATATGATTTGTTTACTGTGTGATTTATGTTTTATCTTACTACGTGTTCACTTCTTTTCTGATTGGACTTGAAAGTCAAAATTACGTTGCTCATTATTGCTTTCTACAATATTTTGTCGTTTACACTACTTAAATATGTAATTTAGAAGTGATTTTGATAAATACTTTACTTTTGACGCCCTAATATTACACTAGGCCAAAAAACAAGTGCTTCGAAATCAGACCAGGCAACCCAATTTTTTTAGTAAAAGGATGAATAGAACTATCGATCGCCATATATGGTATCTTGTTGCTCGATCAAAACTCGTTGTAATTGTAAAACAAAGTTTTGTATTCTCCGCCACCACGGTTTTGGCTCACTGTGAGGTCACTTTCTTTCTGACAGTACTAAATATTCAATTGTATGATGCGCACCATCATTTTCTACAATATTTTGTTGTTTAAATAACTAAAATATATCATTTCGATGCTATTTTCATAAAACTTACTTCTGATGCCTGAACACTAAAGTAGGCCGAAAAACAAATGCTCCAGGTTTAGAGCCGGCAACCCAATTTTTTTAATAGAAGGAAGAACGGGGCTATCGATTGGCATATGTCACATCTTGGTACTCGATGAGGTAAATTTCACCAAAAATATGGATCAGTTTTTTGTCCCCTGCCAAAAATGCTCCAGGCTAGGATCAGGCAACCCTGATTTTTTTAGCATAACTTTTTACACACGACACCCCCAGATAGGTCTCATCTTGGTACTCGATGAGGTAAATTTCACCAAAAAAATGGATCAGTTTTTTGTCCCCTGCACAAAATGCTCCAGGCTAGGAACAGGCAACCCTGATTTTTTTAGCATAACTTTTTACACACGACACCCCCATATAGGTCTCATCTTGGTACTCGATGAGGTAGGGTTGACGACAACCGGCCCACGGTCTATAAATTAAATTTAAACTATACCTGTCTCTTTAGAGCTGTCAAGCTAGTTTATCATTTAAAATATGAACAGCAGCAAGGCGCGTGTTTTTAGTCAACACCGATAACATACTCGACTAAGCTTGCATAGACATCTAAGTTCTGACTAACTTGACAGCACAGCAGTATGCTATCTCTGTCTTGTGTTCCTATTTTGTAAAATGCAGGAATAGTTTAAATTTAATTTAGTGTGTGACATCAGAATCGAGGCCATTGTCCGCATTAGAATTTATTTTAGTTGTTTTTTGCAGTCGTGTTTATTTATTTATTATTTTATTTTAGTTTTTCGATTTAGGACTTTAATATTGGACTAAGGCAGATTAAATCATGAATTTACGACGTGTATTCGATATAGCCGAAATATACCCATTCATAAATGGTACAGTCACAATGTTTTTAATTTCAATCTGTTTGTATGATTTGATTATGTTAACCTGAATTAATATCTTTTTTCCGTTTCGAATTGGCGTTTAGCACTGTCAGCACTATCAGCGCGCTTTTAGCTATTTAGTACAGTCAATAGCGCGCTGAGAATGTTCAGGGTATAGCTTGAGTTTTTTTTAAATAGAGGTAGTTGCTAACGTGTGTGTAGTCAATGAACTCTGAACGTAACTTATTTTTAAGTAAAATGTGACGATGTACTTAGTGTGTACGTATTTTGTACTTATTTATTGTGTACTCAGTTTTGATGATTTTAAATAAACGTTTTGAGATATCCCGCATTTTTATTGAATGTTTGTTGTAATCGGATGTGAGTTTATAAGTGAATGCGGGTGTTAAGATTAATCCCTACCTGTCCACACAAGATAGGTGCGTCTCTACGAAAACCTCGTCCTCTAAAGGCACATGACTACTAAATACTAATTTGCTTGTTAGTTACGTATTGATCGCTCTTATATATTCCTTAATTCGCTTGGATGAAAATAAAGAAAGATGCTAAGTCGGATGGGACTGCTATGCTCATGGATACCCTTTACCTATGCTATAGGTTTTTATTTATTTACATACTATTTCGCGCCAAAAATCCTAGGGGCGGTCTTTCGTAAGTGGCTAGCTCACTACTTGGACCCCTACTGCTTGCGGTCGGCCGCTGTGCCTCGGATCCCGCTACCCTCCATAACTTGTCTCCCGGTGTAGTAATACAAATGAGTGCAATACCGATCTCTCAGCAATGTCGCAGCAATTCCGACCCTTCTCAGGAATGCCTTCACCGGTTTATTTATTTATAGACGCGCAGAAGAATGTGAATCTATATCACACAGTGTTAAAAGTCATAACAGTTCACTTTTCTAACAAAGTTTGTTTATTAATTCGCAACCAATTGTCAAGCTTGTTTTTAAATCCATTTATTGTGGTAACAGAAACAACATCTTCCGGTAATCTGTTACAATTGTGAACAACTCTATTGCTCAGGAAATGAAAAGCGCTTTAACATGGCTAGGCCACTATGGCGGCACGACTTACACCGATGGGTGGTCGCAAGCCTCGGTATAATAGGCCTCCCACCTGTCACCTTCTTAGCACTATCTAGGGACCACGTATAAGTAATCGGTATTAAGGGGGTATCCTTCTACGGATGTGGGTGACTCGCCCCCAAAAAGTATCTAAATACACTTCTGTCGAAAACCATCCAGCCGTTTCAAAAATACGGGGTAATAAATAAATTACAAACATACATACATAGAAGATACGCGCAAAAAAACATTCCTTGACAATCAGGTAAAACGGATGTAGGACTAACAAAAAAACCAAAATGAAAACAATGTAGGTAGTTTATTATGACTAAATTAACTTGTGATGCAACAGTTTAGTATCTAGTCCAATGTAAGAGTCGTCACCATAATTATTAAACATACACTCCAATGTGGGCTGTATTCGTTAGGCTATAGTCTTACCACACAAAATATTGCTACATGATCTGTTGATCGCACTAATTGACATTACCCAGCGGAGGTTATCACGCTAGTCTTAAGACTTAAAACAAATATAATTATACCCTAGTTAAATGGCTCGACTCCATATAAGTTACTGTGCCTTAGAATTCAGCCCACCCAAATACAAACACAAAGTAGCACACCTATTTTAAATTCTGAATGTCTATAAAAACGTATATGTATATGCTTACGTAATAGGCCTTGCTTTATGTAACTTAACACACATGGATGATATCAACTCGAAAACACAGGCATAATTAACAAAACAATGCCACTCCTCTCTTTAAAGATAAATTAATTTGGTTATAACAATTTATATGATTTATATCTACATGATTGTTAGTTACTAAACATTGTACTTATAGGTACGTAGAATAAGTGTTCTTAAAGTTATAAGACTTAAGAGTCATCAGGTAAGTCTAATATTTCTTGGACGAAGGAAGCCACATCGGTGTCCTTTTCGCTATGTTCCACACAGAACTGATGTGTTAGTAAAGCGTCATAGTTAGGCCTCTGTTTGTAATCTTTTTGCAGGCATTTAACTATCAAATCTTCAAACTCTGGTGAGAATTTTCCACTCGGTAATCTTGGAGGATCATCTTTTACAACCTGTTTTAGTTGTTCAAAAGGTGTACCCCAGATATTATATGGGAATGTCCCCATAGCTAGCTCAATCATCGATATACCCAAGGACCAGACATCGCTGCGTATATCATACTGTCCCGGATTACCCGTAGGGTCAATTCTTTCAGGAGCCATGTAAGGTTTGCACCCTGCATCAATAGTCTTCGCTACAGAATCAACAAGGTATCCTGAGATGCCAAAATCACACATTTTTACTTCGCCTTTTCTATTGATGAGTATATTGGATGGCTTAACGTCTCTGTGGATGACTCTCAGTTTTGAGTACAGGTAGTGTAAGGCACTGACTACAGAGAATGCGATCTTTCCGAGAATGTTCTCGGGGATTGTACGATTGTTCTTATAGACTTTAGTGTAGAACTTGTCAAGGCTCATGTCCATGACCTCCATACAGATCCATACATCGCCCTCTCGGAACATAGCACCATAAAAGTGGACAGTGTAGGGGCATGCACTGGCCCTCATGGAAACATCCAAATCCATCAGAAGACGCTTCAGCTCCAAGGACTGGCTGCTGTTGAAGGTAGCTGTAATTCTCTGAAACATACAATACATAAGATATATCAGATCTCATTAAAAAGTGTTTTGGCACAAATAAAAATTCAATGCAAAAAACATGTTGTATCTCTTTAAGCGTCTTCATAACCTGTATTATTGCAAAGTAAATATCTGTTTAAAAAATATAGGATCAATCACCCTACTATCTTAAAAGCATCAAACATTAGACTGTTTTTTATGTTGCTGCAATTTCTACAAATAAAATATGTATGCGAGAGTACTACTTAAAACAGATAAGCACTGATATTACATCTTAACTACCATATGTTCTTTTTAAGCACATATTATATTTATATATGTATTGTATATATCAATATATTATTAAATATTTTTATATGTATATATTATATATATATATATAAGCCATATAATATTATATGTAATAAATAATATATTATAAATTATAATTATAGTTTAAATTATTGTCAATACACTGTTCTGATGCACGCTTTACTTTTGTTCCTACCATTGCTGGATATCTGGTAGAAAATGCTCTTAGCATTAAGTCCTCCAATTGTACATTGTTTTTGTTGTGCAATAAAGTATAAATAAATAAAAAAATTCCAGGACTGAACTGATCTATATGTCCGCATGTGGAAATGGTAGGTTGTTTTTGATCAAGCAGTATTGGTGTCATCATTATTAATTAGGGATTAAACGAAACTATTGAAGACATGTATTTACATTTTTAAATGTGTAAGCATAAAAACATACATTGGTCAAACTTTACATTTATTTATAAGGAAGACCAACACTGGAAGCCGAAGCCAATTACTGGTCCTCACGGCTAGAAACAAAATATTATACTTTTTAATGCACCATTACACAAAAAGAAAATAAAAGATATGTAAATATAGACTGGTAATACTAGATACCTTCAGGGCCTGTAGGTTAGTATACCGCATTTGTGGAATATGATAGATATTCCACAAATTCAAATGAAATGTTTTGCTTCCACATACATTGTGCAAACCACAATGGAATGGAACTCCTTACCTGTGTTTCCTGATGCATACAATATGGGAGTATTAAAGTTGCGAGTGAATAAGTATCTTATAGGCAAACTTGCTCCATCGTTGACCACATTGTCGCTTACCATCAGGTGAGAGGGTCAAAAGTTTGCTATATTGAATTAAAAAAAATGTTAACACTTACAGGTTTTATACCGACTTCCCAAAAAAGGAGGAGGTAATCAAGTCAACTATATTATTATAATTTTTTTATGTGTTCATAACCTCGCTCCACATGAGCCGATTTCGAAATTTTTTTTAGTTTGAAAGATATTGCTTTCTAATTGGTCCCATTTAAATTTGATCAAGATCTGATCAGTAGTTCTTGAAATATCGTCAATAATCCCTATTTTGTGACGATTAATACGTACTTTGACGATGTTCTTGTGTACTCGACTTCAAAAGTTACCTCATAACTTCTTTGGTTGTGAACCGATTTTGATGATTATTTTTTTATCTGAAAGCTGGTGCTTTTCATCATTCATGTGGTCCCATTGAAATTTGATCAAGGTCTAATCTTTAGTTTTTGAGTTAAAGTCAATAATGTGTGTTTATACATTAAATCTGATCAAGGTTCCAAAGATAAAGCATGAAGTCAGTTTTTTTAAGCTTTGCTTGCGTTTCATTATTTCATACAAGTTCAACAACTACGAGCTGCCCATTAACTTAGTTGGACGCTTGTTCTTGCTTTATAAGCAAATCTGCAACAAGCAGCAAAAACTTGATAACTGTCAAATAAATAACTTAGAACTGATCAAAATTAGCTAATTATTTTCAAGTTCTAGTAATTTGCGCACTTTAATTTCATTTTCTTCTTGAACTTTTTAACACATTAAAATATTTCACACTAACCTTCACAGCCATGACAGTGTCACTAGGTATGTGGCGCATTTTTTCAACTATCCCATAGGCTCCACGCCCGAGGTCACATATTTTCACCAAGTCATCCGCATGAACAGTAAATGTTTTATCATCTACTGTAATAGTCGTCTGTTTATCCAGGTTAGCAGGTGGAGTTCTACAAAAAAATTATGTGTTACTTTAAATTAAATCAATTCAATTAAATAATAATTAAAAAATAAATAATATTATATCTCAAATGGGAAACCCACATAGTACAAATAACTAAAAAAACAAACAGCATTCTCTATATAATACGCTAAGCATTCCTATACATTGATAAAGAACTGTTTTTGAAACTGTATAAAACCTATGTGCGACCATTGCTGGAATATGCATTTCAGATATGGAATCCCTACTTCAAAAAGGACATTGATTTACTGGAGAGAGTACAGCGAAGAGCTACTAAAATGATCCCAGGTCTCAAAAATCACCCCTATGAATATAGACTCCAACAACTTGGTTTAACAACCTTGGAACAGCGCAGACAAAGGGGTGACCTAATAGAGACATATAAGATTTTAACCGAGCATTATAACATAGACCTCTCCAGTAAACTCTTTCAGTTGGATACAAACAAGGTACTGAGAGGGCATTCCAGGAAACTGATCAAACATGCAAGTGCAAGCAATCCCCGAAAACACTTCCTGCCGAACCGCATAGCTAGAGTGTGGAATATGCTACCAGAGACAGTGATAACTGCTCCCTCAATAAACTCTTTCAAAAATAGATTGGACAAACATTTAAAAAAAAAAGTGTAGTGTAGTATCAACAATAATAATAATAATAATAATAATTTAATTAATATAATTTAATTTTAATCGCTTTCCATCAGGTTATATTGTGGTCAAATGTTTGTCTATCGTATATAAAAAAAAAAAAAAATGATAAACAAGAGGGAACATAATTATATGACTAGCTCCTAGGAATTGTACCTTACATGAATGCACAGAATATATATAATACACAGAATTTGCCTCAGTTACAATCGGAGTAGCCTTCATTTCACACATAAAATACTATCAATATTTTTGGTGTAAGTCAGTAAGTTCAAGCCAAATGATCCTGAGCTTTTACAAATCCTCAAATAACTTAGGAATCACAAATTGTATGATATAGAAAGCCTTTGCCTAATAGATGCATCTGGTCTAGCTTGTATCATATATATATTTCAGTATCTTCTTGGGTACATCACTGGTTTCTTGTATGAATTAAAATGAATGAGACTATGTGCCCCTGATATCAATTTTAAAATGGATGAAACAGCTTCGAATCTATGCTAATTGTGAGGAATTTCTGAAAACATTTTGAGTCTCAAAATGAAGAATGCGAATGCTACCGAATAACAATTCCCTGATATTGTAATCACTGATAAAACTTAAAATATAGAGTATTCCTAGAAGAATTGTAAGGATTATGGCAAGAACCACGAGCGTGCCAAATAAAACACTTCAAAATAAGGCTGTTGCCATGAAAACTTACACTACGACTTGCTCCGTCTGGGGTTTGAAACTAAACCCCGGCGGTGGCGGCTTTCTTCTTCCAGTCATGTTGCGCCAAAAATCAACACTAGTGTTTGAAAATGCTAATTGATTCACAAATAAACTGAGATTATCGTCTGATCTCGTAACCAATTAGTACAGATTCAGTACAGACACAAACACCAAAACAGCTATAAATATAACGATGTGATGGTATCTTTTAAAAGTTTTCTAATGTATTAAACTTATAAGAGTACTCTGTGATGGTTTATTTCCCCAAAATCCACCTAACATTACACAAAATCAGATGAAAATAATGCAGTAAACGGAGTGGTTATTTCCTCTGTGAGAATTTTTCTATATCTACAGACGTTCGTACCATAGACAACTAAGATATATAAACGTTCGTACTTTTTAGGCATGGGACATTTCACGCAACTCTCGTTAAGTCGTTATTAGATCACTTGTATAGCACCATTGAATTTTTAATATTACTGCTTCACCTGTGTCTTAACGCGTAAATTTTAGGCGTTACGTAGATGTGGTCAGTCAAAGTTTTAATGTGTTACATTACAAACGCCATTACTAATGGGAAATTAAATTTAACGTTAAGCGATAGCTCAAGTAGATTGAAGGTGTCAGGTGTCGGTTTTTTGACACATCAAACAGTTTTAGCGCGTAGTTTAGCGCGCTAGCAATGTTGGCTACATTAACGGTGTCTCACTTGCTGTCTCATTCCGCGGGACGCGCGCGCACTGCAAAGACGAGTGTACTTTGTTTTAGGCGGGAACTGCATTTACGAAAACGACAATGGAGTGGTCGAATGACAAAGGTTTAGAGTTATTAGAATTATTTAAATAGCCGTGCTTTTAGAATATCATTAAGTTTTTATCATTCCCAGTGACACAGGAAGAATAAAAATGAGTCACTAATGGGATACTATCGTATTCATCTTCTTGTATTTTGTTTTTCCTTATTATTTAATTGCATATATGCATATAATGAATAATAAAGCTCATTATTGCAACTAATCAAGCTACTATAAGCTCTTTTGTGTGTATAAGATCAACCTCCATTTTGCGTGTTAACGCGTGACTTCTTGAAGAATAATCTCTTAAAGGCATTGTAACCTAAATGTGGCCTACGTTCATTGTAAATGCCTTAATTAACGAGTAGTTGCCCATTGCCTTTAACGTTAAAGCTAACCCAGATGTGGCAGTAGCATTATAGTAACAATCGAAATATCATGAGAAATATTGATAAAATGTATCAATAAAAGTAATATACTATTTAGATTTTAGACAGTCAACGACCACTTTGATAGATTGACTAATGACTTCAATACAAAGTGTAGCAGCTTTTCGCGGAAACCTTCTGGCCACCTTTTTTTCATTTTGGCTCCGTGTTATTGTGCATTCAACTAGTGTCCAATTATAGAAGTTCTATTCACAAGTCATAGTTAAAGACAAGAAAAAGAATCGACTTATAGTCATGCCCTAATAAAGTGGTAGAAACTTAACTAGAACTTCTAATGGAGTTTTGGAGCGAAAGCAAAAATCATGTTTTATATGATTTTATTACACTTATGCACGTTCACTAAGTTTTAACGGTTATTATTCCACCATTATTAAAAGCACCCAAAGAATCTCAGGTTTTAGAAAAAATCAACAACACCATTATTTCACTTTCACGCCAAAAACCCCCTGTGAAAAGTTGTACGTAAAGTAAAACTGAAAGTTGAAGATTTAAATTGTTGGATGAAATCTACTGTCAAATGTGGATTACTATTTAGTATACTATTCATTATTCCATGGTGCTATGTCGTTCGGAGCCTTCGAGCGTGGATAAAAATAACTGAACAACCGAAGTTGTAGGCAGTCAACGCAGCCTTGTTATACTAGTGTAGAAGATTTGTATTTGTAAATGTAACAATACCAACAACTTTTGTTCGTGTCGCGATCATATCAGTGTGCGTCTTATTCTTCACCCCGCAAAAACTGGTTGAACCGCAGAACTGTTTCAGTAGAATTAAAGGGACGCAGCACGCATTTAATTCTGCTTCTTCTTGCTGCAATACTGTCTTAGACAAGCTAGGGAGGTGAGCTTGTCTCCCTGATATTTTGAAGCCATATACATGAATTATCCACTGTAGTTTATTGATACGGATTAATTTTGTACAGGCTATAATCGTCGATCAGGAATTCGCGTCATAATATTTCGAAGCCATGTACATGAAATATCTGGTAATGCATTATTGTCTGTACAAAATTGGACCGCCCGCCCGCCTCAACGCGGCCAGCTTGCTAGGTACATAGAATATATAGTAATCTGTGACTGCGGCCATGAAATATTGGTTCGTACCATCCCATTCGTATCATACCCTCTGTGGTCTGTGATCATACCGTCTCGTCGTACATTTAAACCTAAGTTAAATATCTTATTGAATTGATTTAAAAAAACAAAAGATCAAAGATAAGATTGCCAAGTTGTTTGTTTTGCTATTTAAATACAAGTTGGTACCTACATTATTTTATTTTATTTGATTAAAGAAGTTTGTAGGAAGTTATTGTAGCCGTTTCTTCTTTTAAAATTGTTCCTACACGGAGATTTGCGAGTAATATATTTAAATATTTATTTTTAGATCCATGCCTCCTGAAATGGTTGATGCTTAAATGTATTTCGAAAGCCACCTTGCATTAGCGAAACAGTAGACCAAAATGAACGAGACATCTCAAAAAAGCAAGGATGTTGCAGAATTAATCTCAAAGAAACAAATCTTCCGTGTCAAAAGCGGCTCTGAAGGTATTGGTATCGTTTTATCGACATCGACATGTAATTTAAATACTTCCACCGAGTCAGATGACGAATGCCTTCCTGCTGATGATGATGAGGATCCAGCCAATATCAATCAATTTCTACAATCTATGTCTCGATCCAAACAATATATTAAGAAAATCGTTGATGACAGTGATTATTGCGTGTACCAAGAACGGCAGAATAAGTTTGATATTGCAAAAGCTGCTGCATCTGGTAAATATGATGGCAGCTGTTTGAGTGCTGCTATAGAATATGTACTTGATGGTTACAGTATTTCGATTGAGAATTGGTACAGCATTGAGGGGCTAGAAATACCTAACTATATATGGAATCAACTGCACATATTCCAAAGGGAAACAATTGAATGGTTGTGGCACCCTGAACAGGATGAGACCAGAATCAGTGGTGGCATCTTAGCTGATGAGTCGGGATTTGGGAAAACTGTACAGATGATTGCATATATTACAGCCATGAAGCATCCAGATTTAGTTTATTTTGACTATAATTTTGAATCAATAAATTTTGCCTGCATATTTGTTATACCAACCACAGCTATTTACTATTGGGTCTCACATTTTCATTACTGGGAACCTAAATTAAGACTGGGAGTGTTACATCATTCTGACACACGAAACCATAGCGAGATAAATAAGACAATCAATGACATTCACAGCTCTCATGGCATACTCATAACTACATATGATGGTCTATCAAAATATGCAAATGATTTTCTACCCCTGTATTGGAAATGCATCATTGTTAAAGAAAGCCAAAGAATGAAAAATATTGACGAAGTAAGTGTGGTTCTCAGGAAATTTACTACTTCTCAGAGGATGCTTATAATGGCACCTATAGAGCAAAGTGTACAAAATCTGTGGCACTTGTTCAACTTTGTGAGATATGGGTTATTGGGAACGTATGAAGTGTTTATGAAACATTGTGGTCAACCAATTATACAGGGAGGAGCTGTGAATGCTACACAATTCCAAGAAACCCTTGCTTTGGAAATAGCTAAACAGCTTTCAAAGTTGATTGCTCCTTGGGTGCTTAGAAGAACTAGATCTATATTTGAAGAAGACAGTGATATGCCAGAAGTACAAGAAAAAGCTCTTTATTGTGCTCTAACAAGTGAGCAAAGTGATTTATATACAGGGTATCTTACAAGCAGAACAGTAAAGAATATTTTAGATGAAGACAATAAGAATGTAGAGTCATTGAACGAAACAGTGATAGTTGCATTGTCAACCCTTAGGAAAATTTGTAATCATCCAGATCTGTACCTATATGAGGCATACGAGGATGTAAAAGCTTTGGACAAAGAAAACTTTGGTCATTGGAAAAGGTCTGGAAAAATGACTGTTTTGCATTCCCTTCTGAAACTATGGCAGAAACAAGGACATAGAACTTTGATAATTACTCATTCAAGACCTATGTTGTATATTCTGGAACAATATCTACAAAATCAGAAGACCAAATATTTATCAATGGATGGGTCTGTATTAGTCAGCCAGAGACAACACTTGGTAAGAACTTTCAATGAAAATTCAAAGTATTTAGTCTTCCTAGCTACTACCAAAGTGAGAGGCTTTGGAATCAACCTGGTTGGTGCTGATAAAATGATTATATATGACCCCGAATGGAATTCAGCTGCTGATGGTCATGCAAATGATTTAACATGGAAAATTGGTAAGGAAAAAAATATAACAGTTTACAAACTTATATCTGTTGGTACCATTGAAGAGAAATTATATGTCAAACCAATATTTAAAAAATCCTTGTCTAATAAAGATCTGATTGATCCTGAACTTTTGTCTATGCCAAGCACACTTCGAATTCTTTTTCATCTTGAAAACCCAAACTATGGAGTTGACATAAAATATGATTCTCTTTTAAGACATACTAAAGTAGAAATTAAGAGTGAAAATGATATAAACAATGATCAAGATGAAAAATCAGAGGACTGTAAAAAACCAAAATATGAAAATGACGATAAATATGCTTCTCTTTTAAGACATATGAAAGTAGAAATCAAGAGTGAAAATGATACTAATAATCATCAAGACGTAAAATCAGAGGACTGTGAAAAGCCAAAGTATGAAGATGACAATAAATATGCTTCTCTTTTAAGACATATAAAATTGGAAGTCAAGAGTGAAAATGACACTAACAATGATCAAGATGAAAATACAGAGAACTATGAAAAACTTCAGTATGAAGGTGAAACTAAATATGCTTTTCCTATGAGAATTACTAAAGTGGATGTCAAGAGTGAAAATGACTCTAATAATGATCAAGATGAAAAAACAGATGACAATAAAAAAATTAAGTATAAAGGTGACATTAAATATGCTTTTCCTATGATACATACTACTAATAATCATCAAGACGTAAAATCAGAGGACTGTGAAAAGCCAAACTATAAAGATGGCAATAAATATGATTCTCTTTTAAGACACATAAAATTGGATGTCAAAAGAGAAAATGACACTAACAATGATCAAGATGAAAATAAAGAGGACTATGAAAAACTTATGTATGAAGGTGACATTAAAAATGCTTTTCCTTTGAGACATACTAAAGTGGAAGACAAGAGTGAAACTAACAATGATCAAGATATACACTCTGAGGCCTGTGAAAAAACTAAGTATGAATGCGCCAATAATTATGCTTCTATTTCAAGACATATAAAAGTGGAAGGTAAGTGTGAAAATTACACTAATATTGATCAAGATGAAAAATCAGGAGACTATGAAAAGCCAAAGTATGAAAGTGATAGTAAATATGCTGTTCCTATAAGACATACAAAAGTGAAGGTCAAGAATGAAAATGACACTGAGAATGATCGAAGAAATTCGAAGTCCTGTGAAAACACAAAGTTTGAAGGTGATAATAAATATGCTTCTCTTTTAAGACATACCAAGGCGGAAATCAAGAGTGAAAATTTTATTGACAATGAACAAGATGTAAAATCCGAGGACTGTGGATTAATAATGAAGCAGACAATCACTAAAACAACTGGTAGAGCAGACTATAAACCAAAGAATGATACAAACATCACTGAAACAGACAGACATAAAGTTTGGGATGTAAAATTGGAGGAGTTTGAACTAGTGGTAGAACAAACAGGTACTAGTATACCTGAAAGAATAGAAAACAATAAGATTCAGCATTCAACAGCATCATTAGAAGATGATACTAAAAGTAAAGACAATCAACGCAAAACCCGAAAAAGGAGGTATTCCATATCAGAAATTGAAGTGGAGAACTTGGTTGCTATTAAGAAAGAAAATAGAGAAATTGAGAAAGAAGAGAGTATAGAGGATTATATAGTGAGAAGACTGTTCCCTAAATCTTCTATTAAAGATGCTTTTCAGTATCAAGAGGTAGAAGGATTTGAAGATATGTTAAAACAGACCAGTTTTCGTATATATGATTTTGATTATATATCATATGACCGTAATCCTGCAGATTTATCAAAAAAAGATAAAAGAGACATAATTAATGAAGTAGCAGGTAGAATAGCTAAGGCTGCAATTAATGCCATAAGACCCGATCTTAAGAAACCTAGTATAATAATTGATTATTCGGAATATATATAATCAAAAATATGTGATTAAAAAACTTAAATATAATGTTTAAAATGTAAAACATAATTGTTAATCATTGAAATCAATATCGAAATCATATTAAACTGTTCGCTAGCATAATTGGTTCTGCCTTTCTGCCCACTAATTGCCCCTTATTCCCCTTAGATAACTAGATTTAGATGACCAGTATTCTAAGAGGAAAAATATTTACCATTATTTGCTTATCATTGTCAATAAGTTACAATTGACCAGGTGGACCAAATTATTACTGGCACTGTTCCCAGCGTATCACATTTGTTCTTCCTAAATAGAATTTGTTTCTGGGTGTATGTTTCGTGCACTCAAAAGTCCCCGAAGTTATTGTGGGTCTATGAGTGTGAAATCTTTTTTTTTATATAAATCGAGTGGTAAACTACAACTGCTACTTCGAAGCTACTACTTTATCGTAGTACTACAGTACTAGGGTCTACAGCCAGGGATCATTTTATTACCGATGGCCACCTAGTGGCATTCCATGTAGGGGCGACTGGTAGTATACGAGTTCTCACCAAGCATTCTAACAATTCTAGTTGTTATGAAGTAGTATCAACCAACTACATTCGACCCAGAACTAAAAGGGATTTATCAAACAAAAGAACCTAAACTCTCGACATTGGTGTACTAGAATCCGTTGAGGATGTACAATTAACTTACATTCTGGCCTTGACCTAAATCACCATATCAAAAGAAAAGATCATCAAGAAATCTTCAATGAATATGCATCTTCTAAATAAGTGTACTATATGGGCCGCATCATCAGATTCTAACTGAAAAATAACTCATAATTTATCTAGTAAGCAATCTATAAAACATGAACCTACTTGCACTTTTCAATACATTGCTTTACTTATCCTAAGCTACGTGTAAAGTAAATGTTAATAGTCATTATATACGATAAGTTTATTCGTAGAAAATCTAGTTTTCACTAAAGAACTCTCATCTAAATTGTAATATTCTCAATGCTGGACCCAGTGGCATCGCCCGCATTAAGTAAAAAATATATATTCTTTTAAAACATAAAACGCTTTCACACTCACAGCCCCACACTAAGTTCGATGACTTGTGTCGTGGGTGCCGGAAACATTCACATCACACACACAATCACAACCAGAACAAGAAACTTGTGTTCCCGCCGGGAATCGAACCCGATACCCTCTGCTTAGAAGGCGAACACTCGCCCAACTTAGCCAACGGGCAGTTCAAAACAAAAAAAAGTTTTTACACACAGACTTTCTCTATTAATATCCTAATATTAAAATAATTCATATGTTTATGTTGCCTTTTACCAGCACATTAACTAGATATCCTAGTGCCTAGCCTAAGATATCAAGTCGCTGCATACCACTGATATGTAACTATAAATATAGACATCTTTTTCAGTCTAAAAATGAGCCTACATTGAACACTCACTCGTTGAATTTGGTGGTGGGGTGTGCATTTTTACACTGGAAGATCTCTACCATCAAATTATGGAAATTTAGGTAGTAGAACTGCTTGTTGGTTACATGACTGCCTACTATGCTGTACTGTTTTGATTTTCGGAGGAAACATAAATTCCCCAAGGTTGTAATTGATACTAAAGTTACAATAGAATGTGAAAAAGAGAAACCCACTGTTACATACTCACTTATATATAATTTTATGTTGCATTATTATTTTTATATACTTAACTAGCGATCCGCCCGGCTTCGCCCGGGTGTGATAAATGAAGAACCGCTCGACCGATTTTGTGCAAACCTCACATAAATCATCTACTACTAAATAGTCCGAACAAAGCCTAAACATTTGGTTTGGATAGGTGAGCCTGTTCTTGAGTTATAAAATTACAACAAAAAGTGGCATTGATTTTTATATATATATATATATTTAATTAATAATTATAAATAACAAAAATATACTGATCTATAAAAATTACACTTATTTCTAACAAATGCTTTTACAATGTCATGGAATTATTTAGAAGAAAATTTTATTGCTCTTATAGCATTTCGTGCTTTTTTAGTCGCTTCTTCTTTCATTCTGTGTTTTTTCTCTTTTTCGGCCAATCCTACTACCTCATCATGATGAAGAGCACTTTTCACAGAAGATTTAGCAAACAGTTTACTTAAAACATAGTCATCATCATTACATATTTTATCTTTCTCTTTCTTGTGCTTCTTTTTTTTTACTTTCTTAACGGCAACTAAGTTTTCCACTTCAGTTTCAGATACAGAATGTCTTCTTTTACGTTTTTCTCTTTTTGCATGACTTTTAGTAACATTTGAAGCACCTGCTGTCAAATCAAGATTATTGTTATCAGTTACATCAGTTTCAATACTTTCTGTCAGTTCATCTACTAACTCACCATCTTCAAGTTCCTCTTCTTGACTTTTTAAAACTTCTTTTAATAGATTCTCTTCATAATCTTTCTTTACATGCTTATTAATAATATCAAGTTCTGATAGAATGCTTTCAAATGGTACATCTGTTACTATATCATCCACTACATTTATTTCAGGTTCTTCACTTTTAGGTGGATTTAATAATAACTCTCTTTTCTTTTTGTATTCATCTCTAGGATCGCCCTTAGTAATATCTTTCTGTCCTACAGAGTTTGTAATTTTTTTACTTATTGCTTTAGCCATTCTTTTCATAGCTTCAATTTTCTTTCTTTTAGTACCATTATCACTATTTTTGTCATCATTTTTATTCTTCACATCGGAAACATTAACTTTTGTATGTTTGAATAGAGAAGCAGTTTCAGTGTCACCTTCACAGTTTGGCTCATCATAATGGAAGAGGCCCTGGAGTGTACTTGTTGTTAGTACATTTTTTTGATTCGGATCAACAAGTATTTTATTACTCAAGAAATGTTTGAAGATTTGTCTTTGATATATCTTCTCTTCAATGGTGCCAGCAGAGAGGAGCCGGTATACAGTTACATTTCTTTCTTGACCAATTCTCCATGCTCTCTCTTTTGCCTGATCATCAGTAGCTGGGTTCCAGTCGGGGTCATATATGATCACTCTGTTAGCGCCAGTCAAGTTAACTCCTAACCCTCCTACTCTGGTAGTTGATAAAAAGACCAAATATTCAGAGTTTTCATTGAAAGTCTTTATCAAATTCTGCCTCTGGCTGACCAACACAGACCCATCCATTTTTAAATATTTGAAATTTTGGTTTTGTAGATATTGTTCCAGAACACACAACATAGCTCTTGACTGTGAGAATATCAAAGTTCTGTGTCCTTGTTTCTGCCATATTTTGAGTAAGGAGTTGACAACAGTCATTTTTCCAGATCTCTTCCAATGGCCAAACATTTCTTCATCTATAGCTTCTAAGTCCTCCTGTGCTTCATACAGGTACAGATCTGGATGGTTACATATTTTTCTTAGGGTTGACAAAGCAACCAACATTCGTGCTCTCAGTGGATCCCCATATTTATTATCTTTATCCAAGATACTCCTCACTGTTCCACCGGTTAGGTACCCCACATACAAATCCCTTTGCTCCCTCGTTAGAGCACAGAAAAGTACCTGCTCATTTTTCTCTGGTAGTTTTATATGTTCTTGGACTTCAGCTTTTGTTCTTCTAAGCATGTAAGGTGTAATAATATTTTTAAGTGCTTTTGCTATTTCTAAAGCAGTAGCTTCTTGAAATTCTGTAGCATTTGCATAACCTCCCTGCGTAATAGGTTGAGCAAAATGTTCCATGAATGCATTGTATGTCCCCAATAGTCCAGGCCTCATGAAATCAAATAAAGACCAGAGTTCTTGCAAGCTGTTCTGCATCGGAGAGCCTGTTATAAGCAATTTATGTGGAGTCTCAAATTTCTTCACGAGTTTGCTCACTTGAGTATCTGGATTTCTTATCTTGTGACCTTCATCTAAAATGATGTAGTGCCATTTTCGAGACATCAGATCTTTCGAGTATTTTACTATACCAGCATAAGTGATTAAGACTATTCCATGGGAGCTGTGAAGGTCCCTTATTAACTTATTGTGGTTTCCCGCATGTGATCCTGTATGGTGTAAAACTGCTACTCTTAAATGTGGGCACCAAAAGTGAAAGTGTGAGACCCACTGATAAATAACTGTAGCTGGAGCCACTATTATGCAAGGGCCGAGTCCTCCCCAAGATCCCATGTCTGTATTAGCAAGTCCTGCCAAAAAAGCAATAATCTGAATAGTTTTTCCTAATCCCATTTCATCACCCAACAAGCCTCCCGCTTGCACTTGGTGAAGTTCCCACAACCACTTAACACCCGTCCTCTGGAACTTGTATAGTTGCTTCCAAATAAAGTTAGGAATACACAAACCATTCTGCAGTTCATGTTTTTCATTAGGATCCTTGTTGCCATCAAGTACATACTGTATATCAGCAGTAACCATACTGCCATTGTATTTAGAGATATTTAGAGTAGTAGCTCTTGCTAAACCATCTCGCCAAATTTTTATTCTTTCATCGTAAAGATGTGAATCACCATCATCAATGATTTTCTTTATGTTCTGTTTGGATCGTGATATAGAAGGTTGGAATGGATGGATATTGGTTGGCTCCTCGTCATCATCCGACGGAAGGTACTCACATTCGTCTTCGGAATCGGCGGAAGTACCAGGATTACCCGTTGTTATGTCATTCTCCTTAGAATCTCCTTTCGAAGCACTTTTATTAAAACTTTTCACTTGTTTTTTCGAGATCAAATCTGCGGCGTTCTTGCTTTTCTGAGACACTCCATCATCTTTAATGTGTCTGTTTTCTCTCTGTTTAGCTAGTGCTAGTTGGCTTTCGAGGTATTTATTAATATCAACCATCATCACATTATTCACATTGGGCTACATTCATAGATCAAACTTAGAACTTATTTTGGAATTTTCGACAGCAAGGTATATTTATTTGAAAACAAGTTCAAAGAGATTCAAAACAAGAAATTCGACGAAATGTCAATTGTAAAACAAATCAAAACAATGCATGAAAGATTTTGTCGGCCACCCTTATTTACACTACGTGACTAAAAATAATACCAAGACAGAAAACAAGTTCCCACTAATAAAACTTAAAAATATTATTCACAATCGCCGTAAAAAAATAGAAGCACATAAGCATTTTAGTTCAATGTTTTAGTTAAATATTAGGGAAAGGAATAGATTATAGGATCAGCTTAAATTAAACCCTTTTCGGTGTTCTACCTTTTCCATTTTAGAGAGTGCACATAAATTACACAAGTTAATTCCTCTATGCCCGTTTTACCATCTAACAACAAGACAACCTGTCAAACTCCATCCAAAGTATATGGTTGACATAAGTACCTGCAGATCGCTCGAAGCGTTTCGCTTCTACATTTATCATCTGTACTGCGAAGAAATGGAACTCATTGCCCACGTCTTAGTTCCGAAGATGTAATCTAGGAGTCTTCAAGTCTATAGTGAATAGTCATCTTCTAAGCAAGCCTGCTATATCTTCGCCCGCATCATCACTTTTCATCAGGTGAGATAGTGGTCGAATGCTTGCCTAACGGTAATAACGGTAAACCACGTCCGCCTGTATACATGTAGTGCCAACTAGAACTTTGAATAACAAAGTTCCGCGTGGGACTGCACTGCAATGCGCTCTTACATTGCGAATAGTTATTATACTGGTTATTTGCTCTGTCAGCCGGAACAAGTCCAGTCCTGCTAGTGCAGGATCGCATTGGCAGTGTTCTGCATAGGGTTCGAACTACTTGGAACCGCCACTGGTACTTGGAAACTTTGTTAGTGTGCTATACGTACACAAGGCATTTTTACGTATATCACACTACTCAAGTATTTGATAGTTGACAATGACATATGACATATACTGAGTTTGAATAAGACATACGAGTTTTGTCAAGTATTCTCGGACGATGACATCTCTTGGCAGTAAAATTCACATACAGCAGAATACCGGCATGCGGCATGGTGCGTAGCGCCCCCCGACTACCTACTTAGGTACCTACCCTACCATTAAAAAAAAACTTGAGAGGAGTCAAGGGACACCCGGATGGAACGAAGTTCAATTTCCGTCTAGCCCCCTTTCGCAACGCGCGATAACGAGCTTTCGTTCCAAAATAAAAAGAAACATGCAAAAACCAACATCACGCGGTGTTCCCAGGCGGTCACCCATCGAAGTACTGACCGCGCCCGTCGTTGCTTAACTTCGGTGATCGGACGAGAACGTGGAAAAAATTAAGATCAGAAGTTGTAACGACACTTTTTGCTATAGTTGTAAGCCATAATACAACTATAGCAAAAAGTGTCGTTACAACTTTTGGTCTTAATTTTTTCCGTCTAGCCCCATTTCGCAACGCGCGATAAGGAACTTTCGTTCCAATTTCCTATGCGATGAATAATGCCTTCTTGTGTCTTTGCTTCTTGCAAGAATGCCGCTGGGCTAAAAGATAAACAAGATGGGTTCACATAATATTATCATCTGTTAGTACCGCAATCAGATATTGGTGCTAATTCTGTTGAGCACCGAACTAACCTAAACTAAACTAAAAATAAACTAATTTTAAGCACCGAACTAACCTAAACTAAACTAAAAATGAACTAATTTTAGTCAAAGAATACCTAAACGCTATTCTGATTTTACGTTGAACCTAATTTAAAAGTTGAAATGATTTCACGTGTTATTCTTTCAAGTATAAGATCACATTAAAAATAATCCAGATCCTTTTCATACAGACTAATTTGAGTTTAAAATTTTTATTTTTAGTCATAATTTGACGTAAAACATGTACATCAGAAAAAGATTTTGGTCATTTTCACTAAATAGAGTAACTAAACTAACTTAGTCCTGTCAAACTTAATTTTAGTCTAATCTTGCTTTTTCTGAATAGGTTTTGGACTAAAGCAGTACTAAAACTAATTTTAGGCTAGTTTAGTCTAATTCTGGACAACAGAATCGGCACCATTGATTAATTTATAATATCCGGATGACCGAGCTTTGCTCGGTTTTTTTTTTGTAGAATGTGTTTGAATTTGTAGCCTCAGAAAGCTCCATCTAGTGTCGAGTAGAAACAGTTTTTTTACATCGGTCATGGCGTAATAGATGACGCTGATAGTTTCTTAAACCCAGTTTTTCAATTGCAGTTTGGGAACCGAGCATTTCTCGGACCTGGAACGTTGATAAATCGATTCCTTGGGCCGAAAAACCCCTAATCATTCATTCATGAAAATCGTTGGAGCCGTTTCCGAGATCCTGATTACACACACATATATAGAAATCAATGCCACTTTTCGTTGTTATATTATAACTCAAGAACGGGCTCACCTATCCAAACCAAATGTTTAGGCTTTGTTCGGACTTTTTAGTTGATGGTTTATGTGAAGTTTGCACAAAATCGGTCGAGCGGTTATATATATATATATATATATAAATATATAAGAATTGCTCGTTTAAAAGAAAGATATTAGATATTGTTAAGATTGTTCCGTTAAAATTTTCCGTATAAAATAATGCATCCAATATAAAATAATGCAACTAACATGACCGTTTTATATTTCCCTACTTTTAATTACTTATGGCTTTATTAATAGTAGTATGTATTTAACTGAATTTATTAATGAAATATAATATCTATGTAATCAATAACTATTACATAACGATTTTAGGTATAAGCCAATAATAATTGGGAACTATCAAGGATGTTATTTATAATAAATGTAGAAACGGCATATTACCTTGTATATGGTATATGCGATCGCGCTCACGACGATTGACTGCGTTATCGTTCCACTTAGATCGAGCGCCATCATCGCTCAAGCGCTAAGCGTTTTGGAACGAACGCAAAATGAATTTAAATAGTTGAATACACCGCGATTGTTCACAGTTTAGTATTGGAACGTGGTGTGGTGTTGTATAAATGTCATCTCATGTATTCATGTCAAAATTGACAAAAAATTCAAAACATATCTGTGGCTATACCCGGTAATGCATGATTCTGCTGCACGTGTAATTTTTTGTGAATTTGTTAATGATAAATGGTAAAATAATAATTGTGATAGTGCTTGGTAAATGATTAAGCTCAAACAGTGTTGAGTTAATTCAGTTACGTGCCTTTTTTATTTATTTATCACGATACCCATTCTTATAACCTACGACAATTTCATAAAATATGCAGAAAATTAAAAGAAAACCAGACGATAATGATTCAGGATTACCCAAGAAAAAAAAGGCAAATTTAGTTAAAAGCGATAGTGACAAAAAAGAAAAATTATTCATTGAAAAGGGAAAGAAAGATGTCAAAAAATTTGACGACAAAACTAAAAATACTGGTTTCAAAGGCAAAAAAGATGAGAAAGCCGGACTTAAAGGAAAGATCTTCAAAAAAGGTGGGAATTTCGCTGCTGATAAAGGTAAAAAAGACTTTAAGAAAGTTGGTAAAGATGGTAAATCCTTTGGTAAACCTGGCAAAGGCAAACCACCTCATGGCAAAGAGCAGACAAGTGGAGAGAAACCAAAATGGTCTGAAATGAAGAAAGAAAAGAAAGAGCTCAGGCTTGTAAGGCGCAAAGCTAAAGCCACAGCTGAAGTGTTTGAGATCTCACACAAAGCTAAGCTGTTAGCTGCACAAATACAAAGGTGAGTTAATTTTTGTCTATCATTGAGATACTGGATGAGCAAGTTACTCCCCTGAAGCGTCACTCTTGTCCATTGCAGTTCAAACTCCTAGCCAGCAAAGCACTGCATTCGTCACCCTGAGATATTAGATTTTGATTCTCTAAGTGCCCTGTAAATTCACTGGAAACATTGCCTTTCCGTCTGAAATTCAGGAATTCAACATTATTTTATTCTGACCATTGATCCATAGCAAATAGTACACAAAATCTTAGTTACGATGTTAGTACACGTAAAATAAAATTACTGGGACACTAGTACATGCGGCTGAAGCCTGCTCTATATTGGATGCTCACTATTGCTTAGCGGCTGAATGTCTGGCAATGTGGACTCTTGATAAAGAGTCCTACCACAAAAAAATTGGTAATCACACAAAAGTCGTAGTCTGACATATTTTATTTGAAGACAGCTGGAGAATTGAATTCTTTTTTATTGAAGGGGGTATTGTGTCAAGTTGGTCCCATATAAAAATTGACAAAATCTGATCAATAGTTCCTGAGATGAGATAAATAATTAATCTTAAGATTTAGACTCTATTAAGGTAGGGACCATTGAACATAGCATCGTAAATGATTGTATATCACTTTTTAAGGTTCTGTACATCACAAGAGAAAAATGGTTATGACGGTTCATCCGTCATAACCATTTTTCACAGAAACGTAATCAATCACAGTCCATCTTGATTATGGTTGGACACCTCATTGGCCACCATTCAGTAATTTCCGTACCACCATTATCGCATTGAGCCATGTTAACCTTAGTTCGGTTTCGGATTATGATGTTTTGGATACATTCTAGCATGCTCCATGGCCTTGTGCGGCTCTGATTCTGTAAACTGTCTTGTTTGTGAGAGTCCAGGTCTTGTATATATTATGATTTCAGGAAAGTTGTGAAAGAAGAATTCCGAATGAACTCTTGTAAAGAGCTTCACGGTATACTTAAAGGTCAATACAAATCCATAGCTCTTACCCACGATCTCAGCCGTGTCATTCAAGTGCTGCTTAAGCATGGCCCTGAAGACATTAGGATTCAAATATCCGAAGAGCTCCTGGACATCATAGTTCAAATGGCACAATCCAAATACGCTCACCATGCCGTCAAGCGGATATTGAAGTATGGGACGGATTTCATAAGACATGAAGTGGTCAAGAAGTTTGCAGGTCATATTGTGTCCCTTGCTTCTCATACGATAAGTGCACCGTTACTTGATTACGCTTATGGAGAGTTTGCCACCAAGAAAGAAAAAAGTCATATGCAGCAGGAGTTTTATGGAGATATTTATAAAAATGTGAGTAATAATGTTACTTCTAGTTAATTCATATTCACATTTCTTGATTCCAAACATCCTACTTATATTATAAATCTGAAAGTTTGTGTGTAAGTATGTATGTTCCCACTTCACGCTTTAAAGGCTGAACGGTTTTGGATGGAATTTGGAATGTACATAGCTTATACCTAGGATTAAGACATAGGCTACTTTTGAACCTGGTAATAGGGGTAAAGCCGCAGGGCATGACTAGTACTATATATACAGTTGCGTAAGAACTAGGTACGTAACTTAAAATAATTTTAATTAATTACCATTATATTATTACTTTATTATTATTATTTTTATTTATTTTTACTTTGATTTTTTACACAATACAAAAAAGACAGACAACTTCAACAAATGCATTCACACCCCTACACTAAGTAACCATTTATGTCACATACACACAATCACACGTAGAACCAGACGCATGAAACTCGCTTAGGAAGGAAAATTTTAATTGAATCTAGGACCCACAGCTCATAGGGCCGAGTCCTATCCACTGCGCCAGCCGAGATTCTTATTTCAACATAATGCAATTTATTTATGGATTTAAATTTATTAATTTAATTTTATTCGAAATAAAATAATAATTATTATTTAATTTCAGTCCAAAGATGACAAAGTGAAGACCCTGAGTGACACCTACAAGAACAGTCCAGAGATGAAATCTGCAATATTACAGTCTTGCAAAGCAAATATACAGAAAATACTGGACAAGAATCTGCACGATGGAGAGTAAGTTGAATAACAAATAACTGTAAGAAATAAAATATTTATTTCATATGAATCCATAGAAATAATTGCGAAGCAGAATTTAACAGTCCTCTAAACATGCTGACGTTCTGAAGATGTGGGTGCAGGAAAATTGCATGAAGCAGGACTCGATTGCTCGTTAGCTTAGTTGGGTGCATGTTCACATTCTAAGCAGGGGTATTGTGTTGGTTTCCCGGTGGGAACACAAATTTTCTGGTTCTGGTTATGTTTGTGTGTGTGATGTGAATGTTTCCGCCACCCACGACTCAAGTTACCGAACGAAGTGTGGGGCTGTGAGTGTGAAAGCATTTATGTTTATGCAATATTTATTTTCTTAATTTTGAATTTTAGTTAATTGAAGTTTGTCATTCATTCATATTTATTTTTACATTTATAATTTTACAGACTCCTGCATTCAGTTCTGTATGACTACATTCGTGAATGCAGTGCCGATGAGAAGGTGGAACTAATCACCACACTCAGCCCCTTGATAGTTCCTCTCAGCAACTCCTTGCCCGGAGCCAACGCTGCCAGCATATGTGTGTGGCAGGGTACCAACAAAGACAAAAAGGTAACACCACAGACTCACACTTTAAAAGTTTACACTAATATTGTAAATGCAAAAGCATATTTTTTTTATGCTGAATAGGTAAGCATATGACCGATGTCTCACTCAGGTGTGAATCGACGAAGCGTTCGATGGGGGAACGTCAATACACATGCGCACACAAATTTCCAGATTAAAATAATAATATATGACGACCCAGTTGGCGCTGCAGGCAGGTCTTAGTCCTCTGTGCTGTAGGTCCAGTGTTCGATTCCCAGCACAAACGATACTAGTCTTTGAACTAAGTGTGGGGCTATGAAAGTGTTGCAATAAATAAAAAAATATATAATGTAATTTTCAATGTTACTAGGCTATACTGAAAGTGGTGAAAGAGCATGCGGTGGCACTGAGCAAGCACAAAACTGGGTACCGGCTGCTGATCGCCATTTTCGACTCAGTGGATGACACAGTTCTCGTCAAGAAGGCCATAGTGTCCACACTCGCGGCTAACATAAAGGACATTGCCAAAGATCACTGGGGCAACATGGTTAGTATAGTCATAATATAGGATAAATGCGTACATTTTTATTGTATTTATCTGCCTATTTATGTGTATGTTTGTTCCTTTGTGGAGCCAAACGACCAGACGCGTGGGCCGATTTCTAAATCTTGCAAGTGTCACTACAGACATGACAGTAATCTAAATTCGATATGGCAAAAACCAGAAGACCATTAAATTCACACTTCCTGGTTACCAATTAAGCTGAAATTTTGCGTACCTACTTGTGTAAATCGCGTGACAATGCAATATTATGATGACATGGTGCTTATCTATGAAGGAGCCAGAAGGTGGCCAAAGGAACTTAGCAATGAAACGACACAACCTCATCGAGTTTGGGCTCATTTGAATCGTCTTGATGAGTAGTCTGTCTTTCAATGGTAACCAGGGTCTGATGATGGAGCTGGAAGGTGGTCGTTTGAATCATCTTGACAAGTTCTCTGGTTATATAACTTTTAGTCCTCTTTATTTACAACTTGTAAAAGCTTGATTTTAAAAACGTACGATTTGTTTTCTATCGACTCAACTGAACGCGGTGCCGAGAGGCACCGATTTCTGCCAAGCCCAACTGAACACGGTTCCAATTGGAACCAAAACGGTGTGGTCGGTCCGTATCTCTGATTTTTCGTCATAATTTAAGTTTGGCCGTGTGTGCAGTCCTTTAAGTGATGGGGAAATTAAGATTAATAATGTAGCAATATTTTCCATCGCTAAAATGTCAAAGTAAAATGAAACTATTAGACATTTTCAAACAATGAAAATGAGAAAGTCGTTTGAGTGCAAGGAAAGTTAAGTGTTTTAAAAAAAAATACAAAATTGCCGTAAGAAGTTATTTTATTGAGTGTTATACTAATATTTATTCCTTGTTTTAAGCTGTATCTATTTACGTAATGGGTTTTTATGAAAAACGCATGTAAAGTAATAAATATCTTCTTCGAGTAACAACATTGACGAAAATTGCGTGAGTTATGATTTTTTGTCAAGTAATAACTATCGTATTTTTTTATATTTGCTCTAACTGCTACTGAAATACGACGTGGTAGGTATTAATCATTAGATTTATGTGCATATTGCTATACTTAATTATTTGCGTTTACGCGTAATCACCGTATTATGCCGGCGCGGCAGAATCCTTTGCTGCCGCCAAAATGGACTCGCCCAGGCTCTCGGTGCACTGCTGGCTCGAGTTCAAGGGGTAATCGCCAATTTCTATGTTATGATATGTATTTTATACATTGGAAAAAACATTGTTTTAGCATTTATGTAATTTAAACAATTTCGTTATTTGTGGAATATGTAGAATGATGGTTTTGCCTTTTATATAATTAATGGACTCGCCCGACGCGGGGCGACGATGCTTTCGCGCGCTAATTCAGCCATTTGTTTTGTGTAAATATTATGACAGTGTTATTATTTGGCGCACTTTTCTGACAACAAGAGGATCTTTTCTCTATGTTCATTTTGTTTTTTTACTGAGAAAGTCAAAAGGCAAATAACAATTGTCACTCAAAAGTGACTATGGTAACGAGGCGTTTTTTTTTTCTTTCCGATCAGAGTTTCCGATATTACAACAAGTTTTTCTGAGAAAGGTGTTTATTTTTTTATGAAATTGTGAAGGTAAGGAACGGCTTATTATAGCAATACTTTTGTTTATCACCTGCATGTTATAAATGAATTACAATGAACGCATATTTACAGCGCGCGTTTTGATAAATTAATGCGCCGCGCGGGAAATTTACTCAATCGTTCCTTAATTTTTTAAGGTAATTAATCATTTGCACAATGACATAAATTAATATGCAATCAAAAGCATAGTTAAAATACATCATTTTAACAACAAAAAAAATATATGTTATCGATCGCTATTTACGACAAAAAATAAAGATATCTGAAGAACTCCTCATTTTTTCCTGTGACAAACTTCTAACGTGTTTAATTCAATCAATTACTTTGTAACACACTTAAAATAAACACTTGAGATGAAGCGGTAATCTTTTACGAGCCCATAATGGTCATTTGTTTAGCAAACAAACCATTCTAAGTGGTCCTAACACTCGAATTTCTGCCGACGGGCGCGCGCTTTGAGAGGTCCGCCTTAGATTGTCGAGTTCATGTTCAATTTGCCGCGTTTTTCCTAAAAACGTGTTCAAGCCACTGGCTATTGTGTTATCAATGAAAAAGAGTAAAATAGATTAAAAAAAAACACTTTTTATGCAGTCAAGTAGTTTTGTACCCACTATTTCACCTGAATGCTAGTAGACTGATGATGTGGTCGAGGGTGGTAAACATGCTAGGCCTTGACTTAACTCTCAAGGACAGCTGCCAGAACACCACATAGACCTTGGCGACATTAATTAATATTATTAAAAATCTGACGTTATCTTGTGCAGACGCTACACTGGCTTGTCAAACCCAAGGACTCAGCGGCGTTCCATCCAACATTCATCAAATTCCTGGAGGAAGGATTCCAAAGTGGCACCTCTAAGAAAGACGCAGAGATCCGAGTGGCGGAGTTAAGAGAGGCCATTTTACCAGCTTTGAAGGAGGACTTGCAGTCAGAACCAGAGTTCTGGCTGAGCAGTAAAGCGAATATGTTGCTTGCTATTGCAGTGTTATCTATTGGTAAGGAATTATAATATACTAGCCGTGCCCCGCGGCTTCGCCCGCATTTATCAAGTTAAAAGGTAGCCTATGTGTTAATCCTAGATATAAGCTATGTACATTCCAAATTTTATCCTAACCCGTTCAGCTGTTACAGCATGACGAGAATACAAACATACTTACACTTTATTCACAGACTTTCGGATTTATAATATTAGTGTGATATTTAACAAGACACTAAAGTAAATACAATGATAAAGTAAGTTACACATCTTCCTCCTAAATTATGGGTACGGGGTTCGGTATCTGGTGAAGCACAAATTTCCTTCAGTGTCTCTTTTTCCTGAACTTTATAATCTGGGAGTCTGTCAACCTAGTTCGTACATTAAGTCTCTGTTCTTTGCGCCGTGGGTTCTGGGTTCGATTCCCGGCGGGAGCACAATTTTCCTATAAAAGGACATTTGTGCTTCTGATTCTGGGTGTAATTGTGTATGATGTCAATGTTTCCGACTCCCAAATACGAGTCTTTAAACTTAGTGTGGGTATGTGATAGTGAATTCGTTTTTGTTAAAATATATAATATGCCCCTACAGAATCTACAAAGGAGATCCTTTCATCTCTCGCTCAAGTGATTTGCAAGCCCGAGTGGCACGTGACCGCTGATGGCAAAGAGTCGCTTGCGGTCGAAGACGCCGGCATTCACATGTGCCTCAAGAAACTGGCGCTTCTGGACAAGGGGAAGGAGGCTACGCTCGGCGAGGCGCTGGCTGACTGTTTGGAGGACGATGCGGTAAGGATACATGAAATAAAGAAAGAAAATACATTTATTCATGACAACACGCAATGCTGCATTATTTACACAAAACTAAACAAAATACAATATAACGCTGGGTGATGATGTTCCGACTCAACATATATAACTAAGTAGGTGGGTACCCTCCTACCCACTAACTGATTTTTAGGCGGAACTCATGCATGACATCACGCGTATCATGAAAACTATACATACGACACTTATAGATATATATACACACTATTCAGGTTAATAGTACATACATTATATAAACAGAAACACTAAAACACGTAATCATATCACTGCGCGACTATTTTAACCCTATTAGGATTTACATGTTATTGCAATCAACAGGATGTTTTGATTTCAACATATCATTTGTCACAATCACAAGTGATATACATATATATATTTTATATATATATTTATTGCATACCATAAGATAATTGTTACAATAAACTAAAAACTAAATTAAAACTAACCAAAAATAACTATAACTAGATATTAATATGTACTAAACTTAATCTAAATAGACCGCTACCTGTTGGCAAAGTACATAAAATCCTGGCAGCATTGCCACGTTGAATGTCAATGCTCATAATCTTTACAAAATATTTGCCAGCATTTTGGTCACAAGTTCCTTCGTAATCATATTATATCATTTACACTCAAAAAACATTAAACAAAGACACGTTTATTTATTTGGTTTACCAACAGTAGATACACAATTACTTTCATAATTTTTAAACTAAACAATTATATCTATGTGCACAACCAATTATAGGTAAACACAGCATGCACTACTTAAACTATACAAATAACAATAATAACACATACGGTGACCGTTTATACAGTTAATGATACCTAAAAGTTTATGTAAATTTAAATTGTACATCAATAAATGACAATAAACTAAACTAAGCCCAAGTTGTACCTATTAAAAAGAATAATTTATGGTGTAAGAGCTAATCAATAGACCCACTAACACCCATTAGCATCTGACGGATCTTGGGAAGACTGTCATGATGCAGGTCGATTTTCTCATTAAAATTGTAAAACTTTGCACAAGTGGGATACAGGTGAATTAACGCCAAGAACTGTTTGCCTAATGGGAGGTACTAAAGGATACATCTAAATATATATAACTTAAAGGTGACTGACTGACATAGTGATCTATCAACGCACAGCCCACCCCATTGGACTGATCGGGCTGAAATTTGGCATGCAGGTAGATGTTATGACGTAGGCATCCGCTAAGAAAGGATTTTGATTAATTCTACCCCCAAGGGGAAATAATAGGGTATGAAAGACAATTTTAAAATAATACTTTTAACGCGAGCGAAGCCGCGGGCAAAAGCTAGTAAAAACATAAAACTGTAACTTAATTTAATACGAATTTAGTGAAAACAATAAAATACTAATAATAAAACTAATTAGATTTTTACTTTTTTTCATTAATAGATAGCATTCACAGATTTCGATTTGGGCAAGTTATCGTTTATTTTTCTAATTTATTATTATTCATTTTTTTTTGCAATGGCACAGATACTACTTAGTTTAATTTATGTTTCTTCTTCTACTGTTGTTAAGTTACCAAAAATTTCAATTTGTTATTTATGTAAGCAATAGTCGAACAATTAAACTTAAATTGTAATTTACATACCTATTATAACATGCTATGTTATAAGGTGAATATATAATTATTTTTTAATTAACTGTCACAGCTGCAATAGAATAACAGTTGTGTGGCTTACAATCCTGGAATCCTTAATCACATTAATTGGTTCAAATCATTAAAATTATTTATAATAAACATTAATACAATTATAGTGTATAGAACAATTTTAAATCATTATATTATAACAATTATTAGACACATTTGACATTGATTAAAATTTTATACTTTTTCATATGAATTCGAAATTTTATTATAATTATTTGTTTAATATTTTATTATCTTCCATAATTTGAAAGTAAAATTGTTTTAATAAAATATACCCATTGCTGTGTCTATTTAAATTGAATGTCCGATGTAACAAGATGTGTAGAAGATGTGAACTACTTGCATACAGTTATAATTTGTCAGTTCATAATAAATGACTCTTGATGAAATAATTATGCATATTCCTTATTTAGGATAAGCAAGCATTTGACAAAACAATTTGAGCTATCTTACCTGGTGGAAAGAAGATGCGGTCGAAGATGTAGCATGTTTCGATATCAAAATTGTTTACTAACATGGACCCCAAGGAGGCACTCATGAAAGTTAATTATTACTTGCCAGAATCGCAAAATTACGGCCTCACTTGGTATCCTCTAGAATCCACTCAAGCGTCCCGGGTGCACAAGTGATTCTTGTCTTGCCTGTCCACACGATAGACGTAACTTTTCTCTCTTTCTTCAGCTCTACATACACAATTATTACTGAAAAACTTCTACAGTTATATTAAAATAAAAAATAGCAACAGAAAGAGTCTAAAATTTAATTTAGTAAAAAGTTTACTACACAAATCAATTGTAAGAAACTAAAATAACGTTAGAAGTTGGAGTTAAAGATTTTTTTTGGTGACTAGTCACCACGGACGCTTGAGTGGCTATTGACTCTTAGACATGAAGACTCCAGATTATACGGTCTAGGGAACATAGTCGCAGGCAATATGTTCCACTCCCTTTGTATTTTCTATAATGATTTTATTATGCTATCTTTTCAGCTTAAAGTGTGGCTGCCAACAAACAGAGGCTGCTTCTTCCTTCTAAAACTGATTGAATGCAACAACGAATGTACAGCTAAAGCATTGAAGAAGAAGATTAAGTCCCATGCTAGCCTATTGAAGCAACAGTCGTCAGAAGGAGCGAAACTATTGTTACAGTATGTCCAAAATAAATAGATGTTTCATTACAAGTATGTTTTTATTTACATATTACAAGATACATTATTATTCAAGATCACATTATTATCAAATTAACTACTACAAAACGCTTCCAAACGCACAGAAGTACATTAAGTACAAACTTGTCTATACAAGATGGGACACCGGGAACGTTCTCATCGCACACAGAACCAGAAACACAAATTTCCCTTGGCGCAATGGGAAAGTCTCAGCCCTCTGCGTCGTAGGTCCTCGGATCGATTCCCGGCAGAAGCACAATTTGCCTACCCAAGGGACGTAAGTGCTTCTAGTTATGTGTGTGATACATAAATGTTTCCGGCAACCACAATAAAAGTCTTTGAACTTAGTGTGGAGCTTTGAGTGTGAATGCGTTTGTTAAAATTAAGATTTCATTTCCATTTATTTTACCCCAAACATCTTAAGCAACACCTGAAGGCATTCATTTTCTCCAAACATCTTAAGGCACCTTAGGTGTCTATATAACTAAATAGGCAGGGCTAAACAGGTTCTAGCCAAAGGCTTTTTTTTTAGCCTAGGGCTAGGGCAACAATAAAACTGAAAAAGGTTCACACTGGCGTTCCCATGACACTTTTCTTTGACAATATATTGTAGACGGGTGATAAAGTATGAAAAAAGAACAATTCAATGCAAGCTGCCTAAAAATGACATTCCGAGTTATAGAAATCACTTCCAATCAAGAGTAAATCTAAATATATATAACTCAAAGGTGACTGACTGACATAGTGATCTATCAACGCACAGCCCAAACCACTGGACGGATCAGGCTGAAATTTGGCATGCAAGTAGATGTTATGACGTAGGCAACTAAGAAAGGATTTTGATTAATTCTACCCCCAAGGGGATAAAATAGGGGATGAAAGTTTGTCAATTTTAAAATAACACTTCTTAACGCGAGCGAAGCCGCGGGCAAAAGTTCGTCTTCAATATACTTCATATATTTTTCCGACTTTTTTCTATCCTTCATTTAACAAGTATTATGATTGAATGAGTTTCACTCATTAGATTTTTTGTCGAAAATTATCCTTTATTTTTTTAATTTTTCGTTAAATCAGCTTTCGCCTTATGCCGTAAATTTATTTGTATATTTCACTAAATCACAACCCTTATAATTAACAACACATTGGCCTCGATTCTGATGTCACACACTAAATTAAATTTAAACTATTCCTGTCTTTTACAAAATAGGAACACAAGACAGAGATAGCATACTGATGTGCTGTCAAGTTAGTCAGAACTTAGATGTCTATGCAAGCTTAGTGAGTATACATCAGAATCGAGGCCATTGTTACTTCTCTTACAGCCAATAAAGGATTAACATTTATTTTTAATATTTACAATAGATCTTTTATATATTAAACAACAGTTTTTTTTAAATGGGTCTAAATGAAAATGACTTAGTGTAGGCAGTACACTTAATTTAAAACTAGCAGAAAACTGTTACAAATAAATGGTTTTTGTAATAAAATAATACGTTGATATTAAACATAAATACAAATAATTACTAATATTTGAACATCGTTTATTATCCATTATTTAGCCAAAATGTTTATACTTGTGTCTTACTTTCCAAAAAATCTTAACAATCTAGGTATGGCTATGGCTCAACCTTTAATGACCGCTACATATATTTATACCAATTATAAAACCAATTGATAGCTCATCTGGATAATTTTCCATGATAACAAATTTACCAGTGAATGTGGGCACGGCATGTATGTTTGTGATTGGCCGAAGCGGGCTTGGGATTGGCCAATCCGTGCTTGTGATCGGCTGTCAATTGTGGAACGAATCTTAAAGCGCACATATACATACACATGCTTGTTACTGGTAAGAACAAACTACTGACATGTGTTTCGAGATTCTGCTACTATCAAATTGATGCTAAAAAGGTATGTTGTTTCAACATCATTCGTTGTTGAAATGTATCATAATCGTAATTTTATTCTAGATTTATTTAATTACTTGTTCTGTGGAGGTTCCACCCAAACTTTGCCGATAGGCTTTTCAACACTACTTTCCACAACACTCAATGACTTCTCCAGTAATTCTTTATGCACTTCTTCTATGGACCTGTAATATCACAAATAAATTAAGAATAATACATTAAGAAAATGTCTAAAAATGTATTGTGATGAACACCCTATTAGCACAGTTAGCTGCGTCTGCCTTCTATGCTGCGGGTATCCGGTTTGATTCCCGGCAGGCACACATGTTTTCGCCCCATAGGAAAATTTATGTTTTGGTTGTGATTGTGTGTGAAGTGAATGTTTCAGGCACCCACGAACAATTCATCGAACTTAGTGTGGGGCTATCAAGTATAAAAAAAAAACTTTATAAGCATTTCTTTTTGATGTTCAGTACCCTGAACTATACCTTAATATAAAAAATTTACAAATAGGTAGGACCCACCTGTTTGCATCCAGGATCTCCCAGGTTTCGTCCTTTAGCTTTAAGTATAATTCTGATACTTTTTTCTGGAATTCTAATACTTCATACCTGCGAAAATTAAAGTAAAAATTGTTTTATTGTTTAGTCTTATTAAGCATGTGTAGCACACAGTATGGCTAAATGTTAAAATACAAATTTGTTTTAGAGATTTATTAATTAATAGCAGATCCATCAACCATCAACGCTAAAGCGGCCGGTGAGGCAGCGGAAACAAAACCAAACAACAATTCTGGATCCGCAACTGTTATCAATCCAAAACTGTATGTATGTTTGTTCCTTTGTAGCACTCTAGAGACCAAAGGCATGGGCCGATTATGTTGATTCTTACATAAATAAATTTAACATCATGCACATCTTTACCACTCGAACAATTGTACCAGTGACGAAAAGCCACAATCTGATAAATAACGGAGTTGAGGTTGCTGGACTAACTGCTGGCAGGGGGACAATACAGTCTAGCGGGATGTCAGTGCAAGGCTTATCGTCCCCAGTTATTATTAAAATTAGGTAAAATTGCACAAGTTGTACCTTATGATTCCACATTACAGTAAAAAAGTTACTATATTTTATGTTCCACAAAATTCCTGCTTAGGTAGGTTAATTGTATCTGTATGATATGTACCTCTCTTTGCCGAAGCCATTCCTCTGTAGAATGTTCTCAAATGGCATTGTGAGGAAGAACACTTTGTCTGGCTGAGGCAGACCAACATCTGGGGACTTGCACCAGTTCAAATCAAGACCTGAAAAATACAGTGTAAACACTTTCAATCACTCCTTTACACTCACAGCCTCACACTAACAGTCTTACTTTAAAAAATGTTGTTAAGCAATGCTTAGCCACTTCTTAGTTAAGCAGCTCATAAGTCCATAACCAATGGTTAACTGTTTTTCACTCATAAACATTAGTAGGACGCTGCTTAGCTGAGAAACGCACAGAGAATCAAAAATAATCGGAATTTACACGGTTGCCACAGATTATAACCAAAAGAATCGACTAAAAGTAAAATTATACGGAATACAGCTGTCAAAAATGTGATTTTAATAATCTATTTATGTAAAAAGTTACATTTATTATTGAAAGATATCAGTCTCGCCATCTTGCCTCTTAGCAAGTTTTAAACTAGGCAATGGCGGTGTTTAATTGTGACAACAATTTAAGCACTACTTAACGCTTAATCGTTTATGAGTGAAATTTTTGTTAAACTGTAGCTAAGCAATTGATTAAATATTAAGAGAGGTTTATAAGTAAGACTGTAAGTGTATATTTTTGTATTTGTAGTTTACTGATGTTAAAATATAAAATCCATTAAAATTTTATAAAATCTTCTGTAAATTGGCTAATGGTATAGAAATTAATATGTATTATATATTATTTGGTTGTGTTATTGCAATAAAGATATTCTATTTGTCTTTTGAATATGCTGCATTACCATTAATGGTCTTTAATATTTTAGACATCTTTGTATATGGTATACAAAGATTTATATTATAAAGAATTGTATCTGAAGTTAGCAAGATTTGCACAAAATTCTAGCAACATTACCACTATACTGTTAATGAATACTTTAAGAGGTCTTGAAGACTATACTGAATACTCAAATAGATTTTTATACTTTGACATCATTTGAACCTTGTGCAGAATAAAATCATAAATAATTGGGATCTAAATAAGATGGGTGTGTGGATATAACAGTAAGCTAATTTTGATCTAAAGTGCAGGGTAGGTGACAAAATTTTTATGAAATTAAGCTGCTGTGTCATGCATCAGTCACTCTGGAGGTCAAGTGGAGAGATTTTTTTTGCGGTGAGGTATTGCCGAGCTGTGAAAAGCTACGGAGGAAAAGGAAAGGTAAAAAAATGTGTCTGATTTACTTATAAACCTATTATTCAAAAATTTTTAATCTAAAAAAATATTTTCACTATATTTTGACCATTATATTTACCAACAACATCTAAGGATCTTTGTGATAAAGGATGGGCCCAAGGAATGTTATCCTTTATCGAAGGTTGATATCCAAGGTTAGGTGGTGTTGCTGGTAGGCAGTGATGAAGATATTGATGGATAGGTATATATTACATGGAGGCTTAGGTGTCTAGGTACTTATGGTTGGTGTTCTTATTAGCAGTCAGGTGTTTACACACTACATCTTACCTTTCGACGCAGAGAATGCAACACCAGAATAGCAATATCTATCAACAATAATTGTAGTGCCTGCTTCTAATTTTTTGATAATATGGCCTGCTCGCTCCCATCGGTTGGCGGAGAATAGCAGGTGGATGGCTTCGTCGGAGAGATCATTCTGTAATAGTGATGATGTAGTTATTGTAGAATCTTTAAAGAAGAATAAGAATAATAGAATGTTGCAAGAGAACAATATATTTATAACCTATATTAAAACAGAAAACTGCCCATTGGCTTAGTTGGATGCATATTCGCCTTCTAAGCAGCTTGTGTTCCCGGCGGGAACACAAGTTTTCTCCCCAAGGAAAATTTGTATTTCTGGCTCTGGTTGTGATTGTTTGTGTGATGTGAATGTTTCCAGCACCCACGACACAAGTCATCGAATTTAGTTGGGGAATGCGAGTGCGAAATGTGTTAAAAAATAATAACATGGGCCGCATATAGGCACTCATGAAAGTTAATGACAAATATACTAAGTTACATCTCAACTTTAACTGTTGTTAGTACCTTCGATGTTAAATAGCTGTTGATGACTTTGCCTATTTCTGTGTCGCGCGCCGGAAAGTTTGTGTACTCAGCTTGGATGTGCCGCTTCATCAGACTTTCAACTGAAACATATTTTATAGGTTAGTACGAGTATATTAGTGCAATACGCACATTTAACACCAAATTACCCAAAGATTTTGCTTGAGTAGACTTCCCCGTCCTGTCTACGCCTTCTATCACAATCAGAGCCCCTCGTTTCATTTTATATTTGGACTTTTTTTGTGACACTGAATCGGCAAGTGTTTACTTGATTTTCTTCTGTTAAAAGAATAAAACACTACAAATTTTACGAAATGCAGCACTAGATAGATAAATTAATAATGTTAACAATTTGCACACTATCTGAAATACGAATTTCTTTCAGTTTTGCCGATTTAATTGGTTAACTAGAAGTTCACATAATATTTAGCGCGTAAATTAACCGCAATGTCAGCTGTCAAACAAATATGTCAGGGTGACCATAATACCTTGAAAAATCCTACTAAAACAGAAACCTAAGCTGCATTCCATACCGTGAATTACCGTGCATCCGGCCGTGCCCCGTGATCCTTTACAAGACGCTGTGCGCTCGTCCAAATTTTTTCAATACACGTAGGTATGCTTAAAATGCATAACGGATTTAGCTAAATGCTTTGCTGTATTGTAAAAAGGTGTAGTTTTGCGGGCTAGCGAGCATCTGCTTTTGTAATGTAGCATGTACTTATACATGCTTTCTAACACTTTTTGCTGTGAAATGCGTTAATTGTTACGTAACATGTTTTTGTAATAGATGCTAGTGGTGCTGTTATCAGCTGAGGGCATTGCTCCTTATATTTCTACCAATTAGAACAGTATCTATTTCTACCCATTCACTGCAACGACTACTTATGTCATGGCAACATTCTTATCAAATGTCATTTCTATCATCTGTTTCGTTCAACTTTCGAGGTTTCGAGAAGTCGGACGTGAACTCGTCGAGTGCTTTGTTAGATCGGATTCGTAGCTTTTCTTTGTTTTTATTAATTAATTTTGATGCTAATCAATTGCGTTTAATTGTGTGTTAACAATGAAAAAGGGTTACAAAGTAACAGATGTGAAAAGAGAGAAGCGGATCGGCATCGCCGCCGGAAATCTCAAAGAATTAATCCAGAAATCCTGCAACAAGTTTGGAGTAAGTTGTAATTTTTATCAATGGTTATATATGTTAAATGTTAATAAATTATGTACTTTCTCGACCATTTTTTTTGTAACAGGGCGTGTGTCATTCTTGACCCGGGATGTTTATCCTTGAATTGAGAGAAATGTGTCACGGTCGCAACCGTGACCTATATTTCCTCGCCTTGACCCGTTTCCCCCGGTTTTAGTTCAATGTCGGATGCGCGGAGTTGCGGCTCTTCGTGGCCGAGGACGGCACACATGTGGAGGACGATGAATACCTGGCGACACTGCCGGAGCAGACGCTGTTCGTTTTGCTAAAGGGGAAGGAAAAAATGGTAACTGGTATGTTTAATTTATGAAAATTGAAATGTTCGAATATCAAATTTTACGAAGTTTGTAAACGTCTTACACATATATCAGATTTAAGTATAATTATTATATAAAAATAGCCCAGTGGCTTTGTTTGTGATGAATTTTATCAATCAATAGAATATTTTTTTTTCATTTCCATATTACATGCTTTATCAGTTGAGATAGTGGTCAAATGAATGGAATGACCAACAATCATAAATATAAAAAAAAAATGTTATTACAAATGAAAATGAAAAATTACTTAATGCCTTAAGAGTACATTATTTTTAGTTCCATCCCAGGTCATCAAACTAGATGCAGTAAGCACCCTTGGATGACTTGTTCCTTCCTATAGTAAGTCACTAGTCACTGTACATCATGGTAACTGAACATCATTAATTTGTTCAATTACAGAAAAAAAAAAACCAGGTAATGAGTAGTATGATTTTTTTTTTTAAATTAAATTCATTGAATGTATCCTACATTACTTAATTAAAGAACATTTGGCCACATTGAATATAAGTACTAAGTAAAAATTACAATAATATCAAGTCTGAATATTAAATGTCACATTTTTATAACATTACAATTTACATAAATATGTCTACATAACAATCACTAAATAAAATCTCATTGTTTCAATATAATACATGTATATTTATAGTATGAGTAAACAGAAAAAATAGCAGAACTTATTAGGTAATCATTAATAATATAATTATGTTTATACTAGTTGTGCCTGTGGCTTCACCTGCATTAATTAAATTAAAAAGTAGCCTATGTGTTATTCCAGAACCCCAACTATCTACATGCTAAATTTCATCGAAATTGGTGTATTCATTACGGAGATACGTGGTAACGAACATACACACACACAAACTTTCGCATTTATAATATTAGTAGGATAAATCTTAGCTTTCTTTTTTCTGGATCATCATGATTACCCCTATCTGTAGGTTTGACGACCCAGTTGGCGCAGTGGACAGGTGTCCGCCCTCTGCACTGTGGGTCCTGAGTTTGATTCCTGGCAGAAGCACTAATTCCTTCCCAAGGGATATTTGTGCTTATGGTTCTGGGTGTAATGTGTGTGTGATCTGAATGTTTCCAGCACCCACGATACAAGTCTTTGAACTTAGTGTGGGGCTGTGAGTGTGACTGCATTTGTTTGGTTGTTTGTGTTTGTATAGTTATCCATTAATTATGCCACATGATTGAATCAATATTAATAATATTGATCAATATTATTGCTATCAAATTTCTTCAAGGTTGTTCCACTTCCCTACTCAGCTCCCTTTATCTTATGCAACTCAAAATTATCTAATTTTAGAAGCCAAGGCAGGTCTAAATTGTAACTAGTATAAAACTGTATCCTCAGTCTGATTTTTCATCCTATTTTATTTGTATCATTGGTTTAAGGTCAAATTCAAATTTTCAAATTCAAATATATTCAATTAAACTACACAATATTACAGATACATCCAAAGCATTGTGTAAAAATATTATTAAGTAATAACAAATGAACTGCCCACTGGTTTGTTGGATGCACCTTTTTAGCAGTGGGCATTGTGTTTGGTTTCCCGTGGGAAATTTGTGTTTCTAGTTTTAGGAGTGATTTTGTGTGATGTTATTGTTCCGGAAACAATAACATCACACAAAATCATTCCTAAAATACAAGTTTTCAATACAAGTCTTCGATCTTCGCGTGGTTGTGACTGTTAAAAATGCTTGATTGATTGATAAAGGAACCAAAAAAACCACACTACAACAAGTACCTACAAGAATAGTTAAATGGCCCCTTGGCTTAGTTGGGTGTGCATCCACCTTCTAAGCAGAGGGTATCAGCATAGTAGAAATATATAAGTAAGATGACTCGAGGCCCGTAGGAGATTCAAATGCCTACTCTAGCCGAATACGCAGGGTTGTCACTATCTCCGACTTTTAAAGGTACCTATAGGTAAAATGTATATTTTAACAAACCAACAAGTTAGGTACAATAAACTTAACTGCAAAGGAGCGCATATGGCACTGGACAAAAATTGTCCATTCTTTTTAAAAGAAAAAAGAATACGGATGATAATGAGTGAACAAAATGTTACCTACAAAAAAGCTCTTGAAATATATTTAAATGCAAAAAAAGCGAATATTGATGATAGTCAGGAAAGATTGCGACTTATAGATGAGTATCCTTCACTCATTACATCGAAAGCAGACAAATTCACCAAAAATGCGAACTTAGATACCCAACTAAGCACTAATGACATCGCTTCAGCTCCGGTTTGGCCAAGCTTTTATCAAGACAATTCCGAAGAGAAAAATACCAATACAAACTCACAGCCCCCGAAAAAGAGTGGACAAAACACTAAAAAAAAGAATAATAAAAAATCCAAATCGATCGGTAAAGAATCGCTAGCTGATCAATGGCATATGGAAACAGAAGCAATCAATGATCCTGTAGCAGAAATAGCAGAAGACCAAAGCAAGATTAAAAAAAGAGAATGGAAAGTAGAATGGGGAAAGATTTTTACTAAAATTAAAGAAGTAGCGTGTTCTGATAAGCAAATAGAAGAAAAAGTAATGTTGATAGCGAAATTGATTCTGACAGAGATTAAGTCTTTTGTCTTTAATTTATTTACTGAAGGAGAGATGCTAAAAAAAATATTTAGCATCTATGATGGATAACACACCTTATAAAGACGTTGTAATCAATATAATTCAATGGAACTCTCAAAGTCTGAAACCTAAATTAACAAGTTTTGAAGCGTTATTAAATCAAGAAAAAATACACATAGCTATACTTTCTGAAACTTGGTTGCAGCAAAAAAGTGAATTATCTATCAACAGTTATAATGTTTACAGAAAGGACAGAAGTGACTCGTATGGGGGTGCTGCTATTATTGTTCACAAAAGTATTAATTCCTATGTGTGTCCTTTACGTATGGTAAATTCGGGAGTAGAGGTGCTTCATGTTAAAATTAATAACTGCAGTTATTTAGAAAATATTATATCGGTGTATTGTCCTTCATCAGTTAATACACGCCCAAGTGATTGGGATAGGCTTTTCTCCATATGCTCTAGGCAAACACTCGTTGCTGGAGACTTTAACGGACATCATACTAATTGGTCCTACAAAGTTGACCACCGAGGTACACAATTGTTAGATTCATCGTTGGAGAATGGATTTATATCATTAAATAATGGGGAAGCATCACGGGTCAAACTAGTTAATGGAAATATACAGCGCTCAACACCAGATATAACATTTGCATCCTCTGACATAGCAGTTAATTTCAATTGGCAAGTTTTTAATGAAAATTTGGGTAGCGACCATCTTATTATTAAAATAAATATGAATTATAAAAATACAGTAAATTTAGAATCTAGAAGAAATTATAAAAAGGCAAATTGGCAGATCTACAGTAACGATCTGATTGATCCGTTTTCCAACGTTGAGCTTTCATACAATGTACAAGAAATGTATAATTACTTAGAGAATCAAATGAATATATCTGCCAATAAAAACATACCGGCTATTAAAATATGTACAGATCCTACAACAAAATTTAAACCAAAAGAGTATTGGAGTCGCCAACTATCTGAAGCGGTAGCAGAACGTAGAAGGGCATTAAGTATGTTCAGGAGAAATCCTACTCCTAATAATTTACGTCAATTTCAAGAAAAAACTGAAAAAGCGAGTCTTTTGATAAATAAGGCTAGATCAACCAGTTGGCGTAAATTCTGTAGTGGTATTGACGAAACCACATCAGTGTCTGAAATGTGGCGTAAAATGCGGTGGTTTAAAGGATATCGTCAAACGCGAAACTATTCATCTGCAAGTAGACAAAGTGATTTATTACATAACCTCGCACCAGACTCTGTTTTATGTTCCAAACCCATATTTGTTTCGCAAAATAACACCTTGCAAATGCCATTTACGTTACAAGAACTTTGTAATTGCATAAAGAAAAAAGATACTGCTCCAGGTAGTGACGACATCACATACTCAATGATATATTACTTACCTCCAGTATGTAAAGTATATCTTTTGGTTATATACAATATGATATATACAACTGGAATAATACCACAACAATGGCGAACAATAGCAATAGTTCCTATACCTAAAATATCTAGTAATAGTAATGACCAGGAAAAGATTCGCCCTATATCTCTAATTTCGTGTTTATGCAAATTATTTCATAATATGATTGTAAAAAGGCTTGAGTGGTATACAGAAAGAAATGGCATTTTGTCTCCCAATACAACTGGTTTTAGAAGGGGCCAGTCTTGTCTAGATTCCCTTTCTAGGTTAATTACTAGCATACAAATTGGCTTTTCCCACAATATTCCTACAGCAGCAATTTTCCTTGATGTTGAAAATGCTTATAATAATGTTTTAATTGAAAAGGTTATTAGTATATTAGATGATATAAATGTGGGCAGTTATATTTGTAACTACGTCTGGTCATATTTAAGTGCAAGACGCCTTCAGATTAAGTCTGAATTTGGCAAATTGATTCAATGTAGATGGACAAACAAAGGACTTGCACAGGGAGATCCCTTGTCACCCTTACTTTTTAATTTGACAACGCATAAAATATGTTGCGAAATAGCGAACACGGTATCTATCTCCCAATTCGCAGATGACTTTGTTATATACATAAGCAACCAAAGTCTGATATATTGTGAAATTAACTTGCAACTGTCTCTCAACTACATGGTAGATAAACTAAAAGATATAGGACTTGAACTGTCGGACAGTAAATCTAAACTATGCTTATTTAGCAGGGGACGTAAAAACAATAGGATAAATCTTAAAATTAATGATAATTATATAGCTTCTGTAACAAATGTTAAATATCAAGGTATGTGGCTTGATCAGTCATTATTGTGGAGTAAACACATTAATGAAATAACACAAAAGTCGTCAAAATTTTTGAATCTCTTAAGAGTTCTGGCTGGGTCCTCATGGGGAATTCATCCCAAGTACTTACGAACATTATATATATCTTTGGTAAGAAGTAGATTAGACTTTGGTTGCTTTCTTTATGATACCAGCGCAAAAACACATTTGTATAAACTAGACAAAATGCAAAATCAAGCCTTGAGAATAGTGGGTGGCTTCATCAAAAGTACTCCTATACATGTTATGCAGAGTGAGATTTGTCTCCCACCGTTGCACATACGGCGACTGTATTTAGCATACAAATTTTGTCTCAAAAGTATGTCATGTACAAATAACCCAATCATCCAACTTTTATGTAATCTACATCGACTTGTAAAAATTGACAATTTGAGATATTGGCGAAGAAAAAACCAGCCCCTATTGGTGGCTGTGTTTGAAGAATGCAAAGACTTTGACATTTATTCTACAAATCCTTTGGATATGTTTAAGTTGGATACTTGGGTTTCTCATATATGTTTAGACGGTATTATTCAGAGTAATTTAGAATGCATTAAGGGCTCTAAAAGAAATCAGGAAGTTACCTCGCTTAAACATAATGTCATCGAGGAAATTAACGAAAAATACCGTGACTGGAATAAGTTTTATACTGACGGGTCTAAAAGCATAGATGGCCTTGGAGCTGCTTTCTATAGTCCAAATGAATGTAGATCAGCAATGTTTAAAACGACTTCTGATGTATCTATTATGACGATGGAACTCACTGCAATATCAAAAACCCTTGAAGTGGCTCACAATACAGGACATCAGTTTATAGCTATATTTACGGATAGTAAAAGCTCACTTCAGCATCTAGCTCGATGCGCCTCTGGTTTCAGAGGCTTTTCGGTAGCTTACAATATATTAAGTAAGATCAACGATCTTATTTTGAATAATATTCAATTAAAGTTGCAGTGGATTCCATCTCATATTGGCATTACGGGTAATGAAGAGGCAGATAGACTAGCAAAATTAGCAGCTACTGAAGGGACCGAATTCCGACTAAATCCCAACCACACTGAAATACTGTATAGATGCAGACAGAAATGTTACATCCAATACAAAGAATATTTTGACGAGAGAAGCAAGGAAAAAGGAATTTGGTATAAAACCATCCAGAGTCTGCCTCTTCACATACCTTGGTTTGTCAGAAATAAACTTAGCAGACAACATATAGTTTGGGCTCACAGAATTCGTTCCGGACACATTCCATCAAGGAAGTTTGGATATCTAATGAAAAAAGAAGCGTCACCAAATTGTGAAACGTGCGGTGTAGTTGAAGATATCCACCACTTGCTTATGGAATGTACCCGTAACCAAAATCAAAGAGAAACATTAATGCAGACACTTAGTTTAGGTAAAAATGATGTCGGAGTGTTTACTGGATTGTTAGGTGAACCAGCATCTGAGGCAGCATCGCTCCTTATAGATATGGTTAAGCAATCATTAGCATAAGTTTTATGTTCTATAGTTAATTAGTTAATACATTGGTTAAGTTACGATGGGACTGGCTTGCCATGTGGATAAAAGTCCCCAAATAAATATTGATTAAAAAAAAAAAAAAAAGGTACAATAAAATAGTATAAAATGTGGTGGTAAAATAGATACGATTTCATTTGCATATTAGCCGCCGACAGAGTCAAAAAAATCTTGAAAAAAATATTGTTTTGCATATGTGAAAAGAAATCACGGTAGTAGTATATATATAACGAAGTTAAAAGGAAAACTAATATAGCTAAGTAGGCTTCAATAAATCAATAATATTGGCCGTCGGTGACGATGACGCGAGTTCCATGATTTTTGTTCACCCAAAAAGTGCTCAACACGCCTATAGAAGTTTTCACTTTAAAAACCTACATAAATTGAATAAACACGTAAAGTAGGTTACACTATAAATAGGTATATGAACTTTACCTATCTGTTTACAAAATATAAACGCGCGCACGCAACTCAGCACGCCAGTGATGGATTTACCAGCAGGCTGAGTAGGCTGGAGCCTAGGGCGGCAGATTTTAGGGGCGGCAAATATGGGACCAATTTTTTTTGACTAGTTGCATTCATACTAATTACGGGCAAAAGATGGTGTAATATACACTATCATCCTATTACACTAACCTTTTATTGAAATTGCAACATTATGATTTGTAAGCATAATATTTTATTGACGAAAACATTGCAATTAATATGATTGTGAACTAAGTGATGGAATTGTAGAGGTTGGTAAGAGCGGCAAAATGATATACCCTACTGGCGGCAATTGTGTAAATCCGCCACTGCAGCACGCGGCACGCGACATTCGTCTGCGCGGAAAGGCCCGTGGCGAATGCCTCGAATACGGCGAAATGTAGTCGACCGCGTCGACGAGCGCGGGGGCGACCCCGGCTCGTGTCGTCTTCGCCGTTCTGTTTGTTGTCATAGTGTGCGTGCTGAGGCACGTGCGTACGGCCGTGCACACATACAAGCCGCGTTTGGTACCACTCTATGAAGACGACTTACTTATATATTTCTACTATGGTATCAGGTTCGATTCCCAGTGGTAACACAAGTTTTCTCCCCTAAGGAATTTTGTGTTTCTGGTGCTGGGTGTGATTGTGTGTGATATGTAAATGTTTCTGGCACCCACAACAGAAGTCATTGAACTTTGTGGGGCTGTGAGTGTGAAAGCATTTTTTAAAGTTCATATTAGACTAATATAGAGTGCCTCTTTGGGGCCCATGTGAATCAGCATCTCATCTGATTTAACATAATTTCCAGACTTTGACTTCTTCTATGATAGAATTCGATCCCAGAAACAATACTATATTGATACTGGGGCCGCAGTCAACGAGTTCTTAAACACCAACATTATGGAGCAGATCAAGGTGTATCAGAGGTACATTGTGGCTGCTGATGATGCGAAGACGGTGCATAGTGACCGGACGCAGCACCCTGAGTGGTTTGAAGGTAAGTCCAACAAATTTGTTTTTTCTTTGGTTCTGTCATAGTATCTATGTATACTCAAACCCATATATAGACAACTAGTTGTTCTCCGCGGCTTCGCCCGCGTAAATTAAGTAGTCCGTGTTAATATGAGCGAGGAAATTTTGATATGCGTGAGACTTAAATATGGAAAGCATTCTATTTTAAACTTATTTAATAAAAAGTGATAAATACAAAAGAAATTCAAGGTAGCAAGTAGTAGTCTGGAAGAGATCGCTCTTAGCGATAAGACCGCCCATTGTACCTATTTATTAGTAATTTCTTATCTGTACTTTTTTATTATTGGTGTCAATAAAGAGTTATTGTATTGTAGCAAAGCGCAAGTTATTGGTTAGACTGATTTGTGACGTCAGCGTCCGCGTTTTTGATGCCAACGTTCCCAAAACATTTTCAAAAACACGTAGATAATTGTATTTATTACAAATATCGAATTGTGCGAATGAGAGAGATGCCAAAAGGAATAAACGCTCTTAATTAGAAATTATTTTTTTATAATATCTCAGTAAGTTAATTGCTGCAATTATTTTGAGAAAATAATATCTTTAACCATAATGTTTGTGGGAATGATGTTTGAAGTGATACTTCTTATGGGCTTAAGTTTAAGCAATCACCAGATATAATGAAATATAACGCCCAAAAAATCGTAAGTATACTTGCCAGAATTTAATCCCCATTTTAATATGAAATTATCACCAATAAACGTAAAGTCTGCTAACCTAAAATAGGCAAGTATCTTCAGAATAATCGCTGAGCTACCCAAAATGGCCACGCATGCACCAAATATGTACTCGCATTTTATTTAAAAATTTCATCCAAATATGTTACTATGAATTCATTTTTTCGTATTATAAATATTTTTGTATTAATTATAAAAAAAAATAACCTTAACCTACTGTTGATTTAGTTCCGGTTGTACTCACGTTATTCTTTATTTAATCGAGAAACTCGACCGGTGTTCGAGCGATATAGACGCTCATCCTCGGGAGCATGCGCTGTAGCGGCAACGAGAGCCTGGCGCGTACTGCGTTCCAACGCGCGTAATGCCCGCTGCGATAGAGGTGGCGGCGGCGGGGGCGCGGGCGGGGAAGGCAGCCGGTCAGACTGTGGTCCGCGTGCATTATCACTGACACTGTTCTGGTCACAAACATCACTTGACCGTGTAGGATCGCATAACGTATCACTCTCGCGAACAAAAGGTGTAGTATTGGTGGAGGTAACATTAAGAATTGGCTTCCAGGCGGGTGGTAATACCCAGCCAGAGTCCCGGTTAAAATTCGGGTGACGATTGATTTCAATAGCTTCCCGTACTTTCCGCGGCACGAAAAACTTTTCCTTCGCAAGTACGGAAGCCTTATCAAACCTTATGAAATGTGTCGTCTCACCGGTAAGGACATGCTCAGCTATAGCAGATCTGTTGGTATCCAAATTCTTAATGCTTCTTATGTGCTCTGTCAGTCTTGTCGCGATGTTTCGTCTTGTTTCACCAATGTAGGATTTTCCACATTCACAAGGTATTTTGTATACTCCAGGTCCGCTGAATGGTTCTTTATCTTTAGGCGAACGCAGCATTTGCCTTAGTTGCCCGTGTGGGCGGAAAACAGTCTTGATGCCATACCGACGCTGTAATAGGTATCCGATTCTATCCGTTATTCCTTTAACAAACGGCAGGTATATAGGCAATCTTTCTACGGTAGCTGGTCGCATGCGTTCTCTTTCTTTCACCAATCGTAAACACTGACGCCATCCAAATCCGTTATTTTCCAGCACTCTCTTGACATGTTCAATCGTCACCCGAATTTTAACCGGGACTCTGGCTGGGTATTACCACCCGCCTGGAAGCCAATTCTTAATGTTACCTCCACCAATACTACACCGTTTGTTCGCGAGAGTGATACGTTATGCGATCCTACACGGTCAAGTGATGTTTGTGACCAAAACAGTGTCAGTGATAATGCACGCGGACCACAGTCTGACCGGCTGCCTTCCCCGCCCGCGCCCCCGCCGCCGCCACCTCTATCGCAGCGGGCATTACGCGCGTTGGAACGCAGTACGCGCCAGGCTCTCGTTGCCGCTACAGCGCATGCTCCCGAGGATGAGCGTCTATATCGCTCGAACACCGGTCGAGTTTCTCGATTAAATAAAGAATAACGTGAGTACAACCGGAACTAAATCAACATGAATACGACTCACGATAGTTTTAACAATAATTTAACCTACTGTATGTTCACGTCATAACGTTAGTTCCGAAACCTGCCGCATGGCAGGACGTTGTCGTGTGTGTGCCATTGTATTGGAAGTCGATTTAGTTCCGGCTTAAATTACTAGATGTCGCCCAGCCATCGAGAGCGGTTTTCTGAATCGCGGTGACGAGATTCTCCGCGTACATTATAAGATTTGTTGAAAATGCTAATAAATTGACATTGACATGGTGATTACACATCTGCGGTTTTATTTATATAGATACCCAGTGTGAAGTTAATTAATCCCCCTTCATTTCGAGGATCTGTATTATAAGGGCTTTGCTCGTTTACATGGTCCTTCGAGCCGGATAGTTATCGGCAGGATATGGTGTTCAGGTGTTGTAAACCTTTGCAAAGTATTGCATAAAATTTTGTTCTTCGTGGCAACTTGACTGTGGATCGCAGTTGCAAAGAGTTGCCAGGCTGGGAGCCAGCGGACGGCGCTGTACCAGTCAGGACTGCTCGTGGAAGAGAGCAGTCCAGGTTCCTGACCGCGAGTGATGCAGGGTGTTCTGCAGTAGCCAGAACAGCTGCGAGGATTGCAGTTTGTGCCATTATTGGCAAGGTTGTAAAAAGTGAAGTTGCGTTAATAAAAGTGCTTCATTAAAATAAATTATAATATATAAAGTGCAATATAAAATATAAAGCGCAGTGTTCGTGTGTGATGATACAGGTGATATCAGTTACATAACGTAACAGCTGTTGGATTTGTTCCTGTAAAACTGTAAGTACTTTGAACTTCTTTGGTGAAAATGAAACGTCGTGCATAGTGATCTACAAACTTTGAACTTATTGTTTGTACCTTACTAGTATATATGTATGTGCAGTGCTGATACTAAAACTGTTGTATTTGAATGTCTTCTATTTTGTAATTTGTTGTGTGTTTTTATTATGTGTCTTATGAAAATTGTCTTATTGTGTTGTGTCTGATATTGCTATTGCGATCTATTTCATACTTTCTTGTTTTAACATATATTATTGTTATGACAAAATAAGTATATTACTTATTCCAAATAGGTAACTAGAAACATTTGTCGATTTATTGAATTTGTTGCATCATTTAATTTTAGCTTTGACTTGATTTAAATTGTATTTGTTATTTAATTTAATTGCTGGCTTACTTATTTAAAATGGAGTCCCTTGTTAAATTTCAAGAAGAGCTTTATGAGCGTATATGTAAAGGCAGAGTCAATTTTAAAAAATGCCCGAAGGATCGTATTACGAAACAATACTTAGAGGGCCGAATAGAGATATTAGACCAACAATGGATTGAATTCCAGGCAGGGCATAAAGAGTTAAAACGAAGCTCAATTTATGCAGCGGAACTAGAAAAGACTATTTATATAAAAAGTGACATATTTGATAAGGGCGAGGAAACATATTTGAATTACAAATGCGAATTAAAAACTGCTCTTGCAATGACATTCAATCAATCTGATTCAGCACAGGGTTCTGTTCAAACAAAACGTAGCAATGTTCGGTTGCCGAAGGCAAATATTTCTAAGTTTAGTGGGAATTATTCGGAGTGGAATACCTTTAGAGACCTATTCACCTCCTTAGTGCACAATAATTGTGAACTGGATGACGTTCAGAAACTTCTCTACCTCAAAGGTTATCTTACCGGAGAGGCGGAGCAGCTGCTGAGCCAAATTCCGATTACTGGCAGTAATTACAGTCGATGTTGGGAACTGTTAGAATCTCGGTATAATAATAAAAGATATATTTGCCATAACATTTTAAAAAGGTTGTTAAGTCAAAAGAATATTTCCCATGAATCTGCGAAAAGTATTAAAGAGCTTGTTGATACCACGAGTGATTGTTTGTCGGCGCTCACCAATGTAGGTATCAAAACGGAAAATTGGGATATAATGATTATCCATCTTCTTGTGTTGAAATTGGATCCTGAATCCAGAAGACAATGGGAGTTTAGCGGGGAGAACAACCCACTAACTGATGAATTGCCTACCTATAACCAATTCAGGGAATTTCTCACGAAACGTTATAGGGCGCTAGAGTTTTTGGATGCGGGACCCAATTCAACAAATAAGTCGAATGTACCTATCAACAAAATGCGCGCGATGCATATAACACAGGTTCAGTGTCCGTTTTGTTCTTCTGAGCACAAACTTAATTATTGTAAGGCGTTCGGTAACAGTTCAGTAGAGTCAAGGCGTAGTTTCGTGCAGTCAAATAATATTTGTTTCTGCTGTTTGGGTAGCAACCACTGTGCCAAGAACTGCAAATCGAATTTTGAATGTCGCATTTGTAACAAAAAACACCATGCTCTTCTTCATCCTCCGAGTGAAGGGGTAGCTAAAGGTCATGTCCCCCGTACTGCAAGTACGGCCGCTGAAGCGGTGGTTAGTGAAGCCAAGAACACGGAGTCGGCTCCGGTGGTTTCGTGCTTCACGCGGAAAATTAATTCTGTCTTGTTAGCGACAGCGTTAGTGAATGCAATGTCGAAGTCGGGCCAAGCTCAGACTATACGTACTATGTTGGATCAAGGATCGCAGTCATCTTTTGTGACAGAAGCGACAGTCCAACAGTTGGGTTTAAGGAAAACCAGGACCAAAATTGAAATCTCTGGCGTGGGTGGAGAAAAATGTATCTCTAAGGCTATGGTGACGATAAAGGTTCAGTCACGAATCAACCCACACATAAATATAAATGGAAATGCATATGTGCTGAATAGCATTACCTCGCTACTTCCATCGTGTAAGTTAGAAGCCATAGAATGGCAAGAGCTGAGCGAGCTGGTATTAGCTGATCCAGAGTATGATACTCCGAATCAGATCCAGGTTTTATTGGGCGCTGAAGTATATAGCCAGATATTAGAAAGTGGTCTGAAGAAGAGTCCTAGTGGTGCTCTTGTGGCACAAGCCACAAGTCTCGGCTGGATCTTGTCTGGAGTGGTAAGTTCGAAATCGAAGCCCTCTTCTCACGTCGTGATGCACAGCTACTCAAATGATGATGAAATGCTGAAACGATTTTGGGAAATAGAAACAGATGTTCCAATGTCACCCGAAAAGATGTTTACAGAAGAGGAGAAACAGTGTGAGCAACACTTTGCTGAGACAACACGAAGGGACGAAGAAGGTCGATATGTTGTTCGTCTTCCATTCAAAAGCGGCCCACCGGAAGTAAGTGGATCTAAAGAAATTGCCGAAAAAAGAGTAAAATCACTGGAACGAAGATTGAGCAAAGATGAGAATCTAAAATTAAAATATCGAGAAGTGATCGATGAATATGTAGAGCTGGGCCACCTAGAAGAAGTACCAACAGGAGAGATTGGTAACCCAAAGGCTATCTACTTACCTCATCACGCTGTGATTCGAGATGACAAAGAAACCACAAAGGTAAGAGCAGTCTTCGACGCTTCTTGCAAAGGAACCAACAATACATCATTAAATGATGGTTTATTAGTCGGTCCAACTCTGCAAGCTGATCTGAAACATCTTGTCATGTGCTGGCGAACATCACCTATTTGTTTAACGGCTGACATTGTTAAAATGTATCGCCAGGTAAAGGTACATCAAACTGACGTAGATTTTCAGAGGATACTGTGGCGAAACAACACTAATGAAGACATGAAACATTATAGGATGCTCAGAGTGACTTTCGGTGTAGCTTCTGCTCCCTATCTAGCAGTAAAAGCTTTACAACAGCTAGCCATAGATGAAGGCCAGAAATATCCTATGGCAACAAAGGCTGTTCTAAACCAATTTTACATGGATGATTTGCTAGCTGGATGTCAAAGTGTACAAGAAGGGATAACTCTATACCAGGAAATGAATGAGCTACTAGCCAAAGGCGGATTCAGTCTTCAGAAGTGGACGAGTAACAGCGAAGAACTTCTGCAAAAAATGAAGGATAGAGAAAATGGATTAGATGAGAATAAACAGAATATCAAGGAAGGTTTAAAAATAAAATCAGATGAAGTTGTAAAGATTGTAGGACTTACCTGGAACCGCAGCGATGACTCATTCCGCTATAAGGTCGAAATGCCAGAAGTTGTAGAACCTGCAACAAAAAGAACTATAATTTCAAACATTTGTCGATTCTACGACCCTTTAGGATGGGTAGGACCAAGCATAATTGTAGCGAAAATGTTTATACAGAAGTTGTGGTTAACGGGACTCGGCTGGGATGAAACTGTTCCTAAAAATATTCTACAAGAATGGCTGATATACCAGGAAGAGCTTAAATTATTAAGCAATGTGACCATACCTCGTTGGATTAGGATGAAAACTGGAGAACATACGGAAATTCATGGATTCAGCGATGCTTCAAAGGATGCCTTTGCCGCAGTGGTGTACACGCGAGTCGTTGACACCAAGGGACAGATTCACGTGTCGTTAATAGCGGCGAAGACAAAGGTAGCTCCGATCAAACAGGTCTCGATACCTCGACTAGAGCTTTGCGGTGCTGTTCTGCTAACGCGACTTATGATAGAAATAGCGGCAGTATTGAACATCGAAAAAGGTCATCTGCACGCATGGACTGATTCCACCGTGGTCTTAGCTTGGTTGAATAGTCATCCCAATCGCTGGAAGGTCTTTGTGGCAAATCGCGTGTCGGAGATTATCACGAACCTAGATTCACACCATTGGTCGCACGTGTCTACCAAGTGTAATCCAGCAGATGCGGCGTCGCGAGGTCAAAATCCGTCGGATTTAGTGAAGAATAAGATGTGGTTTGAAGGTCCAGATTTTCTGAAAAATGAAAAGATTGAATATAAAAAACTGAAATGTGTTGATACTAACATTGAGGAGGTAAAGACAAAGGTGCACGCAGCTACTGTAGATGATGCTTTGTGGGAGAGGTTTTCTTCGCTTACGAGAATGATCCGGGTTATAGCGTATTGTAAGCGTTTTGTCCACAATCTGAAAATAAGGAAATCTGAAAGGCATGTCGGGTTTTTATCGACCCAGGAATTAAATAATGCATTAAATTTATGCATACGACAGTGTCAAGCAGAAAGTTTTAGCGAAGAAATAGCATTAGTGAACGAAAATCAAAACTTACCAAAGCGCAGCAGTCTCAGAGCACTAACTCCTTTCCTAGACGATGAACACGTACTCCGAGTTGGCGGTCGACTGGAACATTCTCCGATGAATGTTGATCGAAAGCACCCTATATTGATACCAAAAGACTCGCGATTAGCTCTTCTTATTGTAAGGGATGCTCATAAGCAGACACTCCACGGGGGTCCCCAGCTAATGTTATGCTACTTGCAGGCCAAATATTGGATTTTGGGAGCTGGGCGACTTGTGAAGTCTTGCTTTAGAGATTGCGTAACGTGTGTTAAAAACACAGGAAATACACAGACTCAACTGATGGGACAGCTGCCATCGGCAAGAACTACTCCAGCTCGACCTTTCAAATCAAGTGGAGTGGACTATGCCGGACCTATACAGATACGGACCGCTAAAGGACGTGGTCATAAGTCGCATAAGGCATATATCTGTATATTTGTTTGTATGGTTAGCCGCGCTTTACATTTGGAAATTTGTAATGACCTTTCGACAGTAGGATTCCTCCAAGCCTTTAAAAGGTTTGTTGCTAGAAGGGGATATTGCAGCAATCTCTGGAGTGATAACGGCAAAAACTTTATTGGAGCAGCGAGTGAGCTTAAGCGATTATTCAGCAACGAAAAGGGGTCTATAGCCCAGGATATTGCTGAATCATTGGCCATTAATGGATGTACGTGGCATTTTATTCCACCCCATGCCCCTAACTTTGGCGGTTTATGGGAGGCTGGAGTCAAATCGGTCAAATATCATTTAAAGAGAACTGTAGGAACGTCAACTTTGACCTTTGAAGAAATGTCCACAGTGTTGGCACAGATAGAAGCCTGTCTAAATTCTAGACCCCTATCTGTGCTGACTGGAAATGATGATGAAGAAATGACGATATTGACACCAGGACATTTCCTTGTGGGCGAAGCATTGGTAACTCCACCTGAAAGAAACTACGAGTCGTCAAACGTTAGTTCACTGCGAAGGTGGCAATATACGCAGAAAATGACGCAAGACTTCTGGCGTCAATGGTCCAGGCAATATTTAGCCAGGTTTTACAAGAGACATCGGTGGTCTGCTCAGATGCCACAACCTCGTGTCGGTGACGTAGTTGTAGTACGGGAAGACAATTTACCCGTTTGTCGATGGCTTTATGGTAGAGTGGTTGCGACTCATCCAGGGCAGGACAATCTCATTAGAGTTGTGACTTTAAAAATGAAAAACGGTACTGTCAAACGACCCGTAAATAAGTTGTGCTTGCTTCCTGTCACGGAGTGATAGAGTAGAGAGCTGAATTTATTTGTAATTCAAGTATATTTATCGCAAGGTTTATTTGTATACAGTCCACTAGATTTTGATGTATACTTGAATTGTTACTAATTAAAATTATTTTATTTGTTGTTTTTAGAAAACTTTTTTATGTGTTTGTTTGGTTTAAGAATATTATTTTGATTTTTATGTTGTCTCATGGTGGGCGAGATTTGTATAGAAAGGACAAGGCTAAATTTGTCCTTGGTGGGCGATGTATGTTCACGTCATAACGTTAGTTCCGAAACCTGCCGCATGGCAGGACGTTGTCGTGTGTGTGCCATTGTATTGGAAGTCGATTTAGTTCCGGCTTAAATTACTAGATGTCGCCCAGCCATCGAGAGCGGTTTTCTGAATCGCGGTGACGAGATTCTCCGCGTACATTATAAGATTTGTTGAAAATGCTAATAAATTGACATTGACATGGTAATTACACATCTGCGGTTTTATTTATATAGATACCCAGTGTGAAGTTAATTAATCCCCCTTCATTTCGAGGATCTGTATTATAAGGGCTTTGCTCGTTTACACCTACTGTTATCCGATTCGGTTCTGTCACAGGAAATTTTATTTTATTTTTGGTGGCCATCTAAATTGTACCCCAAGTTAAAATTTGGTGCACGCGTGGCCTTTTTGGATTATGAAAAGTTTTTGTAGTGCAGGCATGACTTAAATAGCCCGAAAGATTTTGGTACAGGTTTCATTTATTTGTAAATATTATATTTTTGTTGGATGAGGCTGTTTAGGGCAACAATTGTTTTTTTGGTGGTCACATCCGCAACCTTTTTGTGTGACGAAATGTGGTGTGGGTAAATAGTGTGATGAATAATTGAAATGTTACCATGTAATGAAATAGTTTCACTTCTATCGTGTGTCTTTATGACACCCTGTTTTTCTAGTAAAACTTATGGGAGAACTTAACACTTGAAACATTTCATTACTTGACACTGGCTAAATGCAAATAGATTGCGAAGCCAAAATAAAAATAAACAAAAACATGAGAATGAAAGTCTGTTCTATTTTTACTGGACGCCTAATAGGCGTAATGATCGACATAATAAAGCATACAACCTGCGACACCTTTGATTAATAGACTGGCCAAATGAACCCTCTGATGTTTATATTTAGATATCGACTAAAAATACACTACTTAGTTTAGATTTTTACTACATTAGTTACTTTGTGTTAATTTTAATTAATTAACATAGACATAAACCCTTTCACACACACAATCACACCCAGAACTAGGAACACAACTTTTCTAGCCTAGAGTAGAAAATGTGTGTTCCAGTCGGAATCGAACCCAATGAAAGGCGACCGCGCCGCTCCATCGTAAGCCATGATCAGTTCAAAATTTTAAATAAAATTTGTTTAATTTCTCAGTAAGTGGATTGCTGCAATTATTTTGAGAAAATATCTTTAAAAACAAATTAGATAAATAAATATAAGTTAATAATGGTGATTTTCCTATTTTCTTTATAGTTTACTAGCCGTGCCCCGCGGCTTCGCCCGCTATTATCAAGTTAAAAAGTAGCCTATGTGTTAATCCTAGGTATAATCTATGTACATCATAAATTTCATCCAAATCCGTTCAGCCGTTAATAAAGCGTGAAGAGGGAACAAACATACTTACACACTTACACACAAACTTTCGGATTTATAATATTAGTAGGATAGGATTACTATAAAGAAAATAGAAAATCATCATGCTCATTATTTCTGATTGAAGAACGATTTTTCTACTGAAATTACAGGACAAAAAGAGATTTCACATCGAATATATCGAGGTGACGAGCACACTGCATTGCCGCGTGGCGCAGGATTTTATTTTAATTAGACTAGAAATACTGAAATGTAATGCGTGATGAAATAATACACGAGGCAAAAAAAAAAAAATTTTTGTACATATCGATTGTACATATATTATTAGGTACCAAGCCAATTTTAGTCAAGCTAGTTTATCAATTAAAATATGAACAGCAGAAGCAGAAAGGCGCGTGTTTTTAATCAACACCAATTACATACTCGACTAAGCTTGCATTGACTTTTAAGTTCTAACTAACTTGACAGCACTAAAATGTATGCTATCTATGTCTCGTATTCCTATTTTGTAAAAGATAGGAATAGTTTAAATTTAATTTAGTGCGTGACATCAGAACCATTGCATTCTAATGGTTGTCCTAAACCTAAAACCTATATTTAAACAAAACAATCAAACGCATTCACACTCACAGCCCCATACTAAGTTCAAAGACTTATATCGTGGGTGCCGAAAACATTCACATCACACACACATTACACCCAGAACCAGAAGCACAAATATCCCTTTGTGCTCCTGCCGGGAATCGAACCCAGGACCCACGGCGCAGAAGGCGGACACCAGTCCACTGCGCCAACTAGGTCGTCGTAATAATAGAACACGCGTATTTTTTTATTTCAGGCTTAGAGCCATCAGAGAAGACAAAAGAGCAGTCGATGGCCAAGCGCGTTAAAGACCGTATGCGAGGCTACTTCTACAAAACGAAGAAGGCCCTAACTTCTTCGGAAATGTACGTGCACTCGAGAAACGGACGCAGCAAAAAGCTCATCGACCAGTTCCTAACTGATTTGAAGAACCTTCTAGAATGCAACAAGTACAACGAGGAATATTTCAACCGAAAGGCGAACGTCGATGCTCGCATGTGTCACGAATCCGGCCTTTTCGAATGCGGCGGGCTATGGAACAGAGACCAGTGTACGTACGACGGTGAACATATCATTAACCCGTACAGAAGCCGCGAGGAGCGTATAATATTCCAAACGTGGAATCTAGACCATAACATCGAGTTGTCAAGGTCCATAATCCCTAACATATTGGAAGCTGTAAGAGCGTTGTGTGATACAGATTTTAGGTGCACTACTTGCAAGGAGGGGAATACGCCTGGAGGCGTGGAGCCCGATAAGTACTACTTACAGATATTTACTAGAAGTAATCTAAAATTAGTGCATATTGTATGCCACTTTAAAGGCGCTCATGATTCTTCCTCTGACGTGTACAGCGTTTGCCAAAAATGCTACGACTGCCACGGTATCCTTTATAACTAACAAATTGATTATTAAATGCAACGCATAATATATACAAGAGCAATATATTTTTATTAATCATTAATGACAATCTAATTGTACTATAAAGGCCATATGTGCGAGTTTATTTGACAAAATAATATTTTTTTAAAGCTGTTAAATCCTTCAATGATATTGTTTTCTAACTATGTATTATAATGTTTATGAAAATGGATTAGTATTTACGAAACAGGAAAAATCGTGAACTATGTCTGCAGTATAGCATAACCGAGTAGCCTTTGCAGTAGTGATCATATACAATGTAAATATGAATGTCGATGTAATTGTTTATAGAATTTTCTATTCCTTAATTCGTCTCCTCTCCCTTCGTAGTTTAGGCGTAAGAGCAACGATGTCGTAGAAGTGTTTTACTAAATGTTTGGGCTGTTTCACTCTTAGGATACCTACATAGTAAATAATATACAGTAGTATATACAGTAGTCTCGAGAACCTTATATCTAAACTTATACATGTTATATTTTGTGTTTTCCTTGAGTTAACAATTAAAAGTTATGCTCTTAATTATATTTATACTGAAAAGTTAATATTTTCGTATGAAGAAATATATAACTGAAAATACGTAACTCTTAACTTATTTATTTTTACCAGAATGTATAAAACATGTAGTTTGATTGTAACACATTTATCAAGATAATATTATTTTGACTTTTCGATACAGTTGCATCGTCCCTGGTCAAGAGAGACTGTGAAAATAATGTTAATTCGACTTCACTATCCACTACGTTTCGAATCAAACTGTATGAGTTTAGTTCAAAAACAATAAAAATATAGTGCATCAATTACAACATTAATAATATTATACTTGGTATCAGATGCATACAATATTATATATCTTTCGGTATAATAGTAAAATTTTAAACGAACTTAATTTTCATAACATTTAATAACTAACCTCAATGTTAATACAGGGTTATAGATAGTTCAATCAAATCATTTATTTGTAATTATAATATATGTTAAATATGAAATTGGTAATCTGGGAGAGTACTGCTCGTTTTTCTTATTGAGTGTTAACGGTCTGTAATGAATTTATTAAACATATGACAATGTATTATATATATTAGTTTGTTAAATACTGAATAATAACATATTTCTGAGACTACTACTGTAACTCTAAATAGTTTTCTTATATACATTCATAGCATTTTTAATGCGTTTAAAGGCCGTAGGTTATCCTGACTTATAGACACGTCATAATATCTATTATATTTTGTATAGTAATGAATCACGTGGTCTTTTAATAAAGGAACTCAAAATGTAATGTACAATATTTTATATCATCGAGACGCATATATGCGGCGTCTACTTTGTAACTGTTTTTCTGGCGACGTAATTTGGGGAGAATCACGTCATGAGTCTAGATAAGGTGCAGCGCAGACGACACTTTATGTGCGATTGAGTCTGCGGCACATAAAGAATCGTAAGCGTTATGTACTGCATATAATTGCGTAGGTTATATTTTATAGGGTGCAGCACAGACGACAGACAAACCGTGACGCACTTTTTAGTCAAAAAAGAACCTATGCAATTATATGTAGTAACGCTTAGGGGGCAACCATTAATTACGTGAGATGATTTTGGCGATTTTTCGACCCCCTCTCCTCTTGGTGAGATGTCGTGAGATTGTCCCCTAAACTCACGTGTATAAGTTAATATGTGCTTGATTGCGTAAGATTTATTTAACACACACTAACTATGATTTAGCCATATTTCAGTAGTTTTTTTATTAAACCCAGTTTTTGTCGCAATTTTACACTGTATCTTGCAAAAAAAATTACGTGATATTTGCTGAGACACCCTTTCTCCCCCACGTGAGATTGGGTGAGGATGGCTCGACCCCCCTCGCCCCCTTCTGACCGCCTAGCGTAATTAATGGACGCCCCCGTTACGACTTGTGCGCCGCAGACTCGATCGCGCAAAAAGTGAGTCGTCAACGCTGCACCTAAAGTTGTTTATTCGACTGCACAAATATTATATATTAACACTCGTGTGATTAAATAACTGGCCTTAATTTCGTTCGACGCATATACGAGTGAGAGTCGTGTTATAAACGAGCGAGCGTTTTGTTTTTAAATACATATTTTGCAATATTTATAATCCGTTAAGAAAGTACAACAGTCGGTCAAGTGTTTGGACTTTCAGACAAAAAGACATATTACGGATGAAGTTGATGTTATGTTTTTTTGTAATAGTAAAAAGAAATAAAATTATAATTTACCAGAACTCATCCATCTTGTGTTGACAAGTTAACACTCCGTTACTCAATGAGTGATTACTGATTACATTATATTTGACTTAATTACCCTTTTTTATGTTAGATAGGCATTCATTTGACCGCTATCTCTCCTGACGGAAAGTGACGATGCGGCCGAAGATGGAACATGCTTGTCTAGAAGGTACCTATTCGCTCTAGACTTGAAGACACCCAGAATATACTGGAAACAAAGACGCAGGCAATGAGTTCCACTCCTTCGCTGTACGGATGAACGTAGAAGCAAAACGCTTCGAGCGAACTGGAGGTGTGTCAACTATAAATGGATGAGGTATGGCAGTTTGTCTTGTGTCTGATAAGTTTGAAGTCATAGTTAACGTTTCTAACTTTCTTAATTGACTATACACAACATTATTTTCTGGTATTTTATACATTATGCTTCATTTTAATGTTTTACTTGTCAGTAACAGAGAAATCACAAAAATATTAAAATTTTAGTAACTACGAACTTCCATGTCCACTTTTGGGTAGTAGTACCCAATAAATGAAAAAAAAAAATGCGAAAAGGTTTCTATGTAACATAGAAACTTTAAAAGGGGTTTACGTAATAACATAGAAACTTTTTTAGTTTTTTTTTTGGTGTTTAACACTTGTGTCGAATTTCTTAAAAAATATGTATTTCTTTAAGAAATCTTACTGTTTCGTATTTTCGTCATACTGTTGGTGCTTAAGTTGATTTTACTGTTTCTATTTAGATAGGCATTGTTTATTGAATTATGTAATGTATTATGTATATCTGTGATCCTTGCTACAAGCTTTTATATTTAGTTTCACCTGTCCAGTTGTCTATCGGTATGTAATCAAATCTTGCAAGCTAAAGCCCGATGTCTGATTGGGCTTTAATTTGGTGTAGGTACTTATGTATCGATGACGATACAATTATATGGTACCATGGAGCTGGATGACGGAAGATGGCCATAGGAACTTCTGAACTAAAAAAGATAGCCCATCGAGTTTAGGCTCGTTTGATTCGTCTTGACAAGCTCTCTGGTTGCATAACTTTTTGTCCTTTTTTATTTACAACTGTGTAAAAGCCTGATTTTAAAGAACTTTTTAAAGTATTACTTAAAAAAACATATTTTTTATATAACAGGTTGGATATCGTTATGTTATCTTTACGAACTAAATAATACAATGTTATTTAAATAAATTTATTATTTTTTAATATATTTTTAGAAACCATTATGTACTCTTTTGTATGAGTTTTTAAATAAATATATTAGACTTGTATAATAAACAAAACAAAGAGCAATTTATTATTTAATATATATATTTATTATTTAATTATAAAACAGAACAAAGAGCAATTTATTATTATTATTAGGGTGGAATCGCCTTGTTTCTAAAGTGTTCGTAAATTCTGCTTCAATATTTTTACACTGTCTTTCTACTCTTCTTATATTATAGCTACTTTAAATTTTAATTAAATGCTAAGAATTAAATTAATTAAGTATTCAATTGTTAATAAATGTTAACATTCCGAGACTTGTGCCACAAATACCAAATTCTAGTAAAATACCAAATACCTAAGAAAAACCAATTGCTATCAGCAGTTAGTTAAGTAGCCGTACTAAATTCCTTAATAGCTGTTGACTAGACTATTTAATAAACTACTTAGTATGAACGGTTGGCTAGGCTATTTTAATAATGTTTCTTTGTATCGGCGATTGATTAGGCTATTTAATCAATTCCTTAATGTTGGTAGTTGACTAGACTGTTTAATAAATATGTTACATATGATAGCGGTTGATTAGGCTATTTAATAATTTACTTAGTATCGGCGGTTGACTAGGCTATTTAATAAATTCTTTAGTGTTGTCGGTTCACTAGACTATTTAATTAATTCTTTAGTATTGGCGTTTGAATACGCCATTTGATAAATTTCTTGATATCAGTGGTAGACTAGGCTATCTTATCAATTTAAATTTCCTTAGCATATTCTTTACTGTCAGACGTTGAATAATTTTTTTAATCGTCGGATGGTTAGGCTATCTAATACATTCTTTAGATCTAGCGGTTGGCTAGGCTCATAGGCATTTTCGTATCTTATGGTATTCATCTACTAAATAAAGTAGACATTACAGGGGTAGCGTATAACTGAGTAAGATCCTGCGGTAACGTAGCGGTGTTTTCAGAGCTGGCCGCGCGGATTATTATTGATTTTTAATTATTAATAATTAATTTATTTCACTGTAATAATGTAAAATCTTCTTTCTGAATTAGTATTGAATAAAGAGTTCATTTATTTATCTAGATTACATATTTTATTGTTTTTTTTAAATTTGAAGTAATATTTAGAACGTATTTAGTAGTAGATCGTTTTTATTCTTTTAAGTGCAGCATATATTTTTGGCCTGATTTTTTTTTGCCTTTTTATTTGTTTTTACCCGCTTTTACACTCCAACTCAGCGAATATCTTGACCGGAAACTGGGGTAGATTGAAAAACAATACTGCGAGTCCTTGTTTATGTACTCGCAGCACATACTGAATCTACTCCTATTGCCCTTAAGTCCACTCATACTCGTAGATATGACCGTATCAACGTTCGCTTTTACAATATAAAAACTTTTTTCTCGTACTAAAGCGTCTATCGAAAGCGAAAATCTTGTTCCACGTCTAATTTTATTTTTATATGTTTTTTAATAATTTATATTATTGCAATAAATTGTTTTATTTTATAAACTATTCGCGGCACTCCCACACCACTACTACCGTCAGTTATACGCTACCTCTGCAATATATAGATATGCATATTTTTTGTATTATTTGAGAATATGTCTGACCAAGTATTTGATGTTTGTGGGCGGTCTCTTCTATGCTAAGAAATCAAATATCCTATTTTCTGACAATCGTTTACCTATACATGAAGGTATTTAGATGTAGCAACTAGCCAAATATAGCAATACTAGTGTTTAAGATGCTAAGAGCAAAGTAGCGGACTTGCTTCGAAGTGCAATGTAGATGTAGGGGCTAAATTGTACAATATCCCAATTTATGAAACAGTATGTATAGAGTAGAGTTCGTATACTTAAATAATGAACGCTCCAAATTCGTGAAATTATGTTTTTTTTTTTGGTATTGTCAAACAGGCAAGTTGACCAGATTGTAAGCGTCACAACAACAACAAACAAACGCTTTCACACTCACAGCCCCACACTAAGTTCAAAGACTTGTATCGTGGGTGCCGGAAACATTCACATCACACACACATTACACCCAAAACCAGAAGCACAGATATCCTTTGGGATGGAATTTGTGCTCCTGCCGGGAATCGAACCCAGGACCCACGGCTCAGAGGGCAGACACCTTTCCACTGTGCCAACTGGGTCGTCACCAATTATTGGTATCACCAATTAAGTCCAAGTACTATCATTACATGTTTGTAAAATGGTAAATTGTACAAATTAGCATCTACCTAAGGAAAATCTGCCGTTTAGGATATTTATGCCTTTTTTGCATAAAGTATGTAGTCATGTACTTGTGTAAGTTACAGCTTTGTACGTAGATATTTTGCATTAGTTTCCTGTTTAATTAAAAGAAATATAAATAACACACTGCTGAAACACTTACCATGAGGCCTCATCCTGTGAGGCGAAGCCATTAAAGATCTCAGCATAGGTTTATGCGTTAAAATAATTGTGAAATTCGTATATTTTTATTCTCTTTGGGATATCATTAGTTCTTATATAGTATACAAATATTGAAATTGATTATATATTTTACAAATATATAACTACTTATATATTTGCGGCAGATAGGTTTAAGCTGGATGATATACTGCCACTCCTTAAAATAAGATTTTTATTTAACGATCCTTACATAATTAGAACACATATTAAATCATCAGCATACCAAAGAATTGAGAAACTGCGTTGATGATGAATTGATACAATTTATATTTAGATCTTCACTTGCAGTTTTTCTATTTATCCGGTTTTAAATCAGCTTCGATTGTAATTATCGAATATATATCAAATAAAATAACCGGAGACAGTATTTAATGTTACAGCCTAACTTTTAAAGTAATGACGCGTATGCGTGTATTTTACATACAACGTAAACAAGCTGCGAAAGTGTTAAGGGGCAGGTATACGTTTTTTTTAACCACTGTCGAATTTGCCGATTATCCCTTATACTTTGCACGTAAAGGTGTATATTGCTTAAATTACATCGTGTCGTTTACGCAAGGTCTCTTTGATTTTTTATGGTTTTAATCAACTTTCGTGAAAACGCGCATAGAAATAAATAAGCTGGAGAAATCATTCGTCTAGTAAATATGCGTATATGAAATAACTTTCACAGTGTTTTGATATAAAATGGCGGATTGAAATAGTTGCAAAAATACAAATTGACGTTATTTGCATGAGATTTGATATTTTTTTCCTTTATATTTATGAACGTTATGAATATTTTAAGAAGAAGGCATCATTTATCGTCTCGCACAGATTACGACAAATATTTTTATTAATCTGGTTTTATTATGAACGGTTACAAAAACAAGCGTTTTAGATGAAATTCTGGTATCGCCACCTTAATGTACTCATTTAATGAGTGTTCATATATGATGTGCTAATAAGTCTCATTAGCACATCATATATGAACACTTGCTGCTTGTTCTATGCTGTCTTGCTTGACGTTTGACTTGATTTGACATTTCAAAGCTAGGTGTAAGGATTGCAGTACAATTCAACAATGGAACAAGATTTCAGTTCTGAAATCTGGTAGTCTTGTATTGTTAACATCTTCAAATTTACTAAATTCTAATGTTAACAGAATGTTTGCATTAAGTTGATTCCCATAAAACTAATTAATTGTTTTGACAACTTAGTCTTTGATAATGTTTTGGCAGTATACCACCAGCATTTAGAATGGCTCACTAAGGTTAGAAGTAGATGCTTCCAATATAGCTTTATAGTAAGGCAGAGCATGTTTTTAGTCATTGGTATACAGTATTATACCTTCTCCTATATCTTAATAAAGTATGATAAGAAAATATATCATTATTGTATTCAAAATGTGCATTTGTCTGCTGAATAGTTATAAGGAAAGGTTTGTGAAAGTGTTAACAAGGAATTGTAATGTCAAAGAATATAATTGTTGATGGAATAAATATTTAAATTATTTTCTTGTTTGATTTTTAGGCACATATATATACATTAAAACAAAACAAACGCATTCACACTCACAGCCCCACAAGTTCGATGACTTGTGTCGTGAGTGCCGTAATATTCACATCACACATACAATTACACTCAGAACCAGAAACACAAATTTTTTTGGGAAGTAAATTTGTGTTTCTACAGGGTTTTGAACCCGATACCCGCTTTTTGAACGGTTTAATATATAATTATGTAGAAAAACACATAAACGCAACATGTAATAGGTCATGTTTCAATGAAAAAAATATACACGGCTTAAAACAGGTGTATTAAGTTTACGTAGACAACGTAATGGCTTAAGGAGGTTATGCCTCAATGAGACCAATGACATCGGAAAGTCAGCTCTATGAGATTTACTCTATTACGTCATACGGCATTATCTTATGGGACTGCTCAACAAACTATGAACACAGTATACTCAAAATGAAAAGGTGAGCAGAGACTACTCGCCAAAGCAGAATATAAAGACTCATGCAGGCAACTTTTTATCAACTGTAGACTTCAGTGTCTGTTTATATAGATCCAACATCCACGACTTCAAAACACGAAGTGAAAACACAGAGCGTAACCATTTATACAATTAATATTATTAATAAGTATTTTTAAAAATTATTATTATTTATCATAAGTTTGATGAATCTCTTTTACAGTTGACAATGATTTTTTGGATATTATTTATATTACTATATTTTTGTTAATATAATTAATTTATTACCATTGTTTTTATCTGACTTTGAATTATTGTAGTCTAGTCTTTTTTAGTCTAGTTTTTTTTTAAAAGTATGCACATCCGTAATAACAATTCAAGTTTTTTTTTGGGTGTAATGCATGTCTGGGTAGTAAACATACATTACACCAAAAAAAAAATTTGAATTGTGTATTATTTCGGATGTTCCTAACGTTAAAATTGTTTAGTATATGAAATTTTCTCTTTAATCAATGAATATGTTTATTAATATGACGAGTCTAGGCACGGTTACATGAAATTCTTCAATGATTTGATTTTTCTGTATGACAATAAATGAATTCTATTCTAGATTGTTACTTCAATGTCAATGAAACATATAATATAAATCACTTTTGAAATAAAACGAATCATTAAATATACACAGGACTATATTCATTACAAGAAAGGCACAATTAATTGAGACAGTATATGTCTTATCTCCTTTTTCTGCCGACTGCTTTCCCTGGAGCACGCTTACCCTTGCCACCCTTGGGCTTCTTAGCTGTGAAGTTGGTGGGATTACCCTTACCGCCGGCTTTACGCTTGCCAGCGCCTTTAGAAGGCTTCATTGTTTTCTTTTCTTCTGATCGGCTGTAGCAGAAAAAGTAAACTGATTAAAAAACATCAAAACACTTTCACACTTAGTTTTCCAACTTAGCGTGGGCTGTGAATACAAAAACGTTAATTCTTTTAAATTCGTTACATGAAAATACCCTACCACCACATATTTCACAATGTTTCATTTAGATTAAAGCTATATTCATCTAAGGATTCGGAAAATTGCCAATATCCTTCTAATTAACCATATATTAATAATTATAAAAATATTTTGTTATATTGTTATGCTTGTATTTTTGTTTATATGTCATTAGGTGAAAGACGAGCGAGACACTCGCTAGATGAACTCCCCGCAGCAGTGCACTACGCTCGTACCCCTGAGATATTTCATGCTAAATCTCTTAAAGCCCTGTAATTTTACTGAAAACATTGCCCTTCATCCTGTATGAAGTAATGTTTGCACACTGCTGCTTGGCGGTTGAATGGCTGGCCCCAGGCGGACTGTGCATGTTACTACTACACTTGTGTTGTGTGAATAAAATTATTTCTTTCTTTTAATTCAATCGGTTAAGAAAATTTAATACTTACTGTGACTGTTCATCATGAATATGCTTGGCTACAGCTTTGTCCATATCAATTTTCGGCCTCTTGTTCAATATTCTATCGAGCAGGTTCAAATTATTCTCTTTCTCTGCTTGAGGGGTAGGTACTGGTGCCTTGCGTTTCCTCTCTTTGCCAGGAATAAGTTCATGAACACCTTTGCCTCGGGCCTCCTTTTCTTTTGGGAGCTTAGCTTGAAATTTGCCGAGGGAAGCTGTTGAGGCCTTAGCTACTACTGCAGCTGTTGATAACTGTAAAGACAAACAAACATTTTTTTTAGGTTGTAGTCTACTCTATTTAATCCTATAAATCCTGCTATGCGTTAATCATAAAGCCATAACAGCATGAAGAGAAAAAAAACGTACACACTTTCGCATTTATAATATTGGTACAAAAGTAAAAAAATGTTCATTTCAGATTGCTACTAGCTAAACTGATTTATCATCATCTACACATTTTTGATGTCAATGTTTGATTAACTTTCATTTATGGCACCCATGATTGGATTATGTATGTCACAGAAAAATTAAAATGGCTGCATTTCAAATTTCAAATTTTAATATTTATTTTGAAATGAAATGTTTTTATGAATGAAAATATATTTACAGCCATTTATAAAATGTAAACGTATTAAACAATTGACTTGAATTGGTCCGTAGAACTAGTCCAGTAGTTAGTAAACTGAGTATAAAATAGCATTGCCTGTGTCTTTGTCCCCCAAACAGTATAATCTGGGGTTCTCAAATTAAAGAGTGAATTATCTTCTAGGCAAGCATACTACGTGCAATCTGCCACATCATCTCTTTTCATCAGGTGAGAGAGAGATTAAATGCTTGACTATCGAACAAAACAAAAAAAGCTTGTAAAATTTATATTAATTTATTATATTACCTGTGTAGCAGATGCTTTATCTGAAGTGACTGGCAACCCAACTCTAGGTATTTTAACTTTCTTTGCTCTGGCAATATTCTTCAGTCTTTGCAGATCGTTCTTGGCAACTTTTTCCGACTTTTCATTTGCTTTTTTCTCGTACATGTCTGTCATTGGATCAAGGTTTTGTGGAACCTCTATTAGCCAATTCTTCTCTTTTTCTGCTGCTGCTTTTTTGAAACTGTAATCAAAAACAGATTATTTTAACTTTAGTATTTTAGTGCTAATGTCGTTTAAAATTTTATTTCCAATCAGTAGCTTACGGCTTTATTTACTTTTAAAATCAGGGAAGTTTAAGGCTTCATAGAGAAGGTGTATCTTAAATTAAAAGAATTATTATTTTTATAGGCCACTTTATCACCTGTTGGTAAGTGGTCATGAGGACCTATCATATCATAATATTAACTAAATCCAAGAAGTGGTGAATTGGTAATACTTTTAAAATATTTATTAAATAAAATAGAATACTATAATAATGTAAAATATTACCACCCAGATATCCATGAAGTAATATAGAGACTGACATAAGATACAATGATTGCTTATACTACGCTAAAGTTTTCATTTTTTTGTCTTAATTAACAACTTGAATAATACTTCAAGTTGTTAATTATTATTATTTTTATAATCTATTTCATTCATTTTATCGCGCCACCATCTCTACTTTCACTTTTTGTTTATATTTCCATCTAAAGGTTGTCTGGAAGAGATCGCTCCTAGCGATAAGACCACCCATTGTACCTTTATTTTACAAGTTTCTCTATAAGCTGTATTTATCTTTTAATGTCAATTATTATTGTATTGTATTGTATGAAGCAATTACAGGCATTCTTACCCAAACAGCGGCACCCATTTCTGTAACTGTTCATCCCATTGTAGCTTATCCTTCTTTTTCTTTGTGATGCCCTTAGCTTTAGCAAACTCCTGCCATTTAGTGAGAGGCTTCGGTTTGGGCACAGGCTTAGCTCGAGGCAGCAATGTGGTTGGTGCGGGCAGACGGACAACTATAGCCTCCTCTATCCGCTCCGTCGGCAGCTCCCAAACTTTATTTAATAATAGTTGTGTATTGTCCCGCGCTAGGGACTGTAAGTAAGCGTCTTTTTCAGATCTGAAATTAGAAACAAGCATTTTTATACATATATAAGCAATACACTTAACAAATCTATGTGAGTTTACAGTAGGTTGCATTTAAGAGAAAATAGACGGAAATTGGCTTAGTTGGGTGAATATTCGCCTTCTAAGCAGGGGTATTGAGTTCGATTCGCGGCAGGAACACTAGTTTTCTCCTCAAGGAATATTTGTGTTTCTGGTTCTGGTTGTTATTGTGTGTGTGATGTGAATGTTTCCGGCACCCACGACAAGTCATCGAACTTAGTGTGAGGCTTTGAGTGTGAAAGCATTTATTTATTTATTTTTTATAACTACACTTACTTCAACAATTTTGCGTCCAAATCATTAGTGTCCGAAGCGAGTAACGTTCCTATGTCGAATTCTACGTCTAAATGTTTTTCAACACCAATTGGTTTGTATTTCTCAGCTTTCTTTTGCTCCCGCTCCAAGATTTGATTAACGATATCCATTGTCTAGATTAAGTAATGTATGTTTGTCTTGAATTTATTACCAGCACGAACATCTCCACAACACAGCTATAACCTCAAAAGAAACAGATTGACGTTTGATTTCGAATGACAATTAAACACGTGTTGAACTGTCTGTTGTCTTGTGTCAGTAGGATACGTTCCCCTGCGCAATTCAGAATGTTGAAATAAGGAGACCTCGGATAAAGGGCTATCTACAACACATGGAAGGCTCTATCTATAAGATCGGAAATAATGAATACATTTTAACATATTTTTTTTAGTAATGTTTTTGCTAATATTGTGTAAGAGTGTGGTCAAATTTTCACTACCTTTCAAATTGATATTGGGTTGGAAGGAACTTGGATTAATAGAAGTACTATAAGAATAATTAATTCTTGATTATTATTTTCTAGTCTAAGAAATTATAACAATGCGGAAAGGGTGGGCGCTGTCCCAAAGCTGAAAAAAGTGTTTTAACGGAACTATAGGCAGTATCAACGCAGAGAGATACAAACTAGATAAAGAGGACTCCACAGACCGCAAAGAGTACTACGTAGAGGACTTTTCGTTACGTCGACGATAGGGTGCCCCCTACGAAAGGTCACGCTTAACTGGAACGTAACCTTTGTATGACATGAGGTACTTGTGACACAAACCAGCTAGTGTTGTGTAGGACATGAAATTAAAATGAGTTTGTAAGAGTTGCCTCTTTTTTGTACTGAGCCAGTACAATGTCTCACTTCAAAAGAGGCGAGGCATAGCGCCTCATAGCGGTATATTTGAAGTAACGAGTAAAGGTGTTATTTCGTACTGGAGCGTTTATTATGTACCTTACAAAGTGTGATTGACGTAGTACTAATCACTAACTCCACAACGATATATGAATCGAATTGATAAATGACAACTGAATATATTATTGTAAAATTTGAACAAAAAGTCTATGTAGGCACTGTTACTATTTTACGAAATACGCAATAAAACAAATTTATTATAATAAATGTATGATGTAATAAAAAAAATTACATATTAACATTTACAAATAATATTTGCGACACTTTTTTTTTGCAACCGTGCAACAAACTGTTAACACACTATATTATTAATTACAAACTAATCAAAACAATATGCACTCGTAATTGTTATGGTACGCGCCAAAATTCAAATTATCCAAATGACATCAACATATTTTGCCGCATTTTGACACGCGCCACTTGCGATGCCCAACTCCGTTTATTTTCTAGCATAAACTTGTCGACGAAAGTGAACTAAAGCGTAATATTGTTGTCTCACTCCGTGACATATAAAGCTGGTGAAAAAGTAGACGCATTGTACTGAAGTGTAGCATACATACAGCAACGAGACGAGGTACGGTACGACGCGTTTTCTCTCACTCACTCAATGCTAAAGCTTATACACGACGAGCGTGACATACAATTTGAAGTAGTACATGTAAAAAATTTGAACCGCTCTTACAATAGTACGTCTTGTACGGGACAAATGTCATGCCTCATGTATGTCCTACTCAACACTAAAACCAGCTCATATTTTTGCATTGTATCCCCAAACAGCTGTTTTCACAGATTTTCGTCATTTACGAATAATTCACTAAACAACTTTTCGCATTGTACTGAAAATCAAGGGTGAGGAAGACCAATAGAGAGCATATAATAGTAATCACATGATCTTGGAGTATTACCATTCATCAAACTACTAAGATGACCGGTGATTCCGAAAAAACTCATTGCTTCAAAACAGAAAACAAATTTGTAGTTAAAAGTGGATGTAAGAAAAGGATGTGGAGATCATTGAAACAGATCCTGACCGCTGAAAGAGCATTACCGTGGCCGAACGAGGCTGTTTTATGTGAGTATAATCACAGTAACTAGGTAATATATGTGTATAATAATAATAAATAATAACATGATTCCTGGCTGAACGAATTTGGGCCCGATTTGGTATGCACGTTATACTGGGTGTTATAGTAATCAATGCAGGCAAAGCCATGGAACCAACTTATTAAAGAGATTTAACATCAAATATCTCAGGATGATGAGCGCAGAGCTTTGCCGCATAGAATAAAATATGTATGTTTATAATAGTGTCAATGAACTGTGAAAGCATGACTTGTACCATCAGAGGAGCATCTTGTCTCTCAATGACAAATAAAAAATGTGTCTGTGCAGGAATATGTGTTTGAAACAAGGCTGGAAAGACAAATATTAGTTTTTTTTTTTCAGATTATTCAATAAATGCTCCACCCACATTTAAGCCAACAAAAAAGTACTCAGACATTTCGGGTCTTCCCGCTCCTTATATGGACAGACATTCGAAGCTCTTCTACAGCAACGCTGAAGAGTTTGCTACCGTCAGAAGTTTGCCTATGGATATAACAGCCGGATATTTACAACTAAGAGGAGCCAATACTATTGTTGGGTGACTTATAACTGCGATGTTTAGCTTGTAGAGTTTGAGAGATATAAATGGCTAAAACAATGACAATTTACACTCTTCTGATCCCAAAGACATTGAGGTCAATAAAACAATGAATGACTTGAATGACTTTTTGGTACCCGAGTGTTAAGATGATAATGGCATTTTCAAATATTTATATTGATTTGAAATTAAATGTTATTATTTTCAGTAATATGTTATTTTATTTTAAAACTCTGATCTAGTTTTTGTGCAGTTATTTAGTTATTAGAGTTGGTAGAGTTAGCTTGTGGTTTTCTCCTTTACATAAATTAAAAACCCTAGATCATAGCTACTTTGGTGATAAGTAGATTTTCATTTTTACCGAGTTCCCAAAAAAGGAGGATGTATTCAAGTTGACTATTTTTTTATTGTTTTTTTACTTCTAGATTATGTGTAGGGCACCTCATACAGTTGTCCATTTTAATCACAATCAAGCCATAATATGACTAATCAGTAATTTTACTTTAATATAAACTGCTACATTAAGAATGTGTCCACTAACACTTTTCTTATTTTATCTGAGGGTAAGACACTTTGCTCATGTTTTCTTCTTGTGAATATGACAATAATTATTGTACATTTTAGTACAAACTAGTTGATTTTGTCAGGACCTTGTGTGAATTTCCCTAGCACAGTATTTACCTGAACAGACCTCACCCTTATGTAAAACATTGGTTATTAATAGTTGTAAAAAACAATAATTTAACAATATTTTTATTCAAAGAATGTATCATAATGCCTTATTACTAAACTTAACCAGTAACAGTCCATTTTTAGCACTTCCAAGTTTAAACCATCTTCCGGTTTTATGTTCCTGACCAATGGCAGCATACAATAGTTTACCATCTCCAGTGAACTGCATGCCGTTAACCACACCATTCACTTCTATACTAAAGAGTGGCACAATTTTTCTATAGCCGTCACTGACTTTCCATATCCTTATATTGTTATCGTAAGATCCAGATGCAAAAACATCAGAATTCAACAATGTTGCTAGACTCGTTATCCATCGAGGCACTTCATTCTCCGACCCATGAGCCTCGGGAACTACACACAACGGCTTCTTTTTCATTAAACTCCATAAACACAACGATCCGTTGTCACTCCCAGATACAAAATGTTCTTCATCTAATAGTTTGACTTCATCTAAACTGCCGACGGGCCCGTTGAATATAAGCTGAGACTCCTCTGCTATCTTCCAAATCCTCACAGAGCTATCTCTACTACCAGAAGTAATAGCTCTTTCTCGAGTCAATGCATCTATCGATGTAATTGGTGCTTGATGCCCAAACATTGTGTCAACATAAGCCATCTCATCCAATGACCAAATTTTCACTGTCCTATCCTTACTAGCTGAATACAAGTCATGTGTATTCTTTCTAAAAACCAGACCTGATACAAATTCCTTGTGTCCCTTAAATGTATGCAAGTGCTTGAGTGTAATCGGGTCCCAAACTTGTATGTGTGGCGAATTATCTGATGTCACTAAAAACTTTGAATCTGTAGATATTGCTATGGCCATTATTCCTCCTTTTATTAGATTAGGATGTGCTTTGTAAGTTAAGCTACCATATTTCTTTTTTTCTTTAACTCCCCATTTGATAATCGTGCCGCATTTACTACCGGAAAATACGTAGCTGCAGTCATTGGATACACAAACACAGGTTAGAGTTAGTCTGTGCTCTTTGGCGCGAATTAACCTCACGTCGTTTTCTGTGGGTGCAATATAACTATCTGCTACTTCAACGCGTAGTTTACCTTTTTGTTCAAGATAGTCCTTTTGTAAACGTTTCTCGACTGCTTCGTCGAGTTGCTTGTCCTCAGCTCTTTTAGCTTCTTCTTTTTCAATTTCTTCCAAGTATTTCTTAGCTAACCTTAACTTCTTTTGTTCAGCAGTCTCATGGTCGCTTTCAGACTCTTCAGCGTCTGAAAACTTCTTGAGGTCTAAATCGCTATCGGAAGATTCTTTCCCGTTTTCTAGGTTAGGATCCGCTTGTTTATTAGGCTTTTTTCTTTTAATCTTTTCGCCTTTTCGCTGGTGTACCTGTCTTGATTTACCTTTGAGGAAGAAAGACGAGGACATTTTAAGGATATGTTTTGTAACTATGTTAAGAACATATAAAATTATATCAAATACATCACACGCAGAGCGCACGTTGGAATTGTTAAGATAAATCAATTTCAACTTCTTCTTTTAATAAGTTCATATAAGCTTTCATCTCGCTCGACACACGTCACATAGGCATTAATGACAGTGAATTTTGTAACGTTTCAGAAGTTAGCGGGACTCTTGACTGCATTCCGAATAAGCGTCACTCACCATATTATAATACGAATCACTAGCCTATGAAATACTGTGAATATACATCCCTTGGGCTGTGACGATCGCGAAAATGACGATGATTTATTGATCCGACTACTGAGCAACGCAAAGGGGAATTGTTAATCAGCCTATGTATTTTTGTTCCTTTGAGGCTTGTATAGACCAAACGCGTGGGCTGATTATTCCTACGTATTAATCGTGCGAGTATTATTACTAAAGCAAATGTTTTGCAGCTATATTTCCTATCTCGATGCCTTAGACTTAGAATAAAGAAATATTCCAAGCTCGATGCATGGCAGTAATAAACGTAAACATTAACGCTTTTACACTCACAGCCCCACACTAAGTTCGATGACTTGTGTTGTAAGTGCTGGAAAAATTCATACAATCACAACCTCAATATGGCGTAATCAAAATTCAATATGGCGATACCATATTATTTAAAAAAAATAAAATAAGATTTTATATGTACACACTGTGTCACATTTATTTGAAAAGACCCAAGGTACTACCAGGGGCATTGCCAGAGTTAAGATAAGCGTCACGGATAGTCCGTCGTCTGCATTGCATCTTAAATTCTCCATTTTAGTAAAGCTGTGATGAAGTTATAATAATGACGTCCTATCAAAGTCAAACTGTGAAATAAAACATTGGCTTTTAGTCAAGATCAGGACCCATAATTAGATCGATTTTAAACGGTCTAGATTTTTAATAGGTCCCGTCAGTCACTGATTCAGTAGCGAGACGATAATGTACGACACGATATTTCACGGCCCGATTTTGTATAGCCAATAATGCACATCCTGATCATTCATGTACATGGATTCAAAATATCTGGCCGTGCATTCCCAGGCCGTAAATTATAATTATAGCCTGTACAAAATCGGTCCATATCGATAATGTACAGCTTGAATATAATTCATGTATATAGCCAATAATGCACATCCTGATCATTCATGTACATGGATTCAAAATATCTGGCCGTGCATTCCCAGGTCGTCAATTATAATTATAGCCTGTACAAAATCGGTCCATATCGATAATGTACAGCTTGAATATAATTCATGTATATAGCCAATAATGCACATCCTGATCATTCATGTACATGGATTCAAAATATCTGGCCGTGCATTCCCAGGTCGCCAATTATAATTATAGCCTGTACAAACTCGGTCCATATCGATAATGTACAGCTTGAATATAATTCATGTATATAGCCAATAATAATGTACATCCTGATCATTCATGTACATGGATTCAAAATATCTGGCCGTGCATTCCCAGGTCGCCAATTATAATTATAGCCTGTACAAAATCGGTCCATATCGATAATATACAGCTTGAATATAATTCATGTATATGGCTTCCAAATATCAGGGTGTGCAATACTGGCTGCGTAAAATTACTCCGTGTCGATATTGCACAGCCAATAATTGGAAGGCAACCATATACTCTCTATGCGTTGCCTCGTTTGTTTAGGCGAGTCACTAGGAAGAGTTGGCTCAGATTATTAAAAAGTTCTTACCTTAGCTTATTTGCTTGTCTTTATAAAAGTGGCTGCTAGTCTAGGTTAGGTTTGAACTGCGACAAAACAAAGCGCGAGTAGAGCGAGCGAAGCGAGAAAACTAAGTTATTAAAAGAAAATAATATGAAATAAAAAATCTTACTTTACTTTCTAATATAAACGTTTGTATAAAAACTTTAGTCATATTTCCGAGGGGAAAGTTAAGTTAAGTTTTTGTATAAAAACTTTAGTCATCCTCTTCGGGGAGGATGGTCTTTGCCCTCTTGAAATTACTGGATCATCCAAACGAGGCTTTGACTTTTGTTTGCACACGAATTATCGGCCGAGCATTATTGTCACGGAACACTGTTTGCAAATTATTGGCCGTACAGTATAGGGACTCTTTCAGAATAGGTCGGGTATTTTTATTTATTTAGTTTCTCCCTGAATGGTAAGGTAAACCCAAATAAAACTAATAACATTTACTAGAGTAATTTATTCACGAAAAAAGTCAAACTACAAATTCAGTGTTAGAGTAATCCTGATTTTCGATGGCGATGCTGCTTTCTTGATACATATTTACAAAGAGAAGGTTCGCTTGGAACCTTTCCTTTGTAAGTTTGGTTGCGCTAATTGGGACATAACATGTTAAGAGTCGATGGGGCAGGGTGGGCGTAGTCCCGCTTCGTTTACCAATAAACCTAGACGCGAGTATCTGCAAATCACAGCAATCAGCACAGGACAGGACTGGCCAGCGGGCAGCACCGGCCTGCCTGCCAAACAAACGCACATGTTAGTCCGTAGTCTGCTGTCTGCTGCATACCGCCTTCCACTTTGTGTATAAAACATTACTTTATCATTGACATTGAAAGTTACTACCTCGCCTCTGAAGTAAGACAGGCCATTTAGTTCAGTGCTATTATAAAAAAAAAATGTAGAGTAAATTATAGTGTGCAAATTGTTCAGTTACTTCTCACCAAGAAATTAAAGACGCAGTGAGGCGTCAATGGTCGTCGGATGGATATATTATGCTTTGCTTACGAAATGCGTGTCACGGTTTGTCAATAAATATAAAGGTTTACTCATAACTTATGTACGGCAACAACAGCAAATTCAGCAGTTGTCAGCAATCAGCAAACCCCCCCGCCCCGCAACTGCCGCGCTCCGCGTAACGCCACACGCCCTGAGCATACCAACATTCACATTAATATTATAGTCATAGTTACAATCAAGTTCTTAAACCTAAGCAAAGTTCTAAGTCTTCACAACGAAAACAGAAATACGATAAACGCCAGATAACAGAAATGTATGCATAATAAAAGATAGTTTTAATTACAATATAATACCTACCACATTGCCGTTTGTCTATTATCTATCCGATACAAATTTTTACATGTAATGCTCAGACAGTGAACCTTGTAAGTTAGTAAATAACAAATAAGTATTCAAACCTTGTCATATATTATCAATATTAATAAATTGTTCAAAATGTGAAGACTTATCACTTTTTATTAAATGGACAACAACCATGCATTACTACATGGATGAGAATTAATTACCAAACATGTCGGTCCCAAATTTTTGAATTTAGCCCAATAATTCCATATGGTTGATATACATTACAGAGACGTCCCACAATGGTTTTATTTTTAGCAATCTGAAATTATATGTAAGGACCACAGGATCTATCTGTTAATTCATTACTATACATAAGACACATGTTTCCAAACATAATGAATATCTAAGAATTTAATACAAATCAGAGTATCAGGTTTACAATAATAATAAAACTTAAATTAAGTAAAATTATAATCATCTACAACTAAAAGTCCTTCGATAATCTTAAATTAAGCTTAATTTAGCTGTACTCTCCTGCTTAAAATTTCATTAAAAAGATGTGTATTTTCACTAAACATTGTTCAAAAGTACATACAATAGAATTGTAGTTAACGAGATTTAGATACAATGATGTTTTAAACTAAAGGGTAAGTTGTGGGGACTTATTAGATAATTTGTTACATTGAATGTTGCCACTATGTGATCATGATCATAGTTAGGTCTGTATGACTAAAGAGCAACTGATGAGATTAGTACCTTGGCCAAAGGCTGCTTATGGGTCGTACAGCACAGCACTTCAGCTCTCAACTGGTACCATCTCTCCTGCGGAAAAATTAAATCATTTTAAACCAGCTTAGCAAATTTAATGAAACCTTATTTATCACTGAAAATTCGGTTTTCTATTTTAAAGAATGGTTGAAAAGTTGCACACCTATCTACTGTATAACTAACTCTTTAATAAAAACAATCATTAAATTCCATTGGGTGATAGTAGTTGCTTATATGGCCTTAAAAAAATAATTGTCTGCATACCACAATATAATAACTCCACATGTGATTTGTTTACAAATGAATGTCAGAGAAAATACTATCAGAGTGCATACGTTATTGTTAGAGATGATATTGTGAGATATGTGTAATAAGTGTTTTTTTTTTGATATTATAAATACACAGGTAATGAGTGTCCTACCCATAAAGGCCCATGCTGCCACCCTCGAACCAAAATCACTAAAATAATTTTATGGCTGCTATCCTGACTGTCAGTTATTTAAGGCCTAAGGTGTTTATCATCCTACAATGTGGTGGATTATCAAGCAATCAAAAATAAAAGTGAAGATGTCATCATAGCATAAATCATATATCGAGCTCGATAATCAAGCAATTGATAGTGGTCAATCGCTTGATACCAGATCACCTGATGGATAGCAATGATGCACCCAAAGATCTAGCATGCTTGCCTAGTAGATACCTATTCACTCATCAACTTGAAGACTCCCAGATTTTACCCTATTGAGATCAATAACACTACCATAATGTAAGATTGATCTCAAACCTATCAGAGACAAATAAAAAGAAAATCGTGTATATATAATAATATCTAATAATCTAATAAATAATGTACCTTAACATCATTACCACTGGATTGATCCAGAGAAACAAAGCATCCTTTTTATAAAAATAAGACAGAGAACTTACTCAGAGCTTCAATGCCTGGAGCGAGAACGGGAGCGGCTGCGGGAACGGGTGCGGCCGCGCGAGCTCTTCGAATCAGAGCGAGAGCGCGAGCGGGAGCGAGAGCGGCTACGCGAGTATGAGCGCTTCCGAGACCTCGAACGGGACCTGGTGTGACGACGTGAACGAGACCGTGAACGGGAATTGCTAAAAGAAATACCATCACACGAGCTATATCAATGGTGCTTTGGGACTGGCCCTTGACTGCTAACGTTAAGCTGTGCAGGCACCATCATGTTTGCTACCTATTTGGCTCTAAGCTAATAGCGACTCATTTGCAAATGGTAATTGCAATCAAAAAACTTGTTTTAAACCTGATTCTATTGAATCAAGGGACTAGAATTGATGACAGGTGTCACTGCATCCTACTCCAAAAAATGGTTATTGGCCAAAGTGGGAGTAATCTGTAGTCAATCCTAGTATCTGTTTATATTGATGCATACTATAATTGTCACCATATGCAGATGAGTCAACTAATTACTTGAGCTTAATGGTACCATGGAAAACAAATGTTAAAAAGGTTTAATAAAAATGTATATTGTGGTTTCAGTCTAGGAAACTAAAAATGGTTGCATAATTCATTTATATGTAGGTGAAGTAAACCTAGATTTATTAGGAATTTTAGCATATGTTCTAGAAAAAGTATCAGAAGTATCATTAATATATTTATTTGGTTGTTCAGTCATGCCACATATAATTTTTTACATATTTTTCAGATATATCTTGCTAATATGGTGCCTGCATCTCTTAACTTTAGTTTAATAACCTGACATTTGTTGCAAGCAGTGCTGTGAGAAATAATATAAATTATTCTCTTGAAGCCCTCTTGAATCCCTTGAAGTAGTAGTTAATTTATTAAATATTTTTGTTGAACACTAGAAAGCAATGAAAGCTACAGCATGGCAACAATCTAATACTTTTAGGCTCTTATTTATTTGGTATCTTTGTTTTAAATGATTCTGCCAAGATTACCAAAATGCCATAATAAATTTAACAAATTTTAATTTCTTCAAAGATTAATGCTTCAGTGATATAAAGCCAAAATGCAAGATGTTATATTAAATCATTACTTTTTAAAACAAAGAAGTTAGTAATCACTAATTGAAGTACAATATGTATGCATCAACCTGTTTGTTGCACAACAAATACAGTATGTTCCACATGAAAGCAGTTTTAAATAACTGTTAAAAAGCTTCAAAGTAAAACTCTAGTGATTAGCCATGATTGCTAGTTTAAATCTTGTTATAGATGCGTTGAAGGGTGACCCGAGTGCTTGTATGCATACATACCTGCGGCGACGGTCGTATCGGCTCCTGTACGGTGAAGATGGTCGACCGTACCTTGCCATTTGCACGCGCAGCTCCCTGCCATCTAACATGCGCCCATCAAGAGAATCAAGCGCCTCTTCAGCATCTCGCCTATCATAAAATCTGCAACAGAAACCCTCTTGTGAGAACAATTAGAACTTATCAGTGTCCTAGATAAGTTCTTATTAATAAGTCTGGGTTATGACAGCACAAAGGCAGTTTGTCTATTGGAGAAGTCATAATACAGTAACCAAAACCTGACCAATGGTGATTCGGTGTATGACTTTAAGCTCTAGTCTGTATTCTACTACCAATGAGTTCAACTAATGCTTGTTCTCATCAAAAACTTTTACAGTTTTGACTTGAGTGCGAGTTTGACTTATGAATATAAGATAAGACCAAACCAACATACCAATGAAGTATTCGTTTGTTGTTTATGAATCCTACTATCTTTGACTATAGAAGTGCCTAGTTATTAATCTTAGTTCAAAGGAATCTGTAGATTTAAATCATAAAATTACACCTTATGGCTATCCATGGCATTTTCCGTTAGGTATCAATCAAATCAGAAAAGTTTATTCACATGGGCCCCAAAGATGCACTCATGAAAGTTAATGACTCTTACTGTGTGGAATGCATTCACGCCTTCTAGGTTAGTACACACAACTTGGAACTCGATAACACAAGTGATTTAATCGTAGAAAAGAGCCGAGACTAAGAGACAGGGCGAATTGTCTTTTGACGTGCATAAAACAATATGGGATTGCAGATATACTTATTAGGTCCGTGTAATTAAAAGCAAGCAATGACTCCGTCGTGGTAATTTACCGGTCAAACTTGCGGTGACGTCACGCAGACAAAGGAAAATTTTAGTACATAATATGTTGCTAACCTGACGAATGCGAATCCTCTACTTTCCCTTGTATAGCGGTCTCTGGGAATGTAAATATCTCCAACTTCTCCACATCTCTCGAAGACGCGACGCAAATCCTCAGGCGTCGTACGGTACGTGAGGTTGTCGACTTTGAGCGACACCATGCCGTCAATTCGTGGCGGTGGCCTTCCGTAACTCATTTTGATCTTTCTGGATTAATCGCCAATTTTATAAAATAACTTATCGATGCTGCAGTAAACACATAAATTACCTCACAGTAATAACGAACTAACGCGCAATACAGATTTCGATTACCTACTTCAAGATGGCGGTAAACCGGAAAAAGAAACATAGACAAGTAGTCGTAAGGGACGCGTCCCTTTGGTATATATCATATTTGTCTACGGTCCAGAGTAAATTATTATTTTCTATGGTCAGTTTGGTCGCGTCATTCGAAAATACTACCGGATGTCGTGGCTGCCATGTATAACTCGTGAAATCTACTATTTTATGGCAGGAAATTCGCATAAAATAGGCAAGCGTTTGACCACCATCTATTAATTCATTTGATCACCTCCGTGATCCTTGTAATAAAGAGAAAGGAAATACCTATCCATAATAGGAAATCTATACTGTTGCAACTTCGAATATACACCTCTTTGGTGTTTATTTGGTTGCTATGGGTTGAATTGTTTACATTTCAATTTCGGTCAAGTTTGATCAAGATCAAGCCCAGCCAAATAATATGAGTTAGGGTGATTTACTAAATTAACGAAAGCTAGGGAATTAAAATTCGTCTGTATCTATCAAATATTTATTCAAAATTAGTTTCCGTAATGGTTGGAATAAAACAGGTTCGGAATAAGGGTCTTCTGCCTAACTTGAAAAAGGAGGGGGTCCTCACAAAGGAAATCAATCTTGCTACTACAGAGAAGCATGGAGTTCCAGCAGGGATAAGATTGTATTCGCATCATACATTAGCCAGTGTCAGGAAAATGAGCTTTTATCATCCTTTATAGTAAGTTGGCGAGATTAGCTACATCCTATTGTACCTACCTAGGTTAAAAAGAAAGGTTTATTATTGAAGGTTACATTATGTTTCTCTGAGTTGAAGGTACTTTGATAATTGAGTACTACTATATAGATTCTTAGATTGTCCGAATTAAATATGCTTAGAGATCCTATTATTATTAGTAATCCGCAAGTTTGCTGTGTTTGTATCCTCTTCGCGCTGCAACGGCTGCAAGATTTGGATGAAGTTTGATCAACGCAGACCAATCCACGGCCAATCTAATCACACTTCAAAAGTTTGTGAGAGTGTTTGTATGTTTATTACTTCTTCACGCTCAAACAGCTGGACCAATTTTGATAAATTTGTTATGGAGGTAGCTGACACCCTGGATTAACACATAGGCTACTTTTTTATCCCGGAACTATCGCGGCTCCGTATAACACATCGTAAAACTTTATTTCTTTCTCAGTCTGCCCAAAGACAGCTTAGACCTGGTTCTGGCAGCTACATACAACCATTCAAAGGAGAAATTCGCGGACAAGGAGGACCTTTATCTTCAGTTGGAAACCTTAGGCTGTGATACATGGCGTAGGCTGAGGAATACTTACGATAAGCTGCCACCCGTAGTCATACCTCTCGTGAGTATAATATAAAGACATCCTTACTAATATTATAAATGCGAAAGTAACTCTGTCTGTCTGTCTATCTCTGTCGCGCTTTCACGCCAAAACTAGTGAACCGATTTAAATTAAATATGGTACACAGATAGTCTAGAGCTTGGGAAAGAACATAGGCTTCTGTTTATCCCGGAATTCCCGCGGGTCCGGAACTTACGCGGGTAAAACCGCGGGGCGAAGCTAGTAAAGATATATATGTACCTATTCTGTATGTAATATGTCGAGACAATCCTCCTGGACGTAACAGAGCTAGTGAGAACTTGAGGAGACTTAGAACTAAACCATTTGAAGTAGTGTAATGTTAGTTAGTATATTTCAGTGTAACTCACTATATAAGTGAGACTGCTGCAAAAAAACACACAAAGTATCTTACCCTTAAATATACACAATAAGAAAAGTGTTTATGGAAACATTCTTAATAATCATAGCAATGTAGCAGTTAATGTTAAATTACTGATTAGCCAAATGTAAGAGATACCTACTCCAGAAGTAAATATAAAAATACTTCGCTATTTGGATGATGAACCTAGAAGCGAATCGCTTAGAGCGAACTGAACCATAAATAGTTGACATGGCTTCGCTTGTTAGATTTTACTGACGTTATTCCTACTAATATTATAAATGCGAAAGTTTGTGTGTAAGTATGTTTGTTCCCTCTTCGCGCTTTAACGGCTAAACGGATTTGGATGAAATTTGGAATGTACATAGATTATACCTAGGATTAACACATAGGCTACTTTTTAACTTGATAATAGCGGGCGAAGCCGCAGGGCACGGCTAGTTATTACATATAGTAAGCTTGCCTAGCCTAGAAGATAGCTGCACTCTTGGATTGAAGACTATAGATTCCCTTCCTTTGCCGTACGGATGATAAGCGTAGAAGCAAAACGCTTCGAGCGAACTGGAGATATGTCAACCATAAATGGATGACGTTTGACAGTTTGTCTTGTGGTCAGAAGGTAAAACAGACGTGGGGGAATTAACTCGTCAATTCCTGCGCACGTTGTCCAAAATGTAAATGATAGAATACCGATAGGCTTGCGACCTAAAATCACACTATAATATTACTAAAATTGTGTTTAAATGTGTATGTTTGTTTTCTCTTCAAGCTGTAACAGCTGAATAGATTTGGAAAGTGCATTGCTTAAACCCAGCAATAAAACATCGGCTTATTTTTATCCATATTTACGCAGGCGAAGTCGAATGGAACATCTATCTATCTATGTTCTACATTTTTTTTTTTATCTTTGATAGGCAAACATTTAACCACTATCTCACCTGATGTTAAGTAACGATGCGGTCGACGATGGAACACGCTTGCCTAGAAAATACCAATTCATTCTCGACTTGAAGACTCCAAGATTGTACTTATCTGGGAACAGAGACTTTGGCAAGGAGTTCCACTCCTTTGCAGTGCGCATAATGAACGTGGAAGCAAAACGCTTCGTGCGCATGGAATATCCACCATATATCGGTGTCGCAATGCTGTCTGTCTGGTGCAACTATCAGCTGACCCCCAATATTACCTACCTATCTCTGTTGCAAACGGTTCCAATACTAAATTGATAAAACTCCTAAGAAATAAGGTTCATTTTAGCTTAATTCAAATAGAAACCGCGTGGAACAATGATACGTAATAGGAGGGCTGGTCATTGTTAATGAGTCTAGCTCTTCGCTCAATGATCTCCAGGGCCTCAAATTGATAATATATACCTTATGTTCAGGGTCACCCGATGAAGACTGGCGGTATAAAGGAACGGAAGTCACCGTTCAGTGTGAAACTGATGAACTCTGGAGTTCATTCCTCGCAGACCAATCCTGGCTACAGCAGACAACCCGCTGGAGGAGCAATATTCTTCTACTAAAATCCCTTTATACTTTTTTAGAACAACTTCTTACCTACTAGCTATTACTAGATAAATATGTTTCAAAAACGTTATACTTTCTTGAGATAAAACATTTACCTAATTGGTGTGTAATTAGAAAAAAAAAAGTGTGTATGCTTTACGCACGTAATAAGATGTTATATACTTCTTTAGCGTATCAAAACAAAAATACCGAAATAAAAAAAATCCCGTGTGCCAGTACTTAAAAAAACATTAAATGTTCAAGGTACATAGTTATATTAATATCAGTTCTCACGAAAACATGAGATATAATTACCAACCGTTTTTTGCCGCGAAAGTGAAAAAAAAGGCGAAATATACTATTATTTGACACTGGCTAAATGCACAAGAATGCGAAGCCAAAATTAAAAGAAAAAAATATTACCAACCAACTTTATGCTCATGGTGTCGCTTATAAGAGCGGTTTTCTCATTTCTCAAACGCGCCAAAAGAAGTATACTTAAAGAATAACTTTCTTATACGTACTAATTGGCATTTTATTAAAATTTGAAACAGTTATTGATTACGAGATTACGTTAGATAGATATTTAGTAAATTAAAGAATTAAGGACTTTACTGTAATACTTTTATTATCGTAAAAATAAATACTCATTCGCAACATTTTTTTATTTTAAGATTCTCTTTTAGGCAGTTTTCCGAACATTAAAGATCTTCTAACTTAACCATCTGAAACCTGTTTTCACCCGACTTAACAAAAACGAAGGAGGTTCTCAACACTGCAACATTTTTTCATATGTTTTACCTCATAAATTCTTTATATGTGAACGGATTTTGATGTTTTTTTATTATTTGTAAGCTGGCGCTTCCCATGTGGTCCCATTTAAATTTGATAAGTAGTTTTTGAGTTAACCTCAATAATGCGTATTTATAATTCATTTAATCTGATCAAGAGTTCCGAAGATAAAGCGGTGACGTCGGTATTTTTTTAACTTTGTTTTTTTGTTCTGTTTATGACTTAAACACCTACTTATATTGTAAATCTTGGACTAGTTTAGAGGGACTTATTTCTATAAAAAATAGGGATGGTATTAGATAGTGTAATTCCGTGACACACTCAAAAAGGTATTCTCCGATAATTTACCCGGAGAAGAGCTTTGCTGCTTTACTATTCTGCAAAAGTGCCCAAGTCTCTTGGAGTATCAGGTGGTCGCTGCTGGCGAGTCTCTTGGCTACTAGAGCTTCAAAATGCTATATGTGCCTATTCACTGTTGGCTTAGATAGGTGAGCGTCCGACTTCTAAGCAGCGTCATCAGGTTCGATTCCCTGTGGGAATACAAGTTTTCTTCCCAAGGGAAAGTGTTTCTGGTTCTGGGTGTGATTGTGTGAGTGATGGCAATGTTTCTGGTACCCTAGACATAAGTCGTTGGACTTAGTGTGAGGCTGTGAGTGTGAAAGCGTTTATTTATATATATGAACCATATTTATGTATATAAACCATATAAATGTATATGAACGGACTTGTGCTGATATAAGTTGAACAAGTAGGTATTTCCGGTCGGTGTGAAGTACCTAGTAAGTAGAATAGAATATATTCTTTTCTATGGTAAGTACCGACTATATATATATCGCCTAAGAACTCTGTTAGAAGAAATATTCAATACTGACCTTTATGGAAGAAGTTATTTATAAAGTACGACAGAAAAGAAGAAATAAGCTTGAACTGTCAAAAACAATCGATTGACATAATTTCACATTCCGTACCGTATTACAAAATTTTTAATAATGTGAAATTATTTTATTAATGTAAGTACCAAAAATATAACATAGTTTTGGATGGATTTCTTGGATTCTGTTGGTGAGTAAGGAATTCTATTATTTTAATTTCATCATCAGATCTATGTCTTCTTCTTCTCCAATCGGAGGTTATCTCTCGAGAACCAATAGTTTAGGTACTTATAAGTTTCTTTATCGAATCGTCGAACGAACCTGCCCTCAGTCACGTAAATCGAATAACTAAAATATGTTTTTACTGCATCGTTTGCAGATTGGGATGCTTCGAAATATAAAAAATCGCACCGGGTGCGTTCTTGGTACCTTTATGAACAATTTAAGTCGCTGGAACGCAATCAGCTAGATGCAACTAGAAAACTTAAGAGTCGTACATCCCAGGATACGATTTTAAAACGGGAACTCTCGGAGAGAAAAGCTAGGCGCAAACTATGCAATCAATTTGAACAATGCACGAGCGATTCTGTTATCGACAGCAGCGTTCAAAGCGAATCAACGAGAGCTTCTCTTAATGGCAGCATAGATAATTTCTTTGAAAGTTTCCGTGAGCTGCAGGATGAAGACGATGATTTAACCAAAATTTGTGTTCAAAATTTGGTCGGTCACAGTCAAGAAATTTCACAATGTGATAATAATTACAATAGCAATTTCGGAAGCTCCGATAAGCCTACAGATAACTATAGCGAAACAGAAAGCGTTGTCAGCGTAGTGAATATAAAATCTGATGAGAATATTTCTCAAGATGTAAAAAAATATCTTGAAAGTGAGCAAGAAATTAAACTCGAAGACGTGGAGATTAGTTTTAAAGAAGTTGATCAGAAACTACAATGCTTGGAGAGATTGGCCCTTATGACTACCGACTTCGATAAACTATCGGAGAGTAACGATATATCATATTCTAAAGAAGAGAATGAATTTGGTCAAATATTAAAACACAAAGATATAAATACACGTGATAATAATAATATTAATTTATTGTGGTCTAAAGTAGTTTCGTTTGCTTACCAAATTATGGAATTAAATCATGGTAAGGGGTTTGGTAATATCATGAAATTACAATGTATGCAATTAAAGATTTTAATTGCGGTTATCTCTTTTTAGGTAACTGTTATTATGACTATGGCTCCCAGTTGTTAACCGCAGTTCTTGCTTGCGATGTTCTCCGAAGGGGAATCAATACAATTTGTGAGTTAAATTGGATAGGCAGACAGATATCACATAGACGTACATTTAATTTTTAATGTAAGTGATACAATAATTTTAGGCCATATTTTGCAGCCCTACGTTTCTCCCATAAAATTCGCTGCTGACTTCCCAGTTGAAAGCCATATAAATACAGAAAATCCTCAAAGATCGAAACATTGTAAAAGAAAACGCTATGATAAGGTACTGCTTCCTTATTGTGACTATTTCATTCATCACTTCTATTTTGTTGACATTCCAATAGCATGGAGAATAACGGTATGACAATTTAATTCGACTAATGTTTTTATTTATATTTCAGATGATCAATCAAAACAAATCTATATGTAGAGAATTGTTGCAAGACAGAAATTATCGGCTAAAGAATTATTGGGACCTTTATTCGCCTCATTTCGAAGATAATAATGTATTAAAATATAGACCATTGTTGCAAGACAGCAGAAATTATCAGTCAAATAATTATTGGGGCCTGAATTATTCGCCTGATTTCGTAGAGGGTGATGTTTATGAATGTAATAGAAGAGGACGACAGAAAAGCGAACCATGGCAGAGTAGCAAAAAACCAAAACAGTCCGGAAGAAAACGGAAGCCAGTTTCAAAGCCTTCTTGCCACAGCATTGGCTGCAATTTTTCTATAGACAACGTTAAAAAGAGAAGTTGTCGAATCACTCAACATTTAGATACTATAATGAAGGACATTGATCACTTTGTTTATTAAGAAATTAGTTGTGATGTTCATAAATATTTATAAAATAAAGTTCTTAAACACATGTCGCGGCGTTTTTCTCTTTTCGCCTAAAGGTATCCAACCCATGAACTATATTATGTAGTCGTTATAGAAAGCGCTTGCAGTTTGCCTCCATGCTTCAATATATCTCTTTATCAATGCTTACCAGCGACACCACCTAACCAAGGATACCAACCCCCATTATAGGATGAAGGATGATGGTCCATTGGGCTCATCCTATATCACATGGCGACCATGTCAGGATTTTTTTTTCTCATTAAACTAACCAGATCAAATAAGGTTAGGTATAGATCAAAATAATGTTTGTGTGTGGCTAATATAAAGCGTGCTCAGTATGATACTGTATTTACTTCTTTTTTTTTTATTAACTTATCCTTTAGCAAACATATTTTTACATAAAAATTCAATAGTGAAAAGAGAGGAACAATGGTGCTAATTCTGTTGAGCACCGAACTAACCTAAACTAAACTAAAAATAAACTAATTTTAAGCACCGAACTAACCTAAACTAAACTAAAAATGAACTAATTTTAAGCACCGAACTAACCTAAACTAAACTAAAAATGAACTAATTTTAGTCAAAGAATACCTAAACGCTATTCTTTCAAGTATAAGATCACATTAAAAATAATCCAGATCCTTTTCATGCAGACTAATTTGAGTAATTTTTTTTTATTTTTAGTCTTAATTTGACGTAAAACATGTACATCAGAATAAGAATTTGGTCATTTTCACTAAATAGAGTAACTAAACTTAGTCCTGTCAAACTTAATTTTAGTCTAATCTTGCATTTTCTGAATAGGTTTTGGACTAAAGCAGGACTAAAACTAATTTTAGGCTAGTTTAGTCTAATTCTGGACAACAGAATCGGCACCATTGTCATCAACTTGTATAATAGAGTAAAAAATTGTTAACAAAGTAAATAAGTCAATTTCTTATCTAAATAATCCTTAAACGTATAAATGCATTTACTATTGAGGAGATCAAATAACTTTTTTTAAATAAAAATGTATTCATTTTCTTTATCCCATCTGGTAAATGGTTGTACATTGTTATTATATATAGTCTTTAACAGTGGCTATCTTTGTATAACAATGCACATCTTTACATATACCACATTCAAATTGTTTTTCCAATAAATTCGTTCTTTTGCGTTTTCTTTAATAGTAGCAGTAGTAGTTTTATGCGTTTATAACCACATACATAGACAATAAAACAACCACATAACAAATACGTAACACTTTATTACACTGGTCGCCTGTACAACAGCGAATTTCAAGTTCGTTACAATATTTTTATATAATATGGAGTTCACATAAAAAAGATCATAAGATTGCATCCCCTTCACCTTCACTGGAGAATTCTTATCCAAACTAATGCTATAAACCTTACAAGGCAATATTTTAGAATATATTCGTACTATTGCGTGGGTATTTGGGGGTCTTTGCTGACATTCGAACAATCGGACATATTTACGAGACGGAATTATATATGTATACTAACTGACGCGGCGAACATCGTGCCGCCAATAAAAGTGGCCTACAAAAAATGTGATAAATGAAGAACCGCTCGACCGATTTTGTGCAAACATCACATAAACCATCTACTAAATAGTCCGAACAAAGCCTAAACATTTGGTTTGGATAGGTGAGCCCGTTTTTGAGTTATCAAATTACAACGAAAAGTGGCATTGATTTTTATATATATATATATCTCTACGAAGAGACGAGCAAGTGGCTTGCCCGATGGTAAACGTCACGATTGCCTATTAAAGTTCAGTGCCACAAAAAGTTTTGAACTTAGGTATGTTAAGGTCAAAATCCTGTGCGGCAAAGCACTGGGTTTGTTGCAAAAGTAACTCTGTCTGTCTGTCTGTCTGTTACGCTTTCACGCCTAAACCACTGAACCGATTTTGATGAAATTTGGTACAGATATAGACTAGAGCTTGGGAAAGGACATAGGGTACTTTTTATCCCGGAATTCCTGCGGGTCCAGGACTTACGCGGGTAAAACCGCGGGACGCAGCTAGTAGATGATAAATCTCTTATTACTCTGTTTTGCTCGCCAGGTTCGTCGGCGGGCGGCGTAAACTAATAACCAATAGTGAATTTGCTAGTTCCACTAGTTCAGAAACTGTATCTTGAAACACAGTCTACAGTTTTTAAACTAGATTGCGATGCAGGGATCCTCATTGATGGTTACTCAACTGCAATGTATTGCAAATATTCTAACAGAAAAAAATAGATTAAATCATATTAAATGTATGGCATAAGAATTAAATTATTACAGGTACGTCCTACCGTGGAAACGTCCAAAATTCAAATACGTGGTTCTAGATGCTACATAAAACATAAAAAAACAACGGGTTGCACTCCGGGAGTGCCGGCAGAAGTGAAAACTTGAACATTAACTTTGTAAACAGAGGGAGCAGGCATATATATACATTTTCGGTAGAAAGAGTCAAGGTAGAAAGAGAGGGTTATATTACTTCCTCTCCTTCGTCTTACGAATTTTCAATCAGGTCACGTGTCCTGACGCGAGTTTAAAATTTTGTACCCATCCCAAAAGGGTGCACGCGGTGATCGCCACCTCTCAGATGACGGGCATCTTACATGCTTGAAAGTAGTCGGATCCGACAAATACAGAGACGAGTTCCAGCCGGTTTGTTAACAAATAAAAAATTCAAATAAAGTTTTAGCATCGAATGCTAACAAAGCCCCATTTAATGAATGTGCATATTGGTATGATGAACGTAGTTCGTTTCTCGTTCATCATTTGTACAGAGTAGCGAGTTCTACTCTGTACAAATTTTATTAATAGCGCATCTATTTTGCGCTTATGTTTCCCGAAAGCTATAATTTAAACATTCATTATGCTAAATGCTAAAGTGCTCTATAATGCCTTCACGATGGGAGCAGGCTGCTAAACGATCTGAGTGGCGAACCCTGGTCAACACAAGAGTTTCAAAGCTCAACTTCAAACTGAGCATCAAGCGCGACGAATTGAAAGCTATATAAACTATGATTGTTCGAATTGATGCGACGTCGATATGACAGTCGATCGGTTGAAAGTTCAGTCGATTCGATGGTTTATAAGAAAAGAAAATAGTTTGATTTTGACGTCGATCTAAAGATATTCAATGGCCGAATAGACTCCCTGATCTGCAGCGGTCTATATATAAACGATGTGTTACATGCCCGCAATGCATGAGCATCTTCACAAGTAAGATTGGTAAGACCTAGTTGGCGTAGTGAGTAAGTCTCAGTCATCTGCGGCTTAGGTCTTGGATTCAATTCCCGGCAAGAGCACAATTTTCCTTCCCAAGTGGCATTTGTGGTTCTGGGTGTGATGTAAATGTTTCCGGCATACACGAGACAAGTCTGAACTTGGGTTGGGGCTGCGAGTCTGAATGCTTTTGTTTGTTTGGTTACATAACCTACATGAGCACACGACCGTAAAAATGGACAACTATTATTTTTAGGGTATTTTTCGCAGTCGCCGTGGCCGAAATCATCAGGGATATTTACAACTCCATTACAACGACTTCACACGAACTTCATAATAGTTAAAAACCGTTACAGCATCTGTTCTGTAACGAATACAATGATAGCAGCGCTAGTTTTTATTTTTTTTAAATTGAATAAAATAATTCCTAAATTAAGAACAATGCTATAGAAAATTATGAAACAGTAAAAATGTATGGATAACAGGGCTTCGCCACACATAACGCGCTTGGTTAGAATGGATTGTGAGCAGGGATGCGGGTTTAGTACCAATAAAATGTGTGGCGAAACCATTACAAATACTCAATTTGTTCAAAAGTTTTTTTTTTTATTATTCTATTTATCCATCAGGTGAGATAGGGGTGACACGTTTGCCTATACTGGATAAAAAAATGGCAATGAAATAATGATGCAGGCGATATTTTATTATTTGTGTAGAATACTAATTCCAATTTTGAATAACTGTTTCTCCCGAATTGGCAAAAAAGGTTGTTTGTAAAACTAACGTGACTAATCAATGAAAAATTAATATATCAAAAATAAAAAACTACAAAACGGCTTCATATCGCGTTTTAGCACTTTCGATGTCATGTGAGTTTGGACTTTTTGGTATTTGAATTGTTTAATACATAAATTCGTGGTCTTACCTGTTTACCACACCAGTATGGATATCTGGTAAATGGAACCGCAGACTACGTATTCTGAGTTTTAAAAACATAATAAATAAGCAGAGATAGTAACAAAAATATAACTCAGAACGCGCTATCCCAAAGTTCCCACGCAACCGTCAAGCCGTTCTGCGAAAATCTAGCAGCGTGAACACATCACGATTTCACAATTGTGCTACATTTAAAAATTTGATTGCTCTAGTAAAAATATAAAATTATACAAAGCTAACTGTTCATATAGGTATTGGTACATTACATTATACTTGGGTCTAGTTAGTTTTGATCGGTTGCTAAAACTTGCGTTGATTAGAACTTGAATTAAATAGTTTAAAACTATTGCGTTTGTTGACGTCACACGGCTCCATAAGACTTTAATAATAAGGAAAATATAATTTCATCACTTGATGCAGAGCATGGGCGGCTCAGCGGTACTAAAATTACTATTTTTATTTAGTTTTGTTTTGTTTCATACATTCATTCAAAGCAATGTATGGAAGGAAACGAAATCAAGTTTGTGCAAACGATCATCGCTTTTCTAGACACCTTGTGTTTATTACAATAGAATATGAATAGTGATTATAGAATTGACACTAATTTCGGTAAGCTCAGCGTAGTTTTTACATTGGACCATAGAGAAAAAAATCTATACTCGTATAATGTTCACTGTCAAGATTAGGTAATAGTTACTTCTAAATTTCAAACAAATACGAAGTGCAGAGCCAGTTACAGTTGCTGCTTTACCATAATTTGTGTCTGTGTAATGTAACTTGATTAGGTGTTGTTCCACGATGTAAGCAAGCAACGATTTGTTAGATTGTACGCTAGTTGAATTGGTAGTGCAAAGGGAAGTGTCTATTAGTTCTTACTCGTATGGAAGGACTAAAAAAAATGCATAAAAAGACTGAAATATATTTTTATTAATGTATTGAATATATGCGTTTCGCGAGATTACAATTAATTCTTCATAATACAATTTACCATTGGGGGAGAGCAAGAGGACGAGGTAAAATGTAAGCTTGTCATTGGCTGAAACGGCTTGTATGCGGCATTGGCAGTTACGGAACGACGAATCACAACTGTTGAAATGATGCTACAAAAGGCATGTTGTTTTCGTGAGGGTAAAATTAGTTAAATGTTTATTTTTTTAAATTAAATCCAAATTGATTAATCTGTTTGGGAGCTTACAATGTCAGACAGAGGGCACGTTTGCATCGGTGATTGATAAATTAGACTACAAATACAATTTAACTTGTAAGGTAATTTTTAGATCATTTTTTACTGGGAGACTGAGTACAAAATAGAAACGAAATAATAAAAACAATATAAACTATATATACCCAAATTAAATTTCGAAAACCAAAGCCAACATTATGAAATGTATAAACAACAAACCCTTTCACACTGACATCACCACACTAAGTTCAAAGACTTGTGTCGTGGATGCCGGAAATATTCACTATCACACAATCACACCCAGAACCAGAATCACAAATTTCCCTTGGGGAGAAAACTTGTGTTATAGCTAAGAATCGAACCCGATACCCCCTGCTTAGAAGGCCGACGCGCGAAGTCAACAAGCAGTTCCAATGTGATGTATGATATGATATGACATGTGCCATGACGCCATAAAGACTGTTCGATCATAGTAATATTACAAATTACAAATTGCATGTTTCACGACCAAATCAGTTGGCACCATATTTAGATAATCGTTATTTTGACAAGGTTGTAAGATGTTACTGATTTTGACGTTAGCAAAATGTTATAAAATATTGTTTTTAGATCAGAACTGCCCATATGCGTAGTTGGTTACCCAACTGTCTTTTATGCAGCGGGTATCGGGTTCGATTTCCGATCCAACACAAGTTTTCTCCCCAAGAACGATATATGTTTCTTGTTTTGAGGGTAAATAATGTGTGCGATGTTAAATGCTTCCGGCATCCATGACACAAGTTTTCGAACTTAGTTTGGGGCTGTGAGTGTGAAAGCGAGCGTTATGTTTATCTAATATTAAGTCGGAATAGAAAACAGCATTATTAGATGTAAGCCAATGGATTGATTAATTGATACTTTGAAGTATTTTTTTTTGAAGTAATATGCTGATGAATGACGACTCGATTGGCGCAAGTCCTAGCTTTCTATGCCGCGGGTACATGGTTTGATTTCTGGCAGCAGTATAATTGGACTAACCAAGGGAAATTCGTGTTTCAGTTTTTTTGTGTGTGTGTGATGTAAATGTTTCCGGCTCATGTACATGTCTCAGAACTTTGAGCGCGAAAGCGTTTCTTTTTAATGTCCCAAAGCACTAAACTTATTCTGGCAATTATCCTTGAGAACCAGTTCCTAATGTAGTATACGACATAGTATCCTCATCCTCATTTGACACCAGTTGAGATCAAACGCTAGCCAATCAGATTATATATTATTATAATATTATTATACCAAAAATAAGGTTTTAACACTAACAGCACTTGAAATGGCAGTGTAATGTTTTTTTTTCTAAACTGAGCTTACCTTATTTACACTACAGTCCCATCACCGAAATCCATATACAAATTAAAAAAGCTTGTAATTTAATTAATAATTGTACTATTATTTACTATGTTTTTTTTAATACAATATATCGACCTACAAATAAATGGACCTCGGGTATAACACAAACTTATTAACTGGGTCCGTGGGGACCAGGAGCTCATTCTAATTTTAAAAATCTATTAGAGCGCCTGGTTGAGGCGACGCGTGATCGAAATGCTGGCACTTATTTGGCTCAACGTATTAGCATTGCAATACAGAGAGGCAATGCCGCCAGCATGATGGAACGCTACCCACTGTTAGTGGGCTTGAGCACTTGAGTTACCTATAAGCTCGATGTCTTGTAGGTAACTTAGTTCTTTGCTGTATGTAGTTTTAGTTGAGTTTTATGAAATATATGCAATTGGCCCATAGATACGTTTAAACAAACATCACAAAATAAATGTACCAATTAAAACCTATTCAATCGTGAATACGTGTATGATTATAAATTAACTAAAACAATTGAATTTATGTCTAATCTCCATTACTAAACAGCTTACTATTGCTTGACCACTTACAACGCCCAAACTATTTTCACCCTACGAAGTTTTTATCGAGGCGCGATTGTCGCTTATATTTAATTTTGTCGCCTATGTTCTGTGGACATGAGCCCGGACCCGAAGTCAATATATTGGCAGATCGATGCTATACAATAATAATTTATTTAACACCAGGATCTTATTATAAGTTATAAATATTAACGTAAACAGACCGTCCCATTCTTTATTCTATATTTGATACTAAGTAATAATACCTAATAAATATTTATAACCTTTTGGTACTTGTGGCTAGAAACAAGAATTGCCGCATGATTAAGTGACAGAACTGTAGGAAAATCATAATACAAATGTCCAATTGAGTGACTCTTCGTAAGATATAAAAATAGCAGGACATACTGCAAATCTGTAGCATTCGTCCGATAGAGGAGCCACTGTACATAGCATATTATTTAAAAATGTAATAAATGACATTGAGTTAAATACTCAATGTCATTTATTACATTTTTCTAAGCACTTTTTTTAGGCAGATTACTAGAACTTCTATTGGAGTTTTGGAGCGAAAACTAAAATTCATATTTTCACGTTTGCATCCACTCATTCACGTTTACGAACTGTTACCGGTTAATAATCCACCATTATTACACATTGACATTCGAAGGATCTTAAGTTTTGGAAAATGATACGGCAAAACAATTGCAATGTAATAGAGATTGGTTATAGCTTTTTGTAGGAAATTAAAGCTATCTATATTTTTTACGTTTTGAAAAACATTAAATTTACTTCGCAATTGTATCATAAGTTCTACCGAACGAATAGCCTTATCACTAGTCGTGTATGTTGTGGATGTATATTTCACCCAGTATGTTTCCCGATTCTAAAATTTCGAAAAGTCACTCGTTGGTTTATCGACTTATCGTACGTTGAGCTATCGCCTAGTTGTCTGGCGGGTTATCGAAGTAGTCGATCTTGGCTTCGGGCCGCGGAGCGGGCGCGGAAGCGGTCGCAGAAGCTGGAGCGGGGGCGGGAGCAGGAGCGGGCCGCGATTGGCTGCGGGCCGCCCACGCGTTCGATGACGTCAGCGTCGCCCAGCCGCCGGATAATCTATGAGCATAAGACATTAATAAGAGACTTGCTACGCTAAGCCTTTTGCACTCAACCTGTAGAAAATAAAGGGCCCCCCGAGACGGATAAACAGTTATTCGTTTAAATTGTTTGTTGCCGGTTTAAGGAAGCCGCTCGCTGCCTCGTGTGTAACACTGCACTACTCACTTGGCGGTGGGGCCGGCGGCGGAGGGGGCGGGGGGCGCGCGGAGCACGGGTCCCGGCACGCGCCGCTTGCTGCCTCGTGTGTAACACTGCACTACTCACTTGGCGGCGGGGCCGGCGGCGGAGGGGGCGGGGGGCGCGCGGAGCACGGGTCCCGGCACGCGCCGCTTGCTGCCTCGTGTGTAACACTGCACTACTCACTTGGCGGCGGGGCCGGCGGCGGAGGGGGCGGGGGGCGCGCGGAGCACGGGTCCCGGCACGCGCCGCTTGCTGCCTCGTGTGTAACACTGCACTACTCACTTGGCGGCGGGGCCGGCGGCGGAGGGGGCGGGGGGCGCGCGGAGCACGGGTCCCGGCACGCGCCGCTTGCTGCCTCGTGTGTAACACTGCACTACTCACTTGGCGGTGGGGCCGGCGGCGGAGGGGGCGGGGGGCGCGCGGAGCACGGGTCCCGGCACGCGCCGCTTGCTGCCTCGTGTGTAACACTGCACTACTCACTTGGCGGCGGGGCCGGCGGCGGAGGGGGCGGGGGGCGCGCGGAGCACGGGTCCCGGCACGCGCCGCTTGCTGCCTCGTGTGTAACACTGCACTACTCACTTGGCGGCGGGGCCGGCGGCGGAGGGGGCGGGGGGCGCGCGGAGCACGGGTCCCGGCACGCGCCGCTTGCTGCCTCGTGTGTAACACTGCACTACTCACTTGGCGGCGGGGCCGGCGGCGGAGGGGGCGGGGGGCGCGCGGAGCACGGGTCCCGGCACGCGCCGCTTGCTGCCTCGTGTGTAACACTGCACTACTCACTTGGCGGCGGGGCCGGCGGCGGAGGGGGCGGGGGGCGCGCGGAGCACGGGTCCCGGCACGCGCCGCTTGCTGCCTCGTGTGTAACACTGCACTACTCACTTGGCGGCGGGGCCGGCGGCGGAGGGGGCGGGGGGCGCGCGGAGCACGGGTCCCGGCACGCGCCGCTTGCTGCCTCGTGTGTAACACTGCACTACTCACTTGGCGGCGGGGCCGGCGGCGGAGGGGGCGGGGGGCGCGCGGAGCACGGGTCCCGGCACGCGCCGCTTGCTGCCTCGTGTGTAACACTGCACTACTCACTTGGCGGCGGGGCCGGCGGCGGAGGGGGCGGGGGGCGCGCGGAGCACGGGTCCCGGCACGCGCCGCTTGCTGCCTCGTGTGTAACACTGCACTACTCACTTGGCGGCGGGGCCGGCGGCGGAGGGGGCGGGGGGCGCGCGGAGCACGGGTCCCGGCACGCGCCGCTTGCTGCCTCGTGTGTAACACTGCACTACTCACTTGGCGGCGGGGCCGGCGGCGGAGGGGGCGGGGGGCGCGCGGAGCACGGGTCCCGGCACGCGCCGCTTGCTGCCTCGTGTGTAACACTGCACTACTCACTTGGCGGCGGGGCCGGCGGCGGAGGGGGCGGGGGGCGCGCGGAGCACGGGTCCCGGCACGCGCCGCTTGCTGCCTCGTGTGTAACACTGCACTACTCACTTGGCGGCGGGGCCGGCGGCGGAGGGGGCGGGGGGCGCGCGGAGCACGGGTCCCGGCACGCGCCGCTTGCTGCCTCGTGTGTAACACTGCACTACTCACTTGGCGGCGGGGCCGGCGGCGGAGGGGGCGGGGGGCGCGCGGAGCACGGGTCCCGGCACGCGCCGCTTGCTGCCTCGTGTGTAACACTGCACTACTCACTTGGCGGCGGGGCCGGCGGCGGAGGGGGCGGGGGGCGCGCGGAGCACGGGTCCCGGCACGCGCCGCTTGCCGGCCTCGCGCGCTAGCACCTCGAGCACGCTCATCGCTGGCAGCCACGACTGAAACATCACAGGCTCCATATGAGACATTGTACCTACCTCTTGGAATGTAACACCTTGTACTGTATATATGGAGGCAATAAACTATCTGAATCTAAAACAACATTAATATACACACCTTTAATATTAACTCTTTTATTACAAGGTGACCAACCGATCTATGCCGATGTCAAATTTATCCACGAAATTCAATCTGTGTGGAAGCGTGTCGCTAAAAATAGCCATAACAACAAAAACCGCGTTTACACGAGGCTAATTTACAAATGTAAAGGCCCTCTCGCGCCGTAAGTAAGGTGACCACGGCCGCTCCCAATTACGTCGCCAGTCTGACTAGAAAAGTCACCCTGGCGAAGTTAGTGAGCTCGAGCTCAAAAGCGATTCCTTCACGGTTATTGGGTGCCGCGTTAAAAATAGCCAGTTTAATTTTTTTTTAATATATTTAATGCAATGTTTTCATGAATAATCTTTTGATTCAGCAATGTATTAAAGCAATTGACTAAGATGTTATTGATACAATTAAACGCAAGCAAAAGCTTTAAAAAAAACTTCAACGCTTTTATTTTGGTTTTAGCTGGATCGATTTCGATAAAATATATATGGGACCACCACTGAAGTATAATCTACCAAACAAAAAAAAAAACAATATCGATTCATAATTGGCAGAGATATCGCGTAACATAAAATAAAAAAAACTATAGTCGAATTGAGAACCTCCTTTTTTGAAGTCGGTTGAAAATTTTACTGTAACTTATAACTTTCGCGATTTTAACACATAGTTTAGGCAATATCTTGGGACTTAATCGCGCTGAAACCCATTTTTATTGAAGTCTTTTTCGAGACCATGGCCAATGCAACTTGGCTGAAACGTCGAGGTAAATAAAAATAGTTCTTACCGTGATTAAGGAAATTACATAGACTAAAATTATGCATATTCTGAATTATATGTAATAAATAATACAAGACATATCATGGAGGACATTTCTCGATATATTGTTTAGATTATTATGTTATTATTTTATTATTGCCCTTTTCTTGACAATGCTTCTATACAGCCACTTCTTCAAATAATCTTAAATTTTATGTTAATTGTGTAGAGATTTTAAGACATGACCAAGTATTCCATAATTGTTCTTACGGTAAAAATTAAATGAATAAATTCGAACCAAGCGATTCGTCACAACTTATATTATCCGAACTGCAACGGAATGGAACACACTGCCTTCGTTCTTGTTTCCTGATGAGTATAATTTTGACCTCTCCAAGTCAATAGTGAACAAGTATATTCTAGGTAAGTATGTTCCACCGTCGACCGCATCGTCGCTTTCCATGATGTAAAATCGCGGTCAAATGCTTGCCTATAGACTATAAAAAAAATGACGTCTGTATTGTGACATTACCTTCTCCCGGTCGGCGGTGGCGACCACGTTCCGATTGGGCTCGGCGTCATACGCGACGCTCTCGCAGCCGAAGTGTTCCGACAGCTCGTGGATGAACTGACGCTTCTGCCAGTTCATGCTCGGGAACGAGTGCGAGCGGGTCTTCTGTTTCGACTGTCGAAAAATATATGTTCATTTAGATCTATATTAATAAACTGTCCCCAATTGCCGTTTGATCTTCGTTCAAGCGATTCTATTCTCATTGAATGATACAAGACTTGTGTCTTTGATGATTAACAAACTGCAAACATACCTAAATCACGTAAATCCTTTAATGGGTAATGATTGTTTTTTTTACTTGAGTATGCGTTGACATATACAAGAAATTTACTAAAATGATATTTGAACTGCTCGTCGACTTAGTAGGTGGCGTTCGCCTTCCAAGCGTATCGCTATCGGGTTCGATTCCCGGCAGAAACGCAAGTTTTCTCCCCGAGGAAAATTTGTGTTTCTGGTTCTGATTGTTGGTTGAGTTGAGTTCTCAGGGGATGCCTAGCTTTTCGCTGTCAAGACGTGAAGTCAGCTACGAACCTTCTTAGCTCGTTGCACTAGGTCAGTGAGCGCGTCGTTGTTTGCTACGAAAAGTTGAGTTCTCAGGGAATGGCTGGCTATTCGCTGTCTAGATGTGAAGTTAGCTACGAACCTTCTTAGCTCGCTGCACTAGGTCGGTGAGTTTGTCGTGTATTTGCTGCGACAAGTTGAGTTCTCAGAGAATGGTTAGCTATTCGCTGTCTGGATGTGAAGTTAGCTACGAACCTTCTTAGGTCGCTGCACTGGGTCAGTGAGCGCGTCGTGTATTTGCTGCGACAAGTTGAGTTGTCAGGCGATAGCTAGCTTCTCGCTATCTAGATAGAGTGAAGTTAGCTACAAACCTTCTTAGCTCGCTGCACTAGGTCGGTGAGTTCGTCGTGTATTTGCTGCGACAAGTTGAGTTCTCAGGCGATGGCTAGCTTCTCGTTGTCTAGATAGAGTGAAGTTAGCTACGAACCTTCTGAGCTCGCTGCACTAGGTCGGTGAGCGAGTCGTGTATTTGCTGCGACAAGTTGAGTTCTCAGGGGATGACTAGCTTCTCGCTGTCAAGACGTGAAGTTAGCTACGAACCTTCTTAGCTCGCTGCACTAGGTCGGTGAGCGAGTCGTGTATTTGCTGCGACAAGTTGAGTTCTCAGGGGATGACTAGCTTCTCGCTGTCAGGACGTGAAGTTAGCTACGAACCTTCTTAGCTCGCTGCACTAGGTCGGTGAGCGAGTCGTGTATTTGTTGCGACAAGTTGAGTTCTCAGGAGATGGCTAGCTTCTCGCTGTCTATATAGAGTGAAGTTAGCTACGAACCTTCTTAGCTCGCTGCACTAGGTCGGCGAGTTCGTCGTGTGTTTGCTGCGACAAGTTGAGTTCTCAGGAGATGGCTAGCTTCTCGCTGTCTAGATAGAGTGAAGTTAGCTACGAACCTTCTTAGCTCGCTGCACTAGGTCGGTGAGCGAGTCGTGTATTTGTTGCGCAAAGTTGGGTTCTCTCGCGGCGGTGGCTCGTAGATTCTCGTTGTACCGCGGCGCCAGTTTCGCGGATACGTCGGGGTTGCGGATCTGAAGGGCGAGCGCTAACTGCCTTGTGCGCGCCTCCACGCGGCACTCGTCGTCGCATTCGAGCCTACGAGAAAAAATCATTAGAATTTAGGCATACATTGTATGATGGATATCAATTAATTTGTTCCTTATTTATTGTGTACGCAAATGTGTGACATAATGTTTATTCTACATACAAATGACATTTAGTTATAAAATGAAAATAAACTCTTACAGTCACAATCATAATTATTTTAGTATTAATTAATGTTAATAAATGAAAATGAATATTAGTAAATGTTTCGTGTAGAAAATAATGTCAAAGAAATATGAAGTAGTTTGTGAGTTTATTTATGCCATTGACTTTTTAAAAAGTACGATAAGAGTACATACGTTTTGAGCATGTTCCCAGGACGTTGGACGTCGGATAAGTCCACAGAGCCTCCTTCTTGCATCTTCGTAGCGGCCAGCGCACTCATCATCCTGTTAATAAGTAATCAATTCGAAATTGTTTAACATATAAACAAGACGAAAGTTTGGGATCTAAAACTTGACTATTTACCCACAAAATGGCTTCCTTTCAAATCAAAATCGTTTATTCACATGGGCCCCAAAGAGGCACTCATGAAAGTTAATGATTCTACTGCCAGATTCGCAAAATTACAGCCATCTCGATAAGAACCTGGCAAGAAACTCGGCAGCGCATTTTTTTCATTCATTTTTTATAAAAAAACATTCTTAATCTCTAATACATATATTTTTTTTTTTATGACAAAAAGGCTAACATTGGACCGCTATCTCACCTGATGGAAAGCGACGATGCGGTCGACGGTGGGACATGCTTGCCTAGAAGGTACCTATTCACTCTTGACTTGAAGAGGCCTAAGTTATACTTATCGGGAAACAAGAACGAAGGCAGAGTATTCCACTCCTTTGCAGTTCGCATTATAAAAGTAGAGGCAAAACGCTTGGTTCTAATCTGAGGAATATCCACCATAAAAGGATGTCTTGTTTTAGTACGCTTTGTTGTCCCATGATGGAAGGGAGCTGGAGGAATCAAATCATGCAGTTCTATCGCACACTCTCCGAAATGTATCTTGTAAAACACGCATAAGCTAGCTACCTTGCGCCGATTTAAACACTAATTTTATTAACCTTGGTGTTATTATGGTAGTCACTAGAAAGCGCTTGGAAGTTTGCCTCTACGCATCCTTATCGTTGTATAGTCGATCGTTTTGGTAAGCTTTCTTAATGAATGCCCGTTTTATTACAGATTTTAGCTTTCCCAGTGGTAATTCAGTTACGATTTTAAGAATTCTATTGTAAAATATAACCCCATGTGCCATAAAAGGTTTTGCTTAATCTAAATGCGCGCACTGTAATTTTATGCTTATATCTAGTATTAAGATTGTGTGCGTCGCTCCTTAATTTATATTTACCAATATTTTTGTTAACATATGCATAGTATTTTCAAAGATGTAAAGCGAAGGCATGGTAAGTATGCCTGTTTCTTTAAAGAATTCCCTGAGAGATTCGCGCGGACCCATATCATATATTGCACGAACCGCTCTCTTTTGTAGTACAAAAATAGTTTCAACATCGGCAGCAGAAACTCATCAAACTATGAAAATATGCAAAGTAAACCAGCCTTGCCGTCGCTACTTCAGTCAGTTGTCTAATTATACGGATCGCAAAAGCAGCGGAACTCAAGCGACCTGCAAGCACATCAATATGAGGACCCCACTGCAGTTTAGAGTCCATAGTCAGACCTAAGAAAACAGTTTTCTTTACAAGATCTAATTTGTTGTTTTCAAGTGTTACATTTGCATCTACCAAAGGAACATTAGGAAGGAAAACTTGATACACTTGGTTTTGCTAGCATTTAACAATAAGTTATTAGCAGCAAACCATTTCGAGACTAGCTCTAATTCATAATTTACTTCATTTAATTCTACGTCTTTCCTATAAGTTGTAAAAAATAAGTGACGTGTCATCAGCGAACAAGACAATATCTAATGCTAGCGTAGTTGTCATATAAGGTAAATCATTAATATACACTAAAAATAGGAAGGGTCCCAATATTGAACCTTGAGGCACGCCAATTTTAACTGTAGACCCGTCAGATGTCACACCATTAACGCCTACTTTTTGTTGCCTACCCGATAAATATGAATCTAACATATCAAGAGCAGTCCCACATATACCGTAATGGTTTAATTTGCTATTAAGCATTTTATGGTCCACGCAGTCGAACGCTTTGGAGAGGTCACAAAATACTCCAATTGCATCCTGCGAATGTGTGACACTAAATTTTAAACGTGGAGGCACACGGGTGTCTCCAGTGGGCACACGAGCGTCTCCAGTTGGCACACGGCGGCACACTACTTACTTGGCGTAGTCCCGTGCGTTCTCGTGGCAGGCGCGCTCGGCGGAGCGGCGGCCGCAGGGGCACAGCGCGCGCACGGCGCGGCGGCACGGCGTCGTGGAGGGGCACACGAGCGCGTGCCCCACTGCGCCCGCGTGGCACGCCGCGGCGCACGCGTGCCCGCACGACGGACGCTTCTCCGCGCACGGCTGGGTGCATCTACAATAGGATTATTACGGGCCCATTAAACATCAAACGAAGCGATCTCTAAGTTGTCTCGGTTTGTTCAGCACTCTGTCCGTCCGTCTGTCAGAAGCATTTCGCGACTAAACCATACAAGTGAATAACTTTAAATTATAATTAAAGCTGCAATTATTATTAAGAATGAAAGTAATAAGCGATTAAACTTAACAGAATTTCTCTAAGCTAGGCAAAATGTAGGCGCGAGATCTCAGTCGGGGCGAACGACAAGTAAATGTTCATTCAGCTAAATATAAAATTATACGTAGAGATGTGTTATTTACGTGTTGTTGTTTTTTTATCGTTGATTTTGGTATTTTTTTTATATTCCTTGGTGGCATTTAGTTTTTCTTTTAATTGAGTAGGAAGTCTCCCACTTGATTTTTATTTAAATTTTCCTAGAATTAAGAGCTTAGAGCGAATAATTTAGGCATAGAAGGGATCTAAAAGAGCCGTAAGTAGACTAAAAGTACATCTGAGGCCATTACAATTAAAAAAAAATTACTAAAAAATTAAATTTTTAGGCATATGAGTAAACCTTTTGGAAAATTCAAAAAAATAACAATTTCAGCTTTTTACGAGTATACTCACTTGCCAGTATCACAGGGCCCTTTGTGGCAGGTCTTGATGCAGGTATGCTTGCCGCAAGGAAGCGGTTTGCCGCAAGGAAGTCCGCACGAGAACTCCTCTTGAGAACAAGGGATAGTTTTACGCTCCTGCAAGATTAATGTAATATATGAAATAGCTAGCCGCGCCCCGCGGCTTTGCCCGCGATTATCAAGATAAAAAGTAGCCTATGTGTTAATCCTAGGTATAAGCTATATAAATTTCAAATTTCATTTAAATCCGTTCAGCCTTTAAAGCGTGAAGAGGGAACAAACACACTTACACAAACTTTCGGATTTATAATATTAGTAGGATATAGGTGTGTGTTTGTATGTTCGTTACTTCTTCACGCTTAAACGACTGGACCAATTTTGATGAAATTTGGTACTAAGGTAGCTGACCCCGGATTAACACATAGGATTCTTTTTATCCCGAAATATCGCAGGGCGCAACTTGGCTTGAAAAGTCTGTGGGACTAATTAAACAATACTTTTTAAAAGTTTAAGTTTATTTTCAAACTAAATGGAATGACTTCTAAAAATAATATTATTTGTACAAATTTTATAAGAATTTTAACTAGTATATTTCGTATTCGACCACTAGGCCTGTCAATGTCGACACAAAAATGACAATTACATATTTTTTTTATGTTGTTAAAAAACTGAAACATGTGCCAGTATTTCGCGGTTTTTCGAGCACCCTGTGTATACTTTCACGAGTTCTAACAATATATAAAAGTGGTAGCTACATGTGCGTTTGCGAGTTTGATGTTGTTATCGACTGGCCTACACCTGTATAAATGCACGTTTTACGCGAAGCCAAATAAAGTTTGAGACGTGTGATCTCACCTCGTGGTCGCCGTAGCAGCGCTTGGTGGTGAGCACGACGCAGGGCGGGCAGTCGCCGGAGTGGCAGTTGTGGTGCGGCGGGTGGCGGCACGCGCGCTCGCGGCGGCACGGCGCCTCGCACGCCGGCGGCCGCGTGCCGCACCGCACCGGCGGCAACACTACCTGAGCGCCGCACTCGCACGTCAGCTCAGAGAAACCTGCAAGTCAACGTGTGCGTCAGCCGCGTGACGTCACACGTGGCGGCACGGCGCCTCGCACGCCGGCGGCCGCGTGCCGCACCGCACCGGCGGCAACACTACCTGAGCGCCGCACTCGCACGTCAGCTCAGAGAAACCTGCAAGTCAACGTGTGCGTCAGCCGCGTGACGTCACACGTGGCGGCACGGCGCCTCGCACGCCGGCGGCCGCGTGCCGCACCGCACCGGCGGCAACACTACCTGAGCGCCGCACTCGCACGTCAGCTCAGAGAAACCTGCAAGTCAACGTGTGCGTCAGCCGCGTGACGTCACACGTGGCGGCACGGCGCCTCGCACGCCGGCGGCCGCGTGCCGCACCGCACCGGCGGCAACACTACCTGAGCGCCGCACTCGCACGTCAGCTCAGAGAAACCTGCAAGTCAACGTGTGCGTCAGCCGCGTGACGTCACACGTGGCGGCACGGCGCCTCGCACGCCGGCGGCCGCGTGCCGCACCGCACCGGCGGCAACACTACCTGAGCGCCGCACTCGCACGTCAGCTCAGAGAAACCTGCAAGTCAACGTGTGCGTCAGCCGCGTGACGTCACACGTGGCGGCACGGCGCCTCGCACGCCGGCGGCCGCGTGCCGCACCGCACCGGCGGCAACACTACCTGAGCGCCGCACTCGCACGTCAGCTCAGAGAAACCTGCAAGTCAACGTGTGCGTCAGCCGCGTGACGTCACACGTGGCGGCACGGCGCCTCGCACGCCGGCGGCCGCGTGCCGCACCGCACCGGCGGCAACACTACCTGAGCGCCGCACTCGCACGTCAGCTCAGAGAAACCTGCAAGTCAACGTGTGCGTCAGCCGCGTGACGTCACACGTGGCGGCACGGCGCCTCGCACGCCGGCGGCCGCGTGCCGCACCGCACCGGCGGCAACACTACCTGAGCGCCGCACTCGCACGTCAGCTCAGAGAAACCTGCAAGTCAACGTGTGCGTCAGCCGCGTGACGTCACACGTGGCGGCACGGCGCCTCGCACGCCGGCGGCCGCGTGCCGCACCGCACCGGCGGCAACACTACCTGAGCGCCGCACTCGCACGTCAGCTCAGAGAAACCTGCAAGTCAACGTGTGCGTCAGCCGCGTGACGTCACACGTGGCGGCACGGCGCCTCGCACGCCGGCGGCCGCGTGCCGCACCGCACCGGCGGCAACACTACCTGAGCGCCGCACTCGCACGTCAGCTCAGAGAAACCTGCAAGTCAACGTGTGCGTCAGCCGCGTGACGTCACACGTGGCGGCACGGCGCCTCGCACGCCGGCGGCCGCGTGCCGCACCGCACCGGCGGCAACACTACCTGAGCGCCGCACTCGCACGTCAGCTCAGAGAAACCTGCAAGTCAACGTGTGCGTCAGCCGCGTGACGTCACACGTGGCGGCACGGCGCCTCGCACGCCGGCGGCCGCGTGCCGCACCGCACCGGCGGCAACACTACCTGAGCGCCGCACTCGCACGTCAGCTCAGAGAAACCTGCAAGTCAACGTGTGCGTCAGCCGCGTGACGTCACACGTGGCGGCACGGCGCCTCGCACGCCGGCGGCCGCGTGCCGCACCGCACCGGCGGCAACACTACCTGAGCGCCGCACTCGCACGTCAGCTCAGAGAAACCTGCAAGTCAACGTGTGCGTCAGCCGCGTGACGTCACACGTGGCGGCACGGCGCCTCGCACGCCGGCGGCCGCGTGCCGCACCGCACCGGCGGCAACACTACCTGAGCGCCGCACTCGCACGTCAGCTCAGAGAAACCTGCAAGTCAACGTGTGCGTCAGCCGCGTGACGTCACACGTGGCGGCACGGCGCCTCGCACGCCGGCGGCCGCGTGCCGCACCGCACCGGCGGCAACACTACCTGAGCGCCGCACTCGCACGTCAGCTCAGAGAAACCTGCAAGTCAACGTGTGCGTCAGCCGCGTGACGTCACACGTGGCGGCACGGCGCCTCGCACGCCGGCGGCCGCGTGCCGCACCGCACCGGCGGCAACACTACCTGAGCGCCGCACTCGCACGTCAGCTCAGAGAAACCTGCAAGTCAACGTGTGCGTCAGCCGCGTGACGTCACACGTGGCGGCACGGCGCCTCGCACGCCGGCGGCCGCGTGCCGCACCGCACCGGCGGCAACACTACCTGAGCGCCGCACTCGCACGTCAGCTCAGAGAAACCTGCAAGTCAACGTGTGCGTCAGCCGCGTGACGTCACACGTGGCGGCACGGCGCCTCGCACGCCGGCGGCCGCGTGCCGCACCGCACCGGCGGCAACACTACCTGAGCGCCGCACTCGCACGTCAGCTCAGAGAAACCTGCAAGTCAACGTGTGCGTCAGCCGCGTGACGTCACACGTGGCGGCACGGCGCCTCGCACGCCGGCGGCCGCGTGCCGCACCGCACCGGCGGCAACACTACCTGAGCGCCGCACTCGCACGTCAGCTCAGAGAAACCTGCAAGTCAACGTGTGCGTCAGCCGCGTGACGTCACACGAGCCACCCGCTATACTTACTGACTCGCGGGCAGGGCGCGCAGTGCCCGGTGTGGCAGAAGTCCTCGCAGCGATGCGCGCCGCACGCGAGAGATCGCGCGCACGTCACGGCGCAGCGGTGGTTACTGCCGGCGCAACAAGTCGTGCGGCATCGATGGCGCCCGCATGACAACTTCTGTCAAACATAAAACACGAGTATTAGGAATAAATAACAGTCTAATCCAGGGGTTGGCAACCTTTTGAGTCGGAAGATTAACAAATTTCTAAGTTTTATAGTCTCAATTTTTTTTCTGGTCTACAATATTCCTTAATGCCAACAATAATACCTACTGTACCTACTATGAGTATCGTATAGAAAACGCTTTGCACGAGTTATTTCGGTTCGTTTCAACTGTATAAATGTACTTTTTTGCTACCTTTGGAGGCTCGATAGAAATGGTGCCTAATCCTTGTTAATCCTAATCCTTGTTTTTTTAAAAACTATGAGAGTGAATTTGTAATTTTTTACGATGCGCGTGCACACCGACACCCAGGAGCGATACCATGAAATTGGTTACATAAGTACACACTCACGTTTTTTATCGATTATTATTATGTATTGTAATTTTCTAAAATTATTTTTTATGGCATTCACACTCACAGCCCCACACTAAGCTCAAAAACTAGTATCGTGGGTGCCGGAAACATTTACATATCACACACACAATCACACCCAGAACCACAGCACATATCTCCCTTGGGGAGGAAAATTGCGCTTCTGCCGGGAATCGAACCCAGGACCTACGGTGCAGAGGGCAGAGTCTTGCCCACCACGCCAACTGGGTCGTCAAGATTATTTGTGATATTTGCCTTACCTTGTTGCACTTTTTCTGACATATCACGTTGTTGAGCATTTCGGGTAGATCGGCGCAGGGCACTTCACGGCTCGAGTGCCCACAGCGGCATTGTACCAGCGTCTTGTCGGGGCACACGGGACACGGACCTGGTATGTACAATATTGTATACAGTTCTTTATTTTTTTCAGTTTAAACTGACAGTTTACTTATCTATATATATATAAAAATCAATGCCACTTTTCGTTGTTATTTTATAACTCAAGAACGGGCTTACCTATCCAAACCAAATGTTTAGGCTTTATTCGGACTATTTAGTAGATGGTTTATGTGAAGTTTGCACAAAATCGGTCGAGCGGTTTTTCATTTATTACATTTTTAGCCACCGGAAATTGCACCCGGGCGAAGCCGGGGCGGATCGCTAGTCTATATATCCTTATCCTTACTATATATATATATAATATTATAAATCCGAAAGTAACTCTGTCTGTCTGTCTGTTACGCTTTCACGCTAAAACTACTGAACCGATTTAAACGAAATTTGGTACACAGATAGTCTAGAGCCTGAGCCAGATCAGCCAGAATTCGGGGTTAAAAAGTAGCCTATGTCCTTTACATAAGCTACTTTTTAACCCCGAATTCTGGCTGATCCGGGACTTACGCGGGCAAAGCCGCGGGGCGCAGCTAGTATAAAATAAAGTCGTGTTAGTTACACTTTTTATAGCTCAAGAACGGCTGAACCGATGTGGCTGAAAATTGGTGGGGAGGTAGTTTAGAACCAGGAGACGGACATAGAATACTTTTTATGAACGTCACATTATTTATTATTTTTAAAATTTTTGTATACAAATAATTTTCTCATACGTCACTCGGATTTGGTAAAGTACTAGGCAAACATAAACATGAAGGAGGTAATAATATAGTCACGTGGCATTGTAACGTCAAAATGTTATTCTTTTTGAGAAAAATAAAACATCTTAAACCATAGGCTAATGGTGGCTATTGTAGAAGTGTTCCTTACCTTCATGGCAGTTCAACTTGCAGAAGTGTTTGTCTCCAGCTGGCCCGCATTGCAGTGGTTTAGCGCAGATGTTACCACACAGAGGAATGGGATCCGTGCAAGACTTGCGGCTGTCCACGTCTAATCTGAGGACGCATAACATGACTAGATATAATTATGATTACAATTAGACGGGCTTACTAATCTAGTAACTTTCTAAAAGGAAGAAAATATCAAATGCAAGAAAATATCTTACACAAAATAAATTCAGCTACGTCAGAACGTTTAAATCAAACGGGTATTAACTGTGAAAGCTGAGAATAAAATTTATTTAATCAGTAGTCTAATCAAATCAAAATTGATCATTTACACGGGCCTCATGGAGAATGAAAATGAAAGGCAATTGCCAGATTGCCAGACTAGAAACGCGATAAAAAATAAATATAACAAATAACAGGTTAAATGCACAATATTGCAGAATCAAAATTAAAAATGATAAAATACATGGTAAATATCCCATTATGATGAAAATCTGATCAGTAGTTCTCTATCTACGTGCCAATTGCCTATATTTCCTAAAACTAAACTAAAACTATATACAGCAAAGAACCAAGTTACCTACAAGACATCGAGCCTATACGTAACTCAAGTGCTCAAGCCCACAACCAGTGGGTAGCATTCCCATCATGCTGGCTGCATTGCCTCTCTGAATTGCAATGCTAATACGTTGAGCCAAATAAGTGCCAGCATATTGTTCATGCGTCGCCTAGACGCTCTGATAGATTTTTGAAAATAGAATGAGCTCCCGGTCCCCACAGTCTCAGTCCCGGACCCAGTGTCTCTCCCGTTATTGACACAAACATTTATAGTTAGAGTGACCACGGTAGCTTAAAAACTTGTAAAGATATAATAGGTGGCTAACTTCATTTTCCCGCAGGGGCAGGTGAGCACGGTACGCGGCGCCAGGCGGCACGGGTCGCAGGGCGGCGCGTGGCACACCGCGCGGCACACGTGCGCTCCGCACGCCAGCACGCGCCCACAAGCGCCGCCGCACGCCCACGACGCGCTCCCCGCCACCTCCGCCGAGCACGCCACCGTGCGCGCCGTGCGGGCCGGGCAGTGGCATACTGGAACGTACACCATATGTCAACATTACAAATCGTTTGTTCACATGGGCCCCAAGGAGGCGCATTCGCAAAATTACAGCCATCTCGAGCTCTTCTCGCCTGGCAAGAAATTCTGCAGCGCAATTTTTCATATTTTTTTTTACCCACTCTTACAGACTAATACGGGAATAATATTAACTAAGATCCTACTAATATGAATAAATCCGAATGTTTTTTGTATGTATGTTTGTTCCCTCTTCACGCTTAAACTGCTGAACGGATTTGGATGAAATTTGGAATGTACATAGCATAAAACTAGGATTAACACATAGCCCACTTTTTAACTTGATAATAGCGGGCGATGCCGCGTTGCACGACTAGTAAAATATTAAGCGCAAAAATTTACCTAAATTTTAAAAGTTACAATTAATTTTTTTTGTACGATTTTATTTTAGTGTTGGGATGAAAGGGCTCTTGTTATATAGTATGTCTCATAAAAAATCGACAAACAGACCTTGTTGCACTGTCTCGGTACAGAGGTCACACGGCCCCTCGTGGCACGGCTGCGCACACTCGTGAGTTCCGCACTCAAGCCCGCGAGAGCACACGCGCCCGCAAACTTGCGGAAGCTTGCTGCTACAGAGGACCGACCTGGTTTCCGCTCCACAACCGCAATGTCTGGTAATGCACAACAATATTAGTGAGGGAAGAATTTCAAGCAATACGAATTTATCATTTATTAAAAATTATCCATCTGAGACAGCGTCTTGTGCCCGTTTTTATCTATGAACAAATATTTTATACAAAATAATAAAAAATAATGAGCAATTAATCTAATACTACAATAAATAAACACAACTAAATAAAGATACACTAAGATATATTACATATTTGAATCTAACATTCTTAGAAAATAATAATCAAAAAAGGGCTTGGCAACAACGTTCATCCCCCCTTAACCATATCTAAGGGAAGGAGGTGATCTGTATTTTAGCAACCACTACAAGCAACACATTTATAGCTTCTAGAGCCCCGCTGTATATATAAGCAACAAAAACAAACACACACTAACAGCCCCACAGCAAATTCAAAGATTTTTGTCGTGGGTGTTGATCACAATCAGATGCAAAACCAGAAGCACAAATGACCCTTGAAATTGCAACAAACCCTTGGAAATCAATTGTGATGCTGCCAGAAATCAAACCCAGGACCCACGGCGAAGAGGGCAGACCCTACTGCGTCATATGTATCGTCAAATTTCAATTGTTAAACGTAAACATTACCTATCACTCAACACACACCCTCACACCCCCTCCCCCACCCTCCAACCACACATACACACACACCAACACACACACATAAGATATCAAACATCCGTACATTAATAAGGCCTATTTAGATAATTTTATATTGTATATTTCTTGTTAGTTTATTTCATAGTTCTCCACATCTAAGGAGCCATTGTAATATGTTTCTTTGCAAATAAACAATTTTGTATTTTTGTAAATAGCTACACTCACTTGGTGACGGTAGCCTGGCACGGCGGGCATGGCCCCGGGTGGCAAAGTAGAGTGCACGGGTGAGGGCAAGTGCGTTGCCGTTTGCACGACTTGCCGCAAGTGTGCGCTCCGCTTGAGCCACGTTGATACTCCGGCGCTCGCACAGCCCCGCACATGCATCGGTATTCAGTCGGGATGCTGTCATTTGAGTTTTGACAGGCCGGACAGCGCCATTTGCCCTCTGAAATTGGAATGAAAATGAGCATTTGTGAAGTTATGTGAAGAGATACAATCGTCAATTATGATAAAACAATAATTGTTTTTTTTTTGGTAATGATACACACAAAATGGTGGACAAGTTATTTTTAATGCACTTCTACAATATGGGTATTAAATAAAAGGGTTTGCTGAGAAGACTCGAAAAATAAAGAAATGCATTCTAAATCCAATATGGCGGAATTCTAGAAGCTTGCTTTATCAAAGATATTATTGTTTTCATACTTACCAACCATACTACTCACTGCCCACTTTCTAATACACCGCAAATGCAGTACATGGTAGCAGTTACTGCACGACCACACTGGATCTGTTTGTTTTACACGATCGCAACACACGAGGCACTCTAGAGTGCCCTTGTCTAGCTGGTCTGCTAGACGCTCTCGCTGTGTCATTTCTTTATTAACTGAAAAATATGTGCAAGATAGTTTTTAACTAAATAACTTTGGGAAGTTCAAAATATGTGTGTGTCAAATTTTGAGGTTGTATGCTCTAAATATTATACCTGACAGTTCCTCTTGATTCAAATTAAAAGAAATATAGATATTTTAGCTACTTCTATTACAACCGTGTCAAAGTATATAATATGACAAAGCAAATAATAATCATCATAACAAAATGATTTCATACTAATTCATGTGACTAGTGTTAAGTGACTGTGATGCAATAGAGGATAATGTGTTCATCAGCCTAGGTTTTGTATAAATGCTTTCACACTCAGAGCCCCACACTAAGTTTTACGTCATCACACATATAATCACAAGCAGAACCGGAAACACAAATTTTCCTTGGGGAGAAGACTTGTGTTCACGACGGGAATCGACTTGTGTACCTTTTAATATCCCCTTTATTCATATCAAGATAAAATGTTTGATGAACCTATCTTCTCATACTAATATTATAAATGTGAAAGTTTGTGAGTGTGAATGTTTGTTACCAATAAACCGATTCTGATGAAATTTTGAATGTAGATAGTTTAGGTTCTGGAATAACACATATGCTACTTTTCGGCTTGATTAATGGTGGTGAAGCCACAAGGCATCGCTATTAATACTTATGTTTTGTTTTATCCATTTAGCATCAATGAAAACAAATAAAACTTATAAGAAAATCTATGGTTCATCAAACTGTTTATCTTAAATAAAGCCATTTTAATGTTACACTAATGAGTAGAACAAAACGAACCTTGGTCCCCATGTTTGTTTTTAAATCTAGCAGGGCTTGCAACACTTTGGTTCTGTACCCTAGGTGCTCTCTCTTTATCCATCCTCTCTTCTTTCTGAGGTATATTATAGCTGCTAGCGTATTGTTCGTCTTCTGTATTATTACGTTCTGAACCCCTCAGTCTCTGACTTCCAGCCCAGTTTCTGTTTCTTCCACTTCCTTCTCCCCTACCTCCTCTAGCGTCCTGCTCTTTTCCCATGGAACTATTGTAGAAAGTCCGGTTATCATCCTTTCCCTTAAATTTTGAACCTTTCGATTGATTCTTTCGTTCATTGCGATTATTGGATTCGTAACGGGAGTTTGCATCCGGATTTCTGCTAGTTTCTTGGTTTCTGCTATGTTCTTGGTATCGACCATTAGTTTCATAGTTTCTACGATTGCTATTATCATAGTTTCGACTATTAGATTCCTGATTCCTACTTGGTGGTTCATTACGGCTATGATTACGACTATTAGATTCATAGTTACGCCCGCGTTGTTCATAATTATGACTATTAGTGTCCGAGTTACTACTACTGGGTTTACTACTACTGGGTTCACTACTGCGATTAGGTTCATTGTTTCGACTACTTGACTCTTGATTAGGGCCTGCAGGCTCGTAATCCAGATTACTAGAGTCTTGACCTCTGTTAACATTAGAATCATTGCTTCGGTGATATGTATCACGGTTTCGATTATTGCTTCCGTACCCTTTGCCATTATCATAATGGCCATTAGGAATTTGTTTTTCTTTTGTATCACTGGTTCGCGGTCGTTCTCTCCAGTTTTTATCAGATGAGCTACCCGCTGGTCGTTTTTGGTAGCTTGTTTGAGGCTCATGTATCTGACTCTCTGTAACTTCTGGAATGATCTGCTTGCTAGTTTGAGGTTGTGGGATAGAACTTTTTGGCACAAATTCTGTAGCTGTAGGTGTAAGATTTGAGTTTATTATGATCTCACTTGAGTAAGCATTTGTATCTGGTTGGGGATTGTACTGATTTTGTGCATTCTGTTGGTATGCATTCACTTCATTAGGGATTTTGGCCGGCCCTTGGGGGTAATTTAAGTTGCTGAGCTGAGTTTGGGAGGTAGATGGCATATTCTGGTAGCTGTACTGACTATTGGGATAGTTTTCATATTGTACATTGTTGTAGTTAGCAGCATTACCCGCCACACCATTACTAGGCTGCATTTGATTGAGAAACTCATTGAAGCTCACATATTGACTGCCACCCTCTGGTCTAGCATAATATGCTTGGTTCATGTACTGGCCATTCATGTCACCATTCCAGGTGTTTGGGGCTTGATATTGGTTATTGTATACGTAAGAATTGTTCCACTGAGACATTGTGCAGTGAGTAAGATGACAATGTTGTGAAATACTTATTAAAAAGGGTGGTGAAATGAGAAGACGGATTTTGCTATTTACTAGTGATCTGTTGACACGTTTAGGTCGTTATGACCACAGGCCGAAGCCTGAGGCCCGTAATTAGTCTTCAATCAGACCTGAAAGATATAATAAGCTGTTAAAAAATCGCAAGTATTGAAGCTACCGACATGTGCAACTTTCATATGGATTTAGACGAAGAAAATGTACTCACCACCTATTATTTTGTTTCACCAATATGTTTTATTAATAAATAACTAGAAAATAACGAAAAATAAACTAAAATAATTTAATAAATTACAAAATTACACTAAAAACGATATGACAAGGATGAATCGGAATCTGTAGGAAGAAGGGGAAGGAGGGGTACAGAGGGAGGGTAAGTCGATTCGACGTTGACAGCGTGGATGACAGTAGGTTCTTTTTGTGGTAAGATCACGTAGCAGCGTAACGCGAGTATGTTTTGTGCTCTGTGGGAAAGATCATGTATTGTCTAGTTCCATGACACGACAGAACGTTGAGGACCTTTGACTGTTTTCTCAGATAAATCTTTTGTTATTGGGACTTGCGCAAGTGTTCCCATTACAATCTCTTTGAGTGTTTCGATTACGATTTATCGACACAATAATTAAACGCAAGCAAAGCTTAAAAAAACCGACTTCACCGCTTTATCTTCGGAATCTTGATCAGATTTAATGTATAAAACACGTATTATTGACTATAACTCAAAAACTAGAGATCAGATCTTGATCAAATTTCAATGAGACCACATGAAAAGCACCAGCTTTCAAATAAAAAGAATCATCAAAATCGACTCACAAAGAAATAAGTTATGAGGTAACATTTGAAGTCGGGTAAACGAGAACATCGTCAAAGTACGCAATATCCGTTACAAAATAGACATTATTGACGATATTTCAAGAACTACTGATCAGATCTTGATCAAATTTAAATGGGACCAATTAGAAAGCAACATCTTTCAAACTAAAAACAATTTTCGAAATCGGCTCACGTGGAGAGAAGCTATGAGGTAACAAAAAAAAAAAAATACAGTCGACTTGAGTACCTCCTCCTTTTTTGGGAAGTTGGTAAAAAGTCAACACTTACCTAATACATATTCTATTTCTAATACCTAGTCAAGACTTATTTATACTTATCTAATACAAGAATTGCTCGTTAAAACGAGCAATTCTTGTATATAATAAATATCTAATATATAAAATTCTCTTGTCGCGGTGTTTGTTACCAACTCCTTCGAAACGGCTTGAACGATTTTTGTGAAATTTTGTGTGCATACTGGGTACGGCTGAGAATCAGTCAAAATCTATTTTTCATACCCCTTAATGTTAAGGGTGGTCCAACCCAAATATTTTTTAAATTTTTTGTACAATTTTTTAATGATTCAGCATTGAAACATACATTCAACCCTAAATTTTTACTCTTCTACGATCAACTCCTATTTTTTTATTGAACTAAAAAAATATTTCCTAGAAATAATGTACTTATATCGCGTAACAACGTTTGCCGGGTCAGCTAGTGTATGTAGGTATTCTGAATCTCGGAAACGGCTCTAACGATTTTCATGTAAATTTGTAGGTATGCAGGGTGTTTCGGGGGCGGGCGATAAATCGATCTAGCTAGGTGTCATTTTTAGAAAACGTCGTTTTATTCGTGTTTTTAGTCAATAAAAAACTGCTACAATATTATTAGTATACGAAGGTAAATTTAAAAGGTTATATGCGGCAGTTATCCTTGAGAGCCTGCGTATTCCAGGTCTAGTGTGTTTACCAGCTTCGATCACATCGTCACTTACCATCAGGTGAGATAGTGGTCAAACACTAGCCTGTCACAAATAAAAAAAAAAAAAAAAAATAGTTCAGGTAGGAAATCGGGCGGTCCCGAAACCAGAAGACCAGGCCACGGGTCGAGTTTATATGATTTTTTTTCTAAATATTTTTTTTATTAATTTTTTACCAAAAAAAATGGGTCATCCAATACTTTGAAAGTAATTGTAGAGGATTTTTATTTTCTTGCCGTTTGAGATATCTTTAAAAAGAGTTTTGCAAGTAGTGTATGAAACGCTACAAAAAAAAACTATGTTGGAAAATAATAATTTGGTTTGTATGACCCATTTTGCAGCAAAAACCGTAGGTTTATTTCCTAACTCGATGGGACAGCAAATACACTGTTTTGTAAATGTACCTAATCTAATTCTCGTTTTGATTTAATAGTTTTTAGACATGTTTTGACCCGGGTAAATCTAAAAAAACGTCTATATTGTATTAACAAACTTTACTCATATCATAAGCATAGAGAAGTTAAACGCTTGATCAAAAAGACAAAATTAAATCTATTTTGGGTGTAGCTTTGACCATTGATTGGAAGAGTGTTGATAATAATAGGTCCGAGGGAGTGAATTGTAATTAACGTCACCAATCACAGAAGCAGAGTATTGCCATGTATTGCCGTGAAGGTGAAAAAATTGGGGTATTCGATCTTGTATTATTTTCCAAAACTTGAGATTATTCGAGTGTTCATGTAGGTATAAAAATGGTTTTTACCATTAATAGTTAATTAAGCACGTGTGACAAGAGTGAACGCAAAATAGGCAATTATACAAAGTAAAAAGAAATGGTTGTCTGCAAAGTCGGTTAACAGACGATAACTTTACGTGATAACATCATAAGAAAACATCGAAGTTTAGGCCGATCGTGCCTCTCTATCGGTTGTTCTGCGCTCTCGCTTGCACGCTCAGGCTCAGGCGGAACGTGACACTTTTTCGTGCGTGCAGTCGGTATTTATCGATTTATAAGGCGTTAGTACGTCTAAACGGGATTTTCGTCTTGATGAAATTTCAATGGGACTACATGAAAAGCACCAGTTTTCAAATAAAAAAATAATCATCAAAATCGGCTCACAACGCAAGAAGTTATGAGGTAACTTTTGAACTTTTGAACGCAAGCAAAGCTTACAAAATCCGACTTCACCGCTTTATCTTCGGAACCTTGATCAGATTTAATATATTAAACATAAAAACATAAAACATAAACGCTTTCACACTCACAGCCCCACACTAAGTTCGATGACTTGTGTCGTGGGTGCTGGAAGCATTCACATCACACACACAATCACAACCAGAACCAGAAACACAAATTTAATTAAATATTTATTTAAATTTTTTATTAAACACGCATTATTGACGATATTTCAAGAACTTGATATATCGTCAATATCAGTATACTGATCAGATCTTGATCAAATTTAAATGGGACCAATTGGAAAGAAACATCTATCAAACTAAAAAAAAAAGTTCAAAATCGGTTCACGTGGAAAGAAGTTATGAGGTAACTACCGGTACAAAAAAAATACTGTCGAATTGAGTACCTCCTCCTTTTTTGTGAAGTCGGTAAAACTCCAACTTAACCAAGAAAAGTGAAAGAAATAATCATATTAAATTAGATTGTGTAGTGGCGGACTGTTGCTACTAATACCAAACATGTTTTTTACATCATGTTTACAACAGAGTTATAAAATAAAGACTATTCCGATTCTGATAAAAAAATAATAGAAGTATATTTTTTACCATTTTGTTTTACTTATGTTATTTCTTTGATATAATATAAAATCCACCTTATTTAAGTCCATCAAGGACCTACATAGATTTTTGAAAAATAATGAGTGTCTTGACAATAATAATTATAACAGTTCGGTCTATGTTTATTTTATCTGTTAATTTTATTATTTATACGGCTAGCATTTTTCAGTTGGCGTAAATTACAAATTTTAGCTGTCATTATTTTTTTCTACCATTCTCTGTAAAATTTGTGTGAATTCTATAGTCTACTATAGCTGCGCCCCGCGGTTTCACCCGCGAGTTGATGGAAAATTGTGATAATAATGATAGACAATAGGTATTTTATTTTTTCGTAATTTTTTTATGTTTTTATATTATTCTGCTATTCGGGAATCACACACTCGGTTGTTTATCGTCATAACTATTCAAATATTTATTTAAATGGTGTAGTGTAAACGACAAAGTTTATCTACTTTACATACCAGATGCGATGAAAGTTTTTATTTTGTATATAAGGATCAATTTGCTACAAACAAATGTGCGTTAGAAATAAATTATTAATTTTTATTATATTTATGGTTCACTATTTTGGCGATAATGGCTTACACATAAAATATAGATATATGCTGTTGCGGGCTTTTTTGTAGGACTATTTAAGATATACATTTCCATTATACATTATATACGCAAGAATATCTCGCAGATGGCAGATTTTATTCCTACTTACTTGACACTTATCGTTATATTTTGGATAATTCACACTGTATCTTTATAATTTATAGCCTATGTGTTATTCTGATGTGTAAGCTATACTATTGTAAAGTTTCATCAAAATCCATTCATTAGTTTTTGCGTGAAAGAGTTACAAACATACATTCTTACAAACTTTCGCGTTTATAATATTAGTAGGATTGTAATTACCTCATAGTAATTCTAGAAAACTAGCCCGTTATTGATTTTCATTCTGAAAATTCGTAGTAGCAGGCTGTCGGAACGAAACTTAAGAGGCCGGGGTGGCTTTGAACGAGTCTATAGGCTGTCTCTGTTTAACTTGCAAACTGTGCCCATGCTTGATGCGATAGCACTACCGAACGAACAATTATAATAGGTGCCGTAATACCAAAAATTATGAATGAAAATATAATGTTTAGCCATTGTTTTTTGTATTAATAGTACCTTGAAATTATAGTCTATGTTCCTGTTGTAATGACAAAAGAAATGTGTTCGTTTTTAATACAAAACGAATAAGTTAAAGATGCGACATTTACGTCGTAATAATGTGTGAAAATCAATTGGTTTATATTTCGTTTTAGGTAATTATTTTGGAATAAAAACTATCCAGGAACCTAGATTAATACGTTTTTTATCTGAATAACAGCACAGTATGGTGGTTATATGCTTGAATTATAAATCATTTCGGTATTACGATTGTATGGGCAAATCAACCACTACCCGGCGCCTTAAGCTTATCGTAGGATTGATACCGGGACCACCTGATTGAGAGGGTCGCTCACTACGACCGCTATATAACATGGTTTCATTGATCCTGACTTTGCTACCAATGTCATGCACGTTCAGTTACCGTATTTCATTCGTGATAACGACTTATTAAAATGTATATCGTACCCTGTAGGTGACATTATACATGGCTGCATAAAATAAGCATTTAGACACCTCATCATTTGAACTGCCCGTTGGCTTAAGGTTATACCCGGCTCGAACATAAGATTTCTTCTTAAGGGAAATTTGTGTTTCTGGTTCTAGTTGTGATTGTGTGTGATGTGACTGTTTCCGACAACCATGACACAATTCTTTAAAATTATAAAGCAAAACAAAAGAATAATGTTATAGGTGTATTTCTATAGCTGTGAAGATTTAAAAAATAATACTAGACCTATGTTTAAATCTCATGCATATTCTCTGACGACCCAATTGGCTCAGTGGACAACTCCTTGCTTTCGGCGCAGCTGGGGTTTCGATTCTCGACAGGAGCTCAATTATCTTCATTAAGGGAAAATGTGCTTCTGGTTTCGTGTTATTGTATGTGTGACGCGAACGTTTCCGGCTCCCGCGAAACAAGTCTATGAACTTATTGCGGGGTTGTGACTGTGAAAGTGTTCTTACAAGTAGGTGTATATCAAACATAATAAGTAGCAGTTATTATGTTTGATATACAAATAAAAGTGATGATGCGGCCGAAGATGTAGCACGCTTGCCTAGAAGATACCTATTCACTCTTGACTTGAAGACTCCCAGATTATACCGTTCAGGGAACAAAGATGCGCTTCGCTTCGCTCAAACAAAAATACAAGTGGGACCCTTACAAGTGAAGGTCGTTTGCAAAAATTTAATTACGTATCGTTTCCTCCCATACATTGCCTTGCTTCCATACGATCCGAACATATTATGTGTATATCGCTATAGATAAAGCAGGAAACGGTCAGTGAGAATTAATGCATTACCATTGCACATGCAATATTGGAAAAAGAACAATAGGGTTAGGTTTAGGGTGCTGTTCTCATACTATGTGCAAACCGTATTGTGCACATGTGCTTTGCGAGACACCAAGAAGATACAATAAGGCCTCCGGCGGAAGGCCTCGTAGACGTTTTTGTATCTCTTAACGAATTGTTATTAATTTATTAATGTCTTCACGTATACGATACACGAATGTATTAATTACTATTCGTTATTATTTCTTATATAAGGTAAACATCTGTCAGTACATAATAGTGTAAGTTTTGTTTATTAGATATGGGAATTACCTAGAAATAAATGACATATTCAAAAGGGGATATTTTATTTATTATTAAGTCATAAATAATCAAAATATTACATATTTAGATAGCGAAATATTTTAGTTTTTTATTTATATTCAAACTACGGTCTAATTATTGCCTATATTTCCTGTAATTAAACTAAAACTATATACAGCAAAGATCTAAGTTACCTACAAGACATCGAGCTTATAGGTAACTCAAGTGCTCAAGCCCAAAAATTTTGATTTTTGACCTAAAATAACAACTAATATAGTAATAGTACACAACTAATAATGCCAACCAACGAAAAAAAAAGATATTTCGGTAGAACACGATGCCTCGATAGCTTCTTTGCTAGCCGCGGCTAGCGTAGCTGCGCTATATGTTTAAATAGGTAACCTAACCTAACTATAAATAAGTACATACCTATTTATTAATATATGTGTTCGTGAGCGAAGTACCGTTTCAGCTCTTTATTTATGTTATGAAATTTTAATAATTATGAATATAGTTATTATACCTTCTCCAACATACAAAATGATTTTCGTAGATCCCGATTTCTTTGCATAGTTCACACAACTCGTTTGTATCCTGTGCTAATATATACATACCTATTTAATAACTAAACAATACTACAAGTATGAATCACGTGAAGCTCTCTAAGCCTCGATCACACGTAAGCGTTTTTTTAACGCAACGGATAAAAGCCGAACAACTTTAAAAAGTAGGTTTTGGCTTTTTTAGTTTTAAACCGAACTAATATTCACGTCTTCTTACAGTTAATGACCCCCGTGTTAAAGGATATTATCGTACATGCTAGAAAGTTAAAAACTTATTGGGCTAGATTCTACAATAACATTCTTACAATTGTACTAATTACCACTGGAAACGTTTTAATCAATGAAAACGGGCATTAATTAAGAAAGCTTAATATAAAACGAATGACTACATTAATGACAAGTTTGCATGGAGGTAAGCTGCACAAGCGCTTTCTACTACTGGCGACTAGGTACATAACGAGATATATACGGTTAATTAATTCTTTGTTTTTATGCTAGACAGCCAAGCACTTGACCACAATCTCATCTGATGTAAAGTGAAGATGTGGCCGAAGATGTAACATGCTTGCCTAGAAGATACCTATTTATTCTAGACTTAAATCTCAGATTGTACCGTTCGGGAAACAAATATGCTATAATAATATCATTCCTGTATAAGTCACATTAGAATTTTAAATAAATATATTGAAAATAATTAAACGCAAGCAAAGCTTAAAAAAACCGACTTCACCGCTTTATATTCGGAACCTTGATCAGATTTAATGTATTAAACACGCATTATTGACTATAACTAAAAAACAAGAGATCACATCTTGATCATATTTCAATGGGACCACATGAAAAGCACCAGCTTTCAAAATAAAAAAAAAACATCAAAATCGGCTCACAACGAAAGAAGTTATGAGGTAACCTTTGAAGTCGGTTAAACGAGAACATCGTCAAAGTAGGCGTACAAAATAGGCATTATTGACGATATTTAAAAAACTACTGATCAGATCTTGATCAAATTTAAATGGGACCAATTGGAAAGCTACATCTTTCAAACTAAAAAAAAAATTGAAATCGGCTCACGTGGAGAGAAGTTATGAGGTAACAACACACATAAAAAAAATACAGTCGACTTGAGTACCTCCTCCTTTTTTAAGAAAGATCAGTAGTTCTTGAAATATCGTCAATAATGTCTATTTTGTGACGAATAATGCGTACTTTGACGATGTCCTGGTTTACCCGACTTCAAAAGTTAGCTCACAACTTCTTTCGTTGTGAGCCGATTTTGATGATTCTTTTTTTATTTGAAAGCTGGGGGATCAAGGTTCCGATGATAAAGCGGTGAAGTCGGTTTTTGCGTTTAATTATTACTAAAAATGACCATGTCTTAGCAGTTAAAAAAAATAACGCAGCGTTTTAATCTCTTGTGCAAACAATGGCTTACCGTGCCACTACGTGCTTGCCCGCATTGTTTATTGAAAACGATTCGTTTCACTGTGATGTGTGAACAAATACTCGCGAAATGATAGCCTTGGCACAATTCAGGCCACTATTTAGACAAGAAATAAGCGTTCTTTAGAAGCCTTGGCAATTTTGTTATTCAGGGTAGTTTAGTTTTGCTTCGTGAGTCGTTGTGATGGTTCAGATGGGGTGTATTGTGAGCTCTAGGAGAGTAGGGGTGCCTGCGGTACCTACGGTAAGTATTTTTATACTTGATTTGACCACTATCTCACGTAATAAAAAGATTGGAGATTTTTTTTAGTAATTATCGAATTGTCACTAATAAATAATGATATGATAATTTAGTATCTACTTCTTTCGATATTGAAATAGCTATCAGAATAAATTCAAACTTCGGAAATTTTTGTTTCTGGTTCTAGCACCCACGACACAAATCGTCGAACTTAGTGTGTTGCTGTGAGTGTGAAATCGTTTATTTTTAACAAATAAATCTTTATTAAAAACGTTATTTATTGTGCAAGTCTTACAAACATATGCAAATCCACGCATAACGCTGTCAAAAAAACGACGTTTTTTTAGTTTCAATTTATATTAATATCAATCCATAATCGCTTGTAAAATATCGTATGAATTCCTTATTTTTTTATACAAATATGACAAAGACGGATGACAAGTGAATCAGCTGTAAGGTTCCTGGGATTCGAAATAAATTTTTTTAAAGCTTTCACACTCACAGCCCCACACTAAGTTCAAAGACTTGTATCGTGGGGACTTGTATCGTGCCGGAAACATTCACATCACACACACACATTACACCCAGAACCAGAAGCACAAATATCCATTGTAAAAAATATATATATTTATAAAGTTCACGTTCAACAGTTATCTCGTTCCACAACCATACATGGAGGAGAAACGATCGTAGCGGCCCTTACTAGGCTGGACGAGGAAATCACCGCCGGAGAGAGGGTCCAGCCGGCAGCCAGGCTGGCCGTCGTCAATGCTGAGATGGAAATTCTGCATCAAGTGAGTGATTTATCGACTCTAAACTTACACACACAGTAGCGTAACTACGAGTCTCGTAGCACATACGTAGCGTTGACTACGTAGCCTCGTAGCACATCAGTAGCGTAACTACGGAGCCTCGTAGCACATACGTAGCGTTGACTACGGTAAATGTAGCGTGTTCTACGCATCGGGTTATAGAATGTACAGATAGACATGCTATTTTAATGGTTCCAAATTGACCTACGTACCTTGTTTGGTTACAAGACGTACTTGTTGATAGAAATTTTAATTTAACAAATTATGCTTTTGAAAAGGAATATTGTTATTGAAAGAGTTCTGAATTGCATTGTTAATGCGGCTGAATGATTTTAGCCACACTCAAAATATAATTTTATTATCCTCTCATAAACTCTGACTGTCGGATGGGATATATTTTGTCCTTTTTCCGAGGCCTAAGTATACAAAACTATACAAGTGGAATAATAAAAATGTTTATCATAAAAATACCCCGTATCTGGAAAACGGTTCCACCAAAATTCACCAAACATAGCTACGAACACTCTCGATCAAGTAAGTAAAGTAGTACGCAGTTTTGTTTTTTTTTTTAGTTTGCGCTAATTTTGTTGAGTCCACGATAAGTTTCTATGCCAGCGGTAATGCAGTGCTATAAAGTTAATATATATAATAAAACCTACTTATTTTTTTCTAGGAGGAAGAAAAAGTAAAGTTGGAAGTAAAACTTACTATCATCTCTACCAAGTTTGATCTTCTGTAATACCAAAGTATCGCGAAGATTTTTTTAGATATTGCTATGTTCTATAATAATGAAGAATATTTTTTTGTTCTGTCTTCAATATTTTCCACACCGCATGCGACACAGACATTTTATGGCAATTTTTTTTACACCTTGGGTTGGTTTTAGTAGGGATTTCTAAGGATCTTTCTATTTTTTAGTAATAAATATAGCCTATGTTACTCAGTGATAATGTAGATTTCTTACGGAAAAAGAATTTTTGAAATCGGTCCAGTAGTTTTTAAGTTTATTCGTTACATACCAAAATACAATATTAGTGTAGAATCTTTCCTCTTTATAATATTAGTGTAGAAAACGTTTTGCAATTTTTTTAATAAATTTCAGGAAATAAATACATTCGAGGAGACGACGAGTACCGCAGATGTCACCAAAGATTCTTACGCTAAAACAATGCATCAGGTAGGTTTTGTTGTTACGGTTTTGCCACCTCTTATTATTTTTTTCCGTTTACTAGGCGAAGCAAATATGAAAGTTGGGTGTGGTTATGAATTTAGCACCGTATGTACCTATGTATGTTCGTTTGTTCTATCACAGCGTGCAAACTAATAAACCAATAGTAAAGTACACGGCTCAGAATACAGTTCTTTCTGTATTCTGAGGTACACGGTACATTTGTCTCAATTCTAAGGGTGTAATAGGTTTAAAAAAAACAAAATGGCGGCCGTGGTGCTCTTTAAAGTAGTGAGAAAAACAAAGTCAAATATCATTGTCATGTTCAAAAGAGCTGTAAAGTACCATCTCAAAAATATATTACACATAGGTACTAATATATATACAAAGTTTGTTTCATCCTGGAAATCAGGTTTTAATTTTTAACCAACTTCAAAAAAGGAAGAGGTTCTATGCTCGACTGTACGTATTTTTTTATGAATGTTCACCAATTTCTCCCCGCATTATGGACCGATTCTCATAATTATATTTTAGTTTGGAAGATTATGCTTCGGAGATAGTCTCATATAAATTTTATCGAAATCTATCACGCCAAAACCAAAATATTAGCGGTGAAGCTGGTTTTTTTAAGCTTTGCTTGCGTTTAAATTATGTCCAGTTAAATTATGATTTTGTTAACACTTAGTATTTGTTTGTGATAGATGTTCGTGAGCCTAGACTTGTACAGAAGACCAATGCTAGCATCAGAGAACGAGGATTTCGTAGCAAATGTTAATAGAAAGGTAAAGTAGACATTAAGGATATTCATTTGTCCGAATGCATATTCATGAAAAAATAAAAAGTTCCATTAAACTTCTGTAGTTAAAAATATGTTTTATTATTTCTTTTGTTATTCAAGATAGGCAAATGTTTGACCACTATATAGCATCTGATGGTAAACGACGATGCGGTCGACGAAGCATTAAATACTTTTGTTAAATTTTCAAGCGTGAAATATATCATCAGTGAACATGACTAAACGTATTTAAATTAAAGAAGGCTTATCAAATATTTTATCTTTTTATGAACAAACGTTTAGGGTCGAGGATAACAACACATTTTCAACCTTTTATTACAACTTCTTGAATGTTTTGTTAGTAGCTGTTTTAACGGCGGTTATTGTATTGATGAACTCGGCCTTACCTTGAACGGGTTTATTCAGTTAAGAAAGGCATATTACTCTCGTTGAAAAGTAAAAGTATATATAGGCGGCAAAATTACAATCACCTAGAAGGTTGTTCTATAAAGTTCAAGGTAACCCTAGTAGTCTTTTACATACTACATCTTCGGTCGCATCATCACTTTCTATCAGGTGATGTAGAGGTCAATGCTTGCTTATTGTTAATTTTTTTGTTTATGAGTGAGTCCCTTGCGACTTTGTTTAATCGTCCAGTCCGTTATTGTTAATTAATTTTATTTATTCGTTTAGTTTAATTGTATAAAAAAAACTATACCATCATTAATTTCAAATATTAAAAAGTTTTTAATTTCAGGAGATGCACCGCCTTGAACTTAATTGGCTTCGGAACCGTTATATCGAGCTGCAGAAAGAGAGGACTGCGTTGCATGCGCAGTTACTGCACATGAAGTCCTTGTATGCACAGTTGCAGCAGCTACTTGGTGAATTGTAGAATACAATAGAAATCACAGATCATCACCATCATCACATCATTAATTGATCAAGCGAAGCGAGATCTCTAAAATGACTCGGGTCGTTCGGCACTTTGTCCGTCCGTCCGTCCGTCCATCCCTTTGTCCGTCTGTCAGAGACATCTAGCATCTAAAAACCATTTAAGCGAATGATTGCAAATTCTCATAGAAAATGTGTAACTACGGCCCAAAGCCAGAAATGATATTTAAAATTATATAAATGAAAATATTAAGTGGGCTCCTATACACGTAAGTGGGGAGAAAAATACTTTTTATTTTTTTATCTAGCTTTGTGGGGTATCGTTGAAAAGGGCTTGATAAGTAAAGTACAAAACCGGTTTAAAAAAAAAAACTATGTTGGAATATTACGATTTTGGTAGGCCACCAAATTCCCTGTTTTCAGACATTTTTTTTTTTTTTTTATGCCAGATAGGTAAGCATTTGGCCGCTATCTCACCTGATGGAAAGTGATGATTACCTATTTTGTCCCGGGGTCTATCTCAAAAACGGCTCCTCATTGAACGCTGAAACTTACGTATAATATTTGTTATATCCTGTACTTGAACAACAAACACAGAAATCAAACAATTGTTATATAGGAAAAAAGTTATAAGCAATTACCCTCAAAAGTTTTTTTTCTTTGAGGCAAAATGTAGGCGCGAGTTCTAAGTTCGGCGCGAACGACTAGTTACAATCAATCGTTTCTATTTGAGACAAATATTTGGAATTTCAACTTCAAATTAATAATTATTTTGAAGTGCTTTAATTGTACCCGTTTAATGTGTGTAAGAGTATATATTTTGTACCTGAAAGTCCTGACAAATAAATTAACTCAATACCTTATTAGATCCTCATCCGATGTCATCACATTTTTTTCTCTAAATGAAGTTAAAAAAAACTTTGCCATGTTTGCTATTAGGTTAGCTTTATTTCGGCCGCAACTTCACTTGCCATTACGGTCAAATGCTTGGCTATCTAGCATAAAAAAGACTGCCGGTTCAAGTTGTGATTGTGTGTGTGATGTGAATGTTTCCGGCACCTACGATTCAAGTTATCGCACTTAATTCGCGCTGTGTGAGAGTGAACGCGATTATTTTATTTGCCACAACGTACAAACCGAAATAAATCAGATATCGAAACTGTCTATACAGAAAGTATATGGAGCAAATCGAGTCGTCCAGGTTCGCCTGAAGAAGGCGCTCTAAGGAAGGCCTGTTCCCTCCGCGACGCCCTCGCGTCTGTGAGCGCGAGGCTGCGAGCCGCGGCAGAGTACGCACATGCCGCGGTGAGGCAGCTGGACGACGCCCTGCCAGCCTGGAAACTGACCACAGTTGGCAAGTAGGTTCACTGATACATATACAATTGAGCCATAAATGGGAGAAGGCACTGGTCCCTGAAACACAGTTTTCAACTACATCAGGGACCACAGGCTTCACAAACATTAAAGTAAAAATATTGTGTCTATTTAAGTATGATTATTTTGGTGTATTCGTGTTGCATTAACAATGATTAAAGATTTTCATCCAGTAAAGAACGATATCTTATTAGTATTTTTGCTCTAGATTTGAACAGATTGATGATTTTTACGATGTTTTGTAAAGAAGTGGGTGGGTGAGGAGTAGCGCATGCGCCGACGCGTGCCTTTTGTTCGTGCACGCGCGCTGCCTCGAGCGAGGCGCGCGCCGAGTGCTCGCCTCGCCCGCCGCGCCGCGCGCCGCTCGCACGCTGCGCCTTGCATTGGACTACGCCTACACTGACACTATGCACGACCACAAGTACGTAGACTTTGTACCTCAGACTGTGGACCTGAATTTATTTTTCTGTAAAGAAGTGGGTGGGTAAGGACTAGCGCATGAGCCGTTGCGTGCTTCTGCACGCACGCTGCGCTCGCGTTGATTAGGTATGTTCTAGGCAAGCAAACTACATTTTCGGCCGCATCCTCGCTTTCCATCAGGAGATATAGTGACCATATTGTTATCGATAGATAATAATATCATGAAAAATATTTGATCTGTTCTAGCCTAACAGAAAAAATAAATCAAGTTGATTTTGACTACTATCTCACCTTAAGTGAAGAAGTAGTAGGTTTTTCGGGTCTGCGGCTTGACAGTGGTCAATTAAGCGTGAACAACAGTTGTGTAACATGCTATATTAATACTCAAATACTTATTTATTGATTAACATTGTTTACATGTCAATAATTTTGCGTTTCTGGCAGTAGAGTCATTAACTTTCATGCCTCACTGGTTCATTTTGACACTGATACCACCTGTAGACGACGATCAATGATTATGTGGTGGCAAGTGGGCATCACGCCAAACAGTCCAGGATGTACGTTTGAGGAGGGCTTGATTCCGCTGAGGGCAGGTTTTGTTGACGCTGCCTCACCACCGCCCGCGGTATTTTTCATGCTTTTGGTAGGGGCTTGAGCCCCTTAGACCCCCTGGATCCACTACAGACGCCAGGCTAGAATGACTGGCGCTTCGACTACTAAAATCAAATTAATGTAATCGGTCTCTAAATACTTTTTAGTGAATGATTTAAAATTATATTTGCAGGTATCAACGAGCGACTGAAATATTCATGCAGTTTAAAGAATCTCTTGTGCAGCTTATTGATTCTATTCATCAGGTAAGCTAACGGTGCAGCACAATAACTCGCTTTTCTCCCGACTTCACTGAAAAGGAGGAGGTACTCAATTCGTTTTTTTTCTAATGTGTGTTACCTCATTACTTCTTGCCACGTGAACAGATTTTGAAAATGTTGGTCCCATTTAAATTTGATCAATATCTGATCAGTAGTTTTTGAGTTGTGGTCAATAATGCAAGTTTAATACATTTAATCTGATCAAGGTTCCGAAAATAAAGCAGTGAAGTCGGTTTTTTAAAGTTTTGCTTGTGTTTAATTATTTATACTACTACTATTAATTATAGCACATTTATCAAACGCGCGAAGTAAAAATCGTTAAATGTTCTGAAATTTTTTAAGCAATTATCTTAATTTTTCTTTCCGAAGGAACCTTCTATAAAAATCATTCTCAAATTATAGCGTGACCAAGGTAAATAGGCATTTATTTATATTATATGTATAAAATGTAGATGTAGATATTATATAATCATAAATATACATTAGTATCTGACCTGATGGAAAGTGATAATTCAACCGAAGAAGTAGCATACCTGCCCATAAAATACCTATTTAACCTATTGATAACCTATATATTTATTCATTCTAGACCTATCGAGAAAGAGACAAAATTACAGTCATTATTCCATCGAGGTAGGAGACAAACCTACCGTTTGTTAGCTGAAAAATTCTTGCATAAGTAATACATCAGCCTACGGTTTGTACTGCATAATCCACAGTCGACTATGAATGAAATATGAGATCTATTTTACCGAGTCTATCTCAAAAACATCTACATATTTATAGATGAAACTTGCATATAAAATTCTTTATATCCTCTTACTCTTATTAAAATACAAAAATCAAACAATTATATTCAAGTAATAAGCCATTAATTAACGAAGCGAAACGCTTGGAGCGAACTGGGGGTATGTCAACCATAAATGGATGACGTTTGACAGGGCGTTGATTACTTTCAGTAGCTTTCTTAACATGAAATCGTGTAAGGAATTTGTTTACTTACGTTTAATTATGTTTGTGCCTTATGTGAGACTGTGACCTGTACCTATTTATTCTTTTGCACAATATAAATGTACACGGAGGATTTAAAGCTAACACAGCATTTTCTGCCAGTCAAAGTAGTGCAGTATAAGGGCTATTAACTATTATTTACGATTTAAAATATACTATATATACTACTCAAAAAGTATATTATATACTACTTGAGTCAAGTGAACCTTTTCTAATATATAAGAGCTTTGTGCTTTGCAAATGTAACCATAGGTTTGTCTAATATCTCGATGGAACTTGGTTTTTTAACGTCTTTGCATCATTTGACTTGTATATGTCAATAAGAATGACAATCGTGTCATTATAAAATACAATACAGAATTTTTATATGGGTTTACAAAATGTTTAAACCACGAATAAAAATTGAATTAAAAACATTAAAAAATGTTACGAGTCTCCTGAAAAATCGTTATATATGTCAATCAAGAGCCAAGCAGGCTAAAACAGCCCCGAAAGAGATTGAGATTTTTATTAATGGAAAATCAGTTTCAGTGCCTCCATTCTTTACTATAATACAGGCATTAAAAAGAGAGGGGGTAACGACTCCACATTTTTGCTATCACGACCGCCTTTCAATCGCAGGCAATTGTAGAATGTGCCTCGTGCAACTCGAAGGAATGAACAAATTGCAAATCGCATGTGCTGTCCCAGTGAATAAGGGTATGAAAATCCGAACTAACACACCAGTAGTAAAGCGCGCCCAGGAGGGGGTCTTAGAGTTCATTCTCATCGATCACCCGTTGGACTGCCCTATCTGCGACCAAGGTGGCGAGTGCGACCTCCAAGATTTGACAATGAACTTTGGAAATGATCGGTCAAGATTCACTGACATACATTTTCAAGGAAAAAGAGCTACCGAAAGCAGTGCTCTCGGACCGCTGATACGTTCTGAAATGTCGCGCTGTATACATTGCACTAGATGCATTAGGTTCGGAGCGCAAGTTGCCGGTGTTGAAATATTGGGCTCAACGGGACGTGGTCATGACATGCTTGTAGGAACCTATGTCGACAAAATGTTTCTCTCCGAACTTTCTGGTAATATAGTAGATTTGTGTCCGGTCGGAGCTCTCACATCCATTCCATACATGTTTAAAGCTAGACCGTGGGAAGTTCAACGAACCAATTCCATCGATGTTACCGACGCGACTGGAACAAACATCGTATTGAATCATAAGTTCGACAGGGTCCTGCGAGTGTTACCGCGAGAGCATGAGGAAATAAATCAGGAATGGCTTTCAGATAAAGGCCGATGGGCGATAGACTCACTGGGAATGCAAAGATTGGTAACTCCTATGCTGCGAGTAGACTGTAACTTATGCGGAGTAGAGTGGGAATGCGCCCTGGCAACAGTTGCCGATTTGATAAAGAAAAATTGTCCCAATAAAATTATGGCTGTGGCTGGTCCTCATTGTAACGCTGAGACTTTAGTTGTTGCAAAAGATTTAATGAATATAATTGGGTCAGAACATACCTATATTGAGCGTGACTTAAATTATATCATGACCGGAGCTGATTTAAGATCAGCTTATAGTCTAAATGTGAATATGAAAAATATTACACACGCTGATAAAATTGTGCTTGTTGGAACCAACCCAAGATTCGAAGCTCCAATTTTGAATGCTTGGATTCGTAGCGCCTACAGAAACAACGAATGTGATATTTATGTATTAGGCCCCCAATGTGAATATAATTACCACGTCTGTTACATAGGGGATGATTGTAGCGCATTGAAGGAAATTCATCCACTATTGAAATGTGCTAAAAGGCCTCTAATATTCGTTGGTATTGAACAAATGAGCGCTGATAGTGGTTTGGCTATAATGCGTGAGTTGATTTCTGTGGCGGAGTCACTACAAACAGGTCCAGACTGGGGAGTTTTGCATATCGTAACACGAGAAGCCAGTTTTGCTGGCGCTCTCGAAGCTGGCTGGAAGCCTGGTGCTCAGTCAGCATTGTGCTATTGTCAACCGGCTGTGGTGATTAGTCTAGGCGCTGATGAGATATTCTACGATTGGACACCCCCTCCTAATTGCTCCGTCATCTACGTTGGTTTTCAAGGAGATCGCGGCAGCGGTCTATCTAAGGTCGTTTTGCCCGGAAGTGCTTACACCGAGGCTGGTGGAACTTACTTGAACATGGAGTGTCGGTCGCAGTACGCGATGCCGGCAGTGACGCCGCCGGGCAACGCTCGCCACGACTGGAAAATCTTTAGAGCCCTAGCAGACTATTGTGGAATTTGCTTGTGTTACTCTGATCAAGATTCATTGCGCTGTCGGATGGGGCAGATTAGTCCTAACTTTACTAACATGGGCAATTTTCAGCGAAAAATGTTCACTGACAAACTGAGCTGTTTATTGTGCCCGGGACAACCAAAGAGTAATACTATAGAGGTCAAGCTGAAAACTCTGAAAGATTATTATTGTTCTGATATTTTCTCATTCAACTCGGTGACTATGTTAAGAGCTCAGAAGGCGGCGAATGAATATGCTGATTCGAAATATGCTTTGAATTAATAATGTAGTATAATAAAAAAAAAAAATTTTTCATTATAAAGATTATTATTATTGAAGTTTTTTTACTTACATACATTTATTCATAAATTTGCCATCTTTGTTCCCGTTGCCGCTCAATCGGTGCTACATTCGCATAAGTACAATGCGTAAAAGGATTGCTCGGTACTTAAATTAAATTATTTTACCGACTTTCCAAAAAAGGAGGAGGTACTCAAGTCGACTGTTTTTTTTTCATGTGTGTTACCTCATAAATTCTCTCCACGTGAGCCGATTATGAAATTTTTTTTCAGTTTGAAAGATGTTGCTTTCTAATTGGTCCCATTTAAATTTGATCAAGATCTGATTAGTAGTTCTTGAAATATCGTCTATAATGCCTATTTTGTGGACTACTTTGACGCTGTTCTCGTTTACCCGACTTCAAAAGTTACCTCATAACTTCTTTCGTTGTGAGCCGATTTTGATGATTATTTTTTTTATTTGAAAGCTGGTGTTTTTTATGTGGTCTCATTGAAATTTGATCAAGATCGATCTCTAGTTTTTGAGCTATAGTCAATAATGCGTGTTTACATTAAATCTGATAAAGGTTCCAAGGTTAAGCTGTGAAGTCGGTTTTTTTAAGCTTTGCTTGCGTTTAATTATTCAAGGGGTGTAGTTGTAATTGAACTTGTGGAACAAGTCGTATATACTTTTAGAACCAATATTGACTTAGTCGTAACCAAACGAGTAATGATTAATACCTGATCGATCAGTTCCTTGTTCGCTAATTCTGTTTGTCGAATTTTTGGAACACTCACACAAATTGTACCTGTTTGTCAATGCTATATGCAGACCATTTGAGCCTCGTTTTGTCAATTTTCACGAGAGTATTTTGTACCATAAATATCAACTTTTGCTGTTGTAATATACTCGTCATGTAATGCCGAATGCCGTATAATTGAATGCACACATTATAGAAATATATTTTTGACATACTTCAAGATCCTTCTGTATATCACCTGCTAGGTCGGGCCAGCTTTCTCCGCCGCCATCGATTATGAAACATTCAATAGATACTCATAAAGATAATTGTGGTTAATATCAGGTATGGGTAATCCAGGACTTATAATTATATCATATGTGCCTTTTGGTTTAATAAAATTAATATAAACATAACATAAACGCTTTCACACTCACAGCCCCACACTAAGTTCGATGACTTGTGTCGTGGGTGCCGGAAACATTCACATCACACACACAATCACAACCAGAACCAGAAACACTAGTTTTCCTTAAGGAGAAAACGATGACATCTTGTATTCAGGTATTTTTTTTCTAATTTTGACCTTGCTACAGTGTTCGCAAGGCCAATACTTACTTTACCAAATATTTCAAATTTAAGCTTCGTTCTTAAATATGTGCCGCAGTGTAATTTTAGGTTACCACTGCGCAGAAAATGTTGTAACAAATTGTATTCTGATGGATGAACTTGATATGCTATCTGAAGAAAAAAGTATTCAATATATATTAAATATACCTATAGATAAAGCAATAATATTCAATAGGCCTGTATTTATCCTCTAGTTATAATCCCTCCCAAATAAGAGTTGTGCATCTATGCAGGTTTCCAGATAGTGTCGAAGGTATTTTAAACATTTTGACTTAGCCACTTTGCCTGTTTGTTTTTTCTGGTAAAACTGAATAAACCTTCAAAAGAATAAACAAACTGTACGCAAACGACCATTAAAAATTAATAAGGACAGAAATAACTTTGTTGTTTTTGTGTTAAGTCCTATCACCTGTCCTATCCCAAGGTGTATAGTATATCTTCATACCAAAGGACTCATTTGATTCGAGTGTACGGCGTGCGGAGACGCGGGTACGGTTACCTCCCATCTAGCGGTACCAGCGCTTTTGTAACCGCGCTATATCTGCTCAAACCAAATGCGTCTAGTGTGCAGCAGCTATGCGGTAAGTTCTATGATTGTGATAAATTGAAAAAAGTTTCTCAACAGGTGCTTCTAAATAATCTGGAAAACCTGGCAGTAGCGGAGAAGTCGGTGGTCCAGTGCCGGCGGGAGCTTCGTGCCGCTAGAGTCAACGCCATTGTAAAGAAGGGATTGGCAGAGCTTACGTACGAACCTCGGGCTTTGCACAACATTAACTAGCAAAATGACGAAATAGGAACCTTCTCCGCTTATTAAGTGTGTCACCGAATTTTGCCGGAAAAGTGACAAAATGGCGTTGTTGATTTGGTATAATTTTACAAAAACTTTGATTTTTCGAGTGTTAATGTGCATAAGTGTAGGTAAATGATACCAAGTAGAAAAACGTGATTTTCGCCTTCGCTCCAAAACTCCAATAGGAGTTCTAGTAAGGTCTCTACCACTTTACTAGGGCATGACTTGACTATGATCGGACCCTGACACTTTTACTTGACTTTGACTGCGACTTGTGACTAGGACTTTAATTTAAAAAAAAAGTCAAGTAAAAATATATTTCAAGTGTATTTCACATTTGAAATATATTTTTACTTGACACTGGCTAAATGCACAAGATTGCGAAGCCAATACTGAAAAAAAAAAAGGTTTGTCACCTGGTCAAGCTAAAAGTGAGTTAATGCCATTGTATATAATAGACTGACTGGTTCTAACCTGAAGCTTTGTAAGTCGTTATTATATCTTGCCTATGTTACTTAACTATCTAATAATTTAGAGTTATTAAATTTAATGACGGTCTCTTTATTGTTTATTACCTGTACCTTAAGCGGGCAACTAGAACTTTGGTGCTCATATTAGTCTTACCTTACATACTTTATGTTACGTAGTTTTGTGCGCCGAAACTCTACTCAGATGATATAAAGCATTGCCATAGAGTTCTCTAATGCAATTAAGTTTAAGATTGTGCAGCCTCTTGCACAAGACGGCCATGTGATTAGAGAATAGTTTATTATTAATACTGATATGTGGCACAGCGTGTCACATCATTGTTTGATCATATGAGCTTGTAGCTCCATATTAGTATTTCTAGTTCTCACTTGTTATATTTATCATGTATTTATCATACTTTAAAACGTAACATCATTGATATTGTAAATAAATATAAGCAGCAATAAAGTAAATCCTTAACTAAATATGTGATTTTATTGTCTGTTACAAATCTGTTACGTGCAAACTATGTTTCTTAAAAATGGTATTGAAATACTCGATCAAATAAACAAATGCGATAGTTTTATATGGAACCAATCGTATAAGATTTGTTTATATTCGAACATCCAAGAATTATATACCTGGGGCCTCTAGGGATATCTGGGGTACACTACTCGATCTACTCTCCGTACTATACCTAATATAGTGGAGACACCGTAGCTCACACGACTATTTTGTCGATCCAAAAGCCCAATAAACATTGCACGCGTTTGCGGCGGTTTGTAAGAACCCGTTGAAAAAGTTACAAGGCTATTGCATAGTAAAACTTGAAAGCATTCAAGCGGACGGACTCTGCTGGCTATATTTCTGGATCATAATACTAACTTACGAATCAAAACCGTGTGTCACCGATCTGGTTAAAAGGATATTAAAAGGTTTTGAGTGAAGTGGAGGTAGCTATGTCAACTAATGACATTAAGTCAAGGTTTTTGCAGGTAAACGCTAAACTGTAGGTTTGTATACGATAAATATATTTCGATAAATTGACCTCAATGCTTAAATTTAGATGATAAGATAAGATAAATAGTTTATTAGCAAAAATAAGGTTGTACAACATTATAATATGACATACAATATACAATGTTACATACAATCATTATAATTTTGTATATTTCATTATCATCGGTAGGAGTAAAAAATATTGTATTAATATTGGATGCCAAGGCGTATTTTAAGTCATTATTTACCACAGATGTTTTAGTACTATCACTAAAATAGTCATTAAATAAATTAGCAATTATTTCTGGATCTGGATTGTGTACTTCGTCATAAAATGTTAGTTGTGTAATGTTATTGTCTGTTGTTGTTTTGTTGTAATTGTCTTTTATCATATACCAAGTTGCCATACATTTATTTTAGCTTTAGTTAAAATATATTTAGTGATTTCTTTCTGTTTTATACATGCATTTTTTTAAATCTTGGTATAGGATTTATATTTATTTTTATTTCCCAATTTATTTATTTTAAATTGCCTAGTCCTAGATCTAGTTGGTACTTTAATGTGAATATTAAATAAAAATTTCTTAAAACGCTTTTTAATAACTCTAACTCTAACTAGTTTTCAAAATGTCTATGTTCCAATCACCTGTAAGAATTACTTGTTTCTTTTTCTAAATGTTATGTTATGGAGAAAAGCATTAGGTTGATCAAATAAAATTCAGTTTATGTTCTAAATTCTATCCGGAATCCTATATATCTATACTTCTATACTAATATACTAATACTAATATACTAATATACTAATAATACTAATATACTAATAATATTATAAAGAGGTAAAGTTTGTTTGTTTGTTTGTATGTAAAAGGTAATCTCTGAAACTACTGATCCGATTCTGAAAATTCTTTCACCAATAGATAGCTACACTATCACTGAGTGTCATAGGCTATGTTTTGTCGGGATAGAAGTTAGTTATCAGTTCGAAATAATAATATTCGTAAGACAAGTCGGAGAAAAATTTGCTATCTTTCCGCTTTATCGGCAAAAATGTTGGCCTTCATGAGTTTTACAAAAAAGTCCGCGACAGCATATAATAATATCTAACATGTGTGTATAGCTCAGAAAAAATACTTTTCTTTGTTAAAAATCTGAAAAAAAAGCGGCCTATGTTTAGTTGGCTTTTTGAGACATTCAGTATTAATCCTTATCAAAATAAACTATTTCATCGTCTTACGTAGTTCATGTAAATACATTTTGCTTTTTAGTGCATATGATTTGGATAAATAGTCTATGAGAAATCGTGAAATTAGTTTCACGGGAGCCCGCCCGTGAACGGGACGGGTCAGAAATGTACCGCCACGTACTACGAATTCCTGCACATTAAAAATAGCGGCTTCTATTTCGTTGGCTTTTTTTAAGTATTTAATATTAATCCTTATCAAAAAAACCTATTTCATCGGCTTACGTAGTTCAGGTAGATGTAATTTGCTCTTTACTGCACATAATTTGGACCTATAGTCTAGGAGAAATCGTTAAGTTTATTTGAGGGTGAAAACGGTGGATCACAGAATGGAACAGTTACTGCGTAATCCGGCATACGTCTATGTTTTGAACCGACTAACATAAGAAGGAGGATATAAATTCGACTGTTTTTTTTTGTTTAGTCTTATCATTAAACTTTGAACTGCCCGCTAGCGTAGTTAGGTGGGCGTTTGCCTTTAAAGCACCGGGTTTGATGCCCGGTGGGAACACAGGTGTTTTCCCACGGGAATTTGTGTTTCTGGTTTTGAGTATGTTGTGAATGTTGTGTGAATCTTGGATGTTTACTGCCCCTTGATACAAGTCATTGAATTTAGTGTGGGGTTGTGAATGTGAAAGCGTTTATGGGTATGTTTTTTAATATTTACTACCCGGCCGACGCCGGGCGGGTCGTTCCAGAACTTTGAATTGCTCGCTGGCGTAGATGGGTGCGCGTTCGCCTTCAAAGCAGCGGGTTCTATTACCGGTGGTAATTTACCTAGAAAATTTCTCTCCACGAGAAATTTGTGTTCCTGGTTTTGAGTATGTTGTGAATACTTTGTGAATCTTGGATGTTTACGGCCCCCGATACAAGTCATTGAACTTAGGGTGGGGCTGTGAATGTGGAAGTGTGTTTCTTTGCATATTTTTTAACCGGGCGACGCCGGGCGGGTCATCTTTTGAACTATCTACTCGCGTAAATGGGTACGCGTTTGCCTTCAAAGCAGCGGGATCGATTCGCGGTGGTAACAGAAGTTTTCTCCCTACGGGAAATTTGTGTTCCTGGTTTTTAATATGTTGTGAATCTTGGATGTTTACGGCCCCACGCTACAAGTCACTGAACTTAGTGTGGGGCTGTGAATGTGGAAGTGTTTATGAGTAGGTTTTTTAACCGGGCGACGCAGAGTGGGGAATCTTTGAACTTTGAACTACCCACTGGCGTAGATGAGTGCGCGTTCGTCTTTAAAGCAGCGGGTTCGAATCTCGGTGGGAACACAATAACAAAAGTTTATTCCCCACGGGCAGTTTATATTTCTGGTTCTGGGTATGACATGAATGTTGTGTGTGTGGTGTTAATTGTTTACGGCCCCACGACACAACTTATAGTACATTTACAGTGGGGCTGTGAGTGAGAAAGCGTTTATATGTAAGCTTTTGTTTACCCGGGCAACGCCGGGCGGGTCAGCTAGTACAAAATATAATTATAACCAAACTTATTAACTCCATTCCACAACTTTCAAAGCTATACATTTCTGCTAGACTTTTTATACTAATTATTGGTTTGAACTTAATATGATTTTTAACAAAAATACATGTGCCTCTCTTTTCTGATTTAGTCTACAGTAATGTGCTGCCAATTTGTTATTATTTAGTCTTATACCTGATTCCATACCTTGCTTAATAAACAATAAACAGCATCAACGTCTTAATTGTTGTTATGTTTAAGTTGGTGTAGTGCAATTGGTACAGAATCTATTTTGTTTTCTAGGCTTGCTATATTCTGAAGTTAATTTAGTTTTTCACTTTTAGGAACGAAAAAACGTGTCATTTTTTATTTTATCGTCGTGTTTTACTGGGAAGTAATAAGGGATCGTTCCTTTTCTGGGTCTACGTGATGTGCTTGACTTGACCCAATTACTATTTGTTTGTTGTACTTCTGCAGTAGTAAATGTGTTGCGATTGTCGGTTTTTAACTTTGTAGAGGTTAGAGAAATTTCAGTTTCCTTTTTCAATAGTGATATATCTTCACAGTCAATTTTAAAATTAATATGGTAAGAAAGATTTTGTAGTAATGTTTGTTTTTTGTTATATTGATAGCTTTTAGTTATTTGTATGTAAGTACAATTTTTACATGTATTAGCAATCGATGAAATTAGACTATTTAACATATTCTCATTTAAAAAAATATTTTTTGTTACTTCTACTATGTAAACTTTTGTATTTTTGAGTTTCTCTATGGCGTTATATAATGCATAAATTACATTATTAGAATTACGGTCATTCGCACCTACAACAAAGACCACTTTATCTTCTCTACCTAAATTTGTTTTCAATATATCACAGTAAGATAGTACTTCAGAACACAGTGCGTTTGGTTTTACAATAGCTGTAGTGTTGTATACATCGTTCCATACTCTTTTCTCTCGTTCCTTGTTGATTGTTTGAGCTAAGTCACGCGCCTGTTGGTCTCCGAGTATGTATATTTTCCTGTTATGGTTTTTTCTGCCTCCCTGAATTGTATCTTGTATCTCGAAATTTACTTTCACATCGTCATTGTTAACTTTGGTTCTGTGTTTATCATTAACTGTGGTTAAATCTTGTGTCAATGTTTTTTTAGCATTCAGTGTATCTTTGGAACTCATATTTATTTGTAGAATTGCCTGCCGAACAGAACCATTGTGCTCTATATTCTTATCTATTTGCTTGGTGGATGCGCTTTTTAATTGCTTGCATAATGCTTCTTCTAATATTTTTTCATATGTATTGATTTGTTTCTGTAATTCCGCGTTAGTTTGCTTCAGGGCTGTATTTTCTTTATTTAAGTGAATAATTTCCTCGTGAGCATTCGTCAATTCCGTCGTTAAATTATCTAATTGACATGTAAACTCCACTGTCTCGGTGTTCTCCATCATAGACATATTAGGGAGGCTTCTAGGGCTTTCATCTTGTAAAGTTGAGCTGAATATGTATTCGCCAGTACAGTAAATCGATAGGTTCTCTGAAGACAAAAATTTGTTTTTAATAGACTTTCTATTCCTCTTAGTGATGTTGTCATTCTCAACTTCTTTGTTACTAACATTTTTTGTAGGTATAGCTGTATTACTCTGTATATAATTGTTAACATTACTTTTACGTTTCGAAGATAAGCATTTCATGCAGCTCCATGCAAGTTTGTGGTCCTTAGTCATAAGAAAAAATCGTTTATCAGAGACTCTTGCGCAGTTTTTGTCATAATGTTGATTACATTGAGCACACATCAAAAAATCCTTATTTTTTATTATAACATTGCATACTGTGCACTTCATCTTATGAAGAACTTTGGATCTGGCAGTTGTCGCCATGGTATTTATATCCTGGATTTAGTAGTTATCGGTTTTCAATTATTTTAAAAAGGAACGCACCCTTAATGACTGGCATACGAGGTTCGGCTCTTTGTCTACAGATTGTAGACAGATGTCGGAGTTGGAGATCTTTCGGATTTTTACCGGTGAATTTTAGATAATCTCTGGTCTAAAAATATGTGTTTACTGGCAACGCTGTCAGCCGGAAGTAACATAACCAATCAGCTGATTGGTGGGCTACAGATATGTCAGTGATGGAATCCGCAAATAACAGCAAGATAAATCATAGCCCAAGATAATGTAATCACTTGATCATAGCGACGATGTAAACAACGGCAATCTTGAAATTTAACGAATAAATAAATGTTCACCGAGTGAATTTCTTGATCAGCAGCCGTATTTCCGTGTGTTTGGTGCCCATTATTGTTTTCTCCATCTTCCAAAGTTAGGCTTAACTCGTTCCAAATACATTTTGTTAATATTTATGTTTTGATAATTTTCTGAATATTTTTTTTGAGGAGCAAAAATACGTCGTATTTACTTATTGCTGTGTACCGGAAATGTGATCAAAGATAATGTAATCACTCCGTTTAGGTGTGATCAAATCATTAATGGATTACCTACGAGTTACGTTTGACATTGAAGATGACGAAAATGTGAATCATTAATGGATTATGTTTTACTTTTTTGTCTTGTTGCTAGATGTTAAAAGGAAGAATAAATCCGTAAAAAATCCTGTGCGTACTTTTCAAAATGTAAACAATAGAATACCGATGGGCTTGCGACCTTTCGTCGATAACCGAGACTTTGCAATTTAGACTCGATTAATACAATTAATCTATCGATATGTATAAAAATCAATTGTGCGTTAGATCATGATAAAACAACAACAAAAATAAACTTCCCTAAGTTTTCATTCGACTTCATGTTCATGCCACCCTTGGCATGAACATGAAGTCGAATGAATTTTTTTTATTCTTTATAATATATGTTTGTGCCCTAATATTATTAATATTTGAGATCTTTCACCAGCCTTTCAACGTGTGAAGCATAGAAAAGAATATATTCTACCCGAGATATGAAGTATAATGAAGTAAAATTGCACAGAATACTATTACTCCCTAAGTAATTCACTATTCTCTGTTTTTGAACGCCTTTGCATACCGGACTTGTAATTGTCGATATGATTGACAACATTATCATTAACTGGAAAAAACTGTATATAAACGGAGTGATAAACATTATATTTGACTGTATTGTAGATTGTTAACGGAGTGATTACATTATCTTTGGTAGATTACTTTTATATCGGTATAAATATACAAAATGTTTCATCCGAGAATAAAAATTGAATTAAAAACGTTTAAAGATGTTTGAAGTCTTCTGAAATGTCATAATATCTACCAAACTACACCATCAAGAGCCAGGAAAAAAGCAGCTAAAGCAAATAAATCATGTGGAATTGCTAATTGCCCTAAAATATATATAAAATATTATTAACGGAAAAGCGGTTTCAGTGCGTTCTTAACTATATCACAAGCTTTGAAAAGAGATACGGTAACATCACCAAATTTTTGTTACCACGACCGCCTTTCGATTGCCGGCAATTGTCGAATGTGCCTCGTGCAACTCGAAGGAATGGACAAATTGCAAGTTGCATGTGCCTTCACAGTAAATAAAAATATGAAAATCCGAACAAACTCGCCAGCAGTAAAGCGCGCCCGAGACCCCGGGTCTTAGAGTTCCTTCTCATCGATCACCCGTTGGACTGCCCTATCTGTGACCAAGGTGGTGAGTGCGACCTCCAAGATCTAACAATGAATTTCGGAAATGATCGGTCAAGATTCACCGACATAAAATTCAGAGGAAAAAGAGCTGCCGAAAGCAGTGCTCTCGAACCACTGATACGTTCTGAAATGTCGCGCTGTATACATTGCACTAGATGCATTAGGTTCGGAGCGCAAGTTGCCAGTGTTGAATTATTGGACTCAATGGGACGTGGTCATGACATGCTTGTAGGATCCTATGTCGACAAAATGTTTCTCTATGAACTTTCTGGTAATATAGTAGATTTGTGTCCGGTCGGAGCTCTCACATCCGTTTGCGTACACGTCTAGATCGTGGGAAGTCCAACGCACCAACTACGCGACTGGTACAAACATCATTTGATTATGGTTGAATCATAAGTTCGACAGAGTCCTGTGAGTATTACCGCGAGATCATGAGGAAATAATTTAGGAATGACTTTCAGATAAAGGCCGATGGGCGATAGACTCATTGGAGATGCAAAGATTGGTAACTCCTATGGTGCGAGTAGATTCTTACTAATGTGCAATAGCGTGGCACTGTGGGCATCGGCAGCCGAAGTCCCAATAAAATTATAGCTGTAGCTGGTCCTTATTGTAACGCTGAGACTTTAGTTGTTGCAAAAGATTTAATTAATTCTATAGGTTCAGAACATACCTATATTGAGCGTGATTTGATTACATTGTGACCGGAGTCGACCGAGTCTAAATTTGAACATGAAAAACATCACGTACGCTGATAAAATTGTGCTTGTTGGAACCAATCCACGGTTTGAAGTTCCAATTTTGAGTGCTTGGATTCGCAACAAATCCAGAAACAATGAATGTGATATTTACGTATTAGGCCCCCAATGTGAATATAATTACCACGTCTGTTATATAGGGGATGATTGTAGCGCATTGAAGAGAATTTATCCACTATTAAAATGTGCTAAAAGGCCTCTAATATTCGTTGGTATTGAACAAATGAGCGTTGGTAATGGTTTGGCTATAATACGTGAATTGGTTCCTATATTGAAGTCATTAAAACCAACTCCAGACAGGGGAATGTTGCACATCGTAACATCGTTGCTGGCGCTCTCGAAGCTGGCTGAAGCCTGGTGCTCAGTCAGCATTGTACCAATGTCAACCGGCTGAAGTGATTAGTCAAGGTGCTGATGAGATATTCTACGATTGGACACCCCCTCCGAATTGCTCCGTCATCTACGTTGGTTTTCAAGGAGATCGCGGCAGCGCTCTATCTAAGGTCGTCTTGCCTGGAAGTGCTTGCACCGAGGCTGGTTGAACTTACTTGAACATGAAGTGTCGGTCGCAGTATGCGATGCCGGCAGTGACGCCGCCGGGCAACGCTCGCCACGACTGGAAGACCTTTAGAGCATTAGCAGAGTACTGTGGAATAAGCTTGTGGTATTCTGATCAAGATTCATTGCGCTGCCGGATAGGGCAGATCAGTCCTAACTTTACTAATATGGGCAATTTCCATATAAAGCTTTTCACTAACAAACTAAACGGTTTATTGATCTTGGGCCAACCAAAGGGCAACATTATAGATGTCGAGCTGAAGACAAAGATTATTAATGTTCTGATGATTTCTTATTAAACTTTGACTATGATGAAAGCACAGAAGGCGGCGATTCAACAAGCTGATTCGGAATATGCTTTTAATTAATAATAATGTATATTTACATTTTTACATAATTAGTATAGAGATTTTCATTATAAAAGCATTTTGTACTTACACTTATTCATACTTCTGTTAGAGTAGTCCCCCTCTCGGCTTCGACTGGGTGCCACATTATCATATAAGTATATTGCGACAAAACTACAACTTGTCATTTAAGTACCTACTATATGCTTTTCGTATGGATTAGTCCAAATATATAAAGTAGGGAAGCCTACTTTATGTTTTTGGACCACTAATCCATACTTGTGAAACATTAATATAGACGTGGTTGGCTATAGAAGGTACAGTACTATTAGAAGGCCTAAAATTAGGAATAAATCTGCATTTGTTCCTAACCATCAGACCTTCTATTAGCTGCTATGCGTGAAAGCATTTGGTTCGAAGATATGTTTTAAGAGTTTTGGTTCGAGCGGACGGCGTGACGAGCCCACGACCCTGCACGCCGTTCGCTCGAACTAAATGCGTCCTATAGAGTATATTATTTTTATAATGACACCCGCCATCTCAGTCTCTCATGACCACGGCCGATGAAACACAGTCGAAACGTCGAGATTAGTCAAAATAAAGTTCTTTAAAGATAAAAGAATCAGTTTTCTCAAGTTCTCTCGAATAATGTGCATTTAATACGCAGTGTGTATAGTACTCAATATTTAATGCTCTGTGTTTCATATTGATATGCACCTAAGTATAGTCTTTAGATTGTGGCCACGTAATATTATCAATGTATGCAAATTCAACCTACCTTTTTATTTATTCAACTTCTTCAAACATATCAGGTACAGGCTTGGGCGTACCCAACTTTTAGTCCAGGGAGAAGGGCAGACCAGGGTTTTCCTAAATGTGAATAATTGAACACATTACCTTAAAAATGGAAGCATTATTATGTATTCTGAATTCAGTAGTTAGCACTTTCAACAAATCACTTTGTTATTACCTCTATTTCACTTGATTAATTAATTAATTTGTTCGAATTTATTTCAATCGAGAATCAATAATGAAATCGAGGCAAAGCAACCAACAAAGAAAAGCGGTGCAAACAAATTTAGCTTTCTATATCATCAACAGTTAATTCCTATACATTATTGCAATTACCTATATGGAAGGAAGAAACAATGCGCGAAGTTAAGAAAAATAAAAAACGAGTAAAATTTGCGGGAACAATATTGATCGTGTTGTAAAACCAGTAAAATAATGATGCAAAAACAAGAGGTTTGAGTGTTTGGATGTCTATCGTGAAAATTACGTAAAAATGAACGCGAGGGGAGCGAGCGCATTGGCAAAATGGAAAAAATACAATTGAGGTCACAGATTTTTTAACAATTTTAGATCAATTCAAAGAAAACAATGAATCACTTGGACGAGCGAAGCGAGCACAAATTTTGGGTTTCGATCAAAAGCAAGAACTTGAACTTTAGCTAATTCTGTGGAAATAAAATATAAGTAGGTATATAAAACACAATCAAATTTTTATTAAATATCAAATATTGTATTGTCTAACACGATTCCTTAACTATCATGTTTCACATCAATATCTCGTAATAATGGGATAATAATGTTAATACGGTTACAAATATATTGGGTAAGAAAGTACACACAGATAAAAGACATTGTGTAAAGAATACAGTGGATACACCTTAGGACAAATTAAAAAAAAAACTAGCACATAGAACGAACTTTCAGATCGAACGAAATGACAGCATTTATACTTAATATTGTCGTGAAGGAACAAGAAGTAGCCAAGAATGAGAATACAGTTATATTACCCGTTACATAAATATAGTTTAGAATAAAGTCTGCGATATATATAGAAATATATAGCTAAATAGTTTTTTTTTATATTATGTATTTGAAAATGCTAAAGAAACAAACCATAGTCAAAGTTAGAATTGCTAACTCTGAAGGAAAAGATGAAATGGAAAGAAGTCGACGATAGATAGAGTTAGAACACATTCACACTATAAATACTTGTACACAATACATGAGTTTATATATGCAAAATCTACAAAAAGTGTTACATATGATTATTATTTTAAAACTGTAAGATCATCAGTTAATATATAGGTCTTACAAACTATTTTATGTTACGTAGTTTTGTGCGCCAAAGCTCTACTCGGATGATATAAAGCATTGCCATATAGTTTTCTTCTGCAATTGAGTTTAGACGTTGACTAAGTAGATTGTAAAGCCAGTTGCAGAAGACGGCCACGTTATTTGTTGATAATTTATTATTAACACTGATATGTGGCATGATGTGTCACGTCATTACTTGGTCGTAGGAGCCTGCAGCTCCATACTAGTCTTTCTCTGGGCAGTTCTCCTCCGTTAAAATTGTCATCGACTCACCGTATTATAAAACGTAACATTATTGCTATTGTAAATAATAAGCAGCAATAAACTAAATCCTAAATAAAATTTGTGCTTTTTTTGTTACGAGAAAAATATGTTATATAAAAATAGTATTGAAATCATCGTTCGAATATTGAAATGCGGTAGATTCAAATGGAACCAAGTCGTATAAAAGATTTGTTAATATTCAAATCGCCAAGTGTTATATCTCGAGGAAGCTTATCAAAATGGACGGCCGTGTGATCACGCCGACCACACGTGGCCTGTACTGGGGCCTCTAGGGGCCTCTAGGGGCTACACTACTCTCCCTACTCTCCGTACTATACTATCGCGGCTACACCGTAGCTAACACGAGTATATTGTCAATCCAAAAGCCCAACAAACACTGCTACACGTTTGCGTGGATTTATAAAAACCGTCTAAAGCATATTAATATACGTAGTAAAAACTTGGAAGCACTCCGGCGGACAGACTCTTTGCTGGCTATAATTCTGTATCATATTACTAACTTACGAATTGTAACCGTGTGTTCACACGCCGATCCGGTTAAATATTAGAAAAGGTTTTGTCCATATAGATAACGCTGTGATTATTCATATTTTATGACACGCATTTGATGAAAGAGGTTTAAAAATCTCCGGACCGTCGTAAACTGCTAACGCTGAGTTAGATGAATTCAATCGAGTCGTTATCGTTAAAATATTCGCAATTAATAGAGAAGAAATGAGCAAAAACATTCTTAACATTACAATAAACTTAAATATCAACTCTTTGGTACGCGATGGGTACAAAGTCAACAAATACTGTACAAAAGATAACAACACAACTAGGAAACAGTAGAAGAGGTCAAACAGTAACATATACGAGTATGTAGAACAAGGGGCGCGAGCGGCGCCGCGCGCGGTAGCGATGTCGCGTACAAGTCACAAACGTCGTCGGTTTTGGTTTACACTTTGGTGATGGTCTTCATTTTCCTGCTCCTCAGGCATCTGAAAATTAACGTTTTTTTAGTTTGTGGTTAAAATGTAATAATAAAAATTTTGAGAGCCATTAATTCTAGGCCTAGTATATTTATCAACCTCGAGCACATCATCACTTATCATCCAGTCAGATAGCAGTCAAATGCTAGCCTAAAAAAAAAATATTTTACTGGCTTTAAACATTGAAACTGTTGAGTATGTTTCAAAACTTCAAGTCTATGAATTATTTTGTCGAAGCCAAAGAAGTTAACTTTCAAGGTTACCGACTTTAGTGAGTCGTCATGATAACACATTAAGTATCTGAAAATGCCTTCCCATCCTTCCTAGGAGTGAAGGAAAGGGGTATATATGGGGCTCGAACCCACTAAAAACCCCCCCGTGAGCAGTCCCTCGCCAAGGTGAGGCAAGATAGGGTCGCGCTAGCAGTCACTATCTTAACCCGGTTGGAGGCCCGGATGCAAACTCCTCCGGGCCACTGTAGGGGTGACCTTCCACACCAAGGCCAACCTCGACAAACCTCTCGTGAACGTTTCCAAAGAAGATAGCACGAAACAATATGTCAACGAAAGAATGATCTTCCCAAAGACGCATATAAAATTAGTTTTACCATGGTGTTGAGTTTGGTTTTATATATTACCTAATAAACCCGTGGTAGATCATGAATCCACCGTAGAGGCTGAGGACGATGGTCGCAGTCCACACTACCACCAGCACTGAGCTGCCGCCCTCTGAAACAGCCAGATTTGTTTATAATGTAACTTAACATTCTACTACTAATTATCGGGCGCAGTGATCCAGAATGAGTCTTAGCGTACGAAACCAGTAGACGCCATTTCTTTCTATCATTTGCAGCTTCGTTCCACGAAATGGCTAAGAGTTAGCGTAAGTTCTCCGTTTCCTTGTTTCAGTGGTATATGGGACGCTCCTAAAGTCACCGGCCGGTTGGACGCTCCAAAAGTCGTAGTCCGGTTGGACGCTCCAAAAGTCACCGGCTGGTTGGACGCTCCAAAAGTCGTCGGCCGGTTGGACGCTCCAAAAGTCGTCGGCCGGTTGGACGCTCCAAAAGTCGCCGGCTGGTTGGACGCTCCAAAATTCTTCGGCCTGTTGGACGGTCCAAAAGTCGCCGGCAGGTTGGACGCTCAAAAAGCCGTCGGCCGGTTGGCCGCCCTTCGTACGCTTGCTTTGCAGCAATTGATTTGATTTTATCCTCTCCCATCCTTCATAAGTGACTAAGGCAACGAAGACTGTGTTCTTTTACGAATGAGGTTTGGCTCAGCTATCATGTTCTTTTTTTTAATTTTTCGGTAATCTTCAAGTGCCTTCTTCCCTAACTGGCACAAATTTTTTTTAAAGATTTCCTTTCTACACCTAGCTTCAATGAACGTGCTTTACAGAAAAAGATATTTATTACTAAACACTAAAACTGCACATGGGTGGAAATTAAAATGAAATGAACTCCCCGTTGGTTTAGTTGGGTTCGCGACTATACCGGGGTATGAGATTCGAATAGAAGCTTTATCGCCGAGGGAAATTTGTGTTTCTGGTTCTAAGTGTGACTGTGTGATGGGAATGTTGCCACCCACGACAGTCATTGAACTGGCTATGAGTGTGAAAGTGTTTATTTTTTAAAGAAATGGAGGTAGGATAAGTTACCGATGTATCCGTCGTGGTATTTGTCGTGCGCGCTCGGGGCGCGGTCGCGGCGTCTATCGTCGCGCGTCTCCACAGCTAATAGGTCGGGGATCTCGTCCGATAGCGTGCAGTTCGCCCACTCGATTGTCACGAATCTGATACAAACGATACAATGCTCAATTCGAAACAGGGGATCTATTCCGGGCATAGATTTATCTTTACATCGCCGTCGAATATGAACGATTTTCTTTTGTTATGAACATCGAATCAACTGAAATTTCAACCAATCGACTGTCGTATCGACGTCGCATCAATTCGAACATTCGTATTTTTACGACCAGAATAGACCCAAGTAGTATAGATTCAAACTACGATTGTTCGAATTGATGCGACGTCGATACGATAGTCGCTCGGTTGGAAGTTCAATCCTTTCGATGGTTCATAAGATAATTAAACGCAAGCAAAGCTTAAAAAAACTTCACTGCGTTTCGGAACTTTGATCAGATTAGAAGTACTAAACACGCATTATTGTCGATTTTTGTAGAAGTAGTGATCAGATCTTGATCAAATTCCAATGGGACCACATGAAAAGCACCAGCTTTCAAATAAAAAAATAATCATCAAAATCGGCACACAACGAAAGAAGTTACGAGGTAACTTTTGAAGTCGATCAAAAACGAGAACATCGTCAAAGTAGTCCATAAAATACGCATTATTGACGATATTTCAAGAACTACTGAAACGATCTTGATCAAATTTAAATGAGACCAAGTGGAAAGCAACATCTTTCAAACTAAAAAAAAATGTTCGAAATCGATTCACGTGGAAAGAATTTATGAGGTAACAACACACATAAAAAAAATACATTCGACTTGAGTACCTCCTCCATTATTGGGAAGTCGGTAAAAATGTCAAGATGTAACGAAGCGCGTGAACTATGCACCGACGTATAGTCTATTATCTACCTACCTATCTATATGTATGCATTAGAGTGAAACGGGCGATCTACTCGTAATGCTAATAACTCGTAATACCGCTAAGTTATTGCTGTACGTGCTATACATTTTCATTAAATAAATGTTAAAAAGTAAAATAGTGACCAAAACTGTCGTTATTACTCACGGCCCAACAAAAAAAATACATACAATCGAAAATAGTACATCCTTTTTTGAAGTCGTTAATACTATACCTGGAGACAGTGTTGCATGCGCGTCGCTGCGGCAGCAACATTTGTCGCGAGCGGGAGCGTGCTCCCCCGCGGCACGGGCCCCACGCGGCCCACGGGCCCGGCGTGCCCTCCGTCTGTCCGCAACCACATTCTACCTCGCACGTCTCCTCCTCCTGGACAAAACGCACTACGTTTATACTTCCATCCAAAGGTTGTCTGGAAGAGATCGCTCTTAGCGATAAGACCGCCCGTTGTATCTTTATAAGTTTCTCTGTAACTTGTTTATCTTTCGGTGTCAATAACTGCCCGTTGGCCAAGTTGGGTGAGCGTTCGCCTTCTAAGCAGGTATCGGGTTCGATACCCGGCGGGAACACAAGTTTTCTCCCCAAGGAAAACTTGTGTTGTGTGTGTGATGTGAATGTTTCCGGCACCCACGACACAAGTCATCGAACTTAGTGTGGGGCTGTGAGTGTGAAAGCGTTTATTTATTTAATCATCCTTATTTGTGCACTTTAGTTTTCAGCACAGTAAAACTTAAGCCGCCTCTGTTTTTTTTTTAATAATTTTGGCTTCGCAATCTCGTGCATTTAGCCAGTGTCAAGTAATAATATATTTAAAGTATTTCATTTCAGAAGTCCTAGTCAAAAGTCACAGTCAAAGTCAAGTAAAAGAGTCAAGGTTCAGTCATAGTCAAGTCATGCCCTAGTAAAGTGGTAGAAACTTTACTAGAACTTCTATCGGAGTTTTGGATCGAGAGCAAAAATCACGTTTTTCAATTTCATTTTGATTTGCCTACACTTATGCACGTTTACTAAGTATTAACGGTTAATAATCCACCATTAACACTAGAAGAATCACAGGTTTTGGAAAATTATACAAACTCAACAACGCCATTTTTTCACTTTCGCGGCAAGACCTCCAATCTCCTCTGCCCCCCGTATTACGTATCTTTGTTGCACGCGGTTTCTATTTGAATTAAGCAAAAATGAACCCTATTTCTTAGGAATCTAGGTCGTCTAGGTCGTCGCTCGTACCTGGTAGTGCATGGGCGGTGCCACGATACGTCCGGGCAGCACGGTGGCGCAGCGCCAGGGCTCCAGGTAGGCCTCCGTGGCGGGCTCGTCGCCGACGCTCGTCAGTTCGCAGCGCGCGTGTGACACTTTAATACCCCAGCCGCAAGCTCCTTCCGCTTCCTGTCCGATTGACGTCTACACAGAGATCAATGGTTGAGTCATCGCGTCTACAGAACTTCCGGTAGGGGGTTATAGTATTCTGTGCTACAGTACATAAATATACTGTATCCAGTTCGCGCACGGACTGCGTCCGAATCAGTAGTAATAAAATGAAGTGAGGAAACATATACAAACCTTTTATTTGTACCTCGTACAAATACCTTTTTTTTTTTTTTATGTTTCCTCACTTCATTTTATTACTACTGATTCGGACGCAGTCCGTGCGCGAACTGGATACATTTTCACGTAAACGCTAATAAATAATCTATTGAATGAATATTGCTGAGCACAGAAATGTACGGAAACCCGTACATATACATTTTAGACGACAGAGGCCAATTTGTGAAAAATTTAATTTTACAAAGGGTATAATTGAATAACGATCCTTAAGTTTCTTTTATCATTGTTTTATTGCAAAAGACCGTTTATCTGTAATATCCGATTTAAAGTAGGTTAGCAACCATTATCACTTAAATTTTCAATACTTACGAGTATAATAGAGCTGTGATGTAGTTCTTATATAATTTACGCTTATTTGAGATTGATATATTACTTATTCTGAAATTTAATTCTTGTAGAATTGTTTGACTTTTTAACCGACTTCAAAAAAGAGGTTCTCAATTCGACTGTTTTTTTTTGTATGTATATTATGCGATATTTCCGCCAATCTTAAATCGATTTTAATGTTTTTATTTATTTGGTCTTCAGAGGTGGTCCCTCATAAATTTTATCGAATTCGATCAAGCCAAAACCAAAATATAAGCGGTGAAGTCGGTTTTTTAAGCTTTGATTATTATTCAAATTAATCATTACAAAACTCTTGAGCTTGATGTAGGTTAAGAAGCTGCCCTGGAGTTAAGCACTGCCTGACCTTAGCGAGGATACCCAGTTTCTAAGCGGCCAGTCGAGCTCTGGCTTCTATGTATGTGCCAAAATTAAGATTCGACGATAAGGTAACGCCAAGAATCTCAAGCTCAAGTTATGAATGTATGAGTGGTCGTCAACTCAAGGAAGATACATTAGACGTATAAGTATATTTAGTTATTAATGTGCGTGTGCTCATCAACTGAAGGATATAACATATGTATAAGTATACTAGATGACCCGGCAAACGTTGTTTTGCCGTAGACATTATTTCATGATGAATCATAAAAAAAAAATTGGGTTTGACCACCCTCATTTAGGCGTATGAATAATAGATGTTGACCGATTCTTTGATCTACCCGATATGCACACAAAATTTCATAAAAATCGGTCGAGCCGTTTCGGAGGAGTTTGGTAACAAATACCGCGACACGAGAATGTTATATATTAGACTAGCGATCCGCCCCAGCTTCGCCCGGATGTGATAAATGAAGAACCGCTCTACCGATTTTGCGCAAACTTCACATAAACCATCTACTAAATAGTCCGAACAAAGCCTAAACATTTGGTTTGGATAGGTGAGCCCGTTCTAGAGTTATAAAATTACAACGAAAAGTGGCATTGATTTTTATATATATAGATTTAGTTATGTATGTGTGTGTGTGTATAACCTGTACTTGGCAGGCGAGGGCGGGGCGCGCGACAAGGCGCAGGCAGGGCGTGCGCGGGCACGGCGCGCGCTGCTCCGTCGGCGGACACGCGCGCCCCGGCCACACCGCCGCCGTCAGGTGCTGTCTGCAACGACAAGCAACTGTCATACTACTGATACGGGGCTGTCTGCAACGAGACACAACTGTCACACTACTGATACGGGGCTGTCTGCAACGAGACACAACTGTCACACTACTGATACGGGGCTGTCTGCAACGAGACACAACTGTCACACTACTGATACGGGGCTGACTGCAACGAGACACAACTGTCACACTACTGATACGGGGCTGTCTGCAACGAGACACACTTGTCACACTACTGATACGGTGCTGTCTGCAACGAGACACACTTGTCACACTACTGATACGGTGCTGTCTGCAACGAGACACACTTGTCACACTACTGATACGGTGCTGTCTGCAACGAGACACACTTGTCACACTACTGATACGGGGCTGTCTGCAACGAGACACACTTGTCACACTACTGATACGGTGCTGTCTGCATCGAAACACAAGTGTCACACTACTGATACGGGGCTGTCTGCAACGAGACACACTTGTCACACTACTGATACGGTGCTGTCTGCAACGAGACACACTTGTCACACTACTGATACGGTGCTGTCTGCAACGATACACACTTGTCACACAACTGACACGGTGCTGTCTGCAACGAGACAAAACTGTCACACAACTGATACGGTGCTGTCTGCAACGAGACACAACTGTCACACAACTGATACGGTGCTGTATGCTGTAACGAAGCGTTACATGTATTTTTCAAATAACTTAATCTAATAAAAAATAGTATATACATATTTACAAATTAATTAACAACTAAAATAATTACAAATAAAACATACAGTTGAATTGAGAACCTCCTCCTGTTTTAAAGTTGGTTAAAAATAATACTTCAGTAATTTCAATTCATGTATAGTTTTGTCAGCTAAAGTAAGTAATATCTGTAGCTAGCGATGACGCACAGATTTTGAACTGGTCGCGGGCAGAGGCATGAGGTAAGGGGTATGACGACAGGAAACGAGCCTGCGGCCGCGCCTCGCGACAGTCGTTGCTAGGCTGACTTTTTAGCCGGTTCACGCTAGTCTTGCGCCCTAGCAAGCAAGCGTGAACCGGCGATAATTTAAATTAATAAGTGCATTCTTATTTTTTTACCATCAAAATTGATAGTATAACTTGAACTCGATGTCGCGTCGTAATATTTTAAAGTTGTGAAGTGATTTCCCGATATAGGGTAAGTTTTGAATGACACACAAAACACAATCATGATTTGCTATTTTGTTCATACTGTGTATTAACTATCATTCATTTCCAGCTTTTCATTTGTAGTAATAGCACTCATTTAGTTTGTTTATTTTAACTGTGAGAAATGTAATTAATCTTAAATTACATTTCAATTTTTGTTCATCTACCTTGATTTTTATTTTTTTTGTAACGGTTCTCAAGAAACCTAATTAATAACTTAAATATTAACGTAGCTTCTTCTGTTTTCTTTTAGCCTTTAGCTTTTGAATTAATTGTAAACTCCGTTCTGATTGTTGGTACCACCACGGACTATAAAACTACTACGTAAGTACCTACCTGCTTTCTTCGTGATTCCGTGGTGGACCCTAGGAACGGAAGTAGTTAAATCAGTGTGTAATCCGCTGGTTTTGTGGATTCCAGGAACTTCGCACAGGTTGGCTGCGCGTTCTAGTGCAGAGACCAACCAATTCCCGGATCCCGAACATCGCACAACTTCGCACAGGTTGGCTGCGCGTTCTAGTGCAGAGACCAACCAATTCCCGGATCCCGAACTTCGCACAGGTTGGCTGCGCGTTCTAGTGCAGAGACCAACCAATTCCCGGATCCCGAACATCGCACAACTTCGCACAGGTTGGCTGCGCGTTCTAGTGCAGAGGCCAACCAATTCCCGGATCCCGGACTGCTCCTGATTGCCTACTACGCGGCACTACTCCGTCACCCTTTGGTCCCCAACTACCATCTTCAGCCGGACTCACATCAGGGGAGTGCTTCGCTACGGAAGCAGAAATAGACACAGAATCTTCAGGCTCAGAACCACCCCTTATAAATTTATGTGCCCTCCTTCTGAGATAAATATATAATATAATAAATCATATTTAATTTAAATTTAACTTTTGTATTTTTTTACTACCATTTTAGGTAGGGTAGAAGCTTCTCTTCGTCATCAATTCTCTAATCATTTCATTCACACTGTATTACCCTCCCGGTGCATTGGCGCCCTCTTACGTGGTTGATTAGTTCTGTTTCTGCTTCTAGTAGTATGTAGTTAGTTTTAGTACGGTGAGTGGGTAATTTTGTAAAACGCTTTTTTCTCCTTGGTTTGCTGCAACTGAGGTGACAGCAGTAGTCATTTTATGTCGTTTTTTTATGCTCTATACGTAAGTTTAACATAATAGATTGAAATCTAAAAAAAAAAAAATTTTTTTTAACGAAAAAGTACAGTCTGGTACAAAAGTTTTTAAAAACTTTTAATTAAATTCAAATATTTTTTTTTCGGTGTTTTAAGTATTTAGACATAAACTACATCGTTTAGATGCTTTCACACCAGTTGCAAACATTTTGAACATTTTTATTTTTATTTTGCGTTTTTAATTTTGTTTAATTTTTTAGTATTTATTTCATCAAACCAGAGCGTTCTGTTATAGTGAATTGTAACAGAACGGAGTATTTTCATCATTGATCACTTTAACCAGTTTTGTGTGCCATTTACAACAATCTTTAATATCATAAGTTATTTTTAAACATTCAATAGTAATTTATATTCGTCGTTGCCCATGCCCATCACAATTTTTTACATTTCTTACAAAAAGTCGTAAGTCGAATTTTATGACCTATGACTTTCTCCATGTTAGGATGAGTCTTATAATTATGATATTATTTGATTTATTTTTGTTTCTGTTGAACGCTGGTGAGGTATGAAAGGATGTATGAAAGATAATTGTAAGAAATTGATACAGATTTATAGTTTGCGGATTTTAATTTTAAATTAAAATCCTTACGAGGGACAGGCGGGTAATGTAACGAAGCGTTACATGTATTTTTCAAATAACTTAATCTAATAAAAAATAGTATATACATATTTACAAATTAATTAACAACTAAAATAATTACAAATAAAACATACAGTTGAATTGAGAACCTCCTCCTGTTTTAAAGTTGGTTAAAAATAATACTTCAGTAATTTCAATTCATGTATAGTTTTGTCAGCTAAAGTAAGTAATATCTGTAGCTAGCGATGACGCACAGATTTTGAACTGGTCGCGGGCAGAGGCATGAGGTAAGGGGTATGACGACAGGAAACGAGCCTGCGGCCGCGCCTCGCGACAGTCGTTGCTAGGCTGACTTTTTAGCCGGTTCACGCTAGTCTTGCGCCCTAGCAAGCAAGCGTGAACCGGCGATAATTTAAATTAATAAGTGCATTCTTATTTTTTTACCATCAAAATTGATAGTATAACTTGAACTCGATGTCGCGTCGTAATATTTTAAAGTTGTGAAGTGATTTCCCGATATAGGGTAAGTTTTGAATGACACACAAAACACAATCATGATTTGCTATTTTGTTCATACTGTGTATTAACTATCATTCATTTCCAGCTTTTCATTTGTAGTAATAGCACTCATTTAGTTTGTTTATTTTAACTGTGAGAAATGTAATTAATCTTAAATTACATTTCAATTTTTGTTCATCTACCTTGATTTTTATTTTTTTTGTAACGGTTCTCAAGAAACCTAATTAATAACTTAAATATTAACGTAGCTTCTTCTGTTTTCTTTTAGCCTTTAGCTTTTGAATTAATTGTAAACTCCGTTCTGATTGTTGGTACCACCACGGACTATAAAACTACTACGTAAGTACCTACCTGCTTTCTTCGTGATTCCGTGGTGGACCCTAGGAACGGAAGTAGTTAAATCAGTGTGTAATCCGCTGGTTTTGTGGATTCCAGGAACTTCGCACAGGTTGGCTGCGCGTTCTAGTGCAGAGACCAACCAATTCCCGGATCCCGAACATCGCACAACTTCGCACAGGTTGGCTGCGCGTTCTAGTGCAGAGACCAACCAATTCCCGGATCCCGAACTTCGCACAGGTTGGCTGCGCGTTCTAGTGCAGAGACCAACCAATTCCCGGATCCCGAACATCGCACAACTTCGCACAGGTTGGCTGCGCGTTCTAGTGCAGAGGCCAACCAATTCCCGGATCCCGGACTGCTCCTGATTGCCTACTACGCGGCACTACTCCGTCACCCTTTGGTCCCCAACTACCATCTTCAGCCGGACTCACATCAGGGGAGTGCTTCGCTACGGAAGCAGAAATAGACACAGAATCTTCAGGCTCAGAACCACCCCTTATAAATTTATGTGCCCTCCTTCTGAGATAAATATATAATATAATAAATCATATTTAATTTAAATTTAACTTTTGTATTTTTTTACTACCATTTTAGGTAGGGTAGAAGCTTCTCTTCTTCATCAATTCTCTTCATCATTCACACAGTATTACTTTCCCGGTACAATGCAACGAGACACACTTGTCACACAACTGATACGGGGCTGTCTGCAACGAGATGCACCTGTCACACAACTGATACGGGGCTGTCTGCAACGAGACACACTTGTCACACTACTGATACGGTGCTGTCTGCAACGATACACACTTGTCACACAACTGACACGGTGCTGTCTGCAACGAGACAAAACTGTCACACAACTGATACGGTGCTGTCTGCAACGAGACACAACTGTCACACAACTGATACGGTGCTGTATGCAACGAGACACACTTGTCACACAACTGATACGGGGCTGTCTGCAACGAGATGCACCTGTCACACAACTGATACGGGGCTGTCTGCAACGAGACACAACTGTCACACAACTGATACGGTGCTGTCTGCAACGAGACACACTTGTTACACAAGTGATACGGTACTGTCTGCAACGAGACACACTTGTCACACAACTGATACGGTGCTGTCTGCAACGAGACTCTACTGTCACACAACACAACTGGTACATACATAGATGGACATTTTTTTGTTGCACACGATACACAACTGATACATACATACATCTATTGAACATTATTTATTGCACACCATACACAACTGATACATACATACATCTATAGACCATTATTTATTGCACAAGATACACATCTGATACATACATACACAGAACATTCTTTATTGCACACTATACACAACTGATACATACATACCTAGAACATTCTTTATTGCACACTATACATACATCTGGTACATACATCTGGTACTTTCCAAAAAGAACAGTTAAAAGCAGCCCGCGTCATATTTGAACATATAATCTAAATAAATTGAATTCAGAAACTATATATAGCTCTATATTATAGCCTGCGTCATATTTGAACATATAATCTAAATAAAATGAATTCAGAAACTATATATAGCTCTATATTATAACTCCACTACTATATAAATGCGAATGTTTGGATTTTTAAACATTAGTCAAATACCTCGTTCCTGCCGCCTGCTAACAGAATTAATATTATATATGATAGATTTCTATCCCTTTCTCGAATGTCTTACCTTGTCCGTCGCATGTGCCTAGCTGAGGAAGTATCGCCACAGGAGCAAGCGGAACTGTCCCAGGGGCTCCATTCTCCAAGTTCGCAGTCCACGCCGCAAGGGACATAACACCAAGACTCCTTAGCTTCGGTTGCAGTTGTGTTCTATAAGAAAATATTAAAAACTTTGATTAGAGCTTTGCCTGAGAACAAAATTAAAAGAAACTTATGTATTTTTCAAGGTAAGGACAACCCCGGAACTCCCTCAAGTCCAAGACATACACAGGCAAAACATTTTTTAAAACAGTGAAAGTGTTAAACAGTCTAAGACTGTTTTATGCATTCCGAAGACAATCAATTGATTTAAAACAAATTTTGGAGAAATTTATATAGTAATAAATTATGAATTCCGTCTATTAAACAATAATAAAAAATTTGGTTTAATAAATGCGAGTGACAGTTTGTTTTGTAAATCTTATAAATTAATTAAAATATTCTATGTTCCTATAGTGAATAGATTAAGCCAGTTTCTTCGTGACTTACGTTCAATAGCGTTTAGTATGTACTATTACATATATTGTTTTCTTACCGGGCAGAATGTATCGTTGACAAAGATGCCGTCGCTCCTCAAGCATCGTACGGCGCGTTTCTTGATTCCTTCACCACAAGGTGATCCTCCTATAAATGATAAAATAGGTTATATGTCTAATTTATGGAGCGAAGCAATATTTCCAAGTTGACTTGGGTGGTTCAGCACTTTGCCCGTCCGTCCGTGCGTCTTTCAGAGGCATCTGACAAATAAATGGATTCAAATTCTCAGAGAATATGTAAAGCTGTGGTCCAAAGCCAGAAATGGCAATTAAAGTTATATAAATTAATAAAATATTAAGGGTATACACGTAGGTGTGAAGCAAAATAGTTTTTTAGTTTTTTATCTATCCTATAGGGGTATCGTTGAATGAAAGTAGAGTACGGAACCGGTTTAAAATAATCTACATTGGAAAATAACAATTTGGTAGGTACCAAAGTTTTTGACCTATTTTGTCCCGGGGTCTATCTCAGAAACCTCTACACATTTAAAGCTGAAACTTAAAGAACGTGAAAGAACGGGTTGAAAGTGAAAGAGGAGTTTTTGCCGCGAAAGTGAAAAAAATGGCGTTGTTGATTTTGTATAATTTTTCCAAAACCTGTAATTCTTCGAGTGTTAATGTGTGATGTCCACCATTATAATAATCCATTATTAACCGTTAATACTTAGTAAACGTGCATAAGTGTAGGCAAATCATACAAAGATGAAAAAAGTGATTTTCACATTCGCTCCAAAACTCCAATAGAAGTTCTAGTAAAGTTTCTACCACTTTACTGGGGCATGACTTGACTATGACTGAACCTTAAATGTTGTCATTGATTCTGACTGGTGACTAGGACGTTTTATATGAAATACACTTGAAATATATCATAACTTGACACTGGCAAAATTAATATCGACTTCGCAATCTTGTATTTGCGAAGTCGATATTAAAAGAAAAAAAAAATTTTAAGCGTATAATGTGATAATGAAGGCACGTAGGATTGTACCTAGCGGCTGGCAGTCGTCCCAGGGCGCCACGTGCCAGGAGTAGGCGTGTGGGGAGCAAGGCTCGGCCGCCACCAGCTGCGGACACGCCGCGCCGCCCTCCGCCGCCGCGCGCAGCACCACGCGCGTGCGGTCGCGCCGCCCGCCCCACTTCGACTGACCAACAAAGTACATACAACATTTTCCAACATTCAAAACGACTTTGACGACCCAGTTGGCACTGTGGACAGGTGTCCGCCCTCTGCGCCGTGGGTCCTGGGCTCGGTTCCCGGCAGGAGCACAAATATCAACTCAAGGGATATTTGTGCTTTTGGTTCTGGGTGTAATGTGTGTGTGCTGTGAATGTTTCCAGCATCCACGATAAAAGTCTTTGAACTTAGTGTGGGGCTGTGAGTGTGAATGCGATTGCGTTTGTTTTGACTTGTAAGTAACTTGGGTCTTTGCTGTATGGATGTATATAATTTTAGTTTAGTTTTAGGAAATATAGGCGATTGACCCGTACTTAGTGTTTGAGAAGTTTAAGAAAAAAACTCAGACGCTGAATACACTATATTTTACGTTATGTGTTAATGCTATACATGTCCCTACTTAATAATTTAAATCAGAAAGTTCGTCAAAAATTTAAATCGAAAAACACACATGTTTGAGCAAAAATGTTTGAAATGAGGTTTCTCAGTAGCTGTAGGTCGGATTTCGATAACATTTGGTAGGTAGATAGCTTCCGTCGTGTAAAAGAACTTATCTCGAAAATCGGTGCTGTTCCTGTAGGATAGGGTAAGGTTCATTGTTTGAAATGAGGTGTCCATGTAGGTAACTGCTGGTGGTTCGATTTCGATAAAACTTTATGAGTAGATAGCTATGACCCTGGAATAGGACATAATCTATTTTTCTATATCATTTTATACCGAAGAACTGAAGTTCCTGTGAGATAGGGTTAGGGTTGTTAGATTTTATAGTATCAAATCAAAATCAATCAATCAAATCAAATTCGTTTATTCACATGTGCCCCAAAGAGGCACTCTTGAAGTTAATGATTATACCTGTTCGCAGGGGCTCCACTCGGACCAGGCGCTGACGACGCAGTCCCCGGGGCAGGGCGCGCGGCACGTGGCCTCGTGCGCAGGCGCGGGGCCGGCGCCCGACGCCTCGCACGTGCTGTCCTCCAGCCACTGGCCCTCGCCGTCCACGCAACTACCACACAATATTCTATTATTTTAAATTCAAAATCTAATAATTGTTTACTGTCATGATTCATTCTTTTAAGTTTGCAAACGAAGGGTTCCGTACCATTATCCATAAAAAAAACACGTTTGTTGTATGGGGCCCCCTTTAATATTTGTTTTATTTTAATTTTAAAGTGAATATATAACTAAATATTCTGTGAATATTTTAAGCGTCTACCTGTTGCCGTTATCAATATCGAGCAAGAACGAGCATTAAAATCACGTTTGTTGTATGGGAGCCCCCTTAAATATTTATTTTGTTCTGTTTTTTAGTATTTGTTGTTACAGTGGCAACAGAAATAAATCATCTGTGAAAATTGTCTGACTATCACGGTTCATGAGATACAGCCTGGTGACAGACGAACGGACAGCGGAGTATTAGTAATAGAGTCCCGTTTTACCCATTGGCAATGAATTCAGTCGTAGGATAGAAGCGCAGTTCTTATAGGCGCTCTAAAGACAAACTTTCTGCGACCCAAAATGCCGCTTGGCGGCGTGGCAGTCGCGCTCGCGGCAGCTGTCTCTCTCTTACGCATTGCAAAGAGAGCGAGAAAGACGGACGTTCCCCCAGTGTATCTTAATCAAAAGAGACGGAGAATGACGCCAGCGCCGTTAACTACAATCGAGAGCAAGAGAGACGGACGTTCCCCCAGTGTATCTTAACTACGAGAGCAAGAGAGACGGAGAATGACGCCAGCGCCGCCAAGTTCTACGAACTAAACTGGGGGCAGACCCCACTTGGTAATCTTGGAATCGTGGTTTCTTCCACTTGCCTTCTTGGCGTGGTGGGTTTAGACCTTGATTTTGTTTATCTTTGCCTGAGCTGGGCGCTGGGATTAATTACTCCCAGGGAGTTTGAAGAGCAATTTAATTGCTCTTGTAAACGTACCCCGTTTGAGTGTCCGTACTCAGTCGGAGTCCTGGACCGTCTCGGGTCAGTTGGCCCGGGTCTGCCCATCCGGGGCTATCACGACCTTTCCTGGGTGTCTTGTCCGGTAGTGTTGCCTCATTTTCGGTGCCACTTCCAGCCCTCTATTCGTCGTCGTCGAGGGAGTGCACGCCAAGCCGTTACGTCAAAATCGGCACATGAAATCCTTATGGTCTGCGCTTCAATCCTACGTCTGAATTAATTACCTTTGGGTAGGGAGCCGTAAAAGTAAGTAGTACTCACGTGACGGTTCGGTTGATAATGGCGCGTCCACAGAGCGCGCGGCGCGGCGCGCACACGGCCCACTCCCCGAGCGCCCAGCGCGGCTCGGACACGGCGCACGTGGCGCGCTGCAACGTCGCGCCGCACTCGCGCCCGCCCGCGCTGCCCTCTTCTATCACCTCCCTGGGAAACGACGACCGCCATTCATGTTGGCTCCGCGATCTTTGTGCATTCAGCCAGTCTCAAGTAATAATAAGTGCTGCATCGTCGACCACATCAAAATAAAAATCGTTTATTCACTTGGGCCCCAAAGAGGCATGAAAGTGATGAATGATTCTACTGCCAGATTCGCAAAATTACAGCCATCTCGAAAACCTGACAAGAAACTCGGCGGCGCATTTTTTCATTAATTTTTAATCATTTCTTAACTCTTATACATAATAGTATTAACCTAGGTATATCTATATTACGTAGTCGCTAGAAAGCGCTTGTGCAGTTTGCCTCCATGCATCCTTGTCATTACTATAGTCGATCGTTTTAAAGTAAGCTTTCTTAATTTCATCATCGCTTACCTTCAGGTGATCACACAATCTTAATACTAGATATAAGCATAAAATTACAGTGCGCGCATTTAGATTAAGCAAAACGAATAAATCTTTTATGGCAAATGGGGTTAGATTTTACAATAGAAATCCTAAAATCGTAACTGAATTACCACTGGGAAAGTTGAAATCTGTAATAAAACTGGCATTAATTAAGAAAGCTTACTATAAAACCACATTTATGACAAGGATGCATGGAAGCAAACTGCACAGGCTCTTTCTAGCGACTACCATAATAATACCTAGGTTAAGAAAATTATGTAATAGAGATTAAGATTGTTTTATAAAAAAATAATGAAAAAAAATTGCGCCGCCGATATTCTTGCCAGGTTTTTCACGAGATGGCTGTAATTTTGCGAATCTGGCAATAGATTTATTAACTTTCATGAGTGTCTCTTTGGGGCCCATGTGAATAAACGATTTTAATTTTGATTTTGATCACTATAAATAATCAGGTGATCACAGCTGTGTGTTGTTATTGTGTGTGCGACATCAATAACGGAAGAACAGCGCTGGTTTTTTAAACCAGCATTATGCTGAGTTGTTAACTTCTATTGGAGTTCAGGAGCGAAAGAAAATTTCCTTTGGGCAAAATTTCCTTCAACTTGTGTTCCCTTCGGAAATTGAACCCGATAACAGTTTTAAAATCTAATAAAATGAAATGAAATACATTTATTTGGCACTAAGGACAAGATAAACAAACAACAAAAACATTAAATAGACAATAAAAAACAGCTTACAAAGGTAATTAGGCATAAGTAAAAAAAGTGCCAGAATGGTCGTGACTCAGCATTATTGCCAAGTGTAACACGGCGCTGATTTTCAGTCACAACCCAGAGGTGGATAGAATCTGTTAAATTTGGATTTCTTTTGATAGAATACAGACGAATCGTTCTAGTTTTTGGCTAGGGGCGGACGCGTTCAAATATAAAAAACTGTCCTGAATATTAGACTTATAAAAAAAAGGTTAGTCACCTGGTACGGAATCGGAAAGCTGCTCTGGAGCCCGGCTCGCCGGCGCAAGGCCCCCACTGAGCCCAGGGCCCGGCGGCGCAGTCGCGGGAGCACCGCACGCTGCACGGCCCGCGGAGGAGGGACGGGAACTCCACGTCGTACGAGTACCCGTCGGTGGACGCCTCGCGTACGCGGCTTGGACCTGCCGTTGTAAGGATATTACAGTACACTAGCCGTGCCCCGCGGCTTCGCCCGCTATTATCAAGTTAAAAAGTAGCCTATGTGTTAATCTTAGGTATAAGCTATGTACATTTCAAATTTCATACAAATCCGTTGAACCGTTAAAGCGTGAAGAGAGAACAAACATACACACTTAGACACCAACTTTCGGATTTATATATTAGTAGGAAGTAGGATGTTACTTGCTATAAATAATATAGAAAGAAGAAGAATAGAAATCATTTTTATTGCTAAATATTTAAAACAATTTATGGTACACAAAACAAAAAAATACATGGAAAAAATATTAGGCAATTGGAATATGTTCAGCGCTAAGACTGCACATACTAAGGGTTTGTGCAGGGCTGGTTTTCAGCATATCCCGTTCATCGATCTCAGGTGTTACTCTAAAATAATGTCATGGTAGTCCTTACATGTACCTTACATGTTACTTGCTATAAATAATATTCCTTATAGTCAATGTTTTTTTTTATTTATATTTTTATAAAGTCCCATCTTTTAATTACAATCTAGCCAAAATATGGCTTCAGTAATTTAACTTTAACATAAACTGTACATCCGTATCTCATTGCCTGCGTCTTTGTTCCCCGAACGGTATAATCTGGTTGTCTTCAAGTCTAGAGTCTATAGGTGCAAGCATGTTCAATCTTCAGCCGCATCGTCACTTTTCATCAGGTGAGATAGTGGTCAAATGCTTGCCTATCCAGCATTAAAAAAAAAGTGTGTCAATAACAGGTCAGAAATATCGACAACTCAAAACAAACAAAATATATGATGAATAATTATCCCGCAATTGACACAAACATTTATACCTAGTGCCATTGTCAGAATATTATAGTAAATGTAACTACATTATTGACAAGAATGCATGGAGGCAAACTGCACAAGCGCTTTCTGGTGACTACGTAATACAGATATACCTAAGTTATAATTCCTATATTAGTAATTTAAGAATGTTTAAAAAATGCGTCACTGATTTTCTTGCGTTCTTCATCAGTGCATCTTTCATCAGTGATCTTCCGATTTCCGCAGAGCAAGGTCGCGCCGCGCTTCGCTATCGCGTAAGATTGCTGGCGCTGCAAACTATCGCGCGCTTTTTCTAGGTCGCCGCAATGACCGACTTATTATGTGTGAATCGTGACTTTTAATTGCGTAACTAGTGTAAATGTGCATCTATAATTTATAAGTAATAATTATGTCTTCAACAAAAGAGATTTCGCTCAAAACTGAAACTGAGCAACTCTTGTTCAAACATTATGAAGAGGAAAAACAGGAGCGCAAAAGATTAGAGGTGCTGGTGAATGACCTCAATAATACAATCGAGGAACTGAAGTGCCACCTCAGGCGGCAAATTCAGGAGCAGAGCATTGTTGTTCCAGATCAACAATCGACTAAGGAACCTGTTCCAGAAGTCCATTATGAGACCGATGAAGAGGGTCTCGCCAAAGAAACTGAGTGGGTACGTCAACAGAGTAGGAAAAAAAGGAAATTGAATAAATCACCATCCCCACTTAAAGATGACATAACAATAGAAAAGCCTAAGGCTCAAAAAATACTTCGGCCGCCGCCAATTGTAGTCGAAAACGTTAAAAATTATCAACTATTCTACGACGTCCTTACGACCAGCCTGGAAAAAGATTCGTTTATCACGAAAATGATGAACGGAGAGAATGTGAAAATAAATGCTGTTGATGATGAAGCATACAGGTCCATCACTAAGTTGTTGTCACAAAATAACCTTCTGTGGCACTCTTATGAGAACAAGCAGGATAGGCCAATCCGGGTGATGGCAAAAAACCTACCGTCTTCGTGTCTGCCTGAGAGAATCGTTAAAGATCTACAGCGAAGCGGATACAAAATACAGGAAGCAGTCAATAAACTCAGTTGAGTTGAGGAGCAAAGAGCCTCTAAATATGTTTTTGCTTTCATTTCAAAAAGATGAAGATATTAAAAATATCTACGGCATAAAATCAATTTTGGGATGCAAGGTAGAAATACAAGCAATAAAAACATCTAAGCTTATTCCACAGTGCAAAAGATGTCAAGCCTACGGCCATACTCAAAAGTACTGCTGTAAAGAAGCCAGGTGTGTGAAATGCACAGGTAAGCACCTAACTAAGGACTGCACAAAATCAGCAGAAGTAAAACCAAAATGTGTGCATTGCGGTGAACAGCATCCAGCTAATTACAGGGGCTGCATAGTTGCCAAGGAACTGCAAAATATTAAAAATAAGCAAATGAAGAAAATAAATTCAGCATCTGTGATCCCTGTTCCAGGCACCAGTAAAATAAGAATGCCTAGTGCTAGTCAAAAAGTTACAGACCATATTTCATATGCCCAAATTGCAAAAGGAGCTCAACCACGCCCATTGCCCCAGTCACAAAATATGCATCAAAAGCAAGTGAGCACAGCTACGAACGTGGACGAAAAGCTAAACAAAATTTTAGCTCTCATATCATCATTCGATGAACGTTTAAGAACACTTGAAAATAGCGCTAAAACTGCTACTACCGGTAAGAAAAAATTATGAAACAACTAAAAATAATTGCATGGAACGCTAATGGATTACTTCAGCATCAAAATGAGCTACAAGTTGTCCTAGACACAGAAAATGTTGATGTGTGCCTTGTTTCTGAGACACATTTTACAAGAGAATCTTACATGCATATTAAAGGTTATAAAATATATCATGCATTGCACCCAAATAACACCATTAGAGGAGGCAGCGCTATAATAATAAAAGAAAATATACACCATTACGAACAACATAAATATGAAGAAGAATACATTCAGTCAGTTGCTGTACATGTAAGTAGTAAACGTTATCCAATCACCATAGCAGCCATATATTGCCCACCAAAACATGCATTGAAAAAGGAGCAGTACAGAAGCTTCTTGAATTACCTTGGTAACCGATTTATTTTAGGAGGCGACTTTAATGCCAAACATACCTTTTGGGAATCCAAACTTACCACAACTAAAGGTAAAGAATTGTTATGCGCTATAAAAGACCTTGATTGCAATGTTGTGTCAACAGGGAAACCTACTTACTGGCCCACAGATCCCAACAAGATCCCAGACCTAATAGATTTTTTTATATATAAATCCATTTCAAGTAGTTTTCTTCGCATTGAGGAAGGCCACATGAGCTCAGATCATTCACCGACCATACTAACACTCAGCGAGACTATTGTACAAAAAGAAAGCAACCCTACTCTAGTTAATAAAAATACGGACTGGGAAAGCTTTAAGCTAGACCTTGAACAAATAATTGATCTGAAAGTCCCATTAAAAAATAACGAACAACTAGATATAGAAGTAAACAAATTTACAATAGATATTCAACGATGCGCCTGGAATAATACGCCTGATTACAAGAAAAAAATAAGAGGTCATTATTATCCAAAAGAAATAATCAACCTTATAGCTATAAAACGAAAGCAAAGACAAAAATGGCACACAACTAGATCTCCGATCGACAAGAAATTGCTAAACAATCTCACCAAAAAGTTAAGAAGAGATATCCAGAATTTTAATAATGAAATGACAAACACCTACCTTAGTAATCTAACAAGTGATCGTACAACTGATTACTCATTATGGAAAGCGATGAAAAATGTAGAGAAACCGATGATGCATATCCCACCAATAAAACAAGAATGTGGAAAATGGGCAGTAAGTAACCAACAAAAAGCAACTGTATTTGCACAGCATTTGGAAAATATTTTCAAACCTAATGACGAACAAGAAGATGACATTACTCAAGATGAAACGTTAAACCATGCCTGCAACGAAATAAGACTCGTAACACCAAGAGAAGTTCAAAATGGGATCAAGCAGCTGAACCACAAGAAAACTCCTGGCTACGACCTTATTACGGGGGAAGTGTTGAAAAATCTCCCTCGTAAAGCTATAGTAAAACTTACTACTCTTATCAATGCTACATTCAGACTAAAATATGTACCTGATACGTGGAAAGTCGCCGAAGTGATTATGATACCCAAACCAGGTAAACCTTCAAATGAGACCACATCATACAGACCCATCTCTCTACTTCCTATAATATCAAAACTATTCGAAAAACTTCTCTTAAAACGTTTAAAACCAATCATAGAAGAAAAAAACTTGATTCCTGACTACCAATTCGGTTTTAGGGAAAAGCATTCTACTGTAGATCAAGTCCACAGAATTACCAACATGATCGAAAAACCTTTAGAAGAAAAGAAAGTTTGTACTACCGTCTTCCTGGATGTAGCACAAGCATTTGATAAGGTATGGCATAAAGGTCTCATACACAAACTAAGAATTTTACTTCCGAAACAGTTTGCAGATATCTTAGAGTCTTATCTCACACAGAGAATGTTCAGAGTAAGACAAGACGATGCATACTCAGAGCTAAAGGAAATAACAGCTGGAGTACCACAGGGAAGTGCACTAGGTCCGGTCCTGTACTTATTATACACTTGTGATATTCCAGTTTTGGAAAAAAGCGTTATAGCAACTTTTGCGGATGACACAGCTATCATGGCAACAGGAGTCACACAAGAGGATGCAGTAAAAAAAGTCCAAACAGCCATCAATACCATTTGCGCTTGGACAAAGAAATGGAGGATAAAACTTAACGACACAAAATCTATACATATAGATTTCACCAACAAAAGACCAAACTATCACCCAGTGTATATAAATGGTCGAGCAATACCGTACGAAAATACAGCCAAATACCTAGGCATGACACTAGACGTTAAGCTTCGCTGGAAAGCACATGTCAAAAAGAAACGCGATGAGCTAGAGCTTCGCTACAGGAAAATGAATTGGCTACTTGGGAAGTTTTCTTCATTGTCAGTCTACAATAAATTACTTTTGTACAAGCAAGTCCTCATGCCAATATGGACGTACGGTATTCAGCTGTGGGGCTGTACCAAACATAGCAACATCCAGATGATACAAAGATTCCAAAACAAAGTTAAACATTCCAAACATTGTTAATGCACCATGGTACATTAGAAATGACGATGTTCATCGGGACCTAAAAGTGAAACTCGTCGCTAGTGTTATAAAAAGACTCGCCGAAGCTCATGAACAAAGACTTCATCACCATGTGAATGTTGAGGCAATCCAGCTCCTCGACAACACAGACTTAGTGAGAAGACTCAAAAGAACGAAACCTTTTGAGCTAGTGTAGTGATGTGACAGTGTAATATAGTGAGTGCTATTAACAAAGAACACAAGAACAAAGTGTCTTCCCGATAATAGAGACAGTAAGAAAAGTGTTATTGGACACATTCTTAATATACTACTCTACTTAGCAGTTTAGGTCAAAATTAAATTACCTATTAGTCTTAAGGCTAGATTGTAATTCCAATGGTGTTCCAAAAGTAATTGGTACATCATTACAAGAAAAAAAAAAAAAAAAAAAACTGATTTTCTTGCCAGGTTCTTCTCGAGGCTGTAATTTCGAGACTCTGGCACTGGAGTCATTAACTTTTATGAGTGACGCTTTGGGGGCCTTGTGAGTAAACAATGTCGATTTTGATTTTTGAACTGATTAAAAAAATCCTCACCAGTGAGTGGGTGATACTTCTTGCAGACATCCATGGGCACGTCCCGGCCGCCGACCATACAACGCGCGGCCCGCAACGCTCGGCCCTCGCCGCACTCCAAACTGTGGGAGAATAGTCCACCGTGTGAACTGAACACACTGTTTCCATTAGTCAAACATATCAGATTTATGAACGTAGTACTATATATATTATGAAGTAGCTGTTAATACTACTATATAAAATGAAGTAGATGCATTCTACCACCCGCGTTGACGATGATGAAAAGTAGGTATCTTACGTCTATATTATGGTATCTTACGATATTCAAAATTTCAGGTATAATATAAACGAGTTTAAAAAGCTCTTGACCGACTTCAATTGCAAATATCTCCTAAACTTTTATCAGATCTCGATCAAATTATAATGGGACCACTTGGGAAGTATACCATTTTAAACAAAAAATATTTTCTCGAGTCGAGCTATGCGTATTTTGATTCCCCGGTTGGGTGAACAAACATAAAAAAAAAGATTCCGACGAATTGAGAATATCCTCCCTTTTTTGAAGTCGGTTATAAACAGCGCATTAGTTTTGGTGTGATTGAGTAAATGTGTTTGGATGTTTGTTACTCCAAATTTTCCGTATAGTAGTGGGATAGGATGGGATAGAACGTAAATGCTTTCTTGCTGGTAGAAAATGTCAGGTCCAATCAAAGCATTCAATTGGTGGGCTGTAGACTTACAATAGATACTATCATGGTGGCAGATATTATTTGGTCCAAGCAGATAGATGTACAAAGGATCGAATTCGTGGGAAAATATTCCATTCCATTAACAGTAATTAAATTTAAACGCCTTCACACTTACAGCCTCACTCTAAGGTTCAATGACTTGCTTCGTGAATCACAGGAACATTCACACCACACACAATCACATTGTTCTCATCATCAGTTCATTTCTTCCTTAAGAGGAGGCGATAGCTAGCCAAGGATAGACAATTCTTTATGGCACAAATAATATTGTAGGTACATAAGCGAATGTAATGCTATAAAGCATTTTCTTTCAGTTAACCTTGAAGAAGAATCAGTAAATGCCTTGCCATAATGGAACTACAATTGTTCTTGAACCTTAAAATTTTATTTTAAAGTTAAAACTATCGTGAGTATTACACATTATGTTTCAATGTTGTATCCGGCTTAAACTAGTAAAAAAATGTCGACTTACTTTGTAGTCGACTAGTTTCGGACAAATTAGTTGTCCTTCATCAGAATGAGTAAGACCCGCGATAAGAGGCGTGCTTCTCGGGCCTCAAAGGTCGTAATTTTTTTTTGTGTTTTAAACCTGATATAACCTTAAAATATATAAAAATGAACGTAGACTTGATATTATAATAAAATGACTTACTTCGAGGGAAGGATGCAATCCGAGTCTGAAGGCAACAGTTCCAATGACACGTTCTTGCAAACGCAGTTAGGAATGTCCGGCTCTGAAGCATCCAAGTACCTGGAAACATTGTAATACATTAATTGGATACTTGTATGGCAAAATCTAAAACACCGCTTTCCACCAAACATAACTAAAACTTGTTCAGTCCTTAAAAAAACATTCATTAATTCATTTCATTTATTTCAAAATAATTACATTGTTTGGGAAATGTGTCAAAAAATCTGAACATTTAAAAAAATATAGTGAAGTATTTTTTTTTATTTACAAAAAATTAACAATAGTTTTAAAATAAATGTCACACAACTAAAATCTAAATCTATGAAAATAAAATCATGTCTAGGTGTAAATAAATCAAAATCAGTTCAGGCTTTGGGAGCTATAATGGCACAGATCAAAAATCAAATAGTTTATTCACATGGGCCCCATAGATCCACTTATGAAAGTTGATGATTCTAATGCCAGATTCGAAAATAAACAGCTATCTAGAAAACTGGACAGAAACTGGGAGTTTTTTTTTTTTTTTGAATACTAATATTATTTATTATCCTAAAACATTTCTAATCATATATTACATTAACCTAAAAACTAAATTAAAATTAACCAAAAAAAAATATAATTAGATATAAATATGTACAATACTTTTTCAATTTATTATCAAACAAAAACTTACTTCACTACATTTGTTATCTATAGTATAATATTTACTAAACAGAATTTGCGATAGCCGTATCACATAATCAAACGAAAGCAAAGCTTAAAAAAACCGACTTCACCGCTTTATCTTCGGAACCTTGATCAGATCAAATGTAGTAAATACACATTATTTACTAAAAAACAAGAGATCAGACCTTGATCAAATTTCAATGGGACGACATAAAAAGCTCCAGCTTTCAAATAAAAAAAGAATCATCAAAATCGGCTCACAACGAAAGAAGTTATGAGGTAACTTTTGAAGTCGAGTAAACGAGAACATCGTCAAAGTACGCATTATTCGTCATGAAATAGACATTAGTGACGATATTTCAAGAAATACTGATCAGATCTTGATCAAATTTAAATGAGACCAATTAGAAAGCAACATCTTTCAAACAAAAAAAAAAAAATGTTATGAGGTAGGTAAGACACATAAAAAAAAAACAAAAAAAAATACAGTCGACTTAAGTACCTCCTCCTTTTTTGGGAAGTCGGTAAAAAGATGTTTGTCTCAATGGTTAGAATGATGTCTCAAAAGTATTCTGGTATTTTACAAATTACCATTGTTTAAATTCTTCGACACTTACTTCAATGGATCCAAGCAGATGACATCGCAAGTTAGGGGCGTGATTCGGTCGCAGGGAACTTGACAAGGCGCTACGCCTCGAGGCACCAAAAGTCCTGAACACGAGCCCATTTCTACTCGATGTGACTCAGAACCGCACCAGATGCCTGAGGAATTGTTAAATATATTTCTAATAAATGTTTTCTAAATAACATTATCATCGCCTTTTTCTTACTGTAAGTAAGTAAGTGGGGTGGCACAAGATGAAATCTTCCCGAAGAATTTTAGACATATTTTTTTTTATTCCAATTTCCAGATAGGCAAACTTTAGACCACTATCTCACTATATATTTATAGAGGAAGAGTGAAGAATTTTATGTTATTTCGATAACCGAGTTTTATAAGCAGGAACCTGTATTTACTGGAACCTTTAGACTAAATATGCTTCAGTTAATAATAAATATATATATTTGTAGACAGGTTTGATAATTATACGGCATTTTTATTTGAAATCCTACCAATATTATAAGTCCGAAAGATTGTGTGTAATTATGTTTGTTCCCTCTTTACACTTCAACGGCTGAACAGGTTTGGATGAAATTTGGAATCTACATAGCTTATACCTAGGATTAACACATAGGCTACTTTAAACAACAACTTAGTGTGGGGCTGTGAGTGCGAAAGTGTTTATGTTTTAATGTTTATTGGATCAAGTTAAAAAGTAGCCTATGTGTTAATCCTAGGTAAAGCTATGTACATTCCAAATTTCATCTAAATCCTTTCAGCCGTTACAGCGTGAAGAGTGAACAAACATACTTACACACAAACTTTCGGTTTTTTATAATTCAGATATACAACATGTAACAAAAAGGTGTAGTAATACTTGGTGGTGTGTATGTGTATCGTGCTAGAAATCATCTGCTAGAGAATGAAAGTCAAAATCGAAGATAAATTTATGCATACAAAAATTAAAAATAATATTTTTCAAATATTTTTGACAACCCTACAGTTACCTCTGTGGCGCGTGACCTTGGTCTTTGTTATGGCCACTACTGGCAGACGTCTAGGTCCAAAAACTATGTGGTGTAGAACTGTAGCTGATGAAATAGGGTTGCAAATGACATAATTTTTTAGAGACTCAATATTCATGCTGCTGCCCCGAATTAAGAAGTTTCTTTTAGACTCCATACAAGTAGCTAAATGCGTGGCTTAAGTATTACTACACTTTTCTGTTACACATAGAAGAAGATATAGATAACTTACTTCTCAGTCTGTACCCGACTCCGCACAGTTGTGCTGGCGGCAGGCGACACGTGCTCCATTCTCCTGTGATCCAGGACACGGCGCGAGACCGGCACGACGCCGGAACGGGACAGTCGCGGGTTTCCTGCCTCGGCCCGCAGTTCGGGCCTCCGTGGACTGTTCGCTGACGGGTCTGCTTGCCGGGGTCTGTGGATAGAAGTACATTTTAAACGACTGACTAACATTCTAGCTTGCTTAGTTGATTTGTTTTATTCGGTTGAAAGATTACGTAATACTATGCGGAATTTTTTTTGGAATTTTCCGTGTTCCCCATGTCTGAAGGTCCTGATCTCCTGGACGCAGGAAAGTTTTAACGTCTAACAATAAGACAAACAGTAAAGCGTCATTATTTTATGGTTGAGATAACTCCAGCTCGCTCGAAGCGTTTCGCTTCTACCTTTATCATCTGTATTGCGAGGGAGTAGAACTCATTGCCCGCGTCTTTATTTCCTTAACGGTATAAACTGGGTGTCTTCAAGTCTAGAGCGAATAGGTTTCTTCTAGGCAAGCATGTTCCAATTTCGGCTACATCGTCACGTTCCATCAGGGGAGATAGTGGTCAAATGATCTCCAATCCAGCATAAAAAAACATTCAGATGAGATTTTAAAATGTCTAGATTCAAATGGCGACAGTAGATAAAATTGGGTCTTCTACTTCCAGAGATCCTTAAAAGGCGTTATGATTAGGAAATAGTCTTTATTTAGTGGTACTTTCTTGATCATTATTATATATAGTATGACAACCGAATTGCCAGCAGCTCTATCTTAATTTCCAACATACCACAAGTATTAGGGCAAGGTGACCAGGGCATCCAGGCTTCCACCTTGCATCCTCGATGGCACCTAACTGTACACGCGCGCCGAGATGCAGGTCTCTTCAATGGGGCACATCTAAAAAGAAATAATTTATGAGTCCTAAAGCAATCATGTTAATGAAGTTGAGACTTTAGTATAAGGTAATAGGGGCTATAATAAAGGCAATGTATTGGCAAGTAAGCTATCATATCCACCTTTGCAACGCTCGGGTATTTAGATTGCAAAGCAGGCACTCCAATGTTTCATTGCTCTTGCAAATAATGGTTCTTAAAGATCACATGCCCAGTTCATCTATACATTTTCATTCTAACGGAATACTGATATTAAACATAGGAAGCTATTTAATAAAACAAGACAACTTACAGAGCCTCCCTTACAACATCAGCGTTGTTCTGAACGCACATCACGTCTCTAACCATCTCGCCTTCTTCCACGCACGGCTCTTCGTCATCGCTCTCATTGAATGGTTCTCCATCCTGTAAATTGACACCAAAGTTGTAACTTTGTAACCAAGTAAAGTTGTAACCAAGTTTCGGACCCAATCTAGATAGCTGCGCTAGGAGTAAGACTCTAAAGATCTTAAAGGACCTCACAATACACATGCTAAATCTACCAACATGGATCTGTTTCCATTATAACTCCTATCATTTTTCGGTGTAAGCAATGATATATAGAGTTCTCTAGCAATACACGGATCCTTACTAAAGTGTTAAAAGGCTTACCAAGAAGTCAGTATAGTTGTGAGCGGGCACGTAGTCCTGTCGCCTTCTCTCGCAAGGTCCCCAAGGAGTGGCGAGCCAGGAGTACGTAGCGCAGGCATGCGTGTTGCAAGTTTCGTTCTGGACGAGCTGGTCTTCGGAAGGGCAGGGCCAACCATCTAGAAGTAATTGTTAACTGAGTAACAGAGCATCAAATCTGCCGCCAGAAGGCAAGGACTTGCCGATTTACGAAGCGGGTCAAATCTGGTTTGACATGCAGCAATAACTTTCTACAACAACAACTAGTTCGATAAATACGTAGAGTTTTGCAAGAGATTTGCACAAACTAACTGAAGAGAAATTCCCTGAAATGTTATAATTATTCAATAACCAAGTTGTTCCAACAGGAGGATAAGTCGGAGCAGGGTAGCCGCTCACGGCGACACCACGCTGTCGCCGGATGTAGCGGCAGCGCTACAGTGTACTCACTGGGAGAGGCGTGCGCCAGGATGTGTCGGCGGCGCGTGCGCTGCGGGCGCGGGTGGTGCGCGGCGGCGCATGGCGCGGCGCACGGCGACCACGGCGCCCACGCCGACACCACGCAGTCGCCGGCGCACGCGATGCGGCACCGCTCGCTGCGCGACGGCGCGCCGGTGCCGCTGCACCACGCGCGCTGAGCCTCTTTCTGAAAGTGACAGATCGCGTTAACAAACATTTATAGCTGACCCAACCATCGGTTCATATGATGAAGCATACCTATGGTATTTTAGTGGCGAGTATCGTAGACTTTTTTTTGATACTCAAACAAGACTCTCAACTCATACTTTCTTTCCCAAGCTAAGTTGGTTTGGGGTTTGATAATAATATTACTGATAAATCTTTAAACGAGCAATTCTTGTATATATATATATATATATATATATATATGTGTGTAATCAGGATCTCGGAAACGGCTTCAACGATTTTCATGAAAGTTACAGATTAGGGTTTTTTCGGCCCAATGAATCGATTTATCAACGTTCCAGGTCCGAGAAATGCTCGGTTCCCAAACTGCATTTGAAAAACCGGGTTTAAGAAACTATCAGTGCCATCTATTACGCCGTGACCGATGTAAAAAACTGTTCCTACTCGACAGTAGATGGAGATTTCGGAAGCTACAAATTCAAACACATTCTACCAAAAACAAAAAACCGACAAAAAACTAGGTCATCCGGATATTTACTGATAATACGCGGATTCCAAAACATTCACACACGCCGCACACTAAGTTTAAGGAGTTGCGTCGTTGGTGCCGGCAAAATGTATATCACATACACAGTAACCATCCAGAACCAGAAGAACAAATGCTCTAGTAAGGAATTGTTCTACTGATGGGAACATTTCTTTTTTCTCCGGGTAAACATCGCCCAAAAGAAAAATGACGAAGAAATATGCCACATGGCATTCACATTCTCTCATTCACAGCTCCCTATTATGGGTTGAAGAGAACTGCTACGTTACCGCATGCCTAGTCACAGGATTCGGAATGTGATGCTGCACGCTGGTTGAGCTTACGCTGGCACCAAGTCTCGATTTTATATCTCTGTTTTAACGTAAAACTTACCACGTTCTATTTTCTTCTCGTCTACCTTCCCATAGACGGTATGTGACTAAGAACACAGACTCCGCGGGAAGACAGTTCTTAACTTATAAAAAGGGGTGTATTATATTTTCCTCCAAGTCTGCGCCGTGACTTACCTCATCATGTCCAACGCAACGCAGGTCCCTGGTCCTCTTCCCCGGGCCGCATGTGGTGTGCGGCTGGTTGAGGACGCACGGACCCCAAGGCAGAGCCCTCCAGGATGCACAACGAGGGGTGCTACAAGTGCGCTTCTCTTCGAGAGGAGGACACGGTGCTCCGCCTCCAGATGCAGCAGAAACAACTCGTCGGCGACGAACACTGTAGCCTAAGAACAGAATTACAAGGCAATTAGAATTAGGAAATTACCAAACTATTCCAATTCAGTGCTTTATTTATATGATGAAAGAACATGTATGCTTGAAGACACTACATACCAGTGGTTGTTAGTTGTTGAACCGGGAACAAGGGACATCCATCGGTTGGTTGACACGCTCCCCACTCGCTCCAATCGCCTACTTCACAATCTCGCGGACATGGTACCTGGAAATATGGTTCAACTGTTATGGTTCTTTGCCCATTTGTGAAAGGAGTGTTAGTTAGAGCCTCTTCGCCTTTCTATCGTCTAAATTATTCACCTCGTCTTCTCTCTTCAGCACGTAATGTAGTACTAAATTCAACAGCTGTAGTAATAAATTCAATACCATTTTTATAGAGGCAATATTGGATGAATTGATAGAAAGAAATCCCGAAAATGCATGGTTAACAAAGAATCATGGATAAATTAATTTCTTGAAGCCTTAGAATGGAATTTACGTGTTATTATTGCTTGAAGTAAAGAATATTATGCAAAAAAAATACTCAATAATTTTATAACAAAATCTGAAGTATCCTTTTCAGCGTGTCATAATTACCTCACACGGTTGAACCAAAGTTGGCAACGGTGCGTGTGCGCACTGCGCTGGATGTAGCGCCCTGCCATCAGCCCTCACACAGGTAGCTTCTCGTCTTTGTACTCCTCCACCACAGCTCGTTTGATTGTCTTTTTCTTCATCATCTATATCATCATCGCCGTCGTCGTATATGGAATCATCGTCATCAGCTTCATCGTCATCTTCGTTCGCTGAAACATTATTTACTCATTACCTGATCGGATAATCGAATTTCTCGAGCAAATTTCTGTTGAGATTCAATTATTCTACATGGTTCTGCAATGGGACGGGGTGATGGAGTAAATCTTTTTCCTTCCTCACTACTTACATACCTCACGCTGGCTCTTAGAAATACGTATTGGTTATACTCACAAGGTAAAGGTGTTGTGGGCATCTCAACAGCTACACGGCACGGGCCCCAGGCTCCTGGTGTCCAATGCGCGCTGGCTTCTAAAGCTGCAGGTCTCACTTCTTCTACCACGTCGCATTCCTTGCCACCACCTAATAAACGTTATTTAATTGTAATTTGTGCTCATTGACAGGAAAAATGGTTCTGAAATTACTGTTTTTGAGTTGTAAGAAGGTCGAGTGGAAATCTTGTTTTCTTATTCATCTCGTGTTGAACAAGATCTCAGAAATTAGCAGATGCAAGTAAGCAAAAAGTGACTCGTAGTTTTTGAAAGTTACCTTGTGGAAGTTTCCTCAGCCGCCTCGTTCGCACCAATGCGCCATCAGGTCGGGGTCGCCAAGGTAGCCACTCAGCCAACGTGCAGTCATCACGCATCACGCATACCCTCGTCGTTCCTATCTTGGAAAATTTGGGTCCGCAATACCTTGAAAAACAAACAAAAATGTTCATTTCTTGATTACTTAGACTGTGTGTAGCAATTAAAAACATTTGTTTCTGTTTTGTTTTTAACTTCATATCATGATAGCAATCGTGAGTTTAAAGTGCACTAAACCAGAATTTTATGTATGTAGAGAATTTACCAAACCTGGATAACCTGCTTCTGAATATTGCAATGTCTTCGGAGTAATGTTTATACATTTTTAAGACACCTTCGAAAGTATTGTAACCCCTATGATAGGAATCGCAAATAAACACTATGTAGACTACCTTTAAAATCACGACTAATACGTCGGGATATTAGTAGTAGTTACCTATACATAGTTTGACATATTATATATTGTTCCTACAGTTTGTCGGAACTCAGAACTTTTAAAAACGGAAAATTTGAAGTAGAACCGGAAAGCAGAGATGCCTAGCCAATGAGTTCTGGAGCATCGTTTTATTTTGTAGAGTTTCTCGCAAAAGTTTTAACACCAGTTTTAAACTTTTTGCATTCGTGCAAAACGAAACAATAGTAGAATAGTAATTTATCTACATATAACGCATAAACGACTATTTTAAGGTCAATAAAAGCGGATATAAGAACTTCCTGTGCTATAAAATTTTGATGACGCTATGTGATGTGCTATCCTCGTAAAGTAGAATTCTGCCAAGTTTATGTCACAAAGCCGTCGTGTTCATACATATAAGTCGGGTTTGATTTGATGTTGTAGCACTAGTATAACGCCTTTGGGCGTAGATATACTTTATATATACTATATAACCTGATGGCAAAGCTGCATGGGGCTTAAATGTAATACATCTAAGCCTGCATTAGACATTTATGCGTATCGTTATTTTTATACCAAAATGGTGATCCAGATTTTAAAAACAGGCTGCACTTCGACCCCAGTACGATTGTCATTACAGGACATTGAGTGGCGCGCTTATCGGAGTAAAAATATGGCAGTTAAGAAATAGTGCCATACATAGTTTTTAAAGATTTTGACTTAATAGTCGATAGTAAACTGTATTTTTAACGACTTCAAAAAAATAGGAGGTACTATGTTCAACTGTATGTATTTTTTTTTATGTATGTTCACCGATTTTTCTCCCATTTGTGGACCGATTCTCAAAAAAATTTTTTCGTTCGGTAGATTATACTTCAGAGGTGGTCCCATATACATTTAATCGAAATCGATCAAGCCAAAACCAAAATATAAGCGGTAAAGTCAGTTTTTTTAAAACAGCGACCCCAGATCAGGAGACAGGCCTACAACAACGACACAATCATTCAAGTGTTTATAATTCCCATCACATTTAGACTTTTTATTTTCCTAATATAGTTACGCAAAATTATAGAATAGTTTATTTTTTTGTTTGTCTATGTACCTATAATTCTGTGGAATCGCATCAGAATCAGAAAAATATTGATTGCAATAAATCTGTGTACAAAAAGGTAGTAAGCATAAAAAATTCAGTAACAACAGCCGGCCATTTCGAACGTGCATTAATAGGCACTACCTTGAATTCAAAAATATATTCTAAAGTTATAGTACCTACGTAAATAAAGATAAAGCAGAAAGTAGTTGTGTTCTGTAAGATGAGATACATGTACCGTCCTGTGCAACAAATAGAATAAATAGATACATACGTAGCAACTACACACATACATGTCACGCCCCTTTCCCATTGGCGTAGACAGTGATCACTTCTCTCCACCTGCTACGATCCTGTCACACATCTTTCGCATCCATCGAGATAGGAAACAAACCTACGGTTTGTTTCGCATCTCATACATACATTCATAAGTCTTTGGTTTGGTTTGGTTGCGGGTACTTTTGACCTGGCCTCTGTTTAAAACGTTTTTGACCTGGTCGAGATATGTACGCCCTCACCAACTAAACTAAAACTACACACTAAAGATTTTATGACGGTAATAAACAGTAAAACAGTGCATTGCGAAAGTTTATTTCTACCAATACAAACCTCTTTTATTTAGGTTGTTTTTTTTTCTCTGAGACACTAGCCCTGAGACACTTTCTTGCCACTCTATCACTTATCAACAGGTACGTATGATGTGGTCGAGGGTAGTAAATAAGCGCATAGGCTACTTTTCAACTTGATTAACGCGAATAAAGCAGTAGAGCACGGCTAGAATAACCTAACTTTGAAATATGCAAAATACCGAGAGTTCTTCTATTTCTACAATGAATTTAAAACACTGAACTATTCGCTGGCGTAGTTGTTTGCGCCTCTGCCAAGTAAACTGCGGGGATAAGGGTCGATTCCCAGCGGGAACACAAGTTTGACCCCAAGGGAAAATTGCGTTTCGGGCTCTGGATGTGATTGTGTGTAATGTAAGTGTTTCCGGGACCGACGATACAAGTCTGAACTCTATGCGGGGTTGTGAGTGTGAAAGTCTTCATCAACATGAAAGCTTTCACACTCACAACAACATTTTCAATATAACTATTGAAAATGTTTGTTTCTCCAAGATAGGCAAACTTATGACGTCTATCTCACCCGATGTTAAGTGACGATGGATTAAGTTTGTCTAGAAGACCAGAAGATGCCTATTAACAATATTGGTAGAGATCCTTATCGAGACACTAAGAGATAAATATGAATACCTGTAAAATTAAACATAGCTAACAGAGAAAGCACAAGTTTCTATAATATGTTGGATTTTATTAGATCAATATGACCGTGGTGACCTACTTCCAAAGTGTGATAAGAATTCACGATGTGGAAAACTTGACGGCGCTTATGGGTTTTTGTGATGAATTGTAAATTTAGCAAAAGTGCTGAAGTGCGAAGATTGAGAGCTTTTTGTGTAAGTGCCAGTTCGATGCAGAGACGGGTTTGCATACTCGATGAGTTATTTATGGGTGTATGGAAATTTGAAGCCATTTTGCGACAGCGAAGTCGTTTATTCCATACAACGTTTGAGTCCGAGAACGGATAGGTAAGCAGCAATTCTTGACTAGTGGCTTTGTGAGTTGAAGATCTCGGGTATTTTTCGAAACGGCTAGAATATGATTTTTTACCGACTTCTAAAAAGGAGGAGGTACTATGTTCAACTGTTTATTTTATGTATGTTCACCGATTTGTCCCCCATTTGTGGATCGATTCTCAAAATTCTTTTTTTGTTTGGTAGATTGTACTTCAGAGGTGGTCTTATATAAATTTTATCGAAATCGATCAAGTCAAAACCAAAATATAAGCGGAGAAGTCGGTTTATTTAAGCTTTGCTTACGTTTAAATTATTAACGTAAGTTTTCTCCCAAAGAAAATTTGTGTTTTTGGTTTTGGTTGTAATTGCGTGTGTGATGTGAATGTTTCCGGCACCTACGAGTTATCGAACTAAGTGTGGGGCTGCGAGTGTGAAAGCGTTTATATGATAACCTAATGGGTAAATCAACCATTGAACTGGATTTCTAGGCTGTCTTGATTTAATAGCGCCTAAATAAAATGGCTGAACGAGGCAGCCAGATTGTTAGGAGCGACAAAGCGGCCAATCTTTTGATCATAATACTGTCATTTGATTTATGCTAGGCATTCAGTTAATCCAGTGATTTAACCAAGTAGAAGCTTCGGCAGGTCGCCCTTCTCTTCTGTAGTGGTATGACTGGTGAAGGGCCAGAGGGCTCTCCACCGGCACCGGCGGCACCGACGCCGACGTGTGGGGACACGTCTAGGGGGGTGGTGGCCTTGGTGAGCAAGGTTACGGGCGCAGTGGCTCAGTTTGCACCCAGGTTTTAACCATTTGGATGTGACATATACATAATATGAGTATACCATGCTTGTTATATTTTGGTAGGTTTTACATAAACCTTGTAAGTAAATTTCAAAGATCTGTTTTCAATTTAGTTCATATATGGTCCGGAGCATGAAATAGTTTCTCCCCAAGTAAATAGGTCTGGTTCATAAACATATCATTTTGGATGCCTTAATAAACCCTGACACCAGGACTGACCACTAGTCCATACGACAAGCAAGCAATCAAGTACTTTAGGTGATAAAGTGTTGATATTTATTTTGTATCTACTTACATGGCTTCCACAAATTTGCCTTCCTTGTTCCGGCATTGCACCTGACGCCGTTGCAGACCAAGTCGCGCAGTATGGACTAGCGATTCAGACTCTAAGCGCAGCCTGGAAATAAAAACGAGGTTACTATTAGGTACATAAAATCAAAATCAAAATCGTTTATTCACATGGGCCCCAAAGAGGCAATCATGAAATTTAATGACTACTGCCAGTTTCGCAAAATTACAGCCATCTCAAGAAGAACCTGGGAAGAAACTTGGCGGCGCATTTTTTCATTCATTTTTTTAAATCATACTTAATCTCTAATACATAACTAATATACTTACTCCCCAAGAAAATAATATGTTTCTGGTTCTGGGTGTGATTGTGTGTGTGATGTGAATTTTAAACCACGACACATCAAACTTAATGTAAGGCTATAAGTGTGAAAGCGCAAATACATTAGAAAAACTTGAATAAGAAAACAATACGTATATGGTGTAATACCACAAAAACCGACCTAATTGTGGTGCCTGCCGCTCAATGAACGAGGCTACGATGAATCACAAAAGAAGAGCCGAGGTTAGACAGGCGATTAGTCATAAAAACTCAAGCCAAATCTCTTTACAAAATAGATTCAAAGTGAGTTTATGTTGAACCGATCTCAATCGGTGAGAAAAGGACAAACGAAGTACTTAATTATTTATTGCAATCATAATGTTTACATTCAAGGGTTCTCTATTAACACAAGACCCTAATAAGTTATAGGAAATAGGTAGTTAAAATCAGTTAAATGGTACTGGAGGTGTGTGGATACGTTATAAACGAAAAAACATTCAGTCGACTGTAAAAGTAAGACTGTAAATTTATCTTAACGTCTTATGCCGGATTCCGAAACAACGCTAAACCATTTATCGTCGTAACGGTTTTTGCAAGACTATTTGCAATATTTGCCAATATTGCTATTATATTAATAGTTCTATAATACATATTTAATATTTCTTAATGTATAAATTCTTAAAATAAAGTGCAGGTATCAAACAATACTGAAAGAGGCTGAATCCCACGACACAGGACTTATCCTAGTGTAGGATACAGGGCTCACTCTATAACATTATATGTACTCACTCACTCTATAACATTATAATATGTACATATAATGTTAGTCTGTGATGTTTTTGGTAAATGAAATAAATTATTATTATCAATAATAATTGAAGGTGCCATTATAAGCGAGTACCGGTAATGAGAAATGGACTAATGATGATGAACGCGAGAGAAGCCGCGCTTTGCGTGAAGCTGCAGTAGTAGGTGGTTATTGGGCATTCTAATTCACTTTTTTCTTAAACGCTCGTTCACTCGCGTTTTTTCTCGAAAAAAGTGAATTAGAATGCCCAATAACATTTCTGATTTTTGCCAATCGCTCATGTTGAAAAAATATTTTAGAATTTCCAATCTTACGTTCGACGTCACTGGTTGGTTCATTCATTTATATATTTAAAAACAAATACAATTTTTTCACGTTCCATTTTGGATGAAGCCATATTAGACTGAACACTATAAGTCAATCTGCAATGAAGTTTGAAAAACAAGCAATTTCGTTACGATTAGGTGAAATATGTCCGAATCTTACAGAGGGATTTAAACGTCACGGAAATTTGTTACCGAATACGATTCGTTGTATTGTTTGTGGTCCGTCAAATTGTGGGAAGACAAATTTAGTCATAAGTCTTTTATTACATGAAGACGGCCCACGATTTTGTAATTTGTATGCTTATTCTAAATCTTTATACCAACCTAAATACAAATTCTTAGAAGACGTGTTAAATATGGTAAATGATGTTCCATTTTACAAATATAGTCATAATAGTGAGATTTTGAGTCCTCATGAAGCTTCATCAGATTCAATTATTATTTTTGATGATGTAGCATGCGAAAATCAGAATAATATACGAGATTATTTTGCAATGGGTCGACATAAAAACATAGATTGCTTTTACATAAATCAAACATACTCCAAGATCCCAAAACAACTTGTGAGAGATAATTCTAACCTGATAGTTTTGTTCAAACAAGATGATGTTAATTTAAAACATGTTTACGAGGAGCATGTGGGTTCTGACATGTCATGGAATCAGTTCCGGGAAATGTGCTCGATCGTCTGGAATCAACCTTACAGCTACCTTGTGATCAACAAAGACTGTCAGAAAAACCAAGGTTGTTACAGAATGGAATTCGACACGTTTATAACTATAGATTGACATTAATAACTAAGTGATATCTCTATATCAAATCATTTCTACTTCTGATACCAACCGGGTTCAACCACATCAAATATGGAAAAAGATCTTAAAGAAAGGATCGTTAAATCTTCAGAAGCTGTAAAGAAAAAGGTAGAAATGATGAGAGCTGCCAAAGCTATAAATAATCTTACTTTGGAAACTTTATTTAAACCAATAGTAGATCCTCTCAACATAATGTCCAATCAAAATAAATCCGAAAATATAGAAAAAAATAATTTAAAAGGATCGGAATACGCCGTAAGTGAGCATTCTTCTTTTTCAAATGAGGAGTTTGATGAACAAGGTAGCGAAGAAGATAGTTTAGATGAACAAAACACAAAATCAGATGTCACTCTTACAGTTCCCCCTTCTGATGATCTACAAGAGAGCGATGATTCATTTACATCTTTCGGATCTTCACCAGATAAAAAAAATATGTCACTATCTTGGTCAATGTCTTCTGAAGTGATGAATGATGTTCCTTTCGGTGTCAAAGTGGATCGAGGAAAAATTATGCTAGGGAATACACCAGTTATCGAGTACGAGGATACATTAAAGATTGGAAATAAAGTAATGAAGAAAACGCCTGGATTGATAGAACTCCTGTTTAAAAGAACACCAAATTTAAAAGTTATTAAGAATATAGATTTACAAAATTATAAAATTCTCCTTACAATGACTAATGCACATCGTCGTAATTGTGACCCGAAAAAACCCATCAACAGCAACAAAGGAATTAAATACATGCAAATAATAAAACCATTGTTTAAAATAGGAAGTATAAAAAATGTTACAGAAGGAAAAGGAATCAATAATTTGAAAATATATAAAAAGAATACAGATTTCATTTATTGGGACGATCCGAACGAATTGGTGGAGAGATTAAAATTACTAATTGCATCACGCGATGCTGGTAACACTGGCTTAGACAACGAAATAATTTCTGTCGTAGAGGAACTTCGCGAGGGAGGGTACATAGATTAAGATATAAGAAATATTTATTAATATTTTACGACAGTCTATCGATGTTAATTTACTCTGCAACATGAATTTAGATAAATTCGGACATCACGTCCATAAACGTTTACGAGTATCTAATTCACTTGATTATGGCTGCATATTAACTAAATCTGATACTGGAGATTACGATTTAAAACTATCAAGACTCAAAGGCTTGAAGACCCCAGATAACTCCGATGAAGCTGTGAACAAAGCGTATGTTGACATTGAAGTGCAATCGTTAAAAGCTGAATTAAAGAAAATACAAAGTAATGTACAAATTTCTCTAAGAAATTTAGAAAAGGTAACAATAAACCATTTAAATACAAGATTTTATTCAAAGTCGGACATTGATCACATGATTAATCAAGTAACCAAATCAAGTAAAAATGAGTAAGCAAAATATCGTTGACGAACTTCATAGAGCTGCTCGGAGAAATTTCCCTCGTCGATCTACAATCATCAAGGGAATAAATGACTTATGGCAAGCTGACCTCATTGATATACAAAATTATGCGCGTTCCAATAAAGGCTATAAATACATATTAGTAGTAATCGATTTTTTCGAAATACGTGTGGACTATTCCATTAATCTCAAAAGCCAAAGTTTGTGTCACCAATGCAATGCAACACATATTATCTAACACTAAGCTACGACCGAATAATTTACAAACAGATTTAGGTAAAGAATTTTATAATGAGCCTTTCAAAAATCTAATGAAAAGTTATAACATCAACCATTATTCTACATTTTCTACAAAAAAAGCATCGATTGTGGAGCGAGTGATCAGAACAATTAAGTCTAAACTTTATAAGTGCTTCAGCTTACATGGACAATATCATTGGCTTGGAAAGAATATAGAATCAGTAGTAAAATCTTATAATAACACTATTCATCGAACTACGAAATTCAAACCTATAGCTGTTGATAAATCCAATGAAATGGTTGTAAAATGTAACATTATCGAATCGCAAAAACGTTCTACAAATCCTAAAAGAAAGTTTAGTGCTGGTGACAGTGTTCGTATAAGCAAATACAAAGGTATTTTTTACAAAGGCTATACCCCCAATTGGTCCACAGAAATATTTATCGTAGCAAAAGTTAACAAAACCAATCCTGTAACTTATCTACTAAAAGATAAAAACGATCGTAATATTTTAGGTTCATTTTATGAATACGAGCTGCAAAAAACTAAATATCCTGAAATATATCTTATAGAAAAGGTAATTAAGAGAAAAGGAAATAGGCTTTTTGTGAAATGGTTAGGCTTGGGAGATGAAGAGAACAGTTGGATAAGTAAAAAATCTGTTATATTGTAACGAATACATATAAATAAAGTGTTAAAATAAAATCACATGCATTTCATTAAAATCGATGAAGGAAGGAAGTGGTATAATTGATAGTTTAATAAATAACTTACCTGTTGAGCTACATTTACCAGGATATCAATTTTGCGGTCCTGGAACTAAACTCGACAAACGTCTCCAAAGAGGTGAACGAGGCATTAATAAACTGGATGAGGCTTGTATGTATCACGATATCGCGTATACTAATAAAGATCGGAAAACTCGACATAAAGCTGATTTAGGTAAAATTGTCGCGACTCCACCGCACACGTGATTGTTTAATTTTTGTTCGCTATTAAAAAACATTATACAATCATCACAAAACCATACTTTTCCATGATGTTTTGTTATCTGATGCCTTAGTAAGCGACTTAAATTTGATATCAAGCAATAATGACTAACGTTTCCTTTCTCTATGAACAATAAGTTAACATGATGTTTTCTTCTGTTTTGTGTTCGGTATAGCGGACCAACAATGCTCGTTTTGTTTTTAAGACCATAAACATTTATACTAATGCGTGAGTTATTTTTTTCAAATGTCTTTATGTCATTAAAATTTACTGGAAAAGACATATTTTTAGTGTTAAGCAAGGTATTATAGTGTGGATAAGAAGAAGTGCGGTGAGCGTTTTTCTTAGCAGGAAATAATGCTGCTACTATGCACCACAGAAAACAAAATTGATCCCTGTTTTGAATATTTACACATGCTCGTTTAGATTGTAAAGCTTTTGGTAAATTAATAAAACCTGATGCTCTTAAAGGGTTATACTTATTTATATTAATCTCCAAGTACGAACTACCTAAAAAAGACCAACCGCTATCACGTTCTTGGAATTCATCGATGTGAGTTGAAATAATCGAAATAACTTTGGTGAACAATTCATTAAAATCAAAGTTTTTATGAACGACATAATTTTCAGTAGCAAAAGATTTAACTTCCCGCGAGTCTTTCGAAGGCAAAGCAAATTCGGCAAATAATTCGAAGTTTACTTTAATGCTATCAAAAGAGGCTAGCCTTGCATGCAAGAGCTGACTCACTCGTGCGCGCATCCCGTGTAGGAACGCAGCCGGCGACTTGAAACCCTCGTCTACCCCAACATCCCGCACTCTGTATGATGCTATACGACTACGAAATGCGCTACTAATTTTTTCTATTCCGTCATCTACTTCAACTGCACTATTATTTTTATGTACAGTGCTTCTCAGATGGGCTGAGAATGCCGAACTTTTGACAGATACATCGCAAACAGAACAAAATATTTTTCTTGTTGACATTATGGCAACCTATCTAAATAAAAACTAAATGGTGATCCTACTTTACTATTAAAAAAATAATCAGGTCTTATAATTAAGTACAAAAATAAGAACTGCCTGAGGGCTTAGTTAAGTGCGCGTTCGCCTTCTAAGCAGCGGGTTCGATTCCCGGTGGAAAGTTTTCTCTCCAAAGGAAATTTGTGTTTCTGGTTCTGGACGTAATTTTTTGTGTGATGTGAATGTTTCCGACACCCACGACACAAGACAGCAACATAAGTGTGGGGATGTGAGTCTAAAAGCGTTAAAAGAAAAATAGGTAATTCTATTGATTTATTAATTATCTACCTATTTGAAAAGTAAAAGAATGCCTATATGTGAATACGATGCCTAGGTATACCTAAACGTTAGCGTTAAAATGATTAAATACCTACCTGATTCATATTACATTTTTCAAATATAAATTAGAATTAAAAATATACTGGGATTTTAGTAATATAAAATCTTTATTGAGCTTTAACAAATAAAAAACAAAAATTTTAAATATTAAAAAACCTAATGCGAAGAGCAAGAAAACAGAAAAGAATAACCAATAAATATAGGTTAAATTAATTTATTTTTTCTTGTCCGCGAAAAAAGTTCCCTCTTCGTGGAACTTCCCTTTAGAGGCTTGTACGAAAGATCTCAAAAACTCCAACTCCTGAGCGTCGGAGTCTACTTGATATTTTAAAGACAAGATCGCCTTCTCCCAGCGCTCCCTAGCATCGACAGCCTGGATATCCTTATAATTATAGAGCCGCAGCTCAACAAACACATCACCCGATAGGTCGGCGGTACGACGTAGAACCCCGTTGGCAACGCGTCTGGTGAGCACCGACTGTAGTGAACTCGACTTTTTCTTTCGGGTCACCTCACGATCCTCGTCGCTGTCGAAGAAGTCAAGGTGCCACCCGCTGCTGTTGCTGGACAAAGACGCCTCCTTTTTCTCTGGGTTAATCTTGCGTTTCGCTGTCTTTTTCATAGGCTTGTTGGCACTGAAATAAAAAAAAGTAAATTAACTAGACGATAAATAACTTCTACATAAGGTTGGGATGTAGGTAAATAGCGAAAGGTCGACCTTTGAACCGACTATTCAAGTAAGTTATACACATTCGAGTTAAACCTACGTACCTAGTATAATATTAAATAATTTTAAAACGTACCGTTTTGACTTTGGCAACAGCTCGTCTTCGGAATCTTTGTGGTAGCGCTTGGTCTCGTACTCAGAGTCCGACCTGGTAACAAACAAAAGAACAAGAAATTAACATACTACGCATGATGATCCAGCGGGCTAACAGCCGACTAAAAAAGTCATAAAAATATGTTATAGTAGGTAATAGGAATAAACTTAGTATTAAACTTACGAACATTATTTAAACTGAAGTGAAGTTTGATTCACAACTATGTAGCAGCAAGATATTGAGCTCGATGGGACCCTCGCAGCTACGGTCTCGAAGCACACGTTGCAGCAGGTTGTAGCTGAAGCCTCGATGAGCACGTTGGAGCTGCTGGATTCTTGTAGAGCCTCGAGGCTGAGACACTAGTTGTTCCGGGATCTTGAGTTCGTTGAAGCTTGTCGTTGAAATGTGATTCACAGTTCAGGCCCACAAGGTTTTGTGTAAAAAAATAATGTTGATAAGAAGTGGTCAACATTTACGTTCGAATAGATTCGATTATTATTATATAAACTTAGTTTATGTCGATACCTATTAACACTAAAAACAGTTTGGCGTACCTGAATCTTGTTTTCGTATGTCATCAATAATAAATTATTGATAACAATAACAAAAAAATATATATTAGAAATCTAAGCGATAAAATTTAAATAGAGGTCACCGGATGTACATTCAACGTTAAAAATATCTTTAGCAGAAAACGTGCACTGAAATATAATAATCCACTCACGAATCAATCATTTACTTTAATTAATCGACTTAAAACCACGATGATGTTTTATGTGTTTTATATGTATGTTCGAGCGTAACGTTTTTGTTTAAGAAACACATGAAAGCTCCAAAACATATATTTTATTTTGTTTCAGTTGTTTTTTAAATAGGTACTACTAACTAAATATTTATTCATGTGCGACGGAGCGCAGTTATCATTTGAGAAATGCTAAAGGTAACATATTTATTTTCCAACCAGGTAAGGAGATTAAATCGATACAAAATAATTCTGCATCATCGTACATAACGTAAAGTATTAGTCTTTTAAATATACGTAACATTGGACAGGGCTATATATATTGACATACATTTACATACATATCAATTAATTTTAACACCTGTCTTTGCTGGTCGGTTAAATCACCTAACATGCAGCTAACTGGTGTTGACAGTACTTTTATTGCAGTTTATGCAGAAGTGCATGTGACGTCAATAACATGCGCTATTTAGCAAGGTAGCTAGTTGCACAATACTACGAGTACCTATTGATTATTATTTCAACAGGGGCTAGTCATACGAAAAGAAAAACTTTAATACATGTTATGATTAAAGATAACCAGCGGTCAAAAAATAGTTTGTATATTCAACATAACATAATTATTATATAAAATTAAATATAGATTTTTTATTACTTTTTAATAATACTTAAGATATTTATATCAATAATATATATACACTCATAGAATTTGTGTTTTCTGTAGTAAGGTATCTATAGGAATATAATCAACTTATCTATATAAGTATTAAGTTTAAATCATATATTTCTAAATAATGAATAATCAATAATTCTGTGTTTTTTGTAATTATAACACTATTTTATTTATAAAACTAAAGTGACAATGATATCAACAGAGCGTACTTACCGGCCTGAATTATAAGCAGTGTTTATAAGCTGTTATAAATCATGCATTGTGAAACATGCCCTATTACTAAGGTACATTGTAATATTATATAACCACTACGTTTCATCCTTTATCATTGATTTATAAGCAGTTGAGGTGACACCACGTTTGACTTAGCTGCCAACTGAAAGTTCCATTTCTAGGTGCCATTTTTTTGGGAAAATTTGGATGAACATGATGAGTTTATCCAAACAGAGTACTAGATTAATGGTACGACGAATCGCGCTAGAATGAACTTTGAGCAATCGGCCGACCGGCGCTGAGTCACGTGAAGTCTAATCGATGTCGCTTAGTAGGTACTCGTAAATGAAACCGGGACAACTTAGTGAAGGTTTGTTTCTAGGTGTCGTTTCGTGTAATAACAGAATGATACGACCAATCGGGCTAGAACAAACTTTGAGCGATCGGCCACTAAGCTTAACGGAATCATTGCGAAGTTCTGGTGGTGTGCAGTGTGTGTTTAATTACCGGAATATACAATGATGATTCACCATGACTGTAATTGAATTGGTAAGTTCAAACGTGCTAGTTGACAATCGTAATATACTTTTTGTGTGATCGTGAGTAGAATAACCGAACGGGTATGATCGAACGTAAGATTGGAAATTCTAAAATATTTTTTCAACATGAGCGATTGGCAAAAATCAGAAATGTTATTGGGCATTCTAATTCACTTTTTTCGAGAAAAAACGCGAGTGAACGAGCGTTTAAGAAAAAAGTGAATTAGAATGCCCAATAACCACCTACTTGCAGTCATCATAGTAATAAAATGCTTTATCAAACATAAGGATGCTATTGGAAAAACCTTTAATAATAGAAACCCATTCACGATCTCGCAACGAAAACAATAAAACGAAAGGGACAGAACAGGTAGTAAGTAGTTCCGAACTCGAGTAGCAAATGCTATAAAAGTTTCGCTTTTATTGCATTTCGAATAACTTCCATCTATAAACCACAAATAGTGTATAAATTGGTTTCCGATTCTTTTATAAAGTTTACTTGTTTTTTTTTTATTGAGAGCCGATTAAAATGAAACTTGAAGATAATGTTGAAAACTTTAAGAAGAAAAAAATTACGACTCGCACACTCAGAGTTTTGTACCACTACAGTATGACGAGAGAACGCTTCGCTGATTTTCTATTATGTCGCTTTAGAGTTGATTTTTTTCGCATTCATACTCACAGGTTCAAAATCAAAATCAAAATCGTTTATTCACATGGGCCCCAAAGAGGCACTCATGAAAGTTAATGAATCTATTGCCAGATTCGCAAAATTACAGCCATCTCGAGAAGAACCTGGCAAGAAGCTCGGCGGCGCATTTTTTTTTCATTTATTTTTTTAAAACAACATTCTTAATTTCTAGTACATAATTTTCTTAACATAGGTGTTATTATGGTAGTCGCTAGAAAGAGCCTGTGCAGTTTGCCTCCATGCATCCTTGTCATTAATATAGTCTGTGGTTTTATAGTAAGCTTTCTTAATTAATGCCCGTTTTATTACAGATTTGAACTTTCCCAGTGGTAATTCAGTTACGATTTTAGGAATTCTATTGTAAAATCTAACCCCAAAATTCTTGTATCGTGAGTGCTGGAAACTTTTATATCACACCCAGAATCAGAAGCATAAATGTCGCTTGGGAAGGAAAATCTTGCACCTGTCTGGAATCGAATTCAGGAACCTCTACGCTGAAGGCAGAGTCTTGCCTACTATTGGACAAGTTAGTAAAAAAAAGTGTATTAACAAGAAAAGAGAAAACATTCATAAGGGTACCGCTACATTTATGTTAGCCCTAGTTTTTTATTATTTGTTAAAATACCTATTATAATTAATTATATAATTTTATTATGTTTGAGATTTTATTGTTGCCAAGAATATGTGGGAGTTTGGCTTTTCATTAAGAAAAATTGAATAATTGTGGACTCTAAGTAATGACTCTAACTCTGTGAAAATTTTAATACTAACTTCTTTAGATGTAGTTTTAGGAAATATATTAGGCAATTGGCCTTTAGATAGAAATCATTAAGTGTTTGTCTTTGATTTTTAATTAAGTTTTTTATAATTTTATGTCAATTTTTGTCTCTCACAACATCAGTCGATGATAATTTGGGTGTAACGTTACGGTTTTTTTTTATGTTATTGAGTGAGTAGACTAGCAAGTCGCTCGACTGATGGTAAGCGTCACGCTTGCTCATTACAGTTCAGTGTTACCCAGAGTTATTAACTTATATAGGTCAAAATCCAGGCGCGGCAAAAAATGCCTTCGTCACCCTGAGATTTAAGATTTTAAGTCCTGTAAAGTCAGTTAAAATACTTTTTACCGACTTCCCAAAAAAGGAGGAGGTACTCAAGTCGACTGTTTTTTTTTTATGTGTGTTGTTACCTCTAACCTTCTCTCCACGTGAGCCGATTTCAAAAATTTTTAGTTTGAAAGATGTTGCTTTCTAATTGATCCCATTTAAATTTGATCAAGATCTGATCAGTAGTTCTTGAAATATCGTCAATAATGCCTATTTTGTACGCCTACTTTGACGATGTTCTCGTTTAACTGACTTCAAAGGTTACCTCATAACTTCTTTCGTTGTGAGCCGATTTTGATGACTGTTTTTTTATTTGAAAGCTGGTGCTTTTTTTGTGGTCCCATTGAAATTTGATCAAGATCTGATTTCTTGTTTTTGAGTTATAGTCAATAATGCGTGTTTAATACATTAAATCTGATCAAGGTTCCGAAGATAAAGCGGTGAAGTCGAGTTATTCAAGCTTTGCTTGCGTTTAATTATTTAGAGCTATGCACAAATAAGTTTAATTATAATAAACCAACATACTTTTTTAATCCACCACGAGGCTTTGCACAATCCACAGTTAGCAGTCTGTAGCGACAAGTTAAATTTGCTTCTTGTATTTGTGTTTCTATCTTACCGTCGCTGCACAAAACCCCCACATTTTATTAAAACAAATAGCATACAAAGCTTTTCAAAAGCTTTCAACATCCGTACAGTCATGTTTCTGCCATCGGATTCAGAATACATCCATAGAATTTGAATATTGCATTCGAACGGATAAAAGCTGCGAAATAAATGGGAAAGACAGGATGTATGTTTTATTAGTAGTTTGTACCTTCGTCTTTTGTTGGTAAGTATGAATAGAATCAGCACAGAAAAGCGTTAATTAGAAGCTTCTATTTTTTCACCTGTCCTGTTATGTCTCGGTTTGTAATCAAATCTGCAAGCTAAATTAGTCCCACTTACCGATGTCCGATTGGACTCAAATTTGTTGTACTTATGTAGGTACTATAGAGCTTGTCTGATGATGGAGACGGAAGATGGCCCTAGGAACTTCTGAACTAATCAAGATAAAAACATCGAGTTTGGGTTCATTTGATTCGTCTAGACAAGTTCTCTGGTTATATAACTTTTTAGTCCGTTTTTTTATTTACAATTGGTAAAAGCAGATTGAAAAAAAATATTTAAATGTTACTTGTTAACTGAATAGCATTTAATTGGTCATTTATAGCAACTTATCATTGGTCTAATCCCCTTGTGCCATCTGCGAAACTGAAGTTTGTTAACAAGTTTCGGTTGAGGAATCAATGCTACTTGCACGTTACCAGTTTCGATAAAGGAATATACCAAATGACTGAATAGGATACAAGAAAAAGTGCCAATGCTTATCTGCCTATCTAGCATAAAAAAAAAGAACAAAATGTTAGACTGTTTAGTCACTTTATACTTAAAGTAAGTAGTAAATATATCCTGATTATGGCGACAACCAGACGCCATATTGAAATAATAAAAAAAATTACCGGCCAATTATGTTAATTGGGTATCAAGGATAGGTGTTTGGAAATCATTCTTAGGTTTTTTATATCATTTTTCATTTCGAATGACCATTTACAATCTGTAACGATTTAAATTTGGTTAATTCATTCTCACTTGAATTTTCAATTAGGTACTTATAATGAAGCTGTGATCAAGTTATTATATAATCGCGTAGGTCTTGTTACTGAAAATGTGTAAATATAAAAAGTTATTCTATCTTTTACGCATTCGGGTTCTTTGATTTTTTAGCATATTGACTGGTTGCATAGTATACTTATCAATATTTATATCCTGACTAACACTGCTAGCTGCAGTTCTCTAATAGATATAGAGATATAAACTGAAATAAATTCAAACCTTTCCACAGATTTCGTCGCATGTTCGCCCTGCCCTATTGGGGCGCACTCGGTCCAGCGTCCAACGTAGATGGAATACGCCGAGTCCTTTGTAGCCACATCTGAAACAAAAAGAACATAGCGTCAAGGGTGATTCGGCGTAATGGATTGAAATCCATTTGCAAACAGAAAAATATGCCGCAAACATGTATCTCCTGATTTGTTGCGGCAATATACTGATAGTTACTTTAAACTTTAAAGGTACGTCAAACTGTCAAGTTTTATATTAAAGAAGTTTAATAGCAAAAGTATTTCCTACTATATTTTACATATGCTTAACAGACAATGGGCTTTAAGTGAGAAGTCTATCGAAAAAAAATAAGAGTCTGCCATTTTTGGGTCCTTCTCTTTTCCCTCTTGGAATAGAGAGAAGCTACACGAGTCACTAACTGAAAGATAAAATTAAAACAGCGTAATTAGAAATAGGACCAAAGCAAAAGATTCCGTTAAATGAGTTCGACATTCGAAATGGTAAGGGTAAGGCACGTCTGGTGATTGATGGTTTAAAATGTACACCACCTGGTACCCAAAGGACACGAAACGCAGACAAGGCAGACCTTACAAGAGATGGAGTGATGACATTACGAAAAATATGTAATAAATGGATTGATTTTATAATAAAGGCTTATTGAAATATGTAGCAGAGCAGCTAGAGACAAGGAGAAATGGATGCAACTGCAAAAAACTTTTATCGCTGATAGCGAAACTCATACTAAAATCTAAGTAGTACTTACGTAGAATAGCAATTTAAATAGAAAGTATAGAATAGAGCATATTATGTACCTAGTTTTGTAGAAAATAAATAATAATTAAACGCAAGCAAAGCTTAAAAAAACCGACTTCACCTCTTTATCTTCGTAACCATTATCAGATTTAATGCATTAAACACGCATTATTGACGATAATTCAAAAACTAGAAATCAGATCTTAATCAAATTTTAATGGGAACACAAGAAAAGCATCAACTTTCAAATAAAAAACTTTCAAAATAATTATCAATATCGGCTCACAACGAAAGAAGTTATGAGTATTACAAATTACTATATTAAGATAATCACGGTAAACAAAAACAGATAGGCTGTTTTGAAATATATGCTTAGTTTTTAAGGGCAATGTTTCCAGTGAAATTACAGGGCTTAAAGAGATTTAACATCTAATATATCAGGGTGACGAGCGCAGTGTATTAACGAGCAGGATTTTGACCTATATAGGTTAATAACTCTAGGTAGTAATGAAAACTGATCAAATTTAAATGGGACAAATTAGAAAGCAACATTTTTCAAACTAAAAAAAAATTTTGAAATCGGCTCACGTGGAGAGAAGATATGAGGTAACACACATAAAAAAAAAGACGTGTGGCACTCGGGGACTGCCGCGGTATTATATTCATAGCATTTTTTATCAACTTATGCAATTATAATTATTTATTTATTTTATTTATGCAGTATTTTTTTTCCTGCCACCTAGAGGCGAGTTGCTGAACTAAAGAGACAAGCGTGATATTTCAAAAAAGTCATTAAAAGTTCTGCTATTCATCGATAGATGGCAAAACTAAAAAGTATCACCGCTGTGCCGGTCGGAGTGGGGGGTGTTAGGTTATTTTCGTTACGGAATTTCTGGATTCGGTCTGCACGCTCAAGGCCCGCTATAGAAGCTATGCAATAGCTTAATAAAATATCTGTCTATCTGTACACCCTGATAGAAATAAGCCGTAGCCTGGCCGTAGCTCATTTCATAAGCGGGAAAGTCTTGTCAGAGCAGCTAACAGTAAAAATGTTGAGACAGCTTTAGGTAAGAGGTAAATCTTATATTCTTTGCATTTGCCTGGCTGAAATATCTAAGAGAATGTTGATGTAAATGTATTACAGAGACAATTTTTATTAATTTTCTTCGAAGTTATTACAAAAATACGTTAGTTAAATACGGACTGTGTCCTGTGATTTTGACCGCGTTAACCGTACGACAAGCAAGCATGATGTTTATATAGTTAAATTTCTTTAGTGTATAGATATCTAAAAAACATGTTTTGGTATCAGTCTTTTTACTAAAATACGCAATGAGTTGTGTATAAAAAAAAATGCAAAAATAACGCGACCGCGGGACCGAAGTAAAAGGGTTATGGATTTTATCGTTACGTTACTTATTTAACACAAATGAAGACGACATAAATGATTTATAAGTTATGGTTAAATTAAATAATGTACAAACCAACCTACCACAGAGTTAATATAGTACATTAAAAATACATGACCCCTAAAAACAACACATAACTTTATTTAGGGCAAATAACAAAATACGCATCAATAACAAAAATACTTAAATTACTGAATAGCTTTTTACCACAAGCCGACCCCAACTCAGCATATAACCGGTAGTAAACAATCAGTGCTGGTCTTCAGTTAGAACGTCACAAAAGAAAACAATGACCACTGAAAAGTGCAAAAATATAATTACTTATATGATATAATATATATGCATTTACTTATGTATATACATAATGTATGTATTAACTTTGCACTCCTTTATTGGAATAGTAATTCGAAAACCGTACTAAAACGCCACATTACGTATTCCACGAATAAAGTCTAGTCTATCAACGTACAAACCATTTTCAGTGATCAAAACGTTGTCTGTGAATAAATTGAATGAGCGAAAACAGCTGGCGAGCGAAACGAGCTCTCAACGGCTCTTTGCAAGCCGGAAAAATTAGCCACTCTTTCAGCTGCTTTTAGCAATTTTCGTGTAGCGAAAGAATTAGAGTATTTTGTACTTTTGCTAACAGTCGTATGTAGAGTTAGGCCCGAGTTCATAAAAATAACGCTCCGTTGTTTAACTCCGGGAAAGACTTATTAAGGAATATGCTTGAATTTTACTGGTAGTGGGCTTGAGCACTTGAGTTACCTATAAGTTCGATGCCTTGTAGGTAAATTAGGTATTTGCCTTGTAGGTAAATTAGATATTTTAGTTTTAGAAAATGTAGGCAATTGGCACGTAGCTAAAAAAATAAATGTATGCAAGGTTATGTTTCTAAAAAAATACGGTCTTAAGTAACCATTACTTATCTACATCATCATCATACTCAGCGTATCTCAGTCCACTGTTGGATATAGGCCTCACCCAAAGCGCGCCACTGAGCCCGATCTTCAGCCCTTTTTAAGCCGTTTCCACCAGCCCTACGTATATCGTTGCTCCATCTAGTCACAGGACGTCCTCTACTACGCCTACTGATTCGCGGTCTCCACTCCAGTACTCGTCTAATCCAACGGTTGTCAGTTCTGCGGCATATGTGATCCTTACCTACGTCCATATTTATATGTATATACAAAATATTACAAAAAGGTTGGACCTAGGTCCTACATATTTCGCTTGGCAAATAACATCGGCGACAACACACTTACTATTTAGTAATATGTAAATATTCACAGCGTGATACACACACACACAGGCATGAGCATGCTTCTCGTGGTATTTAATAAGGTTAAGACCGTATTATTTCAGGGTCGTGGTTTAAATCGAATGCTATTTTTTTTATATAATTGAGAGACGTGATGGTTAGCGTCATGCTTGCCCATTACAACCCGGTCACATTATCTCGAGACCTGGCGTCGATGACGTCACGTCGCGTCGGCGCTCTGATATGGTGCGCAAAACAAGCATACTCTAGTAGGATATTATTATAAACAATAAGATTCCATTCCAGCGAGGTCTCGAGATAATGTGACCGGGTTGTACAGTTTAGTGCAACCAAAGTTTTGCAAAGCACTGCGCTCATCACCCCGTGATACAATACAATACAAAACTCTTTATTTCGTCAAATAAAGTGAAAAAACCGTCCAAATGCGAGTCGAACTCGCGCACGAAGGGTTCCGTACCATTATCTATTAAAACCCCAAAAAATCACGTTTGTTGTATGGGAGCCCCCTTAAATATTTGTTTTATTTTAATCGAATTATTAATTTTAAAATGAAATATAACTAAATATTATGTGAATATTTCCAGCATCTACCTGTTGCCGTTGTCAATATCGACCAAAACGGGCTAAATAAACACGTTTGTTGTATGGGATACCTACCCCTTAAATTTTTTTTATTCTGTTTTCAGTATTTGTTATTATAGCGGCAACTGAAATACATCATCTGTGAAAATTTCAACTGTTTAACTATCACGGTTCATGAGATACAGTCTGGCGACAGACGGACAGGGAGACGGACGGACAGCAGAGTCTTAGTAATAGTAATAGGGTCCCGTTCTACCCTTTGGGTATGGAACCCTAAAAATAAATCATATCATTTAAGTCTGTGTATACAATGGGCGGATTTATTGCTAAAAGCGATCTCTTCCAGCCAACGTTTATAGATAATAGAAGTTAAATCTCTTAAGCTCTGTAATTACCAATATGTTACCAAAATTGGATGTCGTCGCGCTTTTCAAGCTCTAAAGAGGCACATAAAGCACACGGGAAGTCTTTTGATGAGCTTCAGGCGACTTTGAGGGCACGTACACCTCTAATGAAATTCTTCGTGTTTTATTATACGCTTTATAATTAACTTTATTGCATTAAATTCTTCGGATATTTTGTTTTAACATAAAGCCTCATTTACCGTATTCCGTTTTGTACTGAATTTAAAAAGAGGTTGTCAAGATTGCAAATAGCTTTTTCATATAAAATATATAATATCTACTTACATTACAGTACTCGATGTTATGTGACCATGCGGTCGACGATGGAGCACGCTTGCCAAGAAAATACCTAGTCACTTACGACTTAAAGACTTAAAGATTGTACTTATCTGGAATTACAGATAAGTACAACACAAGAATACACCGAATACATGTTAAATAATAATTAACTAATCGATTTCACATTCACAGCCCTACACTAAGTCCGATCACTTGTATCATTGGTGCTGGAAACCTTAACTCACCATAAAATCACACCCAGAATAAGAAAGACAATTTTATCTCGGGGAGAAAACTTTTGTTTCCACCAGTAATTGAACCGATACCCGCTGCTTAGAACGCGAACGCGTACCCAACTACGCCAGCAGGCGTTTCACTACGTACCCAGTAATTTTTACTAGTGATAGTTTGTCAATAATACTGTAGGTATGTGGTAAGCTCTGCTCATTCTTTGTTGATTCAAGAATAGATGCGGTAATTGTGACCAATAAGGCAAATTCATCTGGCTCCAGCATCTTATATATTTTGTTTTAATGTATTTTATGTGCATTAGCCCCATCCAACACGTATGTAACAAATAAATAATACCTAGTAATTAAACGAACATGTTTTTTTTTACTACAATACCTTACCATTTGCTTGCTTGCTTGTCGTGTGATTAGTAGACTAGTGGGCAGCCCTAGTGTCAGGAATTTTCAGGTCGCCTGAAGGCATCCGCTATGGCTAAACGACTGTTATCTTACGAGTAACAACCGGAACCGACATGGCATCCAAAGCACGGTGACACTCAGTTGAAAATCCCACTAAACGGTCACCCATCTAAGCACTGGTCTGGCTGAACATTGCTTTACCTTGTCAATCAGTTACGATCGACCAGGCAGACCGAGCTACGAATGTCACCTTACCAGTGCTGTGTTTTTTGATAGTAGCAAATAGGATAACGATAATGGCCCTATTTTTCCACAATATTTCCATCGTAACTTTTAGTGATTCCATAGACAACACTAAGTAAACATAAACAACAATGTAAGCAGACGGTGAAAAACCCCTTTAGAATCACCGGGTAATATCATTAGACGGAGGTTACGAGAAACACTGGAACGCTATACCAAGCAGTTTTCACTCTAATTAATTAAGTGCGCGCTGAGGGGGCAAAGTGGGTCCCAAATGGGAGGAAATAGGGGGAAAATGGAACCAAAATAGGGGAATGGGAGTATATCGAATTAGCTCTGAGGACGCTCGATTTGTTTGCATCATCTAACCGATAATGAAGGTGTTTAGACGGAAAGGGAAGCGCTCTACCGTCTTCGTATCAAAAGCTGAACTTTGTAGACGAATTTCAAGACAAAGGGTGCAGCGCTGAAAGCAAACGAGATTAATCTTATCTCAGAGAAATTTTCATCTTCCAGACAATACAAAGCAGGAAGCCGTGTCGAAAGACCCATCTTTCTCGTTGCATTATACTCCCAACTTAGTAAACTGCAAACCGAAAATTTCTTGGTGCTCAAAGATGCTTACGTAAAGCTGAGCAAACTTTCGTGACGATAGAAAATGCTGATCAAAAGATTTCGCTTTCCAATCTAAGTGACCTACATCGAAGATATTCTGCGGAATATTCGCCGGTTCTGTATTGTGGTTCGGAGCGTGATCACAGCTATTTACGGGGCTTGTTATCTCTATTGCTGTACGCTGACAACCACCTCGATTTCAAGCTTGTTAACTTTTATTTTATTTTGTACTAGAACCTACTGAAATACCTACGTGATGAACACGGGTTGGATCAGGCTAGGTTTTAGAGGACAATTTGGCACGCAATGTGAAATAGAATGTGAAATGGGTTTATAAACAGCCAACCTACTTTAGCGTTTGAAATCTGATGTACTTTAACCAACAAATTAATAACCCGTATGGGTAGTAACCCAGGTAATCTTAAGTATAAGATTACCTTCTTTGCTGGTAAGATCGTTGTGTGTACTTGTTACCTCATAATTGTAGCCATTTCAATTATTAGCGGGTATTGGATATGATGATTGAAGATACCAACAACCGTGCGAAGTGAGGAAAACTTAGATAGCGGACTCTAGCCCAAGCCGGGATCAATGCTAATAAGAAAAAGATCGGATTCGCTCCTTGAAAAACAACTTCCTATTTTTTTGTATAATTTTGAGATCCTTATTTTTACGACGTTCACATTCAAGTGTTCAAATAAAAGCGGAACTGTGAGTGTATCAGCTCTACAAAACACACGCTGTTTATCTATAGCAGGTTCAGCGTAATCTGCGACTATCTAAAGTGCCGGCACGGGATCGAGGGACCGGTCCCAACCAAATATTTGTGTCGGCGAGAAATCGATAACGCAGAATTGGAATGTGTGCGGATCTAGGGATTTGCCATGCTCAAATCGGTGTTTCAGCTGTTATATCTTTTGTGGCACAGTTTTACTACATATAGGCGTTTTTGGTAGCCATTACGTTCCAAATATGTTACTTCTTTATTACACTAGCATATTCAATTTTCAGCCTGTACGACGTTGAAATTTTTCGCATGCGACTATTTATCTTTATAAAAATACATTTAATTTTATTTATTTATTATAGGGAAAATTACAGCTAGTTACAGAGTATAGGTACATTTATACATATTGAATACCATTTAAAAATTTCTACTTATAGCAATCTTTGATAAAAATCCACACACGGCTTTCACCATCAGGTTAATAATCTTTCAAGAAAGGTTTATATACCTATAATATACCTTGTTTTTTTTTTATGTAAGAAGACTTTAGAATATATGTTAAAGCAACCGAAAATATTATTCACGAATCGGAGTCGTTCGCCACTGTGTGACGAAAAGTCAGCTGCAAACATTGTTTAAGAATAAAATCAAAGGCAGAAACTTCAAATTTTTCAGCTTTTTTTATAAATAACACCCGTGCATTCGCGGGTCGCTACCATAATATCAGAATATATAAACGAGTTCTTACTTTTCAAGTATTGCTTTGATTGCATTCATTATTAATACTATCTAAGTTCGTGGCATAACATAAAGGCTTTTTCAACAATCAAAACTCAGTAGTTATGCTTTGATAAAACTTTGTGGTCCAAAGCTCAAGTTCAATATAACGAATTGCCTTTGAAAGTACAAGTCTCAAACAAAAGAAAGTCGAACTTATTGTTGACTTTGAAACGGACGACTCACAGGCTATAAATTTAACTTCACTAGTTACGTTCGAAAGTTGTTATTTTCAATAGCTTCTAATAACTAAGAGAGTACTCGTGAGCCGCAATGGCATGTTCAAGTTTAATTGAGTTAGAGGATTCTGCCCAACTTTGATATAATAACCTGAATTTGGAAATTATTGCTATTGGATTTAGCTGAGGGACTATGGGCGTACTCTGTATATGTTTTTGTGTATATACTCGTATATATCTGCATTGTTTTGATCATATGAATATTGGATTACGTTAATGATATAAAAATGCTATTGTACATTTTTAAGATTGTGCTCAGCAACTGGGCCAAAGCAGGTAGGTATCTATACGTTATATCTTAAAAGCAGCTTCACATTTAAGCTGAAACATACGTATTTATTCGTTATATCCTGTATTTTAAAAACAAATACTGAAGTCAAATAGTTTTACTATGAACAACAATACTTTCCGGTATAAAAAGTTCCTCTATGAACAATTCTATAAATAATTAACCTCAAAAGATTTTCTCTATTAGGTAAAATGTAGGCACGAGGTCTGAGTTCGTATATAAAGTTCAAATTCTTACCGTGATGGTATACTGTGTCTTTTTAATCAATCCACCATTATTCCACACCAAAATACATAAGATTAATAAAATATTACAAAATCACAAACACATTTTCGGTTTCCCGCCAAAATTCCCTTCACATAATCATTCAATGCTGTCAGATAGAAGGCATACGTCGTTGTCGTAGTAGTCAGCGTGCCAGTTATAAAGGAGGTTGTATATTTTGTATTTTCTTTGAGTATCTATAATAACAGCTCCTGTAGAGTATAAAATAGGTATTTTTATTATTAATACAAAAAATAATAATACAGACCTGTGTGAGATTTAAATAAAGGTCAGTTTTTTATGATCTTTATAACTATTTAATATTTTTAACTTTGTAATATTCAAAATTGCAAAGCGCCGCTTATTCGTGAAGTCATTTCCTCGTTTTTGTTGTCAATGATCTGCCAACTATCCTTCATAGTAGCCACTGAGTCAGAGATAAATAAGATATATGCATTGAGGCGTGGACTCTGATATCACAAAATATTCACATTCACAGCCCCACACTAAGTCAAGACTTGTATCGTGTTATTCCAATTTCACACAGACAATCACACCCAGAACCAGAAGCTCAAATATCCCTATGGGATGTACTCCTGCCGGGAAGCGAACCAACGACCCACGGCGCAAAAGGCAGACACTTGCCCACCGTACCAACTCGAAATTAGGCAGACTCGGTCGTCGACAAAAGTATAATAAATAATATAAACGCTATAAATGTTTGTATCAATAACGGGATATGTATTTCGTTTGTTTTGAGTTTCCGATTTATAAATAAAACAAACGAAATACATGGTAAATATCCCTTTATTGATACAAACATTTATAGTGAAAGTGACCATGGTAGCTTGAAAAAATATTAACGCTTTCACACTCACAGCCACACATTAAGTTCGATGACTTGAGTCGTGAGTGCCGGAAACATTCACATCACATATACAATCATACCACATTACAAGTTGCGAGCAGGTAAAACAGGGCATGCAGGGCATGAGATTAGATATGCCGTAGTTTGATCTGCTAGCAGAGACAGCTGGCTATATCGTTAACTTCTGAGATTCCCCACTTGACCATGTTTTTTTTTTTTTATGTTGAATAGGCAAGCATTTGACCACTATCTCACCTGATGGAAAGTGATGATGCGGCCGAAGGTGTGACATGCTTGCCTAGAAGATACCTATTCACTCGAGACTTGAAGACTCCCAGATTATACCGTTCGGGGAACAAAGACGCAGGCAATGAGTTCCACTCCTTCGCTGTACGGATGATGAATGTAGAAGCAAAACTCTTTGAGCGAACTGGAGGTATGTCGACCATAAATGGATGACGTTTAATAGTTTGTCTTGTTGTTAGATGGTAAAAAGGGCATGGGGGAATTAAGTCATGTAATTCCTGTGCACACTCTCCAAAATGTAAGCGATAGAATACCGATAAGCTTGCCACCATGCATGTTATCCTTACTCCGGCCGACCTGAGTACGAAGTCTACTTTACTTAATGTCAAAGAACTTAAATAAATGCAGGATTGTATTATCTCCAATGAGTTAAGATAAAACAGACACTAACAGGCGCTGAAAATATATTTCAAAAGCAAAAGGAAATTATACAGTAAACTCGTTACGGACGGGATTTATCAAATTAACGCGATCGAGTAATTTGTTGGAGAGCCTTGCGGATACAAATTGGTAATTTTATATTTTTGAGGGATTATCATTTGTATTATATTTTCAATTAGTATTAATGAGGTGAATTCGTTAAAATGTACATAATTCATTATGATAATTCGTATATTAGGACTATGTTTTTTAAGGTAGGTAGGTAAAGTCCGAACTTGCCAGGATCCCACATCTATGTTTTTGAATTTATATCAAGCATAGATTTACAGGATAGGCGTTATTTTGATGATGTGGAGGAACACAATTTAATCAACCAAAACATTTATTGACATAAATTTAGAGACTGCAATTTAGATTCTGAAGCCTCTAGTTCCCGATTCAGTTTACACTGTGATTCAAGAACCAGCGTCTTCTCCCATTCATGATACTATTTAATTATGACAAGGGTTAGTTAGCCGAACTAATCGAAATCCCGCGCTGCTGAGAAGGCGAAGTAAGCAAACTGGCAGTAGAGCATATAGATAAATGTAGGTAACTTAATTTAATCTAATTTTAAAATATCTAAGTAGGCTTATAGCAAACAAGTAAGCTCACTACTTTATTTGCTTCTGTATGCTCCTGCATGTACAGTAATTTCCATATACGAGTACATCACTGTGTGCTAGAACATTCTAAGTAAATATGAAACAATAGTGTGCGCTAGGTACAAATATATCATAACTATTCTCTCTGTTGTTAGGTAAAGCAAATGCACCGTTCTGGGAATTGTAGACGGAAGACGGAGAATGTAATATATCCTTCTAGGAAATATTCTTGGAAATGTAAGTGCTCGGGCATCCTAGTTTAAACATAGCTGCATTTTGCAAGCTTTTGAAAACGGGAAGATGGTTGTGCTTGTTGAGATTGGACGCATTTTGTTCGAGCAGGCGGTGTGCGTGGACGCCGCGCCGGCCGGCGCAGAGGCGCGGGCGTCCGCGTCAGCATCCCGGCTCGTCTGTTCGAACCAAATGCATCCAGAGCACCTCGCACTCGCGGTCGACTCGAGGTGGGACGCGACGGCGAGCACCCATCCTGATAAAAGACTTCCTTATTAAGCCGAAAAAATTGTCGATCTAGACATCGACAACGCGTAAGTCACACTAATTCCTGTTTTAATTGAATAATCGGCAGTTCAGTCATCAACTTCATTACAAACGGATAATTTTGGTTACAATTTATTTTCCATCCAGTTGATCCAGTGTTCCTCTATAAACAGTACTCTGTTGCGACTCAATGTGCTCATCGTAGCGAATCAGAATCCATATAAATGTAGATTGCGACACAAACTGAGAGTTGTGCCGAGAATTCTCACAAATTCACAATTCATATTCTAAATCATGGAGATTGTGAGCATTATCTCATACAGGTGCAGAACATGGTAATTTGCGTTTATGATTCTTAAAAAGGCCAAAGATAATCACTCCGTTTAGAATAGGCTATAATAGGTATAACAGAGACACTTATTTCACGTTTTCAGCTTGGATTCGATGTATTTCGACAACACAACTACACCCAGAGCCAGAACCATACTAAATCTATGTTTCTGGTTATGACCAGAAACATATTAGAATTAAATCAAAATCAATTGTATTTGAAAATCAATTGTACATTGCTTATACCTAAGATTAACACATAGGCTACTTTTTACCTTGATAATAGCGGGCGAAGCCGCGGGGCACGGCTAGTTCTGTATGTAATCTTGATATTTTTTTATATTACTGACAAGAAAAGTATGATCGAAATCAAACCACTGCGTTTGCAGTTTGTTTTTTGTGGTAATCCCGAACAAAGCCAACGAATGAACACTATGACTAGAGAACGTCCCTTATGGCAATCCATAAGTACGTCTAGCAATATAGACATACAGATACATAACAGTTTAATTAATGTGTTCCAGGGCGGTTTCAGTATGAGCGATTATTGTGGGTGTACCAATTATATTTAAAAGAAATATCCTATTTTATATCGGGTTTTAATGCCATGATACATTAAACCACGCAGTGACGACATGCTGATCAATTTACCGTAAACCCGAAACTGTAACAAAGATTAATGGCTCGATACGGTATGATATTTAAAGCCATATTAACAAGTATTGTGCGCGAGGGGGCGCTGAAGTCCTCTATAAATTACCACCCTTCGCGTCCGGCCCTTTTATCCACATTTATCTATATTATGTGCGTGTAAACACATTTTACATAAAATCTTCCCGTTTTAGGTGACTTATTGAATAAAACTTAGCTAAGATTGATTTGGGAGCTAATTAAGTACTTATATCGCATTCGGTTTATCATTGGTTAAGTTAAGTTAAGTTTGTCGGAATAAATGATTATTCTATTCTTTCTTCTATTCTTCTATATTTATTGTCCGTTGTCTTACTTGGTGTGCGTCTCCCTTGGGGAGAAAAAAATTGTTACCATCGGGAATCAAACCCGCTGCTAAGAAGGCAGACGACCAGCTATACCAGCGGGCAAATATGATATATCATATTATATATAATTCTTCTGTATATGTGACCGAACTCCTCATAAACGGCTGGACCGATTTTGATGATTTTTTTTGTTTGTTCAAGTGATTGTTGGATACTAGCAGAATAAATATAAATGCACAAAAAAAATTGCCTAAAAAACATTTTCTCATGGACAGATAGTCAATCAGATTTGGTAAAGTACTAGGCAAACATAAACATGAAGAAGGTAATAATTTAGTCAATAATAATATTTAAGCTATACCTACAATAATAATCTTCTACATATAATATAGGTACATCGTTACGTCGGTGTAATTTATGTTAATGCAGTAGTGAGCGTGCGATTTACATAATTAGTCTGATCGATTTCGTACATTGTTTGTTATACACGTTTTGCACGGAAATTCTATTGGTCTAGGTCTAACATAGCGTGTAGTTGGCTTCATTGTGTTTGGAATCTAGATATTGGATCGACTGTTTTGTTTGGAAGAAGATTACATTGGCAGTAAATAGAAAATATTTTATACAATTTTATATAATTTACAGCAATTTGTATAATACCAGAAATCTCTTGAAATATAATTTCAACCATTGAGATCAACGACCAACATCCTTACTCAGAATTTAATGAACCTTGACCATATTTATTCTGCGTACCTACTAACCAATGCACCGCAAAAACTGCATTCCATTCCGCGTCCGCTGAGCTTAGAAACCAAATACCTCAGCGTAATAAGCTGTATTTACAGATAAAGGCAATTGCCCCCACCTGGTAATAAGAAACCATGATTCGTATTGTTGATCGAAACGTACGGAGTTCGTGGCGTCGATCTCGGTTAAAGTACACAAGCATACTACATAGTAACTAATCAATCAGCAAACGCTGCATGCTTCCGCATCCTCTGAGCACAGAAACCAAATACCTCAGCACAATGAGCCGTCTGCAAGTACAAATATACAGGCAATCACCGCCGGCTGCTAATGAGAAACCATTATTCATATTAAAAATCGAAACATACGGATTTTTATTAATTCCTTAAATAATTAGAGCTTTTGCATATTCAACATACCCATCCGCTTACTATAAAGTACATGAGTAAACTGAATACCAACTAACCAACGTACCACAAACACTGCATTCCATTCCGCATCCGGCGAGGCCAGAAAACAAATACCTCAGCGCAATGAGCGCAATAACCAAATACCTCAGCGCAACAAGCGCATTCACAAATATAGGCAATTATGACAGCCGACTGTTAATGAGAAACCATTACTCGTATTAAATATAGAATCGAGTTGGTGGCGTCGAACTCAATATTAATTGTACATATTATAATTATATCACATTATTTAACAGCTTTCCTATACACCACCGACCCAACCATTTCCTTCAATAAAGTACACAAGTATACTACATAGTAACTAACCAACGTACCGCAAACACTGCATTCCATTCCACATCCGCCGAGCCCAGAAACCAAATACCTCAGCGCAATGAGCCGTCTGCATTTACATAGAGGCGTTCAATCGCCTCCTGTTAATGAGAAACCACGATTCATACTGAGATCGAAATGTACGGAAAGATAATTGAGTTGGTGGCGTCTATCTCGGTCATATTAATTGTGGTGGAAATACATTTTTTCGTGATATTTTTTTAAATAACGAGGACTTAGTTGTTTTTGCAGTAAGGGCGTAGTTTAATTAAACTTTTTAGTTTATATACTATATTTGTTTGTTGTTTTGTGTAATTCCACTATTAGTACCAAAGGCAAGACGTATATACGAGTACATTTTCGGTTTCGATATAACTGATGTAAATTATTAGCTAATATTACTATATTTAACATACTTGTTAATTAGATCATAATAAACAGACGGCCGAAGTTAAAATACTTTTCAAATAGGGATATGGAAACTCTGCTGCTTGAAACATGTCTTATTTAATTTGGAGAAGTCCAATTACATAATAATACTATTTATTATTATGATTTTATTTATTGACGTTGTACATATAAAGTGTGTATAATCAGCGCTTATGCGTGTTCAGTAAATGATAGACTCCACATTTGAATTATAATAGTGTACATCTTTCAGCAAAACAAATTTCAGCACCATTAATTCTTTTTAAAGTAATGCATTCACAAACGTTACAGTTAAATTAATTATAAATACTGAACGCCAACCATATTGCCACTGGTGGCTATAAGACCTTAATAATGAAGATTACGGAGGTTTTACCTTACAATAAGATCCCGGGGACAATTTGTCGAAGCTAAAGCTTCATCCTTGGGTTCGAGATAATTCCTATGCGAAATGAAGCGGGTGAGCACCGAACACTGTTCCAATTTAAAAGGAATCGAGAGAGAAAATGTTGTTTCCTTAAAGGAAAATAATTCAACTTTGAAATTTTGTTAGCTTTGGTACATAATAAGGTCACTAACATTTATTTTACAGTGCTAAGCAATCATTGTTTTTCGTTTTTGTATTGTTATTGTTTTTAATTACTTATTGGTGTTCAATATTGTATTGTAAGCAAACTGTATCCTCAGTCTTACCGGATGTAATGTGCAATGTTGTTTAACGTTGAGCACGCTTGCTAGTTCGCTATTCAATTTTCTTTTAAACACACCCAAATTCTACTTCTTGAGGAAAACCGAAGACGGCAAAGAGAAAGAGACGTTTTTAAAAACTTTAAGCACCCGAGGCAATGTATGAGGAAATTCTATTAAAAAATCAAGACAATTTACTCGTATAAAACAATCAACCCTGAACTTACCTTGTATACAGTACTTACTAATTTATACAAAGATAAAGAAAATCACACACCAAGTTACCGTCGACTTATATCAAAAACATATAAATCCACTTGAAACAAAATACATCAATTCATTTTGGTTGGATATGATGTTGGTATAAAATGTGTGAAAACAAAAAAAAACGCAGAATTTCTTATGTTGCAACGCAACTTTTTGGTAGGTCTTAGAAAGTTGCCAAACGAGATTACTCAAACAAAGGATTTTGTAGCAACCGTAGGTATGTTTCCTGTCTCTATGGCTCAAACACATTTTTTTCATCATAAAATAAACAAATCTTTTTTTTTTGTTTTCTCCTTAAAACTTTTGTAAAACCTATCATTAGTTCCATTAACACCATTACAAGTCTCTTGTGAGTCTCTCTTTCTCTCTCCACAAAAATGCCCGAGAAGAAAGCGTCCAACACAAACCTCTTCAAACTATAGAACTTTTTCAATTTGGGGTTCCAGTGGCACCCAATCTGGAGCATTGAATCCGGTCACTGCTCCACAGGGATTTATTTACAAAGAGCTCGCTTTTATCTTCACTAGCAGGAACGTACACGAACGAACCGGTCATTTAACTTTAAGCCGGCTGGGTAAAAAAACGATGAACGGGTTGTGCCATACAATGTACAGTAGCAGGAAAATATGTAAGTGATGGAAGTTTTTTCACTGTATATTCTTCTATCAATTAACAATAGATAAAACATAACTAGCTCGTTACCGTGTCGTCACAATCACACCCAGAACCATAAACACAAACTTAGATCCCACCGAGAATCGAACTCGATACTCGCTGCCTAGTACGCAGACGCGCTACCATCTATGCTAAAGGGCAGTTCAATGTATATTTAATTACATGTAAATGTATATATTAGTAGATAAGAATAGGCCTGATGGAATGACGCTAATTCCTTAGAAGATGGGACGACCATTAGTGTGGGATGGAACTTGTGTCGATACTCTGGCGCCGTCTCATCTTCCAGAGACAAGTGTTCAAGCTGGCGGGGCTGCAAACAAAGCAGAAAACCTCAAACGGTGTAAATACTCCAACCTTAATAGAGGTTATATGTTTGTACCGTTTGGAGTAGAAACTTTGGGTCCGTGGGGACTGAATATTGAAAAATTTCGTGTGCACTCTGAACACGAAATTTTTAAAGATTTATCCAAACGTTTAGTCGAGGCGACAAGTGACCAGACTGGCTCTTATTTAGCACAAAAAATTAGCATCGCTATTCAACGTGGAAACGTAGCCAGTATTCTGGGCACATTTCCTTCGGCAAGCGGTTTACAAAAATTTTTAGTGATATTTGTTTAATTCCCCTTTTGTAATCTTATCTGACATTGTTATTATTATTAATGTGTAGTATGGATGCATACCACATAATCAAGATTTTATTCAAAACATTATTATGGATTTGCATAGTAGACGGCATCAACATACATTTTTGATGAGATTTTATTTTGATAAAATCCTATCCAAAAATCTAGTATTTTCACAACTCACCGCACGCACTTATAACGAACAATTGTCGTATATATAACCGTTGTATTTGAACAGTTTTCCCGATATTTATTCGTAGCAGCTTCTACGCGTTGCTCGTGAAAACGGATAAAAAATATCGAGCAAATAGTCGATAGTGGATTGAGTTAAAGTCCCACACCACAATACAATTAGCTGCCCGACTACCCAACCAACAATCCAATAGAAACGTACGTTTCCAGGAAAGTTACTGGTTGTGTTATCAAATTACGTACTTGTATAATAAAGGATTTATCTCTCTATATACTACCATATACTATCAGATTATTGGAGTTACGAGATGATTGTTTGGTTGGCTGGTTTTACCTAAGTGTCTAATAGTACATACGATGATAAAACATCATCTTGGGATACATAATATACTTTGAGCTGGTATTCAAGGCTTATATTATAGCTTACCTTACTACCTTATTACCTATTTCAGCGCATTAGCATTGCAATTCAGAGAGGCAATGCCGCCAGCATGATGGGAACGCTACCCACTGGTAGTGCACTTGAGTTACCTATAAGCTCGATGTCTTGTAGGTAACTTAGTTTTTTGCTGTATATAGTTTTAGTTTAGTTTTAGGAAATATAGGCAATTGGCCCGTAGATTGAGTAGGTACATTATGGATATCATCTTACTATAGTTGGGACATTTCTTTTTATTCTAGACTAGTTGACCCAGCGAACTTCATACCGCCAATTGTCTGTGGTCAAACATCTCCTGTTTGACAGGTACGAACAGTTTGTATGGGAAAATAAAATACTACTTTTTACTAATTATATTGCAATTTCTTTATATTTTCTCACCTTTTAAACCTTCCCTGAACTTCCACAAATATTTCAAGATCAAAATTAGCCAAATCGGTCCAGCCATTCTCAAGTTTTAGCGAGACTAACGAACAGCAATTCATTTTTATATATAAGATAGACAAGCATTTCACTACCATCTCACCTGATGAAAAGTGAAGATGCAGCCGAAGATGTAGCATGCTTGCCTAGAAGATACTATTCACTCTAGACCTGAAGACTCCCAGATTCCGTTCACGAAACAATTAGTTCCTCTACTTTGCCGTACGGATGATAAACGTAACAACAAATAGGTATCTAAGTGCATTGAATTTTTAAAGTTACAACTATCGTAAGTATCACACATAATGATTCAATGTTGTATACAGCTTAAAACACGAACCGCTTGTCTCCACGTATCGCACGTCTGACTCATCCTGACAAAGGACAACTAATTTGTCCGAAACTAGTCAACAACAAAGTAAGTCGACGTTTTTTAAGCCGTTTATAACATTTAAACATTATGTAAGGGCCTGTTTCCAGCAATTTGGGTACTTTGCCAACTGGTAGCGGCCTATTAGATTAAGTTTTGTACATATTTATATCTAGTTATAGTTATTTTTGGTTACTTTAAATTTAGTTTAATGTAACATAATTATATACAACTAGCTTTTGCCCGCGGCTTCGCTCGCGTTAAGAAGTACAACAAACTTTCATCCCCTATTTTATCCCCTTGGGGGTAGAATTAATCAAAATCCTTTCTTAGCGGATGCCTACGTCATAACATCTACCTACATGCCAAATTTCAGCCCGATCCGTCCAGTGGTTTGGGCTGTGCGTTGATAGATCACTATGTCAGTCAGTCACCTTTGAGTTATATATATTTAGATAGATAGATAGTAGTTTTCTAATATTCTATCCATAATAAGAAATCGAAATTGTACAACACCGATCCTATCAAGTTTATTTATGCGTCATCATCAATTCTAGAATAGGCGTACCTATTTATTCGTTTGAAAAACGAGGGGCTATTTCCCGTACGGCAATACAATATCCCTATTGCCTATTCCATTTGGCCATTGTTATCCCAACGTTCGTGGCCTTTGCCATTTCCGTTTTTTATTCCGCCTTACGATATTTTATATCCGCAAACACAAATGTTATCTAAGAATACGTATTATACTTAGAAAGGTTTTATGAGAACTTGGTACGAAGTGGTGGTTTTAGACATTGAATGGGTAAGGTTTTGAATGACACATAGGGAAGCCTTTGGCCGCTATCTCACCTAATGAAAAGTGACGATGCGGCCGAAGATGAAGCATGCTTACCTAGAAGATACTTATTCACACTAGACTTGAAGACTCCCAGATTATATTGTTCGGAGAACGCGGGCAGTGAGTTTCACGCCTTCGCTGTACGGACAATAAATGTAGAAGCAAAACGCTTCGAGCGGATATAAGGTATGTAAATATGTAGGTTTTTTAGTAGGAATAAATATACTAGGATTGAATACACTTACTTTTAAAAATACATATTGCGTCATTCATTTGGTTAGTGCTTTCTTTTCAACCGACTTAAAAAAAGGAGGTTCTCAATTCGACTGAATGTTTTATTATTGTATGTATGTTACGCGATAATTCCGCCAATTATGAATAAATTTTTATGTTTTTTTTTGTTTGAAGATCATACTTTAGAGGTGCATATAAATTTTATCGAAATTTATTATGTATGTACGTTTTTTCAGAAAATCAACAACAAAAACCAAAATATAAGCGGAGAAGACGGTTTTTTAAGCTTTGCTTGCGTTTAAATTATATGATTAGTATGCCTCTACATAAAAAACAGCATAAAAACAGCCTAAATAAATGCGATATGTATCGTTAGATAATAAATAGTTAATGTAACATTATCCAATGTTACGCTATCAGACATTTCGTAGATTTTATTTCTATGGCCTTATCTCCGGTAAGAGCAAAACTATCAAAGGCACGGTAAACATTGTTGTATAGGTAATTATTTATTGCTGCATATCTAGTATATTTTCATATTGAATGTCCCTTTTATATATATATAAATAAATACATATGTTATTTATTTATTTATTTTATATAATTATTTTATGTATTATATAGTAATATATGACTTGTTTATGTATATTCATACTGTATTTATGCCATAGTATAAGTAATGATATTTATTAAGTTAATTAGGTATTCCATATAGCCATTTAATATACCCCGTCTATTACATTCTATAGTTCTCTCCATCCGAAGGTTGCCTGGTAGAGATCGCTATTAGTGATAAGGCCGCCTGTTGTGATACTTTACGAATAAGCTTGTTTGTTACCTTTGTTTTATCTCATCTTATAAAGTGGATCAATAAAGTATTATCTATCTATCTATCTAGTATAATACTAAATGTTATATTACTACCTACTTAATAATAAGGATAACAAGAAAAAATCTCACCTTACGCATATTGTTACTGAATCGTAATAACAAAGCTTTTATCATATTAGAGGACCTCGCAAAGACAAATCTTTACGAGGTTAACAGGTGCATGATTTTGTATATTTTGTAAAATTTTCATATTGAAAATAAATAAACAATAGTAGGTTTAAACGGAGTGGTTTCATTATCTTTGAGAAGGTTAGTGATCTCGAATGATTTATGTTCCACCTAGATCTGTCACTATAAAGAATCCAGCCTTCAACGTTGATATAATTTATTTCAGTCATCCTACATATAAAGTCAAATAAATGTACCAACTTTTCTCTATTGTTCGCGTTATCTGGAAGGAGGTCAACGACCTTGCCACTTTATAGCGACGCCCGAAGGACATTATTATTCTCTGTGAGCTCCGGGTTCATACCTCTATGGAATAAGTACTTTTGTACAGGTTACGTTTAAACGTACTTTAGGTTTTAATGGTTTGAAAATTGTAAGGGAGAATTGTTTGTTGCTTTGATTTATTGTAGTAGCTATTACTTGCGTTTCCGTAACTTAAAACACAGCAATAATTTAAGTGAATTCCCGTTTTTTGGTTTACAAGGTATTAGAGTTTGGAGAGATAATAATAATGACGACCCAGTTGGCGCAGTGGGCAGGCCCTCTGCGCCGTGGTGGCTACCTGGGTTCGATTCCCAGCAGGAGCTAATTTTCCTTCCCAAGCGACATTTGTGCTTCTGGTTCTGGCTGTGATTGTCTGTGATGTAAATGTGTCTGACATCCGCGATACTGCTATGAATATGAATGCTGTTGTTTTATGGTTGTCATTGTTGTTGGTTTGATTCGATGTTTGAGTTACAAGGGTTATGTATGTAGGTTAACACTATTTTTACCTACATACACAACCTGCACAAATCCATAAACAAACAAAAGAAATGTTACACCGCTACATAATTTCTTCGATTCTTTACTTTAAAACGTAGTATTAAAAGTTGTAATTAGTCCTTATTTTAAAAATAAATTAAATACGGTTTAAAATTGACCCGTCTTTTGAAATGTAAATTGACATGGGTAGAGTTATTCATTGAAAATATTGTCACAGAATTAGCAATATCTTTAAAACTCAAAAATTACTTGATTTCATAGTAGATAAAGTAAAATCTGAGTGATGTTTGATATCAATATCAAACACTCAGTATAAATATACTCATTTCCCAAAAATCTTATCTTGTCTACTGCTTAACACTACATTCAGCTTACTTCTACGAAACTCACAATGCTTCTGAACTTCCTGTTATTATTGTAATAACAAAGAACCCCACTTTCCTATGAAAAAGACACCGAAACCTGACATCCTTTATTATATTACACGTGGAAAGTATTTAGATCGCGATAACGAGCTCCCGGAAAGCGTGGGAACAGAATAACGAATAAAGACTTAACGTCAAATCAACCGTTTTATTTTTGTAAGCTGCTTATTTTGTATCGAACTTTTGCACGTGGAACCTTTTTGCTGTTTATTTAGGTTCTGGCTTGTAATAAGTTTAAATGTCTATACGAGAATGTGTTTTATAAGATAATTAAACGCAAGCAAAGCTTAAAAAAACCGACTTCAACGCTTAGTATATTTTGGTTTTGGCTGGATTGATTCCGATAAAATTTATATGGGACAACCTCTGAAGTATAATAACCTACCAAAAAAAAACCTTAAAATCGATTTAAAATTAGCGGAGATATCGCGTAACAAACATACAAAAAAAAACATACAGTCGAATTGAGAACCTCCTTTTTAAGTCCGTTGAAAATAATACTATTTTTTACTTGGATTAAGAAGCCGGTAACACGTTTCTATCTGATGACGAATTTTCAACATGGAGTCTCTGATGAGATAACATTTTTAACAAACATTACACACAAACTTTCGCATTTATATTATTAGTAGGATAAGTGTGATACAATACTGCTTTATATTATACATACCCAGCATGTTTGTTTATGTGACAGATATGATTACCGTTAATACTGGTAATATCCGCGTGCATTGAAGCGAGGGCTCTGTTCATGACAGGCACATAATGGAGCCCCAGAATGCTCATATGATAAAGCCGTTCTGCCATATCCATGCCGAAATGAACGGTCAGAAAAAAGGTACAGCGCAGCTCCAATTAGAGAATATTGAATGAAATGTTTAATTGTAAATAAATAATTAATACTTATTACTCAATCGAGCCTGTTTAACCTTAATTATTATATTTTTAGTTTGGCGTTTTTTTGGTTGTGTCTTCGACATATTATTAAATTAATTTGACATATTACTAGCTGCTCCCCGCAGCTCTCTTTTTGTTAGAGCTAGAAAGTAATATATTCCAGAATCTAGAGTATTAACTAACAAAATTTCAACCAAAAGCTTTCAGGGATTAATTTATGCAATTCATGACATTAAGAGTATCTATGTTATTCAGAACCCCGAAACTACGACATTATATATCTACACGTAAATAAACCTATTGCTGCTCAATAGCGAGTTAATAGCGCGTCTGTCTAAGCAGCGGGTATCGATTTCGATTTCCGGCAGGAATACAAGTTTTCTCAACATGGTGAATATTGCCTGCATCCACAATACAAGTCTACGAACTTATTGTGGGGCTGTGCTAGCGTTTTTATTCTTGGGACTGTATAAAAGAGTCATCGGGTAACAGAAGCTTTTGTTTTCCACCATCCTCCACAAACATGCTAACCTATGTACCTACAAATTATTAGTCAATTTGTTCGTAGTTGCTAACGTAAACATTTTGTAACATTTTGACATTTCTCCCAAGGATTAATTATTTACAGGTGATTGGGTTCCACAATGTTTGCCTCTCTTATTTAAAATGTTTATTGGTTATGAGATTAAATCGAAAGCACGTTGTGAGAATCAATTTAAAAAAAGTGTTCGGTACCTAGGCTGCATACCGGATTTACTTGCCACAACATGGCAATTGAGATCCTACTAATATTATAAAACCGAAAGTTTGTGTGTAACTGTGCAAGTATGTAAGTATGTTTGTTCCCTCTTCACGCTTTAACAGCTGAACGGATTTGGAATGTATATAGCTTATATATAGGATTAACAAATAGGCTACTTTTTAACTTGATAATAGCGGGCGAAGCCGCGGGGCACGGCTAGTATTAGATATATGTCTTTTTTGTGTATGTATATAGTTTCAGGAAATATAGGCAATCGGCCCGTAGATAACACGGTCACGTTTCACTTTATAATCTATAATATTGTTATTGGCAACGATATATTTGTACATTAAAGTAGTGTTATAGTTCAAAAGATTAATGAAGATACATAGATGGCGTTGGTAGGTGGTAAAACGCGCAAACTTTATGTTCTCGGCACATGTGGTACTCCACCAAGATACTGATTAAGTTTAGAGGAGTGTCAATAGTTAAGCCTTAATAAATATAGCTTACAATTGATCTGATCGGTGTTTCATTATCGACCCCGCAAGAGGCACCGAGACCTTGTATTGGGAGACTGAAAATCTTACATGGCTATTATATTGGCCCTACATTTATATACAAGGTTACTTCGAATTAGCGCTCCATACTTCACAGGGGGGTCGGGTATCGATAAAGCAACACAAAAAAACTTGAAAAAAATTTTTTTTTGACAAGTTTGTACAGTGCCGTGCTACGATTACAACCATTTATCCAACACGTAAACTCAAAAATAAAAAACAATACAACTAAAACAGCTGTTTTTGTTCGCATGGACCAACATGTTAACCTAGGTGACAGCCGAGTCACACTTAGAACAAGAAACACGAAAGTCCTTTGAGGAGGAAATCTGTGCTCGTGGTGGGAATCAATTCTATTCTATTCTATTCGCTACCCACGGCGTAGAAACCAAAGACTTGCTGACTGAGCTAACAGATATCTGTAGAAACATACAGAAAGACTTATTCCATTACTTAACAAAATTGTGCTCTTGGTCGGAATCGAACTCGGTACCCGCGGCGTAGAAACGAAGGACATGCTAACTGTTTTAGTTGTTTTGTATTTTATTTTGGAGTAAACTCAAAGTGTTGGATAAAAAAAAAGTTTTACTACGTATGGAGCGCTAATTCAAAGTAACCTTGTATATTCATAATTAGCTCATGAAAAAGTAATTATTTTATTCATTAAAGTTCTTTTTGCACCAGACTGACAGCAAACGTTGAACGGGTATATTTTAAAGTATTTTTCGTACATGGTCGCAATAAATAACACTTATATATTTTGGTACTTCATTATTTTATTTCAGCTAACAATTAACCATTTACGTGTGATTATAAACATCCTAAAATACGAACAGGCACAGAATATAAAACATTTTATTTTATAAACAGAGTACAGACACGAATGAAACGTTTTCGTGTTTGCTTAGCGAGGTAGCATTTTATCGAAGACTGTAATCGTTAGAGATACTCGTGTGTCTGAAGGATCAGGGCTACCACTTTGTTACATTATTTTGTTAATTAAAGATTTATTACTCATTGTAGTTTGTAGGTACAGAAATTATATTTTTTTAGGTACTACATGTCTCCGTTCCTCTACAGACGTGTAATAAAGCATTGTAACCTTTCGATAGTCTTCAAGTCAAGAATGAATAGGTATCTTCTAGGCAAGCATGCAGCATTTTCACTTTCCATCAGGTGAGATAGTGATCAAATGCTTACCTATCAAGCATAAAAAATCCATAGTGTTTAAATAAAAATCAGCAAATGGCTCATCACATTGGACTACAATGCCACTGAATAATACTAAAGATCATAGTAGAAACACTATGTCATGCATACTCACTGTATTTCCCTCTCACACACACACATAACCATGCACACAATATTGAAATATTTTTTAGTACGAATTTTAAGCAATTACACGGGTACACATATTGAGTCTAGCTGTACTGACTTTATTTTTAAGTTTAATTAGGTATAGTAATTGTTAACAGCCTCCTGCGATACAAGCTTGCCCTATTGCAGGGACCAATAGCAACTTTGTGTTTTATGTAAGTTTGTTTTAAGTAAATAAATGATTTTGTAATTGTATTTTGTACGTAGTATAAGCTCTACGCGCTACGGTCCGTAGAGCTCGTAGCTAGCTACAAGCATGTATAATAATTAACTGAACCAATTACCCTAACTGTTTTTTCTATATTTACTGCAGTAAGAATTAAGATGCTAAATCTAGGACTATATAGCTAATATATTTATTTTTAATAGACCAATTAAATACAAACTTATTAGGCACATCAGTGAAATTTCACCCGATATATTTTCTGTCCACAGATTATTATTTAAAAATGTTATATAATTTTTTATTATACAGTCACATTTACACTCCCAGACACACACACACACATTTTGATGCAAGAAAGGTAATATGTACTACTTTACGGACAAAAGATATATTATTTGCGCACATTTTTAATGATTGATAACCCTGCCTCTCCCTCTTTAGCCCGAGAGTATTTACCACCCCATACGTCACCCAGTTAAATCGATCGGTTTTTGTAGCGTACCATTGAGAGAGAATTTGTACTTACAACAAATGTTTTTTTAATCAGTATATGACTGATAGCCCAGCCAAAGAATATGTAACAAGTGTCTTGCAAAGTTTCATGGATATAGTAACTGATTAGACGGCTTTAAAAAAAGACGTGTGGCACTCGGGGACTGCCGCGGTAAAGCTATTGCATAGCATTTTTATCAACTTATGCAATTATAATTATTTATTTGTTTTATTTATGCAGTATTTTTTTTCCTGCCACCTAGAGGCGAGTTGCTGAACTAAAGAGACAAGCGTGATATTTCAAAAAAGTCATTAAAAGTTCTGCTATTCATCGATAAATGGCAAAACTAAAAAGTATCACCGCTGTGCCGGTCGGAGTGGAGGGTGTTAGGTTATTTTCGTTACGGAATTTTTGGATTCGGTCTCCACGCTCAAGGCCCGCGATAGATGCTATGCAATAGCTTAAAAAAAACTAAACCTGGTATATCTTTAGACTGATTAACTGACTGATGGCTCATTTTATTTTTGTTTGATTAGGTATAGCGTCTAAAAGTTTCAATGAAAATAAATGTATAATAATGGAGACTTTTAGGAACACACTTTTACTGATGTCACACAAACCTCGCACATGAATATTACAAAAATGCTATATACATATTTAGCATTGCTTCTATATTCGGAACTAGAAGAATTCATCTTTTTATAGAATCTACTTTATTTGTTCTAATGAAAAATTATCTTCTTATTAAAACGCTTTACGTACCTCGGTGATTTGTAACATTAAAAATTAATATCGACGAGTGATCAAAATGCTAGTAGTACTTATTTGTGTCAACATATTAGCATGCCGAGAGGCAATGCCGCCAGCACGATTACGATGAGACCTATAAGTTCAGTGGCTTGTAGGTAACTTAGGTCTTTGCTGTGTATAGTTTTAAGGAAATATAAGGACTTAGGTACCGCTGTAGTTTTTAATAGGATTGATTATAAAAGATAAGTAGTATTCAGTCTAATCAAGAACTTACTTTGGAAACCCGTTATATATACCCGTATAAAAAGAATATTGGTAGTATGGATTAGTCCAGAAACACCATTTTTGAATCATAATATAATTTTTTGGCTCCGCAATCTGGTGCATTTCATTTCTAGTCATTAGTCTCAGTTATAGTCAAGAAAAAAGTTTCAATGTCCAGTCATAGTCAAGTCATGCCCTAGTTAAGTGGTAGAAACTTTATTAGAATTTCTATTTTTTTGGAGCAAAGGTGACGAAATTACGTTTTCAATTTTGTATTATTAGCCTACACTCATGCACGCTTATTTAACGATTAGTCATTATTTAATTTAATTATTTAACGATTAGTAATCGACCATTACATACTGTTATTTGAAAATCTCTATGTTTGAAAACAACGATTTAAAAGGAGAGCAAAGTCACTGATTTTAAAGTCTATCTGAAAAACGGCTACACATTTAAAGCTGAAACTTTTATCATAGTATAATATCCATTATAATATCCAACTATCATAAAAATCAACCAATTACTATAAAACTTACGTGTAATATTTGTTATTACACATTAAAACTCGAAGAATTTCAGGAAAATAATACAAAATCTACAACGCCAACAAACAAACAAAAACAAACAAACGCATCCACCTCACAGCCCGACACTAAGTTCAGAGACTTGTATCGTGGGTGCCGGAAACATTTACATATCACACACGATCACACCCAGAACCAGAAGCACAACCGTCCCTTAGGAAGGAAAAGTGAGCACCTACCGGGAATCGAACCCAGGACCCACGGCGCCGAGGGCAGACTTGCCCACCGCGCCAACTGGATCGTCATCGGCTAAACTCTCATAATAATTATTCAGAGACGCATTCAGACTTATCGTAATTTGTTCAACAAATAGAAATGTGGCGTAAAGCTCCGTTTTAATTAAGAACTTTGGAACCTCTCTGGAAATATTCAAATGTCCAAAGTTAGTTATCTTTAAGGGCAATAAAAGGAGCCGTCAATCAGCAGAAATGGATCAATGTTGGACGTCGGTTATGAAAATAGATGAGGCCGAGTTTTGTGCGTTGATTAACGATCTTTTGTGCAGATGAACCTGTAGATAAAGAAGTGATAATATAAAACAAGCCGTGTCCCGCGGCTTCGTCCGCTTTATTTATTTATTTTTTTGCACAATACATATGTACACGGAGGACTTAATGCTAATACAGCATTTTCTGCCAGTCAACCGAAAAGGTGCAGAAAAATTCGTGGTAGTGCAGTATAAGGGATTAATATCTATTATTTATAATTTAAAATATACCAACATATATATAGCTTATATATAGCTATATATAGCTTTAATCAAGTTAAAAAGTAGCCTATGTGTTTATCCTGAGTATAAGCTATGTACACTGGGAATTCCAGCCAAATCAGCTGTAGCCGTTACAGCGTAAAGTTAAAACAATCAAACTTACGCACTAACACATTTCGACACCAACTTTCGAATTTATAATATTAGTGTTGTTATAACAGAGTTAACGACGCGTTAGAGTAGTTATTTCTAATTTATTGTAAGAGTAATTAATAAAACTACATCTTATTTTACTACTCAGATACAATTTACATCACTTTAATTCATAAATAAATAAGTTTTTAGATGAACTTTCATTCCCCATTACTCTACCTTAATGCAACCTTATATACCTATGTGGTAAGAAAAAATAATTGAATAAAAATCAAAATCATTTATCCACATACGGGTCCCAAAGAGGCACTCATGAAAGTTAATGACTCTACTGCCAGAATCGCAAAATTACAGCCATCTCGAAAACATTAGAATCGAATATTGGAACAACAAACAAATGAACACAAAAACGGTGGTGGTCAGAGTCATAGGAACGCTTTAATGTTTTCGTATAAATAAACAAACAAACAAACAAACGCATTCACACCCACAACCCCACACTAAGTTCAAAGACTTGTATCGTGGGTGCCGGAAACATTCACATCACACACACATTACACCCAGTACCAGAAGCACAAATATCCCTGGGAAGGAATTTGTGCTCCTGTCTGGAATCGAACCCAGGACCCACGGCGCAGAGGGCGGACACCTGTCCACTACGCCAACTGGGTCGTATACCATTCTTATTTTCCACAACATTCATTAGCATTCAGTCCCAAATCCCAAAGTATACAAAATTACTAACTCTCAGGCCTCAAACTAATTAAACAAACATTTCTGCTCAACTTTTGCCTAATTTTTTATATTTTAACATAAATTTGCTTGTAGGGGATAATCTGGGTAAATAGACTGTAGTCAAGGGAGTTTACACACGACGATGTTTTGTAGCGCAATGGTTGCTCTAATAAAACGAAATTCGTACTTGGTTGACGATTTTTACTTGATTTACGAAACAATTCTTAGCGTGGCTTTTAGGATTGGTTTAGATTACGGGTTGACTGTGACGTGAGAGATAGTAAGTGGGGTCTATCCTATATTAAGCCAACAAAGTGTAGTGGTAGAACTCTTTTGTGTCAGACTCCGCCTGGGGCAGTACCACATCATTGTCACACATTCAACCACCAAGCTGTAGTGTGCAAACATTACTGTATTCCGGATTGAAAGGCATTGTTTCCAGTGAAATTACGGAGCTTAAAGAGATTTTACATCTAATATCACGGGGTGACGAGCGCAGTGTTCAAATTTCAAAACTTTAGTGGTACTGAACTGTAACGGGCAATCGTCACGTTTACCATAAGGGGGGCGACTTGGTCGTCTCGTCTCTCAATTACATAAAAAAAGATGCTCCCTTTTTTTAATACCGACGTCAAAAAACATGTAGCTGATATGTAAAGGTGCTCCAGTTTACGATGTGTGAACACGACACGCCTTAGACCAAACCAATGATATCCTCCTTGACGTATCCGTCAACGGCGAACCTTGTTAGCTTCGAACATGAGAACGAAGATGGCTGGCGAATCCAAATTTAGTTTTAAAGGTCCTATTGCATGGCGCACAGTACAATTGGCCCGAGTCATTATAGGTATAGGTATAAGAAGGCTTAGGCTGGTTCTTTTTGCAAAGGCGTTTGGCATCAAGATCTTGGAGCCGATTTTTTTCAAATTTGATAACAGCCTTATTGACAGAGTTACGCCACTGTGATCTCTGTTGCGCAAGCTCTTCCCATCCCTTAAAATACATGTCACATGCTGTAAGATGGCGCTTTAGAACGTCTTTGTAACGCAGGAACTGCCCTCCAGGTTTACGTTTAGACCAAACCAATACATACGTTTTGAAAGTCCTCTAGACTACTAGAGCTAATTGATACAACATAAAAATAATGCTTTGCGAAGGTATTGAAATTAAAAAGCACCAAAAGTAAATTGTTAGAAAGTGAACAGCCAGTTATCCGGTTTAACTAATTAATTATATCTCAAGCTCCAAGGAAAATTTTAAGACAAGTCCAGATACTCTGAGCGACTAATGCGTGTGGAGAGACGTTTTGATTAGTTCAATAGGTTTTCTTATTTCTTCATACTCTTGTTTAATACAACCTCATGTGACCACGAACGCTGCAAAGTGTTTTTAATGGATAAAAATAATGTAAAATACATGCGAATTAAGTATATAAGTTTATTTAAGACTGTATTTATTTACTGCTTGACTTACTTTTAGCTACAAATACTTGCCATGCTTAAGGGTTGCAAAGCCATCGAGTAAGAAGGGATGAGTCGAGATTAATTCGCCTACGGCCGAGGGAGCAAATCGACGGGGCTCATTACTGGGCGGGCGGCAGCTAACGTTCAGAATCTGAACATTAGATGATGGAAATATGTATTCTGATGAGATTAGCGTGATGGCTTAATGGCGATCGTGGTAATGTTATTTCGTAAAATTCGTAAGACGGAGGGAGGAGAGGAAGTAATATCCCCCTGTCTTTCTATTACAACGTTAATGTTCAAGTTTTCACTTCTGCCGGCTGTGCACTCCCGGAGTGCAACCCGTTGTTTTTTTTATATGTGTTACTTCCTTACTTCTTTCCACGGGGACCGATTTTGAATGTGTTTTTTTGTTTGGAAGATATTGCTTTCCAATTGGTCTGTAGTTCTTGAAATATCATAATGCGTGTTTAGTACATCTAATCTAATCAAAGTTTCGAAGATAAAGCGGTGAAGTCGGTTTTTTACCGACTTCCCAAAAAAGGAGGAGGTACTCAAGTCGACTGCATTTTTTTTTATGTGTCTCATAACTTCTCTCCACGTGAGCCAATTTCTAAAAATTTTTTTAGTTTGAAAAATGTTGCTTTCTAATTAGTCCCATTTAAATTTGATCTAGATCTGATCAGTAGTTCTTGAAATATCGTCAATAATATCTATTTTGTGTCGAATAATGCGTACTTTGACGATTTTCTGGTTTACCCTACTTCAAAAGTTACCTCATAACTTCTTTAGTTGTGAGCCGATTTTGATGAATCTTTTTTTATTTGAAAGCTGGTGCTTTCCTGGTGGTCCCATTGATCAAGATCTGATCTCTTGTTTTTGAGTTATAGCCAATAATGCGTGTTTAATACTTTAAGTCTGATCAAGATTCCGAAGATAAAGCGGTGAAGTCGGTTTTTTTAAGCTTTGCTTGCGTTTAATTATTTAAGCTTTATTTGCGTTTAATTATTATGAATATACTCTATTAAACAATATAACCTTGAGGAAGCAATTTCAAACTTAACTACTAAATACTCAAGTTCAACTTAGCTAGCTGCGACAAACGCGATTCTATAAGCGTTTACGAACGGAGTAAGATAGATAATAGAGTTAAAGGTAGAGCTAACTAAAAGTAAACTCTATCAGTTTAATCTTTCAGTCGTAATTTCTCTTGAACCCACTCCAATGTGAGTTTTATTCAAATCTTCATACGAATGTCTTGTTTACCGTACGCCAGTCACGACCGTGGGCGGCGCATATGCAGTGATTTATTGAAGTAATTTCAGTGGTGACGGGCTGACTGTATTTTCCACTTAGTATGTTGTGATGTTTGCTTTCAAGGCTGGAATTTTGAGGATTATTTACTTATTACATATGTGGTGCATATTATACATATCTAGCAGCGTCCCGCAACTTGGCCTGTATGAATTAAGTTAAACGGTAGCCTATTTGTGTTTTTTTTTTTTTTTTTTTATTTGTGACAGGCTAGTGTTTGACCACTATCTCACCTGATGGTAAGTTCACGTCTCACGATGTGATCGAAGCTGGTAAACACACTAGACCTGGAATACGCAGGCTCTCAAGTATAACTGCCGGAACACCGTATTTGGCTTGGCGGCAGACTTTCACCTTGATGGTGGTAAGGTAATTTGGTAGCAAGCCAGGCGAGCAACTCACAAAATGCTCTACCACCTCTTGTGTTAATCCTGAGTATAACCTATGTGCATTGGAAATTTCAGCCAAATTAGTTCATCCGTTACAACGTAAAGATAAAACAAACATACTTACACACTAGCAAATTTATATACAAACAATCTTTCGGATTTATAACATTAGTGATAACTTGAGAACGAACGATTTGGCTGTTTATTTTTGTAATTGTTGTTTGTTTGTAATTGTCAGGGCAAAGTATGTGTGAAAGCCTGAAAGGATATTTGCTATTTTTTTCTTAATTGACGCGGGCAAAGCCGCAGGGCACAAATAGTACATAATAAAAGAAATGTAAAAGTTAACGCAATGTAAATGGAACGAATAAAGCTATAGTGTAAAAAGCTTAAGTGATCCACTGCTTGATGAACCAAGTAAATCCCATTTGTTCCATAGATATAAATTTGAGCCCTGCATGCGTCAGATGATACGTTATAGTAGGTATATGAATTTGCTTCAACTAACTAAATCCCGTCCTCTATTCTAGGCCATAAAATTTACTCAAAGGTCATTATTATCCAGCCAACTCCTCAGTTTACTACACGAAGGTATGGTACTCATGTAACATGCAAACAGACTCTCGATGAACAACCGCGTTGACCCGACCCTTTAGCTATAGGCTATTTCGATCAGTTAGCCTGTTTACGAGGGCCCTTCACTTAGGTACCTACAAACAAGTACCTACTAACAGTTGAGGAGGTTGTGCTATTTCATATTGGTGGTTGAATATAGTGCTGGATACAGAGACACAGGAACAATAGGTTTCATAGAGACAGCAACATGCTTTCCATTCCCTGATGGACATATAGCCACTAATAGAAAATTGGTTGTTTTGGGCTCAGCAAAAGTTCACCATTTTGAGGCCTCGAAAAAAACTAATTTATTTCTTCACAATGTTATATATTTGTTAGTACACCAAGTTTACTAATGTTTAACCCCTGACTCAAAAAAGAGGGTGTTATAAGTTTGACCGCTATGTGCATGTGTACCTATTTATGGCTGTGATCGGTGCAGCCGTTTTACAGATAGAGCGTCTATCTTCCGAATTTAGATTTTCCACTTGACTGGATGTTTGTTTGTAATGGATAAACTCAAAAACTACAAAGATAATTGAAACGCAAGCAAAGCTTAAAAAACCCGACTTCATCGCTTATATTTCGGTTTTGGCTTGACCGATTTGATAAAATTTATATTTTCCTCTACCAAACAAAAAAAACATCAAAATCAATTCATAATTGGCGGAGATATTGCGTAGCATACATACAAAAAAAACATACAGTCGAATTATAATTTACTAAGAAAACGTGCATCGTCACTTTCCGTCAGGTATGATCATCAAATAAAATAAAATGATTAGATCTTGTATTTGTAAAGCATTTTGTAAGGTATATGAATTTATGATTCGTGTTTATTTTAGATCATAATTAGAGTCAGAAGGTTATATGTTATCGAAGCAGTATCATATAGATTATTATGAGTCCATTTGCGACCATTTGTATGGAGTTCAAGAACTGTTTTAACTTTACACTGCGTTGTAGGGTCATGAGATCCCTCACCTCGTCTGTCTTCATAAACAGCTTATGTTACCTTTATATTGACATGTTTATGTTCGCACAACGTTTTGCTTCAATTCGATCAGGGAGCGCTTTTCAGGTCAACGTACTGTGAACTGTGTGTCACCTTTGTTTTTTATTATAAATGGTACGAGTGATAGACTTTCGAAGGCAAAAAAAAAAATACAAATGTCGACAAAAATGTTTAATTAATTTATAGTTGTAGCAAGCTGTAGCCCACAATTTTACCTGCGTTCGTTATTTCCGTTATTTCCGTATTCCTTTCGTGTCCATCAGAGTTTACTTTTATATATACAGGCTAATTTGTAAAATACCAGAAACCATTAAGATCTCTTAGTTGAATTAGGTCGTTCAGCACTTAATCCGTCCGTCCGTCTCTAGGCATCTAGACGCTAGCGTCTAAACTATATAAGCAAATGACTTCAAATTCTCATAGAATTTGTAAAACACTCAGCTCAAAGCCAGAAATGACATTTAAAATTATATAAATGAAAAAGGGCTCCTATACATATAAGTTGGGAGCAAAATATTATAATTTGTTTAATCTACCTTTGTGGGGTATCGTTGAAAAGGGCTTGACAAATAGAGTACGAAACCGGTTTTGAAAAAATCTATGTTGGAAAATAACAATTTGGCAGGCCACCAAAGTCTCTGTTTTTAGACCTATATAGTCCTAGTATATAGTCCTCATCAAGGAGGTATATGCGTACATATTACTGTCGATGGTGATATGTATATTTCCGACAAATACAAGTATTAAATACACATACATGGCTAAAATCTACGGGCCAATTGCCTACTTTCCTAAAATCAAACTAAAACTATATATAGCAAAGACCTAAGTTACCTACAATACATCGAGCGTATAGGTAACTGAAGTGCTTAAACCCACTACTAGTGGGTAGCGTTCCCATCATGGTGGCGGCATTGCCTATCTGAATTGCAATGCTAATACGTTAAACCAAGTAAGTGCCAGCATTTTGATCACGCGTGGCCTCAACCAGGCGCTCTGATAGATTTTTGAACTTAATGTGGGGCTGCGAATGTAAATGCGTCATATATGGTTGACATACCTCCAGTTCGCTCGAAGCATTTCGCTTCTACGTTTGTTATCCGTACAGCGAAGGAGTGGAACTAATTGCCCTCGTCTTTGTTCCCCGAACAGTATATTCTGGGAGTCTTCAAGTCAAGAGTGAATAGGTACCTTCTAGGCAAGTATGCTACATCTTCGGCCGCATCATCGCTTTTCATCAGGTGAGATCGTGGTATATCATGGTCGCTTGCCTATCGACCAAAAAAAAAAAAACAATATAATCCAGCCGCCTTTTCAAACAAAATCACATCAACAAAAACTATTATAACCTCTATAAACAACAAATTTTATACCAATCGTAATATTTATTTATTTGTATCTCGTACTATGAAAGTAATAACTGCGCAATATTCAGCTCAATGGCAACGCATTCAACAGTCCATTCAAGCTGAAATTATGTACTGTAGTTTAATTAACAAAAACATATAATATGTACTCGTACCAGATAGAGGTTATTGATTGAGCTTTAGAAAGTTCAGTCATACCCCGATCGTTTAGAAAACATGACGTGCTGATGTAGATATCAAGCGAAAACTCGTTTTGGCACTTGGACCGATGCTTTGATATCTGAATCAGCAAGTAAAAGAAAGAGCGCTGCAGTCATATTTTTTTTTCAATGCTAAATAGCCAAGAATTTGACCGCTGTCTCATCTGATGGTAAGTGACGATGCGGCCGAAGATGGAACATGATTGCCTAGAAAAAATAGCCGGCTAGTACTTACGGACGTTATGTCGACTATATAGATGTGTCATCGTTTTTGAGATTTAGTTGCTGCCCTTGTGGCATGGCAAACTGTTTGTCAATCAATTTAGGGTAATGCGTAAAAGGATCAGTATTTTTTTTTTCATAATTGTCGTTCACAATCATTTAAAGATGATAAAAAAATCTAAAATTACTATATTGCTGGTACTTATTTGACTTAACGTTAGATTGCAATTCAGAGAGGCAATGCCGCCAGCATGATGGAAACGCTCCTAACTGGTAGTGGGCTTGAGCAATTGAGTTACCTATAAGCTCGATGCCTTGTAGGTAACTTTGATCTTTGATGTATATAGTTTTAGTTTAGTTCGATTCGCTTCTACGTTTATCATCCGTACAGAAAAGAAGTGGAACTCATTGCCTGCTTCTTTGTTCTCCGAACGGTACAATCTAGGTGTCTTCAAGTCTAGAGCAAATAGGTATCTTCTAGGCAAGCAACATCTTCGACCGCAACTTGACTTTCCATCAGGTGAGATAGTGGTCGAATGCTTGGCTATCTAGAATAAAAAAAAGTTTAGGGAATAGATAGCAGCGTAAAGAGGCCGGGGAGGCTTTGAACGAGTCTATAGGCTGTCTCTGTTTAACTGGCAAGCTGTGCCCATGCTTGATGCGATAGCACTACCGACCGAACAAATTATGATAGGTGCCGTAATACCAAAAATTATTGAAAGGATAATCTATGTTCCTGTTGTAATGACAAAAGAAATGTGTTAGTTTTTAATACAAAAAAAAAGAATAAGTTAAAGATGCGACATTTATGTCGTAATAATGTGTAAAAATCTATTGGTTTATATTTCGTTTTAGGTAATTATTTTGGAATAAAAACTATCCACGAACCTAGAATAATATGTTTTTAATCTGAATAACAGCACAGTATGGTGGTAATATGCTTGAATTATAAATAATTTCGGTATTACGATTGTATGGGCAAATCAAACTCCGCAGGCCTCTTAATATATTACTATGTTTTAAGTACTAAAATAGGATTATAAATTTTTTGTTACTAATATAATTTTTATCCCTCGACGAAAAAGTTTATAAGTTTTTAATGTGTATCTGTGTATGTGTGTCTGCTTGTGGCATCGTTGCTCCCGATGGAAATGGCTAGACCGATTTTTTTGTAGGTGACTTGATCGAGAGGGTAATCTATGTATGGTGAAAATTGATGCAGCCGATTCCAGATAGAGCGTCATTTTTAAACGTGGAACTGAAAATAGAACGTGAACCATGGTCGTGTACCGTGTGCGATAAGGTACCCGAAACGCTATTCTCTCATATAATGATTACTGCAGTCAATTTTACCTACTACAATATCATATAGCATTCAACATATAGGCTATGTATGTACTTATGTGAATTGTAATAATTCGAGCGAACTCAGTGTAATGATGTCAGTCTACCACAGGCGTAACCGCGACTGAAATTAATTCAGATATATTTGCTTCGTTAAAAACAGCTGAGGTTTATATAATCATGTATCGTACATGAAACACATATCGTCAAACTCATATTATAAATGTGTGCGTGTGTATCTTGAACAATAATTTATAAAACAGCATTTGTTTAAAATTTTATCAGAGATCGTCCACATCAAAGTTCTTACACATAAAGTAAGTAAGTACCCAAAGGTAGGCTATTTGTATTTTCGGTGATTTCCTTTTATTTTTTTCTTGAAATGAGTATAAAAAATATGTTCTATTTACTTGCACTTCAAAATAGTCAATATGGAGAAATAATCCTCTACCACGCAGTTAGGGCCTATGAACATTCGTCAATTGGTTAAACCACGTCTAACAACGGAAAATTGAATCAAACATTATTTAAAATACTGCCCCACATATACCTGTATAATACCTACTGTCTTAAATTTTCCAAAGTCACTTACGTGTTACGCTATTAACGCCATTTCTGTCCTACAAAATATGTCATATGTAGAATACATATACAGCTCGAGTGTTTTCCTGTTGGCAGTAAGCTGGCAACAGAAACGCTCTAATGCGTTCTAATGGGCATAATTTGGCGTGTTTTGAACACGAGTAGAGTGTACTGGACAATATCTCGCACATAATCACAGACGAGAATTCTTACCTAGAGGAGTAGGTAGTACAAAAACTATATAGTCATAAAGTTTTTCTACTACTCTTCTAGATAAGAAGTCCTTTCGGACTTAATTTTTATGGCTTCAGCGGGACTATCTTAACAGATTTTGTGTTTGTATGAAACACGAATGGCTAAAAACTTAGCACCCTAATGTAGTAGGAAACATTTAGGCTAAGTTTAAGGGTTTAAAACAAAATTTAAATCATACATTTTATTACCGTGATGGTGATCATTATTGTTTTTTTTTATACTTGATTGGCAAGCATTTGACCACTATCTCACCTGATGGAAAGTGATGATGCGGCCGAAGATGATGATGCTTGTCTAGAAGATTCCTATTCACTCTTGACTTTAAGACTCCCAGATTATACTGTTCGGTGAAAAAAGACAGCGGGCAATTAATTCCACTCCTTCGCAGTACGGAAGACAAACGTAGAAGCAAAGCGCTTCGAGCGAACCGGAGGTATGTTAACCATAAATGGATTACCTTTGCCAGTTTGTCTTGTTGTTAGATGCTTAAACGGGAATGGGGGAATTAACTCGTGTAATTCCTGCGAACATTCGCCATATGTTGTGTCAAGTGTTTTAATTGAAAACAAAATCTTGGATGTGTTTCACATTCTAATGTTTATAAGAGCGGTACTAAACTCATAATTATGTCTATCTATATTGGATTATTTTGGATGCATATTTATTGAAATAAAATGTCCATACTGTTAGTATAATGAGTTTTCATCTGCCGTATTTGATTATAACGCCACTAATTGCTTTTGGCAGGGTCTTCTCGAGCGTTTGGTAAATGTTTACGTAACTAGTGAACAATTATTTTGAGTTACTCTCAAAATACATGCGTTGAAATCGACATATTCCATTAGTTCAACGACATTTATATATTATATAATTTTGACATAATTTACTTTAAAAATATTTACAAATATTATTATAGTCGTATCATTAGACATGTGTGGGAACCATTGATCCGATTAAATGAACAACTCGCATTATTGAGGAAACCTTAAAGACTACTGATCAGATCTAGATCAAATTTTATATGAGACCACATATTTCAAATAAAAATAAATCAAAATTGGTTTATCTGGGAAGAAGTTATGAGGTAACACATATAAAAAAACATGAAATCAAAGAATTATCAAGGCGTTTGGTCAGAGCAACTCGTGACCAAACTGCTGGCAAATATTTTGGACAGAGATTGAGCATTGCCATACAACGTTGCGATGCTGCCAGCATTTTGGGTACTTCGGTGCGGTCTATTAGATTAAGTTTTGTACATATTTGTATCTAGTTATAGTTATTTTTCGTTAGTTTTTAGTTTCATTCATTATTATTATTGAAGTAAAAGCTAGTTTTATTGTCAATAATAAAGCTAAAAAAAATACAGTCCAATTGTGAACCTCTTCCTTTTTTTGAAGTCTGTAAATAAGAGGAAAATTCATAAAAACGTCACTTGAATGAAAAGAACAGCTCCTTTATGAAGTCGGTTCAAAACAAAACAATTTACAAGTAATATTTATCAAAATCAACTGTTGCTGGATTTTTTCAGACGCGGTCATAAAAGCTAATATTTGTCAAGAAGAACTTAGATTATCCTGAAAGAGGAAAACATTTTCTTGTTTACGAAAAATGCTGTTTTCCCTCAAGGGAAAACTTTTACGGAAATCAAACACAAATGCAAAACACAAATTCAGGCGTATACATCAGAATAACAAAGGAATTTGAACATTACAATGATTTGGAATCAGAATTTTAAAATGCCAAAAGTTTGCTACATTCGTAGCGGAGGGAGAAAATTGAAATATTTCATTCTTGTTTGGAATAAAATATTGTTTTTAGGGTTCCGTACTGAAAGGATGTAAACGGGACCATTTTACAAAGCCAGCACTATCTGTATATCTATTTGTGTCTTAAACCTGTCTCTTACTACGACGAACAGATATTTGTCGTACTAACAGACTTTATAGAGATATTTTTAATGTTTATCATTGGAACACCTTGCCTGAGTCGGTGTTTCCCAATAGGTACAATATGGGAGTCTTTAAGTAGCGAGTGAATAGGTATCTTATCTGTATCTGTATTTATTTATTTATTTATATGTTATATGTATGAATATATATTATTATAAATATATTTAGTTAATTACAACACCGACCTACGTTCTTATATATTGTTTTTCTCTTTTTCCATCCAAAGGTTGAGAGTTTGAGAGCCTGCGTATTCCAGGTCTAGTGTGTTTACCAGCTTCGATCACATCGTCACTTACCATCAGGTGAGATAGTGGTCAAACACTAGCCTGTCACAAAAAAAAAAAAATGGTTGACTGGAAGAGATCGCTTTTAGCGATAAGTCCGCCCATTGTACTTAGATATAAATAATATGATTGTTTTTTATGTAATTTTATTTGGTGCAATAAAGTGTTTTGTATTTGTATTGTATTGTATTGTATCTTCTAAGCAAGCGTGCTCCATCGTCGACCACATCATCGCTTACCATCAGGTGAGATAGTGGTCAAACGCTTGTCTATAATGAATAAAAAAAAATTATAATACAAATTTAAGGATATCATATTTATTTAAATATGAACATAATACTCTATTAAATCTATATTTGTTTTCCATAAATTACAAATACATATAACCCGTCATTAGTTAGAAAAAATAAATCATATATTTTTTTCTGCTTAAATATTTATTCTGAACCACCGCTGCATGCCAGAATTGTACACCACTAACCAAATGACGGTATATATATATATATTTTCTTTACAGCATATATCTGAAATACTTAAATTTTTTCAAGTTTTTTTTCAGCAAAATGTAAGTAGCGCTACCCCACTGTGTGATGGAATCAGTGGTCGAGTTCTACTCGCACTTGCTAGATTATATTTAAATAGAGAATATGAAAGTCAAACTATCTGTAAAAATATGAAAGTCAAATTGAGCAACAGAATCCAATATTTAGTTATATTAAATTAAAATTAAAATATTTAATAAATATGTTTATGTATATATGTCTATATAGAAAATATATGTATGTATATATGAGTACTATGAGTAGTTAAATGTATGTATAAATATATATATATATTTTTTGGTATCTTAAATTAGACTTTTTTTATATATTACTATATACAAATTAAAGTTTTAATTGTAAAATAAAAACAACTTTTTACCGAAGATGTGCCCTACCATATCAAAATATCCTCGATACACCCAGGTTAACTGGAAGAAAATGCTTTGTAGCATTAAGTTCGCCTATGTACCTACAATACTGTTTGTGGAATAAAGAATTTTCTATCTATCTATCTATCTCTAAAAGATAGAGACTTTCTAGCAGTTGGTACATAAGTCAATATACTTTTAATTTAAAGATAGATAATCAAAAGTTCTTAAATAAAAGTTTTTTTTTTCAAGATAAATGATGAATCTAATGAGATATACACTGAGTGTCCCCACCGATTAATAAACAAGGCTCCGGCGAATCTCAAAGATTATATACTCGTATCATAATTAAACTCAAGAATTATCTACCTGATCTCTCTAATCCTATTTAATAAGTTGCCACGCGAATAAATCCATAATTCTCTAGAAATCGGGAGAAGTTCCCGCTAAGTAGAATCGGCAGGTGTGAAATACTCTGGTACAGGGTGAGAAAATAGAGTACAATATAAATTTATTTAAGGTTCCGTATATCAAAAGGAACCCTTATAGGAACTGCTCTTAGTTAGCTGCTGGCTCAGTTGCGCGTTCGCCTTCTAAGCAGTGGCATCGATTCCCGCCGGGAACACAAGTTTTCTCCCTAAGGAAAATTTGTGTTTCTGGTTTCGGTTGAGACTGTGTGTGTGGGATGTGAATGTTTCCGGCACCCACGACACAAGTAATCGAACTAAATGTGACGCCGTGAGTGTGTAAGCGTCATAATAAAAATAAATGAAAAAATAAGGATGATCTTGTTGTCTCTGTCATGAAGTATGTATGTATATCTTAGAAATATGCGTCTTCGTAAAGAATCATCCGGAACAGTTCGCAAGGCATACAGCAATTACTCAAAGGTCTGGTAGACTCTTTGATAAGCTATATTTTCCCACATGTAGACTCGATATTTTTAAGAAAAACGCGTATGTTATGGCGATAAAGGTTTACAATAAATTGCCCAAAGATATTAAGGAGCGTAATAGAAATCAATTTAAAAATGCATTGAAGTCCTGGCTTTTGAATAATTGTTTTTATAGCTTAAATGAATATTTTCAATTTAAATAAATGACAATGATATGATATTATAATAACTTGACCTAAAGTGAAAGATAACTTAAATATTGATTTTAATAACTGGATAAAATTGACACTTTTTTATTTTAATTAATGATTTATAATAATTGAATTGACATGATAATATTTTTTTTACTCAAATGGCATTGTAAACTTTGTTTATTTAAAAACTAAATAGAAGAAACATGTTATGACGTTGCACACCCATGTACAAAGGGTAGATTGTATGGGATTTATTATTAATTTAACAGCTTGTATTATCAACCTACATTCTATGCAATAAATGAATTATGATTATGAAGAAGGAAGGATGGAAAGAATAGAAGTCCAACTTTCTCTCTGATCGATCCTTTATGATCACGATCACCATTTTCAGTCCAGTCGTAATGCTCTTCCATCGGTTTTCCATCGGTTGCCATTCGAACTACAGTATGCAAGACCAGTATTGATCGTTTAATCAACATTTAGCATTCCGAGTTGAAATATATTTGTTGCAATAAACTGCCATTTTTATTTATTTATAACCTATTAGCAGCATAAGTCTCGGACCCGCGGGACTCCCGGGATAAAAAATAGCTTATGTGTTAACCCAGGGTTTTAGCTTCATACCAAATTTCATCAAAATTGGTCTAGCAGTTTGAGCGTGAAGAAGTGACAAACTCACGAACTTTCGCCTTTATAATATTAGTGTGATTAGCTGCGCCCCGCGATTTTACTCGCGGGAATTCCGGGATAGAAGGTAGCCTATGTGTTAATCCAGGGTGTCAGACACATCCATACAAAATTTTGCAGCCATTTGAGCATTAAGAAGTAACAAACATACAAGCACTCACAAAGTTTTGCCTTTATAATATCATTAGTGTGAAGTGTGATAACCTATTTTCAGTTATTTTATTGAGTTGTTAAGTGTTAGTTGTAACAAATAAATATATATGTATTCTTTCTTTATGATCCGCCTAAATGTGTCACAACCCAAACATACAAACTCAACGAAATACACGAAATACAAAATTCATCAGAGGGAAAAGATTGACACCAGAGATCGACACATTTTCAATCCCATAAAGATTATTTGTCCCCTCATCACTCCAAACATGACATAATATTGCCAACACCCTGTACCGCGGTTACCTATGTATGTTCAGTATAATCGAATTCATGAGTCGATCCGCAGGGTTAAAGCTACACGGCAGCTGAGTGGTCCTGATATTGGTTTAATATTTATAGGCTATGGATTGTTATTTTTCAGTAAGTGCTTTTTTTGAAGGGTTTTGAGTGAGCTAAAGTGCTGTGATACAAATGTGTACACTTAAAGTAGGGATATTTTTGCGCATTAGGCTTTTTCAGTGGTTTATTTCTATATACCTGCGACACATTTAAAGTTAACGTAAGAGCCTTAAGGTAGACAATACTTTAAACTAAATAATGTACCTAACTTTCTTGCAAAAAGACGTCTTATGAGAAGAAACCCTTTAAAACACTTTTACACTCAAAGCCACACACTAAGCACAATGACTTGAGTCGTGAGTGCTGAAAACAGTCAAATCATACACAATCACACCCTTATTGTGAATAAATCTTGTTTGGGGACAAAAGTTGTTTTTGATCGGGATTCGAACCCGATACCTGCTGCTTAGAAGGCTAACATGCATCCACAACTGAAGATAATGGAACAATGTTTTGTATAAAGTCATTAGAAAAGACAACCAATGTTACCACTGCTTACTGTTCAATAAATTTTAATAAACGTCTTATCTCTCGTTGTAAATATTGTTAGGTCAAATACGTTACCGTTTTTCAAGCCACTTTATATTTGACCATATTTTTCTGTAGCGTTCTTATCGTGCTCCGAAAGTGTCACGCTGTAAAAACTAGGCTGAAGTTACGTTCGACTTCCGGTGAGAACGCGGGAAATGAAGATACCGCGCCGTCCGCCGCTCCATCTACCGCTTCCGGTCGGAAATCGGAACCGAATGTGACAGCTCAGTGGAGATAATGAGGGAAATAGTCTGAAATGTTATTGTGAGATTTGGAAAGTTCTGTTGAAAAATATGAAAGAGCTAAGCCCCAAGTCTCTTAGCTATTAAGCCACGATATCTGAAGTCTATTGGAGTATTTGTAGGCTTACTATTTCGGTAAGTTGCGGGCCGATTGATGGCTTGCTATCAGTAGTTTTTTTATATAATTGATATTCTGGTAAGTTGCTACTTTTTACTTCGTTCTAGCCGTTTAGGAGGAGTTCAGTCACAAACACACTTACAGAAGAATTATATTATATGAAGATTAAATATGTGAAGGTAAAATAATATATATATATATATATATCCTACTAATATTATAAATCCCAAAGTTTGTGTGTGAGTGTGTGCGTAAGTGTGTAAGTATGTTTGTTCCTTTTTCACGCTTTAACGGCTGAACGGATTTAGATTAAATTTGGAACGTACATAGATTATACCTAGGATTAACACATATGCTACTTTTTAGCTTGGTATTAGCGGGCGAAGCCGCGGGGCACGGCTAGTAATATATATGAAGATAAAATGTCGGCCATTCTAAAAAGTTCCTTCACCAATTCAGTGCAATGTTTAATTTTTAAATTATAATAAAAATAAAACAAACAAAAACATTATTTTTGAAACTCGCTTGTAGGTACCCTGTGTCACATAATTACGTTTAAATAGCTATGGTACAACATAAGTGTAATAGAAGAATCACAACAACATCCTGAATCAATTTTTCCTTTGAATGGTTTCATATAATTAAAATCTTTAGTAGCCGAAAATATCATAAGCTATTTATTATTTTTAGCATATAAAAGTTGATTATGAATTAACGATGTAATTTTACAATAATATGTTGCAACTAACTCCACTTTATTTCGCGAAATAACTTTCGAGTTTACGAAATGGCATCGTGTAATCTCTCTTCTCCATGACGGTACCCGGTACCGCAGTACCGAATACAAGCTCCTGTACACTTGTGCCTCCCAGCCGCCTGCGTTCAAATGATAAGCCCGTACCTTTGGTATATTGAGAGCACTTAGGCCACTTTTGACATTAGTGGAGAACGGCGCCGGTCCACTCTGATATTGTTATTTTTATAATTGGAGGGTTGGAATACCAGATTTATTTTTACGAAAATAAAATTGTTGTGATAACGTGTAGATGGAATATTTTATTAAATTAAATTCAGGCCTCCACGGCCTCCATTTATAGTTTTATGTAAAAAACAAATACAATGTATATTTTAATGACGACAAAATTCTATCAGAGCGCCTGGTTGAAGCGACGCGTGATCAAAATGCTGGCACTTATTTGGCTCAACGTATTAGCATTGCAATTCAGAGAGGCAATGCCGCCAGCATGATGGAAACGCTACCCACTGGTAGTGGGCTTGAGCACTTGAGTTACCTATAAGCTCGATGTCTTGTAGGTAACTTAGTTCTTTGCTGTAAATAGTTTTAGTTTAGTTTTAGGAAATATAGTCAATTGGCCCGTAGATTTGTTCAAACAATAAATGTAACTCATCAATGACGACAATGTATAATATCCTACACACAGGGCAACCTAGTTAGGAGTTAGGGTTTATCCATGTACACAACAAATATCTGATCAGCATAGTTTATTTATGAACCACCTGTATAAGCCAAGTTATAATATAAGATGCTGTGTTGACACACAATAGTGTTCCTAATATTACTATAGATAGTTATAAGTACATGGAGTGTTACAAATTAGTTAAGTTTTTGTCCAAATAAAAAGATTTTTCATTTTTTCATTTTTTATTTTCAATGTAATTATGTAAATATATTTATACTAGCGACTCGCCCCGACTTTGCACGGGTGTAATTTCTTACATTATTTATCGGATTGAATTGTAAATCTAAACCATTCTTGAATCGACCTGAACACACACAAAAAATTTCATCAAAATCATACTAGCCGTTTAAGAGGAATTTGGTCACATACACACGTACGGAAGAATTATATATATATAAAGTTATGTGACGACCCAGTTGTCTCGGTGGGCAAGACTCTGCCCATTGGGCACCCCTCCATGACCGTAAGTTTATTATAGTTTTATAATCAATCAATAACCTATGGAAGACTTACCCTCTCATGTACCTATACATAAGTATCTATAGATAAGGAGATGTATAACAGGATTTCGACCTAAATAAACATCAAACATGCCATGAATGGTTTCTAATTTTCTGCGCGTCATTGGCAAACGCTGTTGTGGTTTATTTGAAATTGGGATTCTAAGAACATACTTATACAAATATATATAATATTATGTGGTTGTAATTGTAGGTGTGATGAGAATGTTTCCGGCACCCACGACGCAAGTCATCGCCATTTTGTATTTGTAATTTTAAGCAATATAAAAACAAATATAAACACTTCACAGTTCCACAATAAGTTCGATGACTTGTGTCGTGGGCGCCGGAAACATAAATAATAACCAGAACCAGAAACATTTCTTTCTCGAAAATTTTCTTTAGGGAAAACACTTGTGTTCCCGCTGGGAATTTAACCCGACCCGATGCTTTTTTTTATGCTAACCTGATGGAAAGTGATAATGCGGCCGAAGCAGGCGGACGTGTTAACTAAGCCAACGGGCAGTTCATAGAACAAAACATATAGAATAGAATAGAATAATCATTTATTCCATCAAACTTAACTTAACCGAATGCGAAAAACGTTATTGTTATTCCAGTTTTTCGGAAAAGGTCTGCAAGCTCAGCATAATGCTGAAGACAGAGCCTCAGCGCTGGTTTTCAGCTCATATAATAAATACAGACCTGTACTCCCTATATATTGGCAGATGCAGTGCTTCAATATTGACTAAAAGCAAACCTCCCGTACAATAGAAACAGGAAGTTATTTGTTTTTAATCGTGTTTACGTAGTTTCAGCACGGAGCCGTGTTTGTTTAATTTGTTTCGAAGAGGAGTTTGAAGGACTTCCAGTTTGGATTTATCGGATTAGTGCTTACTGTTCGAAACTACTTCTTACGTAATACAAATATGTTTAGTTTGTACAGCTGTTTATGATGCAGCTTAATATAATCGGTAATACGTTTGTTTTTCCACCGACTTCAAAAAAAGAGGTTCTCAATTCGACTGTATGTTTTTTTTTTGTATGTATGTTACGCGATTTCTCCGCCAATTATTTTTGGTAGAGTATACTTCAGAGGTGATTCCATATTAATTTTACCGAAAATCGGTCAAGCCAAAACCGAAATATAAGCGACGAAGTCGGTTTTTACCGACTTCCCAAAAAAGGAGGTTCTCAAGTCGACTGTATTTTTTTATTTTTTTTTATGTGTGTTACCTCATAACTTCCCTTCACGTGAGCCGATTTTGAAGCCGATTTTTAGTTTGGAAGATGTTGTTTTCTAATTGGTCCCATTTAAATTTGATCAAGATCTGATCAGTAGTTCTTGAAATATCGTCAATAATGTCTATTTTGTGACGAATAATGCGTACTTTGACGATGTTCTGGTTTACCCGACTTCAAAAGTTACCTCATAACTTCTTTCGTTGTGAGCCGATTTTGATGATTCTTTTTTTATTTGAAAGCTGGTGGATCAAGGTTCCGACGATAAAGCGGTGAAGTCGGTTTTTTTAAGCTTTGCTTGCGTTTAATTCACACTCACATTAAGTTCCAAAACATGTATTGTAAGTGTCGGAAACATTAACATCACACACACAATCACACCCAGAACAAGAAGCACATATGTCCCTGCGGGAAGGAAAATTGTGTTTCTGTCGGAAATCGTTCCTCGGACTGTACCTACTAGCAGCTCTTTTTTAAAGCCAAGACGTTCTAAGTCTAGCGTGTTCTTACCACCTTCGATGACATCAACCATTACCATCAGTTGAGACATCGGTCAAACTCCAGCCTATCAAAGATAAAAAATAATTGTCACGCTTTTGCCTGTAGCCTTCCTGCTTGTAAACATACGTACCATCATTTGTATAACTTGTTTAAATTAAGAATACTTACAGGATGTATCTTAATTATTTGTATAATAAGTGTGTACATGGAGTGTTTTTATAAGCTTTGGTTTTCATCAATGAAGAAAGATATTTTTCTCAATAAAAATATCAAGTCCTGTTTCGTTACACATCTGATTTATTTCCCCAGATCACACCCCCAATTTTCTAAGCGCAATAAAGCTCTCCTGACACATGGCGGATATGCCACAAAATAGAACAACAACCCCCCGGCATGGTGCCGAGATCATGGGAGGATTCGATTTGCGGTACGATTTATTTTCATACATAAATGCAGCGACGATAAATTTATAGAGGCGAAATGAGAACGAATACAACACATATACCTTTTCTTTTAATTTTGATTTTACAACATTAGCCCTGATCACTATCACTATCAATACACTATAATATAAATCTGAATGTTTATGTGTAAGCGTGTAAGTATGTTTGTGATCTCTTTACGCTGTAACGGCCATACGGCTTTCATTGAAATTTTGGAAACTACATAGCTTATACCTAGGATTAACAAATATGCTACTTTTTAGCTTAATTAACGGGCGAAGCCACGGGGATCTGCTAGTAATAATATACAACAGACTATACTAACAATAAAACGGTATAATCGAAAAGAAAGAAAAACAAATATGTTTTACATAATTATACATGTATAATGTTATGTTATGTTTATTCAAGAGTTGTATCACGACGTCGCGTCATGTATGCTTTTGATAAAAAGTCCAATAGGGCTTGTAGACAAATTAAGTAGGCTCTTTCTGTCACTGTCAAATTTTATGTTACATATTTTGTTACCCGCATGTTGATCGACATTTCCCTTGTATTACGCCTTCATTGAAGTATTTACTCGTCGCCCGAAGAATCGCTCACATAAGTTGTAGGCTTCTTATGTAAATTCCATAAACAAGATCGCTCTCAATTTATATATTTTCACTTCTTTTGAATGTAAAAGAGAGAAAACATTCTGTTCGCGTTTGATGAGATAATTTTACGAGAGACAGTAATGGTCGTAAAGCTCACAGTTGTCAGTTTTTATTTTCTTGTGTACTATACTGTATTAATAGTTAGGTATTAGAAACCCGTTACGTTTCTTTACGTACTATCAGATATGTGTTTATACATTTTATAATAGTGGCTCCATTAGCTGAAGAACTTTAGTATTTTTCGGAATGACTGTAAATTTTATGTTTTACTTATCTCTGCAATTTCCACAAACTGAACTGATACAGAGAATTTCATATAATTATAGAATCTGCTGACAAAATTTCACGAGAACCGGTTAAAAAATGTGATCTATAAAGAAGAAGAGCCGGACATCCGGATATACAGAAGCATTTTTGCCCAAACTGAAACTAAAACGCTTCGCTGGCGCTTCGTGCTCGCACGGTCAATTATTTTCACTTATAAGTAGTATGTAACTAACAAACTAGCCCGCTCATATATAAAAATTTAAAACATTTGATAAACCTTCTAGAGATGAAATATGTTGAGTGTATAATTTTATTATAATACTGACAAAAGCATGTCATACAATATCTGTAACAATATTAGTTAATCACTAAAAGTGATATTCTGGCAGATACTTGAGAGACAAGCTTTTTCAAGCGTGTATATACCCCCGATCACATCATCACTTACCAGGCAGGTGAATTAGTGTTCAAAACCTATCCTGTCAGAGATATATATAAAACTATAAGTATTTGTTTTATTCCGTAAAATTATTTTAGGTACCAGCTCAATATAGATTTCTTGACATTTGCTTGTGTGCATTCTATTAACGGTAAAAACGATTGTCCTTTTAACGAACTTTAAGCCTTTTTTGTCCGTGCAGTTCCTTCAAAAGAGCTAAAAGGATCACGTGCACTGAGACATCTAATTGTCATTAGTTTCTGCAGCAGTTCTTTTGAAGAGACTACTGAGCTTTTCTTGTAACTGCATTCCTTCACAAGGTTTAAAGAAACAAAATTACTGAGATGTTTTTTTTTTATTTTCTTTTTATTTGTTTTTCGATCTTTATTTGGTTTTCCAACTTCTTTTATATAATCTCATCGAGATAGGAAACAAACCTACGATTACTTTAGCTACAACATCCTTGTATAATCTAAACACCTAATATAGATTAAACCATTTGTCATTGTTACTTATGTCATTTGCGCGTAGCCTTTTTTATGCTAGATCAATGCTTACTTGCATTTGACCACTATCTCGCCTGATGGAAAGTGACGATGGAAAGCCTAATTATATCTATATATATAAACATTTCGTGTCACAGAGTTTGTTACCATACTCCTCCGAAACGGCGGCATCGATTTTGAAGAAATTTTATATTCACACTTGGTAGGTCTGGTCGGTCTTTTCATCCCCCTAAATTATAAGGGTGGTCCACCCCAAACATTTTCTTATTTTTCGGACAGCATTTTTTTTTATGATTCAGCATTTAAAAATACATACAACCCTAATTCACCCTTTTACGATCAACCCCTATTTTTTATTGAACTGAAAAATATATTTCCTATAAATAATGCAACCTATAATAAAGCATATGGAAAAACAACGTTTGCCGGGTCAGCTAGTATCAATATATATAATATAGTCATCTAGTTTATGTATATTAATGTAGGAAATAATTAACTTTTCTACTTACGATAAAATACTCATTTATCGGCATGGAACGCAATACAAATGTTTTCTTTACAGGACTGTATGAAAAACAAAACTGGAATAAATTGTCGTATAAATGAATAATTACGTATGTTAATACTAATTCAACTGTAATTTCAAGAAAAATTGCAAATTCGCAATTATTAACGGTGCTGCCACAAAGAATTTTTAATCAGACTTATAATTAAAAATAGTTTTACCGCGGCAAAGGCATGCAATCTTCCGTCGGCAATGAAAAACTGTGAAACTGAATTTTAAAGAGATCTCAATTAACTCAACGTTTTGAAATATAAATTGCGAAACCGTTTGCTCTCTGTAATCAAACTGGATTATATAAAGGACTGTAAAAATGTTTAGCTACGCGGAAAAATTCTCGAAAGAAAGCTTTGAGGACGTGCTTTTAATACTTATCGCCAAATAAGACAGGCCTAATTCTTTTATCGGACACTTTAATGGTGGATTCTTAAATACAATAACAACAGGGTAGATTTTCTCGCAGTCACGCTCTTAGCATTTTTTTTTTCATTTATTTACCATTTAAAAATTATACAAAATTTTGATAGTGAAGCATTTAAAAACCATTAAGATTGATATAATTGTAATATAATACCTTAACTAGTCTAAGTCTACATTATACTTAAATAATAGCTACGATCGTAGCTCTTGTAGAGACGCTACACAGCTACGATGCTACGCGTAAGTAGCACTGATCGCTGATATAAAGAAGCGTAGCTAATTTTGTAGCTCTGCTACGCGCCTTCAGCAACGAGCCTTAATAAGCTATTTTATAGCGGAAGTATTCTTTGACTTACGTTTATTTTTCGCGTTATTGCTTTATTGCTTTAAGCTTATTACATCGTTAAAGCTCTTGCAATATTATGGCATCGTTCGCTTTGAGTGATTAATAGACTAAGAGCGAAGGATCAAATTACTGAGGTGTTTGTATAAGGGTTAACGTATTATCAGAAGAGGTTCTTAATTTGACATTTGACATAATTAATATTGCTTACTAGCCGTGCTCCGCTCTAGCCTATGTATTAATCTTAGGTATAAGCTATGTACATTCCAATTTTCATCTAAATCCGTTCAGCCGTTAAAGCGTGAAGAGGGAACAATCATACTTACACACTTACACACACTTTCGGTTTTATATTATTAGTAGGATGTCACCTCATATATCTCCGGTGCGAGTTTAGAAGAAAACAGATTTAGATGCTTTTTTTTGTTTGTGAGTAATAGTCTGTATTTGGTTATATGTATTCAAGAAAGGATGAAACTAAGTTAGTAAGTTTTTGGTCTATGAAAAAATTAATAAATACAAAATGAACAGGTAAAATAATATGACTATCAGTTTAAAACTCAAGTAGAAAGTCATGATTCAGTCACAGTCAAATTATGCCTAAGTAAAAGTAATTTAATTTAACTTCCACTCCTGTACTATAAAACTTCTTTGCAAATTCACTGCTGGATAAATGAAAATATTACTGAAAACTCCATTTGGATTTATATTTCCGGATATTTTGTGCGAATGAATAAATTTGGAGAGACCATCGTGTTCGTCCTTTGCCTTCCATACATTATATTGGAGATAATAAAGAGAATTTTAATGTAAATGTGAGCACATTAATAAACCCCTTTTGCACGTTTTATATGCTGGATTTATAGCTTCAGAGATTAATTTAAGCCTTACGTAGAATATTTTAACGTAAATCTTTGAAAAAACCTCTTTGGCATGCTTTGGCAATATATTTTTGTGTGTTTTATAATCGGTACCCACGATTCAAGTCATTGAACTTAGAGTGGGGCTGTAAGCGTGAAAGCTTCCATTGCATAAAAATGCAAGTCTCTATGACTAGCTACAAAATAACAGCTTACTTATCACACTAATATTATAAATCCGAAAGTTTGTGTGTATATAAGTGTAAGTGAGTAAGTATGTTTGTTTTCTCTTCACGCTGTAACAGCTGAACGGATTTGGATTATATTTAGAATGTACATAGCTTATACTTAGGATTAACACAAAAGCTACTTTTACCTTGATAAACGCGGGCGAAGCCACGGGGCACATCTAGTAATATATATAAGTTTATTGGGGTGCAATTTCACCAGAAACATTTTAAGCAGGCAGCATAATATCAAATCTCTGACTCACCATTGCTCAAGTCCTGCAAACCCTCAGGGTCAGAAGCTTCGTCCGCCGCGGCCACCGCAAGAACCGCCAGCACGAACCACCACACGCGAGCCATGGCTCCTGAAACGAAGAGGTTTAATTGTAATAAGGATATAATTAAAAGAGACGTTAAAAAATTACTCACTTGATGAAAATTAAATAGGAACTCAGGGGGAAGAGTATATTCTAGTACAACAAAAAGGAACTTTGTAATACAAGATTGTTTTTCCCGATTTTAACTTTTTCACGCGTGTTTTACGTTCTTTCTGTTGTTATTCAATTTAATCTGTCTTTCTTCTTTTTATTTTGTTTATAAAGTTTTATGTTATTATGGCTAAAAAATACCTTATACTAAACTAGTGCTAGTCGAGGTAGTAGTAGGTAGTACAAGGTTAAAGAATTCCTTGTACTGGTAGATAAATAATCGATTATCTAATCTTATATATAACATAAAAAATATATACATTATATGCAAGCGTATCTTAATATTTATGCAAAAAATATTTATATACAAAATTTGTATATCTTTTTAATATAAGAAAGTTTTGTAGTATTCATGGATGAATAAATTAGCAAAATGTTAAAGTGTGTGTGAAATTTCGTCCATTGTTTGAAACTCGTAAACAAGTGCAGTAAATAAATCTGTTTCGTACATCAGCACTCAACAATAAACAAAGAAGTTTGCTTTTGAATATTTAGGTATATGGAATGAATAGTTAATTTCGTGACATACAGGCAAAGATAATATAACCAGTTTAGTCTTTGCGTACAGGCATGTTGACCGAATCTAAAAAGCTCCAGATCCGGTTGATATTCTTGATATAAAATGAAATGGTATTTAAGATGAATAGTTTCATCTTTGAAAAGAAACTCGTAATTGAAACAGACTTTTTTATTTGTTCTATTGTACGTGCGCAATGAGGTTTTGTCACCAGAAGATAATATGCAAGGCTACATCCTTGCACATAATCTTTACAAACTGTAGGTTTGTTTACTTTCTCGATGACTACCTATTCTATCCCTTAAAAGAGTCATAATACTTTTTGTGACTACTGTGCGTGACCATTGAAATGGTGATTATTTATTACGTTACTTTTTGAACATCCTTCAGAACCCCACAAAACATTCTTCATACTTTTTGTAACTATTGTGCGTGACCATTGAGATGGTGACACCAAAAGATTATTTATTACATATAAACGCTAAAACATAAACGCTTTCACACTCACATCCCCACACTAAGTTCGATGACTTAAATTACAGGAAATTCATCCAAATTATAATTACAATGGAATAGATATTACTGAACTGCAAAACGAAATTGATCAACTCAGAGCTTTGCTAAATGAAGAAAAGGAAAAAAACATTGAACTGGGGAAGAATAAAAAGTCTGTTCATAGTTTAATAACTAAAAAATTTAAAAAACGTAACAGGAAAAATTTTGGAAATATGAAAAACACAAATAAGTCCCGTTTATTAAAAATTCGAAAACTTACTGCCACGATAAAAAACTTACAAAATCAATGCGTAAAACTGGAGAAAGAACTAGAAGAAATTAGACAGCATGAAGATCCACTTATGGAGAAAGAAAAACTTCAGATAATCATAAACCAGGGTGTTTCTAAAGGAAATCAGCATCCGCCGGAGTCGTTAAAAACTATTAATGTGAAAGAGCAAAAAAATGTATTTATTTTTTCAGATGAAATTGGAAAAGGAATCGCAAACAAAATTATAGAAAATTCTTTAGACAAAGTTCAGGTAACGAACATTTGCAAACCTGGTGCTGGAATTGAAAACATATTAGTCAACTTTAATTTTAAGACAAATTTTCTTGAAAAAAGAGACATTGTAATTCTTTTGTTAAGTAATTATAACAAACAGCACACAAACAACAGTCACATTACACTTCTTGAGGACATAGTAAATAAAACAAATAGACAATACAATTTAGTTATAAGCGGCTTGAGATATGATGGTCAGAATAATAAGGAAATATACAAAATAAATAGGCGCATCGCGACAATAGCAAGATATCATGAAAATGTCAAATATTTAGAGTTAAATCAATCTCAAAGCTATGGAACATACGCTAAGACACAAAGATTTGTGGTAAATAGCATAGTGAATATACTATCAACTCAATTTAATGGAGCCTCTTCGTTAAAGTTTATACATACAATGGAATCAGGGTTAGAAAATGCAATAAATGATGCAAATGAATTGACAATAAATTGTAATAACTTGTCTGGAATAGCTAAACCATTTTTTCGTGAACAAATTAAAAGCTGATCAATCAAATGCAAAAACCGGCTCATTGTTAAATATATTTTTACAAAATGTATGTGGTGTGAATAATAAAGTAGATGAATTGGAACTGTACATTGATTCTCTAGACTGTGTCATGGACTATTTATGTATATGTGAACATTTTCTTGATAAAACATCAGCACCACTATTTAACCTGCAAAATTATAAATTGGCTAGTTACAATACCCGAAGTCATAAAAAAAGAGGTGGTAGCTTGATCTTAGCTTACAATGATTTAAAATGTGAAGAAGCAACTATTTGTAAGAAACTATACAAGGTAGAAAGTTTTGAGATAAGTTGCATTAAAGACTTATGTAATAATGTTTATGTATGTTGTTGCTATCGTAATCCAATCAACAATAATTTTGATTCTTTTATGGAACATCTAGAGCAGTTTTTGGAGCATTTTTTCAATAAAAAGTGTATCTTAGGGGGGGATTTTAATATAAATTTAATGAAAGAAGACCGAAAAAAGCAAGACTTTTTGAAACTACTCGCTTGTTATAATTTTAGGCCTCTAATAACTAATATAGCTACATACATGCGCAATGACTCGTATTCTTGCTTAGATAACTTTTTGACGAATATCGATGAAGATTATATCCTAACTACCAGCGTAGACCACAATGGACTAGCCGATGGACATGCTGGTTTATTTTGCCAATTAAAACTGATGAAACCTGATATTTTAAAAAAGACAAAGAGCATTAAAAAAAATATAAGAATTTATAATGATAAGGCTACACTTAAATTTAGAAAACTAGTGATTACTACAAGGTGGACCGACTTAGGAATAAACGGATTTTTAAAACTTTTTGGAGAATTTTTCAATAAAAGTTTCATAAAGAAGACAATTACTATTTGTCCAAATATAGGTAGATCTTTACAGTGGGTTACAAAAGGAATTAGAGTTTCAAGTCTGATGAAGAGATTTCTTACATTTAATGTAAAGACTGAGAGTGCAGAAGCAGCTTTAAAATATAAAATGTTATATATGAAAATATACAGGAAAGTAATAAGACAAGCAAAACAATTAGCGGTACAACAACAAATAGACACCGCCAAAAACTCAAATAAAGAAATATGGAAGGTTATTAATAAACGTAGGAATAAACAGGCTAATAACGAAGTAGGACAAATTATTTTAAAATCGGATGACAGCAAAATCATTAGTAAGCCTCAAGAAGTTGTCGACACGTTTTCCAGGAAATTTGTTTTGAAAAAGCCACAAGCCATGAAAGGTTCCTTCACAGCAATTGAAGTTCTGCAGGAAAATGTCGAAAGAGTACAAAAGGATATGGTTTTTGATCAGGTTATGATATATGAGGTTTTAAATATAGTTAAATTTATGCCAAATAAGAAATCTTTTGGCATAGATGAAATACCTATCAAAGTTATCAAAGATAATATCGATTTACTGGCTGAACCTTTGGTACACTTTTACAATAGCTGTATAGAACAAAATACTTTCCCTGATCAACTGAAGATAGCCAGGGTAATTCCAATTCACAAAAAGGGTACAAAAACGGATGTTAAAAATTATCGCCCAATATCTTTGTTGCCAGTTCTGTCAAAAATATTTGAAAAATTAATAAAAACACGACTATTAAGACATTTACGTAACAATCACATACTAAGTGACAGACAATTCGGTTATCAAAGATCAGTAGGAACTGTAGATGCTATAAACAGTTTGGTAAATGACGTGGTCATGAACTTAAACAATAGGCTTAAAGTAGCAGGAATATTTCTGGATTTAAGTTCAGCTTTCGATACTATTAATCACGACATACTTCTTAAAAAGTTAGAACATTACGGTGTGAGGAATACAGCACTCAAAATATTTAAATCTTACTTAAACGGCCGCAAACAATTTGTAGAACTAAAGTATGTTGAAAATGATGTTGAATCTATTTATAAATCAAATTTGACGGAGTTAAGGATAGGTGTTCCACAAGGTTCTATTCTAGGGCCCTTATTATTCATTATTTTTACAAACGATCTGGTGGCTTTTATGAATAAATGTGACGAAAGCATCAAGCTAACACTATTTGCTGATGATACTAATGCAATAATTTCATCCAATTCTTTAGAAAATCTTAATCATAAAATGAATAATGCACTTGCAAATTTCCAATACTGGTTTGACATAAATGATTTAATTTTAAACATGGGTAAAACAAATTTGATGCTTTTTCGAACTACCACGAAACAAAAAGACCATCCAAATATAATGTTTAATGGATTAAATATTAAAAACGTAAATCTGGTTAAGTTTTTAGGAGTAAAAATAGACAATTGCCTTAATTGGAAAGATGAAATTAAGGCAATTGAATCCAGCATTAGTTCCGCATGCTATGTCATTAGAAGTTTAAGAGATGAGGTCACACTAGAACAACTCAGACAAGTATATTTTGCTTTAGTTGAATCTAAGCTTCGCTATAGCGTAATGTTTTGGGGTAACAGCTACAGTTACAATGTAGAAGCAGCCTTTGTTATACAAAAAAGAGCTATACGAACTATGGTCAGGATCCCTCAAACTGAGTCCTGTAAACCGTTCTTTAAGGAATTAAAAATATTAACTGTTCCTAGCTTATATGTCCTTGTTATACTTACCGATTTAATAAAACGATTGAACACTGTTGAGACAGAGCAAGAAAGAATGCAAAGGGAGCAGACGAGAAGGAAAGATCTTAAAAATAATTTTGCGCCAAATTTACGAATAGCTAGCCACTGCGTCCGAGTCCAAGCCTTAAAACTTTTTAATAAGTTACCGATACGGTTTAAAACAATCTACAGTGCACATACTTTTAAAATGAGTCTTAAAAGCTTTTTGTTGGAGAAATGCTACTACTCTGTCTCTGAATATTTTAATGATAAAGACAATTGTAACTTTTTGACATAATATTTTATTTGTAGGACATAATAATATTATACATAATTGTTTTTAAATGTAATTGTCTGTTGATTTTAATTTAATTATTTTAATTTTAATTTTATTCTAGTAATTAGTTATAATGTAATTATAGTGTAGTTTAATTGAATTTATTTTGTAATGTTTATATTTTTAAAATAATAATTTCCCATACAATTTTTGTTCTGGAATAAATGAAATGAAATGAAATGACTTGTGTCGTGGGTGCCGGAAACATTCACATCACACACACAATCACAACCAGAACCAGAAACACAAATTTTCCTTGGGGAGAAAACTTGTGTTCCCGCCGGGAATCGAACCCGATACCCCAGCTTAGAAGGCGAACACACACCCAACTAAGCTAACGAGCAGATCTTATATCTCTCTGAATATCCTACTAAATATTCTTTAAACATTCTTTATATCATTTGTAACACTTTGATTTATTTGCGCGTGTCGAAAAACTCCACCATAAATAGTTGTATTTATTACAGCTCCGAGATACCATAGAGCTACTTATTTTATAGCAATATGAACTTGATATAACTCCACGCGGTACTGAGATAAAGGATCTTGACTGACAGACAAACATACTCGTAGTTAATACTAAAACAGTTCGATTATTCTTTTTTAATGTACTAATCATAAAGAACTAGAATATTTTAGTAGTGAAAAATAAAGGCAGAGATTTACAGGTTACATCCAACCTCTGTATCTTTCTAATATATAAAATTCTCGTGTCACAGTTTTCGTTGCCATACTCCTCCGAAACGGCTTGACCGATTTTGATGAAATTTTTTGTGCTTATCCGGTATCTATGAGAATCGGCCAACATCTATTTTTCATCATCATCATCACTTTTCATCATTATCAACGCGGGTGAAACCGCGGGGCGCAGCTAGTAATATATAAAAGCATTAAAATACAGCCTTTTGTGAGACAATCTCTTGTACTTCGAAGGATTAGAAAGGATCAAGCCCGCATACTAACAAAGTTTGATCTTCGTATGTAGAACAAATAGGTAGCATAGCTAATATTATCCTAGTTCTACAAAGCCATGCGGGCGTCCTCTCTTTGCTTATCCAAGCATCGATATTATTGCACATGACTGTGTTTATATCTAATGTTAACATACAGTATTATATATTATCATCGTGACCGGATATTGTTAAATAGGTACGCTGTAATGCAATGTCGCAATATGGGAAGGTTGTTAATAGAACTCTTTATTACACTTCTTAATTATAACAACTACAGTTTTTTTTGTAAATAAGTGTAACGATAGGCGGTTTTTAAATGAAAGTAGTCTCTTTCAGGCAAACTTTGAATAGATGGAAAATAATAGGGACATAGCATTATTTTATATCATTTTTTATATTGCCGGTAGAGTAATACATTATATTTTTATTCTATACATGCAAACATTTGTCCACTATCTCCACTGTCAACTCAAGTTGGAGTTACCCATATTGTATTTATCGCGAGAAACAGACTCATTTATCTAAACTCATTTCGTATCAAAATTAATATCAGATAATACAATTGTTTTCGAGCAGTTTTAAACGTAGCCAAAATGACGTTCTTTTTGTGACATCCACGACTCAATCATGACATATAGTACTCTTTTCTATAATCATGACTGCCGTAAAGGATATTTGTCGAAAAATTGTCATGAAAAAATCTGGAAACTGACGCCATGAACCAGTCTAGCTAATAGCGTGCGTTTTACTATTTAGAATTTCCTATATTCATCATTCACGCACGGTTGTTTTGTCACATTGTTAGGAGACTAGTTTCGAAACAGTCGGTGCTTATTTTCAGTTGGGTACGCGCGTAGACTGTCCGGCATATCGACATGTACCGTGTTAGTAGTATTATTTTTATCAGAATTTATTAATTAAAATTTTTAATTAGCGCATACAAATAATTTTATAGTTGTAATTCTTTAACTGTAGACAGCCATTACTATACAAAGATTCAAATAAATAAAACTTGATCTATATTTTAATCTCTGATATATTCCTCAGGCGAGCTGTGTTGGAATCGATGTTATTTACGAGTTAATCTGCTCACATTACAAACAATTACAAAATACGCTGCGGTCAGCCAAATTGTTAATCCTAATGTAAATGATGACCGCCTGTCCTACTAAATTCAGCTTACATTTCGATGTACCTATATAGTCACTAAAAAGAGAAATTGTTCAGCTTAATGCAAATAATTATTTCAAGTGTATGCGTAAGTGATAGTAATAACACTATCATAATCATTTTAATATTATAAACCCGGGATCATATTTGATCTTAGCCTACGAACAAGGATAAACACATAGTATACTTTTTAACTGTAATAATGCGTGCAAAGCCGCTGAACACGGCTATAGTAATATAATATGAGAACAAAGGTATTATAAACCCGAAACTTTGTATAACTGTGAATGACTTTGAAATAGGTTTTTTGGTATCGGCTGAACAGATTTTGGATGTAAATTTGGTATGCTTATAGTCATTATTTTTCTTGAGGCAATATCACACCATTGTCATGAAGTCACATAGCAGTATAGATTTGGAGGTGCCTACTTGTTTATTTTTTGTATTGTATAGTTTGTATACTCTGCAAGCAAAACGTGTTTTTAATAACGACCTCAAATATGATCTTTTTGGCCATGTTCGTAATTATAATCTCTCTACAGAGAGGAGAGAATATTTACGTAACATGTCAGTTACCGGGAGAAAGAGACATAAAAAGCTTAAGTTTCAGGAGAGCATAGAATATCAAGCGTATTTCTGTTGGAAGTGTGATAAAAAATTGTCACATTGATGTGGTTTTCGTAATGTTACTCGACATTTAAGTGTTAGCTGAGATAACCGGTAAGAAAATGCCGTGGCTAAAAAATGTTACGAAAGCAGACAGAAAACTCTTCGTTATTAACTTGGTTACGAGACAAGACAACAATTTATTTTCAAGTAACTGGTTACAAAACATAGGTAAGTTAAGATAGCGACCGTAAGGACTAATTCTTGGTATTTACATACCTTAATATCAGATATATGCAAATCTCTATCAAGAGAACCTGCAAGTATTGCATTTCAAAGAAATATCGTAAATAAATGTAAAAACAAAACGACCAATGTTTCCTCAAATACGGTCGCCATTTTCCTCCATGTCACAATAATAGTTTCACATCCGGCGTTTTCCCGGCATTTGGCGGAACGTTTCTTTTTTTTAACGCTAGCCTAGTTACAGACAACGCGCGGGATCGCATTGTGCCCCAAGCAACTACTTTTTTTGTCAAAGAGAGGTCACCTTTTGTCACGAGAAAGGTTTTTATCTGCTCCCGTGATTTTTTCATTCGCTTCTCTGCGTTATACGCTTTGGAGACAATTTTTATCTGCTCGAATAAGTAATTGCCTTGTACATTGAAATTCTATTTTTGAATCGTTTATTGTGCTGATCGGTAACAAAGCGCGGGAATCATGAATGGGTTTCGGTATTGAAGGTCTCAGTTCTAACGGGAATTTTATTAAAATTTATATTCGAATAACAAAAAGGAGTAGGTTCTAAACACGAATACACTTTTTTTTGCTCAATTGGCAATATTTGGTAGTGAGGATATTGAAATATGAGGAAGAAAATATTTGCCAAGACGGTGTTTCAACAAATGGCAACGACGGCATGCTTCAACGTAGAATCGATAGAACACTGAAAAACCTATTATCATAAAAATTTTTTTTAATCTTCCGATCGCAAAGAGATCGAGAGTAAAGAATATGTCCTACAACAAATATAACATTTGAGTATATGTAGCTGTAGATATACTGTGGTTAGATTTACTCATGAAACATTTACTGGGGTAATAAAACGAGACAAGCATCAAAAGGAAAACATCACAAGCTTTCCGTTTAGCCGATTAAGTTCCCTCTATAAACCGCAGTGCACACTGCTAACAAAACCGCCCGAGCCAGTCAAGTGCACAAATGGTTAAGCAATTCACAGGCTTCCTTTGATGTGGCTGTGAGACGGTTACGCTGTATGTACTTGCGCACTTATATGCCGTAATTCGATGGCATTTCAGGGGAATGCAGGTGCAGTGAGTACTCTGCCTTAGGCTACCGTTTGTACCACCGTCTTTGTTTTCAGAAGTGCACTAATTCATGATGTCTACTGAAACAGGAGTTACAGATATTTCCGTCCGAAAAATACAGGGTATGTCGTATAGACACACGATAGAAGTGAAACTTTTTTATTACAGGGAATAAAAAAGTTACATTTTGAACCGACTTCAAAAAAGGAGGTTTTCAATTCGGTTGTATGATTTTTTTTGCATGTATGTTACGCAATATCTCCGCTAATTATGAATCGATATTGATGTTTTTTTGTTTTGTAGATTATAGTTCAGAGGTGGTATGATATAAATTTTATAGAAATCGCTTAAGCGAAAAGCAAAATGTAAACGTCGAAGTCGGTTTTTTAAGCTTGCGTTTAATGTTATTAATTAATTATTCATCATACTGTTTATCCCTACCACTTTTCGTCACACTCACACATCATTTGTTTCCATTAGCTATACTGCAGGATTTGTGAATCTTACCACTAACTAGGCATAGCGTACCGAGTGCCCAAAGTAGGTTTTGAGTGTTATGGAGAGTTTATTAACTGGGGCCAAACACCATTAATTTTTTCATTAATATTATGGAGTTCTATAATTATTGTCTACTTGCCTGATGATATCAAACAAACAAACGCATTCACACTCACAGCCCCACACTAAGTACAAACACTTGTATCGTGGGTGCCGGAAACATTCACAACACACATTACACCCAGAACCAGAAGCACAAATATCCTTTAGGAAGGAATTTGTGCTCCTGCCGGGAATCAAAATCGTTTATTCACATGGGCTCCAAAGAGGCACTCATTAAAGTTAATGATTCTACTGCCAGATTCGCAAAATTACAGCCATCTCGAGAAGAACCAGGAAATCGAACCCAGAGCCCACGGCGCAGAGGGCGGACACCTGTCCACTGCACCACCGTCGTCAATATAGTCCCATCATTTCAGCTCGCTGTTACCATAATATTTTATTTTCATCGGATGTTACAGGCATGCAAAAATGGATCAGAATTAACTCAACTATTTCAACTCACAAAATTACTATATTACTATGATAAGAGTAGTTAAATAAAGCTCGTCAAAAACTGACATCAATTCCCGTCGATGAATCCAAATAACTAATCTCAAATTCAACAGAACGGTTAAATCACATTTCGTTTAAAAATCCTATTTACTTATTCTGCTTTAGTCGGTGCGTTTACAAAATGGCTGACCACACTGTTTTGAAGGCACTCATTGCGGCGGCAAAAAGCTACCAAAAAACGCGGCCATTACTGAACCCTAACTGGGCAAGTCCACTCTACGGTGAACTCCATATGGACCAACCACTCTACATCATAGCTGAATGGGTATGCGTCAATATGTTTGATTTTATTTGTTTTCCATCATAATTCGAAAGTTTTTGTATGAATATATATATTATGCTAGATAGGTAAGCATTTGGCCGCTATCTCACCTGATGGAAAGTGATGATGCGGCCGAAGATGAAGCATGCTTACCTAGAAGATACCTATTCACTCTAGACTTGAAAACTCCCAGATTATATTTTTCAGGGAACAAAGACGCGGGCAACGAGTTCCACTCCTTCGCTGTAGTAATGATAAATGTAGAAGCAAAACGCTTCGAGCGGAGGTAGTATATAGGTATAGTATTGGTGTAATTAATGACTAAAAGGATTCTGTTGAAATAACTGGGCACATGTCATACTTATATAAAGTAATCCTTCGCGCCGAACTGAGATATAAGAGAAAAGCTTTTGAGGTTAAATGCTTATAATTTTTATCTAATTAATATTTGTTTGATTTCTGTATTTGTTGTTTAAGTACAGGATATAACGGATATTATACGTAAGTTTCAGTGTTCAGTGTGAAGCTGTTTTTGATATAGACCCCGGGACAATATAGGTCTAAAAACAGTGACTTTGGTTGCCTACCAAATCGTTACTTTCCAACATACATCAAGCCCTTTTCAACGATACCCCACAAGGATAGATAAAACATTCAAAATATTTAGCTCCCCACTTACATGTATGGTCCAAAGGAGCCATATTTGCATTTATATAATTTTAAATGTCATTTTTGGCTTTGGGCCGTAATTTTACATATTCTATGAGAATTTGAATTCAGTCGCTTATATGGTTTAGACGCTAGATTCCTCTGACAGACGGATTGACGGACGGACGGACAAAGTGCTAAACGACCCAAGTCAACTTAGAGATCTCGCTTCGCTCGATCAATAATCCATTAGACTAAGACCTATACAGCTATATACCTATGAATCTGAGATATGATTTACATTTTTTTTTTTTTATTTGTGACAGGCTAGTGTTTGACCACTATCTCACCTGATGGTAAGTGACGATGTGATCGAAGCTGGTAAACACACTAGACCTGGAATACGCAGGCTCTCAAGGATAACTACCGGAACACCGTATTTGGCTTGGCGGCAGACTTTCAAATTGATGGTGGTAAGCTACTTTGGTAGCAAGCCAGGCGAGCAACTCACAAAATGCTCTACCACCTCTCAAATGTCACCTGATTAGCACCACCCGGGGACCACGTGTAGGGAGTCAGACTTAAGGGGTATCCTCCTACGGACGTGGGTGACTCAGCCCCCAAAACTTACTTAACTTGAGAACTTGCTAAAGCTAAGAGCAAAAATAAAGAGAATAGCTATCTATAGTGTTGGATCAACGATACAACCCTTGTCATTATATAAGGCAATTTGTAATATACAGGGTAATATGTCATATACCAGAAACTTCCATCACACCACTCCAACCAACGTGTAATATAGCATTTGAAGAAAGCCGTAAAACTAAAAGGGCTAAGTGTTAGAAAGAATCAGGGTTTGAAAGCTTTTTGGCATTTAAAAATAACCTTGTATAACACTCATTGAATTTTTTTCGGAAGGTGCCGGAGAGTCTACAATCAAGCGGCGTAGAAGTCAATTGTGCAAATCGCGTCAGTAATTCAACTTGGCTCTTTTGGAGCATTGTTCAGGCTCCGTTGTGTGAATGATATACAGCTTTAACAATGGCTGTAAAATAGCGACTGAAAAGGTTAAATTCCTGCGACACAATGGCATGGTACACACCTGTGCGGATAGCGTGACTGTCGTGTTTTCCTTTGTCTTTTTCAACTGACCGGTTGTATAAGGGAAGATTTATGTTGTAATTAAAAAAAGACACACTCAAACCTCCAAACTAAGTTCAAAGGCTCTTCTCGTTGGGTACTAGAAACATTTACATTACAAATACAATCACACCCAGAACCGAAAGCACAAATATGGGAAGGAAAATTGTGCTCCTACCTGGAATCGAACTCGGGACCCACAGCGTGGAAGTAAACTTGCCCTGCGCCAAGATGGTCATTTTATACATCAATCCGAAACATGATAAACTAAATTTCATTTTTTATTTATTAATCTTTTAAATAACCTAAATTTGCACGCAGTCATATTAAAAGCGCCTGCAATTGGGCGGCCATGATTTCGGATCCTATGAGACGCTTAAGCTTCCGGTGCAAGTACAATAATTGTTTCAAAATTAATTTTCTCACGTTCGTCTGCCTTGCTATATATTTCATTGATACCGGTATACAGTCGTAGTATACTACTTACATTTAACCCTCAACCTTATTCCAAAATAAAACATAATCTATATCATATAATGATGTTTTGACAGCTATCCTTGAAAGCCAGTCACTCCAGACTTAGCATGTTTACCACCTTATTGATTACATCATCGCTTACCTTAGGTGGGATTGTGGTCAAACTAGCTTATCAGAGATAAAGAACCAAGTTTAGAGTCTAAAATGAGTAGTAAATCATCTCAGTTTCAGTCCAAATATCATAGTCAAAGTTTCCTAAACTGCGTGCAAGTTTACAAGGACCAAATTTTATGAGAGCCTAACATGAGCAGTAAATCGTCTAAGTTTCAGTCCAAATATCATAGCCAAAGCTACCTAAACTGCATGCAAGTTTACAAGGACCAAATTTTAAAAGCTAAAGTTGACAGCCGAAACTGAATAGTAAATCGTCTCAATTTCAGTTAAAATATCATAGCCAAAGCTTTTTAAACTGCGCGTAAGTTTAAAAGGACCAAATTTCAAATGCTAAAAGTTATATCTCGGTGCACTGCAACAACCGAGCTGGAAACTGTGCTCGGACGTGCGGAACGGCCGTTGTGGTAATAAACGAACAATGAAACGGTGAAAACGTGCGGTAGCGCTGTCGTAATTATGGATAGGTTTGAATGGGAGGGGTATATATATATATATATATATACGTTTAATAGACTTTTGTCCCCCCCGCGCCCACGGTCCCAAAGCCCGGTGTCCATGGGAATTCCGGGATGTTTGCCACCAAATTTCATCCAAAAAAGCCAAGTTCCCTTTGAAGGCAAAAGTATTCTTGGGGTGGGTGGAAGACAGGCAGGCGGCTGGTCATAAAAGATAACTGCTAAAGCTTTTTATTTAGCTCCCCACTTACATGTATGGTCCATAGGAGCCATATTTGCATTTATATAATTTTAAATGTCATTTTTAGCTTTGGGCCGTAATTTTACATTATCTATGAGAATTTGAATTCAGTCGCTTATATGGTTTAGACGCTAGATTCCTCTGACAGACGGATTAACGGACGGACGGACAAAGTGCTAAACGACCTAAGTCAACTTAGAGTCTAACATTGAGGCACAGTTAAGTGAGTCATTCCCACTAGTTTGGAGATGGACCAGGATATTTTTATGGAGTACCATAAACTATATTTTATTATATTTAAAGTACATTTTACGGTGGTTATATAAGCGCTGCCTAGTAGCAACTTACTGTAATGCTAATTTTTAATAAAGCTCTTGATCCTTAACTAAAGTTGGGTTTATTAGTAGGCAAACCACCTCTATCTCACCTGCTTGAAAGTGATGATGCAGCCGAAGATGTCACATGCTTGCCTAGAAGATACCTATTCACTCGTTATTGAAGATTTCCAGATTATACTCTTCAGGAAACAAAGACGCAGGTTATGAGTTCCACTAGTTGAAACTTACCTATAATATTTGTTACATCCTATACTTGAAAACAAACAATAATTAAACAATCATTATTAAGAAAAAAGGTATATACAATTAACCTCAAAAGTTTAACATCAAGTATTAGGCAAAATATAGTAACATATTGCCTAATGGGCATGATGGGAACGAATACTAGGCACGCTATCTATAAGCTCGGTAGTTTGTTTAATTGAGTTAGTTATTTTGTTGTATAGATATATTATATAGTTCTAATTTAATTTTACGTTATATAGACAAATGGCCTGTAGACTAAAAATATATATTTTATAATGATGCATTGTAATCCAATAATCAAATTTCATAATAACATAAACTCCTCGTACCTGAGGTTTAAGATATATTTATTTCTCAAAAGAATTAATTCACTTATATGAGAAACATTAAAACTTAACTTTAAATATTAACTGGACATAGCGTACATTATTTTTAGTTCATAACATATTTGAAATTTTTAGTAAGTAGAAATATAATTAAAACAGACTGGATGAAGGTACTTTGATATACCTGCAAGTAATAACTCACAGATTGCTAGCCATGCCCCAGCACCTAAATAAAAATATATTTTCTCTACATATTACTACTTCTGAAGGTCAAAGATATAAAATAAATAGCTCTTTTAGTATTCTGTACAGGGAATAATATTGTAACTAAATTTAACGCGTGAAAGAGTTTTCAATAAAAACACACCTTCAAATGAACTTTGCTGATCCTTGGGTCTCGTAGGTCACCTTATTATCTAACAAATTAAAGCATTACAATGTATATCATTTTAGTTAAGTTTTTGGAAATATAGGCAATTGGCCTGTACTTAGTCATAGGCAATAAAAAAAAAGCTGATATAATATGAGTAATACTTTCAAAAGTTTTTTAAAATCGGATAATATCGGAAAATAGGACTAAAAAGTGACAGAACCAGAAAACTTATCAAGACGAATTAAACGAGCCCAAACTAGATGGGTTTATTTTGTTCAGTTCAGAAGTTCCTATGGTTATCTTACTTCTCCATCATCAGACCATCTCCATGGTTCCATATCATTATATTGTCACCCAAAATACACAAGTACACCAAATTTGAGTCCAATCGGACATCGGGAAGTGGATCTAATTTAGCTTGCGATATTTCATTACAAACCGACAAATAGATAGACAAATGCCTCTTTTAGTATTCCGTACAGGGAATAATAATATATCTGCAGGCATTTAACGCGTAAACAAGTTTTTAATAAAAACACCTTCAAACGAACTTTGTATATCCTTGAGCTTTATCGAGATCCTTACTATCTTACAAAGCTGGTAATAAAATCGTTGAACTACGAAAACGTTTCTCGTATCTAAACCTGAGTTTTAAAACAAAGTTTTAAAACTTTTGCAACTACTTTCAAACATAATCTGGATAGGGAAATAAGCTACGCAGCTGAATGTAACTGGCTGGAACTGTAATTGAAAGTCTACCGGGAGGAAGTTTTCCTTTCGCATGAATAAAATCGCGGATTCAGTCAAATTAAGGTGAATTCAGACCTTTAGCTGTTGAAAACATCGTTATGGAATAGTTATTTCTTACTAAGTTACTAAGATTAACTTCAAAACAATATGTACTAGAAACATATATACTACTAGCAAGCACTACGTTATAGTTTGCTTCGGAATAAAAAATAGTAAACGGTGTGACCACGAGTCTACAGCGGTAAATTTAAACATTTGTGATCTGCAACGCCGTGCCGTTTGATAAACTCGTTGACGAATCAGAGACATAATAATAATTTTAAAGTATTATAGATATACAAAGTATTCAAATGTTTTCAAAATCAAAATCGTTTAATCACATGGGCCCAAAGAGGCGCTGATGAAAGTTAATGACTCTACTGCCAGATTCGCAAAATTACAGCCATCTCGAGTAGAACCTGGCAAGAAACACGGCGGCGCATTATTATTACTTATTTTTTAATCATTCCTTAACACTGAAACATTTCATTTTCACAACCTCGGTATATCTATATTATGTAGACGCTAGAATCTGCTTGTGCAGTTTGCCTCCATGCATCCTTGTCATTAATGTAGTCAATCGTTTTATAATAAGCTTTCTTAATTAATGCCCGTTTTATTACATATTTGAACTTTCCCAATGGTAATTCAGTTATAATTTTAGGAATTTTGTTGTAAATCTAACCCCATTTGCCATAAAAGATTTATTCGTTTTGCTTAAGCTAAATGCGAGCACTGTAATTTGCGACAAAATATCTCGTTTGCGTTTGTCGTCTGTAATCATTGTAATAATATAATTTGTTACAGTTACAACGCGTTTTTTGTAGTAATGACTAGTTTTTACTTGACGCCTTTGTTAATACTAGTATTTCCTAGTTATAACTAGAATAAACTGATATTCATGTTTTAATTTTACTTAAAACTTGTTGTTATTAGCTTAGCATAACCTACTGTAATCCCACAGGGTTCTGTGACGGAAGGTGTCTCTCTAAGAGCATTATTTGACATAGCGCTTTACATCACAGTAGCGACCAGTTTCTTATTTATTTCAAAAGTATAAATCATATTGTATCAGAAACCACAACAAATTATTAATTATTAAATACTAGCTGACCCGCCCGGCGTTGCCCGGGTAAACAAAAGCTTACATATAAACGCTTTCTCACTCACAGCCCCACTATAAAAGTACTATAAGTTGTGTCGTGGGGCCGTAAACAATTAACACCACACACACAACATTCACGTCATACCCAGAACCAGAAACATAAACTGCTCGTGGGGAAAAAACTTTTGTTATTGTGTTACCCACCGAGATTCGAACCCGCTGCTTTAAAGACGAACGCGCACTCATCTACGCCAGTGGGTAGTTCAAAGTTCAAAGATTCCCCACCCTGCGTCGCCCGTTTAAAAAATCTACACATAAAGTGACTTGTAGCGTGGGGCCGTAAACATCCAAGATTCACAACATATTAAAAACCAGGAACACAAATTTCTCGTAGGGAGAAAACTTCTGTTACCACCGCGAATCGATCCCGCTGCTTTGAATGCAAACGCGCACCCATTTACGCGAGTAGATAGTTCAAAATTCAAAAGATGATCCGCCCGGCGTCGACCGGTTAAAAAATATACAAATAAAAAACACACTTCCACATTCACAGCCCCACACTAAATTCAATGACTTGTATCGGGGGGCCGTAAACATCCAAGATTCACAAAGTATTCACAACATACTCAAAACCAGGAACACAAATTTCTCGTGGAGAGAAATTTTCTAGGTAAATTACCACCGGTAATCGAACCCGCTGCTTTGAAGGCGAACGCGCACCCATCTACGCCAGCGAGCCATTCAAAGTTCAGGAACGACCCGCCCGGCGTCGGCCGGGTAGTAAATATTAAAAAACATACCTATAAACGCTTTCACATTCACAACCCCACACTAAGTTCAATGACTTGTATCAAGGGGCTGTAAACATCCAAGATTCACACAACATTCACAACATACTCAAAACCAGAAATACAAATTCCCGTGGGAAAACACCTGTGTTCTCACCGGGCATCAAACCCGGTGCTTTAAAGGCAAACGCCCACCTAACTACGCTAGCGGGCAGTTCAAAGTTCAATGATAAGACTAAACAAAAAAAAACAGTCGAATTTATATCCCCCTTCTTATGTTAGTCGGTTCAAAACATAGACGTATGCCGGATTACGCAGTAACTGTTCCATTCTGTGATCCACCGTTTTCACCCTCAAATAAACTTAACGATTTCTCCTAGACTATAGGTCCAAATTATATGCAGTGAAGAGCAAATTGCATCTACGTGAACTACGTAAGCCGATGAAATAAGTTTTTTTGATAAGGATTAATATTAAATACTTAAAAAAAGCCAACGAAATAGAAGCCGATATTTTTTAATGAGCAGGAATTCGTAGTACGTTTCTGTACATTTCTGACCCGTCCCGTTCACGGGCGGGCTCCCGTGAAACTAATTTCACGATTTCTCATAGACTATTTATCCAAATCATATGCAGTAAAAAGTAAAATGTATCTACATAAACTACGTAAGACGATGAAATAGTTTATTTTGATAAGGATTAATACTGAATGTCTCAAAAAGCCAACTAAACATAGAGCGCTTTTTTTTTCAGATTTTTAACAAAGAAAAGTATTTTTTCTGAGCTATACATACATGTTAGATATATGCTGTCGCGGACTTTTTTGTAAAACTCATGAAGGCCAACATTTTTGCCATACATTGTATTCAACTATGTCTTACCGTTTAGTCAGCGTACGCCGATAAAGCGGAAAGTTAGCAATTTTTTCTCCGACTTGTCTTACGAATATTATTATTTCGAACTGATAACTAACGTCTATCCCGACAAAACATAGCCTATGACACTCAGTGATAGTGTAGCTATCTATTGGTGAAAGAATTTTTAGAATCAGATCAGTAGTTTCAGAGATTACCTTTTACATACAAACAAACAAACAAACAAACAAACAAACAAACTTTACCTCTTTATAATATTAGTTACAAACTTTACCTCTTTATAATATTAGTATAGATTAAAAACCAGGAACACAAATTTCTCGTAGGGAGAAAACTTCTGTTACCACCGCGAATCGATCCCGCTGCTTTGAATGCAAACGCGCACCCATTTACGCGAGTAGATAGTTCAAAATTCAAAAGATGATCCGCCCGGCGTCGACCGGTTAAAAAATATACAAATAAAAAACACACTTCCACATTCACAGCCCCACACTAAATTCAATGACTTGTATCGGGGGGCCGTAAACATCCAAGATTCACAAAGTATTCACAACATACTCAAAACCAGGAACACAAATTTCTCGTGGAGAGAAATTTTCTAGGTAAATTACCACCGGTAATCGAACCCGCTGCTTTGAAGGCGAACGCGCACCCATCTACGCCAGCGAGCCATTCAAAGTTCAGGAACGACCCGCCCGGCGTCGGCCGGGTAGTAAATATTAAAAAACATACCTATAAACGCTTTCACATTCACAACCCCACACTAAGTTCAATGACTTGTATCAAGGGGCTGTAAACATCCAAGATTCACACAACATTCACAACATACTCAAAACCAGAAATACAAATTCCCGTGGGAAAACACCTGTGTTCTCACCGGGCATCAAACCCGGTGCTTTAAAGGCAAACGCCCACCTAACTACGCTAGCGGGCAGTTCAAAGTTCAATGATAAGACTAAACAAAAAAAAACAGTCGAATTTATATCCCCCTTCTTATGTTAGTCGGTTCAAAACATAGACGTATGCCGGATTACGCAGTAACTGTTCCATTCTGTGATCCACCGTTTTCACCCTCAAATAAACTTAACGATTTCTCCTAGACTATAGGTCCAAATTATATGCAGTGAAGAGCAAATTGCATCTACGTGAACTACGTAAGCCGATGAAATAAGTTTTTTTGATAAGGATTAATATTAAATACTTAAAAAAAGCCAACGAAATAGAAGCCGATATTTTTTAATGAGCAGGAATTCGTAGTACGTTTCTGTACATTTCTGACCCGTCCCGTTCACGGGCGGGCTCCCGTGAAACTAATTTCACGATTTCTCATAGACTATTTATCCAAATCATATGCAGTAAAAAGTAAAATGTATCTACATAAACTACGTAAGACGATGAAATAGTTTATTTTGATAAGGATTAATACTGAATGTCTCAAAAAGCCAACTAAACATAGAGCGCTTTTTTTTTCAGATTTTTAACAAAGAAAAGTATTTTTTCTGAGCTATACATACATGTTAGATATATGCTGTCGCGGACTTTTTTGTAAAACTCATGAAGGCCAACATTTTTGCCATACATTGTATTCAACTATGTCTTACCGTTTAGTCAGCGTACGCCGATAAAGCGGAAAGTTAGCAATTTTTTCTCCGACTTGTCTTACGAATATTATTATTTCGAACTGATAACTAACGTCTATCCCGACAAAACATAGCCTATGACACTCAGTGATAGTGTAGCTATCTATTGGTGAAAGAATTTTTAGAATCAGATCAGTAGTTTCAGAGATTACCTTTTACATACAAACAAACAAACAAACAAACAAACAAACAAACTTTACCTCTTTATAATATTATTATTATTATATTATTATAGTAAATATAGTATAGACTAGTATAGATATATCGCCAAAATAGATCATTACCTATTTTGGCGATAAATATTTTAACGTTAGCTTCTTAATTGACTAACTAGATGGCGTTGTGAGGCCTTAAAACTCGCAAGCGTTTGGTTCAGAGTATATGGGAAGGGTAATTGTAATTTATTAATCTATACTAATATTATAAAGAGGTAAAGTTTGTTTGTTTGTTTGTTTGTTTGTTTGTTTGTTTGTTTGTATGTAAAAGGTAATCTCTGAAACTACTGATCCGATTCTAAAAATTCTTTCACCAATAGATAGCTACACTATCACTGAGTGTCATAGGCTATGTTTTGTCGGGATAGAAGTTAGTTATCAGTTCGAAATAATAATATTCGTAAGACAAGTCGGAGAAAAATTTGCTAACTTTCCGCTTTATCGGCGTACGCTGACTAAACGGTAAGACATAGTTGAATACAATGTATGGCAAAAATGTTGGCCTTCATGAGTTTTACAAAAAAGTCCGCGACAGCATATATCTAACATGTATGTATAGCTCAGAAAAAATACTTTTCTTTGTTAAAAATCTGAAAAAAAAGCGGCCTATGTTTAGTTGGCTTTTTGAGACATTCAGTATTAATCCTTATCAAAATAAACTATTTCATCGTCTTACGTAGTTCATGTAGATACATTTTGCTTTTTACTGCATATGATTTGGATAAATAGTCTATGAGAAATCGTGAAATTAGTTTCACGGGAGCCCGCCCGTGAACGGGACGGGTCAGAAATGTACCGCCACGTACTACGAATTCCTGCACATTAAAAAATAGCGGCTTCTATTTCGTTGGCTTTTTTTAAGTATTTAATATTAATCCTTATCAAAAAAACCTATTTCATCGGCTTACGTATTTCAGGTAGATGTAATTTGCTCTTTACTGCACATAATTTGGACCTATAGTCTAGGAGAAATCGTTAAGTTTATTTGAGGGTGAAAACGGTGGATCACAGAATGGAACAGTTACTGCGTAATCCGGCATACGTCTATGTTTTGAACCGACTAACATAAGAAGGAGGATATAAATTCGACTGTTTTTTTTTGTTTAGTCTTATCATTAAACTTTGAACTGCCCGCTAGCGTAGTTAGGTGGGCGTTTGCCTTTAAAGCACCGGGTTTGATGCCCGGTGGGAACACAGGTGTTTTCCCACGGGAATTTGTGTTTCTGGTTTTGAGTATGTTGTGAATGTTGTGTGAATCTTGGATGTTTACTGCCCCTTGATACAATTCATTGAACTTAGTGTGGGGTTGTGAATGTGAAAGCGTTTATGGGTATGTTTTTTAATATTTACTACCCGGCCGACGCCGGGCGGGTCGTTCCTGAACTTTGAATTGCTCGCTGACGTAGATGGTTGCGCGTTCGCCTTCAAAGCAGCGGGTTCGATTACCGGTGGTAATTTACCAGAAGATTTATCTCCACGAGAAATTTGTGTTCCTGGTTTTGAGTATGTTGTGAATACTTTGTTAATCTTGGATGTTTACGGCCCCCGATACAAGTCATTGAACTTAGGGTAGGGCTGTGAATGTGGAAGTGTGTTTCTTTGCATATTTTTTAACCGGGCGACGCCGGGCGGGTCATCTTTTGAACTATCTACTCGCGTAAACCCATTTACGCGAGTAGATAGTTCAAAAGATGACCCGCGTTTTCCTTCAAAGCAGCGGGATCGATTCGCGGTGGTAACAGAAGTTTTCTCCCTACGGGAAATTTTTGTTCCTGGTTTTTAATATGTTGTGAATCTTGGATGTTTACGGCCCCACGTTACAAGTCACTGAACTTAGTGTGGGGCTGTGAATGTGGAAGTGTTTATGTGTAGATTTTTTTACCGGGCGACGCAGAGTGGGGAATCTTTGAACTTTGAACTACCCACTGGCGTAGATGAGTGCGCGTTCGTCTTTAAAGCAGCGGGTTCGAATCTCGGTGGGAACACAATAACAAAAGTTTATTCCCCACGGGCAGTTTATATTTCTGGTTCTGGGTATGACATGAATGTTGTGTGTGTGGTGTTAATTGTTTACGGCCCCACGACACAACTTATAGTACTTTTACAGTGAGGCTGTGAGTGAGAAAGCGTTTATATGTAAGCTTTTGTTTACCCGGGCAACGCCGGGCGGGTCAGCTAGTATACTATATTAATGAAGACAAGTATAATTTTACAAGGCTCGTTCTTCTCGGCGTACCCGGCTAACGCGAGTTTTACTTGTAAAAACGCCTTATAACTTAAACAGAGTACAGTGTAGTAGAAAATTTTTATGGGAATGAAGATCCCCCGTTTGTGTCGTCATATAATAACTTACATAATAAACACATATTAGTTTTTTTCTTTTAATTTTGGCTTCGCAATCTTGTGCATTTAGCCAGTGTCAAGTAATAATATATTATATGTAGTTCATATTAAAAGTCCTAGTCACAAGTCACAGTCAAAGTCAAGTAAAAGAGTCAAGTCATGCCTAAGTAAAATGGTAGAAACTTTATTAGAACTTCTATTGGAGTTTTGGAGCGATGGCGAAAATCACGTTTTCAAACTTTGAAATGACTTGCACACTCATGCACGTAAAATAATATAATATAATCTATCATTCACAATCGAAAAATCACAGGTTTTTTTCACTTTTGCGGCAGAAATCCACATATCATCAGTATTTGACAGCTTTTATAACGCGTCTATCAAACTATATATCATGTTTCCATTTTCAAGTGGGTGGAAATCATTAACCCTTTGACGAGGGTGAGGGTACGTCGATGGCCGCAACTTGCCAATATCCAATTTGGGGATATTGGGGGTGTAATCGCTCTCCGATGTTGGTACACGTATTTCTATACTAAACAAGTGCGAGTTAATGGGCAAAGTTTTGGGAAGGATGATTGTTTGGTTTTTTTGGCTGATTGATGTTTACGAAATACTTTAGGGAACGTTCCGCTCAAAGACCGCGATCTAATCACGATATCCAGTGGGTCTTCCGGAAGGTAATCAATAGGCATGGACCAAAAATATGTATATTCATTCATAAACTCACCGTTCACTTAGTCAGATGCGTGCCCGCCTTCTAAGCAGGGTTTAAGTTACCACTCGTTTTCTTAAGGAATTTTGTGTTTCTGATTCTGGGAGTAACTGTGTGTGATTACCGGTACCTACGACATACGTCATTGAAATTAGTGTAGAGCTGTAAATGTGAACGCGTTTATTTATTTATTTATTCAAAGATAAACGTTGATGGCGTATTTGAGTAAATGATCTCTCTCTATATCAAATCAAATCAAATCAAAATCGTTTATTCACATGGGCCCCAAATAGGCACTCATGAAAGTTAATGAATCTATTGCCAGTTTCGCAAAATTACAGCCATCTCGAGAAGAACCTGGCAAGAAACTCGGCGGCGCATATTTTTTTCAATCATTTTTTTTTTTTTAAACATTCTTAATCTCTAATACATAAGTTTCTTAACCTAGGTGTTATTATGGTAGTCGCTAGAAAGAGCCTGTGCAGTTTGCCTCCATGCATCCTTGTCATTAATGTAGTCTGTGGTTTTATAGTAGGCTTTCTTAATTAATGCCCGTTTTATTACAGATTTGAACTTTCCCAGTGGTAATTCAGTTACGATTTTAGGAATTCTATTGTAAAATCTAACACCATTTGCCATAAAAGATTTATTCGTTTTGCTTAATCTAAATGCGCGCACTGTAATTTTATGCTTATATCTAGTATTAAGATTGTGTGCGTCGCTTCTTAATTTATATTTACTAATATTTTTGCGAACATGCATTACATTTTCAAAGATGTAAAGCGAAGGCATGGTAAGTATGCCTGTTTCTTTAAAGAATTCCCTGAGCGATTCGCGTGGACCCATATCATATATTGCATATACTGAAATGTATATCCGCAAAGATAATGTAATCAATCCCTTTAATACCTTACTGGGTACAGATACATGACAGTGGCTCTCCCAAATATTTTATGCACATTGTTAAGCTCTGTCTACAATAATTAAACGCAAACAAAGGTTAAAAAAAACCGACTTCATCGCTTTATATCTGGAACCCTTGATCAGATTAAATAAATTAAATACGCATTTCGAGGATAACTCAAAAACTTCTGGTCCGATCTTGATAAACGGGACCACATAGGAAGCTTTAAAAAAAAACATACAGTTGAATTGAGAACCTCCTCCTTTTTTGAAGTCGGCTAAAATCATATCGATTGAACTATCCCCAACACATTTTTTTTCATTAGGTCAGATTTTAATCGCCAGTCTTTCGAATGGTCAGTGTACAGTCCCCATTATATAACGTGACCAAATAATTAAAACGCAAGCGAAACTTAAGAAAACCGACTTCATCGCTTATATTTCGGTTTTGGCTTGACCGATTTCTATAAATTTTATATTGGACTACCTCTGAAGTATACTCTACCAAACAAAAATAATTAAACGCAAGCAAAGCTTCAATCAAGCAATCTTCGGAACCTTGATCAGATTTAATGTATTATACACGCATTATTGACTATAACTCAAAAACAAGAATTTTCGAAATGGGCTCACGTGGAGAGAATTTATGAGGTAACACACATAAAAAAAATATATATACGACTTGAGTACCTTCTTTTTTGTCGGTTGAAAAGAGACTTTAGCGGAAGTAGCTAATGTCAAAAAAACGTCCAAAAATATACCCGCACAATCAAAACCACACTGGATTTTAGTTTGGAACCTAAACAATCAGCAAGTTGTCATAACTAAAGCCCATTATAATAATCTGTGGTCCCATTAATTCCTCGTCCCGAAGTGGCTGCGGACTCCCGAACAACGGAATTTAATTAAAGGCAAACATTCAGGACAATGAGGGACAATGGAGGCTGCCTCATCACAATGCGGCGTTTTTTAACGATTCAATTTAAGTTGTGCGCTTGGTTGTGAACGGTAGAGAAAGTTTTTAAATAGGTACGTAGGTAATTACCGAAGGTTTTGCAAGTTTCACTGTTCAGTGAAAAGCCGGGGCAAATGAGAGTAAAAGTAATCTTTAGCAAAAATCGTTTTCATTTGTTTGCTCATACTGTTGAAATAATGTAATTTAAACGCAAGCAATTTAAAAAAAACTGACTTCACCGCTTATATTTTGGTTTTGGCTTAATTTATATGGGACCACCTCTGAAGTATAATCTTCGAAACAAAAAAAACATTAAAATCGATTCATAATTGTCACGTGACATATATATAAAAAACTAACAGTAAAAAAAAAGAGGTGCTCAACCTCTTTTTTTGAAGTCGGTTGAAAAGATTATGCAGCTGATAACAGTCATCTGAAGAAGATGGGGTGGTATGGTGGTATGTGCCTCCGTCTCTATGCTTAACCGACTTTTAAAAGAGTTTTCTCAATTCGAAGGTTTTTTTTGTGTTAACTCAGATCTTTTTTCTAGGTGAAAAGATTTTGATGAACAAGAGTTCCGAAGATAAAGAGGTATTTTTAATGATGGCGTTATTTATCGTGTAGTTTACTTAAAGGTTTTCTTGTACACAGGTGGAAAAGCCACGATCTTGTCGATCTTAGAAAAAACCGACTCCAAAAACCGAGTTCCTATGCCTACGCAATTCCGTTTACTTGGACGATATATTTTTTCACTGATTTTGATATATCTGTATATATCAAAATCAGTGAAAGTGAATATATAAGTATAACCTTTCAAATAAATTTTCCAAATCGGTTTAAAAATGAGAGCGTTCAGAGGTAAAAAACATAAAAAATACACCCGAATTGAGAACCTCCTTTTTGAAGTTTTTTGTTTAGTTAAATAGTTGATATTTTGGAAAATTCTACAACTGCTCAAAATGTATTTTCTGGACTGGACAAAATTAAACTCTTCAATTAAACAAAGAAAAGAGACACATTTAACTTTAAAGGTCTTTAACTACCAAATAAATGTATTGAATCAACTGTCAACTCACATCATAACTTCTGTATTTATTTAGATAATCCTCAGTCAGGGGAACGTGCCGCCATCTGCGCGAAGCCAGATTCCCACTAACGTCAGTTTAATATAACTTCTTCCACTCCGAGCACCTCTGCCCCCCGATTACCTATCTTTGTTGCAAACGGTTTCAATACTAAATTGACAAAACTCTTAAGAAATAAGGTTCATTTTTGCTTAATTTTAATTGAAACCGCGTGCAACAAAGATACGTAATATTCTGATTTCGTGCCAAGTTATCGGGACTGCGGCACTGATTTATAATTGCTCTTAATTTTAAGTGACACAAGGTTTGAAGTATCTGTGGTGCTAGATTCTTGCCCAGTTTTACGATAGTTACAAAGCAGTGATCACCAAAAACGTAGTTATATTTACCATTATATGGTACACTTCTACCTACTTATAGAATAGATTAGAATTTCCTTTATTGTAAATTATAAAAATAGGATGGTTATTTATGACCAAAATCATAACAGTAACATGAGTTTCATCGTTTCGAGCGTGAAATAGTGTGACAATGTAAATGTTATATCTATATATATAAAAATCAATGCCACTTTTCGTTGTTATTTTATAACTCAAGAACGGGCTCACCTATCCAAACCAAATGTTTAGGCTTTGTTCGGACTATTTAGTAGATGGTTTATGTGAAGTTTGGTCGGTCGAGCGGTTCTTAATTTATCACACCCGGGCGAAGCCGGGGCGGATCGCTAGTTAAATATAAAAATCTAAATTATATCTACAACAGTTTGTCTTAGATTACATTAATTATATTATTATACAGTTCACTATTTAAAATGTTGTAAAACAAGCTATATACGAGAAGTAAATGAAAATTTCATGAAAATCGAAAAATGTGGAACCAATACAAAATAATCAGACATTTTGACATAAATTTATAGTAACTAACAAGTATCGTTAGGAATAATTAAATTTAAGATTTTATTATAATGTTCTAGCGATCCGCCCTGGCTTCGCGCCGGTGTATAATTTCTAATGGATTAAAAAATATACATACAAATCTTGCCCTGATAATTACGAACACAAAAATAAAAGATTTAGCTAAATTGATCGAGCCATTTTCGAGTTTTGGCGAGACTGACGCACAAGTCACACAACAATAATTGATTTTTATATATATAGATTTTGGTCACACTGTCTTGGTATGCGAAACTTCAAGTATTTCTTACTAGTTTCTTCTTTAGCTACTAGAACTAGTAATCGCAGAGAGTTTTTTTGGCGCAAAAACACTATCATTGTAGGTAGTATGCTTAAAGATTATCTCGAACAGTAACTGTCACACGCAGAGACAACAAACTTAAAGATTTTTCAATTTTTTTTTTTTTATGCAATTGAGTGACTAGACGAGCTGGACGTTCGCCTGGTGGTAAGCATCACGCCTGCCCATAACAGTAGCAGTGCCAGAATTGTGAACTTGCGAACAAAATCCTGCGCCGCACTGCACTGCGCTCGTCACCCTGAGATATAAGATGTCAAATCTCGTCATGCGCAGTAATTTCTCTGGTAACATTGCCCTTCAAACCAGTAATGCTAATAATTAAAATCTAGCCATGCCACGCGGTTTCGCCTACGTTTATCAATTTAAAAAGTACCCTTTACAATACAATACAATACTATTTGGTTGTCTGGAAGAAACCGCTTTGAGCGATAAGACCGCCCTATGTGCTCCTGTGTTAAATTTAAGATTTCTTTGTAGGTGTTATTTTTTGATGTGCAAATAAAGAATTTATCTATCTATCATTCCAAATTTTATCCAAAATCCGTACAGCCGTTACTTACGCAAACATACCTTAACATTTACGCAACTTTCAAATTTATAATATTATTGTGATATATATTTATATGTCAATAAATATTTGTTGAATAAAAAATACTACGGCAAAGTTCTATTTACAACAACGTCATGAGACCGACAACAAATTGCTAAAACCCAATTGCCAAATTTGAGAATTTGTTCATACCGCATCCCCTAGGGTCGCAATATCCCAAAACTTCGTTGATAGAGCGGCACCTAATAACTCCTATATTTAGACAATCCATGTCAGCAAAACGTGTCCGCAATCTGCGGAGCCATTGACCTCCTAATAGGAGTTTTCTACGAGTTGTTCTACCATTCGAGCTATGTTTTGACGTCCTGCCAAATTATTAGGAGACTTTGCACTTGTGAATGCTCTGGCCGATAAAAACCGAGTATTTTTATTACTCACGCTTTGCTTTTGGAATTAGAGGATTTCATATAACAAAAGAAATTCAAGACTTTGAATTTCTAATTTGTATATACTGACGGAAGGAAATGTTTCTCCAAACGTGTATAGAACTAGCTATACCCGGCATGCGTTGAAATGCCAGGTGACTAAATTATTACATCTTTCATGTTTATGTTTGCCTAGTACTTTACTAAATACGTCACGTTCATGAGAAAATGTTTTTTTTGCATATTTTTTTTTTCGTGAATAAATATTGATTCTGGTTAAATCTAAACATTACTTGAATCTTTCGGAAGAAAACACAGGGAGTGTCGTAAGGACAAACAATAAGAAGTGAAACTTTAGTATTACAGGGAAACATTTTAAGTATTCATTGAATCACTTTTCGTCACACAAAAAGGTTGTGGATCAGAATTTCAGAACTCCCAATCTCAATCTCAATTTCCCATAAGAAGTTTCACTTCAAAAACGCATAGATAAAGAGCTTCCACACTTACAGCCCTACACTAAGTTCAATGACTTGTGGTTTCCGGAAACATTTACATCACACACACAATCACAACCAGAACCAGAAACACAAATTTTTCTTAGGGAAAAAACTTGTGTATCCGCCGGGTATCGAACCCGATAATCCTGCTTAAAAGGCGAACGCTCATCAAACTAAGCCAACGGGCAGTACAAAATATTCCATCGTTGAGGCACCTAAAATGGGTGCCCCATAACCTGCAGCGGGCTGTTTCTCAACATAAACAAGAACCCCGTCGATAACGTTTATTATAACGTTACCGTCAGCATCCTATACAAAGAACAGATTGAAACCGAGGCTTGCTGTAAATCAAGTCGAGTCGTGGGGAGCGAACCTCCTTTCTTGCAGGTGTAAGAAAGCACCTGTCAGCTTCCATCTGTAAGATGAATGCCATTATTCGCTTTATTGATAAATCTTTCCTTCAAAGTTGCTGCGAACAATTCGAGCTCGAGAAAAAGGGCTTTAGTCGTCTTTTTGACATTGGTTTATTAGTATAGGAAGATTTGAATACAAATAATCTTACTGTAAAAAATTTGAGTTGCCAAACGGTTGTGTCAATGAAAATAGATAGTTAACCTTGTTTGCCATCCTCGACCACATCATCGATTTACATCAAGTAAGATAAAGATCTCAATCGCTAGTATATGTGGATTAACCAGGGGGTTAATCAGGGAATAGTCTAAAAATTCTTCAAGTCTAAAGTGAGCAGGTATCTTCTAGGCGAGCATGTTAAATTTTCCACCGCATCATCGCTTTACACCAGATGAGATTGCGGCCAAATGTTTGCCTATCAGGCCTTAAAAAGAAGATAAATAAATTTTAAATATTTTTTATCTCTAGCAGAGTAGCGTAAAACCGCTGTCTCACCAGATGGTAAGTGATGTGGCTAGTGACTAAATAAGCTAGAAGCCTAAAATTACTAACTCACTGTTCACGGCTGTATACAAAATAATTAGGCCAATATGTCTAAGATAACTTCCAAGTCACATTTCATATTCTGTTACATTTTCCTGGCCCTTACTAAATAAACTGGGAAAAATCTCACGTAACTTTTCATTAGAATCTCAACACAACCGAGGAGATGCCCGTAATTTTAGTCTGCTCATAAAATATTGCTGCCAAGTTATTAGGAGCTTACGCTCACGATTTTGCTCGTTGCTTGCTAACGTCTTGCGTTTGTTTGATTAGGCCTGGGAGCAGGTGTAGAGGAGCTTAATTGCTTAATATGACTTTGGAGTGTGTTGGCTCTAACTTGGTTGCTTGGTGGTAGTTAGACAATTACTACTTTGGTACTTATGTGCCTACTGTTTAAATAGGTTTATTAACCAAAATTGCAGAATACTAATCCTACTAATCGAATTAATACTAATCCTACTAATATTATAATGGTAAAAGTTTGTGTTTGTTTGTTACTTATTCACGCTCAAACGTCTGGATCAATTTTGATAAAATTAGGTATCACGGAGGTAGCTGACACCCTGGATAAACACATATGCTACTTTTTATCCCCGAATTCCCACAGGTCCTAGACTTTTGCGGATAAAACCTTGGGGCGCAGCTATTCTAATACTATAGGATCCTTTGTCTTGACATACTGATTCACCGACTGACTTAAAGTTGCGTTTCTGTGCGTTGTGCACAGCCATAACAGCTGGTCTTAGAGACTTGAAATTTGGAGGGCAAATTTGTCTTAGTACGTAGAGGTGTACTAAGAATAGATTTTTGGAAATTTTACCCCTAATGGGTTAAATGGGGTGACAACGTTTGTATGAAAGTTGTTATGAAGATGAAAATTGGTATTTGAGTTCTTCAAAAGTTCTTCATTTATGAAGTTACACTGATGGAAATTGGTATTAGAGTAGTTCATTTAAAATAGAAAAAATGTGTTAAAATATTTTTTGCCAGGGGTGCATTAAGTTGGTTCACTGGGGAATAAAAGTTCACATGGAAAGTTTTTTATATAAAATAAGTAAGTGTGCAATATGTTTGTTTTATCTTTACGCTGAATCGGCTAAACTGATTTGGATGAAATTTCCAATGTACATAGCTTATACTCAGGATTAACCAATAGGCTACTTTTTAACTTAATTAACGCGGGTGAAGCCGCGGCACACGGTTTCTATTTAATAAATGCGAAAGTTTGTATGTGTGTGAGTGATAGCTACTAGTTGTGAAAAGTTATGAAACTTAATAGCTTAGGTATTGGAATAACAAAAGGCTGATATTTTTTTTTAAAAACAATCCCTAAGGGGGTTATACAATGGTACAGTTTGTTTGGATTTTTTAAATTCTGGTTCGATTTTCTCAATACTCAGTATAAATAAACTGTAACAAAGAAAATAATTTATAAAGTTTGCTTAATATTAGACTTAAAATTATAAATCTTAAAGTATGTGTGTAAATAATAATGTTTTAACCTAAATATTACCTACCAATGTAAGAGATATACCTACGGATTTTCTTGAAATTAGCTTAAAAAACGCGGACAAAATTCCCTTGTTCAGCTAGTTCTTTAATAAACATTTCACAATAATAAATAAATAAATTGTATTTAATGCATAGATAAACGTGAACTATACAATTCACGTAGTATCGTCGTTTTAAAATAGACATTTCAATGAAATTCGATTTCAGTATTGAAATCAAATTGAACAACATTTCACTCCATGGAACTAGCTATAATGTAATGGGAAAATTGTGAGATTTTAATATTGCCGATCGAGGAAACGCTAGAGAGCGCTCGAATCGTAGCTTTCCAACGTAGAGTTACAGTAAAATGAAACCAGTAAGTCAACCTCAATTTATTCTAACTGCGTAGAGGTTTGATTGTGAAGATGCTGTGTACTGGGTACACGATTTTTGAAGTGAAACTTTTTATTGAGGGCATTGAAATTCTGAACTGCATCATTTTTGTGTGATGAAAAGTGGTGGGTGTTAACACTGATAACTAATTAAAATGTTTCCTGTAATACAAAAGTTTAATTTCTATCTTTTATTTTTACGACACACCCTGTATTTTTCCTTTATTTGACTGTTTAATATATTGTTTACCTTATTTATCTAAATCCCGATTTATACAAACACTGAAGTGTTTTAGTTATTTGCTTTTATATCTAAACCTACCGAGTTTTTGCATTTTAATAATGCCAAAATACGCTTTTATTTCTTACATAAATGACAACCCAAAGGACCATAAACTCCAGAAGTACTAAAAACTATGGAAAATATCCGTTCTGTATCAATCATCAGACACGAAACTTTAGATTTCTCTCCTATCTTGATGCCAGACACTTATCAGTGTCACTTGGGCTCGTCAAAAATTAATGAGCCCAAATTTGAAAAGTTAACTAGTCGTCGAAGAGTTCTACTATGAGCCTCCATCACCAGATAATTTATGCCAAATGACTTATTGTCATATTCAGCAATATAATCTAGAACCTTGAATAAAGCAAAGGCTACTTACGCGAGCAAAATTACAAGGCACAGCAAATTTTGTATTTGTAAAATTTTGGATTGGGTTTTGTTGTTCAAGTTGCCTACCATTCAATTATCAGGTTAGATAACCTAAACGCATGTATTTCGCCTTAGTTCCAAGTGATCTTACTACTCTCTTTTTGCTGTGGCAGGCTGAATGACGGCAAAATTCCGTATAATGAAGGCTGGATGGTACTCGATTCCGCCCTGACGGTGCAGTGTTGGCGAAACAATGCCCTTGTCTTCACGGCTATGTTGCTAGAGAGCTACAGATTTTCCATGCTGTGCTTCTGAATTAATTTTACCGTAAACGATGATGTTGTGTAGTCTGCTAAGTAATGATACTGCATGTTTACGTGCACTTAGAGGTTTGTTATAATATATAAGTTTATAACTTATAAACAAGTGGTTCGCTCCGAATTGAGACCCGTAGATAGAGAAGGTAGAGCTTTGAGAGGTTATCATATTCTCTGTGAATTTGAAGTCATTTCACTAATATGGTTTAGTAACTAAATGCCTGTTACAGACGGACGTAAAATCAAAAAAGTGCTGAACAGCCTAAGTCAACTTACAGAACTCACTTCCCTCGTTCAACAAATTGTATTCTTTTTCTCCAGGACTCATAAGCCTATATTAAAATGGCTTCAGCTTTCACCACCCTAAATTCAGATTATGTAATTATTGTGATAGTGGATTAACCGGATGTGGTGAAAAAGTTGAAGGAAGTTGGGTGAATCAGTTATCTACCTTAGTGGGTAGATAACTGATACTTACATTTTTTTGACACTTAAGTTGCATGGGCTAAAGTATTGTTGTTAAAATGTAAACTTGTTTTTAAGGCCCTTTGTTAGGGTTGATTGTTAACTCGACCGCAAAACACTCGACCACTTTAAGGTTCGGTGCCCAGCATGAGAGCAATTTGTTTTCTCATGTACTTCTATCTTATTCTGTATTCTGGTTCTGGGTGTGATTGTTTGTGTGATGTAAATGTTTCTGGCACCCACGATATGTCTTTGAACTTACTTTGGGGTGAGTGTGAATGCGTTTGTTGTTGTTATTAGTTGTTTCTGATCAGCGAAAATGCAACGCAAGCATTGAACAACTTTTACAATCGCTGTTAAATTTCATTTGAAATAAAATTTCAACTGTATTTATCGTGGCGCACCACTAGAAAACTTATCGTGACAGTTACAAATCAGTGGTACGACGAGGAGAAAGCCTTTTTTTACATAACAGTACGCTTTCACACTCACAGCTTCACACTAAGTTCAAATACTTGTGCCGTGGGTGCCGGAAACATTCACATCACACACACAATCACAACCAAAACCAAAAACACAAGTTCTGTGAGGAGCAAACTTGTGTTCCCGCCTAGGAATCGACCCCGATTCTCGATACCTTGCTTAGATGGCGAATGCGTACCCAACTTAGCTAAGGGGCAGCTTCATTGCATAGCTTTTTGTATATAAGTTTTACCCTTGTTTAATTAAATTAAGATATTCGTAATCTTAAGACGCAGCTAAAACGCTATAGACAAAGATATTGCCTGGCAAAATAACTCGTACAATCAACGAACAGCTACAATTCCATTATGGATTCAGAAACCCAATAGCTCCCAGTTCCTGTCATGCGAGGAACACAATGCCCTTCGAGCGGAAGTAGCCGACTTGATAGCTAGGAGCCTATGTTTGTAGGATACAATGAGCCAGAATATTGTGTAGCTACTAATTTAATATTACACTATTACCGTGCCTATACTAATACTCATTCTGTAGATGGAGGAACTTTATTGTGTTCAAGTCGGCGTAATAGATTTGAACCGCTCTATGAATATGACCCTAATATGGGTGTATTACGGTCATATCGATTGCGATGAATTCGCTCGTCCCAAAATGAGATCTCGCGCCTACGTTTTGACTAATAGAGAAAACGATATTGCTGAATTTTTTTAGTTGTGTTCGTCCGTAATAGTCTGGACAAGGTTTGTACAAGGAAAATGTACAAATGTTCAACCTAATGAATGCGAGCGAATCCGCATAGAACTACTAGTTAATAATTAAAACAAACAAGTGCGAGTTGTGCTCGCGCCTTATATCTTGGCCGGAGCTTTCCTTTACTCCGAGTTTGCTTTGAAGAAAAATTCGCCTGTTAGTAAAACAGACATTATAATATTTATTAGTTAGTATCGTCAATTGTTTCTCGCAAATGCAAGCTATTAAAAGTAGTAGATATCAGTCTAATATAGTGAAAGTAGGTACTAGTTGAAAGGAAGTAATAACGTATTGATATTTCCACTTGTTTTCCTTTGGGAGAACAATAAACGGAAACAACTTTTGTTGTTCCGGACTTTATTATTTTATCGGCATTGTTTTTCGGTACTTTGTTCTATTTGTGTATCAGCCGAAGTATTTTGTTACCAATCGCTAAGTAGGGCTTCAAGCGAATAGCTTTGTGCCAGTTATTTAAAGTATATCTAATTGATTTAAGACCCAGTTCATAGGAGCAGGATGTATAGGAGCCTTGTCACTAATGGGAAAAACCCTGACATTTAAAATACAGTCTTCTTACTAAAACTACTAACTTACGTACGCCTATGAATTAAATATTAAACACACAAACAAACGTTTTTACACTCACTTCCCCGCACTAAGTTCAAATACTTATGTCGCGAGTGCCGGAAACTTTCATATCACGCTCAATTACGACCAGACCTAGAAACACAAATCCTTGGGGAGAAAAATTGTTCATCCACCGGTAACCGAACATTAGTTTTTTACTTATACTACTCTCAGTGTTCCGTATCTTAGGAGTGCAACCGGTGCTATTATTGAAGGAGAAAAGCAAGACATTCCATCAGCAAGACGATGATTATAATGGTAAACATCTACAGTTCTTCCCGCAACAAGAATCACGCATACCTATAGTACCTATTTATCCGAAAGTTTGTGTGAGTGATTCTATCAAAAGAGGGTTTTCTGTAACAGCTGGAAGAATGTAATAAAATTTAGATTCTCGATAGCCTAGAAGATTCTAGGCTATCTAGAATCTAAATTTCTGCTTCTCTCTCAAATTTAATAGATTTTTACCAGATTTTTACCTAGATATTTAGATTTTTAGTAAATATAAATTAAATCCTTACTTTATATTTTTGCCAGCTTCGGTTTACCGCCATGATTACTTACAAACACGATAAATAGTGGTGATACTCTAGCCTATAAAATAATAACCCTTGTTTTTGCTTCTCCATAGCTATTTGAGATAAAAAAGCACGTCCATGCGATATTACCAAAACCAGACAGTCCTGCTCACGCATCGCAAATAAGCGTATGGAGTAAACACGAGAGGGGTAACGTACATGCGGCTGTCGGCAAACAGATTAGATGTGCCGAGCACGCAACCAACCAGCTGTGTTTAGGTATGCACATTTGATTTTAGTAACATACCGCGTAGTAGGTTGGTAGGAATTATTCCTTTGTCTCCTTGAACTGTCTAATTATCACAAATAGGAACAAAAATTTCGATCTGTCCTCTATTACAACAGAGGGACATGTTGAACTTTCAACGTCACGTAAAACAACGAGAAGGTATAGTTTATAATACTAGCTGGTGCCCGCGACTTTTTCTGCGCAGGATAAGTGCTTCGAGTTGCTTATTGTCTTTTCCAAGGTCCTATATACCAAAATTCATCAAAATTGGTTCTGCGGTTTAGTCGTGAAGGCGTAACAGATGGACATAATGTAATATTTTTTATTGTATTTATGATGCATTATTTTGGCGGTAATGATTTACACATAAAATATAGATATATGATGTCGTGGGCTTTTTTGTATGACTTTTTAAGATAAACATTTCCATTATATACGTGTTACTCTACAGATTTTGCAGCGGTTTACTTGACACTTATCGTTATATTTTGGACATTTCACACAATAGCTTTATAAATTATAGCTAATATGTTACTCTGATGTATAAACTATATTATTGTAAAGTTTCATTAAAATCCATTCAGTAGTTTTTGCGTGAAAGAGTAACAAATACCCATACATACAAACTTTCGCGTTTATAATATTAGTAAGGATCACATCCGATTAATTGCATGTTAGTACTAACAAAAAATATTTAAAGGATGTTGCCAGTTTTATTATGCATGCTGGTCTAAATTAAATAGCGCTCAAAGTAAAAAGCCTCTTAACTGACTGCTGTGTGCTGTACCTATAACGAAAGATGTCTTACACACATTAAGTTAGATTACTGGTGCTGAAAACATTCACATCACACACACATATATAACACACTCAGAACCAGAAACACAAATTACCCTTGATACGAAAACTTGTGTTTCCACCGGGAATCGAACCCGGTACCCGCTGCTTAAAAGACGGACGTGTTGGTTATTATTAGTCATTTTAATCTTTTTTTTTAAATCTTTATACAATGTGTAACAGAAAGGTGTAGTAATACTCAAGTCACACATCTAGCTACATGTATGGAGTATAACAAGAACTTCTGCATTCGCGGCAGCACCATCAATATTGAGTTATGATGAATTAAAGTTTTAAAAAAATTATGTCCTTTGTAACCCTATTCCATCAGCTACCGTTCTACACCACATGGCCTTTGAACCTAGACATCTGACAGTGCTGGCCATAACAAAGGTCAAGGTCACGCGCAACAGATGTAATCGAAGGGTTGGCAAAAAAAAATTTTTAATTATTGCACGGAACAAATATCTCCGATAGCCGAACATGTATCTGTAGGGTTATCAAAAGTATTTGAAAAATTAAATTTTTAATTTTTGTTCGGAAAAAATTACATCCGATTTCGACTTTCGTTCTCTGGCAGCCGATTCCTTGCAAGATACACATACACACCACCAAGTATTACTACACCTTTTTGGTACAGGTTGTATAAATATATAATTATTCTGTACGTGAGCATGTGACTGAAGTCATCCTAAACGGGATTTTGATGAAGTTTTTTGCAAGCGTTCAAGTGGATTCAAGAATGATTTAGATTCATAATAAGAAATTACACCCGAGCGATGTCGGAGCCAGTCAGTAGTAGAAGAATAAGGAATGGATCTAACCAAATTTCCAAAAAGACAGTAAAAAGTAAGGCCAGTTTAAGAGAATGCTTAGCTGAAAGACATTTCTAGAATACAAATCCAGCAGACAAATTTCGAAATCGGACTGCCCACCAATCCACATGCAAGCAAGCTTACAAAATCAAAAGCTTTGTTCAGTGCTTCCGTTATGGCCGATAATGCCGGCTCAGTCCTAGTTCCACAAACAATCATAATTCCCTGTGTCCCTATCGCCTGCCAGGAACATTGAGCCGGTAGTTTAACGCGTGTAGGCCGCAGTGGCCAGTGACTGATGTTGTTTGCTCGCTCGACACTGCGGAATAACGGATAAATAGGTACCATCAACATGAACTCCAGCAGAATAAATTGTATAATTAAACGCAAGCAAAGCTTTAAAAAAACTGACTTCACCGCTTAATCTTCGGAACTTTGATCAGATTTGATGTACTAAACACGCATTATTGACGATATTTCAAGAACTACTGATCAAAACTTGATCAAATTTTAATGAGACCAAAATTTTAGTTCTGTGATTTTCTTCTGAATGCTACATTTTAATGGCTGTTTAAACTACATCGTCCCGCAAAGAACAGCATCGTTGCCTCGTAACATACCGAATTAACAAATAAAATAAATAATACATTTTAAAATGTATTGAAACATCATAAAACAGAACTTGCTATAGCTCTACCACGAAAGACGTTGGTCTAAATTTTTGGTATAATGTCTCAAGAGGTATTAGTATTTTGTCTAGTATTTTTACCGACTTCCCAAAAAAGGAGGAGGTACTCAAGTCAACTGTATTTTTAATTTATTTGTGTTACCTCATAACTTTGTTCCACGTGAACCGATTTTGAAAATGTATTTTTTGTTTGGTAGAGTATTATACTTCAGAGGTGGTCCCATATAAATTTTATCGAAATCGGTCTAGCTGAAACCGAAATATAAGCGATGAAGTCGGTTTTTTAATCTTTGCTTGCGTTTCAATTATAACGTTTAGCTTCTACATTTGTTATACCTACGTATTGCTGAGGAGTAGAACTCTATGTTCTAGTCTGTGACTCCTAAAAAGTTTCATATGGAAGTCTTTTATTCTCGAATGAACCGGTAACTATTTAGGTGAGATAGTGGCCAAACGTTTGCCAAAATAATACTAAAACTAACATTAAATTATTTACGAATAACCTAGAAAAACCCAAAACAATCTACCAAAGGGACAAAGCCAGCATAACTTCTATTTCAGTTATAGTCCGGGCTCCCAAAAGTTTGTCTCGATATCTTATCTACTCCCAGGATTCCGAATTCCAGAAAAGATTAGAAAACCCTTTTTAACTAGCAATACGAATATTTCATTCAATTATCCTTGTTTTTCAGTGCGGTACGCTACAAAGGAAAACATGCTTTTAGTTTGGGCAGTTTTGTGTACACCAAAAATGTACCGTACTTTTATTAAAAGATATGAAATTGTGATAAAAATTCTTTAGACCGGAGATTCCTTTGATGTTGGACTCCAAAATGTCGCTTCAATAATGTCAGAGTAAAAACACAAGAATGTAGAATAAGGGAAACAAATTTTAGACCGAGATTTATGTACGTTACATTTTAGAATAAAAGCAAGTTTTCCGTGGAAATGCTAGCTCGTTACAGTCTACAGTCAAATAAATCTCGTAACTGTATAATAAGGGCATTTCCTGTCAAGTGGTGTAGTGCAACCTTCGCCGCTTATCGCGTCCTTCACTGAACTTCTTTCAGTGAAAGCATATTCACGTGTCTAATCTTTACATTTTACAATACAATATAGAACGGTTTACTGTATACCAACAAACAAAAAACAATCCCATATACAATACTACATTCATCGTGGTAGTACAATGGGCGGTGATATCGCTTAAAGTTTTTTTATTTTTTTTATTTGTGGCAGGCTAGTGTTTGACCACTATCTCACCTGATGGTAAGTGACGATGTGATCGAAGCTGGTAAACACACTAGACCTGGAATACGCAGGCTCTCAAGGATAACTGCCGGAACACCGTATTATAAGTGATCTCTTCTAGAGAACCTTTTCATGGACAGTAGAAGACGGAATAGACAATGGTGTTAGGCTAGTTTACAATTAAAAAAACCTACTCTAGATACTAATACATATATAAAACAGTGACATACACTAATGTATACTATTATTATTATCTCTTATATATATGAATTTCTCGTGTCACGGTGTTTGTGGTCGCACTCCTCCGAAATGGCTCGACCGATTTTAATGATTATTTTTGTGTAAATTAATAAATACTTAATGCAAATAATTAACATAAACTGTAATATGCAGCGGTTTGTGTTTTTCAACAGGGTTAGGGCGTACCGCATTGACTTGATACACACTCGCATACTGCCATTATCATGGACCAAGATAATTATTGAGGTAGCTATTTCATCTTCAGAAAACAAGGAAAACTGATATAAATATCAGATACAGTTATCCATATATTATGAGGTCAATCTACCTCGAAACTGCTATGACTATTTCACTTTTACATTTATTATCAAAGACAGAGGAACTGATGCTCGTTGCTAGTCTTTGTTACTCGAACAGTAAAATCTCCAAGTCCCCTTCAGAATTTAGGCAAGCAAGTTGCATCAGACCACATCGTCACTTGTTTACAATACAATACAAATATATATTGCACACCAAGAAAAATAAAACAACGGATAAAATTAACAATATAGCAGTACAATTGGTGGCCTTACGGCTAAGCAGCGATATCTCTTCCAGGCAACCTTAGGATGGAGAGGATAAAGAAGTTTAATATAAAATGATCGACGCGACGGTGCGGCAATGATCATTACATGCGTATTATATATGCGTTCTTCTAAGCATACATACATAATGTAATTAAATTTGATAGTGCAAAATAACCTGTTAGTAAATTAAATACTTTTAAAAATCAGATAAAGCAAACCGGAATGACGAATGAGTTATAATATAAGTACCAAAGCTCGAAGACAAACTTATCATACATGTGTTTATGCGATCGTCTGTAGAAACCTTAAAATTCAATTAACCTTGAACGTATATGCAGCTATTCGCTGCATCTGCTACTGGATCGATATAGCCAATGTGGAGAAGCACGTATAAGGGACAAGGTCGCATACTTCCCCTTCCTGAACTTAAGTGGTATTACGTGGTCATACAATAGTTGAATAAAAGATCTTATCACTGCCTCGGCACGCAACATTAGCTTTGTCTTATGAATAATTATCTTCTAATCCCCAACGCAAAATAGAACTGCTATATATAATAACAAGATAATTCTCTTGTATATCATGTAGCGGACGGATACCCAGCGTGTGCTACTACGCTTAACAAGAGAAAAAAACCGACTTTACTGCTTTATCATCAGAACCTTGATGATTATAACTCAAAAACCAGTTGATTTTATTTATATAGCATTAGCCATGCTAGGCAGAACTATAGTGATAAATTTAGAAAGGAAAAATTATCGCTTAAATTTATCAAAAACTAGTGATTAGATCTTGACCAAAATTAAATGGGACCACATGGAAAGCACCAGCTTTCAAATAAAACAATAATCATCAAAATCGGCTCATGACGAAAGAAGACATGAGGTAACTTAAAAAAAAACAGTCGAATTGAGAAGAGCCTTCTTTAAATCGGTTACAAATCTGGTAATTAAGACCTCTTTTTCTAGTGCTTAGTAAACTACAAGAGACTAGACTCTCAAAAGCCCTGTCTGAAGCTCAGGCCACCTTGGTAAATTCCCCTTGACACGAGCAACACGCTTCCACTGCAAAATGACTAGCCTGGTTAAGTGAAGGACTCAATGCAGTGCTCAGATGCGCGCTTACAGCCTGTCACCGCGTAATGGCAGCTGTCCTATCCAGGCCGCTCGGAAATTGGAAAGAATTGTGGAGCCAATTTAAAAATAGTGGGGAGCTTTTGCGGATGGAGGAGTTTATAGTGATTGCTGCAGGAGTACATAACTACACAGTTTAGAAGGCAGTATAGTATAGAAGGCAGCCGGTTTAACATGCGACTTTTCAATTTACATTTCAATGATTGAATTGCCCGGTTTAGTTGTGTGAGCGTTCGCCTTCTAATTAGGGGTATCGGGTTCGATTCTCGGCGGGAACACAAGTTTTCTCCCCAAGGAAAATATGTGTTTCTGGTTCTGGTTGTGATTGTGTGTGTGATGTGAATGTTTCCGGCACGCACGACACAAGTCATAGAACTAAGTGTGGTGGGGCTGTGAGTGTGAAATCGTTTAATGATTAAGTTTTTTATGCACATGGTGCCTCTGTCAATTAATGAAAAAGGCTACAGTGAATCGCTAAAGTATTTCCTTACAGCCAGCCTGTAGGCCTTAGGATTAATTTATTTAGAGGATAAGTGTGGTTTATCGCCTTACATCTACATGGTGCTCCTGCTTATTATTAAAAGAGTCTTCAGTGAATCGCTTAAGTATTCCCATGGAGACAACCAGTCGGCATTAGGATTCATTTATTTAGAGGATAAAAGTGGTATAACGCCTCACATGCACACGATGCCCCTGCCAATTAATGAAAAAGGCTTTAGTGAATCGCTAAAATATTCCCATAGAGGCAACCAGTAGGCATTAGGATTAATTTATTTAAAGGATAAGAGTGGTATAACGACCCACATGCACACGGTGCGCCTGCCAATTAATGAAACAGACTTCAGTAAATCACTGAAACATTCCCAAGAAGGCCGAAATTTTATTTTTGAACGATATATTTTTTGTAGCACTGCTAATCGCGCTTATATTATAAATCCTGAAGTTTGCGTCAGTGCAAACAATGTTTTTGCACTAACGCAAACTTCAAAAGCGATGAGATTTATAAAAAAAATAAGTTTGCACCCAATAACCTTATGTCCAGCGATCAAAAGACAGCAGGGAATGGAGAGTGGTCTCGATGCGAGTCTGATTGCGCTCTTGTGGGGCCTCTCACCGTAATGACTGTGTCAGAGTCTGTCACGTCAACTGTCCTTTGCTCGAACGGAATTGTACCGAATAATATCAGTACGCACTGCTAAGGCAATGCCTACGTTTGACCAACAATTACAGCGTCAAAGAGAATAAATGGTATAACATTTTTAAACTCAACATTTTAGACACGGAAAAACAGACAAAGAATAAAAATTAGTACACGATAAATATATTCGTTAAGACATGTTATCGGAAATTGCCGGGAAGTAAGATAAGTATAAGTTTAGAATAAGTTACTGAAGCTTTTCGTGCATTGGAACTGCCCCCTGGCGTAGTCAGGTGCGCGTCCGCCTTCTAAGCAGCGGGTATCGGGTTAGAATAGAAGAATAGAATAGAATAATAATTTATTCCGACAAACTCAACTTAACTTAACTACCAATGATAAACCGAATGCGAAGAACGTTATTGTTGTTCCAGTTTGCCGGAAGAGGTCTGCAAGCTCAGCATAATTCTGAAGACAGAGCCTCAGCGCTGGTTTTCAGCTCTGACCTGTGTAGGGTGACGTACGGCAAGTCTAAGATATAAATAAAATTATTACATAAAAATAAATAAATTCATACATACACAAAAACTATAGATCAATAAGGAAAAACTGCTACTATACTTTTATTAATGATAAGAGTTATATATATAATGAAAGATATTAAGTAAGTCGCAAAAGACTGTATGCATTTGAAATGCGTAACACCACGAACACGGCAACAATAAAACAAAAAAAAAACAATATTATTTATCAATTTTAGGGTTCGATTCCTGGTAGAAACACAGGTTCACCCTAAGGGAAATTTGTGTTTCTGAGTTTGGGGAGAAAACTTGTTAAAAATCCTTGCTTCACCTTGCTTTACATACTTAAACACTGACCCAACTAAGCTAATGGGCAGTTTTACTATCTTATCTTGGTATTTACCCAGGGCAGCATTAGAAAATGTCCAACTGCCAGGGATTTTGGAACGTTTTCTACCGACTTCACAAAAAAGGAGGACGTACTCAAGTCGAGTGTATTTTTTATAAACTTCTTTCCACGCGAACAGAAGTTTGAAAGTTGTTGCTATCCAATTGGTCCCATTTAAATGTGACCAAGATCTGATCAGTAGTTTTTGAAATACCGTCAATAATGCGTATTCTGTAGACTACATTGACGATGCTCTCGTTTTTCACCGACTTCAAAAGCTACCTCATAACTTCTTTTGTTGTGAGCCGATTTGATGATTATTTTTTGTATTTGAAAGCTGGTGCTTTTCGTTTGGTCCCGTTTCAATTTAATCAAGATCTAATTAAACACGCATTATTGACGATAACTCAATCTGACCAAGGTTCTGAAGATAGAAACGGTTGAAGTTGGTTTTTTTAAGCTTTGCTTGCGTTTAATTATTTGTGATATTGTTAAAGTAAAAATCTTACGAAACAAAAACAGAAGACGGGTACCCAATTTGTAATCTTAAAAGGGCTCTAAAGATTAGATAAGACTTTAGATCGGTCTCGTCCTTAATTTAAAGTTCCTCGTCCGCGACGAAGTCTTTGAAAGTTAAAGAATATTAATGAAACGTGCTTCAAATTTTTACCAAACGAAAATTTTATTCTGTCGCGCCTGCTTTGAATTTAAACGCAAAAAGAACCATCTTAAGTACGATTATTTATACATAATAGCTATAACTGACATGCGTTGCAACGGCATGAAAAGAAAAAAAGCTTTTACCTCATTCATGTTTATTACCTAGTACTTTAACGCCATGCTAAAAACTTTTTGACTAAATTATTACCTCCTTCATGTTCATGTTCGCTTAGCCCTTACCAAATCTGAGTGACGTATCCCTCTTGTCTATTAGAATTTATTTTTCATATTTTTTACCTGAACCTAAACACACATAAAAATTCTACGAAATTGCTCCATACGTTTAGGAGGAGTTCAGTCACACACACACACATACAGAAGAACTAAATATATATAGATGGGAATAGGATACCATTATTTTTTCAATATTTAGGGATCCGTACCTAAAAAGCACACATAACACATGTATGAATAAAGTAAGAGCCTGCTCGAATCAAAATAATTTATATATAATCGATCATGTTCATAAGGAACTCTCCCGGATTGTGTCAATTTCTGTCTTCTTTGTCGTCTTTATCACTATATATGAGACTTGTATATTGCTATATAGGTATATTTATGTATGTAATATGATGTATGTATTTATATTTTATATGTAGATAAGGAAATACTGTAATATATTTTAAACTTATAATTCTATGTTTAAATAATTATGTTTAAATAATAAATAAACTTACTTCTTCATAGACTTCTTACTTCTCCACTTCTCCACTTAAAATTCACAAGATACACCGAGGTTAACTGGAAGATTATTTATAGCATTAAGTTCGCCTGTGTACCTACAATTTGTTTTGTTTGTGCAATAAAGAATTTTCAATCAATCAATATATTATAGGTTTATTACCAACACATTTTTTCATTTTTATTATTCAACATATGCAAACCTTTGACCGCTATCTCACCTAATGGTAAGTGACGATGCGGTCGACGATGGAGCACGTTTGCAGAGAAGATGCCTTCACTCGTGACTTAAAGACTTCCATATTGTATTTATCAGGGAACACAGTCTCAGGTAAGGAATTCCATTCTTTTGCAGTTCGTATAGTGAAATTTGAGGCAAAACGCTTCGTCCGCATTTGTGGAATATCTACCATATAGCGGTGTCGAGTCTTTCTCGATGTCCGATAATAGAATGGGGATGGGGGAGTAAGATTATGTAATTCCGTTGCACTCTCTCAGAAATGTATATTGCTAGCCAATAACGTTTTATTTACCTCAGAAAATCTGGAAATTTTACTAAATTGATTCCTTTCTATTTTTCGTTCTAATAGTTTTATCGGAACAAAGCTTATTTTACGAAACGATATTAATCTCGTTAATATTAATATTTATATCTCGTCTCGTCATAAGGTATTATATTTTAATGAAGCGTGAAGTACTTGTAGCGAGCACTATAAAAACCATCTTGAAAATCCGAGTTAAATACAACTAAATAAACGTATGGGAAACCACATGTGTGGTTTTAGGACTACATAATCAGACATACAAATAAAAATATGGAGGATAAGGGGAGGATAAAATCTCGCACGTAATGCAAGCATGTCCCTTCTTCGGCCGCATCGTCACTTTCCATCAGGTGAGATAGACATCTGGTTGTGATTGTGTGTGATGTAAATGTTTCCTGCACGACACATGTCATCGAACTTAGTGTAGGGCTGTGAGTGAGACAAAAATGATATAGGTGTAATACTATAGCGATGAAGATTTAAAAAAAATTACACCAGACAAATATTTTAAATCTCATACATATTGCCCGGTTATAAAAATAGGGATTTGGATGAGCTCTCAACGGACGGCGAGGAATATAGGAAATAGAGTTGGCGATAACTCGATTATTTGCAGCCATAACTTAGTTAGTGGCTGGTCGCTTGTGCAAATTGCAAATTGCAAATTTAGACAATGTTTGCCTGAAGTTTGCGGCGAGTTTACAGTCAATCTCGGTATCTGGGTTCATGGAGATTCTCACTCAGTTACTAAACTATGAAACAAAGCTATATAACGTTGGTAGTTGGGAGAGCTTTTGCCTTCTAAGCAGTATCGACACAATTTAATAATAAATAAAAACTTAATATCCGGATGACCGAGCTTTGCTCGGTTTTTTGTTTTTGGTAGAATGTGTTTTTACATCGGTCATGGCGTAATAGATGACGCTGATAGTTTCTTAAACCCGGGTGGTGAAGCGTCTTTGCCTTTTATAATATAAAAAATATGTAATTCGTAAATGATGTACGAAATGATGTAGTTCCTTTCTTGGGGAGCTCCGGAGGCGGTTTCGAAGCAGTCTAAGGTACGTGAGCTTAAATAAACACTGTAAATTGATTCGTGTATCCCTACTGATTTTTGCCAATGTTTTAATCCAAAATAATTTACCGCTATCATTAAAAATATTAATACGTAAATGGTGGGCTATTTACACGCCAGCGATTTTACTCGCGCCACCACCGGGTTTTCAAATGCAGTTTGGGAACCGAGCATTTCTCGGACCTGGAACGTTGATAAATCGATCCCTAATCTGTAACTTTCATGAAAATCGTTGGAGCCGTTTCCGAGATCCAGATTACACAGTCATATATATATATACATACAAGAATTGCTCGTTTAAAGATATTAGATTAGATACTATCGCTACACGAAATATATTTATTGCTACTTTAAAAAAAATCGTATTATTAACTTATATATTATCGGAGTAAATTTAGCTTGTACTGCATGTTCATTTACATGAAATTTTTTTTCTTAATTTTGGCTTTGCAATCTTTTGCGTTTAGCCAGTGTCAAGTAATAAAATAGAATAATATAATTCAAGTGTATTTCATACTAGCTACGCCCCGCGGGTTTACCTCCGTAAGTTGCGGAAACGCGGGAATTCCGGGATAAGAAGCCTATGTTCTTTCCCAAGCTCTAGACTATCTGTGTACCAAATTTAATTTAAATCGGTTCAGTAGTTTTGGCGTGAAAGCGCGACAGACAGAAAGATAGACAGACAGACAGAACTAGTTCCGCATTTATAATATTAGTTAGGATTTAAAGTCCTAGTCACAAGTCACAGTCAAAGTCAAGTAAGTCAAGCCATGCCCTAGTAAAGTGGTAGAAGCTTTACTAGAACTTCTATTGGAGTTCTGGAGCGAAAGCGAAAATCACGATTTTCAACTTTGTATGATTTGCCTACACTTATGCACATTTACTAAGTACTAACAGTTAATGTTCCATCATTATTACACATTAACATTCGAAGAATCACAGGTTTTGGAAAATTATACAAAATCAACAACGCCATATTTTCACTTTCGCGGCAAAAAACCTACATCCTTACATCCTGGTTTTCAATTCACCCCTATCCTCGGCCTAAGGTATATACTTATAACATCCTTTTTTTGGAGGTTAAAAACAACCAAACCAAAGAACCATTCAGATAACGTTGACTAACAATGGAAAATATATTAGAAGTCCCAAATCTAATAATATTTCCATTATGAAATACACTTTAATTACTGCCCAACCACAATTCCTTACAAAACGTTATTAATTTGAGAGAGGTCAAGAGTTGTAGGTACATACGTTCGGAAGAACACTCGACTCGAGCCTTGTTGATTCGAGGTAGCTAAAATAAGTAGCACAAAGGAATGTATTTTATTTTCGTAATTTCAGAGATGTAATTCTACCTTTTTTTTATGCCATATAAGTAAGCATTTGGCCGCTATCTCACCTGATGAAAAGTGATGATGCGGCCGAAGATGAAGCAGGCTTACCTAGAAGATACCTACTCACTCTAGACTTGAAGTCTCCCAGATTATACTGTTCAGGGAACAAAGACGCGGGCAGCGAGTTCCACTCTTTCGCTGTACGGATGATAAATGTAGAAGCAAAACGCTTCGAGCGGACATGAGGATGTTGCAGCTCCTCCAGCCGAGTTGGTATCAAAACCTCTTTTTCTCTTAAGGTGCAGGAAGATTTGTCAATGTTGGTTGACAGAAATCTGACTCATATGCAGAACGTAGCTCTGATTTAATCAGAGAGCAGGAATCTCGGGTAGAGTATATATTAGAGTAGAGTAGAGAGTATATATATATATATTCTTTTCTATGGTAGGAATTATGTTGTAGAAACGCGAGCAAGTTTGTTTTTATGGTCGATAGGTAAGCATTTGACTACTATCTCAACTGATGGAAAGTGAAGATGCGGCCGATGATGTAGCATGTTTGCCTAGAAGATACGTATTCACTCTTGACTTGAAGACTCCCAGATTATACCGTTAAGTATAATTATTAAGTTATAATTAAGTACCCTGCAATTTGATTAGGATAAATTCGGTGCATAAGAGTGTATACTGTAGGTAAGCACTAAGAATTTTTTTTTATTGTTTGGTAATTGGTTGAATAATCAAAACTTGGATAGATGTTCGTCTTTCTTGGTGCTGATGATTTCTTTGAATTCCGTCACACAATAAGGATTCGAATCAGAATTTCAAAGCCGTCTCATAAAAAGATTCACTTCAAAAAGCCCACGTAATAAAGTATTGCATAGTTTCCAAACGCGTCCGTCGAGAACATTCGAAATAACTGCGGCAGTTCCAGCCAACGTGAGTGCATCGAACGTCACCGAGGACCCTACAAGCCCTAGCCTTTTGGAGGATTGCGAACGTGTTGTTAGCTGTCGACTTGTTGACTATTGTTAATTGGTATTGTGCTTACCATCTTCGACCACATCATCGTACCTACCAGTAATTAACAATTATTGTATTACAATATATAAAGAATATTCTTTATATATTATTATATAACAGTTGTTCTGTAGGCGTATGCGTCTGAACTCTTCCTAGAGGCTGGACCGATTTTGATGATATTTTTGTGTGTGTTCAGATGGATTCAATTAGGGTTTAGATTCACAATTCGATCCGATATTTTTTTTAACATTGCTTTCAGTCCGAAATACATTAATGTATACTGCTTGGCGGTATTTATTTATTTCAAGACCTAGTTTTACAATAATTGATCAAATTTAAATGAGACCAATAAGAAAGCAACAACTTTCATTAAAAAAAAATTTCGAAATCGGCTCACGTGGAAAGAAGGTATGAGGTAACACAAATAAAAAAATTAAAAAAAAATTGAGTTGACTCAAGTACCTCCTCCTTTTTTGGGTAGTCGGTAAAAAAAGGCTAAAGATGGATTAGACGATCTTTAATGTTCGGCAAAGTTCCCAAAATGCTTGCTGCATTAACAGGCTGTACCTATATCAAGTTGAATGTCTGGCAATGGTGTTAATAGTATTATGGTAAAAAGAGTCCAACCACTACTAAACTACCCGCAAATTATGTGATCATGTAAGTAGGTAAGTAAGTCAAGTAGCTATCTCCTATGACAATATTTGGGTTGAGTATACTTATTTAATCAGATCAGGCGTTTAAATTTAAAAAAACTCGAGAACTCAAAATCAATCAAAATGAAAATCGTTTATTCACATGGGCCCCAAAGAGGCACTCATGAAAGTTAATGATTCTATTGCCAGATTCGCAAAATTACAGCCATCTCGAGAAGAACCTGGCAAGAAACTCGGCGGCGCATTTTTTTATTCATTTTTTTAAACATTCTTAATTTCTAATAAATAATTAACCCAGGTGTTATTATGGTAGTCGCTAGAAAGCGCTTGTGCAGTTTGCCTCCAACTCCAACTTAAATAAATGATCCGACGGCTCTCTAGTACCATTACTATACTCAGTAATCCACGAAGAATGAAAAACAAGGGCTATCCCAAAGAGTAAGTCCTTAGTTTTTGCCTTTGATACTTTTTTTTATTTGAAGAACTCATCGCGTACCTGAAATAAGGTTTATAATAAGGTTGACTACAGCAATACTTTGATGTAAGTAATGAGATTGAATGACTGAAGGGTACCCTTCGAGACTGCGTTCTTCTCGATTGCCCTTTCAAACGAACTATTTATTGGAGAGTAGTTACTTGACGTCAGGCAAACATTTACTTATATTCGTGTTGAAAAAATTAAGTAGCGTGGTCTTATTGAAAGTATAACGCATCCAAGACAATAATATACATGAATATGTCATACAATATTTATGTACCTCATCTGCCGCTAGGGGACATGGATGTCAGCCTACGTAAGCGTTTTGCGAGGGCGTTTAATATAGAAATGTATTAATATAATAGAAATGGTGGTACCATAATTATAACATTATATATTAATAGTAAAACTTTTTCTGCGAGTGTATGTCTAAGTTTGATATAAGTTATTTTTTATATTAGTTAAATTAGATAGATAGATAGAAGTAATCTAAATTTAGTTTTAACCAACCGTACCGGTAGTTCTAGGCCTAGCGAGATTACCATCCTCGAGTGGTCGAGCAAGCAATAATGTGGATTATTGCATACTAAGAGATGTAAAATAAATTTATAACTAAGAAAATGTCTAGTAACTAGTACAAGTAACGGGCAAACTAGTAAAAGTAACGGGCAAGCGTGCCGCTTACCATCTGGCATCTCTCAATGACATACAAAAGAAGTCTAACTACTACAACAACTAACTGAAATATTGACAGAATATATATATCTTGTCGTTCGCGCCGAACTGAGATCTCGCGCCTACATTTTGCCTCATAAAGAAAAACTTATGAGGTTACTTGCTTATAATTTTTTTCTTTATAATAATTGTTTGATTTCTGTATTTTTTGTTCAAGTACAGGATATAACGGATATTCTACGTAAGTTTCAGCGTTCAGTGTAAAACCGTTTTAGAGATAGACTCCGCAACAAAATAGGTCTAAAAACAGTGACTTTGGTGGCTTACCAAATCGTTGTTTTCCATCATAGTTTTTTTTTAAACCGGTTTCGTACTCTACTTGTCAAATCTTTCAACGATATCCCACAAAGGCAGCCTCCTTAATATTTTCATGAATTTAATTTTGAATGTCATTTCTGGCTATGGGCCGTAGTTTTACATACTCTATGAGAATTTGAAGTCATTCGCTTATATGGTTTAGGCGCTAGATGCCTCTGACAGACGGACGGACAAACGGACAAAGTGCTGAATGACCCAAGTCAACTTAAAATATCCCGCCTCACTCGATCAATTAACCCAGGATTATTGCGATATATCATATTTTTGGCGGACCTCCACTTAAAAAATAATAATCGATCATGCCTTTAAAGATTTTCTCCCGGGAGTTTTGCCGCGAAAGTGAAAAAATAGCGTTGTTGATTTTGTAAAATTTTCCAAAACCTGTGATTCTTCGAGTGTTAATGTGTAATAATGGTGGATTATTAACCGTTAATACTTAGTGAACGTGCATAAGTGTAGGCAAATCATACAAAGTTGAAAAACGTGATTTTCACCTTCGCTCCAAAACTCCAATAGAAGTTCTAGTAAAGTTTCTACCACTTTACTAGGGTACGACTTGCCTACGACTGGACCTTGACTCTTTTACTTGACTTGTGACTAGGACCTATAATATGAAATACACTTGAAATATATTTATTACTTGACACTGGCTAAATGCATAAGATTGCGAAGCCAAAACTAAGGAAAAAAAAAAGATTTTCTCCCCACATTACATAGTTAACTTGTTATTTTTAGTACCATAATCTACCCGTTCAGTTAACGCAAGCAGTTATAGCTAATTACATTCTAGTGTATGTGTGCATACGTTCCGCTAAGTGCTGGGAGTGTTTATCTGCGACCATAAAACCGTGGTGAGCTCAAACTTTAAAAGCGTTCACAGCGAATAAAAACCCAGATAACTCCCCTCCTGTCGCTTCTATATTCTAACTCTAGGGTTGGCACACTCACAAACAAATGACAATGGGATCGAGACAGTCCAGTACACAGCATGCATTTTCCATAAGCGCTATCGATTACATCTTCTAATAATATTTAATCTTTGTCCTGATATACTTATTCGCTGACTGACTGACTTAGAGACAACGCACAGCCTAAACCGCTGGTTGTAGAGACTAGCAATTTGGAGGGTACATTTGCTTTAGTACGTAGAAGTGTACTAAAAATGGATTTTTGGAAATTCCATCCCAAACAGGGTGTCGAAAGACCTTAATTTATGAAGTAATACCGTCCCGCGACACGTCAAAGAACATAGTGTGGGGCTGTGAGGGTGAAAGCGTTTATGTGTGTTTATGGGTATGTTTGTTATATTTTTGCACCCGGCGACGCCGCGCGGGTCATCTAGTAGGTATAGCATATATTAACCCAGTCAAATTAGCGAAACGTATGGCGAAATCTAAATCTCATGTCTATAATATGCTAGAAGTATATAGTAGTAGTATAGAGGAATGTGGTGTAAAAATTTAACTATTTAATAGAAATGTATTATTTTTACCACAGACGATGCAACTCTACCAAATATAATGGTAGTCAAAATAATGTTTTATGTTAGAATACAGAATGAACCTGTGTTCTAAGTGTTTTATATGAAGCAAAAATCGTTTTTCGCGATTTTCTTATGCAAATAAGACTTATACTTTTTAAGAAATTTATTTTCTGATTTATAATATTAGTGTGGTATTGGTTAACAGAAGTAATTATTAGAAGTGGTAGGTACCATAGTTTAGGTAATATCTCGGGACTTAATCGCGCTAAGAAACTATTTTTATTTACCTCGACGTTTCGACCAAGTTACATTGGCCATGGTCTCGAGAAGACTGGAGAATGCGGTTGTCAGCGTGGGAAAGGGCAAGTATTCTCTCCAACTACCCGCACTTGGTCTTGTGAGAAATAATTGTCACGACACACAACACGCACGATATCAGCAGATTTATCGCGGGATAAATCGCGACGCGAACACTTACTTATGGTACGTGGTAGGTACCAAATAACTTTGCCAAACCTTTTAGTCAGATAGAGATATTGACAGCCCATAACTTTAATAACATTTAAATATAATTAATTGCGAAAAATTTTCATGTGCGTTATATCAGTTGTATATACCAAACATGACCTTTCATATTTTTAATATAAAACTAAGGCAACCCTAACCTCCCATAAGCTCCCCTAAAAGGGCGCCATAAAAGCCTCCCCCACAAATTGGCTGTGCTTGCCTCCAACTCTGTTACGGTTAATGGGTGTCGGTCTGTGTACCAACAATTACTGCTTACGAAGCTAATGTAAATCGACGTCTCTTAGACTTTCAGAATTAAAGAATAGCAACAAAACAAATACAGCACTAGTTTCTCATAAAAGTTATTATTTCGCATTACTACTTTTTTTATTTTATACAGTAAAAATGCAGTCTTCTCATTTAGACTGCTCGTTGGCTTTGTTGGGTGGCGTTCGCCTTCGGGGTATCGGGTTCGATTCGCGGCTGAAACACAAGTTTTCTCCCCAAGGAAAATTAGTTTCTGGTTCTGGTTGTGAGTGTAAGTGATGTGAATTTTACCGGCAACCACGATACAAGTCATCGAATTTAATTTGAGGCTGTGAGTGAGAAAGCGTTTTATGTTTATATTTTATGTAAATTACTTTGAATTAATTCTGAAGATCTGTTAAATCCTGGAAAACTCAATGAATAATCAAAAGTTTCGGATATAAAACAATCAAGGAGCTGATTTCTTAATCTCGCTTATAATGAGATTTTAAGTAGTTTAAGAATTTGATATTTAGTCCTCGATTCTTATTTTTTATTTGTTGGTTTATTTTTGCAAATTTTTAGCTTAAATGGTTCAATCAAGATGATAATTTTAGTCTCTATTATATTAACTTTTTAACCTCCGACGCAATTATATATCTAATACCTTTAAACGAGCAATTCTTGTATATATGTATATATATAATCTGAATCTAGGAAACGGCTCCCACGATTTTCATGAAATTTAGTGTGCAGGGGGTTTCGGGGGCGATAAATCGATCTAGCTAGGTTTCATTTTAAGAAAACGTAGTTTTAAATTAAAAAAACTAAGCAAAGCTCGGTCATCCAGGTACTGTTATTTAACGCGTGTATAATCTGTGTGTCCGTCTACGGCACCGTAGCTCACATTAGCCTTTGTTTTAGGTTTGACCGATTTTGATTTTATTTTTTTATATTTTATACGGTTACATGATCGAATGTGTTCTAACCTTTTCTACCTACCTAATATATTAATAAAATTGGTAAAGCTTTATCCCAAATAGAGCGTCGGGGGTATATTCAATTTTAGTATGTGATATGAATGTTTCCGGCACCCACGACACTAGTCATCAAACTAAGTGTGGGGTTGTGAGTGTGAAAGCGTATAGCGTTTAAAGAAATTGCTAGTTCTTTCTATGTCGTACAGTATCGTCCGGTCACCATAAGAGGTCTCTCACTTACGCTGCGCGTTACATTAGCTTAAAATATTATAAACATAAATGTAAACTGTTTCATACCCACAGCCCCGCCCTACGTTCGTTGAGTTGTGTCGTGGGTGCCAGAAACATTCAAAACACACACAATTGCACCTAAAAACAAAAACACGAATTTCCCTTGAAGAGAAAACTTGTGTTTTTGCTGGGAATTGAACTAGATATCCGCGGCTTAATGTGCACCCAACTAACCCAACGTGCAGTTCCCATATTATTACGATCACCTGATCAACCGATGGTAGTAAAAATTCTTATATGAAAGTGGCCTCTACTAATATGGGTATCTTCAAGTCGCGAGTAAATAGGTATCTTCTAGGCATGCTTGCTCCATCGTCACTTACCATCAGGTGGGATGGTGGTCAAAATGTTCACACTATCATACTATCCTACTAATCCTACTAATATTATAAATGAAAAAGTTTGTTTGTAAAGTGTGCAAGTGTGTAAGTATGTTTGTTCCCTCTTCACGCTTTAACGGCCGCGATGAAATTTAGAATGTACATAGCTTGTACCTAGGCTATGTACATTCTATTAGATTAACACATAGGCTACTTTTTAACTTGATTATAGCGGGCGAAGCCGCGGGCACAGCAGTCTAGAATAAAGAAAAAATAGAACCTTAAAATAAAATACTGATACTATTAACATACAACCATGAACTTCTCCTTCAACATTTGCGTGTCAATGTTTACTTAAAACATTGTACGTACCTCCTAAAAACCAGTAATTACCGCAATAAAGCCATCACCTGTAATTGAAATTGAATATTCAAATCGGTATTGAAAGCCCACATACGAACGATTGCTGCATATTATATGAGCCTAATAGAGTCGTTATAGATCAATAAACGAATTAATACTGTCCATAGGAAATTACATATATCTTTTTCATATCAAACTAGGATATTAAGCTAGTCTTTCGCCCGAACTGAGATTTTGCGCCTAAAGCTGCCTAATAGATATTTTTTTGGGGTAAATTGCTTATAGCTTTTTCAACCAACTTCAAAGGAGGTTCTCAATTTGACTGTAATTTTTTTTGTATACGCGATATCTCCGCCAATTTATGAATCAATTTTGACCTTTTTTTTTGTTTTGGTAAAGTATAGTTCAGAGGTGGTCCCATATAAATTTTATCGAAAGCCAAAACTGAAATATAAGCGATGAAGTCGGTTTACCGAATTCACAAAAAATGAGGAGATACTCAAGTCGACTGTATTTTTTTATTTTTTATTTGTGTTACCTCATAACTTCGTTCCACGTAAGCCAATTTTGTTTTTTTTTTTGTTTGATAAATGTTGCTATCCAATTGGTCCCATTTAAATTTGATCAAGATCTGACTAGTAGTTTTTAAGTTATCCTCAATAATGCGTATTCTGTGGACTACATTGACGATGTTCTCGTTTTTAACCGACTTGAAAAGTTACCTCATAACTTCTTTCTTTTTGCGCCGATTCCGATGTATTTTTTTATTTGAAACCTGGTGCTTTCCATGTGGTCCCATTTAAATTTTGTCAAGATCTGATCACTATTTTTTGAGTATTTGTCTATAATGCGTGTTTAATACGTTGAATCTGATCAAGGTTCCGAAGATAAAGTGGTGAAGTCGGTTTTTTTAAGCTTTGCTACCGATTAATTATTTAAGCTTTGCTTACGTTCAATTATTTATTAATAAAAACTATGTGATTTATGGCAGATTATTTATACCCCATATGGCCAGAAAATATAATTATTTGTTCCCCACTTACGTCTTACTGAAAATTTGAAGTTATTCGCTTGTACGGTTTAGACGCTAAATGCCTCTGACTGACGGATGGACGTACAAAATCCTAAATTACCTAAGTCAACTAGAGAAATCCTTTTTTTTCAATTTTTAATACACTTTTTAATATATTGTATTATAGATATACATATATATATGATAGAGATATCCTTTGGCTCGATCGATAATAATAATTTGACATTGATGACAACACATACAATGATATCATAGATAAATATTTTGTTTATTTTCAGTACAATAACTGAAAACAAACAAGTGACAAAGAAAAGTGACAAAGAAATAAAAACAACGCTTTGTCCTTGTATACACGAAACATCCATCTTTTCACTTTCGACAAAATGGTTGTATAATAATTATTGTAACCGAAATTGTGTGTAATACTTATAAATAAAATACCTAATTTGTTTTTTCATGTATAACAATAAAATGTATTTCTTAGTTGTATTTTTTTATGCTAGATAGGTAAGCATTTGACCGCTAACTCACCTGATGGAAACTGATGATGTAGTGCTTACAAAGAAGGTAACTAACTATTCACTCTAAATTTGGAAGACTCCCAGATTATACTGTTGGGGAACAAAGGCACGGGCAGTGAGTTCCACTCCTTTGCTGTACAAATAATAAATGTAGAAGCAAAACGCTTCAATTGGATATGAAGCAAATCTACCACAAATGGATGTAAATACACCAAAAGGTAAAAACATATAACGGTATCTACAATATAAAACTTGTGGTGCTGATGATGATGATATCCCTTCATAAGTGGTGTATTAAGCATACATTTTTTTCATGCTGGATATGCAAGCATTTGTGTCATTTTTAATTTTTAATTTTATTTTTATTTTTGATATCAAATTATTTAATTTGTTTCTTTAATAATATTTATGTTTCGATTATTTAATTTAATTTTGTTAATTTGTCTTGTCCTTTTAATATCTAATAATTTGTGTGGTAAATATTGTGTCGTAAAATTATGAGTCCTTGTTACTCGAATTAAATTATTATTATTATTATTATTATTTGACCACTATCTCATATAATGGCAAGTGAAATGATATGATTATAAAAGCTGCAAGTGACACAGTTGGCGCAGTGGGCACGTCTTTGCTTTCTGTGCCGTAGGTCCTGGGTTCGATACCCGACAGGAAAACAATTTTCCTTCCCCAAGGACATTTATACAAATTTTAGTTATGATTGTGTGTGTGATCATGTGTAAATGTTAGCGGCACCCACGAAGAAGAACTAAGTGTGTGGCAGTTAGTGTAAAACCCGATTCACCTATAAGCTCGGTGGCTTTTGTTGCATATATAGGTATAATTTTAGTTTAGTTTCAGAAAAAATATGTCATATTTATTATATCTGTTTATTTGAATAATCAAAAAATTATTAACAAATAATAAAACAGCGATGGATTTCATGCATACTTCAGCGTCTCTACGATCAAAGAAAAATTACGGCCCCTTCAGTTTTCCGCATTTTTTCATAAATTGTATTAAATCACGTTCCGATATCAAATAACAGCAATTACGGGGATGAATCGAGCTTCCTCATTAATTCCGTTTTTAATTTAATAAATTATAGAAGATTATATTAAATTGAATCTTGATGTTTTTGACATTAAGAATACTTTGATGTTTTTGGCATTTTGGCCACAATATGTGTCAAAATCGAATTCAAAATCGTTTATTCGCATAAGCCCCAAAGAGGCACTCATGAAACTATACTGCCAGATTCGCAAAACAACAGCCATCTGGAGAAGAACAAGGCAAGAGAATCAGTGAAGCATTTTTTCATTATTTTTTTTAGCTGAACAAAGACTTCGTCGCCATGTGAACGTTGACGCAATCCAGCTCCTCGACAACACAGACTTAGTGAGAAGACTCAAGAGAACTAATCCTTTTGAGTTAGTGTAGTGATGTGACAGTGTATTATAGTGAGTGCTATTAACAAAGAACACAAGAAAAAAGTCTTCTCTTTAATAGAGACAGTAAGAAAAGTCTTAATGGATACATTCTTAGTTTACTACTCTACTTATCAGTTTAGGTCAAAATTTAATTACTTATTAGTCTTAATGCTAGATTGTAATTCCAATGATGTACCAATCGTGATTGTTATGTCTTTAAAAAAAAATTGACATTCATAAATAAAGAGCATATAGCATATATAGCCTTTTACGAAGTGAAATTATTTTCATTAATGATACAGAAATAAAGAATAATAATAAATTAAACGCAAGCAAAGCTTAAAAAAATTTCGCCGCTTTATCTGCGGAACCTTGATCAGATTTAACGTATTAAACACGCATGATTGACAATAACTCAAAAACTAGTGATCAGATCTTGACCAAATTTAAATGGGACCACATGGAAAGCCAGCTTTCAAATAAAAAAATAATCATTAAAATCGGCGCACAAAGAAAAAAGTTATGAGGTAACTTTTGAGTCGGTTAAAAACGAGAACATCGTCAATGTAGTCCACAGAATACGCATTATTAAAGATAACTCAAAAACTACTAGTCATATCTTGATCACATTTAAATGGGACCAATTGTGCCAAATAAATGTTATATTCAGCCCATGTTTAAAAAAAACTCATCTTTTTTGCATTAATAACATACAAATTAGCAACACTCATCAACAAACTTTTCAGCCGGTGTGTAAAAACCAACCAACAAGCGTTTCTTTTTTAATTTATTTCATTAAATATTTTGCAACCGGCCTTTAATAACTAGTACTTAAAAATGTTTTCAATAAATAGGTAAAATGTTCGTGGCATTGAATTTTCCTTTCAACTTCGTAAATGCTGCTCTAATCGATCCATTTCTTAGTCCGCAAATCTGTCGTGTTAGGATCCATGAAGCTTATACAATGGAAAATGTTTTATCTCTTATCTGAATCTAAAGACGGTCCCGTCATTAAAATAAACTATTGTTATAGACGCTAAAAACTGAATCCATAATATTTATCTGTAACTGGGTTGAAAACATATTCTAAACATAGCCTTACCTCAGTCGGGTCGCCAGTCGTCGAACTACTCGTTCCACATTTGCAAAGTCACACTATAATTAATGCAAAAGTGTCATTCCTTCGCAGGGTGAAAAGTAATTAAAATGTGTTAATAGTGGTTGCAGAGTGCAGTAGACGAGCGATAGTAGCCGCGGCGCGAGGGGCACTGAGCTGGCAGAGCGGGGCTGCGCCGCGCCGCCCTTTCGCACACCACGCGAAACCTGATGGAATAGGTAACAGAATAGAGGGTGCAATTGGAACGACAGTGTATACATGTGCCTCTTTTATTCAAGATAGGCAACTTCATACCGACGTAAGGTAGCAAGCCTATCGGTATTCTACTATTCATTATCGCTTACATTTTGGAGAGTGTGTTCAGGAATTACATGATATAATTTCTCCATGCCCTTTTTACTATCAAACAACAAGACAAACTGTCAACGCCATCCATTTATGGTTGACATACCTCCAGTTCGCTCAAAGCCTTTTGCTTCTACGTTCATCATCCGTACATCCAAGGAGTGGAACTCATTGCCTGCGTCTTTGTTCCCTGAACGGTACAATCTGGGTATCTTCAAGTCTAGAGTGAATGAATGAAGGTACCTTCTAGGCAGGCATGTTCCATTATCGGCCACATTGTCACTTTCATCAGGTGAGATAGCGGTCAAATTCTTGCCTACCTAGAATTAAAAAAAACTTTTGACCGTTATCTTACCTGATGATAAGCGACGATGTGGTCGACGACAAGAATGGTGAGATCAGTTTTAAGCAAATTGGTGAGAAATACTTTCATGGAAAGAAAATTCGCAGTGAAAAGTCGTTAGTATATAAAATAGACCAACTGACTATTCTTCTAGCGTCACAAAAGTTTAGTTTAAATTTACCCCTTTGAACTTAAGGTCTCTTTGTTTATAAGTGGCGTGAGGTGTACATGACTGACCACTTCGACAGATTGCCAATGCTTCAGAGAGGCAATTCTGCTTTGTACCAATCGTACACAAGCTTACAAGTTAGGAGTCCTCTGACTTAGTTACTAATAACTAAATGCGTAAATCACAGTAATATTCGAAGCTGGGCGGGTATTCTAGTTTATTCTAAAAATACATTTTATTATCCGTGACATATGAATTTGGCTCACCGAATCGTAAGTGATGATGTGGTCGAGGATGTTAACCACTCAAAGTCAAGAATGAATGGCTCTCAAGGATACGTACAATATTAGTGGAAACTAAAATTAGTAGGAATGCCGGAAATTACGGTTATAAATTAGTATTTATCACACACAATTTCAAAAGGTGTGTTAGGTCAAAACTTATCATATAGATCTTTTTACTAGCTACAACTAAGAGAAGTTACTAGCTACAAGCTACTAGAACTAAGTTTCTAGCTACAAGTCTACAATACCTGGCTCCTCTGTGATGTTTATTCTTTGCCCGCCTGGCAGGGCGGGCGGTATATTCGATACGTAGAGCGGCCGGAAGCGCGCTCGCCCTTTACGGACCTTTGTTTCCACCAACACTCCGTTTATTATCATTTTTCGTAATTGCACCCTTTGCGTCCTTCACTCGCTCCATAATGATGGCTGACAGAGTAATTACAGTGTTTTGCTTTAACTGGTTTCTAGGATAGGAGGATGAATAGGATGATGAATATGTCAGATTAGGAAAGCGAAACATGTATGCCGCTATGTGAGTGACGATTAGCGTGTTATTGTGGAAAACAATAACGAATAAATGAACGGGTAGGATAGCTCACTACTAGTCTGTATTTGAAGTCTGTCATTGAACTAGAGAAAAAGACTAGTTTAGACTTAATTACTAGTTGACCCGGCGAACTTAATACCGCCAATTGTCTGTGGTCAAATATTCAGAAACATCTCCTGTTTGACAGGTACGAACAGTTTGTATGGGAAAATAAAATACTACTTTTTACTAATTTTATTGCAATTTTTTCTCACCTTTTAAACCTTCCCTGAACTTCCACAAATATTTCAAGATCAAAATTAGCCAAATCGGTCCAGCCATTTTCGAGTTTTAGCGAGACTAACGAACAGCAATTCATTTTTATATATAAGAAGATATGGACGAACAAGCCAATATACCCAACTCCGATACAGTGATTACAGTTCGTCATTTACAGACCCAACATGATGATATGACTTGTAAAATTAACCATACTTAGCCTTCGTAAACTTTTATACAACCTATTTGTATGAATTTTATAGAAAATTGATAGTAAGGTTTAGTGTAACATATGTTATCATTTTTTTTTCTTTTTTTGAGCCATTTGATATTGAGACACTGGTCCCTTGGGGACTGGGAGCTCATTCTATTTTCAAAAAAATATCATAGCTCGCCTGGTTGATTCGATGCGTAATCAAAAAGCTGGTAATTATTTGACTCAACGTATTAGCATTGCAATTCAGAGAAACAACGTTTGAGTACTTGTTATTGTATTAGCTCAGTGGCTTGTAGTAAGTTTATAGGTAACCTAGGTCTTTTGTTGTAAAGATGTTTATACTTATAATTTTGTTTGAGAATATATAAGTATAATTACTACGTATTATTACAAAGCCTTATACCAAGTAATAGGAATGAATAAGTAGTAGGTTGTATTCTTAAATATATCAAATGTAGCTCGAATTTCATCTCAAAAATATGTTCTCAATACGTTGAGAAAATAAACGTAAACGCTTTCACACTCACAGCCCCACACTGTGTCGTAGTTCAATGACTTGTGTCGTAGGTGCCGGAAACATTCACATCACACATACACAATTACAACCAGAACAAGACACACAAATTTTCCTTGGGGAGAAAACTGGTTTTCCTGCCGGGAATCGAACCCGATACCCCTCGAGGTGAGCTCTCAAGCTCTAAGCTATCGGGCAATACAGTAAATGTGTAGGCATTAGAAAAGTAACATATTCCAAGCTTCAAATTAATGCTCATTTCCTACGTTCTATCTCCATGGTTCAATTTTCCAAGAAAAAACATTCTATCTAAATTTTGCTGGAAAGAGGGAACTCTTGGTCATCGTTTTTCGTTCCCTCTTCGAACATCGTTCAAAGCAGTTTGCAGGTTTCATCCGAAGGGAAACTTTAATGATAATAAAACCGGCGAGCAATCATAAACTTGGCGGTATTTTTTGAGTTTTCTTCGCTTCCCTTCAGGCTCTACTTTTCTTTAATGTAAAATTGGTGAGATATAAGTAAAATTGTCGTCGAGGTAAATATATATAGGAACGTTTTAATAGACAAATATAATACATTAAATGCAGTAAAGAAAGTCTCGCTGTTTTAAGCACGTTCCAAATAGTTTTCAATATTTTAATTTCAAAAGAGACTGCGACGTCTCATCTTTAGGGTCAACAGTGGAAGGTACGCGTATGGTTTCATTAAAAAAAAGAACAACGGGCCTACGCATGCTCAGTTTTAAAAGAGCACTGCAGGACTGCTTTCCGGTAAATCAGTTTTATTTGACAACTCTGACACACAGTGTGCTCTGCGCAGTGTGTCCCAGTTCAAAATCAAATTTATTTTATTGTAAAAACTGTGCGAAAAATTATGTTACAAAATAGTCATAGAGTAGCAACAGTTGGCCCATTGTGGACATATAATAAACAGTATTATTTTTATACGCTATTTAAAACAAAATCCGTTGAAATACAATTAGGTATACAGACAATAATAATGACATATTAATTGCAATACAATTCCCGGCTGGAGCACAATTATCCTTCCCACGTGATATTTGTGTTTCTTGTTCTCCTATCTCGTTAACAGGACAGTTTAAATCATAGAAACAAGTGTAATTCGGAAAACTTTTGGCCCTTTTACTCATCATCCGTCAACGGTATATTTTCAATAGAGAAATGAATGCCGGCCTTTATACTTTACGTTTTTTTTATTTCTGTTAAGTTATTTCATCACGATGATATCTTAAAGGCCCAAGCTTCAAAATCATTGTTAGCTTAATCGTGATGTGTTTAGAACTTTCCTGTTATGTGAAATTTATGTTGTAAAAAACATATCTATTTATATCTGCAGTCAATATAGTAGCTAAAAAATCAGGGCATGTCGTAAAGACACACGATAGAAGTGAAACTTATGTATTATTTAATTAATTATTCATCACAATGTTTACCTCCACTACATTTCGTCACACAAAAAGGTTGCGGATCAGAATTTCGAAGCCCTCCCATAAGAAGTTTCATTTTAAAAAACATCCTTACTGACATTTTAACGTTAGCTTTCTAGGGAGAAATCAAAATCTCACAGGACCCGGCCAAATTTACGACAATAACTGTCTGAGTATAATGACGCAGGGACAAACTAAACGGGGGCTTTCATTAGCAGCGTATTGATGAAAATGTTTAATTTACGACCTGTTTACAAATTGGATTAATATACGAATGGATGAGGTTTGGAGAAATAAATTCGGTTCTTGGATTGCAGTCTCATTCTCCTGCTTTCTTGTAGTTTTGTTTTGTCATCGAATCATGTACAAAAGCTTGCCTATCGTACATAAAAAAAAAGAATGTACAATGACAATATATTATACTTATGCGTGATTGTTGTTATGATTTTAAACGATTGTTTACGTTAGTCAATTATTGAAGTGAACACTTCTTTATGCGCGTTGAGCACTTTTTGGGTAGACAAAAATCATGGGACTCGCGTCATTGTCACCGCACGCTTCCCATGAGCTATATGTATACTTTTTTTTTACCTACTTACAAATGTCGACATATCTCGAATTTCGATGCCGTAAACATTGCCGAAAATACAGTACTTATAGACATTTAACATCTAACGACGCAGTGCTTTGCCGCGCAGGATTTGTCCTCTATAAGTTTGGGTGGCACTGTACTGTAAATATATAACGGGCAAGCAGGACGCTTACCATCCGGCGTCGTCACCCAAAAATATTAGAGTTAGTTTTTTTTTTTTTTATTTGTGACAGGCTAGTGTTTGACCACTATCTCACCGGATGGTAAGTGACGATGTGATCGAAGCTGGTAAACACACGAGACCTGGAATACGCAGGCTCTCAAGGATAACTGCCGGAACACCGTATTTGGCTTGGCGGCAGACTTTCAACTTGATGGTGGTAAGCTACTTTGGTAGCAAGCCAGGAGAGCAACTCACAAAATGCTCTACCACCTCTCAAATGTCACCTGATTAGCACCACCCGGGGACCACGTGTAGGGAGTCAGACTTAAGGGGTATCCTCCTACGGACGTGGGTGACTCATCTCTTTAAGCTCCGATGGAAACTTTGCCTTTCAATCCGAAGTACAGTAATCATATCAATATTTCATCCGATATCCCTGCCAAACAGATATAGTGCTGTGAATCATTCGGCAAGTATAAAAAAATGGAATGGAAGCCCCACATAGTTTAATGATGCGGGGACTTAACACATCGATTTTTTTTACTATTTTCAATATGGCGTTTAGTTGTCGCCATATTGAATTTCATTACTTTCATATCTTTAATGACACTAAAAAGATTAAGTCAAATCTATTGAAGTAAGAATCAACAAAATCTGCCCACGCGTTTGGTCTCTAGAAAGCCACGAATGACCAACCATACATACATAGGCTGATAAACACAACTCCTTTGCGTCGCGCAGCCGGATAATCTTAAATCACAGAACAAAACCTTACCTTACCTTCTTTCTTATCATTCAGATTAAATAACTTAAAACATATACGATAGCATTGGCAATTATGCACTATATATTACTGCAGCAGTATATAGAGAATACTAGTATTTTTACTTACATACTTTCCAGAGAACACAAATTGGTATCCGTTTTCTTAATTATGCCACAAATACGAATATAAAATCCCACCCTTTCTAGCCGCAGTAAAACCGGAGATATCTTTTATTTTCGAACTTACCGGTTTATTTCCGCGCCAGACGGCAAATCCTGGAACACGGGAATGTTCCGATCATAAAAACCGGCATGCAGGAGTGAAGGGCGCTCGATTTTAACGACTCCACTAGAGCATTCGAGGTGTAGTGCTCTTGGGCCTTGGCAAGGAATCTCCTTCATATTATGTACGCCTAGTACTCCAGTTTAGTTTGTAATTTTTGTATGCGCAATATTGAGTTGCCTCTAGGTACTTAGAACAATTAATCTAGTATAAATAAGTACCTATGCCATTGAAATACAGAGTTCGTATAATTCCAGCTCTCAGCTGTACATAAATACATATATAACAAAGAATACATTTTTATTTTATATTTGTATTATAAATTCTCCATAGCTATAAAAATATTTGACAGCCTACTACTCGTAGCAAACTGATAATAATTGAAACGCAAGCAAAGCTTAAAAAAAAGCAAATCTTTAAAAATCCGACTTCATCTCTTAAATTTCAGTTTTTTCTTGACCGATTTCAATAAAATGTATATGGGACCACCTCTGAAGTATACTCTACGAAACAAAAAAGTCATTAAAATCGACTCATGATTGACGGAGATATCGCGTAACATAAATATATAAAAAAAAACATACAGTCGAATTGAGAACCTCCTTTTTTGAAGTCGGTTGAAAATATGACTGTCCTAATGTAAACTTCTGTACGAAATACCCAGAGATACCATAACAAGACGATTAAATACTAAATTGATTTAAAAAAAACAAAACCCGACTACTACTAAGTATATAGTAGTATTTGAGTATAGTTCTTTTAGTTCGGGTATGAAACGGTTTCTTATAGTTTAATACAAATAATTAAACGCAAGCAAAGCTTAAAAAAACGACTTCACCGCTTTATCTTCGGAACTTTGATCAGATTAGATGTACTAAACACGCATTAATGAAGATATGTCAAAAACTGTGAGGAAATTGGGTCTATTCGCGCTTTTATTTTCAAAATAGATATGATCACATAAACATGATTGAAGTTCGTGAAAGTTTAAAAAATTCTATGTCAAGAACTACTGATCAGATCAAGATCAAATTTAAATGGAACCACCAATTGGTTCCATTCAAAGCAACATATATCAAACAAAAAAACAATTTTCTAAATCGGTTCACGAGGAAAGAAGTTATGAGGTAACATATACAAAAAAAATACAGTCGACTTGAGTACCTCATTTTTGTGAAGTCGGTAGAAAAAAACCAACGTTATACTTAATTATAACAAGTTTAAAGCTTACGTAGATATGCTGCTAAAGCCATAACCTTCAACTTCGTTACATTTCAGCAGCACTATAACCTTTACATTAAGTATATAACAAACTACCGAACCACCTGTCAAGCACTCCAGGAACCACTGTACTTAAGTACTTAATCATTTAATCTGCTCTCTCGGTCCCTCGGAGCATAGAAACTTAACTATATTCCAGGGACGCGAACAAGTTTATCAAAGTGCCATCCAAATATGAAATTCAGGAAGTTTCTTATGAATGACTTAATAATGAATTTTTCATCAGAGGGCATTATTTATTTATGAGACATTTGGAAGTGGCTGGGATTTTGAGAAAATAGTGCAAAGAAAATGAAAGCTATGGTTTTCTACGGTGTTCTGTTTTTGAGGGTAAACTTAGAAGTTTTTATTGTATGAAATATATTGCAGCGAGTTTTAGGTATTGGAGAAAAATAACTCCATTCATTTATAAGCTGAGTTCGGCCACGGCAGGATCACAAATTCTCTTCCAGGGACATTTGTGCTTTTGGTTCAAGGTTTAGTTTTGTGTGTGATGTAAATGTTTCCGGCAACCACGATAGAGTTCTTTGAACTTATTGTGGTTCTGTGATGTGAATGTGGGAGAAAAAAATAAACGAAAAATCTACAAAGTACAGAAAAGGCTTATTCTAACCATTACGAAATGCGAAGCGACAGACCAACACACATTTTGTTATAGAGATCCCCATCGTACAAAATAAAGAAAATCAGTAGATCTTTAAAGAAAAACACATGGAAAATTCGTGACAAAAACAGTACCGTACATGTTGAAAGGAAAATCCACCTGTTTGTTTGTTGTATTTAATCAGATGAGAGTTTTCTAAACATTATGATACTCATAGCTTCGCACTAAGTACGAAGAACGTCACCGTTCAAATTCACACCCAGTGGACAATATTACTGACACAACGTCGCATGAGTTAATATCCAGCTTATTCACAAACCAATAGTTTGCTTCATCCCCTGATAAACAATTATAAAACAAAACTCTAGGGGCTATTGGCAGCGCAGCGAGAATATGGTTCGTTTGATACTTGGGTAGGAAGGCTGAATTGTTTGAAACTTTTGAGTGTTTCTCTGTCTATCTATAGAAGTATAGAGTCCAAGTCTAGAAACTAGATAGGTTTAAGTATTTCGATACTCTCTCATCACCGCATATCCCGTATCAAAGCTCGTCATACAAACAACTAACGATTATTATAGTTGCTTGTGAAAACCCATTAGCAAGTTTCTGTGCAGTTGCGACTTGCGTCTCCGCTCACAAATTGCCTGAAACTATATGTGTGATTATATATGAGACTAGCCGTGCTCCGCAGCTTCGCCCGCGTTATTTAAGTTAAAAAGTAGCCTATGTATTATTCCGGAACCTAAACTATCTATACAAACTTTGAATGTCATATTTATTTATATCGAATCAACAGCCTAAAATAAGTTTCAAGCTTCTAACTTTAAAAATACTACCCTAAAATTTTTTATCCTCCCCCCTTTCAACCCTTTTTTGCATTAAAAAGTAGCCTATGTCGTTTTTCAGACTCTAGACTATCTGTTTACCAAATTTAATTTAAATCGGTCCAGTAGTTTTGGCGTGACAGACAGACTGAGTTACTTTTGCATTTATAATATTAAAGAATAAAGAAGGATATTTATTCTTACCTAACAAATAAACAAGGGCTTATTGTCTTTATTGCTGGGATGGAATGACATTCAAGAGTCTTGATCTTTGGTAGAGATGTTCGATGCATCGAGATAGGAAACAAATCTACGTTTTGTGCTGCAATATCATTGGTTCGATTCATCGAGACAGGAAACAAACCTACGTTTACTTTAGCTGCAAGATCCTTGGTTCGATAAAATTTATTTCTTAACCAACTTAAATAAAATGGAAGAGGTCCTCAATTCGGCTGTATTTTTTTTTATGTACTTCTAACAGTTTAACTGGTTTAAAAAAACAGTAGATTTTTTTAGACATCAAGTATTGGTGCAGTTTTACCCGACTTTCACAAAAGATGAGGGCTTAGATTTGACTGAATACTTCATGGTATATTTTTAAATGGAATATTAAAAGAAATTACTTCGCGGGGATGTGCGGGTGTTCTCTACAAGTCGTATTTATCAACCAATTCTATTGAAATTTCATCATTTAAAAAAAAAACCATAAACTGAATGGACCAAAAAAAACCTTATTATTATCGAACCTACTCAAAAGTAGGTTCGATAGTAATAAGGTTTTTTTTGGTCCATTCAGTTTATGGTTCTTTTTTTAAATGACGGAGATACGAGGGGGGTTAAAGACATAAAACATATCTCAGCCAAATCGAAAATTACGCGACTTTTTCAGTTTACAGAGTCTGTAGTTAAGTTTAAGTTTTGACAGACAAGATACAAGTTCACACTAGTCACTCGCACACTTCGCATGTATGAGTCAACGCCCAGACTCAATTTTTCATATGACACAAAGTATAGCTCAGATGAAAAACTTTGCTAGCCGAGAAAAATCGAGCTTAGCGTGCCACCAATGTGAGACTGCTTTGTTTTTACCGACTTCCCAAAAAAGGCGGAGGTACTCAAGTCGACTGTATAATATATATTTTTTTTATGTGTGTTACCTCATAACTTTTTTTTTAATTTGAAAGGTGTTGCTTTCTAATTGGTCCCATTTGAATTTGATCAAGATCTGATCAGTAGTTCTTGAAATATCGTCAATAATGTCTATTTTGTGACATATAGTGCGTACTTTGACGATGTTCTCGTTTACCCGACTTTAAAAGTTAACTCATAACTCGTTGTGAGCCGATTTTGATGATTCTTTTTTTATTTGAAAGCTGGTGCTTTATATGTGGTCTCATTGAAATTTGATCAAGGTCGGATCACTAGTTTTTGAGTTATAGTCAATAATGCATGTTTATACATTAAATCTGATCAAGGTTCCGATGATAAAGCGGTGCAGTCGGTTTTTTAAGCTTTGCTTGCGTTTAATTATTATTTAAGAAATGTAAGTGTCCCCATGCCCGTTTTACCATCTAACAACAAGACTAACTGGCAAAACTTCATCCATTTATGGTTGACATACCTCCGGTTTGCTCGGAGCGTTTTGCTTCTACGTTTGTCATCGCTACTGCGAAGGAGTGGAATTCATTGCCCGCATCTTTGTTCCTCGAACGGTATAATCTTGGAGTCTTCAAATCAAGAGTGAATAGATATCTTATAGGCAAGCATGCTACAACTTTGGCCTCATCATCACTTTCCATCAGGTGAGATAGAGGTCAAATGATTGCCTATCAAGTATAAAAAAAATGTGGAGTTCAATAGACAACCATTATGAACGTTACGTGTAAAGATAATGTAATCACTGGGTTTTAGTAACGTGTATGAAATCACAAATTCACAGAAAAGTTATCCAATAATTTAAACGCAAGCAAAGTAAAAAAAACCGACTTACTGCTATATCTTCGTAACACTTTATCAGATCAAAAACGCATTATTGAAGATAACTCATAACCCACCGATCAGACCTTAATCAAATTTAAATGGGACGACATGGAAAGCACCAGCTTTCAAATAAAAAAGTATCATCAAAATCGGTTCACCCAAAAAGCTATGGGGTTACACACAAGTAGAAATGAAAACCTCCTCTTTTTTAAAGTCGGCTAAAAATACACTAGTTATACATACTAAAATAATTATTTATCATAAAACGTATGGATTTTCATTGCGTAATAGCATATCTACATATATATATTTTAATGCTAAATAGGCAAGCATTTGACCACTATCTCACCTGATGGAAAGTGATGATGCGGCCGAAAATGTGACATGCTTGCCGGGCAGATACCTATTCACTCTTAATTTGAAGACTCCCAGATTATACCCTTTGGGCAACAATGACGCAGCCAATGAATTTCACTCTTTAGCTGTACGGATGATGAACGTAGAAGCAAAACGCTTCGAGTGAACTGGAAATATGTCAACCATAAATGTATGACGTGTGACATTTTGTCTGGCTGTTAGATGGTAAAAGGGGCATGGTGGAATTAACTCATGTAATCCTGCGCACACTCTCCAATATGATGTTATGCAATGAAATATAATCGTTTGCTCATGACAAAAAGCGAGGAATCATATTATGATTTCACGAAAAAATAATTATGTCAAATTCAATCACTGTTAATTATAGTAGGATAAAAGCCCCGCAAAACAGCTGGGAATCCTTGTAATGATGACTACGGTACTTCACACCGGGACAGTACTATTCTCATCTTTGGGACGGTTCAGCTAAGTACCAGCTTGAGGCTCTTGACACCATTGAGCGTAGAGCCAAGAGACTCATTGGTAGCGAGCAGTTGACTAATTCAAAGCTTCAGAGCTTGGGTCATCACCGCATGGTTGCAAGTCTCTCGGTTTTTTATCGGATACATTTCGGAGAGTGTGCCAAGGAACTGCGCGATCTAGTTCCCGCGGTGGACATTCCACAAATGCGCACGAAGCGTTTTGCCTCCACGTTCATTGTGCGAACCGCAAAAGAATGGAACTCCTTACCTAAGTCGGTGTTTCCTGATGAGTACAATATGGGAGTCTTCAAGTCGCGAGTGAATAGGTATATTTTAGGCAAGCTTGCTCCATCGTCGACCACATCGTCGCACCATCAAGTGAGATGGAGGTCAAAATTTTGCCTATCATGGAAAAAAAAGGTAACGCGGCACTCGATTTTAACTTCACTGAGAAATTCGCTACGAAATTTCGGTTTTCGTTACCGATTGCACGAAACGCAAACCGGCACTTCGTGTTGTGTTTCGGTGGATTGTGGTAAGCCCCAAGACCACAGACCCAAAAAAACATAATGGATCAGTTGTACCATCCCTAAATCGAAGTTTATTGGAAAAACCCAATAGCGTAGATTCTATTCTCAGCCTCTACGAGCGGATGAAATTGGATGCACGTACGTTGATGCATTTGAGAGTGTACCGCGGGAACTCGACTGGTGCTTCGAGCTTTTTTACTCGATGGTACTTGAATGGCAGGCTCTAGGAATCCAGGAATGGGATCTTCATAAAGAGTGGATGCTTGATACGAAATGCCTTTGGAAATTTACATTTTTAAAAGTTATATTATAGATATTTTTATATATGCAAGTGTGTGTGCGTGCGTGTCAGAGGGCCGCCAGATGTTTATGATTTTAGCGTACGTACTATTATGTATGTCGTTTGTTCCTTCACACCACCCGGCGTCTAAACTAATAAACTGATTGTACTCCATAAAGTAAATCACTTATTTCAAATATTAAAATACTTAGCAAACATAAGGGACGCTTCGCTTTTAATATGACTAGGAGCCTATTTACCACTAATCTATCTGTTTTTTTTCTTTTTTTTTTATGCTGGATAGGCAAGCATTTGACCGATATCTCCCTGATGGAAAGTGAAGTTAGTAGTAAGAAATTATTTGGCTAAGATTGGATAATTGCCAGAACACCGTTTGGTGTATATATTTTCTTGAGTGTTAGTATAACCAAAACTATCTTTTTGTGCTATTATATGTTATAATTCCTGTTTATTTTTAAGGATATTCATAGAAATCGATCCATTTCTTGCAGTTCAAGGCAGGTAAAAAAGAGAACAATTTTAATTTTTTCAGTCTTCTTCGATGTCCTTTTGAACATAATGATATTTTTCTTCGAATATAGCGAGCGCTGTAATTTATCATCGTTTGCTACGTTGGAATTGGTTACGTATGGGAATCAAATACAGGGTAGAAAAGAACCACTTGATGAAGTTTAATAAATAATAATCTTTAAATTGTTTTGTTTATACCAAATATGTAAATAAAACATTGCTTAATTACCTACTTTCATTATAATAATTGAAACGCAAGCAAAGTTTAAAAAGCCGACTTCATCGCTTATATTTCGGTTTTGGCTTGGCCAGTTTCGATAAAATTTATATGGGACTTCTGAAGTATACTTTACCAAACAAAAACATCAAAATCGATTCATAATTGGCAGAGATATCACGTAACATTCATAAAAAAAAAAATAGTCGAATTGAGAACCTCCTTATTTTTGTAGTAGGTTGAAAATAGCTGCTGTGTATTGCTTTTTGAAAACTGGCTCCATATCAAAAGAGCTATTATATACGATGAGAATTAACTTGATACCAATCTACAGAGTCTTTTTAACAATTGTACTGGTGTCATTTTACAATCACACCCTGAACCAGACATTTACATGTTTTCGGCACTCACGATACAAGTTTTTAAACTTATTTTTTATTCACGATAGGCAAGCATTTGACCACTATCTCACCTGATTGAAAGTGGCGATGTGGTCAAAGATTGAGCATGCTTGCCTAAAAGATACCTGTTCACTTTCACTCTTGACAAGTCTCCCAGATTATAACCGTTCGGAGAACAAAGACGCGGGCAATGAGATCCACTCCTTCGCAGTACTGATAATTGACTACTAAGATCGTCTTCACTCCGTTTTTGTGAAGATATTAAATTTCCCATAACAAAATGAAAGCCTACCACAGAATATTGAACCGGAAACGCGAAAACACGTCTCAAGGAGCCGGCGGCGCGAGTTGATATTAAAAATGCGGTCCGCGGGAGGAAACGAGAATTGATTAGCTGTCATGGCGGCGAAGCAAGATGGAGGCTGTGAAAAGGGCGGGAAAGTCCAATTCATGAATATGTGCTTCCTAAGTACATATACGTAGTGAGATGGTGGTAAAAACTTGATTAATAAGCTTTTTATGTAACTTTATGTAAATCCCATTTCAATTTCCTTCATATTAATACCCTACTCGATAGGTTTGGTATGCTATATCGCGCCAAAACGCCGCCATTTTTATTGTTTTTTTTTTTAATACCTATCTAAAGATACTCAGGTTTTTAGAAAAATATAATATACCTTAACTATAGAAATCTATACAAATATACATACATACAAGATACGCGCAAAAAACATAACCCTAGAAAGGGTTATGTTTATGATTTTACAATTAATTAAATTCTCTTCTCCCCTTAATATGAAGTAAGACACAACCTTCCTCATTTATTAGATAAGATTAATTGGAAAAACGAATAATAAAGGTAATATATATACGTTTTAATATATTTTTGTTTCCCTGAAAAATGTATCTTTTAAGTTAAATTAATTAATTAATAATAGATTTAAGTAATTTTATTGTTAGTCCGATAATTTTAATACATTAAGGAGAAAGCCTACCATTATTTTATCTTAATAAAAAAAAATTACTTACAAAGAACATAAATATTTATGCTTCAGATAAAAATAGATCATACCGCTAACTGCGTAGCAACAGTCTACGCTGCTACGCAACCTCTACGCCTCTACGCAACCGCCATAGAATACGGATTTTAGTAGGCATTATTTATTCGCATATTTCAGAGCCCGTTCACAGTATTATTATTTCGCGACACTCGAAGTAACGAGCCCTGACGAGGGTAGGAATCGATCTCGGAGCGTTCACCTCCGATTAAGTTTAAAGTCTGCCCACACTTCCTCGAGACACTTGATATGGGAAATATCGGATTGCAAGGGAGGCAATTTGTAAGAATTATTCGAGCTTCTTTTGCAAGTAGAACGAGGTTAACATTCATTTAGAATAATTCGTTTGATAACAAAATATGTGAGTGACATTGTGCGTATGAATGTTTCCGGCACTTACGATGGAAGTCTATTTGAATTTAGTAAAATTTACAATTTTTTTATCATACCAACATGATAAATGCCTATGTTTGTGTGTAAGCGTGTCTGTACGATAAGAGCTGTATCAGGTAGTTCTAAATGTTTGGTACGTATGTAAATGGTCACCTTTCATACAATAAAATACTGTTTTTTTTTTTCAAGTAATGGCTGCGCACTAGACGAACTTGGCTCAAACGGATGGCGTCAACGGACGCGGGCGGAGCCTCCCGTACAGCGGTACCCACACCCGCGTCCCCGCACGCTGACCTGGTCGAACCAAATGCCTCTTGTAAGGCGCAGCCTTAAGACATAGGTCAACGTTTTTGACATTTTGGTTAGTGTGAATAGTAGTTGTATATGAATCTGGAGCACTTTTTACAACGATTAAGTTAAATGTATTTTATGAAAAATAAATAAGTGCTTTCTCTTGAGTATTTACTTACCTTTACAACTTACTTACCTATACAACTTATGCGTCAAAAACGCCCAATCTCAAAATGCACAGTTGCAACAGGTGCAAAGCATCATCCGCCTTTCAAAGGGCTTGTCTTATTTCTTGGAAATAATTATTTACGGGAATATCAAAAGCTATGTAGTGCTTCTTTTAAAACTATCACTGGCCCTAAAAATAACAAGAATGAAGGTTTTCAGGCCCATTGGCAATTTTGATTAAAATCTAAAGGATTTTTAAATCTCTGATATGTTGTTTACGTCTACGTATTAATTCGTACAATATGCGATTGCTTGAGGACTAGTCACTAGTTTGATTCTAGGTGTGATTTAGTGTGTAATGTTAATGTTTCCGGCATCCACGACACCAGTCATCGAACTTGGAGGGATGTAAGTGCAATAGAAAACAAAACTGACTCTCACTTGGAACTTGGAAAATCATTGAATGATATTAAAGTAGCAGAATAGCTGCCTTCACATCATTCAGTGATTTTAGTGATAATTTTAATTCTTATCAGTCATTTTAGTTTCTTTAAATGTATATTCCCAATAAGTTAAAAATTTACGTATTTATCAAATTGTTTTATTATCCTACTAATATTATAAATGCGAAAGTTTGTGTGTGTATATGTGAATGTTAGTTACCACGTATCTCCGTAATTACTTAACAGATTTTAATGAAATTCGGAATGTAGGTAGCTCATACTTTGGATTAGGACATAGGCTACTTTAATCATCATCATCATCTGCGTGCGAAGCCGCGGGGCTCAACTAGTTATTTATATTTGTATCATTTGCTACAGTAGCTCTGTTTTTATCACAATTGCATTTAGTTCCATTTATTACTACCCGTCCGTATCTCTCAATCAAATTCCACTAAATTGAAATGTGTAAAGCGTTGAAAGGGAAGCTAAATAACCGGTTATAAACCGGTTTCATATTGATTTCATTCACAATGGACACAATAATTATTCGGAATTCGGCCTCGTATTGTGTAGTAAAGTTTCAGTGTAATGAACTGTATGAATTTCTTTGAATCCTTTGTTCCTTTGAATATTTATACTGTGATTATGTTGACTGTTTTCAGCGGATAAGCCATAGAATTAAATACAATTGTATTTTTATACAGGGTAATTTATATAATTTAAACGTAAGCAAAGCTTAAAATAACCGTCTTCGCCGCTTATATTTTGGTTTGGCTTGAATCGGTCCACAAAAAAAAGAAATACGTACGTACTGCCATATATTTTATTGACACACACACAATCACAACCAGAACCAGAAACACATTTTTGTCTTGGGGGAAAAAACCCGAACCCGATACCCGTGCTTATTAGAAGGCGAACGCCCTACTAATAACGCCAACGAGCAGTTGAATATGTATGTACTTCATCGTCGTCTCCCGCTGGTAAATTATGTTATGAAGGAAAATAAGCCTCAGGCGTTATCATCTCCGCCCGTAGGAATCGATTTATTGACAAGCAAGACGTAAGCCTAAGCGACACATCCGCATAATACGCATAAGTACCGGAAGTTTGTCCATTTTGTTGGAAAAATTATGGTGTCCCTTATTGGTTCATAACATGACTCATCAGCTCATTATATTGTTCAATAATTCCACCGTTCTTATATAGGAGGGGGGTAGTTGACCTTGAAAACTGGGTGATTCAGTGTTGTGAGTCAGGCTGCGGGATTACGTGCTTTCTTGATAATTCATTAAATCATAGTGACTCTAATAGGACAAGCGACGTGAGTATAGCGAGTACTCGGTATACGATTTTCATTCCAATTTAGTTAAAGATAAGGTTCTTAATATTGACATGTTTTTCTGTTTATACATAACGGCAAGAGGGGCGTGTTGTGGGCGTCTTCGGATAGTGTCAAATGAAGAAGTAATTTGCACGCAGTTTAAATTACAATGAAGTAGGTCCGTAACCAGCTAGGTAACAAAGACTAGATACGAAACGCACGATGGTTGGGATCGACCGCACTCGACTCGTGCCAGAAAAAGTGTGCACAGTATACTATTACTCCCTACCGGGAGGAAGTGTGACTCGAGCCGTCGGGCGAGGTTAACATTGACACCAACTCCATCGAGCTCCACTAGGTGGCGCTGGCGTTCTGGACACGAGTCGTTTCACGACATACTCGTACATTACTTTTACTGTTACTGAATAACGGCATATTACTGTTACTGAATAACAGCATATTATAGATTTTATGCCATGTATGCATGGCCCCTAAAATGTATAACCATTTACCCAATAAACATGAAATACTTATTTCACAATCTTTTAATATATTATGTAAGTCTAAAGTTAAATGCCTTTTACTTGAAAATGCTTATTATATTACAGAAGAATATTTAAAAGATCTGTAATTATAAAAACATCCTAATTACTTAGATAATATGTATCCTATTTAGATAAGTTTTAAATCGTATTGCATGCTGAAAGGCCGGAAACGGCGAGCTATGGTTAATTCCTAGACCTAGTCTTCATCCTGTTTATTCCTGACTTACAGGATATAGCGTCCGAGTTCGTCCGGTTCCTATGGATACATTCTATTGAGCGTCGATTACCAAATTTATCGAATATTTTATTTGTGTGGTTCTCTACCCGTTTTTAGAATAATATCGTATTGTTATATCTCATACTTTACATTTTTGTAACGGAAGGAGCCTTCAATGGATAAAAATCGAAGAAGAAGAATAAGATTATAAGACAACTTGAGTTCACAAAGTTTGCATTGTTTTCTTAGTCACTTAAATTCTCTGATATATCATGATTATTTAGAAATTATTTCGCTATCAGCCTACCACCATATGCTAACATTGTCTACTTACATTATTAGTACGTACTACTTACGTTAGTACTTACATAGTATACAAAACACATAAAATAAAAGGATTTACGTTAATAACAGACATTTAAACGCAAGCAAAGCTTAAAAATCGACTTCACCGCTTATGTTTTAGTTTTGGCTTGATCGATTTTGATAAAATGACCACCTACCTATAATCTACCAAAAAAATAAAATCATTAAAATCGATTCATAATTGGCGGAATAATAGCGTACATAGTACGTAGAAAAAAAAACAACGAGTCGAATTGAGAACTTCCTTTTCTTAAATCGGTTGAAAAATAACTAAAGCGAAAGTTAGTATTATTTATATTTACAAATTAATCTCACAATCTTAAACCAAATTAAAATGGCTCATTAGCTAAATATGTAAAGAAAATAGGGAACATGCTATGTACCAAGGTTTTCAAGTCGGAACGTAATAGTATGTACTCAAGAATAAAAAGACCACGTATAAATAACATAACATAAACGCTGTCGCACTCACCCACACTAAGTTCGATGACTTTTGTCGTGAGAGCTGGAAACATTGACATCACACACACAATCACAACCAGAACCAGAAACACAAATTTCCTTGGGGTGAAAACTTGTGTTCCCGCCGGAAAACGAACCCCTGCTTAGAAGGCGAACGTGCAACCAATTAAGCCAACCGGCAGTTAAATCCAACATAATTCTTGATTTTAACAAATTATTTTAGCCAATCGTTTAACGACGATGTGTAAATTCAACAAAACCAAAGTTTACTAATTTACTGGTCAAAGGACTGACTGCCTGACTCATAGAATAAACTGACGAAACTAATTAAGAACCGACCTTATAACATCAAACAAAAACAAAGCAGAGATCCCTTTTGTTTTACCCAGTTACCTATTGACAAGAACCCCACGCCGCCCTAATGGCGATAGCCCGCGAAAAGGGCTGCATATTTGATGTCCCGTCCCGGCCTAGTAGTACACTGACTCACTCACCAACCGTTTTAATGTTAAAGTATGTGAAATCGATTTTCTTGCATGTGTTACAGTTATTTGGGCGGACACGGCGGACAGCTTTGAAGATAGAATAAACGTTTTTTTTAAAGTGGCGGAGATACGGGTGTTGAAAACATTTAAAAATTTGCTATTTGAACTGCCTGTTTGCTTAGTTGGGTAGGTGTCCGCCTTCTAAGCAGAGGTATCGGGTTCGATTCCTGGCGGGAACACAAAGTTTTCTCTCCAAGGAAAATTTGTGTTTCTGGTTCTGGTTGTGATTGTGTGTGTGATGTGAATGTTTCCGGCACCCACGAAATTATTCATCGAACTTAGTGTGGGGCTGTTAACGTTTATGTTTATTTCGAAAAATATTCAAATATATATGAAAGAAGTTATAAAAGTAGAAAGAAGTTATAAAAGAAGAAAAAAGTTATCTATAACTTTTTTCTTTCTATAAGAAATAACCTCAAAAGATTTTGTCTATTATACAAAATGTAGACGCGAGGTCTCAGTTCGATGCGAACAACTAGTATAGGAAAGATATGTGAGTTTAAGAATGTATACATTGTATTTCAAATCTCTCTGCAACGGTTAAACGATTTCGTTCACGATAGGCAATCATTTAACTACTATCTCACCAGCTGGAAAGTAACGATATGGTCGAAGATGGATGATTCCTAGAAATATGACATTTATTTTGTACTACTTAACGTCGGTGAAATCGTGGGTATAGCTAGTAATGTTGTAGTTTTTCAACTTGCTTTTACCTAGCTCTCAAACATTACATTTTATTTTTTCATTTTATTACGTCTGAAGTCTGAGCAGCCTTAATGAGTCTGCTCGGTTGAATGGCCTCGCTATTTGTAGTCTCCAGACTAGTAACCTAGGTTTAACGATAGAGTCCCTAGTTTTAATCTAGACAATACAATTCATAAACCTGGCTTTGAAAACTGTAATAAACTCAAGCTCTGCGTCTGTGTATAAATGACTCCGAATTAGTCGGCGGTTCTCAGTAGGACGCTTTTCAACTGTACGACACAAAGGAGGGTAATGTTTTTATGAGCCTATGTTTGTATGTATGTACATAGGTCATAGTGCACATAGAAATCAGCATTTGCACGTCTGCTTGCAGACTAAATATAATTATTATGTCACTAGATCTTATTTACATGTGTTCTGGGAAAAAAACAATTTTATTTGATGTTTATTCCTTTGTGGCTTTGTAGAGGCCAACCGCGTGGGCCGATTTTGAAGATTCTTATTTCAATCGATTAGTCTCAATCTAGCAAGTTTTATTGACAGTGATGAAATGTCAATAGGGCGATAACCAGACGCCATATTGTAAAAAATAAGTCCCGTTACCTGAAATGGTTTGTAATTTTGTTGGTAATTTACTCCACCAAAAAATGATTTTATTTTTATAGCATTAGCCATGCTAGGCAGAATCAAACTAAGTAAATAATAATAATATAATAAACTAATTTTTTTTCTTACTTTTTTTTATGCCTGTAATGTAAGCATTTGACCACAATCGATGATGCGGCCGAAAATTAAAAAATTTACTCCTTCACTACAAAAATTGTTAAATTTATTAGCGCCTGCACAAAACGTTCCAGGCTAGTATCAGGCCACCCCGATTTTTTTGCAAGGTTTTTAAATCGCCATGTTGGTCTTATCTTGTTACTCAATGAGATAGCCGACATCCCCTAATCAAGCGTCTTCAGAATCCGACTACTAAAAATCGCACCTATTCTGTATAAATAAAATCTTCACAATGTTTATAAATTTTGTGTAAAGATATAATGTGATATCTGGGTTCATAACTTCACTACAGATTGCATAAAACCCATCAGAAATGCATTTGTGAGTCCAGCAGGTGTGATCCAACGTTTACTATCCAGATTATTACGTATTCATAAAATAAGTTCCATGAAAAGAGAGAAAACTTATCGAGATAACCTAGCGCAGTGTTGGCTCACGGCCAAATCACCGGACTTACATCATTCTATCTTCCTGTCTTTTGGTATGGAAACAAGTAGCTCTCTATGGTGACGGAATATGAGTTAACTTAAGTTACGAAATAATTATTTATTGACGAATTAACAAATATAGAGTAATAATAATATAAGAAGTTTTGCGGCGAAAATGAAAAAATGGCGTTGTCGATTTTGTATAATTTTCTGTATTAATGGTGAATAATTAACTATTTATAGTTCGTAAACGTGCATGAGTGTAGGCAAATCATGCAAATTTGTAAAACATAAATTTCGCTTGCGCTCCAAAACTTCAATAGAAGTTCTATAGTAAAGTAGGACTTGACTGGACCATGGCTCTTTTGCTTGACTTGTGACTAGAAAGATGGCAAAATGAAAAAAATAACATTCCGTATCTTTAAACATTACAAGGTACGTAGTTCTTTATAATCATTTGACATTGGTATCCAAACTAGGAATGTCTTGTAACATTATAGCGTACCAATTCCCCCCATCGGACAGAGCGTGTTACTGAGTTTCTAAACAAATTATGTGACATAAAAAAAAAACATAAACATATACGCCTTTACATTCACAGCCTCACACCGAGTTCGATGACTTGTGTCGTGGCTGTAGGAAACATTCACATCACACACATAATCACAATCGGAACCAAAAATACTAATTTTCTTGGGGTAGAAAGCTTTTATTCCCGCCGGAAATCGAACCAGATACCCCTGCTTAAAAGGCAAACGCTCACCCTACTAAGCCAACGGGCAGTTCACATATCATTATAGTCTATTTTTTTACCGATTTAAAAAAAAAAGGAGGAGGTTCTCATTTCAACTTTATTTTTTTTATGTGTGTTACCTCATTATTCATTGTGAGGCGATTTTTAAGATTATATTTTTTATGAAAGCTGATGCTTTCCTTGTGATCCCGAGGTGGTCCCATTTAAATTTGATCAAGATATGATCACTGGTTTTCGAGTTATCGTCAATAATGCGTGTTTAATACATTAAATCTGGTCGGGTCAAGGTTCCGAACATAAAGCGGTGGAGTCGGTTTTTTTAAGCCTTGTTTGCGTTTAATTTTTAATCTACTGAAAATGTTTTGTGGACTTTCTTCAGGAATTTTTTGAATAACTTTACTTACAAGTACTTATTTCATCTTTACATTTCAACATTTTCGATGATAATTATTTGCTTATTCATCTAAGAACTAGCAAGGCCTCTTCTCCCTTTGAGATCGAATTCCCGATTAACCGAGTTCAAGCTCTACCGCTATTTCAGAGTAGAATTATCTGATGGCTTCATAGCATTTCAAGCCTGCTGATAGAATTATTTAAGATTCGGCGTTATTTAATAGCTAGGTGTATATAAGTAGAGGCGACATAATATGCGTATGGCATTTTGACTTCAAAGAAAACATCCAACATAATCGTTAGCAATAACAAGATGATACCTTTTATGCAGGTACTTACTTATATAAATATCTTCTGCCGCATCATCACTTTGCATTAGGTGAGATAGCGGCCAAATGCTAAGAAATTTTAAGTTTTAAAAAAATATGCCTACCATCTGGCATAAAAACAACAAGTCAAAGTACTAAACATTTAAGAAACCCGACTGCGAAAAATGTGAACATACTTTTTATGTAATGTATGTAATTTCCTTCATTTTGATACCCTACTCGATAGGTTTAGTTATTTTTTATTAACGTACGCCCACCGTATTCCGTACCGGCAATATAAGTTGTCTGAACTTTGACAACAAACATACATGTCACATTTGTCCAAATCTTTGACAGGTACGTACAGTTTGTATGGGAAAATAAAATAGTTGTTTTGACTACTTTCCTTGCAACTGTTTTATATTTTCTCTTCTTTTAAACCTTCCTTGGACTTTTACAAATATTTCAAAACCAAAATTAGGCAAATCGGTTCAGCCGTTCTTGATTTTTGTGAGACTAAAAAATGACAATTGATTTTTCTATACATATAGATTACTATTTCACGCCTAAGGACACTTAGGTTTATAGACGTTTTTAGACTCAGATTTAAAGACGAATATAGTCGAAATCCATCCAGCCGTTTGGAAGATACGAGGCAACAAAGAATTTGCAAATATATCGCCAAAAATATAACCCTTCCTTGGCAATTGGGTAAAAAGCAGTAGCTTTTATAATCATTCTCATCAATCAATCAAGAATTAGCCATTTCCGCATAAACCTTATGTTTATGCGGAAATGGCTAATTCTCAAAATGGTATACGAGTCTTTAAAGGACTAATTCTACAAACGGCATATTATACAAATGGCAAGTTCTCAATGTAAAATTCTTAAAATGCCCAATTCTCTCAATGACGAATCCTACCAAAGCCTAATTCTGAAATTGGCAATAAAAAAAATACCGTGCAAACCGTGTATGCAACTGCATACTGTCATTTCTATTTGGACAGCAAATGATGATATGATTCATTACTATTGCATTGTATTGTTTTCTCTAGTTAAGATGTGTTGAGGTATAGCTCAAAGTCGTGTGCCAAGATTTTCGATGGAAACGGAATTATTCTAAACATCTTTGAGATCACAAGCCGACGAAATTAAATTCCAGCCGGGTGTCGAGTTTACCCAGAGCGGATAAAAATACCTTTACAGAATATTCCGGGGAATTAAATAAAATTTTAGCTTTACGTTGCTACGCACAGTTAACAATTTCAGGTAATATAAGGTAGTCATTAGTTGTTTTTTTTTCTTTTTTTATCTAGCTACATGTTGCTTTTTAAAAAAATCTGAAAAACAATGCCGTTAGTATGATGGGAATTGGGAACGATAACCACAGGTAAGTTTGAGTATTTGAGTTATCTATGAACTCGGTGCCTTTAGGATAACTTGGATTTATGCTATGTATATGTGTAAATGTATATAGTTTTAGGCAATATAGGCTATTGGCCCGTAGATATATCTGCAAATCGATAGATAGATCACTCTTTATTGTACACCAGAAATAGAGGAAAATTCATTAAATACATTAAAACGAACTTAGGCTAGTACAATGGGCGGTCTTATTGCTTAAAGCGATCTCTTCCAGACAACCTTTGGATGGAGAGGAGATAGCAAAATGTATTGGGACTCAGGTGTACCACATAGTTACGCAAACTTTATAATAATGGATTAAGATACTAAACAAAATAATTACTATTGATATACTAAAATAAATAAGTACATACATAAGATATCATATACATTCTATACATATTATAACAACAATATAATAAATGCATAAACAAAAATATACATACAATACATATAACATACATACATACAATACATATAAACTTGCTCAATGAGCTGATATTTATATTTGAACTAGCTGCGCCCCGCGGTTTCACCCGCGTTGATAATGATGAAAAGTGATGATGATGATGATGATGAAAAATAGATGTTGGCCGATTCTCATAGATACCGGATAAGCACAAAAAATTTCATCAAAATCGGTCAAGCCGTTTCGGAGGAGTATGGCAACGAAACCTGTGACACGAGAATTTTATATATTAGATATCGATTTGGTATCCACAGTCTTATTATAAATAGATCTATTCATACTAAAATATAAGTGACTGTATAAATGGAAATGGAGGTTACATTCATACATTTTACTCTGTCAAATGTCAAAAGTGAATAAATATAATCTATATTTTATTATGCTACATCTTCGATCGCACCATCGCTTTTCATCAGGCAAGATAGTGGTCAAATGCTTGTCTATATATCGAGCATAAAAAAGATGTAGACGCGATAGCTCTAGAGATTAAACAAGGATGATAATTAACGCTTTGACACACACAGCCCCACTAAGTTCAATGAATTGTGTCGTGAGTGCCATAAACATTAACATCACACAATCACAACAAAAACCAGAAACGAAAATTTCCCATGAGGATAAAACTTGTGTTTCTACCGGAAATTGAACCCGATACCAGTGCCGAGAAGGCGAACGCGCATCCTACTAAACCAATGGACAGTAGACTCACAATTAGCACAAAGTACATTATTAATACTGTCGGAAGGGATAAGGGATGTTCCGGGGTCTCTATGGGCATATATCGTTTGTATGTGGTTGGGCTATATGGGCCCTCTGGACGGATGTTTAACTTTAGTAAATAGATCGCTTATGTGGGCTCGTTTTGGTGTACCCTGACAACGTTAAAAAGGGTTGCCTAAAGTAAAATTCTAGAGGTCTTCCAGTCTCAACTTACAGTTTTAATAGAGTAATGTATAGAACCTTGAAATTTTATTTTTGTACTATACAACTACATACACACACCATAATTCACACAAAAAATTGCAGTGGACCTCACTTTAGGTATCCATATCTCTTATCTATTGCTTACAATAACATTGTATCAGATCGATTCGCTTTATTTATGGGCTTCGGAAATTTGATCACATATCGGAATTCAGGGCAAAACTCAAATTGCTTCCAATCCGTAAAAGACGGAAGTGCAGAATTTTCAAAATGTTTTTTTCTATTCTTACTGACCTTTTTGCTCCTGAATATCTGAAACATGAGTTCTGCTTCTTAGAGGACACACACATACGGAATCTACGTTCATCTGATCCTATGCTTTTAGCTTTTCCTTGACCACTCATTTGGCATAGTAGCGGTGCGGCTATGGAATGATCTCCCAACCAATATTAAAAAATCAACCTCAAAAGCTTGTTTAAACAAGCACGTTAAAAATCATTCTCTTAAAATGATTACCAAAGCCTTATGATGTTGACAAACTTCCCTGAGCATAGTATTAGAATAATATACTTATATTTATGTCGTATATTGTTTAGATTTTTTTTAATATGCAAGCATTGTACAATCTACGGGCCAATTGCCTATATTTCCTAAAACTAAACTAAAACTATATACAGCAAAGAGCCAAGTTACCTACAAGCCATCGAGCCTATAGGTAACTCAAGTGCTCAAGCCCACTACCAGTGGGTAGCGTTCCCATCATGCTGGCTGCATTGCCTCTCTGAATTGCAATGCTAATACGTTGAGCCAAATAAGTGCCAGCATTTTGGTCACGCGTCGCCTCAACCAGGCGCTCTGATAGAATTTTGAAAATAGAATGAGCTCCCGGTCCCCACGGACCCAGTGTCTCAACACCAAACGGCTCAAATATGTAACCACTGCCGAGGTTTCCATATTTTCGCCGTTTGCGCTGCTCTGCCGAAGTTGCCGCGACGCCAACCCCATTCTGTGATTCAGGAAGATGTGACGGAGCTAAAGTATCGACACAAGTTGCATCCCACACTAAAGGCCGTCCCATCTTCCATGGAATTAAAGTCATTCCGTCAGGTCTTTTACCATCGTCACGCATCAGACCATTCGGTTCGAGAATGGCTGGAACGTTGGCACTGGTAAAAGCCCGGCGGATGATATCGTTGAGGCTGGCGTGGCGGGAAATTCGGCCAGCACTTTTCTGGCACGAGAGGCCGTGGTGACCGAGCTGGTCAACAGCAGTACCACACTGACAGCTATGGGCAACATAGCACCTTGCACCCAAACGTAAGCATATAGCGAGACGGAAAGCAGATGGATCTATTAGTGTACCAGTATTAAAAGAGGGAATGGCCTGCAACCAAAGCCCTGACTCCCATACAGAAACTGCTAGAAGTCTAGCACGCTCTGTGACGCTAGGACACGTATCTAAAAGATGTTTCCGTGCTAGTTCACAGAGCGGCCGATCCCACAGTCTCTGAGAGGATAGCCTCACTGGGAGCCCGGTATTTGGGCATGCCATCTCCCAGGCGCTTGTGGCCTCAGTCTGGTTTGAAATTTCTAAAGAACCCAAACTATGTGAAAGTATTTTTTCGACTAATTTAGAAGTACCATGAACTGAGGACAAGAAAGCCGGTAACGCAACACTAGAAATTTTACGAATACCTAAGCCTCCTAGTCTTACAGGTAAAGAAGCTTGCGACCAAGCCCTATCATCTATGTCAATATTCAAAACCGATACAAGAGTATTCTTTACGATATTGTCCATGCTCTCGAGGAGCGCGCCATGTTTCCATAGCGGACAACATCTTAAAGAATACGTAAATTTTGGGACAAAAAGGCAAAATCTAATAATTGTAAAAGCCATATGAGTGTTAATTTTGAGCAATCGGTCGAAAGAATTTTTAAAATTTTGAATTTTTTCTTCTACAAAAGGTGAAATTGATTCATCTAATATCGGCGAACCTAAAAGGCGAAGTGAACACTTGTCGACTAGTTTTATATTGTAAGCCAATGAGTTAAATTTTTGTAAAACCGATAATTTGTCTGAACAGTTATCGCAAACAAAAAGTTCGCATTTTGAAAAATTTAGTTCAAGCCCAATCATTTTAAATTCATCTATTAGTAATTTTAGATCACTTAAGACAGTATTCACATCACCTCCCAGAGTTCCGTCATCCAAATACCAAACATTTAGTTTGGATTGGAGACGTTGAATTATCGGATTGACAGCTAAAGAAAAAATTGCTGGGCCGCACGGGTCACCCTGCTGACATCCAACGGAAGACAAAAGAACATCGTTTTTGTAAATTAATTTTGATGGTTTACCATAGCATTGCCAAATAAAATTATATAACTCTGGAATTTTATCTTTCACCTGGGTCAGAAGGGTGCCTCTATCAACAGAATTAAAAGCATTCTTAACATCCACCTTTAGCAACACCTCTCCACAATTTTGATTTAAAAATGTTCTAAGGGAATGGACAGCAGCCTCACATCCGCCCCGCGAACCAAAACCAAGCTGTATAGGCTGAAAAAGATTGCTTAAAGAAGCAAACATTTTCTTACAACCGATTTTAGCCGCGAGGCGGCGATATGTGGTGCCTACCGCTATAGGCCTGATGCCACCATCTTTTTTGTTTAGTGCGCATAAATTTGCGCCGTACAAAATATCTGTGACGTCATTATTGACTTGACCTGACAACATCAGGTTAACTAAAGCCGTAAGGTCTTTCAAAAGAGCCTCACCAATCTCGCCAGAACTAGCACATAAAAGATCTTTTAGAATTTGCGGTGTTAAGCCATCTAGGCCACCGGCAGACCCACCTTTAAAAGACATAACGGCCGCAGCAACATCCTGAGCGGTCGCCTCAACAGTGACGTCATTCTGTTGAGGTGGATCAGGTAAATGGAGATTTGTTGCCGCGGGTGGATGTTTGTCACGAAGTGACTGTATCGTATCCGAATTATAAGGGGCTAAAGTGTCGCTAGAGACTAGCTCGTGCTGCCCCTGTAATGTCACCATCACTAATTTTGTTTTCTACAATCTTATAAGTCGCCAAATTATCTTTATTTTTAGAATTTGTATTATTATTGTTTAGATTAAACATAAATATAAAAGCTTTCACACTCACAGCCTGAAAACTTGAGGCACATAGCCATTGATAAGCCACAGATGTCTTGGTGACTTACTAATCATAGTTTTAACATCGAAGTCCTCGGGTATTTTTCGAAATGACTGAAATATGTTTTTTCATATGTCCGCCATTTAGAAAATGTTCTAAAAACTGATTCGACAAAAGAAATCTATGTAATTATCGAACCCTGCTCACAAACTATCACGAGAATAGGTTGAGAAATGCGACTTAGACCTAGTAGAGGATAGACCTAGTAAAGGATAACAACCGCAAATCCGGACATACGAAACAGTTTTGTCTAAGCTGAAACGGAGACGCTTCGCGCTCGCTCTGTCAATAAAAATATAGGTAAGTAGGTAAGGTAAGTACCTATATATCTACGCATAAATTCCTCTTCCTCCTTCTTCCTACATTTTCCGACGTCCGTTTCGGTTTAAAATAATAGAAAGAAGATACAAGAAAACAGAGTTTCCAGTACCCTGAATCAAGCAGTATAAAAAGTTCCTCAATGATCCAGCTCACGACGTACAAAGCACAGAATACTATTACTCCCTAAAGCCTTATTAGATCCATGTTGTGCAGCGAGATGCGCCGCCTACGTGAATCGATGTCGGTTGCCATGACGACGCCCGACCAGACGGGAGGCCGTTTAGATGGTAAGATCGGATCTTACCTTCTAAAAGGCGAGCGTTCCATGTCATGGATTTACAAAAAGACAAGGAGTTGATGATAGCCAGACATGACACTTAAACTTGTTTGTGTAGTTGTAAGTAGATGAAAGAACGTACGAAGTTAATGTTAGATTCCCGGTGGGAACATAAGAAAACTTGTGTTTCTGGTTGTGATTATGTGTCTGATGTGACTGTTGCCGCGAACCCTCGACAGAAGTCGTCAAACTTAGAGTGGGGCTGTGACAAATAGAAAAACAGAAACCGGTCCAAAAAAATTAACCAAATAATAAAAAGTATTTTTTTCAATAAAACACCTCTGAGTAGGATGGTGTAAAAGACATTGAAACCACACGCGGAATTTGCAAACTTCAGAAGCAGATGAATCGAAGTGGCCTCGGTTGATTTTTATTGTCTCTAAATTTTATTGCACAGTTTATATATTGTAGGTAAACCCAAAGATAATATATGTAATTACTATACCTACGTTTTAAGTAACCCTACAAGTGGTAGGTATATCCAATCTTTGTGCATTTAGTCAGTCTCAAGTTATATAATAAACCAAGTATAGGTATTACATATTTTGTAAAAGAAGTCCTAGTCACAGTCAAAGTCAAGTAGAAGAGTCAAAGTCTAGTTGTAGTCATATCGTGCCATAGTAACGAGGTAAAACTTTACTAGATCTTCTATGGGAGTTAAAGAGCGAAAGCGAAAATCACGTTTTTCAACTTTGTATGATTGGTCTACACTCATGCCGTTTTACAAACTGTTAACAGTTAATACCATAAGTACACAATAACATTCAAAGAATCACTAGTTTTGGAAAATAATACGAAATCAATATCGTAATTTTTTCACTTTCGCGCCAAAACCAAACGTTAGCTCGGGAGATATATTTTTTTCAATTAGCCGGATTTGCCCATTTAATGACCTTTATATTTTCAATTAAGTCCAAAGTAAAAAAGAAAAAACTTTCAAAAATCTCTCATACCTAGGAAAATATCGTAAAAAGTTTCAGCATCGAATAACTATATAGTTATTTTTGATCGAGCGAAGCGAGATCTCTAAGTTGACTTGGGTCGTTCAGCACTTCATCCGTCCGTCCGTCTGTCAGAGGCATCTAGCGTCTACACCATATAAGCGAATTACTTCAAATTCTCATAGAATATGTAAAATTACGGTCCAAGCGTTGACTTGGGTCGTTCAGCACTTCATCCGTCCGTCCGTCTGTCAGAGGCATCTAGCGTCTACACCATATAAGCGAATTACTTCAAATTCTCATAGAATATGTAAAATTACGGTCCAAGCCAGAAATGAAATTTAAAATTATATAAATGATGAAAAAAAATTAAGGGGGCTCCCATACATGTAAATGGGGACAGTACAATTATTTTTTATTTGTTTATCTACCCTTGAGGGATATCATTGAAAAGGGCTTGACAAGATAAGTATAGTACGAAATCGGTTTTAAAAAAATTCTATGTTGTAAAATAATTATTTGGTAGGCCACCAAAGTCACAAGATTACGGGTTATCTAAATCTAGTTATGTAAGGGGAATAAGGGCTCAGTTCGGCGAGAACGACTAGTTTTAGTAGTTGCTACATATAAAAACTGCATATCGGTATCATAATGGAACTAAATATTAAATAATTCAACAGACTTGTACATGTTAGTTCTATGATAATTGATAATACCAAGTTTTGAACGAAACTTTATTTAGAATTGCCAGTAATTATTTTTTCCCTATCGTAATAGTGGTTCTGATTCAATTTGTCCTGAGTCATTGAATTTTTTAGTCCAATGCAAATAATATCGATTGAGTCACGATAATCATATCATACGAACCATTCATAATGTATCACCCTATGATTGAAATACGTTTGAAGTAAACTAGATAGCACAGGGAAAAGCAACATTGCACTGCATATTTCATTTCGTCATTTTAGTAATTATTTATAACTTTATTACTTATATTTTAATATTTATTTATTTAAAACGATATTATTCGCAGAGCTCTTATATCCGCAAAAGTCCCATGTGTCCTGGAGCCGCCGGGTCTTAGCCGGTCCTATGGTAAGAGACCTGATGTATTGACTTTGTTGACCCGGAAAAACGGAAAATGTCTGGCGTGGGACGCAACATGCGTTAGCACTTTTGCTGCTAGTCACCTGGGTCGTACAACTCACAAAACGGGAGCAGCCGCGGAAGTCGCTGCAGTTAAAAAGTGCACTAAGTATGCGGCATTAGAGGATAGTTACATCTTTGTTCCCATTGCGGTAGAAACCACGGGCTGTTGGAGCGCTAAGGCTTAAAGGTTAATTAAAGAGATAGGGTTTAGGTTAAGAGAGAAGGTTAGTGACCCCCGTTCCGGATCGTTCTTGGTGCAAAGGATAGCTATTGCAATCCAGCGTGGCAATGCTGCTAGCATATTGGGCACCTTTGCTCCTGGAACTATCAGGAGCGGCCTGTTTGACTAATTATAATTGTAAATTGTTCAATCTATATGCCCAATGTTATGACAATAAATAATTAATCAATAATAATGAACATTTTAAAATAAACGATTGACTTAACTCAATAATAATTTATTACAATATTTTATTAGTTATCTTAGATCATAGCTTTTTTCATTTTTGGCAATAATACAAAATAAAAGTCAGTATACTAATAAATATTGATTGATTTACTATACTTTCTTTTTGTTACTGTATCATTGACTGCGATCTAACCTGATGGTATGCTACGCAGATCGTACCCATGTCTTAGACGTTTCGGGTGGCTTGTGCTTACAGGCTCTTTCTTTTCCAAATACAAGAATCATGCTACGCCCATCATTTCCGTATGGCAGCTTCTCTTCGCTTGGGTGCATAGTCGCATGCCAGTACGGTGCTACCGTAAATCGGCTCGGTTATCACGGTGTTTTATTAGCGGAAGAAAAGTTTATGGACTAATCTTCAATTATAGATTCATACTCAAACTTATACTCATATTCATACTCATACTTCATATTCATACTTCATACACATACAGACTTTGACTGATGCCAAACTGACAGCATTTGCTACTATTTTCGACAAATGGGCTCGCACCTGACAATTGTAAATATGGAATACCCATCCTCATTATTTGGATCCAATAGCTTTTTTGTGTAAGACGTAGCTTGTGTTGGACAGGGACTTGGGACACAAGAAACTAGAACCGTTCGGTCGAGGAGAGGAAGGCACTGTGATAATTTGCTTCGGAATCAGAATATACAATTATACATTGTAAAGTTTATATTGTTAAATGGTACCTATTGCTTGTACAGTTTACCCATTCTGTATGTATATTATTTAATAGTCCTTAGCCTATAAACACTTAATCTCAATACATATTTTATATACAATATTACATGAGTACAATTCATCTTAGTCTTATAACTAATTGACATAAAAAGTATTTTTTATATATAATAGTTTTATACGTGACATTATCAGAAAGGTGAATATCCGGTGTTTGAATATTTTTAAGTGATTATGACATTATTAAACTACAATAATTTAAACTGTATGGAAAATATTACATTTGTAATGGCAATATTCATAATTAGTCTGTGGTAGCTGTCGGGCTGAGCTGTCACGTCATCGCGGCGTTAGTGTGGGTGCGTGCGTGAGTTCATGAATTTTGTGTCGAGTGCTGTTTTTCATGTTTGTGTGTATTTCTGACGCCGTTTGTGTCATCTCTCTAATTTTGGATTTTATCAATAAAACTTCTCAAACTGTCGTCTATCGGTACGTATCTCTATATTTTACGCTTAAAGTTACCCGGGGGTGGTACGGCAAGTAGTTTGAATGTGTTCAAAGGAACCCGTCAGGCAGGCGTTGTCTCGGATTTGTAAGTGGGCAAAGGCTGGGTTTTGCGATGAAAGTGAACTAAAGTGCATGGTTCAACTAGTGTAGATAGTGTTATCTGGCGGTCGATTATCGTGTGATTCCTGGAGAGAAATGTTATTATCTCTAAACTAGGTAGGTAGCTACGTTGCGCGAAGGAGTCTCCACTCTAGGCGGTAGCCAATAAGCCAGTCGGCTTTTCGATGCCGGTCGGTATACTAGTGCTCGCGAACTGAGCATGCTGTAGTAATGGTAGATAGAGAATTATAGAGTGTTTGTTTATAGTAAGTGTTTGTGTGGTGCTAAGTGCTTGTTCTGTTGCAGGCCGGCAGAATGCTAAAGTTCATACGAGGCAAGGGCCAGCAGCCCTCTGCTGAGCGTCAGAAACTCCAGAATGAGCTGTTCGCCTTCCGCAAGGTATGTACTATTATAATTACCCGACTGTTGTGGAATAATTAATTTTTTGTGCCTTTTGAAAGGTCATTGACCTTAGTTTTGTTTGATTTGGAAATTATGAAAGTCCCTTGGAATATTCTGGTTTTAAAATCATTAGACTAGCAGCAATATGACCAATAGTAAACTGAAAATGTTCAACAAAAACCTACAGCTGTTGTGTTTAGGTATTTGTTTTTCCTCTCTAAGTCTGACTAATATTTACCTTAATTTGACATAACTTTATATTGTAGGTCTAGCTCTGACAAATGGTTTTTTTCACACTTACATTTCTACATAAAGAACGGTAGACAAATTATATACACCAATTGACTGGAAGCAATATTTACCTACCATGAATTAGTACCACATCAATCATTTTCAAGTGCTGCAACAGATCGTTTAGTTCAATAAAATCTGTTATTACAAATAGATCAATGTACTTGAAATCATCAGTTTGTTTATTGGACTTCAGCCTACATAAATATATCCATTCAGAATATTTGTTTAAACAATGTACAATTTGTTGTTCAATAGTGTTCGAATAGTAAGTTTAACTATAGACTGGCATGAAAAAGTTTTAAAAAGAAGCAATGAATTAAATTTAACAAAAATGTACTTAAATAAACTTAAATATATACCTACATTAGTTAGATTCAGGTAGCTTATGAATAACAGTTAATTAATATAATAAACGCTGGGAATAAGTAAAACTGTTCTAGGAAGAAATTTTTGTAAGAGAAAGATTTAAGAGACAATTAATTGGCTACTATAGTTTTCAACCAACTTTAAAAAAGGAGTTTTTCAATTTGACCGTATGTTTTTTTGTATGTATGTTACGCGATATCTCCGCCAATTATGAATTAATTTTGGTGTTTTTTTTATGTTTGGTAGAGTTTAGAGGTGGTCCAAAGTCAAACCAAAACCAAAATAAAGTGATGAAGTTGTTTTTTTTTACCTTTGCTTTCGTTTCAATTATTTTGTATAGTGTTTATATACTTTTGTAATATTTTATTTTTATGTGTTCATGAACTAAATCACACTGAATTAATTAATCCAGGTATAGAGCACTTAATTTACCTATAAGCTCAGTGCCATGTAGGTTACCCTAATTAACCTATAGATGTAATGTAATACGGTGTACCTTGCTGTATAGATGTAAATATAGTCTAAAAAAAATTTACATATAGATATAGGTATGACTTTCTAGTCATGTTGAATGGTTGTTGACTATCTCAAGATCAAAAAATACTTTAAAAAAAATAATCAAAAATATCAAACATATAATATCAATTATATGTAGAACCAAGATATATCTAGATAAAACTAATGCCATTTCATGTGTAATGTTGCCTCTCCTATTCTATCTTTGCCATACCCAAACAGGGAGTTAGGGTATGGCAAAGATTTCAATACAAAAATAGATATTTGTATTGTCTTAAATATATAATTGATATTATATCATATGATATTAATTATAGATTATATGCAAAATGCCAAGCAAGCACCAAGATATATAGATTAAACTAATATTATTTCACGTGTAGTGATCCCTCTCCTTTTTTTATATTTGCCATTCCCTAACAGGGTAGACCCTTTTAGGGTATGGCAAAGACTTTAATACAAAAATAGACTTGTCCAAACAATAAAAGAAACCACAAAGTATATATGTATATAAAGACTGACAGTTCAGCAAATATACAAAATAAAAACTAGTCAAATTAAGTACTCCTTTTTTGTGAAGTCGGTAGGAAATTACTTGTAATCTACCTATTGTAGACATTAACATTATACATTTACAACACCTCTCTAACCCATAAAAAAAATACGCAGAAATTATTAACCTCAATTTCAAAATGTTTGCACAGAGACCCGTATCTAATCACAAGCCCTACACTATTTGTTCTTAGATAAGATGTGTCATCTACTTTTTTATTACATGTGGTTTAAAGCAGTTTGTGCATGGGCTCGGTCAAATTGGGCCATGGCCAATAGTGTGTATTTTTTATCTGCATTTTTGAAGGTTTACTATGATAGATGGTACCCTTATTATAAAAACAAACAAAGCTATCTGTACTATTAAAGAGGAATATTTGGTTGAAATTTATAATCTAATTATAAGAACTGCCCGTTGGCTTGTTACTGCCATTGGTACATGTTTATCTTCTAAGTAGAGGGAATCGGGTTCGATTCCCGGTAGTAACACAAGCTTTCGCCCCAAGAGTAATTTGTGTTTCTTGTTCTGGTTGTGATTGGGTGTGTGATGTGAATGTTTCCGCCATACATGGCACAAGTCATCGAACTTTGTGTGGGGCTGTGAGTATGATGAAAGTGTTTATGATTAGTAGATAAATAATTCTGGCAGTTGACTTTATCCTGCTGCATATTGATTTGAAAATGTTCAAATGTATGTTATTCCCTTGGGGACAAAATTTGTTTTCACGCCGGGAATAGGATTTGATATCAACAGTTTCTGATACACAGTCACATCACCCCCAGAATGAGAAACATTAATTGCGGAAAAATCTTGTTGAAAGTACTACAAATGAAGCTAATATAAAAAGCGAAACAAGTCATTTAAAAAAATTACATTTTGTATTGCGCAAAGGATAGGCTAGAGACCTAGATGGCCAATGATAGATAGCCCATAGAGAAGATGCGCTCCCTAGAAGACACACTTAACATCGGACATTAAGTGTACAAAATATCTACTTAATGTTACTATGTTGTTAAGTACTGATTTGAGTTGAGTATTTTAATTGTTAAACTTTTTAGTTACCATTCTTGACGGTCAGTAAAAAAAACAAACTGAATGTTCACGGTTTGTTTTTTTTTTACTGATTGAAGATAGTTTAGAAGAACAAATACATAAAACTTAATATTAAGATGAGTTGATGAAGCCCGAAAGATTGTGTCTAAATTCCTGCCGTTAATTCTTATGCCCATGACTTAAACATGTCACTGGACTCAAACATCAAGCAAATGCTTTCAATTAACCTTTTACTACTTAAGAACGTTAAAAATTTTGCAGTTTAATTGTTAGAATACTCAATGAATTGTTGAATTGCGAACCTACAATGAATCTGTTAGTTTCCCCAATTGCTCCGATGACACCATACAGATTGGAATCAAGGCCGTCATATTGTTTCTATTAACTTGAACTGGAATGATTGTCTAATGTTATGTTGATTGATCTCACTTAGGTATATGTAGACCGATAATGGACCTAATAACCAATGAGTGTTTAGGAAAACTAAGATATAGAACTGCTTCATCTTGGGTAATGCATAGTAATTTTCTTGTAGATCTAGTTTTTAGCAATTTATTTTAATCGAAATGCAATTTTTTATTTGTGAACAAACATTTTAAAAGTCTTTATTTCTGAGACTCAACTGAGTTTAAACTTTAACTGTCTTACTACAATAATTAGTTTAATATTGCAATGCTTTAGTGTAACTCATAAAAATAGTGTTAGCTCCTATATAAGAATAAAAACTTTAAAGAAACCGTCTTTACTTATCAAAGCACGTTACAAAATGTTAAAGTAAGGTAACTGTTTACTAAACAAAATGTAAAAATGTTTGACTTGCTCTCTCAGTTTTGTGGTCTCCTCAATCTATATGTGTAAAGCAAAAGCTTCCTATTTATAATTAGCATCATGGCTTCTTACATCAATCGGTATAAATTTTATTGCAGTTTAAATGTTACGGTCTGGATTGTCTTTATTCAAAATCTTATCAAACTCGGTCACCTTTTACAGAGTTACCTGAATAATTATTGTCAAAGTTACACTAACAAACATCCGCATTGTACTCCGTAGGCTTAGTTGAGTGCGTGTTCGCTGTTTAAGCAACAGGGATCGGGTTCGATTCCCGGTGAAAATACAAGTTTCCTCAAAGTAAATTCGTGTTTCTGGTTCTGGATGTGATTGGTTGTGTGTGATGCGTTTGTTTCCGGTATCCTTAACATGAGTCATCGAAGTTAGTGTGAAGGCGTTTATGTTTATATGTAACATAGTTAAATGACCTTGTCCAGAAAAAAAATCACTTAACACTCAGTTTCTTGTCACACCTAGGTAAAGTAGAAATCAAATTGTGTACGCCCCCACAAAAAAAAACATACATTTGACACTCGATCGTTTGACAAATTTGGTGAAGGAGCGTTCACATTTAAAATAGTCTACTCTACCTATAAGATATTGTTTTAACAATAGCTTTCCTTGAAGCGTTACTTCACGTTTTATTCCGTGAAATGAGTCACATCACAAGTTGACATTTGGTGTTTTTATCGTTTGCAGATAACGCTTCCAATCGATATCTTGTCGATAACGACGCTCTGTGTGTAAACTTTACCAAAATATGACATGTAAATTGAAGAAATAATGTGGAGTATTATGTGAACAAGTGGAAAAACAACATTTTAAAAATAACCTTGACGCTCTAACTCGAAAACAGTTATACCGATTTTTACCAAATAAAGCTAAGAACACTCTGTCAATACATCTTTCAAATAAAAATACTCAATCTAAATCAGTTCAGCCGTTTTGGTGCTACGATCCCACAGACAGATAGACACACACGTTAAACTTATATCCCCCGACCGCCGCAAAAAAGAGCACTCTTTGTACTTTGGTCGGGGGTTATAAAAGGGCAGAATGTGTAAACTTCACCAAAATATGAAACGCAGAATCGCGCGTTTATGATAATCTTTGAACCAGTTCTTCTACATGATTATAACTATGTTCCTAGTTCCTACCGAATTCGTTTTATGATCGGTTCATACCGGCTAAGCCGTAAAAAGAGCAAAAAGATCCAATGAATCCAGGCCCAATCCTGGGCGTAAACCAGATTCCCAGGAGCTTGAAAACAAATATGGTTCGAAGGCCCATAACTAAAACCCTTTCTTCACACACAATCACAACTAAAAACACAAATTTCCCTTGGGGAGAAAACTTGTGTTTCCGCCAGGAATCGGAATATCCCTGCTTGGAAAGCGAGCGTGTTCGCTTTCTTAGCTCACGGACAGTCCATGAATATCACTTAAAATAAGTGTTTAAAGCAAATAGACTCTTAGTAACACTCATTATCAAACTCTACAACTCAGTCTGATATATCATAAAAATTGTTAGGTAATAAAATAACACTGTATTTCTTCTCCTGCTATAGCACAAGTTATCCTACTAATATTATAAATCCGAAAGTTTGTGTGTAAGTGTGTAAATATGTTTGTTCCCGCTTCACGCTTTAACGGTTGAAAAGATTTGGGTGAAATTTGGAATATACATAGATTATACCTAGGTATAACACATAGGCTACTTATTAACTTGATAATAGCGGGCGAAGCCGCGGGGCACGTCTAGTGTAATATAACAACCGATTTTGTCATTATATAAACTCCAAATCTATTCAATGCGACCTAGGGAGCAATAAACGCCGCACCTGGCCTCGCCTGCGCTATTAATTTTTTATCTATATCGATATTAGGTGGCTACATCGATAAATTACATTTTGGCGCGGAGTCATTGCTAGGTAAAATCACACTCATTATTCTTGAAGCTGTTTTAGGAGCTTGTGGCGACGCCTATTTAGTATATTTTAGTAGAGATTTATAACATTGACTTGAATGCCCTTTCTTTAAATAGACTGTATTACTAAGCTAAGCTAGTGACTCTTCATTTAACGAATGTCGTTCGTAGATCACAGACGTGTTTGAATAATGTTTTATTAGGTTTTTTATTAGTCGAAATCTCACGACCCTTGGATACTTTAAGCGACTACTGCGTGCACTGGGAACGTTTTGATTATTTAATAGGTAAAATTTCTCCATACTATTTTTGTTCAAGACAGCTGTTATCTAGTCTCTTTAGTGTTTTTTATTTTTAAATTTGGTTACGCATCTTTGTGCACTTATCTAGAGAGAAGTTAAAATAAAATAATTCAAGTGTATATATATCCACACTTCATAATATAAAGCTTAATCACAAGTCAAAGTCGAGTAAAAGATCAAGGTCCAATGTTGAAGCGTCTTTGCCTTTTATAATATTAAAATTAAATGTAAATTATATAAAGTAAATGGTGGGCTATTTACACGCCAGCGATTTTACTCGCGTCACCATCCAGTCAGAGTCAAGTCATGCCTTTATAAAGTGGTAGAAACTTTACTAGAAATTCTATTGGGAGTTATTTAGCGAAAGCGAAACTCACGTTTTTCAACTTTGTATGATTTGCCTACACTCTTGCACGTTCACTAAGTACGAGTATCAACGGTTAATTATCCTAAGCATCACTAGTTTTTGAAAATAATACAAAATCAACAACACCAAATTTTCATTTTCGCGGAAAAACTCCCGAATACTTATCGTTTTACACTAAAGTTCTAAAAACCTAATGAATAAAATAAATGTAAAATATACGCGATAAAATCCGTTACATTTTATTTGATTCGGTGTTTAATTAAGATTTTGATTTGAATTGTATTGATTAAATCCTATGGAATTCTTCGACACTGGTACCAAGTTTAATTCTTGGCATAAACTCAGTTTTTCTTACCATGGATTTGTATTTCTAGTTTGTTGTATTTGAATGATTGCAGCATCCGAAACACAAGTTTTCGAACTAAACAAGGGCTTGCGATAAAATCCCTCTTACCCACAGGTGTTACCGTATTTGAGTACAGCATATTGAAACCCTGTAAATAGAGTGTGGTTTGCTTTGTTAAGCGGCTGCTTTTGCCACAAATCCATTAACTCTATACATAATGGAACCATAGATTTACGCCTTCGCCGCTAATGACCCAGTGTTGCTAACTTCATCGCATCCAACCCGGCCTTCGTCAGACTTAGTAATATTACATATTTGTTTCTTCTTCCTAAGGCCCACGGTAATATAATAAGTATAAAATAAATATAGTAATTTCTGAACGAGACCTTCAATAATATCTAAGTTATTATAACAACCACAGTAATACTCAAGTAAGGAGCGTCTTTTTATGTACGTTGATTGTTTTGGGTCTGATTGACTATGTTTCTATAGTACTTTTATAGTACTATGGGCCTTAGAAGTTAGAAGGAGAGCTCGGCCATGATAGCAGAACTAGTGATAATTTAAAAAAGGAAAAACATACCAACCAATCGAACCAGTGGCTATTCCGGGCATAGATTATCTTTACGTCGAAGTCGAAAAGGAACTATTTTCTTTTCTTATAAACCATCGAATCAACTGAAATGTCAATTAATCGACTGTCGTATCGACGTCGCATCAATTCGAACAATCTTAGTTTGACGACCAGAATAGACCCACAGGTGCGTCCAGAGTCTTAAAATTACTTCCCAGTATTTGCTCCCTAAATTAGGCTAATTCCCAACTAGGTCCAAGCCATTGTTCTCGAAAAAATAAAATTTCATACATTGATTCCCATGGAGGTCCAAGACTATTTTAAATAAAAATTAAATTATATTTTTCTTTCCCAACGAGGTCCAAAAGTTTGTTTGAAGTACTGTCAGCAAAATAAACGTTTACAATTTATTATACACTTAGAAATAACTTGCTTTTGAGAACAACAAAACTTGTTGTTATCTCCATTGAAAACAAGCGCAGGGTATTCAAATAATATAGTTCCCACTGCACCCCATTGTCTGTACCCAAGATACGAGTTCGTTGAAGGCAACTTGGAATGCTTTCAGTACTCTTGTCTCTTCTACGCGATAAAGCTTAACTGTTCCTAACTTTGTCCGAATGAAAGGATTCCTCTTGTGATACGAAATCTGTAGCTACATACACCTCCTTTGCAGTAATACTTTGTAGTTGATAAAGAGTGTTTTTGCATAATGATATAGTTCTGGGAGTGATTGTGTTTGTTATGAATTAAAATTTGTGTTTCTTGTTATGGGTGTAATTGTATAAAAGAGTACTCGGGCGAATGCAGAGGTTTCTGTCATCCACGGCACACGTCATCGAACTTAGTGTGGAGCTGTGAGTGTGAAAATGTCTATGTTATGGAAGGTTTACCTCAACTGCGACGAAAGTCAAAAGTAGTTTAGTGTTTATTGTTAATTGATTTTCAACCGACTTCAAAAAAGGAGGTTCTCAATCCGACTGTTTTTTTTTGTATGTATGTTACGCATTATCGCCGCCAATTATGAATAAATTTTGATGTTATTTTTTTTGGTAGATTATACAACAGAGGTAGTCCCATATAAATTTTATCGAAATCGATCCAGGCAAAACCGAAACATAAGCGGTGTAGTCGGGTTTTTAAGCTTGTTTCCGTTTAATTATAATATTTGTGCAATTTCATTTGTATCAAGTTGATATCTTTCACCAATATTTTGAATTAAGTGCGGGCTGTGAGTGTTATAACGTTTATGTTTCCATACCAGAGCGTAAGATTTATAAAAGCATTCTGCTTTATAATACTAGTCGTATCTCGCAGCGAACGCTACAATTTTGTGCATACAAAAATGTCTTATTTATATTTTTTCCAATAAAGTCTCCTTATTATAAAATAGGTAAGACAACTTAGTGCCTACGCATATAAATACGAGTAATTTTACGTCATCTTTAGTACCCAGTTATAAATGATAATGTTGTTAATCCATAACGTAACAAGAGATTATTATTATCTGATCTTCTAAGCAACAGTGTTTCTTACCTTGTTTGTTACAAACAAACGATATCACATGAATACTGTTAGGTACGTTATTATTAATACTTGGTAACTTATGCCCTCTTCTTTTTAATTGTTGTAATGTATTGAAACATTTCATCAGTTTAGTATTAACCCCCGACGAAAAAGTAACCGATTTTGATTATTCTTTTTTTTATTTGAAAGCTGGTGCCTATCATGTAATCCCATTTAAATTTCATCAAGATCTGACCTTAGTAGTTTTTGAGTTATCCTTAATAATGCGTATTAAATTCGTTTAAAATCTCTAAAAAAGAATAAGCGGTGCCAAAGATAAGCGGTGAAATGAGGAAGTTCTTAATTTGACTGTATTTTTTTTATGTGTCAGATCTTTTTAAAGGTGAACCGATTTTGAAGATCATTTTTTTATTCGAAAGGAAGCGTCAAGTTTGTCCCATATAAAAATTGTAAAGATCTGATCAATTATGCGGGCCGGAAATAATGCGGCGAAGTCGATTTGCTTCCTTTTTAATTATTTCAGCTCCAAATTTAATATTAGTTTCAACTTGATACCTCCACGAGATCCTAAGAAAAAGAGTATAGCTTGACAGACCAGACGGACATACAATGAAATGATCATAAAGATGTTCTATTTTCCTTCTGTGGTACAGTATTTCAAGTACAATAGGTATTAGAACTGGTCTATATAGCCTGCGGATATACCTATTCGAGCATCCCGTAGCGTGGTAACGTGCAAAAACAGTGATATAATAGCTTTAAACAGGTTGTGAGCTAACAGCAACGTGAACGGGGCAGGTTTGATCTCACAAACGAGGCTCTTGCAACCAGCTTTTAGACAACTCTAGATTGACTTTAAGTTTAAGAGTTATCACAGTTAATAACAATGGGCTCGATTCTGATGTACACTCACTAAATTAAATTTAAACTATCCCTGTCTCTTACAAAATAAAACACAAGACAGAGATAGCATGCATTTTAGAACTGTCACGCTAGTTTATCAATTAAAATATGAACAGCAGAAGCAGTAAGGCGCTTGTTTTTAGTCTACACCAATACAACACATACTCGACTAAGCTTGCATAGACATCTAAGTTCTGACTAACTTGACAGCACAGCAGTATGCTATCTCTGTCTTGTGTTCCTATTTTGTAAAAGACAGGAATAGTTTAAATTTAATTTAGTGTGTGACATCAGAATCGAGGCCAATATATTAGTTTTTATTAATCTTTTTCAGAAAATAAAAATTTATTTATTCACATGGGCCCCAAAGAGGCACTCGTGAAAGTTAATGACTCTACAGCCAGTTTCGCAAAATTACAGCCCCGCCTTAAGTTCGATCACTTGTGTCGTGGATGCCGGATACATTCACATAACACACACAAACACAACCCCAGGTTATATTGAGACATACTTAAACATGTCTCCTCTATAATAGAATAGAAATCGGGATTTTTACAATACAATTTTATAGATATTACAATTTTATTGATACTTATGAAAAAGGATACATTCTTAGAATTTTTAATAACATTCAAAAATATATGAGCAAAATATCAGTTATCATCCAAATCACCTATATTATTCCGTTAATTAAAATGAGATCATTGTTATTTCCTATACGCATATTTACTAAACGAAGGACATCTTCAGTATTTTTAGACGCATATTCACGAAATTTGAATATAACTAAAAGTCAAAGATTGTCACGCGTGACCTTGCTCAACCGCCATATTATAAGTAATGCAATATGCACATTTATGCGCAAAACTGTAAGGGGATAATTGATTGTAGTTTAAAAGGTTCTCGCAAAGACATACTGCACCTTAAGACATTCGTCCAGCTTATTGTATCCTACTATCGCTTATAGTCTATTCACAATGTATAATAGTATGAAAAACAAAAAACCAGACTGCAAAAAACAAATTAAATTAATTCTAATGCGGAACTTAGTGACTTTAACAGTCTGGACCTATTAAAAATCTAGACCGGCTCAAATCTTTCCAATAGCGAGTATCAGTCTAGTTGCTTTTTTTATTTTATTTCTAATTTATTTTCTTTAATAGGACTTATTATTCCATTATAACTAGTCGTTCTGAGATCTCGCGCTTGCATTTTGTCTAATAGAGAAAAACTTTTGAGGTTAATGGCTTATAACTTTTTTCTTTAAAATAATTGTTTTATTTCTGTATTTGTTGTTTAAGTACAGGATATAACGAATATTATACGTAAGTTTCAGCATCAAGTGTAAACCGTTTTTGAGATACAACCCAGGACAAAACAGGTCTAAAAACATTGACTTTGGTGGCCTACCGAATTGTTATTTTCCAATATATATTTTTTTTAAACCGGTTTCGTACTCTACTTTGAGTTCTTTTCAACGATACCCCACAAGTGTAGATAAAAAAATAAAAAATATTTTGCTACCCGCTTACGAGTATGGGTGCCCCTTTAATATTTTCATTTATATATATAATTTTAATAGCTAGTTCTGGCTTTGGGTCATAAGCTTTACATATTCCTTGAGAATTTGAAGTTATTCGCTTGTATGGTTTAGACGCTAGACGCTTCTGACAGACGGACAAAGTACTGAACGACCCCAGTCAACTAAGAGATCTCGCTTCACTCGATCAAATACTTTATCATAGCTATATTATAAGTGTTGAAAATTTAAATGAGAATGGATGCTAATGCAATTTTAAATCGTTATAAAATGTTAATTTAAAATGAAAAATTGTAAAATATACCTAAAGATGATTTCTAAATATCGTTTGAATGAAATCACACAACTCGTCGGACACAATTCGTCAAATTTAATATTTTTATTTATTGCACTTAACGTCTGCCGATCGCCATATTTCTTTTTTATTACTGTCATGTCTTTATTGACACTCGCACAATTAAGACAAATCGATTGACGTGAGAATCAACAAAATTCGCCAACGCGTTTGATCTCTCGAAAGCCACTAAAGAACAAACATACTGTAAACATAGATTGATAAACACATTACCGTCTCTTGCGTCGCATTCGGGTAATAAAGTATTCTAGTTCCCTAAGAACCTGTTTTAATATAACTGGAACTTGTCCATTTGGCGCGCCCTAGATTGCCGACAAGGGGCGGCGTCTAGCAAAAGCTAATTATACAACTTATTAACCTGTGTGTTGTTAACTAAGTCACGGACGAATGTACATTAATTCACAGGAATTGTGAATGAATGGGATTTCCCATTATAAAGGTGTGTTCTATAACATCGTCACTCTGCCAACTAAAATGATTCGGTAAGTTGGTTTGTCGCCGCTAAGAAACTGGGTATCCTCGCTAAATTCAGGCGGGAGCTACACACCGGAGCTTTAATTTGTGTCAAACTCAACTCATTCCCTGGGAGTAACTGCTCCCAGCGCCCAGCCCAGGCAGACCGGTAAAACCAGAAGGCCATATTCCCACCACGGCAATAGAGGCCACGTGGAAGGACTACAAAAGTCAAACTCAAGTCCGATCATTGTATGGAGTACTGCGGCAATCTTTGAAATGGATCTGCTAAGTACGAGCTCGAATCTCTTGAATCCAATGACTGACAAGCCAAAACACTAGCGATAGGAAGCTATTCGAATTTCGGGTCTAGGTTGTCGAAGTTAGGTCGCTACCTTATTGATATAATAAAAATAGTTTTTAGCGCGATTAAGTCCGAGATATTACCTAAACTATACCTATATTGATGTTCTATAACAACGTCATTTATTTATAGTTGACCGAACCTCTAATTCGCTCGAAACGTTTTGCTTCTATGTTCATTATGATCTAGATGTCAATTGGTCAGGATTAAAGGTCTCGTTTCGGTTATACAAGTCTCTTTCTTTATAAATTAACATAAAAAACACGAACGGTTTCCAGCCCAGGAAGCCCCACTCCAAGTTCGAAGACTTGTGCTATGGGTGCCCGGAACATTGTGGGACCATTTCGCGACTATTTTTACCCAAATAAGAAGTGGTGTATGCCGCATTGAAATAAGTAATCGGCTCAAAAACCTTTAAGGATTCGGTATACATTCAATAAATGTATAATTTTCTTTATGAATTCAGTAAAAAAATTAGATAAGCTTATAAAAACCAGAAGTATATTTCGACAATTACTGGCCTACCATCAAAGTAGCCTATTGTAATAGGACAATTACGAAGACTTACAAGACCGCATTCCACGTGCCACGTCGACCTGTGATATCTTTCTTTTTTTAGTTGATCGTTCACGAAATTACTATGCCCATCAAGATAAGGCCGCCTTGCACTTGCTTAGAATGTTGAACTGTTACTTGTAAATACATCGCTTTCCATCAGGGAAGATAGTTGGGAAATTCTTACTTATCAAACATCCTTGGGCCTATATCTCAGCCTATAGATATAGATATATCATCCAGCAGCCGACTTCTTCTGGCTGAGATGATGATGATAATGATGATGATCCAGCATAAAAAAACTACAAATTGGTTCGGTTGTCCGGATCTATTGAAGCTTATTTACATGGTACATAATTGTCAATAGATATATCAGTAGATAATATCTGCTACTTTATCCGTTTTAAAGGTGCCCAGAATTTTAGGCAGCTGCCTAGAATATCAGACATAAAATTCGAGATAGCCACGTCAGACACGATAGTTTTCAATCTTACCCCGTAGGTAGATCCAATGTCAATCTATTTCGTTCAATGTCTCCGGTTAGTATCAATATAAAAGAAAGAATCATCTTCTTTTCCCATTTCGCCTCTCCAACCTCCGCTCCAAACCGCTCGCTCCAAAAGAAAGAATGCAACATGAAAACAAACAATCGTCATCGTATATCACCGTCATACCAATTTAAACTCAAATTCGTATTAAATAAAACCTAAATTGATACCATTAAATAGCATTCTATTAATCAACAATCGACATTTCTCCCGTCATCGTCCGCGTGACCCGTCGTCCAATTTGTGTGTATGGCACTTGCGTCAAGCGAGGCGCGATGCTCGTTACTGGGGCCACACATCTTAACCTCCATTAAGCCTACGAGTACATTGCCTGATGTGTCTGCCTCCCACGGCTTCCTTCGCCAATTCGGGCTAACTGTCATATCTGGACTATTTGGTAGTCCATTGCCCGAGGGTGTTTCCTATTTCGGACTCGGACCTACTTGATGTTAATTGGCAAGCGGGAGCTGGATGTTTTCTTCAATCAAACATGCTCGGTTGGATGATGGTGGCTATTTATATCGTTGTATTCAGAATTTTGTCTTACTACAATGTCTTCTGTTCTCTTTAGTATGTTTATAAATATAAGGATAACGTTAAACTATGTTGTCTTTAGTATCCAGTTACCTTATTATTCTTTGTACCACAAATAAGGGAATGTTAGAAACAGAAAACGCATATTTTCCAAATTTAAACTTTCTTAGAAGAAGTTTAACTTAACCACAAAGAATTTTCGTTCTAGAGATTTAAATGACTTAAGAGCAGGCATTACAAAAATTATAATATTATGCAATATCCTTAGTTGATTACTTATCTAAACGATGTCTAACTTTAATATATAATTTTCAGACTTTCTATCCTACATTTAGACAGTTTTACGATAGCATTAGTTTGTCTCGATCGACTTTTTATCAAATATTGTCTGTTTTAGTTTATTTTGAATTTTTCATAGAAATCCCCTATGCCTTATTCCATAACTAAACTAAACTACTAATAAGATAGAAAACATAGTTCATTACACATTGCTTGGCTAAAATTTTTATATAATTATGAAGATTTTTCGTATTGCGAAATATCAGTTTAACACGCGCGACCTTGCTTAACAGCCATATTTTCACTGAGCTAAACGCGCCCCTATGTGATACGCCATAAGCTCTATAAAAGCATGTGATGACAATCGTGTTCGGACCGAAGTGCCGGCTGCTGTTAAACTCGGTAACATTCTCCGACCGGCCCTTTCTGGCTAAATATTTGCATTTCGAGCGGTTTCCGCAACCGTAGAGTCGCCGCACGATAAGGAAGATCCAGGTTCATTCACACCGAACCGTCTCCAACCGTCTCGCCAGTATCTGTCGAATCGTGTCCTCTTATCTCACCGATTTATATCACATACTTTTTAATACTAATATTTGTCAAGGTAGGCTGTCTACCGAACCACTGATGTTATTGAGTTTATGTTAAAAAAATCGAATAAAGTTTGTGGCATTGCCATCTAAGTATTATTATATTTTTTTATTCGGAATAAGCAAACTAAGACCACTGTCTCACCTGATGACTGCCCGTTAACTTAGTTGGATGGGCGTTCGCTTTCTAAACAGGGATATCGGGTACGATTCCCGGCGGGAGCATAAGTTTTCTTCCCAAGGAAATTTGTGTTCTGGTTGTGGTTGTGATTGTGTGTGTGTGATTAATGTAAATGTTTTCGGCACCCACGACACACGTTATCGAACTTAGTGTGGGGCTGTGAGTGAGAAAGCAAATATTAAAAAAATGACGATGGAGTATTTGCCTAGAAAATACATGTTTACTCGTGACTTAAAAACTCTGATTATACTAATCGGGAAACAGACTCAGACAAGGAAGCGGTGCACATAATAAATGTGAAAGCAAAACGCTTCGTGCGTATTTGTTGAATATCAACTACATAATGATGTCGCAATGCAGTTCGTCTGATTGTCCGATCCGATCCGATCGTGCAATTCCGCAGCACTCTCCGAAATATAACCAATAAGAGACCGACAAACTCGCCACCTTGCGACGATGCTCTAGGCGTTGAAACCTTCCATCAAACAGCCGGTCGTCACCTTTAAGTCCCTAGACTAAGTATTGTAGGATAATCTTATACTCATTATCTTTCTCCAATCGTGTAACATACATCGTACATGAGTAAATGTATATTACTCCTGATAAAAGAAATATTTATTTGAAGTGTATGAAAAAACGCACTGGAAAATTTTCAAACATATTCAACGTCTCTGTGTCCATAGATGCGGTGACCACTTATCATTCGGCGACCAACTTATTTGCAGCCTTCAACATAAAAACATTCTCATTTTAAATACCCATATATCTTTCTATTGTCGTACTATTCATTTTATATCACTGCTGAATGAATACGCCAGTGATAATATTTAGTTGGGCAATAATGTCACGTACATCATTGTTTGCGAAGGCTTCGTGTCTGGATTCTTCAGATTCCCTGTTTGATTAAGCCCTTTCGGCATTGAGATGCCAGGTTTTACTTCATTTATATTTAAGAGTAGTTATTCAAAGTTACTGCTTTGTATTTAACGCTCGATTTGTCGTCGTTTCTATTGTTGTATTGCCTTGAACTATATCTACGCGTATTATTGCTATTTTGTAGTATATGTTGTCATCCCTATTTATAACCAAATCTGAATCATTTATTCCTCTTAAGCCGATCTTGAACTTTGAAAGAGAAGTTTTAATGGAGTCATGCATTTCGTATCATTTAATTTTGAATCTTTGAATTTAATTTGGCTAGTTATCAACTGAACACACGATTCTGGACCGGTATGTCCCGTTAAATATTTCTAATCAATCTAGATTTTTTATTATGCTAAATTGGCAAGTATTTGACCATTATCTCACCTGATGGAAAGTAATGATGCGGCCGAAGATGTGACATGCTTGCCTAGAAGATACCTATTTACTCTTGATTTGAAGAGTCCCAGATTGTACCCCTCGGGGCCCCGCAGGCAACGAGTTCCACGCCTTCGCTGTACGGATATTTGTAATGTGTTTGTAATTGGAAGTACCTATACTTGCATCTATGTAAATATCACTCCAAATGTCCACCACCACCATGTCCTATAAATCACGATGTAATCTCATACATTAATGAGCAGCCACGGGCACCGCTTCACAAAGCCCTGCTGATAAAGTCCGATCTGCTTCCAAACAGAGAGGCTGTTTGATTTGTGGAATCCATTCGTCATCGTTATTAATGTGGAGTCATGCCCTGGGACTTAACAAACATGCTTCCATATTACCCTTAGACTTTTCATTAATGAGTTCACTTGTTAATAACTAAATAGATGACAAAATCTCCTATTCCAATCAAACTAGAGTGAGGAATGAATGTGTTGATATGCAGCGGGATTGATCCGGTTAAAAATTAATATTGAAAATGTACTAATAGGCTTACTAATAAAGCGAAGGATTGGAACTCATTGCCTGCGTCTTTGTTCCCCGTATGGTGCATCGGGTATCTTCAAATCTAGAGTGAATATGTATTTTCTAAGCAAGCACCTTCGGCCGCATCTCTTTACTTTCCACCAGGTGAGACAGTGTGGTCAAATGCTTGCCTTTCTAACTCAAAAAACTATAAGCATTTTTATAAAGGTTTTAAAACGAGAATTCGAAGACGAATTGTATTTGGTTTATAAAGTTATTCATGGTAGTTGTTTCTGTCAGTTTATTATCGACAATTACACTACTATACGATATACGTTAGACGATTACATGTTCGATTTCCACAAAAAATGATCTCCTTTTTTACTCCACAAAGGACTATGTACTTATCGAGCTTTTTATGCCCCCAATGATTAATAGAGAAGTTAGCACGTTTTACAATTGAAAAGTTAGACATGTCAATTGAAACCTTATCGCAATAAAAACGGTGCAAAATCGCATACATTTTAGTAGTTTCAAGGAAATTCATACTGCCACAAAGTTCCTCATTGTGTACGTTTTGTACTTAGGTTGGGTATCTAGTAAAACAGGTAAGGCCTTTGTGGTAGGGCGATCACCTCTATGCGAAGGTCAGGCTTTTATCATACCTGAGTATTCATCTTTTACGCCTTTATGATTCTCGGAAACTTATCGATTAGTTTCCCCGAAATACTTAGTTATGTTATCAAACCAGTGATCATATACCCAAGTACTTGTTTACTTTTGTTAATATTGAATACAATATACATATATCGCTATGTGTAACTGATTCCGTTTGATTAGTAATTCCATATGATGCTTGTATATTGTTGCGAATATTATTATTTATCTAATATATATTAGTTTTAAAATAATCACTAAAATGATTCTTGGTTTTCTTAACAACAACTATTCTCAATACGAACTATTTATTTTATTTATTTGGCCTGCCAATAATTGTTACATCGATACATGCTCGATACAAACTAGACAACTAGACATACTTGCTAAATGTACAACCTTTTACAGGCAAACACTTCGTGCTATGTAAAAAAAGATACTATAGATAGTCGGGTAAATATTTTTAATGAAATTAATGCTTACATTACAAATCGGCCGATGGTAGAACTATATACTCAATGTCTGCTTCAATGCATTTCTAAATCTAAATAATAAACTTAGATTCTAAATTTTAGCCGTGCTTGTGCATAAAAACAGTAAGGCTTCTCGAATGACATTATCCTCCCTCGAAACAAGTCATTACTTAATCTAGTTGCAACATACCGCATAACATCAACGCTCTACTGCACTCGAAGCCTTAGGAAGTCGGTTGGATCTGAAATCACCTGCTCGGAAGGAGTCGGAGTATGTCGGAACACCTTTTACATTATCAGCCTATGCTAGTCGTTGACTTTATATATCGGAATCTTAAGCTGTCAGAAGATTGTTCATCAATTTATGAAGGAAATAGCATCTTTTATATTATCTTAATTCGTCTTCATCATGATCGGCGAGAATACGGGGCGATTAATGTCCGAGTAGCGAGTTACCACGACAGAGCAAAGGCAATGTCGGACCTACGTGCGGGCGTCACGTGGTGGCAAGATGGAAATTGTAAGATTGAGATGCATTTAAACCTGGTTCTTGACCAGGTTCACAGTAGCACTGGCAAAATATGACAGAAGCCTTCCTGTCAGGGAGAACGGGACGGAAAAACGGTGCTGGTTAAAGACCCAGCAGTGGGATTAGAATGGCTGTGGATGATGTCATCCTACTAATATTATAAATCCGAGAGTTTTTGTGTAAGTGTGTGTTCTCTCATCACGCTTTAACAACTGAACGGATTTGGATAACATTTGAAATGTACATAGCTTATACCTAGGATTAACACATAAGCTACTTTTTGACTTGATAATAGCGGGCGAAGCCGCGGGGCACGGCTAGTAAATTATAAATTATTATATAGCACGTAGCCATTATATTTTTTACAATGTCATCTGCAACGGTCTAATTGACTGCAATGAATTATTGCGCAAAACTTTATATTTTCGCTGTCCTAAATTTAGAACTAGACATACAAATCTCTTTGCTGACTCGAAGTCTATTACCAATTATGCTCAAAATGCTCCAATAAAAATACTTCAGAGGACCTATATAAAAAAAATTTATTCATTGGATTTATTTCATTTAAAAAAGGGAAAATTTAAACAAGAAGTTTTTAATATTTTGCATAGACAACTTAGCACTCACCATTCATACCTATACAAACACAATCACACACACACATATACACGCACACACCCACACACACACACACACACACACACACACACACACACACACACACACACACACACACACCCACACACAAAACATACACTCAGATACTTTAAGAAGCGATGACTGTATCTATAATATTCTAAATATATAATGTAAATCCGTTTTTGGCTGTAGAAGATATCGTAATTTATAAACTATGTTAATTAAGAGCTGTGGATTTAGTAAAATAAATAAATGTATATTATGCATATGAGATCTAGCACCTTAGTTACCTTAAAACCTTAATGTCTCTTGAGAAGTTAAGGTTTTAAGGTAACTAAGTATCCCTGGATAGTAGCGAATTGCAGCCCTATATGCGAATAGGCGGGCGTGCCGTGTACTACCAAGCGAGCGTCTTGCTTGACTCCTTTCTTACTAGCATAAAAAAGCAGGTGTTACGTGATAACCCTACTCGTGCCTCGTAACAGGGTGTGATAGAGCCAGGGCTTTAGAAGCCCCGCGTGGAAGGTTCGACGCACTCGTATTGATTTTGCAGCCTTTTATGTCTGCGCCTGTCGCGTGTTGCAATATTGCAGATTGCAATAATTATGCGTGCTAATGGATATGTCGAGATTAAAGATGCATGTGCCAGTATATTTTTGATATTTTATAGCACTGTTCTGCCTTAAAAGACTCGAAAAGTGCACTATGCAACAGAACGCTAAAAAAGCGATCTGAATATATTTTTCTACAACTAAAGACGGATTTCATCGCTGTCTCCAAAACACAACACATGATATTATCTAAAGTTTAATGTAATTGAGTTGTGAAAAGGTAATCTATCAGTGATAAAAAATATCTATTAGACACGACGCTTTCAAGCTAAAGAAAATAATCTATATCAGTTCACTTACGACGGGGTTTTGAATAAACATACTTAAAAATGGAAAAGTGCATAATTTAGTCGAATAAAGAACCAGTTATTGGAAGACAGTTCGAAATCCTTATCTGTCACAATTTCTTGTAATATTTTGGAGCTCTCTGATAATCCTACTGTGCTTTCTCTTGAATTCAGCGCAGAGGACAGATACGCCGCTATTAATTGATGAACTTTTAATGTAAACAGTAACGTTCAGTTTACATAACTGACATCACAATGGCTTGTAGTCACGTGCACCAGAGCGAGACCTTGCCAAGCTTTGATTATTTTATAATAACTCGTGCAATTATTTGTATTCATGAGATGCAGCAATGCAGGCAGCTTCGAAGTTAAATTAATGCTGCCATTTTCAAGTTTATAATTGCACATTGATTGTTTTTCTTCTAGCCGTTGAGGCGTACCCCAAGGCACTATCCTGAGGCCACAATTTAACCCACTGCATACATTTTGATTTTCTAAAGAATAATCGGTTATAGTATTGAGAGCGATGTCATTCTAGGCCTAGAGTGTTTACCAAACTCGACCACATCATCACATACCATCAGTTTAATGAGCCTGATAGAGATTTTTTTAAAAAAGAATCACTTATACGTCAACTGGATTGTAGACATGAGTAAGCAAATAGTTGATGTTTTCGACTGAACCCTCAGTCGATTTAATGACATTCCACTTAGTCCAAGAAAGAATGTGTCATCGTTTGATGTACAAATGGATTGATGGACTTCTGAAAGAAAGTGAACCACTAAATTCGAATATAAAAAATGAAACCCAAAAACAAAAATGGGACTGTGTGCTTCTGGTTCTGGTTGTGATTGTGTGTGTGAAGTAAATATTTCCGGCACCCACGAGAAGTCCGAGTTTAATATGGGGCTTTGAGTGTAAATGCGTTTGGTGCTTTTTTGTTGTCATAAAGACCAGCGCGGTATATTATTAAAAAAAATACCATTATTTCGCGATTCCCACGATGTTATCTAGCGCCCGTGCTAATGTGCATGTTACAGTTTTATTGCTGACGTAATGCCGGTGATGAACGTGCCGACTATTTTTGTATGTTTATTCCGCGGGCAAAGGGATTGCTATTGATAGATGTAATATCATTTTCTTTTTTTTTTATGCTAGATAAGCAAGCATTATATGTATAATTTTTTTTATCTTATCCTAAAAGTGTTGTACGTTGGATCTGAATTGTTTTTTTAAAGAAAGAAAGAAAGAATTTTATTGACACAACGCAACTGTACACGAATAAAGTTTCGTCCCAGTACTCAACTAAACAGTAGTCGTCAAAAAAGAGGAGTGTTATAAGTTTGTATATTGTGTATGCCTTCAGGCGGCCAGAAAAATCCTGACTGCGTACCAGGACTGCGTACTATAATATAGTCCATACGACAAACAAGCAAGCAGCATTTGGGTTCCAGCTGGCCTGCTACTGCTACTTGGATAGCGTAGTGGGTTATAGCCTACTCTCAGTCTCAGTGAGAGAAAGCTCTGAAGCCCAACAGCGGGAACTTATTGGGCTCGTAATTATTATGATATTCAGCACATACCAATGTATTTTGAGTAAAACCTACTAATCACAGAGTTGTTGCCCATATCACCTTCTGAAAATATCGATTGTGACATTCAGTCATTTATCAGCTCTTTGATAAGCCGTTACCGATAGTGCGATTACTATCGAACGGTACTACTCACCCTTTCCAAGAATATTTGAAACAAAGAGGCTCATGATGAACGGTTTTATACTTAACGGTTTTAAAATAATCTGAATATAGTACGTAAAATATGTATTTTGCTACACCCTTTTATACAAGGTACATGTCATTAGCTTACGTCCAAGTAATAAAAATCAAAATAACTATTGTTCACGTGTGCATTATTAAATAAATAAATAAAATGGTAGCGAACTCTAATTTTGGTTAAAAATAACACTTTCACACAGTTAAAAGTAGTCAAATGACAGTGACAATGTCACAGAATAAACAATAGCTACAGTATGAAATTTGGCTCGTGTTTCTATAATTTTTTACAGAATTGTTCATATCCCGATACACAACTACAAATCATCTGATCCAGTTATACACTTGGGTTGTCCTGGACCGCATTCCCTACGAAGGTCGTATCGGACGATCAGGTATATTAGCTGCCATTGTTATATCGGAACGTTCATTATGGATATCAGTTGCTATGTGGTTGTGTTTCAATCCTTGGGAGTGGTAAATTTATTCTAAACAGCATTTGTGCTAAGGTACTCGGACTATCTAGTCAGTTTGTCTGTCTAGTAGTATGTTGTGAAACAAAATCCATCTAAAACTGCCCAGCCGTTAGACATAACCCCTTATTATTTAACTCTGTTGCGAGCAGTTTCTATTTGAATTATTAAATAATTAAACGCAAGCAAAGCTTAAAAAAACCGACTTCACCGCTTTATCTTCGGACCCTTGATCAGATTTAATGTATTAACCACGCATTATTGACTATAACTCAAAAACAAGAAATAAGGTCTTGATCAAATTTTAATGGGACCACAAAAAACGCACCAGCTTTCAATTAAAAAAAGAATCATCAAAATCGGCTCACAACGAAAGAAGTTATGAGGTAACCTTTGAAGTCGGTTAAACGAGAACATCGTCAAAGTAGGCGTACAAAATAGGCATTATTGACGATATTTCAAAAACTACTGATCAGATCTTGATCAAATTTAAATGGGACCAATTAGAAAGCTACATCTTTCAAACTAAAAAAAAATTTTCGAAATCGGCTCACGTGGAGAGAAGGTATGAGGTAACACAGATAAAAAAAAAAATCAGTCGACTTGAGTACCTCCTCCTTTTTTGGGAAATCGGTAAAAATGAACCTTATTTCTTAGTAGTTTTGCCTTTTACGAAGCCGAAACCGTTTGCAACAGAGGTAGATAATAGGGGTCCGGGTTCAAATATAATATTTTTATCAAACTTACACTGTGTAGTACGAATTAATGGGAATTTAGTAGGTATGAAATGAGTTTCGCCGGATCACCACATCTAACAGCAAAGACCTAAGTTACCTACAAATATAAAATATTAAATTATATATATTTTTTAAGCCATTTTAAAATGCATAACAATAATGTATAGGCAAAGTTATTCTGTATACATATCTTAATCAACTGATAATCTCGTTAGAAAGTAAAACAGATCTCTTCGCCATTGACCACGAGACAAACACTGAAAGCAAAGAGTTGGAAGGACTTTCGCGATTTCAGGACTGGACCCATTGGCTGGACCACAGAATAACAGCCCTGTGCAAGCAGGACTGATTCCAGTTGAAAGGTCGACGTTGTCAATTTGGTTACCAGTTAAGGGTACATTGCACTCTCACACTGGAGTTTATTCAAAGTTCTAGTGTTATAAGTTATAAGTAGTCGTTAAACTTGTCATCAGGCGCATGACTTGCTTATCTCCTCAAGCGTAAAAAAAGCCCCGGAATGTTGTGTGTGCAAAATAAAATCTCTATCGATTAATAACAGTTTCCCTATATATAATCGTATTAAGAACAGGTTTGAAAGATTTGTTCGCCCTCATTTAAACCTAATACTCGTATATACATTCGATCAACTTCATCACAATAGAGACACGTTTCACTTTCACATTAGCTACGCGAGCAAGAAAGGGATTGCTCTCGCTTGCATTTCCAAAGCAGTAAAAACCGCTTCCATGTTTATGTCTGTAAGTCTTCGATATTGACTGAAGATGTCAGAGTGTATAATATATTTCATTGAAGATGTAAGTAATCGATCTGTTGGAAGGATACTCAATATTTTGTTTGATCTGTTCTTTAAAAACAAGTAAATATTTGAACCTTATTAAATCCGACTTACCTTGCGTACGATTTAAAATCACGCAAGATACCGCCAAGCCATCACTCGCACTAAGAATTCGGATATACAACACAGTGTAATTGTAACATAACAGAAACCTCTTGGGAGATCATTTCAACCACACAAACCAACGTCTTTTGTGGTACTGCTGTTGTAAATTCTGTTTAATGGTTCTCAAATATATTATTTATCTTTGAAGTCTCAAGTTACAACTGGCGTAAGCGTGCTTATCACGAGGTGCGGTACAGGGATACCTGCTTTGCGGAAAAGTGTAGTTTAAACAACTATTAGTTATAGATTGTATAGAATACATCAACCTAATTGTTACGGAAAATATAGTAATTGGAAACCCGTAGAACTAAATGGTGTTAGAATAAGAATCAGGGTCTTTTTTTTTTTATGCCTGATGGGCAAGCATTTGACCACAATCTCACCTGATGGAAAGTGATGATGCGGCCAAAGATGTAGCATGCTTGCCTAGAAGGTACCTATTCACTCTTGACTTAAAGACTCCAGAGGGTCTGAGAGCTTCCTGGTATATTTCAAATAACCCTGTATGTAGGACATTGGTTTTCCTAAATAACGTTTAGTTCCTAAATAACTTATCGACGAGATGCATTGCAAATGCAAGATATAATATTCGTGATCGGCCTATACATCTGGTATTTTGACATATATTGTACCTTTAAATTACTTGATCTTGATGACAAAATGACAGCGGTATTCCAGTAGGCGCAAGCAGGATATAGTGCATTAAGATAAATTGTAGAGATAAACTTATGATTCAATAAAGAGTACCAAGATTTGCACTTGACAGAATGAGAGATGGTGACATCATAGAATTACATGTAGTACCGGTTTATAAGCAGTAATTTTAGGAAATAAAACATAACCGTGAATAATATTTAACTGCTGTTGTGTTTAGCAATACATTATAAGAAACTTCCAGTATGCGTTAGGAATTAAAAAGAGAGGTAAATCGACACTGTTCCTTAGAACTGTGACGAATTTACTTACCACTCCTTTGATATGTGCGTATATGTATTTAAATAAATCAAACGGGCGCCTTCATTTTACCTAATAGAGAAAATCTGTTGAGACTACTTGCTTACTTTTTTTCTTACAAATAATTGTTTGATTTTGTTGTATTTATTGTTGAATTAGAGGATATAACGGCTATTATATGCAATTTTCAGCTTTAAATATGTTTTTGAGATAGACCCCGGGACAAAATGGGTCGAAAATCCAGTGACTGTGATGTAAACATTTTTATTTTCCAACATAGGTAAAAAAGCGGTTTCTTACTCTTCTTGCAAAATTCTTTTCAACGATAACCAATGCCCACACGAGTAGATTTTTTTTTTAATTATTTCGTTCTCCACTTCGTATATTGGTACCCCTTGATATTTTCATTTACCTATATCATTTTAATTGCCGTTTTCGCAAATGCATCCGAAAAAGATACGGACGGAGGGAGCTGAACCGCCATAGTAAACGAGATCTCACTTCGCTCGATCAATACACATACTGTAATACCTATATCGGGATCCGATTTGAACAATGCTAACTGGACTGGACGCTCGGAGCAACTATTCCATTTTATGGGAACGTAGCAAGGGCTCTAAATCACCGCGATACCCTCCGCATAATTGTACATAAACATGACTCTTAATAGTGCAGTTTTTTTTATTCTCTATATGCAAGCATTCGACCACTATCTCACCTGATGGAAAGTGACGATCTATGTGGTCGAGCATGCTTATGGAAGATGGAGATGCTTCCCTCGTAGCTATATCTGCTCACTCGACATTTAAAGACTCGGAAGAGATTGTACTTATCGGGAAATACAAACTCGGGCAAAGAGTTGCATTCCTTAGCAATACGTATAATAAATGTTGAATCAAAATGCTTCGTACTCACCCTTGGAATATCAACCATAAACTGATGTCGCATGGCTGATTGTCTGGATGTCCGATGTTAAAAAGGGAATGAGGGAATTAGATCATGCAATTCCATAGCACTCTCCGTAATGTATCCTATAAAAGACCGATAGACTTGCGACCCGGCGATGATGTTCTAGGCTTTGAAGCAGTTTTAGTTTGGAAGATCTCTATGTCACTGTAGTCTTACTCGAACTTCCAATCACAGCCCTTGTCGTAAAATCTCTAACAACATACACCTCCCAAAATTACCGTTTGGATCTCGATATTCCCGATACACAGTGCGGTAATTTCACGCTTGGGACGCAATATTGGCATGTCTCAAACAGTTCCCTCAATGGCGACCGCGCCTGCCGTTCCGCCACATGGTACGTAATATGCATATTGTATCGATAAATCGACTATCGAGATTGTATCGTGCTCCATTTCCTACTACATTGCATAATTCAACAGTTTCTCAGATGGTTGCTAGAATACGATACGGGAATCGATTTTCACTTTCGCGTGCATACGATGCGACGGAAAACTTATAGCGCTGTGAAATGAACCCCCATATCTTTAAAACAATTTTCTATATAATAAAGGTGATATATCAAGCTTTCATGATTTACTATTTTTACTATAAAGTAACTTAAGAACAATCAAGTATGTCAAAAATGATATTGATACTGCAGTTTTGTATAGAGAAGGGTTCTCGATTAAATTTATTTGCTAATCCATGGTTAGATGATATTTGTATTAGTGCTTTACGGTCTACAAATTTAAGTTGATTGCACGTGTGCTTTTTACAAATTTGGTTTAACCTGTCCCTTCGTCTTTTTATTTGTCAGTCTGATATCAAATCCAGCAATATATTTTAGACCCCCTTCCCGATTTACTTTTAGACTCAAATTTTGTGTACTTATGTATCTGCGGTGACAATACAATTATATGGTACCATGGAATGAATAATGTGTGTTTAGTACATCTAATCTGATCATAGTTCCGAAGATAAAGCGGTGAAGTCGGTTTGTTTTTAAGCTTTGCTTGCGTTTAATTATTTATTTACAACTGGTAAAAGCTTGATTTTAAAAAACTTTTTAAAGTACCTATTACTTGGTAACAAAATAGTCGTCAGCACTAAAGGTCCTATGAACACAAAATGTTAACCTCTGATTGAGTCAAATCTGTCGTTTTAATTAAACATACAAATCGGTATACCGTTACGATTTCACTACCGTAATTTGGCATGAAGACTTCATCCGAAAACACGCGCCGGTAGTTTATACCAAGCAGATACAAACTTTATTTCGATCGTGATAAGGAAGGAAATGTTTCAAATTACATTGTTAAGGTTAATTAAAGGATGTCGAGAATGTGGGTTCAAATGTTACGGTACTCCGCCTTCGTGCATTCGTACCTTGAAGATAAAGTTCGTTGAATTGAATAGATGTTTGCATAAGTTTGGTATATAAAATATATATATATTTTTATAATATAGAATCGCAACATAGTACCAACAGATACTTCTTTGATAGTATACTGACTTCGCTTTATTTAATAATTTAAGAAAGTTAAGCTTCTACTTTATTATGCAGGCCATAATGTACACATTTATTATTAACCCCCGACGCTAAAAAAACGATGTTATAAGCTTAACGGGTGTGTCTGTATGTCTGTCTGTGGCATCGTACTTAGCTCTGAAACGGCTGGATCTTTTTTTTTTTTTTATTTGTGACAGGCTAGTGTTTGACCACTATCTCACCTGATGGCAAGTGACGATGTGATCGAAGCTGGTAAACACACCAGACCTGGAACACGCAGGCTCTCAAGGATAACTGCCGGAACACCGTATTTGGCTTGGCGGCAGACTTTCAACTTGATGGTGGTAAGCCACTTTGGTAGCAAGCCAGGCGAGCAACTCACAAAATGCTCTACCACCTCTCAAATGTCACCTGATTAGCACCACCCGGGGACCACGTGTAGGGAATCAGACTTAAGGGGTATCCTCCTACGGACGTGGGTGACTCAGCCCCCAAAATCGATCGATTATGATTTAGGATTTTCTTGTTCGTAAGCTGACTTCGAGAGTGTTCTAGCTATGTTAAGTGAAAAACGGTGCAGCCGTTTTTAAGATACGCCGCCGTCGAGGATAGTTATAAATTTTAATTATTACTATTTATATACATAAAATACAGTCTTAATACACTAGTACTAAGCAAAATACAGTTTTATATATTAGGTATATATTTGTCATTTCGAATGAGTAACCGAATTATATCCGCTAGCAAGTTAACAAACATAAACAATAGTACTATACCTATTAGTTATGTAAAGTTGCATAAATAATGTACTAGGAAACCCGGTATACTCATATATATTTCAGTAAATTTCCATTTTATTTGTAATTCGTAGAAATAGCGGAAAATCCAGGGATAAAGGCATCGCACACCGTGTCATGATGTAATCCTCGTATAACGAGCCTTGTTCTGCAAATAAACGCCTTGTGTAAAACATTTTTGTAGCGGTAAAGCACACTAATATTTCTATATACACTTATATTATTATCCTACTAATATTATAAATTGAAAGTTTGTGTGTAAGTATGTTTGTTCCCTCTTCCCGTTTTAACAGCAGAACGGATTTGTATGAAATTTGAAATGTACATAGCTTATACCTAGGATTAACACATAAGCTACTTTTAACTAGATAATAGCGGGCGAAGCCGCGGGGCACGGCTAGTATTAAATAAATCCGTTATTGGATAATAAATCATGAAATACATTATGTTTAAGACCATTTTTTAAGATCTGTGGATTTTGTAACAAGTATAAATTACAAAAACAATAATTGTAAGGTTGTACTTTAGTAGATATTAGAACCTAGAAAAGTACATAGGCTTATTTATAAAAAAATTAATACAAAGATTATATTTTTATATAATGTTTTCATATTATAAAATAAGATATCTAGAACGGAGCACATATCAAACACATAGTATTTGAAACTGTTCATTCGCTCATGCCATCCGAGAATATTCGTGGTTTTCCTTCGCACAGATAATGGCTTAAAAACAAGAAATAGACTAATCCCGACGAAGCGTTCTTATGATTAATATAAGGGCTGAGTCACCCACGTCCGTAAGAGGATACCCCTTAAGTCTGACTCCCTACACGTGGTCCCCGGGTGGTGCTAATCAGGTGACATTTGAGAGGTGGAAGAGCATTTTGTGAGTTGCTCGCCTGGCTTGCTACCAAAGTAGCTTACCACCATCAAGTTGAAAGTCTGCCGCCAAGCCAAATACGGTGTTCCGGCAGTTATCCTTGAGAGCCTGCGTATTCCAGGTCTAGTGTGTTTACCAGCTTCGATCACATCGTCACTTACCATCAGGTGAGATAGTGGTCAAACACTAGCCTGTCACATATAAAAAAAAATATATTTTAAAAACATCATGTCTACATCTAAAGATACCGTGGTCGTGATTTTCATTGCCAGATTACTTCCACCAAATTCAAACCTGATACGCAAGAGATGACAAGACTTAACTCCCATGCAACATGTTAAATAGAAGTTTAGTGGAAGCTAAAAACCTATGAGTTTTCCTTTTTAGTAATTTGTGAGTGTTATTTAAATGAACAAGTAGAGAATATTTAAAAAAAGTTTTTTCAAATTAATTAAAATTTTAGTTACAATTGAGTCATTACACTCCGAATCTAACAAAAATGTGTCGATTGCCGTAGGTTCGGCATTAATCCTAATTCTACTGGACTCAAAGTCCGAAAAGATCAATTTACCAATTTTGCGTTGTAAAAGGCGGCACGTTAGTACCGAAGGAAGGCTCTATCGTTAGCTTTGGCAGCGGATGCCTGGCATGGTTGTTCGTCGAGAATGTCAATGGGTGGCTGACTCACGCATGCCTCCGCAATCATCATTATGCTATTCGTGGCCGCCATAATCAATGACGTCTGCTCCCTGTTCTGTTTCCATCACCGGCTTCACGTGAAAAGCAAAACAAACAAACCGTACTTGACGCGACTTGGAAATAGTTGCTAATTTTACTCTCATTTGTTTAAACTTTGCTGGTGGGAGGAAGTAGGTAATAAAGTGTGGTTATACATCTGACTGTTATTTTACTTATTTCTTAACAGATCGTCTCGAGTATTTTTAAAATTTTGATTTTACCAGTTGTTTATAAATGTTTTGACTTTAATAGTGTCGGAAGGATTTGATAGCACTATGTCTACTATCGTCCTTTCCAAATGTAACATACGTCCTTTTTCTGTTTGCTGTTTGATGTTGAATCATCGTGTTTGTCACCGATAGCGGTTGGCTGTGTAACTAACTGGACAGGTTATCATTACCGGGGCCTGATTCATAGCTTCCAGTTTATCCGTGAATGCATTTAATCTGGTTTTTCCTGTCAATTTTTATCAAGAAAATACTTATTCAAGTGCAAACGATTGCATACTGTGTCATTAATACTATAGAATCTACTATACTAAGTTTGTATAATAATATAAACTTGATGATTTATGTATTCTTTTAAATAACAAATTCGTTTAAATTAGGTATATTTAGACAGTTAAACTTCTTTCAAGATTATTATAACTAAGTATTGAAAGAAATAATAACTATACGCGTATTGCCTTTGCATTCGTTTTCAGAATCTGTTCTAAATAAGGTGCCAAAAAGGCACTCATTGATGTTGTTATTACTTCAAGAATTGCATACTTTATTTTTCTGCTCGAAATAACTTAGGCTATAAGAAGACTCGAGCATCAAACCTGCTACCAGTAATTGGGCAACGCGAGTTTAACTCCCTTCTGAGAAAATACCGAGATCACAATAGTGGAAAGTCATTATAATCCGCGTCAATAAAGGGACTAGATTGACGATGGATGACACGCTGTTTCATTCTCACTTGCCAGGGATATGCAATGTCAGCTCCCCTAGCCAAAAACCAAAACGCTTCATCTCTATTCTATCAAAAGAAACGCTTTCTAAATGTAACAGACCTTAAAACTTGTACACATAAGGTTTAAAATATCTTGACGTGTTATTTAGCGCTCACCGAGATTGCAAAGTTACAGACAAGCAATTTGAAACTTTTGGACATAAGATTTAAGGTCTGTTACATTTGGAAAGCGTTTCTTTTGATATAATAGTGACGAAGCGTTTTGGTTTTTCGCTAGGTGGGCAGTTGTCGTCAATCCTTTATTTAATGTGTCTTTCCTTTTCATTTTTATAACATCAGATAACTATCACGAGTTACCACACTGTATCTGTTTGTCATATGAATCATATAGTAACTATTGTGACACATAAAACACTATTACATCGAGTAAAGGCACTGAGCTATTGCCTTATTATGAGTGACAAGCGCCGGCGCAACAGCTTCTACGTTTATGCCTTGTTTACACTGGCACAGTAAATGGTAGAGTATTTAATATATATTTCTTGAGGAGGGCATATCTTTGAAAATGTATGCGCGGAAATGAAGGCGCGCCCATTTCCGTTTAGCTACAATTTACGTCAGTAATCATTATAAATTAGCAACTTACGTTATAAGACATTAAATGTGTTTGTTATGTTTAATATGACATTTAAATATAGACAAATGGGGTTATTGTTGTCAAAATTATCTTTCTGAATAATTTTTAACAAAACATAGGATTCACTCGTTTTTTTTTTTCTTAACATCTTGCTAGCAAATTACATTTTCTGCTACTATGGTTTCTCATAACGTTATACAATAACATTAAATAAAATATCTTACATAGATACTCTGATATGTACAACATTAACATTTAAATAACAATGCCATACTCTCAAAGAGGTACTCGGTCAGTGTACTACTCAACTCATGTAAACGAGGCATAGGATACTTCATCATGTTCTACCATGTATGGACATGAATAGGAGCATAACATTCAACATTCATACGACCAATAAAGCACGTGGATTACTTAACTCGTGTAATTGAGCTTTGATTATTAAAGTTTAGTATATAAATCTCTCTCCCTCTCTCCCCCCTTTCTATCCCCCTCCGTTTCTAAAATAAACAACTTGTATGAAATTGATTCCATCCCGAAATTAGACTAACTACATATACATAGTATGTATGGTCACGTGTTTGCACATTTCTGTAAAACCACCAACTGATTAAATATACATCTTGTATACTTGATATGTCAATAACACTTGGTTTGATGTAATTATAACCGTAAATGAAACATCTGTCGAGAAATAGGTCTAATGCGTTCTTTTACTTCTCGGAATTGCCTCGAAAATAAATTAATCTTCGTGAATAAACATGAATAAATTAATATTTATTAATAATTCTCTATCAGAGCGCCAGGTTGAGGCGACGCGTGATCAAAATGTTGGTACTTATAAGACACATAGTATTAACATTGCAATTCAAAGAAGCAAAGCCGCCAGCATGATAGGAACGCTACCCACTGGTAGTAGGCTTGAGCACTAAAGTTACCTATAAGCTTGATGCCTTGTAGGTAACTTGGCTCTTTGCTGTATATAGTTTTAGGAAATTGCCTATATTTCCTAAAACTATATACATCTATACTGCCTATATCTATATATATCCATCTATATTGGCCCGTAGATAGTCATACTTACTTCGTTTAAAAAAAAATTAAGCTTAAAAAACATGAATCCTACTAATATTATAAATCCGAAAGTTAGTGTGTGTGTGTGTGTGTGTGTAAATTTTGTAAGTATGTTTGTTCCCTCTTCACGCTTTAATGGCTGAACGGATTTGGAATGTATATAGATTATGCCTAGGATTAACACAGGCTACTTTTTAACTTTATAATAGCGGGCGAAACCGCGGGGCACGGCTAGTTACTAATATGTGTACTAAATACAGTAATCACGACATATCAAGGTAATAATTTGGATTATTCAGTCATACAGGTTGATTATTCCCTAAAGTATAAAATAATTAATTTGTTACACACGATTTTACTCAAGAACAATGGCACGCGCACGGCCCTCCGGAAGTTGTCCAGGAAACGTCCGGTCTGTGACACCTCAACTGTACCAAGCAATATGGTCAATATTGATAGCATAATTATGCTCTCTTTTAGGTTCTCAAACACGGTATATCCTCCCTCGACGGAAATGGTACGCGCCCACTCCTGAAGTTGTCCGGAAAACCGCTGGTCTGTTATAAATTCCACGGCCACGATGGCCATCTTTCTGTGATAATATGATTATGACTTACCCCCGCTTGCTTGTTTAACTGCCTCTATATGTTGACAACAGTATTAAAAAGCGTGGAAAACAGGACCTTTATATGTCAAAAAACACAATTAGCAAGAAGAAATGTCAAACAAAGAAGAACTCGCGTATTGGTAACTAAAAAAAAACAAAATTTATTGATTTGGGTGGACGTTATCAACAAAAAGTGTAACACTGCAAAGGCTCGTTGGACGTAGTAGTTTCAAACTTTTTCGGTAGATAACGCCACACATCAGCATAAGACGTTAATAATAAGGAAGAATAATTTCGTCGCTTGAGGCGGGGCTTGAGTAGCTCAGCGGTTAGAGCAACAGGGCATGAGACACTATGGCCGCGTGTTCAATCCCTGCCTGGAGCGATATTTTTCCTTTCTAAAATTATTACTTTGGTAATCTCATACCAAAATTACATGCTTGCTTCAGTCGATGTGCTTGCTTCGCAGTTTCGAATAAAAGATACATATCGTCGGTGATAGTCCAATACCGCGTAAACAACAGTGGCTGATACCGCGAAAGTATGGAGTGCGAAGTTTTCAGGAGAGCAAAAAAACTGAATATCTTTATAATAAGTCATGTTAGACTTGACTGAACTAAAGACAACCCAGCAAATATTATTACGCACTTATTATAAGCGTCCCTTAGTAATTATTCCTACTAATTCCTTAAAAAATGCACTTACGCGGTATTTTTTTTTATTGAATAAATTTTCTTGCTACAATTAATGTATTTACGCGGAGTTTTTAAATAAATGAAACAAGTAATATATTACAGAAATGTAATAATTTTATAGAAAACAGTGAGCAACTACACTGGTTAAAAAGTTTAGGCCTGTAATTATGAAGCATAGTAAAAAAACGTTATAAAACTCACATCTAACTCAAAAATGTATTAAAACTTACATACAACTTGAAAGTCTTTTTACAGGTGTAGATATTCTATATAACATTTCTTAGTTAGATTATTAAAATAAAATAAAATAGTACTGTAGTATTATAAAACTTAACATCTATGAACTTTTAATTATTTAGACATTTCTTTGTTAATATAATATCACAATCAATAGTAATGTAGTATTCTAATATAAGTTAATTATCTCAATCATAAGTTCTGTCTTAATAATATTTAACATTAACAGAACTCAACATTACCTACTAACAGGCGGAGGTATATAAATATTTCTTAGGTCAAACAGTATCACAATCAAAAAGGTAGATAATTTAGTACCTACTCTAATAATTATTATTTTAAAAGTTACATTATCACAATCTAAAGTATTGAAGCATTTTAGCATGTTAAAACTATGCATTACCTACTTATAGACAGAATTTAATATCGCAAACTATTTAATATTTATTCATCAATAGACAGATAAAACTTATTTTTTCTTATACGGCAAATTATCGTAGTACGAATGACAATCCGCAGGAATCACAGATTTCAACTATTGTAAGTGGTCATATTTACTCTCATTTAGGTATGTATGTATGTATGTATGATAATTTTTGGCATTGTAATCTTTGATGAATGTGTAATCGGGTTGCACGACTTTATATGGAGATGGTTTTTTCCTGGCTTCTTTTGTCAATGACCCATACTGAGACGGTAAAAAAATCTCGACGTTTTTTCCATGTTCGTTATCTCTGGAATTAAAGTTACTACTATGGAATGTTTTTGATGTTATCAAGTATAAATCTAGTAATAAAAAAATTAAAATAAATTATTATAACAATTCTTCCGATAGCAGTACAAGAATTGCCAACTGCTAACATAGTAGGTACTTAAAAAGTAATAATCGTACGTTTTGGTACGTAATACAAATCTTATATAAAATTCAAATAATAAAATCGAATTATACACTTAAGATTAGACTAAGTTTATAAAAAAATCAGAAGCTGTAACTAAAAAAAGATAAAGGTAAACATTAAGTAGGTGTAGGTAGATATTTTGGACTACATACTACTAAAAATTTATGTCCTACCCAAATAATTCCTACTGTATGTACATACTTATTATGTTAGAAATTGGTAATTTCTGCTCTCTTATCGGATTAGATGGAAAATCAAATAAAGATTCTATATCCAAACTCTCTGTTTGGTCAGGAAGTTTTTGCCGTGTAAGTATGTTATTTCTAAGCGTTCTGTCAAAAATTTGCTTTTTTTTGAAGTAAAAGTTTTTGCCCCCGCTGTTGAAGATCTTGTAAAGTGACAACATTACTATTAATATCAGTATCTTTAATTTTTTTATCAGTTTTTTTCTCATCCAGCTCTTTTTCCACGATTGTTGTCCCTGAAATAATTGAAGATTAAACTTAGAACTTAAAATAGGTACAAACATTTATGTTTTAGGTTGTAAGTACTCGTACATAAAACGGTTTATATAACGATACTACATTTTAAAGGCCTACATAAACGAAGTTTTAAATAAGTCTTTTTTGCGGGTACTTTGATATTTTTAATCCAAAACAATAAGAAAACAATTCCGCGAATGAGGCAGAAAATAAGGATTCAAAACCGCGTAACTACAATCTAAATGGTTTAAGTAATTTAATTTGTTTATTCAGTTAATGCAATATAAAAAATAACTTGTGAAAATACTAGGAAAGCTAACAATCAAGTAACAATAATTACTTACCGTTTATAACACTATTATTGTTAACAACAACAATTTTCCGGGACACAAACAAAACTCAACCGGACGACACAGGCGCAACTAGGAACTTACGCGGTATTAGCAAAACTAAATGGCCAACCCTCGTTCTCGCGGTATTGACATGTTGTAGTTTTGAGGATTTCTGATTGGATATTGTAACGGCTGTTAGCGTGACTACACGCCAATCAGCGCAATTCGTCCAAAACCGTGAAATCTCAAATTTGCTACTTTTGTACTTCCGCGGTATTAGCCACTGTTGGTTACGCGGTATTGGACTATCACCAACGATATGCTTGATACGTCGGTGTTCTGCTTTGCGCTAAAATCATGTTATACATGTTATGTACCGTCTCGGACTGTTTATTGGTGAGGCCCTTGAATGTGCACTACAGCATAGTTTGACTCTATACAGGTTAGGGAAAGTTTTTTGATGATTTCAAGCAACCCAAGTATACCTACCATCTTATGCATAAAAAGATAACGTTGATAAACGTTTGATAAAGGAACATTCTATAATTAAAATATATTTAGTCTTATTTTGACGCTTGAGATTTAACATCAGTCAATAATAATTAACCGCAAGCAAAACATAAAAAAAACCGACTTCACCGCTTTATCTTCGGAACCTTAATCAGATTAAATGTATTAAACACGCATTATTGACGATAACTCAAAAACTACTGATCTTGACTTGACCAAATTTAAATGGGACCAGTGGGAAAGCAACAAAAAAAAATCAAAATCAGTTCACGTCGAAAGAAGTTATGAGGTAACACATTTTTTGTGAAGTCGGTAGAAAATAGATAAAACAACTACAGAAGACATCTTTTTATTAATAAGGGTGTAACGGCCCAGTTGATAAAATAAAACGATCTATAAACCTACTCAATCTAAAACAGGGTTTGTCTTGCCATCAATCACTTAAAGTCTACTATATTGATAAGTAAAATTTTACTCATCAATATAGGATAACAAAACAGTGTAAGGCATGTTTATCGCGGTTTTACCCTCTTAAGTCCCGGACCCGCGGGAATTTCGGGGTATAAAGCCTATGTGTTAATCCAGGATATCAGATACCTTGATGATGGGAACGCTACCCACTGGTAGAGGACTTGAGCACTTGAGTTACCTATAAGCTCGATGTCTTGTAGGTAACTTAATACTCTGCTGTACATAGTTTTAGTTTAGTTTTAGGAAATATAGGCAATTGGCCCGTAGTTTCAGAAGCCAGATACCTTTATGCCAAATTTCATCAAAATTGGTCCCGGAGTTGTAGCGTGAAGAAGTAACAAACACACTCACAAACTTTCGCCTTTATAATATTAGTGTGATGTGATATGATGGGACAGACTAAATGACACAATATATTCGTATTTATATTATTATTATTTATTTATTTCCTTAAACTTAAAATTTAAATAGTTATTACATAAAATGCACCTTAAAACCTTGGACAGATTTGTCCAGGCGCATGGTCCTCTTAAATATTACGTGCACATTATTAACATGTTTATAATTATATTATAATAATAGCCGTGCCCCGCGGCTTCGCCCGCTATTATCAAGTTAAAAAGTAGCCTATGTGTTAATCCTAGGTATAATCTATGTACATTCCAAATTTCATCCAAATCCGTTCAGCCGTTAAAGCGCGAAGAGGGAACAAACATACTTACACACTTACACACAAACTTTCAGATTTATAATATTAGTAGGATGGAGATAACATTTCCTTATGTAGAAACAAACTATAAGGGACTGCGCAGCTATAACTACGAAAACAATCACACAGGTAGTCAGAATATTATTAAGAAATATAAAAAATATATCCGCATCCTCGATGTGACTTCCCACCGATTCAGTTATATAGCCCATCAAATCCATCAATACAGTGGTAACGGTACTGCTGAGCTGTCTATATTAATCCAACACGGCACCACCATTTGCTTACATCATCGAATTCCATAGGAACCATCAATTACCCAACCTGCTACTAGCGGAAACCATATGCCGATCTTATGCAATGCAGCCAGAGATATCAAGGTTATCACGTGGTTGTGGTTCCGATGAGTATTATGAGTTAAGTACCCGGATGACCGAGCTTAGCTCAGCTGAAAACACGGATAAAACGACGTTTTCTAAAATTGAAACCTAGCTAAATCGATCTGATTTAACGCCCCCGAAACTCCTTGCATACAAAATATCATGAAAATCGTTAGAGCCGTTTCCGAGATCGTGATAACACATACATATATTTATTAAACTAGCGATCCGCCCCGGCTTCGCCCGGGTGTGATAAATGAAGAAACGCTCGACCGATTTTGTGCAAACTTCACATAAACCATCTACTAAATAGTCCGAACAAAGCCTAAACATTTGGTTTGGATAGGTGAGCCCGTTCTTGAGTTATAAAATAACAACGAAAAGTGGTATTGATTTTTATATATATAGATATAGGTAGATAATACAGGAATTGCTCGTTTAAAGGTATTAGATGATAAGTATTGGCCAAACGTTTATAACAATTGAACTGCCCGTAGCAGGGGTATCGGGTTCGATTCTCTGCTGAAACCCAGTTTTCTCCCTAAAATAAGGTGTTTCTGGTTCTGATTGTGTATGTGATGGTTCCAGCACCTACGACACAAGTCATCGGACTTATTGTGGTGCTGTGAGTGTGAAAGCGTTTATTTTTATGTTTACAGTAAAATGGGATAAGTACAGATAATTTCTCATAGTAGTGAAATATTTTTTTTAAGGTGAATAGGCAAGCATTTGACCATTATCTCATCTGATGGAAAGTAATGATGCGACCGAAGATGTGACATGCTTGCTTAGAAGAATTGAATTCGTTAGACCCAATTTATAGTTAATGGTCAGGTCATCAAGTTTCGAACTTCTGCAATTATACTTAAAAATTAAAATGATATAAATGAAAGTGTTAAGGGGGCATCAATATACGTAAGCGGGAAACACAATATATTTGTTTTTATTACGCTTTTGGGGTTTCGTTGATAAGAGCTTTACAAGCAGAGTACGAAAATGGTTTTAAAATAAATCTATGTAAAAAAAAAAACGATATGGTAGGCCACCAAAGTCGCTGTTTTTATACCTCATTTTGTCTTAGGGTCTATCTTTAAAACGGCTTCACATTGTAAGCTGAAAGTCACGTTTTATATCCTGTACTTGATCAAAAAATACAGAAATCAAACAATTATTTTATAGAAAGAAGTTATAAGCAATTAACCTTTATTATGCAAAATGGAGGTGCGAGATCTCAGTTCGGCGCGAACGACTAAACTATGTATTTCCGACTGGACTGCTAACACACAAACCTAATGATGATGATTAGTTAGATAACTACTATGCGAAACATTTCCGGTTCTCAATTACATACTAAGTTGTACGCAGACAGGGGTTACAACAAGTTACAAGGTTTCTGTTTCCTCCCGGTGATACTCGTTGCCAGAACCTAAGGAAAACATAAAAGTTCTTTTGCAACTGTCACCTATAGTGTTACCTCGTTTGAAATTCGCTCACTAGTTAGTACGAACTTATAATTGTAACAAATTGGTTATTCTTACTTTTACATTCATCATCCTTAACACAACGTAGGAGTTGAATTTGGTACATTGCCCTTCCCCTCCAGAGAATAGGTACAATAATTAAATTAATTAATTTTTGTTAATTCGAGAGTGAAGAAGGTAAAAACTAACCAACGGTAGGAAGGTAGGTTACTTAACCTAAAAAATAAGGTTAAGTAACCTACCTTCTAGGCAAACATGCTACATCATCGGCCGCATCATCACTTTCCATCAGGTGAGATTGTGGTCAAATGCTTGCATATCAGGCATTAAAAAAAAAGTTACGATCCTCAACGATGCAAAATGGAGAATATTTCAAATCTATAATGTATAAAAATCTTCTGGGTAAGCTTGTTACATCATCGGCTCCATCATCGCTTTCCACCAGATGAGATAGTAGTCATATTATGATAATACATTAAAATATCCTAGCCGATTGGGCTCACGTGTGTGCAGATCCGCGAGTCCACACAGTATGTTTCCTGAAGACGCTGGGCGCAATGATTATTTTGTTACCTTTACTTCTTTAAAAACAGGCACATTAGGTCGGTTATTGTGTTATGGTCTGGGGCTCTATAATGTTTTTTACTTAAAATGCGGCCCAAAACAAAAATGCCCGCGTTAGCGTAAATGGGTAGGCGTTCGCTTTCTAAGCAGCGAGTAAAGAGTTCGATTGCCGGTGGGAACACAAGTTTTCTCCCGAAGAAAAATTTGTGTTCCTGGATCTGGGTATGATTGTGCATGTGGTGTGAATGTTTCCGTCATCCACGATACAAGTCATCAAAAAATTTTGTAAGGCTGGGAATGTAAAAGACATAATTAAACCGACTTCACCGCTTTATCTTCTGAACCTTGATCAGAATAAATGTATTGAACGCGCATTATTGACGATAACTCAAAAACTACTGATCAGATCTTGATCAAATTTAAATGGGACCAATGGGCAAGCAACAGCTTTCAAACTAAAAGTTATGAGGTAGCACACCTAAAAAAAATACTGTCGAATTGAGTAGGTACTTCCTCCTTTGTGTGAAGTCGGTAAAAATGTACAAAAATAGCTCCAGAGTATTTTTGAAGAGATCACCAAACCGCAACAATGAGTGCATCCCACAGTGTCATTATAAAATCAGAGTACAAATTAGCTCTCATATAATGACGTAATTTGGCAGCGTGAGCAACAGCTGTAATAGTGGCACGGTGACATCATTTCTACAAGCTACGTAGACTACAGGTCTGGCGGATTTCCATTGTTGTTATTATTATTTTTTTTTCTTATAATTAAACAATAATTTACAATACAATTGTATCGAAAAACCACTGGGTTTGTCTCGATACAATAATTCGCAACGCGCGCTAACTTAACAACGTTGCACAGTAAAATTTAGCTAGATATAATCATTAATACAAGATCGGCAAGCACCTATTTGTATAGACGATGTTAAGGATACGTAAGTCCTGCCTGATATCTAACTTCTACAATGAGGTTTTAACTGAGGACTTTAATTTGCATTTAATATTTTTATATTCAAGATAGGTTTATAGATTAGCATTTGACCACTATCTCACCTGATGGAAAATGCTGACTCAGTTGAAGACGCTTGCTTGCCTAGAAGATACCTTGACTACCAGATTTTACCGTTGAAGTTCAGGGAACAAAGACGCGGGCATTGAGTTCCACTCCTTCCCAGTATGGATGATAAAAATATAGAAATAAATATATAAATGTAAAAGCAAAACACTTCGATCGAACTAGAGTTATGGAAACCATAAATTGATGACTTTTGACAGTTTGCCTTGTTATTTGATGGTAAAACGAGCATGGGGGAATTTACTCTTGCTTCGTCTATGACATAGATAGCAACTCCTACATATTTTAAAAGCAAGAAACCTTTTTCCTCCTACTTAATATTATAAATCTGAAAGTTTGTGTGTAAGTATGTTAGTTCCCTCTTCACGCTTTAATGGCTAAACGGATTTGGATGAAATTTGGAATGTACATAGATTATACCTAGGATTAACACATAGGCTACATTTTAACTTGATAATAGCGGGCGAAGCCGCGGGGCACGGCTAGTTTCTCATAACTCGTTCAAGGCCTTGGCTTTAGTTTACTAGATACATCCATTTTCGTTTACATGACTAAACAACCTGCTTTGTTGTCGGAATATATAAGTCCTTTTTTATATTCAAGTTTTTATCTTATTAGCCGTTGTTCAATGGCAAAACGATAAAATATCAAAATACAATCATCATTACGCTAAATACCCTGGCATCTGCAACGTAGAAGGCAGACACGTAACTAACTACGCCAGCGGACAATAATTTATAGCAACTAATAGTGTATATGAGAATTAATATACCTAGAGAGTTTAGTAGACCTTGGAAAAGGATATTGGCTGGAAATAAAGACAGTCGACTTTTATCATTAACTCGTGACCTGCCGCAGATTCGCGCGGGTGCAAATTCCCGTGGATTTTCCAAAAAATTCTTACATTCAAACCTTGCTAAACACAATATCAAAAAAACAGTCAAATCGATCGAGGCGTTTTAGTTTTTGTGAGACTAAAGCACGGCGATGAGGGCCGTGTTTGAATTATATCATTAATTAATTATTTGAAAAACTTTTTAAAAACAATCTTTTAAAAGTCCGCCATATTGGAATTGGAGTAAAGTCACTTTTTTCTCGTTTTATTTGATACCCATATTGTAGGAGTGCATTAAAAATTACTTGTCCGCCATTTTGGGTGTTCCGCCATGTTTGATTTAGAATAACGTCACACAGCTAACCATGCATTGTCGTCCAACAAAACTTGTATACAACATTTTAGCTCAATCGGTTGAAGATTTCTGCTTCAAAATTGAGTTCCACCCGAACAAACATAGTTACATACATACAACACTCATTAACTTAATATATCCTACTAATATTATAAATCCGAAAGTTTGTGTGTAAGTGTGTAAGTATGTTTGTTCCCTCTTCACGCTTTAACGGCTGAACGAATTTGGATGAAATTTGGAATGTATATAGCTTATACCTAGGATTAACACATAGGCTACTTTTTAACTTGATAATAGTGGGCGAAGCCGCGGGGCACGGCTAGTATATAAATATAGATAACGCGGAAGATGCCGGGAAGCACAGCTATGCATAGTACAGCTTTTGGTGGAAACGCGAAATATAATATTATTACCTTAAATGTCAAAATGTAATATAGTGAAATTAGCATATTTGTCAATATAATTGTTCTAATGTTATTAATAACCTTTAATCTTAAAAAAAAATACAAATATAATATAATTATTAGAGCATTGTGCCAAAAATGGAACTTTGCCTAGCATTCATATAAAATATTCAGAGGCTTATACAACAAAATTAGTTCACAAAACTAATGACTGTTCAAAATAGGCATAATAACAACAGCGTAATTTGAAATCCGAGGAACACCGGAATGTGTAGACTGTAGAGTTCTAATTGCCGTTAAATACTTGAAATTACTCCAAATTGGTGAGATTCCACAATTACTCTGTGAATGTACAATGTAATTTACATACACAATTTGGCCGTTAATTGATGGCCAACTGACGTGCGTTAAATGAATCGGCGCATATCTGTTTAAATTAATAGCTGTGATGACATTAAGTCGAAATTGGATAATCCTGTTGAGTTTAATTTGATTTGGTTACGTAAATGTGGTGAATACATTGACTATATTATACGTCGGTTTTTAATATAGCTTCTGCGTCGGTGTGCTTTTTTCCGACTTCCCAATAAAGGTTTTGTGGACTACTTTGACGATGTTCTCGTTTAACCGACTTCAAAAGTTACCTCATAACTTCTTTCGTTTAACCGATTTTGATGAATATTTTTTTATTCTTTTCATGTGGTCCCATTGAAATTTGATGAAGATCTGATCTCTAGCTTTTGAGTTATAGCCAATAATGCGTGTTTAATACTTTAAATCTGATCAAGGTTCCGAAGATAAAGCGGTGAAGTCGGTATTTTTAAGCTTTGCTTGCGTTTCATTATTGTAAACTTCTAATATTCATTGTTCAACACCGATATATACTGAGGTTCAGCATTTGCCCAAGCAAAGAAAAAATAATGTTATTGTTATTGATTTTGTACACTGTGACGCTCTGGCATAGTTAGTGGCTTGGAATATTATTTATTAATAATTTCAGGGTAACTATACTGATGCAGGAAAAATATTATCTCAAAAGCAAACATTTTAGGTCTTTGCCTGCCCTTTTTTTTTATTCTCGATAGGCAAGCATTTGACCACTATCCCACCTGATGCAAAGTGACGATGTAGTGGTGATGATGATATAAAGATAATATAATGATTATATGCTATTTTTGAGAATGAAGACTAATTGGAACTAAGATTCGCAGTCAGTTTTTAAAATTATGTATAAAGGGCTAGCGTATGATCACATCTCCCCCTCATGATCATTGTTTATTATAAAATTTCTGCTACAGCGACTATCTATCAAAACTTGAAAAATTATTAATAATATGAATCTAACACATATACACAGAAACCGGGTTTGAGATCTAGACTATTAAATACCCTAAATTCTAATCAATCCATATTCTATAGACTACGAAAAATTATGTAGTACTAGCAGTGCCACGCGGCTTCGCCCGCGTCATTAAAGTTAAAGAGTAGCCTATGTGTTATTCCGGAACCTAAACTATCTACATTCTAAATTTCATCAAAATCGGTTTATTCATTACAGAGATACGTGGTAACAAACATTCACACACACACAAACTTTCGCATTTATAATATTAGTAGGATGTCATAATATTGCGCCCAGTATATTCGCCAAAACATCACAATCTGGGTTTAAATCTCAGCAATTATACAGGCCGTCGTACCCAGGCATAAGGTTCATAATAAGACAAAATACTTAGTAGCTTTGCTTATCCTGTGAATCTCAACACGACTATACCCCGCAACGGTCTCGAAACCGGTTCAATGGAGCTTGAATGTGGTCATGTTCTAAACCACCTTCTAAATTCAAATGCAGTGTTACAAATGAGGTGTACTGTAGAAGCGCTATACATCTTTTTCAATAAAAAGATGCTTCCTTTTAAATACATATATGATAAATCATCAAAAGTCATTCATACTGCAGTTGTTCCAAATCCCAAAGGTTTCCTAAACCATTGAAAGTGCAACCACAATAGGTCCATTGCGAGTAATATAGTAGTAGTCCCTTCAACTAAAGGGCTAGATCATAATTATTATGGTTATCAATTTAGTTGGTTTATGTAATTATTTCTCTCGTGTATCTTGTATGTATGTTTGTAAATTTCAAACGGCTGGATAGATTTCGACAGTTAATGTATCGTTAGATTCGTCTCAAAAAACTCAAGTGTCCTTAATTAGGTGTTTAAAAAATCTAAATCGCAGATTTTTGACGATACATTTTAAGTTGTTATTTTTTTTTTACCAAACCAATCGGTTTTCGCTAAGGGAGATTACAAAAATATATATATTTCATATGTTTAAATTTATTAAGGAATAATAAATTGGCAATCAATGCATTTACATAGTTGTATTAATTGCATTGTTTATAAATAGACTATTTAACAGACGGGATCTTAAATTTTTACAGACTTCAAAAAACGAGGAGGTACTATGTTCGACTGTATGTTTTTTTATGTATATTCACCGATTTCACCCCATTTGTGGACCGATTCTCAAAATTCTTGTTTGTTTGGTAGATTATACTTCGGAGGTGGCCCCATATAAATTTTATCGAAATCGATAGAGCCAAAACGAAAATATAAGCGGTGCAGTCGGTTTTTTTAAGCATTGCTTACGTTTAAATGATTTCGATTTGAAAAACAGATCAACACGGCCTTTGACATGTAGGCAAGCCTGACACCGATCAGGGTAGTAGAGTAAATTTCAAACAGTTATTAAGTCTATTCGGTGCGGTTCGGTATCTAGTTAATTAGACCCTTTATTCCCTCTGACTTTTTCAATTCGAATTCCACTGACCCTCGGTCTATAGCGGAACGAGTAGGAAAGTTCCAATCGTCACCACTGGGGACGAACGAAACGACAGGGTACGACAGGGTGGGGACGACCGGGAATAATCCAATTAGACTAGTTTCCTAGCCGCACTCGCCGAGTGCTGGAGCACCGAACCTGTACTAAAAGAATCGGATGCTGTATATGCACAACTGTTAACTGTATGCACGGTGCATTCTCATTGAATAAGAAAAGAATGAACTTCGCTCACGGGTCACTGCTCTATATGCAGTATTGTGTATGTCTTGTTAATATTTTATGAAGCAAAGAACCTGACATTTAAAATGAAATTAAGTTTATGTGCTTTAAGTGTTTTTTCATGCCTGTTAGGCAAGCTTTTGACCACAATCTCACCTAATGGGAAATGATGATACAATTTTTTTTATTTACTAAAAACAAAATTACATAAAACACATAGTTGATATTGGTGGGGACCTCCTGCGATACAGGCTTGCCCTAGTGCGGGGGCACTAGGGCAAGCCTGTATCGCAGGAGGCCGTTAATTACAATACCTAATTAAACTTGAAAATAACGTCAGTACAGCTAGACTGAATATGTGTACTCTTGTAGTTGCTTAAAAATTAAAATAGAATTTAAAAAATATTACAATGTGTATGATGCGGCCGAAGATGTAACATGCTTGCCTAGAAGGTATCTATTCACTCTTGACTTGAAGACTCCCAGATTTATTTATTTACTTATACTTTATTGCACTACAAAAAGAATGTACAATTGGAGGACTTAATGCTAAGAGCATTTTCTACCAGTCATCCAGCAAAGGTAGGAACAAAAGTAAAGCGTGCATCAGAACAGTTTATTGTCCAGATTATACCGTTCGGGGAACAAAGACGAGGACAAAGAGTAAAACAGTAAAAACAAATGTAAGGTTTAGTGTATCAATAGTTCACACTCTTGGTCATAATTATTATCACCAGTAGTTTTTGATGTATTCTCAATAATGCATATTTAATTCATTTAATCTGATCTGTTCTGAAGATAAAGCGGTGAAGTCGGTTTTTCTACCGACTTCACAAAAAAGGAGGAGGTACTAGACTGGTTTTTTTAAATGTTTGTTACCTCATACCTTTTTTTCCACGTGAACCAATATCGAATTCTTTTTTGTTTGAATGCTGTTGCTTTTCCATTGCTCCTATTTAAATTGATCAAGATTTGATCAGTAGTTTTTGTGTTATCGTCAATAACGCGTTTAATACATTTAATCTGATCAAGGTTCCGAAGATAAAGCGGTGAAGTCGGTTTTTTTAATCTTTGCTTGCGGTTAATTGTTTAAGCTTTGCGCACGTTTAAATTATTTAAAAACCAATAGAAAATATTGTTAGCAACTTTTATTATTATTATGTATTATTAATTTATCCTTATGACAAATTTGTATACAATGATGACTGACGCATAGCTATCGGGACGGGAATGTCTATTACGTAAACAGTAAATTTTAATACCACGTCAAAGGTATATCGTTGTTTTGAGGTCGTCGGTCATGCTGATTCCACAGAGGAATGCATTTCATTTCGACTAAAGCACTGAACTGTGAATCTCAGCGCTGCTATCTGAATCTAGACCTTACAAACCGAGTCATAAAACCCCAAATGGAATGTATTCATCGTTACCATAAAATATTTTGTTGTTATTTTCGTATTGTATGCAATTCGACTTTCACGTCGGTCCGTATCAGTTAATCATCTCTAGGAGGTATATTTACAAGCACCAAAAGCTGTTATTATGTGCCGGTCACAATAAAACTACTTAATAGCTTTCTAAAATTAAACGTGATGGGAAAGTTGGAAGGCTTCAGAGGAAACATTATAGGATTTCTGCTTATCGAAGATGTTCATTAATCTTTAAGTACATCCATTCAGTGTCAGCGTAACTTTGAATGAAATGGTTATCGGGATACATTCATATCGCCTTTTTCAACGTATCACATCCAGTAATGTTTGTTTTGTAGCTAGGTTTAGCACGGACCCGCGGGAAAGAAGATGGAAAACATCTTGTCGAGATGGCTGTAATTTTGTGAATCTGGCAGTGTGATTAACTTTCATGAGTGCCTCTTTGGGGCCCATGTGATTAAACGAAGTTTCGGCGATCAAGATGCGTCCAACGATACAGCCTTTGTCAAAATATGATAAGAAGTTATGAGGGAACAAATGAACATAAATACATATCGATCAAAATCATAACCCTCCTTTTTGCTTTGCCGTAGTCGGCATATAATTATATTAAAATTTGATGCTCCGCCAAAGACGATCACTGTCACCTAAAAGCTCATCGTTCGCAGTAATCTTCGCAGCAGTCATCAATTCTCGTATATCAATACTTGAGTATTGCATTTTTTGTTTAAATCACGTAATTTTAGTGGAACAATACAAATACCATAAATGTGTCGTGTGAAATTACTCCTACTTTGTCGCATGCACTTTTTTGTATTCTTATGTACACATATACATTATGCACATTTAACCGTCGTATTTGTTTTCGAAAAGAGTAATTCAGTGTTTATCAGTACACTGAGCGTATTAGGTTCGAGCGGACGGCTTACGTGGTCGCGGCTCGCCGTCCGTTCGAAAGTAATGCGTCCTTTGTGAAGCGAATAATAAACGTCCAATATAGAGTTACTAGTTACCACATCACAAAATAATAAAGTACTTCTAATTGTAAATTTCTTCTGTTGTACTCACACATAAACATAATCGCTTTCACACTCACAGCTCCTCACTAAGTTCGATGACTTGGGTCGTGGGTGCCGAAAACACCACACACAAAATCACACCCAAAACCAGAAACACAAATCTCCCTTGGGAAGAAAACTCCTTATTTTTTTTATTTTTCTATGTACGATAGGCAATCGTTTGACCACATATTCACGTGATATAAAGCGATGATGCTTACAATGCGAACACCCACCCAACTAAGCAAATGGGCAGTTCATGCAGACATTCTTAACTATTTCTAACGCTTTTGCGTGATTACCAGCCATTTATCAATTGTGAGACCTGAGCCGCTAAATGAACAGCAAAAAGCTTATTCTAACTCGATAGAAATACCGTTAGGTAAATAGAGTTTTGCTTGAAGATTCGTGATACCAATCAATTTGCAGCAATTTGTTTCCATTACCGGATGTGTAAACATAAAGTAAGAAGGCATCCATTAAATACGTGAGGTGATTTTGGCGATTTCGACCCCCTCTCACCCCTTGGAGAGATGTCGTAAGATGTTGTTCGACCCCTCCTCCCTTCCCGAAACTCACGTGAGATTTATCGAAATGCGTATATTATTGTAAATAAGTTAATAGTGCTTGATTGAGTTGAATTTATTTAACACACATTTTGTTCAATTATTTTTATTGAAGACTTTCCCCTACTAACTATATGATTAAGCCATAATTTCGTAGTTTAGCCATATTTCCTTATTTTATTATTAAATTGTAATATGACAGGCCCAGAATAACGATCACTGTTATTATTAAGGTGAATAAAGAATCTGAAACTTTATTTAAATCTGAATCTGTATCAGCTTTAAATGTGCTACCATTTTTAGATAGCCCCCGAACAAAATAGGTCTAAAAACAGTGACTTATGTGTCCAACCAAATTGTTATTTTGTAGTTTTATTTTTTAATTCATTAAACCCAGTTTTGTAGCAATTTTATACTGTATCTTGCAAATAAAAAATTACGTGATATTTGTTGAGACACCCCACGTGAGATTGGGTGAGGTTCAGCTATATTTATTTATTATTCAGGTAAAAAAAAATATATTTCACCCATTTGCAAATACCCGATAAATATTAAATTTTACGGTCTACATATTATACTACCGATAACTAAACCCCAGGATTTCAAAACATGAGTGAACAAGTATACCAACCTTGACAGCATCGTCACTTTATATCAGACGAGGTTGAGGTCAAAGTGTGCCTATCCTGATAAAAAAATATCGTACTAATAAAAGCCTTTTATAACTGATATTTAGAATAATATGTGCGTGCGTATAACCTTATGAGGAAACATAAATCTCATATTTTTCTCCTGACTATTATGATTTTAATCCTGTTTTTATAAGTAATAGGCATTTAATTAACCACATAATTATTTGATAATCGAAGAACACCATCGGGGGTTGATTGTCCACGATTGGTGGTACTTGAACGGTAGATTTACTCACACTAAGTTCGATGACTTGTGTCATGGATGCCGGAAACATTCATATCTCAATCACACCCAGATTCAAAAACACAAATTTCCCTTGGGTAGAAACTTCTTATTTGCTGCTTAGAAGGCGGTCACGCACCCTACTAACACAACGGGCAGTTCAAATGTCTATAAATCTAAAATATCTCAAAAACGTGTCTTTCTTTACAGACAGTACAACACGGCTTCCCACACAGAGCATCAGCACTCGCATGGGACCCACTCCTCAGGCTCGCAGCACTCGGCACTGCCACAGGCGCCCTCAAGGTCTACGGAAGGCCAGGAGTAGAATTATACGGACAGCACTCCAACCCAGACCTTACCGTCACACAAATACAGTTCATTCCTGGTAAGTGGAACTTGTGATCGCTTTAAATAAAACATGATTAGGCGCAGGCCAGACATACAAACAACAACAACAAACGCATTCACATCCCTACACTAAAATCAAAGACTTTTATCGTGGGTATCGAAAACATTCACATAAATCACACACATAATTACACCCAGAATCCCTTGGGCAGGATCTGTGTTTCTGGAACCAAGGACTTACTGCGCCAACTGGGTCGTCAGAAGAGACGTAAGTCAAGAACGCGTCGCAGACAGGGCAGGTACGAAGAAAGGACGCGACTTTTCAAATTATACAGAAGAGGTGTGTTTTGCGATTGGACAACGCAATGCGAGACTTCTATGAAAGTCCATTTAAGAGATACCACTTCCACGCCTTACGTCCTTTCTGTCTGGCCTGCGCCTAAGAAAACCTGCACGCTAAGGAACCTAAGAAACTTGCACTTCTATCAGGTACACAAACCAGTCAACTGGTAGTGGCTGCTAGTATCTATTCCCCTCCTCACGAAAACATCATGCCTTTTGAAGCATCAGTTCTGTTGTTATACCGACAACTGTCGCATCGGCCAATCACAAGCATACATTTACCTCGCCCTCTTCCTCCGCTGGTGAGTTTGTTTTGAAAGAAAATTAGCCTCATGCGCAATCAACTAATTTTATAATCTTTGATCAGGAATCACAGAATTCGATGACATTGTATCATTTTCTGCAACGGAATGGGATTAAGGCAATGCAATTAAGACTAATTTGACAGAAGAGCAATCTCTGTGTAAAAATTAAGAAAACGTCGACGGCGGATGTCTGGCATTTTATTGTCTGCAACCTTAGGATGGAGAGGATAAAAAAGTTTAACAAAAAGTGATCGGTGGTGCGGCAATGATCATTATACATACATGCAATATTTTAAACATACATATAATTATTAATGTAATTAAACAAATCATATACATATAGTTACATACATAAATATATGATAGATAAATACAAAATATATAAATAATATACAATACATTATAAATATTATAATACACATACTTAAAATAACCTAAAAATAAATAAATATTAGTGATGAAACATAATAATGATTTCATATAAGCTGTGATGAAATATGATAATGATTGCATAAATAATGTTTTAATTATTATAATTAATCTAATGGTTCGTTCATTAGAACATCGTGTAGAATAAATGGCCTCACTGCCGCTGCTACTATGTTTTGCCATAGTGTGTCATGCCCTATTGCTCTAACCGCTGAGCTACTCAAGCCCTGCCTGAAGCGACGAAATTATCCTTGCTATTATAAACGTCTTACGGGGACGTGTGACGTCATCTACCGAAACAGTTTTTAGAAACTACTACGGCCAACGAGTCTAACATTGCGGTTAGCTACACATTGGTGCCGATTCTGTTGTCCAGAATTAGACTAAACTAGCCTAAAATTAGTTTTAGTCCTGTCATTTCAACTTTTAAATTAAGTTCAACGTAAAATTAGAATCGCGTTTAGGTATTCTTTGACTAAAATTAGTTTATTTTTAGTTTAGTTTAGTTCGGTGCTCAACAGAATTAGCACCATTGTGTTGATAACGTCCACACAAATCGTTAATAATAAGGAAAGGATAATTTCGTCGCTTCAGGCAGGGCTTGAGTAGCTCGGCGGTTAGAGCAATAGGGCATGACACCCTATGGCCGCAGGTTAAAACCCCGCCTCAAGCGATAATGATTCCTTTCTAATTTTATCAATATAGTTCTGCCTAGCATGGCTAATGCTATATAAACAAAATCAATATGTTTTGCCACCTTTAATTCCATACAGTAAACATTCGAAACAAAGTAGAGAGGAAGTAACACACGTGTTTATTTATGAGTTTCTAAGTAATCACGGGCCGGTCTGCGATACAGCGGAATTGGAGCCCGACAGAGACATTGTAACATTGGTCATGGGAATGTTGTTAAGTAACAAGTTGCCGGAACAGCTTCTCCTTATCATATTGTTTGCTAACTTTGTGACTTGCTGTACATTTTAATGTACTACCCGTACCTACTAAAAGTTTTGCCAATTAATTTTACTGCGGCTTGCGGATGTAATTTTGTGAATCTGGCAGTAGAGTAAGCTTTCATGAGGGCCTCTTTGGGGCCCATATGAATAAACGATTTTGAATTTTGAATAAAAGCATAGCTCTTGAATTATGATTGAATTTCGGATTAAATGGCAATGTTTCCAGTGAATTTACAGGGCCCAAAGAGATTTAACATACCTCCAGTTCGCTCGAAGCGATTGGCTTCTATGCTTATTATTCGTACGGAGAAGGAGTGGCACTCATTGCCTGCGGCGTTCTTTCCTGAACACACTATACCTATTCTATATTAGCATGCACATTGGTTAATAGATAATATCCGGATGGTTTTTTGTTTTTGGTAGAATTTGTTTGAATTTGTAGCATCAGAAAGCTACATCTAGTGTCGAGTAGAAACAGTTTTTTACATCGGTCATGGCGTAATAGATGGCGCTGATAGTTTCTTAAGCCCGGTTTTTGAAATGCAGTTTGGGAACCGAGCATTTCTCGGAGCTGGAACGTTGATAAATCGATTCCTTGGGCCGATATATATATAAAAGAATAGCTCGTTTAAAGATATTAGATTAGATGACTGCTTGCATCGTTATATAATTCTTGCACACCATTTTCATGGTAGAATGTATGATTCAATAATATTGTTACCATCGTGATAATGTAAAACATTCTCGCAATAAATGATATATGATTGCAAATTCTAAATCGATCCTCGTGTTTTGCTTAGATAAGCGTACAAATTTATGGGCTACATCCATTTGTGTAATTTTTTTTTTAATTCAAGGTGGCAATCATTTCCCACCATCTCTATTGATGTAGCAATTTGTCTAGAAGATACCTATTCACTCGCGAGTTAAACACTCCCATATTGCACTTATCAGGAAACATCGACAAGGAGTTCCATTACTTTGCGTTTCGAACAATGAGTGGAAGCAAAACGCTTCCCATTTGTGTAATGTCTACCATCTAGCGGTGTTGTTTAGCAGCTTGTCTAGTCTGGTTGTCCAATGACAAAACGGTAATCATAAGATTCTTAATAGTTTAAAGTACAAGCTTTCATGCAAGTCCGTCCAGCCGTTACTTATGATTAATTTCAAGCATTTAAACAAAAGCAAAGCTGAAAATTACCGACGTCACCGCTTGTATTTTGTTGATTTTCTCAAAAAGCTCTAAATCGATAAAGATAAAGGTAAAGACTATTTATTTGTAAAACATGCGTTTGCATGTAAGTGGAATGCTTACATGCAGGTTGTTGTACAATTTAGTTGGTGTCGTTACATGATTTGACCAAGAATAGGCGTACAAATATGGTGTTGGCCATAATGACCGAATACAAAAATTAAACATATTAATAATAACACACATCATTAATTACATTTTGTTGTTTTTTCGAAATTAATTTTTCAAAATAATATTTATAAATGTCATAAATGTCGATAAATATAATAATATTTACAAATGTCGATAAAAAATATATGGGTCCATCTCTGAAGTATGATCTACTAAACAAAAAAAAAACATCAAAATCGATTCATAATTGGCGGAATGATCGCGTAACATACACACAAAAAAAAACACAGTCGAATTGAGAACCTCCCCCTTTTTTGAAGTCGGTTAAATATGCTATATCACAACTCCCTAAATATAGCCAAGTACGTACAAGTATGGATACAACAATGTTTTATGTCAGTAAACAGTCATATCGGACTGTCATATCAGTATCAGCGAGGATTGTTTATCTACAGGAGTGGCCCGTAATATAGTGATAAGAAATACTACAAACATGCTTTGCTATCATAAACATTATAATGATTGATTAAACCGGTATTGGATAGCCATGACCTGAAATGTTTCCCTTTCTTGTATATTGCTAGTACTATCCAGTTGTGAAAATAATTTACGATTAGTCCTTTATTATATCCTTTATTATTGCAAAACTTGTAAATTTGCATTCCGGCATTACCTTTGTCGTTTCAGTTAGCACACACAAGAAGTAGCGAATCAAAAACGTTGACCCCGACGACTTATCTAGATAAAGGCTGTGCTGATTTTTACTTACCATAGCTGAGAACACTTTAGAAGTAAAAATTGCAAACAATAATTTAAACGCTAAGCTTAAAAAAACTCCAACGCTTTATCATCACCTTTGATCAGATTAAATGAATTAAATATTGAGGATTATTGAGGATGACTCAAAAACTGCTGGTCAGATCTTGATAAAATTTAAATGGGAGCACATGGGAAGCACCAGTTTTCAAATATAAAAGAATCATCAAAATCGGTTCACCTACAAAAAAATCTGAGGTAACACACGTAAAAAATACGATTTGAGAACCTTCCTTGTTTTTACAAGTCAGTTAAAAATAAATAAATAGGTTCAGCCGTTTGGGAGCTACGATACCACATAAATACGCAGGTTAAACTTATCACCCCTCTGTTTGCGTCGGGGGTTAAAAATTGGCTAAATTTCATCCTAATTAACGCGGGTGCGCAAGGAACAGCTAGTTTTACTATGAGTCTACGGGACGTACCATCAAAGTCTCAAAATAAGAAAGAAAGACTGAAAAAATATTTAGTTCGTACGTTCGTACGTTTTGTAGTAGCAAAATGAACATAATTATATTTAAACAATAATCAATTAAGCATATCGGAATGGGTTTGCCTCAACATAAAAGTCAAGTACAAAACTCGTGAAGAAACTAACACCAAGGGTTATGAAACTAAACAACAAACTGAAAAAATCTGACGGTATAGAAAACTCAAAGTCTCAAAATAAGAAAGACAGAAAAAATATTTAGTTCGTACGTTCGTACGTTTTGTAGTAGCAAAATGAACATAATTATATTTAAACAATAATCAATTAAGCATATCGGAATGGGTTTGCCTCAACATAAAAGTCAAGTACAAAACTCGTGAAGAAACTAACACCAAGGGTTATGAAACTAAACAACAAACTGAAAAAATCTGACGGTATAGAAAACTCAAAGTCTCAAAATAAGAAAGACAGAAAAAATATTTAGTTCGTACGTTCGTACGTTTTGTAGTAGCAAAATGAACATGATTATATTTAAACGATCAATTAAGCATGTCAGAATGGGTTTGCCTCAACGTAAAAGTCAAGTACAAAACTCGTGAAGAAACTAACACCAAGGGTTATGAAACTAAACAACAAACTGTTAAAATCTGACGGTACAGAAAACATGCCGAAAATTTCCTATTTCTTAGATTGGTAAATAATCATTAATAAAAAGCTCGCAAGTATCCCAACTTCTTGAACACACACACTTCTAATTATTCCCTACACCCACTCACATATACACACACAGACTTACATACACACACACAAATAAGATAAAATAAGTTCTATCACTCTATTACGTATGGCATAACCCGCAGTAATATTAGTGGGAGAAGCCATTGAAACCTGAAAGACAGTGCAAGACGCTAGTTCAGGAGCTTAGGGGTTAATTTATTATGTACCATATTATATCAGGCAATAAATGTTTTTATATTAGCTTGATTAAAAAAACTAACAAAACACTAAAGCCATAATATAGGAGTGAAGTTAACGATGTTATTTCTTTCTTTTTCTTCAGGGACAGGCAGATTAATATCCCTATGCGACGACAACAGCCTCCACCTCTGGGAGATAAACGAGAAGTCTCTCGTCGAGATCAAATCTCACACGTTTGACGGCAAAAACAAGAAGATATCGTCGCTATGCGTCGAATCCTCTGGGAAGCACCTGTTGCTGGGAACAGAAGGCGGAAACCTTTACAGCTTGGAATTGAGCGCGTTTGTTGTTACAGAAGACGTCATATACCAGGATATTGTTATGCAGAAGTAAGTTGTTAATCTATGTACTTACGTCTTATTTTTTTTACTTTTTAATAAGAAATCATTCATCGTGTTAAATCTCACACGTTCGATGGTAAAAAAAGATCTCATCGCTATGCGTCGAATCTTCTGGAAAGCACCTGTTGCTGGGAACAGAAGGAGCGCGTTTGTTGTTACAGAAGACGTCATTTACCAGGATGTTGTTACGCAGAAGGGAGTTGTTCATCTATGTCACTATATCTTAGATATTTATTATTTTAAATATTCACTTTAAATAAAATGCGCTGGGAACTGACCGCTGGCGTAGTTAAGTGCGCGTTCGCCTTCTAAGCAGCGGCTTCGAGTACCGGTGTATACTCAAGTTTTCTCCCCAAGGCTATAATTAATAATGTGTTGTTACTGGTTCTGGGTGTGATGTGAATGTCTCCGCCACTCACGAAACCAATCATCGAACTAAGTATGAGACTGTGGTTCTTCGAATCTTCTGGAAGGACCTGTTGTTTTGATCAGCCGGCAAAGCCTTTACAACTTGTATATGAGCGCGTTTGTACAAGATATTATATTATGTCATTTTCTGTCACATCATATGTCAGAGTATATTATACCGTGAGTGTATCGGTATATATATCACTTTCACTTGCATTGGTCAATACATTGCAACCTGATTACTATGGATCGAGTTTCAATACAACAAATGCGTGAACATCTTTTATCCGCTAGATGGCGTAATATGACATAGATAATATTTTCTTTTATTTTAGAACTCAGGTTTCAAATAAATTAAAAACAAATTTAGAATATTTTATATTTGTAGAATTGAATGTTTGACGACCCAGTTGGTGGGTTCTGGGTTCGATTCCCGGCAGGACCATAATTTTCCTTCGCACGGGACATTAGTTCCGTTGTTTTGGTTCTGTGGGTGATGTAAATGTTTCCGGTAGCCATGATACAAGTCATTGAACTTAGTGTGAGACTGTAAGTGTGAATGCATTTGTTTTTGTTTTGTAACACAAGAGAAACACAAATTTCCCTTGGAGAGAAAACTTGTGTTTCCACCGGGAATCGAAACCCATACACATTGCTTAAACATGCGAACATGCACACCTAACCCAAAAGCCAGTTCAGTACACAATAATCTGAATGAGATCATTGTCCAAAATAAATTCACACTGATAAAGATAGAAATATCTTGCTAACTTAATTACTAATTGTAGTTTTTTTATTCCAGCTGTCCAGAAGACTTCAAAGTTAACCCAGGCGCAATAGAAGCGGTCTGCGAGCACCCCAAAGTCCCCAGTCGACTTCTTATCGGCTACAACAGAGGCTTAGTCGTTCTATGGGACAGAGATACAGCTGCACCCACACACACCTTCGTATCTAACCAACAGCTGGAAAGCTTATGTTGGAATGACGAGGGTAGGTAGAATTATATTTTAACCGACTTCAAAAAAGAGGAGGTACTCAATTCTGTGATTTTGTTTAATGTGTGTTACCTCAGAATTTTTATCTAGTTGAACCGATATTGATGTTTTTTTTTTAAATTGAAAGCTTGTGCTTCTCATGTGATCCCATTTAGATCAAGATCTGACAAGTAATATTTGAAGTATCTTCGATAATGCGTATTTAATTTATTGAATATGACCAAGGGTTCCGAAGATAAAGCGGTGAAGTCGGTTATTTTAAGCTTTGCTTGCGTTTAAATTATGTTTACCATAGATATATATTCTTTGCCTGCTGATTGGTCAATTATGTAATTTTGTTTCTGCAAATCGTTCCAAAAACTTCCAGAAAATCACGTTTGCATCAATCACAACCTTGCATGATTTGCCTACACTTGTGCACCTTTACTAAGTATTAGTTTATTCCACATTTATTACACATTAAAACTAGAAGACTCACAAGTTTTGGAAAATAATTCAAAATCAGCAAAGCCATTTTTTCACTTTCGCGGCAAAACCCTATTTGTTGTTTAAGTAGATGCGCCCCGCGGTTTTACCAGCGTATGTCCCGGTCCCACAAGAATTCCGGGATAAAAAGTAGCGTATGTGTTAATCCAGTGAGCTACCTCCATTCCAAATTTCAAAATCAAAATTGGTTCATCCGTTTGAGCGTGAAGAAGTAACAAACACAACAACTTTCGCCTTTATAATATTAGTGTGATGTGATAGTGGGACCCTGCACTCGCCCATTGTTGAGTGCCGGTTTAAACAAGGTACTATGTTTTTATTCTAAATATGCACGCACCTCCATAAACATTTTCATACATTTGACACTCCATAGTTTGACAAATTTGGTGGAGGGGCGTGCACATTTAGAATGAAAGATCTCTACCGTTTGTTTATTATCCGAGACAGAAGATAGCTTCGACCTATCTACCAGCAAACGTTGTTTTGTCATATACATTATTTCATGCTGAATCATAAAAAAAACATACAAAAATTTTGGTACAAAAAAATAAAAAATAAAATTTTGGTTTGGACCACCCTTAACATTTAGGGGTATGAAAAATAGTTGTTGACCGATTCTCGGACCTACCCGATATGCACACAAAATTTCATAAAAATCGGTCGAGCCGTTTCAGAGGAGTTTGGTAACAAACACGAGAATTTTATATATTAGATTTTAATACTAATACCAAACATTCTTCCCTTAGGCGAGCACTTCACATCATCTCACAACGACGGTTCATACGTTACGTGGGAAGTAGCGGGGGCGGCGAGCGACCGACCTCTAAAAGAACCAATCACGCCGTACGGACCTTACCCCTGCAAAGCTATCTCCAAGATCTTAAACAGAACTAGCGTCACCGGCGAGGAGATCACAATATTCGCTGGTATGTATGTGAGTTAGGCATTTGGGTAGTACCTAACCTGACCGAAAGCTGTGATTTGGCCGAAGATGAAGCATGCATGTCTAGGAGATGCCTTCTCTTTGAACTTGACGACTTCCATATCATACCTTCCAGAAAATACAAACTTGGGCGTTAGGGTCCTATCTTTCGGCAAAAGCAATTAGATTCCAATATTTAATTTTATTACTTATTTACTGGAAGTGATCACTGCTTACCGATAAGGCCGCATATTGTACCACTATGTTGTTACTATGTGCTCTGTTATACATAATAATTTTTCTAGTTAGTAGAGTTCACTGCAATGGAGAAAGTAATTTTTGGTGGGCGGTAAGTTTCTGAACATTCCGCCCACCTAATTACAATATTATTTCTATATCTGCAGAGGGTCAAAGTTTAACACTTATTTCCTTGAGAGAAACTGGCATACACAAATAATACTCACAGCCCCACACTAAGTTCGATGACTTGTGTCGTGGTTGCTGGAAATACTCGCATCTCACACACATATTCACAACCAGAACCTGAAACACAAAAATCGAACCCGATACCCCTGCTTGGAAGGCGAACGCCCACCCATATAAGCCAAAGGACAGTTCAATAAAGCATCCTTACCCTAACAATGAATTATTTGTTATCTAACTCTGTTGATTTCTTCCAGGCGGCATGCCGCGAGCGTCATACGGCGAGAAATACACAGTAACAGTGCAGCAAGGCGAAAAGCACGTAGCGTTTGAATTCACGTCGCGCGTCATAGACTTGTTCACGAGCGCTACGGTGCCGCCAGATGGAGCGCCGCTGCAGGACGAGCGGCCTGTCACCCCCGCTAGTATCCCCGCCGGCACCGTCAATCAACCCGCCGCGGCACTGGTCAGTGCTATATTCTTTAATAATAATTTAATCATCTCAGTTGTTCGGCGTATGGCAAAAACTCGTTTTTTTTTTTAAATTATGAATCGATTTTGATTATAATTTTTTGTTTGGTTCATACTTCAGAGCCCATATAAATTTTATCGAAATCGATCCAACCAAAACCAAAATATAAGAGTTGAAGTCGGTTTTTTTAAGCTTTGCTTGCGTTTAATTATTTTTTTTTAGTGTGCTGATTTTTCTTTTCGAGTCGTTTTTTTCAAGGTCTTTTATTTTTGTCCAGGTGGTGCTAGCAGAGGAGGAGTTAGTGGTAATAGACCTGTGTGACGACCGCTGGAGACCTCTGCGGCTGCCTTACCTGGTTTCTATCCACGCTTCAGCAGTCACCACAGCGCAACTCGTGGACGGCATTGCTGATAACGTATACGACAATATCGTAGCTGCCGGTCAGTTTAATTCTATTTTTTTTGTATATAATATTACTAACTAACCGTGCTCCGTGGCTTGGACCACGCTTCTCAAGTTAAAAGTATCAAGTAAAATGTGTCAAACTAGGTAAAAGCTATTGACATTCGCAGTTTCATCCGAATCTGCTCAACAGTTACAGCGTGAAGAGAAAACAAACACTTTCGGACTTATAATATTAATGTGATAAATAAGGACATTAGATATTTCGACATTTTAAAACTTTTTTGACGTCCTTTTATTGTCAATGAAACACAAAACCATGACGCCAAATAAATAAAATCACCTATGGATAATTATTAAATAACATTTTATTCACTGTCATGCCGAACTGTATTTAAAATCCCCGGATATTCCTCAGGAGAACAACAAACCGAGAACATATACTCGGAGAGCCCCTGGCCGATATCCGGCGGGATCGTGGAGACCGCCGAACCGGCCGATAAACAATTACTCCTGACGGGACACGAAGACGGCTCCGTTCGCTTCTGGGACGTCAGCGGAGTCGCTATGACGCCTCTATATAAATACACCACTGCTCAGCTTTTCAGGTGAGTAACGAAACTTCACACTCACAGTTAGTAGTAGTCTCGAAGGGTTGTGTCCGAAATATTTACAGTATGTACAACACATCGATATAACAATAAATGGATTTCCGGTACGCGGACATAGGTGTCCACGAAACATAGGCGACAAAACTATAATAAGCGACAATCATACCTCGCTAAAAACGTCGTAAGATGAATATAGTGCGACTGTGATCCATCGAAACTGTGTACGCTGATAAATTGTTGCAAACAAATGTAAACTCTGTAGTAATGATTAGACATAATTTAAATTGTTTTAGTTTGTATACGTATACATTACCCACATAGGTTGATCGGTATACTTACTTCGTGAAGTTTGTGTTAGATCAAGGTCCATTTGTTGTTGAGTCGATGGTTCAAGAAACAAATATTTTTCTCGCAGTTTTAACAGATTGCGGACAGTTAATGTCTTGAGTTATGATGCTACAACACTACTAATTATTTTGAAATATCTGCTATTTTTATTCTTTGAAGAGTGGAGACTTGCAAGAGGTTAGCCTGGTGGTAAGCGCCACTGTCTGTAACATCAACAGTACTTACACAGTATCTTATTTGCTTGCTGCGCTATACTGTAAGCACTTGTGAAATGATAACGTGGGTTCGGTAAGCAAATCTCTTTGCCCAATCGCTAAAAAGTCGGTTTAGTTTCAATCTTAAAAGACATCGCATTCATTCTCTAAGATTGTCGAGTAAATACTACAACAAAGCTATATCTAAAAATATCACGCCTTCGATTACGCTAAGTCGGAACTAAAATAGGATATAGTCTATAGAGAGCGCCTTGGCTTACCATCATGAACTCGACTGACGATGGGGATCGGATATCTCCGAAACCTCGGTCGCAAGAGTTGACCCTAAATCGTGAGCAAAGGATATCATTTATAAATTATAAATTAAGATATCAAGTAATACAGAATCATTGGCTTCATTATCCAAATTTTATTTGAATCTATTATTATTGATTAGTTTTATTTTCAGCGTTCTTTAGATAATCATGTACTGAACGCTAACACCGACTACATTCAAACGGAATAAGCACGGGCGAGGCGAGTTTAAATAAATATGAACCTTATTTATATTAGATAAAAGTATATAATTGTGACAAACGGGATAAGGACAAGAGAGAATCGAGCAGCACGTGCTATTGAATTTAATTTTTTTTCGCCATTAAAATAAGGTTCACTTCAAACTAAGTCCGTCGGCTTGTGCTCTAATCTTTATAATGTGAATAGTACTTATTCGATTGCAATTTGAATTGTAGTGTTGTCCTTTTCTAACAACTTGGTGTAGAGAAGGACAAAGCTACAATATCGCAATAAAGTTTCGGAGTTAGCGTCCAGACCATTTCACCTAACTTTCATGCAATCTGTTTATATTTTATATAGGCAAAACTGGATCTTATTTCTTTGGAGTTTAGTGCTTTTTCCGTGTAAGGTTCCTCAAAAGGAAAAAACCGTTATAGAATGTAAGTTAATGCGCCGTCGAATTTCTTGCCAAGTTCTTCTCGATATATTTAAATATGCGAAACTGCCTCCGTGTGAACAAACAATTTTTAAATTCGATCACTTCATTTTCTGGCTGTTTAAAAAAGAAAAGACAATGTCATACATATAGCTCCACACTGATAACTTGAGTCGTATGTGCCGGTAACATTCACATCAAACACACAATCATACCTAGAAACACAAATTTCTCTTTGGGGAGAGAACTTGTGTTCCCACCCGTGTGAATCGAACCCGATCTGCTTAGAAGGCGAACGCGCAGCAAAGCCAACGGGTAGTTCACGGTAGTTTGTCTTTAAGTCAAGATCCTTATACTCTGAGACATGTCAAATTGAAATTCAGCCCCTATGTCCTACGGCGTACGCTCTATAATCTCTTGTAATGACATATTTTGTGCTCAGACTATACACCGGCTCCTAAATAGAAGCAGATTGCAATCAAGTTAGGTGAAAATGTCAGAATTGATAGCTGAATCAGCTTGCATTTAACGTTAGCTAATGATTTGTCTTCTGCTTGACGCTTACTAACGAAGTGGCCTGAAACGATCGACTACGAGGTAACGTGAAAAATTATAAGCATGGTGTTTAGTTCACTACATAAATGCTGCGTATTTTTTTGAATATCTTTTGTTGCAGATACACTACATGTTCTTTTTTTGACTATCTGTTGATGAAAAATTAACGTTTTGAGTTAAATTAATTTTAGCTTACTTATCAATATGTTTAGCTTGAGTCAGTTGCAATTTAAGTAACGGATCCCTTATTCATGAAAAGAAAACGTTTGGTGAACTTTCTATAGTTAAATTTTTTTGTCTTTTTTATGTTGAACATGCAAGCACCACTTTGACCACTATCTCACCTGATGGAAAGTGATAATGCGACCGAAGCTGTGGCATGCTTGCCTAGAAGATACCTATTCACTCGAGACTTGAAGACTCCCAGATTATACCGTTCGGGAAACAAAGACGCAGGCAATGAGTTCCACTCCTTCACTGTACGGATGATGAATGTAGAAGCAAAACGCTTTGAGCGAACTAGAGGTATGTCGACCATAAATGGATGACGTTTAATAGTTTGTCTTGTTGTTAGATGGTAAAAAAGGCATGGGGGAATTAAATCATGTAATTCCTGTGCAAACTCTTCAAAATGAAAGCGATAGAATACCGATAAGCTTGCCACCTTACGTCGATGACTGAGGCTAAATATCACGCGTCAAAACAAGACTAATAATATTTCAACCGTCGATTTTTCGAACATGTTATCTTTTTGTGAGTAAGGATGATAGTGTATAGAAGTGCATTTGTAGATGTATTAAATCAGACAAGTTATCTTTGTCTCAAAATTAGTAATTAACTTAAAGCATGACCACTACACTAGATATTTTCAGCATACTATGTCATTCGTCATACCCACGTCGATGATCGTCCTCACTCCTCATGACATAGCTTTTCAGATTCTCATTTAAATTATGATATAAAAAAAATCGGGATGAAAGATAAAGAGAGGCAAATTGGAGGCCGAGTAAACCTAAAACACCGTCCCCGAGCAAGAATAATATTTAACACTGATCTAAATCTTTCTTGTATCTTGTGTCTTATACACGACTACATGGCAATATAATTGTGCGCGAGTGAACCAGACAAACAATGTACGAATTTGTTCGGAAAAGGGGAAACGTACTTTAAAAAAAAAAATATTACGTTACGTGTCAAACTTGTGTAACAATAAGTTAGTAACTTACAAGTATACTAATTTAATAGTAGTAGAAGAAAATACCCCCGACGCTCTATCTAGGAAACGGCTCCACCGATTTTCATCAAACATAGCAACACTCGATATTTTTGTTTAAAGTCACCATTTAAACAAAAAAACTAATTTACAATCGATGCAGCCGTTTGTGAGTTACGATACAAATACAAATAATTTATTCATAACTCCATTGTCACAAGTAATTTTTTTTCCAATACAGTTTGTCTTACTCGTATTGATCAAGTTTTAAACTAGGTTTATATTCTGTTATTAGTTATATAATAAAATATAATAAAAATTGCGTCGGGGATAAAAACAGCCGCTACGTTGTTTTTCCACTAAAAATAAAATAATATCGTCTATTCTAGAAATAATCTACTAAACTCCACCAAATTTCTAAAATTATAGAGAAAGAAAGACCTGAATATCTCTCTTTCACTTTTCCTGACTTGTATATCCTACAATGGTGATGGGGTCAGTCTTGGACATCTGTTCCTGATAGTTCACATTCCCTCATCTCCTTCTAGAGTCTCCTTTCTATCTTGCCTTTGTAAATCTCGCAGCAATTTATAGCAGGTGAAATTTCCGTCTTAGCTCTGTATTCAAAAACCACGTTGAGTTCGAACTCATGTTTACTCAAATCAAAACTCTTATGTTCTGAAATCGCGGAGTATGAGTGTAGACTCAAAATCTGCCTCTAAATATAATACTTAGTAACAATAGATATTATTCAAAGAAATTTGAATATGGTTGATTGCTTGCAGCGGTGAAGAAATAGGCGAGAACAACGACAGTCAAACCGACGACGAAGAATGGCCGCCATTTAGAAGAGTCGGCTCTTTCGACCCTTATAGCGATGACCCGCGACTCGCTGTCAAGAGGGTAAGCTCACTTATTATAAGTTCTATACATCGAATCTTTTTAAGATATCTACCTATTTATTTGGTTGAAGACTCCAAAATCGTACCTATCGAGAAACGTGGTCTACGTTTCACTTGAAACAATTATATATATACTTATACACCCCTTATATTTATACCTCTATGGGAGCAGTGGCCCGGTTTTGCACCCGGGCCTACCGCCGGGGCAAGATAGTGACTGCTAATGCGACCCTATCTTGGCCTACCCACCTCGGCGAGGGACTGCTCACCTGCTCAGGGCTTTTTACACATACCCCTTTCTTTAACCCCTGGGATGAAAGGGAAGTGCAAGGCATTTTCCCCTACAAAAATAAATGTTAGAATCGCTTGCCGGATTCACCATCTAGCCATGAATTTGGGGCGCAGCCGCTGGAGGATACCGCCTACCGCCGGGGCTAAGATAGTGACTGCTAGCGCGAACCTGTCTTCCCCCACCTCGGAAAGGGACTGCTCGCGGAGGGGCTTTTTATTTGGTTCGAGCCCCACACACCAGTTTCCGTCACCCCTGGGCCTTCCTAGCTTTCTTAGCACTTCCTATCCTCATAGGAAGTTTAAAAAAAAATATTATATCACACTGTCTAGAAAATCGGGCAAAATTATTTTATTTTAACTATTTCACAGGTAATACTGTGCCCGTTATCGGGTATGCTCACGATTGGTGGTGCTGCTGGTCACATCGTAATCGCAAGTCTGAAGAACACTCCCAACACTGCTGAAGTCAAGGTGAATATAACTATCTATAGCTTGACCGGATAAAGTAAGGAATAATGGGTCCAATTTCGCTCTAGCAACCCAAATAGATTGGAATAGGTATATGCATGAGATTTTAATTTAGGTCAAGTATTTCTTTCTTAATTTTTATGAATAAAGAATTAAGTACAGCAATAATATTGTATACTTATTTCAATATGAATTATAATGAATAAAAACTCATAAATTATCGTCTGAATACAATTACTGTACTGTTCGTTTCATATAACATAATAATATATGATGTTTCTATTAGTGGCAACTTTATTGGTGTTTGTAATAATTTTTAGTTTGTTTATCCTATATTTGTATTGTGTACCGTTAGTGCCTAAAAATAATTAAACATTCATGGGAAATTCAAAATAGCACTACGTGACTTCAGTTCGCACGTTTCGTTCGTTCGTAACGTTTGTACGTGATGTCAATGATTGCTCAACTCCATTAGCTATGGTTGGGTCGTGGATGTCAAAAAAAAAACACCAAAGAAATTTAATATTTTGATTAATGGTTTTTTACTGGCAATATATTACGTGAACAATTGAATAAATACATATAAAAAAATGCATATAAATATATCCCTGTTGTAGCTATTCTTCTTCATCTTTTTTTCAGTCTGTGTCTGTAAATATCGTATCGGATCGCGACGGCTTCGTGTGGAAGGGTCACGACCAGCTCACGCTGCGTCCCGGATCCCTCACGTTCCCGCAAGGATACCAGGTAAGCACCGTTCAGATGTTGCCGCACATACACCACACCACACAATATCCTTAAAGTTATAATATCTGTTGAACATTTTCATCGGTTTTTAATCAAAGATAGAAACTATACCGATGTAATCAGTATTTATTTTTTTGTTTATCACTATCTTGTGAGATAATAATTAAACGCGAGCCCATCAAATATAAAAGAAGATCAAACCATTTTAGTCACTACTTCACCTTCTATAAGCAACTTTCTCCAATGCTTGACCATAGCGGGGATACCCAATTCCTTAGCGGCCAGTTTTTTTTTTTTTTTTTTATAATGTAATTTATTCATTTAGATCACTCTTAGAAACTAGGTACAATGTGTGAAAACATAAGAACTTTAGGTTCGTGTAGCCATTTTCTTGAGAGCTCCAAACTCGGCTAGGCCTGTATCTTGGAAGCCCGGAACAAAATATTTTTTAGCATGTTAGATTTATCGCGCGACACCTTGCGGTTTGGGTGGGTACTTAGTTAGTAGGTAGTAACAGTAGGTTGCGATTTAACATAATGATTGTTAACATTTTGTAACAAGATTGGTTGGTCACGAACAATTAACATACTTAGGTAAACAAAACAAAAAAGCAAGTTACAAAATTTGTGTTATCTAGGATTAATCTATTTCTTCTTCTTAAATTATAATGTTAAAGTTAAAAATAGGAAAAAGTTGAGCTCTTGCTTAGATATAAGTGTCAATATTCCTTGTAAAGACAATGCCGAGAAGCGTAAGTCGGAATTTAAAGCTTATATAAGTAGTAAAGCTAGTCCTACTCACCAGTTAATGTCTAGTAAAAGAGTCATGATCCATTCATAATCGAGTCTTGTCCTAGTAGATTAATAAAAACTTCGCTAAAACTTAGGAGCTTTAGAGCGAAAACGAAAATCATCTTTTTTAACTTTGTATTGTACATTCATGCGTTCACGAATTATTAACATTTAATGATAATCTACCATTATTACACATGATTAATCATAAAATCTACAACGCCATTCATTCATATACGCGGCAAAACCTCTCGAATATGTGTTGTTGATTGCAGGCGAGCTCCGTAGTCCAGCTGTCCCCTCCAGCGGCAGTGACGTCACTGTCCGCGCAGTGGGAGTGGGGCGTGGTGGTGGCTGGCACGGCGCACGGACTAGCGCTCGTGGACGCCGTGCGGTCCGCGCCTCTACTGCACAAGTGCACACTCAACCCGCACGGTAATGCCGGATACATTTCAGAGACCGTGCCAAGGAACTGCACGAATTGCACGATCTATTTCCCCCATCCCCGTTCTATCACAGGACAAGCAGACAAACTGCTAAGCGACACCGCTGTATGGTAGACATTCCACAAATGCGCAGGAAGCATTCTGTTTCCACATTGTGCGAACCGCAAAAGAATGGAATTCCTTGCCTGAGTATGTTTCCTGATACAATATGGGAGACTTCAAGTCGTGAGTGGGGTATCTTGCTCCATCGTCGCTTACCATCAGGTGAGATAATGGTCAAAAGTTTCCAAAGAAGCTATCTAGAGAGAATTGCGCACAATATACATGATGCAATCAATCAAGATATTTATTTTGTTAGGATATTGTGTACAAAGGTGTTGTACTGTGTCATGGAATCAATACCCAAATGTTTACTTACTATGTAATTAATAATTGTAACCCAATATCAAATGTTCTCAGATCATTCCGGCGCCGGAGACACTCCTATTTCACGACGGAAATCGTTCAAGAAGTCCCTCCGAGAATCGTTCCGGCGACTCAGGAAAGGACGGTCACAGCGACGACAGACCACCACCGCCGCCAGTCCCACCTCACCCACACAAGTAAGCATCCCATTAAACGCTTGCACACGCATAGCCCCACACTAAGTTCGATGACTTGTGCCGTGGGTGCCGGAAACATTCACATCACACCAGAACCAGGAACACAAATTTTCCATCGGGAGAAAACTCGTGTTCCCGCCGGGAATCGAACCCGATACCACTGCTTAGAAGGCGAAGGCCACCCAACTAAGCCAACGGGCAGTTTATTATTATACTAATCATTAATTGCCGGTCCTTCTTTTCTATGCCGGGTTTCATCCTAGGTGCAACTTTCCTCCTAAGGGAAATTGGTCGTTCTGGTGAAAAAATACGTGTTCAATATTTTATGATAGTAAAAATGACGTACTAAATAGAATTTTTCAGGCATCTAGCCTGTTGACGCGGTGAATAGTTCGCAAAACTGTCATATCTAGGATGCGCAAAAAAACATGCTTCAGATAGAATCAAAACTCATCATCCGCGGCGTTCTAGCCTGAAGCTGATTCCCTTCGACATAATATTATAGTATCACATAATGCTGTGTAATATAATAGGTAATAACAGAATGCTGACACCTTATTCCGTTCCAGCCTCCCAAGAAGCCCCTCGACAAGGCGATTGCGGAAGCGGATGCGGAAGTAAAGCCTATAGAGCGGGCGATAGAAGCGCGCTCCACAGACGATGCCTTTGGCTCCATGGTGCGATGTCTGTACTTCGCGAGGACATTCCTAATTAACAGTAAGTACTTATACTATTGCTGCTACTAAATCTTTGTACAAACTTGCTTACGGTGTTAAAAAAATGATAATCTGTACTTTACCGGATGTTAACTTTTGCAAATACAATATTTTGTTTCCCTTCCTTCATTTTCGGTAGATAATGTTTGAAAGTTGAAAATAAATCAGACCAAAATAACGTTTCACAAAAGATACTGGAAATATCTAACCTATCTGTACTGTTATAATGAGGTAATTGTGTTTCAGTTGGCGCAGTGGACAGGTGTCCGCCCTCTGCGCCGTAGGTCCTGGGTTCGATTCCTAGCAGGAGCACAAATTCCTTCCCAAGGGATATTTGTGCTTCTGGTTCTGGGTGTAATGTGTGTGATGTGAATGTTTCCGGCATCCACGATACAAGTCTTTGAACTTAGTGTGGGGCTGTGAGTGTGAATGCGTTTGTTTGTTTGTTGTTTTGTTTGTTTGTTTACAAAGATATGATACTGTTTTTGTGTTAAGTTTCCTTATATCCACAAAGGGCACAAAATCCATGTAACAGAAAATCACTAGAGACAATTCGACTGCGCCATCGAGTTTTCTGCCAGGTTCTTCTCGAGATGGCTGTAATTTTGCGAATCTGGCAATTAGTAATTCACTTTCATGAATGCCTTTTTGAAGTCCATGTGATAAACGAAAGAGATCTAAGAGATCCCACTTGACATAATTATGTTGACAATTGTTTCATGTAAATAGCACAGCACAGTGTGTTCGAAATGTAACATATTTCGGTGTGTTCATAGAAAATGTAACCATAATACGTATAACTATGTACCCATAAAATCTATCACTGTTTACTATCACATCTAAAATTATTACACACGGTATCTGTACCTTGTACATTTCTATCAATCTTGCCGCGATCATGGTATGCGCCATGCGACTGCATCGCAATATCGGCTCAAACGTAAAAATGTACTCAGTATAAATCTTGTGATTACCTTATTTATATACCCATTTATATTTAAAACATGCGGTTATTTTAATTTTTATAGATTACAGCTGGAATTCTATAAAATCCGGCCCACGAGTGTGTCAGTTATTTTATATTACTTTGTGATTTTGCTTTTAGAAAACTATAGGTCTAGTATAGTTGTAATAATTTATACAATAACTGGATTTTGCATCGTTTCGTTAAACCACTTTAAATATTTTTTTTTCATATAAGTATGTTAACCCCAGTACATAGTTATTCATAAACGGATTTAGAAAAATAATTTCTTATTTGAAACGATTATACTTTCGAATTGGTCTCGTAGAAATATCATCAAACAATTTTGTTTATATATCAATCTTGTTCAATATTGTGTATACACAAATTTTTCTTTATATTGTAGGCGACAAACAGGCTGAAGCCGACGCCGAGTGTGAGTGTATGTGTTGTATTCTGTGCTTACTTGTTCGTAGGCAAATTATTCGTAGATTTGTTTGGTTCATTTTGTTTTACGTCACTGTATAGAAGCTACCAAACTTTAAGGCCGATCACCACTCCCAAAAAGTTTGGGAACATTTCAATATTACTCATTGTGTTTTTGGCAATCTTATTTTCATGAATATTTCAAAATACCGCGATCACGTGCATTTTTTGTTTTGTTTTAATGGCATTGAAATTTTATTTACATCTTCATGTAATCACAATATAAACAGCTGAACCGGTACAGCACATAGTAGGGATGTTCGATCCGATCCGATACTTGAGTGGATCAATACAAAGGAATACGATTCACCCGATTTTCGTATCGATACAATGGCTTTCGATCCGTTACTGGATCGATACATGTACAATGTGGATCGGATCGAAGTATTGATCAGCGAGAAAAGTCGTTTGGGGAACACTGAGCGATAAAGCCCTACGTTATTTGTCAGTGGTACGCCTGTGCCCTCCGAACGTCTTTTCTCGTTGGCCAATCACACTTTAAGTGAAAGCCGCAATCGCCTAGATCCAGAGCGGCTATCAAAATTATTATTTTTACGTACGCAATTCAAGATCAGCCAACGTAAAAAAATGTTTTGTGTCTCTACTAAAATAAACTTGATTTTTACATCAGTAAAAGACGACATGTTTTATTAAAAAAAAATACTTGATACGATACTGGATCGATCCAAAAAATCGTATCGAATCAATAGGATCGATACTTGGATCAATACAGTGTATTACGATCCATTGCGATCCAGAATATCGATACAAAGCACCTGAATCGAACATCCCTAGCACATGTGCGTCTGTGTGAGTGCTTAGTATGTACACAACACAAGCACGCTGAGGATCTGCGCTTGATTGGTTCTTATTCAGAACGTCTCATCGTCATAAAGTTTGGCGGCTTCTGTATAGCGGATTTATTTTAGTTAGACAATTGGCCACAATTAGATTTGCTTGAGAAATCATTCCGTTAAATCTCACGTATTTCGTGCTAGCAGATATTTTCAGCCTGTTTGCTGGTTATGATGCTGTCGGTTATTTAAAATTCACATGTTACTCTATTTTCTCTCTACAATTTAATTCCTCGTTTTATCTCTCTTTAAATCGTTTGCTCGTATTTTGCATTACTCTTTAATTATCTGTGTTACTGTCTACCTAGTCTAAGTATCGTTTGTTATTGCCTGAGTATTACGGACAACAAATTATGCCCCTTATTACTACTTAAATAAAATACTTTTTATTTCTAACCAGATATTGGTGTTAAATGTTTGTAGAAAGAAAATATAGTGTTAGAATCGTAGAACAAATGAGTACTTCTCATGCTTGCAAGCGAATATGTTTCTTCTTCCGACGCACTAAAGACGACAATACTTAATTTAATTAGGGAGTTTTGAATCGCTATAAGTAATGTAATTTATTTATTTGACATCAATGTCTTACTTTTATCACCACAATAAATTGCTATATAAGAAACTATAAACCGCTTTTGTTGTACACATATTTACACTATGCGTATCATTACTGCTAAATAGTTATTCTTGTTTCTGTCGATAAATAGGTAATTCATTAAAACGAAACAATCAATTGGTTCCATTGAAACGTGGAGATTGGTTTCGATTCGCAAATCCAATATAATCAAATGTAATGCTTTAATCATTTTCTACTTGCTAGCACTGTTATTTTTAATCCTGTATTTGAAAACATTATACCTCTATCTCGCTGTTAAGCGATGTAGCGATTCATGATGAAGCACGCTTGTCTAGAATCTAGAAGACCTGAAAGAGTTTAAGATGTATTGGACGTTTCGCGAATTGGACAATCCGCGGATTGGACATTCCTCGTTTTGGGAATTCCAAGAATTGGACATTCCGCGAATTGGACATTCTGCGACTAAACGTTCTCAGGTTGTCAGGAATCACAGACTATTTATCAAGATTTTTTTTTTTTTTTTTTTATTACAGACCAAGCAAACGTTTGACCACAATCACACCTGATGGAAAGTGACGATGTAGTCTAAGGTGGAGCACGCTTGCTTAGTAAATACCTATTCACTTTACTTTTGAACACACCCAAATTGTACCTTTCGGGAAACACAGACGACGGCAAAGCGTTCCATTCTTTTGCTGTTCTATAAATGAACGAAGACGCGAAACGTTTCGTCCGAATGAACGGTATCTCAACCATAAATGGGTGACGCGACGCCGTTCTTCTAGATGAAAGGTGGAAAAAAGGTGAAGCGGGAACAAGGTTGTGTAGTTCCTGAGCACATTCACCGTAATGTATTTTATAGAATACCGATAGGCTTGCAACTTTACGCCGATGTTCAAGACTTTGCAATCTGGCTTCAACTAAAGCGTCATTGTTAATTAGCCTCTTTGCGCGTCTCTCTATCGAATCCAAAGCCCGCAGCTGATACTTGGCAGAACCATCCCACAGGTGACAGCAGTACTCCATACACGACCGGACCTGCGCTTGATACAAGTTTAAAAGCTGTCTCGGTGTGAAGTACCGCCTGACCTTCGACAAAATACCAAGTTTTTTAGCAGCTACTTTGGCCTTAGATTCGATATACGAACCAAAGTTGAGGTTGGATGCCAAACTGACACCCAATAGTTCTAGTTGATTGCCTATCTGGATGGGCACATTACAGAAGATGGGAGCTAAAAGAAACTGGCTTTTTTTAGCAGAGAATAGACACGCCTGAGTCTTAGAAGCATTAAACCTAACCATATTAGCATCACCCCAGTTGGACACAGCCTTTAAGGACAAGTTTAGCTGTTCAACCATATCCTCACGGTGGTGCTGGATATCTACACTACTTGCGCGAGCGTTAGGTACGTACCTTGCAACTACTGTCGTATCATCTGCATACCCAAAGGTACCGGGTTTCAACAGATCATTGATATGAAGTAGGAAAAGTGTTGCAGAGAGTACGGATCCTTGAGGTACACCGGCATTGATGGCCATTTGGTCGGACGAGCATCCATCTACAACTACTCGAATCGACCGTTCCCTCAAGAAATCAGATATCCATGTGCACAAACCCACAGGCAATCCAAATGATGGGAGCTTGTTAAGAAGGCCGTCGTGCCAGACCCGATCGAAAGCTTTTGAGATGTCCAATGACACAGCTAAAGCCTCACCCTGCTTTTCAATGGCCTCGCTCAAAATGTGTGTGGCATACGCTAGAAGATCACCAGTGGACCGATTTCGGCGAAACCCGTATTGTCGGTCACTAAGTAGATCATTTTGTTCTAGGTATGCCAAGAGCCTGTTGTTAATCACCCTCTCCATCGTTTTGCAAAGCAGGGAGGTTATAGATACGGGCCTATAGTTTGTAGGTTCAGCACGACTACCTTTTTTTGGTACAGGTTGTACGTTGGCAAGCTTCCAGCACGACGGGACTTGGCCGGCGTCAAAAGAAATTCGAAACAGGCGTGTCAATATCGGAGACAACTCAGGAGCACAGTTTTTAAGCACAACTGCTGGTATACCATCAGGACCACTAGCTTTGTTCACGTTTAGAGCTCGAAGTGTTTTTAGTACCTCTTTTTGCCGGATGCGAATTTCAGGCATGGAAACCCCGCAGTGAGGCAGGCTTGGAGGTACCTCACCAGAACAATCTAGACGTGAAGCTTCTGCGAAAAGGTTCGCAAATAAGTTTGCCTTCTCATCGGTATACGTTGGACCATATCACCAGTTGGCAAGCGACGATTCGGTCGACGATGGAGCACGATTTCCTAGAAGATGCCTATTCTCTCGTGACTTAACGAATCCCATGTTGTATTTATCAGGAAACACAGACCTAGGTTAGGAGTTCCATTCCTTAAATGTAACTTCAGCAAAGAGTTCCTACTCACGCGTAATACATGTTGAAACAAAATACTTTTTGCCTTTTGGTAGAATATCTTCTAAATAATGGTGTAGCGTCGGGTTAATCGATTATGAAATAGTTGGGCAATGATCTCGTGAACTAATAATAAGAATTATTTTTGCAGCACAAATGAGTATACCCACTTTATGGGCGGGCACCAACAACGGTACCGTGTTTGCCTTCACACTTAATGTACCCAGCAGCAATAAGAGGAAAGAAGAAGCTGTAAGTATTGTAAAGAGATTACAAAGATATTAAACATTTGATGATTTAAAATGTCGACGGAAGATATTGTCATCTTCAAGCTCTAAGCTCAATTTTTTGAACCATAAAAGAGTTGCTAAGTTAAAAAATGTTTGTCTGTAAAGTCGGTTTACGGACCATAGTATTACGTGATAACGTCATAAAGAAAAATTTATGAAAAATTACATACTTTTATGAATTGAATTGAATTATTATCACTAAATTATCATTATTTTGTATAATACAAAGAAGGAATTATTATTATTTGAACCAAATTTCATCAAAATCGGTTCAGTGGTTTAGGCGTGAAAGCATAACAGACTGCAGACAGAGTTACTTTCGCATTTATAATTAGTAGGGATTGACTTGTATTGTTGTAATGTTTATATTTGTAGGTAACGTGCCAACTTGCGAAAGAGATCCAATTGAAACATAGAGCGCCTGTCATAGGCATCACGATATTGGATGGCGCGTCTGTTCCACTGCCTGATGCATTAGAGGTAAGCTTAAACATCTTTTTGGGCTATTTATTTGAACTGCCTGTTGACTCAGTTGGGTGAGCGTTCGCTAAGCAGGAGTTTTGGGTTCGAATCCTGGCGGGAACACAAGTTTTCTTCCCAAGGAAAATTTGTTTCTGGTTCTGGATGAGATTGTGTGTATGATGTGAACGTTTCCGACACCCACGACACAAGTCATTGGGCTTAGTGTAATCTAGTATAAACTACCAAAATAAAAAAACCACAAAACCATTCATAATTAGCGGAGATATCGCGTAACATATATTCAAAATAAAACATACAGTAGAATTGAGAATCTCTTTTTTTGAAGTCAGTTGAAAAAGAAAAGTAAATTCACTATTTATGCAGTCTTGCTTTTTATTTTTAACCGACTTCAAAAAAACGAGGAGATTCTAAATTCGATTGGTTTTTTTTATTAATTTTTTATGTATTATATGTTACCTCAGAACTAATTATTTCTAGGTGAACCGATTTTGATCATCCTTTTTTTTTTAATGCTGGTGCTTACCATGTGATCCCATTTAAATTTGATCAAGATCTGACCAGTAGTTATTGAGTTGTCCTCAATAACGCGTATTTAGTTCATTTAATCTGATCAAGGGTTCCGAAGATAAAGCGGTGAACTCAGTTTTTTAAGCTTTGCATGCGTTTACATTATTAGTATATTGGCTTGTTCTTCTTGAGATTCGGAATCCTCCATTGGTCTCCAGGAGACCAATGGAAGAATCCTCCATTGGGGCCCTGGTGGTTTTGAGATACGGAGTCCTTAACCTTGCACGTTGGTTCCCAGGTGGAGCGCGGCGTGTCTCCGTTGCCGGAGCCCGGCACGCACCGCGTGGTGATCACGTCGGAGGAGCAGTTCAAGGTGTTCACGCTGCCCTCACTCAAGCCCCATAACAAGTACAAACTCACGGCGCATGAAGGCGCGAGGGTAAGTCTCAACACAAGAATAATGTCAAACAAAGATACAATTTATGAAATAAAAAAAATGAAAAGTAGTCAGCCATTTTGTATCTATCTGTTTATACCGTCATTGGTAAGTAGTGCACAATCCTGCAAGGAGTGGTTTAGACTCGACAACTGAGCGGAATAAAAAAAAAATTAACAATTATATATGTAATCTACTCAAAAACATTTTTTTTCTTTACTGGTAAGTAAAATGTGACACAGACAGACTAGTAGTAACTGTCAAGTAAACTATGGCAACTCTTAGACAGCTTTTAAAACAATAGCTTATGACTAGTTTGTCTTGTTGTTAGGTCGCGAATGAAAGGTCATCTTAAAGGTAAACGTTGACCATTATTCCATCGTTGTCCATTTATAGGCCGATGTAAACAGTAGATGGTCAAAAGGGTGTAAGTATACAAAAGGTAACTCATTATTTCCATTTCCCAGGTCCGAAGAACGGCGTTCTCATGGTTCGAATGCGGCTCGGGCGCGGAGAAGCATCGAGAATGGTGCCTTCTCTGTCTTACGAACCTCGGCGACTGTCTCGTTCTGAGCCCTGAGCTGCGACGACAAATCAACGCAGCCTGTGTCAGGAAAGAAGACATCAAGTGAGCTATAATTGAACTGCGCTGGCGTAGTTGGACTTATGCTTTCTGTACTGTATGCACCGGGTTCGAGTCCCGGTGGGACCACAAATTTTCTCCTAGACGGAAATTTGTGTTTCTGGTTGTCATTATTCGAGCTGCCTGTTGGCTTTGTTCTAAGCAGCGGGTATCGAGTTGAATTCCCGGTGGAAACACAAGCTTTCTCCCCAAGGCAAGGCTTTATTGTTCTGATTCCGGGTGTTATTTTGTACGTGACCGGCACCAACCATGCAAGTCATCTGTTAGTGTGAAAACGTTTATGTTTTTCATGTGTAATGTTAATGCCAAGATTGTAAAAAATTATAGCGCATGAGACACTTTTCTGTCATAGTAAATTCATCAGCTAGGGAAGAAGACGAGGCTTGCGATTGTGATCCGCTAATTCACTAATTACAATACAATACAATAACTCTTTATTGACATCAATTGAAATCCTGCGTATTCCAGGTCTAGTGTGTTTACCAGCTTCGATCACATCGTCACTTACCATCAGGTGAGATAGTGGTCAAACACTAGCCTGTCACAAATAAAAAAAAAAATACAACTTACAGAGAAACTTATAAATATAGGTACAATGTGCGGTGTTCATTACATAGCAAATACATTATTTTAATAGAAAAGTATTATATTTTAGTGTTACTGTAATTTAACATGGTGCAATGAATTAATAAATAATGCTTATTGTACTCTCTAGATAGGTAAGGTTGACAGTTAAGTCAGACAGTTACAGATGTTCCGACATCTCCGCAAAAATATTGATAAATATAAATTAAGAAGTGACGCAAAAAATCTTAATCTATATATATAAAAATCAATGCCACTTTTCGTTGTAATTTTATAACTCAAGAACAAATAGGATTCGATCTTACAATAGAATTCCTAAAATTTTAACTGAATTACCACTGGGAAAGTTCTAATCTGTAATAAAACAGGCATTAATTAAGAAAGCTTACCATAAAACGATCGACTATATTAATGACAAGGATGCATGGAGGCAAACTGCACAAGCGCTTTCTAGCGACTATATAATATAGATATAACTAGGTTAATATAATTATGTATTAAGTAATTATTTTAAGTGTTAAGGAATTATTTTAAAAAAAAATTATGAAAAAAAACGCGCCGCCGAGTTTCTTGCCAGGTTCTTCTCGAGATGGCTGTAATTTTGCGAATCTGGCAACAGAGTCATTAACTTTCATGAGTGCCTCTTTGGGCCCATGTGAATAAACGATTTGATTTTGATGACAATCTTAAGCCTGAGTCCGTTTTTTCAGTTCTTTTCTTAACAGTTTACTTTGTTACAGCGGCATTTCAAGTCTGTGCTTCTCGAAGCGAGGAGAAGCTCTCTACTTGCATTCGTCATCGGAACTGCAGAGGATCTCCCTTTCGGCTACAAAGGTAACATTTACATCACACCATCCTTACAAACAGAGACTTGATAAATTTAGACATTTCTTTGCGATCGTAGAAATTTATATGACATTTTTATTACACGATAGAGTAGAAAGAGACATCATGCCAAACATATACATTCGCACATCCTACTAATATTATAAATCCGAAAGTGTGTGTGTTAGTGTGCAAGTGTGTAAGTATGTTTGTTGCCTCTTCACGGAAACATTTACATCACACACACAAATACACCCAGAACCAGAAACATAAATATCCTTTGGGAAGGAATTTGTGCTCCTGCCGGGAATCGAACCCAGGACCCACGGCGCAGAAGGCGGACACCTGTCCACTGCGCCAACTGGGTCGTCAGGGTTTTAAACGTGGCATTGCAACGCATGCCGGGCACAGCTAGTCCTACTAATATTATAAATGCGAAAGTTTGTGTGTGAATGTTTGTTACGACGTATCTCCGTAACTACTAAGCCGATTTTAATGAAATTTGGAATATAGGTGGCTTATACTCTGGATTAAAACATAGGCTACTTTAATCATCATCATCAGCGAGCGAAGCCGCGGGGCTCATCTAGTTTATAATATAATTATGATACAGGTGACGATCGCGCAGTGCCATATCATCCTCTCGCCGTGGGCGGCGGCGCTCCGTGGTCCGCCAGAGGAGCCTCTGACTAATGGAGAACACAAGGTCAGTACTGTTTTGCTTCCACAGCTTAATGCGCACATAAAATCAATGCTTCAGTCTTGCTCTGTTTATTGAAGGAAGGCTAAAACAATCAATCAAATATTTATTACTAAATCTTTATGCACTTTGACTGTATCTTTGACATATTTATACACTGTATATACTTTATATTATGTTTATTTGTATGTAAGTAGTATTTAAATTACATATTAGTATTTTTTTTATATTGCATGCGTAGCTTTGTTGGATTGTTCCCAGTAGTCCCCTTTAGCCCTGTCCCCCGGGGCGACAATTACCAGGAACAATTCTCATTAGAATTGTTCCCAGTAGTCCCCTCTAGGGGGTGACAGCTGGGAAGACAATTCCCAGCTGTCACCCCGGGGGACAGGGCTAGAGGGGACTACTGGGAACAATCCGCTTTGTTGTATTCGAAGAACACCACCTACAGCAAAATAATTTTACTATCATACAAAGGTTGCCTGCAAGAAATTGCTTATTGTGATAAGGCTGCCCATTGTACAACAATTATTATTTTTCGTTTTCTATTATCATTATTTTACTTATTGGTTTCAATAAAGAAATGTTGTCTTGTATACTTTGACTATGACTTTGATTATAACTATTAAAAGTAACTAATAAATGATATGTTAATGTATGTATGTAATAGGAGGTACAAGAGGCGGCGCATGACGTCACCGCTGCATCCGCCGATATCACGGTAGACTCCGTCCGAGACCACACACAAGTGCCCCCAGAGACTCCGCAACCAGAGTTGAACATCAATCTACAGGTGATTTTCTTTAAATATTTACTGTCTACCAACTAATATATATAATTTAAGACAGTCTCTAAAATATTGTAATTTTTTTACTTTCACGATTCGAACACATAATTTAGGTAATATCTCGGGACTTAATCGCACATATAAGGCCCAAACGTCGAGGTAAATATAATATATATAGCAGATTTTTAGCGCGATTAAGTCCCGAGATATTTCCTAAACCATGTCTCTACAATATACAACTATCTGTGGACCGTAGGTGAAACATAGATCTAATGCATCTATCACTATCTATTGACGACCCTGATGGCACGGTGGGCTGCTCTGCCCTCTGCGCCGTGGGTTCTGGGTTCGATTCCCGATAGGAGCACAATTTTCCATCCCAAGTGTCATTTTGTGCTTCTGGCTATGATTGTGTGTGTGATATGTAAAGGTTTTCTGCATCCACGATACAAGTCTTTGCTCTTAGTGTGGGGCTATGAGTGTGCATGAGTTTAAAAATTGTATCGTTTTTGTGTTTTGAAAATGAATTCACTTTGTTATTGATTGATCTTTACTACTTTAGTTCTAAGATAGCATGGCTGATGCCATAGAAACAAAATGAATTCTTCATTGATATCAATTGAAATGAAATCGCCGATTCCAGAACTCCCAGGTGAACACGAGCTCGATGGTTATAAAGACCACGACGAGAACAACTATCAACGAAAACAGCGCCGACGGTACTACCACCACCACCACCACCACGACCAACAACGCTTCCGAAAACAGTGAGTACTCGCATTCGCCTCTACCACCATAACACTACGAACTAAAGGGATTGATTAGTTCTTGGCATTTCATAACAATATACACTACAAGAAAAAGAGAATAAAAAAAGACGTGTGGCACTCAGGGACTGCCGCGGTAAAGCTATTGCATAGCATTTTTTATCAACTGATGCAATTATAATTATTTATTTATTTTATTTATGCAGTATTTTTTTTCTGCCACCTAGAGGCGAGTTGCTGAACTAAAGACACAAGCGTGATATTTCAAAAAAGTCATTAAAAGTTCTGCTATTCATCGATAGATGGCAAAACTAAAAAGTAGCACCGCTGTGCCGGTCGGAGTGGGGGGTGTTAGGTTATTATCGATACGGAATTTCTGGATTCGGTCTCCACGCTCAAGGCCCGCGATAGAAGCTATGCAATAGCTTAAAAAACTGATAGTCGGTAACATATCCCTAGTGGAGATATAATATCCAAAGGAGATGTTTCAAAATTGAAGGAGCCTGGCCAGCACCATGTACCATATACATACATATAGCTATACAATATAGTAACCGTTTTTTAATGTTTATTTTCTTTACTTTTATTTCGTTTTAATGTACATTTAAAATATCTTGGTACATTGATAGCAACACAACACAGTTACAAATGGCGGATTGCGACAATATTGAACTGTCATTTTGACATCCATTGTCAATGATCATTAATTGTAAACAACATACAAATTCTAAAATATTTGGGTTTCGTTATAATTATAATCATCATCATCATCATCATATCAGCCACAAGAAGTCCACTGCTGGATATAGGCCTCCCCCAAAGATTTCCAAAAAGAACGATTGTTAGCGGCCTGCATCCAGCGTCTTCCTGCGACCTTCATTATGTCGTCCGTCCACCTTGTGGGCGGTCTTCCGACACTGCGCTTGCCAGTCCGTGGCCTCCATTCGAGAACCTTTCGGCCCCATCGGCCATCAGTTCTGCGTACTATGTGCCCTGCCCATTGCCACTTCAACTTGCTAATCCTAAATTAACATATTTAAAAACTCACTAAGTACCTAATAGATTGAGGGTAGGTACAGCTGTAATCTTCTGCAGATTAATTTATTTGCATTTTTAAGAAAATGCAATATTTTCCCCTATTTTTCTATGTATATTTTTTTATATATATAGTGCTGGCCCAAATTGAAAAATCTCCTTTCATATGTATATCATAGATAGACTGGATTTTAAGAAATATGTAAAAAGTTACTGCATTTAGAAAAGATGGGTAAAATTCCAACTTGGGTTTAGTTGATGAATGTAAGTGTACTGCTATTTTTTATAACACGCTTCAAACTATAAGTGTGTCCGGTTGACGAAATAACAAACGTATTTTACTAGTTTCACCATCTGAACACACGTGGGTCAAGATCCGCGTGTTCAGCTAATACGAAGCCATATTAAACTTTTTTTTTAATTAATTTAATAATGGTGGATTATTAACCGTTGATACTTAATAAACGTGCATAAGTGTAGGCAAATCATACAAAGTCGAAAAACGTGATTTTCGCCTTCGCTCCAAAACACCAATAGAAGTTCTAGTAAAGTTTCTACCACTCTACTAGGGCATGAATTGACTAAGACTGGACCTTGGCTCTATTGCTTGACTTTGACTGTGACTTGTGACAATAATATAAAATTTATACATTAAATAATATATTATTACTTGATACTAGCTAAATGCACAAGATTGCATAGCCAAATTTAAAACAAAAAAAAATAGGCTTAAAATAATTGGCTCTCTAGGGTAACTGCCGTAACATAATTTATATTTATATAGATTTGTTACATTACAAAGTGTAAAACGGACATTTTAATTCAAAGCTAGATATATTTTTTTATTATTTATTACCTTTATAATCATCCACGGGCCAATTGCCTATATTTCCTGAAACTTAACTAAAATTATATACATCTATACAGCAAAGACCCAAATTACCTACAAATATTAGATATGTTATATAATATATAAGCTAGATATTTAAAATTTATTAATAAATACATTAACACGCCAAGAACTATTCTTAACCTTATTTAAACTTATTTTATATGCATATTATTGATTCTATTAAGATACTTAGTACAAAATTAAATATAATAAATTATCTCGTACTTCGATCACATATACACATAGATACACGATCGTCACTTCAAAACCGACATCACGTAAACTACGCTAAAATTCTAATATTGGTTTAGTTCCACTCGCAGTCGCCCTGTGACGTTCGTATCTCATGGATACATCGCATGCTACACCAGTGTAACGACAAGGAAGATCAGCCCCCCGATTACCTATCTTTGTTGCAAACGGTTTCAATACTAAATTGACAAAACTCCTAAGAAATAAGGTTCATTTTTGCTTAATTCAAATAGAAACCGCGTGCAACAAAGATACGTAATAGGGGGGCTGGACCTTCCTACAGACAGTCGAATCTCTGTTTATATGAGAAAACCGGGTCTTTTCGCGCTTTTAATTTCAAAGTAGCATTATTTTGACTAACCTCGACCTTTCGGTATGGTTGCACCGGCCGTGGTCACGAGTCACTTTGTCAGTCTATCGTCAGTTATTTATTGTCTTTGTCAGTTTATTTACAACTGCTTGATTTTAAAAAAACTTTTAAAAGTGCTTTTTTTTAAGTTTGTACTCCAAAAGTGCCATAAGAGCCTACCGATACGTATATTAAACATTTCGGCCCCGCATTGGTTTTTATAGACATATATATAATAGATAACGTTAGCGAATGGTTTACAACGCTAACTGATGGTGATAAGGTTTCAATTCAAATAAAGACACATACAATAACAAATACACATAGAAAAAGGCACTCTCTTAACTTTTTTTCCACAATAGGGATTGTTTATTTAATCAGTCACACAATGTTCATAATATTACATATGTAATTCTAGTATGGCTATACTTTTACAATATTTTTATTATCTCTACATATATTTAGTAAACGCTGTTGGATTATGAAAAAAAAATCTCGGAATTATATTTTTCTAGAACGCTACTCAATATACGTCAACAGATGTATGCGACGTAACTTTTAAGAATAGTTTTTGTTTGTGACCGTGTATCTATCTGTCATCGAAGTTCTCGCAGATTAATATATAAATATGATGGAAATGTTGCATGTACGCAATATTTTTTATCAGCTTACGATAATTTTATTTATACTATTATACTACACTAGTACATGAATTCAGCTTTTTTCAATTCAAACCAATGACTCTGAAAAGCATAAGAATTTTTCGAAATTTGTTTACTTTTATAAAAATATAAGCTTGTTATGTTAATTATTATTTATTCCCATATAATATTGTTATGTTAACTAAGTAAGGAAAAGACTACATTCTAGCTTGTCAAATAATATACATTTTATGAAGAAATTCACCAACAATGATTATGGATTAATTTTTGTAATAGTCATAACAATTCTTTTAGTTAATCAAGTTATAAAACGACTATAAAACAGTAAAAGCATTTTTTTGAAAATTAATAACCAGCTCATTTCCCAATCGCTTCCTGAAGAAATCCTTAGATATATCCCATAGACCTTAAATATGGTGTATAAAGGATGCAAATTGCTTGTCTTTGTTCGATGCGCTTGTCTTGTCTTTCTTCTCTGCACCCACGACACAAAGTCATCTAACTTAATGTGGGGGCTGTGAGTGAAGGCATTTATGTTTAAATAATTTATAATTAGTAAAAATATCTAGGGCATATAGGGTTCAAGCCACGGTGGGTTCAAACCCCACTCTAAGCGATATTTTTCCTAAAACAAACAATAAGAATCATTGTTGTTGAATCTCCTGTAACTACCAACCCGCTTACACATGTTTATATGTATACTCGTTATGTTTGTTTGTATGTTTGACGGCCGCTTTGTGTTTTGTTTGTAGTCCTAGAGCACAGTCGTGAGGAGGGCGTCATCACGCGTATCGAGGTATCCCACACTTTGCTTTAATATTATACCTTATTGAGTGATTATTACTGACTAAATTTGCATGACTATCCCCTTTTTGAAAAAATATATTCGCTATAAATCTAAATTTTTCTTTCCCCTAAAATTAACAAAGTTATCGATACTGTAAAGACAATCGTTTGTTTGAGTCAAATAGAGTTGAAACTTGCTTTCACACATTCCCTAGGTTTTGTTTTGTTTGCAACGCGTTTGAATCTAATCTAAGCTTTAGTCACACTTAGAAGTATTCCATGCATGATTATTTGTGCATGACATACAGTTAGGCGATTAATAGTTTTAGTACCTTTAGAGAATTTGTTTGAAGTGATGGCCACGATCTATCATGAGTGCCTATTTCGAGCCCTTCTTAATCAAAACGAGTCTCAACATATTTTGAATAGTTTTCTGTAGTGTTTAGAATTATGGCGAATATCATCTTATAAGCTTTGTATGCCAACTTTAAAAACTATTAACAATTTAAACATTATTTCAGGCATAATAATTAATCGTAACTAATATTTTGTTTCTAATTTACTAATGAATAAACATTGTTCTGAGCTCTGTTGTGGCGTCCGCTCGTGTCCGTCTATCATTCGAAGGTTCAAGGTTTATTAACAGAAAAAAAAAACATCTTGTACACATTTTTAGAACTATACTTTGTTAATATGTTGCTTGAGCCCTGTGTTTGGGCATTTTGCTAGTTTCTTTTATCTTTATCGTCTGTCCACGATCTTGTACGGTTTGCTTAACACGGTTTCAAGATGTGGATACGCGGTAAAGTCCGCAATCCACTACCAAAGTACCCAAACACAGGCCTCAATCTATATTGTACAAATTATAGATTGGTATTTGATCTCAAGGCACCATAGTTTTTACTCCGGTAAAAACTTCTGATAGCGATCATTTATGAAGTTTCCAAAAGCTGCTCTATATTTGGATTGCTTCTGAGTAAACTCTACTGGAGATACGTCCAATACTCGACACTTTTTCCAGTAGGAAAATAGAGACAGACTGAATGTATAGGACAGGCTGTTCTAAACAGCCAATATGTCGACCACGAAAGATTCCCCGTACCAAATGCGTCTCACATAAAAAAAGGGAGGTTGGTATAACATCTTGCCTAAACGTGGTGCCTCTGTCGATCAACGAACGATGTCCGGTGAATCATAAAAGCATTCCCAAGGAGGTTTGAAGTCGGGTAGGTGGCTGGTCATAACTTATGCCAAAATCTTTTTACAACATGAATGCATAAGAGTAATGCCAAATGAGCGTCGGCATAAAAGTTCATGTTCACGCTCTCAGTCGGAGAAGCGATGACAGTTAAAAAAAATAATGCTCGTTGCGTGGGCTCCTCGATCGGGGCAACTACCAGTAGGAATGCATATTACTTATAACAGGTACAACATAAAGAGTACTTTGGCTGAAAAGATTTTGCTAAACGTCCCTTATGGATGCAGACTGTACTTTTGACAAGTATCAAACACAAAGATCTCTCTGGAAGAGGTTTGCCTAATATTCCCTTATGGATGCAGACCGTACTTTTGACAAGTAGCAAACACACAGAGCGTTCTGGCAGAGCTTTGGCTAATTGTCCCGTATGGATGCAAACTGTACTTTTAACAAGTAGCAAACACAACTGCTTTTGACAATTAGCAACTACAATAACTTTTGACGTGTAACACATAGGTTTGCCGTATTAGCTAACCTTCCCGGATTCTGTCTCATAAATGATCGGTATCGCTAAACAACCAATGGCGCCAGAACCAAACATAACGACTGTATAGAACCGGACGGACACGCGCGGACGCCCAAGAACGTGCGCTGGTACTCATAAGTGCCCTCCCCGCATCCCGCAGACGGGCACAGTCACAGTGCCGGCCGGGACCGACCCCAAGCTGATCCTGGAGATGTTTGACCGCCAGCGGTCGCCGCTCACCGTACCCGTGCCGCCCGCCGCCGCCGCGACGGAAACAAACTAAACGCCATTACTGTTAGTTTGGACGCGTTTCCACTTGTAAGAGAACTGAGCGCGATTCTGTCGTATCTAGTTTAACGTACACGCAACTCGTTACGGTATTCTGATACCGATTTTGAGTCTATTCTCAAATTTATCTGTCAAAAAGAGAGTTTTTGAGTATTAACTCAAAGTCGACATTGAATACGAGGCTAAAACTAATATTCAGAAACCGTTTTTGAGTCTGTCTGGTACTAAAAATTTACAGGTTTGAAAAACACTTAAATATGAGTTTGAATTCAAAGTTATTTTGAATTCGGGACGCATTTAGGCTCATATCAAATGTCATCATGTCAAAACTACTATATTGACTTTGTTATTGTATAATTATGCTCATGTCGGTCTCTGAATATACGAATGTTGCGGTAAAACTGGTACTTGGATAACCTGTTTGACTGCTTACCTTTTAAAAACTACATGTTATAGTTTCAATTATTTGTGGGAATCGGGGCTTATTTGAATGCATTTATCTTAACTAATATAAAATAGACCGGTCATATGATTTTCTTGTATGAATATTTAGTAATGTTTGCACTAAGAACGCGCTTCATTCCATCAGTAGAAATTAAGTGCAAACTTAGCTGCAAATAACCGCTAGGTTTTCGGAGGTGGAAACGCGACCTTATGTAATCAGCAGACGGGCGAACAACACGTACATTTGCGGCATTACAGTAATTCACCTTTATAACATACGGGTCGAAAGATATACTATATAGTTCCAAAAGTACGCGTGATTACTCGCCCGTCATGTAATTTTAGAAAATGATGTAGACATAAAAATAGTAAGCTTTGTGTGCGAGACATAAATATGGGTACTAAATGTCTATACAGATCATCCAGTATGTCCCTTTTATTAGAACGGGGTTATTAACTAAACAATATTTTTACGACGGTCAGTTTCAGTCGAAATGAATTTAAATAAATCGTAAATTTGTTGCGCTAATGATAATATCACTTACCCACATCAATCTGTTTAGAGTGAATCATGCGACTTTGGTGATCAAGTAAAAATATGATCAAAAACACAAAGCTTACTATTTTGTTTGTATAAGCTAGAACTTTTTACGATAAAAATATGACTGTTACCAACAAAGTACATGTAAAAACGTTCGACTGTGTTATAATTATTGCATATTTGCAATCCCAATCCGGTGTCCGTTCCACCGATACACAGTTAGACACCGGTCACCGGACACTGCAGTTATCCTTTCTTTTATACTTTTATTTGACGATACAACTAGGTTGGCAATGTTACCACGTGAAATTCTCAAGTGATCATGGAAGGCTAACTAATGGAAACCACTTGACGAAATCTTTTGGCCACTACTCAGTACTTATGCTAGTGTTTGTGCCTCTAGGTCGGAGGTTCATACTTCTATCCATCTGCATCATACAGGTGTACAATAGTTGGTAACGATTAGTTGAGGCCAAGTTTTTTGGATCGTCGATTACTGCTTTTAAACAAGCCTAGCTTAGTTAAGTTTCGTGAAGTATTTGCGTTTCCTGTATCTGGACAGCTATTACTGCCATATCTACACAACAAAATGAACTAAATTGATGGGTTATGAATATAAATTAGTCATAACGTACAGTTATAATTTACTAATACGAATATAATGGTATAATTCAGTTTTCATATGCATTTTTTTATATAATCTAATTATTTTTCAAGCACGCATGTTAGCTAATTGGCCTTATGTAATTGTCTGTCTTGTCAGCTTCTCAGCTTATTCAGTACTTAATGATATGTTAAACAAACATACTTGTATGTTAAATTATAAATAAAAGATTGAATAGTTCAGTACAAACCCAAAAAGCCATAACGTTTTTTCACGAGCAATGCTGCAATGTAATTGTGGATGTTAAATGATTTATTTTAAAATTAAGTAAAAAATGTAATTAAGCGATTTTTAAGTTAATATTTTGAAACATTCGGAGCGAATGTGATGTGCCTATTTATTTCCTTTTTTTATATTGAAGAGAATTGTATTTAGGTGTTTAGATTTTATAACATTTTGACAATTAGTTATGACTAGGTAATGTTTTAGTAACATTTAATTACATTTTCCAAGATTTTAATTAATAATAGTGTCCATTTGAATGATACAATGTTATGTTTGAATGGACAGCATTTCTTTTGAGTTGTATATTATTAATTCAGTAAATGTTTTGTATTACATAAGTAATAATTTTGTTTTAAGTTAATTAACGAAATGAAAGTTATATTGCAATATATTTTTAGCTTTTTATTAGAGTTTCAAGTTTATATTTTTGTTTGCGACTATGTGTAACTAATTTGAATTGAAACGTCTTTTTTTAGGTATTTTTGTAAAGGCAGCTGTTTGTCGGTTCTTAGCACACCATGGACCGGAGATACATCACAATTTGTGATATAAGGGATTGATTTATGATTTAGACATTATTATTTTATTCATTAGGTATAAGTTTAAATGTGCCTGCCTATTTTATTTAGTGAACATCGTATCGCGCTCCGAACGCGCGGGGCTTGTTCTGTAGGAAGCGTAAGGGTACTAGTATGGCCGGAATCGGTCTTCACTTTATATAATGTACAATTTTCTCTATGTATGGCATTTTTGAATATTTGATACGAAATTTGCTATTTGTATCCCAACATTCTTACACGAAATAAAAGTTAAGATTATTATTAAAACTGTTGTTTGTTTTTAAAACCTTTAGCAGTGCGAGTTATGGATTCTCCTGATAAAACAACCATGGTCCATCGTCGACTACCATCATAAACATAACATAACATAAACATAAACGCTTTCACACTCACAGCCCCACACTAAGTTCTACGACTTGTGTCGTGGGTGCCGGAAACATTCACATCACACACACAATCACAACCAGAACCAGAAACACAAATTCAGGTGGGATAGTGGTAAAAAGTGGGTTCAATCGGGTAAAAAAGAACGTTCTCATTCAAATAAGAAATACAACAAAATAATACATAAAATATTTTATTTTCCTTCTTATTTTAACTTTAGGTACCATATTGCCGAGGAACTTATTTTTCCTGATAAACCCATCCTTGTTATTAAAAACTAAATTTAACTTTAATAAAATACATTGGAACAATTCAACAAAACAATAAATTACAAATTTACTAGTGCATTGTATTATGCCAGTGTCATTAAAAAATATGCTTTGTAACAATTGATATCGAATACCATTCATAATTTACACCGGAAATGTGTGGCTATCGTAAGTATAAATTATAATGCCAGAGCTACATCAGGCGCACTTGTCCCACGTACGCCGACCAGGACGCGTCGCGTGACTAGCGGTTTAGAGTCACACTAGATGTACGCCACGCGACGCAATGCAACGTTTGTGATGCTGACTACCCAGCGATCACAGATTTTAGTAGGCGTGAGCATAGTGTAACTGTCGGACGTGTCACGCGGCAATTTTCGAATTTGCCGCTAAAAGATACTGATATTTCACGTTAATTTAGGTCATGAATATCTTTAAATTTAGAAAAATTATAAATTTCTAGCTTCGTGTACATGTCTCTATTCTTAAGTTTGTGTCATCATTCTAGTTCTTTTCAACCGACTTCCAAAAAGGAGGTTCTCAATTCGACTGTTATGTGTTTTTATGTATGTACGACTACGCCATATTTCCGCCAAGTATGAATCGATTTTGATGTTTTTTTGTTTGGTAGAGTAAACTTCAGAGGTGGTCCCATATAAATTTGATAGAAATCGGTTAAGCCAAAACCGAAATATAAGCGATGAAGTCGGTTTTATAAGCTTTGCTTGCGTTTCAATTATTCATATTTTTCGCTGCGTCTACAAATGTACTCTGTGGTGTAAAACGTACGTCATTCTGTCCGTTAGGTGTGCACATCAACCTCACACGACGTGCGAGACGTCTCAGACGCGTTCGGTTGCGCGGTGCAGTTCCGGCTTAAAGTTATCACGGTTAATTTACACATGTTTGCACTGAATGGTCGGAAAGTTTCTAGGGCTTCGGGGACATCCCGACCAATCAAAAACGATTTTAAGGTCTCATAATGACGGAACATAAGTGACAAAACGAAACATAATTCACAATAATAATTCCGCATCGCGTAAAAAGTTCGTTATGTGAAAATAGTACCGTGTAGACTGTAACCAATCATCATGTAGTAATGAAGAATCCACATTTGTGAAGGTCAATCAATACATTTATTTCATGAAATCTGTATTCTATATGTTCGTACATCGAAGCTCTTAATACGCTTATGAGCAAAATAACCGTATTAGATTAAATTCCGAGTTGAGATTCCGCCGAGTTTCTTGCCAGGTTATTCTCGAGATGGCTGTTACTTTGCGAATCTGGCAGCAGAATCTTTAACTTTCATGAGTGCCTCTTTGGGGCACATGTGAATAAACGATTTTGATTTTGAAATGAGTTAGAGGTTAGTCACGAGTCGGTGTTGGTGGAGTGGTGCCGTAGGTGCGCTGTGTACTCGTGGCGCTTGCGGTGGTCCGACCGGTGGAACTTGACCTCGCAGAACTGGCACGGGTAACGCTTCTCCTTCTTATGGCTGACGAGGTGCGATCGGAGGTAGCTGGAAATTATTATTATTATTCAAGTTTTTATTTTATCTCACGGGTCTGTGCCCGAACCGTGGTAAGGCATTAGCGGAGCCGTAGCCAACGCTACGAGGCCCTTTGGTATAGTTACATTTAAATAATAACGTATCAGGCGTGTCCAAACATACGACGGGCATCTCTTATGATGCATTCTTGACGATGTTTTATACTTTCACACGCCTTTACAATAATTATTATACATATAATTAACTATGAACTAGACGATGGATGATATTTGGTTGACAATAACTGTGACTTATGCGAGTAATTATTTCTTTAATGCCCTATAGCCCTATAGGCAAGCATTTGACCACAATCTCACCGGATGGAAAGTGATGATGATTATTTGAATGGAGACGAGCAGAATTTACACTTACGCTTATTTTACGTGACATTAATACGTTACTTAATAAATTTAATTAAATTTTAATAAATATCTTATATATAAAATTCTCGTGTCACAGTTTTCGTTGCCATACTCCTCCGAAACGGCTTGACCGATTTTGATGAATTTTTTTGTGCTTATCCGGTATCTATGAGAATCGGCCAACATCTATTTTTCATCATCATCATCATCATCATTATCAACGCGGGTGAAACCGCGGGGCGCAGCTAGTCTTATATATAAAATTCTCGTGTCACAGTTTTCGTTGCCATACTCCTCCGAAACGGCTTGACCGATTTTGATGAAATTTTTTGTGCTTATCCGGTATCTATGAGAATCGGCCAACATCTATTTTTCATCATCATCATCATCATCACTTTTCATCATTATCAACGCGGGTGAAACCGCGGGGCGCAGCTAGTAATTATCTAAAAATATTTTCAACTAACTATATGGGCACATGATGTTTTTCATATCTTTAAGTTTTTTATTTGTTCTTCCTTATTCTCGATAGGCAAGCATTTGATCACTATCTCACCTGATGGAAAGTGAAGATGCTGCCGAAGATGTAGCATGATTGCCTTGTGAGACGAAAAATAAGTGAAAATCACATTACAAATTGGGAAAATTGTTTTTACGCGCAAATAAACAAAATATATTATTACGCAGTCGGGTAATCGGTATTATAGTTTCTGGTGGCTTACTTGGAAGATTTGAAGCTCATGTCACACAGTGGACATTTAAAGCTCTTTTCATCGTTGTGGATAAGCCGGTGGTTCTTCAGCGTGGTGGATGATTGGAGCTTCTTGCCGCAATCCGGGCAGTCGTAGGGCTTCTCATTCGTATGCGATCTAAAGATAATAAAGATATTGCGTAATTAAAGATATTCTATGTTATTAGATAAACATAAACGCTTTCAAATTCACAGCCCCACACTAAGTTCGATGACTTGTGTTGTGAATTCCGGAAACATTCACATCACACAATCACAACCAGAACCACACATTTTCCTTAGGGAGAAAATTTGTGTTCCCGGCGGGAAATGAACCCTATGCTTAGAAGGCGAACGCTCACCAAACTGAGCCGACGGGCAGTCAACGGGCAAATCTATCTATCTACTTACTTAGTTACTATTCATGAACTAATAATACGGAATGTACTATTTAAGGCGCCTGCCCCTTTATTTTTATTAATGCTAGGGCAGGTACCCGATAGCCCGGCTTCGGGTTCGGTCGGCTTTTTTATGACAAATAGGCTAGCATTTGACCGCCATCTCACCAGATGCTTGCCTAGAAGGTTATAGGATCACTTATGACTTGAAGAGGCCCAAGTTATACTTTTCGGCAAACAAGAACGAAGGCTGGGTATTCCATTCCTTTGCAGTTCGCATCATAAAAGTAGGGGCAAAACGCTTGGTTCTAATCTGAGGAATATCCACCATAAAAGGATGTCTTGTTTTAGTACGCCTTGTCCCATGATGGAAGGCAGCTGGAGGAATTAAATCATGCAGCCATTCCACCCGAGCAGGCATACACAATAGAGACTTGTAGGGCAACACACGACAGCCAAATAAACATCAAATTGTACCCATCAAACGCCTATCTTTTCCCACGCCCAATATATATAACAAACATTCCCACTCACAGCCAAAAAGAAGTTTAAAAGTACGTCAAAAAGTCAAATACTTGGTATTGTTTGACGACCCAGTTGTCGTAGTCCACAAGTCTCTGCCTTCTGCGTGGGTCCTAGGTTCGATTTCCGGCGGGAGCACAATTTTAAGGGGTATTTTTAAAAAAAATAGTTTTGCCTCTTATATTAATATAGCAATGGGCTATTTGCAGTAGTGTCCGCTTTTTGGGTTAGATACCCACTAAAACCCGATCTTCTGTGCATATATTTGAAAATTTTAATGTTGTTACAATAATTTAATAAACACTGACTGTCACGGACTCTATTACCGGTAGGAGAACACTTTTCTTTCCCAAGGGATTTTCGTGCTTCTGATGCTGGGTGTAAAGGTGTAAACAAAGAAACGCCATGGGGCTGTGAGTGTGAAAGCGTTTGTTTGTTGAACTTAAAATGGAAAAAGTTCCAGGACTTGTACCGTGGTTGCCGAAAACATCAGTCAGAACCAGTAGCACAAATGTCCCTTGGGAAGAAAACTGTGCTCCTCTCAGGAATCAAACCCAGGACCTGAGAGTAGAGTGGGAGAGCCCTGCCCACTACGCCAACAGGGTCGTCACTTACATACCTTAGATGTACGTTCAAATGATGCTTTTTGAAGAAACTCTTGGAGCAGAACTGGCACAGGTGATTCCTTTCTTTTTCATGCACTTGTCGCCTGAAACAATGTGCAAAACATAACAAAACTGTTCTAGTCATAGACAGGTCTATATACTACAAATTAAATAAACCCAGCTGCGTAAATGAAATGAAAATATTTATTTGCTTGAAACATGGTACAATTGGGTGATCGAATAATGTTGGAACAGCATTTCACCATGGTATGCAAAAACTTAAACGATTGATCATAATATTTATTTAAATTTAAATTAGAAAATTAATTACCGTAAAAGTGAACTCACTCTAACCGACTTCGACAAAGGAGGAGGTTCTCAATTCGACTGTTTTTTTGTATGTGTAAGCGATCATTTCGCCAATTATGAATCGATTTTGATGATTCTTTTTTTGTTTGGTAGATCATACTTCAGAGGTGGTCCCGTATAAATTTTATCGGAATCGATTTGGCGCTTTTTGTAAAATTAACAAAGAACAAAAGCATAAAACATATAAGCGGTGAAGTAAATTTTTTTAACTATGATTGCGTTTAAGTTATTTAGTTTGACTTGTTTTTTTTTATGTTGGCTTCGCATTCTTGTGCCTTTAATCAGTCTCATGTAATAAAATATTTCAAGAGTTAGAGCATATAGATCTACTTTCGATTTCTTTTTTAGTTTTACGCTTCCCGCTTGGTTTAGGTTTAACTGAAAATCAGTGTAGAGTTCTCTGCTCAGCAAAAAAAACCAAAGTTAAAACTTTTTGGCATCACAAATACTTATATTAATAATAAACCTAATTTTAATATTAGATTTTAAGTTATTTGTTATTTTTTAGTGCCAATCAAATATATTTTATTTATTTATTTATTCATAAGGAAGACCAACAGTCAATTATTGGTCCTTACGGCTAGAAACAAAATGCTTTTCTATTATACGCATCGTTACACAAAGAAAAAACCGGCCAAGTGCGAGTGGGACTCGCGCGAAGGGTTCCGTAGCATTATCATTATTTTTTTATTTTAATGAATTATATTTTAAGAGAACATAAAACTAAATATTCTGTGAATAGTTAAAGCTTCTACCTGTCACCGTTATATCGAGCAAGAAACGGTAAAAAAATCAAGTTTGTTGTATGAGAGCCCCTCTTAAATATTTATTTTATTTTATTTTTAGTATTTGTTGTTATAGCGGCAATATAAATACAGTTATAGCGGCAATATAAATACATCATCTGTGAAAATTTCAACTGTCTAGCTATCACCGTTCTTGAGATACAGCCTGGTGACAGACAGACGGACGGACGGACGGACAGCGAAATCTCAGTAATAGGGTTCCGTTTTTACCCTTTGGGTACGGAACCCTAAAAAGTAAATAATATAATAGATAGCGGTCAAATGCTTGCCTATCTAGTATAAAAAAAATACGTAAAGAAAACTCATAAATATGAGTATACATCAATTTCTTTCATTCTTTGTTCTTATCTAGTATCTCGCTCTAATCGTTTCTCGCTAATCGCCGACGGCGGTGAGACAATATAGATAGATTACTATGTTTATTATAAACTATACCTATGGTTGTCCAGGCTGAGTTTGATCCTGAACTTGCTGCCGCATATGTCACATTTATGCGGTCGGTCCTTGGTGTGCACGGTGGAGTGCGTGTCCAGCCGGCTCTGTGAGAGGAACCGTCGCCCGCAAGACACGCATTGGAATGGCAGGGAGTCCGAGTTGTGGGTGATCATCATGTGTTGCTTCATGTTTATTACAGCTGGAACCAATGGTTTTTCTACTCAAATCATCAAAACCGTTTATTCACATGGGTCCTAAAAAGGCACTCATGAAAGTTAATGACTCTACAGCCAGATTTGCAAAATAACAGCCATCTCGAGAAGAACCTGGCAAGAAACTCGGCGGTGCATTTTTTTTTCTTTTTTTTTTTTAAATCATTCTAAATCACTAATACATAATTATATTAACCTAGGTAGAAACTCGTTAGAAAGCGCTTGTGCATTTTGCCTCCTTACATCCTTGTCATTAATGTAGTCAATTGTTTTATAATAAAGTACTATAAACTAACATCAAAAAGATTCTATATTTTTTTATAGGCCAAGTTTCTATCCTCTAGGCAAGCGTGCTCCATCTTCGACCATATCGTCACTTTCTATCAGGTGAGACAATTGTCAAATGTTTGCCAGAAGAGATCTCGCTTTGCTCGATCAATAAAAACCTTTCATGATAGTTTTATACCAAATGGTCTAACACTAGCTTTTAATTACAACCTATAAAAAAGTAGTTATTTAATTTATTATGATCAATAAATATGGATTTGACCACAATCTCACCTGACGAAAAGCAATGATGCGGTCCGTCGACCGCATCATTGCCATCGCCGTCGCGCGATATGCTTATCTCTGAAAGGCTAGCAGTTGACTCGCCACTGTCTCACCTGTATCCCAATTACACCCAAAACCCACGGCACAGATGGCAGAGATTTTTCCTTTGCCTATATTAAAATAACTCAATACTAGATACCAATTTCAGAAAAAAAGACAAAAAATGAAGCCTATGATTGCATGTACAAGATGCAGGCAATGAATTCCACACCTTACTGTATCGAAGATTAATATAAAAGCAAACAGTATAAATCTGGAGATATGTCTCACGGGCGAGAGCTCACGAAGCAGTCTCGAATTATGTCTCGTGAGCATGAATAACTTTACTTCGAGGAGGCAACATGCCGGACAGCTCCGAGCCTCGTCCACCCAGACCAAGGCGCCGCGAGAGTTTGTATACCAGTGTGAACACGGTAAATCACAAATTGATTATATTCACAGTTAAAAGACATAACAGAGAGACCTCTTATTAGGTGGTAACCCGAGTATTTAGTACTTACCTTTTTGCACAAATGACATTGCTTCTTTACTGCCTAACAGAGAGACCAAACAGGAAGAAGACCTCTTATTAGGACGGTGGTAACCCGAATATTTAATACTCACCTTTATTGCACAAATGACATTGCTTCTTTACTGCCTAACAGGTAGAACACCTCTTATTAGATGGTGACCCGAGTATTTAGTACTCACCATTATTGCACAAATGACATTGCTTCTTTACTGCCTAACAGAGAGAAGACCTCTTATTAGGACGGTGGTAACCCGAGTATTTAGTACTCACCTTTATTGCACAAATGACATTTCTCACAAATGACATTTCTTCTTTACTGCCTTTCTATTAGGTGGTAACCCGAGTATTTAGTACTCACCTTTATTGCACAAATGACATTGCTTCTTTACAGCTAAATGTCTTCTATTCATATGCCTTTTTAACAGAGACCGTAATGAGAATGCCCTTTCACACATTTCACATTTGTACTCATTTCTTTGTTCTATAGGAATATGGCTTAACCTGTGAGCTCTCAGGTCTTTGACTTCTTTCCCACATTGGTCACATACTTTTAATTTTGTAACTCCTTTGTTTGTGTCGGCATTTATTGTTTTTTTAGGTCGACCTATTTTCTTTTTAATCTGTTCTGAAAATTAATAGTGAAGTAAATTAAAAAAGTATTAATTTAAATTGTAAAGAAATGTTTTTTATACAACAATCAGCAGCAAGCAACAAAATTTACATTAACAGTTTTTTTAATCAAGATAGGCTACCCAACCAGCTTTCTTCTATCTGCCGCCAGGGATATGGCTTCTAGGAAACCGAGCAACCCTGAGACAAACTTATATCCAAACGGTGATTTGACACTGATGTAAATTGTCCTATAATACTTATTTAATCTCTTACCACATACCATTTTCTTTAGTTTCTTCAGCTTTATACTTTGCCTGCTTTATAACACTGAGCACCTCATTATCTGACTGATCTTCTTGCTTCCATTCTTCTTTAAGTTCATAAAAGTCAGTGTCCGTAATTGTTTCATTATCAACATCTATCAAAGGTTCCTCATAATAAAATGTGGTATCTTCTTGAAACTCCTCCTTTTTTATATCCAAACTATTTAGCAATACCTCATTTTTAAGTTCTGTCGAACATAGTAGCCGCAGCTGAGCATCATTCTGATTGGCCAAACTTTTAAAATGATGAAATTCCACTATTTTTCTATAACACTTAAGGCAAAGTTTGGAACTCAAGTCTGTGTCCAAAACCTAGAAAATACAAAGAACACAATGAATCATTGTATTCTACAGTAAAGTATTCACCACAAATTTCCTGCCTCTAACCATCAACCCACAAACAAATGGACCTCACATCTAACACTAACTTTAACGGAGTATGTGTATCAAATTAAACCCTTACAATTGTGGAAACATGTATATGAATAATACATGTACATATAAACAATATATGTGTTTGTTTGTTTGGTTCATAAAAAGTAGCCAGTCGCATATTCAGGTGCTGTGCTAACCATGAAATAGGCTCATTAACACAGATTAATAATGGTTACTATGTCATGTGGATGCGTTGATGTGAAAAGGTAAGGCAGTTGTTAATTTAAATTTGATTATTGGTAATGTAATGTTAACCAAGCAAATCCGGATAATCTTAGATTTACTAGTGATATAGAGAATGTATGTGAGATTTAAATAAGGCCTAGATTTTTTTTATCTCTACAGCTATGGATGATTAACGACCTAAAGATCAATGACCTGTCAACATCATGGCAGTCATGGATCGTGATTGAGAACTCTGGCATCAAATTGGATGTATCAAAATTGCCTAAATTTGATTTAATTTTTGAAATATTTATTCCTTAGTAAATGATTGTTTCTTAATGGCAAAGTATTAAGGTAAAAAATCAAATAAAAACTTTTTTTTAGCCCAATATTGATTGATATAAGATTGTGGTCAAATACTTGACGCATTAGACCACAACCTCACCTGATGGAAAGTGATAATGCAGTCGAAGACATAGCATGCTCGTCTAGAAGATACCTATTCAGTCTAAACTTGAAGACTCCCAGATTATACTGTTAGGGGAACAAAGATGAGGGTAATGAGTTCCACTACTTCTCAGTATGGATGATAATGAATGTTGAATGCAAGCTTACATCCATAAGCAGAACTTTGACTAAGTCTGAGAAATTGACACATGTTATGGGTCCGACAGTGTATAATCGCCTGCCGGATAATATAATTGAAGCAACCAACCTGCAAATCTTTAAGTCAAGGCTGAAACTCTGGTTGATCAAACAGTTGTTTTATAGCTATGCTGAATTTCTGAATGTGACTAAAATAAATGTGTAATTGTCGGAAATTGTAACAATATAATCTATTTATCTAATTTTAATTTTTAATGCCTATGAATTTATAATGAATGACATTTGTTTTTATTTTTAATTATAAAAGTGCTATTACTCTTTCTCGTTGACGTGTATGGAAAATATGAATATGAATGATGATAATGAAATGTTAATATTCAGGTCGGGTCGTGGTCCGGATAAGGTACCCAGGATATATTTGAACGGTTCAAAAATCAATTTGGTGGAGCATTTTAAATATTAGGTCATTAAACAATTAGAGTGGCTGCATGATGATGTCAATATCAAACGAGAGAGAGGAGCTCTTGCTGTCAGAAGTAATATGCTTGCATGCATATTCTCTAAATGCAGTGATGAAATAAAGACCACAGTGTCTTTAAAGCATACTGTTTGTGTATGTACACATGCCAGCTGTGGATCTCATTCACTTCCAAGGCCATGAATACCATAAGAGTCCAGTATAATGACGCATACCGGGCTCTTATGAAACTGCAAAGGAACTGCAGTGCATCAAGTAAGTTCGCTGATGCGGGGGTTCTTGTTTTATTTGCTGTGATAAGAACACGCAACAACATCATTTTGGAGTAGGCTGCTTTGCTCTGCCAACAAAATTCTTATTGTTGTCTATAACAATATCAGGTGTCCACTAAATAAGCATTGGATTTGTGTTCATATGAACCGAAAAGTACTATTGTATCTTAGCATTTTAGCTGTGTATGTATATTTTTTTTACTCCTATTGTATTTTAGCGTTTTAGCAGTGTATTTTTAGTTAATTGTGTTATAGTACTGGATATGAGTATTTTGCTGGAAATAAGTGACTTATTATTATTCTAATAAACGTAGAAGTGAAAAAATTTTGAGCAAACTGGAGGTATGTCAACCATATATGGATGAGGTTTGACAGTTTGTTTTGTTGTTAGATTATAAAATGGGATTGGGGGAATTAGCTTGTGTAATTCCTGTGTATACTCTTCAAAATGTAAACAGTAGAATACCAATAGGCTTGCAACCTTACTTTAAATACAAAGATTTATCTAAGATGATAATAATAATTGTATTAACTAACTAGGGTAGTCGATATTCACATCTACCTTCTTAGCAGTGGGTATCTGGTTCGATTATATATCTGATCTTAACACTTGATTTCTCTCCAACGAAAATTTGTATTTCTGGTTCTGGGTCTCGGTTGTTAATAATATAGGTAATGTTGAAGTTTAAGGCAAGAGTGCACAGGAGTGTGTACCTATGATACATCATCAGCAGCATCATCAGAATTATCCTGACGAGATGCTGTAGTGTGCTATCGAAAACTTAGGGGAGTGCAATGATTTAAACAGATTGACTTTGTAAATGTGAACAGATTTAGAAATACAGCTTAGAGACAATAATATATAAGCGCAAATAAGACACTGTTATTTGCACACGATCCTTGAGGGATAAGAAATTAAGATAAGAAGAATTAAGATCATAATAATAAACATTTTATTACCTGAATACCTAAACAATACAATATGATATGGTTAAAACTTTGTTTTTCCCCATTTGCGATCACATATGACTGTGTTATATCTTTTCTGGGCCTGGTGCCAAGACATACCCTACAAACGCTCATAGTAAATAATGCTACACGTAATAAAATTCTGAGCAAATCGTACACTTTTAACTTTAAAACAAATTATTTGGCTACCCTTATTTACACTACTACGTCTAGTTTTTTTTTTTAATTATTTCATGACCATGGATGCATAGTCCTTCAGTCGAAATATTAAACAAATATTAACAATTTCTATTCTTCATAATAAATAAAAGTCTTAGTCACAAGTCACAGTCAAAGTCAAGTAGACAGTCATAGTCAAGTCATGCCCTAGTAAAGTGGTAGAAACTTTACTAGAACTTCTATTGGAGTTTTGGAGCGAAGGCGAAAATCACGTTTTTCAACTTTGTATGACTTGCCTACACTTATGCACATTTACTAAGTATTAACGATTAATAATCCATCATTATTACACATTAAAACTCGAAGAATCACAGGTTTTGGAAAATTATACAAAATCAACAACGCCATTTTTTCACGTTCGCGGCAAAACTCACGACTAGTCACGTAGTAGTAATCTTACAAGGTCAGAAAACAAGATCCTTCTAATTAACCTTTATCGCAATTGCCGCAAAAAAAGGAGCACAATATAACATTAGCATTTTAGTTTTATGTTTTAGATATTAGGGAGAGGAACGCATTGCTATTCCTCGTGAAATGTTTGTTTAGTATTTAAAGTTTTGATTATTACTGCATCTGTACAACAACAAGGGTTTTGCTTATCATCAGAACTGAAAAACTTGTCTCTTGTCTCACTAGCATGAAAAAAATCTGTTATAACGGTTAATTAGGACGTTATTTTTAATCTATCAGGCAAAACAGTGATGTAACAATAGCTTATCATAGATTAATAATGACTTCCTAATTAACCGTAATAGGAGTTTTTTTATCCTAGTGAGAAGAAAAACGAGCCAGATGCAGTTCAGATGGTAAGCAACACCCTTGTACAGATGCAGTAATAATCTAAACTTTATTACCAAAAAAATATCCACGAGAGATAGCACTGCGTTCCTCTCTCTAATATTTAACAAAAACATAAAACTAAAATGCTATTTGAGCTGTAATTTTTTTTTTTTGCTGCGATAATGAATAATATTTTTAAGTTTAATTAGTGGGAACTTGTTTTCTGTCCTGGTATTATTTCTAGTGACGTAGTGTAGGTGGCCAAATCAATTTTATCAACTGACAATGACATTACTGACAACAACCGAAATAATCAGTGATTACATTATCTTTGGAAATGACCTCCGATTGATAGGCCTGCTGTAATTGTAAATAAATAAACTGTATTTCGAATGAAAGACATAGTATTAATATCTAGTTATTTTGTGATTCAATTAGAAATTATTCATGATGACTACTTGCAGAGTTTGCCTTTGTAATAATGCTAGGAAAGATATTACTCAATTGAAATCCACACAAAATGAATGTGGCTACGCTCAAATCATGTTGTTTTGTTTAAATATTCAGGTAGGTAAGTAAATAATAACGATATTTTGACCGTGTCACTCGGGATAGTAATTAGTTTAGTCCAATTAATAAAAAGGTATTATCTTTGTAACCATCAAGTCCGTCCAGCAAACATTCTGATTATTATCAATAAAACTTTTATTAGCGCTTATTACAATTATTTGTTCAGAGAATAAGCTATCTCCATTCCAAATTTCATCCATATCGGCCGTTTCGACATGCTCTTACAGGGTTAGTGGCAAAAACTATTTTCATAACCTGAATTTGCTGCTCTAAAGGGAATTTTGACACTAAAAGATTCAAAATCCCCTTTGAAGGGGTTTTTTTTTATGCTGGACAAGCAAGCATTTGACCACTATCTCACCTGATGGAAAGTGACGATTTGTAACCAAATATAAAATCCCTAATGGAATAATAAGAACCGTTCTATTTAGTAGTGACGGGTTTTAATGTCAAAATCACACACAGTATTTACAATAATTTATTGTTTAGTTACTGACTCGACATCACAACAACATAACTTGAAAAATTAGTCTTACCTATATATTATTCTCTTTAGGTTAGACAAACTTAATAACTTGCAGACACACACTGATATTTTGATATTTACTGTTTTTATTACAGATCTCTGAAGATTCTGATGAGACCACAAAACTGTGTACAAAATGTTTCAAGAAAATCATAGATTTTTATAATTTCAAATCTTTGGCCATTAAAAATGACTCATATTTGCGATCATTAAACTCTCAGATAGTAAAGGAAGAACAGTTTAACACAGACGAAGAGTTTGATATAAAAGAAGATAATAGTCTAGATGCCAGTGTTGGTCTTAGATCAGATAGTCTAAGTTATATAGCTGAATCCAATGTGGCTCTAGAATATAAAGTCAAAGATGAATGTACACAAGACGACCATCTGTTACTTGCAGATGAAGACTCCTTTCATGCGGATGAGAGTATTGTCTATGAATATGTTGAAGAGACCAAAAAGTGTAAGTTTTCTATGTTGATTAGTACGAAATATATTGCAAATGCGTGAGAATTCTCTCATGTTGTATCCCGGAAGAGGTTACAAAATCGTGGTCACAAAAGTTCCTGCTTGAATCTACAGCATGAAAAAGAATTATCCACATAAATATGCCATTAGATACATAAAAAATATGTGAATCTAAACCATAATGTTTTTCCACCCTCGACTATATTCATCATAATATCGGTTGACATAACCATTATGATAATTCTAGCCTATTAGATTAAAAAAAACTTTCCTATTATTACTTGACTACAGCAAAGCAAAATGGAGTTATTATTTTAACATAGTATGTTTGTGTTTCTATGTTTGTTTCCAGTAAAATTACAGGGTTGATAGAGATTTCTTATGTCTCTGGGTGTCGAGCTCAGAGCTTTGAGCCACTTTATTTTGACCTATATAAGTTCTTAGCTCTGTGTGACACTAAAATCTAATGGGCAAGTGTGAGGCATACCATAAGACAAGCGACTTACTCATTTTGTCCCTCAATTATATTAAAAAAATGTTTTTTCCCTCACAGCATCCAATCTAATAATTAAGTCAGTTAAAGGAGCATTTCCTAACTGAAGAAAGATATAACTAACCAGAGCCAATAACTTCTATACTTCCAGTACAAACCCAAAAGAAGAAGAAAATAGCAAAACCAATAGAACCAAGCAAAAAAAAACCTTCAAAAAAAAGGAAATACCCATATCTACAGGAACCAGGAATGTGTCCTGTTTGCGGCAAACAAGTGAGAAACTTACAAGAACATTCTTTTACACATTTGCCTTCAGAATCACGTCCAAAGTACAAATGTGGATCATGTAATAAGGTTTATGTCTCATTATCTGGCCGGAGCCAGCACATCCGAAGGAAACATAGAAATGTAAAGAAACAGTGTCACATTTGTAATGCAAGTAAGTATCGTAATTGTGGAACCTGCCTCTTACCCTCTGGCATTTGATTCTAGGATAACTCGTCTACCAAATAACATCATAATCCATCTAATAAAACATAAACGTAAACATAAACATAAACGCTTTCACACTCACAGCCCCACACTAAGTTCAATGACTTTTTTTTTTGTTTTTTTTTTTATTTTTTATTTGTGACAGGCTAGTGTTTGACCACTATCTCACCTGATGGTAAGTGACGATGTGATCGAAGCTGGTAAACACACCAGACCTGGAATACGCAGGCTCTCAAGGATAACTGCCGGAACACCATATTTGGTTGGCGGCAGACTTTCAACTTGATGGTGGTAAGCTACTTTGGTAGCAAGCTAGGCGAGCAACTCACAAAATGCTCTACCACCTCTCAAATGTCACCTGATTAGCACCACCCGGGGACCACGTGTAGGGAGTCAGACTTAAGGGGTATCCTCCTACGGACGTGGGTGACTCAGCCCCCAGACTAATGTCGTGGGTGCCGGAAACATTCACATCACACACACAATCACAACCAGAACCAGAAACATAAATTTGTGTTCCCACCGGGAATTGAACCCGATACCCCTGCTTAGAAGGCGAACGCTCACCCAACTTAGCAACGGGCAGTTCTAATCTTTATAGATATGACTCATTTTAAACAAACTTACACCTTGGAGACTGACAATAGACAATTTTTTTTATTAAATAAGTAAACATCACACTTGCCGCACATTCCAGTGAAATTACAGGGCTTAAAAAAAATTGCATATGCAGCACAGTGGATAACCTATGATAAAAGTTATAAACTCTAGGTAGTACGTAACTGTGATGAGCAAGCGTAATGTTTATCATCAGGTGAGTGACTTGGCCGTCTCCTAATAAAGTAAAAAATATACTGTACAGTGCCACCCAGGGTATTGAAGTCAAAGCATACCAGAGGGTACTGGTAGTCTTGATATTAAAATTTGCCCTAGTTTGACTCGTGATAATTAATTGTCAAAACATGACAAAACATATTTTAGTGGTGCCATTATCACAGAAAGATATAAAATAAAAATTAAAAACTGTTAGAAAGGAGTTAAGATACTCCTATCTTTCTTATTAATATTATAAATCCGAAAGTTTGTGTGTAAGTATGTTTGTTTCCTCTTCGCGCTTTAACGGATTAACGGATTTGGATGAAATTTGGAATGTACATGGATATACCTAGGATTAACACATAGGCTACTATTTAACTTGATAATAGCGGGCGAAGCCGCGGGGCACGGCTAATGTACCTGTTTATAAATAAATAAATAAGTCATAACTTTTTATGGGAAAATTGGCGCGAAAGTATAAAAGTCATCGATTTTGTATTATTTTCTGAAACTTGTGATTCTTTGAGTGTTAATGTGTAATAATGGTGGATTATTAACAATTAATAGTTGGTCAACATACATGAGTGTTGACTAATCACATAAAGGTGATAAACGTGATTTTCGTTTTCACTCCAAGACTCCCAACAGAAGATCTAGTAAAGTTTCTACCATTTTACTAAGGCATGACTGGACTATGACTCTTTTAGGACTGGTGACTTGGTCCTATGAAATATCTATCTACCTTGAAATTTTTTTATTACTTGGACACTGGCTAAATGCTCATGTTTCCGGCACCCACGACACAAGTCATCGAACTTTGTGTGAGTGGGAATGTGAGTGTGAAAGCGTTGATGTTATGTTTTATGTTAATTATTATTCGTGTGATGAATTATGTCTTCCACAGTGGTGATACATATCAAGCCGCATATGCGAGCCGTTCACGATCCTAACTCGCGACAGAACGCGTGCCCGTTTTGCGACAGAAAGTTCCTGTCGCAGTGGGCTGTCAACGTGCATGTGGCACAATACCACACGGGAGAAAGGGCCTTCCCCTGCAACTCTTGTGATATGAAGTTTAAGACGAGTTCTATGTTAAAGAAGCATACGTAAGTATCACTTATACAAGTAATAATTTAAAAAAAAAATGTGGTCTGTAATTTTGCGAATCTGGCAGTAGAGTCATTTTTCATGAGTGCCTCTTTGGGGCCCATGTGAATAAAGAATTTTGATTGGAATACCAATTTACTTATATGAGAGATACATGTTTCATAGTAGTAGTTAATGTAAGTCCGAACAGATAAAAACACAACTTATAAAATGTGGGTAGTTGTTTTTCACCTCAAGGAAAATTTGAGTTTCTGGTTCTGATTGTGATTAGATTAGATTCTTTATTTGCACACCAAAAAAAGAACACTTACAAAGAAATCTTAAATTTAACAAAGTAGCACAAAGGGCGGTCTTATCGCTCAAAGCGATTTCTTCCAGACAACCAAAGATGATAAAAATATTACAAACAGTGACGTACCTCAACACTTATTTAAATAAATAAATGTACTTACAATTGCTTGTGATTGTGTGTGTGCTATGAGAATGTTTTCGGCACCCACGACATCAGTCATGGAACTTAGTGTGGTTCTGTGAGTGTGAAAGCGTGTATGTTTAAGAGTAAACTTAGTGCACACATAAGTAAGCCCTACCTCAAACGACGAAATGATCCTTCACTTATTATTCTCCAAATAAAATCTACTTATTATTAATATCGTCGTCATATTGTCTTTGAGACTTTATTGATTTTGATCATACTTATGTACTATGTTTTAGGAGACGTATACATGAAAAAGAGAAAAAATACCAGTGTGACCATTGTTCTAAATGCTTCTTCTTAAAGGAAAGACTTGTAAAACATCTCAGGTAAGTGCACAGTATAAAGCTGGTATTTTTTTTTATGCTGGATAGGCAAGCATATGACCACTATCTCATGATGGAAAGTGACGAGTCCTTTTATATTTGTACTTTTGTCTTCCTTTTATTTCGAACTATTTTTATTTTATTTTATTGTATTTGGGCTTACAGCTATGATTACAAAATAAATATAAACTTAAGAAGAGCTATTATCAATTTTTTGTACCATCTAATTTTAATATGTACATCCGATTTTATTTTGCTATTAATGATTGTTTAATTTGCTATTTTCTTATATTTACCGATGCTACTTTCATTTGATTTTACTGATTTTTATTTGCGTTTAGCGAACTTTGTTTTTATAGTATGAGTAGTAAAAGTAACAATGGTAGAAATTTCCCCTTTACAACTGGCAGTAACCAAATATAATGCTTGCTCTTGCGCAGGTTACACACCAATGAGAAGCCTTACAAGTGTCCAGACTGCGACCGGCGGTTTGTGTCCTCTGAATCGTTGAGAGGCCATCGGTATACCCATAACAGTAGCAAGCAGCGTTGCACCCTGTGTGACAAGACCTTTACTAAACCCGCGTAAGTTTCCAGAAAACGGTGAGATGCAATGTCTGATAAGACCTTTACTAAACCCGCGTATGTCCAAAACGGTGAGCTGCAATATTTAATAAGACCTTTACCAAGTCCATGTAAGTTTGCACAATAGTATAACGCAATGTTTATATTTATGGCCGCTTGGCAAGCATTTGATCACAATCTCGCCTAATTGGAAAGTGATGATGCGGCCGAAGATGTAGCATCCTTGCCTAGAAGGGATTCACTCTTGACTTGAAGTCTCCCAGATTATACTGTTCGAGGGACAAAGACGAGGGCAATGACTTCCACTCCTTTGCAGTACTGTTGATAAACGTAGAAGCGAAACGGTATGTCAACCATATATGGATGGCGTTTGACATGTTAGACGGATAAACTGGCATGGGAGAATTAACCTGATAAGAACTTTACTAAACCCGCGTAAGTCCAAAACGGTGAGCTGCAAAGTCTAATAAGAATTTTAATAATTCTCGTAAGTTTTCACAACGTTGAGCTGCAAAGTCTATTAAGAACTTTACTAAGTCCGCTTAAGTTTTCACAACGTTGAGCTGCAAAGTCTAATAAGAACTTTACTAAATCGGCGTAAGTTTTCACAACGTTGAGCTGCAAAGTCTAATAAAACTTTACTAAATCTGCGTAAATTTTCACAAGGGTGAGCTGTAATGCTGACTAGACGGACTTGGAATTCGAATTGCCTTTGTCACATGCCAGAAGATATAAAAATACGAGTACATTGTAAGAGAGGCGAATAAAAATTGTATGCAGGAAGCGCTGTGCGAACTTATTTGCACTTTATTGCGCCGTAGTAACAGTCTGTATTTAAATATTTTTGCTGATAGAAACTTCTGTACTTCAACTAAAGTATGCTGTGGTAATACTGTAATTCTATTTGCAGCTACCTCCGGGCTCACCTGCTGTCTCACACGAAAGAGAAGATATATCAGTGCCAGTACTGTGCGGCGGCATTCCACCGCTCGGACCATCGCAAGCGACATGAGTACAACTCTCACGTCAAACTAGGGAGGGTGTAGAACAGTTTCCAAAGAGAGACGAACCTGTTACCAAAACTTGGGGTCTTTAAGGTTAATCAATTAATGATATATTTGCTATCACAATGCACAATAAAAGGAGATGAAAGGGACCATATTTTAAAACAGATAAACATTGCAATAATGGAAATTTACTCGTAGAACTATCGACTACTTCAGGGGTAGATTCCTGAGACCTATATAATTTTCCATTGCAACATTTTAGAAACTATTTTAAGATTACCTATTACGTACCTGTTAATTATGTTAATATTTTTTAATAAAAAGATCACCTTATTGGTTAACAAGCTTGTTTTATTGCGAACCCATATATTTATATTATGATGATACCAAAAAGCAAAGAGACAAGGTAAAAAGCAAGCAAAACTTTTGCACCGTTTGTGACTATGTTAGTTTAAAAATATTCCTTCCTATTTATCAAAAAGCTATTTTAAAATACTTTTATAAAAACAAGTTTTTTGAAGTCCGCCATATTGGATTTAGCACTCTAAATCCAATATGGCGGACTTCAAAAAACTTGTTTTTATAAAAGTCACTTTATTAAAAGTCATTTTAGACGTCACTTTATTTTTCGAGTTATTTGCAGCGAACATACCCAAATTGTAGGAGTGCGTTAAAAATAACTTGTCCGCCATTTCGGGGGGTCCGCCATGTTGGATTTAGAATGACGTCACAAAGCTAACCATTATTTGTCATCCAAACAAAACGTGCATACAAAATTTCGGCTCAATCGGTTGAAGATATGCTTCAAAATTGAGTTGTAAGATTCCACCCGGACAAAAATACATACATTGCAAGTTAAATAAAAGCTTGTGAAAATTACCTGTGTCAGAAGACTCCGCTCTTCCATATCCATAAAATATATTTAAGTTTCAAATGTTTTCGAAGTTATACTTTATCATATTTATTTCTTACTAGTTGTGCCCTGCGGCTTCGCCCGCGATAATTAAGTTAAAAAGTAGCCTATGTGTTGTTCCGGAACCTAGACTATCTATATTCTAAATTTCATCAAAATCGGTTTATTCGTTACGGAGATACGTGGTGACAAACATTCACACACACAAACTTTCGCATTTATAATATTAGTAGGATACTAGTTATCATTGGAGTGTAAGTTTATGTGTGTATGTGTGTAGGTACGTATGGTAAAAAGTAACTTACATACTTACTAGAAGGTTCCAATCTACCAGCAAAGCAAAATAAAATCTTGGTTACAAAAATAATAAATAATCTGGAAGTCTTCAAGTCAAGAGTGAATGGTGAAGGTACCTTCTAGGCAAGCATGCTACATCTTCGGCCGCATCATCGCTTTCCATCAGGTGACATGGATAGAGTGGTCAAACGCTTGCCTATAGTACATAAAAAATAAATAAAAAAAACATTTTCTTATTTTTTCCGAGCGGAGCTGGGGCGGGTTAGCTAGTTAATTATATGCTTGTCGCAATTTGCAGTCAAATTGGAAAATATAAGTGGAAAATTATTGAATAAACTTGAGAGAAACATTCCGACCTAATCGGTTTCAGGTAGGTACTTATATAAAGAATTCATTGCTTCTAGTAGGTATTGAGTGTGACATAATGCATTTTTCTCTAGTTTTTTGTTTTCTGATTATGATCTTAAGTCAAATTCATGGAGCAGACTGTAATCTCAAATCAAGTGAAGATTTCATTACCAGTACACCGAGGCCACAGGTACATAGTTTTCACTCTTAAACGCAAACATATAGGTCAAAAACAGGAACTTTGGTTTTATTTTCCAACAAAGTTTGTTTTTAAGCTATTGCATAGCTTCTATCGCGGGCCTTGAGCGTGGAGACCGAATCCAGAAATTCCGTAACGAAAATAACCTAACAACCCCCACTCCGACCGGCACAGCGGTGATACTTTTTAGTTTTGCCATCTATCGATAAATAGCAGAAATATTAATGACTTTTTTGAAATATCACGCTTGTCTCTTTAGTTCAGCAACTCGCCTCTAGGTGGCAGGAAAAAAAATGCTGCATAAATAAATAATTATAATTGCATAAGTTGATAAAAAATGCTATGCAATAGCTTTACCGCGGCAGTCCCCGAGTGCCACACGTCTTTTTTTACTTTTTCATACTGGCCTGCAATGCTCTTTTCAAGGATAACAATTTTTGAGAAAGTCTGCCGCCAAGCCAAATACGGTGTTCCGGCAGTTATCCTTGAGAGCCTGCGTATTCCAGGTCTAGTGTGTTTACCAGCTTCGATCACATCGTCACTTACCATCAGGTGAGATAGTGGTCAAACAATAGCCTGTCACAAATAAAAAAAAAAAAAAAAAACAAGGGCAGATAAAAGTTAGCCACTTACGTTAATATTTTCAATTATATAATTTTAATACACATGATCTTCTCACGCCACATATACATATAAATACCTATATATATTTATAAGTACCATCTTAGGTTAGCTTAGCTTACCTACATAATATGTACCTTCGCTAAGTAGTAGAGATAAACCACGATGAAATGGCGCGCTCCTCTAAACTAATACCATTAGACATGAAAAAGAACATACCCTACCCGAGCTATTAGATCACTAATACTTTCAAACGTTTTGTATTGGACGGGCGCGCCATGTTATCGTAATTTATCTCTACTTAATTATGATTTTTAATTCCAAAAACATTTCTTATTTAAGGGTGTCGATAAAGCAGCACGTGCTACTATTGTAGGCATATTTAGTAAGTACCTTTGTTTTTTATTGTTCTAGTTTTAATTCAAAAATCAAAATCGTTTATTCACATGGGCCCCAAAGAGGCACTCATGTAAGTTAATGATTCTACTGCCAGATTCGCAAAATTAAAGTTATAAGGCAAATTTCTAGTCTGTGGTAGGGTCTGGGTCCAGAACATTTTAGGCGATGATAGCGCAGTAGTAGGTAACAGACCACTACAGGAAAGCTTCAAGTCGCAGTTTGAAATTCTACCACAAGTTTTGTGCCGGAATATAATGAAGTAGAAAAATCTGTCGATAACAGATCTGGGACTAGATTGAATATGTATATTCTAGGCAAGCATGCTACATCTTCGGCCGCGTCATCGCTATCCATCTGTCGAGACAGTGTACAAAAGCTTGCCTACCGTGTATAAAAAAAGTTGGGTAACATTTTTACAGTTACATTGCAATACTAAATTCTACTTATTTTAATAATTACCTATTCATATTACTATTTCCTATTCATTGTAAGTGGGGGTTATTACTGTTATAACGCTCTCAGTTCTGATATTGACGACAGCTGACCTGGCATCTCTCTCACAAGCGATGTGAGAGTGTGAGATGCCATTACAGCTGTCGTTAATCCCAGATGTTTTCTTTATTTGAACGGATTATACCTATTTATATATTTCTATTTATTAGAATGCCAAGCCACAGTTCTACATTTTATGATAAATCTTTTACTGTACAAGATATTCGCCTCTGGAACAGTTTACCGGTCTCTATACGTCGCTCTCAATCACTCCACACTTTTAAAGAACAAATAAAAAAATGGTATCACTCTCAATTAAGTTAAAGCTATGAATGTCCCTTATTAGTCATATAATGTATGTATAATAATATATATTAGTTTGTGTATGTTTATATAATATAATTATTATTTATGTAGGTTTTTGTATATTATGTAACTAATATTAATAAGTATGTATAAGTACATTTATTAATTTAAATACGTGTCGAGGTACACCACCGTCCCTGTTTGTAAAATTTTTATCATCTCACTTTGGTTGTCTGGAAGAAATCGCTTTGAGCGATAAGACCGCCCTTTGTGCTCCTATGTTATATTTAAGATTTCTTTGTAAGTGTTATTTATTTTGGTGTGCAAATAAAGAATTTATCTATGTATCTACCTATTTTTACAGGTTCGCCGTTGTCTAACAAGGGGTAATAAACTAGATAAGATAATGTTTATTGCTAGACGCTTTAACACTCACAGCTCCACACTAAGTTCGATGACTTGTGTCGTGGGTGCCGGAAACATTCACATCACACACAACCGGAAACAGAAACACAATTTCCTTGGGGAGGAAATTTGTGTTCCCGTCGGGAATCGAACCCAGATGCTTGGAAGGAGAAAGCGCTCTCAAATAAGCTTACGCGGGCAGTTCAATTCAAAGATAGTCAGAAAATCTTAACTTACAGATAAACTTAATCTCATTTTAAATTTGAAACTATTAAATGTATTTAGTGTAATTATTTAATATACGGCCTAAAACACTTTAAAAAATACGAAATACCTACTTTGTTGTGTCGTAACTTTTCTGGATTGGAATTGGATGCGCGTTCGCCTGTTGTAGAAACAGGTTTTCTCCCCAACGGAAATTTGTTTCTGTTTCTGAATGTGATATGAATATTTCCGGCACTCACGACATTTAAGTCATCGAACTAAGTGCGGGGCTGTGAGTGTGTAGACGTCTGTCTTATGTGATTTTATAAATTATTTTCAGATGACGGCACAAAATACGACTAAAAAGTGAACGCAATTTTGATTTTAAAACTTAACTGAATTAGAATAAATGTATTGACTTGGATAATCATTTATTGTTATTGTTTAATACAACCCTTATAGAGATATTCGGCAAGAAACGGTCCAACGTCTTTATAATACCCGTTTTACCATTTGAATTAAATATTGTATTCAAAAAATCTAAATCAAAATCGTTTATTCACATGGGCCCCAAAGAGGCACTCATGAAAGTAAATGATTCTACTGCCAGATTCGCAAATTTACAGCCATCCCGAGAATATTACATAGTATATGTATAGAGAATATTATATAGGTAATATTCTATTTATTGCAGCTAGTAAAAGCGAAGAATATAAAACAACCTGAGCAGATGGGATAAATAAATAACTCGATTAAGCAAAAACTCTTTAATAAATAATAATAATTAGTGAATGTTCACATAAATAGTTCCAATATTACTAAGATTATTAGAAAACTTTAAAAATCCCTGCCTCGTTTACTGTAAAATTCTAGCTATAGCTCCACCTTTGGCCGCATCATCGCTTTCCATCAGATTAAGTAGTGGCCAAGAAAACATCATTTTTTTATCACACAAAACTAGAGGCTAATTCAACATTTAGAAAATTCCTTTGACGCTTGATGTAGAACACGGCTGCACTGGATTTCACCAAACATAGCCAAGATCACCCTCAATCAACATTAAAACAAAAAAAAACGAAATCTAAATCGGTTCCGCCGCGGTGGAGAAAAAGAAGGGTATGTGTTTTACTGAGAACTACTTTTAATAAGTTGTATGTGTTTTACTGAGGCATCCTAGCTCCCTAACGATTATTCCGATTTCGATTTAATTTTTTGTTTGAAAGTGATTCGAGTGAGATGATCTCGATCAACTTATCAAACAGTATTCCGTTTTCCAGATAGAGCGTTGCGGGAATATGACAATGAAATAGACAACTTTTACCAATTATTTCTGGTTTCTATTTATTTATATAATATCCTCAAGTATATATTAGTTTCCAAATATGAAAGCCTGTCTCGCTAACGATAAGACCGGTTCAGATTAGCGTTTTTTCTGCGCGTATAAGCTCTTTATTTGAAGCACATGTAGGCGCGTATAGGCGCGCCTTTTGCCACACTTATAAGCTAGTATAATCAATCTTAATAGTGACTCACCAATACCAGTTCGAGCGAACACGCCAGAATAATCCCGTGTACGCAAGTCCCATAAATTGAAGCGCGAGTTTAAGCGCGTACGCCGAAACGACCGTATATGCACAGAAAAAATCGCTAGTCTGAAAATGCTCTCATCTCTCAAAAAAAGTGATTACTAGTCTTAAGGAAACAGAACTGAAACGCGTCTCCGTGACAAAAACGAACTTCGTAATACTAAACAATTATGACAAATCAAAAAGGCGACATCGGCTTCTCGGCAATATTCTCTTCTTCTATCGATTCAAACGACGGCTTCACATCAGCTAGTCTCGGAGAAGTAGACGGCGTGTGGACCTCTAAAGTCTTAGAGACCGAGGCGAGTTTCTCGGCGAAATGCGGGTACTCCTTACCCAGACGATCGGCTATGTACTGGAGACGGTCATTCAGAGCTCTGGCTTGGGTGTACTCGGTCGTGATGACCGACTTGGGCTTTCTTACGCGGAGTGATTGTCGTTTGATGACCGTGGCCAGCTCTGTCCCGAGACGCTGGTTGCGTATAACACGCTCTAGGAACTAAAACAATGATAGAGGATTAGTGAAATCAAGATTTATAGCAGTTTTGTGAATTTAAATTGTATGAAGTTATGCAGTAAAAACATTCCCTGTCTTTGGGTTTGGTCTAGCCGCCCAAGCCAAACTTTTCTGCCCGTGTAGTGTCAATAAAAAAAAAAGAACCTCTGGTAAATCACTAAAGCGTTCCCTAGGAGGGCTGCCTGACATAATACATCAGGCAGGCGGTCGGTAAAAAAAACTTGCCAAATATTTTTACAACATGGATTATTGTGCCGACCCATCTCTGGGTGAGAAAAAGTCTAGCCTTATTTCATAGAGGCCACCTCTCCAGATTATGAGGTAAATAAGATACATCCCGCGAACCATAATCTTGAGAGATGGAACTCCTTCAACAAACATGGTGGTCGGACTTCTTTTATACCGCCTGACGCGTTTTCACGAAATTTGAATAAAACCATAAAAAATCAAAGATTGCCACGCGTGACCTTGTGTAACCACCACAATGTAATTCACGCACTATACACATTTATGTGCAAAAGTGTAAGGGGGATAATTGGTGTGGTTAAAAAAAGGTGCTTGCATTTACTTACCTGCCCCTTAATGCAGAATAGGGAAGCATTTGTCCACTATCTCACCAGATGAAAAAGTGATGACCTTTTCACAAGTGTGCTTGCGTACACTCACCCACTGCTTCTGTCTCTCAGTCTCCCGACACTCTCTTATCAGAACAGCCACTTGTTCCTCCAATTGAGCGTTCAGTGTGTTGGTTTCGGTAACTTCGCGCTCCAGACGCTCCTGTTCCTCTTGCAACTGTTTCATTCGAGCTTCAGATTCAGCCAATTCCTATAAACCATGATTACTGGAGGTACGAGTTTCTAATGTTTGCAAAAACTGAATTTTATTGAAATATCTTTATCGGCGAACGCTGACTAAACAGTTTAACACAACTCATAAGCTTATACAATGAATGATAAAAATGCTGGCCTTTACTTTTTTTTTCTTTTAAGTTTGACTTCTCAATCTTGTGCATTTAGCCAGTGTCAAATAATAATATATTTCTAGTGTATTTCATATTAAAAGTCCTAATCACAAGTCACATTAAAGTCAAGTAAAAGAGTCAGTTTATAGAATTTTTTTGTCGATTCAGTTTTTGGTTTTTTTTCAAAATGGCGGAGATAAGGGTTGAAAACGTGAAAAAACATGTTTCAATTATTTCCAAAAAATGTATTACTGTCTAAGCAAATATTTGACCACAATCACACCTCATGGAAAGTGTCGATGTAGTCTAAGATGGAGCACGCTTGCTCAGTTCACAAAGCCACTAGTTTCTTTACAAGTACATTAGCTATTTACCTTCGTAACTCTGGCTACATCAGTTCGCGCCAGCCTCAGCTTGTGATGGTACGAGGACTGTGAAACTTGGGAGCCCCCATGCGCCTTCTCGACTGCCGCGGCTGCTCGCGACTTTTCCATGGCGGTCTCTCGTCGGGTCACATACAGTGCCAAGTCTTCAGCCAGCTTCTCCCCGGTGCGGCGGAGTTGTTCGCGACGAACCTTAGTACAACACTCGCTTGATTACACCCTTACATTCATCATATTAATATTATAAATACGAAAGTTTGTGTGTAAGTATGTTAGTATTCTCTTCACGCTGTAACGGCTGAACGGATTTGGATGAAATTTGGAATGTACATAGCTTAAACCTAGGATTAACATATAGGTTACTTTTTACCTTGATAAACGCGGGCGAATCCGGAGTAGGGCTAGTGTATTCATTATTCATTAAATTATATTTTTTATGCCAGATAGATATCATTTGATCGCTATCTCACCTGATGGACAGTGATGATGCGGCCGAAGATGAAATATGCTTACCTAGAAGATACACTCTAGAGTTGAAGGGTCTCAGATCACACTTTTCGGGGAACAAAGACGAAGGCTGTGAGTTCCACTCTTCGCTGTGCGGATGAAAAATGTAGATGCAAAACGCTTCGAGCGGATATAAGGATATTTCAAAGATAAATGGATGGCATTGGTCATTCGAGGGCACACTCGAAGAAACGCAAGCGATAGAACACCAATAAGCTAGCTACCTTACGTCGATAACTGAGGCTCTGCAACTTAGACTCAACTAGCTTGTCATCACCAATGAGTCGATGATTGTATAGTGATATAATTTAAACGTAAGCAAAGCTTAAAAAAACCGACTTCTCCGCTTATATTTTGGTTTTGACGTGATCGATTTCAATAAAATTTATATGGGACCAACTCTAAAAGTACAATCCACCAAAAAAAAAAAAATTTGTATCGGTCCACAAATGAGGGAAAAATGTGAACAGACATAAAAAAAAAGAAAATACACACAGTCGAACATTAACAGTACCTCCTCCTTTTTTGAAGTCGGTAGAAAATAGTCATAAACTAAAAAACGTGCGTTTATATTTTGCCATATTGCGTATAATCGTCCTTGCGACAAATTAATAAAATAAAACAGTAAATCAATCTATCTTAATAGTACATTGTTATTTTTTTATTTTTATACTAATAGGCAACTATTTGTGCTCTCACCTAATGGAAAGTGATGATGCAAAGATGTAGCATGCTTGCCTAGAAGATGTTATATTAGTATTTATTTTCTTTTAGACATGTCTTGTCATGTCTTTGGCCGCATCGTCACTTTCCATCAGGTGAGATAGTGGTCAAATGCTTGCCTATCGAAAGTAAACAAATGTTTCTACATAGAATAAAAAAAATAAAGAATTAAAAAGAATCAAGATAATTTTACCTCCATCCTGTGAATTTCATTCCTCATTTGTCCAATTTCGCCGGCGGCAGACTTAGCCTCATGCATATTTTTCTTTAATTCAACTGCCAATATTCCCTGGAAGCACCCTCATATTATAAATTTGAAGGGTTGTGTGTGTTACTAATTCTATATAAAAAAAATGATAATAAATAAATCTTTATTTTCAAAGCATGTAGAATATTTCACGATAATGTACTTTAAGGATTCTCACCTGATGGACATGCTGGCCTAGAAGATACACTCTAGAGTTGAAGACTCCCAGATTATACCGTTCGGGAAACAAAGACGAGGGCAATGAGTTCCACTCCTTCGCTGTACGGATGATAAACGTAGAAGCGAAACGCTTCGAGCAAACTGGAGGTATGTCAACCATATATGGATGACGTTTGACAGTTTGTCTTATTGTTAGATGGTAAAACGGACAAGGTGAAATTAACTCGTGTAATTACTCTCCAAAATGTAAACGAGAGAATACCGATAGGCTCGCGACCTTACGTCTGCGATTTCTAGCGACTACCATAATAACGCCTAGGTTAATAAAATTATGTATTAGAGATTAAGAATGTTTAAAAAAAAAATAATGAAAAAAATGCGCCGCAGAGTTTCTTGCCAGGTTCTTCTCGAGATGGTTGTCGAATCTGGCAATAGAATCATTAACTTTCATGAGTGACTCTTTGGGGCCCATGTGAATAAACGATTTTGATTTGATTTGATTGATACATGTTAGTTATGTAATAATATTTGTGTAAATGAAATAAAATTATTATATAAAAAGATAATATTATTATTCGAAATTCAAATAACTTACTTTGCGTTGCCAAATGAGCGCTTCTCGTTGAGCACGATCCAATTCTTGAGTAAGGTTCATCTTATCTTTGTCCATCGCTTCTATCTCCTCTTCGATTTGAAGTATGTCTGTTTCTGCACCCTGTAAAATACGACCGTTATAAGAATAATACAATCTAAATAATACAGTGCCATAAGACTATCTAAATTATATGTAAGATAATTACACCTTTAGTGACCAGGCTTTCACAACAAACAAAACAAACAAACGCTTTCACACTCACAGCCCCACACTAAGTTCAAAGACTTGTATCGTGGGTGCCGGTAACATTAACATCACACACACACATTACACCCAGAACCAGAAGCACAAATATCCCTTGGGAAGGAATTAGTGCTCCTGCCGGGAATCGAACCCAGGACCCACGGCGCAGAGGGCGGACACCTGTCCACTGCACCAACTGGGTCAACTGGTCGACAAATCACAAAAATATGTATTGCCAATAATTAAAAGCAAGCAAACCTTAAAAAACCGACTTCACCGCTTTCTTCGAAACTGTGATCAGATTAGATTTACTAAACACATATTATTGAAGACATTTCAAGAACTACTGATCAGATCTTGATCATATTTGAATGGGACCAATTGGAAAGCAAAATATTTAAAAAAAAAATTCAAAATCGGTTCACGTGGAACGAAGTAATGAGGTAACAAACACAAAAAAAAACATTCGACTTGAGTACCTCCTCCTTTTTTGTGAAGTCGGTAGAAAACAGCTAGATGGTAAGCATTTGACTATTTCAGCTGATAAAAAGTGAAGATGCGGCTGAAGATGTAACATATTCACTCTAGACTTGAAGACACCCCGATTGTACCGTTTGGATCACAAAGACGCTGGCCGTACACGTATATGAGAAACAAAATAAGTTTTTCTTTCTGCTCGTCTGGAGTGTCGTTGGAAAAAACTTTGCAAGTAGAGTACAAAACTGTTTTTTTATTATTGTCCTCGTCTAAATTAGTCTTTAAGTCTAGAATGAAATGCGAGCATGCTCCATCTGCTGCCACATCATCACTTCACGTCAGTTACTTGTCAAATTTTTGCTTAGTTGGCATGGATATATATATATATATTATTTTTATTTATTAATTAAGACAGCTATTGAACGACACAATTCCTTAACCCTTAATATCTTACCTTCAAGTTGGCAGCATACTCGTGAGTGATAGCTAAATTGTTCCTCTGCGAGCTATCATTCCTCTCTAGGGAATCTTTACGGGTCCGTTCTAGGACTTCGAGTTTTCCCCGCAACTCACGCAGGGTCCTTTCTACGCGCCCTTTCTCCTGCAAAACGTTCTCGCACTCCGCTTGAATGCGCATAGTTTTCTGCTCGCATATTTGAATTTCTGGAATTATTAAAAATTACATGCAATACAAATAATCTTTATTGCATACCAACAACAATAATTATGTATAAAAAGAGTAACAACCAACAACAATAATCATGTATAACAGAAAATAGTAGCAGCAGTACAATCGGCGGCCTTATCGCTAAGTAGCGATCTCTCCAGACAACCTTAGGGTAAAGAGGATAATTTTAATAAAAAGTGGTCAGCGGTGCGGCGTGAGTTTGACCAACTGCCTAGCTCACTAAGCTGTCTTTAGAAAAATCGGTATTTTAGCCAATTTTGCAGTATTTTTACTTACCAGCTGTGATATTGTAAACACTCACGTTTTTTGATGAGCTTAATGTCCGCGATCACCTTGTGGTGCTGTTACGTGAGTTTGACCAAGTGACCCTACAGTCATTTACAGCCTAGCCCACTAAGCGGTCCTTAGAAAAATCGGTATGAAAGCCAATTTTGCAGTATTGTTACTTACCAGCAGTGTTATATTGTAAACACTCACGTTTTTTGATGAGATTAATGTCTGCGATCACCTTGAGATTCTATTACGTGAGTTTGACCAAGTGCAGTCATTTACTAGCTCAATATACGGTCCTCAGAAAAGGACGAGTGTTTTTTTGACAATTTTGCCGTATTACATTCCAGTATTTATATTGTAAACACTCACGTTTTTTGATGAGGTTGATGTCCGCGATCACCTTGTGGTGCTGCTCCGTGAGTTTGACCACGTGACCCTGCAGTCGGAGCCACTCGTGCTGGAGCCCCTCGGTGCGATCGCGCATCGCTTTGATCTGCTGTTCTAGTTCCTCTATGCGACGTTGTTGTGGAGATTTCATCTGTGGCACAGAACATTAGTACACTATGTGGGTTGAGGGTGTTGTTGGTGCGATGCATATTTTAGAGTAAACATCGAATATTTAGTTATTTGTCGGTCGTTGGTTTCATTACCACCAACTCTGCTGAATATTTTTTCGTAGAATACTTTGTATTGTTGCTGTTTGCTGTTCCTAATAAATAAAATTCAAATACTAAATTACTTAAGATAACAATGTTAGAGGTGTAATTATTTATTTGTTATGGCTATAAAGATTTAAAAAAAAACTTAACCTATATTTAAATCTCACGCATATCTCAATTAGCAATGTTTACTTACACCAAATATCTCATTCAGCGTGTTAAACTTCTTCATAATTATATCCAGCTCTCGCTGTTTTCTCGTGATCAGCTTCACGTTGTCGTCGTAATCAGCTTCAATTTTGGCTATCTCCTTCTCCCTCTCTCTCACTTTGTCGACGCATTCGTCGAGGATGATTTTGTTCTTGGCCTGCCGGTTTCGATGGACCTCGATGTCTAACATCAGCTTAGCGTGTTGGTTCTCCATTGACATTAGAGCTATTTCCTGGAATATTTATAATAATTATATAAGATATTATTATTTAAATAAGCTAAACATAAAAGATTTCACACTCACATGTAACGCATAGCACCAAATGTAAAATGCGATTATGTTTACATCATACTACCGAAACTAAGTTCAAAGGTATCATGGGTGCCGGAAACATTCACATCTCACAATATTCACATCATACACAGAAACATAAACACAAATTTCTCTTGGGAAGAAAACTTATGATCCCACCGGGGTTCGGACCCAATACCTCTGTTTAGAAGGCAGACGCGCACCAAATTTCTGTATATACAAAGTACTCTGTGCACCAAACTAAGTGAACGGTTTGTGGCGAATGAAGAACGATTAATTCAGTCAGCGAATTTAAATCCTATGCTTCCTGGTTCAAATCCCGCACGGCCCTGTTTGTGATTTTCCCAAGTTATGTGAGAAATTTGCACTTACTCTAATAACGGTGAAGGAAAACATCGTGAAGAAGGCATGTCCACGAATCTCATATTTGGGGATATGTTTCATCCCCTGCACTAAGGTCCAGTGGTAAAATAAAGCCAAGACTATCGCAAAATAGATGCAAGGGGCAAAACCAAAATTAAGAAAATACCCCTGAAGCTCAACTGGAGAAAGGTTGCACCGATTTTCACCTATAATACACACGCAGAACTTTTAGTACTTCTTTTTACGTCAAATCTTAAAAATGTTAGCAGATTCCTTTCAAAAGGTGAATTCTCTTTTATTCTGAGACAGTAGAACGTTGGACATATAAAAGTAGTTTTTATGATGGTAATTGGTCGTTATTTTTAATAGTAATTGGGTGAAGAAACGAGCTAGTCGCTCGCCTGACGGTAAGCGTCACGCCTGCCCATTCTGTGCTACCCAGTGTTTTGAACTAAATCAAAATCCTATTCGGCAAAGTACTGCTTTCGTCACCCTTAGGTAAAGCCCTGGAAAGAAAGCCCTGGAAACATAACACTGGAAACATTGCCCTTCAAACTGAAATACAGTAAAGTTTGCACACTACTGCTCGGCGGTTGATTATGTGGGAATGATATGGTACTGCTCCAATTGGACTCTATAAAACGAGGCCTACCATTACATATTATTGCTACCTAAGATTAATTACCTGTTTCCTTGACATTTCCCTCATCTTCTTGATTCCGTTGGCCATAGATTCGACAGCCTTATCGTTGAGCAAACACTCCTGCAGGTTCGAAAGGATCTCGTTCTCTAGTTTCAGTTTATGTTCGTTCTTGCGTTCTAACTCCTTAGTGGAGCTCTTTAGAACGTTGCGCTTTGATTGGTTTTCCTGCAAAACGTAATTTGACAAGTGAGATGATGCAACGTGTATTTTTATGATAATGTATATATTTACACCGATTATTCAGATTGCTGAGCTGATTTACATAATTCTGTTAATTGGTAGATAAAGATTCTAAGTTCCATTGGAGTTATAGAAATCGAGATAATCGCAAAAACTGTTTTTTTACCTTTGAACTTAAAAATCATACGACGCGATGCAGATTGTATGAGACATTTAAAACTACCTTTAGAACGCCAAAATAAAGGTATATACTTAGTTACGAAAATTTAGCTCATTTTTTTTTTTTTTATTTGTGACAGGCTAGTGTTTGACCACTATCTCACCTGATGGTAAGTGACGATGTGATCGAAGCTGGTAAACACACTAGACCTGGAATACGCAGGCTCTCAAGGATAACTGCCGGAACACCGTATTTGGCTTGGCGGCAGACTTTCAACTTGATGGTGGTAAGCTACTTTGGTAGCAAGCCAGGCGAGCAACTCACAAAATGCTCTACCACCTCTCGATCTTATTATCTCTCATTTCGCGACTGACCCCTTTTTTACCCTAAAGTGACTATGGACTAGTATGGGAGCTGAATCTCAAGACTCAGGTAAAGCTGAGCGCAGAACAGTTTCAATATAATGTTTCATACATTTGACTTAACAATTTGATTTAACCATGTTAACAAAATAGGTAGAGGTAAGATGATTATAAGAGAGAAATATTCCCATATTTAATATTTACTATTTGTACACCGCGGCTTCGCCCGCGTAAATTAAAAGACAAATGTGTGAGAATAAAATATTTTTGTGATGTTTTCCAATGTTTTAATAGTTATTCTGTTATTCAGAGCGGAGATAAATCCAAGTAAACAAATATCATTAAAATTGGTCCACCCGTTGTTGAGTCATAAATAGTGTAACTAGCCCGACTTTGTTTAATTTATATATATATATACTAGCTGATCCGGCAAACGTTGTTTTGCACTATACATTACTTCCAGGATTAAAAAAAAAAAACACTATAAGTGTGTGGCATATATGAGAAATCATCGAGTCATACTCACCATTTGCACCATGTTTTGGTCTTTCTCGGCCAATTCAATGGTTTCATGCATTTCTCTCTCTTGGGTTTCAAAGCCAACTCGCTTTTGGTCCTCGGCGTCGTCTGAAAAACCAATTAGGTAGACATAATGCCTATATTCATAACAAGGCGAAGGGGTTCAAGCCAACCTTTTTAAAACCGGTTTCGTGCTCTACTTGCCATGCCCTTTTCTGCGATGCCCCACAATTTTTATATACCCATAAAAAAATATTTTGCTCCCCACTTTCGTGTATGGATGCCTCCTTAATATTTTCATTTTAATAATTCTTACTGCCATTTCTGGCTTCGGGCCACAGCTTTACATATTCTCTAAGAATTTGAAGTTAATTGCTTGCATTGCTTGGACGCTAGATGCTTCTGACTGACGGACGGAGGGACGGACGGACAAAGTGCAATGCTAAACCACCCAAATCAACTAAAAGATCTCGTTTCGCTCGGTCAATTATTATTCTAATTAAACTTTTTAGCAAACATAACATCACACTGGGAGGTGGCCAGCGGTGGAGTTACCGGCAGTTGCCCACCTCTGCCCATAGCGGCAGCAAAATCTACCCTAAGCGGGGTCAAGCGCCTCCCAAACAACAATCCTGGATCCACCACTGGCAATAATGTACTCACACAACTTTGTAGCATGCTCTAGGTCGTAGGTGAGTTTGTCCTTCGTCATGGCGATTTCTTTTCCTTTTCTCATCTCTTCTAAGGTAACATTCTTCGTGATCTCAAGGTTAGTGACTAGAGTGCGGAAGTTTTCTTGGAGTAATCTGACGGAAGAGTTGTTTTTTTTAAATATTTTTCTTAATAATTGTGTGATGAAACGAGCAAGTCTCTCGCCTGATGGTAAGAGTCACGCATGACTATTACGGTTCAGTGACACCCAGAGTTTTGAACTTATGTCAACATTCTGCTCGTTCGTTACCCTGAGATATTAGATGTTACAATCTGTAAGCCCTTATTATCACATAAAATCAGTTCAAAACATGAAACGACTGTAACATTAAGGACATATTATATGGCCTTAATTCACTACACGTCTATCACTATCAGTTTAAAAAACTTTTTTATGTCAAACAAGCGCAGAAATATTCACGTGACTATGCAACCTACTTGTAATCCTCTCTCACTGAGTCGTACACAACGTCTCTTTGTTTGATGTTCACCAGCACAGAGTTCCAGAGGCTGACCAAACGGCGTTTGTCCAACTCCAGGTCTTCCAGTTCCGCGGCGTACGCTGTCACCTTGAAAAATAGATTAATACAGGGGAGTTCCTGAGATAGTAGAGCGATGCGGGTGGGTGGTTGTCCACTATATACCGAACACTTCCCTTCCACACCCCTCTGAATGATACAAAACCAGTTGATAGCGCATTACTTCATTATAAAATTAATTAGCATGGGAATAGGGCAAGATAAATGTCTTGCTATTGGCCATGCATCTGACTGAACTCCTAAACGGCAGGACCGATTTTTATGAATTTTTTTGTGTGTTCAGGTCGATTCACAATGGCTTAGATTCACATTTCGATCGGATAAATTATGTTATTTGTAATTTACGCGGGCGGGGAACAACTAGTAACATATAATACTATATCAACCCGGTAAGAAACCGACTAAAGTTCATAAACAAAACCGACCAAGTATCTACATATACATACAGTGAACCTACCTTGTCGTTGACTTTCTCCATTTCATTGTTCTTGATTTCAAGTTGTTTCTGGAAGAGCTCCAGTTTGGACTCTAGTTTCCATACTTCGTTGCTCAGGGTGAAGATTACCATGTCCTGTCAAATCGAATCAAAATGTGTCCATTAGGGATAAGGGTGAGCTCGACCCTATAAAACTAGAACCAGATCCAGTTTACGCTATATTTGAAGTATTGAAGTTGTCAATAAAATCCTACTAATATTATAAATCCGAAAGTTTGTTTGTAAGTGTGTAAGTGTGTAAGTATGTTTGTTCCCTCTTCACGCTTTAACGGCTGAACGGATTTGGATGAAATTTGGAATGTACATAGATTACACCTAGGATTAATACATAGGCTACTTTTTAACTTGATAATAGCAGGCGAAGCCGCGGGGCACGGCTAGTATGTAATAAAATTATAAATAGTTATCAAAAGAAAGAAAATACGAAAATATGGAAAAAAGTGGAGGTCGGAAACGCGGGACGAATGGAATTGTTCAAAAACTTTATCTGTGTACCAGTTCTCGTTTCTCCTCAGCCAGCACCCGTTTCTCCTGGCGCATCTTGTTTGACATGCGTTGACTGACGGTCAGGTCAGACTCGGTTTCCTCGCGCCACTTCTCCAGCTGGTTACAGAGAGTGGTGAGCGCTTCGAACTCTTCCCTTGTCTCTCGTTCTGGCATTAAAATCAGTCAAGATTGTAAAAAAAGCAGATACAGTAAGAAATTTAGAAAAAGCCCATGACCTATTGCTCTAACTGCTGAGCTATCCAAGACCTGACCTCATTGCCGAATCTTTCATTGCAGTTGGAAATAAGATAGGCTAGCGATTAATTACTCACTAGTGTTAAGAATTTAAGAGGCTTGGTAGAGTCGAAAGCTAACTAGGCGAACATCAAAAGATGACTGGTAAGTAAAAATAACAAAAATATACGCTTTCACACTCAAAGCCCTCCTAAGTTGAATGACTTGTATCACTCAGAACAGAATCACATATTTCCTTAGGGGCAAAAACTTGTGTTCCCACCGGGAATCGAAGCCGATACCTGCTGCTTATAAGGCAATCCCGCAATCAACTACGCCAACGGGCAGTTTATTATCTAAAATATTCTTACAGTTTCACTAGTTTATTACATAGTAATTAAACGCAAGCAAAGCCTAAAAAACCGACTTCACCGCTTATATCTTGGATTTGGCTGAACCTTACATAAAATTTATATGGGACCACCTCTGAAGTATAATCTACGAAACAAAAAAAAATACATACAGTCGAATTGAGAACCTCCTTTTTTAAGTCGGTTGAAAATGGCTTCATAGACTTAACATTAAATTTGTATTATTTCTCAGTAAGTGAATTGCTGTAATTATTTTAAGAAATAAATATCTTTAACCATAGAGCCGTGGCTTCGATAGTGTTAGAAAAAGACTCGCCGAAGCTCATAAACAAAGACTTCATCACCATGTTGAGGCAATCCAGCTCCTCGACAACACAGACTTAGTGAGAAGACTCAAAAGAACTAAACCTTTTCAATAAGTGTAGTGTAATATAGTGAGTGCTATTAACAAAGAGCACAAGAACAACAGTGTCTTCCCGTTAATAGTTATTCTAATGTTGTACCAAACCGAATTGGTACGTAATAATAAGAAAAAAACCTTGGCTTCGCTCGCAATATACAAAGATGTTCCCTATGTTGTAGGTGTACCGTACCTGTAATCATATTCTGTTCCAGCTTCTCCTGAGCACGTTTTTGCATCTCAGCAGCTTCTTGGGCTCGCTTTTCTGCTGCCTGTCGCTCCGTCGTCCTCTGAAGGAGTGTGGTCTCGTATTCTTCTATTAAAGTCTAAAATGAATGAATGAAATTGAATGAATAATATTTAAAGAAAGAGAAATATATGGTAGGAGTTTGCCCGTTTTACCATCCAACAACAAGACAAACTGGCAAACGTCATCCATTTATGGTTGACATACCTCCGGTTCGCTCGAAGCGTTTTGCTTCTACATTTGTCATCCGTACTGCGAAGGAGTGGAATTCATTGCCCGCGTCTTTGTTCCCCGAACGGTATAATCTGGGACTCTTCAAGTCAAGAGTGAATAGATATCTAGGCAAGATTGCTACATCTTCAGTCGCATCATCACTTTCTATCAGGTGAGATAGTGGTCAAATGCTTGCCTATCGAGTATAAAAAAATAAAAAAGCTTCTTGTTTAGGCTGTTTTGCCCGATTGTCATTCATTAAATCAGTGACTTGAAGGTTTTCACTGGTGGAGAGTCAGGGAACCTCTCCATCGGCTTGCACGGATCCACACGTCTGGGGGGTGGCCTTGGTAAGCAAGGTCACCCCTCCATGGGCGCAGTGGCCCGGTTTGCATCCGGGCCTACCGCCGGGGCAAGATAGTGACTGCTAGCGCGACCCTATCTTGCCCCACCTCGGCGAGGGACTGCTCACGGGGGGGTTTTTTGTGGGTTCGAGCCCCACACACCCCCTTCCTTCACCCTGGGAGGGAAGGGAAGTGAAAAAAAAAAAAAAAGTGACTTGAAGGTTTTATATACTTGGAAGAAAATATGTGGTCACATTATAAGCTTCATTTCAGAGTCTTACCCGTTGGGTATTGGTGTCATGATCGCTCTTGTATATCCCTTCGAGATTTTTTTCATATTCTAGCTTGAGTGTTCGCAGATCGTCTTTCTGCAAGAAAAAATGTTTTTAAATCGAGCTTTTACCAGTTGCAAATAAAAAGGGACTAAAAAGTTTTAAGAGAACTTGTCAAGACGAATCAAACGAGCCCAAACTCGATTGGGTTATCTTGTTTAGTTCAGAAGTTCCTATGGCCATCTTCCGTCTCCATCATCAGTCCACCTCCATGTTATCATATATTATATAGTCACTGGAGATACATAAGTAAACCAAATTTGAGTAAAATCGGACAGCGGGAAGTGGTTCTAATTAAGTTTTCAAGATTTGATTACAGACCGACAGACAACGGGACGGGTGAAACTAAACAAGATATACTAAGCTATTACACTGACCAAGAAATAGATAAATAATTATGTATAAATATATAATGTAATTAAGAAAGATTAAAAAAAAATGAATGAAAAAAATGCGCCCCGCCGAGTTTCTTGCTAGGTTCTTCTCGATATGGCTGTAATTTTGCGAGTCTCAGTCATTAACAATCATGAGTGGCTCTTTGGGGCCCATTTGAGTAAAAGATTTAAATTTTTTATTTGATTTGATTTTGATTTTACTAACATAGTTTTGTAAGGTGTGTAAGACTACCATTTTTTGTAATTTTTCACAATGGACTTTGTCTGAAACAACAGATTTTTATTTTTATTTATTACTAGCAGAGCCCGCGGCTTCGTCCGCTGATGATGATGATGATGATGATTAAAGTAGCCTATGTCCTTATCCAGAGTATAAGCTACTTACTTTCCAAATTTAATTAAAATCGGTTAATCAGTTACGGAGATTCGTGGTAACAAACATTCACACACTCACAAACTTTCGCATTTATAATATTAGTAGGATAGTATTTACGAGGTTGACGATTTCCTCTTCAGCTATAGCGTTCTCCTTGATGAGGAACTCCTTGAGTGTCTGCTGGAAGCGCTGCATCAGGGGATGGGTCGCCTCGAGGACCGCTGGCATCTCGCCAATGTCTCGCTTGTTCCGCCATCTAGGTGCAGAGACAAGCTAAGAATTTGACATTCATTATTCAGAACAAGACTAAAGGTCATATTATAATTAAACGCAAGCAAAGCTTAAAAAAACCGACTTCACCGCTTTATCATCGGAACCTTGATCAGATTTAATGTATAAACAAGCATTATTGACTACAACTCAAAAACTAGAGATCAGATCTTGATCAAATTTCAATGGGACCACATGAAAAGCACCAGCTTTCAAATAAAAAAAGAATCTTAAAAATCGGCTCATAACGAAAGAAGTTATAAGGTAACTTTTAAAGTCGGGTAAAAGAGAACATCGTCAAAGTAGTCGACAAAATAGGCATTATTGACGATATTTAAAGAACTACTGATCAGATCAGGTCAAATTATGGTACCGATTGGAAAGCAACATCGTTCAAACTAAAAAAAAAAATTCGAAATCGGTTCACGTGGAAAGAAGTTATGAGGTAACACACATAAAAAAAAATTAAAATAATACAGTCGACTTGAGTACCTCCTCCTTTTTTGGGAAGTCAGTAAAAATTTAAAAAATACTATGAAAAATCTATACCTACTTTTTCAACCGACTTCAAAAAAAACCTCCGTTCTCAATTCGACTGTAGGTTTTTTTTTATTATTTTTGTATTTATGTTACGCGATATCTCCGCCAATGTTAAACGATTTTGATGTTTTTTTTTTGTTTGGTAGATAGCACTTCTCAGGTGATCCCATATAAATTTTATTGAAATTGGTCCAGCCAAAAACCAAAACATAAGCTGTGAAGTAGGATTTTTTAGGTCGTTTTAAAATACCTACTTCGCAGCTTTATCTTCGGAATCCATGATCAGATTCTATGAATAACACAAAAACTACTGGTGAGATCTTGATGGGACAGATAATTCCACTTTTCAAATAAAAAAAATTAAAATCGGTTCACACAGAAAGAAATTATGAGAAAAAAATTATATAACAATACGGTCTAATTGAAAACCTTATCCTTTTTTGTGAAGTCGGTTAAAAATAGTAGTATCGACGTAAGGCCGCAAGCCTATCGGCATTCTACCGTTTACATTTTGGAGAGTGTGCGCAGGAATTACACGACTTAATTCCCCCATGCCCGTTTTACCATCTAACAACAAGATAAACTGTCAAACGTTATCCATATATGGTTGACATACCTCCAGTTTGCTCAAAGCGTTTCGCTTCTACGTTTATCATCCGTACTGCGAAGGAGTGGAACTCATTGCCCTCGTCTTTGTTCCCTGAACGGTATAATCTGGGAGTCTTCAAGTCTAGAGTGAACAGGTACCTTATAGGCAAGCATGTTACATCTTCGGCCGCGTCATCATTTTCCATCAGGGAGATTGTGGTCAAATGCTTGCCTATCGGGCATCGAAAAATAATAATATGGGAATTCTGGACACCTGACGCAAAAAGAGGGCCCGTGTGTCTGTCGGTCTGTCGGTCATCGTAGCTCCCAAACGGCTGAACCGATTTTGATTTCGTTTTTTATTCGAAAGTTGATTTCGAGAGTATTTTTAGTGTGGTGAAAATCGATGCAGCCGTTTTGCGGATAAAGCTTCAAGGGTATTTTCAAAATTTAGATTTTTGTGTATTCTTCCACTACAAATTGGGTTTTCCCCCACACGATTCGCTTCCTGACGGATGGGAATCTTTCTCAATCCATCAATGGATATGTGTTGGAGGGATTAAGGAAGACTTACTCGTCGAAGGCTTCTCTCCCAGCCCTTTTGCACCGGCACTGGTCGGGGAGGCAGCCACAGCACGCGCAAACGCCGTCTACGAAGGCAGGTTCTTGGCACTCACAAGTTTCAGGCTCCTGTAAGAATTTTATAATGATTGAAACGCAAGCAATACATAAAAAACCGACTTTATCGCTTATATTTCGGTTTTGACTCGACCGATTTCGATAAAATTTATATGAGACCACCTCTGAAGTATATTTAAACAAAAAAATACCAAAAAAAATTATCATCAAAATCGATTCATAATTGATGGAGACATCGCGTAACATACATACAGTCGAATTGAGAACCTCCTTTTTTAAGGTCGGCTGAAAAAACTAGCTGACCGGGCAAACGTTCTGCCATATAAATTATCAAAGAAATCGAACGTAAGTATTAATGGAAAGTGAAATATTAAAGATTTTTTTTATAATGTATTTTCTATAAAAGAGAGAAAGAAGGTAATAGGGTGGCCATAATATCTTCTATGGCCACCCTATTACCTATTATTATACATTCGAGAGACAAAGTTTGTGTGTTTGAATGTGTATGCTTGAAATGAAAAATTATAGTTTGAAGCGGGGATTGAAACCGCAGTCACACGGTATCATGCCCTATTGCTCTAACCGCTGAGCTACTCAAGTACTATTTATGAACATCACTACCTACTTTAATGATTCCTTTCTAAATTTACTGCTAGTTCTGCCTATATGTGATATATATATTATGGTAGATGCCTAGTAACGGCAAATGCAATAACTTCTCGAGATGGCTGTAATTTTGCGAATCTGGCAGTAGAGTCATTAACTTTCACGAGTGCCTCTTTGGGCCCATGTGAATAAACGATTTTGAATTTTTAATAAAAACATCTCGTGTCATGGTGTTTATGGTCGAACTCCTCCGAAACGGCTCGACCGATTAAAATTTTTTTTTTTTGGATATTTGTGTTTGTATGAGAATAGGACGTAAAGTTTTTCATCCCTACCCCCCTTTTATACCCCGTTTTTAATCGTGCTTTTTGTATTTTGTATGAACAACATCTAAAAAGTTTTAGTATGATAATAAAGTACTAGGCGACCATACACGAGGAAGAGGTTAAACACTTTTTCTAAACGTGACTTTGCAACGCATGCCGGGTACAGCTAGTCAAACAAAAACAAATCAACAAGATGCTTACATGAGGGAAAATGATTGTCTCATTCTTGAACAACGAGCACGTTTCATCATGGATGGTGATTTGGTGCTCGTCTTTAGGACACTCGCAGATGCCACGCTCTGAGCTCTGTGGGACGCAAGGAGGCGTAAAGGTCGAAGGCTCGTTGCAAGGACATAGTATGACAGAATCTGAGGACTGGTCTGTGAATCCGGACCAGACGGATTCAGAAGATGTCTCCTCTGAGGACATCGCAACAAATATAATAATACTTTTGTTAAAATATTAACGTGATAAATATTTCCGTCAAACTGATTGAAAAGCTTCAAAAACATTCAAAACGATAGCGTCGTTTGTTGCCAAGCGACACGGCTTAAGGTGGTTCCTATAGATTCCTTGAGTAAAATAAATAAGAGCTCTTGATAAACACACGTTAAAATAAACGCGAGGAAAAAAAAAAAAACAATTTCAAATCTTTATGTTCACTCTGATGGTTCAGCACCTTGTCCGGCCGTCCGTCCGTTTAGTCGCAGAATGTCCAATTCGCAAAATGTCCAGTGGTCGCGGAACGTCCAATTCGCGGAATGTCAAATTCCTGGAATATCCAATACGAGGAATGTCCAATCCGCGGATTGTCCAATACGTGAAATGTCCAATACTTGGAATGTCCAATTCCTGTAATGTCCTTCTATCAGGGGCATTTAGCATTCGTCACTAAAGTGGTGTAGGTGCCATTTTAATATTTTCAGAAACAAGAAAAAAAGTGACCAAAATGCTGGCACTTATTTGGCTCAACGTATTAGCATTGCAATTCAGAGAGGCAATGCAGCCAGCATGATGGGAACGCTACCCACTGGTAGTGGGCTTGAGCACTTGAGTTACCTATAGGCTCAATGGCTTGTAGGTAACTTGGCTCTTTGCTGTATATAGTTTTAGTTTAGTTTTAGGAAATATAGGCAATTGGCCCGTAGATTGTACTATTATAATATTGGAAAAAAAAAAAAAAAAGAAAAAAAGTTATCTTATAAGCAATTAATTAACCTCAGAAGTTTTTTAACTAAGTTAGGCACGTGAACTTAGATCGAGGTAAACGAGTAGCTTATGTATATAGAGGAAGTAAATACTTCTCTTTGTTCCTATGCCATTTATACATCTAGATGTTTTGCTTCTCTAGCGTAAAGAATATACCAATTTAGTGACTAAGTTTATTCTACATGCGTACTGACGTTTTTATATTTGGATTTAAAATCCAGACGTTTTGCTTAGATTTAGTTACTATTATTACCTACTTACTAAATAATTTTAAGATCAAGACGTTTATACAATTTTGTTATATTGTTATTAAATTCTGATATATACTCAAATAATGTGACTCTACCAGAGCACATTATTTACCTGCTTATTATAAAAATATATATTTTGTTATGTATATTTAATGGGCGGAACCGCCTTTACTATTTTCTTTAAATGTGTTCATGTTTAATGGAAAAAGGTTTGCTGCATTAGATACTCTTTTTGTTTGTTTTCGTACATCAAAGGTTGCTATCAGCTAAAACTTTTTGCTTGATCAATGGACGTCAGCTGCGTCACGTTGCCATGGATATAGTTTTGTCAACAAATCTCGCGGAAAAACGGCTTGTAAATAAAAACAAACTATCGCTAAAAATATTAACGTAGTTATTTATATAATTAAATAATGGTAAGTTAATAGTAACGTATTTGTTGTAGCTTCAATAATCCCAAGTAACTGTTTTCACTGAATAACTTTTTTAATAACTTTACGCAGTGCTTTGCCGAGCAGGGTATAAGACTTAAGTTCAAAGGTCTGGGTAGCAATGAACTGAATTTGCTTGCTCGTTTTGCCACTCAATAACAATAAAAAAAATGTTGTAACTGTATTAATTATATAAAGAAAACAATCTTGATACCGTGTAGTATGTTTACCCATCCACTTCCGTGTTCTTCTAGATCCTTTCACGTTCTAAGCCAGCGACTGACAGCCGTGGAGGTACAGGGAACAGTTCTGCCAAAAAACACTTCCCTGAACTCGAAGACTTCATCATGAAGAGAGACTATGTTGGTGCTCTGACTTTGCTCGAGGTAAGCTTGAGTATATATAAACATATTTAAACCACTTTTTTTCTCTGACTGTATATACTTGTTATAAGTGGTTGAGTTGACTATTATATATAATTATAAAATTTAAAGGTCGAGATGACAACCAACTCTTAGATACCGAGCTATATGTTTATCTATTTTCAGTAAGAAAAATAATCATGGGCAATATTTCGGTTAGACTTTGCTGGTAAAAAACTATAAGTCTTACCATCATTAACCGCTTTCTCTTTCCTCCCAAAATAGACTTGAAGTTAAAAGTATGCCTATGTGTTCAGTTGTTGCAGCTTGAAGTAGGAACAAACACACACACACACACATATACGCCTTCTCCTTTGTATTCGAATATAATACAAGTGCTTAAGAAAAAATAATTGAATATCTTTTATTTCAGGTTAATTAATACCCATTCGTACACCAATTCCTAAGAAAGAAAGAAATAGAAAGACATATATAATTTTATAGCAATACTATTGTAACAACAGTGGTAACATAATATATCAATTTAAATACACAACATAAACATGAACGCTTTCACAATCACAGCCCCACACTAAGTTCGATGAATTGTGTCGTGGGTGCCAGAAACATTCACACCACACACACAATCACAACCAAAAACACAACAAAACCAGAAACACACGTTCCTTGGGGAGAAAACTTGTGCTCCCGCCGGTAATCAAACCTGATACCCCTGCACGAAGGCCTGATAGAAGGCGAACGCTCACCCAACAAAGCTTACGGGGAGTTACAAAAAAGAGTTACTTACAGCTCCACTTATAACTGAACTATATATGAAGTGCCTGTTGGCTCAGTAGGGTGTGCGTTCGCCTTCTTAGCATGTTTTCTCCCCATAGAAAACTTGTGTTTCTGGTTCTGGTTGTGATTGTGAGTGTGTGATGTGAATATTTCCGGCTCCCACGAAATATGTCTTTGAACTTAATGTGGGGCTGTGAGTATATAGATACTTTCACAATTTTAAGCTACTTTACTTTATTAATATCTTCTCTTGCAGTTTCTAAAACATTCAGGGAACGTGGATGTATGGGTGGATGTATGGTCGGCTTGGTGCTGGTTCCACCTGGGAGATTACCGACAGGCGCTGGACGTGTACCTGCAGATACAATTACGAGAGAAGCCGGATGCGAGAGTCACAGATACCCTGGCGTTGGACATCGCCGTATGCTATTTCTACCTTGGTCAGTGTTTTACTAATGTGAATTTTAACGCAAGCAAAGCTTAAAAAACGAACTTCACGCACCGCTTTAACAAAAAGGGAGGAGGTTCTCAATTTGACTGTATTTTTACCGACTTCAAAAAATAAGGAGGTATTATGTACGAATGTATGTATTATTTTTTTATGTATGTTCACCAATTTCTCCTCCATTTGTGGACCGATTCTCTCTTTAAAATTTTATAGAAATTGATCAAGCAAAAACCAAAATATAAGCCATGAAGTCGGTTTTTTAAGCTTTGCTTGCGTTTAAATTATTTTATGTATATTAGGTACCCCAGAACTGTTTTATAGTTGAATTGATTTTGGTGATTCTTTTTTATTTGAAAACCGGGGATTCTTATGTGGTCTCATTAAAATCTGATCAAGTTCTGATCAGCAGTTTTTGATTTATCCTTAATAATACGTATTTAATTAATTTAATCTGATCAAGGTCGGGTGTGTGTATTCAAATCTTGGAAGCTAAATTAGACCCTCTTGCCGATGTCCGATTGGACTAAATTTTGATTTACTTATGTATCTTCGGTGACAATACAATGATATGGTACCATGGAGCTGGTCTGATGATGGAGACTGAAGATGGCCATAGAAACTTCTATGATAAACAAGATAAACCGATGAAGTTTGGTTTCGTTTGATTCGTCTTGACAAGTTCTCTGGTTATATAATTTTTAGTCCTTTTTTATTTACAATTGGTAAAAGCTTGATTAAAAAATAATATTTTTAAGTTATTTCTTTTTAAATTGCAGGAATGTACAAAGAATCTCAGGAGTCCGTTGAGGAAGCGCCTAAATGTGCATTGAAGGTATGGAAAAAAACTCTTTGGCTAAATAATATTTTTTATCTAAACTACCTACAAAAATAAATATACAAAATATCACCCTAATCCATATTGTAGTAATTAAAGAAATACGTCCACCAAACGTATACCCTCGCATTTTTTTCTGTATAGGAAACGTTTGACCACTATCTCACCTTATGGTAAACTACCATGCGGTCGTCTATGGAGTACGCTTGCCGAGAAGATATTCACTCGCGACTTGATTTTTTCCATATTGTACTTATCAGAAAACACCGACTCGTGTAAGGAGTTCCATTCCTTTACGGTTCGCATAATGATTATTGAAGCAAAACATTTTGTTCGTTTTTGTGGAATATCTACCACTAGCCATGCCCCGCGGCTTCGCCCTCTATTATCAAGTTAAAAAGTAGCCTAGTGTTATTCCTAGGTATAAGCTATGTACATTCCAAATTTCATCCAAATCCGTTTAACCGTTATAACGTGAAGAGGGAACAAACATACTTACACACACTTTCGGATTTATAACATACTAGCCGGGCCCCGCGCGGCTTCGCCCGCTATTATCAAGTTAAAAAGTAGCCTATGTGTTAATCCTAGGTACAAGCTATATACATTCCAAATTTCATCCAAATCCGTTCAGCCGTTAAAGCATGAAGAGGGAACAAAAATACTTAAACGCAAACTTTCGGATTTATAATATAAGTAGGAAGTAGGATAGGATGTAGAATATACCGGTGTCGATTAGCAGATTATGTGCTTGTTATGCTAGAATTTCGATGATAGAATGGGAATTCGAGCACTAGATCGTATAGTTCCGTTGCACACACTCCGAAATGTATCCGGTAAATTATCGAGAGACACGCCACGATGCGACGATGTACTAAGCTTTGTATCAGTCGACTTTTCGCTGTCAATGAGTCTTGGCTGATTTTGTTCGCTGTGTTCGAAAATATCAGCACAAAATTAGTATATGGGTAAAAGCTTGGGATGGCAGCTATTTTTCCCCGGCTGCATTAGAGGGAGAGTAATGTTCTTCGAGCGTATATATGTCAATTATATTATTAAATTAAATTTATATATAATTTATATAAATTTTGAAAATGGCGCCCGCAAATATTTTTTTGCTAAATGGGCAAGCATTTGACCACTATCTCACCTGATGGAAAGTGACGATGCGGCTGAAGATGTGACATACTTGCCTAGAAGATACCTATTCACTCTCAGATTATACCCCTCGGGGAATGACGCAGGCAATGAATTCCACTCCTTCGCTGTACGGATGATGAGCAAAGCGCTTTGAGCGAACTGGAGGTATGATTTGACAGTTTGTCTGGTTGTTAGATGGTAATGATGGAAAATGGGCATGGTAAATGAAAAAAAATCGTTGATTTTTTTCTTACCACAGCAATATGGGTATCAAATGAAATCTAGAGAAAAGACAATTCCAAAAATATATGCATCATATGTATGTTCACATTTTCTGCAGTTGGGTTTGTTGAATTTTGAATTTTAGTACATGGCTTTGTTAATAAAGATTTCCAATATTCCACGTTGCAGAACAGGCTCCTCTTCCACCTCGCCCATAAGCTCGGCGACGAAGACTCGCTGATGCAGGCTCACGCGTCTCTCAGAGATGTTCATGAAGACCAGCTTAGCTTGGCCTCTGTGCACTATTTGCGCGCCCACTACCAGGAGGCCATCGATGTTTATAAGAAGCTGTTACTGGACAGACGGTATGCTGATGCTGAAGCATTTTGTTAGCTCGTTTAATGTTACCATTTTGTTTTAACTAATCGTTCATTGAACTAAGATCTCATCTGAGTTTTCGTCAGTCAGTATTAAGTGTTAAGTTTCTGCTAGCGCGACCCTGTATTGGACCTTCAAGAGGGACTACTCACGGGGGGTTTTTAGTGGGTTCGAGCCCAACACACCCCTTTCCTTCACCCCCTGGAAAGGAAAGGAAGTGGTTTTCTCCCTACAAAATAAAAGTGTTCGCTTTCTAAGCAGGGTTCAATTCCCGGCATACGGCCACACAAGTTTTCTCCCCAAGGAAAATTCGTGTTTCTGGTTCTGGTTGTGATTGTGCGTGTGATGTAAATGTTTCTGGACCCCACAACACAACCGAACTTAGTGTGGAGCTGTGAGTGTGCGCGTTTATGTTATGTTTATGTTTAATTTAATATTGCAGATACAAAAGATATGAAAAGGATGATATGGACTGGGTCAAGGCCTTAGCTTACACATCCGGGTAAAGAGTGAATCATTCACTATATATTGAGTGGAATAGTATCAATTTACTTATGTAACATACTTTTGTAAACGTATCATAATTAGTAAATTTAGTGTCTTGACATGATCAAATTGCTTGAATCCAATGATGGTATTAAAAGTGGTAAGATATGCTGTGCTCTAACATTGGAAGAACGCTTTAAGCATTAAGTCCTCCTTTTGTTCACTTTTTTTGTGCAATAAAGTATTAAATAGGCTCTAACGTTGGTTCGCTCTACTTAACTTAATACTAGTGTCACTACTTAATTGTATTGCTAGTTTATTTTATTTTCTGACAAAGCCCCTACACAGCTGCTACGATATTTGGTTCTGATTATTATGTGATTACTAGCTTTTGCCCGCGGCTTCGCTCGCGTTAAGAAGTATCATTTTAAAATTGACAAAGTTTCATACAAACTTTCATCCCCTATTTTATCCCCTTGGGGGTAGAATTAATCAAAATCCTTTCTTAGCGGATGACTACGTCATAACATCTACCTGCACGCCAAATTTCAGCCCGATCCGTCCAGTGGTTTGGGCTGTGCGTTGATAGATCACTATGTCAGTCAGTCAGTCACCTTTGAGTTATATATATTTAGATTTTATATTGCCCTTTTTTTGACAACGCTTCTGTACAGCCGCTTCTTCAAATAATCTTGAATTTCATGTTAATTATATAGAGATTTTAAGACATGACCGAGTGATCCATAATTGTTCCTACGGTAAAAAATAAATGAATACATAAATGAGTAAACAAAATTTGGACCAGATGCATAAACGAGGCGTCTAGATGCAAAATCGAAATGTCCCAGTGGGGACGACAGGATGGGGACGACCGGGAATAATCCGTTAAAAATACTTCTTATCTGCAAAACGGCTGCACCGATTTTTGCCAAACATAGCTAAGAACACTCTCAATCAATCAAACAAACAAAAAATCGGTCTGTTAATTTGGGAGTTACACCACAAACATGTAAACACACAGTCGGGTGTAAAAACATTCCAGACCATACAATTAGTGTTTGTTATTGAGTTATTTATGGTACGGAGTAAGTTATTTAAGGCACAGAACGGCATTGCTCCTGCTTATTTACAAAAAAAGCCGCAAGCAATTTACGTGTGACACAAACGCTAGTCTGAATGTGACTGAGGCAAATTGTGTGCATTGCAAACAATTTATGCGGTCAACATCCTAGAACTCTGTCGAGCTAGTCACATATCTTTCCACTAATGATAATATCATTGGCTTAATATCGAAGTATTTTAGACTGGGTTATGTAGATTGTAAAACCGAGATGATAACTTAATAGTACCAGTAAATAAACCTAAAAAATACAAAACCATAAACAATTATTTGTATATAAAGTAGGTAACTAAGTAGGTGGTATATAGATTATAATAATGTCCTTATATTTATCTATGCAGTTTTGAAAATCTAATGAGTAGGACAATTACTCCCATGGTAATCAATTAAAATAGAATATTTCCCTATTTTGTATGCTGGATAAGCAAGCGTTTGACTTTTACGTATCAAACCTGATGGAAAGTGATGATGCGGTCGAAGATGTATCATGCATTTCTAGAAGATACCTATTCACTCTAGACTTGAAGACTCCCAGATTATACCGTTCAGACAACAAATACGCTTGCAATCCACTCCTTCGATGTACGGGTCATGATATTGTTATTCAACGACCCAGTTAGAGCAGTGGGCAAGTCTTTGCCCTATTCCCGAGTTCGATTCCCGGCAGGGGTAAAATTTTCCTTTCCAATGGACATTTTCTGGTTCTAGGAGTGATTGTGTGTGTGATATGTAAACGTTTCCGGCGCCCACGATACAAGTCTTTGAAATTATTGTGGGGCTGTGAGCGTGAATTGTCAATCTAGTTCAAAATGTGCGTGAGTTTTTATCAAATTACTATATAGTCGCGCCCCGCGGTTTTACCCGCGAAGTCCCATACCCTCGGGACATTAACACGACAAAAAAAGAATTAGTGAAATTGTTCCATCCGTTCACGTGAGATGCGATGACCAAGGGAAATAGAGATTTTATATAGATCAGCGTTGTTTTTGTTGTTTAATTGTATTATCTTAGATTTAAGCAATTGATTTGATACCTTCTAGGGGCTACATGGCTTTGAACGTGTACGTGGCATTGTGTTATTACAAGCTGGATTACTACGACGTGTCACAGGAGGTGCTCGGCGTGTACCTAGCGCAGCACCCTACTTCCGCCGTCGCCGGCAACTTGAAGGCCTGCAATTTGTTCAGGTAACTGGAATTTTCCCCAAAGCTCTATCTAGAAAACGACTGTACTGATTATGAACTAAACGTATCGATGACCCAGTTGGCGCAATGGACAGGTGTCAGCCCTCTGCGCCGTGGATCCTGGGCTCGATTCCCGGCAGGAGCACAAATTCCTTCCCAAGGGATATTTGTGCTTCTAGTTCTGGGTGTAATGTGTGTGTGATGTGAATGTTTCCGGCACTCACGATACTAGTCTTTGAACTTAGTGTGGGGCTGTGACGGTGAATGCGTTTGTTTGTTTGTATCTAAGAACACTCTCGATAAAGTCGCCTTTAAAACAAAAATTCAAAATCAAAATCGGTGCAGTCGTTTGAAGGCTACTATGTCACAGACAGACACTCAGATAGATACATACAAACTTACACAGCCCTCTGTTTTTGTCGGAGTTTGTAAATACCTTTAATAATAGCTAGTTAGCGTAACATCTTCAGTCGCATCATAACTTTCCATCAGGTGAGATTGTGGTCGAATGCTTGACTAATGAGTATTAAAAAATAACATAAATAGATTCTAATCATAACTATGTGATAGGACTAATACATATTGAGAGGCAACTCTGCTGTTAGTATATATATATATTACTAGCTGACCCGCCCGGCGTCGCCCGGGTAAACAAAAGCTTACACATAAATGCTTTCACACTCACAGCCCCACTCTAACAGTACTATAAGTTGTGTTGTGGGGCCGTAAACAATTAACACCACACACACAACATTCACGTCATACCCAGAACCAGAAACATAAACTTCCCGTGGGGAAAAAACTTTTGTTATTGTGTTCCCACCGAGATTCTAATCCGCTGCTTTGAAGGCGAACGCGCACTCATCTACCCAGAGGGTGGTTCAAAGTTCAAAGATTCCCCACCCTGCGTCGCCCGATTAAAAAATCTACACATGAACACTTCCACGTTCACAGCCCCAAACTAAGTTCAGTGACTGGAAGCGTGGGGCCGTGAACATCCAAGATTCACAACATATCAAAAACAAAAATTACCCGTAGGGAGAAAGAAAACTTTTGTTACCACCGCGAATCGATCTCGCTGCTTTGAAGGCAAACGCGCACCCATTTACGCGAGTAGATAGTTCAAAGTTTAAAAGATGACCCGCCCGGCGTCGCCCGATTAAAAAATATACAAATAAACACTTCCACATTCACAGCCCCACACTAAGTTCAATGACTTGTATCGGGGGGCCGTACACATCCAAGATTCACAAAGCATTCACAACATACTCAAAACCAGGAACACAAATTTCCCGTGGAGAGAAATCTTCTAGGTAAATTACCACCGGGAATCGATCCCGCTGCTTTGACGGCGAACGCGCACCTATCTACGCCAGCGAGCATTTCAAAGTTCAGGAACGACCCGCCCGGCGTCGGCCGGGTAGTAAATATTAAAAAACATACCCATAAACGCTTTCACATTCACAATCTTACACTAAGTTCAATGACATGTATCGTGGGGCTGTAAACATCCAAGATTCACACAACATTGACAACATACTCAAAACCAGAAACACAAATTCCCGTGGAAAAACACCTGTGTTCCCACCGGGAATCAAACCCGGTGCTTTAAAGGCAAACGCCCACCTAACTACTCCAGCGGGCAGTTCAAAGTTCAATGATAAGTTATAACCGACTAAACAAAAAAAAAACAGTCGAATTTATATCCTCCTTCTTATGTAAGTCGGTTCAAAACATAGAAGTATGTCGTTTTACGCAGTAACTGTTACATTCTGTGATCCACCGTTTTCACCCTCAAATAAACTTAACGATTTCTCCTAGACTATAGGTCCAAGTTATATGCAGTGAAGAGCAAATTGCATCTACGTGAACTACGTAAGCCGATGAAATAGGTTTTTTTGATAAGGATTAATATTAAATACTTAAAAAAAGGCAACGAAATAGAAGCCGCAATTTTTATGTGCAGGAATACGTAGTACGTGTCGATAAATTTCTGATCCGTCCCGTTCACGGGAGGACTCCCGTGAAACTAATTTCACGATTTCTCATAGACTATTTATCCAAATCACATGCAGTAAAAAGCAAATTGTATCTACATGAACTACGTAAGACGATGAAATAGTTTATTTTGATAAGTATTAATACTGAATGTCTCAAAAAGCCAACTAAACATAGGCCGCTTTTTTTTCAGATTTTTAACAAAGAAAAGTATTTTTTCTGGGCTATACATACATGTTAGATATATGCTGTCGCGGACTTTTTTGTAAAACTTATAAAGGCCAACATTTTTGCTGTACATTGTATTCACCTATGTCTAACTGTTTAGTCAGCGTACGCCGATAAAGCGGAAAGTTAGCAAATTTTTCTCCGACTCGTCTTACGAATATTATTATTTCGAACTGATAACTAACTTCTATCCCAACAAAACATAGCCTATGACACTCACTGATAGTGTAGCTATCTATTAGTGAAAGAATTTTTGGAATCGGATCAGTAGTTTCGGAGATTACCTTTTACATACAAACAAACAAACATACAAACAAACAAACAAACTTTACCTCTTTATAATATTATATGACACTCACTGATAGTGTAGCTATCTATTAGTGAAAGAATTTTTGGAATCGGATCAGTAGTTTCGGAGATTACCTTTTACATACAAACAAACAAACAAACATACAAACAAACAAACAAACAAACAAACTTTACCTCTTTATAATATTATAAGTATTAGTATAGATATCCATCAAATTATCTATAGGTATAATTATGTAGTTTAGGGCTTGCTATTTATACACCTTTTCTTGGGATCGAGTTTTATAACCAGTTTTTCGTTCAAGGTAAATAGGCGGGTGTCTCAATTACCACCAGGCGAGGGACTTGCTTGGGTCTTATATTTAACTGCCCGTAGCTTAGAGTACATCCCGTAGCTTTGTTGGGTATACGTTCGCCTTCTATAAGCAGTGATATCGGGTTCTATTCCCGGCTGGAGCACAAGTTTTCAGCCCAAGGAAAATTTATATTCCTGGTTGTGATTTTGTATGTAATGAGAATGTTAACGTAATGTCACAATGGCTTATGTAAAATATTGTAATTATTATAATACGTTTAGAAAGCACAAATGAGCAAGAGAACATAAGTACCTACATATAATTGAAACGCAAGCAAAGCTTAAAAAAACTGACTTCTTGGCTTATATTTAGATTTTGGCTTGACCGATTTTGATAAAATTCCACCACCACCTCTGAAGTATACTCTACCAAACAAAAAAAATCATCAAAATCAATTCATAATTGGCGGAGATATCGCGTAACATACAAAAAAAAAACATACAGTCGAATTGAGAACCTGCAGGTGTATGTTAAACTAATGGTTTATAACGGTTCGATTGTAAGTATTTTTTATGCTGTATGACCACTATCTCACCTGATGGAAAGTGATGATGCGGCCGAAGATGTGACATGTTTGTCTAGATACCTACTCACTCTTAACTCCCAAATTATACCCTCAGGGGAACAAAGACGCAGGTAACGAGTTACTTCATTACTTCACTGTACGGATGATGAACGTAGAAGCGAAACGCTTTGATCGAATGGATAGTCGAGTTGGATTGTTTATATTCCAATCTTACACAAGAAAGTTACCTTCTGCAGTATTGAAAAATACCTCTCTTACAGATTGTACAACGGCAAGGCAGCTGAAAACGAACTGAAGCAAATATCGTCAGAGCAACACACGTTTGGCCAGGACCTGGTCAAGCACAACTTGGTTGTGTTCAGGAATGGAGAAGGCGCTTTGAAGGTTAGCTTTTCATGGTTTAAAGCGACATCCTTAGCAGCAAATCCCGTATGATATATGTATCCTTATCTCATGATTTTGATCTTAATTAGAGTTACAATAATTGGGAACCAAAAGTATATGTTATCTACGGTCCAATTGCCTATATTTCCTTTTTTTTAATGCTTAATGGGCTAGCATTTTACCACCTTCTCACCTGACGGAAAGTGGAGATGCAACCGAAGTGTAATTTACTTGCCTAGAAGATACTTATTCATAAAACGAAACTAAAGCTATATACTCGTACATCTATGCAGCAAATGCCTAAGCTATCACATTACAAGGCATCGAGCTTATAAGTAACTCAAGTGCTCAAGCTAGTGGGCTATAATGCTGCGGCATTGCCTCTCAGAATTGCAATGCTAATACGTTGGTACCAGGATTTTGATAACCCGTCTTAATTAGAGTTTGATAATGAGTGGTTGGACTTATCTTATATGACGACAGTACTTATATCTGCGGGGAAAGACGTTGATATTTCCAAATAATGTTCTATTAGTTTTAGTTTATTTGCAACACTATACCATACATTAAACAGCTGCATTTATATCGCGTACTGTTTAAAAACGTAAATATTGTAACAGTTGTTTTTAATGTAAGCAAAAGGTTTTAATATAAAGGTACCTACTTTTTTTCGCATAGTAAATTTATTTACCTATAAGTGCCTAGTTAGTACATAAAATACAAAGTCAAATTCTCTAACAGAATTTTTACATTACAGCAAAGTTCTTATTTTTTTGTGGTGTTTTTACATCTCCAATATTACTTTCAATTTCAAAAATTTGAAAATCATTGTTGCTTTATTTTCTTCAATCCCGATGCTATCCTGCATCCTAATTCATGACATATCTCCTTAAACATTTTAATAGCTTTCCGTTGCACGTGCGGATCAGCTTTACTCAATGAAGCCACAATTTTTATAATCATATTAACACGCTGCTCCTCCGTCATTTCATTGTTGTACAGATTAGCAGCTTGGTCAAAACCTACTGATTGATCATGTATTACAGAACGCAACTGAGGTCTGTTCTTTTCTACGCAGGGAACAGGTCCATGGTAGGTATTTCCGAAGTAGCTGGGCGCGTCTCCTCCATTGTAACCCACTGGAGCCACTCCGTCGCGTTCGTATGTGAAAACATTTCTTATAGGGCAATTCACACGTATGTTATTAAAGTTTACTCCTAGGCGATAGACCTGAGCATCTCTATAAAAGTTACGACGAGCAGTGAAAATACGGTCCGGTGCACCCAATATTCCCGGCACTACATGGCATGGACAAAAAGCGGTCTGCTCAACATCAGCAAAATAGTTGCTGGGATTTCTATCCAAGACCAATTTTCCCACTTGCTGCAACGGGTATTTGCACAATGGTAGTACTTTTGTTATATCGAATACATCAAAGTCTGCGTTTTCAACGTCTTCGCAACTCAGGACCTGGACATAAACAGTCCATGATGGATAATCGCCCGACGCGATAGCATTGTAAAGGTCTCTAATTGCGTAATCAGGATCTTGAGCTGCTTTCTTAAGTGCATCTTGGAAGCCTAAATTTCTAATACCTAAATCAGGCAAAAAGTGGAACCTCATGAAATATGATTTCCCACATTTATTGTAGACTTGATATGTGTGAATGCTAAAGCCAGGCATATATCTGAACCCATCTGGAATACCATTTTCGCCAAACATATACATAAAGAAGAAAGCCGATTCAGGATGTGCACAGATAATATCCCACAGCATTTTCGAGTCGCTTAAGTTTGTAACGGGATTTCGCTTCGTAAGTCTGACAATGGTTTGGAAAATTATAGGATCCTTTATCATAAACATAGGTGTGTGAAAGCCCACGAAGTCGAAATTGCCTTGTTTGGTAAAGAATTTAACGGCGAATCCTATGGAATCTATGGATGTATCGTATGCTCCTTTATCTTTGCTACTCCCAGAAAACCTGACAACGACAGGAGTTTTCTTTCCAATTCTGCTGAATAAATCTGCTTTGCAGAACTCTGTAATGTCATGTGTTACGATAAAATAGCCGAATGCACCAGCACCTTTAGCATGGACGATCCGTACTGGTATCCTTTCTCGCGATAAATGAGTCGTGGATCCCATGAAGTACTCATTGGGCATCATAGGAGAATTCAGTGCGGACGTGTAAGAGTATTCGACAGGTGCGCCATTGCTCGTGGTCAAAATTCCAATTGGACACTGAAATCAACAGTAAGGTCTTTGAAATTGGTAGTATTTATTTATTTAATACTTTTGCACAAGACAATAGTACAAGGAGGACTTTATGCTAGAATAGCATTTTCTGCCAGTCATCCTGGAGGTGCAGAGAAAATGGTGGCGGTGCAGTAAATATATTTGAAAAATAAAAGGATAATAAATGTATAAATATAGGAATACATGTAAATAATATACATAATGATAATATAAATATTTATAAATATATTATTAAGTACTATATAACAATAAACTTACACAAATACTAATATATAAATATGTAACCATAAAAAGTACTTCGATGATATGTAATTGCTATTGCAAGGTCAATTGAGGTACCTGGTCATCAATTCTATAAATCAGTGTGTACTACGAATTAAAACTGAAAATGTATGAGCAACAAAGACAGACTTACCGAGGTGTTATCTTTGAAGTTAGTGAGCTGATCAGAAGCTGGGTCAGCGTGAACCACCGCAAACGCAGTGACAAGCAAAATATATTTTAACATGTTGCATATAACAATCTTACTAAATAAAATAATTGCTGTAACAAATCCTTATAGTCCGTAGGTAGTCGCTTTTATATTTTCCTTAGGTCTTACGCAGGCTTATTAGGGTCTCTTTATTTTCAAACAAGTTAATCTATTTAGGTGTTCATTTATGTTTGAATACTTAGAAACGGTTAATCTATGATTTAAATGCATACATTTTAACCAGACTTCCTCAGCAGTACCCCTGAAGAGATTTATAACATGGTGAAAATGTATAATACCTATGTAAATGTATAATATGTATGTACCTAGGAGATAAGAATGTAGAACCTATGAAAACCGAGATGATTTATAGAATAAAATTTCAAAGAAAACAAATGTGGCGTCCCACAAGGATGTATTTTAGGACCATTCCATTTTGATATTTTTATACAAACCAGATCTACAAGCAGTAAGGCTGTTCCACCTTTTCTTAGAAAGAAAATATAGCCTCAGTGCTTGCACTTTCCTTAGCAAGGATAAATAGCCTTACTGCTTGCACTCACAATATTAAGTGGGTAAAGATAATATAATAATAAATTTGAAAGTTGTTATTGTTACTAATTATTGGGACTGAACAAGGACCGTCTCCGATTGATTCACGCTAGGGTGTTGCCTATTTTTGGCTACGACTATTTTTATATATTTTTATGAGCAATTGTTTTTAGATTCGGCTCATTTGTTATTAAGGTTTTTGCTATATTTATTTACTACATTAAGTCTCTAAAGTTTGATCAAATAGTAATTAAAATGAACTTCTACTCATTTGAAATTTAAAACTTTGTTAGAAGTTACGATAGAACATGAACCTATGCTGAAAATAACAGTACTGTTATTTATTTTTGGGAAGCCATATATATTTTTGTGCATGTGTGATTATACTAAAATACTCCTCTTTTATAGATATAATACTTAGTTACAGAAAAAATAACACAGAACCATACAACTCCATTGATATTTTAGTATCTATTAAATCCAATATGTGTCTTTGTTTATTTCTCCATTATCGCAATATGTCTGTTTAATTATTAATTATCTTTCTTTTATATAGATGTTTTTTCAATGAAAAGCGATTTAATTATATGTCATGCTGCTACCAGCTGTGTTAAATTAAACAAACCGCAATTATGCTAGGTAAATTCAGTCAGGAGCGAAAAACAAGTAACACTAGTAGGTATAAGAGGTTTATATTTTCATTGTTAAAATTGAGATGTCATTTTTCTTCGCACTTATCACTTTGCGTCTCAATTCGAACTAATATCGCACACTTACACATATATATAAATCCTAAAGTAATGTTCTCGCACTATTGAAACACTAATACACGAACTGCCCGCAGTAGAGTGCGCGCCTTTCTAACAACGGGTATCGGGTTCGATTCCCGGTGGGAGCACAAGTTTTCTCTCCAAGGATTATTTGTTTCTGGTTCCCGAGTGAGCAATAATTTCCAAACAGAAACACAGACAGAATGGTTTGTATATTTGATGCGAGTGTTATGCAAAATTAGCGCGATGCAATATCTATACCAATATTATAAAGCGGTAAAGTTTGGAAGTTTGTGATGTTGTAGGGGGCTGAGTCACCCACGTCCGTAGGAGGATACCCCTTAAGTCTGACTCCCTACACGTGGTCCCCGGGTGGTGCTAATCAGGTGACATTTGAGAGGTGGTAGAGCATTTTGTGAGTTGCTCGCCTGGCTTGCTACCAAAGTAGCTTACCACCATCAAGTTGAAAGTCTGCCGCCAAGCCAAATACGGTATTTCGGCAGTTATCCTTGAGAGCCTGCGTATTCCAGGTCTAGTGTGTTTACCAGCTTCGATCACATCGTCACTTACCATCAGGTGAGATAGTGGTCAAACACTAGCCTGTGAAGAATAAAAAAAAATAAAATCTCTGGATCAACTGAAACGATTTTGAAAATTCTTTTACCAATTGAAAGCCACGTTATTTGTGAGTGTCATACGCTATGTTTTAATTTTACCCAGGCGACGCCGGGCAGATCCGCTAGTTTTATAATAAACGCTTTCACATAGACTAGCTATCTTCAAAGACTTGTATTATGGGTGTGTCGGAAACATGTACATCCCACACACAAGCACACCCAATACCAGAAGCAGAAATGTCTCTTTTGGGAAAAAAAATGTGGTCCTGCCTGGAATTCCGAACCCAGAGACCAACTGCGCCAACTGGGTCGTCAACATATAAACATACGTTTATGTAAGTTTATATATATGTATATGTATTAATGTATATAGACAGGTAACTAAGTAAGTTGTATTTATGTCTATTATTATGTCTTCACACTACCGACCTCATTATATAAAAATATCCCTCTCTCCACCCAAAGGTTGACTGGAAGAGATCGCTTTTAGCGATAAGTCCGCCCATTGTACTTCAGTTTTTCTAAGATTACCTTTGTAACTAACTGTATTTGTTGTACAATAAAAAAAAATCTATTCTACTCTATTCCATTCTCACTATCGTACGGTGCAAGCTGCAGCAACTGCAATTGAAAATAATAAGATATCTATACATTGTGGTAATAACCGGCTATTAACCGCGTGAATTTTTGTGTCGAAAATAATGCGACCAAGTTCAAGAGTATACGATTCTGAAAGTAGGACGTCGATATACCATCATACATTATGTTTACGTTTTATAGGTGCTACCCGAGTTAGTGGACGTGGTACCCGAAGCGCGTCTCAACTTAGCCGGTTATCGGCTGCGGAACCGAGAACCACTGGAGGCCAGAGCTCTGTTGGAGCCCTTGCAGCCGACGTCACCCCTCCACTACATTTTGAGAGCTGTGGTGGCCGTGCGACTGTATAACGAGACTGGTGACGTAAGTACATTTACATAACTTAAATGCTTGCATGCTCAAACCCCTGTCTTGTGTTGTGGGTGCCGGGAACATTTACATGTCACAAACATCAAAACCAGAAGCAAAAATGTCTCTTGTGAAGAAAAGATGACAGGGATTTCCCCACTGCGCCAACTGAGTAGTCTACGTAACTATCATCGTCTGGTAACCACGTAACTATGTAACTCTCAAAAGTACATTTTGAAATATATTATTATTTTCTTCATCAAATTTAATAGCATTGGTCCTGTCAGTGTAGCTTTCTTCTCTTTGCCTATACATTGCCTTGTCTTTCATCGTTTACGACGTAATTGACACCTTCTGCTTAATATGTTATTCTAAGATTACATATTATATTAGTTAATGTAGTATTAGATTATTTTATTGATTATTATTATTATTTAATACTTTTTTGCACAACAATAGTGTACATAATTAAAAGCAAGCAAAGCTTATAAAAACCGACTTCAACCGTTTCTGCTTGACCGATTTCGAAAAAAAAAATATGGGACCACCTCTGAAGTATACTCTACCAAACAAAAAAAAAACAAAATTGATTCATCATTGGCGGAGATACCGCGTAAAATACATAAAAAATATTGGTACATTCTAATTGAGAACCTCCTTTTTTGAAGTCGGTTGAAAAGGAGGATTTAATGCTTTTAATTAATGTTTTATTATTGATAATTTAATATTATATCAAAAAAAAAATTATAGTTAAAAAAGGGCAAAGATACTTGAAGACGTTAGCAGATTGAAAAAAATTTAACAATAAAAAAATTATGAACTACCATACTATCGAACCCTTTCTAATATTGTAAGTCAATATTTTCACCAGGATGATCAGATGAAGCTGGCTCAGCAAAGCTTTCACCTGGTCGGAAGCTCTGCATCTGAGTGCGACACTATCCCTGGACGGCAGTGCATGGCTTCGTCGTACTTCCTAGCGGGACACTTCGAAGAAGTGCTGGTCTACCTGAACTCTATCAAGAGCTTCTTCGTCAATGATGATACATTCAATTTTAACTACGCTCAGGTAAGATTTTTACATATATATGAGTAGTTTTCTGAAGATATCGTCTTCATTCACTAAATATATTTATAATCTTCTCTATCTAAAGGTTGTCTGGAAGAGATCGCTTTTAGCGATAAGACCGTCGATTGTACACTATAATTTAAGTTTTGTTATTTTGAGTGATTTATGTAAGGTGTGACAATAAAGCGTTATCTATCTATCTATCTATCTAAGAGATATAATGATATTCCAAGTCATTCCAAGTCAAGGGAATTGCCAAATGTGGTTGAAGGTATGGCTCTGTCTCAAAATTCTCATAAGATTGGCCAGATCCAGGATCTAGATGGAAGTTTTTAACGTGTTTAACAGTTCATAATAAAATACCACATGCAATAAAAGACCTACCTATAGGAATGTTTAGAAAAAAACGGAAGTCATGGTTACTAGACAAGACTTTTTACTGTCTGAATGAGTTTCTGAATACTAAATTTAATTGACATCAATAACTGTATTTCTAATTAAAATCAATAACTGTATTTCTACTTAATTCGTTATTATTATTTTTTAACATTGTATTTTTAATTATTTTATTGATAATTAACTATATACTTAATTTAATTAATATTAATAATTATATTATATATTAATTTTACATGTAATTTCACATGCCACCACATGGCAAAATAGAAGGACGATTCAACCATAAAGACCAATATGTATATTCTATTTTGTGTGAAATATACTCATTTCATTTCATTTCTTTTTATTTCATTTCTTTTATAATATACATATTATATAATATTTAAGAATTTTCTGAACAAATATATAAGTTGATAAATCTGCCTTGGATACGTTGGTTATGTGATATGATGTTTTATAACTCATCATCCTGATCAGCTTAGACCTTAACATATTTGCAAGTAAATAAATGTTTGTATGATTAAATCCACATTATATTGTAAGAAGTGGCATATAATAAAGCGGGCAAGTGGGCTTGCTTTATTGTTCATGTTTGTTTATGGTCCATACCAGTGCGTTCCTTACTCATATTAGACAGGACTTATACTTGATCTTAATGTACCGAAGCTGAACAACTTTGCTATATATCTGTAATTTCTGGATGAGCTTTCAATTTATCTCAAATAAAATCCCCTCAGGCAAAAGTAGCGACGGGTTTCTACCGCGAGGCAGAAGAGAGCTTGCTCGGCGTGCAGGATGAGAACATTCGCAGCACGTTCGCATTCCTCGCGTGCTTGTGTCGCTGCCACGTGATGAACAAAGAGGCGCATCTAGCATGGGAGATCTGTGTTAAGGTATGATGAACCTGTATGAATAAAAAAGAGTGTCTGTCTCCTTGTATATTTGTACTCTATGTTCCTCAACCATTTGTGATTAAACTGTGGTAAATTGTAAGAGCACAAAGGTTCTTAACCCATAAAAAAAATTAAGTTGTTTATTTTTAATTTTAAATAGAATAACATCAGGTGGTAAAGTACTAGGCAAACATAAATATGACAGAGGTAATATTTTGTAATATTTACCATAGGTATTAATTAGATATTTTTAGTGGAGACCAGTCTAATTTATATCCCGATCGTGAGCAAATCCGCGGGGCACAGCTAAAATATGATGTATACATAAGCACTATTGAATGAATAAACCGATTATAAACAAAAAAGCATATCTTTTTCATCAATTAATAATTTTGAGTAAATAATCTCTTCCATTGTAGTTAGAGATTATTATTTTTTATTTAATGATATATTCATTTTTTATTACAATTATATGTTTTTTTTTTATATAATAAATATGTATTTTAAGGAGCAAAATTTTCATACTCAAGGGATATTTGTGTTTCTGGTTATGAGTATGATTTTGAGTATGACTATAATCTTTACTGTGCCCATGTTTTACTAGTTTTTAACATGTATGAGGCTGTGAAAACATATAAAAGATATTGTAAAAAATTGGCCACTATTACCGGTAGCCACACAGAGATATAGCCTTTAGTTTCTGTGATCTGTGGGTAGCCAGCATAACACCATTGTTCATATAAATATATATAGATCGATAGAATTTTCCATAGTGGCACCGAAATATTTCCTTTGACTAAAAAGCGCTGTGGGCTGAAATTCTGTTTAACTGATAAGCTAAAGGAGAAGTTCAACTAAGTATGTAGTTTAAACTACGCGGCTTTGATACAAGCACGGCAAGCAGATAACACAACTGAAATAAGTAATTTACCAAATATAATAAGTGACGACAATATATTTATCGATTTTGCGCAAACCGTTTTGCAAAAAGTCGGTAAAGAAAATAAATCCTACAAGTAACCTTAACGAATAATTTTTTGTAAAATCTGCCAAAGTTGTATATTGTAACAAATGTAAGAAATAATCCAAACAAACAGCGCTTTTGTTACAGTAGCAAACGCATGTACTGATAATAAAGAAATATGGTATAAGAACGTGACGACCCAGTTGGCGCAGTGGACAGGTGTCCGCCCTCTGCGCTGTGGGTCCTAGGTTCGATTCCCGGCAGGAGCACAAATTCCTTCCCAAGGGATATTTGTGCTTCTGGCTCTGTGTGCAATGTGTGTGTGATGTGAATGTTCCCGGTGAACCGCGATACAAGTCTTTGAACTTAGTGTGGGGCTGTGAGTGGGAATGCGTTTGTTTTTTTTTGTTTGTACTAGAGTTAAAATATGTAAAAAAAAAGATATAATAAAAAAAATAATATCAATCTTACTAATATTATAAATCCGAAAGTTTGTTTGTAAGTGTGTAAGTTTGTAAGTATGTTTGTTCCCTCTTCACGCTTTAACAGCTGAACGGATTTGGATGAAATTTGGAATGTACATAGATTATACCTAGGATTAACACATAGGCTACTTTTTAACTTGATAATAGCGGGCGAAGCCGCGGGGCACGGCTAGTATAACATATGAATAACAATATAGAAACAGAAGAATGTTGCAAAAAAGGTAGCAACAGTACCTCGAGGGACGGGACTAGGCCCGCGGATAAAAAAAAAACTTAGCTGATGGTAACAGGTTGCACCGTGCTAATTATCTGCATGTTTGCCAATCACTACATATAGTATCTTGTAGTCCGCAGGTACTCCTGACAGCTTCGCTCTGCTGCAGCTGGTTGCCAACGACAGTTACAGAATGGGGCAGTTCTTGGTTGCTGCCAAAGCTTTTCACATGCTAGACAGGTATGTATATGTTTGTATAATTATAGCTAGATATAGTTTTTTTTTGTATGTTCGCTAAATTCTATCAGAGCGCCTGGCTTAATAAGCATGGCCTGCTAAATATAACTTGATTAGAACTTGTAATTTAAAAGAAAAACAATGTGTAATTCAAGGCTTCAAGCATTAAATCTGCCATCAAAATATTAGTGTCAGTTTTATGTTCCCAAAACATTAAACATTAAACGCTTTTACACTCACAGCCCCACACTAAGTTCGATGACTTGTGTCGTGGGTGCCGGAAATATTCATATCACACTCACAATCACAACTAGAACCAGAAACACAAATTTTCCTTAACGAAAAAACTTGTGTTTCATTCGGGAATCGAACCCGATACCCTTCCTTAGAAGGCGACCGCCACCCAGCTAAGCCAGCGAGCAACATAAGGTATTTTCAGATTTTTTGCGTATAGTAAAACATAAAACATTTATTGTCTGACATAATATGGTGTACATGATAAATGGCTTCTCTCACTAATAATACTGCGGATTATGTGTGTGTGTGTGTGTGTGTGTGTGTGTGTGTAGTGTAGTGTATAGTTTTATTTTGTGATTCGAGACATTCGAAGAATATTATATAAGGCTTTCAACTCTATATAGTGATTGTGATTTCGTATGTATTGGTAAAACGTGATTTGTAAAAATATGATGATGTAAAATAATAACCAAACATTTCCTTAATGTGAACAATAAACATTTTAAAATCCCCCGCCATAGATGAGGTGACTATTCTCACAATTCAAATTCAAAATATTGTTCATTTGATACTTGACATATAAAACCAACCACTAAACCAAAATCAACTTAAATTAAATATAATAATTAAGTATTGTATAATATTATACATTTTAATGCGTCATGTAACAACGAGGCATTTTTTTTTAAAGCAAGCATTTGACCACTATTTCACCTGATGGAAAATGACGATGCAGCCTAAGATATGACATGCTTGCCTAGAAGATAACTATTCACTCTTTACTTCAAGACTCCCAGATTATACCCCTCGGGGAACAATGACGCAGGCAATGAATTCCACTCCTTCGCTGTACGGACGATGGACGTAGAAGCAAAACGCTTCGAGCGAAGTGGAGGCATGTCAACCATAAATTGATGATGTTCGACAGTTTGTCTGGTTTGACTTTTCATGGGGGTACATGGTTTTGGCATTTGGATCCTCGGCCAATACTTTTAGGATTATGTTAATTCAAAAATTAATTTTAATTTGTTGTTATTGTGTTGTCAGACTGGACGGCGGTCCGGAGATGTGGGAAGGTCTCCGTGGCGCGGTGTGCGGGTGTGCGCAGGCGGCCGCCGCAACCAAGTCGGGCTCCGCCGCCGAACTGCGCGAGGCACTGGCGCTAGTACGTGGGCCACGCGCGCCGCCGCGGGCCGACCACATCGTGCGACCTATCACTAGGTGGTGCCAGCAGAACAGGATACCTATTTAATTATCATGAGGCGAGCTACAACTGACAACGTCTCGTCTCTCAATTACATTAAAAAACCTTGTTACATTATTGTAAAACAATTGCTAGTTTAAGAGCGTAGAAGATCTAATAATGACTCGTTATTAATTACATAAAACATAAAACATTTATTGTCTGACATAATATGGTGTACATGATAAATTAACCCATAGGCTCCTTAACTAGTGTCTAGCACTGTTTCAGGTTCCAATGGCTTCTCCCACTAATAATACTGCGGATTATGTCGTACGTGTGTGTGTGTGTGTGTGTGCGTGTGAGTGTGTGTGAGCGTGTGAGTGCGTGTGTTACAATTCTTTGTTTTTGTTTTTGGTAATTGAATTCCCAATTAAAGTTTTCTTATTTCAAAAATAGCGGTTATGGCACGAGGTAACGTGACCTGAAATCCATTTCAAAAATGGCAGCGCCCCGTGTTTTAGTATAAGGCGAGAGTGAAGAGTATATTCAAGACAAGCATGCTCCATCGTTGACCGCTTCGTGACGTAAGATGATGGTCAAATGGCCGCGGGTTCAAATGCCGTTCTAAATGATAGTTTTGTTCTAAATTTACTAATTAAATTCTGACTAGAATGGCGAGCTATATAGAAACATAAAATAAATATGAATTAAATATAATCTACAACTTAAATTAACAAAATAACAAAGTTGCCTTTTTTTACCTATTTTGCCCCGAGTTCTAACTTAAAAATGACTATACATTTAAAGTTAATACTTACGTATATATGTATAATACCAGTTACATCTTGTCATTTAAAAACAAAAACGAACAGTTATAGTACAGAAAAGAAGCTAAAAGCTTTTTCTACCAGGCAAATTGAAGGCGTGAAGTCTCTAATAATTCTATTTTCTACTCATGGTTGATACAATATTTTTTTAATTATTATTATTATTTTCTAGACTTACTATATTTAAAGCGGGAATTTATGCTAATTACGTTTTTTTTTTTTTTATGCATAATAGGCAAGCATTTGACCACTATCTCACCTGATGGAAAGTGACGATGCGGCCGAAGATGAAACATGCTTGCCTAGAAGATACCTATTCACTCTTGACTTGAAGACTCCCAGATTATACCCCTCGGGGAACAATGACGCAGGCAATGAATTCCACTCCTTCGCTGTACGGATGATGAACGTAGAAGCAAAACGCTTCGAGCAAACTGGAGGTATGTCAACCATAAATGGATGACGTTTGACAGTTTGTCTGGTAGTTAGATGGTAAAATGGGCATGGTGGAATTAACTCATGTAATTCCTGCGCACACTCTCCAAAATGCAAACGATAGAATACCGATAGACTTGCGACCATACGTCTGTGACCGAGGCTCTGCAATCTGGACTCAACTAGCTTATTATCGCCAATGAGTCTTTTTGCTCGTCGGTCTATAGACTCAAGACCTTCGAGCTGGTACTTAGCAGATCAGAATTTGATTTAAAAAAAAAATTGCTTTATCTTTAAGACAATTGGGTTTAATATTAAGAATGTTAAGAATAGCTTCATTAGCTTTTTTTCATTTATTAACTTATGAGTCTTCAAAATGTAGTGAACGTACACTCAACACTTAATGGTTTTGTATTTTGAGTGTCTTTGAATATTTACTAATTAATATAATAATAGTACTTTTTGTATATAATATAATATAGTGTTTCCCGAAATGTGATCCTAGACTGCTTACTTTGTAAATGTCACCTATCCACTCTATCTCACATTTAATAATGTTGAATCTCATATAAAATTACCTACATCTTAAAATTATCTAATATAGCTACTACTAACGCACCGGAAGAGAGCTGGTTTTCCTTCATACAAGCAACTTAATTAGATTCAAATTATATTTGCCATACAAGCGGACATTGCGAAATATTGTAGAGTCTTAAAAGCGAGACTCGTATCTCCATCAACGAGCCTAATATGTGGTTTCCGCTGCGCCGTTGAATATGTATACATTCGCAAATAAACAATATTAGCGTCTATTTCTTAAAATTTGCGATCGGGGACATGTCCTGCCCTTTACAGGCCGCCGCACCCACTGACCTCCATAACGAGATCAGACGTGGGAATTTAGCCGACATGTTCAAACCTTAGGAGGCATTAACGCTGATCTCAATGTTAGTGGGATTTTCATCTGAGTGTCACCGTTTTTCTGATAGCACGTTATGTCGGTCCCGGTTGTTAGTCGTAAGACAACAGTTAAGCTATAACTGATACTTTGAGGTGGCCTGGAAAATACTGATACTAGGACTGTCCACTAGTCTATATGATAAGCAAGCATAGTGAAAAGACATCCTAGAGTTTTATTTTCTTTTTGAAGCTGATCGTATCTTTTATTGTTAAAAAGACACATTACAAGCCCAACATTATGCTTCTAAATCTCAATGTCATAGTTATCGTTTTGAATTAACTAAGTAAAAAAAAATTGGTTGTCTGTAAAGTCGGTTTACGATAATTTTACGTGATAACGTCATAAGACGAACGCTTAGGCCGATCGTGCCTCTCTATCGCTTGTTCTGCGCTTTCGCTTGCACGCTCAGGCGGAACATGACACTTTTTCGTGCGTGCAGCCGGTGTTCATAGCATATCTTGAATAAAAAACTAAATATAGTTTCACTCACTGTTGCACTCGTTTAGAAACTTATACTGCTATCTCGTTCTTCTGTTTGATTATGTGTTATTTACCATGTTAAGATTTATCTAAGTAATCAATCAGATTATGAAGACATTTTTTAATGCATGATATGCAAACATTTGGCCACCATCTCACCTGACGTAATATGATTTCCTATAAAATCTCCGTATGCTCTACGAAAAAACTAGATTTCGACCTTAATAATACCACTATTGTACTTCGAACTTATTCAAGACTTAACCTTGTTTTAAAAAAGCCATATCGAATGTTGATATTATTGACCTCACATTGCAAACGGTAAGACTTCTTTGTAACATTGTATCATAATATATTTATACCTTGAATGTATCTATTATACTTCCATTTAACACTTTTTATAGAAAACCAGTTATTTTATATTTAGGGCTGAATCAGTTTAAAGATATTCGAGTAACTGCTTCACTCACATTCCTATCACTACTGAGCGTGTAATTTATTACTTCCACTGCTAAGTTCTAAGAAATGTCTCAAATTAGAACACGATCGATTTATAGGTTTATAAGTGTCCACTTCTTACTTTTAATTAAGTTTGGTGACCTAATACACTGACAAAGTAAAATATTTTTAATCGGATGACATATTATGTGCCTAACTATGAAGTTTTTTTTTGTTATGTGGTAACATTTTTGGTAATAGGGCTTATAAAATAAATATCCAATATAAAAGAGCAATAATTGCATTTAATTACAAACTAAAACTATATTTACATTAAGTAAATAGGTACAACGCGTCAAGATCGAGTCCGTAGGCAACAGTCAAGCAGTACATAATAAATAAACAATAATTTACTTTCCGTTGGTGAGGTCGGGTAAAACTTCCACAATACTGGTGAAACAACCATCTATAAGAAGACCACGGCTAGACAGCAAAGACTTTCAAAAATTCATACTCAAACGAAAAATTAAAACTTAAACACGCTCTTGCGATGTAGCCCCGGTCTATGCTATTCTCTTCGAAACTCAATGGCTCCTATTGTATTATACTCCTAGGCTTGTATTAACCAATCTAACTCAGTTCGGAAAGCATCCGTCACCGTTCTGATTGAACCGAAGTTAGTTCACTAACACAACCCCCATTACTTAAACCCCTTACACTACTCATGCGATATCTTTCTGATGCTCATTCCGTTTCTTACAGCAATGTGTGGAGGTTCTCGGTCGTTGGTTTAGCCCCATGGGTGTGCTACACCCACGTGGCCGATGGCTGCTGGTAGAGTGTACCTAGCGACTGGCGCAGCGACCGCGACGGGGGCTGGAGCGGCGATTACTTTAGCCACTGGTGCCTAAATAAAAATACAAATATAATTTAAACGCAAGCAAAGCTTAATAATCAAACGCAAGCATAGCTTAAATAAACCGACTTCACCGCTTTACCTTCAGAACCTTCATCAGATTTAAGGTATTAAACACGCATTATTGACGATAACTCAAAAACTAGAAATCAGATCTTGATTAAATTTCAATGGGACCACATGAAAAGCACCGACTTTCAAATAAAAAAATTATAATCATCAAAATCGGTTCCCAACGAAAGAAGTTATGAGGTACCTTTTTTCAACATGAGTACCTCCTCCTTTTTTTTGGGAAGTCGGTAAAAAACCGATTTCAATGCTTATATTTTGTTTTTTGTTGATTTTTCCTAAAGCGCTGAATCAATTTCGATAAAATGTATATAGGACCATCTCTGAAGTAAGATCTACCAAACGAAAAACTATTCATAATTGGCGGAATAATCGCGTAACATACATACAAAAAAAACATACAGTCGAATTGAGAACCTCCTCAATTTTTGAAGTCGGTTATGAAATAACAATTCTTAAGATTCTAAAAATCATAAAATCGTAATCTTTAAGATTGATGGAAAGAATCAAATCAAATCAAAAATTAAAATCAAATATGTGCTATACAAATCTATGACTAGCAATTTTAAAATCAAAATTACTTTCCTATTTCGCAGTCAATTAAAGCACTGTTTGTTTGCTGTTTGATTTTAACCCTTACGTTTTAGCTAATACAAAATGATTAATTTTAGAAAGTAATTTAAGTACACCAATCGATATGAACTACAACTAGAGCATGGTCTGCTATCTTGAAGATATTTATCACGCTATATATCTTAGAGAGATAAATACCATAACCATAAACGCTTCCACACTCACAACCCCACACTAAGTTCTTTGACTTGTGTCGTGGGTGCCGGATACATTCACATCACAACCAGAACCAGAAACTCAAATTTTCCTTGGGGAGAAAACTTGTGTTTCCACCGGGAATCGAACCCGCCCCTGCTTAGATGGCGAACGCAATTAAGCCTACAGGCAATTCAAATATGTATAACAAATAATTCCTTACCGCGTGAGCCCCTCCAGTCCTCTCCACCACCGCATTGAATCCGTTTATCTTATCAGCAGTATAGGTGACTCTTCTAAGGTGGCCGTCTGGCTCTACCAGGCTGTAAGACCCATGGACCACGCCGTTCTGCAAGGTTTCCGCTGCGTCCTTCTGGTCACCCGTGTGAGGGTCTGATACACCGTAGGAGAAGCTGTACGCTGGGTTAGGGTCGATTGGCTCGGCGCGTACTGCCACCTAGATGAACACAAGAGATAAAGATATTGGGTTTGTAGATTTATTATATAACAGGATGAACATTCATCTCCACTGATATTTAATAGGTTAGCTCGGGTGGTGATTCTACAAAATATTGATAAAAATTTGTATTCATCAAACAATGTTTAGTTAAATCTAAAAATCAGAAAATAAAATGAAAGGTTTTTAATATTTGATTATTTTTATAATCAAATATTAAAAAACGTTTCATTTTATACGTGAAGAAGAGTGGACATGAAATATGTAGTGCATTTATATTATATTTTATGTTATAAAAAACATGCAAACTTTTCATCTCACAGCTGCATGGCATCTGCAGTAAAAAATGGATGGTACACAAATTCTCTAATAAATAGCGAACAAAATCTTAATAACATAGGTACACACATGAAAATTAAACTATGGAATTAATAAACCATAGTATTTCGGATCATCAGCTAATGATCACTTTTAAATGGTACGAACTAGAAAGAACTTTAGTAAAAAAAGGCCAAGTGGAAAGGAAGGTTTCCGTATCATTATCTATAAAAACTGCTAAAAAATCATGCCTGTTGTAAGGGAGCCCCCTTAAATATTTATTTTATTCTGTTTTTAGTATTTGTTGTTATAGCGGCAACAAAAATTCATCATCTATGAAAATGTCAACTGTCTATCTGTCACATATGTTCATGAGATACAGCCTGGTGACAGACGGACAGACAGACGGACGGACAGCGGAGTCTTAGTAAAAGGGTCCCGTTTTACCCTTTGGGTACGGAACCCGAATAACTGTCAAATCGGTTAACATAAGCCAGAGATATACATCAATACCCCAATGTCGTAGCATTAAATCAATGCTCTAAAGATTTGGAATAACTTTTTGAAACCGGAAATAAATAAGCCAACAAAATAAAATCACGCGCGTTGAAATCTTTTGTCAAGCGTAGCGTGCTACGACAAAAAATCCGCGTAGCACAGTTTTATTTGGCTGATTCGTGACGTCTGTTTAACATACATTTTTGATGTCAATGTTTTCTTACAATCATCGAGATACGAAACAACCCTACGGTTTATTTACTTTAGTTACAAAATCCTCGGTTAACATTTTTATACGGCAACTATTATTTATTGGTCGTGGACGTCACAGAAAGAACAACGAAATGGCCGCGTATAATTGCCCGAATCTGATTGCATTTTCATTATTTATTTTGATTTTAAATGTAATGTTCTGATTAATGTTTTTTACGGGCAAAACATGCATATTCTTTATTACTGTTTTAAATTCTGGATCAATACTTAATTTTTATAAAAACTAACAGATACATATATGAATTACTAGCTGACCCGCCCGGCGTCACCCAAATGGACTTTTTTAATTATAATACATTTCTTTATATTTTGTCACATTTTAAACCTTCCTTGGACTTCTATAAATATTTCAAAACTAAAATTAGGAACATCGGTTCAGCCATTCTCAAATGTTTGTGAGACTAACCAACGTCAATTGATTTCTATATATATAGATAGAAGTGTAGAGGTTTGTGGTAGCATGAGTACTAAGTTGTTACAGTTTTATATGATATACTGATTGTATCCCTGCCGCGACTGCAAGTGATAACGCGAGTAATATTGCGGTTTACCTCAAAGGTTCTATCTATTATACCTACAAAATTTTACGATTTGTATTCATGAATACTGTTGTTGAAATGGAGTGGAGTAATTAAATAAAACTCTCAAAAAAAAACTCTCTCTCTCTATCTCTCACACACGCACAACAAATAAAAGCCACTTAGAAGAGTAAATAATAAATGTATTTATCTAGGAAGACCTATTATTGACTGTTTATACATGTTTTGATTCTCTTTTATCAAAATGTTGTTGGTTTTCTTAAAAAACAAATAAGGCACTTGCATGCTGGCTGTGTGATGCCAAAATTTTTCATCCAGTAGGCATCTAACATGATTGAACAATTGTTGTTTCAAATGACTAATAACTTGATCGACAATTTATATGTCCGGAATGGTGAGACATATTTGAATATCTCACTAAATGGTCACTCATCCAAACATTGCATCCAAGCGTCGCTGTCCATCAATGACCAGCATGAACGTGTTTTAAGTGCTGCACAGCAAAATTCAATAAAAAAAGCAAACGAACACGTGGACTGTGAGCCCGCATTTTTATAGGATACAGCATGAACTCAAGGTTCCGCTAACGCCAACGTTGCTAACATGTCCCGCCTCTCCATAGAAATCATCAACATTTATTGACTATATATATATACTAGCTGCGCCCCGCGGTTTCACCCGCGTTGATAATGATGAAAAGTGATGATGATGATGATGATGAAAAATAGATGTTGGCCGATTCTCATAGATACCGGATAAGCACAAAAAATTTCATCAAAATCGGTCAAGTCGTTTCGGAGGAGTATAGCAACGAAAACTGTGACACGAGAATTTTATATATAAGATATCTATTAGATTCTGAGTAATGGCTTTTTGTATTAATTTGTATAAGCGTCAGAAGGCATAGCTAAACATACACCAAATTATATGATATCATTATTGTCCAGCTCAGCATTATGTTACGCTCGATATCCTTATTTTATTGTTGTGTACTATTTACAGGCAATAAAAAGTTTGTGTATGTGCTCATAGCCCCATACTAAGTTAGAAATAGACTGGTAATGCCGGAAAACATCAAACACTTACCTACTAAACTAATAACGCCTAGAACCAAAAACACAACTTACCGGAGCTGCTACAGTTTTTACAATAGGCGCGGCATAGTGCGCAGTATACGCTGGAGCTGCGTATGCCGGGGCAGCGTATGCTGGGGCAGCGTATGCCGGGGCAGCGTACGCGGGGGCTGCGATGGCGTGCGTAAGAGCGGGCGCTGCGTATGCGCCGTAACCACCATACCCATCGAACAAGCCTGGCGCTGCCACCGCCGCTGCGCACGCGCAACTCAACAGGAATAACTAAAGCAGAATAAGAAATGATTATGTCGTATCACAATTCAACGAAATACGAAGTTTCGGTTAGGTTTCGTGCGAAAACCGAAACTTCGTGATGTAGTTCGCAAGTAGATATAGTTCTTTCTTCACAAAACTTACGAACGACGGATTGAATTAGACATTTTTTTTTTCGTGAAATCATATCATGATTACTTTTAGCATTTTGTATTGCGTTATCCATTATTTCTTGTACGTTTTACGATAAATAATTCAGTTGGAATATTTATAATTCATATAGATATCTTTGATATACAGATAACATTCCAAAAATTAATCAAGTCATACCTACATAACTAGATTAATTTTTGGGTATGTATGTTTTTATTCATTATTAAATTTATTAATGTTTGTATTAATTCATTGTATGTAAAATTCACGATAGTTCTAATTCAACGATTGAAGTTTAAAGTTAGACTTCAATTTCAACTCGTTCAAACAAAGTTCAACTTTAATCGTTGAATTAATATGTGATGTCAATTTTAGGGAAATAATATATTGATTGCTTCTCTATTCTATATAAAAGTATTACTTATACTAAAAATTGAGCGCTGTATACAAACTAAGATCTAATACGCATGTTGTGCTTTTAATTTATTAATACGACTGATTGTATAGTTCAAATATACACTATAAATATTACAACATAGAATTAAACTATTTTAATAATAATAAAAATGCTTTCACACTCACAGGCCCACACTAAGTTCAATGATTTGTGTCGTTGGTGCCGGAAATATTCACATCACACACAGAACCAAAAACACAAATTTTCCTTAGGAAGAAAACTTGTGTTCCCGCCGGGAATCGAACCCAATAGAAAGCATAGAAAGTGGACACACACCCAACAAAGTCAACGAGCAGTTATATCTAGTTCGTTCTATTACGTTTTTCGTATATAAAAAACGCGTGCTTTGCCGCGAAGGATTTTGACCTTGTTACATAAGTCCAAATTGTTAAGTGGAACTGAACTGTCATGGATAAGCGTAACGCTTCAGGCGAGCGACTTGCTCGCCTCATCTCTCAATTACATAAAAAGATTCTAATTTGTTAGTAAATTTTGATAGCAAATCAATATCATTTCCCATAGGCACTATGGCATAACCTAATACAACATTTCAAAACTGATGTTGGTTCCTTGCTTGATGCATATAACCATATATAATATTATATTATAATTATTAAAATGAATTCCTTACCTTAGCGATCATTTTGCCGCGTGCGCACTTCGCGTTGTCCTTAGCACGTGTGTCGGAGCACGCATGCGCAGAGTATATAAAGGGACTGCGCAGGGCCCGTGCACTGCACTTGATACACATTTCGCAACTTAAGGTACATGTGGAGACATGGACACTGTCTATAACTTTATCCTTATAATGAATAACATGTATGTAAGCTGGTTTGATTAGTAGCTTTAATTATTATTACAAAGATCTGATATCGGGCTTTTATAAATTAACATATATTTTTGACATAAACATATATTAGCATCACGGACTGATATTATATAAGAAATGCGGGAAAAATGTACATCGAGTGAATAGGTATTTTCTAGGCAAGCATGCCACATCTTCAGCCGCATCATCACTTTCCATCAGGTGAAATAAATCAAAATCGTTTATTCATATGGGCCCCAAAGAGGCACTCATGAAAGTTAATGATTCTATTGCCAGATTCGTGGTCAAATGCTTGCCTATTCTACATAAAATAAACACACACAAAGAAATACAATCAGATACAAATAAACTTTTGGGAACCAATGTCGTGCCTCGCGGCTCCGCCCGTGATACGAGTAGATACTGCGTATAAGCCATTAAACTATTTCGGCAGATTTGGAGTCTAAATACTGAATACTCCAGATAGGATATACATATATGTGTTGTATGTGTATATATATGTGCTCGAAAATCACACTACTATTATAAATTCGAAATTTGGTGAGTAATTGTGTAAATGTGTATATGTTTTTTTCTCTTCCTGCTATAAAAACGCTAAACGGATTTAGAAATCGTTATTTGTTACGAAGCGACGTTACGGCTACACTTTTTTTTTAATTTTTGCCCAAACCAAAGCTATTAAAAAGAAAATACGATAAAAAGAAAGTCGAAGGCAACAGCAAAATGCCTGGTCACGTGCCTGATAACAACATCCTGATATATTACTATTAAAAAAAGTCCAAGCTGACATAAATCAGCGAGTGTCATCAACGATGGTGTCATGGACTATGTTTACAAAAATAATGTATGGTATCCATAGTACCTATTATTTAAAGCAGTAAGACATACAGAACGTGGACACTAACAGCAGGACTAGTCCACCAATTCTAACTCGCTCAGCGAGCTTTGAAAAGAGCTACATAATCGGTGTATCTCTAAGGGATCGAATCCGGAACGAATTAATTCGCCAGAGAACGAAAGTCATCGACATAGCTCAAAGGATTAGCAAGCTGAAGTGGCAGTGGGCTGGTCACATATGCCGCAAAATAGACAACCGTTGAACAATAGACGAGTTCTGGAGTGGAGACTACGAATCGGTAAGCGTTGCAGAGGACACCCTGTGACTAGGTGGAGCGACGATATACGTAGGGCTGCTGGTAACGACTGAAAAAGGAGAGCTGAAGATCAGGCTCAGTGGCGCGCTTTGGCTATCTAAGTCCACTGTTGGACCTATGTCCAACAGTGGACTTAGATAGGCTGAGTACGATAATGATGAAAGCAGCAAGCCAATAAAACATTGAATTAGTTGGGTGAGCGTTCGCCATCTATTCATGATATCGGGTTCGATTCCCGGTGGGAACACGAGTTTTCTCGTCAAAGAATATTCGACTTTCTGGTTCTGTTTGTGATTGTGTATGATAACTCAAAAACTACTATAGGCTCGATGGCTTGTAGGTAACTTGGCTCTTTGCTGTATATAGTTTTAGTTTAGTTTTAGGAAATATAGGCAACTGGCCCGTAGATTGATATCATCAAAACTACTTGATCAACTTGACTTGATCATATTTAAATGGGACCAATTGGAAAGCAACATCTTTCAGACAAAAAAAAATCAAAATCGGTTCACAGGGAACGAAGTTATGAGGTAACACACACAAAAAAAATGCATTCGACTTGAGTACCTCCTACTTTTTTGTGAAGTCGGTAGAAAATACATGTCCTTGATAAATATCGCTATAATTTTTTACTTTTTTAAAAAAGATTCAAAAATATTAGTAAATTTTGATAGCAAATCAATATCATTTCCCATAGGCACTATGGCATAACCTAATACAACATTTAAAAACTGATGGGACCAATTGGAAAGCAACATCTTTCAGACAAAAAAAAATCAAAATCGGTTCACAGGGAACGAAGTTATGAGGTAACACACACAAAAAAAATGCATTCGACTTGAGTACCTCCTACTTTTTTGTGAAGTCGGTAGAAAATACATGTCCTTGATAAATATCGCTATAATTTTTTACATAATTCGACGGTCGACGTTTATTGGGAGTAAAAGATTACGGAATGTTATTTCTTGGAGAATAAAGATGAAATTCTCAGGCAGATTTCTATATAAAATTTGACCATAAAAACAGGTGTACTTACCTTAGTATCATAGCCTGTAATTACGCGAAATGTTGAGATAGCTTTATCTTTATGAGAGGAAATGGCGAAAAGATTCTTACGCCATTTTCATTACGTGGCTAGTTGAAAATCATCCATCCAATACATTCACAAAGGATTTAAAGGTACAAACGAACGCATTCACACTGACAGTCCCTCACTAAGTTTAAAGACGTGTATTGCGGGGGCCGGAAACATTTACATCATACACACACGATTACACAAAGAAGCATTAATGTCCTGCTGAAAAATCTGCTCCTGTTGGGAATCGAACCCAGGATATTAAGGCATTACACGATCTAATACTGTCACCTTTATCGGACCACCAGGTTACATAATAATATTAAATCCAACAAGCAAGAAGCACTTCGCTTTCATTCCCATTTCATGTAGTTTTGTTGGTGGATTTTACTATGTGACACCAATAAGGAATTAATCTCCTTGCAAAAATATGAGAGTAAAAATAAAATAATATAGTAAATTGTAATTCATCACACATTTCACATAAATCGAGTTAGCTACCAATTAAGACAGTCTAAATCTAAACCATTTTCAAATCTGATGCAATTTCGACAAAGTTGCGCGCTATCGTTTTTAATAACGATATGTACATAGGTACTCTTACGTAGGCATAGACGTCTGTCTTTACGACATATATCGCTACGACTAAACTAGAGACTTGACATTCGATGTTATGAGTAGTTTAAACGCATGTTCCCCAAAAAAACACTCATGAAAATTAATTACTATAATTGCTATATTTTCAAAAATAAAGCAATCTCAAGAATTTTAATTTTAATGTTTAAACTATCGTGAATATTACACATTAGGTTTTATTGTTATATCCGGCTTATAACACGAACATTTCGACTTACTTTGTAGTCGACTAGTTTCGGACAAATTAGTTGTCCTTCATCATATGCGATGTGTAGGTACCACGTATTTTTGTATATGATCTATACTTTATACCAAATATATACCAAAAAACATTGATTACATAGTATATAGACAATACTTTAGAATACAAGTGACCAAATACAAAATTATGCAAATAACCGACGATGCTGCACCGATTTTGACTCTCGATTTAGTAACTAGGTTAGGTATTCTTTTAAATAAGTAGTCCTAGTCGAACTGAGATCTCGTACCTACCTAACTTTTGCTTATAGAAAACTCTTGAGTTTGTTTACAACTTAATGTTCTTAATAATAATTGTTAGATTGTTGTATTTGTTGTTCAACTGCAGAATATAATTTTTAACATTAAGTAAAATCGTACTGGTAGCTTACGGAACAAATACATGAATAATTTATCTATACTGCAAGCTAATAATACAATGTACCATAAAAGTTCATATATAAGTGCCGTAAAAATATATATCTATCTCCCCTTACATTTAAAGGTGAAGTAAATAAATTTTAAAGGCAAAGGCCTAAACGAGTGATTAATATCAAAAAAATATTGTAAATTTAAAACACAAATGAATACTTTAATTGTTAGCTTAGTGTTTTGATTGATATACTTCATCTTTTTGTTCTCAAACTGTATTTTTGTAACAATATTGTACACCCAAAATGTAGATTCGTTATACATTTGAACCCTGTACACAGTTTATTCAATAAATAATTTTCTATTTCTGTTTGTAAAACGGATATTATACGTGAGTAGCTTTACATATATGGTCATTTTTGAGATAGACCTCGGACAACAAATTCTTATTTTCAAACATAGATTAAAAAAAAACAGTTTTGTACTTTACTTGAATAGGTCTTTTCAAGAAAAAAATATATTTTGCTCCCAGCTTATGTGTATGGGTGTGTCCCTTAAAATTTTCATTTATATAGCTTATTCTCTGAGTTTTTGAAGTTATTCGCTTTTATGATCTAGACTAGTTAGATACCTCTGACAGACAGACGGACGGATAGACAGACGGACGGACGGACAGACGGATGAACGGACGGACAAAATGCTAAACCACCCAAGACAACTAGAGATCTCGCTCAATTAAAAATAACCGTATCTAAATCTTTAGAATTATATTTAGAATTGTTTATTAGCCTTATAACATAGTTGTTATACTGGGCAAGTCGTCACATAATAATCCAAATTAAACTGTATACAATTCACCAAAAAACATAATAAACACATACGTAATCTTAAAAATCCAAATACAGTGAAACTTGGTTAAATGGGACCTGGATAAATGAGAAACCTCTATTATTGAGTAATATAATGGGACTTTTCGAACCTGGTTAAATGAGATCTGATTTCTAGGATTTAATCGATGTTTACCTTTATAATTGGGACTCTGTAACTCAATTCCCTCTATAAATGAGACAAATTAACAGGTTGCGACAGGTTTTGACACTTTTGTTTACACATTAGAATGTCTTTCGCATACGCTTTGTTTGTCAGTACTATCTCAAGTTTTGACCTAAAAACAAGGGAGTAAAAGTGTACAAAATGCCCAAACGTAAATATCAAACTTGATGAAAAAAAAAAAAAAATTTCCACGTTATACATAATGTTTGTACATTCATACCTACATAATATATTAGATTCATTACACCAAAAATACGCATTTTTATTAACATTTCCACCTCTCCCTCTAAAAATGAAATAGCCGTACATTTCAACCTCTATAAGCAGGAGCCTCTGTAAATGAGACAACTATAATTTTAAACCTGCCTAATTGGAAAACTGGATTAATGGAAACACTCAATAAATGGTACAACATTCTTGGTCCCTTGAGATCCCAATTAACCAGGTTCCACTGTATGTACATGTATACAATCGTATCATTAACACCCTCACCCTAAAAGATGTGCCATCTTCGTTCAGCAATGGGTAAAAATAGCCTACGTCCACGTTGGTAACCAGATTTACCTAACCAGTTACGAGAGAAGATTTTTCTTTCGCTGTTTTTTAACAAATTGTGTTTAAGCAGAATTATTTTTCCATTTTCGTAGATCTATATTTATTTCAAAAATAAGTCATTAGTCCCTCCATAACGAACTGGCAACTAACCTTATGAGCTAATCCCGTCTAGGCATAACGATACCCTTCAATGGCTGCGACATACACACGGCACTTTTTGCAAGAACATGTATGCTAAGGTTTGTCTGCTACAAACTAGACAGCTCCAAATGACACAGTTGTAGCTATAAAAGGTGAAACATAGGTTATTAACCGATAGGATATTATATACTTACTAAATCCGCTTGGCATGGACATTCCACACGAGGCCTAAGAAATAGGCATGCGCATTGATTGACAATTTCTGAATGTATCTCGTTAAAGTTTTAAGCTATTGCATAGCTTCTATCGCGGGCCTTGAGCGTGGAGACCGAATCCAGAAATTCCGTAACGAAAATAACCTAACACCCCCCACTCCGACTGGCACAGCGGTGATACTTTTTAGTTTTGCCATCTATCGATAAAAAGCAGAACTTTTTTATAGTACAACTCCGGCTAACAAGTTTTCCTAGGTAATTAATACTAATTATAAATGAATATTTGTTTAATATCCTAGCAGAGATAGTAGTCTTTCGTAACGCAGGAAAGCTAAGCAGAACGTGTTAGCTAGCTACAATGTATAGAGACATTTGACATGACGATCGGTGAAATGCCAACATAGTAATTAAAACGCAAGCAAAGCTTAAAGATACTGACTTCACCGTTTATATTTTGCTTTTGGCTAGATCGATTTCGATAAAATGAGTATGGGACCACCTCTGAAGTACTCGTATAATCTACCAAACTAAAAAAAACATCAAAATCGTTCATAACTGGCGGAATTATAGCGTAACATACATACAAAAAATAAAAAATATATACAGTCGAATTGAGAACTTCCTTTTTTGAAGCTGGCTGAAAACTCAACTCTTTTAGAGGCTATTTGGTCCCATTCATATAAAGATGGGACAACTTGACCACTATTTAATTTAAAAATACTAATAATAATGCTTATTTATATAAACATAGCATAAACGCTTTCACACTCACAGCCCCACACTAAGTTAAATGACTTGTGTCGTGGGTGTGGGTGCCGGAAACATTCACATCACACACACAATCGCAATTAGAAACACCAATTTTCCTTGGGGAGATAACTGGTGTTACCGTCGCGAATCGAACCCGATACCCCAGCATAAAAGGCGAACGATCACCCAACTAAGCCAACGGGCTATATTTTTTTATCAATTTTGTGATACCCTATGAATTACGGTTGAAAATTGAAATAGTAAGTACTAAAAGTCGACGATATGGTCCGAAGGAAAGACTTGGATGCGATCAGCGCAGAACAGAGGTGAGTGACACAAATGAGGAGGCTAAAAAATATACCCTGCAGTGGGTCGATACAGGCTGATGATAATGATGATGAAGTACGTATTCTGGACTCTTTGATACGAGCATCACGAAGTAGAGCATACTATCTCACTCTCTGACTCATGTGAGTCGTAAAAATGTCGATCTATAAAATTATTTAGGTATTTCTATTAAGTCGGCGCCGCACCTTACTGTCCGGTGGTGACATAGGAATTGATCGGCGACCTTTCGCTCATGGACAATACCTAGTTCATACACAATGTTGAGCACAGCTGCGGCCTGTGATCTAGATTTAGGGGTAATGAATTTACCTGCGGCTAGCCTGCGGTTTAACGATGTAGGTATACATAGATTTGAATTGGTCGAATTGAAGACATATTTCTACTATCTTGTAAAACTTGAAGACACGTCAGTTTAATAAAAATTTAAAACCAGACTGCGAAAAAAGTTAACCTACTTTTTATATAATTTTATGCAATATTTTTTTAATTTCCTTGATTTCGATAACGTACTCGATAGGTTTGGTTAATTTTAAAAAAGGAGGAGGTTCAATGTTCGATTGTTTGTATTTTTTTTGTATGTTAACCGATTTCTCCCCTATTTGTCATAATGTAAATTAATTTATTGATGAATTGAAATTATGTAATTTGTGGTATAATTGTTAGGTTGATAATGTATATATCTGTTTTGAAATACATAAATTAATTTGAATTTGAATGAATTTGTGGACCGATTCTCAAAATATTTTTTTTGTTTGGTAGATTATACTTGAGAGGCGTTTCAATTCTTTGATAAACAGTAAAATTCTATTTTTATGTTTTAGTAATTCAATGCTATTTTAAATTAACATTTAGAGTTCTTCAATCTTCTACAGTACCTACCAAAATAAATGAAAATCTTTCAAACTATCTACAATAAAGCAACTATTCGCTGCATACATAAATCCAGTAATAAATTTAAGTCTAATAAGTTATTATCTAAGCTAGATAAATGTGGGTCATTTACGCCCTCCACACGCCTAGTAACTGCACATGCGCAAGCTGGTTTTAAATTCATAAGAGACCGCGCCCGTTCGTGTGTGCTAAACCTGACACATAATTCGAGGTAGATTAGTGTACCGATACCTGTATGTTGCAAGGACATGTTTCGATTGCAGCTGAGATATTAACTTATATGTAGCACTAGTACCTACCTAATATACACAGCTATAATTATAATAGTCGAGCTAGGGCTTTGGAAATCTGATTTGCAACCTTTTTGTGTGACGAAAAGAGGTGGTAAACACTGTGATGAATAATCCAAATGTTTCCCTGTAATAAAAAAGTTTTAATTCTATCGTGTCTTTATGACATACCCTTTTTTTTGTTTTAATTTTGGCTTCGCAATATTTTGCATTTTGCCAGTGTCATGTAATAAAATATTACGCACAACTTCTAATGGAGTTTTGGAGTGAAAACGAATATTGTATGTATACCCTATCTCTAAATAATGGCCTATTAATATCTATTAGTTCCAGGGCTACAAAGGAAAAACGTTATTTAACAATTTCAATTGCTATTTATTAATAAATACAGTTAACAATAACGAAATAACCACTTCAAGTTTAACCGAAAGTAACGAGAATACTATTAATTAATATATATATTAAAAATATTTAAAATAAGAAACAATATCTTAAAACAAAACTTAGAACTCAAATGTTTTTCTAATCGTAACAATGAGATTAGTAGTATGTCTCTTTTTCAACCCATTCAGAAATTCGGTTCCTGATGATATAACGCCTTAGTTCATCTGCAAGAATCAATAAGAAGAAAAATGGCATGGAGTATAATAAATCAAACCAATCCAGAGGTTCCGTTGCGAAAACTTCATTGCACAATGGAAGGTAAGTGACAATTAGAGCTATTATTAAGTCGACCGCGATACCGAGGTTTAGAACTTGATTTCGCATGCCTTTTTTAAGAAGCGAAATTCGTCTTGTTTTACAAATAATTACATCCGCTACTTGTGTCACACAAATAGCAAAGAAGTAACAAGTTTGCGCTCTTTTTTCCAGCCGTTTTCTATCCTCATATGGCCACGTACGGCCCAGAGTGTCGGTAACTAACCTCACCTTCTTCTCCCAATCAGACCGAATGTAAAATAAGTTGGAGGGAAACCATCCTTCTCGCGCAAAAACCATAAAATAACAGAATATACCGCCGAAAAATTGTACGAGTCCCACTTGGTAGTAAGCCATAAATAACAGAACTCGGTCTACAAGATGATCTGTGGGCTTGCGAGGCGGAATCGACATAATGTCCTCTTCAGGGTCTTCATAGGCCAGACTCATAGCCGGTAACAGATCCGTGCCAACGTTAACCACCAAGATCAACATAAGAGTTAACGGCAAAGGAATGCCAATCAAGGCGTACAAAACGAAAGGTAACATTTCGGGTGTGTTTGATGTGAGAGTGTATGCTATAGTTTTCTTCAAATTGTCGAAAATTCGTCTTCCTTCTCTAACGCCCAGTACAATAGAAGAGAAGTTGTCATCCATCAGTATCATGTCAGCAGCTTGTTTAGAAACCTCAGTTCCAGTTATACCCATTGCTATACCGATGTCAGCCTTTTTCAAAGCAGGTGAATCGTTAACTCCGTCCCCAGTGACGGCGACGACGTGCTGTAATGATTGAAAAGTTTCTACAATAAATAATTTTTGCTGCGGGCTCGTTCTAGCAAATGTGATTTCTGTGTATTTCTTTTGAGCTGCTTTCAATTCATGGACGGACATTTTGCGAAGATCATCGCCGGTCACTACGGCTGCTTTAAATTGGTTCTTTATATGCGTTGGTACATCACTAAGATCGATATGGTGCTCAAAAGCATAGTCATAAGCTGTCGGCTGGGTGATCGTACCACATTTACGAGATATAGCTAGAGCTGTGACAGGATGGTCACCTGTGACCATTACAACTTTTATTCCTGCTTGGCGACACATAACTATAGATTGGTATACATCCTTCCTCGGAGGATCGATCAAAGATATAGCACCGAGAAAAGCCAAATCTTCAAGAGGAAAGTTTTTGGATTGAGAATCGAACTTATAGCCTATAGGAAATGTTTCGACAGGCAATTGTAGATCGCAATATCCAATCACTCGCTCGCCCATATTCGCCAGTTTTACAAAAAAAGATTTAAGCTCCTTTATTAACGGCATAGTCAGCGGCACTTCGCCCTCGTCTGTGTGGACGGTCGAGCAGAACTCCAGAATTATTTCAGGGGCACCTTTCATTACTAGGTAATAGCTGTGGTTCGCTTGCATGTGGTGTATCGTAACAGCGTATTTGTAAGCTGAACTGAAAGGTATTTCAGCCTCTTTCGGATTTTCTTTTCGTGTCTGCGAGGCAGAGCGAGTAAACTCTAAGTACTTTAAAATAGCAGACTCGGACGCATCACCTAAAATTTTTCTTTCAGCTAACGGTTTATCCAAAGTCGCCGAATCAAAAACGGCTTTCAAATTTAATGAAGCACCCAAACATAGCCTTGAGTACGTGGGAGCAGAGACATGCGTGAGGTCATCATTGTCATGAATTTTAAAATCACAGAACAGATGCGACACGGACATTTTGTTTTCCGTTAACGTGCCAGTTTTATCTGAACAGATGCACGAAGTTGATCCAAGAGTCTCAACAGCTTGCAATGTTTTAGCCAAGCAATTCTTCTTCTTGAGTTGATTAGCAGATAGGGTCATACATACAGTCAATGTTACGATCAGGCCTTCTGGCACGTTAGCCAATATTATTCCCAGCATGTACTGCATCGCAACTATCCAACTATTTTGTGTAATATAAACCATTATAAAGAAAGCGATTCCCATGATAAACGCCACACCGCATATTAACTTTATAAAATGAGTAATTTCTTTTGCAATAGGTGTTTCTTCTTTCTCTAATCCGGTTACAAGCCCAGCAATTTTGCCTATTTGTGTCATTTCACCGATGGCCACCACCAGAGCCCGGGCAGTTCCTTCAGTTACAGGGCAGCTGAAGTAAGCCATGTTTTTAGATTCAAGTGGATTGTGGTGAGTACATTCGGCCTTATGACGGATCGGCTCCGATTCTCCAGTCAAGGATGCCATATCAGTTTTAAAGTTAGTGCAGGAGATGATTCGAACGTCAGCAGGTACAATGTCACCACCGTTCATCTCCACTAGATCTCCTAAAGTAACATCATAATTCGGAATCACTTTTCTTATTCCCTCTCGGATAACTACAGCATTAGGGGGAACCAGTTTCTCGAAGCCACTCATGACGGCAACGTTCCTTGCTTCGTGATAGAATCCGAAAATACCAGTGCCAACGATGGTTCCCGTAATAATCATTCCCAAATAAAGATATTCTTTGGCTGAATGCCCACCCTCAGAAGATCCAGGATCCAATTGGTGAGCTCCAAAGAATGCAATAAAATTAAGGATTGCACCGGCCCAAAGAAGACACTGGAACCAGCCGAACAAGTTGCGCCTAAATATTTTCCAATAACTGGTGCCCTGCAATTCCTTGAGCTTGTTTGGTCCGTGACTCGCCAAAAGTTCATCGGCGAGTTCCTCGGTGAGACCGGTTTGGATGTTGGTGCGGTAAATCACCTCAAGTTGAGCAGGGGAGAGGAAATGATCACCAAATAATGCTTCTTCTTTAAGAACATTTAGCTCCGAAGTCTCTGTGGTGCCGGCGATGTGCTGTAATCTACTGGAGCGCCGGCTGCTATGCAGGTTGGTACTCGAATGTTGCATAGGATGCGGCATTATTTTATCTCTTATATAAACTTTAACAATTAAACGTATTTAATTAATTCTCAAAAAAAGAGAATGAAAAAACTAATGCCATCTAAGAAAATTAGTCAGCAAAGATCACAGAATACTATTACTCCCTACGCAAAGATAATGTAATTACTCTGTCTATTAGTCAGTGACATCCATAGAGGAGAGTCAATCAAAGATAACGAGATCATTCTATTTAAGTAACTCATAGAGGAACTTGAAGTAAATTACAAATATTATATTAAAATCAATAACTGTACTTCTACTTAACTCGTTATTATTATTTTTGACATAATATTTTTAATTCTTTTATTGACATTTAACTATATAATTATTTTTATTTAATATTAATATAATATTATTATATTGATTATAGATGTAATTTCACATGCCAACACATGGCAAAATAGAAGGGCGATTCAACCATGAAGACCAATAATACTCTATTTTGTGTGACATATACGTAGGATTGTTTCATATCTCGATGAAATTACAGAAAAATACTATTTTTTTACATATATATTACTAAAAAGCCGCTAACCCCATACTAAAGCGAACATACAAGTACAATACTTACATCACAAACCATAGGTTTGTTTCCTATCTCGAAGTATAAAGTAGGTAGGTTTGTTCCTTATCTCGAGTGAATAGGTATCTTCTAGGAAAGAATGTCGCATCTTCGGCAGCATCATCACTTTCCATTAGGTGAGTTAGTAGTCAAATGCTTGCCGATTCATCTTAAAAAGTCTAACACAAAAGATCACAGAATACTAAAGAGTTACTTTATGAGACTTTTGCCGCGAAAGTGAAAAAATGGCGTCATTTTGTATTGAAATGTGATTCTTCGAGTGCTAATGTTTAATAATCGTGAATTATTAACAAGGAATAGTTAGTGAACGTAAAGGTTTGAGTGTCGAGGTTATTTTACAAACTTTGATATTGACACTTATGCTTTTTAACACATGAATGCCTCAATAATATACAAAACAAAAACGATGAATCGTACAAAACCAACGCCATACTAACTTTGAACTGCCCGTTGGCGTAGTTTGGGTGTGCAAGTCTAAGTTGGGATATCAGGTTCGATTCTTGGCGGGAACACAAGTTTTTGACCACATCATCGCATATCATCAGGTGATGATATAGTTGTCAAAGGTTTAGGTATCTTCTTGAATAGGTTCTAGGCAAGTATGCTACATCTTCGGCCGCATCGTCACTTTCCATCAGGTGAGTTGTGGTCGAATGCTTGCCTATAGAATAAAAAAAATGCAAACCTTTGACAATAACACCGGATCTCGAATAAAAAAAAAATTGTTTCTGGTTATGGTTGTGATTGTGTGTGATGTGAATGTTTCCGGCACCCACGACACAAGTCATCGAACTTAGTGTGGGAATGTTATGTTACGTTTACCTATTTGTATTCATATACCACTAATTAAAAAAAATCGTAAATAAAAAAATATATGGTAACTCTAAAATACTTTTATTACAAAAAATACATTTCTAAATACACCATAAACTATGTACATTACATAATTTTACAACAATCATTAAGGCATAGCTTATATTTTATCTTTCTTTCTTTTTTTTATTATTATTATATCTTATCTATACAATTGGATATTTATAAACATAATATTTTGGTATAAATACCTATGTGATGGTGTGCTTAATTATTTAATTTAATAATAAATTAATTAATACCTACAATTACGTATTTCAAACTTTTTCTTGGCGTAGATGCAGAATATATCTTAGGAATATATAATAAATTGATTGCAAATTCAACAAATCCTACATTGGATGTATGTGACTGCTACGCCGCAGTTACCAAGTTCAATACCCGACAGGAACAAGTTTCCTGAAATTTGTGTCACTGACGTCCGTATAAAAAAAACAGTCAAACTGGCTCACGTTAAAAACTAAGTCTGATATTCTGAGACGGTTTTTGAGTCTATAATGACAAAACAGTAAAGATTTCGACAAATGATTCCTGTAGTATTTTATAATATCCGGATGACCGAGCTTTGCTCGGTTTTTTTATTTTTGATAGAATGTGTTTGAATTTGTAGCCTCAGGAAGCTCTATCTAGTGTCGAGTAGAAACAGTTTTTTACATCGGTCATGGCGTAATAGATGGCGCTGATAGTTTCTTAAACCCGATTTTTCAAATGCAGTTTGCGAACCGAGCATTTCTCGGGCCTGGAACGTTGATAAATCGATTCCTTGGGCCGAAAACCCCCGAATCTGTAAATTTCATGAAAAAAGTTGGAGCCGTTTCCGAGATCCAGATTACACATATATAAATATATATATATATATACAAGAATTGCTCGTTTAAAGATATTAGATACATAATGCTTATAATCTTCGAACTTAATGCGGGGTTGTTACTGTGAACGTGTTTGGTTTTTTTTTGTTGGTTATAATAATTTTAACGCAAGCAAAGCTTAAAAAACTCGACTTCACCACATCTTCGGAACCCTTGATCAGATTATTAAATTCACATTATTGATGATAACTTATGAACTACTGGTTAGATCTCGATCAAATTAAAATGGGACTACATGGAAGCACGGGCTTTCAAATAAAAAAAGAATCATCAAAATCGGTTCACCTAGAAAAAGTAATACAGGTAAAACACATAAAAAATATATATTAAATACAGACAAATTAAGAACGTCATCCTTTTTTGAGTCGGTTAAACATTAGTGGCTTAACTACATAATAGCGAGTTTTATTTGTTTTTTTTTTACATCGGGGTATAATGATTACTTTACAAACAAATAAACTTTACCTCTTTATAATATACGTATAGATGTATAAAAGTTTCTTTATAGCATTATCATTGAGGAAATCCTTGGAGCAGTCTTCCTTATATCCTAAACCCAATAGTTTATCAGCGTATTTACGGGAAAATAGACACGGTAAATCAGTAGACATTATGGTTCGAACGGTTGTCCGGTCCCGTGCAGCGATGCCCGCGCCTATGGCACGCCGTCCGTTCGAACCAAATGCGTCCAGTGTGTAGTAATAAACTTATGTTTTACATTGTCAAATTAAAAAATACATTAGTATACATTAAAACCTACGTCTTTGTACTCTTATAATGGAGTTTTTGAGTAGCTTAAACTAGCTAGTTATTTATATATTATGCATCTGTATTATGTACAATGTGTAACAGAAAGGTGTAGTAATACTCAAGTCGAAAATTAAAACTATCGTGAATATAACACATAATTGATGTTGTGTACGGCTTGAAACACGTCTAAATTTCGACTTACTTTGTAGTCGACTAGGCGCGTGAGTCACGCGCCGAGGCTCGAGCCGCACGCCTCTGCGTATCGCGCGTCTGTCTCATTCTGATGAAGGACAACAAATTTGTCCGAAACTAGTCGACTACAAAGTAAGTCGAAATTTAGACGTGTTTCAAGCAGTACACAACATCAATTAATACTCAAGTCACACATCTAAAATTTTTGGTACAGAAAAAAATATGTCCGATTTCGACTTTCGTTCTCTGGCAGACGATTCCTGGCACGATACACATACACACCGCCAAGTATTACTACACCTTTTTATTACACATTGTACATAATACAGATGCATAATATATAAATAACTAGCTAGTTTAAGCTATATATATATATATTATGTTTGTATTCTACATTATATCTATGAGGAAGCGATGTGTTACGTTAAAGGAATGTTTATTTGGAATGTGATCGGATTATGCTATCTATATATTTGCTACTTTATAGTTATTTGTTATTATAGCTCTTATTACCACGAATATGGTATGTTAATATGTTATAAGTTATGCGCTTCGACAATCTTCGTATAAGTTCCTAACATATGTAGTGTATAAATAAGTAGATGAGAGTTTTGCCGCGAAAGTGAAAAAATGGCGTTGTTGATTTTATATAATTTTCCAAAACCCGTGATTCTTCGAGTGTTAATGTGTATAGTGGATTATTAACCGTTTGTACTTAGTAAACGTGCATAAGTGTAGGCAAACGATACAAAGTTGAAAAACGTGACGCCTTCGCTCCAATACTCCAATAGAAGTTCTAGTAAAGTTTCTACCACTTTACTAGGGCATGACTTGACTATAACTGGACCTTGACTCTTTTACTTGACTTTGACTGTGACTTGTGACTAGTACTTTTAATATGAAATACACTTGAAATATTATATTATTACTTGACACTGGCTAAATGCACAAGATTGCGAAGCTAAAATTAAAAGAAAAAATAAAGTAAATGAGGAGTCTATAAGTAAGGAAATTCGTAACATATTTGAGTATTTCTTTTTTTTTGCCCTGGTTGCATGAAGGTGGTATAATGGATAATAAAAGTTCATATTATGGGAAGTTTTAGTGTTTAAATTAAAGCGATGTAAATTATATCTGAATAGAAAAATGAAAGGTATTTATATTAATAAGTAATAACAATAAATTAGAAATAGCTATACACACGGGCGAAGCCGCGGGGCACGGCTAGTATAATATAAAATCAAAAAACTCGACAACAAAAAAAAAACTTTTTTTTTACTTATTGACTAAACTACGTTTGTTTGGATTTTAAACAGCAAGCTGCGCTTCAGTCCGAGCTCGATTGTAATCCCAGGCGATTACAGAGCATATGCCGTAGCACGTAGGCATTTAGCGAAGTACTAAAATGGCGGTAACGCAAGGTCGCAAGGCGCGTGATATATTTTTAGATTTTTTGTAAATGATATTTATCTCTGATAAGCTAGCGTTTGGCCATATCTCATGTGTTAGTAAGTGATGTTGTTTTTCGTAATAATTCGGAAACACGAAGATTGCCGAAGCACATAATTTTAATAAAGTTATATAATAATATGTATGTATAATACATACATATAACACACATTAATATTGTATAAACAGTATGTATGAACTGCCCATTGGCTTTTACGTTCGCCTTCTAAGCAGCGGGTATCGGGTTCGATTCCCGGCGGGAACACAAGTTTTCTCCCCAAGAAAAAATTGTGTTTCTGATTGTGTTGTGCATATGAATATTTCCGGCACCCACGACACAAGTCAACGAACTTAGTGTGAGGCCGTGAGTGTGAAAGCGTTTAAGTTACATTTGGACGACTTAATTTAATACATTATATAAACGGTTTCACACTCACAGCCCCACACTAAGTTCGATGATATGTGTCGTGGGTGCCGGAAACATTTGCATCACACACACAATCACAACCAGAGCCATAAACACAAATTTTCCATGAAAACTTGTGTTCCCGCCGGGAATCAAACCCGATACCCCTGCTTAGAAGGCGAACGCCACCCAACTGAGTCAATGGGCAGTTATATAAATCATATAAATGGATTTCTCGATCTGTACATCTTTATAACCTAATCAACTTTTATTTATATTTAGATTACATTTATTTACAATAATCATTATGTTCCTTAATATTCTACATTTTACTATCTATTCTATCTTAATCAATTAAAACTTGGGATCTTGGCCCAAGTGAATAAATATAGGTAACTTATTAAAAACATAGTTCTAGTGGCTATATGAGCTCAAGAACCCTTAAATATTTATTTTATTGTTTTTTAGTATTTCTTGTTATAGCGGCAGAAGAACAGAAATACATTATCTGTGAAAATGACAATTGTCTCACTATCACGGTTCATGAAATACATCCTGGTGACAGCCTGTGATTGTTCGAGTGTTAATGTGTGATAACGGTGGATTGTTAACCGTTAATACTTAGTAAACGTGCATAAGTGTAGGCGTTGAAAAGCGTGATTTTCGCCTTCGCTCCAAAACTCTAATAGAAGTTCTAGTAAAGTTTCCACCACTTTACTAGGACATGACTTGTGACTAGGACTTTTAATATGAAATACACTGGAAATGATATTATTACTTGACACTGGCTAAATGCACAAAGAACAATGGCGAACTCCCATACATCATTTTAGTTGAAGTAAAATAGCATCGTATATAGATAAAAAAATATCTTACGTAAGGCCGGTTGCCTTCTGAGCTTCATTTTAAAAGAATTGTCGTTATAGAAGGCCTAGTTATTAAGATATTAAACAAAACATATTTGTAGGTTATGGCTCAGCACACTTTGCCGATCTCTTTTTGAATACGCCAACAGTTCTGACAGTCGTGAATTCGTGATAAAAGCCACCACTACGTTTAAACTTGAAATATATTATTACTTGACACTGGCTAAATGCACAAGATTGCGAAGCTAATATTAAAAGAAAAATGAAAAAAAAAACAAACGTCAAAAGTGAAAACGTCATTCATACGACAGTTTGGTACTGCCATGACATTTGCTTTTTCCCCTTAAATGTCGATATCTGCAATAGCAACCGCAGCTATTTTTAGAAAACCTGTGAATGACAGACGGATTCTAGACAGCTGATGGTTCATACATAAGTTACCATACTATTTTTTGTTTTATGGATACATCATAAGCATTAGCATTACGGCTTAGGAATATAGAGATGCACTAGGGTAAGGCAATGGACATGGTAACATCTTATTATATAACCACAGCATAGACAAAAACAGAAAAATGGTTGAAAGTAATCGTTTTGTTTCTTTTAATGTGTATTTTTTTACCTGGCTTCGTCTGCCTTTTCTGTTGTTTTAGTAAATCTTTGTAATTTATTTGAGTGAATTTCGTTAATTTCACATTTAAATACGATCAAACATAGGCCAACTAAAATTTCGCCTTTGTTCTTTGCGAAGCCAAAATTAAAAATGAAATTATATTAGAGATAGATGAATATATTATAAAAATCTGTTTTAGCGTAAAGTAATAAATATATAAAAAATCTCGTTTCCACCTTTTTATTTCATTTTTGACAAAAGCACGTCTATGAAGTTTTATAACTATTTTTATACTAGATTGACATTGACAAGCAACCTTAGACAAAAAATGCAACACTTCTTGGACGCTATTTTTCTTTACAATAGTGAAGCTCTTTAGCTTCGAAATTTATCGATATCGATATTGTTGGAGTATAGGTATATAACGCGATCCTACTCTATTGATGCTGTCTGCTAACATATAAGAATCTAAACATGATAAAAAAAATAAAGTCACGTACAATAGTGATATGAATACGTAAAAAAATAAAAACATATATATAATCACGCCTCTTTCCTATAGGGGTAGGCAGATACCGCATCTCTCCACCTGCTACGATCCTGTCACACATCTTTCGCGTCTCCTACATTCATGAGTCTTTTCATACATGCTCGTTGGTTGCGAGTACTTTTACTGGCCTTTCATTAAAACGTGGTTGAGATAAAACTTTATAATATCTACTAGCTATGCTCTGCTGCTTCGACCGCAACAGTGATGGAACAGGATAAAACGTACTCTCTCTGTCCTTCTCTGACGACCCAGTTGGCGCGGCAAGTGTCTGTCCTCTGCGCCGTGGATGCTGGGTTCGATACCCGACAGTAGAACAATTGTGATTGCGTGTGTGTACCCACGATACATGTCTTTGAACTTAGTATGGGGCTGTGAGTGTGAATGCGTTTGTTTGTTGTTGTTCTCTATGACTTAAATTATCTTTTCACATTTCATTAACGTCAGTTTAGCCGTGATATAGTAACTTTACGGACACAAGAGTTACTTTGGTATTAGTATATTGAGATGTAATTAGTTTAATCATCATAATTGTTCCATTACTATACCCAAGTACTATAAAATACTACTGCATTGTATAAAATAAATAAATGATAATACAGGCTACTTTTATTAGGCCGTCCATAAGCTACCGGTCCGGTTAAAGCTCGCCCTGTCGTAGATATAATTTGACACTTTACTAGGCCATGACTTGACTATGACTGGACCATGACTGTTTTACATTGATTGTGACCATGACAGTTTTACTTTATTTTGTCTGTGACTGGTGACTAGTGCTAGTTTTTAGATTAATAAACTTGAATAATTTTATTACTTGACTGTGGCTAAATGCACAAAGAAAGCGAAGCCGAAATAAAAATAAACACAAATTTTATTGAGATCAATTCGTTTTTTTTTTGTGCAACTATAATGACAATGAAAATGAAAATTTGTTTATTTGGCAAAGAAAGACATAATAAATTACAATTGCGCTGTGGCCCCCAAACTAGACAAAGCCTGTATCTTGGGAGCCCGATATGGTTAACAATTATAAAGAAATGCCTGTCTGTATGTGAATTTAGAATTATTAAAAAGAAAAAAAATATATAATTATTGACAAAAAAATTAGATGAAATAACATAATAAGAGTAAACTGTGCTCCACTATAGAGAGTGCTACTCAAAAATATAAGCACGGAATGTGTCCGATTTGAATGTCTTGTTTATAAATAATACGTTACATCGATTTATTATTGGTAATAAGAAACCTTAGCCCTTGCTTTGTGAAATTGATCATCAGAATCTGTTATTTTTTACGATTGTCTCCTTTTAACGCTAGATCGATTTAATATTGAGATTTTTTGGTCTGATCTTATTTAACAACCTTTATACACCGGAAGCGGTAGAATATTGTGGGCTTTATTATAGTTATGTAAATATAAAATTCTTATAAATAAACATAATTTCATTTAGCATAGTAAATTAATAGTTCGATTGACACTGTGTGGAACGAGTTGAAGCGCAATCTTGTGCTTGAAAAGGGAGACGATATTGTACGACCTGATATTTCACTGTCCGATTTTGTACAGCCAATAATGCACATCCTGATAATTAATGTACATGAATTCGAAATATAAGGCCGTGCATTCCCTGGTCGCCAATTATTGACTGTACAAAATCGGTCCGTATCGATAATGTACGGCCAATAATGTACGGCCAATAATGTACAGCCAATAATTCATGTACATGGCTTCTTCCAAATATCAGCTCGAGCAATACCGTGCGTGCAATACTGGCTGCGTAAAATCACTCCGTGTCGATATTGCACGGCCAGTATTACACAGCCAATAATTGAAAGCCAATCCTATGATTGGCTATACAAACATACAAGCGGCGAAACGCTCAAAACGCAGTTATTAAAAAAAAAAATATGGGAGGAAGGTCCTTGCCCTCTTGAAATTACTGGATCATCCAATAGAGGCTTTGATTTTGACATTTGTTTGTACACGAATTGGCTGTACATTATCAGCTCCTGGTAATATTTTCCGATCTGTATTGTACGGTCAGTATTGCTCGACATGATATTTCGTGTACATTGAATTCAAATATTGGTTGCATTTACCTGGTTGCGTATTATCGGCTGTACAAATTCGGTCCGTGTTGTTATTTCACATCCAAGAATACGGCCTGTATTGCACAACCTGGAAGCCATGTCACGTAATATTGGTTGCAAATTATTGGCCGTATCAGGCCGTGCATTATTGGTCGTACAATATAGGAACTCCTTGAAAACGAAACAAAAAGTCTCAATGACGTCAGGTCTAGTGATGTTCTAATGATTCTCAGCACAGTAAGCTGTCAGAATTTCACTGTCTAACAACAACAGCCTGTTCCTAGGCAGCACGGCCATACACGTCGAAACACTGTGGAATGAGCCGGACCGCAGTCTTGTGCTTAAAAACAAAGCAAAAAGTCTCTATCACGCCTGTACTAGAGAGGTAATAGAAATTCTCAGCACAGTAAGCTAATAGTTCCATTATCACTGGCTAACAACAACAGTCTATTTAGAGGCAGCACGGCCATACACGTCAGAACTCCGCGGAACGAGTCGGAGCGCAGTCTTGTACTAGAAAACGAAGCGTCGGGTCCCAGTGACGTGTGCACTCCAATTCGGTTGTTCGTTGTTCCGGTTATTAGCTCGTTGTGGTATACTGAGAGGCAATGCACCGGTTCTGTTGTTCCTCTGTGGAAGGAAGCATAGTTTCAAAAGCAAATTGATATAGGTACAATCTGGGTACCTTCACAGTCTAGACTCTAGATTGAATAAGTATCTTCTAGGCAAGCATGTTCCATCTTCGGCCGCATCGTTACTTACCATCAGGTGAGATAGCGGTCAAATGCTTGCCTATCTAGCACTGAAAAAAAAATTTACTAGAATTCAATTTGAATAAATGATGATGATATAATATTATAAAACCTTTACCCAATTTGAATGATAACTTAAATATTGTAATAATTGAATATTAATGAAAACCTTTTTCATTTATATGATAAAATTAAATAATGTTATTTTGACTCAAATTTCATTGTAATCTTTGTTATGTTTTAAATTACATAACATTCAAGTCAATAGTGAATAGGTATCTTCGAGGCAGGCATGCTACATCTTCGGCCGCATCATCGCTTTCCATCAGGTGAGATAGTAGTCAAATGCTTGCATATCTAAAATAAAAAAAAACATGATTTTTTTTTTTTACTTTGCATACTGATGTGTAAAGGGTAGTTTGTATGTATCTTATTATTACTCTGACACTTTGTAACAAACTACATAAAAAAAAATTGCATGCGGGATAGGCAAGCATTTGATTACTATACGTGATTTTATTTACAATATAAAACTACAAAATTAAATTCATTTTTTACTGCTAATTTACCTACAAAATCCAAGTTACCTACAAGTCATCGAGCTTATAGGTAACTCAGTGCTCAAGCCCACTACCAGTGGGCTATATGTTGTTCTTTATCGTTAAATTTTGACTTTGCACTGATACACAGTGACTTACTTGAGATGTGCTATGAGTTCCCCGTCGTCAGGTCTCCACAGCGCCGTAACTTGATCCAACCCCGAGCTCAACAACCTGTGCTCGTCTACAACAGCCAGTCGAAGTACCTGCCACAAATAACACAATAAAACATAAACGCTTTCACACGCACAGCCCCACACTAAACACAAATTGTCTCCTAAAGTGTAATTTTTTACCGACTTCAAAAAAGGAGGTTCTCGATTCGATTGTATGTATTTTTTTTGTATGGATGTCACGCGATATCTCCGCCAATTACTCAAGTCGACTGTATTTTTTTTTATGTGTGTTACCTCATAACTTCAATATGTGAACCGATTGCGAAATTTTGGAAGATGTTGCTTTCCAATTGGTCCCATTTAAATTTGATCAAGATCTGATCAGTAGTTGTTGAAATATCGTCAATAATGCGTATTCTGTGGACTACATTGACGATGTTCCCGTTTTTAACCGATTTCAAAATTTACCTCATAACGCCTTTCGTTGTGAGCCGATTTTGAATATTTTTTTATTTGATAGCTGGTGCTTTTCATGTGGTCCAATTGAAATTTGATCAAGATCTGATCTCTAGATTTTGAGTTATCGTCAATAATGCGTGTTTAATACATTAAATCTGATCGAGGTTTCGAAGATAAAGCGGTAAATTAAATAATTTTAAGCTAAAAGCTAAAAACCGACTTAGGTTTTTTTAAGCTTTGCTTGCGTTTAATTATTTTAAGCTTATCTTGCATTTCATTATCTCTTTAATTGACGAAGCCTTGACACTTGCCATTCCATACCATAAAACTTCTTTCCTAGACAAGTCATTTGGTACCGTTGCAGTTCGCTTATGGAATGCGCTACCGATGGAAGTTAAACAAGCCGAAAATAAAAATATATTCAAACGACTTGTCCATAGACACTACCTAAGAGAGATCTATCCAGTTCTCAATTCTTAATTTCCTAGTAGATCCAATAGTATTATTATTACTATTTTTCTTTAACATATTCTTCATATTATTAAAAAATGTATCTATGTACATATATTATTTTTTAAATATGTTATATCTTGTATATGTATGTGTATATATATATATATTTTGTAAATATGTTTTTGCAAAAAAACTTTGCTAGGTAATCTGCAAGATGTAGCAAAGTAAACTGGTAACTAAGTTTAAAAATTGTTACATGTTTTAAAATTTACTTATTATAAAAAATTACATTTATTTACAAATAGTTAAGGTATAAGTATATCAACATATACATGCCGTGTGAGGTTAGGCCTCTGTGTGCCGTGTGAGGTTAGGCCTCTGTGTTTATAATTATTATTATGTATTAGTTTTGAGTTTCTCTCGCTAATTCCGGAATAAATGTGAAGTTTTATACCCAATTCAAGCGGTCCTATGTTATCCCGGCATATACGCGCAAGTGAAGCCTTTAAATTGGAAGTCAACACAAAGAAGTTGCCCGGTCCAGAAAAGGTGGTAGTGCAGGTTTATCCAGACTAAACTTCATCTCTGCTCCACTTCAAGCAAGAAATCACCGCGTGGAAAGTGTTGACAGTGTGCAGAATTGTGAAAATAAGGGAAATTGCTATTTATTAAGTAAATCCCTTAATCGACCATGCAATTAGCGCCATCTCTGTTCCAGGCTACGTACTAATTTGTTTTGTGGCCATTGATCAAGCTTATTTGCTACGCGGATCTATAAAGTCGACGCGGCGCGGCGCCTGCTAAACCTGTGTCGCTTTGGCATTCAGCAGACCCGAGTCGCAGAAAATTTATAACGGAGCCCCATTTAAAAAATATATATAGTTTTACCTGTGCTCCATAGAGGGCGGCACCCGCTTCAAGTTCGGACGCAATTCTCGATTGATATTGAACACTTATTTTACGAAACCCGCTGAATTGTTATCTGCTACTTATTTTCTACTTTGAGTCCATTATATTTATTAGTGCGAAAATTATATTTTGATGTAATGTATTCTTTGTACATTATTTTTATTGTATATCAATTTTTAATCTGATTTGACTAATTTTTAATTATTATCTTGCTATTATTGATTAGCTTGTAAATTTATTTTTTGTTCTTAATTATAATTTGGTTTGTTTGTTTGAGACTCAATTGTTTGCCATGGCAAGTCCCATGCGTGCCCCTTGCCCACACTGCCCAAGCTCGGCCAAACTATATTCTCTTCCCCACGGTCTTAAGGTTCACATCGGGAGAATGCACAGGGGCGTCACGCTGTCAGGCTCGGCGGTCCCTGCGCCCGCGTTGTCAGGCCCTGTGGTCCCCGCGCCTCTCGCGACGGCAGACGTCACGACACTTGCAACGGCTGCGACAGCAGATTCATTGCCGGGTCTTAGTTTGGACGACTTGCCTACCCTTAAGTCTAAGGTTCGGGTTCTTAGGCATGTGCCTAAAGGAGCGAGATGTATGGCGGCTGGAAAGTTATCATCTTTAATTGATAAGTGTGTTCAGTCCAATAGCACTGTCGACTGGGTGGCGTTATTGTCATTCGCCTATACTTCTTTGAGACTGCCGGAATCAGGGGACAATAAATCGCTTACGGCAAAAGTTAAGGAAAATATTATAAAGTCCCAGTTTTGCATGCTTACAAGTTCTTTGCCCTCAAAGGCTCCGTCTTTTTATAGGTCCGTTCAGGCAAAGGTCTACGAGGGGGACCTTCGTGGAGCTGCGCGCCTACTTACCTCGGACTGCACTTTTGCCCCATCGGGGGCCGACACGCTCGCAATTCTTAAAGACAAGCATCCCGCTCCCACCCGCCCGCTAAGTATTCCCCCGGCACCCGACGACGATTCTACGCCTTGCTTGACCGTAAAAGCGGAGGATGTCTCGGGCGCACTCCATTCATTTTACCGCGGCTCGGCAGCTGGTATGGATGGACTGCGCCCGGAACACCTCAAGGAGTTGACCTCTTCGTCGGCAGGCGATAACGGATACAAGCTGCTGGAGTCCCTCACGCGCCTTTGCAATTTTCTATTGAAAGGGAACCTGAACACCGATGTCTGCCCTTTTCTTTACGGTGGGTCTCTTTGTGCCCTTCAAAAGAAGGATGGTGGCATAAGGCCGATAGCAGTGGGTAATACCTTCCGGCGATTGGTCGCAAAACTGTGCTGCCAGGCAGTTCGAGGTTCGATTACACCTTATCTTCAACCCCATCAGTTGGGTTTTGGCACACCCCTTGGGTGTGAAGCCGCAATCCACGCGACACGGGCTTTCGTAATGCGTGAGGAAAGTAACGACGTCCTCCTGAAATTAGACATTCGCAATGCTTTTAACAGCATTGAAAGGGGACCGTTGCTGTCAGAGGTCAGAGAGTTGACACCGTCAATCTTCCCCTTCTTGTGCCAGTGCTATGCATCCCCCAGCAATTTGTCGTTCGACGGCAATTGTATTTCATCTCAGGTTGGGGCACAGCAGGGGGACCCCCTAGGGCCTCTTGTTTTCAGCATGGCAATTCACAAAGCCATAAAGTCCCTAGAGAGTCCCCTTAACGTATGGTATTTGGATGATGGGACAATTGGCGGCAGTCCAGAGGTAGTCCAGAGAGACGTGATGGCACTCTTCCCCGCCTTGAAAGAACTGGGCTTGGAGGTGAACACCGCGAAGTGCGAGTTCTATCCCTGTAGCTCGGTGGCGGCGGAAACAAGTGCGAGTTTTACTTCTCTAATCCCTGGGCTCAGAATCATGGACCGGAACTCTCTGTACCTCCTGGGTTCCCCCATTTTTGCGGAGGGCTTGATGGATAGCTTAGAGTAAAAAACGCAGACCCTGACATCACTAGCTGAACATTTTAGGCATCTCCCGGCACACGTATCTCTGTCGCTTTTGAGGATCTGCTTCGGGATGCCTAAGCTGACGTATGTCATGCGGACGGCACCTACTTGGAAGCTCCCAGAAAGGGTCCTCAGTTTTGATGATACACTTAAACGTATTGTTGAGGAGATGCTAAATATTAGCCTTAGTGAGGTGCAGTGGTGTCAGGCTAGCCTTCCAATCCGATTTGGTGGTTTGGGAGTGCGCCGTTTGCAGGAGTGCGGTCCTATTGCCTTTCTCGCCTCTTCGTATGGTGTTTCAGGTTTGGTCGGTCGCTTGGTGCCGGATTTGGGCGGCGATATCAGCATTCCTTTCGTCAGTGAAGCTCAAAGCGTGTGGGCTCGGTTATATCCGGAAGCCGACCTACCTGCAAGGCCTGGTATACAGAGAGGTTGGGATGAAATTGTTGGGGCGCACGCACTCGCTCGTCTGCGCAACGAAGCCTCGGGAGTCGAGTTGGCTCGTTTAAACGCCACCTCTAAGCCGGAATCTGGCGCCTGGCTGCATGCCCTACCATCTCCTCACTTGGGCACGCTGCTGGACGACGACTCCCTTAGGGTTGCCGCGGGATACCGACTTGGCTGTGCAGTTTGCGAGCCGCATGTGTGTATTTGTGGAGCGAAAGTGGAGGCAGACGGCCTGCACGGACTCAGCTGTACTCGTTGCGCTGGACGGAGGCCTCGACACCATGCCATAAATGAGATTTTACGGAGGGCTCTTGTTTCGGCCGAGGTCCCGTGCGTGCTCGAACCTCCCGGCCTCTCGCGTTCCGACGGTAAGCGCCCGGATGGACTTACGCTGATTCCATGGCAAAAAGGGCGTTGCCTCATCTGGGATGCCACATGCGTGAGTACCTTCGCATCCTGCCATCTGCCTGCAACCCAGAGGATCGCCGGTGGGGGTGCGGAGGCAGCCGCGCTAGGCAAACATCACAAATATGCTGATTTGGAATCAGCGTACGAGTTTGTGCCGTTTGCTGTGGAGGTGGCGGGGCCTTGGTGTTCCGAAGCAAAGAAGTTTGTGGCGGCCTTAGGACGGCGTCTGCGGGAGAGGGGACGAGACCCGAGGTCAGGCGAATACCTCGGGCAACAAATTTCTCTCGCTATACAGCGTGGGAACGCGGCTAGCTTGATGGGCACGTTTGGGCGAGGGGGCACAAGTTGACGTATCCATATATATTGGATGTATTATTTATTGACTGATAAAAATATTTTTATTTTGACATGTTAGACTGTACTTAGTTAATATTAACATATACATATGTTTTTTATTTAACTAGACTATCTAATATGTATATCTAAATATCTATAATGTAGAATAAACATGTATATTATTTATATATATATATATATATCCTAAAATATTTATAATACATTCGGTTATTTTGTTTCTGCCGCACACCCACCGTTTTTCTTTCACGGCCAGGATGGCTGATAGAGAATGCTATTTGGCATTAGGCCATTCCCTGTACTCGGATTTGTGCAAAATGATTAAATAAATAAATAAATAAGCCTTGAGACAAGGCTATTCGCAGTATTGAGTTGTGTCTAAGGCCACACAAACACTCACCTCCCCGTCGTGTGCCTTCCAAGTAGCGCGCGGCATGCCGCTCCGTAGTTCTATGACGGCGATGTGACCAGAGGCCAGACCACAGGCTGCCCAAGACCCGGCCACGCACACACACATGCAACGAACGAATGTCGTCGCTGACATCGGCACCTGCACACGTGAAAAAAAACTATAATTAATAAAAAAAACATCCTACTATCATACTAATATTATAAATCCGAAAGTTTGTGTGTAAGTGTGTAAGTATGTTTGTTCCCTCTTCACGCTTTAACGGCTGAACGGATTTGGATGAAATTTGGAATGTACATAGATTATACATAGGATAAACACATAGGCTCCTTTTTAACCTGATAATAGCGGGCGAAGCCGCAGGGCACGACTAGTATAACATAATTAAACGCAAGCTAAGCTTAAAAAAACCGCCTTCAACGCCTATATTTTGGTTTTGGCTGGATCGATTTCGATAAAATTTATATGGAACCACTACTGAAGTATAATCTACCAAATAAAAAAAAATATCAAAATCGATTCATAATTGGCGGAGATATCGCGTAATATACTTACATTAAAAAAAAATACAGTCGAACATTCTTTTTTGAAGTCGGTTGAAAAAAGGATAGATAGATAGATATACTCTTTATTGAACACCTTAAATAACAAATGACACAAATAGTAAAATTTATAACAGTACATTTTTAGAAAAGTGTAACAATAGGCGGCCTTATCGCTGAAAGCGATTTCTTCCAGACAACCTTTGGATGGATAGGAATAACGCAAAGTAATAGGACGTTATTCTACGTTCATAAAAAGCTTATTCAGAATTATTGTAGATATGTACTACGCCAGCAACATGCAGTTAGTATCGATGTTACCTTTAGCTCATACGTAGAATGTGGCGCCCTCGCGTCGATAATTCTCAGCGCGTCGCCTGTTGCCGCCAAAATGGCCGCCGATCCGTCACCAAGTGCTCGCACTATGCTCACTGGCGCTTTTAGATTGTCCAGCTGTTAATATTAATGAAATCACATCACACTATCACACTAATATTATAAATCCGAAAGTTTATGTGTAGTTATCATCCGTAGAGCGAAAGAGTGGAACTCATTGCCCGCTTTGTTTTCCAATCTTTGTTCCCCGAACGGTACAACTTGGGAGTCTTCCAATCAAGAGTGAATACGTATCTTCTAGGCAAACATGCAACATCTTTGGCCGCATCATCACTTTCCATCAGTTGATATAGTGGACAAATGCTTGTCTATCGAGCATAAATAATTTAAACGCAAGTAAAGCTTACAAAAGCCGACTTCACCACTTTATCTACGGAACCCTTGATCAGATTAAATTAATTATAAACGCATTACTGAGGATAATTTAAAAAACAACAAGCCAGATCTTGTTCAAATTTTAATAGGGGTAACATGGGAAGCACCAGCTTTCAAATAAAAAACGAATCACCAAGAAAAAAGTTCTGATGTAATACACATAAAATATAATCGAATTGAGAATATCCCTTTTTTTGAAGTCATAATAATTATTGTTTATACATTCGAGATTTATTATGCCATAGGTAAGCATTTGGCCGCTATCCCACCTGATGGAAAGTGACAATACGGCCGAATATGTAGCATGCTTACCTAGAAAATACCTATTCACTAGACCAGGGGTCGGCAACCTACGGCTCGCGAGCCACATGCGGCTCTTTGGATGTGAAGCTGCAGCTCTTTAGTTCCATACGCAAATATTATTTATTTTACTAAAAAATGTAAACATTTAAAAATTGTTGTGAATCGATACACGAGGATTAGGCCATTTATATCTTTGAGCCACGTGCGCTTTTCCCCAGTGACAATTTTTTTTGTGGCTCTTTAAAAACTTTGAAATTATGTAATTTGTAATTTTTGACTCTTTCGACTCAAAAGGTTGCCGATCCCTGCACTAGACTTATCTATATTTGAAGACTCCCAGATCTAATTTAACCCTTGTATAGTAACACAACAAGAACAGTGCAACTAATTTCAGACCTACCTGTGACACCACGCTTTCCATGAAAGGGTCCCAAATATGCACGACCGAGTCGGTTGAGACAGCAAGACGTAAAGACTCGAGGAAGGAAAGAGACAGCACTCCCTTCTTGTGCCCCGTATATGTCCAATTGCATTGCGTAGTGGCGTTGCCGTCGCCCTGAGAAATGCGATATCTTTACTACAATAGGAATGCATGAAATCAAATGAGTATCCAATGAAATGTATATTTCTGATCCATATTGGCTCGCATAAAATCTGAAGTTATAATTTAAAGTGGCATAACAACTTTTAGCCCACGCATCAATACGCCACATGATAATCGTAACGTTTTAGGCATAAAATAATTCCGCATAACAATATTGAGCATAATGATAAAGTGGCCTAAAACGAATGTGCATAACTATATCCTGGTGGTCACCAGTAATCTAAAGCAAGGAGGAGCCTCGCTTCGCTCGTCGTCGCAACTATATATGACTTAGCCAACAATTCAAATATTATGCCTAAAAACATTAGGCCAACAAATAGTTATGCAAAAATAAACGGTATGCCCTAACATTATTATGCCAAATCATGAATATGCCAAAAATTGTTATGCGAAACATTTTCGACCAAATTAAACTAGGAACTGGAAAATTATGCAAGTCAATAGGCACCCGTATCTTTCACACAAAATCTATCTATATAAAAATGCATTGACGTTTGTTAGTCTCACAAAAACTCAAGAAAGGCTGAAACAATTTGCCTAATTTTGGTTTTGAAATATTTGTAGAAGTCCCTAGGAAGGTATAAAAGGTGAGTGAATATAAATAAATTACAAGGAAAATAGTAAAAACCACTATTTTATTTTTCCATACAAACTGTTCGCACCTGTCAAAGATTATTATTAGACACAAAATTAATTTCTGAACGCACTATAAATATTTGACCACAGACAAATCTACTATATAAAAATAAGTCGGGTTTTCCTTCCTGACGCTATAACTCCAGAACGCACGAACCGATTTCCACGGTTTTGCATTCGTTGGAAAGCTCTCGGGCTCCGTGAGGTTTATATGAAGTTTGCACAAAATTGGTCGAGCGGTTCTTTATTTATCACACCGGGCGAAGCCGGGGCGGATCGCTAGTGTGACTATATATACATATAATATATACATGTGAAGTATGCGGATTTTTTTTACTACGTCAAGGAGAAGACGATCTTTAAAGCTTTTTTACGAATCTATACTAATCTATACTATATATACTATTACTATTACTATATATACTATATAATATTATAAAGAGGTAAAGTTTGTTTGTTTGTATGTAAAACGTAATCTCTGAAACTACTGATCCAATTCTGAAAATTCTTTCACTAATAGCTAGTAACGCTATCACTGAGTGGCTGTGGCATAGGCTATGTTTTGTTGGGATAGAAGTTAGTTATCTCTGAAACTACTGATCCGATTTTAAAAATTCTTTCACTAATAGAAAGCTACGCTATCACTGAGTGTCATAGGCTATGTTTTGTTGGGATAGAAGTTAGTTATCAGTTCGAAATAATAATATTCGTAAGACAAGTCAAAGAAAAAATTGCTAACTTTCCGCTTTATGGGCGTACGCTGACTAAACAGTAGACATAGGTGAATATAATGTATAGCAAAAATGTTGGCCTTTATGAGTTTTACAAAAAAGACCGCGACAGCATAATAATATATCTATCTTTTATGTGTAAGCCATTATCGCCAAAATAGTGAACCATAAATACAATAAAAATGTATAATTTATTTCTAATGCAACAGCTGATCGGATTTAAAATGTGCATAGCTTTAACCTATAGAATTACCACAGAACTTTTTAAATTTTAACTTGATCAACGCGAGCGAAGCCGCAGGGCGCAGCTAGTAAGTTTTATGTTAAATTAGTGTAAATGGGTTGTACTGTGTTAATATAAAAAAAAAATACTTTATCTGGATTTTATTTTATATCGCGTATTACCTGATTCCTCAAAGACCAGAGCTTGACCGTCTTATCCTTCGAGCCGCTCATGAAGCTGCTCTCGTTATCCAGGCAGTGGATAGACTTGACGGAGTGCGTGTGACCCATGAAAGTCTGTAGTTTGATCTGTTTGAGGTTGAAGCGGGACTCTTTGTCGGGCCGCCCGATCTCGTGCTCCCAGTAAATAAGCCAGTCGCCGCGGAGATGTCTGGGAAATAATTAATTATGTTAACTAAAAACATAAACATAAACGCTTTCACACTCACAGCCCCACACTAAGTTCAATGACTCGTGTCGTGGGTGCAGGAAACATTCACATCACACACACAATCACAACCAGAACCAGAAACACAAATTTTCCATGGGTAGAAACCTTGTGTTCCCGGGAATCAAACCCGAAAAGACGGACGCCAACCAACTAAGTCAACGGGCAGTTCAATAAGAAACGAAGTCATTATTTGCATGTTTGAACTACATGATACATCTACTTTTCAACGTTAAAATTAACTGACTGTTTGGTTCGCATCCTAAACAGCGAGTATTGTTCTGGTTCTGGCTGTGGTTATGTGTGTGATGTGAATGTTTCCGGAAATTAAGAAGGTATATAAGTTTTTTTTTCTTTTAATTTTGGCTTTGCAATCTTTTGTGCATTTAGCCAGTGTCAAGTAATAATGTATTTCAAATGTATTTTTTCATATTAAAAGTCCTAGTCACAAGTCACAGTCAAAGTCAAGTAAAAGAGTCAAGGACCAGCCGTAGTCAAGTCATGCCCTAGTAAAGTGGTAAAAACTCTACTAGAACTTCTATTAAAGTTTCGGAGCGAAGGCGAAAATCTGATTTTTCAACTCTTTATGATCTGCCTACACTCATGCACGTTTACTAAGTATTAACGGTAAATAATCCACAATTATTACACATGACACTCGAAGAATCACAGGTTTTGGATAATTATACAAAATCAACAACGCGATATGTCACTTTCGCAGCAAAACTCCTGGTATATAAGTTTCTTAGTAAACTAACTCGTTTGTTTACAAATAGGGCATTTCCATATACCAACTTAGTTTGGGACATTACAGGGATGTTTGCAGACGCACATGTGGATGACTTCTTTGCTATTATGCGAAAAAGAACAGCATCCCTGTTGAGCCGCATACGTGGGGGCACCAATAGTCTTCTGGCCATTGTAAATGGAGATGTGAGCTCCAACATTATCAGACACTGGTAGTGCAGGCTACAGCCGCATGTGCAACTAGTGTCCCAGTAATAACTGTAATATTTTCGTGTACTAACATAGTGTTAAAAGATTGTGTGTACAAACTATTTGTAATGGATCAATGAATCTGAATAAATAATTTTGAATTTGAATTTGAAATAATTACTTACCGATTACTCTTAACTCCGTTATCCATCTTACAAGCCACAACGTCAAATCCATATTGACAGCTCGTCTCGTTCGCGTCGCTAGCGACATCTATCCGATTGCCCACCAAAGTGACGTTGGAACCGAAGCTATTTGAGCTGGATATATGGTCGTTGACGATATCTGGCTTTGTGGGGGCGACGTCACGACGGTTCAGGGGCTCGTCGCTGAATGAGGACTGGAAACGCTTGTCACGGTTTATTTGGAGAGGTGAGCTAGAAATGGTAAATAGGTTTTAGAATTCTCACATGAGTAACCACTGCCATAAATAAATCTATATACTAAATAAGTTACTTGGTAAAAACTTTTTTAAGAAGTTTAGAAGGCCGCCATATTGGTTTTAAAGTGACGTCACTTCATTTTTCGAGTTATTCTCAGCAAGCCCTTTCATTTGATACCCATATTGTAGGAGTGCATTAAAAATTTCTTGTCCGCCATTTTATGTGTTCCGCCATATTGAACTTAGAATGACGTCACACAGCTAACCATGCATTGTCATCCAAAATAAACGTGAATACAAAATTTCAGCTCAATCGGTTGAAGATATCTGCTTCAAAATTGAGTTGCAAGATTCCACCCAAACAAACATACATACATACAGTGTAAGCTAAATAAAAGCTTGTAATAAAAAATTAAAGAAAACCCGGCCGCGTAATAACTTACACATGTTAAGAATGTATACTATTTCACTCACGGTATAGACGCTGGACTGTCGTCGCGCGTACTAGACTGATGAAGGAGCACCGACTGTTCCGAAACTAGTCTCATAACAATGCAAGAAAACAGTTTGTTCTCTGGAACGCCACAAAGGAACAATCATACATACATAGTCAGTCCAGACGACATATTGTTAAAGATTTAAAAATTGAAGTTGACGAACTGTGTCAAGTAGGGTATCATTCAATAGGTATAAGAAAATGATCTTTAGGTTTCTCTAATCATTTTTCATTTATAAAGTTGGCTAGTAACCATTCTTAGTAAAATTTTCATTCCTTATAATAAAGCTGTGATAAAGTTCTTATATAATCGCAGTATAGGACTTATTAACGAAACATTTTAAAATAAATACTAGTTGAGTGCTGAGATCTCACGCCTACATTTTGCGTCATAGAGAAAAACTTTTGAGGTTACTTGCTTATATCTTTTTTGCTAAATAATATATAATAATTGTTTGATTTCTGTATTTGTTGTTCGAGTACAGGATATAACGGATATTATACGTAAGTTTCAGCGTTCAGTGTGATGCCGTTTTTTCAGATAGACCCTGGGATATATTTTGTCCCGGGGTCTATCTGAAAAAATATTTCTAAAAACAGCGAATTTGGTGGCCTACCAAATCGTTTTTTCCAAAATAGTTTTTTTTCATACCGGTTTCGTACTCTAATTGTCAAGCCATTTTTAACGATACCCTACGATTGACAAGGGTAGAAAAAAAAAACAATTTTGCTCCCCACTTACATGTACGGGAGCCCCTTAATATTTTAATGTATGTCATTTTAAATGTCATTTCTGGCTTTGGGCCGTAGTTTTACATATTCTATGAGAATTTGAAGTCATTTGCTTGTATGGTTTAGACGCTAGATGCCTCTGACAGACGGACGGACGGACAATGTCAACTTAGAGATCTCGCTTCGCTAGATCAATAATACTAATAATAATGGTCAATAAAAAAAAAGTATGTTCACTTTTTACACAGTCGTGTTTTTTTAATACGTTTTAAATATTGACTTGTAAATAAAATCCTGAAAACCTTATCTCACCTTATAGAATGATTCTGTTCGTATTTCCTACATAGAGCTCTGATAGTGTCCCCATTTTTGAGACAGCGCTCCATCGTCTCAACGCCAACTAGTTTCACGAACGTGGTGTATGTTTGATACGCTAGCTCCTCATCGAATACCATTAGAAGTTCTTCTTGAGCCTGGTGATGACAAAAAGTGTTACTTTTAGTCTAGTATACGTTTATGAGAATATCTCTCTTGTGTATAGTTACGAAGCATTTCACGGGACCCCCATGTGTTACCTTAACTGTATGTAATGTGTTGTATGGAATATGCATCAAATTTAAGTTCAAGTATTTATTTTTTATTTCTTTTTAATAGATATCAAATTAGACCATTAACATATTTAATTAATAGAAAGCGATAAAAATGCACGTGAAATTACAAATATCAAAGCTCACGCTATTAGCTGGACTGAATCATGACGAACATTTTCAACCGACTTCAAAAAAGGAGGTTCTCAATTCGACTTTATGTTTATTTTTGTATTTATGTTACGCAATATCTCCGCCAATTATGAATCAATTTGATGATTTTTCTTTTTGTTTGGTAGATTATACTTCAGAGGTCCCATATAAATTTTATTGAAGCCAAAACCAAAATATAAGCGGTGAAGCTTTACTTGCGTTTAATCATTAATGTCAATAATTGGTCAACTTTCCTTCATAAAACGTAGTCGTAGACAGGAATTACGTCATAATAGCCGGGTTTAAAACCTCATTGCATTTTCAAATATTTATTTTGATGGCATATCGAAGGAACCCTTCTAATTTGGAACCTGACGTTCGGACTTAGATGACTTATGACTTCCATAGCAGCATACACCTAGAATGTTTCACTACAAGCACAATACATGTACTTACAGATAGCGCGGTATTATCAGGCGGTTCGCTCCGGTCGGGCGGCGAACAAGCCAAGTCCGGCAAGTCCGTCCGGACCACCCGACCATCCTGCACTTGCCACTCTGCCGTAGTCCCGTCCCGGCATATCTCGAGGAACCCGTCTAATTTGGGGTCCGATGGCTCGGGCTCCGATAACTTATCGGATGCGTTGTCATCATGTTTTGGCCAGTTATCCGTTTTGCCGGTCGCTTTGTCGAAAGCAAGGAAAAATCTGAAAAATTGAACCGATACAGATTGAAAGTCTTATATAGTTAAGTGATTCGTGTTACGGCAAATAGGACACTGGATGCTACTGTAAAAACATGAAATAGATGTTGCTTGAAAAAAATGAGGAGGTTCTCAATTCGAATGTATTTTTTTAATGTGTTTTACCTTATAACTTCTTTCGTTGTGAGCCGATTTTGATCAAGATCGGACTAGAAGTTATTGAGTTATCTCCCAATAACGCGTATTCTGTGGACTACATTGATGATGTTCTCGTTTTTAACCGACTTCAAAAGTTACCTCATAACTTCTTTCGTTTTGCGCCGCTTTTGATGAATATTTTTCTTATTTGAAAGCTGGTGCTTTCCGTGTGGTCCCATTGAGATTTGATCAAGATCTGATTACTAGTTTTTGAGTTATCCTCAATAATGCATGTTTAATGTGAACTCGGTTTTTTAAAGCTTTGCTTGCGTTTAATTATATGATATAATCTCACTTTGGGCTTTAGTTTTATATATTCAATGAGAATTTGAAATCATTGGCTCATATATTTTAGACGCTAGATGTCTCTGACAGACGGACGGACGGACGTACAAAGTGCTGAACTACCTAAGTCAACTCAGAGAGCTCAGTAATTGTACAAACCTCTGCAAGGCCGGGACACAGAGATGTTTCCTCGTCATCTCGGGGCCGACTCTCAGCGCCACCGCGTGCAGTGCGGCCGCCAGCTTGCGACACAGAGCGCCGCGAGCCACCGCGCCCGACGGGTACGACGAACGACTTGTAGCCGCCAGACGCAGGGCCGGCTGCAGGATCGACTTTAGGAACGTGTCCTGGAAACATTTATCGATACACATACATCAGTTGTTATTGGTGTATTTATTTGTATAGAAATCATTTGTTCCACTAAGTTCAACTATAAATTCAACCAGTTGAACTTATTGGGAAAAAAGTTCAATTATTTCAACTTTGTGCTAATTAAAGATAATTATGTAATAGTTGAAATAAATGGACATTTTATGTCCACTAAGTTCAACGATCGGAATCGGAAATAAAAATTACTGCATCAGTAATATGTATAAGCATATAAAATAACTAGCTTTTGCCCGCGGCTTCGCTCGCGTTAAGAAGTATTATTATTAATTAGGTATAGATCCCCTATTTTATCCCCTTGGGGGTAGAATTAATCAAAATCCTTTCTTAGCGGATGCCTACGTCATAACATCTACCTGTATGCCAAATTTCAGCCCGATCCGTCCAGTGGTTTGGGCTGTGCGTTGATAGATCACTATGTCAGTCAGTCACCTTTGAGTTATATATATTTAGATATACAGAAAGTTTTTCACAAGAAGTGGTCACAAGAAACCTAACCACTCGTCCTCGCTTCGCTTGTCGTCGTAACTATTGATGACTACCCTAGCCTAAATTATAAGCGAAATTTTTCTAAGTCGTTTTTCCTCAGTGAACCCCGTGTCCCCTTTACGACACCCTAACCCAAAATATTAGTGAATAAATGATTTATGATTTAAATAGAAAGTTGAACTAATAGGATCAATATTGTTCAGTAAGTTCTTCTTGTCCAATAAGTTCAACCAGTTGAACTTAATTGAACTTATAGTTGAACTTAGTGGAACAGGGAATAGAAATAATGTTTTTTATTGGTGGATCGTCTCGTACTGAGCCATTTCGAAGTGTCATCTAGTTAATGAGCGTTTCGTGCGTTTCCAAAAAAATTACAAAAGATATACGATGTTTCTTTTTCGGGTGTTGAATTTATTTACATTGTTCAACAGGAATAATATTCCTGATTTTCATACATGACAATAACAAATTATCACCATTTTTCTCCGCAATTTCAGGAAGACTGGCAGCAAATACAATTCTAGCTATTTATTACATACTAGCTGGTGCCCGCAACTTCGTCCGAGCAGGATACTTCGAGTAGCTATGTACATTAGAAATAAATTATCAATTTTAATTGTATTAATGGTTCACTATTTTGATTACCTTGGCTTACACATAAAAGATAGATTTATGATGTCCGCAGTTTTTCCGTGAAAGGACAAACATCCATACATACAAGCTTCCGCGTTTATAATATTAGTAAGGATTTTGAGCAAAAGTATTAAATAAATATCACTCGTGTAAAAAGCAGCCATTCTTACCTGCAACTGTTCCATAACTTTAACATCGCTCATGTACGGTATGAGATGCTTGATGAGCCGCAAGCAAGCTACTACGCCGCCCTCTAGCGGCGCGGATAAACGCTTCCTGCACGAAGCGATCAACTCGCTCATATGCGGCAGGTATTGGAATATTATCAACTGCTCGCCGTACATTGCTGGAAGATAATGGACAGTTATATGACCAGTAAGAAAAAACGGACAATGTTAAGACAGCGATAGTAAGGTTTAGAAATAATGGCATACAAAGTATGCTGAATTTAATTCATTATCATTTAAGAAATTGAAATTATGTTACTTGCAGGCCTTGCAGTCGCAAGGCCTGCAAGTAACATATAAAAATGTGTTGGAAATCAAAACGATTAAGTCGGTAACGAAAAATAGGACAAATAGTTACATAAATCTGAAAAAAACTCTTACCAACAATTGCTGTAAGGCAGTTTATGACCTTCATCGAATTTCTGTCGCCAATAACTTTGCTATTTACTATAGAGATCTCGTCAAATTCATCTTTCTCATCAGTTTCCCAGAGAGCCAGATTTTCTTTACCAATATAACATAGAGTAAGCATTTTGAGCAAATTCCTAGTGATATATCTACAAGTTAGCACAGGGCCTAGTCTATGAGCCAGCCATATCAAGCTTTCCGAACTCATATCCGATATTTTACACGGACCACCTTCTTTGAAATCCAAATCGTCTTCGTTAACAATCTGAGGCGCTTTAAGCACACGACTTTCTACATTTCTTATATCTAAGCTCTTTACTTGTCGTGCGTGAGACTCTCTTCGAAGTTCCACTTCTTCGCTGTCGTCTTCTTCTGCGAAATGTATATAACTTGTGAACATTGATTTCGTCGGAATCTCTATTGTAGGCGAAAGCGCTTTTTTCGGCGTTGCTTCACAATTTCCATCCGTTGAATTTATAGGAGACGCGAATTCCCCTGAAGGAGAAGGCGTGTGAACATTATTTTCTTGAGGTGCGTTGGAGGAGTTAAATGAGTCTATTGATTCAGCGGGAGATTTGCTTCTACTATTCCTACTAGGGAGTCTATCTTTATCTGTTTCGAAGTGAAACAGTTCGTTTTCACTCCTGCTGTCGTTGTCCTTGTCTTTCAGTACATCGATGATTGTCTTGTCAACATTTGGAGTAGCAACATGCTCGGATCCGTACGATGTGTCAGGAGAAAAGATGTCATTATTTGTCGTTAGGGCATTTTTAACGTTGTCGTCTGAATATCTGGGCTTCTTATTAGCCATGGACCGATTGTGGCATAAATGTCCCGGAGAGCCAGCCTCCGTGTTGACATCTTTGTAGCCACCAACAGCTTCGACTAAATGTTGGGTAAAGTTGTCCAGAAAACATTGCAGCCCAAGCCTAACCATCAATTGAAGCAGGAAAATATTATGGTACAATTTAACGAACTTCTGTCTGTTCGCGATTGTCCCACTCGCTGCTACTGCGTCTACGTCTATTATTTTATGCTGCTCTGGCTTGTCCATGATATACTCGTCATCTTCGTAAAGATTCAATATGTGTTTGAGAAGTTTACTTCTCGTCTTCGCAGGGCCTAAAGCCTTGCTCACTGTGTCGAATAAATACCACGCAGCTAATACTGATGTGTCTTTATTTTGTAATAATTCTATGTAGTGAGCGAGGAACATATCCAATACATCAAATTGGCTGTAATTCACTTGGTTTAAAAGTACGTCAAGATGAGCAGCGCACGATTGAATCTTCCCCTCGGCAATTTTTTGATTAAAAAACAACTTTGTTTTGTCAACATTTTGGTACTTTTCGCATTGGACACCGTCGCACTCATACATGTACAATATATTAAGTTCGTTACTCGTCAATTCATATTCGTGAAGTGTACTTAAGAGATTGTAAAGAATACTGAAGCTTTGCGGAAAGGGAATCAAGTGCTGCATCAATAAAGGCTGCAAGAGTTGCGAAGGACTGGGCGCCGGTAAACCTTTGTCTGTAACAACTATTTTCTTCAATGAATCGTCTTTCTTTGGTGTCAATTCGCTTTTAAAAGTCAAACTTGGTGGTTGCACGTTCAAAAGCAGCGACGCAATGTAGCTTACACATTTTGGCATTACGCTAAAATTGTGTTTTAATACCGTCCGACAAGTGTTGAATCTCTCAAGAAAATTGACATTTATTGTCCTCAATGGTCGCATATGTGTATGCAGAAAGATTTCTACAATAAGACACCCAATAACCAACATATCCTGCCTTCTACTTTCAGTTACAAACTGCTTATATACCGCAGCATCAGTTGTATACCTTGTGTTAAATGCCCTGTTCTTTCTTTCTTTCAATACATTTTCAAAGTGTCCATCTTGACTGAATTTCTTCAAATAGCTTTGCTCATAAGACGCCAAGAACATGTGGTTAGTAAACGCGGTGTCATCGTCTTTCGTACCAACACTGGCATTATTTTGTTTAATCTCTTGCTGTACCGGGTACAAGTTTAGCGTAGTCAAGTTTTCTTTCTGTTTTTCTTTGTCATCTGCTTTGGTAAGGAAGCATTTCGTTCTGAAGTTATCTAACGCTTCCAATGCTTGTATCGAAGCGACGGCGTTGAATTCTTTCGGTAAGTAGATGACTCCTTTTCCTAGTTCCGATCTTTGTACTCTGTAATGCCTAGAATGAGATGAAGCTCTTCCCTCAGAGGAATGTGACTGTGGGGAATCGTCGATACTTTTTGAAAGTGACCTAGCTCTGCTGCTGCTTTTGTGCCGCGACCGCATTCTTTGAGGAGGCACGTGTAGGCGAGATACGTGCTGAGGAAGACTGGTTGATTCTTCTTCATCATCAGAAATGTCATCTGAACTGTCATTTTTAATGGACTTTTCTGTAAATACCACAATTAAAATTGTCAGTTTATCTGCTACATATTTTTTTTTTTTTTTTATATATATAATTAGAATTTAGTTTCGAGCAAAGATTTCGACATTATAACCTAATAGATCTTTCAGAAAGAAATATAATTACTAGGTTCTTAAGATATTAAGGCAGTTACTTTAATTCCAGGTTAACAAAAATAATTGTACATAATTCTGATGGAGTATCTCAGGGTTTCATACTAGTCCCCATTCAATTCCTCATATATACATTCTAACTTTACTTACTTGCATCTCTGGGCGTAGTCCAGTGCAACCTAGGCGGTGCAGCCGGCAACGCTCTGGAAGCTCGCGGTGGATGAGGAGCAGTCAAAAGTTGTACCGTGCCGCCGCGACGAGGCGTTGTGTGTCCGTCCACCAAGGACAGACAGACGTTCTTAGCCTTTACCGCGGCGGAGCCTGACAGCCTGAGAGTAGAACAATATTTTATCCAGACAAAAAGAGACCAAAGTATCGGTCACTCTAGTCTAGAGTTTGAACAGTATCTTAACTTAATTAGACCAAGTAATTGCAACCGCGAAAACCTAAGAAATCATTACTATCTCAACTGTTGGTAATTAATTAATGTTACTGTGGGCGAGGGTGGCCAGCATACAGCCATTCAATAATTACTATTAATTGGATCTCAAAGATAGCTACTGGAAGATTGGCCACAGTTTTATTTCTTTTACTTGAAGGTGGTAAACTACCAAAAACACAATTCGAGTAATGTGATGAAAGACGTGCGGCCCTTTTAGATAGCACCCAAGGAATAAGGTGTAAGTCCTACTAACATTATAAAGGCGAAACTTTGTGAGTGTGTTTGTATGTTTGATACTTCTTCACGCTCATAAGGCTGGACCAATTTTGATGAAATTTAGTATGGAGGTAGCTGACACCCTGGATTACTTTTTATCCCGGAATTCACGCGGATCCGCGACTTACGTGGGTAAAACCGCGGGGCGCAGTTAGTTTATTATAAAACTAGGTCTGATCTCAGTAAACATTGGCTAAATCACTTCCAATTTCGGAAGAGCGAACTTACCATCGTCGACCACACCATCACTTACCAACACTTGCTGATATAGGGGTCAAACACATAATTTACAAACTAAAAGAAATTCAATCGACATCTTAAATCAGAAAAAAAATCGTTTACTTGAATAAGTTTTTTTTTCTAGTTATTATTTCTAGTCATTTAAAAACCAAACTACTAAACCGATAATGATGAAAGTATATCCTTTCAAATAAAAAATGAACTTTCCAAATTGGTTCAAAATTGACGGAGTTCCGAGGTAAAAAACATAAAAACAATCGAATTGAGAACCTGCTCCTTTTATTGAAGTCGGTCAAATAAGCTCAAACTTCTCAATACATACTTGTATCCAAATGTGATGTCTATCCAGTGATGTAGGTTCTCTGATACGTGACTGCTTTCTAGAGCCTCTCTGTGCTTTGTGATGAAATCTTCAGCGCACGTGGCCCATGATGGTACTCCAAGGTCCTGGAAATTTGAAGTATTTGTTCAAAGTTAAAATCGTTTATTCACATAAGCCCCAAAGAGGTACTTATAAAAGTTAATGATTCTACTGCCAGACTCGCAAAATTACAGCAAAATATTTTCTAACTTTAAGCTGACGTTTGACCACAATCTTTCTTGGAGGAAAGCGACGATGCGGTCGAAAGTAGAGCACGCTTAAGCAGCGGTGCGGTGCTCCGCTCTTGCGGCGGTCGTCTCGTCCCGCTCGTCTCTCGCCTGACTCTCTCATATCTTAGCTTAACACACCGACAACAATTACGTTTCTTTTTATCAAACAATTAATATGTCAACGTTTTCTACCTTTTCAATGGTAAAAAGAACATGATTCAACCGCGCGCTTTGGTTCAGGCAATACTTTGTTATTTCAACAAAATATATTATGTTCTCATTTGCGCGTATTATCGAGTATCGCGCGTTTGATTCATCCTGATGAAGGACAACCAACTTGTCCGAAACTAAACAATAACAAAGTAATTTAACGTTGTTACGTGTTTGAATTAAGTGAAAGTATTTCTTTACGACAAAAAAAAATAATAAAACGCAAACAAAGCTTAAAAAAACCGACTTCATCGCTTTATCATCGGAACCTTGATCAGATTTAATGTATAAACACGCATTATTGACGATAACTCAAAAACTAGAGATCAGATCTTGATCTAATTTCAAAGGGACCACATGGAAAGCACCAGCTTTTAAATAAAAAAATAACCATCAATATCGGCTCACAACGAAAGAAGTTATGAGGTAACTTTTGAAGTCGGTTAAACGAGAACATCGTCAAAGTAGTCCACAAAATAGGCATTATTGACGATATTTCAAGAACTACTGATCAGATCTTGATCAAATTTAAATGGGACCAATTAAAAAGTAACATCGTTCAAACTAAAAAAAAAATTTCGAAATCGTCTCACGTGGAGAGAAGTAATGAGGTAACACACATAAAAAAAACATTCGACTTGACTACCTCCTCCTTTTTTGGGAAGTCGGTAAAAAAATTCCTTTAACCTCCTTATTTCCTTTAATCTTTTAGGTAAGCATGTTACATCTTTGGCCGCATCTTCACTTTCTATTAGGTGAGATAGTGGTAAATGCTTGCCTATCTAGCATTAAAAAAAAGAAGGCTATTTTTAAAAACTCCTTCATTCTGAAAATAACTTGATAGATGAAACAAAATGTCTGAAGAATCATAATAATGTACTTGTTAATGTTTCACTTAGATATTATATGTATTTGGTGGTCTAGAAGAAATCGTTTTGAGGGATAAGGCCGCCCTTTCGCTTTTATGTTATGTTTAAGATTTCTTTGTTAAACTCTTTCGATGTGCAAATAAAGAATTTATAAATCATTAAAGTTTTCGTGAGAATTAGACATTATAATATTATTAAAACACGACTATCACTCACGTCATTTGATCGATATTATCGACCTAGGTTTCGAGAATGCACGATGCTCTTCTTCTTGGTCCGATCTCGCGGCGTAAACTCATCCCGAAGAAGAGCATCGTACATGCTCGAAACCTAGGTCGACAATATCGATCAAATGACGTGAGTGATAGCCGTATTTTAATAATATTATAATTGTGAGTTTTGAACTGCCCGTTGGCTCAGTCGGGTGAATGTTCGCGTTCTGAGCAGGGGTATCGGGTTCGATTCCCGGCGGGAACACAAGTTTTCTCCCCAAGGAAAATTTGTGTTTCTGGTTCTGGTTGTGATTGTGGGTGTGATGTGAATGTTTCCAGCACCCACGAGACAAGTCATCGAACTTAGTGTGGGGCTGTGAGTGTGAAAGCGTTTATGTGAGTGTTAGCCGTATTTTAATAATATTATAATTTATCTATCAATCTACAATTGCAAAACATCATCTAATATATAAAATTCTCGTGTCACAGTTTTCGTTGCCATACTCCTCCGAAACGGCTTGACCGATTTTGATGAAATTTTTTGTGCTTATCCGGTATCTATGAGAATCGGTTAACATCTATTTTTCATCATCATCATCATCATCACTTTTGATCATTATCAACGCGGGTGAAACCGCGGGGCGCAGCTAGTAATTATAGAAAAAAATCTCTGAACACTCATTTAATCACACACGAACAAGTACAATATACAAGGTTACTTTAAATTAGCGCTCCATACTTCACAGGGGGGGTCGGGCATCGACAATGCAACACAAAAATATATTTAAAAAAAACTTTTTTGTTTAAATTATTTTTTGATAAGTTTGTAAAGTGCCGAGCTACGATTACAACCAATTATCCAACACGTAAACTAAAAAATAAAAAACAATACAACTAAAACAGCTGTTATTGTTCGCATGCTACAATATGTTAACGCAGGTGACGCTGCGCGGCACCACTATCATCAATGCGTGCGCGTCGGGGCGAGTGTCGGGTCAATGCCCGTCCGCGTACAGTCGAGCCTAGTATTATTATACACTGCGCTTTCAATGACCAATTTCAATAAGTGAACAAGACCTAATCAGTTTTTTTCAAAACAAAACAAACACTTTTACACTCCCACCATTAAAGTTCGAAGAGTCATGGTCTTTCATAACCTACGAACTCCCGAGTCACATTGACAGCCGAGTCAAACTTAGAACAACAATTAGTTTTAATCGTAGCTCGGCACTTTACAAACTTATCAAAAAAAAAATGTAATAAAAAAAGATTTTTTTTATATTTTTTTTGTGTTGCATTGTCGACACCCTACCCCCCTGTGGAGTATGGAGCGCTAATTCAAAGTAGCCTTGTATAGAGAGCGACAGACACACCCACTTTCAGATATATATATGACTGCAATATCACCCAACGACCATAAACACATATTTTAAGATAAGTAAATTACCTATTACAATGTTGCCGTGCTATTCGAAGTCTTTGAACTAAATACCAACAACTATTTGTAGCACATTGTAAACAACGACATTAATACATAGTTTATTAGAACAAGATAAGTATTTATAACTGGGTGAATAGACAAGCGAGAGTGAGTTGAGTTCATCGAATTTAATGTAAGACTATGTACTCATATCATTATAATAACTAATTGAAAAATAAACTGTATCTTTATTTAATGTAACTATAAGTACGGGCCAATTTATTTATTTATTTATTTATTCAAACTATAATTAGCTTACAGCTAAGCCAAAACGCTAACTATACAATTAAAGTTATCTCAAATAAAAACTTTAAAATACTCTTAAATTAATTGCAACATTACTTATGTTATCTACAAATATGTCAACATGCGGGCACTGGTTTGAAAATGCATTTATAATTTCCATCGCCCGAATGGAAGGCGCGTGCCTGGCACTAAACGTGCGTAACACTGGACACGCAAATTTAAATTAATTTAATTGCTTTTATTTCGTAAAACTAAATGAATTTATAAAGCAACAATTTATAAACCTAAGGTAACCTACAAAGCACCGAACTTATAGGTAAATCTAGGGCTCAAGCCCACTCTCAGTGGGTAGCGTTCCCAACATGCTGGCGGCGTTGCCTCTCTGAATTGCAATGCTAATACGTTGAGTCAAATAAGTACCAACATTTCATCTGTGACCCGAAGCTATGCCCGCGTAAAAGTTAAAGTGGCAGAATTTCATCTAAAACCCGTGATTTTGTAACCGTTTCACTCGGCATTTATAATAAAACCAGATAAATAAATATATTCGTAGTAATCTGTAAGTAATCTGCGTGAAACGATAAATGATGCCTTCTTAGAATCTTCATAACGTTAATAAATAGTACCCGGATAACCGAGCTTTGCTCGGCAGAAAACACGGATAAAACGACATTTTCTAAAATTTAAACCTAGCTAAATCGATTTATCGCCCCCGAAACCCCCTGCATACAAAATTTCATGAAAATCGTTGGAGCCGTTTCCGAGATCCTGATTACACATATATCTTTAAAAACCCCGACGCGCGTCGAAACGAGGCGTTTTAAAAGTTTGACGACCATAATGTACTTAGTCGTAAAGTAGCCATATCTTTAGTCGGCTATTTCCAATCATATTACAACTAAAAGGATACTTTTTGGGGGCTGAGTCACCCACGTCCGTAGGAGGATACCCCTTAAGTCTGACTACCTACACGTGGTCCCCGGGTGGTGCTAATCAGGTGACATTTGAGAGGTGGTAGAGCATTTTGTGAGTTGCTCGCCTGGCTTGCTACCAAAGTAGCTTACCACCATCAAGCTGAAAGTCTGCCGCCAAGCCAAATACGGTGTTCCGGCAGTTATCCTTGAGAGCCTGGGTATTCCAGGTCTAGTGTGTTTACCAGCTTCGATCACATCGTCACTTACCATCAGGTGAGATAGTGGTCAAACACTAGCCTGTCACAAATAAAAAAAAAAAAAAAAATAAATACCTTAAACATGAAACAAATCATTTTACATACCGGCAAATCTTCATGTATGCTTTTAAATACTGTGGGGTCCGTGTAGAAGTCGGGTATACATTCGTCAGGGGTCCATTCTTGCATGCGTTGAATTGATGCGGGGTACTCTGCAGGCACCCAGTTATTGCGCACATATTTACATAGTACCTCTTTCGGTGTTCTGAAAATAGTAAAGTTGTGTTTAAATAATATGATAAATTATACAAGCCCTACGGCGTAAATCCTATGAAGACTACACATGTTGAACCTCACTACTCTTCATGAAAGAATGCTTAGAGGTGATCTAATCGAAACCTACAAGATCATGAACAGTCAATACAACCTGCCGGACATGCATAACATGTACATGCTAAAGGCAGACAAAAGACTTTCACGAAGACCCGGAGTCGTTACTTACCCATGCACCATCAAACACTGCTTTTCATTTCTTGAGCAACAGAGTGGTTCGCAATTGGAATAGAATACTGAAGGATGTTCTTCCTGCTACCACAACAAATGAATATAAAAACAAGCTTGATTATTGTTTGGGGATGAATAAATAAACTTTGTTAGAAAAATAAACTGTTATGATTTTCAACACTGTGTGATATATATACATAATTATCAGCATTATGCTGCTTGTCTATAATGAATGTTTATTACTTCTTCACACTCAAGCAGATGAACCAATTTTGTTTAAATTCGGTATGGAGTTAGCTGACACCCTGGATTAACACATAGGCTACTTTTTAATCTGCAATCCCCGCGGGTCCAGGACTTACACGGGTAAAACCGCGGGGCGCGGTTAGTATACAATAAAAAATTATACCTTCTTGCCAAGTACACAAAGCATGTGATATCTGATAGTGCATCTGACACATGGTGTGGAATTTGATCCTTACAACTGGTTACGTCGTATGTCATGTCCAGCTGGCGATCGCCTTTGTTCAGACGGTACTTTGATTTGGATAGATCACGCCAATTCCTTCCTAGAAACAGTTAAATATACATCAAATTTGAATATAACATGCTCAAACACTATTGTTGTTTACATCGACAATTGTTCAGTAGCCTTTTTTTTTCAAGTTGTGTAGCACTCGCCACTGCACCCTCTCAAACAAATAATTTATTTTAATAGTGTAAAATTCACACAGGTTTTTGGAAGTAGAGAAGCTAGGAAAACAGCCATATTTTTTTAATGATTCAGATACAAACTTGAACCCTATAGCATCTTACTAAAATATATAGATGGCTCACTAAACACATTTTATCTTCCCAAGGCATGGTACAAAAACACCAAGAGAAGAAGTATTAATGAGATCATTCTACATCTAAGTAATCAAACCTCACAGTAATACTCAAGTAAGGACAATTACTCTTTATTGGCACCTTAATAGAATTGTTACATAAAGGCTACAGTTGGTGGTCTTATCGCTTAAAGCAATCTCTTCCTACAACCTTTGGATGGACAAGATGCAGATAGAAGGAGTAGTGTTGGGTGTACTATTGACTAATAACCATAACTCTGACGCGCGCGCTGAACACTCTCAACCTCATTGCCTCACAACTTGATATATTTTGTTGTACTCTGAATGAATTCACAAAGGTAGCTTTAAGAGTTTTATGTTATGTTAAGTATCTAAAGAATTAAGAAACTACACTATTGCATTGGGTTTTTTCCTGTAATAATAGATGTAAGATGGAGAAATAAATAAATAACATTATAACAGATTACAGATAACATATCATAATTAAATACAAAAAACTACATACTACACAAATATTCTTACATATATATAAATATTAAATACCATTATACATAAACATACATAAATATTTACATACAATACCTACATGTGAGTTACACCTACATTAAAAAATATCAGTAGTTGAGAGATAACTAATGCTCCTTAACCATATTTTTGAAAATGTGTAATGATTTGGCACGTCTTATATCGATAGGCAGCTTGTTCCACAAACGTACAGCCTGAACTGTAAATGACTTGTCATAAAAATACGAAGTATGCACAGGCATTTTTAGTTGCATAGTGTACGTAGAACGTAGGTTTAGATAATTTGATAAGCGGAGAAATTGAGTACTACTTGTAGTACCATAGGCCTTAGAAGGCTATGTTTGCTGGCTTCTAAAGACCTCATGCGAATTTTTTTTATATCAGAATGTAAATCACTTAAAAGTAATTTTTTAATTTTTCTTTGGATGTAGAACTCAGCTGAAATTCACAGATTGATATGTATAAACAGACTACATATTTACATTATTACATAGAAAAAAATTAAAAATTTATGAAATAAACAAAACTAAAAAATTTAGGTTCCAAAGACCCCATTTAAACTATTGATTTCACAAGAATTAGAACAACCCACCCAGGGTTAATATAATGTAGCATAATTATGGTTAATGGTATGGTTTAATGGTATACAATATTCACTCACCACATCTAGATGCAAAGTCTGTGACCCAAGGCACCATAAAGTGTGCTTGAGGGTCATTAGGACTGCGCCCTGCCAGCATGTTTAGATGGAGAAGATAGTCCAGGTTAGAGATCCGGCCTCTCACCCAGAGCATACACAGCTTCTCCAACTGAACTGCATTGCTCCTCCAGCAATCCTCCTTTTTCCCCTGACACTGGCTGCTCATCACCGGAGTACCCTGCTTACTTCTACTCTGCTCATATATTAACGAAGCATCCAAACAGTGGATATTATTCGTCATGGAAGGCAACACTTGTAACCACAAATTCTCCGACATATAAATATCTTGCAGCATCAACATCCCCAGGCTCAAGCCCCGATCAGCCATCGCCTTCGACAAACTCAACAATTGATACACAATAAACATTCCACGGCTGTAATTAGTATCTACCAGGTTTGGACTAAAATTTAAACAATCTAATAATGAATTATCATAATGCCCTCTATAAACTACAAAGAAGTTATTGTCTGTTTCTAATGTGAATAATGCTGCTAATAAATTGACGTGAGTTTCATAAGATTTGAGGTTTTTATTGGATATCATTTCTTTATACTCTATGTGATTGCCGGCCCCGTCACTCTTAATCCTAATAATATTACAGCCGTACAAGCGCAGCACCACTTCAGATATAAGCTGGTCATGTTCCATTAAGTTAACTATGGTACTTTCTTTGTTGTTTTCGTTGTTTTGACAATATTTCTTGTGGGACTCTTTCCAAAGCGACCTCTGGTTGCTCTGAGACACATACTGAAGCAACTGGGAGAAGGTTAGCGCTGTTTCCGAGTGGTTTTCATTTAGCTTGTATCTAGGTAAGGGCAGGACCTTGGATACTTTTTTATTCAAGACCTACAATGGCAATAAAACATAAAATTAGTGTAAATACTTCACATACAAATATATGGACGTAGGTGGGAAGCTGCATGATTGCTTACGCACCCTTATTAATATTTTTCGCCACGGATATGTAACACTGTCACCAGGTTGCAGAGAAAAATCTACATTTATGACTGAGTTGTCCACTTCTAAGTTCTTCAGCCATTTCTTGAGCCAACTGGTATGCACAACTGCTGAGTACAAATTGGGAGTTGATGTAGGAAAAATATTTTTACTACATAAACCTATTTCTCTGGCTACGAAATCCATTTCCATGCTAAAAGAAAACTTAAAATATATTTTTTAACTTTTGTTTTGTTTTGTTACAAAACGAGTGAACTATTTTTCCATTTTGCTTTTGACGTTTGTTTGATTGACTCAACTTGACAGTGTTTGACATTTCAGGTAACTGTCACAATATATAAGTGTTGCCATAACAGTCTAATAAATAAATGTACGTCCTAGGGGGCTACTGAAGATTACGTACTCACCCATCAACCAGAATTAGGATTCTAGATGATGGGTAAGCCTTGGCACGCTTACACACACATAAACAAAACTCAATTTCTCCCTTTCTCAAATACTCTCTTCTTCTTCTCTTCTTCAAATACTCTCCAATTAAAACTTCCTTAAAACATAGCATCTTTATATGGAAAATCCTTCACAGTACCTACAAGCTGTTCGACTGTGAAATGCTCTGCCCTTATATATAAGTATTATCGGTATTAACATTTTGGAAAGTGTGCGCAGGAATTACATGAGTTTATTCCCCCATGCCCGTTTTATCATCTAACAACAAGACAAACTATCAAATGTCATCCATATATGGTTGACATACCTCTAGTTCGCTCGAAGCGTTTCACTTCTACGTATATCATTCGTACTGCGAAGGAGTGGAACTCATTGCCCTCGTCTTAGTTCCCCTAACGGTATAATCTGGGAGTCTTCAAGTCAAGAGTGAATAGGGTACCTTCTAGGTAAGCATGCTACATCTTCGGCCACATCATCGCTTCCCATCGGGTTAAAATGCGGTCAAATGTAATATTGTGTCAAATCATTATTTTATTAAGTAAGCGTATTTTATAAACAGATATAATAATGTATTGTAATCCACTTTTTATATATTATCTTTATTTGTATGTAAGTAGTATTGAAATTACATATAAGTATTTAAATAGATTTTTTATATTGCATGAGTAGCTTTGTTGTATTCATGGAGAACTCCAGCTCCAAAGGTTGCTTGTAAGAAATTGCTTAATGTGATAAGGCTGCCCATTGTCCAATAATTATTATTATTCGTTTCTATTGCCATTATTTAACCAACTTATTGGTGTTCAATAAAGAAATATTGTATTGTATACTATAGTGATTAACATATTGCTAATGCAAGGTACCGAAAAAAACAATTTTTAGGGTGCTTTTTACTAGTGTTGATACACATAGACACAAAACAATAGTTCTTTACCATTTTTGTGATCCACTATAAGAAAAACAATTAAATTTATAGCGAGACCGCGAGCGCAACCTTAAATCCGAAATATTATAGTAGTCACTAATACATTAAACCCGATTTTTGTCTTACTACCGTTGGAACGTAAAATATATATCTATTTTAGTTTGCAAGGATCTCTCTCAATCTCTTGATTGAGAAGAGAAATATTTTACGGGAACAACAGCTATGATTAAATAATGTTAAAATCCGATACTATCCGTGGAGAAATACCCCGCAATTCATGCCGCATCACGCGCCACCATCGCGGCCGCGGCCTACTGACGCCCGAGCCGCCGCGCCGTGCCGCGCCGTTGTCTGCTTTGTGTGAAGTTGAATGTCCGAAGATGGTGAAAAATTGAAAATTTACAACCAATGTTTAGGAGCTGGCAACACTATATATAGGTCTGTGGCACTGTGTGTAGTATTAACCACAGACTGTTGATCGATAAAGATAGTGAAGTGAGAGAATTATAGATGCAATCGAGTATAACTTTTTACGTTATTGAATCGAGACGATTATTCACCGGTAATTACCATGTTTATCATTGTTATCTAAATATGACGTAATACTAAATTCAGGATTTTTTTTAGCAATGTTGTAAAAAATAGCCTTATTATAATAACTATTGCTGTAACAGATTCCATTCCATCTTATCATTATAATAATTTACATTTATATCATCATAATTATGACATTATTATTGAGTTTTTAACGTTAGTAAAAATTATAGTTACTTTTGTGTGGTTTTTGGTTTTACCTTATAATGTCAAACAATTTTTTTATAAGATTAAGCTTAACTAAACCCTAAGTAAATCCTAATTTAAAAAATATCGTAGATGGAGAATTGTGTGCTCTTATTTCTAAGGATTTAATAAGTAGAATATAATATGTATGTATGTGTGTATTGCAAAACCTTTTAACTGTTTTTTTATCTGGTATACTAATGACTGCCAAACAGTGCAAATCGGTGCGAATCGCTGTACAAACACAGACTTTCAAAACCCTTTTGGTTAAATGGTATTGTATCTACTATAAAACTGAATGTAATATTTTAATTAATTAAATAAAAAAAACCGACTTCCAAAAACGAAATAGGAAAATTATTTTCTATTCCATTGGATATTGCTATTCGCCCCTATTTTTGGTAGGTTATCTTAACACTATATAAATAACTAGCTGTGAGTGCAGTTGTTATAAAAACCTTATTATTTATCGTGGGCATAAACATGTACATTATGAATTAAATCCAAATCCATTAGGCCATTACTGCGTAAAGTTTGAACAAATATACATACGCACTGTGATTTGATATAAAGAGCAATGCTCTTAGATTGCATTTGAAAAGAGCTTTTCTTAGGGCAGCGCCAAATTTCAACTGAATTTTATGGAATTCAATTTCTAAATAGCTAAAACTTTTTATTTTGGATCAGAATAGAATTTTTCTTTTTGAACTTAAATACCTTACCTTAAACTACGATTTTCTATAGTTAAAAATACTTGCTCTAATACTCAATAGCCTTAACGTTAAATTTAAACCAAGATCTTAAAAGAAATGCAATTGATTAATTACGGTTTTAATCTAATCCTGTTTAATCTAATGTACTTACTATAAGTGCGGTTAAAATTTTACCTTAATACCGACTAAAATACGAACATAATATTTCGAAAAAATTCGCGCGCCGCCGCTGGGCCGCGCCGGCCTCCCGGCCGGTACCGTCGCAACCGCTATGTCCCTGGATTTTAAATCTGTAATATCTTTTAAAATATTCATTTAAATAACATGCTGTAAAGGACCATATTTATATTAAATGCACTATGTATTTATGGTACTTATTTGGATAAGGATTAATGCTGTATTACTTAAAATCGCTTTATAAATAAGCCATTATTTCTCGTAAAAAGTAAAGGATAAAGAATGATTATTGTGGGCTATCCCTAAGAGATATACCATTGCTGACTTTTTTGTAAGCCTTTTTAATGTGCACAATACTGTAGTACATTATTTTGATCTATCTCGTAGGGTCCATCGAGCGTTTGCAAAGTAAGCGAAAAAAAAAAGAGTTGATTTACGACATCACATTAGAAACCTTTAAAATTATCAGTATTCCTCTACTATATTATGCATGTATTATACATATAAACCTTTCTCTTGAATAATTCTATCTATTAAAAAAACTGCATCAAAATCCGGTGCGTAGTTTTAAAGATCTAAGCATACATAGGGACAGACAGACAGCGGGAAGCGACTTTGTTTTATACTATATGGTTGGCTCTAAACTGAGTGAAATTTATGTGTGACGAATCCGTGATGGAAACTATAAATGCATGCTTATCGTATCGGCTACAATTATTCAGGCCGCCTGAAAACATCCAACGTGACCATCTGATGTCTTTTGAGTAATAATTTAACAGCGACCGACGCGACGTGCTCTCCGAAGCACGGTAAAACTCCGTCAAAAATCCAATAAACAGGGTCACTCGTCAATGCATTGGCCTTTCTGAACATTGATTATCCTTGTCAACGTTGAAAAAAATTATCAACAGTGTTAACAAAAAAAATATTAGAGAAGACACATTATTCCCCATCACGTCGACATATCATGTTTCATTTGGACAGAGGTTTCATGCATGAAAACTTAGGAAACGAACACTTTTAATGTTTTTATTCTGACAAGTCGTGATCCACAGCGTAAATTAAGTAAAAAGCTCTACCTTTTTACTACTTTACGTTGGGTTCATCAAAATTCGTTCAGTCGTTACAATTTTACGACAAAAAAACAGACATACTTACACTTTCGCATTTATAATGTTTTTGTAATTTATTAAAACACAAGTTTGGAATAATTAATTATTGTATTAATACTTTACTTATAAGTTATATTAGTACCATCCAATTAAACTTTTCCTGAATAATGTAAGTTTACAAAGTAGTTTTAACTATGTATAAGAAAGTAATAATTAACTTTATCTAATTACCTACTTCTGTTATATTTTTTTAACATGGAAGTAAAATATTCTAAAGGTTACAAACATACAAGTTTAGATTTTATTATATCTTACTCTAGGTGCTAATTCTTAATTGGTCCCTTCTTCAAATCAATCTGAAGTGTTGATTTTATATCCAAACTAGTTATAATACATAATAAATTTCTTATGTAATCAAAACATTAAATACGGCACTTTGTGCATGATAATTATACGATCACATGCAATTATTTTATAAGCAATATGCTTTATTCCTCCGTAAGTCTCCTCAGATAGCATCTCCATAAAGTTTCTTTATAAAGTACAGCTTCAGTTGTAGGATTATTGGCGGCCACGATGCCACGCCCTACTACAACGACGTCGGCACCATTCTCTATTATGACCTTTTCTGGAGTGTTATACACTTGACCAAGGTCATCTCTGGAGCTCTCAAGTTTTACCCCAGGAGTTAACTGGATATGTCCTGGATCTTTGATTATGTCTTTATTCTGGCAAACAAAGCCAGTAATGAGTTCTGGGTATTTCAACGCCATATTAACTGTAGCATCTTTGTACTCTGGTGAGATAAGATTTCCCTGAAAAAAGATAACCTTATTAAAGTGAAAACATTGATAAAAATGTTAGATGATTGTAATAGGGATTTGGATTTTTTTCACTCAGGGTTAAAAAAAATCTAATTAGTCCGATAGTTTTTTTTTTTTATTTTGGCTCCGCTACCTTGTGCATTTAGCTAGTGTAAGTATTTCAAGTAAACTTCATAACATACGTTCTCGTCACCAGTCACAGTCAAAGTCAAGTAAAAGAGCCAAGGTCCAGTCATAGTCAATTCATGTCCTAATAAAGTGATAGAAATTTACTAGAACTTTTTTTTGGAGTTATGGAGCGAAAGCGAAAATCGCGTTTTTCAACTTTGTATGATTTGGCAACACTTGTGCACGTTCACTAAGTATTAATGGCACATTAACACTCGAAGAATCACAAGTTTTAGAATATAATACAAAATCAACTATGCCATTTTTACTAACGCAAAACTCCGTCAGACATATTATCAAAAAATATTGGACACGTATTTTTTCTTTTTCCAATCAAACAATGCGTTTGTCTGTTATTTTTGTTGAATTGACAAAAGTCAAATACGTATCTGATATTTTTTACAATCTAACTAACGGACTAATTAGAATTTTGCAAGGATCCTATTACGAAGTAAGACCATCAATATAAAATTTACCTCACAGCTCATTTCCGCCAGTAAGAAAACACCACGACTACACCCGTTTGTACTCTTGTCTAAGGCTTTTAATATTCCTTCTCCAGGTAAGGAATGTACTGTTACGCAGTCAGCCCATCTTCCGACTTTATATAAACCTTTGGTATATTGAAGGAGTACAGTATTTCCTATATCAGCATATTTTCGATCCTCTAATATCAGGAAATTAAACCTTTTTGCCAATTGACGCAAGTTTGTTATAAAGTTTTCATTGAAATCTTCTATAATGTCAATATGAGTTTTGACCATACAAACATGTTCTCCAACCTTCTCGACGAGATCAAGTATCTCAGTGGTTTTGGTCAAGTCTACTGACAAGCATAAGTTGGTCCGTTTTGAAATCATAATATTAAACAGCAGTTTAGCTACCGTATTTGTCGCCAGTTCTACTCTCTTTTCAAAAGGTAGCAATAATCTGTTCAGTGAGTTGTCTGAAATATAAAACAATTTTATTTAGATAAGTGTTAAAAATCAAATGAATTGGCCAACTTTTGGTTTTAATTAGTATAGTAAATAGATTAAATTAAATTCATATATTTTAAGTTCAATAAACATAAACGCTTTCACATTCACTGACCCACACTTATTTCGATGACTTGTATCATGGGAGCTAGAAACAAGAATCAGAAACACAAATTTTGATAAATTGAACATTGATAAATTGAAAATTTGGAGAGAAAAATTTGTGTTTCAGTCAGGAGTCAAACCCAATACTCCTTACTTAGAAGGTGAACGCCACCCAACTAAACCAACGATCAGTTCAAACATACACTCAATGGTTATTCTTAATTATTCACAGGACGCACAAATAAAAATAATCAAAAGATAAGACAATTAGACAATTAAAACGTACATAATTAATGATAAAAATCATTGCTACTTCACTAAGCAATATTTTTGAAACTTACCAGTGGCTGGAGCTCGAGTTTCTTCTAAATACTTTTGTACTTTTGATACCATCTCCTCTGTAATTTTCCCATTTTTCTGCAAAATGTCTATGAGACTGGACATAGTAAACAGAGATTTGATTTGCACCTCATTCTCTACTAGGTATCCATTTCCACCCTGTTCTCTATCTAATATTACAATAGCATCACTGACTACTAGACCTTCTTTACGCAGATCTTTGACCGTTTCAAGGACACTTGAACCAGACGTCACCACATCTTCAATAATGAGACAATTCTGGCCAGCTTTATAATGCCCCTCAATAGACTTCTTAGTACCGTATGTCTTGGTTTCTTTTCGTCTCATTAGCATTGACTTTCTGGCTTTAACACTCAGCAGTGTGGCTATTGGTAAAGCTGTGTAAGGTACACCACAAACATGATCGTATTGAAGACTTTTGATGGAGTAATCAAATATCAAAGATGTTATTAAATCCTGCAAAAAAAAACGAAATTTTAATGTCATTCTCAAGTCATTAATCAGGTAATTAATTAGTTAATTTAGGGCTTTATACAAATTTTTGATACTTACCATTACATCTGGATAGCTAACTATAACCCTAAGATCAAAATATATTGGAGTCTTTATGCCACTTTTTGTGGTAAATTCACCAAATTTAACGGCATTTATAGCAAATAATTTGTTTGCAAGGTCAACTAAGAGGTCTTGATAGCTCATTTTATACAATTTGTTAAAAATTTACACGTGATAAAATGAACTCGCTTAATCACTTCCACACCACAACACCGGGCATATAAGAAATAACCTTGTAATAATTTACTGTCGGCCTCACAGTCAGTGAGCTGTCAATAGTGTCAATGGCTGTCATTCAGCCACATCCTATACCTATCAAAAATTACAATATTTAGCTGGAAATACAGCAAAATCCAGCATATAAAACGGTTTACGATGCTTTTTTTTACACTACATAATAATAGAATTGTAAGAAGAACATGTATCTACGTGGATTATTATTTAATTAATGATAATGTAATTTCTTACATTTTACAAAATCGATAACAGAAATCGATACTAATTAATCATAAGGTAAGTCTCAAGCCTAATCATCAATTTCATTCATTCCTTTTTCATTCCATAGAGTAGTCATTGTATCATCCTCTCTCTTTCCCCTCTCCCTCTTTGTCAACCTTTTATAGTCTGTGACTAATTTTCATTTACAATAGTGACGCTGGTTGGAGTGCTGTTTGTGTTGCGAGTTTCTGTTTTTTGTTATTATTTTACGTGTGTTTTAAACTGTCTATTGAAAAAGTGATTACCTTTGCATTTAAACATTTTCAAGATAGTTATTTCAGCAGAAAGTAAGTTATTCTTCTATAATGTTGCCAAAATTCTGACGTGTAAACTTTTTCGCGCGAATATTTTATGTACCTACTCTCGAAATAACTTTTTAAAAGTACAACAGAATCAAATGCATTGTGGAGCTTCATGTGATGATGTGATCAAATTTTCTTTATAACAAGAGAATATTATTGATATTATTATTACGTCGGTAGAAATTGAGCCCGCCTGAGACTCAGGTAGAGGAATATCGATGTTGGGTACGGTTAAGCCACCCCTCCTAATAATGGAGTGGGGTCCCCTCCCTTCCCATAGGGGATGTTTAGGTAGACAAAGGGTAGTCACCCCAAGCCCCAAAGCGGAGGGGCGACCGGTCCTTGGGCGATATTGTAGGTAGGGGAAGGGACTACTATTTCAAGTTCAACTTTTTGATTCAGTTTTATAACGGCTGCCCGCGTACGTGAAACTTATATTTGTTTGCAATAATTATTACAATTATTGTTTATATTGTTTCATTCATATTTTAGTGTGTTATTTTATTTTCAGATATAATATTCCGATACATAATATGGAAATGGATGAAAACAGTGTTGAAGGTATGGCTATATTATGTATATATTATATATATAATAATATGTATATTTACTGTTTGTTTCTTTTTAAATAGATTATTATGAAATTTATTTTAAGAACTAACTACTTTTAATTTAATACCTTCAATTTGGTAAATCAAATATATTAATGTCCAAAAATCTTCTAGAAGCACTTTTAAAAAAAGATTGTGATTTGTCTTTTACCCTCATAAATAATGATACAAAATTGTTTAGCTCCTTGATTTTAAGTAAACCATAAATAATCATAATTAAGTAAACCATAAATTAATGGTTTCACCATCACATAATCCACAAAAGACGGAACATCCTACATATTACATTAGCTACAGAGGGCACCCAATTTATTGTTTTAAAAATTCAATTTCCATGTAATTAAAACTTGATCAATCAATAATCATAGAATACACATAAATATTGATAAAAAGCTTCAGGGCAATTTACTTTAGTATTTTTAACAGCTAGCTATTATTATAAAATGTAGAAATCCTACTAATAGTATAAATCCAAAAATTTGTGTGTATGTTTGTTCTAGCTTCATGCTTTAACGGTTGAACGGATTTGAATGAAATTTGGAATATACATAGCTTATACCTAGGATTAACAAATTGGCTACTTTTTAACTTGATAATAGTGAGCGAAGCTGTGGGGCACGGCAATCAAAATCAAAGTTGTTTTTCACACACTTACTCTAATTATTAATTGCTAAATACACAAATTTACATGAGAAAAGCCTTGCTAAAAACTATTTATATCCTGATTTTATAATGAGCTCTTATTACTAACACATTTTTTATTATTGATAAATAGATTTTATTGGGTGTAATTGTGTGAATGATTCCGTCACCCACTTTATAAGTCATTGTGCTTAGTGTGTGAGCTGTGAGTGAGAATGCGTTTATGTTTACTTATTGTGAAGCGGGCAAGATTACGCCGTGACTCCTGGGTTCGATTTCAGGAACATAATTTTCCTTCGGAAATTGAAATTCAATCTTAGGAATTTTGTCATAAAAACTAACCCCTTTTGCCATAAAGCACTAATTTGTTTTGCTAAATCCAAACACACATCAGTGAATCATGTTTATGTCTTTATTAAAACATTGTACACCACTTCTTAATTTATATTTTACTAGCCGTGCCCCATGGCTTCACCCGCTATTATCATGATAAAATGAAGCCTATTTGTTAATCCTAGGTATAATCTATGTACATTCCAAATTTCATCCAAATCTGTTCAGCCGTTAAAGCGTGAAGAGGGAACAAACATACTTATACACTTACACACAAACTTTCGGATTTATAATATTAGTATGTGCCTAAGGCTTCACCCGAGTTTGCCAAGTAAAAAATAGCCTATATGTTAATCCTAGGTGGAAGCTATATACATTCCAAAATTCTATCTAAATCCGTTCAGCCATTACAGCATGAAGAGAAAATCAACATACATACACACTCACACGCTTACTAGTACAGATATACACACACACTTTCTATTTATAGTTTTAGTGTGATTAGTTAGTAATGAATGTATAACAGATGAGAAACTCCACAGATCCAACTACAATGGAGAGCATTATGAAAAGGAGCTTACTAGCTAAAAACAAACTTGCAATTATCATCAAGAAACCAGGCGGGGACACCCAGTACTGTTGCGTGCAATGCCCCATACGATGTTCTGACAAAGAAAAGCTTGAGAAACATTTGTTGTCACATAATAACGAGTATAGGTTCTTATGTGGAATATGTGGAACTGGGTAAGAAAATGATCTATATATATATATAATATATATATATCTAATAGTTGGCTTAGTTAAGTGCGCCATCTAAGCAGCGGGTATCGGGTTCAATACCCAGCGGGAATACAAGTTTTCTCAGGAAAATTTGTGTTTCCGGTTCTGGGTGTGATTGTGTGTTATGTGAATGTTTCCGGAATCCAAGACGCATGTCATTGAATTAAGTGTTGGGCTGTATGTGTGATAGCGTTTATTTTTTTTTTTAAATATGTGGCAGTCAATGAACAAGCATATCCAAATTTTGATAAGCTTTCACAACATACTTCATTTATAACACTACATGTTATATATAATAATATAATATATACCCACCGGTTTGGGTGCTATTAGGATATCTATAGGAGTCATATTATTCATATCGAACTGCCTGTTTGCTTATTTGGGTGAATGTTTGCCTTCTAACCAGGTTCGATTCCCGGCGGGAACACAAGTTAGGAAAATTTGTGTTTCTGGTTTGTGAGTGTGATTTGTATCAGTCTACCACATAACAAGTCATTGTACTTAGTGTGGGGCTGTGAGTGTGAAAGCGTTTATATTTATATATAAGTAGCTGCTGGGACCCGCGTTATACCCGCGTTAGTCTCGGACCCGCGGGAATTCCGGGATAAAAAGTAGCCTATGACCTTTCCCAAGATCTAGTCTGTCTCTGTACCAAAATTCATCAAAATCGGTTCAGTAGATTTGGCGTGAAAGCGTTACAGGCAGACAGAGTTACTTTCGCATTTATAAGATTAAGTCCTCACCTTGTTTTTCAAATTCACGATGTAAAGTTGCTTTGAAATAAAGTTATCTATCATTCTTCCACACAGATTAAAACGCAAGGAGCACCTAGAAAGGCACACATTAGAGCACCAACAAGTCAGACCTCACGTCTGTGAGGTCTGCTCCAAGGCTTTCAAGAGGAAAGAACACCTCAACATCCACAGGAGCATCCATTCCGGAGACAAGACTGAGGTGTGCCTGCTATGCCAGAAATGTGAGTGACCTATTTATGTTTCTATATGTATCTTATTCTATTTAAAAAAATCTATCAGAGCGCCTGGTTGAGGCGACGACAACGCGTCATAAAAATGCTGGTACTTATTTGGCTCAACGTATTAGCATTGCAATTCAGAGGCAATGTCACCAGCATGATGGGAACGCTACCCACTGGTAGTGGGCTTGAGTGCTTGTGTTACCCATAAGCTCGATGTCTTGTAGGTCTGCTGTATAGATCTATACTAATATTATAAAGCTGAAGAGTTTGTTTGTTTGTTTGAACGCGCTAATCTCAGGAACCGCTGGTCGTACGCGACGGTATTTCAATTTAATAGTTCAAAATGTGCGTGAGTTTTTACCGACTTCAAAAAAGGAGGAGTTACTATGTTCGAATATATGTTTCTTTTTATATACATAAACCGATTCCCCCATTTATGAACCGATTCTCAAAATAACTTTTTTTTTGGTAGATTATACTTTAGAGGTGTTCCCATATAAATTTTATCGAAATCGATCAAGCCAAAACCAAAATACAAGCAGTGAAGTCGGTTTTTCAAGCTTTGCTTACGTTTTAATATTATCAAAAAAGTCTTACTTTATCTATTCCTTAGAGATAGAGGTCTTTTTTGTAAGTGATTTATGAAAGGTGTGACAATAAAGCGTTATCTATGTATCTATCTTGCAAAGCAGAATCCCCAGGATAAAAATATACGACAGTTGGAAGTAAGTTAAAATCACAGATTTGTTTACATATAATGTGTTTATAAGTTACTAAATTAGAAGCTAACAAAAAGTTAGTAATAAGATTTAACTAAGTTTGTATGGAGAGAGATTTTTAACAGCAGGGTGGGCTTCGGCCCTGCCTCGGCCTGTCAAACGTATATATAGTTATACGTAAAATCTCGAAAACTAAGAAATAAGTATCAAAATTTTGATCGAGCAGCAGATGATAACTATTCTTTCTAACTGTTACATTACAACATTATAATACGGCATAAAGTTAATTCAACGAAATTTTTCCAAAAACTGTATCGACAAAACAATTGTATGTATTTATTGAACTTGCTCACAAAATTTTACGAGAATCGGTTGAGAAATGCGACCTGTAAACGTGTTGAAAAACAACCGGAAATCCGGACATACTATAGCAATTTTGCCCAAGCTGAAACGGAGACGCTTCGCTTGCGCTTCGCGCTCTGCTCGGTCAATTAAAGCTACACGTGGATAAAATGAGTGACCGACTCAGGATATCATTACAAAATATCATAATAAGGGAGCCTGCTCTTTACCATTGTCTTATATTCTTTATTGTACACACATTGATATTTTTTTTACAATAAGGCCATAACAAAAGATGTACAAAGGCGAGCTTAACCCTTCACAGAGTTTTCTTCCAGCAAACCCTTTAAGTAGGATATAATTTATAGGAGCGAGTAGGTTGTTGTGTACATATAAATATGATAACAATACAAGTTACTAATAATAAGTTACAAATATACGTTCAATTTTTTTTTTATGTCTGATAGGCAAGCATTTGACCACAATCTCACCTGATGATTTTTATAATAATAGACAACATATAAAATATAAATAGATAAATATAAAGAATATAATAAAGTAAGAATAAATACCATGGTCCAGTATATTTTCAACCTAGTATTTATTAGCTCCCATAAAACTCCAAAAAAGAGGTCGCAACAGAGCCGCTGCGCTCGTCTAACGGTTTCCAAAAATAAAATATCAGGAATCCGAAAGGCCGTTCCATCCCCTAACCTTTCTCAGTGGGGTGCGTGATTTTTTGTACTTGCTTATTTTACCCACCCTTCCACACATGGGGTAGGGGAGCCTGTGTTCTATTTTGTATTTTTATTCTTCACGTTTTGTATAATGGAAGTTGGAACCAGTTTGTGAATTTATTTGAAGCGGTGTAACTATGAGAATAGAGAAGGTATAATGTTTTCACAAGCTTTTATTTCGTTTCTTCTGTCCCGTTGTCTGTCTATTTGTCGGGTTGTAATCAAATCTTGCAGGCTTAATTACACCCACTTCCCGATGTGCGATCGGTCAAATTTGGTGTACTTATGTATATCTTCGGTGATAATACAGTGATATGGTACAATGGAGCTGGTCTGATGACGGAGATAGAAGACGGCCATAAGCACTTCTAAACTAAACAAGATCTAATATATAAAATTCTCGTGTCACAGTTTTCGTTGCCATACTCCTCCGAAACGGCTTGACCGATTTTGATGAAATTTTTTGTGCTTATCCGGTATCTATGAGAATCGGCCAACATCTATTTTTCATCATCATCATCATCATCACTTTTCATCATTATCAACGCGGGTGAAACCGCGGGGCGCAGCTAGTAAACCTATAGAATTTGGGATCGTTTGCTTCGTCTTGACAGGTTCTCTGGTTATGTAACTTTTTAGTCCACTTTTATTTATAACCGGTAAAAACTGTTAAACATATCACTTGTTTAGCTATTTTTTGTGAGTCATTTAACGATGTTATTGTATGATTAGACTGCCCAGAGCTTACATTAAGAGTAGATGACTGAAGAAATCCTCGTGGTGAAATTTAGATGTTTGTCTGTCGTTTTCTTTAAGGTCCTCTGAAACTAGAGTTCTGGCGGCATTCATTATTCTCTAGGCCTTCGCTCACATGGAGAGGATGTGAGAGAAAGCCTCTGTTTAAACGAAATGTGCTGATGAAGTGAAACAAAAGTACATAAAAATCTCGCTCAAAAAAAGTTTTGGTATACTTCGAAATGGACCACCGGGTACGTTGAAAGTAGTTCACGTTGTATCCTTGAGGGTACTAGTGGTACTAGTTTGTATCGCTAGTACCCTTGAAATATTAACTACTAGCTGTGCCCGCGACCTTGTCCGCGTGAAATAGTGTCTTTGGTTAGCTTTTTAATCATTTTATAAATTATTTATATCGAATCAACAGCCTAAAAAAATAAGTTTCAAGCTTGTAGCTCTAAAAATGACTATACTTCCATACAACTTTTCATCCCCCCCTTTCAACCCTTTTTTCTAAATAAAAAGTAGCCTATGTCCTTTCTCAGGCTCTAGACTATCTGTGTACCAAATTTCATTAAAATTCGTTAAGTAGTTTTGGCGTGAAAGCGCGACAGACAGACAGACAGAGCTACTTTTGCATTTATAATTTTAGTAAGGATATTTGCACTTGGTTTTGCATTCGCTAGTAATAATATCCAGAACCGAATTAAGTTTGTAAGAATTTTGATTCGATTGATTCTCATAACGTAAGCATCAAAATGGTCTCTACTATAACTGCCAGTTAACGGATGTTCAAACGGTTGCTTTTTGTTGTGAACATCCCCCTTTTTGTAACTTGGCCGAGGAAGGGGTGTCCCTTTCCCGACGCCCCGAATTTCTGGCATGTTAGCGAGTGCGGACATGTGAAATTGTTAGGAGGGGGAACTTGGGTTGTTGTTACCCGTTCTTACTGACACTGTCGGCTACACCAGGCACATCTGTTGGTTATACAAAACGATATTATTAAACAATTGATCCAAAAAAAAGCAGTGCTACTTTTACAGTCGTGAACATTGTATGTTAATCAAGTTAAAACCCGTATTCATAAAGCTGATAATGTTGCGGAGTTAATTATGAAATTTGCAGAGATTTAACATGTAGTATCTCATGGTGATGAGCGCGGTGCTTTGCCGCGCAGGATTTTGACCTATATAAGTTCAAAACTTTTAATGGCACTGAACTGTCATGGGTCACGCTTCCCATCTGGCAAGCTACTTGCTCGTCTCGTCTCTCAATAACATAAAAAGGATAATTTGTTAAATGTGCAGTCAGAATCTATAATTATTTATATTCCTTATCTATTGCTAATTCAACATAATAGAGATAATACTATTGATTTGTTTTTTATATTTGTCTATTTTCTTTTTTGCCAATATGTTTCAATATCGCGTCGTCTGTTTTTAACGTAGCTTCTTCATCTTTTTAAAATGTAAATGTCTGATACTTACTTATTGTACCAAATTAATTGGTATTGACACAGTAAGCGCTAAGTGGATATATTCACAAAAGATTGTCTGCTAGGGTACCCAAGATACAGGCGTTGCCTAGTTTGGGCCCGTTGTTATTGCAATTTTGAATGTATAAAATGTATTTCACGTGATTTTTATGTATATGGGATGCAAATGTCTGAATATAAAATATTATTATTATTAATATATATTTTGCAAACATTTTTATTCTCTTGTCCGACGAGGAAAACTGCAATTCTATACAGGTGTTCAAAATAACTGCTTTTTGCAATTGTTTATATGTTAGTTTGTGTATACCCAGAGATTCTAGACTCATGTGTAGAGTGTGAGGGATAACACCCGTCGCTGAGATCACTATGGGGATTATTTTAACTGTGTTGTTGTTTTGACTTTCCATTAATATAGGAAACCACTTCGAACATCATTCCAAACATTGAGACTTCGTCTTTCGTGGTATGGTTGCAACTTATTCTGTTTTATGGGTATTCAATTTAATTTTAAAATATATTATTTATCTTCTCTGTTAAGTTTAAGATGTCAAGTGTCAACTGGCGTTATCATATATTATACCTATTACGAGGTGGAGGCGGTGATGCCGTTCATTACCACACAATGTAGTCAAAACAATTATTAAGATCGTATAGAATACGTCATTCTAATTATTACGCAACGTTTCAAGCACAATAGCATTCAAGAAAGTTCTAGAAAATGAGCTAAGGGTTACAACAAGTGTGAGAGCCGCCTGGGTTTACAAATAACCCTGTATATATATTTTTTTGTTTTACTTATTGAAATGTTGTATGCCCTGTGAGGCGAAACATAACTCACAATACCTTTACTAAGATCTGTATGTTGCATGTATACCTGTTTACGATAATAAACGACTAAAACTAAAAAAAAATTAAAAGTTTCAAAATAATTAAACGCAAGCAAAGCTTAAAAAATCCGACTTCACCGCTTTATCTTCGGAACCTTGATCAGATTTAATGTATTGCACACGCATTAAAATGCATATATGACGATAACTCAAAAACTAGGGATCAGATCTTTATCAAATTTCAATTGGACCACAGGAAAATCACCAGCTTTCAGAAAAAATAATCATCAAAATCGGGTCACAAAGACAGAAGTTATGAGGTAACTTTTGAACATCGTCAATTTAGTCCACAGAATACGCATTTTTGACGATATTTAAAGAACTACTGATCAGATCTTGATCAAATTTAGATGGGACCAATCGGAAAGCAACATCTTTCGAACTAAAAAAATTTTCGTACAAAAGTTTTCGTTCACGTAAAAAGGAGTTATGAGGTAACATAGAAAAAAAATACAGTCGACTTGAGTACCTCCTCATTTTTTGGGAAGTCGGTAAAAATAACAAAATCAACGATAAAAAAAATAAAACCTGGCGGTTTTTACGTTTGGCTAACCCTCTACCAAACACCCTGTATATCTTACTTTTTTTAAACAATACTTTGACGTACATGTTCCTTTCAGCTTTTTACAGAAAGGACCACCTTCAGAAGCATCTGCAGACGCACAGCAAAATGTTTCTATCACAGAACTTATCGGTGGTAGACCACGAGCTCGTAGGTGTCAAGGCCGAGGTGATGGAGACGGACGTCTCGGAACGGTTCGAAGACAGCTCGCAGGATCAGGACAATGAGATCGAGGTAAGATGTTACAAGATACCTAAGAGTTAAGAGGCCGGGAGTCTGTGAAACGATCTATAAGGCTGTATCTGTTTAACTGGCAAACTGTGCCCATGCTTGATGCGATAGCACTACCGACTAAACAAATTATGATAGGTTTTTTTTTTTTTTTTATTTGTGACAGGCTAGTGTTTGACCACTATCTCACCTGATGGTAAGTGACCATGTGATCGAAGCTGGTAAACACACTAGACCTGGAATACGCAGGCTCTCAAGGATAACTGCCGGAACACCGTATTTGGCTTGGCGGCAGACTTTCAACTTGATGGTGGTAAGCTACTTTGGTAGCAAGCCAGGCGAGCAACTCACAAAATGCTCTACCACCTCTCAATATAGATAGGTAGATAGGTGCCGTAATACCAAAAATTATGAATGAAAATGTAATGTTTAGCCATTGTTTTTTGCATTAATAGTACCTTGAAATGATAATCTATGTTCCTGTTGTAATGACAAAAGAAATGTGTTAGTTTTTAATACAAAACGAATAAGTTAAAGATGCGACATTTACGTCGTAATGATGTGTGAAAATCAATTGGTTTATATTTCGTTTAAGGTAATTATTTTGGAATAAAAACTATCCAGGAACCTAGATTAATATGTTTTTAATCTGAATAACAGCACAGTATGGTGGTAATATGCTTGAATTATAAATAATTTCGGTATTACGATTGTATGGGCAAATCAACCTCCGCAGGCCCCTTAATCTTTATACATATTTTTTTCTGTATATGTGTGTGTGTGTGTGACTGTTCTGCTAACAGTACATGTTCCTAAACGGCTGGACAGATTTTGATGTTTTTTTTGTGTGTTCAGGTGGTCAAGAATGGTTTAGATTTACACATTTTATCATTTTCGAAGTTAAAACTTTTGAATAGGACAACGTCTGTCGGGTCCGTTAGTATTATATAATTTGAAGAAAATAGTATTTATTACCATTGCTTGTCATCATCATCATCATTATTTATTGATCAAGTTACATAGACTAAATAATTATAATGTTATTATAATAAATATATGTATCCTACTAATATTATAATTGCGAAAGTTTGTGTGTGTGTGAATGTTTTACGTTACGGAGATATGTGGTAACAAATATTCATACACACCAGACACTCAGCCACGCGACATCGATTTATGGTTGATATTCCAAGGGTGCGTACGAAGTGTTTTGCTTCCACATTAATTATACTAAGGAATGGAATTCTTTGCTCAAGTTTGTGTTTTCCAATAAGTACAATCTAGGAGTCTTTAAATGTCGATTGAACAGGTATCTTCTAGGCAAGCATGCTCCATCTTCGACCACATCGTCACTTTCCATCAGGTGGGTGGTCAAATGCTTGGCTATCGAGAATAAAGAAAAAATAATTATTTATTTATTTATTATTTTGCACAATATAAATGTACATGGAGGACTTAATGCTAATACAGCATTTTCTGCCAGCGAACCGAGAAGGTGCAGAAAAAAATTCGTGATAGTGCAGTATAAGGGCTATTAACTATTAAAATACACAAACTTTCCCATTTATAATATTAGTAGGATGGAATGTACCGCGCTTCACGTGTTATCAACAATACATGTACTCCGGGCCGCAGACCCGCACTCCTATCTAATCGGATCGTGCGTCCCACGCTGTTGGTCTAATGTCCGGAATTATCACTTGTTACCATGTCTCGTACAATGTGGTTTGTCCACTGGAAGTACTATTAATAGATAATACGTTATTTGATATTACGTATATTTGATTGGCCCGCAAATGAGATCGTGCTGTCTTTACCATATTGATTTCACTGTCAAACAAATAAATAGTTTGCCGGAAAGTGAATATATATATATTTTCTTTGTTCCCTGAACGGTATAATCTGGGAGTCTTCAAGTCAAGAGTGAATAGGTATCTTCTAGGCGAGCGTGCTACATCGTCGGCCGCATCATCACTTTCTATCAGGTGAGATATTGGTCAAATGCTTGCCTATCGAGTATAAAACAAAAGTGATATAATGGCGTTTTTGATTTTGTATAATTTTTCAAAACCTGTGTTCTTCGAGTATTTATTTGTAATAATGGTGGACTATTAACCGTAATACTTAGTAAACGTGCATAAGTGTACGCAAATCATACAAAGTTCAAAAACGTGATTTTCGCTTTCGCTCCAAAACTACAATTGAAGTTCTAGTGAAGTTTCTACCACTTTTCTAGGGCATGACTTGACTATGACTGGTCCTTGACTTTGACTGAGACTTGTGACTAGGACTTTTAATATGAAATATATTATTACTTGACACTGGCTTAATGCACAAAATTGAGAAGCCGAAATTTTAAAAAAAAGCTAAATTATAAAAAACCCGACGCGACGGTGTAAAAAGTTACTATTTTTATATTATAATTTTTCGAAAATTAAAGTGAGAATGGTTGTTAAGCAACTCTGAATCTTTATAGATTCCCCCACTTGACACTGTTCTTCGACTTTCATTTTTATTTGGCCACCTGATGGAAAATGAAGATGCGGACAAAGATGTTGCATGCTTGCCAAGTTACTACTTCAAATGGCATCGATTTATGGTTGACATAGTTCCAGTTCGCTCGAAGAGATTTGCTTTTAGGCTTATCATCCATACAGCGAAGGAGTACTCATTGCCTGCGTCTTTTTTCCGAACAATATATTTTGGGTGTCTTCAAGTCTAGAGTAAATAGTGTATTAAGTATGTGTAATTATGTATTATAATATTTATATATGTATTGTATATTATTTATATATTTTGTATTTATGTTTTATTTATTTATGTATGTAACTATATGTATTTGATTTGTTTAATAACATTAATAATTATATGGATCTTTAAAAGAATGCATGTATAATGATCATTGCCGCACCACCGATCACTTTTTATTAAACTTTTTTATCCTCTCCTTCCTAAGGTTGCCTGGAAGAGATCGCTGCTTAGCGATAAGGCCGCCGATTGTACTGCTATATCGTTAATATTTTCGATTGTTCATAATTATTTTTTTTGGTGTGCTATAAAGACTATTTGTATTTGTATCTTCTAGGCTGCATCTTCACTTTAAATCAGGTGTAATAGTGGTCTAATTGGCTATTCAGTATTAAAAAACACATATTTCACAGGATATAGAAATAACACCGGACCAGAACTTCGTATTCGAACCACGTCAGGTCGAAGAAGACAGGCCTTACGCGTGCCACCTCTGCGACAAGACCTACAAGAGGAAAGACCATCTGAAGCTCCACAGCAACACGCATTTGAAGAAGGACAAGCTCTGCTCGGAGTGTGGGGCAGGTGAGTACATTAATTATTATTTAGTATGTAAGTTATTATATTTTTAATCGACATCAAAAAAGGAGGAGGTTCTCAATTCGACTGTATGTGTTTTTTATGTTTTTATGTAACGCGATCTATCCGCCAATTATGAATCATTTTGATGATTCTTTTTTTGTTTGGTAGATCATACAGAGGTGGTGGTCCTATATAAATTTTATCGAAATTGATTTAGCGCTTTTTGAGATAATCAACAAAAACCAAAATATAAGCGGTGAAGTCAGTTTTTTTTTGCTTGCGTTTAAATAATATTTCATATTTATTAATTAACTACCGCCCCGCGGTTTTTCCCGCGTAAGTCCTGGAAGCGAGGGAATTTCAGGATAAAACGTAGCCTATGTATTAATCCAGGGGGTCAGCTACCTCCATACCAAATTAAAAAAGAAAACAAAATCGTGGAAACGTGGAAGGCTACGTGAACAGATTTTTGATTCTTTTTTTAAAGCTGGTGCTTTTCCATTGATCCCATTTAAATTTGATCAAGATCTGATCAGTAGTTTTTGAGTTATCGTCAATGATGCGTTGTTTAATATCGATCAAGCTTCCGAAGATAATGCGGTAAAGTCGGTTTTTTAAGCTTTGCTTGCGTTTAATTATTGTAAATACACACCTATATATGTAGAGTTTTAACAAGGCGATATTATTATAATAAATTTGTACACCACAAGCACATTTGTAAAGTACATTATTTAGGGGTAACTACCCCTTAATTTATCACCCACCGAGTCGAGGGATGATTTTTTGCGTTGCTCATCGTATGAATTTTTTAGTTGAACTAAAAAAATACATCCAATGGTTCTTAAGAACTTTTTTTTGCCGAATTACCCTTCTGTATTGGGACAGTTTTATCGCCCATGTTCCAACAGGTTCTCTCCTATTATATCCGCTACCTGACGATGTGATCTCTAGGGAGTCAGGCTACTCGGAGTAAAACACATTAATTATTATTTATTTTAATCCGAGAATAAACACTGATACGTATCGCCATAAGCTAAGTTTTAAAACTAAACTCCATTAAAAGTTTTCGCATATTGAATCTAAGAATACAGCTTGCTCGTTATTTTATACCGACTTCACAAAAAAGGAGGAGGTACTCAGGTCGACTGTATTTTTTTTTATGTGTCCTCATAACTTCTTTCCACGTGAACCGATATCGAATTTTTTTTTAGGTTGAATGTGTGATTAATTATCAACATCGAGCAAAAAAATGTCGTTTGTTGTATGGGAGCCGGAAGTGTTGTTTATTGGAGGTTTTTAGGGAAAAAGCATTAATTGGAATAGAGGGTTTGTGTAAAACATTTTTGTACTGAAACTTGTTATGGAAGGGCTTTGAAATTCTGATCTGTGATGAATAATTTAAAATGTTTCCTAGTAATACAAAACTTTCACTTTTATCGTGTAAATTTACTACAGACCCTGTTTTTTTTTAATTTCGTAGTTTTTAGTGAGACGGGATTGTCGTTTATATTTCGTTTTGTCGTCTATGTTCCGTGGACACTTTTAAGCGCGGACCCGAAATCCTTGTATTGGTAGATCCTTGCGCCACTTGATTTCGCCTGCGGGTTCCCATAGAGACCTCACTTTTACGGTTGCGCACCCAAAGGGTGCTAACGGGACCCTATTATAGTAGGGGAGCCCAAGAGCCAAATAGGGATTTACTTGAGCGTCGTGGGGACCTATTAGATAGTGAAGATAGATGAAATAAAAAGAATAATTTAAACGCAAGCAAAGGTAAAAATACCGACGCCTCGCGCTTTATCTTCGGAACCCTTGATCAGATTCAATGAATTAAAAACACATTATTAAAGACAACGCAAAACTACTGGTCAGATCTTGATCAAATTTAAATAGGAACACATGGGAAGCAGCAGCTTTCAACTAAAAAAACAATCATCAAAATTGGTTCACCTAGAAAAAATACTGAGGTAACACACATAAAAAAATACAGTCGAATTGAGAACCTCACCCTTTTTTTAAGTCGGTTAAAAAAGATTGTATGCTCTTTCAACAAAAAACAAATGAAATAGTCACATTATTAGATAATTTAATTTATTTATCAAAAAAATATTAACTACTTAAGTACCTTTCATCAACATCGACAGAGACAAGGCTGGTGTCGGCATAATAGTACTAATTATGTACTTAAGTGTGGCTATTATTATTTGAGCCGTTGTTAAGGTAACGTCATAACGCAGGTAGAAGATAAGGGCCCCCGAGGTTATCCCCCTTTCACAGAATGGTCAGGCCAGAATGCAATAACAAATTCACAATACAGTGTATCGCACCTTTTGACTCTTTAGACAGTCAATGGGAAGGTTTGCTGCTAAAGTGAAAAATAGGGCTGTTGATTTTTTATCATTTTCCAAGATTTGTGATTCTTTAATATAGTAATTGTAGATTACTTACCGTTAATACTTGTTGAACGTGCATGAGTGTAGGCAAATTATATAAAGTTGAAAATGAGATTTTCGTTAATTCGCTTCACAACTCCAATAGAAGTTCTAGAGAATCTCTAGAACTTGTATTGGAGTTGTGACCACTTTACTTTTTTGGGGCATGACTTGACTATGAACCGTGACTTCTTATTAGACTACGACTATGCCTAATTGAAATAATTGATGAATAGATAATAAACTTGAAATATTAATTACTACTTGACACTAACATAAAGTTGAACCATCTTCTAGGCAAGCATTTCACATCTTCGGCCGCATCTTCACTTTCATCAGGTGATTTAGTGGTCAAATATAATATCTCACCTCATGAAAGTGAAGCTTGCCTATCTACCATTAAAAAAATCGGACTTAAAAAAAAGTTAAAATGGATGTACCTGCTAAGGCAGGTACATCCATTTTAACTTTCTTTTACTTTTGTTATAAATTAAACCTAGAGTAAGCTCTAGGTTTAATTTATAACCAAATAGTCAAAATTTGTGTCATATTAAATAAATTTATGTAGGTTTTTTTTTTCATTAAAGTAAAGAAAGCATATCCATTCTTTTTAAAACAAAAACCGCCTTCTCTGCCAATCCGATCTTGATTAAATTGTTATGGGACCAACTACACACTTCACCTCATCAAACTAAAATAAATCGTACTACTCGTAGCGCCTAAGATATGTGGTAACAAACCCAAATAAAGAAAAAAAGCAATATTTTAATTCAGAACCTTCTTTCTTGGGAATAGTTGACTAAAAGTATGCCTCGATACTTGCTCTCCCTCATACATAAATAACAGACCGTTCGATATCCTAGAACTAGTTGATATTGGTAACGCTGCAAGTAGTACCAGACACCCCTATTAAATCCTCCCACGGACCTTATTGCTGTAGCAATAAAGCTTAAAATTTACTGACAAGCCTGACCCAATTGTAAGTGGAACAGTAAGGGTATTTTGGACACCCCTCAATGTAGAATCCTGTATCTTATTGTTTGGAAGAGGTTATAACTATTTGTTTTTTATCCGACTTCCTCAAAAAGAGGTTCTCATGTCTACTGAATCTTATTGTTTTTCCTTCTTCAGTATGTTATCCTTTATGTCCGCCTAACGTTTAAACATAATATAAACGCTCTAAAAAAACACTAAGTTCGATGACTTGTGCCGGCAATATTCGCACACACAATAGTTGAGTTTTAGAAAATCTACACACAAAATCACACCCAAAACCAGAAACATAAACACACTCTCACTCCCTTGTGGAAAAAGTTGTTTCTACCGCGAATCGAACCGAAAGCGACCAAGCATTCAACGAATACTTTGCGCCTAACGGGAACTTTGCTTCTACAGATGATTATGTTTTGTTTTTAGTGTTTACATGCTCTATTTTCTTTGTTTTGCCTGATTTCTCCCTTACTAGTTTTTACTTTATTTATTACATTTCTGAATTTATAATTTTGGTATGAATTATTACTTTACTAAATGTATAACGTTACCCTATGTAAATTATCTAATTTTAGTTATTGGTTTGTTGTCCAAACTTAAAAGGGATTGTGCGGGGCTGGTTTTCAGCATCTCCCATTAATCGAAATTAGCAGTTTCTCGAAAACAATGTAACATTAACAGTGTATACATCTTTTTGACGGTCTACGATTCGAACGGTTTCTTCATATACTTTTCTAGTTTAATGTATATTTCCATTTCGGTTAACTGTCCATACTAAAGTCACATTATATTGCGCTTTCAACAACCGCCGCGAGGCAAGGCCTGCCATCCGACCTTTAGACCTTCCCTTCTCTAGGGTCGATCCCCCATGGACAGCCGAGGGGGCTTAAAATAGGGGGTGTGTTCAACGGATACCGGTTCTCAGATCCAATTTATTTCTGGGAGGGGTTGGGATGAGGGTTTTATTTTTACATGTGAATATCGATTTTGGTGTATTTTTATTATTTTCTATGGTTTGTGTGATGGTCTTTGAGAGATATTAGTGTTCGTGTTTCGCTGTCAGCAGGTCTCTGCCCTCTGCCGTGGTTGCTGGGTTCGATTCCGACAATAATTCCCAACGGACATATGCTTCTGGTTCTGGGTGTGATTTTGTTTCTATATTTCCTATAAGGCTAAAACTAAATTAAAACTATTCAGCAAAGACCGGACCTAAGCTTACCCACAAGGCACCGAGCGTGTAGGTAACTTTTTTGACTGTGATGTGATAGTTACACGCACCGACAATGCTCTTTGAACTTAGTGTGGGGCTGTGTGTAAAGTCTATTGTATTTTTGAAAATTTACCGCCTTTGAGAAAACATCAATCCCTGACTAGCTATTCAACAACCCTATGCAATATCTGTTTGCTTTAAAAACTAGTGTCAGTAAGTGATATTGATCATTATTTGGGTACAATTCCATTGACCTACAAATAAATGGACCTCGGGTCTGCAACAAACTTCACAAAATAAGTGTGCCGATTAAAACCTGTACAAACGTAGATACATGTTAAACTAAAACAATATAATTTATGCGAATCTATCACTACACTTTTGGGTGCAGCAAATTGTCAGCGTACGCAGCTTCGACTGATGGTGCGATAGTCGCACTATCTTTACCTTACGAAGTTATTAACGAGACGGGATTGTCGCTTATATTTCGTTTTGTCGCCTATGATCCGTGGACACGTATGAACGCGGACCCGTTTCCATGCATAATTCATGTATTGGCAATTGGATTTTCAAGTCCGCTTAATTTGTATGAGTGATTTTATGACCGTCTGAGTTAATATCATACGAGTCCGGGGTAATAATAGAAAGGGACTAATAATGAAGTAGTATCCCCTTTTCTGGCGTTGTATCCGTATTTATTACTGTTCACTGATTGATTGGTGTATAAGTATGTTTGGAACGAAATAGATAGAACATAAACGCTTTCACACTCACGGCCCCACACAAAATTCGATTATTGTGTCGTGGGTGCCGGAAACATTCACATCACAGACATAAACACAACTAGAACCAGAAACACAATGTTTCTTTGGGGAGAAAACTTGTATTTCTACCGGGAATCGAACCCTAATCTCCTGCTTGGAAGGCGAACGTCACCTGACTAAGCCAACGAGCAGTTCAATATATGTTATGCTATGGGTTATCTATTTATTAAGTTGTTATTTTCATAGGCAAAATAACTAAAACGGCTATTTACGCCCTATTTGGGTTGTCATAACTCTTTACGTAACATTGTGTACACAAACTACCTGTCAGCTTAGTTGGGTGAGCGTTCGCCTTCTAGCAGGGAGGGAGGGGAAGTATCGGGTTCGATTCAATTTCAGACAACACAAATTTTCTCCCCAGGTAAAATTTGTGTTTCTGGTTCTGGTAGTAATTGTGTCTGTGATGTGAATGTTTCCGGCATCCACGACACAATCATCGAATTTATAAAAGTATTATTTTTACAGTACACTACATAATTTAACGTTTACACTAACGTTAAATTATGTAGTGTACTTTAAAAATTACAAATTAGTTTAGTGATTGTAGTATTATTGTATTTTCAACCGACTTTAAAAAACGGTACTGTATCATATGAGTCGTTTTAAAGCTACGCTGAATTTTTGAATGTGACTAAAATAAACGTCTAATTGTCGGAAATTGTAACAACATAATCTATTTATTTAATTTTTAATACCTATAATTTATTATATTGAATACCCGTGAATTTATTATGTATGACATTTGTTTTTATTTATAAAAGTGCTATTTCTCTTTCTCGTAGGAAAATATGAATATGTCTGTACTGTACAGTATTTTTTTTGTATGTATTTTGCGCGATATCTCCGCCAATTATGGATCGATTTTCATGGTTTTTGTTTGGTAGAGTATACTTCAGAGGTGGTCCCATATAAATTTTTTCGAAATCGGTTAAGCCAAACCCGTAATATAAGCGATGAAGTCGGTTCTTTAAAGCTTTGCTTGCGTTTCAATTATGAATTGACTTGTAAATTGTAATTGATTATAAATGTTTGGTTTATATTATGATAGATAGATAGATAATACTTTATTGATCCACTTTATAAGATGAGATAAAACTAAGGTAACAAACAAGCTTATACGTAAAGTATCACAACAGGCGGCCTTATCACTAATAGCGATCTCTATGTTGACAGGGTTCGCGACGGACGAGAAGTTACTGCAACATATGAACATGCACCTACATGAATACTCTATAATGCGAGGAGACGACGACAAGTCGCATCTTCAGGCGCTGCTCGCAGAACATAACATCGACGCATCATTTGTAAGTTCTTTTTTATGCCAGACTAGCCGTGGCCCGCGGCATCGCCTATGTTAATTAAGTCAAAAAGTAGCCTATGTGTTAATATGTAACCTATATCTACAGTCTAAATTTCATTGAAATCGGTTTGTTCGTTACGGAGATATGTAGTAACAAACATTCACATGGCCGCTATCTTATCTGATGGAAAGTGATGATGCGGCCGAAGATGAAGCTTGCTTGCCTTTTTTATGCCAGATAGGTAAGCATTTGGCCGCTATCTTAAATGATGCAAATTGATGATGCGGCTGAAGATGAAGCATTACCTAGATTATATTAATAACCAATGATATTGTTATTGATCGAGCTAGCGCGAAGTATCTCCATTGCAGCTTGGGCAAAAATGTTTTTAAGCTATTGCATAGCTTCTATCGCGGGCCTTGAGCGTGGAGACCTAATCCAGAAATTCCGTAACGAAAAAACCTAACGCCCCCCACTCTAGCGACTTCACAAAAAGTTTTTAAAGTAAACGTCAAGATCTATATGCTTATTTCGAAGTTATAGTTAGAAGACTCGGTAGCCGTTTGGTACTGGATACTGAATCGTATGCATCGGTACGGAGTTCGCATCGCAACGTGACCGAAAACTTTTTGCTATGCAATAGCTTTACCGCGGCAGTCCCCGAGTGCCACACGTCTTTTTTTTTATGCTCGATAGGTATTTGATTATACCGTTCGGGGGACAAAGACACGGGTAATGAGTTCCACTCCTTCGGAGTATGCTTTCGTGTGTCTGGCGGATATCCGGCTGTTCTCCTCTAAAGGTCGCATTTTTCAACTGATTCTCGTTAAATTTTGTGAGCAGGTTCTATAATTATAAGAGATGTGCCGACTAGTGGCCGACTAGTCGGGCAAACCGACTATCCGGCCATATTTATAGTCGGCGACTAGTCGGCTAACAGCGCTCACTAGTCAGGCAATTACTTTATTCATTATACTATACTTAAAATAGGGTGATTAAAATGAAATTCTTTTATTATTAAGTATTTATATTTGAGTATCAGAATAACAATATCGGCAATATAATCTAGAAATAGGAAAGAAGGAAGGGATTGACTAAGTTTTAATAAAAAAAAATGTTAATGCATGTTGACGACCCAGTTGGCGCAGTGGAAAGGTGTCTGCCCTCTGAGCCGTGGGTCCTGGGTTCGATTCCCGGCAGGAGCACAAATTCCTTCCCAAGGGATATTTGTGCTTCTGGTTCTGGGTGTAATGTGTGTGTGATGTGAATGTTTCCGGCACCCACGATACAAGTCTTTGAACTTAGTGTGGGGCTGTGAGTGTGAAAGCGTTTGTTTGTTTGTTTTTACAACTCAGACTATAATAAGAACAATGAATAAAATTATGTGGAGATTACATAATTTTATTTATTATCTATTTTAGATTAAAATAACAAACACTGCATTCATCATTTAATCTAGAGGCAAAAACTGAGAGCATGCGTATTCCAGGTCTAGCGTGTTTACCAGCTTCGATCACATCGTCACTTACCATCAGGTGAGATAGTGGTCAAACACTAGCCTGTCACAAATAAAAAAAAAATCTAGAGGCAAAAACTCAGCATCGAAAGCAATAATCGGCTTGGGCGACTAGTCGCCCTTTTTGCAACCGACTAGTCGGCCAAACTCATAATTGGCCCATCTTTAATAATTATATAGTTTTTTTTAAATTTTCTCCGAAAACGTAATTTATTTTTAGCTATGCAAAGACAGATTCGCAAGGTCTTAAGCTTACAGAGAGAGATAGAGAGAGATGTTGCATAATGGCCTCGATTCTGATGTACACTCACTAAATTAAATTTAAACTATCCCTGTCTCTTACAAAATAAAACACAAGACAGAGATAGCATGCATTTAAGTGCTGTCGCGCTAGTTTAACAATTAAAATATGAACAGCAAAAGCAGAAAGGCGCTTGTTTTTAGTCAACACCAATACAACACATACTCGACTAAGCTTGCATAGACATCTAAGTTCTGACTAACTTGAGAGCACAGCAGTATGCTATCTCTGTCTTGTGTTCCTATTTTGTAAAAGACAGGAATAGTTTAAATTTAATTTAGTGAGTGTACATCAGAATCGAGGCCAATATATATTCTCTACAGTTACAGACAGACAACAATAGCCTCCTTGTTCCTCGGCATAGCGTGCCGCTGGAGGCTGACGCTGAAGAGAGACGGCACGAGTGCGATATCTGCCATCGCAAGTTCAAGCGGAGACAGCACCTTGTGGTTCACAGGAACGTGCACACCAAGAACCAGCCTAATATATGGTGCTCCAAGTGTAGACAAGGTACTGTACGGTCAGCAGCAAAACTACTCGGCATTTTTTCGAATTATTTAAATCTTATTTCTTTTTAGCTGACTTGAAAAAAAAGAGGCGGTTCTCAATCCGTCTGTTTTTTTTTTACGTGTTTTACTCAGTACTTTTTTCTATGTGAACCGATTTTTGATGATTCTTTTTTGAAAGCGAGTGCTTCTCATGTGGTGTCCATTTAAATTTGATCAAGATTTGACCAGTCGTTTTTGAATTATTCTTTATAATTCGTATTTCATTTAATCTGATCATGGGTTCCATAGATAAAGCTGTGAAGTCGGATTTTTTTTAAATTTTAGCTTCGTACAGTCAGCAGCAAAAGTTGATAACGAAACAAATTTATCAAATTAGCTTAATACCGTTCGAACTGCTCGTTGGCTTAGTTGGGTACGCCTTCTAAGCAGTGGGTATCGGGTTCGATTCCCAATGGAAACACAAGTTTTCTCCCGGAAGGAAATTTGTGTATCCGAATGTGAGTGTGTGTGGTGTGAATGTTTGCAGCTCCTATGACACAAGTCGTCGAACTTAGTGTGGTGAAGCGTTTGGAAGCGTTGTTATAAATGTATTGAATAGAATAATTGTTTATTGGAATATATAGAGATTGGAAGAATCTTTCTAACATTATAAATCCAAAAGTTTGTGTGTAAATGTGTAAGTGTGTAAGTATGTTTGTTCCTTCTTCACGCTTTAACGGCTGAACGGATTTGGATGAAATTTGGGATATACATACCTTAAACATAGGATTAAATAAATAAAATAAATAAAAATTGTTTATTTCGGATAAATCCATAGAATGGTTAGTTACATTATAAATTAAATTAAATTAAATCTATGTTAGTATTACAATTATTATTATTATTATTATTTAGTCTGGCCAGTAACAATACCTATCCAATATTTTTGGATAGGACAATCAAAGCGAGACGCAAACATTTTCAGAACACAGTTGGAACTAGCACGTAGACGGTGAAACATTGAGGCGACTTTATTTCGCATGACAGCGTGAAAACCATTCACCCGCGCCTCCGCGAACATTCCAGACGCACTGCAACGCCATGGTAGTCCCAACAGTGCTCTAAAAGCATTGTTATATTGCACCCTGAGGGCATTGTAAGTACGTTGCGTATACTGAGCCCACATGCTGCTCGAATAGAAAGTTTGACAGTACGCTCTCACACAGGCTACTTTTTAAATTGATAATAGCGGGTGAAGCCGCGGAGCACGGCTAGTTGAAATATAAGAGAGCCAAGGCGACGTCTGTCACCGCAATTGTTTTAGATTCTTATCAATCTTTCAAAATTTTCAGGTTTCATTTCAAACCAAGCGTTCGAGACGCACGCCTGTACCCACGAAGACCCGATGGAGGAATATCTAGACATCAAGATCGAACAATCGCCCGCCGTAGAACAAAACCTCGATATTAAAATAGAACATCCGCCACCAGACGCCAAAAAGGAAAACCAGTGGCCGCAGGAGATAAAAATAATACCGGTAGGAATTATTATTGAAGTGAAAACTTTATTAGATAGATAGATAGATAAACTCTTTATTGAACACCTTAATGTAGACAAGAAACAAAACAAAATAATTATCCTTACTATCCTTACTAATGTTATAAATCCGAAAGTAACTCTGTCTGTCTGTCTGTTACGCTTTCACGCTTAAACTACTGAACCGATTTAAACGAAATTTGTAACACAGATAGTCTAGAGCCTGAGAAAGGACATAGGCTACTTTTTAACCCCGAATTCTGGCTGGTCCGGGACTTACGCGGGCAAAGCCGCGGGGCGCAGCTAGTTTACAATAAATAGTGTAACAATAGGCGGTCTTATCGCTAAAAGCGAAAATCTCTTCCAGACGACCTTTGGATGGAGCGGAATTACGCAATAGAGTTGGACGTCGGTGTTTAAGAAAACAACATTTTAAAGAGTGCATGAATCTATCTATCATATACTCAATAATAAGTAATGATAATTGACAAATAATAAAATAATATATACCTCAATAATGATCTTATATAAATACATGGAAAGGCTAAATAAGGGAAGTTCAAATCTGTAATAAAACGGACATTAATTAAGAAAGCTTATTATAAGACCACAGACTATATTAATGACAAGGATGCATGGAGGCAAACTGCACAGGCTCTTTCTAGCGACTACCATAATAACACCTAGGTTAAGAAAATTATGTATTTGAAATTAAGAATGTTTTAAAAAAAAATGAATGAATAAAAAAAATGCGCCGCCGAGTTTCTTGCCAGGTTCTTCTCGAGATGGCTGTAATTTTGCGAATCTGGCAATAGATTCATTAACTTTCATGAGTGCCTCTTTGGGGCCCATGTGAATAAACGATTTTGATTTTGATTTTGACATATTTAATATGATCGTTACACATATAATACATACATACACACATGCTACATATATATAAATACATTAATATGAATACCAATGAAATGAATAAAGAATGGATTTTAAACATATTATTATGACAAATTACAACATAATTAAATTATTTAACTGCGAGATAGTGAGCTTTGACGCGTTCTTTAAAGATGGGCAGCGACTTTATTACTACTAACTTAATTTATTAGTTTGTTTGATTAAAATTTGTCTTTACAGTTAGAGAAGCAAGAAGACGATACCCAATACCTAATCCAAGACGAAAGCGACATCCCCACTCCGCAGCGCGTGTATGTGTGCAAGTACTGCCAGAAGCCGTTCAAGCGTAAAGACCACTACAAGATACACTTGCACATTCACACCGGGGTCAAGTCGTTCTTCTGTGTCGACTGCGGGAAAGGTAGGACATTTTTTATGCTCGAAAGGCAAACGATGATGTAGGATGCTTGCCTCGAAGATACCTATTCACTCTTGACTTGAAGACTCCCAGATTATACCGTTCGGGGAACAAAGACCAGGGCAATGAGTTCCACTCCTTCGTTACGGATGATAAACGAAGAAACGAAACGCTTCGAGCGAACTGGAGGTATGTCACCCATATTAATTATTGTACAAACCATCTAGGACAAAATATTCTAAATATATAAGACGTCAGTTTGGGGGAGCACAGGTACCTGCAGTACAGGCTTTGCCTAGTGTGGGTGTCTGAGGCTTACATAATGTTGTTGTGAAAGAATTGCATTTTACCTACAAATGTATAGTTTGTATCCACTATTATTGAACACTCCATTATTGAATGTAATTTTTATTTTTGGAAATAAACATATTATTATATTATATATTATTATATATGGATGACGTTTGACAGTTTGTCTTGTTGTTAGATGGTAAAACGGGCATGGGGGAATTAGCTCGTATAATTCCTGCGCACACTCTTCTAAGTGCAAACAGTAGAATACCGATAGACTTGCGACCTTACGAAGGTGACCGAGACTCTGCAATTTGGACTCGACTAGCTTATCATCGCCAATGAGTCTTTTTGCTCGTCGGTCGATGGACTCAAGAGCTTCAAGCTGGTACTTAGCGGAACCATCCCACAGGTGGCCGCAGTACTCCATACACGAACGGACTTGAGCTCGACTTATATATAGAAACACTTTCACACTCACATCCCCACACTCAGTTCGATGACTTGTGTAGTGGGTGCTGGAAACATTTACATGACACACAATCACAAATAGAACCAGAAACACTAATACATATAAAATTGTCAAGTGGGAATCATAAAAATCTTTTATTATTTTTGCCACATTACTAGGGCATGAGTTGACTAAGATTGGACCATGACTCTTTTACTTAACTTTGACTGTGACTTGTGATTAGGACTTTTATAATGAAATACACATAAAATATTTTATAACTTGACACCAGCTAAATGCACAAGATTGCAAAGCCAAAATTAAAAAAAAAACAAAACTTGTCACTCCAGGTTTTTACCGCAAAGACCACCTACAGAAGCATGCGCTAGTCCACGCCAGGACCAAGCCAAAACCGAAGAAAGCTATTCCAGACCTGTTCCCCATCAACAAGCTGCCGAGACAGAACGAGGACAGACGGACAGATAGCTCACAGAGAAAGGTCATGCCGGAGATAACTATTACGGTAAGTTTTTTTTAATACTGGATAGGCAAGCATTTGACCGCTATCTCACCTGATGGACAATGACGATGCGGCCGAAGATGGAACATGTTTGCCAAGAAGGTACCTATTCACTTGTACCGCTCAGAAAAAGAGAGTTAATTCAGTAAAAAATGATTAACGCAGCTATTGTATACTAAAAAGTCTAGAGTGAATAGGTACCTTCTAGGCAAGCATGTTCCATCTTTGGCCGCATCGTCACTTTCCATTAGGTGAGATAGCGGTCAAATGCTTGCCTATCTAGTATAAAAAAAAAAATTAAACGAAAGCAAAGCTTAAAAAAACCGACTTCACCGCTTTATCTTCGGAACCTTGATCAGATTTAATGTATTAAACACGCATTATTGACGATAACTCAAAAACTCGAGATCAGATCTTGATCAAATTTCAAAGGGACCACATGAAAAGCACCAGTTTTCAAATAAAAAAAATAATCATCAAAATCGGCTCAAACCGAAACAAGTTATGAGGTAACTTTTGAAGTCGGTTAAACGAGAACATCGTCAAAGTAGTCCACAAAATAGGCATTATTGACGATATTTCAAGAACTACTGATCAGATCTTGATCAAATTTAAATGGGACCAATTAGAAAGCAACATAATATTTCAAAGTAAAAAAAAAAATTTTATATCGGTTCACGTGGAAAGAAGTTACGAGGTAACACATAAAAAAAAAGATATATACAGTCGGCTTGAGTACCTCCTCCTTTTTTGGGAAGTCGGTAAAAAATATATTTCAATCGGCTAATTTGAACTGACCCTTGGCTTAGTTCAGGGGTCGGCAACCTTTTGAGTCGGAAGAGACAAAAATTACAATTTACAAAATTCCATAGTTTTATAGAGCCACAAAACTTTTTCTTGCCAACAATAATCCTTAATGCCAGCAATAATACCTGCTGTACTACGAGTATCGTATAGAAAACGCTATGCACGCGTTATACTACCTAATCATCCCATAATTTACTTGTTTCAACTGTATGAATGCACTTTTTTGCTACCTTTGAAGGGTTATTAATGGCTCGATAGAAATAGTGTCTAATCCTTGTTAATCGATTCAGAACGTTTTTTTTTTCATAATAAATTATATTCGCGTTTGGAACTAAAGAGCCGCAGCTTCACATCCAAAGAGCCGCATGTGGCTCGCGAGCCGCAGGTTCCCGACCCCTGGTTAGTTGGATGCGCATTCGCACTCTAAGCAACGGATACCCCTGATTAGAAGGCGAACGCAACCCAACTAAGCCAGCGGGCAGTTCAAATATGACATCTTGTTATTAATTAACTCGATATATTATTAATGAAGCAAATCCTCCTCTGTTCATTTAGAGAATGCAATAAATATTTGAATTAGAATTTAAACAGGTATGTATTATTCCAGGCGCCTTCAAACACAAAGCTGCGCGTGCCGCTACAAATCAAAGTGCCGTACCAAGTGGTAATGGCTATGGACAACGGAGAACAGCGAGCGGTTACCATCGATCCACAGGCTGCTCCCGAACTGCATTCATAACTAAAAAGGAAGAGAATAAACCGTACCTGAGGATGGCAAATTTAAAGTACCCTCAATAATGAAACCCGGTATTACCAAATCATCTTTCAATGGCTACGTTCTAGAATAGATAATATGCATTTATTTTTTACCCGACTTCGAAAAAGGAAGTTCTCAATTCGACTGTATGTTTTTTTTGTATGTATGTTACGCGATCATTTTGCCAATTATGAATCGACTTTGATGTTTTTTTTTTTGGTAGATCCAACTTGGTCCCATATAAATTTTATCGAAATTGGTTTAGCGCTTTTTAAGAAAATTAACAAAATCCAAAACATAAGCGGTTAAGTCGGTTTTTTAAAGCTTTACTTGCGTTTCTATTGTGTATTTTTTTATTCGATTAATTACGTTAATACATTATTATTAACCAAAAAAAACTCATTTATCAAAACATTACATTTCATATCAAAATCAATTATTGAAAATACAAACATGTTCGAGCAATTTTAAACGCGGACATTTTAATGTCCTTTTTTTTTGATGTCATGTATCAATCATTAAGGAAAGTTGACCAATCATTGACATAAAAAATGTGTAAACTGACGTCACGAATCAGTGTAGCCAATAGCGTGCGTTTTTCAAAAACGTAATAACAAAGAAACGCAATCACATCACAGACCCACACTAAATACGAAGCAAGTCTTCGAAAATGGGTCTGGAAACATACATCACACACACAAATATTAGGTAATAGTTATAATACCGTGTCAAATAGTAAAATATTATCGGAAACTATGCATTGTTAATAATTATGAATCTCGGGTCGTATTTTTATGTACTTAACATTTATTAATTTATTTGTAATTAGCTAGTCAGTAATTGCAATGCCGAAAAGAAGAAAAAAATATTTTACCTCGTTCGCTTTTTTGACTAAAAACATATTGAAAAAAATTAATACTTCCTTAATGTTCATGTTTAGTAAGTATTTTACGAAATCGGAGTTTATTTTATGCTAGCTAGGCTGCATTTCACCGCTATCTCACCTAATGGAAAGTGATGATGCGGCCGAAGATAGAACATGCTTGCCTAGAAGGTACCTTTTCGAGTGAAGTATAAGATTTTTTTTCTTGAATTTATTTCGATGTTGTAATATTTATTCTGATTAAATCTAAACCATTTTTGAATCCACCTGAAACACAAAACATATCATCAAAATCGGTTCAGCCGTATAGGAATAGTCCAGTCACATACACACTTACAAAATAATGATGTAAAGATTTAGTGTCCTTATATAAAAATAGTGTACGTAGTACGAGTACGTAACCAATATAAGTGCCAGTATATATATATATTTTTTATTTGTGACAGGCTAGTGTTTGACCACTATCTCACCTGATGGTAAGTGACGATGTGATCGAAGCTGGTAAACACACTAGACCTCGAATACGCAGGCTCTCAAGGATAACTGCCGGAACACCGTATTTGGCTTGGCGGCAGACTTTCAACTTGATGGTGGTAAGCTACATTGGTAGCAAGCCAGGCAAGCAACACACAAAATGCTCTACCACCTCTCAATATAGTTGCCAGCATGTTTTCTTATATAATTTAAATGGTTTTGATCTCACATTCCCAAATATTTCATAATGTATTAGCTATAGGGTCCAATTTTGCTAAATATGTATATATCAGTTTGTGTGCGTGTATTGGAAGAACATATTTTATTTTGTATTTCCATACATTTTGAATCGCGTTCTATTGACTTTTGCATGTAAATGATTGATACTCTTGAAATGGATTTATTTTTATTATGTTAGATCTAAGTTAATTTTAGAATATTATATTTGTAAATAGTTGACTTCACAAATTATGATATAAGAACGTCACATATCGTGCCATTTGGACTTATTATGAAAACGACTGTTTTCTATTTATCTACAAATATTTATAGTTACACTGCCCGTTGGCTGCGTAGTTGGGTGTGTTCGCCTTCTAAGTGTGGGTTCGATTCCCGGCGGGAACTTAAAAAAAATCACGGGGAGATTTTTTATGTTTCTGGTTGTGATTGCGTGTGTGATGTGAATGTTTCCGGCACCCGCGACTAAGTGTGGGGCTGTGAGTGTGAAAGTCTTTATTTAACATTTGTCCTCATAACATGTGTCTGATTAATCAAAACAAAAGTTGTGTATTAAGTTGAATGGAAAATGCTGTCATAATTGTTAAAGTTGTTTTGAACTTAGCTAAAATTCTCAAATTCCGTTTATAATAGTAGATAGACCTACCTACGGGCTACTTGCTTATATTTCCTGAAACATAACTAAATTTATATACAGCAAAGACCTAAGTTACCTACAAGACATCGAACTTATAGATAACAAGTGCTCAAGCCCACTACCAGTGGGTAGCGTTCCCATCATGCTGGCGGCATTACCTCAATGAATTGCAATGCTAATGCGTTGAGCCAAATAAGTACCAATATTTTGATCACGCGTCGCCTCAAACAGGCGCTCTGATAGATTTTTGAAAATAGAATGAGCTCCCGGTCCCCACCCATGCAGTGTCTCAACACCAAACGGCTCAAATATGTAAACACTGTCGAGGTTTCCATATTATCGTAGATATATTTGACATTGGAAGATATTTACATACTAAGCATTATTGCAGTCGACTACTAAATTGATTTTGATAGAATTTAGAAAACCGTCGTTTCACTTTTAATTCTAATTTAACTGACCACAATATTTTGCTCGTGGTTTTTTTTTAATTTTGTAATATAATCATGTAAATAATTTACATAAGATGAACTCTTCATATTAACAGGAGCATAACTATTTTTAAAATTAAAACCACTTTACTAGTTTCTCTTGCCTTTAATGCCCCGTTTATAAAAAAATAAAAATATGTATTAAAACGCGTTCTCCAAAATACTGTCCGATTTTTTCAATTTCTTGCCATCATAGAGCTATTACATCTAGCTCAATCGACGTATTAAAACTAAGTACAAAAAACATGTATCCTCCCAACTACGCTACGGCCCAATTTCCTATATTTCCTAAAACTATATACAGCAAAGACCTAAGTTACCTACAAGACATCGAGCTTATAGGTAACTCAAGTGCTCAAGCCCACTATCAGTGGGTAGCGTTCCCCTCTGTTTAGAACATAGAATTTTCGGATTGTAATTTTCACACAATACAATTGCATAGTCGATTTATTTCTAAGTTATTGTTAAGTCAAGTTCCTGACTTGTCGTGTATTCCACCGAACTGTTGTGATTTTAACTTAAGTATATTTAAATGTGTACCTAACTACAAGTACAAATAAAGTATTTTGCACAGTGCGAATGCTTGTTTCACTTAAACCCAGCTTACTTCTAACAGGTTTAGTCAATGCCGACACAAGCAAACTCGCTTGCCATTCCTTGCAGTTAATTTGCAGACTACCTAACTGAAATAACCTTTTCTTTTAAGTAAGTACTTGGTCTTAATAGATACAAAGAATACAATCAGATTTTGTTTCATACCTTGTAACGACCGTTGTCTCATGCGTTATAGTAGGAGATGGCACTGTATGTACTCTAAGCACCAGACGTTACAGCAATCTGATGTAGGTACTAGTGGGAGTTTACCGCAACTCACATACGTAGTAAAGCTTCTATTTATACATTCAATTGTAATTGTAAATACATAGTGTGATGTAGATATTCGGCAATAATAATAATGTCGATCCTATATCAATCACATTCACATGCTCCCTCTGCTTAGTTAAGCACTCGTTCATTTCTTGCTCAAATGCATTTAAAATTATTTAATTTTAATTACCAAAAGGAATTACCACAATGACGTTTTCCAATAGAGAGCCAATGATATTTTTACCTTAGCCTGTGGGTAACGGTCACGTAGACCAGATCGAAAGGACTAGCTATATATCCCAGTCTTGACATGTATAATTTTATTGTACTTGAATGAATAAGTGAGAATCAACCATTCCTTTAAAACAATACTGCAGATGACACGGGTACTTACATAAGGTACGGTTCTCTTATTGCTTCTCGAATTTAGTAGTCGAGCCCGCAATCTTACACATTTAAATATCGACCCAAAATCACAAACGAATTTAAAAATGTTTTTGAAGTTTATTGACATCCTTTCTTTGGGTCTACCTACTCCACAAGTATAAACCTGCCGTTGCAGTTATTATGGAGATTACAGATCTAATAGAATAAATGTCTTGTTATAGATATGTCTTGTTTAATGACGTAGACGTAAGAAATGCGTTTTCATCTCGTAGGGTATGCAATAATCTGGCGTTTTGCTCAAGTGCAATCCATTTTGCACCCCGTAATAATGATAAAGTTTAGGTAAACATGATTTTAAGAAGCAAGTATTGAAGCCTCTTCATACTTTGTACTTGGACTACTTCAGTACTTGCAATAACTTGGCGTTTGAATTAAGTGCTTTTATTTTTACAATGGCCTCTCAAGGTAAATGAATAATGTATCCCTACGTGTGAGCCTATTCGAATTGGAACACTATCGCATGCACATATACAACAATATATATATACAAGTGTCATTGTTATTAAGTTACAGTCATAAGTGCATAATAGGAAATACTTTAATCAATATTATGAATAATGATTTCATTTATCCAAAAATAACAAGTAAGGATAATATGAAAATTACAATAACCTTAATTCCTGAAAATAGCTATAACATGCTCTGTGGCAATAACTTACCTACTGTATTACGTGTTTAAAATGTAAATGATAATGGGACCAACTAACTAGACTATAAATTATTTCATGGAAAAATTGGTTTACTGGTCCAAGATCCCAGGGCCACCGGACGTCACGTATTTTCTAACTAAGGAAATGTGGACGATTGAGTAGTGTTAGTATGTACTAAGAACGCATGCCTACCTGCTAGCTTGCTTAGCAGGATTAACCACGTAGCAAGAGTAGCAATTGCTACGGGCCCCGCGCGAAAGAGGGCCCCGCATATTTAAACCCACTCATCTCTGCCTGAGCGTAATTTTTTGAGTGAAACTTATTAAAATGTGGTAATAAAAAAAAATATTGAATTTTCTTGATGTTACAAAAACGTAAAACGTTACAACAAAGACAATCCACGTCAGACAATCGGTAACCGACTATTTCTTTGGCGTAAATAAAACACCGAATTTCATACAGTAAACGCACAAGTTCTACAAAAAGTTGCTTGTATAAACGTGTAGAACTTCAGTCAGCCCGATAATCAGCTCTACCAAAAGTCTGACGTATGCAAGCACTCTTACCCGACACTTAGTGTGGATGCTTTAAACTAATGATAGGTATCCTACCCCTTATCGCTACAATGCACGCCGGCCAATGGGCAGAATCAGATGGCGGTATCAAAAGCTACACTAATAAATATCAATTTAAACATATATCTAAAAGTTAGCACAAGGCACACCGCAAATTATTTGTGATCGAAGTTACTAACACTGAAAAATTAACCGGGGATTCCCTGACATTGCCATTGAGTATCGTAACAAACAATCCGCAAATTAAAATAAAGTTCTGTTAACCATAGAAAAGAATAATATTCTAAACCAAAAGGAATATATCTTTTCAGTGACCGACAAAACCGGTCCACTGGTGATCTTCTAGCGAATGCCACACGTATCTGGAGTGAGGCCATTGAGAAGAGTGGAGAAGCGCTTGCTGTTTCTTTGGACGGATCGAAGGCCTTTGATGGGTTTGGCACCATGGCCTTATTGGCAAGCTTTCCTGCATACGGTTTACCTCTCAGCTTATGTGATTGGATTTCAGACTTTCTGAGGAACAGATCGATACAAGTGGTTGTCGACGGCCGCTCATCAGATCGGAATTAATGTTGGTGTTCCTCAGGGGTCAGTTCTTTCCGCAACACTCTTCCTGCTGCACATTTAACTTAGTGTGGGGATGTGAGTGTGAAAGCGGTTTACGTATTTAACTTGCATCCAAGCAAGCAGATCTGAAATCCCTTCCTTTATCAGATGTAGCGAGCGCCAGGTCTATCACAAAGGGAGCTCGTAACAACTGCGTTTTAGGCCATGCCCTTATGTGCTTCCGAACTAGGTCTGGTTCGACCGCGCCTTGAGTTATGTGGTAGATACAGGTGGAGAGGCAGCGACTTAGCTCCACTGGACTGTGCGTTGCTACAACATTAAAACGGCATTGAGTTACTTCTGAATATAGTTGTTTGAATAAAATGGATTGATTTTAAATAATTAAACGCAAGCAAACGCAAGCAAACCTTGATCAGATTTAATGTATTAAACACGCATTATTGACGATAACTCATAAACTAGAGATCAGATCTTGATCAAATTTCAAAGGGACCACATGAAAAGCACCAGCTTTCAAATAAAAAAAATAATCATCAAAATCGGCTCACAACGAAAGAAGTTATGAGGTAACTTTTGAAGTCGGTTAAAAACGAGAACATCGTCAATGTAGTCCACAGAATACGCATTATTGAAGATATTTCAAGAACTACTGATCAGATCTTAATCAAACTTAAAAGGGACTAATTGGAAAGCAACATCTTTCAATATGGGGGCGGTAAGGCCTGCACTGACGTCCCGCTTGTGCATTTCCCCCTGCCAGGAACTACCCCATCCACCCCAGCTCCTTAAAATAACGGAGTGTGGTTTTTGGGTGCTGGCATGAAGTTCATATCGAAAGTTCTTTATTTATTAAGTTATACCGACCCACGACAAAAGCGATTGAAAGCGTTCATGTGTATGTTTTTGCACCCGTGCGTCCAGGCGAATATATCTAATACATATATAATAATCCCTTTTTTCGACGGACAGCTCGTTCGCCGAGCAAGTGCTCGCGGACACGAGTCGACTACTCACGCAGGCCGCGAGGGACAAACATCTGCCGTCCCGCTTGTATTGGAAGTAAGTACATACAGACAAACAGGCATATCCTTCCAAGGCCCATGAAACTACAAGAAGTATTAAATAAACATTGACCATCGAAGCGAGGTCGTCTGTCATTTGCAACTTTAATTCATCAGCTACCGTTCTACACCACATAATTTTTGGACCTAGACGTCTGACATTGGCCACAGATGTAATAGTAGGGTTGCCAAAAATATTTGAAAAAAAAAATTTTTGTATGGAATTAATTATATCCGTTTTCGTTTTTCGTTCTCTGGCAGAAGATTCCTGGCAAGATACACTTATACACCACTATGTGTTACTACACCTTTTTGTTACAGGTTGTATATATGAATCTTCTAGGGGAGTTTTGCCTTATTCTTTACAAGAATTCTAATTTCTTTTTTTGTTTCTGTTGCTGTATTAAAGATATATAGATATAAGTTTTTCTTCAATATCTGCAATGTACAGACATTAGCCTGTTACAATTTTATTATATGTATAGATTTTTTTAACTTCGGGCCAATTGCCTATATTTCCTAAAACTAAACTAAAACTATGTACAGCAAAGAACTAAGTTACCTACAAGACATCGAGCTTATAGGTAACTCAAGTGCTCAAGCCCACTGCCAGTGGGTAGCGTTCCCATCATGCTGGCGGCATTGCCTCTCTGAATTGCAATGCTAATACAGAAGATGTGTATAGATTAGTCTATTTATCACTTTAACTATCCTGATGCTAAATAATAGAATGAACCAATAAAACAAAGAAGGCTGATGAATAGAGGATATTTATTTCAATATTATGGAAGCCGTTAGTCAAAGAAAGCGCGAATTATAAACAATAGATTAGTATAATAGGTGCAACAATGTTTGTGTGCGTATGTTATTTTACAGTATCGGTATATATATATATATATATATATATATTCATATTATAAGTATATAGGTACTTAGTTGTTTAATGACGCTATTGCATTATATATGTGACGCTTATTCAATGCATGGAAACAGCGTTAGTTACAGTAGTCGCGATACATGTTTGCTACTCTGAAGTTAGTCATTCATTCAGTCATGTATGGTGACATTCTTATACTGATGAGCGCGTTGTTAGTAAGTTTATTTATATATATAAATTAATCCCTATTTACCTTGGTCACGTCATAACCGATTTTAATGTTTTTTTTTTTTTCTAATACTTTGTAACATAAATAAAGATGGAGAAAAGTGTCGCAACATTTTTAACTGCAAAGCGCTCTCTTCAGAGGATCAAACAGGACAAACATCCGCTTTATTAATTTTAGATCCAATAAGTATAAAAAATTAGGTGAGTACCTGAAAATAATGATTTAATCTTACTATATTCGTGGCAGTGATACTATTACAATTTATAAACATTTTAACTGGCAAACGAGTAACTTACATGTTAGAATATTAAAGAATTCACTATAAAAATATTTTATTTTGAATTTATATCATGGTAACCATTTATTTTTATCTTATTTATTAAACATTATTTAAACGAACATTATTTTTAGACTATTTATTACACATCCAAATTACTTTATCTCTATCGAATAAACCTATGAATAAGCTTTTTAGTATATTTAAGAAAATTTTAAACAAATGTCTACTTAGGTACATTTAAATCACATAATAGCTTTACCTTAGGTAATATTTATAACTACGTAAGTAGGTATCTATAACAAAAGTGTACCTATTCTATAGTTTTATAATACATTTGCCAAATAACAAAAATTTAACACCGAAACAAACTCTTTTAGAGGTACTCGCCAACAAGAACTAAGTAATAATAATTTAGTATAATGTATTTTCAAGTCTTATTAGAACACAACGTTAAAAAATAAGGTTTTAGATAACTGTAAAGGAGTTTTCGTTTCCAATACCTTTACAATAAGCTATGGTACTGACATTATAATATTGTATAACCATCAGGTATAACCCGTTCAAAGAAGACATTTGTGGGAGTGACATGCACACAAGGATGTTGTAGCTAAAGTAAACCGTAGGTTTGTTTCCTATCTCGATGCATGCACATGAGCACTTGTCAATATCTAAACTTTCTTTATTTGCTCGGGTTATACTACACTGACTATGGCGAACAGAACTATGGAAGAGAATAACAAGTTCATGGTTTTCACCATGTTCTTTTCTTCCGTATACAGTAAGAAACACTCCACTTGTCCCCCGCAACCTCATCGCACCAATCACTGGTATTGCTAGTGCTCCAATATTCAAACAGTCATAAATTTAGAGTATTTTTCTTGACTTTACAATTAAATTTTCCACCACCTGTCCACGTGTCACTGAGCTATAATTATAGGAAGCGTCATGTTACACACCACTGAGCCACTGCACTGTTAATTTCCTTGGCGGCGGTGATGAGTGTCATGGAACTAATCTCGTGCTTGTCATTATCACAAAAATCACCTCTTTTATAAAACAGTCAGATAGCCAGTAAATATTTTAGTCCACATTACCACAACTGAACACTGATCAACAAAATTTGATTAAAAAACCTCCTTGGTGGCAGTGCGTATTTTTTTTCTACCATTACCAAGTGCGCAAGCAAGGCTTTTAAAACAAAACATATCCTTAATCAAACAGATACCTATAAAAAGTATTTATTTCTACATTTACACATCTTTCCAATGAGCATAATAATCTTTTTAAAACGTTTCCTTATGAGCGTCATAAGACTAAGCTCGTGCAAATGCACCGTTTGACCCGCAAGACAGTGCATGCTGAGGTTACGTGCGCTAAGCCGTCAAAATATCTTAAGACAGCTAGATAGTGTCCACGCCTCACTGAATCACAATAATGAGGAGCGTCACATTACACACCACTGACCTACTGTTGTAAAACACTTCCTAGACGGCAACGATGAGTGTCATGAGACTAAGTTCACGCTTTTCAACATCCTGCCGGTCTTTAAGATAAATTTACCTACTACACCTCTTTAATCAAACAGTCTGATAACTAAAGTAGTATTGTTTACATTTCCACACATATCCATTGAGCATTATATAGTCTGTTTAAAACACTTCTCTGGCGGCGGCGATGAGCGTCATGAGACTAAGTAACTCATGACTTTCATCGTCCTGCTGGTCCTAAGGTAAAATTTACCCACTACACATAAAGAGGTCATTGATTAAAGAATCAAACAATGTGGTAACTATAAAGTATCTTTACATTTCCACTGAGAATTATTATTATAGTCCGATTAAAACACTTCTTTGGCGGCGGCGATGACCGTCATGAGACCAAGCTCGTGCTTTTCGCTGTCCTGCGGATAAGTCCCCAAGGATGTTCCTCGTTCTATTTATATGGAGCCTCTAATTTTATTTTGAAATTTTTCATTTAGACATTTTTTTTTCATCCCATCCATTGTAGTGATGCATTTTGAATTGTATTTGTTATTAAGCAATGTCACACTCTCGACTGTACAATAAAGACAATAAAATGTTTATGAATAAATGAGTATTTGAGTATTTAAAGTTACGCACTACACCTCTTTAATCAAACTGTCTGACAAAATAAAGTATCTTTACATTAGCAATGAGTATTATTATAGTCTATTTAAAACACTTCTTTGGCAGAGGCGATGAGCTTCACGAGACTAAGCTCGTGCTTAACATGGTCCTGCTGGTTCTAAGGTAAAATTTACTCACCACTTCTAAAGAAGTGATCGATTAAATAATCAAACAGTCTGATAACTAAAAACTATCTTTACATTAGCACTGAGTATTATTATAGTCTGTTTAAAACACTACTTTGGCGGCAACAATGAGTGTCACAACACTATTCATCGCCGTGCGGGTTCTAATGTTGAATTTACTCACTACACCTCTTTAATCAAAGTCTGATAACTATAATCTTTACATTTCCACTGAGCGTTATTATTATAGTCTGCTTAGAACACTTCCTTGGCGGCGGCGATGAGCGTCATGAGACTAAGCTCGTGCTTGTCATCGTCGTGCGCGTCGTGTCAGGAGGGCGCGGGCGCGGGGGCGGGGGCGGCGGAGAGGGGGGGGTCGGCGGCACTCTGCTGGGACAGCTCCGCCTTAACGCGCCTCGCGATGTGCGATCGCGTGTGCTTGCGGAGGTGGTCTTTGCGGTAGAAACCTGCGACAAAGGTTCCTAGATCACTACGTTTGTAGGAAATATAATAGCACTCCCTGCACGGAGATATTGTTGTGGTAGAACTCTTTTGCAGAGTCCGCCTGGGTCCACACCATTGTAAGACATTCAACTGCTAAGCATTGTGTGCAATTACTGTATTATATAATTATTAAAACTATCGTGAGTCGTATTCATGTTGATTTAGTTCCGGTTGTACTCACGTTATTTTTACGCAGTACGCGCCAGGCTCTCGTTGCCGCTACAGCGCATGCTCCCGAGGATGAGCGTCTATATCGCTCGAACACCGGTCGAGTTTCTCGATTAAATAAAAAATAACGTGAATACAACCGGAACTAAATTACTGTAATTCGGATTTAAGGGCAATCTTTGTGTCAATAACGGGATATTTACCATGTATTTCGTTTGTTTTGAGTTTCCGATATTTCGGCACTGTTGCAAGCGCCATGATCACGGAACTACCCGCTTTCGTACTCGTTTACAAAACATATTTCTTTGGCGCGCAGGAGTTCAAAACTCTTGGTGGCACTGAAATGTAATGGGCAAGCGTGGCGCTTACCATCAGGCGAGCGAATAGTTCTTCTCGTCTCTCAATGACAAAAAAGACATCAAACATTTGGATATTGTTCTTATGACGTGTCTAAGTACATACTAATGTATTTACTTTAAGTTCGTTTTTATAGGTATCTTCTAGGCAAGCATGTCACATCTTCGGCCGTATCTTCACTTTCCATCAGGTGAGATAGTGGTCAAATGCTTGCCTATCTATCATAAAAAAAAATCGCCTGAATTGAGGCAGACGCAGTAGAAATACTTCCTGTCGAGGTTTTCAGCGTTTCTCCTGTGAGTGTGTGTCACGAAGTGCATAACCAATTATTCCTTAAAATTAAAACAGATGTTAATTATTATGGTACCTTTCCCACACTCCATACAGACATGCCGTTTCTCCCCCGAGTGAATAACGAAGTGCAGTGTCAGTTGTTCCTTCCGTTTGAACGCCTTCAGGCAGACGGAGCAGACGTGAGGCCGTTCGGGGTTGTGAGACTGTTTATGGCGCGTGAGGTGGTCTTTTCGCTTTAATGCTGCATTACAGATGTCGCAGATGAACCTGGAGAAATAAGCTTATGAATTAACAGCTTTTACTGGAGCATTTAAAATTTTTAAGTATTTGTTCGAGCGAAGCGAAAGTGACTTGGGTCGTTCAGCACTTTGTCCGTCCGTCCGTTCTAAATCATATAAGCGAATGACTTCAAATTCTCATAGAATATGTAAAACTACAGTCCAAAGCCAGAAATGACACTTAAAATTATATAAATAAAAATATTAAGTGGGATCCCATACATATAAGTAAGCTAAATATTTTTTATTTTTTTATCATCCATTGTGGGGTATCGTTGAAAAGGGCTTGACAAGAAAAGTACGAAACCGGTTTAAAAAAATCTATGTTGGAAAATAACGACTTGGTAGGCCACCAAAGTCACAGTTTTTAGACCTATTTTGTCCCGGGGTCTATCTCAAAAACGGCTTCACACTGAACGCTGAAACTTACGTATAATATCGGTTATATTCTGTACTTTAACAACAAATACAGAAATCAAACGATTATTATCTCTATGAGGCAAAATGTAGGCGCGAGATCTCAGTTCGGCGCGACCGACTAGTTATATAGTGTCAATCAAACCATAGGAAAGAGGAGCCGCCTATAACGATATCTTCAGTAATCATAAATAACCTTTTTGTATGGTCCAGAACGTATTATTTGCTTAAAATAAGAAGTAAATAGCTAGGATAGCGGCTGGTGCACCGTTTAGTGCTATGGTGTTATGCGATAGATTTCCTTGTTTTGTAGTAAGCCGTGACTGTTGTAGTACAGTCACAGCTTACTTCAAAACAAGGAAGAGGCAGTGGCCAGGCGAGCTTTACAAAATGCCCTATAGCCATGGTTTTCATCATGATTGACCTACAACGGTGGTCAAATGTAGGCCTATCAAACATAAAAAAAAAAACGGAGCTTCATGCGTGTCCACTATTAGCCGTTAAGATTGCCGGGCCCCTATTCCTTATAAGAAGACCCTATAAATAACATATCACCATAGACTTAAATTATTTATGTATGCCAAATGTATTAAAACCGCTATATGCTAGACATTCCACAAATGCGGACGAAGCGTTTTGCTTCTACATTCATTGTGCAAACCGCAAAGGAATGAAGCTCCTTGCCTGGTGTTTCCTGATAAGTACAATATGAGAGTCTTCAAGTCGCGAATGAATAGTATCTTCTAGGCAAGCTTGCTCCATCGTCGACTACATCGTCACTTACCATCAGGTGAGATTTTGGTCAAAAGTTTGTCTATATAGCATTTTTATTTTAAAACTAACTTCCTCTCCATAGTGTGTCCAAGTAGATGCTGCTCCAACAAACCACGCTCAGGGTACACCATGTGGCACTCCGGACAGCAATACAATGTGCTGCCATCTGTGAGGAAACGTTTGTTGATCAATAAATTACAAGTATTTTCCTTTTGGCTTCTGTCTTGCTCGCACAATTCGATATTTTTAATAAATACAACTATCTACGTGTGATTTTGAAAAGGTTTTCAATCCTTACTAATATTATAAATGCGAAAGTAACTCTGTCTGTCTGTCTGTTACGCTTTCACGCTAAAACTACTGAACCGATTTAAACGAAATTTGGTACACAGATAGTCTAGAGCTTGAGAAAGGACATAGGCTACTTTTTAACCCCGAATTTTGGCTGGTCCGGGACTTACGCGGGCAAAGCCGCGGGGCGCAGCTAGTTAACTATATGGACATTAATACAACGATGTTTCAAACTTCTTTTCACTTTCATATCCTTCACTAAGATGAAAAAAAAAACACATTTCTCAAATTTCAATGTGATTTTCACTAATTCTTCGTCAATCAATCAATCGCAATTTTATACTGGTTCGGAAAAAAATCTACGTGATATATTTGCCCTCGACGCGATGGTTCGGCTCGACCCCCTCCCCTTCTGAAGTGAGCTCACAAATGGCGACATGTCATTCTTTAATTTATCTCACCCAAAGCAGTAGTAAGCCTTATCTCGCCGGGCTGCGGTCGCATCTTCTTGTCCTTCTTGCATTTCTTGTTTTTCTTCTTCTTGGGGGCGAGCACGATCGTGTTGTGAATGTTCGCGTTCGCATTCACTGTCTGGTTCACTATCGTCGCCGTTTGGACAACTACGCTGTTTGCGGGAACCTGGAGGAATCGTTTTGTAGTGTTTAAGAGACGCTTTCGGTTGCCATAGAGAACTTAATGACTACGATTTACATTATAGTGCAAAGGCAGACAGTAAGAGAACCCGAAGTCAAATGGCACTGGTAAAAGCCCGGCGGATGATATCGTTGAGGCTGGCATGGCCGGAAATTCGGCCAGCAATTAAGGCATACTTTCACAGCTGGTATAAAGGTATAGAAAGGAAGGAAGGCCTGAGACGTGGGCATTATTAAGATACTAGTTGTACCCGGCATGCGTAGCAATATCACCATAAAGAAAAAGTGTTTACCTCTTTCATGTTTATGTTTGCCTAGTACCAAGTCCGACAGACATACTGTTCAAAATTATAAAAAGCTGTATAAGCAAATTAATATATTTTTTTAATAAGATTTTCTTTAATTTTTCTAATGTTTAATAGTTATTCGGGGTGAAGACAAATCCAAAAAAATCAACCTGCCGTTCTCGAATTATAAATGGTATAACTAACCCGACTTGTATGTGGTTAAAGATATTTATTTCTCAGCAGCAATAATTCACCTAAGAGAAATTATACAAATTTAAATTCTTAAGTGCATGCCGTAGCGAAGCTTAAAATTACTGTGTACATAGTTATTCTTATCTAAGTTTAGTTATTACTTCATATTATAATATTTATTATATAGATGATCTTACTTGCGTTAACGCAGTGACGGGTATAACATTCCCATTGACAGCTGTGACGATGGTCGGCTGGTCGTCGCGCTTGCCGTCAGCTGGTGCGTACTTCAGCAGGTGGTGTAACGGTAGTGGCAGTGCGGAGAGGTAGTCTGCCACGCCACCTCCGAGAGTTTGCCACGTCGATGCGTCGGTGACGTCACCGATACCTGACATAGAACACGCTTTTTGAAGTGAGACTTTTTATGGAAGGGCTTTGAAAATCTGATCCGTAAACGTTTTGTTTGGCCTAAAGTGGTGGGATGTGATGAATAATCAAAATGTTTCCCTGTAATACAAAAGTTTGACTTCTATCGTGTGTCCTAAAGTCACAGTGTGAAGCCGTTTTTGATTTTGAAAAGCTCTTTTCAACGATACTCCACACGGGTATATAAAAATATTTAAATATTTGGCTCCCCACTTAATGTATGAGTGCCCCCTTAATACTTTCATTTACATATATCATTTTAAATATCATTTCTAGCTTTGGGCCACAGTCTTACATATTCTCTGAGAATTTTAGTTATTTACTTGTACGGTCTAAACGTTAGATGCCTTTGGCAGATGGACAAACGGACAAAGTGCCGATTTACCCAAGTCAACTTAGAGATTTCGCTTCGCTCGATCAATTACATTTTTGTAACTATACATTTACTCGTAAGGTCAGTTCAGTTGTTGGTAAAGTAATAGTAAAACATAAACATTGACTTGTGCCGTGGGTTCAGAAACATTCATATCACACACACTCAATCACAACAAGGGCCTGAAACACAAAACACAACTGCTTTAATAATACTTTCATTATAATGCAAACCACTATTCATACTGAAGCTATCTCGAACTCACTGATGAATTCTGCAGGCGCAGCATTGGCGTTTCTGTCGTGTCTTCCTTCTTGCTTAATGTTCCGTACGATGGCAGCTGCTTCTTTCGGCTCATGCAGCACAACTAACAACTGTTGTCCTTGCTGCAACGGTGTCGCCTGTGCCACTGTAGTGTAACAAAACGATGTAAGGTTACAATTCTTGGTAGTAAAGGACATTTTTATGCTTGTTAGAAAAGACGCGAGTCTGACGGTGAGCGACACGTCCGCCTATGTACATCTGCAGTATCTTCCTCTCCCTGAGACTTATGGATGTTACGTCTACGGAATATTGCAATTATAATATTAAAGTTTTCGTGAGAATTAGACATCATAATATCGCAGAAAGCGAAACGAGCCCACGCCTGCAGTCTTCGTCGCGATCTTGCGGCGTAAACTCATCCCGAAGAAGAGCATCGTAGGTACATGCTCGAAACCTAGCTCGACAATATCGATCAAATGTCATGAGTGATAGCCGTATTTTAATAATATTGCAATTAGTTTAACAACAATGAACAAATTCAAGATTAATCAGTATATCATTTTAACATGCATTGGTTAATCTTGAGCCATGTTCGTTTTAGTTTGAAAAATATTTAGACACTCATCTCCGATTAATATATGCCGAATAGTAGGTAACGCGTATTATCAATATTTTACTAATCTTCTCATTCATAATAAGATAAAATGTTTGATGAACCTTCAATAGTTAAAATATGTACTATCGATGATGTGCCACGCGTAAAAATAAAACCAGATAGTACCTACTAAGTAAACGTTTACGTTTTACGTTTACTTAGTAGGTACTATTGTGAAGTCATCGGCAAATATAACCGTGGTGGGACTTATATAACTTGATGGGATCTAACCTGAAACAGATAAAGAAAAGCATTGGGCAAAGTACAGCACCCTGCGGTACTCCGTAACATGTTGTTCTAGATTTAGTTTCATATAAGTGATATGTCCTTGGGTTTATTATTTATTTAAGGACTGATAAGATTGCATCATGATGCAATTTTGATTGATGATATTTTATTTTTATTTCATTGATAATGTATATAAAATGTTATTTATTTGTTATTATGCTAATCTTGACTTATCTAATTAATGGAAAGGAGTTATGAGAAGTATAAAGTGCCCACAAGAGCTGTGCCAGCGTGATTTTTATTCCGTAAGTTATCAGTAGGAATAAATTCATATCAAATTAAAAAAATTCAGTCTTCTCATTTCAAAATAAGGAGCTGTTTAGGTTACCTATGCAGTCGACGGTAGACGTACTTATTCTCACTTTTGATTGATTGCATATTTCCACTTTTTTTTTTCAACGTGGTTATCAATATGTTTGCATATAAAAGACCGATTTCGGCAAAACAATACAGTGAATGTGAAGAAAACTTCAGTACTATGAAGTACTTCATTGCGTGATCATCGCGGCTTCCGCGAAGTTCCACTCAGCGACGAGCTGCTAGTGGAATCTCAGTAGAGGACGCCTGGCAGCGTCCTCGTTAATTGAAGCCAACTATATATTAAACTAGCCGTGCACCGCGGCTTCGCCCACTATTATGAAGTTAAAAAGTAGCCGATGTGTTAATCCTAGGTATAAGCATATGTACATTCCAAATTTCATCCAAATCCGATCAGCTGTTGAGGAACAAACATACTTACACACTTACACACAAACTTTCGGATTTATAATATTAGTAGGACACATAGATTTAATTTTTAATTACTTATCGAGTATTTATTATAAATGCCTTAATTTATGTTATTTTCAACCGACTTCAAAAAAGGAGGTTCTCAATTCGACCCCCAATTATGAATCGATTTTGATGTTTCTTTGTTTGGTAGATTACACTTCAGAGATGGTCCCATATAAATGTTATCGAAATCGGTCCAGCCAAAACCAAAATATAAGCGGTGAAGTCGGTTTTTTTAAGCTTTGCTTGCGTTTAATTATTCAGTTTTCATTTCCGCTGTGAACAATTTGATGTTTTCGGAACCCTCCCTCTTTTATGTAGTCAAACTAGCGTAAATGGCACAAAGAATATCAATGAATCCACAGATGCATTGAAAAATAATTAAAGTGATCCTGGGTCCATATATTGTATTTGTATGTTATTGTCCTAAGACCTTTTGAGTCGGAAGAGTCAAAAATTATAATTTACAAAATTTCAAAGTTTTTAAAGAGCTACAAAAAATTTTGTCACAGGGAGGGGTGCGGTGAAAAGCGAGTACAACAAAAGTGGCTGAGAGATATAAATGGTGCCTTATCCTCGTTTATCGATTCAAAACGATTTTTAAATGTTATATATTTTTTAATAAAATAAATTAAATAATATTTGCGTATGGAACTAAAGAGCCGCAGCTTTACATCCAAAGAGCCGCATGTGGCTCGCGAGCCGCAGGTTGCCGACCCCTGTCCTAAGGTATCCATACCTCCACAGTTGGATCCGAGAATAATAAACAGCGTTCCTAGCTCCACAGGTGGATCCAAGAAGAATAATAAGTGCATGAAGTCTAACCGTGGATACAAGAGGATTGAACCCCTTGGGCCACCGCCCTCGTATCAAATGTTTGCAAGTGATGCTGAGGTGGTGAGCAACAAGGCCTAGAATGCTATACATTATTTTTATGCTTGCCTGAGTTAAGTGAAATAGTGTTTCGAAACACTATTACCTCACTTTTGGCATGCGTTTTAAGACCGGCCGAATGCCTTTTTTACCGACTTCCCAAAAAAGGAGGAGGTACTCAAGTCGACTGTATTATTATTTTTTTAATGTGTGTTATCCTCATAAATTCTCCAAGTGAGCCGATTTCGAAAATTTTTTTGTATGTTGCTTTCTAATTGGTCCCATTTAAATTTGATCAAGATCTGATCAGTAGTTCTTGAAATATCATCAATAATGCCTATTCTGTGACGAATAATGCGTACTTTGACGATGTTCTCGTTTACCCGACTTCAAAAGTTACCTCATAACTTCTTTTGTAGTTAGCCGATTTTGATAATTCTTTTTTATTTGAAAGCTGATGCTTTTTATGTAGTCTCATTGAAATTTGATCAAGGTCTGATCTCTAGTTATAGTCAATGCGTGTTTATTCATTAAATCTGATCAAGGTTCCGATGATAAAGCGGTGAAGTCGGTTTTTTTAAGCTTTGCTTGCGTTTAATTATACATAGGCGGCATATTATTATGCGCTTTAATTTAATACTCATGTAAGTAGTATTTTTTATTTTTTATTTGAGACTAAGCAAGCGTTTGACCATTATCTCAGCTGATGGAAAGCGACGATGCGGTCGAAGATGGAGCACGCTTGCTCAGTAAATACCTATTCCTTCTCTTCTTGAACAACCTTTTCGAGAAACACAGTAGATGGCAGGGCGATCCATTCTTTGGCAGTTCTCATAATGAAAGAAGGAAGCGAAACGCCTCGTGCGAATGGTCGGTATTTTTACCATTAGAGGATGCCGCATTGCCGTCTGTCTAGATCTTCGGTAGTAGAATGGTGATGCAAGATAAGATCATGCAATTCCTTTGAACACTCTCCGTAATGCAGTTTGTAGAAAATTGAGAGGCTTGCTTCCGTAATGCAGTTTGTATTCAATTTAAATTCAGATTTATTACAACTCATAACTTAATATATATAAACGCAAAATGATCGCGGTAGTACATGTGTAATCTGCACCTTATAAGTTAATCTATCGCTATTTTTCAAATTCAATTGTATTAAATGAGTATGCAAGTACTTTTGATGGTTTTTGCCTGTATGAAACGTTAAGAAATCCGACGTTCGCATAGCCGAAATCGATTCTGTCCACGATCTTTATCGCAACATGGAAACGAATACAATCGTGGCCGACCGCAATAGCCGACAGACGGAACTTCACGTTTCGTTCTATCGCCCTCTCGTTCTTCCGAACGCCCGTTCCCCGTTCATTCAGTAAGTCGATAACGCGTGACACGAGACGCCATGTTTTATCGAAGAAAATACTGAAGTAACGTAACAAAATGTTCAGCAAACATCAAAAGCGTGTGTGCCGTATGTTACCAGTAGAAGACAAACTGGAATTAATAAAACGTATAAATCGCGGTGAAAAAATGGGCGATTTGGCAATAGAATATGGGATCGGACGAACAACCATACACGACATCTACAAGAACCGCGCGAAAATTCAAGAATATTCTGAAGCAAAGATTTATAGAATATCCAAAAGACAAAGCCTAAGGCGAGGAAAACATCCTCATTTGGAAGAAGCATTGTACGAATGGTATTTACATGAAAAGAAAACTGGAACACCGGTCACTCAAGTTATACTAATGACCAGAGCCAAAGAAATTTACAAAGAAATTTTCAACACTGATGAAGGATTTCCTTCAACCCATGGATGGCTAATTGGGTTTAAGAGGCGCTACAAAATAAAATTCACACAAGATGACGATATTTATGTAAATGATAATGAAAATGGACCTTCGGAGCTAGATGAATTTAAAAACATTTTCTTTAGAAAAGTCATTGACTTTGAATTGTGCCCTTCTCAAGTGTACGTGGTCACCGAAAATGAACTATGCTGGCGTATTCAACCAAGCTACGATTTTAATAAAAAATTGAAGAAGGACAAAATTGATTTTCTATGTTGCACCAACGCCTCAGGTTTACATAAACTGAAGCTGCTGCTCGTTGGCAACAAATCGCGTGATTTAGAAAATGCCAATATCCCCGTTCATTATTTCGGCCAAAAGATACCCCGAGCAACCGAGGAGTCCTACAAAACGTGGTTTTACGAATGCTTCGTTACGGAAACCCGAAATTGGTTGACGGAACATAATCTGCCTCCTAAAGCGCTACTCATAGTCGACCAGTCTCTTTGTAATTCGCATAATATTACTACTGACGATGGATGTGTTTCTACCTTATTTTATCCGTCGGTATGTAAAAACGCGATGCCGTTAAATGGAAGCGTCATGAAACCGGTTAAACAAAGCTACAAACGGCATTTATTGTTGACGGCTTCTTCAAGAAACATGGCCATGGATGAATATATGAAACAGTTTAACGCGAGGGACTTTGTTTTTACATTGGCCGAGTCATGGGAGACTCTCACTGCGTCTAAGATTGTTGCGTCATGGAAGACTCTTTGGGACAATATGATTTTAGATATAGAGGTTGCAATCGACGACAGCACGAACGATCAATACGACTCCGTTTTATTGAGAAGCGTAGCCGATGACGTGCTTTTTTCTGTGGACGTCTTGCGGAAATGGTTGGACGGTAAGGACGATCATGTAGATAAAAATAATGAGATACTCCAAGCGCCTGATGATATCGAATCCGCGTCACCGATTGTGTCACTGCAAGATGCAGTGAGTTCATTTGACAAATGTATTCAATGGGCTGAACAAAACATGTCGGCTTGCGAAGATATAGCAATACTAAGAAGAATGAGAGATGCAGTTTTAATTTCCAAGCAGATAATACTACCACAAGAATTAGTTGACGAGGCTGAGGCTTTTGATAGTGAGATAAGTTAGTGAGTTTATACAACTACAACGGCATCTACTAAGTACTTAGTCTATATTTTTAATTGTTGTACCCCTCTTTCATTAATTGTTTATTGTTGTTTATACTCGTAAGTCCTACTTTAGTTTGTCTAGAAGAGATCGCCTTTAGCGATAAGAACGGCGATTGTACACTGTAAGTTTTTTAAATTAATGTAAGGTGTGACAATAAAGCGTTATCTATCTATTTGTGTATCTATCTAAGCCATATAGTATAATTAACCTAATAAGTAGATACAATGAAATTATATGTAATTGTAGGAGTCGTTAATTAATAAAAACACATCTGTTCATTAATTTGTAGTTAAATACGTCCTTATAGCCTGAGAATCTTAATCAAAAACTCCGTAAGCTTAAATTTCAAATACTTTCTTATGATAAAAAAATAAAAAATAAATTGTCATGAGGGTTGTTGACTGAAATCAGTCAGGCTGCCGAATTAAATTGAACTAAATTCAAGTAAGAATTAAATACTTTAGTCTTTGGCGGAAAATATTAATGCAAGTGGCAAAATTAAAATCTTTGTAAAAAATTGGAATTTCCCTCCAGAGATGATCGCCATCGCCTCACTCTTCTTCTAGAAAAATTATACATTTTGTACCAAATGATTAATTAATTTATTTAATTTGTACGGTACATTTACACAAATGAAATATATAATATAATACGACAATATTATAACATTAATAAACAAAATATATTCAAATGTCCACAATAAAATAAAACAATATGAAAGAGAAAAGCAAATGTCACAAAAAAACATTAAAACAAAAAAACGTCAAATGAAAACTCATTAATAATAATATTATTAGGATAAAAATATAATAAAATTTACAATAAATCAAATCATTCACACAATCTGCCCACAGTATAGCAAAAGCCACTTTAGAATGTCTATATAATTCTGATATGTATTCCTTACTTTTCCTCTTAGCAGAAGCTCCCAACCTATACTTAAGAGTTACTTAAGCCTGACAACAAAATATATTATTAGTTCTTAAATTGAACAAACCTTGCTGATGCATTATAGTCCCCATCAGGTCCTGGTGTATTTCCTCCCGGAACTCGCGACGATCGGCTCGGTGTTCCGCCTTCATTTGATGAACTGCCTCAGCTTGCACATAGCTGGCCTGTCCACCGTAGGTGATGTTCCCGAGGTTCACGGATGACGAGGATATCGTCTGGTATTTCACTCCGGTGTTTACTGTAAAGGTTTATATTTATGAAAAGAAGTACTGATGGCAGGCGTTCCCATGTTGATTATGCGGTTAAGAAATACACTGAACAAGTGACCTACTCGTAGTAATATATATTATATACACATCACAGTAATAGAAAATGTTAAATGAAAATGTAACTTTTGAAGTCTGTGCAAGACTCGGTTCACAGGTTATGCTGAGCAAGGAGACGTTGGCGATATTGTAATTTTCAGCAGGCACTTTGCTACGATGTTCCGTTGTTTTTATATTGGCTAAGAACGTCGGATGTTTGTTTTGGCGTCGGATCCGGTAGATGCAACATTCATAGTCGGATATAGAGAGTAGAATGAAGGCATAATAGGCGGGATGATGCCCACGACGGAATTTAAGTTCTGATGTTTAAAAATATTGTAGAGCTATAAGTTAACACATCAGGCGCAAAGGAAGCAGAAAAAAACACGGGCAATAGGTTAAATATATCTGATCTATGTCGAAAAATAACAACAGCTGATCATTTGTTATTGTGGCACATACCGGTGTGAATGGGAGCCAGGCCCGCGAGCGCCACAGCGGCGCCGGTCGGCTGGGCGGCGCTGACTACCACCACGCTCTCGGCCTGTCGGTACTTGACGCCGTCCACGGTGAGCGTCCCCGCCGCCGGCGCCACCGCGAACTGGAGCTGGCCGCCGGAGTAGCGCGCCTCCTGCACACCACCCGGCCCCGAACCGCCCTCATAGTCCAGCTTTGCGGCGAACTGGTGGATGGTAGGAAGCGCCGTCGCCGACGGGATGTGCCCGTTGAACTGCGCGAAGTTCATCCTCGGTCAACGTATCTGAAACCGCGGGAGACATTGCACTCGAGGCGGCGCGGGCGAGCGCGACTGCAGGTGGAGCGAGCGGCGACAAGGGTGCGGCCCCTGCAGGGCGCTCACTCAACCCCCGCCATTGCCTCACCCCAGTCGGTCCTAACGCTCTATTTTTACCGGCCCGTTCCCACACCATCGCTGGCGGAGCGGGGCCCGGGCAGCGACCGCGCGCCACGGGATCGCGTGAGGAGTTACGTAGTGGTGGTTACCTTCGCAGCGGCGGTGGAGTGGGATTTCATAGCGTTTTAATGTGGATCGCCGATGAAATTGCGAGTTGCGGAGGGTTAGCGGTTTGCGCGGATGCGATGCGCGGGCGGAACGCGCATGCGCGCTCGCCAGGAGACGCCGCGGAGTGGGCACGGGGGCGCAGCCTCGGCCACACGTGTCTCGCCCTTTGCTTGTTGCCGACACCCTTACGTACTGTGAATCGTCACACACCCTTGAGGGAATGGGGTCGGTGAGCAATGGGGTCAGTCAACTCTCGAACTCTTGCCCTTGATACGATTTTTCAGGACGAGAGGAGGACCTCGAGATTTCTCTTGAATTCAAATATTTTGTAGAGGGAGTACTATTTATTACTTGGTGGGATTTATTTGAGACTGTTTGAATTTGTATATTAAAATACTTATCATTTATTAGAACTTAGTCATATTATTTTGCCGGTATTTAAGTACCTAAACTTCGAAAGATTTCAAGTGAGATCTTTGTTCCCTAGTCAATAACAGTTCAAACAGCTATTTATTGGGATAAACTAATTTAATTTGGCCATGTTCAACGTACCTTAATCTGGAAAAATCGACTATCCTTACCAACTATTACGTGCTATATCTTCAAAATCAAAAGCAATCAATTTTCTTAAGTGAATTTATTTCAATCTCATAGCTGATATCTGTGTTATCTTAAATAAGTTTCATACAAAAAATTACAACCTCCAATCAAGTGTTCACGTCTTATTCAATAGTTTATTCTAGTGTCCTATCTAAATTACTCGCATAATCTAATTTCAAACAAAAGTACAAAAATATCAATCTATAGTACTAACACTGTAAAAATTAAAATCCTACATTTAAAAATAGAATAAAAACTACAATTATTGTTTTAATGATCTTAAAGTTACATGATTGAGATATAAAAAAGTAAATTTAGTTTCAGCACATTTACAAGATACGAAAGCCTAAAAATAATTTAAAATACTTATACCTAAGTAATAATTGACGCACAATGATGAAATATTGACAATGATCAGTATAAAATAACACTAAAATGTAATTGTATATTATTGGAGCACCTTAAAACAAATTATTTAGCACACATTGTGATGGGTACTTAAACAATAGAACTAGAAACGAATGGTACAGTACGACAAGGATCTTGTGACACTTGACTGACATTTACAGAGGGGTGTTGTTGTCTCAGACAAAAAGGTTGTTGCTTCAGATAAAGAGGTTATTCTTTAGAGGTCGCCAGCTAATACAATCTCATTTTATGAAAATACAAGAAGTTTATCCTACTAATATTATAAATCCGAAAGTTTGTGTGTAAGTATGTTTGTTCCCTCTTCACGCTTTAACGGCTGAACGGATTTAGATGAAATTTGGAGTGTACATAGATTATACCTTGGATTAACACATAGGCTACTTTTAAACTTGATAATAGCGGGCGAAGCCGCGGGGCACGGCTAGTAATATATATAGTTATAATCAAGCGAGTTTAGTCTAGTTTTGTCAGAATGGAACATTGTGAATGGCATTCAACATCCAAACAACGAGAAGAGATATAACGCCTCCAACACCTACAGAACACTTCGGCAATCATTTATCACTATCTAATTGACCAAATATGACTATAGGGTAATTAGTTAATTAGTCCCGAATGCCAAGAGATCGTTGTCGCACTATAGGTATAGCCCGCGTCAATAGAGAAGTCGTATGTCATCAGTTGACAATCTTAGTCCTATTCTTTATTGATACGGGTTATATTAAACTTATAAAAAAGCATATAGGTATAACAAGATATTAAAAATTAAATGGTACGGCAAGTACTTGCTATTTTTTGCAATGTATGAACCAGACGATATCAAATAGATGACCATCAAAGATAATCTAAAAGATATTCCGAGCATAAAATAATGTATCAGAACATAATAGTACGACACCGTTGTGTAAAAAATGGTCTAATATATCACGGCATCACAATTTCCATACAAAATCAATATAAAGAATATAATAACGCCCAATTAGAACAGCTGCACCGATTTTCACCAAGCTAAGAAAACTGTCGATCAAGTCAACTTTCAAACAAAATCAGTTAAGCCGTTTAAGAGTTACGATGCCGCAGTCAGACATACAGAAACACACGTAAAATATAAATTCCTTCTTTTAGTGTGGGGTAACAAAAATATAATCAAAATCCAAAATCGTTAATTCACATGAACTCCAAAGAGGCACTCGTGAAAGTTAAGACTCGTAACTGCCACTATCGGATAGAACATTTTCATGTTAAATAATATTGGAAACTGTGATTTTACATATGTTTAACCACTTTGTGCTCGATTGGGTATCGAATATGTCAATTTATAGGACGTTATGTGTTGGAATCATTGCTTCAATCAAGTTTTAGTACCAACCACGGCTATTAGTACAAACAACAACCTAATTCCCATGGTACTACAGGAAGTACTAAATATAAACTTAGTCAGACCCAGAGCACTCAAAATCTAAATAATCATAACAACACCCATAGTCCTTACTTCATTATTCAATCATAAAAAAGTATTAACGTAAAAAAGTATTATCAAACTAATTCCTATAAGAAAGCATTTAATATATAAGTAGATGTTCAATGTTCTCGTACAAGAATGACTTGATTTAATTCTTCTTAGACCCACGGTACACGTGTAGTTGATAAGTAGATATTTTTGTATTGTACTATGAAAATATCCACAGTGAGATCTTATTTGGACAACTTTTCTAGGACAGATCTAAGAGGAAAATAAAATTGTTAGGTGAAATGGATTAGTGCCTTTCTTTTAGTTTCTACGACTTTTAAAACTTCGATTTACAAGACCAATGTTTGTGTGTCCTAATAGAATATTTTATAATTTTGAAAAAATATGGCTTTATGGCCATTTGATCCAGATCGACGAAGACTGTCTTCGTCGCGATCTCGCGGCGTTAACTCATCCCGAAAAAGAGCATCGTGCACGCTCGAAACCTAGCTCGATAATATCAATCAAAGAACGCGAGTAAAATCCGTATTTTAATAATATTATAAAGTCCGATTCTCACGAAAACTTTAATAGTTAAATATAGTGGTAAAATATAACACATTGTAATTATTACTGGCGATTTCTCAAACACAACTTCACCATCAAGTCCATATAGGGGACGAGTATATTCCAAATATCAACAAATTCCCTGTTCAATACAAACTTATAACTATATTATAAATATAGAACCATGCATGGGGCTAATTCTCTTTCAACATTCAACTCATCGGAGGCGGTGGACGTCTACAAATAATTGTAAATTATCGTAATAATATTTTTTGCCTAACGATAAAAAAATAGTATTATGTGTGTGCCTCAAGCTAAAATAATGGGGTATGCAACAGCGCCACCATTTGGTGACCTTTCATGATAACAATCTTAATCTAAGAATATGAACATATAACTCGACAAACTTACTTATTATGTATATTAAAGCTGACTGGGAGAATGGACTCGAAACCTGGTATGAGTGTTTTGTACATAAAATTATTTAAACGGAATCTTAAGTTATGAAGCGGATCTCTTGTGTTGCTTTAAGAACGGTATAGTTTATACTATTTTTATGATTTTATAAAAGGCATCACGGTTAATTCTAGCGGTTTGCATCCAACTTAAAGCAGTAAAGGCGAAAAATAAATATGAAGTATGTTAATAATTCTCGTGTATACAGAAGTACGACAATAAGGCGCGTCCCTCCAAACTATCAATAATAGATAATATATAAATGACGTCACTAGTCGAGCAACAAATCCTTGGATTTGTTTATGTTTGACAGCCGTCTCAACGCGCACACATGCGTTGTGGATCTTGGTGGCGCTTTGTAAATACTTTCATAAATACATTCAAACGTTTTGTATTTTGGAAGGCCGCGCCATGTTATCGCAGTTTAAATAATAGAATATTAAATAATCTCTATTATTAAATATGGGTAACCAATGTCCTTTCCACTAGGTTTCTATTTGAAAGCTAAAATGAACCTTATTTCTTTCGAGTTTTGTTGGTTTCCAATTTTAACAGAGACAGGTTATAAAGTATCTGACCGCTTATAACCTAACTCAGTTGCAAACTGTTTCAATTCAAAAACGACAATGCAACTAATAAATAAAGCTCATTTTTGCTTAATTGTAATAGAAACTCCTCGCAACAAATACGTAATACGGTGGTCTGGTCATAAAAAAAATTACCAACTTCCAATAACAGAAATAGGTTATCCATTCCACTGAATATACAAAAGTGATTCAAAATCGAGTACATTTTGTGCTCAAGGACAAGGACAAGATGATAATACTTTGTAAAATATAATAATATTAATAAAACGTGTTTAAAACTACTTTCTGGAGTTACAACAACACGGTTTCAATATCACAGAGTTGTATGATATTTACAATGCATTTATTTAACATGAAAACTCTTAATATTTTACTTTTGTTATTTAACATTTATTAATTATAATGTAAAAGTGAAGCTTAGAGAACATTTCTCTTAGTTAGTTTATCTTAATTATTGCCTTAATATAATCATATGTATTGCTTTAAACGTGTATTTATACAATTGTCATGTCCTAAGTCTTTACATCTCTATATAATTTAAAGTTAATGCTTGTCCACCCTAATCCGCGATTGTATTACACTTTATGATGCAGTGCACAAGGTCGCAAATTGTTTGTCTTATAATTATATATATGGTGGTTACAAATAGTTACAATACTTAGAACCTTCTGAAGAATCTAACTTCGATTTATAAGTCATTTCTTACATAACAATTGGTATTTTCTGGATTTTGTTAACATAAGTAACCGATATAAAACGTAATTACTCGATATTTAGATTCAGATGAATACATTTTTTTTCTAGGTTTTTTTTTAAAGGCGTATATTTTGCGGCGCTTTTGGGTGGACAAGCCATACCGGCCCGTTCACGCTGGCGCGGATAAGCGTAATTTATTAGAGATATCACAATTCATAATGAAATATTCATATGGGCCCCAAAGAGGCACTCGTCAAAGTGAACTCTAATGCATGATAACAAGTAGCCAAAAGGAATTGTGACACGCGCGTATCCGCGCCAACTGCATCGATGTACACTCACCCTTATCCAACAAGGCAATTCTATCCATTATTATCAATATAAATCTCAAAGATGCCTCACAAACTTCTTCAAACGCCAGGCAGGTGGCCGGTTATAAAAACTCACGCCGAACCTAACTACGCAACATGGCTTCACGAAGTCAAAAATCAAAATCGTTTGTTTACATGGGCCCCAAAAAGGCACTCATGAAATTGATGACTACTGTCAGATTCGCATAATTAGACATAAAGCTTACAAGTGACAAAATCAACATTTTGAAAATACTCATGACGGTCTGAAAAACGGCTGAACCGATATTCACCAAACATATATAAGAGCTGTCTCGATCAAGTCACTTTTCACGTAAAAGAGCTATGGTGCCACAGACACAAATAGCGGTCAAACTTATAACCTCTCTTTTTGCGTTCGGGGTTAATAATGGAAGAGTGTGTTTTTTTGACCCCATTTAGAGGGAAACCTTTCAATAAATATTTCTTCTTACTAGCCTACAAAGTAAGTCGAAATTTTTATTGTATTAAGCCTATATAACATTGAAACATAAATGTTTCTTCGTTCATTAAGTATGATTTATTCAAGAAAACAATATGTACTGATCAATATATCTCCAATCAGTAAGCAATAACGTGCTCGAGAATGGGAACTGGCTTTTAAGAACAGCTGCCGGAACACCGTTTGGTGCTAGGATTTTCGTTTTATTTCGTTAGGTTTATTGCTGTCATAAACAGTATGTGTCGTCTTATGCCTTCTAAAATATAATTAACATCTTCTTAAGTCATCCTTGCTCCAGGTGACGTCAGTTGCTGCGAGCTGTCACCTATCATATATCGTTTACTTTCCAATTGAGCTCCTATCAGACGTGACAATAATTTTCCAAATCGGTTAATAAATAACGGAATTCTGAGGTAACATACATAAAATTTAAGAAAATCCGACGAATTGAGAACCTCCTCCTTTTTTGAAGTCGGTTATAAAAGCTATGACAACGCTTCTCAATCACAGCCCCAGACTAAGTCCGGTGGCTTGTGTTGTGGGTGCCGGAAAGTCCAGGATCACACCCAGAACCAGAAACACAAATTTCCCTTCGGAAAAATGTTAAATGTACGCGTTAAAACCTAAGTCAGATATTCTCAGTCAGGTTTTGGGTATATACTCAAACTTGGCAATGTCAATACAGGTTCTGACGACACAGTTGGCGCAGTGGACTGGTCAGTGCCCTCTGCGGCGTGGATCTTAGGTTCGATTGCCGGCAAATCAATTTTCCTTCTCAAGGGACATTTGTGCTTGTGGGTATGTGTGTGATTGTGTGTGTGATGTAAATGTTTCCGGCACCCACGGTGTAGATGTTTGCACTTGGTGTGGGGTTGGGAGTGTGAATGCGTTTGCTTTTTGTTTTTAAACGCGTGTGCTTGACGTCACGAGTGTTGCGCCAACAGCGCCTCTAGTTGCGCTTGCGAGTCGTTTTGTTGTTGCTGTTGTTGTTGCTGCTGCTGCTGTTGTTGTTGTTGATGCGCCTGTTGCGCGGCGGCCAGTGACGTCACCACGTGTTGCGGGATGTTTATCTGCACCGGTACTTGCACGTTTGCACTCGTCGGTACCTAGAAATGTTAATACGAGCTAAGTAAAATATTAATAGAAGTAGAAAAAAAATTTTGCTCCCACCTACGTGTGCGTCCCCTTCATATTTTTTATTTTTTATTTTAATTGCCATTTCTGGCTTTGAAGCCCAGCTTTTCATATACTATGAGAGTTTGAAGATATTCGCTTGTATGGTTTATATGCTAAATGCCTCTGACAGACGAACGGACGGGCAAAGTGCTACACCCAAGTCAACTTAGAGATCACACTCTGCTGGATTAAATGTTTACATAATTCATAAAAAAAATATCTTATCTCATTACCCCGTTTAAAATGGCGGACATCCCACCGATTCGCCACAACTTCTATTATGCGAACTGCGAAGGAGTGGCAACACCCTGCCTTCGTTCTTGTTTTTTTATACAAGATAAGGTAATCTTTTTGACCACCATCTCACCTGATAGTAAGCGACGATGTGGTCGACGATGGAGCAAGCTTGCTTAGAAGAAACCTATTCACTCGCGACTTAAAGACTCCCACATTGTACTCATCGGGAAACAGGCTCAGACAAGGAGTTCCATTCCTTTGCGGTTCGCACGATGAATGTGGGCTCGTGTGATGATGAAGATCGTGCGCATTTATGGAATGTCTAACATAGCATATATAGCGGTGTCGTTCAGCAGTTTCTCGATGAGTATAATAATGTTGCAACCAATAATAATAATAATTTTACTAACATAGTTATTAAGTTGTTTTTTTACAACTCTATGGATTATGTTCGAAATAAATGATTTTATTTTATTTATAAGTTAGACCTCTTCAAGTCAAGAGTGAACAGGTATTTTCTAGACAAGCATGCCCCTATTAAAGTTTTTTTTTGTACACTTGGTTTTTTTTTGTACATTTTTCACCCTCCTATCCCCACCCTGCACTTTTTTTTATCGCGATTTTAGTTTTTTTATGAAAATTAACCACAAAGTTTTTAGTAGGTATGTACTAGGCAACCATAAACGTGAAAGATGTAAAACACTTTTTCTTAATTTTTTTTTTTTAAACCCATGCAAAGCATAAAAAAACCGACTTTACCGCTTTATATTCGGAACTTTGAATTAGATGTACTAAACACGCATTATAGACGATATTTCAAGAGCTACTGATCAGATCTTGATCAAATTGAAATGGCACCAATTAGAAAGCAACATATTTCAAACAAAAAAAAAACAAAATCGGTTCACGTGGAACGAAGTTAAGAGGTAACACAAATAAAAAAAAAAGAAATACAGTAAATTTGAGTACCTCCTCCTTGTTCTGAAGTAGGTAGAAAAGAACGACATAATCAGGAAAAGCTTGCCTATTGACAATAGAAAAAAAAACTGCTTACGTGTATGGTAATCTCTGGCAATATAGAGTTGTTATCGGCAGGCGCTGGTTTGATCTCGAACAGAGGGTTGTTATCGGCAGGAGCAGGCTTGATGTCAAATAGCGAGTTGTTTTCCGCATTGGCCTCGTCTCGCGCGCGTTTGTTCTCGTGCGAACGCGTGTGTTTACGAAGGTGGTCCTTGCGATAGAAACCTGGGGAAGTTGATAGTTCCTTGTTAGCTATGATAAATGTATCCGAGCTGGGAAGCAGTACGAAGCAAAATGCCTTATGATGAACGCTGCACGCGACTTCACTTGTCACTTCAAGCTGCAGCACGTAGAAATATTTCTAACATATGCTATCTTGGAAGATTAGCTCAATCTAAGGTCGACTGTCCTGAACTTATTTTCAAAATGTGTTCCGTTTCGCCATTCCCGCATGAGAAACCTGCTCCATGTCCCTTTCACTCGCACTCTTTACCGTCGATTTTATTCTACGCTCTACAAAATCGTTCAACAAATTGGATAAGTCTAATTTTTTTTTTATACGCGATATGCAAGCATTTGACCGCTATCTCACCCGATGGAAAGTGAACATGATTGCCTAGAAGGTACCTATTCACTCTAGACTTGAAGACACCCAGATTATACCGTTCAGGGAACAAAGACGCAGGCAATGAGTTCCACTCCTTCGCTGTACGGATGATGAACGTAGAAGCAAAACGCTTAGAGCGAACTGGAGGTATGTCAACCATAACGTTTGACAGTTAGTCTTGTTGTTTGATGGTAAAAAGGGCATGGAGGAATTATATCATGTAATTTCACGACTATTGACTTGTTCACAAGTACTTCATCATCGATAAAAAAGATCTTATCTACGAAGTGTTTGGCGTCTCCTGAGGCGCCTTAAACGACATAGCGTTTAAATTGCATATTTTAATCATGTCGAAATTTGTTTTTTTTCTTAAAGCAAACTTCTTAGTCAAGCCTTGCAAATGGCTACTTGTTATATATATTAAGACTTATTTTGTATCATTAGCTGTAAGCCCCCCAAACAACATAACATAAATAAAAGTAGGGTTAATGAACATAGGTTTAATAACTTTGCATGCTTCACCCATGTTTGAATGAGGTAATAGCCGTATTTCTTCAAGTCCGTTATACATACACTGCTAAAACCATTAACATAAACGAACTGACCAACATCATCATTGATAACATAACTCATATCCGCTCGAAGTGTTTTGCTTCTACATTTATCATCCGTACAGCGAAGCAGTGGAGCTCAATGGCCACGCCTATGTTTCTCGAACATTATAGTGTGGGAGTCTTCCAGTCTAGAGTCAATAGGTATCTTCTAGGTAATCATGCTACATGTTCGGCCGCATCATCATTTTCTATCAGGTGAGATAGCGGCTAAATGCTAACTTATCTGGCATAAAAAGCCCCATACTAAGTTCGACGACTTGTATCGTGATTGCCGAAAACAATCACATCACACACAATCGAAACCAGAACCAGAAATACTAATTTCCCTTGTGGAGAAAACTTGTTTCCACAGGGAATCGAACCCGTTACCCGCTGTTTAAAGACGAACGCGCACCCAACAAAAACATACCTATTGGTTGTGGCTCTAGTTTTACCTTAATAATATAGAAAATGTTATTAGTAGTTAAAGCAAATGCCATAACTTTGTGTTCAACCGTAAGAGAGCTCTGGTGACCTGTATTACAGGTCCAGATTACCAGATTCCACCAGACCAGTTCTTTTTGATCTTACCGCAGGCGCCAGTCTCTTTTGTCAGTGAAATAACTGAGGCGTCATTGTTCTATTAAGAGAAAAATAATCATTTTTTTTTTTAGAGTTTGTGGTCAAAGACTTGCTAATCTACGGGCCAATTGCCTATATTTCCTAAAACTAAACTAAAACTATATACAGCAAAGAACCAAGTTACCTACATTTACATTTACGTTTTTACTTCGATTCCCGGCAGAAGAACAATTTTACTCCCCAAAGGAGATTTGTGCTTCTGATTCTGGGTGTGATTTTGTGTGTGATATATAATGATATACATTTTGATTGATTCATTGTTTATTTTGAACTGCCCGCTGGTTTAGTTACCCTTTCGGCTTTAAGTAGCGAGTATCGGGTTCGATTCCCGGTTAAATTACCGACTGGAACTGCCCATTATAAATATGAATGTGACCTACCCTTTCCACATTCATTGCACATCTCAGTCTTGACCCCGGAGTGCATCACGGTGTGCAAGTTGAGGTGTTCTCTCCTCTTGAATCCCTTCCGGCACACTCCGCACACAAACGGCCGCTCCGGGTTGTGACCTAGTTTGTGCCGCTCGAGGTGCTCTTTGCGTTTCAATCTGTAACAAATGTTATACATATTTGAGAGACGACTAAAGTGAACGTTAAAGAACCTACAATCCCAGCTAGCGTAGTGGGCAAGTATCTGCCCTCTGCGCCGTGGGTCCTGGGTTCGATTCCCGGCAGGAGCATAATTTTACTCTCCAAAGGAGATTTGTGCTTCTGATTCTAGGTATGATTTTGTGTGTGATATACAAATGTTTCCGGCACCTACGATACAAGTATTTGAACTTAGTGTGGGGCTGCAAGAGTGAATGCGTTTGTTTGTTTTAAAAAAAAACATCAACATAACATAACCGCTTTCACACTCACAGCCCTACACTAAGTTCGATGACTTGTACAACACAAGTCATCGAACTTAGTGTAGGGCTGTGTGGGTGCCGGAAAGATTCACAGCACACACAATCAGAACCAGAACCAGAAACACAAATGTTCCTTGGGGAGAAAACTTGTGTTCCCGCCGGGCATCGAACCCGATACCCCAGCTTAGAAGGTGAACTTAAACTAGACTTTAAACCGATGCATATAAAGTTTAATTTTATATAACCTATCATAGATGTATACAAATGCCACAGTATGTATATGTAGTAAACCATGATGAAAATTTTTAGTTTCAACTGCCGCTGCTACGCTTGCTTGTTCTATACCCCAATCTGAACTACCCAATAAGAACTGCCCGTTGCCTATACTGTGTGCGCGTTCACCTTCTAAGCAGGGGTATTGGGTTCGATTCCCAATAGTAACACAAGTTTTTTCCCCAAGGAGCATTTGTGTTTCTGATTGTAATTTTGCGTGTGATGTGAATGTTTTCGTCACCCACGACACAAGTCATCGAACTTAGTCTCCTGTGAGTGTGAAAGCGTTTATATTTTAAAAAAACTTGAGGTGTTAGGGGCACCCGGATGGAACGAAGTTCAATTTCCGTCTAGCCCCCTTGTCGTTCCAAAATTAAAAGAAACGTGCAAAAACCAACATCACGCGGTGTTCCCAGGCAGTACTGACCGCGCCCGAATTCGTTTAACTTCGGTGATCGCACGAGAACGTAATATGGCTTACAACTATAGCAAAAAGTGTCGTTACAACTTTTGGCTTAATTTTTTCCGTCTAGCTCCCTTTCGCAACGCGCGATAAGGAACTTTCGTTCCAAAAACGATATAATTATACTATAAATCTACGCTATAAAGTATGATTTGACTTACCCAGCGCCACAAATGCCACATATAAACCTCCTCTCAATCTTATGGACAACCAAATGTAATTCAAGTTGTTCCTTCTCGGGGTATGCCATCTGACACTCTGGACAGCAGAATATGGGTGTTCCATCAGTCGCCGTCGCTATGACCACCTGTCCAGGCTTCGGACGAGCAGGCTTGGGCGGCTTCTTCTTGTATTTCTTCTTCTTTTTACTTTGGATCCGGACTGTACCGTCTGTACAAGAAACAAAAGTTGTAAATATGTTTTTTTATTTTTATTATGCTGTATACACAAACATTTGACCACCATCTCACTTGATGGAAAGTGATGATGCGGCAGAAGATGTGATATGTTTGTCTAGAAGACACCTATTCACTCTTGACTTGAAGACTCCCAAATTATACTCCTCGGGGAACATAGACGCAGGTAATGACTTCTACTCCTTCGCCCTAAGGATGATTTTTTTTTTTTTTTTTATTTGTGACAGGCTTGTGTTTGACCACTATCTCACCTGATGGTAAGTGACGATGTGATCGAAGCTGGTAAACACACTAGACCTGGAATACGCAGGCTCTCAAAAAATGATGAACGTAAAAGCGAAACGCTTCGAGGGAACAGGAGGTATGTCAACCATAAATAGATGAAGTTTGAGTTTTCCGCTCTGCAGGCTTAACACAAATGTCGTGTAAGCCAATTCCATTAAAAAAAGAAAAAATCAGGGTATGTCGTAAAGACAGGTGATAGAAGTGAAACTTTTGTATTACAGGGAAACATTTTGTAGTGGACTCTTTTTGCAGAGATGTTTACCCCCACTACTTTTCATCACATCAAAAGGTTGCGGATAAGAATTTCAAAGCCCTCCCATAAGAAATTTCACTTCAAAAAAAACAATACCTTCTTCGACTATAGCTTCAGCGACTGGCTCTTCGTCCTTCCTCTCTTCGACTTCTATTTCTACGTCGATAAGTCCCGACTTCCGTGACTCCGCGCTCGGCGTCGGGTTGAGTTTCAAAAATTGCTGGAGCGACAGCGGAAGCGCTTGCGTTTGCTGCAAAGTTATGATAAAGCAAAATATTGATATTTTATCTGCGAAATATTACACATATTAGGGATTTATACGATTTCAGTCACGGTCATTTACTCGCAATGTTTCGAGACTAGTTTCGGAACAGTCGGTGTTCCTTCATCAGTCAAGTACGCGCGTAGACCGTCCGGCATCTCGGCATGTACTGAACAACCGTGAGTATGAAATCGTGTAAATCTTAGAGTGAAATTTACATAACATAACGCTATCACACTCGTATCGTGGGTGGCGGAAACATTCACATCACACCCTAAACCAGAAACACAAATATCCCTTGGAGAGAAAGCTTGTGTCCCCACCGGGAATCGAACCCAATGCCCTGCTTAGAAAGCGGACGCGCACCCAATTATGACAATGGACATTTCAAATAAACAAGTAATTAAAAAAATATGGTTATCAAAGATGTTAAAATTATTAAGGACCAACAAATTTACTAACAAATTTGGATTGTTCCCAGTTGTCCCCTCTAGCCCTGTCACCCGGGGTGACAGCTGGGAATTGTCTTCCCATCTGTCACCGGGGTGACAATTACTGGGAACAATTCTAGAGGGGACAATTCCCAGGAGTCCCTTCTAGGGGGTGACAGATGGGAAAACAATTCCCAGCTGTCACCCCGGGTGACAGGGCTAGAGGGGACAACTGGGAACAATCCACTGATTTATCCACCAGCACGCCTAGGGATATAAATAGTATCCCCTGTTTTTATCCACTAACAAGAGACAAGATTTTCCTCACCACCATACACAGCATGGCAGCAGTGGAAAGGAAAACTATATCTCTGTTTAAATTTGGCGTAGACATATATATTTCTCCCTTATTAACATGGGCGCAACGAAAAGTGGATCAAACTGTTCTGTTTGACATTTGGTAGAGAGAAACTATCCTCGTTCATAGGACGGACGTGGGGTTAATTTTGCCTCGCGTTATTAAAATTGCGTTTCCCTCCTTATCCACCGTGGATAATATATCTACCCGTGCGTCCATGGTCGGAGCGAAGAAAAAAATAAGAGGAAAAGATTTTTATCTACTCCCTAGGGAAAAGTGCCGATCCACCATAATCTTCATTCTCCCTAAGCCTGCTGAGTGTTAAATGGAATATTAAATTGCCACCATACACCTTGTTCTCTAAACTCTTAAGTGTATAGACTACGATTATAGTATACTAGCTGCGCCCCGCGGCTTTGCCCGCGTAAGTCCCGGAACAGCCAGAATTCGGGGTTAAAAAGTAGCCTATGTCCTTTCTCAGGCTCTAGACTATCTGTGTACCAAATTTCGTTTAAATCGGTTCAGTAGTTTTAGCGTGAAAGCGTAACAGACAGACAGAGTTACTTTCGCATTTATAATATTAGTAAGGATAAGGATTAGTAAGGATTGGCAGATTTTAAATAGAGTAAAAGTTAATTTTATAATATAGAATGTATTGATTTGCTTCGGTAAGTACAAATTTAAGGTTTATCATCGTAACTGATGTGGTCAACAGTCTAGAACGATTGGAAGGCTAGCTGCCGGAACACCGTTTAGTGCTCGATAAATTCCAACTTTTGATAAACGACTGTACTGCCTAGTTACCCTGTATCGAATACAGGGTAACTTGGCAGGCGACAACGACATTATGCCTTACCACCATGGATTACATTACGTTTTACCTTCACCGAAACGTCAAACCTGCTGTAGGATCCGAATCCCCGAACGCGTGATCAGGAGCCGCCTTTACTTACTAAACGCAAACGCATTCACACTCACAGCCCCACACTAAGTTCAAAGACTTGTATCGTGGGTGCCGGAAACATTCACATCACACACATTACACCCAGAACCAGAAGCACAAATATCCCTTGGGAAGGAATTTGTGCTCCTGCTAGGAATCGAACCCAGGACCCACGGCGCAGAGTGCGGACACCTGTCCACTGCGCCAACTGGGTCGTCAAGCTATCACTGTTTCAAAGTAAACAATGTAGACTCACCTGTGGTGGTAGACTGTTAAGATATTTGACCAGGTCCTGCTGACCGTTTCCCCAGGATAATTCAGTGCTTTGAGAGCTCTCCTGCAGAAATAAATATTCAGATTAAATAATTAAACGCAACAAAGCTTAAAAAAACCCATTTTCACCGCTTTATCTTCGGAACCTTGATCAGATTTAATGTATTAAAAACGCATTATTGACGATAACTGAAAAACTGTTCTAAGAAAAACTAGTGATCAGATCTTGATCAAATTTAAATGGAAGCAATGGAAAAGCAACAGTTTTTTGTTTGAAACGAAAAAAAATAGGTACATGTGGAGCCGCCTCCGCCCATTTTACCATCTAACAAGAAGACAAACTGTCAAACGCCATGCTTATATGGTTGACATACCTCAAATTCGAAAGCGATTCGCTTCTACGTTTATAGATAGATAGATAGATAGATAACGCTTTATTAGATAACCTTACATAAATCACTTACAATAATTTTAAAAACTTAAATTTAAGTTTACAATCGGCGGTCTTATCGCTTAAAGCGATCTCTTCCAGACAAACCTTTGGATGGAGAAGATTTTTAATAATTCGGTAAAACGGGGGTGTAAATACAAGATTATGAGGAAATATAAAGTAAGGTATATATACATAAACATACTTAAACAAAATAAATTCTATAAGGCAATAATAATAATTACATATGTTTATAATATAAATAAATATATACAATATATTATAATAAAGTAAGGATATTTGTTACAGCTTGAATCATATTATGATATATAAGTAGCAGAAAAAGTAAGACACAGAAAAGTTATTGGGAGAGAAAAAAATTTTTAACTTGAATTTTAAATGCATGAACTGTCTGAGCACGTCTTAATGGAACAGGAAGGTCCACAAGCGAATAGCCTGTACTGTAAATGAATGATCGTAAAACGTAGAACAGTGTGAAGGTATTTTAAGGGAGAGATTTTCTGATGACCTGAGACCATAGTTGAGGAACGAAAAACGCTCCTTGAGATAGCGCGGGGACGAAGGATTAAATAAAATATTAAAAAGCAGGGATAGTATATGAGTATTCAGTTTATAGTAATTATACTAGCGAAAGAGTGGAACACATTTCCCGCGTCTTTGTTCCCCGAACGGTACAATCTGGGTGTCTTCAACTATAGAGTGAATAGGTACCTTCAAGGCGAGCATGCTACATCTTCGGCCGCATCTTCACTTTCCATCAGGTGAGGTAGTGGTCAAATGCTCGACTATATAATAATATCATAAAAAAGAGGGTCATAAAATTTGCATAGCGCCTTAACAATCTACATAATTATATTATAACGTACGTCATCGTGCATGGTAGCGTCTTCAGACTCCTCCTTGATTATAATGGATGAACTTTCATCCATGTTGTTGTTGTTGTTGCTAGTGTTGTTGTTGAGCGTCTTGTTGTCGCTTGGACTGTTGATTATAATCTGCTGGTTTGGAGTTACGAACACCTGAAAGAGGGATTTTTGTGAGAATGTAAGTTAATCACTGTATATTTATTTCTTTTCTTCCTGCAAATTTAGTAAAACGGAAAAATTCTTGTCCAACTAATAATATTTTTAACTCGTACTCAAAACAAATAAGTAATTAAACGCAAGCAAAGCTTAAAAAAAACCGACTTATCTTCGGAACTTTGATCAGATGAGATGTATTAAACACGCATTATTGACGATATTTCAAGAACTACTGATCAGATCTTGATTAAATTTAAATGGGACCAATTGGAAAGCAACATCTTTAAAAAAAAAACAAAATCGATTCACGTGGAACGAAGTTATGAGGTAACACACATAAAAAATAAATGATAATAATACAGTCGGCTTGAATACCTCCTCCTTTTCTGTGAAGTCGGTAGAAAACAAATTAAAAACGGTGAAAACAAGTCTGAATCAGTAGAAACAAATGAAAATCGAGTAAAACAATTGCTAATCGGTAAAATAAAACTAGGTTCCAAGGGCTAAGACTTACCAAACTTACAAAATTTCACCAAAATCTGTCCGGTCGTTACAGAGATACTTCGAAGGAAAGTTGTGCTCCTACCGGGAATCGAACCCAGGACCAGGACGCAGAGGACAGAGACTTGCCCACTTTGCCAGCTGGATTGATTCTTTAAATATTTGAGATAGTAGTGGCTAGTCGGTCCCATAAAATTATTTGGAGTCCGTTTCAGAGTACTAACCTGATGTATTGGACTCTTGTCCTCACTCTGTGCTTGCGTTGGCTGCACTAGTTGCATTTCCTGTGGCATTGCCGTGAATACTTGAAGTCCAGCTGAGGAACAAAAGATTTTTTGTTAGATATTTCACTTCCTGTGGCAGTGCCGCATTGTCACGGGAATAGTGACACACAAATTCGCCATTAAAATAAAAATAAAAGTAAAAAAAAAAGTGCGTACTTTTAACCGACTCCAAAAAAAGGAGGAGGTTCTCAATTTAACTGTATTTTTTTGTATGTCTCTTTGGATTTGTAAGCTGGTGCTTTCTATGTGGTCATTCAAATTTGATCAAGATCTTAACAAGGGTTTTTGAGTTATCCTCAATAATGCGTATTAAATTATTATTTTTAATAAGATCAAATGTGCTATTTTTTAAATAAACCGACTTCACAGCTTTATCCTAAGATACAGCGATGAAGTCGGTTTTTTAAGCTATGTTGCGTTTAATATTTATTTTGTTGACTTTGTTTTTTACTGTTCTAAGGAATCCTAGGTTTTTTTTTATATTTCGGGTTCACAAACTATGTGCATTTAGCCAGTGCCAAGTTACAAATATTTGTCTAATTAGCTAGATATTTTATAAAACCAGTCCTAGTCACCAGTCAAAGTCAAGTAAAACAGTCATGGTCCAGTCTTAGTCAAGTCATGCCCTAGTAAAATGGTAAAAAAATTAAAAACACATATAATAAATCAATGTTACTATACCGTAAAAGAGTTTGTTGAAGAAAATATTGTTACTGTCTCACGATAAATTCACAATTAACACATTTAATGTAATTTCCCGCCAAAATCATTACTAATTTCATACATAGATAATCAATACCTAGTTAAGTTTAGATTTAAGATGTGCATGTTAAAATATAATATTATTAGTATTTTTTTCAAACATTCTCTGTACCTACTCGTTGCTACGCCCTTCCAGGGTGCATGTAAATAACTATAATTAAGTGTTATTGTAATTTTTACATGTGTGCAATAAATAAATAAATAAAAACGTAGAACTTCTATTGGGGTTTTCTCATTTTTCTTTAGTTTTGTACGATTTGCTTACACTCATACAAGTTTACTAAGTATTAATTAACGGTAAATAATTCACCATTATTACACATAAACACTAGAAGAATCACCAATTTTGTAAAAAAAATCGACGGCGACATTATTTAATATTCGCACCAAAACAATGCGAAAATTGTATTCAGCTTGACAGACAGACAGACAGAGTTCTCTCATAAGGTTCTTTTCAACCGACCTCAAAAAAGGAGATACTCAATTCGACTGTATGTTTTTTTTTGTATGTATGTTACGAAATATCTCCGCCAATTATGAATCGATTTAGATGATTTTTTTTTGTTTAGTAGAGTATACTTCAGAGTGGTCGCATATCAATTTTATCGAAATCTGTCAATTCAAAATCGAAATATAAGCAATGTAGTCGGTTTTTTTAAGCTTTGCTTGCGTTTCAATTATTATTGTTTAAGGTAGGGAACGCTAAAACACTACCACACTTGCAACTATTCACCAAAATACCAAGAGTTACTTACATTCGGCAATAGTGTTCTGCCCCACTAACTGTAAGCCCTCGCTTGTCTCCGGCGAGTATTGGAGAGTTAAAACAGCGCCGCCTGTACATAAGAAATAAACATAAGCGTATCACACTCACAGCCCCGCACTTTGTGACATTAAAAATGTCTATCTTACTTAAACAGGTCTAGATTGTATAACGTGCAGCAGGAGCCAGAGACAATATGAAATATTAGCCAAAGCTCTCCCGCTAGAGGAAGTTCACATCACACAAAATCACACCCAGAACATTTTCTCCCCAAGGGCAATTTGTGTTAACAGTGTAATCACAGAGAATCGAACCCGGTACCAGCTGCTTAAAAGGCAGGCGCGCACCCAACTAATCCAGCGGGTCGCTCGCTGTTACCCAATGCAAATTTACCTTTGCATCCCCATTAAACACAGAATTTTCTTGGAGAGAAAATCTGTATTCGTACCAGGAATCGACCCGCAGCACAGACGGCGATGAGTACCAAACTTACCCTAACGGGCAGTTCTACAAGACTACAAACCTTGTTGAAACCCCTGGATGGGAATCTGCATCTGGTACTTGGGTTGCTGCTGTTGCAGCATGTTAGGATTTAGCACCTGGATCTGGACAGTTGGCTGAGGATCACCTGCAAATAAATAGGACAAACAGATTTAAATAACAACTAAGAACACATGCTTTTACTCTAACCAGCCCACGCTAAGTTTTATTTTAAACCAACTTCAAAAAAAGAAATCGGTTCTCGATTCGACTGTATTATTTTTGAGTCTTATCTCAGAACTTTTTTCTAGTCGAACCGATTTTGATGATTATTTTGTTTATTTGAAAGCTGGTGCTTCCTATTTAAATTTGATCAAGATCTAACCAGTAGGTAATGAATTATCCCCAATAATGTTTCAATTAATTTTATCTGAACAAGGGTTCCGAAGATTTAGCGGTTTCTTTAAGCTTTGCTTTTATATTATGTTTTATCAGTATTACAAGGGCTTTTTCGTCTCGACGACTTGTGTCGTGGGTGCCGGAAACATTCACATCACACACACAATCACAAACAGAGACAGAAATTTTCCTTGGGGAGAAAACTTGTGTTCCCGCCGGGAATCGAACCCGATACCCCCCCCTGCTTAGAACGCAAACGCTCACCCAACTAAGCTAACGGCCAATTCACGCTTAGCTAATTTGTAAAGGATTCTGGCAGAGTCCAAAATGCTGTTACAGTCCAAAATGCTGTTACAGCCCAAAATGCTGTTACAGCCCAAAATGCTGTTACAGCCCAAAATGCTGTTACAGCCCAAAATGCTGTTACAGTCCAAAATGCTGTTACAGCCCAAAATGCTGTTACAACCTAAAATGCTGTTACAGCCCAAAATGCTGTTACAGTCCAAAATGCTGTTACAGCCCAAAATGCTGTTACAACCTAAAATGCTGTTACAACCCATTTGTGTTACGCGTTGATTTCTTATTGTAGATATCTCATGTCTATTAGATAAGATAATTAAGATCAATGAGATATTATATATTAATCCCCCCCCCCCCCCCATGTGTTCGGTACCAAATCCATTTAATTCGAGACCATAGATTCCTGCTACATAAGTTTTATTTATTTCATAATAAATTGTCGAAATATTTTTTTTACTCCTATGATTTGCCTTTTTCAAACGACTTCAAAAAAGAAGGTTCTCAATTCGACTGTTTGTTTTTTTATGTATGTAACGCGATATCTCCGCCAATTATGAATCGATTTTGATGTTTTTTTTTTTTGTTTGGTAGAGTATTCTTCGGAGGTGGTCCCATATAAAATTTATCGAAATCGGTCAAGCCAAATCGAAATTTAAGCGATGAAGTCGGTTTTTTAAGCTAAGCAAAGCTTAAAAAACCGAAGTTTCAATTATTTTTTGCTCTATAGGCAAGCATTTGACCACTATCTCACCTGATGGAAAGTGATGATGCGGCCGAAGATGTAACATGCTTGCGTAGAAGATACCTATTCACTCTTGCCTTGAAGACTCCGAGATTATACCGTTCGGGGAACAAAGACGCGGGTAATGACTTAGTTACTTACATAGTTCCCTATTTTGATTCCAATGTAGCTAAAATAATGCTTATCAGTAATTTAACTTTAACTTCACTTCTATCATCAAATCATCATCATCATCATACTCAGCCTATCTCAGTCCACTGTTGGACATATGCCTCTCCCAAGGCGCGCCACTGAGCCCGATCTTCGGCTCTACTTTTCCAGTCGTTACCAGCAGCCCTACGTATATCGTCGCTCCACCTAGTCACAGGGTGTCCTCTGCTACGCTTACCGATTCGTGGTCTCCACTCCAGAACTCGTCTACTCCAACGGTTGTCAGTTCTGCGGCATATGTGACCAGCCCACTGCCACTTCAGCTTGCTAATTCTTTGAGCTATGTCGATGACTTTCGTTCTTTTTATTTATTTTTTTTTATTTTCGGCTCCGTATGTCATAACTGGTTCACTCCTATGACTAATATTCAAAACATTTGTTTCTTTACGCTGGATAGTCATTGCCAGAACAATTCATATCACACCCACAATCAGAAACACAATGTGACTAGGGAAGAAAATTGTGCTTCTGATAAGAACCGAACCAGCACCAGCAGTGTTAAAAGCAAGGACTTGCCTACTGCGCCGACAGGGTTTCATGTTTAAGGGAACTTACCCGGCTTGGACCCGGGTAGGGAGATCGGCACGGATATGAGTTGTGGCGTCTGCATCGCGCCATCTACCGTCCGCACGTATTGTACACCGCCCTCTACCCCCACCATGCTCACAACCTGCGGGACAAACACACACACAATCACAAACAGAAACACAAATTTTCCTTTATAAAAAAACATACAACTACAAACACTTTATTAGGGCTCAACTTGATATTTTTAAACAAAACATTTTATCTTTTACATAAATCAAAATAGTTTATTCACATGCGCCCCAAAGAGGCACTCATGAAAGTTAATGACTATTGCCGGATTCGCAGAATTACAGCAATTTCGAGAAGAATATGCTTGCGAATATATTTTGGATTTAATTTTTTTACAAACTCGTTTATCCTACCAGCCCCACACTAAGTTCAAAGACGTTAGTGTTGGAAACATTTACATCACACTTACAACGACACCCAAAACCAGAAGCACAAATGACGCTTGGGATGGAAAGTTGTGCTCCAGCCAGGAATCGAACCCAGAACCCTCGACGCCTAAATTAGGGCTAACGAGTTTATATGAATGAATAGGGATCTCACTAAAAATTATCTTAAGCAGCTATTCTTGAGAGACAGCAATTTTAGGCCTTCTCGGTCACATCATCAAGTAAGATAACGGTCATCATACATCACCCGTAACATAACATAAACACTTGGCATCGGTTAACATAACATAAGCGCTTTCACACTCACAGCCCCACACTAAGTTCGATGACTACACACACAATCACAACCAGAACCGGAAACACAATTTTTTCTTGGGGAGTAAACTTATATGGTAGCCTATCACGTTTAATACAAAAATGGTTACCTGTGAAAGCGCATTGCCGTTATTTTGCTGCAGTTTGGCGACGGGCAGCTGCCCGCCGGTGGTCACGAAGTGCGTACCCGCGGCGTTCACCGCTGAGAACGCGGCGAAGTTCATTTCACTGTCCTCCTCACTGGAATTAAAAAAGAAAATCATGAAAATATTTAATGACCAATTTCTTTAGCGAGCATATTTTTATATGTATTGCTAATCGTAGTGTCGTGTCTATTCCCCTGGTTATAAGGAAATAAATCTTCTGGTGCTGTTGCATATATTGATGTTTAAAGCACTCTTTCAGATGCACTATGTAAAGTGAAAATAGCAACACCTTATTGTAGTAGTTAAAAATACTTACATTTTTATCCACATTAAAAAATAAATACTTAATAATTTTCACAAAAATTATGGCGAACCAAACAATTATAATAATATCTTAAGATCAGTTGAGAACAATAATAGATAATTTATTTTAGTCGCAACTGATGCTATGATCAGTGAGTATATAATTATTTTATTTGCAACTGACCTTGAAATTAGATGGGACCAACAGTTATGATCGGTTAATGTAAAAATCTGATACTATGATCCGTTGAGAAGTACCCACTACAAGGCATCGAGCTTATAGGTACATTACTCGTAGATATACATACAAACTAAGTAGTTTTGGGAAATTTAATAATAGATCAAAAATCTTTTCACTGCCACTAACTACAAAACTTGATTTTTTTTTCTGTCACATAGTGGTCTCATCTGGGTGGTGAAACACTATATAGATAACCAGATAGTTAGTTAGTGGTTGAGGGTGGAAAACACGCTATTTCATTCCAAAATTATAACAGTTTTTTTTAAATCTCTGATAATATAATCTGGAGCTTGGATGGTAAGTAATGAAATGTTTGAGGATGGCAAACACTCTAGACCTAGAATTACTGTAAATAGTGGACAAAGGTTCAGAGTTGGCCTCGTAAGCCTGATTTTCTAGACTCTGCATCATAAAGTAATACTGGCATATAGATTTTTTTTATGTATTCACCTAGAAATCACACTCAATAAGCACGTTGAAATTGATAGCACACTAATTTGATACAGTGCACTAAGGCTCAACTGACACTTTAAGACTCATGATGTCCTGGTACTACTAGTATTATTACTACATAATTATATGGATTAAATAGTGGACCAGATAAGTAAGCTAATTACAAATTACAAAAATTTTCTTTTTTTTTCTTGAAATATAGCTAACTTTTTAAAACTGCTCACCGGCTGGAACTCTTATCTATCGTAGGACTTTTTAAATCTGATATTCTAGCATTTGCCCCACTGACCATGGATATAACTCTCGTTGCTACTAGAGGTGAAATTGTCTATAAAATTTATGCCTCGTATATTTGATAATTGATCAAATGCAAGCTTGGTCAGTCATTGGGCTATTATTTTCCCCACAGTGCCAGCTAATCAATATATTTATCAAATATAATATCTAGAATATATTATCAAATATGATAATACAAAGATATTGCTTAAATATCAGTGCAAAACAATAGTCACTAACTAAGTAACGAGAAAATAGGATGCCTGCTTCGGTCATGTGAATAAATATTAAAATAAAACCTAGATTGCTTCAAGCGATGAAACCACTCTTTGTACTAGGCTAAGTTAACTTTAATTTCTTACTTTGTATGTTTTTGTTCCCTCAATTAATACTTCATAATCAATAATTATATATCTATCTAGTTTGATTTTACTCGTAGCACTTGTTGATTGTATAAGATGTGTGTACCTATATAAAATAATCTAATTCCATATGATAGTTTGCATGGACCGGTTACAGCAACAGGTACACTCTGCTTCTATTTATATTCTTATCTTTAATTAGAAGATTGAGACACTTTATTAGACGGCAAAGCTATGATGCACCATGGATTTGACTGTATTCACACGGATTATGATGAATGTAAAATAGATAAAGATATGTTTACTCTGGTAAAAAATCATTCTAAATCCATTCTGTTGTAGCGTCCACTAAAAATAAACTAACATGTATTTGATAAACTTCTAGAAACTATTTAAGAAAGTTGGTTACCTCATTAGTAAGGAACTAGTTACATCAGAGGGAAAGCTGGAAACCTGTTTTAAGCAAAAATATATCCTATTGCTAATTCAAGAAAGTGTTTTGTTCCTTTTTAGACTGAATTAAATGTAACAAAAACTAAAAGTAGAGTAAGAGTTATGTTGTGATTCCATTTATAAGTTACACATTTGACCCTTATATTTCATGTTTGGAATGGTAAGGAATTTAATTCTTTTTATATAGTTTTGAATTATTAAATTAAAACTAATAAAAACTCTAAACATCATAACATACTGAATCAATCTTGAATGCAATTTTAATCAATTAATTGTTACTATACTTAATTAGCGGAAGCATGTTATTTAGGCATCTGCTATTTCTAAATATGTAGAAGTGGGGATCCCCATACCAAGAGGCATCCTCTCTTGTAGGCAGCTTCTGCATGTCGCACATAACTGGGCGCCTCGGCGGCGGCGGGAGAAAACAAATAAAAAAATAAACACTGTCCCCCACTGTCCCACTATTTTGTTGTGCACGGTCCCCCCACGTCCCACCACTCGGGATCAGGGATTATGGTAGGGCACATACCACTACCAGCCACACAGAGCACAGCACTAAAATTAATTCAACCTCAGTCAGAAGCGAAAGATGATCGGGGCAACCACTAATAAGAAAGTGGGTTAAAGAAAGTTTTTATGTCCAAGAGTCGACAGACTAGTTCGTTATACATACTGAGGTATGTTTGTGTGTGCCTCTAGTGTGGTGCTCACTTTCTCTTTGCTGTACTTTCACAAAACACACGGTGAGGTGTAGTTGTGGTTCAATGATTGACTGAATCATGTTGGCTAACAATTCGCCAACATTTTTTTTAGTGTACTTTAAATACCTGCAGCATTAATTTACATAGTGCAAGAGTGTTTTTTTTTTATTTATGGCAACAATGTAACTGTTTAGCTTTGTTCAAATAAACCTATAAGTAAGAAATTAAATGTTTCTTGGAAACCTTGAAAGTTTCTAAGACATAATGAGGTCATCTTAGAATGTCAATGACCTCAATTTTATAATTGTGCATTCCAATTACATGGAATGAAATAGTTTAAATTATTAACTGGAATTTTGCATTCACATAAAATTAGCAAATGGTTCACTATAGTGAACTGAGGATGCTAGGGACAAGTTCAGAGGACAAAGGAAATACAACAAATATGGCGGAATCATAGTATTTTTAGCGATCCAAATTCTCGTAAAATATTAATAAAATACGAAAGGAAGCCCTTATGATAATGGGCGGAACCTGACGGCATAGGTTGTTCACCCCTACCAGTTCCTCTCGGGCGATAACAGCGTCCATTATCGCGAGCGCTGCGCATCCCCACCAAAGGGGATCCCCTCCATGTGCCGAGATCAAATCACTCCCGCTCCCGACTCCTTCCACCACTGCCTGGGACACGAGAGGAGGGGTGCGCGCGGCCCTCACGGCACTCTCTCGCCAGAGCTCTGGGGCCACGCGCCCCGAATAACGGTACAACGAGAGTACCGCTTCAGAAAATAAGGTCATGGATATTCACACGTTGTAAACAAATACTCACGCATCAACAATCGCCTCACCATTCAAGAATCTTCTCAGTGATTTTATTCTAATGAAAACTCACAAACACTTCTCAGAATAAAACCATTTTTACCAACATTACTTTCAAAATAAGTGATATCTATTCTCTATAACAAATTACAACAAATGCAAGCAAGCAGCCATACTGTTTTTATTAGTTTTGATGTTTATCGCTAGGTGGCGCAAATTTTGTGGTGTGTCATTGGACAAACTAATGTCAAACAAGAATAACGACATTTAGCTTAAAATTGCCAATTTAAAAAAATCATTCAGCATGCATACATTTAATCATAAAAATAATTTAATTACAGACAAAATTATACTAAAGATATAATAAATACTAAAGTAAAACTAGTAATAATAGCGTACACACAAAACTTATCAACTATTTCTTAATTAGTAAGGATAATGTTGTCCAGATCTTTGTACCCTCTCCATGTGCAGTTCAAATAATAATTTGTTGTCAAAATAATAGGTGCTGTCAGAAGAATTAATTCCAGGGTCATAACTTGGTCTCCTGTCTGATCCTGACGATGATCCAGGTGAGGCAACTCCATTTTCTGGGATTATACCACTAAGTTGTGTAGATTCTGGACCTTGTGATACATGTGCAAGGCTATTGTTTATGTGCAAGTTGTTGATCCTTTTCGACAATGGCATGAACTCACATGTATCATCTTCCCGTGCTCGTTTTCTGAATGAAACAAATATAAAATATAAGCAAACACTGAACACTTTATGAAAAGAAGAACGTTGTTATTCATTTCCTTACCTATTTTCTGTCATATTTGCAATATACTGTTCATTGTTGAACATACAAGTATTCCAAAACAGAGCAGTATCCTTCCTAAAAGTCATTTGATGGCACGCTTACAATGACTTATTAGCCACAAGGAACGTAAAATCAGAACCAAAAGTATCACAGTGTATTCAGTAATCACTCGAAATCCTAGGGTGAGAAAAAGTTGAAATTAAAGATGGATACATATGTATATGAATGACATTTCATCGATGGTTGACATTGGTCAATATGTATATTTTTAGCATAACCGGTAGGGACAGCGCAGTCGCACATTCGTTCTCTCTGCGTGTTGGAAAGAGAGAGCGATTATGCGTCTGTTATGCTTTATTCTACTACCCAATAAGTATTTTATTGGAACAAATTACATCAGCTGTTTCAAGCTCTCGTTTCTTACTATAATTTATTTATTTCTATATAGAACAAGAATTATGGTGAAACTAAAATAATTAAATAAAAATAAAACCTAATACATACATATATAATAAAAGTTATAATATTTAACAAAAAAGTTATATTAATAAATTACTAGCTGTTTCACAGACGAGGAAACTCTAGATAGCGCGAGTGATTCTATGCTCTGTGGGGTGTTTCCTTTTATTATTTTCGTTTGACAGCAATAAATATATGACAGCACTGACACTGATTATTTTTCTTACTTTTTTATGTGTGTGGATACAAAGTCTTTCAGCCAGAATAATCATCCCATTAGATTAACTAAAGCTCCGCCAGAGGGATCTGCGGGGTATATCTAGGGAAGGTACCTAGCTGATGATTAGAGGACCCTGTGGCCCCTGTATGTTGTCAGTTGTCATGGTCACACATTTCTGGCTATTGGTGTTGCGCTTGGTTTGCTCACGCACCGCCGCCGCCGAGACTTCGATAAAAAGACAAACAACAACTAACTCGCCGAGCGTGAAGAGGAACCATAAAGAATTCCCATGCCCACGCCCTGTTCTCAATGTAATATAGTTTTTTGTGACTCGTTTCATCCAAAATTATTTTTTTCTTATTCCGTCTGAAAGACAATGTATCCATGGCCTCGAATGAAATAAAAAGAAAAATAATATAGTGGGAAATTTAAACTTTTCTCCTTGCTTAACTTCACTACTTAAAGACGTGGTTCGGTTTTCAATGGAATAGTAATTATTGATCGAGCGAAGCGAGATCTCTATGTTGCTTTGGTGGTTCAGCACTTTGTCCGGCCGTCTTTCAGAGGCATCTAGCGTCTTAACCATACAACCGAATAACTTCAAATTCTCAGAGAATATTATGTAAAGCTACAGCCCAAAGTCATGGGAATTAAAATGATATACATGAAAATATGAACGGAGCACCCATACACGTTAGTGGAGGGGTTTTTTTCTCTGTTAGTAAGCATTTGCGGTATATAGTATGTATTTAGTAGTTCCTGAGAGTGATCTTATGCTTGAATATCGAGCACAAATAAACGCTCCTTGTGTGGATTATCGTTCAAAAGAGCATTGGCAGTACAGTATGACACAATTAAAAAAGCTTTGAAAAATAACTATTTGGTAGGACAATGTCACTGTTTTTAGATCTAATTCACCCAAGAGTCTATCTTAAAAACTGCTTCACATTTCTCTTTAATATCTGATATATCCCGTACAAAAACACAAACAAATATCAAACAATATAATGAATTATTCTTTACGATCATTGGACTAACAGACTCATTAAAAAGACCGCACAATTTCAGCCCAAACATGGCGAGTTCTGTTGGATTTCTTTTTATGGCTAAAGAGAACAGTATTGTATCACGATATCGCGATCTCCTTATTGGTGGCATACTGCTCTATTTAAGCGTCAATGCTTGCTATAGCTGAGGTAATTAGATGACCCAAACATGGCTCGCTGACGCTTTTACTATTATGGGCAGATTCACGTAGGTTACGTAAACGGAATGGCTATTTTTCTAGTAGAAAGCTCTTTTAGATTAATCACACTAATTAGCATTACGAGGAATTAGAGAACATTAATTTGTTTGCAGTGAGTTTGTAGAAGATTGTCCAATGGTAAAGCTGAATGTACCTTCACCAAAAGTTAATTCAATGTCTCAGTGACTTGTTATGATAATTATGTACTTATTTGGTGGAAGGTGTTAAGTTTTAGTTTAGTAACATTCAATTAGTAAATTTGACAAAAGTTTGACAAGGCTATGTTCACTACCAAACATAATAGTAACAATTTGTATAGTACGGCCAGTACTTGGATGGGTGACCGTTTAGTGGAACTTTTAACGCAGTTGGTCTCGGCCGTTAGTTGTAAGACAATAGTCATTGAAGTAATATGTACCTGAAAAATCCTGACACTGCCCACTAGTCCATAGGTAGGGTGCCACAAACTCAAAATAAGCACCCAAGTTTAGAAGATACCCTCTACTCTCTTGGCGTTCGTCCAAGCTTTAAGCATTGGCATTGAGTGAGTTTTATATCCTACTAGCATCAAGTTGTGCGCTGAAGTAATATATCCATAAATCTCTACTCTCTTCAGTAAATTCCAATTCAATCAACATGCTAGTCCAACGCTGGGTAGTAATTCACGGAGAGAGAGTAGTCGGTGTACGATGAAAAGTCGTCAAATTAGCGGATTCCGTTGTGTTATGATGCGAATTTCGGTGTTAGGACGTCTCGGCGAAAATCGCGTGCTATCGTATGTGCAGCGGAGCATAAAGGCTCGCTACTGCTTGTGTGGAATTCGCCTTATATGGAGCGATCTCAACTGTCTGCTCTGCACCGCACCTAAAAAACTATTGTACTAGGAAAAAGGGCGTGGGAATTACAAAGCGTAACCTATATTTAGGCTAATGCCCGCCAACCATAATGGGGCTGTGATGGACGACCTTTGCCATTTTGACCACTTTAGTTGTCAAAATAACAAATTAGTTTTTGGCGCGGATGCCGACTTTCAGCCTCGACATCGGGTGAATAACAAAAGTCATCGTTTAGTATCCACTTAAATTTCTGCCTCAGATATGGAGATGTTACTTTCGTAAAGTTCCGTTTGGTGCTGTTCACATTACACTCAATACTTTCTCTATTCATATACACTTTCACGGAGTCTTCATTATGGGAGCAGAGAGATTGCGCGCGAGCTTGTATAATCCGATACAGATCCATTGTTGCATGGGATTGTGTAAAAGTAACATGAAAAACACAGGTGACACAGATTCTTTGGGAGAAGTGCGTTTCCACACAGCCGTAGAAAATAAGGTACCAGGATTCCGTCACAATAAATCTGCTGTCACTGACGACATGGCTCCTAAACATCCTCTGAATGGACCCCAGCGAGGGAAGGTTGAAGGTGAAACAAAGCCATGCCCTCGTCTTTCAATCACTATCTATCTCGAATAAATAATAAACGCTTTCACACTCACAGCCCCACACTTAGTTCGATGACTGGTGTCGTGGGTGCCGGAAACATTCACATCACACACACAATCACAACCAGAATCAGAAACACAAATTTTCCATGGGGAGAAAAGTTGTGTTCCCGCCGGGAATCGAACCCGATACCCCTGCTTAGAAGGCGAATGCCACCCAACTAAGCCAACGGGCAGTTCATAATAAATTTGACTTAACTATAATTTATTCATAGCTATCTTATTTATAAATATTCTACGGTTATCATCCGTACAACGAAGGAGTGGAACTCATTGTCTGCGCCTTTGTTCCCCGAACGGTACAATGTGGGTGTCTCCAACTCCAGATATATAGTGAATAGGTTTATTCTTAACAAGGACATTTTCGGCCGAATCCTCACTTTTATCATGTGTGATAGTGGTCAAATACTTGCGTATCAAGCATTAGAAAAACTAAAAAACCTGACTCTGAGAGCAATGACTTAAACTAGGAAACGCTGGTTTTTCTACTTGATAAATAAAACTTGCATGCTATATCAAATCCTAACCATTTCACACACAAGTGGTGAAATGTAAATGAAAGTCAAGATACCCCAAAACACATTTCACTCAAACATCTCGTTCGTTTAAGCAATCTTTGACTGAATAATTATCATTTTTAACTACTTTAATAACTTGATAGTCATTCATTGCAGACTGACAGTTTACTTGGCCTACTGCAGTGATGATATGCATTTATCGCGTGTCTGCTGCAAAAACGGGCTGCAAAATACGGTCACACTACAGTTTTCTGATGTCCATGTTATTATGTCAAGGTACCGTTCAAGTAGATCCATATAATACTTATGTGGAGAATTACTGCTGTTTGTAATAAAACACTTCGGTAGGTCTGTGAACATGGATAAACATTGCAAATGGAAGATATTAGAGGTGTTGAGTGGCATCGATAAAGTGATGTTGATAATGTCCACTTCATTGTAGTATAGCATGAGGATACGGCTTACATATATAGTTTATATCCTATACACCTGTGTATATGTGATAACCGATATTTTTTCTTTGAATGGGGGCTTGTTCGAGAGTGTTCTTAGCTAGGTTTTGTGAAAATCGGTGCACCCGTTTTCCGTAGGGTATTCTGAAAATTTGGATACTTCTTGAATAATTAAACGCAAGCAAAGCTTAAAAAAACCGACTTCACGCTTTATCTTCGGAACCTTGATCATTTGTAATGTACAAACACGCATTATTGACTATAACTCAAAAACTAGAGATCAGACCTTGATCAAATTTCAATGAGAAGAAGTTATGAGGTAACTTTTGAAGTCGGGTAAACGAGAACATCGTCAAAGTACGCATTATTCGTCAGAAAATAGGCATTATTGACGATATTTCAAGAACTACTGATCAGATCTTGATCAAATTTAAATGGGACCAATTAGAAAGCAACATCTTTCAAACTAAAAAGAATTTTCGAAATCGGCTCACGTGGAGAGAAGTTATGAGGTAACACATAAAAAAAAATATATACGGTCGACTCGAGTACCTCCTCCTTTTTTGGGAATTCGGTAAAAATTACAAATAGGAATTGAATCTTAACTGTTGACAAAGAATTTACATGTTATCATGCGGTTTCATTAATTTCAGTGTCTTGCATACAGTACACTCCGAAACGATTAATAACTTATTCAATACCAAATTCTTATCATTTAGAATGTAATACTGCAATGATGATTCATATTCAAATATTTGTAATAAATAACTAGCTGAAAGCAGCTAGATACCTTATCAATCTTATTGCTATCTAATCATTTCCAATCTATTCACAATGTAATTTGTTTCCATGAAGTTAAAGTTTTAGGACTTTCTTGAAAACTCTTCAATTACACATAATATCTGAAATAATCTGAATCCCACAAGACTCCGGTCCCAGTCTAGTTTGGAATTCTATGAAATTGCATGGTATGCTAAGATTTTTTCCTGGAGATGAGTTGTGGTCCCACCCATATTTACTAGAAGGAATTATTTTAACATAGGTATATTATGCAGTTGCCAGAAAGCGCTTGTGCAGTATGCCTCCATTAATGTATTTTTTTTTAATTTGAGACTAAGTCAGAGATGATTGTGGTCAACAATCTCACCTGACGAAGCGACGATGCGGTCGAAGATGGAGCACGCTTGCTCAGTATCGGTCTTATTCACTCTCTTCTTGAACAATCCCATATTACACTTTTCGGGAAACACAGTAGACGCCAGGGCGTTCCATTCTTTGGCAGTTCTCATAATAAAAGTGGAAGCAAAACGCGTCGTGCGGATGATCGGTATTTTTATCCATTAGAGGATGCCGCATTGCCGTCTGCCTAGATGTTCGGTAGTAGAACGGTGATGCGGGAATAAGATCATGCAATTCCTTTGAACACTCTCCGTAATGCAGAGTTTGTAGAAAATTGACAGGCTTGCTACTTTTCTCCAATGATCGACATATTAACATTGTTATAACATTATCTTCTGAGGTTCACTCCAACGGCAATAAGGTTAAAAAAATCTATAAATATAGTATGATGTTCGTTACACAGTTTATCAATCCAGCCCGACACGGTGATGTAATCCATTGACGTATTATTTGATATGACGTTAGGATCGTTAACGTATGAAAATTCAAAGGATGCCTTGCTCCATTCAAGGTCATCAAGACCTCGGCGGAATTCTAACATGCAAGGCTGAAACCGCGAGATTACTATTGATTTACGTACTAACATACGTCCGTGGCTCTTAGTCAGTCAGAGTGAAATAATTTCAGTTTTTCCTGATAAGTGCATTATGGGAGTCTTCAAGTCGCAAGCGAATAGGCATCTTCTAGGCAAGCATGCTCTACGTCTACCGCATCGTCGCTTATCATCAGGGGAGATACTGGTCAAACTAAATAATATCTAAATTAATCAAAACTAAATAATAAAATGTAAATAGCACTGAAAAATTCAAGAGAGAACTTGCACCGCTAGCCGTCATTAAACTACAGTAGCCTTTCCTGTTGGTCTCTAGACCGATCAGTTCGACGACTCAGTTGGTTCAATTCCTAGTAGGAATCCTCAATTTTCCTCCTCAAATGACATTAATACATATGCTTCGGGTCCTGGGAGTAATTGTGTGTATGATGTATATATTTCCAGCAATATACGTCTTTGAACGTAGTGTGAGGCTATGAGTGTGGTTGCGTTATTATCATGTTAATATTAACTAGAAAATAAAAATTCTGTAGAGCAGACAGTAGCAGAGTAGTTAGAACAAAACAAGTTATTATATCTTACAAATATAATTACGTGGGAATCGGGCGATTACTTTTGCACCACCTATATATAATTAACAGTCATTGTTATAAATACAACCGTGCCACACAATTATCTGCTAAATCCTTTAGACGTTCGTAATTATGTTTTACACACTGATATTGTGATAAAACTATTGAACAATCGTAAGATTCCAAAAACTGAGGGTAATCTGAACGTTATCAACTTTTTATCAAACTGTATATATGATATAAAGTATTATATTAAATTCTGATTAAGTTACACTCATAAATGAATAACAGGAAATACTTTAATTAATATTATGAATAATGATTTTATTTAACCTAAAATAACAAGTAAGGATAATAGGGAAATTGCAAAAACCGTAATTCCTGAAAATAGTTATAGCATATGGCTATAACCATAACTTACCTACTGTATTACGTGTAAATGATAATGGGACCAACTAACTAGACTATAAATTATTTCATGGAAACATTGGTTTACGTAGATATGATGATAACTGAAAGTCGAAAACAAAAAACAGGAAAAATGTATTTACAAGCTTATATCGCTATTGGTAATGTTTGTATGTTAGTTTGTTTGTTCAGGTCAAAATTTGCAATTAGAACCACTTCCCCTTAAACTACGATGTTGGTTTTTTACATTTTGGTTCAGTTCTGATGACATTGCATTTTTATCATTAGCATGACCTGAATAGAAACCAGGGCTTGCTCCAGATAAAGGAATGCTTCAGCGTTTATTAATTATGTTACATACAAAAAAATCTGTGGCGCGCTTTGGGAGAGGCCTACTGTGAGTGAGGTCCAACAGTGGACTGAGATAGACAGAGGATGATGATGATGATACGAGAAAATTGAGCTTCTGCCATAAACCGAATCTTTACCTTTCATTTTATAAACTAGTCTTATGGATTTAAAAGTCCGTGAGTTAATTGCTAATAAATAAAAAAAATATTAATATTTTTGATAACTTATTGTTTAATTGTGATAGTTAGTTCAATTAAGATTTTCTATTCATCTTTTGAATATTTGAATATGTTGCATATATCGAGATATTATTACTTTAACTGCAAAAATATTTTGTTTGGAGGTTAATAGTAAATAATTATATGTTAGTCCTTAATATTTCTGAAATCTTAGTGCCATATTGCCAATTCCATAATATGCCCGTTTGGGTTAATTATTATGTGCGCGTCGGCCTAAGCGGCGGGTATCGTGTTCAATTTTTGAAGGGTAGGTACACAAGCTTTCTTCTCAAAGGAAATTTGTTTCTAGTTCTGGGGGGGATTACGTTCGTGATGTGAATGTTCATCGAACGTAGTGTGGGGCTGTGCATGTAAAATAAAAACATAATTGTGTCATTTTACCAGCGCTGAAATCAAGAGTCTACATGTTCTATCTCCATGTTGAATTTCTACGCCAATCACCATCAGAGCAAATGATAAATGCTTTATAATCTGAAGCAATGACCAAACATGTAATTAAGTAACTATGATAATGATCTCAGGCTCGAGGCGTCTCCAACCCAAAACGGCTATATTAAATTACTTTCGAGAACTTTCTGAGTTAGCACAATGGCTCGTAAAGAGACAATGGTAGCGTCAGACGCTAGTCTACGACATCCGTTAGCCGAATCCCAGCGTGGCTTGAATTCGAATTGTGACCGTTGGAGTTACGTACTTACTATCGTTTAATCTACGGTTGGTTGGAGGCCAAAGACCGACAATCGTCAGCGCCGGATTCGGAAGTACATATATACTTACCAACTTATCTAAACTACGCGGTAACAGCAAATGTCTGCTGAAAAATGTTGGGTAATATTTTGAGTAGATTTTTTTGTAGGTACTTCCTTTATTGTCGGTTTATTTTTATAGCTTTGTTTCACTCCAAAACTCCAATATATGTTCTAGTAAAGTTTCTACCACTTTATTTTTTTTTTATGTTGATAAGGCAAGCATTTGACCACTATCTCACCTGATGGAAAGTGATGATGCGGCCGAAGGTGTGACATACTCGCCTAGAAGATACCTATTCACACGAGACTTGAAGACTCCCAGATTACACCGTTCGGGTAACAAAGACGCAGGCAATGAGTTCGACTCCTTCGCTGTACGGATGATGAATGTAGAAGCAAAACGCTTTGAGCGAACTGGAGGTATGTCGACATAACTTGATTATAACAGGACCTTGACTCTTTTATTTGTCTTTGTAACTAGTGACTAGGACTTCTATTATAAAAGAATATATTCTACTTGATATATTTTATTACTTGACACTGGATAAATGCAAAAGATTGCGGAGCCAAATAAAAAAATCATCTGATACCAGAATGTTCTTATGATCGCAAAGGGTAATTTATAAATCTTATAGTTAGTAAGATAATGCTAATTTATGATAAAAATGGACTTGTGATGTGAGCATGTATCCTCGCTTCCTAGGTATAATTACTTGTTTTGATTGTTTTATGTGACTGTAATAATTTGAAGTAGCCGAACATCAATGATGAAGGCAAACAACACCAACAGCTAAATTCTAGGTTTGCATCATTCAGAGAATCGATATTTTTGTTTACTGTAGGTAGTGTACCCATCGGTCTAATACCTAAATCTAAAAATCTTCTATAAGTAATATCTCAAAAACTCCGTACAATCTCAGAATTAAAGTAATACTTACCATCAGACGAGCGACATGCTCGTATCGTCTTTATATGACAAAAAATGTTGATAAAAATTGTATACCTTCTTATACAAAGATTTGACCAGTCAGGCATTAGTTCCATCTGTAGTCATCTGATAGGCATCTTATACAATGTTTTGCGAGATTTGATCTTGGGTGTCCTTAAAACCATTGACCCCTTAACATATATAAAGTAGGCATAGCAAACTATAGTGCAGGGCGTAGACATTGTTTAATTTATACAAGGTTTGACTGTTCAAAGGTCATATCGTCTAGAGTTTTTTTCTGACTCTTAAGAGTGTCTTAACTCTTATATCCCCTGATTTGTCGCACTAAGTTCTTTTCTGTCATTCTTTAAGCTGAAATTCTTGAACAATTCAAATAAGTACATATGTATATATCTACATTATGTAAAACTAGCGTACTGTATATGTACTATATATTAAGTAAAACTTGCGATTTGGTAATCAAAACACATATAGGTACACTCATGGTCTTGGGTCGGGTGCGTCTTGTCTGTGGGTCCCAAACTATAGGCAACGCCTGTATCTTGGGTGCCCGGTTCACAATATTATTAATAGAATTGGCTATTTGCTACAGTAGAGCGTGCAATTTCCGGTGGATTTTTAGGTTAAAACGGGACAAACGGGACGGAACGGGTAAAGGGTAAAACGGGACACTGTTACTAAGACTCCGCTGTCCGTCCGCCTGTCTGGCCGTCTGTCACCAGGCTGTATCTCATGAACCGTGATAGTTAGACAGTTGAAATTTTCACAGATGATGTATTTTTGTTGCCGCTATAACGAAAAAACAGAATAAAATAAATATTTAAGGGGCTCCCATACAACAAACGAGATTTTTTCCCCGTTTTTGCTCGATATTGATAACGGCAACAGGTAGACGCTTGAAATATTCACGGAATATTTAGTTATATATTCACTATAAAAATAAATAATTAAATTAAAATAAAACAAATATTTAAGGGGGCTCCTATACAACAGACATGTATTTTTCCGTTTTTATAGATAATGGTACGGAACCCTTTTTGCGCGAGTACGACTCGCACTAGGCCGGTTTTTTTAAATATTTTCTTTTATACAAACCTTGACCTGAATTACGAACACAACAAACAAATATCAGCCAAATCGGTCGAGCCGCTCTCAAGTGATGATCTTTTAATACAAACCGCGTAGATTTGTCTCCTATCTCGATGAGTGTACTATTTCCCTCCCCTCCCCTATTTCCAGGTCTTTGATTATTCATATGACATCTAACCCTGTTTAAGAGTTCCCATGTGTATGTCGTGGGCGAGTGAGGTTATGGGCCAATTCGATTTTCGAAATCAAGTCTAGTGTATTATTCGACAATGAGATCATTTTATTACATACAAGTTTATGATAACGTGTTTTTCTATTGTTATTTTATCTATCGGCGTATTACTCAATTATTTCCGTGTAATATTAATTTAGGTATTGATAGAGCCAGAGATTTCGAGGCAGATAGAGACAGATCGATTGCAGCGAATTATGGAATCTTACATATTTACCTTTATGTAGATAGTATTTTCCTTAACTTCTGCATGTAGAAATAATTAAGGTTTTTGAGGTTAATTGCTTTTAAATATTTTTTTTATAAAATCATTGTTTGATTTCTATATTTGTTGTTCAAGTATAACGGATATTATCGGTAGTTTCAGCTTTAAATGTGAAGCCGATTTAGGGATCGACCCTAAAGAAAAATAGTTCTATAAACAGTGACTATGGTGGCCTACCAAACTGTTACATCCTACATAGATTTTTTTAAAACCGTGTTTCGTACTCTACTTGCAGAGCTCTTTTCAACGATACCCCACAAGGTAGATATAAAAAAAAAAAAATTTGGCTCCCCGCTTACGTGTACGTACCCCCTTAACATTTTCATTTATATCATTATTGCATTTCTGGCTTTGGGCCATAGCTTTACATATTCTCTGAGAATTTGAAGTTATTCGCTTGTATGGCTTAGATGCTAGATGCTTCTGACGGACGAACGGACGGACGGACAGGCAAAGCGCTGAACCATCCAAGTCAACTAAGAAATCTGGCTTCGTTCGATCAATGTAGTTGAAACCTATAGTATAGTAGTTTAACGGGAAAGAAATTACAGTAATGTCATAGGGGGGTAAAGATAAGTGTGTTGTATAATGTTAATGAGTATAAAAGGACAATATTATAAGGAAACTAGGTTAAAAATTATAAAATTCAAGGACATTGTAGTTAACAAGGCCTCCCGTTCTGTTACCTTATATATTTGGTACAATGGTCAATGCGCAAACGGCGAAAATATGGAAACCTTGGCAGTGGTTACATATTTGAGCCGTTTGGTGTTGAGACACTGGGCCCGTGGGGACCGGGAGCTCATTCTATTTTCAAAATTCTATCAGAGCGCCTGGTTGAAGCGACGCGTGATCAAAATGCTGGCACTTATTTAGCTCAACGTATTAGCAATGCAATTTAGAGAAGCAATGCCGCCAGCATGATGGGAACGCTACCCACTGGTAGTGGGCTTGAGCACTTGAGTTACCTATAAGCTCGATGTCTTGTAGGTAACTTAGTACTTTGCTGTACATAGTTTTAGTTTAGTTTTAGGAAATATAGGCAATTGGCCCGTAGATTTAAAAGGATGGTCAATGTAAAGTATATTTAGCAGCATTAACACGAAAACATCTTCACATTTCCAAAGTTACTAATAACTACTAACCCGTAAGAAATTGGAGCATTTCAATTAAAATGCATCGCTACAATTAAAACATTGAATTAAACGTAACGCTCAAACAGGATTCACGAAAATCTGTTGAGAAACGCGACCTGTAGAGGAGGACAGCCGGGCATCCGTCGGACATACAAAAAAGCATTTTTGTCTAAGCTGAAAAGAAAGTCCCGCCCGGTGACGCTGCAGAGGCTACACACAGCCAGCAGCATGTAGACCTGTGAAAAAAAAAATGCTGTAAAGACGCTTCGCGCTCGGTCATTTGATGATGATGATGCACGTACATGCAGCGGTCCGTACAATCGTAATAAGCTAAATATGGGCCAATGTAGGCCAGCTTGATAGATATATGCTGGTCACCCTGGGAAAAGTACGTGCGTGGTACCCAACGTGAGAACTTATCGAATCAATTGTCATTCCCAAGGGACATTGGTGCTTCTGGTTCTGGTTGTGATTGCGTGATGTAAATGATTCCGGTACAACATGTGATCGTACAAGTGATACAAGTCTTTGAACTTAGTGTAAGAGTGAATAGGTTTTTGTGAGAGCGTGTTTCGTTTTTGTAACTACGCATAAATGCTTTCTTGCGACTAAATAATATAGATATACCTACCTAGGTTAATATAAATCCTGTATTTAAGAGTGTTTAAAAATTAATAAAAAAATTCTTCGCCGAGTTTCTTGCCAGGTTCTTCTCGTGATGGCTGTAATTTTAATTTTGCGAATCTGGTAGTTGAGTCATCTTTTTTACCGACTTCCCAAAAAAGGAGGAGGTACTCAAGTGGACTGTATTTTTTTTTGTGTGTTACCTCATAACTTCTCCCCACGTGACCCGATTTTTTTTAGTTTGAAAGATGTTGCTTTCTAATTGGTCCCATTTAAATTTGATCAAGATCTGATCAGTAGTTATTGAAATATCGTCAATAATGTCTATTTTGTGACGAATAATGCGTACTTTGACGATGTTCTCGTTTACCCGACTTCAAAAGTTACCTCATAACTTCTTTCGTTATGAACCGATTTTGATTATTCTTTTTTTATCTGATCAAGGTTCCGATGATAAAGCGGTGAAGTCGGTTTTTTTAAGCTTTGCTTGCGTTTAATTATATGAGTACCTTTTTGGGGCTCATGTGTATAAACGATTTTGTATGTTGAATTTAAAAATTAGTACTTGTACCCCGTACATACAGTCACAGGCATAGACTAAATAAGAAAGTCGTCACAGGTTGATAACTCCCAAAAGTCCCAAAGCATATAATCCGAACTATTTTTGAACGGCCTTATTTCGGCGGTCGCTCGGTCTCGCGAAAGCATGCAGGTTTACGCCTCCCCTGCCTCGTTAACCTTGACATTGGTTACCAGCTTCCATACTTCCGCCAGATGGTACTCTGCACCTGTGAACAATTCTTCTTTTTATTAACTGTGTATCTGATTATTACATATACAATTTGGTGTTTAGATATATGTATATATAAACAGTCTTACTTATAAAAATGTCGCTAAGCAATGCTTAGCCACCTCTTAGTTAAGCAGCTCTTAAGCCCATAATCAATGATTAACTTTTTTTCACTCATAAACATTAGTTAGCCGCTGCTTAGTTAAGGGACGCAAAGAGAATCGAAAATAATCGAAATTTACACGATCGCCACAGATTATAACCAAAATAATCGACTAAAAGTGAAATTATACGAGTAGAGTTGTCAAAAATGTGGTTGTATTAATCAAGGATGTTGTAGCTAAAGTAATGTAGGTTTGTTTCCTATCTCGATGGTATTAATCTATTGAAATGAAAATAAAAGAAAGGTGACATTCAACGGTTGTCGAAGTAAACAATTTTGCACCTTACATAAAAAGTTTTGACACATTTATTAGTGAAAGATATAAGACCCGCCATCTTGCCTCTTAGCAAGTTTTAAACTAGGCAATGGCGGTGTTTAATTTTGACAACTATTTAAGCATTACTAACCGCTAAATCGCGTTTATGAGTGAATTGTTTTTTTAAACTGTAGCTAAGCAATTGATTAAAAATTAAGAGGGGTTTATAAGTAAGACTGTTAATCTTTCACACTGACAGCCCCATACTGAGTTCGATGATTGCGTCGTTGGGTGCCGGAAACATTCACCACCAATAGCACCGATTGCTTAAACAAGAATTATTTTCTATGCTAGATAGGCAAGCATTTGGCCATTATGGAAAGTGATGATGCGGACGAAGTTATTGCATACTTGCCTAGAAGATACCTTTTTCCCTCTTGACTAACAGACGTCCAGATTGTACTATACAGTTAGTACACACGTGAGATGTTCCCTCATCTGTTTGTTTCGAGGCTTAAATATAAAAAAAATATGGAGTGTTTTTAGCCATGCTCAGCTTTTAAAATACCTACTACGAGTATATCTAATTTATATAGATACTTAGTCGGGTATTCTCAATGCTCAGCTACTGTTGTTGCTGACTGTACAAATCTCTAATTAGGACTTTACATCGAGTTCCGTTGTTTTCCACTAACAGCAATAACGTCAGTTACTGCGAATAATTATAATTGAATTAAAGATCAATCATTTTCCCTATAATGAGAAGTTAATTTTTTATAATTAATTTAAGCGGGTTTAGAGTTTTAGTCAGGTCTTTCGATTAATTAATTTATTATTTTATTTTACACTTTTTCGGCAATAAGACTTGAAATTGTAGGGTTGCTAATCAACTTTTAAACTTTATAGATCCTAAATGGTTATTTAAAATAAAAAAATGGTAAAAGAAACCTAAATATTATCTTCAAATTCCTATTCTATGAAAACCCCATTTGACACAGTTCCTAAAAAAAATCTTTTTTTTCAACATTGCTTCTCGCTGTCGCCATATTTAATTTTTATTACTGTCATGTGTTTAGTGCCACTCGCCCAAGTAATACAAATCGATTGAAGAAGTAAGAAGCATCAAAATCGCGTTTGGTCTCTTGAATGCCACAAAGGAATAAACATACATAGGCTCATAACCGCATTAAGTATCCTCCTTTACGTCGAGTAAAGACTTGAGCCGAATAGCCTCGCCTGTAATTATTTTCAAAGTTTTCCATAGATCTGTTATGGAGTACCATCTGGACGAAGCTCGAAGTCTCAATCCACAAACGTCACTACGGCCAAGCCACAAGGTTCGCCGATGGTCAGCCAAAAATGGTCAGCGAGTCGCGCCTGCGCAGTGCTAGACCTTTTAAGGTTCTAGCTTGTCTTTTAGATGGCTAACTGCTTGCCAGCCCGTGAAGGCAATCGTCAAACAGAGCGGAAATTAAACTAGGTATTGTGGGCTTATTTGGTAGGCTGGCATCCGTTGAAACTCGTATTTCTCGTACTCGGATTTGAGTAATTTATCTGCTCAATGGTAAAGGCAGAATTATTAATTGTTTAGTAGGATATGGCACGCGTTCGCGTGGCAATTGGGGACCGCAGCCTCGGCTCTGTAAGTACATAGACCGACATTAGATGTACCTACCTATTGAACTGCCCGTTGGCTTTAGTTAGGTGCGCGATCGCCTTCTAAGCAGCGGGTATTGGGTTCGATTACCGGTGGCAACACAAGTTTTCTCAAGGGAAATCTGTCTCTGGTTCTGGGTGTGATGTGAATGTTTCTGGCACCCACGACACAAATCATCTAACTTAGTTTGCTGCTGTGAGTGTGATAGTGTATTCTTTAATTTGATCTTATCCCACACTCACGATACCAGCCTTTGAACTTAGTGTGGGGCTGTTAGTGTAAATGCGTTTTTCGTTTATACTAGTATACGAAACAAAGGACTTTCAATTGACATACATTAGTAACTTTAATTCTAGCGTCATAATGACCTCATCTGTTAAATCTAAATTGTTCTTTCTGAGCATACGAAAAAATGCACTAATGAGTAACCACACTAATATTATAATTCCGAAAGTTTGTGTGTAAATGTGCAAGTATGTTTGTTTTATCTTCACGCTGTAGAACCTGAACGGATTTGGATGAAATTTGAAATGAACATAGCTTATATTACTCTAGGATTAACACATAGGATACTTTTTAATTTGACAAACGCGGGCGAAGCGGCGTGGCACGGCTAGTGTGTGTAAGTGTATAAATGCTTGAGCTAAGAATCTGAAGACGTCTTCAAGAAATATTAATTAACTGTATCGCTGCTTTGATCAGTATTTCTTAGCTTTAAATAAGCAATGGTTCTGGGTGTAGTGTGTGTGTGATGTGAATGTTTCCGGCACCCACGATACAAGTCTTTGAACTTAGTGTGGGGCTGTGAGTGTGAATGCGTTTTTAAAAAAAAAAAAAAAAAAAAAAAAAAAAATAAAAAAAAAAAAAATGAACTTGGACTTGGCGTGGCATCATAGATTACCTAATAGTTGTTCGACGCGGCATCGTGGCGCATGCCTCGAGCGACCTTGCGCGGCTATGTGCAGCTCTATCGATCCCGTCTCCTTCATGTCTGATTATGGACAACAGTATTGAATATAGTATAGAGGATATTGAAATAAGCTAGACGGCTTTATCTACGAGTACATCTAGATACAAGAGCCATGTGCCTATAATTTAATCTTTATTGCGAAGTTTGGAACGCATCTTACGTTACATATACAGACTAAATCTATGATTTAGCTTATAGATACATCATTCAAACTATCTTCCGGCCGAATTTCATCAAACATAAACATAAAAACGACACAGTCACACTCAACAGCTCCACACTAAGTTCAATGACTTTTTTTTATGCCTGATAGGCAAGCATTTGACCACAATTTCACTTGATGGATAGTGATGATGCGGCCGAAGATGTAGCATGCTTGCCTAGAAGGTACCAATTCACTTTTGACTTGAAGACTCCTAGATTATTAGTTCCCGTTCAGGGAACAAAGACGAGGGCAATGAGTTCCACTCCTCCGCAGTACGGATGATTAATGTAGAAGCGAAACGCTTCGATCGAACTGGAGGTATGTCAACCATATGAGGTACACACAATATCAGTTTTCAGTAATTAAAGCATAAATTTCGAAAGGAAAATTGTACTCCCGCCGGAAATCAAGCCTATGGCGCAAAGGGCAGAAAACTCGCTCACTATATAGGGATTCATATATTATGGACATAAATTAATAGTATATATGTACAGTATGATGTAGCGGAGTATAGCCTATAGACTACTTCTAATGAATACATTTATATCAAACCAAGTATATTTTATGAAACACATGGAATGCGCAATCCATATATTGAGGTCATTTAACTTGTACCAAAGGACACAATGAGGACATATTTATATATGTATAACAAGCTTCAAGGAAATAAGCATTAAACTCGCATACATAAATATAATTATTAATTCTAAGAAACCCATGTTTTCAGTGGATAACAATTGTCTACTGAAAGCTGTAAACAAGAGGAAATATCAAAATTGTGAAAATTCCCCCGACGCTCTAGAAAACGGCTGCACCGAGTTTCATCAAACTTAGCTAAGAATACTTGATAAATCGCCTTTTTATTCTAAAAAAAAACAAAACAGATACACACTACGTCAACCCGACTTGGGAAAGCTTTTGTGAAATACCGGAGACCCCTTTGTGGATCAGCAAGGGTACCACGTGCAGGTGAGGTCGGCTTGGGATATACGCCGACCTTTTCAGAAAAAATTGCTCAGAAATTACGTTAAGCTGGGCTTATGTCAATGTCAATAACTCAAATCCCTCTCCTCATTATAATTATTAAAATACTTGCCATTCCTCCTACTAATCCTAATAATATTATAAATCGAAACGGGCGAAGCCGCGGCGCACGGCTAGTTAGTTATATGTTAAATTACAGTGTGAATATCTTTAGTATCTAAGTTTATTCTTATGACCTGCCTACAGTGCATGTAATGCATATAAATAAATAAAGGCTAAGGTTTAAGCAATCACCAGATATAATGAAATATAACGCCTAAAAAATCGTAAGTACTTACCAGAATTTAATCCCCATTTTAATATGAAATTATCACCAATAAACGTAAAGTCTGCTAACCTTAAAAAAGGCAAGTATCTTCAGAATAGTCGCTGAGCTACCCAAAAAGGCCACGCATGCACCAAATATGTACTCGCATTTTATTTAAAAATTTCATCCAAATATGTTACTATAAATGATTTTTTTCGTATTATAAATATTTTTGTATTAATTATTAAAAAACAATAACCTTAACATAATGTTATCCGATTCGGTTCTGTCACAGGATATTTTACTTTATTTTTGGTGGCCATCTAAATTATACTCCAAGTTAAAATTTGGTGCACGCATGGCCTTTTTGGGTTATGAAAAGTTTTTGTAGTGCAGGCATGACTTAAATAGCCCGAAAGATTTTGGTACAGGTTTCATTTATTTGTACATATAATATATTTTTTGGATGAGGCTGTTTAGGGCAACGATTTTTTTTTTGGGTTGTTCGGTACTCATCCTATGACGTCTCATCCTACGGCTATTTTTTTCTTAACTCAACCGATTTGTATTCTTAACTTAACCGATAGCAATTTATATATTTTTTATTCTTAATTCATCCTATGCGTATTCTTAACTCAACCTATGACATTTTCTTTTTTTTTTGGGTGGTCATTAAATTTCATCCCATAAATAAATAAGAGATTGGAGTCATTGACATGGCCAGGCTAAACGTAATTCCTGAGGTATTTGTACTGATAAGAAAGATGTGAACTTTTATATCCAGACTCCCAGACACAAACAACATGTCAATACCCGTTTGAAGTATATCGAAGATCAACGCCCTTAGGACCTTTAGCTCGGCAGAAATTGCTATGGAAACATTTGTAGAATCCATACCGAGACCGAAATCCTACCATTCTCGTACGTTGCACGTTGTAGCAATAAACATGAATAGAAAACTTGAAATCATACTAGGTAATACTATAAATCCGAAGATTGTGTGCAAGTTGTTTTCTATTCACATTGTAACGGCTGTATGGCTTTGGATGAAATTTTGAATGTTCATAGCTTGTATCAAGGATTAATACATAGGCAACTTTTTTAACTTTATAGACGCGAGCGAAACCTCAGGGCACGGCTAGTATGTAATATGTTAGATATAATTATTTATTAAGTATTGTAATTACTAGACTACATAACTCCTACGAAGATAAAAATAATCGTATTTGGTTAGTACTGAATACTATCTTGTATTTATAAAAACAAAGAAAAAAAAATATATATAATAAACCGACTTCATCGTTATATTTTGGTTTCGATAAAATGTATATGAGACCACCTCTGAAATATAATCTACCAAACAAACAAAAAACTACATCGATTCATAATTGGCGGAATTATCGCGAAACAAAATTGCAAACAAAATAAAACATACAGTCGAATTTAGAACCTCCTGTTTCGAAGTTAGTTAAAATTGAAGTCTTACCTAAATAAGGAGCAACAAAACCAAATAAAGATCATAACAACAATAATTGAAATATGACAAAAACAAAAGACTCACGGCACAATCAAATAAATATACATATAGACATAAGACAAAATCTAAATAAATGACTTTCAATCGTCTTCGATAACTTAATTTCGTTGCGTTATTTGCGTGGATAAAGTTTTGGCTAAGGATTGTCACTCGTGCCTCGTACCTTGTACCTACCTACCTATTAAACCCTTAGGTAAGTAACTGTCACTTTAAACGGCTGTCATTTGTCTCCCTACCTGTATTTATAAACATTCGAACCTTTAATAATCGTTTCGATGTTATATTATTTGCTTTGAAGTATTCTATGAATAATGAAGGATGTAAAATATACTAAGAAATACGCAAGTAGGTGCATTTAACCATACACACAAGTACTTATCATTGATTAGTGATGACATGTCAATAATAGTGACAAAAAAGACACAGTGAATCATTTCCGTCATCAGTACTCATCCCAGTATGGATTTAATTATATCACTGATAACTCAACAAAAGCCCCGGTTTTCCATGTACACATTTAAATTCATTGTAATTTTGATAGCATTACTCAGTTGTTGTTTCTACATAAAGTAATGATGCTTAATTAGGCCTCATGTTGTGGCCTAACGCTTCGTCTTAGAGTTCTACGTCATGAAATAAACAAATGACCAATAGTCGATTAAGATTCAATCGAGACGTATAGTCACCTCGATTAGTATGTGCCTCAATCGATATAGATGACTCACGGTTGCCAAATGAATGATCAATTCCATGACAAACATCGATGAGTCATGCGAAGGGCTACGCAGCGCCGCCGCCGGTGAACCGATTGTCAACATCGATTCTTGGATTGCAAGAGGTGAGCGGTCTCAGGCTGTGGTGGCAAAATGATTCATTTTCCTTCACTTTCTAATGTTGGCAAGAGGCGTTCTCTCCTAGATGATATATTAAGATAGAGATTCTTGTAATTAGTTCCCACAATGTACATACTTTAGTAAAATTAAGTGCGTGTAAAAGAATGCTCAACAGTTTGACTTATTAACATGCGAACTTTCAATTTCGTTGGCTACATATGACAGACTATGAGTAATCCACTCAGACGCAGACCAATTGTGGATTGTACCTACTTCATCACTTATTAGATTGTACCTACTTTTCTGGCTGACCGACTAGCTTGATCGATTTCGATAAAATTTATATGGACCTCCTCTGAAGTATACTCTACTAAACAAAAAAAAAATCATTAAAATCGATTCATAATTGGCGCAGATATCGCGTAACATACATACAAAAAACAGTAGTAGGTATTCGTAAATATAATTTAACAGTAGTATTAAACAAAAGTATACCTTTAAAATAATTTTGGTACAATATAATTCCGTATTGAGTTGCCGAAGATTACAAATTGGATCTTCGTTACGTCTTATGTATTGTATTCTCTTTGTTCGTTCCAACAGGGTTCTGGGTTCTAACATAGTAGAAATATAGTTCTAATGACCATAGAAAATATTTTTCTCTCTGCTGACCGTACCTTGGAAGACGCTCCAGACAGAAATCTTTTTAAATTTCGAACACTGTGGCTACCCTCAATCTATTTATTCATCTATCAAATAGGTATTCCTATAGGACAAGAGGGTGCGTCCGGTGAATCATTTATTATATGGATTTGGAGTTATGGTTGCCGCCCTGTCTATAAACCTTTAGAAGTAAAAATTTTTTTTATTTATTTTTGAAGGTAGTTTTCTCTCTCTCGCTTAGGCAGTCAAGTGTTAGAAACCAAACAAATAAGAAAATACCACATGAGCATGATTCTTTGAAACTTTAGAAAAAGGACTAGGCTCTTAAATTTACTTTGAATTTACCATAGAATCCGTAGAATATCATCTAGATAATTTAAAAGTAAGCAAAGCTTAAAAAAAAAAACGACTTCACCGCTTATATTTTGGTTTTGGCTTACGTACAAACATACGTGTGCCTATGTTTGTTCCTTTGTGGCTTTCTAGAGACCAAACGCGTGGGCTAATTTTGATGATTCTTATGTCAATCGATTTGTTTTAATCGTTTTAATGCAAGTGTCACGTGCATATTGTAAAGATATAATTGCATGTAACTTAACAAACTAACGCGAAGGGTTTTGCCGCGAAAGTGAAAAAATGGCGTTGTTGATTTTGTATAATTTTCCAAAACCTGTGATTCTTTGAGTGTTAATGTGTAATAAAATAATTGTGGATTATTCAATTCGAATTCGAAATATTAACCGTTAATACTCAGTAAACGTGCATAAGGGTAGGCAAATGATACCAAGTTAAAAAACGTGATTTTCGCCTTCGCTCCAAATCTCCAATACAAGTTCTAGTAAAGTTTATAATACCACTTTACTAGGGCATGACTTGACTATTTATACTTGACTTTGACAGTGACTCGTGACTAGGACTTTTAATATGAAATACACTTGAAATATTTTATTAATTGACACTGGCAAAATGCACAAAATTGCGAAGCCAAAATAAAAGAAGAAAAAAACGCTAAAGATATTCCAAATGCAGAGACTGTACAATTTCAAGTTCAATTCCGTCTTAAAAGTTAAGTAAGTTGTTGCATAATGTAACTTAATAGTTCCAACCAAATGTATTCCAAATCCAGACGGTACAATCTCGTCTGTAATGTTTCACAGCCCTAACAACCCCGTGCATCTGCAACCCCTAACCGCGCACCCTCAGACAGGGGCGCGACTGCACCACAAGGGGGTGGCGGATCAATATGTGCAGACTGCAAACTATAACAATATTTAAACGGATAACAGTAACCGTGGTTTAATAAAGGTTTGAGAAAGAAAACAAATAAGAAAAAATAATTTATTTCGACACGTGAATATGCATCTACTAGGCAAACGTGCTCCATCGTCGCTCGCATCGTCGCTTACCATTAGGTGAGATAGTGGTCAAACGTTATGAATATAGGCAGATTGAATTAAAAAAAAGTAACGACAATAGAACATAATTGATCGAGCGAAGCGAGATCTCTAAGTTGACTTAGGTGGTTCAGCACTTTGTCCGTCCGTCCGTCTGTCAGAGGCATCTAGCGTCTAAACCATATAAGCGAATGACTTCAAATTCTCAAAGAATATGTAAAACTACGGCCCAATGCCGGAAATGACATTTAAAATTATATAAATTCATTTGCGCCAAACTGAGATCTCGCACCTACATTTTGCCTCATAGAGTAAAACTTTTGAGGTTACTTGCTTATATCTTTTTTCTTGATTTCTGTATTTTTTGTTCAAGTACAGGATATTATACGTAAGTTTCAGCGTTCAGTGTGAAGTCGTTTTTGAGATAGACCCCGGGACATAATAGTTCTAAAAACTTGACGACTTTAGTGGCCTACCATATCGTTTTTTTCTAGCATAGATTTTTTTTAATCGGTTTCGTACTGTATTTGTCAAGCCCTTTTCAACGATATCCCACAAGGGTAGATAAAAAATATTTGGCTCTCCTCTAACATGTATGGGAGCCCTCTTAATATTTTCATTCATATCATATTAATTGCCATTTTGGCTTTGGGCCACAACTTTACATATTCTCGGAGAATTTGAAGTTATTCGTATTCTGACAGACAGACGGACGGACAGGCAAAGTGAACCGACCAAGTCAACTTAGAGATCTCGCTTCGCTCGATCAATTAGCGTGAAATGCGTGATTTTTGCCGTCAGCGATTATACGGTAGATTTTTCATAATTATTTTACGAATCAGTATAGGTATAGTACATAGAATAGTAAATAATATATACTGCTGATTATACGGTTGGAATATCCTGAACAAACTGATTACAGGGGGCCAGAAGGGGCCAGAAATCATAAATTAGATTCGTAAAATAATTGACCGAGCGAGTTTCAGCTTGGGCAAAATAGCTTTTGTATGTCCGGATGTCTGGATTTCCGGATTTCCGGTTTTTTCCTCTACAGGATGCATTTCTATCGGGGTCACACGTTACATAAAACGATACGAAAAAAAAGATTCAAACTTAATGAGAACCTTCTTTATTAAATTTGTTAAAAATAGTACCTAAACGTTGGGCAACGTTCAGGTAGTAACCTGGATCCGATTTCTTAAATTGGATATGAAACAAGCGTAATTGGTGTAACTGTACATACGTAATACTTATTACGTAACCTACTCTTTTTAACCGACTTAAAAAAGGAGGAGATTCTCAATTCGACTGTTTTTTTTTGTGACCTCATATCTTCTACCTAGGTGAACCGATTTTGAAGATTATTTTTATATTTGAAAGCCTATGGTCCTTGTAATGTGGCCACTGTTGTATATTGTGGGTATTTATAACATGTGGGTAATATAATAAATAAGTAACTAGAAAATAAATCAGTCTGCACGTAGCCGTCTTGTAGCTGGTCGTTTTATTTACTACAGCCACATTTGCAGGGTTGCAAAGATAAAGCGGTGAAGTCGTTTTATCTACCGACTTCACAAAAAAAGAGAAGGTACTCAAGTCGACTGTATTTTTTTGTGTGTAATTACCTCACAACTTCTTTCCACGTGAACAGATTTTGTTTTTTTTTTTGTTTTAAAAATTTTGCTTTCCAATTGGTCTCATTAAAATGTGATCAAGATCTGATCAGTAGTTCTTGTGATATCGTCAATAATGCGTGTTTAGTACATCTAATCTGATCAAAGTTCCGAAGATAAAGCGGTGAAGTCGGTTTTTTAAAGCTTTGCTTGCGTTTAATGATTTTAGTTTTGCTTGCGTTTATTATTCCAACTCAAATTTGTGTAATAAATGATAAAGTCACTCTCTTCAAGCAAGTAATTACAATCCTATATCTATACTAATATTATAAAGAGGTAAAGTTTGTGAAGTTGTAGGGGTAATCTCTGAATCTACTAAACCGATTTTGAAAATTCTTTTACCAATAGAAAGCCACGTTATTTGCTGGCGGGTCAGCTAGTTCGATACAAGATGGTTGGAAAACAAAACTACTGTTTAAAATTCCATTACATTTGTGGAATAACCATAGTGATAAGGAAAAAGCCTTACTTTATGTCATTACTATAAATAACCGAGCATATTGTTAAAGGACTAATTTCCAAATGGAGTTTATGGTAAAATAGGAAATAAACAGCATTCTACGAGGAACCTACGAATACTTTTTAGAATTTAATATATGTTCCCTGCGGCTTTGCCCGCGTAAACCATTTAGCGTATCGTAAATCTTAACCATTCTTGAATCTACTGGAACACACACACAAAAATTTATCAAAATCGGTCCAGCCGTTTAGGATGAGTTCTGTCACATACACACGTATAGAAGAATTATATACACAAAGATTTTTTTCTTAACTGCCAATAGATAATTAAACGGAAGCAAAGCTTAAAAAAACGACTTCACCGCTTTATCTTCGAAACGTTGATCAGATTAGATGTATTAGACTCGCATTATTGAAGATATTTCAAGAACTACTAATCAGATCTTGATCAAATTTAAATGGGACCAATTGGAAAGCAACATCTTTCAAACAAAAAAAAATCTATATCTCTACTTGAGTACCTCCTCCTTTTTCGTGAAGTCAGTAGAAAAAAAACATCAAAATCGATTAATAATTGGCAGAGATAACGCGTTACATACATAATAAAACATACAGTCGAATTGAGAACCTCCTTTTTTGAAGTCGGGTAAAAAAATTCATTTTATTCTGAAAGTATTCGATTCGCAGGGTAATAAATTCAGAGAAGAACGGAAAATTTACGGTTTATTTTTTTTGTATGAGTCACAATGTTCCAAAAAATATTTTATGCGTCAGCATCTGTTTTGTATGGTGGCGTTGTAGTAAAACTATTTGAATAAACAAACACAGCTGACTATACAAGGGAACATCAGTATCCACCTGCTTTGACATTATAGTCATGGTTTTGTATAAGAGGTCTTGTAAAACTTTTGATTCTTTGCAGAAACATGGTTTAGTTAGAAAAATATATATATTTAAAAATTTTTATTTTGCCCCCCTTATATTTTCATGTATATCATTATAATTTCCATTTCTGGCTTTAGGCCTTAGTTTTACACATTCTCTGAGAATTGTAAGTTATTTGCTTGTATGGTTCAGACGCTAGAGCACTTGTGTCAACACTTTAGCTCCGTCACATCTTCCTGAAAGACAGAATAGGGTTGGCGTCGCGTCGCAGCAACTTCGGCAGAGCACCGCAAACGGCGAAAATCGGCAGTGGTTACATTTGAGCCGTTTGGTGTTGTGACACTGAGCCCGTCGGGACCGGGACCTCATTTTGTTTTAAAAAATCTATTAGAGCGCCTGGTTGAGGCGACGCGTGATCAAAATGCTGGCACTTATTTAGCTCAACGTATTAGCATTGCAATTCAGAGAGGATGCCGCCAGCATGATGGGAACGCTACTCATTGATAGTAATCTTGAGCACTTGAGTTATCTTTAAGCTCGATGTGTTGTAGGTAACTACGATCTTTGCTGTATATAGTTTTAGTTTAGTTTTAAGAAATATAGGCAATTGGTCCGTAGATATTAATTTATTCATATGAATTGCATGTGTAGGTTGACGCTAGATGCCTTTGACAGACGGACGGACGGACAAAGTGCTGAACCACTTAAGGCAATTTCGATCTCGCTTCGCTCGATCAATAATTAGTTTTATGTATAAAAAATACTTACTAACTCTTCTATAGTTCGTCATAGTCAAGTTAAAGAAACCATTTAGTTACTTTATTATAATAATTAGATCACAAATAATAATATCTATATCTAGAATATAATGGCTAAGGAAAAACTGTATCAAATGCAATGCAGGAAAATAAATTACCACCTAAATTATTCAAAAACGGTTTGCACCATCTATCAATTACAAAGTTTAACGATCACGGTCAAGGTTATGTTAACTGTTTTTAATTGGGTTAATCACAGCTGGTTGGTGGATCGCAGAAGTCCAAGCTCACGTGTATTATATTAGTCACGACTTCGCCAGCAACCTCATTAACATTTCAATAATAACATAAACCAAACAGTTCGCATTTTTCTTCAATAAAAATTCCTGAAACTTTTCTCGTTACTGAAGCAATTTGAAAACCACCCAAGGATGGATTCGCTAAAGATGAGCAATAAAACTATCTCTAGATAGTATGATGCTTTCTGATCTCTTGATAATATTTTCAACGGTTAATGTAAGTAATTACCGCAACGTATAAACTAATTAATCATTTTTAGGTTAATCTCAAGCGATAGTGGCAATTAGCGCGAAACAGACTCACACTAGAGAAAGCGGCGGAAGTCTGTGAAAATATACAGCTGTTTTTACGTAGAAAAGAATGCGATCGCTGAGTTAGCTGGAATTGACGCGGCCTACGTCGACGCTCGCCATTACCACATTATCCAGGTTCCACGTGAGCGCTTACGCGTATCGTAATCGGTTATCAACGCATAGCATCGTTATCAACAGATGTTTGTGGATAAAGTCGAGTAGCCTTACCATATATGGTGACAAAAATTGAGGCAGCTTCAACCAGCTCGTGATTGGTGGAAAACATACTCTTGCCGATATTGTGTGAACTGATAAGGCACGTTTTATATAGTTTATCCTCAACAGCCAGTCCTCATTTAGTGAGGTGTGCTCGAACGAAGCACAGCGGCGCCGTAACTAGTCATTTATTTAAGTTTATTTAACTGTAAGTAAATTGTTTCCTCAATGTAATTGTGTAAAGTTTTACAAATTAAATCGGCGTTTAGTTGTGGGTTATGCAAATAAAAGTCTTCAGTGTTTATAATTGAATAGCATCATGTCGTGTCGTGACGAATGTCTTCAGTCAGCGTTACATAATAGTAATGGTTGCGTAATCAGTTCAGTGGACTTTTATAACGGGGAGTTGCATTTTCGGTGCCAGGTCGATTGACTATTTAATAGGTAAATGGAACAGCGAACTCATCAGGTCTTTTACTTTATTTCAGAATAATTCACTATGTGCGACGAAGAAGTAGCCGCGTTGGTAGTGGACAATGGCTCCGGTATGTGCAAGGCCGGGTTCGCCGGAGACGACGCGCCCCGCGCCGTGTTCCCGTCCATCGTGGGCCGGCCACGCCACCAGGGCGTGATGGTCGGCATGGGACAGAAGGACTCCTACGTCGGTGACGAGGCCCAGAGCAAGAGAGGCATCCTCACTCTCAAGTACCCCATCGAGCACGGCATCGTCACCAACTGGGACGACATGGAGAAAATCTGGCACCACACCTTCTACAACGAGCTGCGAGTGGCGCCCGAGGAGCACCCCGTGCTGCTCACCGAGGCTCCCCTCAACCCCAAGGCCAACAGGTAAGTCACACTCTCGCCCCGCCCGCCCTGCTCGCGCCCCCGGCCGGCCCGTTCTGACCGCGTCCCTTCTGTTGCAGAGAGAAGATGACACAGATCATGTTCGAGACCTTCAACACGCCCGCCATGTACGTGGCCATCCAGGCCGTGCTCTCGCTGTACGCGTCCGGCCGTACCACCGGTATCGTGCTGGACTCCGGCGACGGTGTCTCCCACACGGTGCCCATCTACGAGGGCTACGCGCTGCCCCACGCCATCCTGCGTCTGGACCTCGCCGGCCGCGACCTCACAGACTACCTGATGAAGATCCTCACCGAGCGCGGCTACTCGTTCACCACCACGGCCGAGCGTGAAATCGTGCGCGACATCAAGGAGAAACTCTGCTACGTCGCACTCGACTTCGAGCAGGAGATGGCCACCGCCGCTTCCAGCAGCTCGCTCGAGAAGTCATACGAGCTCCCCGACGGACAGGTCATCACCATCGGAAACGAGAGGTTCCGTTGCCCCGAGGCCCTGTTCCAGCCCTCATTCCTGGGTATGGAAGCCAACGGTATCCACGAGACGACCTACAACTCGATCATGAAGTGCGACGTCGATATCCGTAAGGACCTGTACGCCAACACAGTCCTGTCCGGAGGCACCACGATGTACCCCGGCATCGCTGACCGTATGCAGAAGGAAATTACCGCCCTCGCGCCATCCACCATGAAAATCAAGATCATCGCGCCCCCAGAGAGGAAATACTCCGTATGGATCGGAGGTTCCATCCTCGCGTCCCTCTCCACCTTCCAGCAGATGTGGATCTCGAAACAGGAATACGACGAGTCCGGTCCCTCGATCGTGCACAGGAAGTGCTTCTAAGCGCCAAGTAAGACTTTACCTAATTTATGATGCCCTACACCAAGCCCCTGAAAGGGCGGCTCAAATTACGCTTGTGATCTTTTTAATTAAGTTCAGTATTTAAATAGGTTGTAAGGTATCGTAATATGCATATTACGTTCTCACGTGTAACAGAAATGTTGTTACCGTTTTTGACAAAGATTTTTATTTATTTTTAATGATTGTTACTAACCTGAACATTTGTAATAAAAGTTAATTTATATACCGGTATAAATATGATTTTTCTTGCTTTCTACCCCGACATCTGGAATATTTGTGTAGACCTGGAAAATATAATTTGCAATACCAAACAAGGGAGACAAGTACTTATAGGTAATTCTTAAATTCTCATTTATTTAGATTTTTTAATTTCCAGTTGCATTTTATTAGTCACTTACGAAGTTTCTATTCTTAAAATTATCATTGACCGTCAAAATTAGCATAGTTTAACAATTTCATAGTCTGAGAATAACGTCCGTCGTACTTCAACAAAATATTATAATTATAAGATGCAGAGCGAATCTAATTATGTAGGCAACTAGTCAGTAACTAACTGGAACTAGTCTGTATCTAACTGCTGATCCTTCTATGTAGTACTTTCTCATATTCTCTACTAGCTGTTCCCTGCAGCTTTGCTCGCGTTCTTGATGATCGGTATAAATGTAGTATTTCGTGATAAAATAAATAATGCCCAGGTCCTACAGATCTCTAAAAATAGCTTTTTCTTATAGCTCTGTATTTCCTATGTCGATATTTAATCTACTCCGCAGGTACTACATTTTATCAAGATGGAAATTACTAGGTAATTATGATGATGTTTCGAACACAGTTATTTGCCGATTTATAGTATGATTGCTGCAATCATGTGATAAAAACTAGCCCTAAAAGCCTATTGGTTAGGCTCAACAATAGCTATCTGATAAAAAAACAGGGTGTGTCGTAAAGACACATGGAAAGCATTTTAATTATTCATCACAGTTTTTAGTCCTGTCACTTTTCGTTAAAAAAAAATGTTGCGGATTTCAAAGCCCATAAATCCCATAAATAGTTTCACCAAGGATTTTGCAGCTAAAGTAACTAAAAAATTGGTTTGTTTCTTATCTCGATGAGTTTCACAAAAACACCAGAGCACTGAGTAAAATATAATTTATACGTAAGCAAAGCTTAAAAAACCAACTCCACCGCTGATATTTTGGTTTTGGCTTGATCGATTTCGATAAAATTTATATGAGACCACCTCTGAAGTATATAAACTACCAAACAAAAAAAATAATTGAGAATCGGTCCACAAATGGGGTAGAAATCAGTGAACATACCAAAATACATACAGTCGAACATAGAACCTCCTCCTTTTTTGAAGTCGGTTAAAAAATAGTTGCTCGGGGCAATAGTTAGTATTCTGTGCCTTGGGCGTGGTATTATAATTCAATTTGTTAAAGTGTTTACTAACTAGAACGGGGAAAACCGCACCCAACTTTTTACATGGATATGTACATAAATAGCCACGTAGGTACGTCACAATCACAATGGTTTATGGAATTCCTCATTTAGGTACGTACGATGTTAAGAACCTCTTGACCGCAAATTCAGGATAAATAGTTTTTATTATTCAGTTTAACCTATTTATTATATAGCTTCGTCGAACAAAGAGGTATATAGTGAGTTGTACATAATTATAACTCCAAACATATACTTAAATTAGGTAGACATAAACGATATTTATGAACAGGGTTGATTAATAATTAGGTTGACGTGACACTCCTATAGGCTTTTACTTTTTCGTTTTCCTTTTTTACACTCACACTCACACCCCGACACTAAGTTCGAAGACTTGTATCGTGGGTGCAGGAAATACACTACAACCAGACAATAACACACAATTACAACCAGAACTTTAACTTTCTGCGGTACAAATCTGTCAATTTTAAATTGTAATAAGACTGCTTTAGTATGTAAATAATAACAGAATATTTAGTATGTAATTAAACAGTCAAAGAATAGGTTTATCTAATTATCATCTACACAAATATCTTCAAACGTTTTTGTGATAAATAGGTATATTACGTACAGCACGTAGGTACGTGCTGTACGTAATATAGAAGAGGTAGGTAGGTACTTACTACTAAGACTTTACGCAATTCATACGTACGTAAGTAAACACGTCATTTCTTTTTCTAATACAATGATCTAAAAGTATGTCTTATTATTTGAATATGATTGAAACAACATAGCAATAATACCTTCAGTTTTCAATGAATTTGATTATTTATGAATGCAGTAAATTGTAGATAAAAGTTATCGTTAAACTAATTTCATAATATTAATTTATTGATTTCTTCAAACGTTTTACAAGGTGATAATATAAATATTCTAATCAAAAGGATAATAAAAATAAAAATGTTGATAATTATTGTACCTACGTGTTTAAATAAGTATACTATTTATATTAATAAAACCATTAAATTGTTGATCGAGCGAGACGAGATCTCTAAGTTGACTTAGGTGATTCAGCACTATGTCCGTCCGTCCGTCCGTCAACTAAACCATACAAATATCTATCATATATACCATATATACCATAGAATATCTTTAAATTCTCAGTGAATATGTTTAACTATGGCCCAATACTAGAAATGGCAATTAAAATTATATCAATGAAAATAATAAGTGGTCAATAAGTGGTCAGTGTCGAGGAAAATATTTTTTTTATTCCCGTGTCCCGGTATCGTTAAAAAGAACTTAACAAGTAGAGTACAAAACCGTTTTTTTATAAAAATCTATGTTAGAAAATAACAATTTGGTAGGTTGCCAAGTTTTTGGACCTATTTTGTTTCGGCGTGTATCTCAAAAACGGCTTCTTACGTATGAAATCCGTTACATCCTGTATTTCAACAATAAATACAGAAATCCATAACTTTTTATTACAAAAAAAAGTTAAAAGCAATTAACCTCAAAATATTTTCTCTTTTAGGCAAAATGTAGGCGCGAGGTCTCAGTTGGGGGCGAACGACTAGTTGATATATAGTATCATTATTAATATGAATGAATATAATAAATTAAACCCTGTTTGTAAAGGGAAACTAAAAAGGTCCTGGGAAACTATATTATTAATCATCATTAATCCCAATTTTTACCGACTTCACAAAAAAGGAGGTGGTACTCACTGTATTTATTATATATTTTTTTTTATGTGTGCTACCTCATAAATTCTTTCCACGTCAACCGATTTCGAATTTTTTTTTAGTTTGAAAGATGTAGCTTTCCAATTGGTCCCATTTAAATTTGATCAAGATCTGATCAGTAGTTCTTGAAATATCGTCAATAATGCGTATTCTGTGGACTACATTGACGATGTTCCCATTTTTAACCAACTTCAAAAGTTACCTCATAGCTTCTTTCGTTGTGAGCCGATTTTGATGATTATTTTTTTATTTGAAAGCTAGTGCTTTTCTTGTGGTCCCATTGAAATTTGATCAAGAAATCATCTCGAGTTTTTGAGTTATCGTCAATAACGCGTGTATAGTAAGTAACATCTAATCTGATCAAAGTTCCGAAGATAAAGCGGTGAAGTCGGTTTTTTTAAGCTTTGCCGCGTGACGCTACTAGTCAGTCAGTTTTATTTTTAACTGACCCAGAGTAACACGTAGGCTATTTCTAATTTATAATACAAATATGCAGCGGTGTATTTATAGATAACACACTGCACGCTGCTGTGGGTCTGGCGTTATGTAAAAAAACAAATCGGAATCGTTTGAGGATCACTTCGTTGTTTGTCTGTCTGTTAAGACCATGTTTACTCGGGAAGGCGTTAAGGTATTAGTTAATTTCAAATTTATATCAAATACTAAGATTAATGGTACAGAGATGAAAAAAAAATCAAGAGCTTCTCATTAAAAAATTAGTTTATACACATTTCAAATTTCAAAAAGCAATGTCTCTTATCGAAAACATCGGTACTGGATAGATAGATAATAATAACACTTTATTATTCCACTTCTTATTAGAAAAAATAATAACAGACAAGCTTATACCTACGTAAATTGTCACAACAGGCGGCCTTATCACTAACAGCGATCTCTACCTGGCAAACTAGGTACTGTGTTGGTAAAAAGGAAAAAAAAGCGGGACAATCTATCTTTTTTTTAATGCTCGATAGGGAGGAAACTTTCTGACTACTATCTCACCTGACGGAAAGTGAAGATGCGGCCAAAGATGTAGCATATACATATAACTAGTACATATTGTACGGAAACCGCAGTGTGCGAGCAGCTAGCCTGCTCGCACTTGTCGGATTTATATTACTTTAGGTTACTTTACACCCCTGACTGTGTTAATTCTGAATAAAAATATTTGGAACAATTGTACGAGGATGTTTAATAATAATATTTATAGAATTAAACTTCCCTGATTATTTAGTTTTTCTAAAAATTTTTATTTAATAATAGGTACTTCACATTTTTTAATTATTCTTAGTTTTAGAGTACGCAAATGATGCAACATTGTACAAGCTATTATTATACTTGTACTAATTACTTTCTTTTTTTATTAAGAATAGGCAAGCATTTGACCACTATCTCACCTGATGGAAAGTGATGATGCAACCAAAGATGGGACATGCTTGCCGAGAAGATACCACTCGAAGACACACGCAGTTACACTCGAGACTTGAAAACTCCCATATTATACCGTTCGGGGAACAAAGACGCAGGCAATGAGTTCCACTCCTTCGCTGTACGGATGACAGTTTTCTTTAGATGTGATTTTAACTTATTAGTATGTATAGCGTATACCTAGTATGAAACAAGCTGTGTCTTGAGTTTAAGTAGGTGGCCCGAATCCCTAAAGGCCTCGCGTCCCCGGGTGGTGTCTTAACCTCACGGACAAATAGGGCATCAACGGGCGCGTCCTTTTATAGGTACGATTTACTAGGGTAGGTTATAAATAAAATATCTCCCGGAGACCACAAGGCCGGAGAGATAAAATCCGTCGTCAAGAGGTGGTAGAACTGCCTGCTAGTTCGTTAAGGGTAGTTCCATAAGTAGGTACTTTTGTACATCGCTAGCAAAACTCGTTCTAGCTGGAATAGCCAGTGTGATTTATTAATCACAAATTATTATTGGGCAAATGAGACATGACTTCTGAAGTCTCAGGGAGAAGAGCGCATTGCAGAGCCACGCGGGACTTAATTTATTCAAAGCCTCGGGCACAAAATACTCGTATAATGTCCCAGATGGCGATGCAAGATAAAATATAGTCAGACGTATTGGTCTGTTTCTTATTCTGTCCCGTCTCGTCTGTCTCGCTGTGGTCACGGCCCTCGAGCCCTCGGGCGTCTCCCGTCGCGTCGTCGCGTCAATTGCATAGAAACAAATTAATTACGTCTAGTTATAGTCAATTTTAGCGTGTATGAATAATAAAAAAACGTACCAATATCCAATTAGTAAGATTTAATAGTCGTTGAATTATTATGGGCAGTAATAATAGATCCGAAAAAAAAGAATTATGAGCATACTCAAAATATGTTTACCGCTATCGGAAACTATTATTTCCACTGAGCTAATATGCTACGTATAAACATAGTAGAATATATTTCTACTATGGTATAAATTAGCTCAGTGATTATTTCCCAATTATTATAAACACAGGTGAGAACTTGTCGTGCGTATAGTGAGTCATAAGCTTAATAAATTCTAAAAAAATATACTCGGTATTATAACGTCATATACCTACCTATATTACTAGCCGTGCCCCACGGATTCGCCCGCTATTAATCAAGTTAAAAAGTAACCTATGTGTAATAGGTATAAGCTATGTACATTCCAAATTTCATCTAAATCCTAGCAGCCGTTAAAGCGAGAAGAGGGAACAAACATACTTAACTTACACATTTACACACAAACTTACGAAAAGGATTATGTTTTTTTTTTGCCCGCACACGTGAATCGGTCCTGCCTCTGCTTACACACATTACGAAGCCCACATGCCTCTCCCAGTCTCCCGCCCTCTCCCGACGAGGGTCAAGGGCGGGGCTAGGGCTGGCTGCCGACACCGAAAAATCGATAGCAGAGTCCATTCAACCGAGTTCAAATGTTGTACTCGAGGCCCCGTCAGCGCCGCACTTCGTACTGCAGAATTTTCACTTCTCTGAGATGAATTATATTATTATGAATGATTTTAATAGTATGTAGTCAAATTGTTATTTATAGTAAAAATAACTTTTTTTTCGTCATAGTAAAGATGTTTCAAAATTGAAGGAGCCTGGGCCAGCACCATTACTATATACATAAATATAGCTATACAATATAGTAACCGTTTTTGAATGTTTATTTTCTTTACTTTTACTTCATTTAATGTACATTTACAATATCTTGGTACATTGATAGCAACACAACACAGTTACAAATGGCGGATTGCGACAATATTGAACTGTCATTTTGACGTGTCATTGATCATTTATTGTAAACAACATATCAATTCTAAAATATTTGCGTTTCGTTATAATCATAATAAAGGACTATAGAATATTTTACTCGATTAAAACTCGGAACAGAGTGACATTCAGTATCTTCTTGTCATGACTGCCCCAAAAATAGGGTTACATATATAAAAATAATAATTTGAGGGTACAGCTGTAATCTTCTGTAGATTTATTTATTAGTATTTTTAAGAAAATGCAATATTTTTTCCCTATTTTTGTATGTATGGTACATAGTGCTGGCCCAAAATGAAACATCTCCTTTGGCGCATTTTTTAGTGAAGTTTAAATATTATGTTTTTTAGTTGATTTATTCTTACCGACTTCAAAAAAGGAGGAGGTTCTATGTTCGACTGTATGTATTTTTTTTATGTATGTTCACCGATTTCTCCCCCATTTGTGGACCGATTCTCAAAATTATTTTCTTGTTTGGTAGATTATACTTTAGCGGTGATCCCATATACATTTTATCGAAATCGATCAAGTCAAAACCAAAATATAACCGGTGAAGTCGGTTTTTTAAGCTTTGCTTACGTTTAAACTATTTTATGCCTAATGCACGTTAGTGCCGTCTTAACGTTTGATCGTCAAAGCGTTTTAAATGCTCTTTTCCTCCGAATTAGAATGTCTTATTATTTAAAATTAATTAAAGCTTAAAATCAGAATTGTGGGATTCGTCCACCGGATCCCCTAGCCCGATCCCCCAGGCGATCCTGGTGAACTCATCTGTTCATCAGAATCCCCAGGGGATCCTCGTGGAACTCATCTGTTCATAAGGATCCCCTAATTAAATAAAAGGAGTAAATCAATGTAGTATCACACTGAGGGGCAGTCAATATAAATCGAACTACTCGAATATTATTATGAATTCACTGTAAGGTTTATAAAAAAACAGAACAGACGAACACGTCCTGTCAATCTATTCCGACGTTAGTTAACAGTGTCCCTTTTTTATTTTTTTACAGCAGGTATGGGAGATGTATGCCTTGAAAAATAGATCTTATTTTCATAGCACTAGAATGTATAGTACTAATAAGGACCTGATTTAGCATTCCATGCAAGACTCGTTCTATATAATAATATTTTTAGTAAGTAGGCCAGTTTGCATCAGATGTTATGCGATCATTCGTGAAATGTGATCATGGACAATTAAACTCTGTCCTAGTTACAGTTAGTGCATGAGACTACTCGTATATGGTAAGTTATGTTTAAAGAATAACGTTAGGTGGCGTAGCTGTATTTTTCCAGTTATATGTATGCAACATCTCTAAATAATATAAAAGATTTGCTCTTCTGTATACATTATAAACAATGTTCGTAATAAAACGCAGAATATTATTATTTAATACTTTATTGCCCAGTAAAATGTGTACAAAAAAGGACTTAATGCGAAAAGCATTCTCTACCAGTCATCCAGCGGTGGAAAATGAAATGACATGAGGCGTGCATCAGTCAGGTATAAAGAAAATATACTTACTTACTTACTTATCGGGGCGCAGTGACCCAAAATGAGTCTTGGCCTCCGAAACCAGAAGACGCCATTTCTCTCTGTCTTGTACAACTTCCTGCCACGAGGTGGTTTGGAGTTCACGCAAGTCCTTCTCTGTTTCGTCCTTCCAGCGGTATCTGGGACGCCCTACAGGTCGCCGTCCGGTTGGCCGTCCCAGGTACGCTCGCTTTGCTGCACGATCCTTAAAGAAAATATATGTAAATGAAATTTATATCTAACTTTAAATATATAACTTTATTTCCAGTAGTGTCAAATTCGAAGTACTTATTAAATAAAATTCACGTCTCGTATATTATTTTCAACACGTACTGTTGTGGTATTTCTCTAAAGATGGCATTGATTTTTGTATGTGCTGTTTCCCTTAGGCCTTCACAAAAGGTCATAATTATAACTACGTTTCCTCAAATATTTTACCTTATGGTTACACTAGCCGTGCCCAGCAGCTTCGCCCGCGTTAAGTTAAAAAGTAGCCTATGTTATTCCGGAACCTAAACTATCTACATTCTAAATTTCATCAAATCGGTTTTTTCGTTACGGTGGAGAAAGATACGTGGCAACAAACATTCACACACACACACACAAACTTTCGCATTTATAATATTAGTAGGATATGATATGAAGTAGGATGGAAGTAGGATTTAGATCATAACTTTAGAAGTGATGTTACTACCTACTATTTAAGAATAAATTTCAGGTAGACGTAACTAATAAATGTGACTTCAAAAAGCACACAATTTGGGATGTGGCAAGTGTGGAAAATGATACTGTCACCGACGCGACGCTCAAGGCTCGAAACGCTATACACATGATAATGAATCAGTCCTTTAAGAATACTAATAACTATTCCATAACTGAAACGTGTTTAAATACAATGGCCACAAGAACACTCATAATTCTACAAGGGGCGTATTGTTGTTTCCTTCGTTGAGTCACTTTATATCATTCTGTATGACTGACGGCATTGCATTTTATATTATTTTACTTAAGTATTTTATACTTAGAGAAACATGTAGGTAGTTTCGTTTCCTACTATAAAAAAAACAACTTTGAAGTGTTCAACCTCATATAACTATACTGCAACCATTATAACACATCCTTAATTATCCTACTAATATTATAAATCCCAAAGTTTGTGTGTAAGTGTGTAAGTATGTTTGTTCCCTCTTCACGCTTTAACGGCTGAAAGGATTTGGATGAAATTTGGAATGTACATAGCTTATACCTAGGATTAACACATAGGCTACTTTTTAACTTGATAATAGCGGGTGAAGCCGCGGGGCACGGCTAGTAATATTATAAGTCCGAAAGTTTATGTGTAAGTGTGTAAATAATATTATGTTTGTTCCCTCTTCACGCTTTAACGGCTGAACGGATTTGGATGAAATTTGGAATAAACATATATTATACCTAGGATTAACGCATAGGGTTTTTAACTTGAGAATAGCGGGCGAAGCCGCGGGGCACGGCTAGTTTATTATAAATAAATCTGTATCATGGTCTATTTCTTTGGATTCATAGCCAACTGCATTATCTGTACTAATTTAAAACCAAAAACATAGCCCTAACTCAATTAGTTCAATAGTAATATAAGAAAGATATTAGACACATATCATGGAAATAACAACAAACAACTATATTGCTCATCTTTTGCTTATAAACAATCAGATCACCTAGTTCAATCAACATTGTCCTAGCCATTGTCAGAACAGTCTGAGCTTCGTTGATGACGTCTATGTATCAGTTTATATATCGTCTATTATGATTATGATGAAACTTCAACTAGCTTAGTCATTGACGTGAGAGATTTTACAAAGAAATTAATTAATGTGGTGGTCTCCATGCTCCTTACCGGAGACATTGACTCATCGACATAGTACGCTTGCGAGTCAGGCGTGGATGACTCATAGCAACCAGGCAGATTAAGCGACCGGAAGATAAACCGAAGCTTTATCAGTGTGTTGACTAAACGACTGATGGCAAAGGTCAACGGTCAGGAAATATTCAGTAGGCTTGCCTTTTAACGGCTTATTCCTCCTTTTATGTGCCATCTGCTAAATAATTATAAAAATGCAGTCTTGCTTCTATAACAATTTGATTAAAAAATTATCGGTTTGAGATCAAATTAATTTTATCTTAGTCTAGTTAAATAACTTTGAATAGGTAGTTAGGTACTATCTTACCTTTTAGAAAGATAAATAAACCTGTAATTGCACTCGTGCCACTGCATGACTTTAATTATTATCACCTTGTATACTTATTAAACATAGAACATACTTTCTTAGACGAAAATTATGTTTAGTAATTATTTACTATTTATTTCAAATTCAAACTATCGAAATAATTTTACCTACTTAAGTAGCGAAAGTTTGCCAGCAACGATTTGATGAATTGATTTAAATAAATTTAGTCGTTGTTTCCTCTCAGCATTAATACTATGCTTAGTTTGATGCATATTTTATTAAGTTTCACTTCGTTAAAAATCGTCGAAGTAAAAGTAGCAAAAGAAGTGAAAAATATAGATTGTTTAATAAGCCCAAGCCAAGGAGGTAGGAATACGTACCTACTTATGTCATTTTCTATGACCAACGATCATTTAATAACTATAATGAATGTAAAGAATATAGGTATTTTATTACTTAATTATCTACATTATCAAAGTGTAGGTCCATTCAACCAAATATTTTAAAAAAATATTATTTATCGCAAATAATTAAAATGCTCGTCATGCGATATATATAAGCCGATGTAATATGAATGTCACTAAAATCTTTTCAACTCGATACGTTTGATAACTACGCAACTTGGCATCACTACTTGCCATATTGAATGGATCGTTCACGAACACAAACATAAAAAGTGCTAAGTTACATTTGTGTGTCCCTATGCCTACGAAACGTTGCCGTCGTGCGCCAATCACAATACAGTACTTTACGGATGCCCATATATGGTAAGGCCATCGGTTGCGCCAAGTGGGGAGCTAGGGCAAGTCCACTTTGCGAGGGAAAATATTTCTATTTATCATTCTCCTTTTTGAATTAGGAACTACTAATGACTTTTTGTTTTCTAGCTTGTCATCACGGATGACGAATGTATCGTTTTATCAAATGTCGTAGTGTTTTTAATAGAAAATTTTAAAATTACACAGCACACGCAGAGGTCTGTTGGGTGAGTCGATTTTGTTGCGGGGCGGCGGACGAATTCTATTGAAGCAGATCGAGCGACCTCAACGTGCGAGCGAGCGGCACAGAAGGAAACCGGCCGGCATTCATTTCTCACGGTTCGCAATCGCTCTGGTGTTAATCTCTTTTCTCGTGTCAATTTACTGGTAAGTCATGCATTAATTTTATTTTTAATTGGTTTATAACGTTCTTTAGATAGACAGGTACAAATAACCTACAATACCTATCCGCTCGCCATAGACATGTCACGGTCAAGTCTACCATCTGTCTGGTTCTACTCGAATTATTTTTAGAAGTGCATGCTGCGGGGTTATCCCGTTCCCTATGCGTCATCCCCTATCTGGCTGCAGAATTTACAGTTGTACTGCGCCAAACGGTTTTTTGGCAAAAAGCCAGTAGTATAGCTAAACTTTCATTATCAGCTAGATTATCGTAAAATGTTGCGGTACGAACGTTTTGTCAAAGAATATGTAAATATGTATAGAAAGGGCTGTGTCTTGTGTATCGTCTGGATATAGTGTGTGTGGTCTCTCAGAAGATCTCGTGGTTATCAAGCGGCGCGCTATCAGCGGCGGGGTGGACAGGCGAGGCGGGGAGTGCGCAGGCTCTTTGCAACGGAATACCATATATGGCCACGAAAACTCACGTATTGTGCCTCCGAGCTGTGATTGGTCGAGCCCCGCCGCGGCGGGGGTAGGGGCGCCTCGATTACCAGCCTCATTTATATACTCCTCCAGCCGCGCCAGCCGGCATTCCACGAAGTGAGCTCGAGCTGTTGTGTTGTACAGCGTAAACGAGGCTGTGCACTAGCAAGTTAAATTATTTATTAACTTAGGACTATTTAATTTAATGTAAGTTGATAAATGTGCTATCTTTTTTGTGATGTTTTGGTGAATTAGTGGCGTGAGGAATAGTGCATGTTAAATAGTGTGTGCGGTCAGTGACACGAGTCACGACACAGGGGCGGCTCGAGACCGGCTAGGACGCCGGTCGGGAATGTCGGGATAGCCGTTGCGGTAGGGCGTGGTCATCGGCGGTGGACTCGACTCGGGCTTTTACTATTGATCTTGAACAGTGCAAATCCAATTAGAAAGTAACTCATCTTGTGATCGACTTTCTCGGGCAGTAGGAGCGGCCCGTCTCCGCGAAATGTGGTCGCGTCGAGTCCGCCACGTTCACGCGTCGTGTAGACATTGCCTTATTTGGTTCCAATTCGAGGTTCCATCGCCCACTTATCGCTGTCCTGTGGTTGCGTAGGCAAGCTGCCCACCTGATTCTTTAAATGGGATTTGAGGACTTGTGACATTTGCAACTTTTCCGCAATGTATTTAGTATAGAGTACTTGTAGTTAAATTAATAGATTGTCATTATGAGATTTTTCTAAACATTTATTGTGTCAATTTCAGACTAACTCACAATGTGCGACGAAGAAGTAGCCGCGTTGGTAGTGGACAATGGCTCCGGTATGTGCAAGGCCGGGTTCGCCGGAGACGACGCGCCCCGCGCCGTGTTCCCGTCCATCGTGGGCCGGCCACGCCACCAGGGCGTGATGGTCGGCATGGGACAGAAGGACTCGTACGTCGGTGACGAGGCCCAGAGCAAGAGAGGCATCCTCACGCTCAAGTACCCCATCGAGCACGGCATCGTCACCAACTGGGACGACATGGAGAAAATCTGGCACCACACCTTCTACAACGAGCTGCGAGTAGCGCCCGAGGAGCACCCCGTGCTGCTCACCGAGGCTCCCCTCAACCCCAAGGCCAACAGGTAAGTCGCACTCTCTCGCCCCGCCCGCCCCTGCTCACGCCCCCGGCCGGCCCGTTCTGACCGCGTCCCTTCTGTTGCAGAGAGAAGATGACACAGATCATGTTCGAGACCTTCAACACGCCCGCCATGTACGTGGCCATCCAGGCCGTGCTCTCGCTGTACGCGTCTGGCCGTACCACCGGTATCGTGCTGGACTCCGGCGACGGTGTCTCCCACACGGTGCCCATCTACGAGGGCTACGCGCTGCCCCACGCCATCCTGCGTCTGGACCTCGCCGGCCGCGACCTCACAGACTACCTGATGAAGATCCTCACCGAGCGCGGCTACTCGTTCACCACCACGGCCGAGCGTGAAATCGTGCGCGACATCAAAGAGAAGCTCTGCTACGTCGCACTCGACTTCGAGCAGGAGATGGCCACCGCCGCCTCCAGCAGCTCGCTCGAGAAGTCGTACGAGCTCCCCGACGGACAGGTCATCACCATCGGAAACGAGAGGTTCCGTTGCCCCGAGGCCCTATTCCAGCCCTCATTCCTGGGTATGGAAGCGTGCGGCATTCACGAGACGACCTACAACTCGATCATGAAGTGCGACGTGGACATCCGTAAGGACCTGTACGCCAACACAGTATTATCCGGCGGTACCACGATGTACCCCGGAATCGCCGACCGTATGCAGAAGGAAATCACAGCTCTCGCCCCATCTACGATGAAGATCAAGATCATCGCGCCCCCGGAGAGGAAGTACTCCGTATGGATCGGTGGGTCGATCCTCGCCTCCCTCTCTACCTTCCAGCAGATGTGGATCTCGAAACAGGAGTACGACGAGTCCGGCCCCTCGATCGTGCACAGGAAGTGCTTCTAAGCGAGTGTTGCGACGCTGCCGCGGCCGCCCGCGGCCGGCTGCTCTACTCAGGCTTGTAATCTCCGTTAATTTAATTGTACGTAAGATATTATTATGTAATTAAAACGTAATAGTGACGGCGGGGCGCAGCGCGGCGCCGCGGGCGCGCTGGACCGCCGGGCTCGGTACTGCACTCGCCAAAGGATTTTTTGTAATCTCATGAATGATGATTGTATGTGCTGAAACGGATAAGACTACTTTCTTACTAGGTCATTTATAAATTATAAAAAAGTAAAGAAAATACAAAAAAAATCTGCAAAATTAACTTGACTTTCTTTTATAATCTTCACCTAATGATCCCGTACGCAAGGCATGCGGTGCGCTTCCCGAGCCGACGACCGACATTGACCTACGTACAGAAATAGAACACGCACGCGGCGAACCTTGCCACAAATAGCAGTGTTTAGTTGAGGCATTTATTAACTTTAGTTGTAAATATTGTAATTGCTAAGTAACTTATGTACTTTCGTTGTGTACTCAAAAATAAAAACCAAAAAACTTTGTAGGCAGTTTTTATTCGAGTCCCTGAGGTTGGAGAAGATAATTAGTAATCCACACTTGTAGTTTCAATCGATAACAAATTTAAATTTATCCTACCTACCTACCTTGTCCAAGAACACCATCACTGCACTAAGAAACTATCTAGTCAATAATTCGCACACACTAACGTTAACTAGCTAGATACATATTTGGAAGATCTACAACTGTTTTGCATGCTCATGCATTGAATGCACATTCTTATTATTGAACTGTACAAACATCTTTGTGGACATAATTGTGCTATTCTAGAGTGGCTTCAAATGTATATTTAGTTTTCTTTCCTATGAAATTTAATCTAATTTATAGTAGGTAAGTATATCAGATATATCCTAGAATATCAGAGATGGAATAATGTTACATTATTAGAAAGTATTTTTGGGATTTTTTTGCGAATGGTTTCAATTTGTGTGCGTAACTGCGTAGTTGATTTCGCACGTAACTTTCATATTAATTCCTTGGTAGGTATCTAGTTTTCGTTTTCATAATAATGCGTAACTGTCTGCAGCTTTTTTACGACAGAGAAGACGAGCAAATCAAGTCGCGTATCACGACTCACGTTAGCCCATTTTAGTTCAATGCCACACAGAACTTTAAACATAAACAATTCAAAATCCTACTACGAGGCTTTTCACGGCGCTCGACTCGACATTCTTAAATTTTAAATGATATTTGTATACCTTGTAATTTGTGCATTCTGCTCATTGGCGGTTGAAAGACTAAAAAAAGTCCTACCACTACCTACATTTTGTTGTGTATACTCATACCTACATAAAGCTAAGAAGTAGGTGTAATATTTTGTAAAGATATTACGATTTACATACAATCACGCTTATCGTTGATGATGAGTCTCTGCTCATAAATTAGGACCACCACGACGAATAGGGCCTCGTACTCATACTCGATGTTGCTATGAAGACTAAATTATATTTTTGGAAGGAAGTTATGTTCATTAAACCGATATCTAACGTTTTTTCTAGTATCTTTTTAGAACTGCTGTAGTATACAGAACATCACTAAGATATTATGTAATATATTATTTACTACTTACACATGTTTAGGGTGGTCAAGGTAGCAAAGTATCAACTTAGTAGAAATATATTTCTACCATGGAAGTATAGTATCAATCAATAGTGGTTTCAATAGCTGTAGATTTGTTTATACTATGTATAGTAATAAATATACCACGGCGAAGTATCCTTCCCCGCGCAATCTCTTTCAATAAAAGTTTACGTCGTAACTATAGATTAGACTTTTTTAATAGGACTGGAATTTTATAGACATTCCATAGACTTTTTTATGTAACTTATACTTGTTAGAGCAAAGGTGGTTCCGCCAGGGAGCATGACGCTTCGATTTCCGGCGGAAACGCAAGTTTTCTCCCCAAGGTAAATGTGTTTCTGGTTGTGATGTATGTTTACAGCAACCAGGACACAAGTCATCGAACTTAGTGTGGGACTGAGACTGTGAAAGAGTTTGTTTATATTAGTACTTCGTTCACGGTCAAGATCTAAAGTTATTTAAGAACCACCACGGGTCACGGCCAGTCACGGGTAGTAATATCAAAATTAAGCCTTCAAAATGAGAGCCTGCGTATTCCAGGTCTAGTGTGTTTACCAGCTTCGATCACATCGTCACTTACCATCAGGTGAGATAGTGGTCAAACACTAGCCTGTCACAAATAAAAAAAAAAAAAAAATTCGACGTCCATCTGCCTTCGTCCATAGAAACAATTTGTTTTTATTGCCCGACAGGCAAGCATTTGACCACCTGATGAAAAGTGATGATGCGACCGAAGATGTTGCCTAATATTGCCTATGTATTCCCGACTCATGTATCTTGTGGTCGAACCGAGATTTACAAGTTCCATGAAATTATTGTTTATCAGTAGATATTCAAAACAGCTTTTTTTGATAAAATATTTTGCTGTAGATACATAATTCGTTTTTCTATAGGATGTTGTATTGGGAAATAACAAGCACATTTTCATAAAACTTTTATTAAGAACATCACAAATATTTTCACATAATTACAAATACGCTCAATAAGTGGTTTGGTTAGTGTTAAAAACGTGTATATTAAAGTACAAAATAAATTAAAAAGATAAAAGTGTGTCAAGTTTATAAAAAATTGCAGTAGGTACAAAGAGATATTAGTTGACAATAAAATTTATAGAAGAAAATCCAGAATCTGTTTAAAAATAGCCGGCTTAACTTTTGATACAATAATAGCCATAGCACACTGGTAGTGTGCTTGAGCAGTTGAGTTACCTATAAGCTCGGTGCTTTGTAGATAACTTAGGTCTTTGCTGTTTTAATTAGGTTTTAGGAAATATAGGCAATTGTCCCGTTGATTGAGGTGCATTGTTAAAAAAAGAATAAATTAGGAACGGTTATGAAACATTTGTGAGCTTTGAAGTAAAATCATCAGACTTGAGCTCTTGCATGAATAATTACCTTTTGTACTTGAAAAGCTGAAGTCACTCAAATACTAAAATAACAATAGGGAAGGAAGATGAGAAACCACAAATACAACACAGCTTAGGAAGCGGTAACTTCAATATAGTTAATTTAAATGTAACTTAACTAAGTGTACAATTTATAACTTAATTTAAACTTATTTATTAGATCGTCCAACGAAATTATACATGATTTTAAAATTTGTCTGTTCAACAGAGTAAAAATGTAATGTTCATTGTAAATAAGGGATTTTTCCTTATCTGTGATAGCCTAACTTTATTTAACATTCATTACATACTCGTGAATTAATAACAATAATCAGCCATGATTTAGTACATAAAAAAGTTTCCCTGACATATGAGTTCTTAAGATACCATGGTCACTTTTACTAAACGAGTATGAAAGCAGGTAAACCGCTTTTGATGCTCGTAAATATAAATCTTCATCCACCCGCACTAATCCAGTTACTCAGTGATCATGGCACTTGCAACCATCTTGTAACAGTGTCGAAATATCGGAAACTCAAAACAAACGAAATACATGGTAATGTCATGGCATATATACAATACGCTTGATGCCTGAACAATTCTGTTTAGTCCATCATTTAAATTATCAAAAATATTGGACACGTATTTTTTTCTTTCCACAATTAAACAAAAATGACGAAGATGTAGTGCGCTGAAATTCCGCGTGACGTCACGCCTAGTGCGCATTACTCAGGCGTGAAGTCCCGAGCTCCCGCTCTCGGAACTATTGATTTGTCAAATAAAAAAATACATGTCCAATATTTTATTTGCACATCTACTGACGTACTATTTCGATTTTTTTATCCAGGCATCATCCCTATTCCCTGAGATGGTTATTTTCAAATTTCCATTGTATTTTTAAACCATCAGCTAAGAGGAACCTTTACGGATGGTATATTTTAAGGAAAAATACGACAGGCATAATTGGACTCCCATAAAATACTTTACATATAAAAACACAATATTTCTGGCCTATATAAATATATAATTTCTGATTTACAACCGGCTTTATGCAAATAGAAAATGCGAGTTATTTTTTGTCTTTGGTGGGAGGTTTATATTGCTGCCCTTGGTAGCAATACCGCGTTTTTCTTGTAATAAGGCTCAATATTTGGAGCACATTAACTTTCGATCCAATTTATTTTAACATCGTGCCACAGGAGAGGTATTGTAGTAAAAAATACCTACAAATAAACTCTATCTGGGAGAACTGTTTCTTGGGAAACACCTCGCGTTTTTTCAATAGACAAGGCTTTGGTAAAATAGTGATATTTTATATTTTAATAAACGATTGATTGTTTGAAATAAAACTCATATTATGTCCGGAGCCTTATTCGAGGCCTTTTAAACAAAATTATATTGTCTTCATTACAAGATTCAAGACAAGTTATTCCCGCAATCAATTTACTTTATAAATTCTATGTTTGTTTATATTTACCAATTTTATAAACTTGATTTTCCTAGATCATTTTTGAAAATTCACTGATTAAGTAGGTACCTCCCTCAATTTGATAAATTTATGTGGATACGTGCTATTATATGCTAATTATAATCACACGTGTCACATATAGGTATAGCAAGGGGCCAGTTTACATTTTAAAATTGACATAAAAATTCAACAGAATTCTTAAGAGCCATGTTTTTTAACTTAGTATATATCAAATACTTAAACATACTTAAGTTTAGTAAGATTCTCAAGTTAGTAGTGGACGATGGGCTTCCCCTACACACTAATATTAGTATTTGAGACTTAATTAGAAACACTTACACGTTAAGTTGGCATAAAATGTATTAACTTCTAACGGGACTAGTTCCTTCATTATATCTATTTAATTAATATGATTAAGAAACTATCTGTTTTTATTATATAAAACCGTAATAATATAATTTTGATGAATAACATACACACATACAAATATAATTTGAGAGATCTGATTTTTTAAATTTTGTTCAGTAGACATTAATGAAATGAGATTGATCGTCTGTCCGTCCGTCAATATTTAAATCAAAACTGTATAATGCTTGTGAAAGTTTCAAAATCACACGTTAATTTATACAATTAATTAAAACTTATTAAAATCTTAAAAGACAAGCACGATACTACAAATAAATAGCGATAAAAATTGATTAATATCTAAGCGTACGAACATTGTGCGATGTTATATAATTATTCTATTATCTATAGCATTTGTAGATTTTCATAATTATATTAACACTTGAGCCCCGTTGTATATGGTACTTATTATTATTTCGACAAATTAGAGTTAAATTAGAAAGACGAGCATTAAATATTATAAAATGAATATATAGATATATATATATTCATTTTATAATATATATATATATATAATGTGTAAAAACGAAAGGATTTTACAAAACGGCGCTCAATAAATATGCATATGATTGGTAAGTTACCACTGTTTTTGTACTCTTGATCAATATAAATAAGGAAAGGCCACATGACTTACTCACTATCGACTACAGCTAGGAATGATATCCAATTAATTATCGGACGATTTTCAAGTCACTTGTACATTTCAAGACAAATAATTTCAAGTCACTTACACATTTTCAAGCCAGTTTTTGGTTGGTCAGTTGTCAAAGATATAAAAAACTTTATCTTTTTGTTTTCAATGTCATTTTAATCCACACGTTTTATATTTATACACTATCTCGTCACTATAGCTCACTGTCTCTTATACTGTCTTCAGTAGCTTGACGTATATCGTTCAAGGGGTTGCCATGCACCCTAAATCTGTAGACACACGTATACGTAGGGTTGCCATGATTGCTCTCGACCCTTAGTTCGATAATGTCGTAGGCGACTGGGTACTCCACGCTTCCAATGAGGGTAGTTTTGGGGTATTTCACGGGGAAGTACTGTATGGCCGTGCCGTTAGCATTATACATGTAGTCGCCAAATAGATGTGGCTCTGGATCCTGTTCACCGTGGAGTCCCTGCAATATAAATATAAAATAAATATTAAAACAGTTACCGCAAAACATAAATAAAGAGAGAATTTAAACTTGTGGCTTGTGATATGGACATATAAAACATGTGATGAAGGCTTTAAAAACATGCTATATAGACTTGGTCTACATCCTCACCACTGGAACAATTGTGCCAGCGACCCAAAGCCGCACTCCGATATATAAAGGAGTTGGGGTGCTAACTGCTGGCAGGGGGAAATGCACAATACACCCCCAGCGGGACGTCAGTGCAGGCCTTATCGCCCCCAGTTAGAATTAGAATTAGACTAAGTTTATTTATGTGGTTATTTTATTGGTTAGAAACAACCTTGTGAAGGAAGCAATGTGCAACAAAACAGTTACTTGTACTTACCTGTGACATATTATAAATCTAAGCTAACAATATTGAAAAATATATAAATAAATGCAAAAGAGTAAAATATTTAAATTTTAAAATATAATAAGGACATGCCAATGACATGGCAAAGAAAATAAAACGGCGGCAAACATATACAACGTAAAATACGCACATATATATTATTCATGAGTTATATTATTCCACATACTAAATAAGAAAGATTCATTCATCGAGGTATGGTTTATAATACGGTTGATTCAATATTCGGTGTATGAAACTTTTAAGACCGTTTCTATAAATGATAGTTGTATGAACTATAAAATTATTAATTAATCCAAGTACTGTATCTATTTTAACTGGCGAAAATCCGAAACAAAAGTGATTTAGTCAAATAGATTTCTAAGTATAGACTACTTACTTAAAAGGAAGTTATCGAGAGATCCGTATTCAAAATCATACCTTCGTTTATAATAAAAGTTTGAAAACACAGCATGCGACCAATATTAACAAACAACGTTAGGGACATGCATTAGATCTAAATATTTGTTATATTTATTTGTTTTAATCTTTATTGCTATGGAATTGCACTAATTATTATTTAAATCCTTTTTAATTAGGAATGAAAAATAGCAAAATGCACGCTATTGGCTAAACTGATCCGTGACGTCAGTTCATACATTTTTGATGTCTATGATTGGTCAACTTTACAGCAGTTCGATTGGCTCGTGGTCGTCAAAGAAATAATGACAAAATGGGCGCGTTTAAAATTGCTCATACATGGCCTCATTCTCATATATTTATTTTGAAATGAAATCTTATGTTTATATAAATAAAATTATATATTAGTTAATACGTAATGTAAACAATTGATTAAAAGCATACATTAATATAACGCATATTCCCTTTATACAAGTAAATGTACGGATGCCTAATTTCTAGTTAAATTCAATGAATATTGGGTAGGATCTTAACTGCACTTGCTATACTGCCATTGCATTTAGTATCGACTAAGGCGCGAGATAATCGAATTACGGTTGCATATTAATACTAATTCAGAACTCCCGATAATTTCCAAAGAACATAATTTTAACCGTAGTGTACTGTACTCACGTAAACGGAGAAGTTCTTTGGCGCTGATTCGATTTTCCCCTCGACGGCGAGTAGACGCGACATGTGTTCGAGTGAGAACCCTGTCACTTCTATAATTGCGTATGTCCGTAGCACTGGAACAAAAATAATACATTTTTAGAAATGATTTCCTAATATACAGTATATTGTTGTTTAATTGCGCTAGTGAGAAAGGAGACAAGCAAGACGCTGCATCTACAGTAAATCCGAAACTATTAATAAAACGTTTCGCTTCTACGTACATCATCCGTACAGCGAAGAAGTGGAACTCATTGCCCATGTCTTTGTTCCCTGAACGGAATAATCTGGGAGTCTTCAAGTCTAGAGTGAATAGGTATCTTCTAGGCAAGCATGTTACATCTTCGGCGGCTTCGTTACTTACCATCAGGTGAGATGGTTGTCAAATTCTTGCCTATCATGCATAATTTTTTTTTTCTTCAATAAAAGGAGAGGCCGTGTACCTAGATGGACGCTCGTTAGGAGGTTATCTAACATGTCAAATAACAATTTATATTTATTACCCAAGTATCCGGGGAAGCCCTGGAACGCCCAACATTCTGCTGGCATAGCCCCCGGGGTAAGCGCGAATCTTGGGGAGGTGTAAACCCACCACACCGGCAGACCGAGAATCGAATACTGCTTGGTTTTGATTTGGTAGAGCTCGGTGCATTTCGTTGATATCACTTGCCCGCCTGGAATGGTAAAATGGTGAAAGGCAAATTATTATAATCGGTTAAAGGGTTTTAGAGTCTTCATAGTTTTGTAACAATGACTATTGGCACCTGTGTAATCTATTATTTTATTTATTGTGTAATAATTTTATGAAAATAATTTGGCTCACAAACAGACTGGCCACGTATACTTGACGTAAACTTTAGGGCGCTCAAGATACAGGCAATGCCTAGTTTGGGGCCCATTGGAACTATTGTATTAGTAATGTATTTAAGTCAATAAATTTCATTCATTCACTTACTACTCCCCCGTACTAAGTTTGAAATTCGTGGATACCGGAAATGGAAATGAAATAAGGGAAGTGGATATCAAGAACAGCTGCTGCAAGAACTAATTCTCATTTGTGATAGGGGCGATAAGACCTGCACTTACGTCCCTCTGGGGTGTATTGTGCATTTCCCTCTGGCGGCAACTACCCAAGTCATCCCAGCTCCATTATGTACCGTAAGATAGCTTTGAATAACCGACTAAGCTGTGCTGGAGCAACAATTGTATCTTGACGAGATTTACTTCTAAATAGTCATGACCTATGGTTTTTTTTGGCCATTAAGAACACTAGCCTGCAGAACACGAATGGCAGTAAATAAACAATAAACACATTCACGCCAACTGCTCCAAACTAAGTTCAAAGACTTGTATCGTGGATCCCGAAAACAATTCACCAGCCACGCAATCCCATCTAGATTCACAAGCACAAATGTCCCTCGGAAAAATAAAATCGAACCAGGCGTAGACTTGCCCACTGCGCCAACAGAGTCATCATAAACAACAATAACAATCAAACCAAAACATATAACAAAAAACATACCAGCGGATTCCAAAGCATAATCAACCAATCCAGTCTTGTCAGCATCATAAACATTCAGCATTCCAGCGACGATTTTCTTCACAACTTCTATATCCATTCCAGTTTCGGTATGATGATGATGCACCTCAACTTCCTTTACGTATTCCTTCAACTTCGCAACCAGTACCTCCATCTGTTGCTTCTCATATCCGGATAGGTATTTCTGTATCATCTCACGTATCATATCCTCGTCCATATCCGGTTTCCAACTGGCTATCAAACGCTCGTGAATCTCTTGACTTAGCGACTGCAATTGGTCCTTCGACATGAAATGTTGGTCGAAGTACGGTTTAAGCTTCGCTGCTAGCGCTTCGCTGTTCTCCAAATTGAGTATTTGAATGAGATTTTGCTGCAGATATTTCAAGGAATACTGCTCAATCTGAGCTTCTATATTATCTATCTTTGACAGCTTCTGGTCGAAATGGTTAAGTCTGTTATCGACGTTCAACGCCCAGCCTTCTAGAGCCGCCATTCGCTTTGTCAATTCAAGGTCTTGCGCTATCTGAGGTGACCTATAAGTGTCTTCTATGACTGGTTTGTTTGATAATATTTGGTCCGAGTAATTATAGCCTGAAAGAGAGAAATTGTATGTTAATTTCGTGTTTGTGCTCTGTCCTTCCCGTGCGGCATTTGACAACATAATATATACAAATAAACAAGGCAGGGAAGGACAGAGATAGAATATAGTATTAAAGGTTATAAACTCACCTAAAAGTGTAGCGTGATGAGTACGTCCACTTTCTTATAGGTGATGTTTGCTTCTATCCTTCCCTGACTTATTTTAAATATTGAATAGTCCATCAATTTTATATACCTACTCATATGCATTTGTAATTCGCATTAATTACCCTCACATAGATCCGTTTTTTTAACTGTCAGCTGGCTTAATTGGGTGCGCGTTCGCCTTTTAAACAGCGGGTATCGGGTTCGATTCCAGGTGGCAACAACTTTTCTCCCCACGGGATATTTATGTTTCTGGTTTCGGAACGGCTTTCACACGGGTGTGATTGTGTGTATGCTATGAATGTTTTCGGCACCTACGACACAATCCATCGAACTTAGTATGGGGATATGAGTGTGATAGTGTTTAAGTTATGGATGCCATCTTCATGAAATGGTTTATTCGAGTTTTTCATCTGAGAGGCTAGCGTTTGGCATCTGGTAAGTGATAATGTGGTCGTAGATGGTAAACACGATAGGCTAATAATGATTATTATAATTATTATAAGTTCTAACAACTTTTATGTGGGTGCCGGAAATAATCACATCACAAACAATCAAACCCAGAAGCAGAAGCTCGAAGGTCCCATAAAAAGAGAAATTGCTCTTGTCGGTCATCGAACCCAAAACCCGCAGTTTAGAAACCAAAAACCCACTGCGCCAACAGCGTCATCTATATCATTCATTTCATGTCTGCTATAAATTCATAAATCGACACAACGTTAACGAATCAAATTGTTTTGATCATCTATTAATTCTATTTTTATATATTATATTCTAGTGACATGATTTTTTTTTGCCAAATTCTAGACATATGCCACTGCCTTATCTCATATTTGACCGATCGAATGCCAACTACAAAAAAAGTTAAGTCGTACCACTCGGCCTCTCTGTTGGTTTCCATTTCAGGCATTCGTTGTGTTAAAAAAACAATATTTAATATTAACTCTTAAAATTGCAGTATCAACAATTTACACGAGTACTACAGATATATAAAATTGATAGACTAGTTATACAGGGAAGATTAAAACTAACAATAAATAAAATACATATTACATTGAAAAATATTATAATTACAATTAGCCCAGAATTAGTAGAACACATATATGTGAATCAAATTAATATTATAATTATTAATCACGATATCCATCCCCATTACAACAATATATATTCATAAAAGCAAATTATATTTATTGACTTTTAAATTGAGTAAATCAGACATAATTTATAATTTTAAAATAAGTTTTATTGTAATTGGGTAAAGCTGCGAAAAACTTAATAATTTTGGGTTTACAATACCTATTTTTATATTTTTTAAAGCTCTACAAAACACCAATAATTAAATAATATTAATTGAAAGTATGACTAGGGGTTAGTCTTTATTAAAACACTTTTTTGCAGCCAATTGATACTGAAATATTATAAATTAATAAATTATACAAAATTTCGATAATTTTTAAATCTATCAAAAATCCAACAATATGGCCGCGTCATATTCAAGGTACACAAACTATCTTAGTATTAAAATAATGTGATGATATAATCTGAAATAAAATAATGATTAATATAACAGTGATAACGATATACGGTGGAATGAGAATACAATAAAATAATTATTATGATCTGCATAAGTAACAATAAATATTTGCACTTAGACATTGAAACAATATAAAGTACATAAACTCTAATATAAGAACGCGTTGACACAAGGTACTTAAAATGACACTTGAATCAGCAATGGGTTACATTTTATCTCTGTGAATTACTAGAAAAGCCCCCGCGAGATAGGGAATATGCACAAAATTGTATTATATCATGTTTTTTTATCTTTATAGCTATAGAATTACACCTATTACATTATTTAGTTTAGGTAATATCCCGGGACTTTATCGCGCTAAAAACTTTTTTTAATTACCTCGAAGTTTCGGCCAAGTTGCATTGGCCGTGGTCTCGAGAAGAATGACATTGTTATATTATTTAAATGCTTTTATAAGGAATTTTAATGGATAAAAAACGATAAAAATGGATGCGATATTCGAAAAAGATAAACGCACGCTATTGGCTAATCTAATACGTGACGTCATTTCACATATTTTTTTATGTCAGTGATAGGTCTACTTTCCTTTACGATATCAGTAATACGATTGTCGATGTCACATAAAGAACGTCAAAATGGATAAAATTGCTAGAATCTGCTCGCATTTTCAAATATTTATTTTGATATGACTTGCAATGTTTTTATGAATGAAATTTTACTTTCGGCTATGTATTATGTAAACAATCGATTAAAAGCAAAGATATTCAGGCATATTCCCTATTTTTATATTTAAAAAATTATAAGTCATTTTGACACCATAGTTTGACGTCTTAAACGATATTCGTCGTCTTTTATTCTATAGTTGTGTTTCAAAAATCTTTGTCGGTTATATTTATATGAACAATCTCTAGATTTTTTTTTTTTTATTTAATTTACTTTGGAGACTGTAATTTTCGTATTCCCGTAATACAAATTTGAAACTTAAGCTTAGATATTTTTTATGGATTCACTACATCGAGCAAACGCGTCCTTGTTATCATCTAAAATTAATAGTAAGCAATGTTTCTCTTCAATGAATTTTGTTTATTTTCCGTGCTACGAGTCTTACTAGTATGTAGGACGGGTATTGTTTTTACACGTTCTTTGTAGATATGTTCAATATTAATTAAACGTATCAAATGTGATATGCTTATTGCAGCATTGCGATAAAAATCACCTCATAATTAGTTAATTTTACTTAATAAATATATCTTACTTTAAGTACTCAAAGTAAATTCAAAATGTGATTACACCTATATTATAATTATGCTTGCATTTAGAATAATATCTGGAGCACGTTCAAAACTAACACTTTGTTTTAGCAACTACATAAAAAACAGTACATATATGAAAATCTGCCTGTCATCGATAATATATAACGAATACCTATAAACGAACAATTCTTGTATATATATAATCTGAGTCTCGAAAACGGCTCCAAAGATTTTCATGAAATTTAGTATGCAGGGGGTTTCAGGGGTGATAAATCGATCTAGCTAGGTTTCATTTTTAGAAAACGTCATTTACCAAAATAAAATACCGAGCAAAGCTCGGTCATCCAGGTACTAGTTATTTATAGAACAAGCTCCTGATTACATTTCGTCTGAGATAAAGTACTACTTGTGCGAATACAAACAAAAATTACTTTAACATTAGGCGGAGGTATATGACTCAATGCAAACATAATGCCCTTTTTCTTAAACATAAACAAAATTCTAAAACATCTTCGCAAATAATAAAGACGGCTTTTAATTAAAAAAATAAGCTCCAAAATCTGCCACTGGGCTTAATTTCTATAAGTTAAGACGCTATACAAATTTTTTAAGCCGCTAAGATTTAGTCGTAATCAACAACGATAAAAAGTAGAGCTGCCAAATTTTAACAATATAAACTTGAATATTTAATGTATATAAATGGAATTTAGATACATTATTGGTGAAAATTATCTCATTAGATTATTTTACAAATTTGGGTACTTTGAATCACTAACATAGTTCTTACACAGGCTCTAAATAAGATAAACATTTAATGTTTACTAAAATTAATTAGATAATGGAAATACCTAAATAAATAGAACCCAGTTTTACTTTTAACGTTATATATCTCACGCGAAACGAGTTTCCATTATTTATCGCGTAGTCGAGATAATGAGACTTTGCTCTCTATGTTGATCTCTTTTCAATGTATGGCGAGTAAATAGCTCGTCCGATTTTTGACAAATCCGGCAAAAAAATGTATATCGTCTTAAGGGTTACTTTCGACTACGAAAGTTACTAAATTAATCCGATCATCCAATCACTCCACTCCAGAACCGCCGGATCTCTTCGAAGCAGCTGTCGGCGACAACTTTCATGTAATCAGAAGCGTCGGTCATTCTATTCTGGACTATATCTTTGTACTCTCTGTAGGTTTTCTTCACTTCCGGCAGATTGTCGCTCATATCAGGTAGAGTGATGTTAATATCGGGCATAGTGATGTTTAACTTCGGCAGTATGTTTAGGTCGGCTAGAGAGATGTTAGGTACGGTTATGTTGGGTAGTTTGCTCGTGAACTCGGCTAGGTCTAGTTGGAAATCGGTAAAGTTTGGCATTGCCAGGTGCTCCCAGTTTTCGTATGTGTAGTGCGCTGCAAGGAATCGTTAAGTTCACCAATTGTATACCTGTATTTATGTTATTATTTTAATCTACGCCCTATATCGCCAATATCTATAATGCCTATGATGCCTGCATTACGTTAGTCATAGTAACTATTATTATTTTGTCTGTACCCGTACATAGTATTATCGGACATAAAGCCAGACTCCTAAGTGACACCACTATATGGTAGACATTCCACAAATGCGGACGAAGCGTTTAGCCTCCACATTCATTATGCGAACTGCAAAATAATAGAATTCCTTACCCGAGACTGTGTTCCCTGATAAATACAATATGATCTGATTTAATGTATTAAACACGCATTATTGACGATAACTCAAAATCTAGAGATCAAATTTCAATGGGACTACATTAAAAGCACCAGCTTTCAAATAAAAAAATAATCATCAAAATCGGCTCACAACGAAAGAAGTTATGAGGTAACTTTTGAAGTCGGTTAATAACGAGAACATCGTCAATGTAGTCCACAGAATACGCATTATTGACGATATTTCAAGAACTACTGATCAGATCTTGATCAAATTTAAATGGGACCAATTGAAAAGCAACATTAACACAACAAAAATTTCAGAATTGGTTCACGTGGAAAGAAGGTATACCACACATAAAAAGAAATACAGTCGACTCGAGTACGTCCTCCTTTTTTTTGAAGTCGGTAAAAGATAAGGCGGGTAAGTCAACTTTGTATTTACATGTTGGGTTTACGATATTACTTTTTTTTTGTCTAATGGAATGTTTAGGCACAATAATTAGTACTTACATCCATATCCAACAGCGGGCAGGAGCAGCAGCAGTAACCACGGCCACCAGCGACGTTTCACCGCCTTTGTTTGCGTCGTGCGAGCGATGTACTTCTCATTCTCCGATACGTGGTTGGGTGTAAACTGTAACAAGAACTATTTTATTCAATATATCAAGCGAAGTAAGATCTCAAGCTGACTTGGGTGGTTCAGCACTTTGACCGTCCGTTCGTCTGTCAGAGGCATGTATCTTCTAAACCATACAAGCGTATAACTTCAAATTCTCAGAGAATGTGTAAAGCTATGGCCCATAGCCTTAAATGGCAATTAAAATTATATATATGAAAACATTAAGGGACACCCATACACTACACGTAAGTGAGGAGCAAAATATCGTTGAAAAGAACTTAACAAGTAGAGTACAAAGCTGCTTAAAAAAATCTATATATGAAACGAATATATAATAAGTATTAAATCCTCTAATTAAATCATGTCCCTTACCCAAAATATCCGTGATATATAAGAAAATGTTAGGGTAGGAGTCCTAAGGTTTTGTAAAAAGCAAATCGGTACAACTAGTTGTGCAACTAACCGTTTCCGTGACCGTGGTGACAGTTGTGGTGACTATTTTCTTGATGACGGTGTATACCCAGACAAAAGGCGCCGCCGCTACAGCAGCTGTCCGGGACGCTATGCTCGCTGTCAATACAAAACAGAAGGATTTTTAAAAATCATATATTTTATTGCAGATAATACAAGCGGTAGAACAATACATTATAGAAACCACATAAAACATATTGTTAGTATAATAATATGGTAATTATTTATGTGCCCCAAACTAGGCATAGCTTGTATATTGTGAGCGTGTAGATCGTAAGATATTACTTATCATTATACTAATATAGCGCTTGTGACCAGTCACAGTTTTATGAAATACAATATATACTTGAAAAAACATATTACTTGACTCTGGCTACATGCATATAGTATGCGAAGCCAAAATAATAATTAAACGCAAGCAGGGCTTAAAAAAACCGATTTCACCGCTTTATCTTCGGAACCTTGATCAGATTTAATGTATTAAACACGCATTAATGACTATAACTCAAAAACAAGAAATCAGATCTTGATCAAATTTCAATAAAAGCACCAGCTTTCAAATAAAAAAAGAATCATCAAAATCGGCTCACAACGAAAGAAGTTATGAGGTAACCTTTGAAGTCGGGTAAACGAGAACATCGTCAAAGTAGGCGTACAAAATAGGCATTATTGACGATATTTCAAAAACTACTGATCAGATCTTGATCAAATTTAAATGGGACCAATTAGAAAGCTACATCAAACTAAAAAAAAATTTCGAAATCGGCTCACGTGGAGAATAGATATGAGGTATCACACATATAAAAAAAAAATACAGTCGACTTGAGTACCTCCTCCTTTTTTGGGAAGTCGGTAAAAAAACACCGATCAACTACCTTAGGAACCTACTCAGTTATGCGGTACCCTGATGATTCTAAAGAGATGATGATAAGTGGTGCCTACCTTGTGCCGGTCTTCTGTCAGTGTATGGGTAGCGATGTGCCGGCCCCACCACCTTCCTATAGGCGTTGCTGGTGGTGGTAGTGATGGTAGTAATCATGGTGACCAGCAGTCTAGTGAGCCACCACCTCTTGTCGACGGGAGCCGCGGGCTTTCGGAAGTAAGCGCTCTCGTCGTCTGAACTGTCTACTGCCTGTAACAAGCCATTTACTATTAGGGGACTGAATCAATGCGAGCGCGTTTGTAAACGCAGTTTGGTTTTTTATTAACTCGCTTTATTAGCTTCACCTGTATATGTGTATGTTTATTTGTAACCAAATTCTTTGGGCTTGATTTTGACCAACTTCAAATCGTCAGATTTCATTTAAACTTCGTAGACTTATCGAGGACCGATGACAAGACAAAATCAAGTCCAAAGGAGTCGGTTACAAACATACATACAAGTGAAGCTCATAAAAAGCGTGTAAAAAAATGGTTATTACGCAAGGTTGCGCGTGACACAACTTAGATTTTTAGGCATTTTCGTAAATTTTTAGAAACAAAGAAATTTAGTTTTTAGTTACGGCATAAGGCTAAAGCCATTCAACGAAAAATCCAAAACAAATAAAAAAAGATATATTTTTTTCTGCTCTTCACATATTCGGTGGCACCGCCCCGCCACAAGGAGTACTTAAGTTAGTCCCATCATCTCGTTTGTTGACGGAGTTTTATATCTCCGACTTTGTAGTATATGTATATAATATTTTGTAGTGTATATTTTATTACTGCTTCTGAAGGATGTTTTCACCCTCCAACGAGCGTTCTCTTATCCGCCATTTTGGGACTTGGCCTCTAGGGAACTGCCTAATGATAGCTATTTAGCACTGTTTATTCTTTGCGGTTAACGATCGCACGTATTTGAGAATTAACATACCTGAACATGTCATGAGTAAACAATTGCCTATTTTGGATTATGTTCATTAACATAAATCAACATAACGGAGATAATATGTAGAAAAGGATTTACTAGTTACGACCTCAAAGAAATAAAGCATGGAATAGTTTAACCATGTCAAGGCAAAGGGAAGCTGTTCTCACAGGTTCTACAATCAGAAGTCGGAACTCCTCGGTGTTAGTGCATCAGCAGCGGCATTAACTGGACCATTTCTTCTTATGTGACATTGGACAAATAGATGAGGGGAAGTGGTCTATTTCGTATATAGTTCACTAGCCAAGCACCGTGGCTTCGCCCACTATATCAAGTTAAAAAGAAGCCTATGTGTTAATACTAGGATAAGCTATGTACATTCCAAATTTCATCCAAATCCGTTCAGCCGTGAAAGCGTGAACAAACATGCTTACACACTTACACATAAACGTTCGCATTTATAATATTAGTAGGATTATTTTGTCTATTCTCCGTGAGAAGCCGGTCGTTACGTTCGCAATGACGTCATCGCCAGGGACGTGAAGCTTGAGACTGAGGGAGAGTTCGTGGTCCGGATGGCGCATGTATGACTGTGCCGACACCCCCGCCTTATCAATGTTATGCCACTACTTACAGTATAACGCTTGCGGACAGTACTGGCGGTCCAAGCAGTTGTAGCCGCTAGGCGGTCCAGCTCATCGATACTCGTATTCGGGCCTTGCACTCGAAACTGGGACAGCGATCTTCGAGACATGTTCGGCATCGCCACTTGCCCTGGCGCCAGCTCCACGCGATCTTTCGACAGCTGAGAGTACGTGTAGTCCGTCTTGGGATACTTGCTGAAAGAGAGATATATATTGTGAGCGAGATAGCAGGTAAAACGAGATGAATGTGTGCGTCGATTTTATCTAAAAGTGGGGTAGATGCGAACATGTATTCGCAATGATTCTCTTATTAAGTTATTACCAGGCATTGGAATATTATAGCTCGAACGAAACGAAGATTAATTAGTGTTTAAATTATCTTTTGATGGGTTTTCTGCTAATTAAATATTAATAACAGTAAGCTTCCTATTCAGCATTGAAATCCTGATTGATTTGCGAATAATTAGGTCATAAATCACTGAAGTAATAAAAACGTTGGTAGCGAATAATTACATACAATGTTGTTACTATCTAGTTTGTGAAACTAATTTAGAACCCGCACAGATAATTTGTAAACATTAGAAAGAAGTAACAACATTCCAATTACAATAGTTATTATAATTTGTTGTCACACACGGAACTCTTCGAACACACTTGTCTTAAAATTATTAGGTAAAATGATTACAAAACTTATTAATTTGAATTTGCAATTTCGTAGTGTCCAAGTTTAAATTTAGATTTCAAATTTATTTTACCAATTTAATGTAATAATTGTCCAAAATAGTTGTTATTTTCTTATATCCTAGATAGCCTTGCTATGTGATTGTATTCTTATTGAGAGTTGATCTCTGCTACCAATATATTTTTTAAGAACTACTTTTAAGAACTATCTGAAACTATATAATAAACAAGACAAAGGCAATACCTAACAATCGCCGTAAACCTGAGCCCTTCGCACATGGCTGCACACCAAATTATGCGTAACCTCGACTTTATTGATGGAGGCACTTGTCAATTTATCGCTGTCAAAGTGCTGCAAGGAACGCCAGCGCCGACGCCGCGACAAATAAACCCATCGCTATACACTGGGCTTGGCTTGCGTATCAATAAACTAAGTAGGTACACAACTACACACGCTGGTAAATGTTTACGGCCAGCAAATATACGTTGTGTGTGGAAGTACTAAGCACAGAATTGAAATGCAACGCTCAACTTCAGAAGCGGACGTCTTTTAGATATGTTCTTCTGTTCCTAATTCGAATTTATTCCGTGCAGCATGGCTTGATAACTTGCTTACAATGTTAAGTCACTAAGAAAGGAACAAAGGACTATTGATTAACACCAACACTTCACCAGGCACTTCAACAACCAAGTTCACATTCAACAACCAACACTTTTTGTTTATCCGTTCATCCAGCTTACAGCGTCCTGGATTCTAAACTATCGTTGTTAAGCGTTCGTAACCATATTTGGTATTTGTTTGTGACAACTATATCACCAAAACTTGTACAAGAACACAATAAACAAACTTCGTTATAAACAAGCACGCCAGACAATAATTTGCATGAATTTACATAGACTTAGCGAATATCATTAGAATTTGTCACAGCGTTCGCCGCACGTGCGACTGTGCATTTGGCATTTGAGTACTGGACTCCTGGTCAAATATAGAAGCATTATTTCTAAATTTACACTTTCCTAGTACTGTTGTTGTGGTCTCGTTGTACACAGGACACGGTAGGTACGGCATAGCTCGTTTAGATAGTAACTGCATTGTTTATTAGACGGGCTACTATCGGGAGTACACTTGCTTTTTAATGTTACACGCAACCGCATAAAGATGCAAATAAAACTATTGTCTTCAGTGGCGAAGTGACGCGAGGTTATTACGAAGAACAGAGGTGATACTGCTCCAACACACTCTCTGGAACTCCTACAATCCCGTTTGTTAAATTGTCTTGTGACTCGCCGGAAGTATTTTATAGCATACCTTGAGGGGTTGAATTCTCCAAAGTCAGTCCAGTACGTGGACTAGAAGCCGAACACTGATTTCATAGAGAGGAATACAGTTTACACTAAGGAAATTCGTTAGAATTACAATCGCCGGTATGCTACATGTTGATAATAATAACACTTCAAATTCAATTGGACTGCATGCTGGCTATGTTGGGTACGCGTTTGCCTTTTAAGCAATGTTTATCGGGTTCGACTCCCATTGGAGACTCAAGTTTTCTCTCCAAGGAAAAGTCTGGTTCTGGTTGTGATTGTGTTTGATATGATTTTTTCCGGCACTCACGACACAAGTCATCGATTATAGTGGGGCTGTGAGTATGAAAGCGTTAATATTATGTTATATTTGGTAAAAAAAATGTTTTAAGGGTGTAAATAAGGTTATGTACTTTACCGCACTGTCAAAACTTCTTCAACTGATTCAACTTCCATTAATGCCACTATATTAGACATTTTCGATAAATAAAACGCAAAGAATTATATAATAAAATAAGTTAATTGTCAGAATAATTAACAAACACAGGATAAAATTTTAAGACACGCAATTTGAATCGGGACATACATCAGCTGGTTTTTAACATTTAGTTGAAACTACCTGCATTTTTTACTATTTCGTTATTTCATTGTGACATTTGATATATGTGTGTCAAATAACTTATTGCCGGTTATTGGCGAGATAGTGCAAAAATGTCGTTGCCAATTTAGTTTTTTTTTTTTTCAAACTTACGATTCTTTGAGTGTTAATGTGTAATAATGGTGCATTGTTATTCGTTTAATAGTTCGTGAATGTGCACAAGTGCAGGCAAAGTTAAAAAACGAGATTTTAGCTTTCGCTCTAAAACTCAAATATAAGTACTAGTAAAGTTTCTACCACAGCGCTCGATTTGATTACGATTGGACCATATCTCTTTTACTTGACTTTGACTCGTGACTAAGGCTTTTATGAAATACCCAATTATACTTGAAAAATAATCATTAATTGACACTTGCATATGTAAAATTGAGCAGCTAAAATAAAAATAGAACAGAGTTAATTGGTATATTTGGCATATAACAAAATGCATTTGATTTATGGGCACGGGGACAACCACAAAAATAGTAGTTATTACAAAAATAGTCATAATTATTTTATATAACCTTGGAACAGCGCAGACTGAGAGATTAGGGGTGACCTAATAGAGACATATATGATTTTAACCGAGCATTATAACATAGACCTCTCCAGTAAACTCTTTCAGTCGGATACAAACAAGGTACTGAGAGGGCATTCCAGGAAACTGATCAAACATGCAAGTGCAAGCAAATCCCTGAAAACACTTCCTGCTGAACCGCATTACTAGAGTGTGGAATACGCTACCAGAGACAGTGATAAGTGCTCCCTCAATAAACTCTTTTAAAAATAGATTGGACAAACATTTAAAAAAAGTGCACAAAAATGATATACACGTATCAGCTTAATAAGTTGCTCAGTGTATCAACAATAATAATAATAATATAAGTCTTTCCTCAAATTCACAGAAACGCACTGTATAGAAAATCCTTATGAACCTTTTTTTCGCGTACCTTATCGATTAATAAAAATGCCGTAGCGTCATCCATTAGTAATTTGTCTTTTGTAAAGTTGTTTAGTATCTTTACTGTGTGGCATGAGTACGAGTATTTTTGTAAACACATTCACACTCACTCGCAATCACACTCACAACCTTACACTAAGGTTAAAGACTTGTAACGTGGGTGCCAGTGCCATTAACATATTACACACATAATCACACCCAGAACCAGAAACACAAACGTCCCAACTAGGATGGAAAATTATGCTCCTGTCTAGAATCGAACCCAGGACCCCCAGAGGGCAGAGACTTGCCCACTGCGCCAACTAGGCCGCCAACGGGGTAACTCTGTAAATGCTAGACGGATTTTGATAAAATTTGGTAATAAGTACCTGGGAATAAGACATAGGGTACTTTAAATCTTTATTAACTCAGGCGAAGCTGGGGGTATAATTATAAATTATAACTTCAAAAGTAACTATAATTTACACATAAATTGCCGGTGATAAAAAAAACAACGGGATGCACTCCGGGAGTGCCGGCAGAAGTGAAAACTTGAACATTAACGTTGTAAACAGCAGGAGCAGGCATACATTTTCGCCGCGCGGTAGAAAGAAAGGGGATTTTATACGAATATCGTACATATATATAAATTAATTACCAAGGAGTGCGTAAGATTTGCTTCAATAACAAACATGTTTACATCAGATAAACACATCGCCACTATATGATAAAGTTTACGCCGAAAAGCTATACTAATATAATATATATGCTATACCTTATGTATATAATATGGATATTCACAAGTGCATAATATTTACATTAGTAATATACCTAGTTTACATATCTTTTCTTCAGGTCGTGCGAACTGTGTACTGCTATAAGTGAGTCAGTGAGAACTGATTCGTAGTATACGCCCGCCACATTTGATTATGCTAGGGGAGAATCTTCTTCGCCTGATGGTAAACGATACCCATGAGGGTGGAATTGCGATGTGCTCCTCTCCCTGAGACTGGCTCTCGCGAGCTCTTGTTCAGTGAACAAATGTGTCCGTCGAGCATATACCTTACAGGCATACACTTACAAGATAACCACAAACATATCTATTTATGTACTATTTTTGTACTGCTTGTTGGCTTAGTTGGGTAGCGTTCGCCTTCTAAGGGGTATCGGCTTCAATTCCCGGTTGGAACACAAGTTTTCTCCTTAAGGAAAATTTGTGTTTCTGGAAACCATAATAACACAATAAGTACTAAATAAACATACTCATACATACCCACAGTATCAAATCTAAATAATCACAACAACACTTATACACCTTACTTCAGTATTAGATAGATTAATAGATATAATATTCTTTATTGCACATGATATAGGTAGTAGTAGGTACATAGGCGAACTTAATGTTAATAATCATTTTCTGCCAGCTAATCTATGTATATTATGGAGTGCTAAGCGGTATATCTGTGTTTTATATATACACTGATATTGCGACCTACACTAAAATTGCGAGTGAATAACCAGGTATCTTCTAGGCAAGCTTGCTCCACCGTCGACCACATCGTCGCTTACCATCAGGTGAGATGGTGGTCAAAAGTTTCCCTATCTTGAATAAAATAAATAAAATAATAAATAATATTTAGTATTACCGTGAGTTGTTTTGATTACTTTGATGTTGAATGCTCTCATTCAGAAATTAGTATGTTTATTTAATACTTCTTGTAGTTTCATGGGCCTTGGAAGGATATGCCTGTTTGTCTGTATGTACTTACTTCCAATACTCGCCCGCCATCCTGTACAAGCGGGACGGCAGATGTTCGCCCTTCGGGTCCTGCGTGAGTAGTCGACTCGTGTCCGCGAGCGCTTGCTCGGCGAACGAGCTGTCCGTCGAACATGCACTATATGCTGGGCTGCCGAAACGTCTCGACCTGTTACAAAACAGGGATTATCGTATATGTACTAAATGACTCGCCTGACGTCACCCGGGTGCAAAAACTTACACATAAACGCTTTCACACTCACAGCCACACAATTTTTCAGTTCAATGGCTTTTGTCGTGGGTCGGTATAACTTTTCTTTTTTTTTAATGTACGGTAGGCAAGCGTTTGACCACAATCTCACCTGATGGAAAGAGATGATGCGGCCGAAGATGTAGCATGCTTGCCTAGAAGGTACCTATTCATTCTTGACTTGAAGACCCCCAGATTATACTGTTCGGGGATTAAAGACGAGGGAAATGAGTAACTTCATAAATAAAGAACTTTCTATATGAAGTTTCATCCCCCATTGCACCACTTTAATGTACCCCTGGCAAAAAATATTGATGACTTTTTTTTTATATTAAATTATCTACTCAAATCCCAATTTTCATCACTAAAATTCAATAATTGAAACGCACGCAAAGTTAAAAAAACCGACTTCTTCGCTCATATTTCGGTTTTGGCTTGACCGATTTCGATAAAATTTATATGGACCACCTCTGAAGTATACTCTATCAAACAAAAAGAACCATCAAAATCGATTCATAATTGGCGGAGATATCGCGTAACATACAAACAAAAAAAACCATACAGTCGAATTGAGAACCTCAATTTTTAAAGTCGGTTGAAAAGAAAGAACTTTCATACGCGTACAAACATCCAGACAGACAGACAAGAATTCTAAAAATGGTTGTTTTGGCTTCTGTTGCTCTAATAAAGACGCCTCATACACACATAATTATAAAGACCACCCTACAGACATCTGCCTGTTACAATTTTATTATATGTATAGATATTATTTTCTACAGCATGTCTACGTCAGTCGACGTAATCGCGAAATTGAAAAAGTTGGAATGTAGCCAACTGTGTTACTTTGTCTGCGTTCTACATTGTGTTGTAACCAGCTATTAGGATGTTGTGCAATAAGTTGATGGCGTCATTGAGCCCTTGGAACTGCCTCAGAGGTGCGTAGATATGTAAACAAAATGGTATTTCGTCATATCGCAATGCGTAGGTTAGGTATACATGGATGTTTGTCACGACGTTTGTTAAGGCACAACGAAACGACTGAGCTGAAAGATAGCGTTAGGTATGATAGTATCTCCACATGAAAACAGTGCGCTCTTTCTCATCTAACATTTTAAGAATCGCTTTAGTAAGTCTGTTCGACCCAGTGGGCGCCTTCTGCGCCGCCGTGGGTCCTGGGTTCGATTCCCGGCAGGAGGACAATTTTCTTCCCAAGAGACATTTGCGCTTTTTGTTCTGGGTGTGATTCAAAAATTTTGGTACTCGCAATAGTGAACTCACATATTTGAACTTAGTGTGGGGCTGTGAGTGTGAATGCGTCCGTTTGATCTTGTCATTTTCGTTCATATGGAAGAATATGTGTGTTGAAAACCAAGCATGTGTTATTTTATTTTTAAAACCGACTTCAAAGCTTATATTTTGGTTTTGGGTGAATTTATTTCGATAAAATTTATAAATACTCGCTTTCACACGTCTTAGAGCCGTGGGGCACTAAGACTTGTGGACAGGTCTCCGCCCTCTGCGCCGTGGGTCCTGGGTTCGTTTCACGGCAGGAGCAAAAATTCTTTCACAAGCGATATTTGTGCTTCTGGTTCTGGATGTAATGTGTGTGTGATGTGAATGTTTCCGGCACCCACGATACAAGTCTTTAATTTTAGTGTGGAGCTGTGAGTGTGAATGCGTTTGTTTGTTTTGTATATGTCAGAATCTCTTGCACATCAAACACATAAATAATAAACGCTTTTATATTCACAGCCCCACACTAAGTTCGATGACCTGTGTCGTGGGTGCCGGAAACATTCACATCACACACACAATCACAACCAGAACCAGAAACACAAATTTTCCTTTGAGAGAAAATTTGTGTTCCCGCCGGGAATCGAACCCGATACCCCTGCTTAGAAGGCGAACGCTCAACCAACTAAGCCAACACAGCTTACGCTTTGTGCTTACGGTTACTATAGAACGGAAATAGGATTTCCTTGAAACGGTATGCAACCATTATTAGCCGTTACGGTCCGTATTCAGCTAATGAATGACTTGTCGGACTTTAGTTACGTACGTCGTTTAGTGAAGACTGATGACGTGATGTCATGCGGCGATCGATGACTAAAATTATTTATACAGTTAGTACTTATGTTCATGTTTGACTCCACCAAGTAGCAAAATGGGAATTTTGAAAACATCCATATAACATATCTGGAAAATGCTTACGATTTTCACCAAACTACGAACCTTCCTCATTTACCTAGATAATCAACACCTTTCGTTAAAATAATACAAAATATAGCATTAATTTTCCATAATATCTTCTATATACTACTAGCTGCGCCCCCCGGTTTTACCCCGCGTAAGTCCCGAACCCGCTCGGCGGATTAAGTTACCGGCTCAACGGATTTGGACGAAATTTGGAATGAACATAGATTGTACCTAGGATTAACACATAGGCTACTTTTTAACTTGATAATAGCGGGCGAAGCCGCGGGGCACGGCTAGTTGTAATATAAACTAGTCATTTTCAGTCTTGCTCAATGGTTTTTTGGTGGCAGGCTTCACGCTTAGTAGGCATAAATGTCTCATTAACTTTTTAAAGTAACGCTAGTGGTCAGCACACTCACCGGTCTTGAGTCACGTTGTATGACGCTTGTATGGGACTATACGTGACGTCATCCAGCGCCGAGTAGGAGTGCGAGTTGGACGAGACCCGCTCATATTGGCTGTTGATCTCGTTCTGTGGACAAAAAAAAACATTTAAAGTCTTTTTTAAACAACTAAGTTTGAAAACTACTAAGTGAAAGATAAATAAAAAATAATCCTATCCTACTAATATTATAAATCCGAAAGTTTGTGTGTAAGTGTGAAGTATGTTTGATCCTTCTTCACGCATTAACGGCTGATCGGATTTGGATACAATTTTGAATGTATACATAGCTTATACCTAGGATTAACACAGAGGCTACTTTTTAAGATGATAATAGCGGGCGAAGCCGCGGGGCACGGCTAGTTAATATCAATTAAAGCTTGTTTACGTCTACTCAGTGCGAACGCAGTAGAATTATTGTTAATGTAAATGTATATGGATTGATATTATCTGAAATAAATGATTTGATTTATGTAAAAAGCTTTCACACTCACAGCCCCTCGCTAAGTAAAAACTTAAGTTCCCGCCTGGAGTCGAACCCAACACCCTGCTTAGAAGGCGAAACGCGCATCAAAGTAAGCCAACAGGCAGTTTGTTTGAGAGAATATTCAATCATGCGTGCAGCGTAAATCGTAAACGTTCAGACTTGAATCAGCTCACGTAGGACTTTGATGTTCTGGGTAAAAACTCGAACCATTTTTAGTTATAACGAGAAGTAATATTCGACATGAAAGAAATTACTATCCGAAAATTTTAGCCTTACTTTCCTAAAGACGTAGGTACCTACCCACTCAAGGTACTATCAACAGTTTCTTCAAGCTTGTTTCATTATGGTTAGTCAATTAAGTAAAGCAACAATGAACGCCATTGTAAATGCGCTGAATTCATTAAGATTTGATAAAAGTGTCGACATTCATTAACCCGTTCTTTGAATAATAATACAGTTTGTTTTTGCACTTGTTGGCATCCCTTGATCTACTTACATTTCTACTCAAAATGAAAAACCAATTTAGATACGGTTTGGTTACTAGAGAAAATTATAAGCACTCACCACAAAAAGCTAAAACATAAACAAACGCTTTCATACTCACAGCCGTAAAAGTGTCGTAAAGGGGGCAGAACAGTTTTTTTTTTCTCTTTATAATTGCTATATAAGGATGCTGGAGTAAGTAACCTTCATATCGAGGTCATTGACCTTGACCTTAACTGATTTTACCCATAACTTGATAGGGGTAGGTTTGAGGTAAAAACGTTTTAGACAAACATGTATCCAGAAAGGTTGTTCTACATGATGGCATCAAAAAATGATAGGGTCATCTTGGCACCAAAAATTTCTAAATTTTCGAAAAACGCAACCAAAACTGCAACAGGTGTCGAGAAGGGGGCAGACACGTAGAAAAATTTCAGACCATATTGACTCCCTATTAAGCATATGTTTTTATTCGCTGATTCGATATAACTATCCAAGACAATCTTCTTTAGTTAGAACAACATGTCATTTAAAACACTCACAGCCCCGCAATATGTAATCAAAATCTTTTTTTGACCATAACTCAGTAGGCTTATGTTGGAGAAAAAAACTTTCCGCATTAAAATTTGACCAGAAAGGTAGTCCTACATGATGGCATCAAAAAATTACAGGGTCAACTAAACTTCTAACTTCAACTTCTTCTTTAAATGGCGACTATAGGGCTGTCGCACCATAATTCTGCCAATATCGCGTATAGGTGGGAGCGCAGTTAAAACAAATTAAAAATTATTTATAAAATATTTGGCACAAAAAAATACAGAATTGTAAAAAAGGTAATTATTTTTTAATGTCTATGACGAGAAAAAAGTCAACTTTATTAATTGAACCTTTTGTTTTTTCCTCAGAAGGTACTTACATAGTTGAGACATATAAGTAGATATAGTCACTGTGTCACTTTAAACTTGTTTCTTGATCATATCACTAGTACATAGTTTAGGTGATATCTCACGGTGACGAAGGCAGTGCTTTGCCGAGCTGGATTTTAACCTAAATTCAAACTTTAATGGGCAAGCGGGACGCTTACCATCAGGTGTGAGACAAGCTCGTTTCGCCTCTCATCATTCGTCAACCATGACACAGGGTTTAATCGAGCTAAAAACAATTATTATTCACCTCGACGATAAACAAAAAGTGTTAACGCGATTACGCCCCATGCTATTACCTAAACTATGCGTTCGAAATGCGAAAGTTTAAAAGTTACTACCAATGACCACAGAATTAATTATAGGAACAACGTGAGTAATAAGTAGGTAAGGCATCGGTTTTTATCAACGCAACGTCCCGTTTAGGTATACATGAAGTTCATGCGGCATAAAAGTATTGGTGCTATCCTTGAATGCCTCTCTTTTTATGTCAGAAACAGAATTTTTATCGGATGTACCCAATAAGGCCATGGGTGAGTACTGAATAACTTTTTACGACAGCTGTTTACGCATTCCATTTAGATAAACGCTTTCACACTCACAGCCTCACACTAAGTTTAATATAAAAGTACTGGAACGCAACTGCTTACACTATAAGAGTGAGATAGCGTAAGCAAGATATTCAAATATACCAAATTAAAGGAGATGAATAAAAGACCAAAACAAAATGATTCTCGAGCCTCTAGTATATATTTAAATTATATTATCGTCGTATCTATACATAGATAGATAGATATTACTTTATTGATCCACTTCATAAGATTACATAAAACAAAGGTAATAAACAAGCTTATAATATATGTAAAGTGTCACAACAGGCGGCCTTATCACTAAAAGCGATCTCTATAGAATGTAACAGACGAGACGGAGATTATTTATTTAAAAATACTCATTTATTAATACTCCATACACTCGTATGGAATACCTAACTAACATAATAAATATCATTACTTATACTGCATAAATAAATATATGTAAATAAATTGCTGTTCGTTTGTCTCGCTAAAACTCGAGCATGGCTGGACCGATTTGGCTAAGTTTAAACGGTCGCCTACTTCTTGAATACTTTCTTAGTTACGAGTATAATAGTTAATATTTATGTATGACCATACACAGGCAATAAATGGCCAACCAAATATGCCTGGTCATCTAACTAGTCAGGACAAACGCAGGTGCAGAATAATATCGATGCAGCTGCTTAATGCCGAACAGCTCAGATGCCAAATTACATCTGCCTCAAAAACAAACGACAAACGCGTCAACGAAGGTTAAAAAAAAATCTAAAATACCTCGTCGTCAGCGATGACTTCACCGGCAACAGCAACAAAAACATATTGTAACAATTTCTTACAGTACTAATTGAACCGTGGTTCTCGTTACGTGGAATAGATAAGAGTATACCGTGAAGCTGAACTGTTAAAAAAACAAGCCATGATTCATGAGGTGCTTGACATTGAGTTCTTCGTCCATGGAAATGGCGGGCACCGGTAAATTGATCATATCAAAAAAACACTAACGTAAAAGTAGCAAGCAAGACGTCTTGATTATTAATTTAATTCATTGGTGGTGCCAAGCGCGAAACAAATTATATTAGACAACGCATGTGCCTAATTTTCCGTTACAACAAAATTCACGAGCGGGAGAGGGCGAGGTAAATACATGCTTGTGATTGGTCAATGAGACAGTTGTCAGCGTCAGCTACAGCGTTTGTTTCGTAAGGACCATTCACAACTATTGAATCGATGCTTCAAAGAACTTGTTGTTATCAGAGGGGAAAAGATACTAGCATTTAATCGGTTATTACGTCTGTGGCGCGAATTTAGGACGAATGCTAGATTTATCAAGCGCATCGATTATCCAGCTATTTATATTTACTGTTCATATTTTACTGCTATGTTTAGCCACGAAGCACTGTTTGCTTCGTGGCTGAACATAGCAGTAAAATTTGGCATTCGGGAGATTGGAACCGGCGTTATTTATTAGATTTTTAAATTAATTTTGCGTTAGATCAATTAGTGGTTTCTGAATACAGGCATAAGTCCTTCATGGCACTGTTCCACTGCGCTTCTCACCATGCCTAATAATCATACTATCATATGATCATTCTAGCCGTGCCCCGCGGCTTGGCTCGCGTTGATCAAGTTAAAAAAGTAGCCTATTTGTTAAAGTATGTACATTCCAACTTTCATCCAAATCCGTTCAGCCGTCACAGCGTCACAGTGTGAAGAGGGAACACACTAAACTAAAACTAAACTTTCGGATTTATAATATATTAGTATGATAGAACTGCCAAATCATACATATTAAAATTAAAGGTACAATAAGGGATTTTTCTGATATGCATGACAATTACGGCGTGCCTATCATTTGCCAAATGTACTCAAAAAGCAAGAATGAATAAAATTATGAAAATAAAAAAAAGAAATACTTAAAATAAACACAATAACTTTGCTAAGTTACTTGGGTCAAGTTTACTTTGTGCTTTAATTTTCAATGCCGATAACTTGTCAATAATAGAGAAATAAAATTTCGAACTGCTATTTGATGGCTAGCAATATGATGAGGCATACAGGCATGTTTAAAATATTATCTTATCTGATTAGGGAACGATTAAGCATACAAGGTGTTTCCAACTTTGTGATAAACTGATAGGCGTATAAAGGATTATTAGGTAGGTAGAAAAGGAAGTATATTAGTTAAATCAAATTCGTGCGTTATGACGAGAACCTTGGGTAAGCTAGTTCAATGAAAAGTATTATGTACCCGTATTTCTAAGAAGCTTGATTAAACATGCCGATCGATCGGTTTCGAGGACATTTGAGTACACCAACATCGTTCGTCAGGCAAATGCGTTTGTTATATCAATAAAATGTATACCTTAGTGGTAACGCTATAAAGTTTCAAATAAGAAATGCACGTGGCCTAGATACAAACATAAACAAATGCCATAATAGATTTCTACAATTATGGAAAACAGCACCTGAATGTACAATACATTATGCATGACACCAGTTCTCACTCTCAAGGTTGAAAAACAACAGTTCAAGTTTAAATCTACGAGTGTGTACAATACATCATTCATAAGGAATAATCTAAAACATAGTGGTGAGAAAAACTGACCTTGGATGGGGAAATCATCTCGAACGAACAAATCGTAGCAGAATGAATTGGCTTTACGCAATAGCATCTCCATAGCAACTATTGGACTTACCTCCGGGCCGACGAATCCTTGGCGGTATCTAAATAAAGAACACGAAACTAGGTCAAGAATCCATGATTTAGCACCATAAACGAGTAATTATCCACGGAAACTGTAAAATTCACTAGCGACGCTATCTTCACGTACCACTAACGACTGAAACACAGATGGCTTGAAATAATAATGCCCATATGCAGTGCGGATATAAATACACCGTGGCGGGAGATGTTTGATTCTGGTTATATTTGGAGGAAATGTTATGTTTTCCTGTTCCCTTGTCAAAGAACACTTCGCATAGTTATGTTTCAACACCGGACACTGTGACAGACACAGTATACCTATTTAAAGTCTAGTAAACGAATCTTAAATAAATGATATATACGTTCAAGCACAGCTGCTTAGGCTGCAGATCCCGGCGTACTGCAGTACACATTTGTAATTAATTTTAATAAAGCCAAACTGCATCATTAATTTAACTTGACAGTTTAGTATGAATGCAATGTGAATAGATTGCAACTTGATATCATCAGATGATATGACGTAAGGTTTATTATTGATCTCAGAAAGGTTACCCGGTTGTTAATCATCTTATAATATGATACTAGTTAGAACATTTGCATAAAATCTGGTAAATCAACATCGCTTGAAAACCAATCAATTTGGTTTCTAGTTTTATGTGTAGTGAATAGAAGACATGGCTTACGCGTTTAGCGAAGGACGTTCTACCATAAACTTTAAATTGAGCAAGGGCACATGGAGAAAACTGTAAGGAAATAGATGAGAGAGAATCGAAGTTTAGATGAAAACCTACATTCTTCATATGAAATCTGGACTTGACTATTTTAGCTTGTAATGCTACACACAGTATGTATTTTTTTGACTAGAATATCAGGACTTCCGCCTTCAATTTTTAGTTAGGTAGGCTCCACTCTTTTGGTTGGTTGTTCCTTAATAATCAAGTGATCTATATGAGCACAGACAGACAATACGATAATAGATGCAGTATCAAGAACATAGAAGCAGGAAACGGATAACCCAGCAAGGTGGGCGTCTGTTAAATTCAATTGCTTCATTGTTATTTATGTGAGGCTATAATTGTAATTCAATTAAGATAGACGAGACGCTAATGGGTCGTTGCAAGTTAAATATACAGTAATGCAATCTAAAAACCACCGAGTGTACTTAGATAATTCTAATAAATAGAGGTTATTATCCTTTGGACACAAGCATCTAAAAAATGGGAAGGTGGATAACCGAGTTCAAAAGTTAAGATAGTGTAAGTGTCAGTAAGTGGATTAAAAGCTTTTAGTTGTGATCTAATTTCTGGAGCAGTGTTAGCTTGGAATGTTACATACGCGACTCCACTATCTCCTAATACGAAATAAGTACTGTTATTTATTCTGTGTGTAAGAATGTATTGCAAAACTGGGTCTTAGTAATCGTAGCCTGGGCATTAGAGATAGTAGAAAGAACCAGCATACTAAATAAGTATAAAAATAGATAATAATGTAAGTCTACAGACTATATTAATGACAAGGATGCATGGAGGCAAACTGCACTGGCTCTTTCTAGCGACTACCATAATAACACCTAGGTTAAGAAAATTATGTATTAGAAATTAAGAAAGTGTTTTTAAAAAAATGAATGAAAAAAAAAGTGCGCCGCCGAGTTTCTTGCCAGGTTCTTCTCGAGATGGCTGTAATTTTGCGAATCTGGCAATAGATTCATTAACTTTCATGAGTGCCTCTTTGGGGCCCATGTGAATAAACGATTTTGATTTTGATTATGATTTTGTTAGACTTCACATCTTTGTAGTCGACTCTTTTCTCACATTATGACCAAAGAAGCATATGAGAAAAAGAGTTTCTATCGAGAGTTATTTAAATAATGTTTGCACTATGATGGTAGGATTTATTCCTTTGTGAGACGAAGATACGTTCGTTGCCAGATTCGGAGTTAACTTTAACATCATGGTGTAGTGATACAGAAGTTATAACAATATGTTGAAAGACTGAAACCACAGGCTGATGAGTCGGCGTATTCAGTGTGTAAGTACTGTTTGGATGCTGCAGACCTTGAAACAATAAATAGTACAGGGCGGCGATTTTAAGTGAGAATGACGTAAAGCAAAGATTCATACATTCTCAGATGTATTTGTTGGATTTTCTAGAGCAAGGTTGCTGTAGGTGATCGTATTTAATTTTATTTTTGTTAAGTATGAAGTACCTGAATTTACGCTAACTGAACTTTTTTATGTATGATAGGCAAACTTTCCAGAATTGCATCATTTTGGTAGGTTTGAATGTTCTGAATGTTGTTTTATTCTCATGTTGTCTCAAAAAATCTAAATCATCTGAAATATAAGTGTTTTAGATGATTTGGACCATAAAATGATTAGACGTCTAGAAGCTATAGAAACACACCCAACCCACAGCGATGAGTAATTTATTTCAAAGGATCATTGTCCTTTTAAGGACGTCATACATATTACGATCTTAGTGAGTAAAAATAAATAGTACAAGTAGAGTCCGACACTACGCATGGAAAATAATTTGCTCTACCTCATGCGGCTTAGACTAGTTATGAAGTCAAACGCGACTGACTCATACTTTGGCCGTTGAATTTAAATTTCGGGTGGCATCTGGCGACATGCGGGCGGCCGGTTGTGAAGCTTTTTATAGGTCCATAACACTGACCTAATACTAAGTCCTTAATCCTTTATACTCGTAATTTGTAGATATGTTTAGGAGTTGATGTTTATAATTTTATATCGAATCTAACGTTTAGAGATAACTAGGAACATGCTACAGGTGTAATGTAGATATCAAGGTCATGTGAACCTACTAATGAATCCGACACTACGCATGGAAAATAATTTGCTCTACCTCATGCGGCTTAGACTAGTTGTGACGTCAAACGCGACTGACTCATACTTTGGCCGTTGAGTTTAAATTTCGGGTGGCATCTGGCGACATGCGGGCGGCCGGTTGCGGAGCTTTTTATACGTCCATAACACTGAGTTAATATTTTAATCCTTTATACTCGTAATTGGTAGATATGTTTGGGAGTTGATGTTTATAATTTGATATCGAATCTAACGTTTAGAGATAACTAGGAACATGCTACAGGTGTAATCTAGGTATCAATGTCATGTGAACCTACTAATGAATCCGACACTACGCATGGAAAATAATTTGCTCTACCTCATTTTCCTTCGCGATTTTTTTATTGTGGTACCTTTTTATTATATACCTATATTTAAATTTAATATTATAATACAAATAGGTATATAACATATGCTCACATCACAAATATAACATATGCTCTTACAAACAATATGTCAAGTAGTTCAACATTATAACTAATATCAAAATCGTACAAAACAGTTTTAATATTCCATGTGTATGTTGAGCCAATACTCTTCTAAGTTATGTGATATTCTTATAGGTGCTTCAAATATAGAATATAGAAAATAGCACCAAGAAACCATAACAGGTAAGTTAGGAAGGAAGCGGGTGGAATAGCTCTCAGTGAGACGTTAGGTTTGAACGAATTTACAGGCACTATAATAACTATATAAGTAATCAGTAAATACATCATAATTATGTTGATCAGAATTAGCCAGATGCAGTGACCTACCACCACAGACCATAATATGTAGGACTTGATTCAAAAACCTAACATAAAATCAATACAAAGTACACAAAATGTAATAATCGGTATACACGACGCCACATTAATTATTATGAGTACATTCTCTCGCGTGCACTGCGTTGTTCGCATTCCTACTTTTCAAGTTAATAACTACTTTGAGAACATAGATCGTACATTGATCTCTAGATTATTATACTTACTGACACATATATTATATACTGCTACTTGTTGACTGGAAATACTGTGAACTCATATGTACTAGACGAGACACTTAATAACTATTATATTATTATGTAATGTGTGGCTAGTTAAGAGCATTAGCTTTTCCAATTCAAAGGCGGGTGGGATATAAAAAAAAAATTGAAATCTGGGTTTTGTATCTAAATTGCATGTTGTTTGTTTTAGAATTAAGAAACATAAGAAATTTTATATTTATCACACTAATATTATATATGCAATCTTTATCTCTGTCCTTCTCTTGATTGGTCATATTTTTTAACAGCGGTTAATCGTTTAGCCGCTGGCATAGTCATGATGAAATTTGATAAGGCAATAGTTGAATCTATTAGATTAAGTTTTGTAAATATTTATATATAAAGTAGATGATGAAAATTACCTGATAGATTTCTTTCCTGCTTCCTCGCACCCTATCAAGACTCTCCTCCGATGAGTAATCAGATGTTTTCACCAGCTTCTCGGCAGTGTTCCTGATGGAATGCCTTGTGCGATGCGCTGGTGGAGTAGTGTTCTCTTCCACTGACTCTTTTATAGTTTCGGTGGTAATCTTACTGGGCTGACCGAGTTGTCTGCAAAGGAAGGATTACTTAGTACTTTTATGATCATTGTTCACAGATAGAAAGTAAGTTAGCAAAAAAATCTGTTGCTTAGCACCATCATGTTACAGCTGGACATGCCAGTTATCTCACAGATTATCCCAAACAAGCCGTGCTCTGCGGCTTTTCTCGCTATTATCAATTTCAATAGTTGCCTATGTGTTAATCATAAGAATGTATATAGCTTATACCTAGTATAAAAATTTTCATCCAAATCCGTTCAGCTGTTAAAGCGTGAAGAACAAACATACTTACACAAAAACTTTTGGATTTATAATATTAGTAGGATAGGTGACTAGCCTATGTTATTTAAAGCAAAGTTTTTGTATGTTTGGGAAGGTAGTAGTAGCTTGTAGACTTTCACAATATGATATGGATAATGTATAAGTGCATACTCTCTTGCCTCAGCATTTCTTTCACTCATATTCATCGTTTCAGTTCTGCAATCAGTATTACCCATTCAATTCTAAGGAAACTAATCTTTTCTAGAGACTCATTCAGTCCAATGTATCAAACTAAAACAGGCCCATTTTTCTGACATCATAAGGAAAAAAGATGTCTGAACTGACATTTTAGTCAAAATTAAGCTATATACATCAGAATTGTCTTTACTATTTAGTATATGTTATGACTAAATGATGGGTCTAAATTAAAAGAAAGATTTAGTATGTTGCATAAGAATTATAAAAAAAAAATAGGAGATGCGTCTATTTTTCCTGATTCTGATACTGATCAGATACCTCTTTTTTCCTTAAACGGCAGTATTATATTGTTGGTCTAAATATTAAACAAATAAATGCGAGAGACCTTGGCCCAGAATATGGTAGCCGAAATACTATTAGGAAGACAAACTGCAGAATTTATGATAAAACAATATATAATTTTACAGAAACAAAAGGCTTTTGTATTTGCTTACTAGATATTAGTAACAATCTATATTCCTAATGATCCAATTTAATATCCTCGCTAACATTATGAACTATATAACATCACTAACTACTACATAACTATATATAAGATATGACATTATAGAGTGACCTGTCCTGGCATTGCACAGGTGCCATTCCCAGTAGGTGTTTCCTGATGAGTACAATATGGGAGTCTTCAAGTCGTGGATAGGTATCTTCTATGCAAGCTTGCTCCATTGGCAACAACATTGTCGCTTACCATCAGGTGAGATGGTGGTCAAAAGTTTGCCTACCATTAATAAAAAAAAAAAAAAACAAAAATTTTCTTTCATACAAATCTTGTCCTGACATACCAAAGGCAACTTAAAAAAAATCAGCTGAATCAGTTAAGCCATTCTTAAGAGTTGATCCTTTATACATGTAGCAATTGATTTTAATTGATCGAGAGAAGTGTGATCTCTAAGGTATCTGGTTCAGCACTTTGTCTGTCCATCTGTCAGAGGCATGTAGTGTCTAACCCATACAAGCAAATAACTTCAAATTCTCAGAAAATATGTAAAGCTACGGCCCAAGGCTAGAAATGCATTTGTTTTTACATTTTTTTCTTCAATATATGTAACATTTGATCACTATCTTACCTGATGGTAAGTGATGAATTTCATTAATTTAAATACTTATTTATAAATTCAAATGATATATTAATGAAAATACTGGAGGGACACCTAAACGCATAAGTGGGAAGCTCCGAATGACATGATAATGACAAGCTCTTCAAATAAGCTACATTTTGACGCTTGCATTATGCTTACAAATATTATCTTAATGTTTTAATTTAAAGGTTACAGTCATTTCCTGTTCCTTATCATCATGAGTGCATGATTTTCATTAATTTAAATATTTATTTTAGTTATTAAGTATACAATGTATTCAACATTTAAATTGGTGTTAAGGATAACTTTCTTAATTACTTTTATGTGTATATTTAATTAGGCTATTTATAATGTGGGTGTGGTTGCCTCCCACGCAGCATTGCCCAGTCTTAGTCCGTTCGAACCAAATGTGTGTAGCAGACAATGAATTAATTCCCTTATGAATTACTAATTAATGACCTTACTAGTTTTCAATATTTACATGTTTATGACTCTTGACTGCTTCATCATTTACATCAACATATTAGAAATAGTAAATAAAATTGTTCATGAATGCAATAAGGTACATTCTTCTATTTACAACTCTCTTGCAACAACAAATTTCTTTGTCGCATCATATTATCATGAACTGCTTACTGGCATAGATAGTCATGCGTCTTCCTTCTGAGCAACAGGTATCAGGTTTGATTCCCGGAGAGATCACAAGTTTATTCCCAAAGTGAATGTTTCTGGCACCCACGATGCATCTCTTTGAACTTAGTGTGGGACTATGACTGTGAAAGTGTTTCATCTACAAATTTACATGTTTTTATCTATTTTTTTTTATGCCCAATAGGCAAGCATTTGAACAGAATCTCACCTGATGGAAAGTGATGATGCGGCCGAAAATGAAAATGTGTACACTATTACAATTTTTTTCTTTCTTTTCTATTTAAATAAAATTTACGACATATTAATGATATTAATCTATGATAGGTTACTTCGTAATTCTGATTAACATAGGCATAGCCAAGTGGCACATTTTAGTGTATAATAATTAGTATATAGATGTGTGTAAATACTGCAATGTTAATATAGCTACCACTTTTAAAATTTTCAATGTCAGTCAAAAGTAGAGTCAACAAATAAAGTGATAAAAATACCATTTTTTTTTTATAAATTTATTTTCTTTATGTACTTTTAATGTTGTCTAATGTTTTTAACACATTCCCTGTCACAAATAAAATGCAAAATTAACTTGCAAGTTCAGTAAAGTACTGTACTTTTTTTCTATTTTTTTTTGGGACTTTTAATCGTTTAATGACTATGTCAATCCCATAGTTGATACATCAATAGACTTAACTATTAAGTATAGGAGTTTGCCTGATAGTTAAGTACTTGTATGGTGACAGGATAACCCAAAGCAAAAAAATAAAAATATAACATTTAATTAAAACGGAATTAAACCTGATACCCCTGCTTAGAAGGTGAACATTCACCCAACTAAGCCAACAGACAGTTCAATGTATTATAATGTATTCTAAATAAATAACATTTAATTTTCAGCAATGATTTCATGTAAACAATGATTCAAAGCATTAAGAAAAATGATGCATATTCTCTATTAGAAAAAAAATATAACAACAACTTGCGAACCATACTCATTTAAGGTCATGCACAAACCATGGTTCCATGGCAATAGAACATCATGACCTCATTAAGCTTTATATTTAATTTTATGATGTCACTATGGAAACAAATCTGTCCTTTTCCTTAGTGTAGCCTTAGATTAGTGTCGTTGAATTTTGTGAATTATCAAGGTGGTAACAATACTAGCGAATCACACATCCTACCATGAAATGGTGTGCAAGAATTATATCAGGATGCAAAAATTTCTCAATAAAAATAATTTCACAAATTAAATAACTAAATAATTTATGTCAATACAAAGTTAATTATGAAAAATAAAAAAATATTGGACAATTGAATTAATTATGTCTAGTAGATTATATAAACTGTATAAAAGTATATATTTGTAATAATATTATAGTTGTATAATTAATTAGCGCAATGGGCAGGTCTCTGTCCTCTGCGCTGTGGGTCCTGGGTTCAATTCCTGGTAGTAGCACAAGTTTCCTTCCCAAGGAACATTTGCACTTGTGGTTCTGTGTGATTGTGTGTGTGATGTAAATGTTTACAGCACCCACAATACAAGTATTTAAACTTAGTGTGGGGCTATGAGTGTGAATTTGTGTGTCATATAGTTTTTGACTGACTTCACAAAAGAGGATGAGGTACTCAATTCCACTGTATATCTTTTATGTGTATCACCTCATAACTTCTTTCCACGGGAACGGATTTAGAATATTATTTTTTTGTTCGAAAGCTGTTGCTTTTCTATTGGTCCCATTTAAATTTGATCAAGGTCTGATCAGCAGTTTTAAAGTTATCATCAATAATATGTGTTTAATCCATTTAATCTGATCAAGGTTCCGAAGATAAAGCGGTGAAGTTGGTTTTTTTAAGCTTTGCTTGCATTTAATAATTTTTAATTGACTACTAATTATATTGAGTGCTGTTTCATGATAAACAAGCATAAGCATAATCGTACATTCGTCACTAAAAGTTAGGTTCTAGCAACTGTCCTTAGGAGCCAGTGATTCTATACCTATTGTCTTTACCAAAACCACATCACCAAAGACTTAATCACCATGTGAATGTTGAGGCAATCCAGCTCCTGGACAACTGAGACTCAGTGAGAAGACTCAAGGGAACTAAGTCTTTTGAGTTAGTGTGTGATGTGACAGTGTAATATAGTGAGTGCTATTAACAAAGAACACTAGAACAAAGTATTTTCCCAATAAATACGAAACCCTACTAACTCTACTTAGCAGTAAAATTAAATTACTTTGTCTTAAGGATAGATTGTAATTCCAATGGTGTACTAAGCGTAATCTGTATGTCATTATAAGAAAAAATAACTATTTACCACCAATGAGATAGAGGTCAGACTTCATATTAGAGAAACACGAAAAACTATAGCACTAGATAGAAATAGCCGCATACTTAATCCTATCAGAGAATAAACAGCAAATGAACAAACTGTAGAATTTTCAGTGTCACAGTTAAGATATTTCTATGCTATGTGTAAGACATGATTTTTTTAAATGTAGAACTTAATCATCTTCCTAAGAAAACAGTATGTTTGTTTACAAATGCCTATGTTAAGGTTAACATTCCGACTGCATGAAACAATCTAAGTTTAAATTATTAAATAGACTAAAAACAAGCTATCAAGTGCATTGAAAATTCATTTGGATGCATATATATTTATTTCTCATCAGAAATTTGTGCATGTTTTAGATGGGATTGTACACTTAATGTAAATTTTTCCAGCACCAACAACACAGGAGAGGTATGGCTTGGTGAGCTGTGAGTTAGAAAGCGATAAAAAAATATACAGCTATCAAAGTATCAAAATTTGAACGAGAAATTAAAAAAGGTATCAAAATTACAAGTTAAGGTAAGGAAGGTAAGGTTACATCTATATAAAAAAATATGATTAACGTGAAATAACCATATGAATGCACATTGTCTAATCTTACTTGATAGGTGTACTTCTTTTGATTGGGGTCTTTCTACCGGACTTGTGAGTATGTTCTTCTGTTTCTGTGCAACTTTCGTGGTCGCAACTGGACCTCAGGAAGGGTGTCTTCGACCGGGACCTTGACCTTATTCCGCCAACCGTCGGAATCTCCATATTTTGAACACTTGCTTGCAACCACTGGTCTGTTACCACTTCTACTGTAACTACACCATTTTCACACAAAATTGTGACAGAAACCACTTACGAACATTCCAAAATAAACAGATACACAATCTAGATCACTAGATTTTTAACACACCGAATATCGCACAAGGAAATCTATTTCTGTGGCTTCATGTAATGCCGCCAAAAGTAACGTAATGTCTCGGTGACTTTCATTAACACTAAAAGGTTATTTCTTAACTTTTATAACGTAAATACGAGTTCCAGGATTATTTCACATTAAAACATAAATGGCTGTACGATAATTCGTACGTATAACTAGCACGCTACACTAAAATCCACGAATGTTGTAACTTCTCAGTTCTCTCACACACTAAACATAAACTGATGACGTCATCAAAAGACGTTGAGCTGGGAGAATTAGGGCTGGGCATTCGCAAAAATGTGAAGGATTTATTTTTTTTCACATAAAATTGAAGTATTTTCTGTTATTTGAGTAGTTTATTTAATATAATTAGTTATTTAATTATAATTATTACATTCATGATTACTCAAAATACAGATTTAACTAAACTACTTACCAATTACTTTTCTGTTTATAACATATTTCATGTTGAAGAATATTATGAGTGAATAGATATCTTCTAGGCAAGCATGTCACACCTTCGGCCGCATCGTCACTTTCCATCAGGTGAGATAGTGGCCAAATGCTTGCCTAATCTAAGTAAAAAAAAAGTTTTTCCATTTTAAAAATGGCTGAGGTAAGCAGTTTTTAATTATCTTCGTACTTGTTTGATATTTATGAACGTTACGTCAAATAAATTTGAAATATTATAATTTAAATAAGATACTTTCAATCCACCGGCAACCACATTAACATTCAATTTCATGAAATTGAATTTTAATGTGGTTAAAAATCTTAGGACATGTCCTAAGATTTTTTATACCTGTATATTAGTTTTGCCGGCTTTACCTAGATTTTTTCTTGTCAATAATTTGTCTTTTGCCTCATTATGATATGTTTTAAACAACAAAAAATAATTGTGATAAAATGCCTTTCAGTGTAATATAATTATGTTGTATACGACTTAAAACACGTAAAAAATTTCAACTTACTTTGTAGTCGACTAGTTTCGAACAAATTTGTCGTCCTTCATCAGGATGATAAAAAGCTCGGACATCGGCTTTTTAAAATTGTCCGAAAGTAGTCGACTACAAAGTAAGTTGACATTTTTACGTGTTTTGAGCCGAATACAACACAAATTATATGTATTACTCACGATAGGTTTAATTTTCATAAGCCTTTCAGTGTCTTTAGATACTGCATAAACTTCACAGGGACTGTAAGAAATATTTTTTTTTAATATCAGTTCAATAGTAGTAAGTTATTTTTTAAAATATTTGTCCGAAACTAGTCGATTACAAAGTAAATTGTCAACTTTTTTCGTGTTTTAAACCGTTCACAACATAAATTTGGTGTAATACTTACGATAGTTTAAATTTTCACTTGCCTTTCAGTCTTTAGATACTGCACAAACTTCACAGGGACTTTGAGAAGTAAGTTTAAAAAAAATATAAGAAAGTTTTCTTTATTAAAAAATATTGTATTTAATATCTTAGGTGACTATCGTCACTATGAAATGTATGAGCGGGATGGTTGTCTTGTGTGTGAGAGGTAAAGAGCTCGGAGCGTAATGTATATAAACATGGCTTCTAGTCAGTTTTTGAAACAATAAGTTATTTAGGTATAACTACTCTATTTATTCCAACTCACTGTCTATAACCACTCTTATGTATATAATTTCCACTCACCATAATGATTTCATGAGAATTGTGATTTGTTGGCTTATGACAATCCTGCAGGGGCCGACATAAGATTGACTGTCTTTTACCTATAAGTGATAGGATAATTTAAGTAAAAAACTGTCAATCCTAACGTCATCGGTCGTGTCGCGGTGGTGCGCTGGTCGTTTATTGCACTATGCTATGCGACTTATCCTATAACGTCCTTCTTCAGACCCTTATTGTTTTTGCCACTGACAATTTATTGAATATTTCACGTGATGATGAAAAGAGACCTTAGGGTCACCTTAAGCTCCAGCTTCTTGTATTAAAGCAGACCGCAAACAACTACTATGGGAGAGAAATGCAACATTAGGTGACAGCGGTGTCTCATATTCAAGACAAAATCGAATGAGCACGGTAGCAGATGCAGTGGAGAATATCCATCAGATGACATCATATCACTATGCTTTCGTTGGAGATTTATACTTATTATTTCTTCTGTTTGGGATTGAAACTCTAGTCTCTAGGACACCTAGCCTGCAAACAACTGCAATTTTACAACTACTAACAGCTACTGTTGATAAAGTGTTTTTGATGCTAAAATTCCTTCAAAACCATAAAAACATTTCTAATAATGAAAAGATGTTTTTATTAGTCAATACCTATTTCGTCTCATCATTTTAAGCTTAGAGTGAGTAGTTGAAGTTTTAATATAAAGAAATATAATTAGTATTAATTAATATAGTTTATTATTTTTGTAATTATGTGTCGCCTACAGTTATATAACAACAAACAAACAACAAACGATTGATTTTAATTGATATTTTAAATGGACATCACTATAGGAAGAATCATCGACATTGTGTCACTTGTCAGTTTGCTAAGGAATATCAAAGACTACGTTCCGGTGAGAGAGCGTAAATCGATTTATTCTAACTTTAAAATAGCGTAAATCGAGCTCAGCCTGAGGTAATCCCCAATTATTTTTAATGTAAGTATTGAATCCTTTCCAATCAGAGTATAGATAGATAGATAACGCTTTATTGTCACACCTTATATATATCACTTACAATATTTAAAAAAAACTTAATTTATAGTGTACAATCGGCGGTCTTATCGCTAAAAGCCACCTCTTCCAGAAAATCTTTAGATAGAGAAGATTTTAAATAATTCGGTGAAACAGGGGTGTAAATACAAGCTTAGAACTATATATATATATAGTAAGGTAAATATATAGGTAACCTACATATCTACCTACTAAATCATATATACAAAATATTATAATTAAGTAAGGATATTAGTTACAGCTTGAATCATATTATGAAAATATATAAGTAGCAGAACAGTATGACACAGAAAAGTTATTGGGAGAGAAATCAATTTTTAACTTGAATTTTAAATGCATGAACACTCTGAGCTCGTCTTATTGGAACAGGAAGAGAGTTTCACAAGCGAATAGCCTGTACTGTAAAAGAATGGTCGTAAAAAGTAGTACAGTGTGAAGGCATTTTAAATATCAGCCTGACCACAGCACAGTGATAGTCATAATCGTCGATGATACTCGAAATAGAAAATGACCAGCTAATCGTACTGACTCTGCTTGATTTCAGCAACGCGTTTAATACTCGACTTTGATATTCTCCTCGCTTTACTCCGTTCGCTTAATATATCTCCAATGGTGTTTGACTGGTTTTACGGCTATATGTATGGCCTGCGTCAGTGAATTTGCTTAGAAGAAAACTCTTCATTTTATGTTACACCGTACACCATAAAGCATACCATCTCCTATACTCTTCGCATTTTTTGTCAATTCTGTAATTAGATATAAGCGTTGCGGGTTTCATCACGACCCCGCCGCCGACGATTCGCACCTGCGGGAGTCGTATATTATCATAATTAATATTATTTAATATATTTAAAATGATTACGATAACAATAATGAATCAGGGTACATTTCAGTATCAGTCGAAGTAAATGTGTTCGAATCAAGGGATAAACTTGTTTTTTTCCTCCTGTTATTTTGATAAATTAGGTGTGTTTTCAATCAGACATGGTATCTAAGGTAATGCGGAGGTACAAATATATTTCAAAGCGCATAGCTCCATGCTATTTTTAAGACCGAACTAACTCCATCAGCTTTTACGCCTTTTCTGAAAGCCACAGGCACATCAGTTTGTCTGTATCGTGGTTTAGTGACCATGTTTCACCAGATGGAGGTTAAATAATATAGTTCACTGAGCTCTACATGGTTGATAAGCAGAAAGCTTATTTTCCTGACCCAACTTTCTTACAGCCCTCGTTAAGTTGACTTGTAATTGTGGGTGCTGAAAACACATACTTGAGCCGATCGGTGTTTCATGGTATCAAAAAATAAGTGAGAGGGGTTGTAAAGGGCAAAAATGAGACTTGCTTGGTGCATCTAGTTATTGTCTCAAAAAGTACGTGATCCAAATACCCATAGACAGTCTTGAATCTGGTCACTCGTCTTTCCTAGCGAGCGCACAATAACGTAAAATAAAATAGCAGCGTTTTACCTGTAAATAAAACGCTTATTAATATACTTACCTTATTCAAAGCTTATTTGATTGAGATAGGCACTACGTTTCCCGCCTTATATTCTCCTTCTCTTTCTGTCCTATACATATTCCGTCTCTCTCAAACCCGACGTCACTTCCGCCTGGCAGTGGAGGTAGCTCATGGTGAGCTTCGCCATTTTAATTTTTCATTGAGTCGATACAAATTACCCTTTATAGGAGTAATCAGGTGAAATTAAATCACCAGGCAGAAGTTCTTTATAAGCTTTGAATAAGGTAAGTATATTAATAAGCGTTTTATTTACAGGTAAAACGCTGCTATTAATATGACTTGACCGTTATTCAAAGCTTATTTGATTGAGACGTGTTTGTTATCGCCTGGTGGAAGTGACATTAGGAATGACATAAGTAGTGGACGCCAATGTGACAGTTTTGACATAATTATTTGAGGTTGTATTGTAGTTTACCTTGGGATTCATTATTTTAGTAACATTTAATTTTCTAACTCTTATAAAGTTGATAGAATTGCAATCAAGAGATAAAAGATAAAGTAAACACTCCGTTTACAAGAGGTGGAACAAAATGAAGATCAGATTAAATGTATAAATGGCAAAATCATAGTCATGAAGGTATTTACAGCATTTCTTTGGAAAAAGCCTGTATGAAGTTCAGACGTTTCAGAAAAAAGGAATTTTGATAATCCAACCATGTTTTTCGAACTGCTGAAATATACCTAAGGCATAACGTACATATACCGAAGAAAATGCCATTGGTATAAGTATCTATTTAACCATTATTTTTCAGCTTGTTAAGAAGATAAGTCAATGATGGAATTACAATTATTTACTAGACAGTGACTGTAACAATAAAACCTTTTACAGAACAAAAAAGATAAAAGTTGTATTTTTCTTATTTCTTACTGTTCTATCTACCCTAAAATAAACTTCATCATATTGTAGATTATTCTCCTTATTCTGGTTATGTTTAGGCTTATATATATATCCTACAGAAGAGAGTTGCAAAATTGTAAATAAAATGGCTATGAATAATTTGTAATTTCAATATATTATAATAATATTTGATAAAAGTAGGATACATAATTATGAGATTATAAGAACCCATATTACATGATACATCCTAACAATCAAAGTTGCATGAACTCATTACAAAGTGGTTAAAGCACCATAATTATACAAACTTAAACAATTTGATATTATATAAACATCTTGATTTGGAATAATTTGCAATTGAAAACATATTATTTAACACACTCATGTACACAGTAAGTGAGAATCAACAGATATAAACAACTCAGTTCATAACACTATATTATTGCATAGAAATATTTTAAGGTACTGGATTAAATAACCTAGTTATAGAGGTTTTCATGTGAGTGGGCCTAACTTCTTTTTTGTAATATTTACAAAAGGTATTTGCCGATCTCCAGTTACCTCTAGAGAGAATTTCTTCGAGAGGATAGTTATCAAGCCAATTTTTAGAAGCCACAGCTGACCTTGTACTTCCAGGAGTTGCTGTTATGCCAGCATTAACTAAAAGAGACTTGATCCAACCCGCTATCAATGTCCTTGATGCAGATTTAGGTTTACCTCTTATATTAACAAATAAATTGTTTGTTTGTGCTGCGCTCCTGCGTTCTTCTAATAAAGTGATTGTACGTTTGACCCAAACAGTGGGATCTAGAATTGCATTATCAGCGTTAGCTAATAGCCTCCAACCTGATTGTCTATAATTATTGGAATCTGTTTTTGAACCAAATGAGGGCCAGAAAACTAAGGAATCATCTTGACTAGAAAAATTTTCTGGATTTACTGTTAGTAAAGTGAGATCATGGATCCTTCTCCCGGAGCATAGCAGTAATAGCATTGCTGTATGTCTTTGCACCTGAAAAATGTTACTACTATCTATGGGGTATTTTTCTAAATGTGAAGTCAGATCATCAATGTTCCAAATTGGAGACTTAGACTGAGTAGGTGGCTTTTGTAACGCAATAGATTTTAAAATATGTTTTACTAGTATATGTGCGCTCAGTTTGCCGGACATATCTGGGTTGCATAGGGTAGAGACTACTGATTTGTGTAGTAAAATAGAGTTGTATGACAATTTATGGATTAGATGAAGATCTGATAAAAACCTAGCCAAGTCGCTTGGCAAAGGAGATGAAGCGTTTATATTGTGAGAATCGCACCAAGCAAGCCATCTTTTCCATGCAACGCTATAAACTTTCCGTGTTGAGGGGCGCCACGACTTTTCTAGAAGACTAACCTGATTAGTATCCCAGCTTTTTAGAGTCTCAGACCACCCCCACATTTCCACACTTCCAGGGTCATTTCGTGGACTCTTGGAGGAGGAAACCCTGTCGCAGTGTCGATTAGAGTTCTGTTGAGCTGACGCAAGGTAAACGGGGCTGCTAGGGCGCGACGCTTGATATCCGGTCGCCAAAACACTCGTTCCCAACGTGGAACTACTACTAGGTAAGTCCCCTTTGCCTGATTGAGGTGGCATAGGACTTTGGGGATCAGAAATGGGGGAGGAAATATCCAAGCTAGACTGTAATCCCATAGTTGAGAAAAAGCATCGTGGAAGAGTGCTTGGTTGTCGGTTTGGTCTAATGAAACATAATTTATCACAACATGCGCATTTTGGGAAGCAAAAAGATCGATTATTGGTATTCCCCATTTGGAGAAAACTTTCTCCGTGCATTCCGGAGCAAGATGCCATTCCGGAGTGGCACGTATCCTTGATAGGTGGTCGGCATGACTGTTGTAGATTCCGGGTATGTAAAACACTTTTATGTGAATCTGATGATATTCGAGGACTTGGAAAATGTTGCACGTTAGGCCCATAAGAGCAGCCGATTTGGTACCCCCTTCGTGACGTAGATATGCTATGACAGATTTGTTGTCGCTTTGGATCAGTACTGTACTGTGCTTCAGGTGCCGATAATGATCTTGTAAAACTTTTAATATAGCTAGCATCTCTTTTTGATTGGAATGAAGGATCTGTTCGGTTTTTGTCCATCGACCCGACAGTGATATATTGTCTAATCGAGCTCCCCATGCGACGTCGCTCGCGTCGGTCGTGAGAAAATGCGTAGGGGGCGGCAGATGAATTGCCGTTGAACACTTGCAATTTTGAAGCCACCATATCAGGTTGTCCGTGGCAGCTTGCGGTATACTGTGCAATGTCTCGGGTTTTGAATTCAATATTTTGTTTAGGAAATTTAAGAGTGCTCGGTGATTGAGCCGGCCTCTTGGAACTGCAAAACTGGCGAAGTTGAGAAGACCTACAATGCTCTGAAGATTTCTGAGTGTTGTAATTTTTTTCAGTAGCATTTCTTGTATTTTGCGTTTGAGGGTGGACAATTTTTCGTCGGGAATACGTTTGCAATTGTTCCAGGGGTCCCAATGTATTCCTAGAAATACTATGCTTTTTGATGGAATCGTAATTGATTTTTCGTAATTGACAATCCATCCCAGTTTTACTAAAGTGTCTAAAACAGTATTTACATGGCATCGAAGCACATTTTCCTCGTGATGGGCTAGTAGAAAATCGTCGAGATAGACTATTATGCGTATACCCTTCTTTCTGAGAACTTGAGCTACCCAGTTTGTGAGCGAAGCGAAAGTTTTCGGTGCTGTGCTTAGCCCGAAAGGTAGGCATGTCATTTCTAGTAATTCTTTGCGATAAATTAGACGTAAGAACCTTCTGTGGCTGTGAGCCACTGCTAGGTGAAAATATGCTTGTGAGAGATCTATTTTGCACAGCCAGTCCTTTGCTTGTAAGAAATCCGGTACGCGGAATACGTTTATCAATTTGAAATGGTCTGATAGGATGAACTGATTCAGAGCTTTCAAGTTGAAAATCGGACGTACAGAGCCGTCGCTTTTGGGAACAAGAAACATCGTAGAAAGGAAGCTTGGCGAGACTACGGCCCGCTGCAAGACGCCCTGAGCTTTCAGTTTGCGTATGACCGATGACATTTTTGTTGATTCTGGGACATGAAGGTTGGTTCCGATAATATTGGGATGTACAAGCGGAGGTTTTTGCAGGAAGGGTATGCGGTACCCTGATAATATCTTGAGGATATAAGCTGGGGCTTCCATTTGTTCCCATTGCTTTTGAAACTGAGTTAAGCGTCCGGCTCTGAACGGCACTGAGTCAATACTTACGTCGCTTATTATCGTTGTATCGTGGGTTATGGGAGGATACCCGCTTTCCTCCACGATTTGATCGATTTTGATTTCTTGCTGTTGAGCGTTGGGGATTCCCTCGAAATGTGTCTTGCACATTGCGATTATTCGATGCAGCTGGGTTGTAATGGTATGCATGACCCCGAGGGTTACTGCCTCCTTGCGGAGGCTGATAAGTATTAGTACCATAAGAATGGACATTTGTGCGATTGCTCGCATAAAAGTTGCCCTGTGAGGGCTTAGACAGTGTTCTTAGCCCCTGCGAGGGGTGATTGTATGCCTGCGCTTGCGAGGCTGAAAACTTATTGGACTTCTTCATCGGCCAAAAACATTTGCGCACTCCCCCAGCTTTCTCCACCACTGCTGTAAACTTCTCCGCATTGAACAGGTTGGTACATGTCGGAGGAATCTTTTTGAGGTTGGCCTTGATAAGCGGGTCCTTTAAATTTTTCGTGACACTATCTCGTCTCATTTGAATTATTTCGGCACGGTGACCACAGATAATCTGCAATAAATCTGAGGAGATCGTGTGAAAATCACCTGAAGAAAATAACTCATTGATCTTTTGATATAAGTTTTGATAATTTAAAGAGTCGTCCTCCTTAGCCCACCCTAAGAGATCTCGCAGAGCCTTTTGAAGGGCCTCTTTTTGCTTAAGAACGCACATAGTCAATGCGGCAAACGCTTTATCAGTATGAGTGAGGTGACGCGCAGAATCATATGATTTAACTTCCTCATTCATTTCCAAATCTATAAAACCCGGCAAATAATTATAAGATTTTTGGGTCTCAGCATACCGAACTTCATTCCAGTCGTCTTGATCTAAGTGTTGAATCTCGGTTAGTATTTTTAGAAATGATTCCGGAGTTTTGGGGGTAGAGGGCTCTTTCAATTTAGTTGCGAATGACAAAGTGAATTCATCATCACACTCCTGATAATTAGATTGGTTCGACTTTTGGTCTGGATCTAGAGATTCATAAAATTTATCATCAGACATGAGAGATACAGCATCGTAATCGTTTCGGAAACTTACGTGATTAGCTTCTTGGCTTGCTAATTGATTTCGAAGGTTATATATTTCCTCGGTCAATTGCCGGTACTTACGTGTAGACCTTTGTCGTACGTGTTTACGTTTGCCTCCTTTTTTCCTTTTACGATTTTTTCGACCCGATGAAACTGAGGTTGAGCTATTGCTTGAAGAGCTGCTGCTTGAACTCGAACTTCTAGCCGATCTCTCACCTCGTTTATGCGACGTAGATGGTCCAGGCACCGCTTCATCTATTTTAGTTTTTTGGTTAACTTCCATGCTTAAAGTCGAATGAGATATATTAATGATTAGCAACACAAATTAATAAAAACGGGTACATATATAAAAACTAAATAATTTCACAAAATGGACAATAAAGGAGCTCGGTATTCAATTATCAATTAACACGAACGGTAAAACCGTTACATATTTAAATGCTTGACCTAGATTGTCAAGAATCTGCTTCAGACACTGGCAAAAATATTTCACAAATAATATAAGTACTTAAAGTTACCTCAAGGGGTGGTACGATACAATTATTTACTTAAATATTGCAGCTAGATTTTTCCTTGAAATAATTGAAGCCAGACAATAAGCTGCAGGGCTTTGGTGTCGTCTGATCAAGGCGGGGAACAAGACGCCAATGAAAAATTAAAATGGCGAAGCTCACCATGAGCTACCTCCACTGCCAGGCGGAAGTGACGTCGGGTTTGAGAGAGACGGAATATGTATAGGACAGAAAGAGAAGGAGAATATAAGGCGGGAAACGTAGTGCCTATCTCAATCAAATAAGCTTTGAATAACGGTCAAGTCATATTAATAACACTTTCTACAAATGATAATATAAAATCACTTATTGTACAATGATGTTCAGAATAGTGACAGTAGTGAATAGAACAATAGTGTTATTTTAGCCTGTCGTCTAGGCTATGGCTAGATAATATTTTTTAGTGTCTAGGTCGTCCTTGACAAAGCTGCCACACTCGATACGAATTCTTTCACGCAGACTGATGTACTGGGGTGCAGGCGTGGGCATGGATTGTGGTCGCTCCCGTGTTTTTGCATGCCACCCGTGTGGACCAAATATAGCGATCGTTGATATTATCTTAGCGGAACGTGGTCTAATATAATTGTGTGGTGTCAAAATAATCGCAAATAAAATTTTACGTCTCACGTCTCACACGACATTGCCGAAATTGAGGTGGCGTTATCACAGAAAGTGTCAGAAAGCAACAAAAACAAAAGTTGAATTCAATTGAAGTTTATTTTGGCGGGTGCCGTGTCGTATCTCGAAAAAATAACAAACACTAAAATTGTATCGAACGGACTGACGACGACTACCCCGATTAGCTTTCTCCGTTACAGTGGTTATGTTTGTTTAAACAATGGAAACAAATACCAATAAAATAATTTCTATGCTAAAAGAGTTAGGACATTTGAATACTAAACGTGAAGAACTTCGAGAGTATTGCAAAGAAAAGTTTGGGCAGGTAACATGCTTTTTGCACATTTTTTTCTTATCCTCTATCTACGTATCAATTGCCTATATTTCCTAAAACTAAACTAAAATTATACACATCTATACAGCAAAGACCTAAGTTAGCTACAAGACATCGAGCTTATAGGTAACTCAAGTGCTCAAGCCCAATACCAGTGCATAGCATTCCCATCATACTGGCAGCATTGACTCTGAATTGCAATGCTAATATGTTGAGCCAAATAAGTATTGGCATTTTTGCATTGATTTTAATACACAATGCTATTTTTAAGATGATCGAGAGATGCCAGTTTTCTAAGTTGACTTGAGTGGTTCAGCACTTTGTCTGTCGGTCCGCCTGTCTATCAGAGGCATATAGCGTCTAAACCCTACAAGCGAATAACTTCAAATTCTCAGAGAATATGTAAACTAACAAAATACTATCAAAATTCAGTGGGCATCCCTACGTAACTAATACAACATTAATAATCACTTATTTTAATCAATAATCTACAGGCCAATTGCCTTTATTTTCTAAAAGTAAATAAATCTATACAGCAACGACCTAAGTTACCTTCAATGCACTATGGTTTAATAAAATAATAAATGTAGGAAAATATGCATATCATATAAAAAAAAAATTCAAATATAATATATCAAGGATATTAGTGCAGTGCTTCACTGTGCAAGATTATGACCTATAAAATTTTATAAAGACTTACTTTCGGGCGAGGAACTTGCTCGTCTCATATATCTCAATTATATAAAAATTAAATATTTTTTTTGTAGATAGTTCAGTATTTACCCCGATGGCTTATAAATAGCGATGGAGCAGACTTGTTGGACTGTGTACTCAACGGACTACCAGATAGTCCATCAGGACCTCTCAACAAAGTAAAGGTATTGTTAATATCAATACACCCAGTGTAATTACGGGACTTTAAGAGGTTTAACTTCTACTATCTCGGTTGAGCAGTGCTTTGCTGTGCAGGATTTTGACCTATATAAGTTCAAAACTTTATGTGGCACTGAACTGTAATGAACAATCATGACGCTTACCTTGCGTGAGCATCATGCTCTTGCTTTAAAAATAAAAAATCCCAGAACATGTTCCAAAAGGTAATTTGATTCTTGAATATTATTTTTTGTAAATTATTCTCTAGTTTAGTGGTGAAAGTGAACAATCACCATTTAAATATTATTATTGAATTGGAATAAGGTTGCATACTTACACATTGTTTATTCTTATAACTGCATTAAAACGAACTCAATGGTTTCTGAAAAAAAAAATCTTCAATGATGTGCCTTGAAAACCCTCATTATTAACACCTTCATTGCCACATAGGGCACCAGTGATTGTCTCTGCTCTGCATTTACTGCTTTGGCGATTAACATGCTAGTATTTCAGATAGTTGACATGGTGCTTGCGACTATGAGAAAAGAATCAACCTCCCTTACTCACAGTGGAGATGTGATCAGCAGACTGTGCTTAGAGTTCCCAAGGTTACCCATGTACGATCTCGTGAGGTGGAGCGATAACAGTGTGCAATCTATAGTTGACGATACTGACGTAAACATGATGTGAGTTATTTGTTTATTGGTTTTCAAAATTGCAAGTAAATAGGGCAATTCAAATGGCCTTGGCTAAGTTGGGTGATCATTCGCCTTTTAAGCAGTTGGGCATTCGCCTTCTAACCTGATGGTTCGATTTGCGGCGGGAACACATGTTTTCTACCCAAGGAACATTTTTGTTTCTGGTTTGGATTTTTCTTAGCTTTTTCTGGTTGTGATTGTATGTGTGATGTGAATATTTTCAGCAACACAAGTTATCGAACTTAATGTCAGGCTATAAGTGTGAAAGCACCTTAAAAACGATATCTTCAAGGCAAACATGCTGCATCATCACATGTCAATAGCAGTTGATGCACTGCCTGCCTAGCCTCTTGGTTCCATATACATCTCTTTTTCCCCATTATAACTGGAGGTGAGGCACAAATGACTCATCCGAAGGGAATATGTGCTCTTACTGTTAATTTAACCCAGGCAAAAGCAAAATCTTGCCAGGGCGACAGGGCTATCAGGTAACTACAATGGAAACTTTGCTCTTGCAACTTTTTTTTTTTTGTACTCCATAGACAAGCATTTGACCACCATCTCACATGATGGAAAGTGATGATGCGGCCGAAGATGTAGCATGCTTGCCTAGAAGATACCTATTCACTCTTGACTTGAAGACTCCCAAATTATACCCCTCAAGAAACAACAACACAGGTTGAGTTTCACTCCTGCACTGTACGGATGAAGAACGTAGAAGCGAATCGCTTCGAGCGAAATGGAGGTATGTCAACCATAAATGGATGACGTTTGCCAGTTTGTCTTGTTGTTAGATGGTAAAACGGGCATGGGGGAATTAACTCTGCGGACACTCGGAACTGGAACCAGCCCTGCTTGCACATTGCTGTTTTGTGGCAATTGAACAAAAAATAAAATTCAGCTTTTGTCGTACTGAAAAATACCGTCATTTAAGAATGTCACTTAATATAGTTCATGAACTCTTGAAACATAATAATATTTACATAGAGAAAAATCCCCAAATCTAAATACAAATAAGAATAATTCTCTATTTTATAGAATCATCCAAACTATACACAAAATTCCATTTTTTTATCATGAATATTGGAATGGTACCACCCTTGTTCAGCCCCCCCCAGGTCTAGCAGATTACATCTATATATACATTTTGTGCTATAAATATTAAATTGATCACTTTCAATAAAGCAATGCACTCACTTATTTCCTCCATTTCTTAGATGGCGTGACATCCTCCCAGAGTGCACTACTATCTTGGTATCCTCCTGCGATACAATCAAACACGCTGACACAGAGATGACCAGCTCGGAGTACAAGGAGCGATGCATCCACAAACTCTGCGAATGTAGATGGAGTGGGAGACAACTGGTCCAGCTTGCCGCTATGTTCAAGTAAATACATCTCTGTTTCGTTTGTGGTATATATTGGTTCTGTACGATAAGGATAATGGTAATTGCACACTGAATGTCCTGTATGACTAAATGTTTCTTCTCTAATTTTATAATATTGCATCTGAAAATACATAAATATATTTTTTTAATTTGTTACAGCAATCTGTGAATTTAGCCATGTCAAGTAATAAAATATTTCAAGTATCCATTGGCTTAGTTGGGTGGCGTTCGCCTTCTAAACAGGGGTATCGGGTGCGATTCCCGGCGGGAACACAAGTTTTCTCCCCAAGGAAAATTTGTGTTTCTGGTTCTGGTTGTGATTGTGTGAAAGCATTTATATTTATGTTAAGTGTACTACATATATCATATAAGTAGTCTTAGTCATTGTCAAAGTCAAATCATGCTCCCCCTAAATATCCAAATGGCTGTAAAAACCAATTCTGAAAATTACTACTTCTACGAAGGCCTAATTCTCAAATTGGCAAATTCTGCAAAAGCTGAATTCTACCATTGATGCCAGTTCACTATAATCTGGAATAGAAAAACACTATTTTTACATTCACAAACATAATTATATTGTCATTCCTAATAAACAGTCCAATAATATTACTTAGTCACAGTAAATTTCTTTTTGTTAGTAAAATATATGAGACTATGAAAGTCTACAGACCAATTGCCTATATTTTCTTAAACTAAACTAAAATTATATACATTTAAACAGCAAAAGAGCTTAATAAAAGCCACCAGGCTTATTTGTAACCATCCCATACATCAAATTAGTTGTTAGAGAACTCTTGAGATGCTACAAGAGTTTGTTGCAACTACAATGTCATGATGAGATTAATTTCTATAATCATTTTTTTTCTCACAATCGTTTGATCACTATCCCACCTGATGGTAAGTGAAGAATTAAATTGAAGTAGTAAATGTTTATACCATATATACCATGCACTTATATAGAATGCTTAAATATTGTTTAGTGATGTTTTTTTTCAGAGATATGCAGCTTTCAAGGAGTAGCCACAAGCAGGTTGTAGATAAGATCTGTTCGTACATCATAGACATTGCACCGGACACTTTACCACCGCTGGTACATCAGCTTCTCAGGTAAGAATATTAAGAATATTTGACTTAGAATAAGTATATGAGTTTTGGTTTTGAAATATGGAACAAAAAAAAATATTTTGCCTAACATGGCAAGAATAATGCTATAGAAAAAAACATAGTTTCAAGTAGGACTTGCGACCTAAAAGTGTAGGATTAAGGTTTAAATTAGTAGTCAAATATTTGCCGGTATACATTTTCACTCAATCAATAAAATTTTACAAAAGGACAACCAGATATTTAATATTGATGTTGAATATAGACAACCATACAGTCAATATACTGTATGGTTCTCTTATAACAGTTCAAAAAACCAGACTGCAAACAATGTAAAACCTACTTTTTATGTAATCCTCTATCTAAGGACTCTTGGGATTGTCAACATCCATGCAGCCGTTTGGAAGATACGAGGTAATAAATAAATTTACAAATATAAATACAAGCATAAATACATAAAAGTAAAGTAAAAAAAGTAAAAGTTAAAAACAAACTGGACAGCGCCATCTATTATTCATTGATGTACATAATGACCTAATGTTTATGTCACAAATTTAAAAAGAGTTTGCAAGAATCGGAACACCTTTACACACAACGCTGCCACAGTATTTTGCTGTTGTGGTGTTCTGGTAGATGCACAGAGCACTTTTGCTATTAGGTGATACACAAATTTATTTAAGCTGAAAGTGCGAATTTGTGTTGCTATATACTCCCTTTTTAAAACACCCAATTATAAAACATAATTTTATCGAAAAGTGTGTTACCAATCATGTTTCGGTTTTTAATTTATTTGTATTAAATCTTCAAGAATAAATTGTCCAAATATCAATTCTTTTGGACTTAATGAATACGACTACCTTTTTCGACACATAAATCTATATTTCAGGCTTTGCAAGATGTACAATTTGGAAGTAGTGCTCGCGCATTTAAGCCATTACTTTAGCACGCGGCTTTACAGCAAATTGGAGCCACCGCCACAGGATTCCGAATCTACCACCATGGATATTGACGATATTGGTAAATAATTGAAAGATGTTGCTTTCCATTTGGTCCCATATAAATTGATCAAGATCTGATCAGTAGTTCTTGAAATATCTTCTATAATGCATGTTTACTACATCTAATCTGACCAAAATTCCGAAGATAAAGCTGTGAAGTCTTTTTTAAGGTTTGCTTGCGTTTAATTAATTCAAATCAATGCGTTCTATTCAAACAATATTCTATATTCAGAAGTAACTCAATTCCGTTTTAATGTTGTAGCAACGCACAGTCCAGTGGAGCTAAGTCGCTGCCTCTCCACCTGTATCTACCACATCACTCAAGGCGCGGTCGAACCAGACCTAGTTCGGAAGCACATAAGGGCATGGCCTAAAACGCAGTTGTTACGAGCTCCGTTTGTGATAGACCTGGCGCTCGCTACATCTGATAAAGGAAGGGATTTCAGATCTGCTTGTTTAGATGTAAGTTAAATACATATACCGCTTTCACACTCAAATCCCCACACTAAGTTAGATGTCTTGTGTCGTGGGTGCTGGAAACATTCACGTTACACACACAATTACACCTAGAAACAGAAACACAAATTTCCCTTGGGGACAAAACTTATGTTTCTTCCGGTAATCGAACCCGATACTCGCTGCATAGAAGGCAAACGCGCACCAGACTAAGCCAACGGTTAGTTACTCGTATGTATTTTAAGCAAGTTTTCCTTTCTAAAAGACTAACGTGGCAAAACTAAGCAATTTAATGTTTATTTACAGGTAATAAGGTCGGCAATAGAACAGCGTTCGACCGACGAGCTGAAAAGCAAAGAATCAGCGTGGGTACGCTCCGTCATTCCGCCGGATGTAGACGTCGCTAGTGTGCTCAAAGTGCTCACTACTGAAAGGTAAAGAACGACTAAAGAAATTATCATATTTATCCCTAAGAGATTATATATTATATTTATCCCCATTCTATTATCGGACATCGATACAGACTCTTAAGCGACACCGCTATATGGTAGACATTCCATAAACGCGGACAAAGCGTTTGCCTCTACATTCATTATGCAAACTGCAAAGGAATAAAATTACTTACCTGACTTTGTGTTTCCTGATAAATACAATATGGGAGTTTTTAAGTCGCGAGTGAATATGCATGATCTAGTGTCGGTCGAGTATCCTCCTGCATCGCTTCGCGGTCCATGAAGGACCCAAGTTGCTCAACCTCGTCACCGACGGCTGTAATGCATGGGTCCCCGTGTAGTGCATGTAATATATTAAATTACGAATCTATCTACCAAAGAAATAAATATATCTAAACTGAATTAGCTTACAATGCGATAAACGGTATTAACTATGGTATTTTTGTTATGTGTGAGTGTAAATGTGTGTGTGTGTACTGATGACAATTAATAAATAAATTGTCAGCTGACATGGCATCTCACTCCCACTATTGCTGTTAATCTCTTGTGCGAGTGAGATGCTATGTTAGCTGTCGACAATATCAGAACTTTTGTTTATTAAATCGAGTCACAGTTTGATACGATGCCTTCAGTTGTTTTAAGAATTAGACATTTTGCCCGTTGTCTGTGTCATGTGCGCGGCTGCCTTCTAAGCAGGGGTATCGGGTTCGATTCCCGGTGGGAACAAAACACTCACCAAGCAAAATGTGTGTTTTGGGTTCTGAGTGTGATTGTGTGTGATGTGAATGTTTCCGGCACCCACGACACAAGTCATTATTAAACTTAGTGTGGGGCTGTGAGTATGAAAGCGATGTTATATCTTTTTTTTTTCAAGATAGTCAAGCTTTTGGCCACTTTCTCATCTGATGGTAAGCGACGATAGAGCAAGCTTGCCTAGAATATACCTATTCACTCGCGACTTATATTTTTTATGTTATAACTGTTTATACGAATAAACAGTTATAACATAAAAGATATAAGTCGCGAGTGAATATATAATAAGTTATAATAAGTTTTCTCATAAAAACGGGTCCTTTCGCGCATTTATTTATTTATAGACGAGCAGCAGAATGCTGATATGTCTATATCACACAGTGTTCAAAGTCATAACAGTTCACTTTTCTAACAAAGTTTGTTTATTAATTCGCAACCAATTGTCAAGCTTGTTTTTAAATCCATTTATTGTGGTAGCAGAAACAACATCTTCCGGTAATCTGTTCCAATTGTGAACCACTCTATTGCTCTGGAAATGAAAAGCAGTGTTTGTGTTTGATGGTGAACGGATGAGTAACGACTGGTGTCTTCGTGAAAGTCTTTGGTCTGCCTTTAGCCTGTAAATGCTATGGATGTCTGGCAGGTTGTATTGGCTGTTCATGATGTTATAGGTTTCAATTAGATTTCCTCTGAGCCATCTTTCTTGAAGAGTTGTGAAGTGCAACATGGTAGTCTTTCTTCATAGGATTTACGCCGTAGGGCTTGAGAAATTTTCGTTGCCCTCCTTTGTGCACTTTCAAGAAGGTTTATATCCTTTTGGAAGTTACTTTCAAAATAGCATTATTTTGACTAACCTCGACGTTTCGGCAGAGTTGCACCTGCCGTGGTCACGAGAGATTCAGGCCCCGTTTTCTCATATAAACATTTCAAACATGTTCACGAAATTAAAAAAAAATCTATGTTATAACTGATTCTAGTGCCAACCACCGCCAGCTAACTGTAATGGGCCTCATCAACCTAGCGTTCTCTCTCCTGGCGGTTTCGCGAACGAAGCCGGCGGCGCAAGCATGTTGGTCTCACGGGAAACTGATCCTGGTCCGACTGTGCAAATCCCAGCCAGAGACCGCGGGACATATACTGAGCTTGTTGGCTGATAAGTTGGCCCAGGATGCGGTGCAGAAGCAATATGCAGGTATGGAACTGACGTAGTTTACTACTATTACAGTACTACTACTGCCGTTAAAGCGTGAAGAGGGAGCAAACATACGTACACACAAACTTTGGCATTTATAATATTAGTAGGATTAGTATGCTTTATGGGCATGCAAAAACTAGCCAAATATTTTTACAATATGGATTCAGCTTGGAGGAAGATCATCGAATTCTAATTTGTTTCTTAAATGCATTCTCATTCACACCTTAACTAAGTTCAAATACTTGTATCGTGGGTATCGGAAACAAATGTCAGACACACAAACACATCCAGAACCAGAATTACAAATGCCCTTTAGCTCCTGCTAGGAATCGAACCCAGAATCCACGGCGCTAAGTTCCATGATGGCGCTAAGTAGTGTCGTGGGTAACGGAAACATTCACATCACACACATAATCACACCCAGAACCAGTAACACAAATTTTCTTTGGGGAGAAAACTTTTGTGTATCCGCCGGGAATTGAACCGGATACTGATACTGTTCCCCTGCTTAGGAGGCGATTGCTCACCCAACTAAGCCAACGGGCAGTTCTAATTTAATTTAATTTATTCATCATCAAAAAACTTAAGCTTAATTCAACAGATATAGACATAACAAAACATGTTATGTATTCATTTGCAAGGCCTTTCTGTATATAAGAGGTGACCACTGTCACCCACACTAGGAAAACCTGTGTTGTGGGATTCAGTAATGATTAAATTATATATTATTATGTAATGATTTGAAATTTCGAACCGGAATGAACATTCTATAAGTTGTTTTTAGATTGTCTATACATTCTCTGCAAGCTTACACCGGTGTCGGTCGAGCGTCGAACCGAACTGAGCACTATATTAGAGAACTGCCAGCCGACTGCCACCGAGTACAAGCCGGCTGCGGCAGTGCTGGATGCAGTACATCCGTTGCTCAACTTCAGCACTAGGACAAGAGATGTTCTAGTCATGGTGTGCCGTAAAGGACTTTACTCCAGGTACGTTCAAATTCAAACTCAAAATCGTTTATTCACGTGGGCCCAAAGAGCACTCATGAAAGTTCATTAACTGCCAGATACACAAAGTTACAGCCATCTCGAGACGAACCTGCTATTAAACTCGATGGCGCATTTTTTCTTTCAGTTTGTTTTAAAACACCCGTAAACTTATACAGAAATTATATTAACCTAGGTATAAGTGTATAATGTAGTCGGCAGAAAGCGCCAGTGCAATTAAATATAATGTTCTATATGGTTTTTTTTAAGTTAAACTACTTATAGGGCTTTGGAATTTTGATCTGCAAACTTGTTGTGTGATGAAAAATGGTGGGGGTTTCTAGCTACTACATAATATAGATATACCTAGTTTAATATAATTATGTATAAGTGTTTAAGAATTATTTAAAAAAATTAATGAAAATAAAATGCGCCGCTGAGTTTATTGCCAGGTTCTTCTCGAGATGGCTGTAAATTTGCGAATCTGGCAGTGGAGTCATTAACTTTCATGAGTGCCTCTTTGGAGCCCATGTGAATAATCATAGCCCCACACTAAGTTCAAAGACTTGTATCGTGGGTGCCGGAAACATTCACATCACACACACACACACATTACACCCAGAACCAGAAGCACAAATATCCCTTGGGAAGGAATTTGTGCTCCTGCCGGGAATCGAACCCAGGACCTACGCCGCAGAGGACAGACACCTGTCCACTGCGCCAACTGGGTCGTCAAAGTAATGTTTGCACACTTCTGCTAGGCAGTTGAATGACTGGCAAAGGTTAATTATTATTGTTTGTTGCTTGTTATCACGAATTAAATAATAAGACGAACTCTGCAAAAGACAAGAAAACTCAAACAGTAAAACTACTACATACTTCAAATTTATTCCCTAATACAAGTTCTGCACATGTTTCAGAGATTCACACCACCGCTGCCTGGCGCTATCCGGGTTTCTAACAGTGCTACGACACATGAAGCTATCACGCGGCGCTTGGTCGAGCAGTCAAAACAGTAGTGACCATTACAGCGCCCATTCATACCTCACACAACTGACTGTAGAGCTACACGCCACGCATCAAGGGAATGCGTAAGTATCACACTCACATCCCCACACTAAGTTCGATGACTTGAGCTTTGGGTGCCGGAAACATTCATATCACACATACGATCACAACCAGAACCAGAAACACAATATTTCCTTGGTGAAAAAACTTGTGTCCTCCGTTCGATTCCTGAACCCGATGCCCTGTTTACAAGACGAACGCTCACCTAAGTCATTGGGCAGTTCTATAAGTATCACACTCACAGGCCCACTCTAAGTTCAAAGTTTTCTTATCGTTTGTAAATTTTAGAAATCAACGGAAAGTATAGTGCACGTCATAGTCTATTTCTTTGTTGCCCGTAGTGGGCCGCGCTCGTCCTCGCGGGCTTTTCATTTGTGTTAGTGCTGCGTCTTACACCAAAACATCACGCATTCACGCTCCGACTGTAACTGCGCAAATTCGAGTGCGGCGCCAAGATGCAAACTATCAAGAACAACTATCAACTATCCCTCTTATGAATCCTTTGGCTAAACTTCCCCTTTAGGATCAGTCCTCTATGTAGGTAACTGTATTTCATTGGTGTAACAATATCAGTGGAGTTTCTTACAGAGCATGCCATAATGATTGAAAAATATACTACTCAGACTGAGCTAATGACGTCACTTTATATTTTCTTTATTGTTGATATTGTTATAAACTTGTCCTTGTATAGGGTCACATCTCGAGTCCGCAACGAGGCGATGTGTATGGAAGTGGTGTCGATTCTACGCCGATGTCTCGTACAAGATGCAGCTGTAAAGCAGCTCCTCTATACTAGTAAGTCTGACTTCTATTTACTACCCGACTGCACGATGCAAAGGATTTTTACTTTTTGAGATGTCCCATCTTTAACTAGCTGTATGGGACCGTTCAAGTATTACGTCAGCAGATTTATTACATTTATTTACCCCCCCAACGCCCTTGTCAGCAAAAGTAAGCTAAGCTCTTACCCCTTCCCCCCATGCTTACGTAAACATTTTTCTATTACCAACATACTGTATTGTTTTTTTTATTGATTCATGAGCAGAATTTATTTTTTTATTACCTAATTCTAGAAATAAGAAAATACCTATACATTATTCGTGGGAAAATGCGTTTAGTTTTCAAGTATAGACGATGTGCGAGTTGCCATATGTGTAAAAAAGTAAATAACTACGGATGACGTAATCATCATCTAGGCCCCCCTACCCCCATGTCATCAAAATTAAGCAAATCAAAGATTATATAGTGCTTAAGTAATACTTGAACGGCCCCTATCTGAGCAACCAATGGACCTAAAGTGCTCAAATTGCATACGATACATTAAGGTAGTTTGTTTAAAAAGTTGAAATAATTGCCCGAATTTTGCAATTTTTGCGAGCACCTGTAAGCACAGGATTTTCGGCGATGCAAACTTAGGTATTAACTGCTCTCACGAGACCTAACAACACATAAAAAAAATGTTGCAACATGCGCGTTTGCGATGTCTTTTTTGTGTCGATATTGACAGGCCTAATAATTTTTCCTTTCTAAATTTATTACTTTAGTTCTGCCTACATGCTAGGCTAATGCTATAAAAATAAAATCTACAAAAATGTTACTTAGAAACAACGTAAAGAATTCGTGTATTTAACCATAACTTCCCTTTCTAGGTATCTACGACTGCGCTAAAGAGAAGCCAGCTCTCCACGAGTCTATATTAGAGCTTCTATACGAACATCTCAACAAATACCTTCCTGAAGGTGATGTCGGGGTGTTGCAACTGGACAAATGCGTGCAGATGACTGGAGCCACCGCTATACTAACCGTGAGTAGCCGTCATACACTCGCGGATACTGACGTCACGATGCAGTCAGCCAATAGCGTGCGTTTTGCTATATTAAATTTTCCATGCATTTTTATTTCATATTTTCCCGAATGCGCGCGCAAGGCCGGTAATGTGTTTATTAGCTTATGTATGTATGTATGTTTGTTACTTTGTGGCGCTTTAGAGACCTAACACGTGGGCCGATTTTGATGATTTATACGTCAATCGATTTGTATTAATCTTGTGATTGTCGTTAAAGATATGACAGTAATTAAAATTCAATAGGGCGGTAACCAGACCCCATATTGAAAAAAAAATATTGTGAAAAATTTAAATCGATCAACTGTGTATAAATCATTAAATAGGTATTTATATATTTTTTTTTGTTTTTCTACCCATTTTCATTTAAATATTATATAATTTAAGATCTATAACGTTTTAATGCCGGGTAGCTCTCACGTTAATTTTCAACTTTTAATAAAGCTGTCATATATATCTTATATAATCGCTAAATAGGTGATAGGCCGTTTCGAGGAAAAAGTGTAAAATAAAAAAAGTAAGTTCACTTTTTACACAGTCGGGTTGTTTAAATTTTTTGTTAATTGATATGAATTTTAAAAATTGTAAGTAAAAAAAAATTTTGAAAATAATTAATAGGTTTAATCATATAGAATATACACATAAACGCTTTCACAGTCACAGCCCCACACTAAGTTCGATGATTTGTGTCGTGGTTGCCAGAAACATTCACATCACACACACACGATCACAACCAGAACCAGGAACACTTTCCTTGGGGAGAAATCTTGTGTTTCCGGCGGGAATCGAACCCGATACCTTTGCTTTGAAGGCGAACGCTCTCCCAACTGAGCCAACGATACAATAATAATAAATATAAAAGAAATATATCTATAATCTTAAATCTATTGTCATAATTAGAATTAAGGTTTTTAATCCGAATTGAATTGCCAGGAACCCATTGCCCACTTGCTGTACGCGGTTGCCCAGTTCCTTCAAACTGTGGAAGAAGATGACGTGGAAGATATCCTCGCGAGTCAGGCCGTGGAGACAGGCAGCGCATATTTGAGCAACAAACTCAATAGCGTTATGGAGAAGTTGTGCCAGCACGACGATTTTGGAGTCGACATGGTAAGACACAGGTCATCGGACCACAAGACGAACTGGCAAAAGTCATCCATTTTTAGTTGATCTACCCCATATCCATCTCATATAATATCCATCTTTCTACCACAATATCTAAGTAATACTAATGCTATTCAAGTATGAAAACAGTGTAGATGATAAGACCTTGATTAAAATCAAACCCAAAACTAGTGAGGAATCCGTATCTCAAAAGATAACAAAAACAAAGGCTTTCACACTCACAGCACCACACTAAGTTCGATGAACACAAGTTTTCTCCCCATGGAAATGTGTGTTTCTGGTGCTAGTCGTATTAAACAAACAAAAAAAACGTATTCACATTCACAGCCCTACACTAAGTTAAAGACTTGTACCGTGGGTGCTGGAAACATTTACTTAGCACACACACAATCACACCCAGAACGGAACCTCTTGGGACGGAAAGTTGTGCTCTTGCCGGGAATCGAACGGCGCAGAGGGCAGAGATTTGTCCACCGCGCCAACCGGGTATTGTGTATTGTGTGAATGTTTCCAGCACCCATGACTCAAATCTTCGAACTTAGCGTGAGGCTGCGAGTGTGAAAGCATCATTTTATGTTTTAAATTTGTATATATTTCCAGGAAGACCCCGGTCTCTCAGATTTAACGCCAGAATCGAAGGCGAAGAATATTAAGGTGCAACAAATACTGCAGTGTTACGAAACGCTGATCGCGTACAAAGTCATGCAGTGGGGGGTGAACAGTGCCAACCCTGCTAACTATGTTTATAAACTGTTTAAAGCTTGCAACCACGTCTTGGAACAAACGAAGGTAAACTCTACTCTTAAGTACTATCAAAAAAGAATCCTACTAATATTATAAATCCCAAAGTTTTTGTGTAAGTCTGTGTGTATGTTCCCTCTTCACGCTTTATCGGCTGAACGAATTTGGTTGAAATTTGGAATGTACATAGATTGTACCTAGGATTAACACGTAGGCTACTTTTTAACTTGATAATAGCGGGCGAAGCCGCGGGGCACGGCTAGTTAATACTACAATACTAACTTTGTATGTTATACACATTTTACTGTGTATGTTATACAGTTTGAACCTTTGTACTATGTAGTTATGACTGTTAAGTTACTATGATACATTAGAATTTATTTGATTTAGCATTGTTATTTGCATTCGGTTATACTAGTTGAATATGTGTATGTGTATTATACTAGTTGAACACCGAGGCTTCGCATGTGTAAATTAAAAAAAAAATGTAATTGTGAATCACAACCATTCTTGAATCCACCTGAACACAAAAAAAAAATCATCTAAATCGGTCCAGCCGTTAGGAGTTAGTCACATACACAAGTACAGAATAACAATATATAATATATGTATACATATATATATATATATATTTTATTTCAAGTTCACAGAACAGCTATAAAAGTAATTAAAATATGTACATAGTAATAATTTAAACGTAATTTTCTTTGCTACTTCAAAGCCTTAATATGTGAACATAACATGCTTAAAATGTAACCTATACCTACTGCTAAAGATAATATTAATATACTTATAAAGATATAGACACTTTATTTTACATTTATAAGTCATAATATGTGATTATATAAGGACTTTATCACAGCTTTATTATAAGTATTGAAAAATACATTACCCTCATTTACGGCGCACAGACGGTTAAAGAGAAAAATTTTCGTTTGGAGCGGGGTTTGAATCTAGAGAAGGGAGTCATTCCGTCAGTCATTCTACCTATCCCATTCCTAAAAAAAAATTGCTGCACATTGCTATTTAGTTAGTTCTTAAGATTTTTGAATTGGTTTTTCAATAAAGAGTATTATTGTATTGTATTGTCATTCCCTATTGCTCTAATCACTGAGCTACCTAAACCCTGCTTCAAACGACTATTGATTGTATATCTACTATTGATCGACTATTAATATATCAATACTATTCAGAGCTTGTCCGTCTGTAACTTGATTCAAACTTATATACATTATAAACGTACTTTTAGGCGCCTCCAAAAATAAGCAAAAAAGCTAGTAAACTACTGATCGCGTCGCAAAAGACTCAAAGTCAAAAGACTCAGAAGGATAAAGGGAAAGCAGTCACCAAGGTCTCTAACTTAGTAAAGGACAGAGCTGGACCGTTCAAACCTCTGCCGTGTCTGTGGGATTTGAAATTCTGTGTGAGAATGGTTGAACTATTGTACAGGTGAGACACATTTAAACCGAATTTTATTTAAAAAAAAAGCATGCCAATAATACCAACACACTTTACAAATATACTTTAAAACATAAAGTAAGAGGTCCTCAATCCGACATTTTTTTATACTGGATTAGGCAAGTATTTGACCACTATGTTAATGTTGTTTCTTTCGCCCCCTTTTAACCTCCCTGACAAAAAAGAGTGATATAAGTTTGTAGTATGTATCTGTCTGGGTGCCCTGTTTTTTTGCATACAATTGTATGTCATAATTTAACATGGCATACTTTTACTTATCCTAATACTAGTTACGCAAAATATTAATTTGGTATAACTTTTAAGGCACAATTTTTAAAGCATAACTACTATGAGCATAATAATTGTTAAGCATACTATTCTAAAGCCTAAAATTACTTGCGCATAGTGCTATTTAAGCATAATTTTTATAAGCATTTTTAATTTGTATTTGCATTTAGTAAAATACTTTTCGTATATAAAATAAACATGTTGGCAGCTTAAGGGTGGCCTAAGGGCCGCCCCCGCCTTAACCTGGCCTACTATTACACTATGGTACTCAAGTTATATTTATTAGCCTTTTGATCTTTATGCCTAATAACTATTGGACGAATAAACAATATGCCTTATAACTTTATGCAAATCAAAATTAGAGCAAAAACCATTAGCCTAAACTATATTGATGCTTACTGAAATGAATATGCCAAAAAACAATTATGTTAAAAAAATATGTACCTAACTCGTTATGCGAAATTTAGTTAGGACAAAAAAAAATTGTCAAAAAAAGGGATCCCATCTGTCTATGGTATCGTAGCTCCTAAAAGCTCCTATTTTGATTTAGTTTTTTTTGGTTGAAAGATGACTTGTCAAGAGTGTTCTTGATTATGTTAGGTGAATTTTACTTATACACTTTCATTAAATTGAATGTTCCTGCTCTTGAAACTATAACTATTTGGATGGTTCTTCTTTTATTTTAAAGGAGTTTAATATCTAGTTCGTCTTATAAAGCTATTTGGATTTCTTCTTTTGTTTTAAAGGGGTTATAGTGACTAGTTGGTCCCATCAATTTGGTTTTAATGTTGTTTTATATATCGTGCTAATCAGGCATTCTTTTGTTAAGCTCTATAATAATTTCTATTTGTATTAACAGCGAAGAAATAGTCTGGTCGTCCTCCGAACAACGAAATCAGCTGATCGGCCGTCGGGACTTCCACCACTGGGCGCTGAAATGTATACATTCGGTGTTTAACGAACCGATCGACAAACGTTTTGTCGCGACACACGTGCTGGCAGTTGCTAGTGTGCTATACAGCCGATGTATATGTCGGTAAGCATATTCTATTTTATCTTTATATAGATTGGGTAGAGTATATTCATTTTAACCGACTTCAAAAAGGAGGAGGTTCTGAATTCGACTGTATTTAAAAAAAATGTGTTACTTCAGAGCTTTTTTTTAGGTGAACCGATTTTTATGTTTTTTTTTTATTTGAAAGCTGGTACTTCTCATGTAGTCCCATTTAAAGAACAATGGCGAACTCCCATACATCATTTTAGTTGAAGTAAAATAGCATCGTATATAGATAAAAAAATATCTTACGTAAGGCCGGCTGCCTTCTGAGCTTAATTTTAAAAGGATTGTCGTTTTAGAAGGCCTAGTTATTAAGATATTAAACAAAACATATTTGTAGGTTATGACTCAGCACACTTTGCCGATCTCTTTTTGAATACGCCAACAGTTCTGACAGTCGTGAATTCGTGATATAAGCTCATTCCAAAGAGCCACCACTACGTTTAAACTTGAAATATATTATTACTTGACACTGGCTAAATGCAAAAGATTGCGAAGCTAATATTAAAAGAAAAAAGAAAAAAAAACAAACGTCAAAAGTGAAAACGTCATTCTTACGTCTGTTTGGTATTGCCATGACATTTGCTTTTTCCCCTTAAATGTCGATGACTGCAATAGCAATCGCAGCTATTTTTAGAAAACCTGTGAATGACAGACGGATTCTAGACAGCTGATGGTTCATACATAAGTTACCATAGTATTTTTTGTTTTATTGATACATCATAAGCATTAGCATTACGGCTTAGGAATATAGAGATGAACTAGGGTAAGGCAATGGACATGGTAACATCTTATTATATAACCACAGTATAGACAAAATCAGAAAAATGAAAAATGGTTGAAAGTAATCGTTTTGTTTCTTTTAATGTGTATTTTTTTACCTGGCTTCGTCTGCCTTTTCTGTTGTTTTAGTAAATCTTTGTAATTTATTTGAGTGAATTTTGTTAATTTCACATTTAAATACGATCAAACATAGGCCAACTAAAATTTCGCCATTGTTCTTTGGTTAACATCTGACCTTTTGATTTTACGTTATTTTAGTTATTATATTAAAATAAACCGACTCCACACCTTTTTCTTCGGAACTTTGATCAGAGTTAATATATTAAACACGTATTATTGACGATAACTTAAATGTAAATGAGACCAATGGGAAAGCACTACAAACAGAAAAAAAACATCAAAATCGTTTCGCGTGGATATAAGTTATGAGGTAACACACATAAAAAAACAGACGAATTGAGTAGCTCCTCTTTTTTGTGTAGTCGGTAAAAATAGAACTAGACTACTAAAACAAAATTAAAATATTTTCCGAAGACAGTTATAAGCATTTTAATTGTATCCCAGAAAGAGCTATACCTACCAAAAACTTTAAGCGCTTTATCTCAAGACATTTATGCCAATAATAATAATTTATTTAGTATAATTATGTACATGTTTAGGTTTCAGGCTATGTGCGAGTTTGACGATCAAACTGCGTTGGGATGTTTAGAGCTGTTCAAGACATGTCTGACTCTGCTGTTCTCACCGAATTATTCTTTGAAAATGGACAGCTTTCTACCCGCTCTAAGTAAGTTGCACGTAAAATGTACTCAACCTCATGTTATTGTGATGTAATTCTGTCTACGAGATGTCAGAAATCAATGAATTTGTTTCAATTTCAAAATAGTGAATCGGAGTGAATTAGTCAGAATTTTGGGGAACTGTCTGATGCACGGTTAATTGTGCGTCTGCTGTATGTTGTGTTTGAGATCATCCACGACACAAGTGTGTGAACTTAGTGTAGAGATGTGAGTATAAAATAGTTGAGGTTTAAGATATATTTATTTCTCAAAAGAATTAATTCACTTATATGAGAAACATTGAAACTTAACTTTAAATATTAACTGGACATAGCGTACATTATTTTTAGTTCATAACATATTTGAAATTTTTAGTAAGTAGAAATATAATAAAAACAGACTGGATGAAGGTACTTTGAGATTCTTTGCACACAAATGTAAACAGTCCATTTGGTTGTCGCATGGAACGCGTAGCAAATTGCACAGAGCTAACGCAACTGGAAGTGGCATAGAAGTAAAAAATAGTTTATGTTTATATCCTTTTCAGCCGGTCTCACAGACACCGCTCCGTCCCCGTGCATAGCAAAGATATTAGAGCACATTCACACAGCGCTCGTCCAAACGGAAACGGATGACGAGGAAGAAGGACGCGATCAAACTGACATAAAGACGCACGCCGCACTAATGGCGACCGCGGCCGTGCTGTTGGAAATACCTACTGAGGCTTGTGTTGTTATGTACAGTGTAAGTAGCCAGAAATAACTATTTACCCGACCATGGTGAAGTTTTTTTACGGTGTTAATCAGTTCAAAATGGTAATCTTCAAGTCGCGAGTGAATAGGTATCTTCTAGTAAAGCTTGCTCCATCGTCGACCACATCAGGTGAGATGGTGGTAAAATGTTTCCTTTCAAGAATTAAAAAAAAAATGATTGCCCGAAGAATATAGAGCAATTCAATGCCATATATATGTACTAGCCGTGCCCCGCAGCTTCGCCCGCTATTATCAAGTTAAAAAGTAGCCTATGTGTTGATCCTAGGCATAATCTTTGTACATTCCAAATTTCATCCAAATCCGTTCAGCCGTTAAAGCGTGAAGAGGGAACAAACATACTTACACACTTACACACAAATTTTATAATATTAGTAGGATAGGATTAGTAGGATATACTACTAATATATAATGGATTATGATCTTACCACGTGTGTGTCTGTTTGTTTCCCTTACAGCGTCCAACTAATGAACCGATTGTAACTTATATCGTAGGATATAAGTTACTATCGGTTCATTAGTTGGACGCTATCCATTCTTTACTTTAGAGTGAATAGGTATATTTTAGGCAGACGCGCTCCATCGTCGATCGCATCGTCACTTAACATCAGATGAAATAGTTGTCAAAAATTCCCCTGAATAATTTCTGCGAGATGAAGACTTTTCAAAATAGCTAGATTTTTTTTAAATGTTTTGTTTCCCCGTGCCACCGCCATTTTTCTTTAAGCGTTATTGACAATAATTGAAACGCAAGCAAAGCTTAAAAAACCGACTTCTCTGCTTATTTGAATTTGAATAAAATTTCTATGGGACCACCTCTGAAGTATAATCTACCGAACAAAAAAAAAACATCAGGATCGATTCATAATTGGCAGAGATATCGCGTAATACACATAAAAAAAAACATTCAGTCGAATTGAGAACCTCCTTTTTTGAAGTTGGTTGAAAAATTCTATATACCTAATATTATCACAGAGTCGGTTGTGTAACGCAATCAGTAGAGAGAAAACCTGGACACGCGCCGGACACACAAAAGCATTTTTGCCCAAGCTAAAACGGAGGTGCTGCCCGCTCGATCAAAAAAAAAACGCTATTCCGTTCAGTCATAAATTACATCTACTTTTAATATGTATGTGTATAATGATAACTGTATCAATTGTGTTGATTTTCTTTGTGTCGGCTTTTCCCCAGGTTATAGTAAAGTTCGAAGACTACATCCGTAGCAGCAAGCAGGACTGCATTGCCCTTATCCCATCGCTGCTAACCGCCGGGTGCAAGGAGCAACAAGAAGCACCTTTATTGGACGAATTGCTTGTCAAACTCACGCTAGCTTTGGGAAGGATCGATGTATGTTGCTTTGGTGCCGTCATAATGAAAAAAGACGTAACTGTTTTTTTGACAAAACTGAGTTATATACATTATCGAAATCAGGAAAAGCAGACGCATCTAGTTTTATTTTTTATTTTAAAATATTTAAACGTAACTTACTAAATTTTACTTTTAGACACATCAGCTACAAATTCTAACTAATACTAAATAGCAAAGACATTTCAGATGTATATAACTCAATTTTCACAAAAATATCAGTTACGTCTTTTTTCCTTATGACTAGATTAGTGATAGCACACAATAATATTATATGAATCTGATAAAAGCTATTTGTTACCTATATGAACACAAACAATTATGAACATAAATATAAACGCTTTTACGATCACAGACTCACACTAAGTTCGATGACTTGTGTAGCGGGTGCCGGAATCATTTACTTCACAAACACACACAATGACAACCAAAACCAGAGATAAAATTTTTTTTTTTTTTTTTATTTGTGACAGGCTAGTGTTTGATCACTATCTCACCTGATGGTAAGTGACGATGTGATCGAAGCTGGTAAACACACTAGACCTGGAGTACGCAGGCTCTCATGCTTGGAAAACTTGTCTTCCCGCCGGGAATCGAACCCGATACCCCTGCTTAGAAGGCATGTGCACTGAACTAAACCAACTGAAACTTCGCCACAGTCGAACAGCCAGTATTTGATAGTTCCTTTCAATAAATAATCGTTGGTGAATCAACTATATCTATGTTTCAAAAGAACCAATTTCGTAGATTAATTCTAACGAGGAAACTTTCTCCAATAGTTGTGATATTGGCCAAATATTAAAAAGCTAAAAAGCTTTATCTGTCGTCTTTACTGAATGTAGTAACTAGTTCAGACTAGTTTTTTGCGGCTCAAAACACTTGGTTAGCGTCTTAATGGCAGTTTTCTAGAACTAGTGTATATACGATCCTCGTCCCATCACTTCAAGCGAGATAGTTTTCATGCGCTAGCCCAGGGGTCGCCAACCTTTTGAGTCGGAAGAGTCAAAAATTACAATTTACAAAATTTCTAAGTTTTTAAACAGTCATAAAAAAATTTGTCACTGGGAGGGGTGCGGTGAAAAGCGTGTACAACAAAAGTGGCTGAGAGATATAAATGGAGCCTAATCCTCGTTTACCGATTCAGAACGATTTTTAAATGTTTTATATTTTTTTAATAAAATAAATATTCTTTGCGTTGGAACTAAAGAGCCGCAGCTTCACATCCAAAGAGCCGCGTGTGGCTCGCGAGCCGCAGGCTGCCGACCCCTGCAATAGCCTATCAATCAATATCTTATATTCCAGGAAGAAGACACATCAACTGGCGAAGAATCCCAAAACTTCCCATACATAGAGTCCCGTAGCGGGCATTCTGTGCTCAACCATGTCTGTGGACACCTGAACAACAGGTTCAAATGTGCGGAGCATCTGTTACAACGCGCGAGAGACCTTACTGCCGCGGGCAATGTGGCGGCGGGACCACACTCGCAGAGGATCGACAGAGGTTTGTATATGACGTAGTGTTTGTGTACAGTCACACTTATATTAGAAATACGAAAATATGTTTGTAAATAAAAGTGAAATGTGTAGGTATGTTTGTTTTCTCTTCACGCTGTATCAACTGAACGGATTTGGATGAAATTTGGAATGTACATAGTTTATACCTAGTGACGATGCGGTCTTGAAGATGAAGCACGTTTGCCTAAAAGATGATAAATATACTTTAAACTTATGAATTATAATTATTTTAATTTCCTTCATTTTGATGCCTTACTCGATAAGTTTGGTAAAAGAATTATTATTAACAACTCACAATTTAGCTCCAAAAATCTACCATTTTGTTTTTTTTTAACACCTATCTAAGGATATTTGGGACATTTTTGAGAGGAATCTAACGATACCTTAACTGTTAACCCATCCGCCTCGAAGATCCGAGGTAATATAGAAATTTACAAACTATACATACAAGGTACGCGCGAAATACATAACCCTTCCTTGGCAGTCGGGGCAAAACTACCTTTCAGATTATCATCATCATCATCATCATTGGGGCCTGTCCGTGATCCATTCTTGGTTATAGGCTTCTTCCCTGGTCTCCATTCCTGGCGGTCTTGTGTTCAGTCGTTCGTGACCCTTCGAGTACTGGAAATTAAAAAACCAAGACCTATCATGAATTTTTTTTTATTAAATCAATTTTATTTAATTTTATTAAAATAATCTTTATTTATATGAGTTTATATTTGTATGTACAAATTTAACTAGTTCGCAAAAGTTAAATAAAATAACATGTAACGACTGATTATTAAAACTGTTTGTTTTACAGAATTAAAAGAGCTATACAGGTCTTTAGTGATCCAGCTGTGTCAGCTGACCACCTGGACGTCCCGTTGTTCGAAGCTGCGATGCAGTATCGGCGGCGGCAGCGACAAGGTGCTCTCCACCTGCATCCGACTGTACGCACTGCTGGCTTCGATCACTAAACAGCTGGATGTCGCCACTGCGCAGATAGTGCGGTAACATAAACATAACGATCTATTTATAATTTGTATGACCAATTTGAATGCCCATTAAAATATGTGTGAGTATATTTTACTCATGTTTCACAAATAAAATATCTTTGAAGAAATCAATATTGATTGTAGGTGTCGTGTTTACCGTCCTCGACTCCATCTCACTTACCATCTGGTGAGATAGATGTCAAACGCTGACCAACAGAGATCGGAGATTAAATTATTAAACGCAAGCAAAGGTTAAAAAAACCGAATCTGAAAGCGTCACCGCTTTATCTTCGGAATCTTGATCAGATTTAATGTATTAAACACGCATTATTGACGATAACTCAATAACTAGAGATCAGATCTTGATCAATGGGACCACATGAAAAGCACCAGCTTTCAAATAAAAAAACAATCATCAAAATCGGATCACAACGAAAGAAGTTATGAGGTAACTTTTGAAGTCGGTTAAAAACGAGAACATCGTCAATGTAGTCCACAGAATACGCATTATTGACGATATTTCAAGCACTACTGATCAGATCTTGATCAAATTTAAATGGGACCAATTAGAAAGTAACATCTTGCAAAAAATGTTGAAATCGGTTCACGTGGAAAGAAGTTATGAGGTAGCAAACATAAAAAAAATACATTCGACTTGAGTACCTCCTCCTTTTTTGTGAAGTCGGTAAAAAGGATTAAAATCCTCCTATTATGGAGAGAAATGAGTTAAAATCCTAGTATTTTAGAGAGACGGTTGAAAATAATGGTCAAATTTTGACATAAATTATAGTGAAGCGTTTTTTTATAATTTAGACAAACCGCTATCTCTCCTGATGGTTAGTGACAATGTGGTCGAAGATGGAGCCCATTTGCCCAAAAGATACCTGTGTAACTGTCGACTAACTGCCTAGACTTACCGTTAATTCAACTTTGAAAGAAAGAAAAATAATGTATTTTAACACGTAGCGCAAAATAAACATAATTATAATATAATTATGTTTAACATAATTATGATATAATTATGTTTAACACTAATCAATTTTATTAAGCATGCCGAAATGGATTTGCCTCAGCACAAAAGTCAACCACAAAACTCGACGCCGATTTTCAGGCAAACCCGCAGGTGACGTTTAAGTGCGAGTATATAATAATAAAACGCAAGCAAAGCTTAAAAAACCGACTTCACCGCTTATATTTTGGTTTTGGCTGGATTAATCTCGATACCTCTGAAGTATAATCTACTAAACAAAAAAAAACCATCAAAATCGATTCATAACTGGCAGAGAAATCGCGTAACATACATACAAAATAATATACAGTCGAATTGAGAACCTCCTTTTTTGAAGTTGGTTGAAAAATAACGAATACATACAGGAATCCTTATGATATACTCATATTAAAAAATATTTATAGCAAACAAAAAAATTAATAACTTTGGTGATCAATCTGTGGCTGCAGCGACAAGGTATACAGATCACTTATCTCTAGGCACATCTTTCATCACATCTCCGGTCATACTAGCCATAAGAAGCTTTTTGATAGTCTTAATAATTGTAATCATTATCGTTACAGTTTAGAGCGCCTGCTCAAACTAAGCGGCAAGAAGTTTTCTTCGATAACAGACAACCTCATCACGTACCTGGAAGCGTCGCAAACTCAGCAGAACGCGTCTAAAGTACTGCGCGACACCAAGCTCATACCGAGGCTAGTCCTCGAGGCAGAGAACTACACTAAACACGTCATCATACTCGCGAGGAAGGCGAAGGTAAACATTTTTTTTTGTTTGGCTCCACAAACTATGTGCCAGTGTCAAGTAGTAAATAATTTCTTTAAAAAGCTCCACTCGTAATTATTCAAATCATAATTCAAATATAATATTTTTGTTTAGTTCGTTTACAATGTAGTCGTCATAAGATATTTACTAAGTCTAGTACAATTTTGTATGTATGTGTGTGTATTGTACATTTTATCTTATATTATATTTATGTATGATAATATTACATATTTATATTTGTAGTATGTATATATGTAGGTATATTTTAAGTCATAAATAATAGTTAATAGTCTTTTTATATGCATATTTTATTTGTATTATCAGTAATTTCCCACTGCTTCCTAGTAAAATAATACGTTTGTTTACAAGTATCGTTAAAAGCAGTTAGGTAGGTATTTTTTCGTTGCGAAGGCGTTTCGACAGGCTGAAATAGTGTAGAAAACAGTGTTCAACAGTATGTTATGTTATATTCGGCTTAAAACACGAAAATTTTGACTTACTTTGTAGTCAACTAGTGTCTATAATTAGCCACCCAGGCCTATAGTAAGGGACTTGATATAAAAAGTGCGCCAGGCGCGCGGCCAGAGGGCTCTGAAGATAAAATATATGGCGCCTAGGGGACGCCTGTGACGCTGCCTCCGACGTTTTGTATAAGCTCTAGTGTAACGAAATATACTAAGCGGACAGGACGCACGTATTTATACAGTGGCAGCAGCTGCGGCCGAGGCGCGCGTACAGGGCGCGCGCCTTGGGCGCTTTGTATATCAAGACCCTTAGTGTATAGAGAACACGGTATTTTGTACGGATTACCAGATATTAGCAGACTGGCTTGCTCCAGCAACTCAGGACGGTCAACCCTGCCAGCAACCTATAGCATAGTTTGATTCGCGATATCCATTTTATGTTTCATTTCTAGTTGAACTGGGAACAATACCTATCACTGGGAACAGCGCGCGACTTCAGGATCAAAGGACCAGTGCTTGAAGAAGTCCTCAACTCCAGGGAAAGAGCTGCTGACGAGACCAGAGACGAAGGTATAGTCCGAATCATAAACTAAACGCTTTCACTCTCACAGCCCCACACTAATATCAATCACTTGTGTCGTGGGTGCCGGAAACATTCACATCTCACACACAGAACCAGAAACACAAATTTGCCTTGGGACGAAAACTTGGTTTCTACCGGGAATCGAACCCGATGCCCGTGCTTAGAAGGCGAACGCGTACCCAAATAAGCCGACGGGCGGTTCAAATCATCATCAGCCCGCAACGTTTCCACTGCTGGGATTCGGGCCTGCTTTTACTGAGAGATATAATCGAAGTGATAATCGACCACGCTGGCCAAGTGCGAGTTGGTGGATGCTGGTCAATGCACAATTTTTTCACTGCAACAGTCAATAAATTCAATTACCTGATACTTGTATGTTTAATAAATGTATATACACCTCGTTTTCAGTCGATCCAGAGAACATAAACGATGCAGTAACTGAAGTGCTATCTCCCGTGCAGAGCGACCAAGAAGAAAACGATCACAGCCAGGACAAGACGAAGAGAAAACGGAGGAAAGTCTCGTGAATAGCTGGCTTATTATAAACAAGACTGTTCTTTATCAACTAATTATTTTGCGAGATGATTTAGGATCGTGTTCGAGCTCCCCAGGCCGCAGAATACACTGTAGTGTGATATTCATATGCAAATTTTTTGCATCACAATATGTGACATACTTTTTAAAAATCAACATTTTCTAATGTACCCAGTAAGTACATAACATTCAGTTAGTAGCTGGATGAATATATTTTATTGTAAGTATATGTTATACTAGCCGTACCCCGCGGCTTCGCCCGCTATTATCAAGTTAAAAAGTAGCCTATGTGTTAATCCTAGGTATAATCTATGTACATTCCAAATTTCATCCAAATCCGTTCAGCCGTTAAAGCGTGAAGAGGGAACAAACATACTTACACACTTACACAAAAACTTTCGGATTTATAATATTAGTAGGATTACCGTCATCATAATATGACCGACGAGCAAAAATACTTATTGACGATCATATGTAGAGTACAAATTGCTAAGTCTCTGCCAGAGGACGCGACGTGAGGTCGCAAGTCTATCGGTATTATATTGATTACATTTTGGAGAGTATGTGCATAAATGATATGAGTTGATCCGCCATCCCCCTTTTACAAACTTCACCCATTTAGGGTTGACATACTTCTAGTGCGCTCGAAGCGATTCACTTCTACGTAAACGTAGAATACACGAACGAAGAATTTAGCCATACGGATGATGAATCGTCCGTAAGCGAAGGAGTGGAAATCATTGTCCGTGTCAGTTCCTGTATAATCTGGTAGAATTCAAGTCACGAGTGAATATCTTCTAGGCAAGCATGCTACATCTTCTGCCGCATCTTTACTTTCCATTAGGCGAGATGGTCACAATGTCATGTCTATGAAGCATTAAAAAGAAAGTTAAATTTATTACAAATTATTGGATCCTTAAAAAAATCGTCTAAATCATAATAACATTTATTAGTTTAATAATATAAAATAATTAATAAAAAAAATGTTCTTAACGTATATTCAAATATTTTAGTTTGTCTTCTGCTTTTACATAATCAGGTATTTTATGATTTAATTACTGTTTTTTTAATGTCTGATAGGCTAGCGTTTGACCACAATCTCGCCTGATGGAAAGCGATGATGCGGCCGAAGATGTAGCATGCCTGCCTAGAAGGTACCTATTCACTCTGTGAATAGGTACTGTGACGGCGTATTGATCTGCTTTTAACATTGACCTTGCTGTCGGGATCGGTCACTCCTCCCAATGTATTAAATATCAACAGTTGGTGGAGCTAGGTGTCATGTGTGTGTCATAAAAGTCTGGTTTAGATTTATAATGTCGCCATTTAAAAAAGAAAGAAGAAGAAGAAGTTAGATTTATAATGTGAAGGCGTCATACGTCAGTAAGTTGGTCATTATTGTGACGTCACGTGATATTGTTAAGATATATTACATAAATGTACATTGTTATTTGCTATTTAACCCCTGACAAAAAATAGAGGTGTTATAAGTTACTACAAACTTACTGTGCGTCTGTGGTATCGTAGTTCCAAACGGCTGGACCGATTTTGGTTTTTTTTTTTAAACCGACACTTGATCGAGCGTGTTCTTAACTATGTTTGGTGTAAATCTGTGCAGCCGTTTTCCAGATGGAGCGTCGACGTCGGTGGTATATTAAAAAATCAAAACTTTGATGTTGCCACTTGTTGAAGTTGTGTTAAGAAATATTTAAAATATACCATTTACAACGAAATAAAAGTAAAGAAAATAAACATTCAAAAACGGTTACTATATTGTATAGCTATATGTATGTATACGGTACATGGTGCTGGCCCAGGCTCCTTCAATTTTGAAACATCTCCTTTGAAATTGTAAATGCTACCAGGGCGGCATATTCGTTGAGAAAGAAGCCCTTTATATTGATTTTTTTAAAAGTACTAGAAGGTAGTCACTGTTCGCTGAGAGCGAATAGATTTTTAAGTTTAATAAACAATAATTTTTGACAACGTTTTTTATTCATAGACAACACAACATTATTTAATAAATTATGTAAGAGTGGTATAATAGTTATGAGAAGAATAGAAATGAATAGAGATGTGTTATAGAGAGATTATTAGAAAAGATGTGCCATGGATTTCATCAAGTTATCTTCACCGGAAGCTGTCAAACACACTAAACTGGAGTTTTGCCGCGAAAGTGAAAAATAGACGTTGATTTTGTATAATTTTCAAAAAGCTGTTATTCTTCGAGTGTTAGTATGTAATAATGGTGAATTATTAACCGTTAATACTTAGTAAACGTGCATGAGTGAAGGCAAATCATACAAAGTTGAAAAACGTTATTTTCGCCTTCGCTCCTAAACTCCAATAAAAGTTCTAGTAATGGTTTTACCACTTTACTAGGGCATGATTTGTCTATGACTGGACCATTGACTTTGACTGTGACTTGTGACTAGGACTTTTAATTTCAAATGCCCTGAAATATATTACTACTTGAAACTGGCAAAAAGCACAATATTGCGAAGCTAAATAAAATAAAACCCAATAAACTATAGTAAATTCTTTATCTATGCGTATAGCAACAGACGGACTTATCACTAAAAGTGATCTCCACAAGGTAATTTAACCTTTCAGCCTCTGTTTTGTATTTACTAGTACCACACTTTTTACTTCACTGTTTTTTTCTTTTTGTAAGTACGAGTACCTATTTTAAAGCTACAACCCATATCCCTTCACGAATCAAACCACATTCCAAAACATTTCCTATTTTAAAATAAGAGTAACTACTATTTACCTCATTCTCTGAATATTTCGTCACCAAAAATACAAATTTAACCACAATGAAACATACCACGAATACTAATAAAATAATAATAAGATGGATAGGTATATACGTTCGTTGCTATATACGTACTTGCACATTCGTAACCATTATGAGTGACCTATTTATAATAAAATTGGGTTTATAACCTAGTATTCTCTGAACATTTCGTCATCAAAAATTACAAATTTAACCACACAAATGTTTCACAAAGTTACATGTAAGACTAAATTCATACAAAAAACACAGTTAAACGTTTCTTCGAATCTTCCACGTCATTACCGTATAAGAATTCATTTTCTGCTTTGTATAGTATGTATCCAATTATAAATTCCGTAGATAACAGCCACAAGAGGTATTGTAAAATATATTATAAGGGAATTAACCCTACGCTACAATATTGTTTTTGTACACAGTGTGTTACATACCTAATTTAGAATAAGCTGGATCAGATGTTTATTAACCTATTTTTACTCTTGTGAATAAATATCAATCTTAGGTTTTGGTGCTTGTATTTTAAGATAAATTTACATTTATTGTTACAATTAACTAAGAGGCTAAAGGAATGACCTGGACGCAATCAGCTCAAAACAAAGGTGAGCTCAAAGTAGAGGAGGCTTATACTCTGATGAATCTCTAGATCACGATACCGAGTGTGACTGGAAGGTTTTGCGCATGTCTTGATACGCAAGATTATCATACTAATACAAGAACTAGCTTCTGAGCCCAAAGAAATACCCAAAAATTTTGCAGCTAAAGTAAGAGGTACGTCTCCTGTCTCGATGGCTCTGCTATCATTGTGCGTTAAAGAAATTCTTCTAGATGATTTGGTTGTAAGATGTTCATTTTTATTGCTCGCCTATATATAGTATTTGTCTATGTAACTTATTACTATTGCGTCATTATCTATATATATAAAAGAAAGTCGTGTTAGTTACTCCACTTATAACTCAAGAACGGCTGAACCGATTTAGCTGAAAATTGGCAGGGAGGTAGTTTAGAGCCAGGAGAAGGACATGGGATACTGGGGACTTTTTAAGAACGTACATTTCTTTAATTTTTTTTTTTTACATTTCGACATGCTTTCCATTTTCTCATACGTCACTCGGATTTGGTAAAGTACTAGGCAAACATAAACATGAAGGTTGTAATAATATAGTCACGTGACATTGTAACGCATGCCGGGTATGGCTTCCTAAATATGCACATTCATTGACTGTTAGGCGGAACGAAGGTCGCCGGGACAGCTAGTATACTATAAATGTGGTTACTGTTAGGTACTATTACATTATGCAGTATCACACTACTAGCTTTGATTAATCACAATTCTGATTAATTCTAAAATCCGGGAACTCGACTACATTATAACAAAGGGTGGAGCGATTCTGAGCAAAAGGGACGGTTTACGGTACCTACCGAGAAGTGGCTAAACGGATGTTCAAACCGAGCTTCCTGGAACTGCCTCGAATTCGAACTGCAGAGGTGTGTTGCTAGAATCTAGATAATTTGCGATATCATTAGAGCTTTTGCACATTTAGCGAGACACAGGCGGTTTTTCTTTCTCTGAGCGAACGTGGTGGTACCGAACCACCGCGTTGTCCGCTATTTATTTATACTAGACTAGCCGTGCCCCACGGCTTCGCCCGCTATTATCTACTTAAAAAGTAGCCTATGTGTTATTAGTAGGTATAATCTATGTACATTCCAAATTACGTCCGAATCCGTTCCGCCGTTAAAGCGTGAAGAGGGAACAAACATACTTACACATTTACACACAAAATTTCGGATTTATAATATTAGTAGGATTAACAGACCCGTTAATTACATGAATTATTTAAAAAAACATTACTTGTCGGATCGAATTGTGACTAATATAAGTAAACCATTATCCACCTGAACACTCAAAAATCTTCATCAAGATCGGTCCAGCCGTTTAGGAGTTCAGTCACATAAGCAGGTACAGAGGAAATATATATAAAGATTTTTTTTATATTGTGCGTTAGTGCGTTAGTAAAACTAGTTTTCTCCCCAAGGGAATTTTGTGTTTCAGGTTGTGTGTGTGGTGTTGGTGTGATGTTTCCGGCACCCACGACATAAGTCGTCGAACTTAGTGTAGCGCTATAAGTGTGAAAGCGTTTAAAAATCAAAGGGATAAAAAGTAGTAGACTAACTAATAGATTCAAGTACATACATCTAGCTGTCTATAGATACAATTCTCGTAAGCGGTGTAGTATGACAAGTATGAGGGATGACGTTATGTAGTTAGCATTATCTACTGAATTTAAGTAAAACCAGCTGTAGCAGGTAGCAGGCGGGTACCTGGCAATATTATAATTATATTACTAGCTATGCGGAGTTTTGCCGCGAAAGTGAAAAAGTAGCGATGTTGATTTTGTATAATTTTCCAAAACCTTATTCTTCGAGTGTAAATGTGTAATAATGGTGGATTATTAACCATTGATACTAAGTAAACATACATAAGTATAGGCAAATCATACAAAGTTGGAAAACGTTTTCGATTCGATTTTCGTCTTCCCTCCAAAACTCCAATAGAAGTTCTAGTAAAGTTTCTACCACATTACTAGGGCATGACTTGACTAGCAGTTTAGTATAATGTGACCATTATTGTCAACAGTTGATATCTAGGTAACAGATTATATGCGAAACTTTTAAAAAGTTAAATCTCTACCCGATGAAACGTAGACAAACGTCGCGCGTCGCGAGACGTAAAAATCGAGCCACAACTATTCCAGTATGCTCCACGCAGTTTCACTACGTAGGTGTGGGTTATATCTCGCCAGTTTTCCACGAACTGAACTATTTGAGAAGGTAACAACAAAAACACTTGAGAATTTAGATTTGGCGACAATACGACTATAAATTTTAGTCACGTGAGGCGGCGCGACGATTTTCTATGAAATACGACGCAAACTATGCGCGCGGGGATTTGTAACGTTCAGTTTCTTCTTCAAATAGGTATTGAAGATGAAAGTTTTGTTGCTATATCAACAGAAAAGAATATAAAACTTGATAGCGCATGAGAATTTACCTTCACAACGAAATTCTCAGAGCAGCGGGGGAGTTTCACCCTCTTCTATGAGTATTTTTTTAACGCTCTCACAGCCCCCCACACTAAGTTCGATGACTTGGGTTGTGAGTATCGAAAACATTTACATCACAAACACAATCACAACCAGACCCATAAACACATATTTTCTTTGGTGAGAAGACCTGTGTTCACGTCGGGAATCGAACCCGATACAAAGCAAGCAAGCCGGACAGTTGGGTAGTAGTGGTACCTACATCTAGTAATTTTCCTTTTCTAGGTATAGGTATCAATATATATACTTAGTAGATGGGTACAAACAGTATCTACACGACATACCTAGCAGTGAGACTTCCAGCGTATTGTTTTATTTACCACGAAATATGACTGTTCGCTAAATACAATAATTATATTATTCTGAGAACACGCTGCATTATCACTTTCTAAGTAGATGTGCCTTCTGCGAAGCTATAAATGGACAGATGTTTCGAAACAATTATATTTAATGAGGAAGTATAACAGTCATATGATTGGACCAACAACTACTTACATCATAATCATCATGCCAAGTTGGAAGCGTTTTGCTTCTACGTTCATCATCGCGAAGTAGCGAAATTCATTGCTCGAGTCTTCGTTTCTCCAACGATATAATATGTACAACATATTTATGTATATAATATGCACATAAATATGAGTAATCAATCATATACAAGGAAATTTCGCGTTCGTTTCGCCCGGGCGAGTCAGAAGGCAGGAGATGAAGACTATTATCATTATCATTTAGAACGCAAATGTTTTTAATTTATTAGGTATTTTACTCTACCCAACACGCTTGAATTCTATGCAATTTGACAGTATTTAATATAATTTAATATATTTCTTCTATAGTAGTACCTACTGCAGTGCGTTCGAGTACGCCGATTTGTAGTTGCGGCACTGCTGGCTTCATTGATATGTAGGTACTTATATCAGACTGCGTTAATATCAAAGATTAATATTGATAAATCATTTTTTCCAATCTCTTAATTATTTTTATATCCGTTATTAGATAAATCCGCTCTTAGCCTGAGATCTAATGGGTCACACCGAGAGCGGATTTGGCCTCACGTGACGCGACGCTCGGCGTTTTGGTAGAAAGTAATGGCATCACGCTAATCACACTTTTATTAACTTATACGTTTTCTGTGTCACTACTCGATTGGTTAAATGAGACATATATATGTTATGTTAAATTACCGCGCGGAAGCCGTGGGACATGCATACCCACAGTGTTTCTGTGATCTGTGTGCATACCTATTTTAGACCTGACAAAGTAAGCTGTGCTCATTACATAATCCGTCGCGGAACCTAAACCGTTTTAGAACGAAAGTAATTTTTTTAATTCGACCTCTTTTCTTTGACAAAAAATAAAACCCGTCAAAAGGAATATATTTAAATATTCAAACTCAACTCTATTCCAACCGAGGTTACTTTTGCACCTAAGCCGCTGCTAAAATCATTAAACAATCTGATTTCAAGCCTTCAACAAACTGAACCGAATAAAAATAAGAAAAAATACAAAAAAAATCGTGATATATTAACTCTTTACTCTTAAACTCGCAAGTGTTGCCGTTTGCAGTACCTCCTGAAGTCGCGAAGATGCCTTGCTGCACTCCTTGCTGTGGACCTTCTTGCTGCGGCCCGTGCTACCCGTGCGGGTCATGTTGCGCGCCTTGCTATAGTTGCTGTGGCTGCGGCTACTATTGCTGTTAGTGTACATGGTCAAGATCTAGCAAGCTGGTGCCTTGTCGACTCCAGGGCGTGACGTGAACTATGAAATCTCCGGCGTGAGGCTCCCCACTAAGCTATAGTTTAGCTTAGCTCTATAGCTTAGCTTGAGCAGCCCTGAAACCGTGCTGGTTCCGTAAGCGTTCAAGCCCTGTAGCTTGAGTGGCGTTGAGACCGCAGGGGTTCCGCTTTGGCGTCGAGCGTCGCGTCTGCTCCGCCTGAGTGTTAAGAGCCCAACGTTTCGTCTGCCTCTGCTCAAGCCTTCAAGCCAGAGATCTTGGCTAACGTCGCGTCGTGGATCGTCCTACAACCGGAATGCCGTGCACCTTCAACTTTTTAGTAGATGCTGTTTTCCGTATTGAATGTCCTACTTTGGATGTAATAAAATAATACTGTTATACATGACGTTTCTTTTGCTTCTTGACTCTGTAGGCTGCCGGGCTTGTAGGGTTCCGCTACGAAAGGTCGTAGTACTCATAGTTATCTTACGACTTGCGCGTAGGTCGCAACGACTTGCGCGAGGTCGCAACGACTTGCGCGAGGTCGCAACGACTTGGGCGTAGGTCGCAGCGACTTGGGCGTAGGTCGCAGCGACTTGCGCCCCTCCGGTCGGTTAGGTCTGAATGTAGTTAATGTACTGATGCGGCACAATGTACAAACACCAAAAAACCTTTTCCCAAATGTCTGAAATAACACCAAAAAAATCCCATAATGACTGATTTTCTATTTGTCTTGGTTTATGAATGTACGTATATCGTTATGTCTTCGCACACTGTTCTGCATCAGTCACACTAAATTCGGAAACAATATATTTTATACGGCAAAATGAACACTCGTGCCGGCGGCATTTCAACCAGAACGAAGATATGTTTATCGATACCTGCAAAGTATCTACCAAAATGAAGCCGATCAAAAAAAAAAATATTGCCTTAACAGTACATAGAATAGCAATGCATTACTTTGAGTAACTTTTCAATTAGCTGTGCTTACGAGAAGCACCGTACAAACAACGCCGTAGAGGGCTAGCATAGACGGACTCGTATGCCACACAAGCCCACCTTGTCTAGTTCCCTGTATATGCTCAAAAAAGAGGCCCACCTTGTCTAGTTCCCTGTATATGCTCAAAAAAGAGGCGCGTTATCAAGAAACAGGAATTAAAAATTCTCTGCTTAGCGCAGCTACCAAAAATAGGCGAGACCTTTTGTTTGATGCAAACTATGAAAGACAGCTAAAAGATCTAATTGCTTCTTACCATACCATAAGGATAGTTTCAGTTTGGTTTTAATTTTAAGGATAACTGTAATTTTTGTAAGAGGTTTACCTAAAATATAATTGTTCTCAACTGTACGATAGTTTGACATTTTCATTTCAGACATTCACAAACCAAGACAAATAGAAAATCAGTCATTTTGGGAAAAGGTTTTTTTGGTGTTTGTGCATAGTGCCGATCAGTACATTAAGACATTCAGACCTAACCGACCGGAGGGGCCGGGCTGGTCAGCTAGTAAAACATAAAGCTAACTTAAATTGAAATGACTAAGTATAGTTAGTTTTATTTATTTATTAGACATTTACTTCGACAAGTCCAACCAAGAAGCCATGTAAACCGACAGAAAACAGCATTACGGAAACTACGAAAGAAGTAACAAACATTAGATTTTCACTTAGTACAAAGTTATGTTCTATTGAGTCTTCTGAAGGTACCTGAAAACAGAATAGTTAAATATTTAAGTGCTGCGTAAGTACTACTAATTAAGACAGTATGGTTCTGCGTGTAGATTCTGTTAGGGTCCGTTGTTATAGGCTACCAAATCTAAACAGTTACAGTTATATGTCTAGGGAGTTCAGGGACGAGTCTATTACTGACTGAGGAGGTCGGGGATAGACTCGTCCCTGGACAAGTACAATAAGGTAATGTTTGTGTGTCTTTGGGTACATTGAACGTCATAAGATATCAAAAGTACTTCATAAGCTGGGCTACTGTCGTTGGACAGTTACCAAAGCAATGTACGTTTGAAGTAATGTACGTAGTCGTATACATACACAAGTAACTACGTTACCATGGGCTACCAAATATCCCTCTAATTTGTCTGTATGGGGGCAGTTCAAGTTCGGGGCTTGTCCCTGAACTAGGTACAACTTACATGGGCTACAGAGCTATGGCATCGAGTCTTAAGTTATATTTGTTATTTTTAAATATTAAGCATATTATATTTTAGTTTCGGAATTAGAAAGAACCATCTAATACAATCTTCTTTAGTAAGAACAACATTTAATTTAAAACACTACTTTTTTTCCCCTCAGTGACTCCTTTACGACACCCTAACGACGATTTTAAATAAAAGTTGTTCTAACTAAACATACTTGCCTGCGACGGTTAACTATCTGAATCCGAGATGAAAATCTCCAAGGTCATCGACCCCGTCACCAAGGTCATTGACCCTGGCACCAAGGTCATTGACCGACACCAAGGTCATCGACCCCGGCACCAGGGTCATCGACCCCGTCACCAAGTTCATTGACCCCATCACCAAGGCCATTGGCAACGCCACCAAGTTCATTGACCCCGTCACCAGGGTCATTGACCCTGTCACCAGGGTCATTGACCCTGCCACCAAGGTCATTGACCACCCCGTCATTAACGTCTATCTGCCCCGACACCAAGACCATCGATCCCGACCCAACAGCAATTCGATTGAAAATGCTCCACGACACCCTAACCTCTTTGTATATCATGTCCCTAAAGTGGACGTGCATGAGGAATACCTGGTATTTAGCAGCCGCAGCGGCCACAACCGCCCGTGGTCGGTGGACAGCCTCCAAACGAGTACATGCAGTAGCCACCGCTGTGGGCCCCGCCGACGTATCCTCCATAGTACACCGGCATTCTCGTATTTTTATAATTTTCGATATTTTTCCTGAATTGAAATGAACGTCTGAAATCTGACTGTAATTTTGAATCTGTAAATTTGACAGATGAATTAGGAGAAATTTCAGATCGCAATCAGTTCGAATTTGTTTTTTCTTGAGTGTGTTGGCCAGTATTTATAGCTAAAAGCGAAACAATCGAAACAGGGAAAAAAGTATGTACTTATTCCAAATATTTTAAATGCGGAAGTAACTCTGTCTGTTACGCTTTCACGCCTAAACCACTGAACCGATTTTGATGTAATTTGGTACAGAGATAGACTAGGGAAAGCACGGCGGCTACTTTTTATCCTGGAATTTCCGCGGGTCTAGGATTTACGCGGGCAAAACCATGGGCGCAGTTAATAATTTGATACAATATTTTAGAAGGAAATAATTAGAATGCGTTTAAATTTTTGAGCAAAAATTTAAATTAGTGACAAAAACCAACTTCACGCTTTATTTTCGGAACCCATGATACGCATTTTCGGGGATAACTCAAAAACGACTCTTCAGATCTTGATCAAATTGAAATGGGACAACATGGTAGCTGGTACCACTTCGCCAGCTATCAAATAAAAAATAATCATCATAATTGAAACGCAAGCAAAAATTAAAAAACCGACTTTAGCGCTTATATTTTAGATTTGGCTTTAAATTATTGTCTTTATTTTAGTTTTACTTATCACACTATTACAACCTACAGTTACTAATACTCGCACTAAGTATAGTTAAGTTGGTCATACCTACAGCACATATACTATGTAAGTTACAACACAAGCAAGTATAATAATTTATTAAGTATACCTACCACTTTGAACAGTGTTACTATCCCAAACTCTATGTACTACCTAGGTATATAGGGGAGAAGGAGGTAAGACGGGGTAGCGGGCAAGACGGGGTAGCGGGTAAGACGGGGTACCCAGCGAAATTCACAGTTCAAATTGACCAATCACGCTCGTTCATTCATCGTTCGACGCGCCACCATGATATTTGTCAGTCGCCCGGAGTTTAGCGGTTCACAAGTGTCGAAAAAAATTTTAAAAAAAAGTTTTACTGCAAATTGATTATCATATTTTCTTCTCGTTTGACACGTGACTGTGGTTTGTTAAATAACGTTAGCTGGTGAGGTGTTGCTGTGATTGACGCTTAAACTAACCTATAATAAAGTAGGCATTGTGTTTCCTTAAGATTGTTGGCTGTTTTTTCTTTTTTGTTTTTTTTTTTTATAAAATGGCTATGCAGGCAAGATGGGGTAACGGGGTATCCCATCTTGCCCCCAATGAGAATAATTTTGTTCTTGTTTGTTTTCCGTAAAAATGAGTTTGTTTTTTGTGAGCTTATTATAGTTTGCCTTTTTGTGTTGGTTTGTGACTACAAACGCACTACTGACAGAGGGTCGTGGTCCGAAAAATCCATGCGGGAAGCAGTTCTACCTTTTCCACTTCCGCTTACTAAAAAATCTTGTCGTGTTGCTAAAATGCGTGGAAAGCAGCAATTATCACGTCGCGTCGTCTCCCTACAAGCAAGAAATAGAAGTCATCGCCCAGAAGAAAAAAATGATGCTGATCAGAAAAAACTAGAGAAAATAGAAACAAAAAAGAGTAAAGATGAATGAAAGAAACAGAAGAAAACAGCTACAAAAGGTCAAAATGAACAATCAAAGAAGAATAGCCGATCAGCTCCTTTTCTTCACTTTCATCTGAAGATGAAAGTGATGAAGATGAAAGTGAAGAAGAGGAGGACATATATTGTGAGGAAGTATATTCCGTTTCCATTGAAGGGTGGATATCATGCTTATTATGTGGAAGATGGGCTCATAATAGCTGCGCAGGAATAGATGATGATGATGACGAAGCCACCCATGTCTGCGAGTTCTGCAAGGTCTAATAATCATCTTTCTCTGTGATCATTCTCATCACCCCATCTTACCTTAGGGGGGTACCCCATCTTACCAGCACCGTGGGGCAAGACGGGGAAAAACACCTGTTTTTTATTTTATTTTTTTTCTCTTAAATGTGTTACCAAAAGTTCCTAATGATTAGAATATTAGAATAATAATCATTAGTTGTTAATTAAAAAAATAAATATGATTGTTTCACTATGTATTATTTTTTTATATTATTGACCTTTAAAGCTTAAGTACCCCATCTTGCCACCCTCTCCCCTATATATGGTACAAATTGTAAACAAACGCTTTCACAGTCACAGCTCCACACTAAGTTCAATAACTTGTGTCTAAAATGCCGGGACTACATCAGACACACAGTCACACCCTTCCCTTCTGGACCAGAAACACAATTTCTTTCAGGGAGAAAACTTGCGTTCCTATGGGTAATTGAACCCGATACCCGCTGCTTAGGACTCGTGTCCAAGCCAGCGTGCGGTTCACCCGTAAACTGTTCAGTATAGTAGCCATTGAAGAGTTCCACTTTCTTAAACCCTTGGTCTCTTCTATAGGTTGACTGGGCGCTGACTTTCCGGTATAAAAAGTTCCTCTATGGCGCTGACTGTAGGACCTAGGGTGCTTCATTCTATATGGATGCGGGAATTCGTACGTATATTTAAACGTCGGTTATTCAAGAGAAAAAAATTAAACGCAATTTCAACGGACACGTTTCATTCTTAGAATACAGAAAAACAGTACGAAGTAAACAATTCTAAGTATATTTGCATCTGTAATACGCTTGGAAGGCTAATTTGTCACAAGGGCAGGATGCAGGTATGGTTCCTGTGGTGGTATAGCGGGCAGGCCCCACGGGGCAGGAGTAGAAGTTACGAGGACAACGGTTGCAGCAGCAAGGGACCGACGGATGGGCACCACCGTCCAGCCTACCAAACGTGCCGACTGCGAAATTCTGGCAGAATCCACATGGGAATGGCATAGCGATGTTTATTTGATATTGTATAAAAAATCCAAAAAAAAATTTTTTCTTTATTTGTGAAGTTTTCTACAAAAATTTTATTCTTATTAGATAGGATTGACAGAAGTTGATTTTGACAATTGTCAATCTTTTATTGTTTAATGCCATAGAAAAGATTAATACTATACCCTAGTTAAATACTATTATATGCACGCTCCGAAGAAGTTTCTCGACCATGGTCTTACCCAGCTTATGGTTCTGTGGGAAGGTAGAAAAGATTCCTAAATACAAAAAAATGTATACCTTGCCCTACAAATAAATAAAAGCATCATTTTGTTTATTCAGTAGTTCGCACTTCAACATATCAGGGAGTTGTTGTGTATGATCACTCTAAATATACTACTACTCTCTCTATCTCACTTATTTTCTTTTTATTAAATTAATGTCCATTAAATCTGAAGAAAGAAGTTTGATAACATAATTACACAAAGAGAAAATTTGCTGGATTTATTTTTACCCGACTGCCAAGGAAGTTAAGAAACGTTTTTTTTTTTTTTTTTCATTATCATTCTTCATAATAGTACAATCTACGGGCCAATTGCCTATATTTCCTAAAACTAAACTAAAACTATATACAGCAAAGAGCCAAGTTACCTACAAGCCATCGAGCCTATAGGTAGAAACGTTTTTTCGAATCCGAAATAAAAAACCACAATAAAAAGAGATTGCGAACCAAAATCAAAAATAGAAAATTGGAGTGATTATGTCTCCCGGTAGGGAGTAATAGTATTCTGTGGATTACATTATCTTTGTTCTGTGGACTTGACAGAAGAGAAATGTGAAAGAAAATTTCGTAAAAAATTAGGAAATGAAATAAAAATTATTTTCTTTCACAATTTATAGAAAAAAGTTAAATAAACTAAACATAGGATCACACAATGCCTTACCAGCACGGGTGCTACCGTGACTTCGCCATCGGCACGTTCGCGCGCTGTCCTGGTGGTTGCGACTGCCCAAGGGTGTGTTGTTGCAACCCTTGCGTGCAAGGGTGCTGCTGCTGCCCCACTGGACCTGCTTGCAACTGCCACTCGGGGACCGTGCCTGCCTCGTGTCCCTACGATAAAGTAGCTTTCCAAGCGTATTATAGAACTAAATATACATAGGTTTTAAAGTCTAATAAACGTATACTTTCAAATTTGTATTTCATTGAATTACTTTAGCATAATTTAAAAACACAAATGGTGATGATGCAGTCGAAGATCGAAGTAGGTACACTAGGCCTAGAATAGGAAATAGCTCTCAAGGATAGCTGTCGGAACACCGTTTAGTGCTTTTCGCCACATTTTCTACTTGAAAGTAGAATGCATTCTTCTAATCTTAAGTTTACAAAAAAATACAAATTACGTGGCGAAAACGCGCTTGTTACGTCACCACTCTTGTTTTCTGCTTCAGGAGAAAAATTTAAAAACAAACAAGGATCATTTACATCACACACAATCGCAACGCCTTTAGTGTGGGATGCAACTTGTTTCGATACTTTAGCTCCGTCACATCTTCCTGAAACACAGAATGGGGTTGGCGTCGCGGCATCTTCGGCACAGCAGCGCAATCGGCGAAAATATGGAATCCTCGGCAGTGGTTACATATTTGAGCCGTTTGGTGTTTTTTTTTGTATTTGAGACACTGGGTCCGTGGGGACCGGGACCTCATTCTATTATTAAAAATCTAGCAGAGCTCCTGGTTGAGGCGACGCATGGTCAAAATTCTGGGACTTATATGGCTCAACGTATTAGCATCGCAATTCAGAGAGCAACGGCGCCAGCACGATGGGAACGCTATACCCACTGGTGTGTGGCTTGAGCACTTGAGTTACCTATAAGCTCGATGTCTTGTAGGTAACCTAGTTCTTTGCTGTATATATAGATAGAGAACCAGAAAAACAAATTTCCCTTAAGTGAAGTGTTAAAACGAATATTATTTTTACCCCTGAAGCAAAAAGTGGAAATATGTTAAGAAGAAGTAAATCGTATTTTAAATAATTTAAATTTGGCTTATCAATATTTATTTGAGAGAGTTTTAGGTTTAGAGAATGATAGTATAGAATCGCGCCCAGAATCTATGTAAGTTGGAGTATTTTTTACCCGATTGCGCGACGCAAAGGGGTATTTATCAGCCTTTGTATGTGTGAACGAGTATGTTTGTTCTTTTAAGGCTTTCTAGAGACCAAATGCGTGGGCTGTTTTTTATTATTCTCAAAATTTGAATATGGCTACAATCAGCTACATCAAAAACATTTCAAAGGAAAGTCGAGTGTGTTAAGTGGGTATCGTTGAATAGGTATTTCAAAAACTTCTTTAGGTTTATTTTACTATTCAACCGACTACAAAAAAGGAGGTTCTCAATTCGACTGTACCCATTTTTTTTGTAATTATGTTACGCGATATATCCGCCAATTATGAATCGATTTTGATGATCTTATTTGGTAGAGGTTATGGGACCACCCATATACATTCTGAATTAAACCAGATAAACCCATCTAGTTTGAGCTCGTTTGATTAGTCTTGACAAGTTCTCTGGTCATATACTGGTACAAGCTTGATATTAAAAAGCCTTTTTTAAGTCTTACTTGTATATAGTAAAGTATATTGATTTAATACCATAAAGTACTTACATATTTTGAATATGACCCCGATATTTTCCTATTGATAAAGATCAAAAACAAGTCAATCAAGTTAACAATACCGCCATGATTACTTTTCAAGCTACCAATCATTTTATTCTCAGTATGACATGTTATTCCCGGTATTAAATATGAATAGACCCAAATTAAACAATGACAACGAACGAGCTCGTTCGCAGAACACCACCCCAACAAGCGTAACTAAAGAATTCCGTGAACAGGCATGCTAGCTGCCCAGTATAATAAGGACTACATCACAAAATTATCATTATCACTTAAGATATCTTTATAAACTGGTCAAACTTGCTATATTACCATCAAACCATGACCCTCGATATGAATTTTGAATAATGTAACAAGAGTTCTAAGTAATTTGGTTCAAGTTAACTGAGGTGGATAATGAGAAAAGATTCACCGAATCGTGTCAAAGTCCCCTTCAAAATTCTAGTAATGTTAAATTGGCGGCTAAAAATGTTCATGTACCTAATTATAGCATAGTTTACGACATGCATGCTAGTTCCACATAACTGCAAATATTATATTTTTAGGTAACTTAGGTCTTTGCTGTATTATAGATGTATATAGTTTTAATTTAGTTTTAGGAAATATAGGCAATTAGCCCGTAGATATACAATGTACCATAAAACTCCGTATATAAGTGCTGTTAAAATATACATAAAGATTGAAATATATAATAATAAATAATATATACAATATGGGAGTCTTTAAGTCGCGAGTGAATAGGTATCTTCTAAGCAAGCTTGCTCCATCGTCGACTACATCGTCGCTTACCATCAGGTGATATAGTGGTCAAAAGTTTGCCTATCTTGAATAAAAAAAAAGTATATATTATTGAAATATATGTATAACTATCCCCCCTTACATTTAAAGCTTTTGGAAGAAAATAAATTTAAAAGATTCTTAAAAGAGTGGTTAATGTCAAAAGTATATAATTTTAAAGTAAGCAAAGCTTAAATAATTAAACGAAAGCAAAGCTTAAAAAAAAACAACTTCACCGCTTTATCTTCGGACATTTGATCTTTATTATTTAATCATTTATGGGTGAACTTTGTACGTTATTTAAATGTGTGATGTTAATTTAATTTAATATTATGAATTTAGTTTGAAACTATTGTTTGAACTTAACATGAACACAACGCCGAAGGCGGGAAAGCACATCGATAATTAGACACTTCGGAGAACATCGGTTTCAATATCTAGGGTTATCCCACGAGGAAAGGTGATCCAAATATTTGTAAATGTCACAGAGTACGAAACTCGCTCGCGCTGGTACTATAGAAGCGAAATCGTCAATGAAATTCATGCCTAGATTACAATAATATCTTTGCCTATATCCATATGCGTAAATGCCATATGCGTAAATCCTCCGGACCCAAGGCACAACTACTATGCTCAATGTACGAGTAGTTATCATACTAATATTATAATAAACATTAATAATTATAAACATAAATCTCAGTAGTCCTACAGAGTAGTCTTACCAGTTAAACTACTAGAAATTTCCTTTCCAATAGTAAGACCACTGGGAACTTTGTACCCAATAGACTTACCAGTAAAACAAAACTCCCAACAGTCCTACTCTTATGTAGACCTATGTAATATATAGACAACCTGAACAGTGACTCCTTGACTTGGGACTTAAACAAAATCCTGATAAAAGTATTAAACATGATAGGAACGCTACCCACTCTTAGTGGGCTTGAGCACTTGAGTTAGTTATTGTCCTAAAAAAATTACGTTCTAAGTAATGGGTCCATGGATATAGAGTGCGGCTAATCAACACTGAAGGTGATTAGTGCAGTGGGACTATATTATATACGAGGAAAAAAATACCCATAGACCCACCACCAGTGGGTTAAATTAGCGGGACCACGGGTAAAACCTCGTGCCTATAAGCTCGATGCCTTGTAGGTAACTTAGGTCTTTACTTTATAGATGTATACAGATTAGTTTTGGGAAATATAGGCAATTAGGTGATTAGGACCAACATCATTGATTAGGCCGTAGATAGCTGGATTTTAGTGTAACTGAAAATCGGTTTTATTTGTTGTAATAATTAATAATATAATTAGAAAATAGTTGTATCTGTATGATATGAATTCCCTTCAGACCCTTCAGACTCCTGGACTAACCCCTGGTGGTACGGTGGGTTTTTAAAGATACAACGATACCACCGAGGGTAGTCACCAATCACCCTAGTGATGACCTTTAATATGCAAAGTTATTTCATAGAATTGATATAGTAAATGATTCTTTCTTAAAATATTCATAGCATTTAAAAATATAAGTACGGGAGCTCCATCATTTTGAATCCCCACACTAAGTGTGAAGACTTAATGCCGTGGGAGCCAAAAAGATTTACGACACTGAATCTGCACAGGTCGATCATTCAATCGAATCGTAATGGCTTAAAATTCCTTTTAGTTCACTTGATTGAACCGTTTGAACTAACAGCAAACCCTGCACAGTTCTATTATAGAATCGTACCATAAGGACCTAAAAGTCCTTGTGATTCTCTTGATCGAACTACGCGATCGAACCTCGCGGCCGGAGCGTTTCTGAATGTGAAACATGAAAATATATACTGCGCTAATTGCTTATTAGAAAAGTAACGAAGCAGCGTAAACTTGGACCGATGTAAATAATTTAGTTTTAAACTCTTTTCTGAACTATTTTGAAGTGGAGATAGCCAGGCTAATAACTAGTATAAATATAATAAGCACGCTTCCCGAATAGAACTGATTATTCGGTTTCTAACCTACTGGCGGACCAAGTGCCCGAGAGTCCTGAAACGCAAAAAGCGATACAACTGCGTCAAAAAGTGTGCTGTCTTCGACTAACTCTATTCTCGAATAGTAAATAAACAAGTAAATTAACAACAACCAACTTTATTAACGCTACACCATAATCCACTTTTCCATGAAGGTATCATGATGGGTCGGCTCAAGGGCAGCAGCCTGAGCGGTACCTCCAGCTGTAATGTCCGAAGGGCCGACCGCAGGGGCCACAGCACACGCCACCACAGGGCCCGCAGAAGGGCGCGGGGTAAGACAATCCCGCCACTTGGCCGCAACAAGGCACTCCGCATGAAGAACAGCACGGCATCTTGGAAATTCGAGAAGGGTCTTTTCAGTATATAATTATAGTATTTATTAAAGAAATTGTAGGTTTTTTAATAAATTGTTGGTTGTCGAGTTTTGATTGTTTTCTTCTAAATGAAGTTATGACGTGACGAAAGAGACGACGTTGACTCAATTTGGATTGTCAGCGTCTTAAAATGAACCTGTTGTTTTTGTCTTTTGGTGACAGTCTACGAAAAAGTTTTTAATTTTTAATTAGCAGACGGATTATATTCTCTTTACGTTTAATCATAGATTAGAATGGAGTTTTTATGCTTATTTCTTGCACCAAGAAAAATATTTTATAAAACAACAAAAACACAATATATATGTCAAGTTTTGCTGTCACTTTTTTGTCGTGTTTGCTATAAAATTATTAAAAATAACAAAAAATATTAATTTTATTTGTAATAATTAAAAATTATTTAGTAACTTCTGTTAACTTCTCCTTTTCTCTTATATTTATTGCTATTGCCAGTATGTACTATTTATTCCTATCTTCCCTTTCATTAAACATATGAGTATTATCATCATCAGTTATTCATTTCAACCTATGATGACTTCTGCTTTTGCCATCAGTGCCAGAGTTTTTATAGTATATAAACAACGTTTATCTTTTCCTGCAGCTAACCAACAATGCCAGTCCGTAACTGCTGCTTAGGATGCCAGGGGCCGATGTGCGGCCCTGGATGCGGCCCGTGCTCCACAAGATGCGATTGCTGCGGATCCGTGGGGCCCTGCTGCGTGCACTCAATAGGGGCCTGTTGTAGTTCACCTTGTGGGGATAGAATTGGGTGTTTGCATGGGTGAGGATAACACATTATTATGTATTACTTCCGTAAAAATAGGCGTTTGTTCTTATTTTATTTTGTTCTCCCTAGTTGCCGCGAAAACAGTATGAATGCCTTTTGTTTAGAGATGTATTAATTCACGATTAAATTTGAGGTTAAGCGAAAAGACGAATTGGCTATTGCCAATTCTTTATAGTAATTCGGTGGCCAGGATACGAACGCCAGGTCCCAAGCATATCGGTATTCTATTGTTTATATATTTTTGTGAGAGTATGTGCAGGTATAAATGGCGTGAGTAAATTCCTCCTTTTTTGACTTCAAAGGTTCTAGTTCAGAGGTGCTATGTTCGACTCTATGTATTTTTTTATGTATGTTGACCGATTTAATTTGTGGACCGATTCCCAAATTGTTTTTTTGTTTGGTATACTTCAGCGGTGGTCCCATATACATTTTATTAAAATCGATCAAGTCAAAAGCAAGACATGAGCGATGAAGTCGGTTTTTTTAAGCTTTGTTACGTTTAAATTATTATCATCTAACAACAATAAAAACGTTATCCATTTATTGTCATACTTACAATGCCTGCGGTTTTTGTTTCCTAAACGGTATGATCAGTCTTTTCAAGCGAATAGTTATCTTCTTGGCAAGCAAGTTACTTACATCTTCGCATCATCACTTTCCATCAGATGAGATCTACACTCCACTAAATTGCTACTGCTACTGGAGTCTTGTGAGAAGAGAATTCCATTTGGCCGTCACGAGCTCGTATTAAGTATATATAGTATACCTATATTTAAATAAATCTCATTCCAGGGCTCGAGGAGGCCTCGCTGCCTCGTACTTCTCCTGCGGCGACGGCTGTATCGGCGGATGCACCAGCGGCTTGTGTGCCAGTTGCTGCGGACCACGGTGTGGATGAAGTAGCCATAAAACGGAAGCCTGCCGTTATAAAACGGTAGCCTACTGTTATAAATCGGTAGCCTGCCGTTATAAATCGGTAGCCTGCCGTTAAGCTAGCTTGCCATTTCTAAATGTTACTTGTTATGTTTTGAGAAATATATTTTTTGTTTTTATTTGTTTTTTAAATTCGATGAATTTAATACGCTGCAGTTTGTTACTTATTATTTAGATTGTGGGTGATTCCTCTAAACAACATCATAAGCATGTTTCATAAGCAGTAGTATAATTACCTACTTTATCTGTGGTCATTGATAGGTACCTCATCATTTACCTACCATGTATATCAACTCAGGTCATTGCACGCTTCGATCTACAGCAGCGGCACGCGCGCACCGCACCCGCCAAATATTATGGTCAGCTGAGAATAAAAATTAAATATTTTAGTTGCATCTGATCTTGAGATCAGATGGGAAAACAGCTATGATCGGTTAATGTGAAAATCTGATTCTATGATCCGTTGGGAAGTACCCGCCAAACCGGACCATGTTTTTATGCTCGAAAGTAATGCATTTGACCTCTATCACCTGACCTATTTCACTAAGTTCAACTATAAGTTCAACCAGTAGGACAAAAAAATTTCAACTTTGTGCTAACTGATGAAAAGTAAAATGCGCTTACTTAGGTATCTGACAAGCGTGGAAATGCAGCCCGAGTAGTGTAGGAAGTGCTTTTCTGATTCATAACACCGAATAGCGACTTTTTGTTTACTTCAGTCTCTAGCACACATCCCTCGCAACTCAGTTGCAGTGAGCGAGGCTTGGTGAATAAAGTGATTCTATTGGTTCTTAACAAACATGTATAGGCCAAATATGCATCATCGCACATTTCCGGTGGAATCGCAGCCAACACTTTTTAACTTAATAAACGCGGACGAAGACTCCGGGCGCGGCCAGTCCAAAATAAAACCAATAGATGCTTCAAACATTTTATTCACAAATTACATTCCACGTGGCAAAAACAAGCTAAAGGAAACATCTTGGGACGAGGTTTCTAGCAGCAGTATCCACAAGATTTCGGGCAGGGGCCCCAGCCAGGTGCTCGAGGGCTCGGGCCGTAACAGGCCCCACAGCCGCAGCAGGGGGTGGTGAAGGTCGGGTAGCAAGCAGGCGGGAACCCTCCGCAGCGGCAGGGGACGCAGCAGCCCCCACAACAACCGCCGCAACCGCAGCAGGAACCACAACACATCTTGCTACTTCAGATTTTATAAATCTGGATAAATATGTTAAAAACAATGTTAAAGAAAAACAAATGTTAACATTTGTTTTTATTAAATGCTTGAAGATATTATGTAAATATATATATTTTACTCGTAATTTTAATGTTTTAACAATTTTTATGCTTTTAATATTTTTCTAGAAAAATTTTGATTGCTAATATTTTTTATTGACAAGATTATGACATTAGAAGGCATAAAAACCATAGAGGACATTTTTCCAAAAACCATAAACTGATAAATTTCTCAACTTCTTAAAAGGAGGAGGTTCCATCGTTATTCGTGCTCGAATCTCGGTACAAGGCGTAGTTGGGTTTTTACCCGACTACGGTGATGCAAAAGGAAGGGTTATGATTTTAGCACCGTATGTATGTATCTATGTATGTTGTTTGTTCCTTCACATGGTACAAACTAATAACCCAATAAATCATATGGTATCGTTGAATTTATCTCAATTCTCGGCTACGTTTAAAAAAAGTGGAAAAATCAATGTTTTAAAAATACCCTGACGTTTTATATATTGGCTTAGGTACATGATTGCCTTCTATGCTGCGGGAGGATGGGTCGATTCCCGGTGGGACTCGAACTCGACACCCGCATTTCGGCTTGTTAGCATCAATACAGCATTTGGGCTTGTTAGCTATAGACATTAAGAATTATTGAATTCTATATCGAGCAAAGCTCGGTCATCCAGGTACTTGTAGATGAACAAGGCAACATCGTGCATCGCCGTGAATAAAGCCTTAGGCCTACTTGTACATTTAGAGTTTTTAACATTTTGTTGTGCTCATTTTGCGGTTTGAACATTCTCCTCATTGTACATTTTGAGTGGCGTGTTCACTAGCCGTGCCCCGTGGCTTCGCCCGCTATTAGGATATATAATATTAAATATAGGATAATATTAGGATTCATGAGATTGAAATTAGAACACAGAGACAAGAGTTGCTACCCAAATTTAGATATATATATATTATTATATATACCTATATTATATAGATAACGAGGACCATACACGAACGTGATTTTATACATTCTCTTTGCAAGTCACATTCATAAAAAGCCGTATCACTTGTGTATAAGAAAAAGAAGCGATATCAATCCTGCAAAAAGCCCGGAAGGAGGTTCTTGGACCAAACTATACCGGATTTTAACCATTTTTGCCACTTGTAGAACAGAAGTTGACCCCTCCCTGGGTGATGGTGCAAAGTCAATGGTGCATACGATAAGACCATGGAGAGAAAATACCCAGTTATCTTGAGGAAGAAAGTAATTGCCTCTGGTACAGCCAGGTGGACTACGTAGTTGGACCACGGACAATGACAGACCACGGGCAATGACACGATTGCTTATATTATATTGGTACCGACAAATCAGAACGTACGTTTACCACACGCTCTAAAAGCTAGATTATAGGCACAACTTACAGCTGCCTATTTTTTTTACATTATGGAACGCGTGATCGCTACAAGATTTCAGTTAATTAATACGAAGTTTACGTGGAACTTTCTATTACTTGCACATTGAGTCTTCAAATTGAAGCTCTCAGGGTTAGAGGGGGAAAGATGCCTCACTAATGGAAAATCCAGAATATTTACTACACATTTTATTCTTAAATTAAGTTCACTTTCACATAACGGGGACACCCACGTACGAGCATCGGCTCCCAAGCCCTCGCGGGTTTCGAGTCGTGAGCCTACTAGGCCTCGCTTGCACAACACAGGACTTAGCAGCAGGAGCCGCAAGGGCCGCAACAAGGCCCACAACCACCACAACAAGGACCACAACCGCCGCAACAGGGACCGCAGCCGCCGCAACAGGGACCGCAGCCACCACAACAGGAACCGCAGCCGCCGCAACAGGGGCCGCAGCCGCCGCAGCAAGGGCCGCAGCCGCCGCAGCCGCCGCAGCAAGGGCCGCAACCACCACAACAGGGGCCGCAACCACCACAACAGGGGCCGCAACCACCGCAGCAAGGCTTTCCTCCGCAGCAGGGCCCGCAACCTCCACAAGGTCCGCAACAAGGCATTTTTCTTTTATAATATTCTTCCTCGTCTAGCTTCCTAAGAGATTACCACGTGGGTGTCTTGAAAGTAAGAGTGTAATAATACTTGAAAATTTAGTTCTTTTTAAATTTTTTACAAGTTTATAAATATTTTTGTAGTTATGTCCTGTGTAAATTTTTCTAAAAAGTGAGCTGATATGATTTTTCACTCAAAAGGTAAAGTCATTTTTTGAATATTTTGATAGATGATGTGTTTATTTTTCATTGAAGTCGTATTACAGGACAGCAACATTTCCTTAAAGAAGTTTTTACAAAACGTCACTAAAAAGTTCCAATAGCATTTTAAAGGTATGAAAACTTTGAGTGGACCTGGCGTTTCTTCTTCAAGATGGTGATTATAAAATATGTATCGGTTTTTAAGTCTTTATAATTAAACTATAAAAACAATAATTAAAGGGCAAATAAAGCTAGAAAACAAAGACTTCGCTACTTTATTTTCTATGGTCAGATCTTGATCAAATTTAAATGGGACCACACTGATAGCACCAGCAAAATATAGCAAAATCAAAAACCAAGTTCGCTTTCACGCAGTCGTTTTTAATTGTTTATTGCTTGTGCCGCTTTCATTTAATACTCATGTATAAAAATCTGGCAGCAACTGCCAAATATGGTTATATTATTATTATCTTTGTGCCTAATGCCAATGCATTTAGACGAAGTCAGTCAAACTGGACAGCCTTGGGCGGAGGGAATAAAATACGGGATGCAAAAAACAGGATGTGTCGTAAAGACACAAGATAGAAGTAAATCTTTTTTACAGGGAATTACTTATTCTGCTGGACCAACTTATCTGCTGGACTGACTTTTATTAGCGCTGGACTGGATTAAAAGTAGTGCGTTGCCGTAAAATCTTATTAAAATAGAATTGAAAATCCTTGGATTTATCAGCATGAGTTGTTAATTGTAAGGATTTTTATGAATGAGTTGTTTTAATGGACTTGCCTGTTGTTTACCATCAGAATTTGTTTCATGCTTTTAGAAATAAAACTATGATGTTTTACATAACAATAATTTATTGCAATTATTGTAAATGGCCTGGGAGTACGGGGAGATGCGCCAAAATTTGACTATTTTTCCAACTAAGTATTACCATGTCACTGAGGTAAAACCTAAGATATACCGAGTGAATGCTACAATGTTGGTAAAAGTTCGAAAGAAACAAAGATCCCGAAAGAATCCATTTTGGTTTATTACATTAAGGAGTTGTTAAATCTTTAATTTTACTGGAAAATATCAGTAACAAATGTTAATATACATGACCTCAGTTGCAAGACAGACTGGACTGGCTTACTTTATTGTCATACTACTTGGCTTGTATAAACAATGCTTGAACACGGACGTACAAAAATACGGACGTAATCCATAACAGGTGAAGCACCCTACGTCCTACAAATTTCGCATTTCATCACGCGAGCTACACGCCAACAGATACAGAAAAGGTCTCAAATAAAGTTTTGTAGTCTGTGACAGTTTGTAGCGAAGGTTTGTGTATGGAAGCACACACACAAATATTTGCTTTATGGTTAAAGATATTTAAATACAGTACCTAATTTTTTAAATAAATAAACGCTCTCAAACTCATAGCTCTATGTTCGATGACTTGTGTAGTGAGTGCCGAAAACATTAAAATCATACACACAACCACAATTTTTTCGTGGTGAGTAAACTTGTTCCCGCCGGAAATTGAACTCGATAGAAGGCGAACGCCACATCCAACTAAGCCGACGGCAGTTCGACTAAGCTATTACTCGATTAACACAATATAGGTACTTCATACATGCCATTTAGTTTCAACGTTACCGCCAAGCAGAAGGGGCCCAGCAAGCCACTTAGTTACAACAAACGTCAATTTGCGTAACGCAATGGAACCACAAATTGCACCGTTTACTGGTTTCCGGCGCAGTTCCAGCGAACACTAACGACACGCAATGACGCAGGAGTTGACAACATTGATAATAGAAAGACGTAAAAGGTTGTCAACCTAAAGGCTTCGCCACACATGACGCGCATGGCTCGAAAAAAATGCATTTTAAAGACACAACTTGCTCATGGAATGTGCCCGTAACAAAAATCAAAGACAAACATTGATGTTTTCACTTGGTTTAGGTCAATACGATGTTGGAGTTTTCACTGGGTTTTTTGGTGAACCAGCATTTGTGGCAGCATTGGTTCTTGTATTAATTAAATTAATTATTAATTAATACATAAATCAAACAATTATTATAAAGAAAACATTTTATAAGCAATTTATGAAAAAAAAGGTACTTGCTAATAACTTTTTTTATAATAATTGTTTGGTTTCTGAATTTGTTGTTCAAGAACATGATATAACGGATATTATTAGTAAGTTTTAGCGTTCAGTGTGAAGCCGTTTTTGAGATAGACTCCGGGACAAAATAGGTCTAAAAACAGTGTTTACCATATCGTTATTTTCCGACATAGATTTTTTAAAACCGTTTTCGTACTCTACTTGTCAAGCCCTTTTTAACGATTCCCCACAAGGGTAGGTAAAAAATAAAAATTGCTTGCTCCCCCACTTACATGTATGGGAGAGCCCCTTAATATTTTTATTTACATAATTTTAAATGCCATTTCTGGCTTTGGGCCATGGTTTTCAAGTCAAATCAAATCAAATCATAATAATTTATTGTCATTACTACAGGTACAATTATATGATGTTAACAAATTATAGGCAGATCGCTGCAGCATGCCTGTTAGGCGTACAATATTTTTAACATGCAGTATTATTTACTTCACATTACAAATTCATATACAATATTAACCATTCCTATTTTATTCGTAAAATTAAGTAAAATATTAGTACATTACAATGTCAAAATGTTTATTAATTTCTATGCAGCAAAATAATTATTAAATTAAAAATGTCGACAAAATAGAAACTTTAAATAGGTACATACTCGTAATTCAATCTTCTAATATTTTGTCCATTAAAAATTCGTCAATAGTATAGTAGCATTTTTCAGTAAATAATTTATTTAAATTTCTTTTAAAAGTAGGTACATCTCCAGTTTTGAAACTCTCCGGTAACTTGTTAAATAGTTTCGGAGCCATAATGTATATACTTTTATTAAAGAACGTAGTTTTTGACATATTATATGGGAAATTGAAGTCATTCGCTTATATGGCTTAGACGCTAGATACGTCTGACAGACGGACGGACGGACGGACAAAGTGCTGAACGACCCAATTCAAATTAGAGATTTCGCTTCGCTCGATCAATAATATCACTATGAAATTTCATTACTTTTCATCTTGAAAATGATTTAAAATTATTATTTTAATTGACATAATTATTATGAATTGTCCTCATTTAATATTTACTTTGTAAATATTTATTAATAGCAAAGCCTGTAATCACACTTATATTATAATTTCGAAAGTTTGTGTGTAAGTATGTTCGTTTTCCATTTACGCTGTAACGGCTGAACGGATTTGGATACAATTTAGAATGTACATAGCTTGTACCTAGGATTAACATGAAAGCTACTTGATAAACGCGGGCAAAGTCGCGGGACTCGGCTATTGTAACTAAGTATCATTATACCATCTAATCCGGTTCGGTTATTGTAACTAAGTATCATTATACCATCCAATATACTTACACAATGCAATAAAAGATTTAAATTTAAATTGAAGTACGTTTCTCTCGTATTGATTCCTTTTGTTTGTTAAAAAACACTAAGGAAACAAGTAGAACCGTATTTGTAAAGACAGAACTAGAAACCTCTACGGGCCACGGTGGTCACGTACTTGTGTTGGAACTCATTTCCTTACGTGGGAAAGAAGGATCTACGGATGTATAATCCATTGGTTAGTACCTATGTGACATGTGTGTAAATTAAGGGAATGGTACCAAAAAAGGCTGAAAAATCGTTGATATTGTAACCGTTTTTCTCTGAAACCTTAATAGTAAAAACTTCATCATCATCATGTATAGCATGATGCCTTTTTCTCAAAATTATAGAAAACTTTTATGAAATGATAAATAAAAAATATCTAAGTCTCCTCTATTTTCATACTTGTAACCATTTTTCACCTAAAGTATTAAAATAAGAAAATTTCTTAAGGCTAGATCGTAATTCAAATGGTGTATCAAAATCAATGAGGTTTTAACGACCCGGATAAGTCACATTGAGTCTGTGGTACCCATAGAGATAAGAAACAAACCTACGATTACTATAGCTACAAAATCCTTGGTGGTACCTCCTCACAAACAATGTCACATATACTGACGTCTCCTAAGTCCCCCTTCGTCTTCAATTTGTATTAAGCATCTCCTCTGGAATTGGCAGTGGTTGAACACTGAGCCCAAACAACATAAGTATTATAAACACGACGAAGAAGAAGGTGTATCAACAGTAATTGGTACATCATTACCAAAATCAGGTATGGTACGCCCGGGCGCATGAAATAACCCAAAACACCTCTAAAATAAATTATTTGTTAAAATCTTTTTTAAAGACAAAGTTTTAGAAGTCCGCCATATTAGGTTTAAAGTGACGTCACTTTATTTTTCGAGTTATTCTCAGCAAGCTCTTTAATTTGATACTTATATTGTAGGAGTGCATTAAAAATTACTTGTCCGCCATTATGAGTGTTCTGCCATATTGGATTTAGAATGACGTCACACAGCTAATCATGCATTATCATCCAAACTAAACGTGAATCCAAAATTCAGCTCAGTTGAAGATATCTGCTTCAAAATTGAGTTGCAAGATTCCACCCGGACAGACATACATTGCAAGTTAAATAAAAGCTTGTAAAATCAAATCCGTCTAAACGTTGCACAGTGGAGTGATTATGAGATTTTGCGGAGTAGTAGGTACCGCTAGTGTAGTCTAGATTACTCTAGATGGTACTAGTGGTAATAGATTGTATCGCTATTACCTTTAAAGGTACTTTACTCTAGAAAGTACTAGTGGTACTAGTTTTGCGTGTCTATAAAATAGTAACACCAGCTCTAGGCGCTTCTTTAATTTTATGTTGAATAGGCAAGCATTTGACCACTATCTCACCTAATGGAAAGGTGTATGTATCACTATCTAATTTCTTTCAAAATAATTTTACTGACTCTACTGCCAGATTCGCAAAATTACCGCCATCTCGAGAAGGATAAGGTAGCAGAAAGGGAGGCAGGGAGTTCCTCCCTGGCCGCGCTCTACCATCTACCCACAAGGAAAGTGTAAGCCAGTGGCAAACAAATGGTCAGCGAAACAGTGGGAGCCAGTTTCGAAATGTGGGTAAAGGTGGAACTTCCGGCTCGGTCACAGAATAACAGACACTCGGACACCGCAATTAGCTGCGTATTTAAACGCTCATAATTATAGATATGGTCATACATAACCAACCAGCGCGACTGCGAACTAGAGTGGCTTCTTGAGTTTAATGGACTGAAATAGGTATGGAATAGGTCGTCTAATTTCGAACGTTTCAAATGATTATGAGTAAAAAATTATGAAAAATACTGCTTGCTTGCTTGTCGTATAGACTAGTGGGCAGCCCTAATATGGTCAGGATTTTAAAGACTGTTGTCTTACGACTAACATTCAGGACCGCCAGCTTAACGACTGTTGTCTTACAACTAACATTCGGAAACGACCGAAAGCAAAAATTCTGCTGGATTTATTCACAGTTACATAGAAAAGAATATATTCTACCCGACAAAGGTTGCTAACGCAAAATCACGAGAACATGGCCTCATTAATTATACAAAGTAAATATCTTGTTTCTAATACTAAGTTCGACTCTTTGTGTCCCAGAGAGACTTTACAGCCACGGAATAGGACTACTTATAACGCTCTGGGGATACCACAGTGGTTCCTCGCCAGCATCGGCAGCAGGAAGGCACCTAATACAACAAATAATATAACCTATACACTAATTAAACTGGTAAAGTGACAACAAGATACGTCGTTGAATAACATTCATTCGACTTCATCGCGCCAACGAACTTTTTATTATTTACCTCGATGTTTTAGCCAAGCATTTATTTTAGCACATTTCCACTCACATCCCCACACTCAGTTCAAGTTCCGGAAACATTTACATCTTACACACAATAACTCCCAGAACTGCACAAATATCCTCTGGGTAGGAAAGTTTAAGTCGCGAGTGAATAGCATCTTATAGGCAAACGTACTCCATCGTCGACCGCATCGTCTTTTACCATCAGGTGAGATAGTGGTCAAACGTTTACCTATGTTAAATATAGAAAAAAGTTTTGTTCCTGCTGGGATTCGAAGCGAGGCCCCACGACGCAGAGAGAAGAACCTCCCACTGTGTTAACTAGGTTAAAGTCCGATATTTGATTGCTATTAAGTTCCGACGTACCATAAATAATGTGTTTAAAAGTGACTACTTCTATACATCGTCGTATATAGTTATTTATTAGAAACGCACGTTGTTGTTATGACGACCAGTTTTTTTCCATCTACCTACTTTCAAATTTTATTGTGGGTACCTTAAATACGGAAGACGTAGCATTCGTAACACAGGGCAACCTAGCGCAAATGCTAATGACTCTAGAGCTATTGAATTTGTTACCTATTGTTTTTTTTTTAATAATCTTAAATAAGTTCTAATTAATAAGTTTTCCATCTTACAGAATTACATATCTCAAATTATATCTAGGTAAGAATATAGCATTTTTAATATGTTAAACTTTTGGCAATAAATTTATTTGAATTTGAATATACGAGTACGTCGCAGTTACAACGATCGCGCAGGTGTGTAGGTAAACTTTAACGGTGCACGGTGTCTGATTTGCACACATGCAGCGCCAGTTAAAAAGTTTATTATGTTTCAATTAAGCCGTTGTTGGCTTTCAACCGCTTTTTACGATAGTTGATTTGTGAAGATAAAGCGGTACGCAGAAGTCTTATTTTGATGGCTCCATTGTGTATTGTTGGGGGACTTTTTTGTCCACTCACTTCGTAATGATTTGCTGCAGGATGCAGTCGCGTTACGTACTATAGTCACATGTGACATTATGTATAATGTACATGTATAAAATATATCTAATATCTTTAAACGAGAAATTCTTGTATATATATGTGTAATCTAGATCTCGGAAACGGCTCCAACGATTTTCATGAAAGTTACAGATTAGGGATTTTTCGGCCCAAGGAATCGATTTATCAACGTTCCAGGTCCGAGAAATGCTCGGTTCCCAAACTGCATTTGAAATAACCGGGTTTTTGGAAACTATCAGCGCCATCTATTACGCCATGACCGATGTAAAAAACTGTTTCTACTCGACACTAGATGGAGCTTTCTGAGGCTACAAATTCAAACACATTTTAGCAAAAACAAAAAACCGAGCAAAGCTCGGACATCCGGATATTACGTTTAATATTAATATATTCATAATCCATAATTTCATAATACCGAATGGTAATTTAAATTGATTTAAACGCAAGCAAGGTTAATAAAAACCGACTTCTCAGTTTTATCTTCAGAACCCATGATTAGATTCAATTACAATACACATTATAGAGGATAACTCAAAAACTACTGGTCAGATCCAGATGAAATTTAAATGAGACCACATGGGAAGCACCACTTTTCAAATAAAATCGGTTCACCCAGAAAGAAGTTATGAGGTAACACAAATAAAAAAAATTCAGTCCAATTGAGAACCTCCTCCTTTTTGTGAAGTCGGTTAAAAATATTATGCCATCACGTATACTGGTCGGGGTACTAGTAAATTACCTGAGGAAAGTCTTTCAGCACAATTCGGCCGCACGTTACGCAGGAGGAAGTAAAGGTGATGTTTCCACTTTACTTGCAGTATGCACCTTCCTCTCTGTAGGTTTCAAAGTTATCCAATCGGAGCTGCCCATGATTCAGAACTTTTCGGTAACTTACCGACTTTCTGTAACTTACTTTTTATCTGATATATAACCGAATCGTACGGTAACTGAGCTATCGTATGGTTCTGAATCACGGGGCTGATATTTGGAACCGTTAAAAATACTCATATATTATTTCTATCTATTAATTGCCTAAATTTCCTTAAACTTAATTAAAATTATATACATCTATGCAGCAAAGACCTAAGTTACCTACAAGACATCGAGCTTATAGATAACTCAAGTGCTCAAGGCCACTACCAGTGGGTACAATACACATAATCAAGGTTTATAACCATGTGTTTCTGTAGGGCAGTAGAACAGTCTACCTTGGATGCCAAAAATTGTAACTCCAATGAACATTTAAACGAAAAATTCGAGATAATTTTGTCAAAAGGGTTCACAGTTGTTTCAGTTGACCTTGCAATTGTACTTACACATCATCGAAGTACATATTATCGTTACATAATATTATTTATATTTATACGTATTATATTAGTGTTTATGTAAGTATAATGTTATAGTATACAAAATTATGTTTATAAATATTGATTATAATTAGTTTATTATTTACATGTAAGTATACCAATATTTATACATTTATTATCCTTTTATTTTAAATATATTTAATGCACCACCATCGCTACTATTTTCTCTGCACCTCCAGGATGACAGGCAGAAAATGCTATTATAACAATAAGTCCTCCTTGTACTGTAATTTGTGCAATATATAGTTAAATGGCAACAATTTTATCTGTCAATGCCTCCAAAATTCCCTGTAACAAAAGAACAGCACATTGCGTTGGCGCTGCGGGTACCAGGAAAACATAGGTTCCAAAGAGCGGCGCGTATTGTGGATGGCGTTCCACGAACATGAAGCAAGCGCGCTTTCTACCACAGTGACCATCATTTTGTGGTCCGTATAAACGGACCAGATATATAGATGATACTTTAGAAGAAGCAAAGAAGGCTTCCGAATGAAGCCGAAACAATTGTCGATCTATTCGTTTAACAAACAAGCTTAAATATACTTAATGTGTCAGAATAGGCGGCCTTATCACTAACGATCTATCAGGCACCCTTTGGATGGAAAGAACTATAGAATGTTATAGACGGGCGGGGTTTCATTAATCGATCGAGTGAAGCGAGATCTCCAAGTTAACTTGGGTCATTTAGCACTTTGTCCGTCTGTCAGAGGCATCTAGCGTCTAAACCATATAAGCGAATGACTTAAAATTCTCATAGAATATGTAAAACTATGGCCCTAAGCCAGAAATGTCATTTAAAATTTTATAAATGAAAATGCAGGGGCAAGAAATATATTTATCTACCCTTGTGGGGGGGGGGGGGGTATCATTGAAAAGGTCTTGACAAGTATAGTACGAAATCGGTTTAAAAAAATCTGTATTGGAAAATAAATTGTTATTTAGGGCGCCCAATATACAGGCTATGCCTAGTTTGGGGCCCATAGAGAATTACTATTTTTTGTACTATAATAATACTAACAACATGTTTTGTGTCATATTTTGTTTTACCTGATATCTGCAATAAATATATGATTAATATGATTTTAGTAGTAGGCCACCAAAGTCACTAATTATAGATCTATTTTGTCCCGGGGTCTATTTCAAAAACAGCTTCACAGAGAACGCTGAAACTTTCGTCTAATATCCGTTATATTCTGTACTTGAACAACAAATACAGAAATCAAATAATTATTATATAGAAACAAAGTTATAAGTAACTATCTCCAAAAGAACTGAATGTATACGACGCTCTTCATCTGGGAGTAGGACGTCAACAAGGCGGCGGATCTTGCAAATTGCGTGTGGCCACGCGTCGGGCATCACAAAAGGAGTCACAAAATCACGCGAGCCAGTTAGAACCATAAATATAAATAGCAATTGCTATAGTTTTCGTAATAAAACCTACTAAATTGTCCGTAGTTCATGTAAATGATGGACACTGCATGTATAGCACGCGTATCGCGAAGTGGCACATACGACGCCGCGTATCAGAATGGATTTCCATCAGTTCTGCGAATCTGTCAGGCAGCGCTGTTTGTGCTCCCTTGTTTCGCGAACTACGCTTATTTCGCTCGTTCTGATTCGGGAATTTGCCTACTAATCTGTAGGTCTGTTCGTTAAACTACGGTTGTTCGAATTGATGCGACATCGATACGACAGTCGATCGGTTGAAAAGTCAGTCGATTCGATGGTTCATAAGAAAAGAAAATCGTTCGATTTAAAGATGTAAAGATAATTTAATCGATGCCCGGATTAGACCCCCTGATGATTTTTAACGTTCCGTACCGAGGTACGTTAAAAAATAATTCGAGAAAGGAAAAAAACGGACATTTGTAGGATCGGGTACTTTCCAACGGATCATCACTTCGTTTTTCGTCTGTCTGTCTGTCCGTCAATGCTCTTTTTCTCAGTAAAGCGTAAAAATATGAAGTTGAAATCACACTAATATTATTAATCCGATAGTTTGTGTTTACACAAAAGTATGTTTTTTTTCTTTTCCCCGCTGTAACGGCAGAATGGATTAAAGATAAAGAATTAAAACCTAAGATTAAAACATTGGCTACTTTTTAAATTGATAAACTCGAGTAAAGCTGCAGGGCACGGCTAGTCGAATAACTTTTTTTTATAGTGAACAGGCAAGTATTGCGATTTCACCTGGGCATGCTTGCTTAGCAAATACCTGTTCTCTCTCGACTTGAAGAGGCTTAAATTATAGTTATTGGGAGAAAAGGCCGAAGGCAAGGTTCCATTCCTTTGCAGTTCGCATAATAAAAGTTCTCCTTCAGAAGAATCCTTCCACTACAGTAACATTACATACAAAGTAGTCGTAGGTATGTAGTATAGAATCTACATTTGATAAGATAGTAGTCAAACGCAAGCATAATAACATCATGAAATAAATAAGCTAATATATATACGAGCTGTACCCTGCAAAGCCACGTAAAGAAGTGTTTTACCTCTTTCACGTTTATGGTTGTCTAGTACTTTAATACCATACTAAAAACATTATTACTAAATTATTACCTGTTTCATTTTTATTAATCGTTTTAATAGTTACCTATTCTGTTATTCGGGGCGGAGACAAATCCAACAAATTAAATATCATAAAAATCGGTCCAGCCGTTCTTGAGTTATAAATAGTGTAACTTTGACTTTGTTTTAACCGATTTAAAAAAAAGGAGGAGTTTCTCAATTCAACTGTATGTTTTTTATTTGTGTCACCTCAAACCTTTTTTTAGGTGAACAGATTTTGGTGATTCTTTTTTTATTTGAAAGTTGGTGCTTCCCATGTGGTCCCATTCAAATTTGATCAAGATCCGACCAGTAGTTTTTGAGTTATCCTCAATAATGCGTTGAATACGCATTCACTTAATCTGATTAAGGGTTCCGAAGATAAACCGGTGAAGTCAGTTTTTTTCGACGTTACGTAGTTTATGGAAATTCGTTTTTTTTATATTCGAGCTTTTGTGTAACGGCCGGAAAAAAATAGCCAAGTAATTTAATGACATCACGATCATGTACTTTTTGCCGTTTCTACGTGTTTTCCGTTAAATCCGTTGTTGTAGGTTTCCCATTTAGGTTGTAGAATTTATACCTTAGGTATTGGGTTTAACCATCTTCTTAGTGCAGTTCTCACTTAGGCACGTAAGGAAATTATACTTATAAAAGGATATATTGGTTTCCCCATACTTGGGTATCTTGTAGCATAATATTTGCTTATGTGTTTTTACCACCTAACAACAAGACAGACTGTCAAACGTTATCCTTATATGGTTGACATACCTCCGGTTCGCTCGAAGCGTTTACACACATCACACACTAAGTTCGATGACTTGTGTCGTGGGTGCCGGAAACATTCACATCAGACATACATAAACACCCAAAACCAGGAACACAATTTTTTTTTGGGGAGAAATTTTGTGTTCCCGCCGGAAATCGAACCCGATACCCCTGCTTAGAAGTCGAACGCTCACCCAACTAAACCAGCTTTTGCTAGCGAGTGTGATCGATTACACGGGTGTATAAGTGTCTCAGAAAAAAAAAGACGTGTGGCACTCGGGGACTACCGCGGTAAAGCTATTGCATAGCAATTTTTATCAACTTATGCAATTATAATTATTTATTTATTTTATTAATGCAGTATTTTTTTTCCTGCCACCTAGAGGCGAGATGCTGAACTAAAGAGACAAGCGTGATATTTAAAAAAAGTCACTAAAAGTTATGCTATTCATCGATAGATGGCAAAACTAAAAAGTTTCACCGCTGTGCCGGACGGAGTGGGGGGTGTTAGGTTATTTTCGTTACGGAATTCTGGATTCGGTCTCCACGCTCAATGCCCGCGATAGAAGCTATGCAATAGCTTAAAAACTCTAAGCGTGTCACAAATAAATTTCCTTAAATAAATCGTTGCCTACGATCAAATCGTACTAGCGCTAACAATAGTTTCAGTATAATTAATTATAAACAAAATACATAAATAAGTTCTCACGTCAATTAGCTGAAATAAACCGGAGCGCCGAGTTACGTAACGTCACCCACGCTTGGGAAACAGGAAATCTCACAAACTCATAGTCGCGGAGCTGTTGTCTTTTATTATTACGAGCAACATTCATATATTGCTATTAATCAATAATAAAAATCGCAACTGAAATTAAAAAGCGACAAATTTATTTGTGTCGCTTTTATTATATTATTTTATACTTGACACTTATACTCAAAATCAAAATCGTTTATTCGCATGGGCCGCCAAGAGGTACAAGAAAGTTATGATTCTACTGCCAGATTCGCAAAATTACAGCCATCTTGAGAAGAACCTGGCAAGAAACTCGATGGCGCATTTTTAAGCTATTGCATAGCTTCTATCACGGGCCTTGAGCGTGGAGATCGAATCCAGAAATTCCGTAACGAAGATAACCTGATACCCTCCACTCCGACCGGCACAGCGGTGATACTTTTTAGTTTTGCCATCTATCGATGAATAGCAGAACTTTTAATGACTTTTTTTAAATATCACGCTTGTCTCTTTAGTTCAGCAACTCGTCTCTAGGTGGCTGGAAAAAAAAATACCGCATAAATAAAATAAATAAATAATTATAATTGCATAAGTTGATAAAAAAATGCTATGCAATAGCTTTACCGCGGCAGTTCCCTAGTGCCACACGTCTTTTTTTTTCTTATAGAATACAATATGAGCATTCTCAAGTTCAATGCTCTCAGTTTGTCAACCAATTAAGTTTCACACATATGGCAATTCTTTATTTGCGAAGTACAATAATATAGATTTACTTGTACCACCTTGACACAAAAAATACGGACATGGCCTTTGCTATGACACTAACGATATTCGCCAAGAAAAAAAACCATTAATCAAAAGAGAAAAAATCCGACCCGTTATCAAAATAGGCATCAGCTCCTCTTCTAATGCAGTTTGATTAGTTTCCTTCTCATACGCAAGCGAGCCGACTAGCGGTAAACCCGCCGACGCACAGTGTGAAATTTTCGTAATCTAGCTAGACAAAATTAAAAATATACACTTACTTGTATATGCGCAAAACTCACTTAAAACAATCAAGGACAAACCAAATTTTGCAAATACAATTTTTATTTTCGTGGAAGTCATGAGAAACAATAGATAAAAGGGTGGGATCGGCCGACTACCTGCGTTTTGCGGGGCAAGCACGTTACGCGACCTTATCATTCGTTTGAGTTCTCTCGGTGAATACGCTGTGTTTTTGTGCTCCTAAAGTGTTTGAGTGTTTTTACATCGTTTTTCTAACTATTAAGGTGAGTTAATAAATTATATTTATTTTTAATAATTTAATGGTAAGAACTAAAACAACATACGTCGAAAATAATTCTATAAGAAATACGGCTAAGTCAGATTGCGTGAAGCTTTTAGTAAAGTATATCGACGAATATCAGTAGGATGTTATGTTTTTCTTATAGATCTATTTATGTACTTTAACAAACAAGTGAATTTGTCTGCGCTAGTTTGCGACACTCATACAAGATTTTTCATATTTCAGGATGACATCGCAAATAACCAAACTGACATTTTTCAATGTCTGGCTTGCAAACGCAAAAGAAACCAAAACGGATGCTTTATTGCAATATATTTTGAGTGAAATAGGAGAGCCGTCATTGACGGAAGAACTTTTAAAGAAATTAAAATCAAAAATCAGAAGTTATAGCCAAAAAATAGACGAAAAATGGGCAAAATCTGCGAGACACCGAGATCGGTTCCTAACTATGAATTCATCATGGTTGCAAGAACATTATTCATTCTCCGAGTTCGTTAATATTAGAGGCGTAGATGTGGTAGTCTCTGGACCGAGTAATCAAGTTGGAATACCACATAAAGACTTTGAAACAGCCTGCACTAAAACAAAGAGAAGACGAATACAACATCTTCTTGAAACAAGTAGTCAGGAGGAGTTGGCCATGGCAACTGAAGTTAATCTTCGCAAGAAAGGAAATAAAGATTCCGCTGCTATAGTCAAAGAGCTTTGTGCCAGTTCACCAAAAAGAGGTACGGCGATAAAGAAAATTCGGTTGTGTCCAGGCAGTCGAAAACCAGAGGGACTTTCGACAGACAAAGCTGTCGCATTAATTGTTGATGCGAATCTCTCTACACACCAATACATCACAGTGCGTGAGCAGGCTAAAGAAATTAATCAAAATATGTACCCGCCTTATCATAAAGTGAAAGAGACGAAACAGATGTGTTACCCAAGTGATATAAGTGTTACTGAAACACGCGCTGAAATAAAACTTCAATCACTAATAGACCACACGATAACGCGATTGTGTCAAGCTCAAGAAGAAGTACTAAAGACTTTAACTGATATCCAAAATATGGAAATAATAGTGAAATGGGGTTGTGATGGAGCTGAACAGACAAAATACAAACAATTTTTTTCCGAAAAAGAATCTAGTGATGAGAGTCTGTTTAGCATTTCTATGGTGCCAATTCAATTGAATGTGTTAGAGAAAAATACAAAAAAGATTGTGTGGCAAAATCCCGCGCCTGCTTCACCCAGATATTGTCGTCCAATAAAATTTATATTTGCCAAGGAAACTGTACAATTGATTACACAAGAAATTAATAATATTAAAACTGAAATTGAATCTCTGACACCAACTAAAATTACTTTCAACGATAAGGATTTTTTTGTGAAACCAACACTAATATTGTGCATGATTGATGGCAAAATTTGTAATGCCATTGCATTTTGTGCTTCTACACAAACTTGTTATTTATGTGGTTCCAAGCCCAAAGAAATGAATAACAAAAGCATTTTAGCCGGGAAGGCTGTCAACAGTGATTTACTTTCTCTGGGTTTATCACCACTCCATTCGTGGATTAGGTTTTTTGAATGTTTATTGCACATTTCCTATCGTCTTGATTTGAAAACATGGCAAGCCAGGGGAGCTGAAAATAAAAATATAGTATCTGAGAAAAAAAGAGTATACAAGAAAAGTTTAGGCAAGAGTTAGGTTTACTAGTCGATATGCCTAAAGCACATACTGGGAATACAAATGATGGCAATACAGCCCGTAGATTTTTTAGAAATGCAGAGAAATCGGCAGAAATAACTGGCATTAACATTAACCTTATAAGGCGTTTCCATGTCATTTTAGAATGCATAAACAGCGGGTTTCCCATAAATACTGCCAAATTTGATGAATATGCTAAGGCAACAAGCGATTTATACTTCCAAGAGTATCCTTGGTACCCCATGCCTGTAAGTGTTCACAAAATACTTTTTCACGGCAAAGATATTATATCTTCGTGCATTCTCCCTATAGGTCAGCTTTCGGAGGAAGCACAGGAAGCGAGGAACAAGCATAATAAGAAATTTAGAGAGTTGTTTACCAGAAAGACATCAAGAATAAATACCAATACAGACTTAATTAATAGATTGCTTATTTCATCTGATCCTTATATTGCCAGTTTACGTGCTCCTCCGAAAACTAAACGAGGGCAAATGAACTCTGAAATGTGTGCACTTTTGGAAATGAATGTTCCAAACGAAAACCAAACTGCAGAATCTGATTTAGATAGTACTATTGAATCTCAGGATGATTAAAACTGATTGTGATTCTGATGCATAGGTAAATAGTTTTGTAAAAATATCATAATGTATAAATGTTAGATAAGTTTTGTATAATATTATAATAATTTTTGTTATAAATAGGTACCTAGCTTTACGTAAAATTACTAATTTGTTGTAATTTTAGATCTATAGTAATAAAATAATATTCTCTGTTCAAACATTTCATTTTTATGTGTGTTTATGTAAAATTTATGTTATATTATACTTTGGAAATACTGATAACGTGTTTTATTGCATAGAATTTAATAATAGGAAGCAATCGCAGAAAAATATAATTTTGTCCAGCTAGATTACGAAAATTTCACACTGTGCGACGACTGCCCATTCATGAACTAACAAGCGTCCAAGCGATTATATCTGTCTTCTTCTGAATACGATGACCTTGCTGAGATAATTTTCATGTGTTAAAAATAGGATTAATCAGATAAACGACATTGTTACAATTTTAATATATGAACAATGAGTTCTCGTTTAATTAATGAGGGCGAAATATCCCGATCCGATCTTTGCCTATGACTACGCTAGTTGTTCTACGCGGCATCACCCGCGTATTCTACTGTAATATTATAAATCTGAAAGTTTTTGTGTAAGTGTGGAAGTGTGGAAGTATATTTGTTCCCTCTTCACGCTTTAACGGCTGAACGGAATTGGATGAAATTTGGAATGTATGTACATAGCTTATAGTTATAATTTACACATAGGCTACATTTGGCTTAATAATAGTGGACGAAGCCGCAGGGGACGGCTTGTATTGGATAAAAACTCACCAAAGATTAGTTAGGTTAGCCAAATACGGAGTTCCGGCAGTTATCCTTGAGAGCCTGCGTATTCCAGGTCTAGTGTGTTTACCAGCTTCGATCACATCGTCAATTACCATCAGGTGAGATAGTGGTCAAACACTAGCCTAAACAAATAAAAAAAAAAAAAAAAAAAAAGGTAAAATCGTCAAGCCGTTCACGAGATATCATCAAAACAGTCGTTCTATACAAAATGTATGAGAAAATTAATTTTCTTCATAATTTTTATCCATTATTTTCCCACATGTTTTAATATTTATTCTTTATTCGGGCAGGAGCCAAATCCAACAAATCAAAGATCATAAATATCAGTTCTTCAGTTATAAATGGTGTAACCAATACAACTTTGATTTATTGATCGAGCGAAGCGAGATTTCTATGTTGACTTGGGTCGTTCAGCACTTTGTCCGTCCGTCCATCCGTCCGTCTGTCAGAAGCATCTAGAGTCTAAACCATATAAGCGAGTGACTTCAAATTCTCAAAGAATCCGTCCGTCCGTCCGTCTGTCAGAAGCATCTAGAGTCTAAACCATATAAGCGAGTGACTTCAAATTCTCAAAGAATCTGTACATCCGTCCGTCTGTCAGAAGCATCTAGAGTCTAAACCATATAAGCGAGTGACTTCAAATTCTCAAAGAATCCGTCCGTCCGTCCGTCTGTCAGAAGCATCTAGAGTCTAAACCATATAAGCGAGTGACTTCAAATTCTCAAAGAATCTGTACATCCGTCCGTCTGTCAGAAGCATCTAGAGTCTAAACCATATAAGCGAGTGACTTCAAATTCTCAAAGAATCCGTCCATCCGTCCGTCTGTCAGAAGCATCTAGAGTCTAAACCATATAAGCGAGTGACTTCAAATTCTCAAAGAATACTTTACAGGTCACATTTCTCAACGGATTCTCGTGAAATTTTATGAGCAGGTTCAAAAACGTATGTATTTTTGTCGATTCAGTATTTGGACATTTGAAAAATGGCGGAGATAGTTGAAAACGTAAAAAACGAAATTCAGCCATTTCGTTTACACACATTATTTAAACGTAATGAATATCTGAATAATAAGATGTTTGTTCTCATATCATACAGATTCCGACAAAAATATGCAACAAAATACGAATGCAAGAAAAACGGTAACAGAGTCATGCGTTTCAGGAGACATTCCGTCACTACTCGAAGATCTCGCTTTTGACTCTCATGATGATGATGATAAATTTTTTTTGTCGATTCAGTATTTGGAAATTAGAAAAATGGCGGCGATAGTAGAAAACGTAAAAAAACAAATTTCAGCCATTTCGTTTACACAAATTATTTAAACGTAATGAATATCTGAATAATAAGATGTTTGTTCTCATATCATGCAGATTCCGACAAAAATATGCAACAAAATACGAACGCAAGAAAAACGGTAACAGAGTCATGCGTTTCAGGAGACATTCTGTCACCACTCGAAGATCTCGCTTTTGACTCTTGATTCTGGCGTCTGTGGACAGAATTCCCGGCGGACGCGCTACGTGGAACAGTTGCGAGTTGCAACATCGGGCTTGCAAAATAAATCGCTCTTTTCGCCGAACTGGGTTTCAATTTAAACTTTGCAGTTTCCATCGGGCCTTTCCTGGAGAGCTATTTATAATTACTTACTATTATCACAATTTATAATTACAAGTCGTTCGCCCCGAACTGAGATCTCGCACCTACATTTTGCATAATAGAGAAAAGCTTCTGAGGTTAATTACTTAACTTTTTTCTTTAAAATAATTGTTTTATTTCTGTATTTGTTGTTCAAGAACGGGATATAACGGATATTATACGAAAATTTCAATTTTAAATGTGATGCCGTTTTTGAGATAGACCCCGGGACAAAATATGTCTGAAAACAGTATCATTGGTGGCCTATCCAATTGTGGTTTTTCGACATAGTATGTTTTTTAAAACAGTTTCGTACTTTACTTGCACAGCACTTTCACGAACAAACGCGTTTACACTCACAGCACCACGCTTAGTTTAAAGACCTTGTATCGTTGGTGCCGGAAACATTTACATATCACACACACAATCACATCCAGAACCAGAAACAAAAATGTGTTTTGGGAAGGAAAACTCTGCTGCTGCCAGGTATCGAACCTAGGACCCACGGCGCAGAGGAAAGAGACTTGCCCAGACGTCAGCATGGTCGCGGTCGTCTGCCTACTAAGCGGGTAACGGGTTTGATTCCCAGTGGAAATACGAGTTTTAAGTTAGTTACATTAAACCCCGTCTATAACATTCTATAGTTCTCTCCATCCAAAGGTTGTCTGGTAGAGATCACTATTAGTGAAATGGGCCGCCTGTTCTGACACTCACATAATTATATAAGCTTGTTTGTTTTGTTTTTTTTTGTTTTATGAAGTGGATCAATAAATATAAACGCTTTCACACTAACAGCCCCTCATTATGTCGTGGGTGCCGGAAACATGCACATCTTAGCTAATTTAACACTATCACACCTAGAACCAGAACCACAAATTTTCCTTGGGGAGAAAACTTTGTTACCGTCGGAAATCAAACCCGTTACCCCTGCTTAGAAGACGAACAACAGCCAAATAAGCCAACGAGCAGGTCAAAAATGAAGTAAAGTATATCTATCTATCTATCTTTGTTCTCAATTACTTGTAAAGTTATTTATTCTGTGCCTCAATGTAAGTACAAAAGGACATGAGAAAGAAACAACTATTCAACAATAGAATTAAAAGTAAATATCAGAAACAAAGCTGCTATCTCTAATACGATAAAATATTTTCCTTCCATTTGTAAAATAGAGGAACACTGCAGAGGATGGTAAAAGAACATGTATTTAGCGAGCTTTTAACAAAGGAAACCGCGACAAACGTATTTAAGACGATATACAAATTTATTTTTGAAGTGGGTAAAACGTGTCGTGCTAATTAATTTAACGCTTTCACACTCACAGCCCATCACTAATTTCGATGACTTGTGTCGTGGGCCATTCACATCACACACAATAACAACCAAGTTTCCCTTGGGGAGAAAACTTGTGTTCCAGTTGGGAATCGAACCCAATATGCTTAAAAGACTAACGCTCACACAATTGAGCCAACAGGTAGTTCTTTACTCGCTTTACGTTAGGAAGAGAAAAATATAAATCAGAGCCACGTCTCATTAATAAATGATGAATGTAAATCATAATGCAATACGAGTGTATTGCACGAGAACTACGCAATTTACTAACGTTAACTAACACAATTACACTCACAGAACCACTGAGTTCAAAGACTTGTACCGTGCTGGATACATTATGATTACACACTTATGATAAAAAATATTATTACGCATGATGAAAGTGCTGTCAATTATTTGGCTCAATGTATTAGCATTTCAATTCAGAGAGGAAATGCCGCCTGCATGATGGGAACGCTACCCACTGGTAGTGGGCTTGAGCACTTGAGTAACCTATAATCTCGATGTCTTGTAGATAATTTAGGTCTTTGCCGTCTATTGTTTTAGTTTAGTTTCAGGAAATATAGGCTATTGGCCCGTAGATACTATTATCTATGGGCCAATTGCCTATATTCCCTGAAAAAAATGTTTGAGCTTATTTTATAATTTTTTTTCAACAATTGTATATAATTGTTGAAAAAATATATTATAAAATAAACTCAAACAATTTTTTTTGTATACATTTATTTTAAATTATATATTTCTAGGTATCGCAAATATCAGAATTAATTAAAATATATTTTTTTATCTTTTCTAGAGGCTGAGAATGAACGACATTATTATGTCTAAAGACCGAACTTTGGAAAATTATTGTATCGAGAAAACTCATTAAGTTTGATTAAATCGTTAGGTATACAATACATCTGAAAACTGTCAGACCATTAACAGAGAAGATAAATAATATGTTTTGATTTTTTTTTTAAGTCATAAAACAGAATTTGCAATAGCCGTACCACGAAAGCCGTTATTCTCTATGGTAGGCATAATGTCCCAATAAGTTTCTAGTATTTTACTAATTAGCCTGTATAAAAAATTACATCCGATTTCGACTTTCGTCTTCTGGCAGACGATTCCTGGCACGATACACATACACACCACCAAGTATTACTACACCTTTTTGTTACAGGTTGTATACCTAGTGTAAACATGAGAACCATATCTTTTTTGTTACTGAACGCTACCAATATTTATCGACTCAAATAATTTACATAGCGTCTTAAGTAACTTCGTAAGTTCTGCAATATTGCGGTAATGTTCCTTTCTAGCTATTCTAGGAATAACTTTATTATACCGTAATGGTATTACCGGAGTACTCACATCTATACTGTGGTATTAGTCGGTTGATTTAGTTCGATCCAGTACTCTCTTCCAGTACACTTACTCACTCAATAATATGTTCTTGTGGATTGTTCAATCGGTTGTGTTTCCGTTTTCTATCACTTTTTCTACAAGGTTTCTGCTGGTACAAGTTTCATTGAACAAAACCTTAAATTACTCAAATAAATGCATTTTTATCACAATTTAGACACATCTTTGGCATTTTTTTCATGCAGCGAAATGTAACAAATCGTGAATCGGATGGCCGAAAAGTAATGATCACATCCTGTGTAATTAATCCTCTGCGCCGTGGGTCCTGGGTTCGATTGCTGGCAGGAGCACAAATTCCTTCCCAAGGGATATTTGTGCTTCTGGTTCTGGGTGTAATGTGTGTGTGATGTGAATGTTTCCGGCACCCACGATACAAGTCTTTGAACTTAGTGTGGGGCTGTGAGTGTGAATGCGTTAAAAAAAAAAAAAAAAGAATTACATATATTTTTTCAAAATTTCAATCCGTGCTATTTAAAAATAAAACAGAGCTGAGTATAAGCTACGTAGGCATTGGAAATTTCAGCCAAATCAGTTTAGCAGTTACAGCGCAGCATGAAGAGAAAACAATAATACTTACACACAAACTTTCGGATTTATAATATTAATGTTATTATAATAGTGTCAACTGTAGGTAAGGTAAAGTGTACTTTCGAGTAGTTCTATCTTATTAAATGTAGTGACTTTATTAATAAAATTACCTTTCATTCTACTACTCAGATACACATTACTAATAATAATATTAATTTACATCACAAATATGTACTAACACCAATATACCCTCTAAAGTCAAGTCTATACGACCAGCGGCAGCGGTTTAGGCTGTGCGTTGTCTTTAAGTCAGTCAGCCAGTAAAACAGTATATCAGGACAAAGATTCTTACAGTATTAGAAGAAGATAGTTTTATTTTTCTTTTAATTTTGGCTTCGCAATCTTATGCATTTAGCCAGTGTCAAGTAATAATATATTTCAACTGTATTTCATATTAAAAGTCCCAGTCACAAGTCACAGTCAAAGTCAAGTAAAAGAGTCAAGGTCCAGGCATAGTCAAGTCATGCTCTAGTAAAGTGGAGCGAAGGCGAAAATCACATTTTTTAAATTTGTCATGATTTGCCTACACTTATGCACGTTTACTAAGTATTAACGGTTTATAATCCACCATTATTACACATAAACACTCGAAGAATCACAGGTTTTGGAAAATTATACAAAATCAATAACGCCATTTTTTCACTTTCGCAACTCCCCCCAGGTAGTTTTTTATAGAAGACTGATATTGCTACTGCTTAAGACGATACACAAAATTATTTGAGCCGGGCGTATATGTAAATAGTCACACGACCTGTTTACTCGCCTTATATTAAAAAGAGATAAACATATACATGAGAGCCACGTCTTATCTCGGTTAAGCGATAAATCATAAACAATCGCCCACATTTTAGGGTTCGTTGATTATCTCCCTGACACGGAAAATTATGTCTGTGCGAACCGCAAAGGAATGGAACTCCTTGCCTGAGACGGTGTTTCCTGATGAGTACAATATGGGAGTCTTCAAGTCGCGAGTGAATAGGTATCTCTTAAACGCATCGTCGTCGCTTACCATCAGGTGAGATATTGGTCAAAAGTTTGCCTGTCTCGAATAAAAAAAAAATCTCTACGCCCGCCCGTCTGTCTGTCTGTCTTAACCTATAACGGGCTATCTTTTGAAAAGTAATAGACAGCTGGCTGAATTCATTCCAGATTTTTCCGTAATAGACAACTTATTCGTTACAGATTTGTTAATGGCGGATATATTATATCCCAACAAAATTAAGCTTACACCTACTACATAGTTATTTAAATACAAAATATTTAAGGAACATACAAGAAAAAAATATTATTTTTTAAGTGAAAACTTCTTTAGGCGCGTTGAGCACTTTTTGGGTGAACAGAAAGCGTGAAACTCGTGTCATCGTCACCGTACGCTTTCCATTAGCTATATATACTGTTTATATATATATATTATATGCAGTTTTCACTTCTATATATCGGCAGTCCCCAAAAACTGCACGCATATTTTTTTTTTCAAAGTTTTTGGTATGTATCTACTCGATGTTCAAAACAATAGTACATATAAGCTATGAAGCTTTAAATTGAAATAATCAAAACCTCGGCTTGGCCGGTTTATTTAATAACGTACGTAACTACATAACTACTCATTCATTAATAATAGGTATTCTTTTCCAGGACTCAAATTATAATGGCATCGTCGCATGGTGGCGAGTCTCTTGGTATTTTATCGGATACATTTCGGAGAGTGTGCAACGGAATTACACAATCTAATTCTCCCATTCCCATTCTATTATCGGACATCGAGACAGAAGCGACACCGCTATATGGTAGATATTCCACAAATGCGGACGAAGCGTTTTGCCTCCACATTCATTATGCGAACTGCAAAAGAATAGAATTCCTTACCTGAGTCTGTGTTCCCTGATAAATACAATATGGGAGTCTTTAAGTTACGAGTGAATAGGCATCTTCTGGGCAAACGTGCTCCATCGTCGACCGCATCGTCACTTACCATCAGGTGAGATGGCTGTCAAACGTTTGCCTATCTTAAATAAAAAAAATATTAGCTCTACCGAACTGGAGGAGTCCAAACGCACCCTGTTATCATCGGTTAAACGATTTCCATGGAACTTGCGGTCAATACACTGACAATGTCACAGGAAACGACAGCCTTGGCCACCTTCTGACCCCTACCGTCTGTCTTTAAAACATACACGGACCCTTACGATAAATAATGCAGTGGTCTACGAAAGATAGATTGTGGACCAAACATTAAAGCATCGAGCCAAACAACCGAAATTGGATTTATAACTTAATATCAACCTTCTCTCTCGCTCGTATTTCGTCTTTTTAGGGTTCCGTACCCAAAGGGTAAAACGGGACCCTGTTACTTAGACTCTGTTATCCGTCCGTCTGTCTGTCCGTCTGTCACCAGGCTGTATCTCATGAACCGTGCTTGTTAGACAGTTGAAATTTTCGCAAACGATGTATTTCTGTTGACGCTATAACAACAAATACTAAAAACGGAATAAAATAAATATTTAAGATGGCAGAATAAAATAAATAAAACAAACGTGATTGATTTGCTCGTTTTTGTTTGATATCGATAACGGCAACAGGTAGACGCTTGAAATATTTACAAAATATTTAGTTCTCTATTCACTTCGAAAATAAATAATTATATTTAAGTAATATATTTTTTTTGGGGGCTCCCATACAACAAATGTGTTTTTTTGCCGTTGTTATACTAGATAATGGTACGGAACCCTTCGTGCGGAACCCTTCGACTCGTACTTGGCCGGTGTTTTAAATAAAGGAGGAGGTTCTTAATTCGTTGAATCTTTATTTCGATGTATTTTCCCCGATTACTCGGAGACGCCTGGACTGGTTCGACAAATTCTTTTTTTTTATATAAAAAGGTATACTGCTGTTTGCGATAGAAGTCGGCTATTCGTTTTTTAAATCGTAGTAAATCTCTGGTGCTAATTATTTGTGGAACATATATACGTATTTGCCTTGCAACGTTTAATAATTCTAACGTCGAGATGAAATTATTAAAAGTTACAATTTTACTGCTCTGGGCTGATCACCCTCTAATATTTCATCATAATACCACCAATAAAAAAGACAAATAGATACCTGTATTAGTTATACTAATAACAAAGTATATATTTAGTAACTGACAGTCTCTCTGTTTGTCACTTTACTTACTACGGCTAAACAGCTTATACTAGTCGTTCGCACCGAACTAGATCTCACGCCTACATTTTTAACCGACTTCAAAAAAGGACTATGTTCGACTGTATGTATTTTTTTATGTATGTTCACCAATTTCTCCCCATTTGTGGACCGATTCTCAAAATTATATTTTTATTTGGTAGATTATACTTCAGAGGTGGTCCCATATAAATTTTATCGAAATCGATGAATCCAAAACCATAATCTTTGGGGCATACCAAATTGTTATTTTCTAACATATTTTTTTTTAAACGGTTTCCTACTCTTCTTTTAAAGTTCTTTTCAAAGATACCCGAACTTTTTGCTTCCCACTTATATGTATAGGTGCTTTTAATATTTTCATTTACATAAGTAATTTTAATTACCGTTTTTTGCCTTGAACCATAGCTTTACATATTCTCTGAAAATTTGAAGCTATTCGCTTTTATGGTTTAGACGCTAAATGCCTCTGACAGACGGACGGACGAACGGACCAAAGTGCTGAACCACCTAATAAGTTAACATATGGATCGCGCTTCGCTCGATCAACTATGTAGGTACTTATTATACTATTGTGTATACTTAAACTGCCCGTTGGGTTAGTCGGTTGGCGATCGCCTGGGGTATCGGGTTCTCGATTCCCGGCGGGAACACAAGTTTTCTCCTTAAGGAACATTTGTGTTTCTGGTTCTGATTGTGATTGTGTGTGTGTGATGTGAATGTTTCCGGCACCCACGACACATCGAACTAAGTGTGGGGCTGAGAGTCTGAAAACGTTTATGTTTATGTATATGTATATAACAACATTGCCTTCGGATCTGTTACTGACTAATTCCAGCGGGTTGTTTCCAGACGTTTCCAGAGTTTGTTCCATAGTTATATTACCACGACTTCCAGTTTTTATTAAGAATGCTAATTCTCAAATAAGTTAAATGATAATTAATGTTTCGATTCTCAATCGCTGCAAACATCTCAGTATTTCGGCCAATACTCATAGTTCCAGTTAAAAGTCACCTGGCAATTTGCTCCAATATAATTCCTAAAAGCCTTGTTAATTAGTTCCAGCGTACAATTTGTCCCGGTTCACAATCCGCCTTAATTATTTCATTTTCTGCAAATAGTTTGTCAGTCGCCGTGTAATTGCGATTTTTAGCTTGTGTAAGCGGCCCGGCCGGCTAGTTCGGGGAAGTGCGATAGGGATGCTAAAATAATCGATTATTACACAGTCTATTTTTAATCGATTATTACAAAATCGATTTTTAATTACAGACGTTGGTGGCGCGAGTAAAATCGCTGGCGTGTAAATAGCCCACCATTTACGTATTAATATTTTTAATGATAGCGGTAAATTATTTTGGATTAAAACATTGGCAAAAATCAGTAGGGATACACGAATCAATTTACCGTGTTTATTTAAGCTCACGTACCTTAGACTGCTTCGAAACCGCCTCCGGAGCTCCCCAAGAAAGGAACTACAGCAAACTGTATGTATGCCTAAGCGCACACACACAACTCCACGTCGCGCCGGCCGGCGAGTTTGAATCCGTGGTAATCCGAGAGGGTACGAGGCACGGAACACTCATTCACCTAACAGTTCACGCGGTCGATCACAATAAACACGATGAAGTTTTTATTTTAAGTCCTGGTTAATTAGATGATAATGATTTAATTAGTTTTCTACGTCACAAAATTCAATAGCGGAGGGTTTGTCGACCACACACGATCAGGTGACACACACGACTGAAGTTCTTCTTTTTTAAGTCTGTGAAGTTAGTCGCGAGTGCAAAAAATGTCACTCGATACAACTAGCGCCATCTCTAGGGTCGTCCTTGAACGATCTCTAACAGTGGTCAGCAGAGAGCCCCAACACACTGTAAATGCATTCAGATATCCAAAGATTCTTGCCAATATGAATATTAGGTATATAAAGTGAAGTATTTATTCACAGATGTATAATTTACATTATTTTTTATATTATAAAAGGCAAAGACGCTTCACCATGCACCCCGCCTTGGAAGAGCGCAAGATCTTTCAAAAGAAACAGTAAGAGTTATTAGATTCTACTCGTTTATATTATGAAATAATCTAAAAGATCAATGAACTTTATGTCTGATCAGGCGTGAATGTTAATTATTTAAGTAATTGTAGCTTAATCCTAATAATGCGGAATACTTATATAAGCGCGCGTAGATATATAAATAATAAACAACAATAAATATTTTACGAATATACATTTATTGTGTCGGAATGGGATATAGTTTGACGATAGGGCGTTTAAAACTACCTGAACTGGTCTTGACCGTGGCAACACGAACAATACCGTCGGTGCCTTTATAAACTTCGGTAATAACCCCTAAAGGCCAGTTTAGAGGAGCTAAATTATCCTGCCCAACGAGTACTACAGTCCCGATTTCAACCGGTTTATCCGGAGTAGCCCACTTTTGCCTTACTTGCAACGTATGCAAATACTCTAAGCGCCATTTTTTCCAAAAGGATTGGACCATGCTGTCCAAAAGTTCTTTGCGTTGTACAAGACTGATGCGCTGATCAGAAAGATCGGCAGTGGGTAAGTATTGCAGGGGAGACGACATTAAAAAATGGGCGGGAGTTATCACCTCTGGATGTGGATCAGAAGATACGACATTCAGAGGGCGCGAATTAAGAATACACTCTATTTGCGTCAATACGGTTTGTAATTCCTCATATGTTAGAAGCTGACTACCTATCACCCTGTACATATGAGTTTTCAAACTCTTAATGTTCGATTCCCACATTGCTCCAAAATGAGGAGCTCTAGGAGGAATCATTTTCCAGTCAATGCGTCGGGTCATCAACTCCTCTGAGAGTGACGAATTGAAACTAGAGTTCAATAAAAAAGTATATAGCTCATCCAATTGAGCTTTAGCACCAACGAAAGTGGTGGAATTATCAGAGTAAAGACAGGATACTGGTCCGCGGCGGGAAATAAAGCGTTTAAAGGCGTCTACAAAAGCCGAAGAATTTAATGAAGTTACCAACTCAACATGCACAGCGTGGGTAACCAGGCATACAAACAGACAGACATACGCCTTCTGCGCGTGTTGACCTCTACGGCGGGTAAGCGTTATGCGTATAGGACCCGCATAATCTACTCCCTTGTGAGCAAAGGCTTTCGCTTCTGAAACACGATACGCAGGAAGATCTGCCATCATGGGAGTGGGATGCGACGGATTCACCTTAAAACACGTATTACATTTACGACATTGAGACCTGACGACAGTTCTGGCATCTAATATCCAGAAACGCTGTCGTAAAATCGACATGAGAAGTCCAGGGCCAGTATGACAGTTCACGACATGGTAATGTCGTATGATAAGATCAACGATATGATCGCGTTTAGGAAGTAGGACTGGGTACTTGGCATCAAATGGAAGATTTGACTTAGAAAGTCTTCCGCCAACCCGCAAAATATCCTCTTCATCTAAGAAGACAGCCAAGCGTTGCAGCTTCATGGATGGCATTTTTTTATTTTTAATGCACTTTATGTCATCTGCAAAATGAACTGATTGCACGGCGCGGACCATAGCACGTTCCGCGGCTGTCAATGCCTGAACAGACCGTGGCACGATGCTATTTTTCGGTCGTGCGAATCTCAGGATGTATGAGATGACACGCAGCAATTTGTCCCAAGACGAAATGCGTTGCGCCAACTCACATAAAAGCGGTTGTTCCGATTGAGAAGTCACTGTCAACACATTTGTCTTGTGCTCAGGAAGGTTACTGCAGTCAGTCGGCGAAAATGGCTTGATTGGCCATTCTTCAGGAGCGGAATGCATCCAGGAAGGGCCATTCCACCAGAGGTCATGCGAGACTAGCTGCGACGGCAGCATACCTCGAGACAGACAATCACTAGGATTTTCTACACCAGCACATAACTCAAGACGTGCAAGAGTCGTGACTTTAGTCGGTGAGACCTTTGACTTTGCGCAAAGTAAGCGAACTATGATGCCAGCAGGGTAGGTACAGTGTAAAAAGATCACACAACCCATGCCATTTAAACTAGCATCACAAAAGCTAACGAGATTCACAATGCAGTCAATATTTAAACCTACATGGCGCGGAATCCGTAAGGTATCAAGCAAGGGAAATTCTTGCACAAGGGCGGAAAAGCGGACAACAATATTTTCCGGAGCGGGATCGTCCCAGCCACTGTTGCTCAACCACAACTCTTTAATGAGCAATTTGGCATACAGAATGACTGGAGCGACCAAACCCAGAACATCGAATAATCGTGCAACTACGGAGAGTATATTTCTCTTAGTGCATTTGTCGGTTATTACAGCGGAAGTGAAGAAAAAATTATCTTCAGAAGATTCCCAGGAAAGACCTAAGATCTTCGCGGAAATATTGCCTTCGTCAAAATCGAGGGATTTGCGGTGCGAATCAGGAAGACTACTTAAGAGAGCTGGTGAGTTGCTAGACCATTTCACAAGATCAAAATCACCCGATCTGAACATGTTTATTAGGTCTTGTGACAGCTGCATAGCGGTTTGTTCATTATGTGCAGAATATACCAGATCATCCATATAGAAACTGGATTCTGCAATTTTTGCAGCGTCAGGATAGTGTGGACTCATGTCGGAAGCCAGCTGTCGCACAGTGCGCATAGCTATATAAGGGCTCGACTTGAGTCCAAACGGTAAGCGTTTGAAGGCGAAAGTACGCACTTGTTCGTTCTCGTTGAAACGAAACAAGATGCGTAAGTATTTACGCTGGTCCACGGGTACACCTATGCGTAAGTACATTTGTTTTATGTCAGCGTTCATCGCGACAGGAAACAAGCGGAATTGCAAAAGCAATAAAAACAGATCAGCTTGCAAATTAGGTCCTATATGCAACACGTCATTTAAAGACAAACCTGTGTGAGTTTTCGAACTTGCATCTAACACTATGCGCGGCATCGGCTTATCAGGTCGCACGACCGCATGGTGAGGTATGTAGTAGCCTCCACCAGAAATTTCGGTTTCATCGACAGAGCTAAGATAACCATTATCGATATATTCTCGAATGACCTGGTTGTAATTTTCCCTCAAATCGGGTGACTGGCGAAATTTTCTCTCTAGTGCCATAAATCGGCGAAGAGCAACAGCATGTGAATTGCCGAGTTCAGATGGATCCTTGCTGAATGGCAGCGATACCGTGTAGCGACCGACATCATCACGCGTCACTGATGACGTGAAAATATTTTCGCACTCCGTCTCTTCGGGTGACAACAAACGCATCGTAGGTACTTCTTCGAGTTCCCAAAACTTCTGTACTAGATCGTTCAGCGCGAGCGCGGTGAAAGAAGCGGTAGGTATGGTGTCATTACGTGGATAATCTCCCATCAGAACGTAACCAAAAGTGGTTAGAAGTGCAGGTGGAAGTCGCAGACCAAAGTCAACCCGTTTCCCCAAATAAATGTACGGAAAGAGTTGGGCACCTATAATTGCCTGAATGTCTCCTGGAATATTCCAATTCAAATCTGCGAGCGGGAGGTCGTGGTAATCTATGTTACGATTCCATTCAATAAATTGCGACGGCAATTGATCTGTAATACACTCCACGACAAGAGCGTGTATGGTGTATTTCTGTTGCGGGTATATGCGGGATTCAATATCCAAATACACGTATCCAACAATTGGACGCGAAGTTGAGCCAACACCTTTGACAAAAGAATTACTCAAAGGTATTATCGGCAAGTTTAAAGCGCGGCAACATTCAGTCGTTACTAAATTGTTCATGCTACCATTATCAATTAAACATCTGATGATAGTTTTCGGACCTTTAGAACGCGCGTACACCTGAGCGGTTGATAATAAAACAGTCGACTTCGGTTTTGTTTCGGCGGATAGAAGCACAGCGGCATTATGTGACGTAAGCGGTAGATTTAAAGCGGGTGAAGGCGCGCAATCAGTCGGCGGCGGCGGCACCGGCGGCGGCACCGGCGGCGGCGGCGTTGTCGGCGACAGCACGGGAAAATTCGCATAAGCAGTGTGTACATTGTGTGTGTGATGTGAATGTTTCCGGCCCCCACGATACAAGTCTTCGAACTTAGTGTGGGGTTGTGAGTGTGAATGCGTTTGTACATGCGTATTATTATTTTGTTTCACAAAATGTAAAAGCGTATGGTGTCGTTTTCTACATAACTCGCAGACAGATGACGAATTACAGGTCGATAAATTATGCGTCATACTGAGACAGTTTACACATCCACTTTTGGATTTAATAAAATCATAACGAGATTTAGGATCGTGTGTATTTTTGAATTTAGCACAAGTATATAAATGTGTGTGAGCGGTTTCATTACAAAATGCGCAATGAGATATGGCGGGCGGGTATGAGTGCGAAGCAGAGGTTCCGGTAGCAACCATTGGTACCTCGCTCGCAACAAAGGATTTATGTGTGTTTGAGCGTGTGTTCCGTGACGTAGAAGCGGGCGGTTTATATAAATGTGTGTGAGCGGATTCATTACAAAATGCGCAATGAGATATGGCGGGCGGGTATGAGTGCGAAGCAGAGGTTCCGGTAGCAACCATTGGTACCTCGCTCGCAACAAAGGATTTATATGTGTTTGAGCGTGTGTTCCGTGACGTAGAAGCGGGCGGTTTATATGTGTTATTTGAATTACGCGGGTTTGAGTTCATGTACATGGTCGGGTTCGAACGTCCTAAGATCTTAGCCTGATCTTGAACGAAACTGATCAGCTGTTTTGTTGTAGGTATTTCAACATCTCTAACAGAAAGTTCAAAACATTGTGCGGTTTGAGTGTCTAATTTTCTAAGTGCGCAGTGCACGAGAATAAAATCCGTCAAATCCGAAACATGCAGCTGTTTGAGAGCAGAAATCGATGCCGAAAAATGATCGATAAATGAGTCGAGACTAGCGGCAGTGTGAGTACACCCTTTTAAATCTAACACATTGTTGAGATAATGTGTTCCTAAAAGTCGCTTATCCTGGTATTTCTTGACTAAGCTATCCCAAATTATGCTGTATGTCTCACCCGTAGGTACTATTCCAGAAATAACGGAATTTGCGGAATGACTCAATTTACTAACTAAGTATTGAATGCGTTGCGAATTACTTAGACGCGTATTATCGTGAATATTTGCTTTAAAAGATTCATAAAACGCTGGCCAATTCTGTATTTTACCATCGAATTCCTAATATGAAGCGGCTCCAATTTAAACACAGAAGCACTATCACTACGCAGCGGTGATACATTGGCGTGGTTATTCATCTTATTTCTAACACGTTTCACTCTTGTAAACAATTCGTCAAACGACTCCAAACAACCAAAATCGGGACTCGCGGAAGGGTTTGACATTAAGGTAATCTCATTAATTTGATCTACAATAGATTCAAAATTATTATGAAGGTCATCCATAGTTTCTGTTTCAGACATAAAGTTTTCATTCGACCTTGAACTCTCGAAAGAAGTGATGTTTTTAGACATATTAAACAAATGATTCATACGTTTAAATAACAACTCTTTCTTTCCTCCTAAAATGATCAACATCGTATCTGAACTTGGTTTCGACATGTTCGGTTATCGTTATGCTAATAATTTATGCACGAATAAACTACTAAATGTTTGTTTACAAACAACAAATGCGGGCGGGAACAAGTAGGTAAGTTAGCGGGCGGTTTATACTATAGGTAGTTATAAGCGGAGTGAATTGCACTTAGCAACGGGCGGGCGAACTTATGTATGAAATGTTTATGGTTAATAACTCAAAGCAAAAGGTAATTAAAACTGGACTATCCGGCTCGAAAAGGACCAAAATTATGGTGGCGCGAGTAAAATCGCTGGCGTGTAAATAGCCCACCATTTACGTATTAATATTTTTAATGATAGCGGTAAATTATTTTGGATTAAAACATTGGCAAAAATCAGTAGGGATACACGAATCAATTTACCGTGTTTATTTAAGCTCACGTACCTTAGACTGCTTCGAAACCGCCTCCGGAGCTCCCCAAGAAAGGAACTACAGCAAACTGTATGTATGCCTAAGCGCACACACACAACTCCACGTCGCGCCGGCCGGCGAGTTTGAATCCGTGGTAATCCGAGAGGGTACGAGGCACGGAACACTCATTCACCTAACAGTTCACGCGGTCGATCACAATAAACACGATGAAGTTTTTATTTTAAGTCCTGGTTAATTAGATGATAATGATTTAATTAGTTTTCTACGTCACAAAATTCAATAGCGGAGGGTTTGTCGACCACACACGATCAGGTGACACACACGACTGAAGTTCTTCTTTTTTAAGTCTGTGAAGTTAGTCGCGAGTGCAAAAAATGTCACTCGATACAACTAGCGCCATCTCTAGGGTCGTCCTTGAACGATCTCTAACAGTGGTCAGCAGAGAGCCCCAACACACTGTAAATGCATTCAGATATCCAAAGATTCTTGCCAATATGAATATTAGGTATATAAAGTGAAGTATTTATTCACAGATGTATAATTTACATTTATTTTTTATATTATAAAAGGCAAAGACGCTTCACCAGACGTAGTTTAAGTTTTTAAACTTATTTGTTTACTCTTTAAGTTCATTAATTATCTTTATATGTTAATGAACAATTTATTTTGAGTATTTTCTTGTGAAAATACTATTTTTTTGGTAGACAAGCATTTGACCTGTTACAAAGTGATGAGTAGGACATATGAATAAGACAGATTCAAATTAAATCAATTTCTAAGAGTGTCTTATTTATTGCCCGGTTTATTTATACTTGAGTAGGTAACTCAAGTCGATAGGTAACTAACATTTATCATATTTAATACTAAATCATACCAATACATTGTTTTACTATTTCGGTTCTAGGTATGTGATATGAATGTATTCGGCTCCCACGACACAAGTCATCGAACTTAGCGTGAGGCTGTGAGAGTGAGCTTTTATGTTCAGTTTATGTTTAAACTATCCATATATTCATTATTTATCTTAATTTTCCAATATTAGTATATGAATATTTTTGTGTGGGGCTTATGTTTGACACCTGCTAAAAGTCAAACCGTAGTAGAAATAAACATATCATGTGTCCAATCGAACATCGGTTATATCTGTAGATAGATTCTAACTAAGTGTTTGACCGCGTAAGCTTATAGACTTATCCAAATCCTTATCTAGAGTCGTAGCAATTTGGATAAGTCTAAGCAAAGCTTCTTGAGATCATCATAAGATTAATGTTTTGCTTATCTGGCATTAGAGCCAATAATTATCAAACAACTTCAATAAATGAAGAAATGAAGTACCTAGTTTTTGAAAGCGAATGTGTTTTATATACACCAATTACTCAGAGATTTCTAGGCTAATTTAGGTTTTTTTTGTAGAGCAAAGTTGCCAATTTCTGACAGCCGACTCTCGATTATAAGTAAAAAAAAATTAGGCCATCTTTCATTACCATTTTTGATTGAACTGCCCATTGGCTTAGTTAAGAGCATGTTCGCTTTCTAAGCAGAGGTATCGTGTTCGATTCCAGGCGGGAACACAAGTTCTCCCCCCAAGGAAAATTAATTTCTGGTTCTGGTTGTGATTGTGTATGTGTGATGTGAATGTTTCCGGCACCCACGACGCAAGTCATCGAACTTAGTGTGTGGGCTGTGAATGTGAAAGCGTTTATTCGTATCCGATTCCGGAATCGAATATTGAGTTTGTAACTTTAAGGAATAAGCCGCGTGTCCCATGAGTAAAAGAAACTGTGTGTGAAACTTAATGGACACATTATAAATACACTCATAAGCAGGAAAAAAAAATTCGTCAGTGTTTACCCCCTCCACCTTTAGTCACACAAAAAGCGGAATAGAATTTCAAAGCTCATCCATAAAAAGTTTCACTTTAACAATCGAATAGAAAAAAAAGGAAATAAACCAATTACAAACATCGATTTTAACCCAAAAGTCACACTACAACATCACATCCCTAGGCCATATTCGCAGTACGCGGGTAATTACGAACGCAAAGAGGGCCGACACTCCACTTACAGCGAACTCTCATAATTAGAGCCTTCATTACAACGCTACTCGGAACTCAATTTGAAAGAAAAAATATTTAATTCGTCCGGAAAACGAGTTTTGTAAGCGCGGTTTGATAGCTATACCTATCATAATCCAATGCAGCCTGCTTGGAAGTTAGTGTGGCGTTTAAATACTTGCATATTTTCAACCGACTCAAAAAAAGGAGGTTCTCAATTCGACTTTGTAGATTATACTTCAGAGGTGGTCACATATAACTTTTACCGATATTGGTTAAGCCAAAACCAAAATATAAGCGGTGAAGTCGGTTTTTTACCGACTTCCCAAAAAAGGAGGAGGTACTCAAGTCGACTGTATTTTTTTTTTATGTGTGTTACCTTATAACTTCTCTCCACGTGAGCCGATTTCGAAAAAGTCCCTACCAGTGGGTAGCGTTCCCATCATGCTGGCGTCATTGCCTCTCAATTGAAATGCTAATACGTTGAGCCAAATAAGTACCAGCATTATGATCACGCGTCGCCTCAACCAAGCACTCTTTTTGAAAATAGAATGAGCTGTCGCTCCCCACGGGCCCAGTGTCTGAACACCAAACGGCTCAATGAAACCACTGCCGAGGTTTCCATATTGTCGCCGTTTGCGGTGCTCTGCCGATGTTGCCGCGACGCCAACCCCATTCTGTGTTTCAGGAAGATGTGACTGAGCTAAAGTATCGACACAAGTTGCATCCCACAATAAAGGCCGTTCCATCTTGCATGGAAGTAAAGTCATGCCGTCGGTTCTTTTACCATCGTCACGCATCAGACCATTCAGTTTAGTTGAGTTGAGGGGAATTCGGAAGTTATTTAAGGTGGCGATACCAGAATTTCATCTAAAACGCGTGTTTGTGTAACCGTTTTACTCGGCATTCATAATAAAACCAGATAAATAAAAAGCCGCTATTTTTAACAAATTAAATAAAAAAAGAACGCATTTTTCATGCGTTAATATATATATATATATTAACGCATTTTTTATATATATATATATATATATATATATATATATATATAGATCAGAAAAAGTAACGCGTATATATATATATATACGCGTTACTTTTTTGTAAAACTCATAAAGGCCAACATTTTTTCTATACACTGTTTTCACCTATGTCTAACTGTTTAGTCAGCGTACGCCGCCTTGTCTTACGAATATTGTTATTTCGAACTAAATACTAACTTTTATCCCAATAAAACATAGCCTTTGATATTCAGCGATAGTGTAGCTATATATTAGTGAAAGAATTTTTAGAATCGGATCAGCAGTTTCAGAGATTACCTTTTACAAACAAACTTTGACTCTTTATAAAATTATTAGTATTCATAACAATTTATGCAAAAAATTCAGCTTAGTAACTGGTGTTGGAGCTTTTTATAATGCCTTATTTGTTTTTGGATATAAAATTGGTTCACACACCTTCCTATGAACAATTCAAATGTTACAAACGACGAGTGAAAAAAGTATCTTGTAATAATAAATCTTGAAGTTTACCCACACACACATTACACCCAGAACCAGAAGCTCAAAAATCCCTTGGGAAGGATATTTGTTCTCTTGCCGGGAAACGAACCCAGGACCCACGGCGCAGAGGGCGGAGACCTGTCCACTGCGCCAACTGGGTCGTCATAATATAATACGTATAAAAATTCAAGACTAAAATTCCGGAACGTAGGTATTATTATGGGATATGTTTATTTAAATGGACCCAATGGAACCTTACATATCGTCTCGCACCACGTTCCTTCAAGCACCCTGTAGATATTCAAAGTCTATAATTTCTTGAAGCGGGTAAAAACCGTTGAACATTAGTAATGAAAAACGCAAAGAACAATACTAAGAACGCTCTCCATCTAATAACCGACTGCAAGTATTAATTACAGAGAGCGGTTTCCCAGTAGAGCAACAACTATTCCTTCCCAGATGTGCCGTGTCTGCCGCCTCTTGGAAAACAAGCATAATTGTATGTTTGGAAAAGTAGTGTGAACGTTTATTTCTCGCTAGTTCTACTGAAATACGACTGGGACTAGTATATGCCTACAAGAAAATTGTCTTTTATGATGACAAGCTTAAGATATTCATCGTCACCGCACGCTTTCCATGAGCTATATGTATACTGTGTATATAATTATATTATAGTTTTCAAACTTTCCCATACAAAAAAAGTCAAAATCTGTTCACGTGGAAAGAAGTTATGAGGTACATAACACTCATAAAAAAATACAGTCCAATTGAAAACCTCCTCCATTTTTGTAAAGTCGGTAGAATGGTTACAAAGATACATTGATGTTATTTGCATGAGATTTAATATTTAAAGTTATGAACATTCTAAGAAAAGGTCGTCATCCATCATATCACACACCACGAATATTTTTGTTTATCAGGATTTTGTAAGATTGTCGCGAAAAACGGTTGCAAAATCGATTTATGAGACATTCTGGTATATTCACACACAAGTATACCCAGACACTAATTATTCATTCAAGTACGTACTTGAATGAATAATTAGTGTCTGGGTATACTATATTAAACCCGCATTGTCTTTGTTTTTCCATATAATAATTATTTTAATTTTGTGATCGTATTAAGTAGAATATAGATTAATAAACGTTTAGTAACTTAAGTCACTATTCTATTTTTTTTTTGATGTATTAATTTGTAAGCCCGCTTTTGTGACACTACCTCGGCGAACATCTTAACCGAGAACAGGGGTAGATTGAAAAACAGCGCTGCGAGTCCATGCACGCATGTACTTGCATGCTGAATCTACTCCTATTGCCCTAAACTGCACTGATAGATGCGACCGTTTCAGTCTTGGCTTTGGTAAAATTTGTTTTCACAATAGGCTAACCTTGTCCCTCAGACTGAAGCGGTCCGTCTACCACTAGTAAAATTGTGATGTAAATATGTTTTTATGTTGTAATATGTTTTTTTGGCAATCAATTGATTTTTATTGTATTATATTTTATTTTATTTTATATCAGCTTAGCTATTACTAGCTTGTTGTCACAGTCTTTACTAGAACATGTGTTCTGGAAGGTCCAGTTCAAGTAAACACAAACAAAAAGCGGCGTTTGATGAACTATATATAAAGGAACAAGGAAGTTTCAGTCTACGGGAAAAACTAACTAGTATCCAGCTGAAATAATTACCGGCCATCCACATTCCGTGACGGAGTGATTCTCGGAGGTACGATGTCTTAGAATAGGGGGAAGTTAGAGAAGGAAACATTAGAACTTTGTACTTGAGTGCATACTAATGCGTTCCTCTTGTTTTATATGTATAACGTATATACCCGCCATGCGTTGCAATGTCACGTAAAGAAAAATAGCATTTTACCTCCTTCACGTTCATGGTTGCCTAGTAATTTTATACCATACTATAAACTTATTACTAAATTATTATCTCCTTCATTTTTATTTTTGACTTAGTAATTTACCAAATCTGAATTACGTATTCCTGTACATAAGAAAATGTTTTTCGATGTTTTAATGTCATTATCATCAGCCTATTTTTGTCCACAGCTGGACATAGGCCTCTCCTAATGTACGCCACTGAGTCCGGTCTTCTGCTCTTCTCACCCAGTTTCTGCCGTCCTCCTTTCGCAGATCGTCGCTCCACCTGGCCGACGTCCTGGTGCTACGTTTGCTGAGTCGCGGTCTTCTACTCCAGCGGTCTGCCCTTCTAGAGACGTGGCCCACTGCTATTTCAGCTTGCTAATTATTTGAGCTATGTCGGCGATTTTAGTTATCTTGTCGGATCATCTCGTTCCGGACTCCTTCAAGTATAGCTCTCTCCAAAGCTCGCTGAGCAACCTTAGATTTGTGGACAAATTTTATTGTAATAAACATTAAAACATCGGCAAATGAAAACTACTTTGTTTTAATGCTAGATAGGCCATTTGACCGCTATCTCACATGATGGAAAGAGTACATAATATATTTTTTCAACTATTAAGTTATAAACTAAACATTATTTATAGGATATAATTGTGAATCTAAACCATTCTTGAATCCGACTTCAGTCAATAGAGTTCAGTCACATACACGCATACAGAAGAATATAAAGATGAAGAAGAAGAGATCATGTTAGCAGCATTAGATATAAGTAGTAGTTTCTAAAAACTGTTTCGGTAGATGACGTCACACGTCCCAGTAAGACGTTAATAATAAGGATAGGATAATTTCGTCGCTTCAGGCAGGTCTTGAGTAGTTAGAGGGTTTTTAAACCCCGCCTCAAGCGATAATTTTTCCTTCCTAATTTATCAATATAGTTCTGCCTAGCATGGCTAATGCTAAAACAAAATCAATTATTTCAGTTTTAGTTTCGACGATGTCCACCTTCCTTAAAGCTACTTCTATACTTGAAGTTTAATTTATCCTATCGACAAGAAACAATTTTTTTTTTTATAAGGAGCGGACAAAGACGGAGCGTATAATTAAGATAGCTATTCAATAATATACTTAGGCTGTAGGTACATAAATAAAACAACTAATTAATTAACTTTTTATCAGTCTTTAATTAGCATAGTGGAGGCCGCTAAAAGGTAAGCAACAAATTACATCTACTTCTAAGAAATTCGTTACAAACAACTCCGTTAAAGTAAATTAGCGACAGAGATACGAGGAACGCAAAAACTCCCCGCAAAACAAGTAACATTTATGATAAAAACGATGTAAATTTTCCAATGAATAGGCCGGTGATTAAATTAGTGCTGTTTCAAGTGATTCGTCGAATTCTTTCAGTCTTATTGTACTGAGAGTAAAAACGTGGCTCGGTGAGCTGGAGACGTCGCGTAGTTTTCTAAATTTCTGAATTTTTTAAGCTATTGCATAGCTTCTATAGCGGGCCTTGAGCGTGGAGACCGAATCCAGAAATTCCGTAACGAAAATAACCTAACACCCTCCACTCCGACCGGCACAGCGGTGATACTTTTTAGTTTTGCCATCTATCGATGAATAGCAGAACTTTTAATGACTTTTTTGAAATATCACGCTTGTCTCTTTAGTTCAGCAACTCGCTTCTAGGTGGCAGGAAAAAAAATACTGCATAAATAAATAATTATAATTGCATAAGTTGATAAAAAATGCTATGCAATAACTTTACCGCGGCAGTCCCCGAGTGCCACACGTCTTTTTTTACGTATTCAGACCCCATAGCTCCGCCATTAAAAAAAAACTAAAAACCGTAACGATAAAAACAGTTGTATATAATTATCGAACCTGCTCACTAAATTTCACGACAATCTGTTGAGAAATGCGAGTTGTATATGTATAGAAGAGAACAACCGGAAATCCGGTCATACGAATGTATTATTGACTAATGCCAAAATCTGAAACGGAGATGTTACGCTCGCGCTTCGCACTCGCTCGGTAATTTTTTTAATGCTTTATATACTTCCGGTATTACTCCGGATTCCGGAATACTTCCCGTATTTGACCGCCATCTCATCTGATGAAAAGTGACAATGCGGCCGAAGATGGAACATGCTTGCCTAGAAGGTACCTATTCACTCTAGACTTGAAGACACCCTGAATATAAATAGCTTAAGAATTAAGCTATTTATATTAGAGAGCTATTTAAGCCTTAAGTAGTAGAGGTACATATTGCTGTGCTGCAACGAGTTATTTTTTTGCAACATATTAGGAGTGGGTTACTTTCTCTAACCTCTAATTAGTAAAAAAAATTATATTATAATTCTTTCGTGCCTTTCGAGAATTCAAAAACCGTAGATTTTAAGGTAGTTGGCAACATTTATATTTCGCTATACGTCCCCTATGATCTACGACATACGCTCTATAATCGCTTGTCCGCTTGCAACATAAATCACGTGTAAGTATTTATCTTGCTACTACAAAGTCCTACTACCGTTTGTAGGACGAAAAAATTCTGTATCCGTGTTATTAATTGATATCGGTTACAAAAAAAAGTAATAAAATCATCAATAATCTCATCGAAAAGTAAAGATACGAGTAGGTACCTATAGCTTTACTTATTGATAAACATAGATTTTTCTTAGATCTGACTTGTTGCGTCCCTATTCACCAACCAACTTTGACGATATAGGAAGAAGTGATGATGCTGATGTAGCATACTATGTCTTACTTATTCCAATTTACTGCACCATCTCTAATATATAAAATTCTCGTGTCGCGGTTTTGTAACCAAGAATTTTAATATCAAAATTTTATTATTTTGGCGTGATTGAGTACCAAACAGCCAAACATTGCATTGTAGGTTGTACAAAATAATATAACGAAAACTTAAACACGACTACCTACGTTATATTTCATTACTAAATTTTTATATATGATATATATTTTTTAAATGGTTTATTTATGAGTTATTTTATTTTATCGTTTTATATAAAAATATCTTACTTATTACACAAATTAACCCGTAGAATTTAGATGATTTCAACGATACCCTATATTATACCACTAGCCGTGCCCCGCGGCTTCGCCCGCTATTATCAAGTTAAAAAGTAGCCTATGTGTTTATCCTAGGTATAATCTATGTACATTCCAAATTTCAGCCGTTAAAGCGTGAAGAGGGACAAACATACTTACACACCAACTTTCGGATTTATAATATTAGTAGTAAGAATTTATCCAAATCCGTTTAGCCGTTAAAGCGTGAAGAGGGAACAAATATACTTACAAGTATGTTTGTTTAACGGCTGAACGTATTTGGATAATTCCTTCCTACTAATATTATAAATCCACACTTACACACAAACTTTCATATTTATAATATTATTATAATATTAAGTAGGATTCATAAGGTAAATAATAATATTCATGATGCCGGGTAAAAAGGCTCCGATTCTTTATCTTTGTGTGCGAGTTGCAGAGATAAAAACAAACACACATCACACTCACAAACATACGCATCAACAAAACATAATAGCGTAAAACTTTTTCACACTCACACTCACAGCCCCACACTATATTCCATGACTTGTGTCGTGGCGGCCGGAAACATTCACATCGATTGTGTGTGTACACGATCACACCCAAAACTAGACACTAGTTGTCCTTGGGAAGAAAACTGGTGTTTCCGCTGTGAATCGAACCCGATACCTCTGCTCAGAAGGCGAACGCTCACCCAACTCAGCCAACGGGCAGTTCAATAAATTCTACTAATATTATAAATCTGAAAGTTTGTAAGTGTGTAAGTATGTTTGTTCCCTCTTCACGCTTTAACGGCAGAACAGATTTGGATGAAATTTGGAATGTACATAGATTACACCTAGGATTAACACATAGGCTACTTTTCAACTTGATAATAGCGGGCGAAGCCGCGGGGCACGGCTAGTGAATACATATATTTATGGAGAGGTGCAATTTCTGTCGAACAATAATACAATAACCTTCCAGTAGTCAAGTAATAAAGCTATATACATATTCCCACAAATACCAGAGCTGTATAATTTTATCTTTGCAATAGCGTTATTGGAATTCAGAGAAACGATACGATCGTCAGTATTCCATTAATAGGGTTGTCTCTGAAATTGAATGGTCAGATTGTCGGTCGTAGTTGACGAACGACACGCGATGGTTTTCACAGATAAGTATAATTGACCGAGCAGAGCGAGCGAAGCGTCCCCGTTTCAGCTTTGGCAAAATCGCTTTCTTATGTCCGGCGGATTTCCGGTTGTTCTCCTCTACAAGTCTCATTTGTCAACCTATTCTTGCGAAATTTCGTGAGCGTTTCGATAATTAGACATATAGAATTTTTTATTGTTTAGTTTTTTTTTAATGGTGGATATATGGGGTTTGAAAAAGGTAAAAAAAAACCGGCCAAATGCGAGTCGGACTCGCGCACGAAGGGTTCCGTATTCATTATCTATAAAAAATCAAGTTTGTTGTATGGGAGCCCCCTTTAATTTTTTTATTTTTTTATTTTAAGTATTTGTTGTTATAGCGGCAATAGAAATACATCATCTGTGAAAATTTCAACTGTCTAGCTATCACCGTTCTTGAGATACAGCCTGGTGACAGACGGACTGACGGACGGACAGCGAAGTCTCAGTAATAGGGTCCCGTTTTTGAAAAGAGACCTCACTTTGCTCTGTCAATCTATATAATATATATATATAAATATATACAACTCAAAGGTGACTGACTGACTGACTGACATAGTGATCTATCAACGCACAGCCCAAACCACTGGACGGATCGGGCTGAAATTTGGCATGCAGGTAGATGTTATGACTTAGGCATCCGCTAAGAAAGGATTTTGATTAATTCCCAAGGGGATAAAAAAGGGGATGAAAATTTGTATGAAACTTTGTCAATTTTAAAATAATACTTCTTAACGCGAGCGAAGCCGCGGGCAAAAGCTAGTTGATACATACAGTGCCAAAATCAAAACCCTTGCTTAGTCGGATAAAAATAAACGAGAGCAACCCTACAACAAGCGCAGGATTGTAGGTTAATATCGTACTATGTAATAATTAGCAAAATACGTTCCTATCTTATCTAAAGCCCATTTACATACGTACGAGTAACGAGAAATACAGACGTACCATCTGGATTACTAGAATTCGGTGTACCAGTAATTATCATGATTATTTTGTCATTATTTGGAATTATTGTTTTTGTGGCATGCTAATCACGATGATACTATGTCGCAATAAATACGACTAATAATGCTTACGTACTTACTGTATTGTAAGGGTGTATCTGAACGCGATATGGTGCTTGAATAGTAGCAATTGTTTTTTTCTTTTGCTGAAGTATAAGGATAATTTATTCGCTACAATTTATCTACAGTTATCTATTATCTTGATATCGGTAATCCAAATATAATAATAGGTAATACCTACCTAATTTGGTATGATATAATATGAATGATAGTTTTTTTTAATCTAATTTTTGTTTAGCTTGTTATAAAATCCTACTAATATTATAAATCCGAAAGTTTGTGTGTAAGTAAGGCAAGCATGCTACATCTTCGGCCGTATCATCACTTTCCATCAGGTGAGATTGTTGTCAAATGCTTGCCTAACAGGCATAAAAAAAAAAGTGTTTAGATATATTTGTTCCTTCTTAACGCTTTAACGGCTGAACGGATTTGGATGAAATTTGGAATGTATATAGTTTATACCTATTAGGATTAACACGTGGGATACTTTTTAACTTGATAATAGCGGGCGAAGCCGCGGGCCACGGCTAGTATAACATAAACGCTTTCACTCTCACAGCCCCACTCTAAGTTCGATAACTTGTGTTGTGTCGTGTGGTGCCGCAAACATTCACATCACACACACAATCAGACCCAAAATCAAAAGCATAAGAACTGCAATCACCTTAGTATCGGGTTCGATTCCCGGCGGGAACATAATATGTTTTCTCCCCAATGTTGTGATTGTGATTGCGAGTGTGATGTGAATGTTTTCAGAACCCACGACACAAGTCATCGAAGTTAGTGTGGGGCCGTGAGGGCAAACGAACATACGAACATACAACGAACAAGATACTTAAATCGTTACATAGGTACTCCATTTTGCTTCACCACAGTCGAGGTAAAAAGTAAATCTATGTTCCGCATTAAAATTTATTTGAATTGTTTTTTGCAGTCGGGTTATTGTTTTTTTTTATTTAACACTCTTTACGAACTTCTTTACAGTTTTATAAGTAAAAACTTAAGTGAAAATGGCTTTTACCCCAAAATTTTACCTAACTTTAAATCTTTATAGATCCAAAACGGCCATTTGAAATAAAAAGTGATAAAAAAAACCTATGATTTTTAAATACATATTCATATATTCATATATATATATAATACATATTTATTATAAGCCACTTGACACCACAGTTAATCAATATTTGATTTTTATTGTTCAGAATATGGCGTTTGGCGGCCGCCATATTGGATTTTGATTACTGTCATGTCTTCAAAGAAACTCGCACAATTAAGACAAACCGACTGACATAGGAATTATCAAAATCGGTCAACGTGTTTGGCTACACAAACGAACAAATATACATAGGTTGATAAACATACCCTCCTTTGCGTCATGCAGTTGGGTAAAAATCAATGTAACTAGTGAAACTATATAATACTAACCTCTAACAATCATTAATTGTAACTGGAATACATTGTGGCTAGTGGAAACTATTGTAAGTGGGTTGCTATTCGTTTACATTCAATGAACGTTATTTTTTTCTTAGAAGAATTTCGCAGATAGCAGCACACGAGCTACTTACTCCAATAAATAGCTTGGCAATTTGTTTAGTGTTGCTCTATTCACTATGTCATATTCCTCAAATTAGATTTTTATTTAAGCAAAACGAGATCTGTCTTGGGTGGTTCAGCAATTAGACTGTTCTGTTGTTGTAGCATCTCTAAACCATACAAGCGCATTACTTCAAATTCTCAGAGAATATTTGTGGCCAAAAGCCGAAATGACAATTAAATTGATATAAAACTAGCTGTTCGCGCCGTACTGAGATCTCGCGCCTACATTTTGCTCCATAGAGAAAAACTTTTGAGGTTAATTGCTCATAACTTTTTTCTATATTATAATTATCTGATTTCTGTATTTGCTTTGATTTGATCAAGAACGTACGTATAGAAAACAAAATCCATCCAGTTTTATAAAATACATAAAATAAAAAAAATAACAATTCGAGACATGTAACGGGCAACACATCACAAATCAGGTCAGCCATTTTATTGCGCACGCGCATTGTTCCGAGAAAAACGCGCCGAAATTTCTTAGCTCGAAAATTTTAAGATGTCTGGACGGTAAACATAAACATGGATTTCCCGGCAAGCTTTATCGGTGTACTTTGTGGATGGAATGTGTTTACATATAATTATATGAAAATGAGTCATATTGTTCTAAAGAAAGTTAATTATTTATTATGGAAAAATATATTAAAAACATAAATGAACGTATTAGCATTACAATTCAGACAGGCAATGCGCCAGCATGATAGGAACGCTACCCGCTGGTAGTGGGCTTGAGCATTTAAGCTTCCTATAATCTCGATGTCTTGTAGGTAACATAGGTCTTTGCTGTATGGATGTGTATAGTTTTAGTTTAGTTTGAGGAAATGAAATAGAAAATTGGCCCGTAGATAGAGAACAACTGTACTTATTCCATCAGTAATAAATTTCGATCGATGGTAAAAATTTTCCTGGTCTAGAAATGAACGCACTTCTAATATTTTTACCCGACTGCCAAGAAAGGGTAAACTATATGTAATAAAACAAGCTGTAGGTTGAACACTGACTTTATTGTATCTTTGAAGGTAGACTACATATTTACAATTACCTACATAAAGTAATATTAAATCTACTACATCTTTCTCCTTACAACAGAAAACAAAAAACACCTAAAGTTAATTCTAATTTAGTAATAATAATTTTAAGCGATGCAAGTTCAAATGTACGAAACTTATTTTAAATTTATGTTTAACTTAACTAAATTAACCATTAATTTCTATTTATAATCTACAAACAATCGGTATATGTACTTGCTAAATCTCTATATAGTGCTACATACCAACTAAAAACGTAATAAACTATATAACTTCTGTAAACTTAAGTACCTACCTTATTAGCTCTAAGACTAGTTACTAGTCTGTACAAACAAATATATTAATTAGTATGACCTATATTCGCTTCTGAGACCTGTAAATCACCTAACATCTTTCGGACTTTACTTCTAGTCATTACCGGATACTTTCTAGCTAAGTTATCATTGCTGTCATCGGTATGTTTGGATGATTGCGGCCGTTCAGCCTCTGAACCACCTACCTGATTGTGCACGGGACTCCGTGGTGCGGGACTGACCGGTTCTTCTACATCTTCATAAGCCTCTTGGTAATTGTCTGAATCGCCGTCCCCTGACTCACCTGTTGCCTCGGCAGTGCGTCGAATGATGTGTCGACGATTTCGACGGTACTTCCTGCCTACCGCGTCCTGGAGTAGATAAGACCGCGGCTCGTTACATTTTTTAATAACTTTCATGCATCTTCTTTTATTTCCATCCACTACCACTACCTTTTCGTTTTCATGTAATGTAGGGAGGTGTCTTGCCGAAGTGTCATACCTAGTTTTCTGTATCTTTTGTTGATATATAATCTCGTCGTGATTTCTTTTTAGATCTACTTGTTCCTGTAGTAACTGTTTACGAATTGGTAAGCGCGTATTTAATCTTCTACCCATTAGTATCTGAGCTGGTGAATCTATTTTATCTCGAGGCGTAGAACGAAAATTTAACAAACTAAGGTGATAATCTTGACCTGAGTCTAAGCACTTTTTGAGTAGCTGTTTTACAGTACGAACAGCTCGTTCACTTTTCCCGTTAGATTGAGGGTATAACGGGGATGATGTGACATGTTGTATCTCCCATTCAACAACAAACTTTTTAAACTCTTTGGAATTATAAGCAGGCCCATTATCTGTACATAACAAATTCGGTATACCATGTCGCGAATATTGCTCCTTCATAGCCCTAATGACCGACCTACTATTTATAGAGGTTAATTCATTGACTTCTACAAAGTTCGAAAAATAATCTATTAATATTAAATAGTATTTTTTTCTATATTCGAAAATGTCCGAACCAATTTTTTCCCACGGTACGTCAGGTATGTCATGAGTATATATCTAGTATATTACCAGGTACGGGGTAGAGTATCGGATCTACCAGCCCCCCGATTACCTATCTTTGTTGCAAACGGTTTCAATACTAAATTGACAAAACTCCTAAGAAATAAGGTTCATTTTTGCTTAATTTTAATAGAAACCGCGTGCAACAAAGATACGTAATAGGGGGTCGGATCTACCCGGTGAGCAGCAACAGATACATATTTACCACAGATCACAGAATATATCTCTGTGATATTTACCCACTGATTTTTACCTAACATCAAGGAGGTAGGATATATAATACTAACCTTAATTGTTATAATATATTTTTTCTCCACGGGTAGAGTATCTACCAGCAGCAGCAGGTTACTTACTGATTTTTCATTATTTTCCATGCTGCTCATCCTCCTATTTTGATCAAGATATAACTTTTTACTGTCTTTATTCTGTGAATAAGTTATACAGTATTAGGAGATACATACATAGATAGATAATATCTTATTGATCCACTTTACAAGATGAGATAATACAAAGGTAACAAACAAGCTTATACGTAAAGTAAAAAAAAAAAACAGGCGGCCTTATCACTAATAGCGATCTCTACCAGGCTATTATTTAGAGCAATTGCCACAGATTACATAACAATACAAAAACGAAAAGCCGTGGCCGTTTTTTTAAGTTTTAAGTTTTGCTCCGCAATTTGTGTACCCCAGTGTCTAGTATCTAATATATACCTTTTTCAAGTGTTGTTAATCCTACTAATATTATAAATCCGAAAGTTTGTGTGTAAGTATGCAAGTATGTTTGTTCCCTCTTCACGCTGTAACGGCTGAACGGATTTGGATGAAATTTGGAATGTACATAGATTAAACCTAGGATTAACACATAGGCTACTTTTTAACTTGATAATAAAGGGCGAAGCCGCGGGACACGGGTGATTTATAAAACTAGTCACACACTTAATACCCTAGTAAAGATCTAGAAAATTTATTAAGACTTCTGTTGTAGTGTGTTTGGAGAAAAAAAAAATACAATTTTTAACTTTGTATAATTTTTCTAATAATCTACTATAATTTCACTTTAAGGGACACAAGTTTAGGAAAATAATAGTTACTAAATCGATGCATACATTTATGCCCATTTTCGTAGCTAAATCCAAGTTATACAGTATTAAGTGAGAGCTTAAGTAGAGCAATTTCCACAGATTACACAACAACACAAGAACTAGCAGCCGTTGCCGAATTAACGTTTAACAAGCGACCACGTGTGCAACATCTGTCGCGTACACTCCACGACACAAGTGTTAATTAACAATATGGGTCAGTCACGCGAGCTTTGTCGTGCGTAGAGCAACTGGTAGTTAATCTGTGCTGTACAATTAAAGCAGAATGTTTGATCTCTTAGTCTTCTGGGCCCGTTAAAAATATCTTATTACTAGGTGTACCCCGCGGCATGGCTCCTGTATGTCAGCATAGAAACAAGCCTTTCAAGGTTGAAAACTATCAAAATGAGCTTATAATACCTTGCGTCAATAGTACCGTAGGATTGGCCCGAGAATTAAAGGCTCGGCTATAGAGCCTATAATATCTCAACGTACAGGTTTTAGGGTCTTTTTTGTAGGAAAAAGACCCTAAAACCTGTACGTTGAAGTAAGTGCAGGAATATATAAAAGCAGGATGTGTCGTAAAGACACACGATAGAAGTGAAACTTTTGTATAACAGGGAAACTATTGAATTATTCACCACAGTCTTTACCCCCACTTTTCGTCACACAAAAAGGTTGCGGACCAGAATTTGAAAGTACAAAACCATAAGAGTTTCACTTCAAAAATGATCATCTCATAGTTCTGTAGTAAGACTTTTGTCGCCGCCTGTACCCGTCACGAGTGCACTTCGCAGAAGAGTGCGCATGTCACACGCGTGGAGTTTCGGAGAACACGTGATTGTCCTCTGTATCGACTGGCTTCGAGAGAAATCGATTGTCGCATGGTGACACAATAAAAAAGAAATGTTCATTGTGACAAATTGGTGTTTCTAGGGTTCTGTATGTCGTGTTGTACGGAGGTATTGCAGATGTTTTGATCATGTTAATGTGTTGCTTCTATAAATTCTTATCTTCATTAATGAAATGAAATTAATTAAGTTTATTCATGAGGATGCTGTGATTGCTGTGCCATGTAGAGAAAAAATGAAAAAATTCACCTCTTTCACGTTTATGGTTGCCTAGTACTTAATACTAAAGTATTACCTCTTTCATGTTTATTTATGCCTAGTTAGTACTTTGCCAAGTCCAACAGACGTATCCTGTTGTATACAAAATGTATGAGAAAATGATTTTTAATCTTTCATTTTCCGATGTTGTAATAGTTAATCTGCTGTACTAGTAAATATATAAATAAGTAACCAACGTTTTTTGTGTAGTTCTAAACAGATTAAAATATCGATTGATTTGATTAATTGTATGGCTTAGAGAAAAAGAATCAATGATTAAAATAGATGGACGTTTAGTTTTTTTTGCTTGCTGTATTTGGAAAATTGAAACGATCATTTAAATACATGCCTTTTTAATAATATGTATATCATTGACACTCGGAGCGCAGTCCGCCTGATCGATTGACAAGGTTAATATGTTCAGTTTAGTGGAATTTTCAGCTGTCACTGAGCTTCGGAAAGCACGCCAAGTCGGTCCCGGTTGTTAGTCGTAAGACATCGTCGCTCGGCCATGTCGGATGCCCTCAGGCGGCTTGAAAAATCCTGACACTAAGACTGCCCACTACTACAAGCAAGCAATATATAATTTTATTTATATACGGAACCGTCCTCTGCATATTGTGACCTCCTGATCTTGATAGCATCAATGAGTTACACTGCAAACGCTTATAAATGGATGTTATAAAAGGGAAAAAATAACAGGCGAAGCATAGAATATGATAGAATTTCGACATCGATCAATAGGGACAGATGCGAGGGATATATAAGGGACAGAATGGGGGACAGCTGGGGAACTATTAGATAATTTGTGACAGCTGTTTGATATCAACTGAAGTTTGAATCCTTGAATCTTGAACACAATAATATTTACTTTTAATCCCCGGCCTAATATTTTTGTCTGTGATAGGCTCGCGTATTGATCTCTATCTCATCTCTGTTTGGATATATATTATTATAGCAGGATTCTTCGCGTACACACTTAAATATTTTTTTAATCGATCTATTTGACGCAAATTCTATCAAAATTAGTTTAAGTTGAAATAATACGTACATATAGTTAAACGCAAGCAAAGCTTTAAAAACACAAGCGGGCCGTAGCAACAACTGATATAAAATACCTACAGTGTAAATTGATATCAATTAATACCTTTACAGAATTCGCACTACTGCATATTGCAAGCCATTTAAATATTAATTAAGCCATATTAATTCCCGGAATCGATAATAACGTTGAAGGAAAATACTAAAAACAGGTATTTGGTCCCTACGAATTGATCAATCGACGGTAGATTAAAGCTACAAATAACGTAGAGCCTAGGGACTGGTACGACGACGGTAGGGGTGAAGAAAAGGTATGATCAACTTTTATAGTGTTGATCTAATCCATTTTGTATATCTGAAAGGCTAGTTTTGACCGGTGACTTGGCCCAACATCTCACCTGATTGTAAGTGATGATGTGTTTGAGGGGGGTAAACACGCTAGGTATAGAATTTGGATCTGGCTCTATACCATCACTACGACAGATATTATCTTATGGTGGTAGTTAATTTTTGAAGTGAAAACTTCTTTAGCGGCGTTGTGCACTTTTTTGGGATGGGTAAAAAATGTTAAACTAGCGTCAGGACACGTGACCTGATCGAAAATTCGTAAGAAGGAAGATTCGTAAGACGAAGGAGAGGAAGGAATATACTCTTCTCTTTCTACTGCGCGGCGAAAATGTATGCCTGCTCCTGCTGTTTAAGTAACATTAAGTTCAAGTTTTCACTTTTGCCGGACTCCCGGAGTGCAACCCGTTGTTTTTTTTAGGCAAGCGTTTCTATAATAATTTTGAAACGAATAGTTAGCGTCACTCTTGCACATTACAGTTCAGTACATAGAATTTTAAACTTCAACAGTTCAAAATCCTCCTAAGCCATGCACTGCACTCAGCACCCTGACAAATAAATACAAACAAACGCATTCACACTCACAGCCCCACACTAAGTTCAAAGACTTGTATCGTGGATGCCGGGAACATTTGCATAACACACACACAATCACACCCAGAACCAGAAGCACAAATCTCCCTCGGGGAGGAAAATCGTGCTCCTGCCGGGAATCGAACCCAGGATCTACGGCGCAGAGGGCAGAGACTTGCCCACCACGCCAACTGGGTCGTCAAATACTTCATGTCCTGTAAATTCAGTGAAATTTGGGGTTTTTAATTGTAATTATATTTTCCTACAACGTACTTACCACACACACCTGACCTCTACTGACGTACTCAGAATTTGACCTAATAATTATACATTGACTGACGTGTGAATTTGTACCCCTATCACCTATCTCTGTTGCGAACGGTTTCAATACTAAATTGACAAAACTCCTGAGAAATAAGGTTCATTTTTGCTTAATTCAAATAGAAACCGCGTGCAACAAAGATACGTAATAGGGGCTGAGCTGTTAGGAATCATGACCTCTATGTTGATAATCAATCAGGATTTAAGTGATCTATGTGTTAATCCCGTTGGTTCCCACTCGTTTTACTAAAGAGTTCTACGTAGTGGGTCCCGATAGTTTTCCTACAAATGTTCTCACACATGATCTCCGTAACTGACTGTAGAGCTACGCAGAATCCGACCAATTAGGAAACTGGCGTAGTCAGAATCTGACCTCCTACGAATATTGGCCTAATCCGCATGAAGGCGAAGATAATGAATCAGGATATAAATGATGTGTTAATCCTGGATACAAGATATTTCCAATGGAAATGTTATTCAAATCATTCGTGCAGCAGCGTAAAGAGAGAGCTCACAAACACACTTATTTAACTTCTATAACATTATTATTATTATTGTATGCTTGATAAGCAATCATTTGACCACCATCTCTCCTGATGGAAAGTGACGATGCGGCCGAAGATGCAACATGCTTGTCTGGAAGATACCTATTCACTCTAGACTTATAGACTCCCAGATTATAGGTACCGCGTTCGTAAAGACGCGGGCAATGAGTTCCATTCTTTGCTAAACAGATAATTAACGTAGAAGCGAAAGGCTTCGAGCGAACTTTTCACTGTTTTTACACGCTTTATATTAGCTTCACTTGTATGTTTGTTTGTTTGTATGTATGTTTGTAACTGACTCCTTTATTTGTGTTTTATTCTGTGTTATGTAAACACAAAATGAAATATATAAAAAACGGTACAAACTTTCATACGTACAAACATTCGGTTTCATAAAATGTATCTGATTCGGTTTCATAAAATGTATTTTAGATGTAATCCTCACGTACAGACTGGAATTTCTACTAAAATATTCTGGGTACCCAAGATACAGGCTATGCCTAGTTTGGGGCTCTCTGAAACTCATTGTAATGTGTATTTTCTTATGTTAAATAAATATTCATTCATTCATTCATGATTGCGCGACCTGTCCAAATTTGGCAAGCGCGTGTTTCGTGCAAAAAACTTTCGATTCGTTTCGTGCAAGGCTCTTATCTAACATAAAGTCACCATCTATGTATAAGTTCTAGGTAAAGATACAGTAACTCGACAAGGAATATTTTACTAAAAGCATAGTGCTGTTGCACGTAGGTCGCTGATAACCTGAATGTTAATGCAGTGCTACTCGTATAAATTATCCAGGGTCAGTGCTAAGCCGGTGCTATAAAGGTCTTTTTCACAGAAACTGGTATAATAATGACAAGAATAATAATAGATACATGACTCGACACTTCCTTTACACTTGTTTAGTAAGCAAATGTTAGTTTAATTAATGATAAGTTTAAACGTACATACGTATAAGAATAGATACGATGAAATTAAAATTAAGAGGAATTAATTTCGACTGAATTATAGATAATGTTTTATTTATTAACGAATGCCTGTTGTTACGCGAAAGCTTTATCATATATAATATAGAACGATGTGAGCCGGTTGTCGTCAACCCTAATTCATTGAATACGATAATGATACCGATGTTTTGTGTGTAAAAAGCAATATTAAAAAAATAAAAAATACAGTCGACTTGAGTACCTCCTCCCTTTTTGGGAAGTCAGTAAAAATCAGAGTCACCTGCACAAAATGCACCAGGCTAGGAGCATTTTGTGCAGGCAACAAAATCTGATCAATTTTTAATACATGTATTGGACTGTAACTTTTTTTGGTGTAGCAACAATATACTAAAATTAATGAGACTCTTTGTATTAGGTACAAGCTTGAACTAGTTTTCAAATCTTGTGTATTGTACTATTGTGTTTTAATAATGTGACATCGATATAGGACTGGAAATAAACATATTAATATGAACTGCCAAATGATTGACTGAGAGCCCAGACTGAATACAAGTTGATACAAACTTATCCCTCAGGGACTAGTTCCTCCATATCTTAGAACTAAATGGGGCTAACATTTTAATTGGTTCAGTAATTTATTCAGAATTGTGAACCTGACTTTGTAGGTCTTGCAAATTCATTTTGTGAAAGGAATTTCTGTTTCATGGAATAAATGATTAAATAATCTAGGATGTTATTATTTTTATAGATTGCTATATATCAAAGTTCTTTAATATTTTACTCTATGTGTGATTCATGTTTACCACGTTGTCTAAGTTGTCTAAATTTCCTACATACCTAATTATTATTAAAGTACATTTGCTTTAAAAGTAGGTAAGTAGGTAAAAAATAATTTTAAGATAAATCCTAGGTTCTTGAAGTCGATGAAAATCATGACCCTATGGGTTAAAGTAATGATTTTCATCAGTGTGTACAATGTTATATAAGGAAAAATAAGTAAGAAACTCTCCAATTAGATAGGTATCCATCAACAACCAAACCAACGTTGCTCGTGCACAAAAAATAGACCAAGAAGTGAATGAACTCGACGTTTACCATGCCCCATGGTGGAAGGGGCCGACCTCGGCTTTGATTGATGGATAGATAGATACAAGTTACCTAATTTAACATTGTGTTGGAGAGGTCAACACTCTGACACGTCCCAAACCCAGTCACGACGAGAAACTTGCCTTGCCAGCCTTGGACGGAAGAACATAAGTTTTATAAATTAGTGACAATAGTTTGAGTTTCGTAGAAACGTCAAGGTTGGTAGTTCTGGGAAGTGGCGGCTCGTCGACATGTAGGGCCAGAACGTTAGCTGGTGTGTATACTGTGCCCCCCTCGCGCATGTTTACTCCACGGCGGCGGCTGCGGACCGCGGCGGAGTAGTCTCGTCAGTCAGTACGGCTCGGCGCACCAACCAGCACCGACTTGCGGCCCGAACTCTTCGCCGAACTTTCACCTCCGCGATATCCTTATCTGTGATAAACACATAACGCAGTGAAATTGAATGTGCGCTCGTTTAGAAAGCGTTCCAATCGCGAGCCGTGAACGGACGCCCGCCGGCATACTCCGTTTCTGCAAATTAATTTCTCCAGTGCCGTCTGTTTCTACGAAACTGCTTATAAGAGTTTTACTGAGAAGCGAAACGGCCATAAAGTGGTTTTGAGGAAATATCAGTAATTACAAGTGGAATTTGTGTTTCCGTGTTGTGTGCTAAGGCGTTTACATTGGATCCCAACAAACCTATCGCACCTCCAATGGTGGTCAAACTGCCAGGTAAGAAATAGTTTAAATATAATTACATTAATAAAGACGATCACCAGATAGGCAGACTATAATAATAGCGAGATAAACAGGTAATTACTATGGAATCTATTTATGAATAAACAGTTGTCTGAGCAGCAAATATTTCCATTCAGAATAATGTCATATTGTTTACGGCTGCAGACCACGTGCTAAGTGTAGCAAAAATAACAAGGCGCCAGTCGTTATCATTATCACCGTCGGGGTCGTTCGTTGCCAATGATAATCACTGACGTCATGCTACATATTTAGAGACAAACATATCAAAATGCTCACACTGCGTTCCTGTGTTGAACAAGTGGTTATGATATTAATAATCTTGTCTTAGAACAAGAAGCGATACGCTAGTGTTTATCACAAGATAACATCATCGACGAACGCGAAATATTTTGAAAAATAAAAATTCAAGCAAGATTTTTAGACTGTCGAAGTATTATATTACCTAAAAATGCTTGCAATAGTTTTGACTATTAGGCACTTGAAGAAATCTCTAAGATCCAATAAATTGTGTTTGAAAGGAATTCGCCTAATTTACTAAACACGACGGACTTCCAAGTGTCAGCTTTTGTTGTTATTCTTTTTAGGACATGCTTTTGCAGGAAGGGGATATCAAATATTATGCAAATAAAGTAATTGTTGAATGTTTATGCAGTGTCGTGTTGGTCCGACTGGATGTGTTAACACGATGTTAACGACACTGGATCGGTTTATTTAAAAACAATTATCGTTATATGCGTTTCCATAGCACTCATGTTGAATTTACTGCGCGAAAGGAGAAAAGCAAGGCCTAATCATTTACTAAGAAAACATTTTGAAGATCACGCCAGCCAATGACATCTGCATTGCTGTTTTAAAAATTAAGCAAGGATAATTAAGTTTTAAGAGGCCATGGGCTTCTGATGAGACTGATAAAAAGGTGCCATGACATTTAATTAACATTGCTTTTCCAATTTTAACCATCTTGGTTACATGATGATAGATGTTGTCACAAAACTGCGAAACTTCATCCTGAGCCTTGATATTTTGTGTTTCTAAATGATCTTAATTTTAAAATTCAACTTTCAATTAATAAAAAGACCTATATTTTACGATGAAGTCGATTGTTTTCTTCAAAAGTCGTAATCGGATTATCAATTAAAAACATATTTACTCGGAATTCAGACTGCATAAATGAGCAATTCTTGGAAATGTAATCCGCGAAACTCTGGTATATAAGTATTTATTAACGACCTAGTTGGCGCAGTGGGGAAGTTTATGTTCTCTGCGTTGTGGGATCAAGCTTCGATACTCAGCGGGAGCACCATCATTTCCAAGGGACATTTGAGAGCTTCTGGCTGCTGTAAATGATTCCGGCACCCACGATACAAGTATTGTAACTCTAGGTATGACCGTGCATGCTTTATTTATTTGTATGTGCGATACTATTATGACTCTGCTGCGATTCGTTGGACAGCCAATGTTAATGTTACTTAATTAAATTAAACTATATTAAAATCTCTGTCAAATTACCTACAACCGTTTTGTCATAATTTAGTCCAAACCACCATTCAAACTTACGCATAATTATAATAATCGTCCTTGTTTTTCAATATCTTATTCGTAATCCTGTAACGTTGTCTCTAAATCACAATTGTAATAAAAAATAATGTATAAGAACTAAACCTGTGTATCAAACAAATGTGTTAGTTACAAATTAATTTAAGAACCCACGGGGGTTCTTTTCGATGCATTATGTTGTCAAAGATCAATTGATAATAAAATAATAATTATGGTCCTCGCCTGATTAAGGCCACTTGACTTCCTCAATATTTACAAACAGCAAGTGAGACTTCTTCAATAATTTAGTAAATAATATATTATAAAAAATTGTAAAAATAAAACAGCAGCTTGCTTTTTTATTTTAATTTCGGCTTTTAATTCATTAATTTTAATCTTTGTGAATTTAGTCGACATAAAATATTTAAATGTATTACATATTTCATAATAGAAATTCAAGTCACAGTAAGTAAAAGTTAAGTAAAAGCAAGGTCCAGTACATTACTAGAATTTTTCTTGTAGTTTTGGAGCAAAAGCGATGATTACGTTTTTTTAACTTTGTGTGATTTGCCTAACTAAACTCAAGTTCACTAGTGTTAACGGATAATAATCCACCATAATAACAAAAAAACAACTTACCTTTCGAATAATCACAAGCTTTATAAATTATTACAAAATCGACATCGCCATTTTTTTACTTTCGCGGCAAAAGGCTAGTATTATGTTCTTTGGGCATGGTTTAATTTGTGTAGTACTTATATGGATAAAAGTCCATTAAAATCAAAATCGTTATAATCATAATCGTATTCACATGGGCCCCAAAGAGAAAGTCAACGACTCTTCTGCCATATTCATAAAATTACAGCCATCTCCAGAAGAACCTGGCAAGAAACTCGGCTTCAAAGTGGACAGTCTTTATATCTAATGCTCATAGGTACTAAATACATATGTGACTAAAACATTGCAATTTCCTCCACAGATGTTTAATCGGAATAGAGATAGTCGTTCCGCTTATTGACGTCAAACCACTCATTGTCCACAGCTCCTGTACTGTAGCAAATTGATTTCTAGGAACCATCACCTTTGTTAAGCCAATGCAAGACAATGTTTTTTTTTCTAACATCTTTTAAGGCTACTGTCGTTGTTGCTTTTATGTACAATGACGTTAAGGAGTTTCGTGGAAGCACTTAAAACCTCATTGATAAGGTCGTATGAAACAATTAAGGTCTGATATAAAAATTAAACAGCCATTCTTAATTACAACTTCAGAGTAACAATTTATTGCTTCGTTGAATTTCGATGTAAATGGTTTTAGCAATTTCGGTTTTAGTAATTTAATTCCAATTAGTTTCAACGAACATATTAATTACGAAGGTTTTATTTGGTATCGTTAACTTTGTTGATGATATTATAAAATTAGAAGAGGCAAAGATTATACTGAGAAAAATATCAATTTCGTAATAACTTAATAAGTTAGTTAGAAATCGATATTTATTATAACATGATAACATCGAGGAAAAAGATATTCCAAATGATAATAGGTACCAACATATTCTTAGGTAACTCCATAGTTATTTTTCTATAGGCAATGATAATAATATCATTGTTGTTTCAGAGGTTTGTTTGTAGTTAAGTCTTAGTGAGCCTAACGATTGTATATATATTTTAGGCACTGAGTTATTGCCTATAATTGATAATTATCACATCCATGTTAAATTAAGAATCATTTGACTGTGGTTTTGAGCTGAATCTTTCTGCGATTCCGAAGTCTTTAATAAAGTAAGACAGGCTACAGACTAACAGTTTTGCAATACATAGACGAAGATGTCAATTATATAAACCAATTACAAATATGACAGATTTCTCAACCCACGTTGCTCCACTACAGTCTACAACATACAAAATATCTCTCACTAAAGTCCGACTTCACCGAGCACCGGTTATGGACTTGACGGTCGCTTGTCCGAGACAATGATTTGATTTTAAATCGCCGTCAAAAAAAAAAATAAAAAATTTTCTTTTAATATTGGCTTCGCAATCTTGTGCATTTAGCCAGTGTCAAGTCATAATATATTTCAAGGGTATTTCATGTAGTATAAAGTCACAGTCAAAGTCAAGTAAAACAGTCAAGGTCCAGTCATAGTCAATTCATGCCCTAGTAAAGTGGTAGAAACTTTACTAGAACTTCTATTGGGGATTCGGAGTGAAAGCGTAAATCGTGTTTTTCAACTTTGTATGATTTGACTACACTTAGGCACGTTTACTTAATACCTATTTATGGTTAATAATCCACCATTATTACCCATTAACACTCAAAGAATCCCAGGTTTAGAAAATATACAAAATCAACAACGCCATTTTTTCACTTTCGCGGCAAAAACAAAAATGACATTAAGCAACGGAAAGTGATCGAAGATAGAAGAGAAAGGGTTGTGTTGTTAATAACAATTATGATTTGACCGATTATGATTTGATCAGCGAATGAAGAAACGGACTGTTAACTGGTCTTGATTAACTAAGGCAAGTCTATGAATTCTACAGTCAAAATTGTGAACTAATACAATGCTAATAAGACACATACAACTACAATATGTACAAAATTCAATCTAATAGGTAGACTGCCGCCGCCTGTTGGCGAAGTACCCATAATGCTGGCAGCATGTTCAATCTATGTCCAATATTCGCCAGCATATTAGTCACGCGTTGCCTCGACCAAAACTCCTGATGATTGAGCTGCCGATCTCCACGGTCCCAACGTTTTAACTACTAATGGCATAAGTATATACCATCAACCTTACTATATTAGCGCCTTTTGAGATTATCTGCCGATTCAGCCGCAACACCAACCTTATTTTAAGTTCCGGAAAGATAAGAAGTTGCCAGGGTCTACGGAAGTTGCACCCCAAACCAAAGACCGTCCCATAACCCACGGAATCAGGGTCATCCCGGTCTTTTACCATCACCACGTGCAAGACCATTTGGTTCCAAAGCCGCAAGTTGTGAACATAGAATCATGTGAATATAATATATACATGTACATATTATTATATAAAAACAAAACATTCACATTCACACTCACAGCCCCACACTAAGTTCAAAGACTTGTATCTACTTTTACCGTTTATACACGTTCAATCTGTATAAACGGCTAAAAATATGTCAATACAATATACAGATATACTTAGATACATCTAAGTATATCTGAAGTACCTACATGTCCACATGTCTGGTGTTCCTAGAAATGTATTGATGGTTCGAACACAATACCTATTATTTTTATGATGTACATTTGAAATGAAATGTAAATGCCGTTGCTGTTACCGAGAAGTTGATGTTTGCTGATAAGTTAGTACACTTAGGTACAGAAGCCGTACAATGCGAAGCCGTTTATGTGGAACAACCTCATGTCAAGGATTATGATAACTTTAAATACTTATTATTCAGTTGTACTTGTTGAAAAAAGAATAGAGATCAGTAATAGTAAACACTCATAAAAAATAGTAATCATTGAGATTATTTTCTGGGAGTAAAAATGAAAAACAAACGCATTTACTTCACACCCCATTTCCCATACTAAGTTCAAAGAGTAATATGTATAAATAATAACTCAAAAAAAAATACTCACTTTTTTTTTTTATAAATAAGCCAAAAACATTAACCTACATATCACATACCCAGAACCAGAAGCACAAATGTCTTTTTGGAAGAAAATGTCTGCTTCTGCCGGCAATGATGACGGCCAACTGGATCGTCAAAATAAATAACATTTCAAATTAAAAAAAAACTCCGATGCAAAATAATTAATTTGAATTTCAATATCCATTTTGATACACTACTTGATATGTTTGGTTTGAAGAAATATATATTTACCGCTTCCAATTCAGCGAAAATTCCACCATTTTGTTTTTTGTTGTTAAACACCTATATAAGGACACTTGGTTGGTTTTTGAAGACAATTATAACTATACCTTAAATGTCGTAATGCATATCCAGCCGTTTGGTACGAGGTTATATAGAAATTTAGAAAGAAGAAAGAAAGAAATATATTTATTGCTACTATTGCATATAAATAATTTACAAACATACATCCTACTAATATTATAAATCAGAAAGTTCGTGTATAAGTTTGTTTGTTTGTTCCCTCTTCAAGCTTTAACGGTTGAACGGATTTGGATGAAATTTAGAATGTACATAGCTTATACATAGGCTACTTTTTACTTAGTTAATAGCGGGCGAAGCCGCGGGGCACGGCTAGAAGAATATACGCGTGAAAAACTTATATTGGCAGTCGGTTAAAAGTAGAAATAGAAATAATAAAAAGCTAAAACCAAGACTAAGGGAATCATATTATCTGTGTCACTTATTTTTTGGCAGAAAATACCCGAATCTTATCGTTCAAGTGGCTGGAGAAGGTCAAACGTCAAATGTACATTTTAGGAGTAGACACATAATCATGTTTTTCTATGAAATACCATGATAATGCGGAGGCTTATCAGCTACAGTTATATATGACTACAAAATGAATTTTCAAGAATATTCTACTGAAATCAAATCGTTTCCCATCCTTAACATAAAATAAAATAAAAAAGCCTCCTCTCCTCTAAAGATCTTTCTCTATCTTGAGCCATTTTATTCCATTGAGGACAGGCGATTATTTTCTACCGACTTTACAAAAAAGGACGAGGTACTCAAGTTACTGTTTTTTATGTGTTATCATACCTCATAACTTCGTACCACGTGAACCGATTTACTTTTTTTTTGTATGAATGATGCTGCTTTTCAATTGGTCCCATTTAAATTTGATCAAGATCTGATATTCTTGAAATATTGCGTGTTTAGTGCACCTAATCTGATCAAAGTTCCGAAGATAAAGCGGTGAAGTCGGTTTTTTAAGCTTTGCTTGCGTTTAATTCTGATGTCATTCGTATTATATCCTAAACATACTTAATAAAATAATAATAAAATATATTATTCGATACGTCTAGTTTCCTACGTAAACAAACAGTGATGCGCACAGACGATACAGTTTACTTACGTGATGAAAAAGAGGAAATGTTTTACTTGGGAGACAGAGTACTAGGAAAATGTGAGTTCTCTCGAATCGTCGTCGGGTGGAACAAGGTGGGACGCGGGCGCAGGTATGCGTGTTCTCAGAACGCGCCGTTCGTTTTTGCTCCTTTTTCGATTCGAGTTTACCGAGAATCGAATGGCCCGGTGGCGAGCCTACTCGGAACTCGTAATTAATCCTTGGAAGCCTCCGAACCAAGGGATGTTATGAGAAATCGCCACCATTATGACTTAAATTTTTATTCATTTTTTGCATTGTCTCATTTTGGAAATTGTACTCTGCGAACTGCTTTTGTTCGAGGAAACGATCGCTCCATGATGGTATGCATTCTGTGAAGATTTTATAAACCTTTTATGCGGAATTGGCTTTTGACCCCGGTTTGTAGGAAATGCTAACTGATGTGCTTCCACGAACCGAGGCGCAATTTTATCGGTCAATGCTCACTATTAAACTGTTTCCGTCGCGCGATATTCTATGTTTTTCATGATGTGTGTTATAAACTAATACGCCGTATTTGCAGGGAATACTATTTTCAAGCTATGATACTCGTATAGTCATATTTTTATGAGATAATATGTCTTCGCCTTTTTTTTAATAATCCTTATTTTCGACGTTTAAAAAAAAAAATTTTATTATTACGTTTAAAAAGCTGAAATTGCATCAGCCATGATAACAAGAGACTAATTTAAAGTAGAATCGAATCGGCAACAGCCAGACCGAAAAGGATATCGACTAAAAAACCATAGTCTTTATTTCTTTGTCGGTGTCAAGAACCATGCAATAAACAAAAGCAGCAAGTCTCAGCAAGTATAGGCGGCACTTTGAGGACACAAGGACAAAAGTAATCACTCTTTTGGAGTCCCGGACCACGGAAGACCGAGGATCTTTTGAATTCTCGATTCGCATCGCCCTGCTGGCCACATTTTACCTTGTTGGGCTAGGGCAGAACAACAAAACGAAGAAAAAGACAACGCTTTCCACGAACATCGAGCTAGTTAAAATTTCAATGGCAGACTACTGCGAACCACTGACAGTTTCGTCTAACGAACTGATTCGAATATTGCTTTGATCTGCATACGATGAATGGAAATCGAGTCTTCCCATGAACAGATTAAGGTTGACAATTTCAGTTAAGTAGCAAGCGGATGTATCGTTTTGGTATGCGGATTTTCAGGTTCTCCAATTTTTTTGACAAGCGCAAATTGAATGTTCACGACGTGGTAGAGATCGATAGCCCACGGCATGAGAAAAAAGTTTTGCACGTTTTATTCGCCATTCGCTTTCATTCGGAACTTCGGCACATTGACGTTATTAGGCTATCAGGCTCTGAAGCATCAATAGAAGTTAAAACATAAATCTAGAACTGGAAACATTTACTTAACTTTCGCAAACATTCTAAAACTCACTTATCCATGTATGTTTATTCCTTTTACGTAGCTCGTTAGTTAGTGTCAGTAAACTGTAAATTAGCAACCTCTATAAATAAGTAAATAAGGTGAAGGCAAACGATTAGGTCACTTCTGAGGACTACCACATCTGTAGGAGGCATGCACTGGCTTGCGTCAGCGCAAGTAGTGAGAGGTGTGTGCAGAACAAACACTTGAACCCGTAATATTGATACAACTATATACTTATATGTATATATTCATATATATATTAGTATAATAATATAATAGTAGGTATATTTGTTACGTCACACACAGGGTTGTGCGTCACATCTTCGTAATACATTTATAGACTCGAATCAGGAAGGCAAGCGCCTATTGAATAATAAGCTCATTTACATCTTGCTAAGAAAATCAAAGCTAAAGTCTATCAATGGGATCTTTTACAGACTTGGTTTCTGTAATCTTCGAGAGTTCAAAAGAAACGAAACATCAAAGGGGGAAAGTTCGTCTCGAAAACCCGTTCCTCGACATCACAGTAGGAAACCCCCTTTCACTCAGAAACGAGTCTGGCTGGGGATAAAAATAGTCACTCTCATTTACAGATTACACAACGTCTTATTAACTAGCCATAAATCGGAGCCTCTATCGGCAGTGTGTATAACGGAACGTTTCTATTTTAAAAATCGAAACTGCCACGGGTCGACGTTCCGTTCGAGGAATCGCGGCGCGCAAACCAACCGGTCGCCCGCTTCTTGGAACGAGTGAAGGTTGCTCAGCTAAACTCTTACAATGAATCGGAACGGTTATTGCCAAAGTCTTTTATGTGCTGACGGCATGCATTAGCGTTTTATAGCTATCAATTGAGGCCATTAAAAATTCCAGCAACATAAAGCAATTGCTTAAAAAGAATGTTGCAATCGCGCGATGTCCATCTAAGAAGCTGGTGATGTTGCACGTTTATCTCGCATCTGTAAACTTTCTACTGGTGGTCATTAAGGAATACCTCGGTGAAGCGTGAGCTTTGATGGAGATCAGATGGCCGGTTGGCGCCAAAGCAGGGCAGAGACGGAGGAGCCGCAATGAGACATCGACAAGAAACCGCTTCCACGAAGCGGTTTGCATTTCCGGATACGATTTTATCATTTACTTATAACCTGAGTACAGAACTGTACAATATATGCCAGCAATAATTGCAGCGACATTGTTTTATTTTAATGATTCACTTACATTTCGTTCAAGGCATTTCCGAGACGCAGAGGCAGTGACTGTTCGTTCAAACTAATCATACGCACTATTTCGGACGTTCCAAAAATATGTGTCGCATCACTCGTGGCATCATTCTTTGTTTATTTTTGTGTTTACAGTACAATGCCAAAGCAGGCGTCTATTAGTCTGTCATCAAGAGGTTTAATTCAAAGTTAAAATAATGAAAGACAGGTATGAATGTGATTTATTTATAATCTATCGAAATGTTGACGTCAGTGTTTCCAAGAATTGTTAGAGAGAGCGCAGTAGCAGGCAGGTTAATCCAATTTGTGCGTTGGTTTATATTTATATATCTATTTGTAGGTTGATTACAACTTTTTAAACAGAAAACTACAATGAATATTTTATTATTGATATTGAATGGAACACAAAGTAATCGAACGCTAGGCAATCATACCCAGTTACTATCGCGCCTTGTACTGATTGAAAAATTGATTTGGAGTACAGTAAAATCATATCAGGTCTTTGAAGCCGATGTTAATAAAACCGAAATCGGTCTGAAGACGCAGTGGATATTGTATTGAATGGTTATGAGCATAGCTCAGATCTATATATGTTTAATAGATTGATTGAGCATTTATTATAGTCATTCAATCATCTTCGCTCTGTTGCAGATGTCCGTAGGAGGTGGAGACGACTTGCCACCAGGTGAGTCAGTAGTCTCCTCTAGAATAGGATTTAAAAAATAGCTGTTACTTAAATTTTTTAGGTATTTATTTAATTTTAAACGATCATTTCGAGGAAACAGGGCTATAATGCGTCAGTATATTAAAAATTTAATTACAGAGAATTTTTGGGCATTCCCCTATGCTCAACATGGGAAACCACGGAAAACCATTTGAGAAAACAAGTGAATATCGTAAAAACAATATGAGTAACACCGAAATTAATGGGTTTGTATGACGTTAATTTCTATTTGTCTCTACCTACTTATACGTATAGGTAAAGACTATAAAGACTCGTACGACGTGACGCTAAAAAGACAAGCATCGAGATAGGAGACAAACTTACGGTTTGTTTAGCCACAAAATCCTTGAAGACAAGAGAGATATATTTTTATAAATATAATGAAGAAATTCCATTCCAGGAATTGTGTAGTACATAATGAAGGCCGCCTTTCTTGTCACTTGATAAGAGCTTCGCTCCACAGACATCTGATATTTCCATTTCAGTCTCCAAACAAGACAAACCTCTTTGAAGAAAAGTAGACTTTACCGAGAATCCTTTCTCTGTCGCATTTAATTATTATCAGTCTTTGTTGTACCATTCTCTAAAGCCTTGGTTCTTGGTAACACGGTATTGTGCTATCGCGCACAGTACTTACTTCAGAGAAACGCCTTCGCAATCAGGACGCCCGACTTGCGGTAAATCAATAATTTTGGGCACTGCGTGACACTAAACGTAGGTATATTCTTTCGAATAGAAGTTCGAATTCGAAGTGAAATTCGGTCAATATTGACATTTTATGATAGGGCATTGAATTTCTAATACGCAACCATTTTGCTTGACGAAAAGAAAAAAAAACAACAACCTCAAAAAAATATTTGACCATAAACCACAAACTAGACAGGGATGTGATATACTATACTGTGTCTATGGTACACAAAATGGTTTATACTTACGTCCTTAATCTAAAAAAAAAATACTACTTCTTATTTAGAGTTTTTTTGTGCTGAAAACCTTGCGTATTTTTCGAAATGGCTGAAATATGTTTTTTACGTTTTGAAACGCCATATTTCCGCTATTTAAAAAAAAACAAAAACTGAATATAACCTCACAAAAATTCACGAGAATCGGTTGAGAAATGTGACCTGTACAGGAGAACAACCAGAAATCTGCCGGAGGCGCTTCGCTCGCTCGGTCAATAATATTTCGCATTTAGTATGAGCAACTATCACAGCATAGTAACCTTAACTAGTACAAATAATATCAAATTAGTTGGTATTCATTATTTCTGTTTAATTGATGATAACATTGTTATAATATTACACATAACTGATTATAAGAGTTTTGCCGCGAAAGTGAAAATATCGCGTTGTTGTTTGTATAATTTTCCAAAACCTGTGATTCTTCGAGTGTTAATGTGTAATGATGGTGGATTATTAACCGTTAATACTTAGTAAACTTGCATAAGTGTAGGCAAATGACACCAAGTTGAAAAACGAAATTATCGCCTTAGCTCCAAAACTTCAACAGAAATTCTGTAAAGTTTCTACCACTTTACTAGGGCATGACTTGACTATGACTGGGCCTTGAATCTTTTACTTGACTTAGGCTGTAACTTGTGACTAGGACTTTTAATATGATATACACTTGAAAAATATTATTACTTGACACTGGCTAAATACACAAGATTGCGAAGCCAAAATAAAGAAAAAAAACTGATATATTTGTTGCTTTAGAAATTATAAAATATACATGTAGATGGCGTGGATTAATTAACATTAGTTGTAAAATAATTTCCAATCGCAATCATGAGCCAATCAAATGCAAAGTGGCAATTCTCGGTATTAATTATCGGAGTTTGCGGTACATGAATGTACTTATTTGGACTGGTATTCATGATTAATGGGTATTTAGTCAAAGTGTAAATCATAATCACAGCTACATTTAGAGTTAAGTACTATCAAATTTAACAGAATGTTTATTATAATAGTCCATCATATCAAATCGTGGAATTGATAATTGAATAAACTAATTATGTTTTTAAAACCAACATACTTATCATGTTGCATATTTATCTCCAAAACCCTTTATTCGATCTAAATTAATGTTTTTCATAATAAATATTAATATCCGCTTTTGACACTCACATACCCTTAATAAGTTCGAAGATTTGTGTCGACGTTGCCGGAAACAATCACCAAATAACCACTTTAAAAGCTGAAACAAATGAGTAGGTATAATGCAATTAATCAGTAGAGAGTAAGGGTGAGAGTGTAGATGTTTTATTAATGCTTAAGCAGAAATATGTATATGTATCTATATATAAATGAATTGATGTTTATTAGTCTCACAAAAACTCGAGCAGGGCTGTACCGATTTGCCTAATTTTGGTTATGAAATATTTGTAGTAGTCCAAGCCAAGGAAGGTTTAAAAGGTGCTAAAATATTAAGAAACTGCAAGGAATGTAGTAAAAACAACTATTTTATTTACCCGCACAAACTTTTCGTACCTGTAAAAAATTAGACACAGCATTAATTTCTTAACGCATTAAAATATTTGACCACAGACAAATGTGACATACAACTTTTATTGGCGGTACGAAGTTCGCCGGGTCAGCTATATAAATTTTTCTGCGTTAGGCTCGACCAATTTGGCTTATTTTTTTGCTGTGTTCGTAATTGTCAGTGCAAAGTTTGTATGTAATTTTTTAAGCTATTGCATAGCTTCTATCGCGGGCCTTGAGCGTGGAGACCGAATCCAGAAATTCCGTAACGAAAATAACCTAACACCCCCCACTCCGACCGCGCACAGCGGTGATACTTTTTAGTTTTGCCATCTATCGATGAATAGCAGAACTTTTAATGACTTTTTTGAAATATCACGCTTGTCTCTTTAGTTCAGCAACTCGCCTCTAGGTGGCAGGAAAAAAATACTGCATAAATAAAATAAATAAATAATTATAATTGCATAAGTTGATAAAAAATGCTATGCAATAGCTTTACCGCGGCAGTCCCCGAGTGCCACACGTCTTTTTTTTTATTCACCGGAAATTGCACCCGCGCGAAGCCGGGGCGGATCGCTAGTTCATAATATTTATTTAAAAAGAGTTTTCAAAGACGTGGGGTCTTATTATTTTACAAATACGTGAAAAGAACAATATAAAATTAAAATCACATAAAAAACCAAACATCTTTATTGCAAAAAGGTAACTGTGTTAAAAATCTAATTGTTACTCTGCCTCTTGTGTTAGTTAACAAAACTGTGTTTCAACAGGCTGTTTAATTCTGTACATAATTATTTTATTTTAAGATGCAATTTAGTTAATTGCTAGTCTTTTATAGAACATACTTCTAATTAACATTTTAAAAAGGTAAATTGCAAACCTATTTTGGTAAACTATTTATAACGATCAATTAATAAGTCAATTTATTTATACAACAGGTATTTATCGTTCCGTCTATATAAACGCCACCACCATATTTGTCAAACAATAAAATGACAAATGCATAAAAACTTAGGAGGGTACAAACATACGTTTATACTTAGGCTTGTTCTGGTGAAAATCCGCAGCCTGTGCATCTGTGTGTTCAGACTTCCACAACATGGTACCATCACTAACACATTCCAAGGTCACCCTAATTCCTTAGTAACAAAATACCTAACTTTTATTTTAGGGTTGCCACGCTTCCAGCACCAAGGTCGTTTATAATATCGGCATTCGCTGCGCTCACCCCGCTGACTCAGACACCTGGTAAGGCTGGGGCTGGGCTATTTCTAGAAATACTATGATAATTTTACCGACATGACACACCTGTTCTGGGTAGAACGCTTTTATAAGTACCAAAAATACTTTGCTTCTTTAGTCACTGTGTATTTCTGAAATATTTAAGATTTTAGAATTCGTTTTTGACTGGGCGCCCAAGGAGGTTCTTAAATTTGACTGAACATTTGTGTTTTTTAAATTTATCAATTTTTTTTTTATTATTAATTTCGGAGCATTTTCGCTAAGCGATACCGCTAAATTTATCTATTGATCTTATTATTGTGTTCTCTAGAACTCAACTTTTTTTTTTATTAGGATCTTTGCATATCCATGTTTTTTTCGGAACAGAAATTAAAGAAAAGACAAAGTGTTTATTAAAAATGGAATTGTGTAAGTATGATTGTTACGCCTGAACAGATTGAGATAAAAAAATATATTCTAGATAGGCAAAACAAAACATTACATTTGGAATGTGCTTATCAGAAGATAAACAAATATGTTTTTTTAATACAATAAACCCATATTGTATTAAAATATTCATTTTTGTTTGATTTAAATTACGCGGCGGTAGTCGCGAAGCACAGCTAGTTGTGATCGTGTCTCCATATCTTATTGCTTATCACCCCACTTCGAAAAAGTAAGTAATCAATATGTTTTTACAGCTAACTCCCTAGTTAATAAAGATAAAATAAATCTTCGTTATATTTTCAAGAAACATTATCGAATTTCCCACGATACAATTAACAGATAGTTTTCGTGGAAATTATATTACTTGGAATTTTATAAAATATATTACGTTAATATAAAAACTTAATAGGATTAATTAAAAATAATGTTAATTAGGTGATTTATGTAAATCGTTAAAGAAATAATTTTCTGTAAAATATACTTAGTTTTTTTTTTATACATTTCAGACCAATTTTATTTTGGATAACAAAGGGGCTAACAGACTTCCTTTTTAAACCGACTTCAAAAAAGGTGGAGGTTCTATGTTCGACTGTGTGTTTTTTTTTATATTTAAGTGCACCGATTTCTCCCCAATTTGTGGACCGATTCTCAAAATTCTTTTTTATTTTATAGATTATACTTTAAGGTTACTTTTTTACTTGCGTAGACAACCTAGCACATCATCTTTCTGGAACTAAAAATAAGGCTGGTGTTGCGGCTGAATCAGCAGAGACTCTCAAAAGGCGCAAATATAGTAATCTTGATAGTGGTTATATATTTGTGCCTTTTGGGGTTGAGACGTTGGGACCGTGGGGACCGGAAGCACATACAATCTCCAATGAATAGAAACTTTTTCTTAGCTTGAAAGTAAATAAATGCTTCAAGCTTTGCTTCCGTTGAAATTAATTATTATAGCCTTCTACTTGATATCTAGCCTAGTCAAATAAACGTAACGTTGTTTGGCGAAATTCCATGAATTCATAACCAGCCGATGTTTTCCAAATGTATATTTTCCTTTGTCTGTTATAATAATATGTTAAGTAAAGGAATTCAACAACATTTTCAAATTATAATTTATTTTAATTTTGAAAATATCGGTTTGGTGGATTTGTGTTGCAATAACAATTGACCACAATCTCACCTGATGGAAAGTGATGATGCGGTGAAAAGATGTATCATGCTAGTTAGTAATTAATTATGTAAGTTAATTTTTCTTGCAAATTTTTCCGTCAGTAAAAGCGGTTTCCCATACATGTAGAGCCACTAGTCTCACAGACAGGAACAGTTATGCTCTGCATAGAGTTACAAACAAGTATATATTGCATATGATTTTTCGAAGAACATTGACAATGGAGTGAAAAATTTCAGCTTGGGCAAAATTGCCGTGGTATGTCCGGATTTCCGGTTGTTCTCCTCTCCAAGTCGTATTTCACAAACGATGAACAATGAAATTTGATGAGCAAGTTCGATAATGCCGCCAGCATGATGGGAACGGTAGTCCCACTGGTAGTGGGCTTGAACACTTAAGTTACCTATAAGCTCGATGACATGTAGGAAACTTGGTCTTTGCTGTATAGATGTATGTAATTTTAGTTTTCCAGACGCGAGTTTAACATTTTTACCCATCCCAAACAAATGCACAACGCCGCTAAAGAAGTATTCGCTTCAAAAAGTTTATATTATATAACTAAACAAACGAACAAACGCATTCACATTCACAGCCCCACACTAAGTTCAAAGACTTGTATCGTGGGTGCCGGAAACAATCACATCACACATTACACCCAGAACCAGAAGCACAAATATCCCTTGCGAAGGAATTTGTGCTTTTGCCGGAAATCGAACCCAGAGGCACAGAGGGCGGACACCTGTCCACTGCGCCAACTGGGTCGTCTAAAACAATATGTAGATATTAAATACGGGCTTCACAATAGTATAAATAACAATAAAATACCTACGCATGCTGTATCCGATTAGGTTATGTAATAAACCATAAAGCCAATTTTGTAAACAATAGTGATTTGAAAATTACAGCATTCCTAATCCAAATCCCAATGAGTCATTTCGGACCATGTTGGGAACCAACGTATACAGAACGGGCTTCCTACGCAATGTGTTGTGTTATGCTTGATTCCGGCACAAGTTATCGAACTTAGTGTGGGGCTGTAAATGTGAAAGTGTTTATGTTTAATATAAGTTTTAGAGTTTTGCCGCGAAAGTGAAAAAATGGCGTTATCGATTTTGTATAAATTTATGAATTATATGAAACCCATTCCTAGTGGGCTTGAGCACTTGAGTTACCTATAAGCTCGGTAGCTTGAAGTGCGCTTTTTGCTGGATTTTTAATTTTGACCATTTTTTTTAAGAAAATTTCGGCCATTGGTCCATAGAGTAGATTTTGAGTTTGTTTAATTAATGAATTCAATTTAATATTTTCTAACATTATTTAGATGGAATTCTAAAAATATAGATTACTTTTGAGACGTATAATTTTTTTTTTTTATTTGTGACAGGCTAGTGTTTGACCACTATCTAACCTGATGGTAAGTGACGATGTGATCGAAGCTGGTAAACACACTAGACCTGGAATACGCAGGCTCTCAAGGATAACTGCCGGAACACCGTATTTGGCTTGGCGGCAGACTTTCAACTTGATGGTGGTAAGCTACTTTGGTAGCAAGCCAGGCGAGCAACTCACAAAATGCTCTACCACCTCTCAAATGTCACCTGATTAGCACCACCCGGGGACCACGTGTAGGGAGTCAGACTTAAGGGGTATCCTCCTACGGACGTGGGTGACTCAGCCCCCAATTATTTCTCATATTATTTATCAAGAAAGAGTATTTAGAATTTTTCCGAAGTAGACCTACCCAGAATTCGGCCCAATAAGAAACTGAGCTACTCAGAATTTACATTTCTGCGAATCTGACCTACTCCGTCTAAAAGGCTTTGATCGCTTTGTCACCTCTCCCAGATCAGATTGTGCTCTAATGGCTTAGTCATCGATCGCACCAATCGGATTGAAAAACTCCTTTGGAATATCATATACCTATGGGCATATTATGGGCGCAACTGAATCAACAAGCAGATTTTGAAGCGAAACTCTTTATGGGTGGGCTTTGAAAAATAAAGATCCTCAGCTTTTTGTGTGACGAAAAGCGGAGTAACACTGTGATGAATAATTGAAATGTTTCCCTGTAATACAAAAGATTCACTTCTTTCGTGTGTCTTTAGTCTGTAAGCAATGGTTGCTAACCAAACGCCATATTGTAGTTATTTGAAAATTAACTTTAGGTTTTTCTTATATTTTTTAATTTTCAACCGACTTCAAAAAAGGAGGTTCTCATTTCGACTGTATGTTTTTTTTTATGGTAGATTATTCTTCAGAGGTGGTCCCATATAAATTTTATCGAAATCGATCCAGCCAAAACTGGTAGTGGGCTTGAGCACTTGAGTTATCTATAAGCTCGATGTCTTGTAGGTACATCGTTTTAGTTTAGTTTTAGGAAATATAGGCAATTGGCCCGTAGTTTTAGAAGGAAATGAAAAAAAAAAAGTCAAAACCAATATATAAGCGATGAAGTCGGTTCTTTTAAACTTTGCTTGCGTTTAATTATGAATAGTCATTTAAAACCTATAACGATTATAAGTTACGAAATAATTAGATAGATAAATCTTATTTCTTTATAGTAACTTATTTAAATTGTACAATCGGCAGCCTTATCACTAACAGTGGTCTTTCCCAGAGAGGCTACATGAGATTCTACTGTCGCTATGTATATAGAGCTTGACTGTTATGAACCTGACATAATTTTATTAATTTACTTATCCAGGTGGGAATTGTCTATATTTAGTAAAATTATATCATCATCATCATTCATCATCATTATTTCCTTGCGATCACCTTTATATCGTCGACCCATCGAGCAGCTGTAAAATTATATACATTTATTAATATGTTTGTTAAATATATTATCAAATTCAAAGCCCTATTACGTACGTAGCCTACCTTTTAAGTACCTTGCTTCTGCTATTGCTGTATTAAACAAAGACTAGTAATTAATCAAACTATATTTGATACAAGCCGTGACCCGCGGCTTCGCCCGCTATTATCAAGTTAAAAAGTAGCCTATGTGTTAATCCTAGGTATAATCTATGTAAGTACATTCCAAATATTATCCAAATCCGTTCAGCCGTTAGAGCGTGAAGAGGGAACAAACATACTTACACACAAACTTTCGGATTTATAATATTATAGTAGGATTAGGCTTTATGTATTTATTCTGTGATGTAAACATGAGGTCATCAGCAGAACCATGGAATGCCAGCTCGTGTCGATTACGCATCGTGATGAGGTTCTCGTGACTCCATTATACGTGTACCTACACCATTATCATTAGATAAATCCATAAAGGTAAATGTTTGTATTATTAACGGGATATTGGCCAATTATTTCGTTTGTTTTGTATATATATATATTTTTGTATATATTTTGTATATATATATATATATATAAGTATTTATAGTGAAATTACTATGATAGCTTCTCTACATAGTATAAAACAAACTCGCTCTCCGCTTTTTTGTAACAGTTGATTCGTATTTCACAGTAACCATTCTTTTTATTAAAAATTTTAATAAAACGTTGATGTTTATAAAGAAATTCAATAATCAAAAACAATCAAAGCCATAGTCACCTTTTTTTTTATCCATCATAGTTCACTTCATTTTTTTTTCTAAATTACACCCGTGCGAAACCGGAGAGGTAGCTAGTATATCAATAATCGTAATACCTCAATCACTGTCCGTCATTATACAAATGATTCTTGTATTTAAATACCGGCATTGTCGAAACGGCTTACGATACGATTTCAATAAAAAATCTTAAGAGTTGATTAAACATTGAAACAACCTCGCACGAAGTTCTCATGACTTGTGTCGTGGGTGCCGAAAACATCACATTACACATACAATCACACCCAAAACCAGAAACAGCAATTTCCTTATGGACGAAAAATTTTATTTCTCAGAGAATCGAATCAAATACCCGCTGCTTAAAAGGCTAACGCAAAACAACTTAGCCAGTGGGCAGTCCAAATAAAGATTTCTTGATCCGCTTGTCTCTTTCCTTAATAAGAAAGTAGAAAAAAGAATGAGGTTGGCACAATATACACTCTTTCCCTCCCTCTACCTTGAGGAAGAGCAAGAGAGAAGGAAGCATTCTTCCTCCAATAAGACATGAGTTTTCGATATTATTTAATCGTGACCAACCCCATTGTATTGTATACCTACATATGTACATCGCTAAATCTAACCTGACCCAATTACCTATCTCTGTTGCAAACGGTTTCAATATTAAATTGACAAAACTCCTAAGAAATAAGGTTCATTTTTGCTTAGTTCAAATAGAAACCGCCTGCAACAAAGATACGTAATATAACGTAACTGTTGAAAGATTTATTTTTCGGGCTTCCAAGATACAGACTTAGGTGAGTTTGGAGCCCTCAAGACAATGATGACATGAACCTATAAGTGCTTATGTTTTCACACACTGCACCAAATCTGTTTGATCAAAAATGAATAAATACATAATATTATTATTATAATTATATTTAACAGCTATTCTATAAGGGTATAATCTTAAATGCATTTGCGAGGACTGACAAAGATTTCTAAAGAGGGATTTCATCAGGCAGGCAATGGAAACTAATGCCACATTTTACAACATTGGTTCTCAAGTAAGTAAAGAACTAATTCTTCACTCTTCTCTTCTTCCAGGAAGAGCACATGTGTTGACTCTACTTAATGTGAAAGTAGGTTATGCTGACGAACGAACCCCTTTTAGAACTTTAGATTTCTCCAAACCGCACTTTACTCGACCATGCATTGACCCATCTCAATGAATCATTATTATTATAAGCTGTATGTCATCGTGACGACATAGCAGCTACGTCACCTGTCTCTGGCCGGATCTCCTTCATTTGAATACCTACTAAATGCTTCTCAGAAGTGACCTAATGATAGTATCTCCGAATTCGAAGTTTTTGCTTCTGAATTTAATCTGAATACAGAGATCTTTGCATTGAATAAATATTTGAGTTGTTATTTAAAAGTTATGATATCTGTCATCTGGTTTTGAAGAGCAATTAGCGGGCGCCTTTGTTTTTGTTGTGCTTTGTAAATAATGTTTTTAAATATAATATAAGGCTATTGGCGTCAACGATCAACAATAAATATAATTAGTGACTGCTGCAACAGTCTTGTTTGTTTAGAATATGTTTGCTAATCTAATGCGATTCTTGATCCATAACATATCAAAGTCGTTTTCCAAACATTAAATACCGTCTAAACTATGTTTTTTTTAAGTGAAACTTCTTTTGTGAGGGATTTGAAATTCTGATCTGCAACCTTTTTGTGTGACGAAAAGTGGTGGGTGTTAATACTGTGAAGTAATAAAAAAGTTTCACTTACATATTGTGTCTTTACGACACATCCTGTTTTTTTTGGGTTCCATACCTCAAAAGGAAAATACGGAACCCTTATAGGATCTTTCAATAAACAAAACACCTCAAAAACGCGTAAATCTCTAACCCTTATAGGATTACTTTGTTGTCTGTCTGTCAAGACCCTTTTTCTCAGGAACGCGTGGAGATATCAAGCTGAAATTCAAATCAAATACTCAGGTTTACTCTCCCTTGTAGCTGTGATAAAATCAAACTTCTTAGCCAACGCAATCAAAAGATACAGCCGTTTATCGCAAGGGAATCAAAACCTACAGGGTACGTCCCGTGTACTCAGAATCTTGAAATTTGGTACGAAGCAACGTCTTATATCTATAACATATGTGAAAAATTGCGAAAAGCATATTTTTTTAGCTACATCATATAATAATTTCATTTAGCAATAAAAATACCATAACTTTTACGTATATAGGTTACAGGTTTGTATGGAACCCTCGGTGCGTGAGTCCGACTCGCACTTGGCCGGTTTTTTTGCATATAGAATGGTTTTATGATTTAACCTACATGTTTTGTAATTTATTTTATGACTATAAATTGATATTTAAGAATGAACATAAAACAGTAATTAATTCATGGATTACGACGATTTGTGGCAGCAGCTTATTTAATAACCTTCGACATTAATTACTTTTAAAATCACTCTAATTCTTCCTTCTTCCAGTGTGCTATATCTTATCAATTACAAATACGATAAAATCAAATAGTAGGCGCCACAGAATTTGTCATTCAAAATTATCTATTATTTTGTCACGTTGCTAATCCAGTAGCACTGAGATCCACATCATAGAAAAGTTATTTAATTAGATATACTTAGCTAAAGGTTTATATCTACTTGTAGACTTTAATGAGTCAGTATTTATCAGGTATAACTATAAGATAAAAATTAATTGCGAGAATGCATCAACTATCTAAATTGGTTATCAGAATTAGTCATTTCAAAATGTAACGGTGTTGAAATTTGAATGTATAGACTCGATTGTCACTTACTAACGTCAATAGAGTTATGGCGCGAAAATTAAAAAATGGCGTTGTTTATTTTGTATTATTTTCCAAAACTATCGTCGAATGTGTAATAACGGTGGATTATTAGTTCGTGAACTTACATGAGTGCAAAACTCAAATAAAAGTTCTAGTAGAGTTTATACCACTTTACTAGGGCATGTCTTGTCTATGACTAGACAATGGCTCTTTTAAACGACTTTGATTGTGCCTTGGTCTAGTTTTGAAACGAAAATACTATAAATATTTTATTTTTTACACTTTCAATCAGTGTGGTAGAAACATTCACTGCGGTGCCAAAAATTAAAAAAGCATCAATTAAACGAATGAGTGAAAGACCACAGAAGAAAAAGAAAGAATTGTTAGTAAAAAAAAATCCCTCTTTTGTGGTTGTAACATATCTTCTTAATATTTATAATTTTATTATGGTCCCTTTATTATAATTGTGGGACCTATACATTAAACAGTTTACTTTTATTTTTTTTTGGATCTTTTGTTTTTTCTAATTATAATTTTCTTTTATTGTAATGTTGTATGGGAAATTTGCTTGCAATAAAATATATTTTATTAATTTATTTCATTTATTAAGGTTTTAAGCAACCACTGTTGTTACCTATACCTACTTATATTTGAACTGCCCGCTGGCTTAGTTGGGTGAGCGTTCGCCTTCTTAGCAGGGGTTTCGGGTTCGATTCCCGGGGGGAACACAAGTTTTCTCCCCAAGGAAAATTTGAGTGTCTGATTGAGTGTGTGATGTGAATATTTCCGGCACCCACGACACAAGTCATCGAACTTAGTGTGGGGTTGTGCGTGTCAACGCGTTTATGTTATATCTCATCATTATTATGGAATGTGTATCCAATCATCGTAAAAAAGTAAACAAACTGGAAAAAGGGGTAAGCAAAGGTCATCGCTCTTGCTTCTCACAAAGTACCTTCGACAGTACCTATATACTATTTACAAACGTAGGCATACCCTTCTGATCCATTAGTATTAATTCTATCGAAGAAAACCATCGTATTTTCTAAGAAACTTAACTAAAAAGAGGTCATGTTTAGTCATGAAATAGTTTTACATGACTAATCATAAACCTTTTTTGTGTGTTATGCACGAATGAGTAGGTTATTTAAGTACTTTAGGTACCTTAGTTCGTATATAGCAACTCAAAACATGAACATAGCGTCTTAAGGTGGCGATACCAGAACTTCATCTAAGTCCGTGTTTTTCGTAACCGTTTTATTCGGCATTTATAATATAACCAGATAAATACAATATATTCGTCGTAATCTGTGATACGTTAAATAAAACATTCTTAGAATATTCATAACGTTCATAAATATAAAGGAAAAATATCAAATCTCATGCAAATAACATCAATTTGTATTTTTGTAACCATTTCGTTCCGCCATTTTATATAAAACACTTAAAATTATTTTATATACGCATATTTAATAGATGAATGATTTCTTCAGCTTATTTCTTTATACAGAGGATAGTAGAGGCGCGTTTTCACGATATTTAAATAAAACCATAAAAAATCAAAGAATGCCACGCGTGACCTTGCGTAACTGCCACGATGTATTTACGCAATATAGGTACACCTTTATGTGCAAAAGTATACAGGGGATAATTGGCCGTGGTTAAAGAAGGTGCCCTTTAATTAGTTATTAGTATTGCAAAAGAATGATAATCCGTATTTATATATTGACATTGACATGTATTAATTAAATGCTTAAAGGTTACAATGCCACAGACTAAATAATAGTACACTGTAATATGTGATGTGCATGTATTAATTTAATATCACTCTTAAAAACTAGAAATAGTGCATGAAAACATAAGCACTTATAGATTCATGTAACCATTTTTTTGAGGGCTCCAAAATAGGCGGGTATCTTGGGGCAATAGGTATGTAACAAGCAAAGACTAAATGGTTATATTATCTTTGGTAACAATGGTTATATTATCTTTGGTAACTAGTCTGTGAGAAGGAGCCACACTGCACTCCACTCTCGCATTGACAGACTTTTACAGACATACGGGACCCAATAGGAAATATGCATGAGACTTATAACATTTTTTTTTATCATAATACTTAGCTATAGAATTACACCTATAGCCCATTTTCTTGATTAAATACTTTTGAATTAGGTATTTTAATAAATAAAATGTAATATAATATAGGAGAAATTCAAAATGCTAAAACGCAATCTATTGGCTAGACTGATTCGTGACGTCAGTGTTCATATTCTTGATGTCTATGATTAGACAACTTTCCTCCATAGCAGTCATGATTCGACCGTGGACGTCAAAGACCGTCCACGTGACATCAAACCATTTTAGGATATTTACACACCTACCTATGTATATATATATATATATATTATGTTATGTACTACAAGGTTATATTTATACGTCATAATATATTTTCCGTGTACACGTTATACAAATTGTATGAAATAAATGATGAAGTTATAAAACCACATTGTTAGCCAGAATTATATGCATTGATTGGTCTATATTCGGCGCACGGAAATCCAAATAATAATATAACTACAATGTAGAAACTTAAACTTCCAGCTCAGAGGTATGGGGGTTCGATTCCCGGCGGTAACACAAGTTTTCTCCCCGAGGAAAATTTGTGGTTCTTGTTCTGGTTGTGATTGTGTGTGATGTGATCGTTTTCGGCACCCACGACACAAGTCACCAAACTTAGCGTTTATGTTTTTTATGCTGTTATGCTTCCCTTCTTTATAAATGTAATTGTATTTATAATAATAAAATGAATATTTTATGTGTGTTTGTATGTACTTAAGGTAGAGTGTAATTCCGAGAATCATTGTTCTCGGAATCATCACAAAATCAATTGATTTCGAGAAACACTCTTTGTAACAATAGTAGCGGAGTAAACAGGGCCGGTGCAAGGTATTCTCTGCCATTTATACATTTGTTTGGGTAGTACGGGGTAAGAAGTAGTAGAAATAATATATACCTGTTAAAATATTAATAACCGATTTCAATCGCAAATTTCTCCGAAACTGTTTTGTCAAATCTTGATCAAATTACCCTTTAGAAAAAAACAATTATTTTCCAAATCCGATAATAAATGACGGAGCACTAAGGTAAATACATAAAAAAAGATTGGGACCGAATGCTCTCTTCATCTTTTTTTAAAAGTCGGTTATAAATAAACTTAAAAGAAAATCTAAAATCATTGTTTCCAATAATTAACTTTGGTCTTTTAATAGACTATTATACACAATCATATTCTCTACGGATTTTAATGAATTCATTTTATAGATAGTAACGCCTTTCTAGGCTTTACTATCTACATAAAGATTTTAACCAACCGCGGATGACGCCGCGAAGAACAGCTAGTTATATATAATTATAATGGTAGGTATATATAATAATCTAATAGTTAAAAAACAAGAATTGAAAAAAAATACATTTGATCGTTGTTGATTACGAATCCTGCCTTTAGGTATTTGTGAATTTAATTACTTGAAACATTTTAGCTAGCTCAATAATGCTTACAATTCAAAAAAGTATTTATTCACTTCTTACCCCACTCTCCCCTCACAAGACAAAGCCTTATTATAGGCACTTTTTGTTCATATCTTGCTTACCTCGATGTCTTGTTTTATTCCGCGAAATACTTTATTGAAAGGTAAAATTATATTGAAAATAACGTACCTTCATAAGATAAATTACTATAATGATGCGTCTTGAGCATCGGACTCTATTATTTTATCCTATTATATTGATTGAATTAATTTCTTAAAGATTGGACTGAAGCGGCAGGATTAACTATTACGAAAAGATCGCCTGCCTGGATTGGCAATTGCTTTTTATGATATACTAGCTGCGCCCCGTGGCTTTACCCTCGTAAGTCCCGGATCGACGGGAACTCCAGGATAAAAAGTAGAATTGTTACACATTAACGGTTAAACATTGCAATAAGTTAATATAAATATATATATTTTTAACCACCTCAAAATAACTGGGCGTACCAGAAGTACTTATTCTATAAGTTAAGTAACTTATTATATAAGTTAGGGAGAGGTAGCTGTCCTCAAATAAAGATACTCATACCTACTGCACACACACGTTGCTAATATCCTCAACTTGAGAACCTTGCTATTCGCTCAGCCGTAAGGGGATAATATAATTAAAAAAACCGACTTTACCGCTTTATCGTCGGGATCCTCGATCAGATTAAATGAATTAAATACGCATTATTAATCTCAAATCCACCGGTCGATCTCGATCAAATGTAAATGGGACCACATGAGAAGCACCTGTTTTCAAAAAAATACAGTCGCAATGAGAACCTCCTCATTTTTCTAGGTCGGTTAAATACGTGTTATAATAATATTTTAACACGTTTTAAGTACCCTTTGGATTTTCTATGTTTTCTTACTCCAAGGCAATCGAGGTAAAAGCTTTTGTTAAGTTCTCAGAACTCTTGCTATTGAAATCAAGAGCCGTTGTTAATTAATTTCACAATCGAGATCTGCACCTTAAATTAAATTATCTAAGCTTGTTTACTTCGCATTTTCCTAGAACTTCTCGGCATGGCACGAATCCATATTATATACGTGCACGTGGAGCGTAACCCGTGCAGAATGATGATTACTTCTATTGTCTTTGGTTGAGACGTATATTCATAAACAATAGCAGATGGAGCTATATTTTTGACTTAAGAGGGTTTATTCCTTTTGTCTTCTCTCTCGCTCGCACAATTCGATATTTTGAATAAATACAATTATGTTCGTGTGTTTTTGAATATGTTTTCAACTAACTATATGGACATTAATACAAGGATGTTTCAATCTTTTCGCTATCATATCCTTCAATAACATGAGAAAAACAGAGTTCCCAAATTTCAATGTGATTTTCACGCTTTCTTCGTTTAACTTAAAGATATGAAAAACGAAAGGTAGATTAAAACATTCATTGTATTAATGTTCATATAGTTGGTTGAAAACATTTTCAAAAACACACGTAGCTAATTGTATTCATTAAAAATATCGAAATGTGCGACCGAGAGAGAAGACAAAAGGAATAAACCCTCTTAAGGACGTAGTTAGGACCATGAATTATGAAATAATTACTTATATCCAGACTTATAAAGTACCTTCCTACTACTCACCATTATTTGCCGCCAATATAATAAATGTTTTGAAATGAAATTTTTTATGGGAGGCCTTTGGAATTGTGTTCCTCAACCTTTTTGTATGCCGAAAAGTGGTAAACACTGTGATGAATAATTGAAATGTTTCCATGTAATACACAAGTTTCATTTCTATTGTGTGTCTATACAACCCTGTTTATATTGTTATATTTTCATCTCAGAGTGTTGAAAAGATATTGTATTTTATACAGGGTTTTTATAACATAATATAAAACATAAAAGCTTTCACACTCACAGGAAAAATCTTGGAAAAGTATAATCCCAGCTAAATGTCCTCTTACACTTATCTAGGACTAGCAGTGACCGCGACTTCGTCCGCGTGATTATTAGACTTTTAGTAAGGATCCCTAATTTCATTAAAAATATAATATAGCCTATATATAGCCTTCCTTGATAAATGTACTATCCACCACAGAAATAATTTTTCAAATCGGACCAGCGGTTCCTGAGATTAGCGCGTTCAAACAAACAAACAAACTCTTCAGCTTTTTTAAATTAGTAAGTATATATTATCCTAAGTAGTAAGGCACTTCTTTCCTTCAGCTTCTCGGTCGGGCGGGATATACGCTGAATCTAGAATAGATAATCTGCTTAATGGACATCAAACTATACATTGAAAGTTTGTTTTCTCTTCACACTGTAACAACTGAACGGATTTGGATGTTTGTATTGTACATAGCTTATACCTAGGAATAACACATAAGCTACTTTTTAACCGACTTCAAAAAAGGAGAAGGTTCTATGGTGGACTGTATGTATTTTTTATGTAGTATGTACACCGATTTCTCCCTAATTTATTGTTTGAATACAAGCGGTGAAATTGGTTTTTTAAGCTTTGCTTACGTTTAAATTATTAACTTGATAAAGGCGAGCGAAGCGAGGCACGGCGAGTTTTGTAATAGTTACTTTATTAAGGCACCTTGGATGATCTTAGTACCTTCAAGTGACCGAGCGAGTGCGAAGCGTCTGCGTTTCAGCTTGGGCAAAATAGCTTTCGTATGTCCGGATTTCCGGTTGTTCTCATCTACTGATCGCATTCCTCAACCGATTCTCGTGAAATTTTGTGAGGTTCGATAATTATATAGAATTAATTTGTCGATTCAATTTTTGGAAATTTTTGAAAATGACGCAGATATGGGTGTTTAAACGTAAAAAAAAATATGTTTTAGCGATTGCGATAAATGTGCGAGTTTTTTTAGCTCACAGAGCCACTAGAATATTCTATGAGGCAGGTTATAGCTTTTGAAGTTAGAACATAATAGTTATTGCACATTCGGTCTATTTCCACGTATAAATCGTCTTCACTTCTCGGAAATATTTCTACGATTGCTCGGCTAAGCGGCCATAAAATTAAGCTTATTACATACCAGTTGGCACGAGCGCCGCATTTTGTTTTCTCATTTAACGCGATAGTCATTTTTTATTTAACGCTTGTACGTTTTTCAATTTGTGGAAGTGGTTTGGAGTAAACATGTTGGAATTTGTATTGTAGATGAAAATGAAGGAGGGTAATCTTTATTTAAACTAGTAGTTCGCGCCGAACTGAGATCTCGCGCCTTATTTATTTCCTTAAACTTAAGATTTAACAAGTTATTACATAAAATGCACCTTAAAACCTTCATTTTGCATAATAAAGGAAACTTTTGAGGTTAACAGTTAACAACTTTTTTTATTAAAAAAAAAAATTTGATTTCTGTATTACTTGTATGGCTGCCTCCTTAATATTTAATTTATTTTATTTTTATTACCATTTCTGGCTTTGAGCCATATGTTTACATATTCTCTAAGAATTTGAAGTGGAGACGCTAGATGCCCCTGACAGACGCGGACGGACGGAAAAAGTGCTGAACCACTCAAGTCAACTTAGAGATCTCGCTTCGCTTGATCAACTATAAACACAAAAAAATAAGTTTTGGCATCGACCTCACGAAAACCCCATTTCTATTTATCCACTTTACATTCACAAAATTAATGCTTTTTGTACAAAGATATTTTTTTGTATGATAAAGACCTGCCTACTTACAAGTGCAAAGCTATTTGTTATCTACCTATCTCTAAATAGGTAGGTCAAAAGATATGCTCTAGATCCACCTGCCGGCTAACCGGTACCAAAAATAAACGTTTATTTGTACAAAGCGAAAGGTTCGCGATATAACAATATCAGACAGCGCCTTCCAAGAAAGTGTTTGTTTGCCTCAAACTGGCTCAAACTAAAGAAGAAATAGCGAGAACTAACCGGTGAAATTGAAATCTGCGAACGCGGCGTTTTCCGCGAACTGTGTGTGACCTCCCTAAACAAATATTTGTTTGGGTTGTGCTACTTACAGACCTAACTGGAAATTTGAGTTGATTAGATTTCTTAAGAAAGACAGTCCTCCCACGTAGCCAGTGGGGATTCTACGGTTCCTCCGGCGGAGTCGCGGCCGGCGCCGCGATTTTAGGGCGGATTCTTATAGATCTCAACATAATTAAACGCAAGCAAAGCAAAACCGACTTCGCCGCTTTATCTTTGGAACTTTGATCAGATTAGATGTAATTAACACGCATTATTGTCGATATATCAAAAACTACTGATCAGATCTTGGTCAAATTTAAATGGGACCATAATGGGAATATTGTTCTGAATGAAGCAACATCTTTCGAACAAATTTTTTTTTTTAAATCGGTCCACGTGGAACAAACTTATGAGGTAATATACAAAAAAAAAGTCGACTTGAGTACCTCCTCCTTTTTTGTGAAGTTGGTGCAATATACGACGAAAGGTATGAATATTTCATTTTTTTTTTGTATTAATTAGTAATTGTTCAAACGAGCTGCAGTACCCGGCATGCTTAGCAAAGCCACGTACAGAAAACCTGTTGTAACCTCTTTCACTTTTATGGTTGTCAAGTAGGTACTTTTATACCATAACTAGCTGCGCCCCGCGGTTTCACCCGCGTTGATAATGATGAAAACTGATGATGATGAAAAATAGATGTTGGCCGATTCTCATAGATACCGGATAAGCACAAAAAATTTCATCAAAATCGGTCAAGCCGTTTCGGAGGAGTATGGCAACGAAAACTGTGACACGAGAATTTTATATATTAGATAAAAACGTCATAACTAAGTTATTACCTCTTTCATGTTTACGAAATGTTTTAATAGGTATTCTGTTATTCGGGGCGAAGACAAATCTAACAAATCAAACATCATAAAAATCGGCTCTGCCGTTCTTGACTTATATAATATAGAAAGATGAAATGCGAATCATTGTGTTACTTTATGATTGTGTGTGAGTTAGTTTGTTTGTTACGCCTTTGTTGTGTTTGTACTAACGCTGAAACGGCTGGACTAATGGCTGATGAATTTGAAATGAAGATACCATAAACAAGGATAACTTTTTACCGGTAAAAAATGAATGATTATGCTTTATATCGTGGGTAATCTCTAAGGTAAGTTCCTACCTATGAGATTTTTAACAGAAAAAACCCCTCAAACGTGTACCTAGTAACGGTTGCAACTTGCAGCCTTATGATTTCCGCTGAGTTCTTGAGATATTGTTCTGAATGTCTTTTGTGTTCCATTGTGTCATTCATTCGCCTTTGTTATTTCCTTCCAATTCTTCCAATAGGCACCAACTTCCAAAACACGATAACGTTTTGATTACGTATCTGCCATTCGTTGAGCACACCCCAATTTAATACCCGTATTTTCAAATGTTGAATGGCATCCCTCGTATTTTTTTTAAATCGATCATTCGTTGGAACGACAGCTGCTGCGAGTGGCTGCGCGCCAATGACAGCGGAGCAGCAGATGGTCGTGAAAGCTGCGCCCGCAGGTACGGAGTTCCGAGAACGCCGAATATAATCGCAATACGTGGAAATCTCTCCGTGTCTGTTGCGCACCAATACGAATCAAAGTATGAAACAACACCTGCGTAACGCTATTAAAGATTAAAAATTTACCACAGAAGACAATCAAAGAATATTATTGTGATTTCTGTGTTAGAACGTAGATAAAAAAACTTCTTTCTATCCCTATTCCCTACTTAATATTATTATGATACTAGTAAATGCGAAAGTAAATCTGTATGTCTGTTACGCCAACGTCAACTATGACAGAAATTAGCATTCGTTAATCGGATCAAGAAAGTATCTATCTACTGTAGTTAATGTCTCAAAGTTCTAATAGTATAATCGTTAATATGTTTACGACATATCATAATAGAAGTAGACAAGATCTACTAAAATAGGAAAGTACTGAGTACTGGGTTAGCACGTAATAACAGTATCGAGATCATTATTGAAATTAGTAGTATTTTTCATAGATTTTTTACTAAACATAACCTTTAGGTAGGTACTTATTTGAAGTAAATGAAAACAAATTATTGCATTTGCTACATTTTTATAAAATTATTATGTATATCCGAGAAATCTGAGATCCTACAGAACTTTACGCAGAACCAATCTTATCTATATACCATTAATGAATATATTCTACGTAACAAGATAGCAAATGCCCAACTTTATCGACGAATGCTTAACTTCGTGGAAGTCATTGAATATCTGAATCGTTAAATTTCGTACCCTTGGGCCTTGGTGGTATTAAGTAGGATATAATATATAACGTAATTGATTTGCTCTGTTCAATAGCGTCGTCGCGTCGCGCTAGGGTACTAGCCAAGCCAAGCCTCAAGCTAACTAAGTTTAATAATAGGTAGCATTTTATCGATGCAGCATTTTACCTGCTTTTTATCGAAAGTTCGCAAATAGTTGGGACGTTCCTATTGTTACTGACGTTTATGACCTGACGACTCAGTTAAAAAAGGCCGCGCAGCGGCCGGCCCCACTATACCCAGTAAAATAACTACCTCACTCGCTCGACTCGCTTCTAGGATCCACCCGGCCGCGGCCGGTTGGCGGCATGGCAGTACGACATCGGCACTGTATGTGCGCAAGCGAGTGAAGTTGGTCGAGCTTGTATTGTAGGTAAATTACGTAGGAAGCATTTAGTCATTCATTCTTGGGACAGACCGTGGACGCACACTGTCACTGACACGACACAAGGCGCGTGTAGCGAGAGCGGGAGTAGCGACTCGCTCGGTGTTGTGTTCATTCCGTTTTCAATCGCTCACATAGGCAGACGCATCACTAGTGTATTTTATTTAAAAAAACAAGTATATTTCAGTATCTCTAGAAAAAGAAACTGTCAAGTGTCAGTGTCAACATTGTGTACTTGAACATCAAAACTTGTTTTTTAGTTTTAAATTACAATAAAAATAAACAAATAACATTCCATGGATCAATCTACAGTGTTCGAAATCAAATGTGCTTCCAAGTTCCGCAGTTTAGTGTAGTATTTGGTAGATTTAATAGATAAAAGTTGTGATAAATCGTGGCCTCCGGAGACAGTGTTGGCGATAGCGCCAGACCGGCCTGTGAATTAGTGTGTGATAAAGAAAAGCAGGAGAAGCTTATTTACCCCGGAACTATGACTCTCGCTGCAAGATTACCGACTCATAGCACTCACACAACTCACAGTAAGTTTTTGAAAGATATCTCGTGGTTTTAGGTTATTTTGTCGTATTTGTTTTGATCGGGATCGGCATCGAGTTAATAATAATGTCATTATATTGATGTTTGATATATACTACGCAGACTTTTCTCACTATATAAAGTGAATGACTTTTTTTGTAAATGTTTTGCCTATTTTAAATTATACTTAGTTAAAAATCTTTCCGAAAATTCAGATAAGTCGTGTAAGTAAAAAAGTCGACAATATAAAAATAATGTAATCACTACGTTTAACTAATCATAGTCCTTACTAAATAAAAGCAACTCAAATATGGTATGAATCAAACAAACAAACAAACGCATTCACACTCACAGCCCCACACTAAGTTCAAAGACTTGTATCGTGAGTGCCGAAAAAAATTTACATATCACACCTAAACATAAATGTTAATGATATTTTCTCGGTAGCAACTAAGAATACACATAATATAATACATTGCAGTATTCTGAGAATGACATATCAGTACTTAGGCACTTGTGATAAATATAGTGAGATAAGGGAATAAATAAACACCACAGCAGTAACCTTATACAGTAAATACATATTAGGTTATACATTATAAAAAAAATATATATATTTCATAAATGATTTTTATAGTTTTTTGACAGTGACCAATAATTAACCACTAATCACATCAGATAATAGTCGTCCAGAAGTATGTTTGCCTTAGAAATTACAACATAAACGCTTTCACAATAACAGCCCATACTAAGTTTGATGACTTGTGCCAGTGGTGTAGGAAACATAACATCACACCCAGAACCAGAAACACAAATTAAGGAGAAAACTTGTGTTTCCACCAGGAATCAAACCCGATGCCTGCCGGTCATAAGGAACACTTGCTATCCTTGCTAAATAACAGTTTAAATGTATGTTCATTTATAATTGTATCCTATTAATATTACAAATCCGAAAGTTTGAGTGTAAGTGTAAAAGTATGTAGCGTATTCACGCTTTAACGGCTGAACGGATTTTGATGAAATTTTGAATGTACATAGCTTATACCTAGGATTAACACATATGCTACTTTTTAACTTGATAATAGCGGGCGAAGCCGCGGGGCACAGCAAGTTGTTCATATGATTTCACTCACAACATAATTCCTAAATGATGAGTACATATAAAAAGAATAGGTACTTGAGTCATTGGTAATGAATCCAACTCCTTTGCCATACTTATATAATACATTTTTAAGGATTATTATGACACATTACATCCTAACTGGTTGTATTCAGAATAATTTTTTTTCTTAGTCTTTTTGATGAATCACTTAGACGTACAGACTGTTTGTGGTAAAGTTTCCAACTATATTGATATCCTTTATTAAATTTATTGTCATTGTGAAAGTGAAAAATGTGTCATTATACATTTAGTTGAATGTCTGACGCCAAGCCAAATACGGTGTTCCGGCAGTTATCCTTGAGAGCCTGCGTATTCCAGGTCTAGTGTGATTACCAGCTTTGATCACATCATCACTTACCATCAGGTGAGATAGTGGTCAAACACTAGCCTGTCACAAATAAAAAAAAAAAAAAAGTTCTTATGAATGCTACTAGGATGCTACTTTGAGACATCATTTTTCACATTTTAAACTCGGTGCTAGTTTTATTCGTCACACTTTTTTTTTCTACCTGGTTCATGTACCATGGAGTTTTCTCCCGAAAAAAAAATGATTGTGGTTGTAACACCCAGAACTAGTGTATATGTAATTAAAATGTTTGTGGAACCCACACATATGTATATGTATACAAACTTAGGGGCTGTAAGTGCGAAAGCATTATTGTTTAATATCACTGATTTCAAAGTACACTTTGGACATATTTTATCAAATTTCGAGGCATGGCTAGTAAAAAATAATTGGATCAACAAAAATATGTTGTAATAATATCAGATATACTGAGCCGATTTTTTGATAAGTAAATGATAGTTTTACCAAGAATAAAACATTTTTTATGAATGTCATATTTACCTTGAAAGAAAAAGCATGTTTCTTCGATGATAACAATTTAACACATATCGGATATTACCAATAACTCGTTATTATTCCTTATCTTGATACAGTCTTCCATTCATAATTTTTAGCGAGTCAAATTGATTTTAGTTTCTCATAAGTGTAATATATGTACATTATTAACATATTATATAAACAAGAATAAAAACTTATCAAAATATCTTCAATAAAATGTATAAATTCTATGATGCCTAAATTTACTGATTTATGTAACTTTTTTTAACTGACCAATCAAGCAGCATGAGCATTACCATCTCAGCTTTAGCAAAAATGCTTTTGTACATCCAGATGTCCAGTAGATATCTGTCCGTTCCTCTACAGGTCTCATTTCTCAACCAACTCATGTGAACTTTTGTGAGCAGGTTTGAAAATTATATGGAATATTTTAGTAGAAGAACATATTATTATATATGTACAACAAATACAACAACTAATTTTAATAATAAAATTAACGCTTTCGCATCCCTACACATCTGTATTTCCCGAATGGTACAATTTGGGTGTGTTCAAAAATAAAGTAAATAGGTATTTACTGAGCAAGCGTGCTCCACCTTAGACTACATCGTCAATTTCCATCAGGTGTGATTGTGGTTGAAGGTTTGCTTAGAGAGTAATAAAAAAAACACAGAGTACGATGACTTGTGTCGTGGGTGCCGGAAACATTCACATCACACACGCAATCACAACCAGAACCATCTTTACATTTAGATATAATAGGTGTTTTATAATTACATACATATGTAGATAGTACACAAGAATCTAGAATTTAATATAGGATGCTTACTATTCTGATTAAGTAGTACATAACTAGTTTTTGTGCATGCCTCAAGCTTGTGTTTTCATTATCAGTCTGATTTATATCAGGCACTATTACTGTTAATGCATTAATGTTCATTCACCTTTCTTGCAAGTTAGTTATCTATAGTATTACACTAAATGTTTACAGCTGCTTCACTTGGCATCATAATGTTAAACAGTTAGTCATTAATTTAGATTTATATTAATTATTTTGTGCTAACAGTGTTAACTGCCAGTTATATTTGAACTGCCCGTTGGCTCAGTTGGGTGACCGTTCGCCTTCTATGCATAGAATAGCTGGGGTATCGGGATTGATTGCCGGTGGGAACAAAGTTTTCACCCCAAGGAAAATTTGTGTTGTGATTGTGTGTGTGATGTGAATGTTTCCGGCGCCCACGACACAAGTCATCGAACTTAGTGTGGGGCTGTGAGTGTGTAAGCGTTTATGTTTATATTTATTTTTCAATCCAAACCTACACCAAAGGTGTCACCTAAGTAAAATTTACAGCATTGGCTCCAGTAGAAAAGAGTTATTCCAGACTGGTTCGAAAGTAGTTTCGAGCTTATAACTTACAAATTACCCACATTCACAAACAATCATTAAGTAGGTAGGTAGAGGAACAGTGATTGGCAAGTCCACACAATCACATACACCAAAGATGTCTTTTCTTTGATCATATATCCAAACATCTTCTCTATCTTTCCAGATGCGTGCGTGGAAGTGGGCGTACCCCTGGGCAGTTGGTCCACAGGCGTCGCCTGCTGTCCCAACTGCAGGCACGAACTCAGACTATCTCTGGGCAAGTGCCATGGACCACCACATTCTCCACTGTCAATACTGCCACCGTCTCCTGTCTACACCACACCATCGCCGATATACTCCCCGTACAATGATGAGCTGAGGAGGCTAGCCGATACCCTGAGAGCGCTGAGGCTATCAGGGTGGTACTATGGCAGTTTGGATTGGCAGGTGAATATTTTATTAATTTAACTTTTTATATACACACAATAATATTTACTATAACATATTTTTTTTATCTGTGTACCTAAGTCTGCTGAAGCTAAAATTTGCTTCTGCTATTTCCACCCATGTTAATTTTATTTTATCACAGATTACTTATAGTACAGGTACAGAAGTTTTTGTATTTTATTTTAATTGCCAGCTTATAAATAAGCCAATTAGTAATACGCAAAAAACTCGTGGTCCATGGTTGACCACATCTTCACCTTCCACCTGGTGAGATAGTGGTCAATCGTTTGCCTAACGAGAAAAAAATATAATTGACACAAGTGGGCCCCACATGTGCCTATAATGCCTCATATTTATTCTCAAGGACGACATTGTAAAAATATAGGAAATTCAAATTTAACACAGGCTAGTATATTACGTGGTCTTATCACTTAAATCTCTTCCAGACAACTCTAGCTAGGTGATCATTCCTATAAATGTAAATCATATTGAGCTTCCTTCTATTTAGCTAGAATTTGGGGTTTTCCTTCTGCGACGTATAATAGTAATTTACACGCAGAAAACAGAATAACCCACATAGTACGTAATTAGAATTACAAATGTCAAAACTCGCGTCATATTTCTCTCCACATTTAGACTGGTTTGTTTTGGTGAGCTGCCCGGCTTACTCGGGCGCGCGTTCGCTTTCTGACCATCGGTTATCGAGTTCGATTCCCAGTGAAAACACAAGTTTTCTCCTCAAGGGAAATTTGTGTTTCGGGTTCTGGTGTGCTTGTGTGTGTGATGTGAATGTTTTCGGCACCCACGACACAAGTCATCGAACTTGTGTGGGGATGTGAGTGTTTCTTATGACTGATCCTATTTTTGCACTAAGTTCTTGCTAATATTATAAACATATAGTATACTAGCTGCGCCCCGCGGTTTCACCCGCGTTGATAATGATGAAAAGTGATGATGATGATGATGATGAATAATAGATGTTGGCCGATTCTCATAGATACCGGATAAGCACAAAAAATTTCATCAAAATCGGTCAAGCCGTTTCGGAGGAGTATGGCAACGAAAACTGTGACACGAGAATTTTATATATTAGATATAGTATGGAACAATATTAAGGTACAATATAAACAATCAGGAATAATCAAAATCAGTCTAGTTTCTCTACAATAATCGAACAAATAAACCACAGCTTTGACACAGTGGCGTGGTTGTTAAATTTTTATACGCCGCAAGTCGTGGGTTCGATTTCCAGCAGTGTACAATTATATTCCTCCCAAGTATATTTGTGCTTTTGTTTCTGGGTGTGGTTGCACAAGATCAGACGGAAAATGCCCGAAGCCGGCACCCGTGAAAATTCTTTGAACTTAGTGCAAGCTGTGAGCGTGAAAGCGTTTTGTCTTTGTAATAGTATAAAATAAGTCTGATAAAGAAAAAGCGTGAAGTTCTAGTCACATTAAATTTAGGAAAAAATTACATGCTTACTCATCAGTTAATTAAATAATGAAACGCAAGCAAAGCTTAAAAAAACCGACTTCACCGCTTATAATATATGAAGTATAATCTACCAAACAAAAAAGTCATCAATATCGATTCATAATTGGCGTCGTTATCGCGTAACATACATACAAAAAAAAAAACAGACAGTCGAATTGAGTACCTCCATTTTTTAAGTCGTTTGAAAAAGCCCACCGTGTTATTACGAAAAGTGGCTGTTATAAATTTTCCCACGTTAAGGAAATAATAAATGATTGTTATTATTAATAATTTTATATTTTATTGTTGAGGATGAGGAATGAGGATAATCTTTCCGTCATCATAAACTTTACCGCATATAAATTCAAGGAACTTCCATATAAGAAAAATATTGTTAGTTAAAATCTCCATAAATCATCTCATATAAATAAATACATTTTTATTTATTATTTTTATTTATTTGATTAAGACATTTAAAAGAGCTGTAAGTTATATATTGGTGCCGATTCTGTTGTCCAGAATTAGACTAAACTAGCCTAAAATTAGTTTAAGTCCTGTCATTTAAACTTTTAAATTAGGTTCAACGTAAAATTAGAATAGCGTTTAGGTATTCTTTGACTAAAATTAGTTTATTTTTAGTTTAGTTTAGTTCGCTGCTCAACAGAATTAGCACCATTATCTTACAATTTACCTATCTATGAATAAGTTTTTTTTTTTTACACACACTTAATATTTGTGCATTTTGGTTCTGGAATGTCTAAATATCTGCACCAGCTCAGTAGCAAACATTTAATTGATAAGGTATTCTCTAATTTTATATTTTTTGTGATATGTCTACACTAATTTCGAACATTTTAGAAACGATAAAAATATCAATTTACCTTACGGGATAATTATTTTATGTATTTTATTGCGAACAGGGTCAATTAATGAGATGCATTCAGAACCAGTCTATTAAACATAAACGTTTTCACACTCGCATTCCCACACTAAGTTCAATGACTTGTGTCGTGTGTGCCGGAAACATTCACATCTCACACACAATCACAACCAGAACCACAAACACATTTTCCTTGGGGAGAAAACTTGTGTTCCCTCAGGGAATCGAACCCTCTCTATCTCCTGCTTAGAAGGCGAACGCGCAGCAAACTAAGCCAACGGGCAGTTCAATTACATGGTATTATTCATTAAGTCATAAATAATTTCTTTAATATTATGGCATTCATGAAACACGTAATAATAATAACAATGCGTGTTACGTCACGCCCGTCTGTCTGTTCACGGATAATCCAAATACTACTCTGGGATTGTTTTAGTTCAGATTTCCTCCATCCTCAATCTTCGAGAAGGAACTTCCTCCTATGAAACGTAGTCGGGCAATTTGACTAATGTTAACAATTATATTACTCTGCAATGTTCTTCTTCATCATTTTGTAATTTTATTGCAATTGGAAGCCATCGTTTAGTTAGACTCTGTATTTTACGAACTACTTGACAGAGCAGGAGGTCTATTCCGGGCGTCGATAATCTTTACATCGACGTCTCTTTCTCGATTTTATTTTCTTATGAGCCATCGAATCGACTGAGCTTTCAACCGATCGACTGTCGTATCGACGTCGCATCAATTCGAACAATCGTAATTTGACCAGGGTGTCTATTCCGAGCTTCAATTATCTTTACATCGACGCGTCGAAATCTACCGATTTTCTTTTCTTTTGAACCATCGAAACGACTGAACTTTTAACCGATCGACTGTCATATCGACGTCGCGTCAATTCGAACATTCGTAGTTTGACGACCAGAATAGACCTACAGATTTCAGAATACCAATCGAGATACAGTGTAGGGTTCTGCCTCTAAACTTCTACGTAAGTCGCAACTTTCTCCTGGAATTTATCCATTCCTGGAAAAACAGTTCTCCTTGGAGAACTGTTCTTTAATCCTTGGGATATTTTGTTATCCTGGTTCTGGGCCTACTATCTACTGACAGATAATCTTTGTCTATAATACAGGTAGATTAAGGCATCCTAAATGAGCAATATCCTTCTGCACTGATTTAATAGCTATAGATATATAGGTGCAAATTAATTTGAGATATAGCTTTCAAAAGCCTTACAAACTATGTCAAGGTTCGCCAATCACTATCTAGATGTAAACATATCATTATTTAGATTGCATTATAATATCCGTCAGTTTCTCATATTTTTCGGGTTATCAACTGGTCCGATTCTAATATAACTTGGCACGAATGCAGTTTCAATCAGTGCTTACTTTTTTTTCTCATAAACACATGCAAAGCTGTGGACAGCTAGTACATGAATAACGAAACTTCTTGAAGCATGCAAACTTGCAAAACCCTTGTAAAGTATGCCAAGGTCTATCCATTCACCATCTAGATGTAAACATAATTAAAGCTTAGTGTAGTAACTCGACGTTCACGTTATTAATAGCTCGAAAACTCTTCTTTGTATAGAATTAAAATTAGATTCGTACAAAGGCAGTGGGTGAATGTATAGCCACCTACGTAATTAGCAGACTCACCTTCGGTAAATAAGGCCTTCATTGTCGACCTTTACAGTACTTACTTACTTACAGTACTTTGCACTCTGGTACTTCGGGTCTTATCCCAGTTTCCTTCTGGTCATAGTTTTTTTTTTACTTCTAGAGTACCTCTTGCAAAGTTTCCTATTACAATTCCAATCTAATTATATCTATAATTTTACTTCTACATAAACTGCTTCATTGCTACGACTAATAAAGTGTGCATTAACACTTGTTCATGTGTACTTTTTTTAGCTGAGTCCCAATAAATTTTGCTACCTCCTCTCCATCCAAAGGTTGTCTGGAAGAGATCGCTTTAAGTGATACACACAATATATGACCGCCCATTGTACTAGCCAAGTTAGTTTTAAGGTCTTTAATGTATTTTCTTTTATTTCTGGTGTACAATAAAGAGTTATCTATCTATCTATCCATAATATATTACACTGATATAATATACCAACTAACATTACACTAGTTCAAATGATTTAGTTCTTTTAAGTCCTGTCAATCACAGTGATGTTTTTAAAATAATGGTAAATTACATCCGTATAAACTGATGGGATCGAACAGACTATATCTCTGAAATATACAAGAATGTACGTCTAAATTATACACACAAAATTATTGTATGCACACTGCATCACTGAAGAAATCGGAGACACCTTCTAGAATAATTGAGCAACATTCCGTAGAATCGAAAGGCTCATGGCCATCCACATCATTATAAACAATTTCGTCACTGGAACAGTGATTATGATTAAAGCCTCAATTAAAGGAGTTGGGGACTTTCGTGGTAGAGGTTCTGGTGAAAATGCACTATAAACCCAAGTGGGACATTAATGCAATTCTAACACATCTCACATCATCACATTTGAAATTCCTTAACTTGGCCGGTATGGAAAATCCAGTAAACCGGTAGTGTCCAACTCAAGTCGGGTATATCAAAACCAACTTATTATGATAGTTCAGATCAAGGCGACATCTATGCCCAAGGCAGCAATTATTGAAATACCTAAACATTTGACAATAGAGCTACCAGCTGTTGCCGTTGTAAATACAGACTACAAAAAGGACTATAATGTTAAAGTACTTTTTGGTTAAATTTTGTGTTTGGTGTAATTTTTAACTTATTGGTTTAATTAAGACTTTTTGACGGCTCGGCATGTGTACCACTCGGAATCAAATGAACCTATCTATCGTATTGTTCCTGTTGTTGTTTGTTATGTTACGTTTTTACACTCACAGCCCCACACTAAGTTCAATGACTTGTGTCGTGGGTGCCGGAAAAACACACATCACAATCACGACCAGAACCAGAAACACAAAATTTCCTTGGGAGAAAACTTGTGTTCCCGTCGGGAATCGAACCCGATACCTCTGCTTAGAAGGCGCCCACCCAGCCAACGGGCAGTTCTTGTTGGTACGGTTGGTACATCATGGCTATGTTAAAAGGTTCAAAGAAAGGAAAAGAAAATATATAAGGAAAGAAGTATATGTCTCTCGATATAGGTCTGCACAACGCAGATGAATCCCTTTGAGGTAAATCTTACATACTTTAACTCGCATGTTCTGGTTTCCAGGGTGCAAGGAATCTGCTGAAAGACGCCAGCGTCGGTGCGTTCGTGATTCGGGATTCGGGCGATAGGAACTTCATCTTCTCACTCTCCGTGCAGACTGGGAAGGGGCCCACATCGGTGCGGCTTCATTATGAACAAGGCTACTTTAGGTAAGATTAAGTGGAATTATAACAAACGCTTTCACACTCACAGCTCCACACTAACTTCGATGACTTGAGTCGTGGGTATCGGAAACAATCACGTCACACACACGATCACAAGCAGAACCAGAAACATAAATTTTCCTTGGGTGGAAAACTTGTGGTGCCGCCGGGAATCGAACCCGATACCCCTGCTTAGAAGGCGAACACCCACCTAACTAAGCCAACAGGCAGATCTATTATATTTACAGCATATGTATTAGACTACCATTTGAGCAGTTTGTGCTCGCTTTTATTTTAATTCTGTATTGATTAGCACTTCTCACTTAGTAACTCAGGACTTTAATATGAGATTCTGGTTTAAAAGGTATACGACATGTAGGCTCACCTCCCCTCCTGCTTTTGTTACCCTAAAGCAAAAGAAAAGTAGAGAAGTAGCTTGTTTCTTCTTTATCATATACACATACACGTTATCATTACATTCTTTATCAAAACTGTAGACATACCTATCTATCTCCTATATTTTGTGAAAATCTGTTCATCCGATTTGGCGAGATTGATATTGCAGCTCTAAACGGAATACGGTTCTGATAGAAACTATCCCCATTCATAAAAACATCATAGAAAAGAAAGAAAATAAATACGTTTATTATTTATGACACACACAACACACAACAAAAACAAGCAGCAAAATACACAAAAATATACGTACATAAATTATCAAAAATAAAACAACTAAAAGAAAAAGTAGTGTGATGTTATGAGTGTCATATGGTTGCTTTCCAAACTAGCCGATTAACCGATGCTCACCGTGTTGTTGAATACAAAATATATGCACAACTCGATCATCAATGCCTACACATTGTCACAATTCCACTAACGCCACAGAATAAACACCAACTCCACCGCTAATAGCACTTACCCATTCCCCGAACAGTTATTGAGTTCATCACATTTTCCGATTAGCAACGCTTCAACAGAAAGCGTTACACAACTGCAAACATTTCCACGAATGTAATGTGATTAAAAAAAAACAGTAATGGAAACTTGCGTAACTGAACAATAGGTCAACGAGAAGCGAGCTTGGTTTGATTTGAATTCTGCGTGATGCCCACGCGATCTGCGTCAAATGTGCGACGCGGGTAGTTTTGCGTCACTCAGCTGAAAGCTTTCGGGTGCTATTCGGGGACATTGTTCTTCTACGTCATCCACTACAATACCAAATATGGTATCAGAGGCGATAGTCACCGCAAGTTCTGTGTTTCCACTGTTGTGTTTTTGAACTAAGAATTATTAGGTATTCTGTGCCTTTACCTAAAGGTGGCATAACCCAGTATTATTCTCCTCTCAATACTATATTACAATTATAATAATATGGTACAATCCAATCACGATTTTTTCGTATGTATCGGTAGTGTCATTCAATATTTATTTTCTATGAGGTCTAGACTAATGAACACGGTTATTAACATTTTAGTCACCTATTATTACTTCTCTTAAGTAAACATTTTTTTTATTTTTTTTTGCCGAGTATGATGTAGAGGGACTGGTGCCTGAAGTAGGTTGATAGCAACCTGTATTACAGGTCACCAGGACTCCTGCTATAACATTTACAGTTTGGCCAGTAGTGTAGTAGTGGCCAGTGTATATGTATATGCTGTGTATGCATATGTATGCTACTCATATTATGATACTCATATTATAAATACTCATATTATAAATACTGAAGTTGAGGGTGTGCGAGTCTATATGACACTATAACGTCTGACCAGATTTGGATGAAATTTGCGACTTTAACAGCCAAAACCTAGATTTTTGAATTAAACTTTTTGTACAGAATAACGCTGCACAGCCGGTTTTTTTTTACGTTTAATTTTGGCTTCGCAATCTTGTGCATTTAATCAGTGTCAAGTAATAATTTATTTCAAGTGTATTTTATATTAGAAGTCCTAGTCACAAGTCACAGTCGAGTAAAAGAGTCAAGGTCCAGTCATAGTCAAGCCATGTCCTAGTAAAGTGGTAGAAACTTTACTAGAACTTCGATTGGAGTTTTGGAGCGAAGGCGAAAATCACGTTTTTCAACTTTGTATGTCTTAAAATTATACAAGTTTTCTAAGTATAAACGGTTAATAATCCACCATTATTACACATTAACAATCGAAGAATGACAGGGTTTGAAAAATTATACAAAATCAACAACGCCACTTTTTCACTTTCGCGGCAAAAACGCTAGTTTTACACATTATTAAAAGCAAAAGCTTCATTGTTATCTCTCTAGTAATTCATAACAACATTATCAGATAATGTTGGCCTATTCTTAATAAAACATGATAATAATATCTTTTTCCTTTTCTCAGCATTTGATAAATATGGCTGTCATTAAACAGAAGCCTTGATGGATACTGAGAAAAAAAATATTGTTTTCATTTCTCAACACATTTATTATATTTATTCTTGGAACTGTTGTGCTGAAGGCTGATTGCCTGCATCACATCATTATGTTTAACTATATGTATAATAAAACAGATATGCTCAGTTGAGGAAATCATTTTTAACCGACTTCTAGAACCAGAACGAGTAGGTGTTTTTTTAAGTATGCAAGTATCTTCGGCGGCAATATCAACTTCTATCAGGTGATATAGTGGTCTAAATCTTGCCTATCTAGCATATAAAATATTTAAAAAAAATCACTATTCGTACCTATCTATATAAAAAAAACAGTGCTGCCGTTTACACGATAGGGCGTCGGGGTATTTAAAAAAAAATATTTTGTCACTTGTAATTGTATCGGGTCTAATTGTACATTTCATAGAAAAGTTTCGAGTCCGAGAGAGCAGGTGTCGGTTTCTTGTTTAAAACAAATATTTCGGCGATGTCGCTTTCGTCGAAATTTCAAGAACTAAACCATAATGCGACGACTCAGTTGGCACAGTGGGTCACGAGCTCGATTTCCGGCAAGAGCACACCAAGGAACATTAGTGCTTCCGATCCTGGGTGTCATTGTTTGTGTGTAAACGTTTCCGGCACCCACTGTTCGAGTCTTTGAGCTTAATGTGGGGCTGTGAGTGTGAATGCGTTGGTTAGTTTAAATAGACAAATATAACAATAATTTTTCTCTATTTTGACTGATTTAAATACAATCCGTCTTAAATACAGTCCTTACTCATACATTGAAGATATTAAATTAACGACAATTTGCTGCATCACTTTCCCGCGACATAACTTCCGTGAACTTTAGTGACATTAGAGGTACTAAGGTCAGTAAGGTCAGTAAGGTGTCATGCTTCTTCAAATTAGTTGTTACCCAATGATTAATGTACTATTCTCATAAAAGCCAACTAAATAGTTGACTGTTAGATACGACGTATAGTATGAATCAACATTAATAGGTATTCTCGGACCGTACTCATTACCTACAGTTTATTTTTATCAGTAGGTATGACTTGTTGCTATTTACTCGACTTAGACTATGTAGGTACTTCAGTTCTTGTCTGGTGCAGATAATATTGGTGAATTATTAAAAGTATGTTCTGTTTATCTGTACCAAGGTTTCTGGCAGCTAGCCACAATTTGCATTTGCGCAGATTGATGGAATGTTTCTTGTTTGTTTCGATTCGCGTAAAGTCATAATGGATTTTTTCAAGATTTGAAAGATTTTCTGCCATTTCTGTTAAGTCTGCATCATACATTTTTGCTTATGATTTTATTTTTAAAACTAATTTCTGCCGGCTAGTTCATCCTTGTAGATGATTGCCTAATCATCCAATCTCATGTGTTAATTCAGGTATAAACGATCTATGTTCCAAATTTGATCTAAATCCGTTAAGTAGTTTTGTCGTGATTGAGCAACAAACACCCGACTGTCACATTTATTATATTGTGTATTTTTCTCGAAATCTGTTAATTTAGCATTAAGTTCAATAAAGAAAAGGAGATAAAAATAACAGCACCTATTTAAAAAAAATAATACTAAATAAGTTTATTAAGTTAATATAAAAAAGTTAGTTCGGAAATTCCCTACTTCACAGATATTGGCGACTAAATAATGATCTATAAACGACGATAACTTTTCTTTCCAACATCCAAGCTGCTGACGAGGCACATTCTACCTTTTTAAATTACAAATGTTCGTCGAAGCTAACCAATTTTCTTCTTTTCCAGGCTAGACTGCGACAGACCAATCGCCAGGTACATGCCCCGCTTCAGATGCGTAGTCGAGCTGGTCCAGCATTACATCAGATACGCCGGCACCCGCGCCGCGGGAACAGTGTGGGTCGATCGGGAGGGATGTCAACACTCCCCCGTCTGCCTACACTCCCCCCTCAGAAAAAGCCCACCAACCCTGTTGCACAGCGCGAGATTAGCCATCCACAAAGCCCTGGACTCCAACCCGCTCACCCCGAAGCTATGGACCGCGCCAAAACACAGACTTCTACCCCTGCCCTCCTCGCTCATCGACTATCTCGGGGAGTACCCGTTCTCAGTGTAACGCTGATCGAGTACCTTCCTAGTGTTTGCATATTATTAGTGTTATTGTGTACAAATGCATCTAGCGCGGGTTGCTGGAAAGGGCCGGATCCTTTACTAACATTAATTTAATAGTTAAATTAACGTATTATTGTTAAGTATTTGAATATGGGACTCAACTATGGTATTTAGTGAAATTGTCGGGTTTGCGTTAAGCCGATGTCTGTGTATGTATATAGATGTTTTGATGTAAGCAAGACTGATTCCTTGGATGTTCAATACTTTTTGTGGAAACTTTTTTTGCAGACGTGTATTTCGTTTACAGTAAGGATGCTGTGATGTACTTCTTCATTATTTCATGTCTACTTGACTTCATTTTGACTTGAAGATACCGGGCATATTTAAAAGTAATATTTGAATTGTTTTAAACTCCTCTCCAGCTATACGTGATATTGGCAGAATTTTAGTGCGACATCCCTATACCTGTCATTTAAAGAAGAGTTGAAGTTTATTTGGCTTCATTTTGATCACTCAACTGATCAAATATCGAAATTTCGATACACTGCTGTTAATAAGTTAGTAATTACTCTTTATGTTTGTAGAGTTGCAATAAAGAGGACAGATATCCTACAGCATCCGTATTGTAGACGTTTTTGTCAATAACTTTTGAGAGACTTCCACAATTTTTAATCTTTATATTTCCGTACTGAATTTATAAACTACGCTTAATATAACTCAATAATCGTATATCAATTAAAATCTTTTAAGATTAATTGTTCAATACAAAACTAGAACATATGTAAAGGAACCATAGAACTTGGAATATATAAGTGAAATCTAAAATGTGCTGAACCACACAAAACTTAATGTTGCTGAACCACAAAAAAGCTGAAGAATTTAAGCGTATTTTTCGAAATGGCTTAAATATATTTTTTTTACGTATATCTCCGCCATTTTGAAAAAAAATCAAACAGAATTGGCAAAAAAAAAATTCGGGGCGCGAAGTCCGCAACTAAATTATAATTGAATTCATAGCGTTGTCTCCTAAAAAATCACCGTAGAAAAATACGCTATTGAATCAATCAATGAAGATCCGATTTGCCCTATTTGCCTTATTATTCCATGTTCAGTATAAACGGTTTCACTGATATCAAATGTGTTGACATCGAAACCGGGGCATCGCAAGATCATGTAATCGATGGGACGCTATCGAATAGTACGTCGAACGTCTCAAAGGGTTCCCACATCGATTTGTGTCAGTCGAAAGGTTACTTGCGATAGCAATGCTTGTAAAGCAAAAAACGACTTTAGTATCATAGTCTAAAAGGTCAATGTTGATTGCGATTGCACAACCTGTTGTTGCAGTCACAATTCAATGTTGTAAGATTTCGATACCACAACTTTTATGACACTTGGACACCCGGATCTATGTCGCGACATTCGATATCACGTAAAAAAATCTATCGAACTGTATTATCAGTCTTAATTCGTTTTTGCGTAATTCATCCAGAGAATATAACCATGCTTCTCAACTTTGCTTGATATTGTTAGCGAATTATTCACTAATGCCTAATCTTGTCCATCGACTTAAGTTATCATCACACTATATAGCTATATTATTTATTTCTCGTTTAAGATTTAGCTTATTATATAGGTTGGATGGAGTTTAACTGAAAGCTTAAAGCAGATGGCGAGGCCGTTGAGTGGGATAAACTGTCTTATTGTTTTTGTTGTAATTTTTGCCTAGAATTTGGATAGTAAACAAAAATATCATGTAACTACATTATATGTCTTTGGAGCCTAATTTCAATCAATTAAATGTCACCGTGTTTTGGATGGCACGCTAAGCTGTTGGTCCCGGTTGTTGGTCGTAAGACAACAGTCGTTAAGCCATGTAAGATGCCTAAGCTATTTTAAGAGTCGCGTTTATTCATTCCTAATTACATGAAAATAATCATGAAGCTGTGAAACAAAAAATTGGGGAATGCACTAGTCGAACTAGACCAACATAATCACTTGTTATACTAACTTAACACATATGTGTCCACACCCTAATTCTGTTGCGAACGCTTTCAATTCGCAAAATGACAAAACTCTTAAGAGATAAGGTTAATTTTTGTTTAATTCAAATAGGAACTGCTCGCAACAAAGATACGGTATGAGATGGTCATACACCTATTAGCCTATTTGTTGTCTTCTATGAATTAAACTAAAATAAACCTTGTTCTTCGGTAATTAGGGGTCAGATTTGCGTGTCCAGTTTAAAGATAATTAATTGCACTACATAACATGAACCACTCAACAGTAGCACCATCTGAAGCAAGCAAAAAGCAGTTCTTACCCCGTAGTTAAGGTTTTCCTTTGTTCCTATCTGTGCGTTCTATTTTCGACTCTGCCTCTTACCATTATAGTTAGAATTATAGTTTAATAGTGCCATCGAAACATTCATAAACAGTAAAACAAGCTGTAACTAAGCTTGATGAGAATATTTGAGGCTGAACATGTAAATATCTTTGACTTCTTGACTTCTCCCCTCTTATTTATTTATAAATGTTCTTGCAAGGAACCATGTAATGGGAAGGTGTATAATAATAATTATATAGGTATAGAATTAGATGTGCGAATCGGCTAGTGTATTTCACTAGTGTAGTTTAATGTGCATGTACCTTGAATAATCTCAATTATCAATTATTATAAATGTAAGCTTCACGTTCTAGTATGTCTGATAGGGGCTGTCAACAAGTTTGCTCATTGAGTGAAACAAGCTAGCAAATGCCAGAACACTTAGTGGTTCTAAATATAGCCTTTTATTTCAAACTGTTAAATTTAAAATAATTTTGACAATGAGTACACAAATAAATAACGCCTCATTGTAGGTGCAGCTCGTAGAGAGAGAATTCTAGATTATCTCTCTAGTATTGCGATCGTCTTATGATTGGATGTTTCGCCATGATTCGCAATAATTTTGTCCAATGTAATTTAATTGGTTATCTGTGACCGTTAAGATGAAGCCACGACACATTCTGGTTGTATGTTTAACTCAATGAGCAAATTTAATGTTCCTAACATAAATGTTAAATAATATTACAAAATGTTTGAATGTTTCCTTCAGCCTCAATATAAGTAAAACCTGTATCTGTAGATAAGTAATGTTCTAATACAACAGTTTACTTTGAAATAAAGTTATTTTTATACCATTTTGTAAGGGAGAGCACCAATATAAATAAGATGTGTGACATAATATAAAGTCGTGTAAACGTATGTAGACTAATGTATGAAAAGAACTGCAAATAATTTATATACAAAAATATACATTCTGACTAAAATTTCGCATTTTATTTACATTTTTCCTTAGAATCTGTGACCATGATATTGTAATTCAAAATGTTTGTGTGTGAGCATGTTTGATACGTGACAACTTCTTGAAGGATCCCGATCGACATAGCACCATGGAATAATATTTTGTATAGGAGATTTACCGCGAAAGTGAAATAAAACCGGCCAAATGCGAGTTGGACTCGCGCACGAAGGGTTCCGTACCATTATCTATAAAAAATCAAGTTTGTTGTATGAGAGCCCCCTTAAATATTTATTTTATTTTTAGTATTTGTTGTTATAGCGGCAATATAAATACATCATCTGTGAATTTGGTATATAGCATAGCTTATACCTAGGATTAACACATAGGCTACTTTTTAACTTGATAATAGCGGGCGAAGTCGTGGAGCACGGCTAGTATTTTGTACTTTGACATTGGCTAAATGAAAATAGCTTGCGGAGCTAAAACTTGATGACATTTTTGACATCACAACAATCTTGACATTTAAGTGCGAAATCTTGAGACTTTTTTTATGCTTATGTAAATATTTCGTTTTGCGTCCCATGGTCTCACATGACATTGTCAAAATTGTGGTGGCGTTACTTGAATTGAAAATTGAGGAGACTGTCAAAATTAAAAATTGAAAAAATTGAATTGAGGAGACTGTGAATGACATTATTGATTTTCCGCGAAAATGTTAGCCGAATGAATTTCTGTGAAAATAATTTGATTGTAAAAACCTTCAAATACAATGTAATTTGATTCATTCGGTTACCGAAGTATGGCGATAACAAATGGAAACGGCGACAACGGAGGCAACTACGCTCCGTTGAAGCAAATACTCACAGATTCCGAGTCCGAAGACGACCACAAGGAACATGCATTTAATATCAAGAATACAGACAGCTGCAACAACTTAGATTTCAATAGCGGCCTGCAATCGTCGAAAAACTACAGTATTAGTGATATGGACGAGTTCAACACGAACATGAACACAATGGAAAGCACGTTGGACAATGTGAGTTTCCTCCAGTCTGATATGTCCACTAAAATGTCTTTCATGCACCGCTGCGCCTTCATCGCCTCAATACTGGTGTGTGTATTCACCGTTGTCATATTCCTGTGGGGCATTCCATGCTCGGAAGTGGGCAGTTGTCCTACTGGCGAGTGGCAGGACAAGACGACCAGCTGGGAGCTGCCTTACGATGAAATTGAGCTTTCCGGCGCTGTACAAGTCGTGGAAGGAGTGTTGCCTAACACTAAGAATCTCATATTTATATATCGCGGCAATCATATGAAACAGAAAGAAAAGAATGACGATAGTGTAAATGGTGTTATTCAGATCGTGGGCAACTCGGGTAAAGTTGGTTGGTACACAAGAGAAACCAGGATCCCAACTGAAATAAACTGTCATCTCATTGATGTCAATCAAGATAGGCAGAGAGATTGTATTGTGTCAGGATCTGAAGGACTTCTGGCTGCTCTGAATCCACTCTCCGGAACTTACCTCTGGTTCATTCATAAACAAGGGAAAGTTTTCATTAATATTGCAGCTATAGATTTTCCTATAATAATGAAAGATATGGATAAAGATAAGGTCAATGACCTGCTCACTGTAGCTACAGTTCTGCCGAGTGCCAATCACAATTCTTTGATCATTATTTCTGGCAAGACTGGAAGTATAATTGGTGAACCAATGACAGTTGAAGATTGTCTATCAGTAAAGCTTCTCACAGAATCGGACTCCATTACTTATATTTGCAAAAATGGAACTTCAGAAGCCGTTAGGCAGATAACTTATCCAATACTGTATAGAAAAATGGTGAAGTTGGACCAAACTATTGCTCATAGTCCAACACCATTGCCTGTGTCTAAGAGAATTAATCAGAGTCTAAAGAAAAGCATTGGTAACACTAGGGAAATATACACTAATGGACCTGGGAAGCTAATTGTAGAGAATTCTGGTGAATGTCCCAACTCTTGTCGAGTAAACTTGAAATTAATCCTTGAAAGAAACGGCACTACAAATGTCAGTTGGGAATACGCAGCTAACCATGTGTTCGCTATGAGGCCCAGCTCCTTTGCCTTTGCCAATTCAATACGAGGATTTGTACTGAAGTTATGACAGTGGAACAGTGCACACCTCGCAAAGGGTGCACTGAAAGTTGATGAAGTCAGATACAATGTACAGAATCAGAGCCCGAAAAACACTTATGATGTATTCTACTATCGACCAGCGATAAATGTTGCTTCACTTTCCTCAATGTTGAAGTATGAGGAATTCACTGCTCACGATATATCAGAGAGAATAGTGTTAGTTTCATTTGACAGATTGCAGACTCACAACGTCAATGTTAGCCAGACAGATATAGTTCAGATATGTGTGCCGACTATAGATCCACACGCTCCGTTACCAATTTGCCAACCAGATTTAGAGTATCAAGAGAAGTCTCTAATGATAGCAGATTTGGATGGGGATCAGTCGCATGAATTAATTTCTTACTACAGCACATTTGTGCCTCCAGAATCTTACACTCCGAAGAAATCGAATCCTTATGATAGTTGGCGTTTAACATCAATAGTGCGAGTTATTCGATTAGAATCTGAATTGCCAAAGCTCTTTGTTGCTGATATTTAAATGTATGTTTTTAGTACAAGATAATGTTTCTATCAATTGCTGTTGGCTGTAAGTAGCTTGCAAAGGCAATAATAGGAAATTCTAGTCATATTTATAAAGTTTTGAACATTTAGGTTAAATTCTCTAGTATCTAGTAAGTAAACTATGTGCATGATACTTCTTTGTAGGTCTTGGGTTTTCCTTGCCTGGAGTGTTCAATGCTAAATCTATAATCTCAAGATAGATTATTATATAAGCTATATATATAGATGTGTTTTAAGTATTATAACCCGAGTCTGATAGTTTAGTATATCCTAATGTATGTTCAACCTAATTATCTAATATTTGTTCTCAAAAGTGCACTGTAAAGAAGCATTTTCTTCGATAGTTCAAAAAAGTGATAAGTATATTTAAGAGTGTGGTTTGCACTCCCACTTACCCTTCTCACCACAAATAATAATTATTAATTTTTACACGGAGTTCAAAGCAATTGCAATTTAAAAACCAAAGTTTCAAAATCTTAAAAAAAACAAAGAGAAATGTTAAGGCAAGAACAATTTTTCCTATTCTTTCTTAGTATTTGGTTACACAACTAGGCTTTTTTCTATTTCCGTGCCTTTGATCAAAAATTGTATGTTTTCCTTGGATGTAACTATTCTATTACCCACTAGAAATATATCCTCGTGTGCCTAAATATCACTAGTGTAACAGTAATACTGGTTTATAGCTCTTGGTTATTGGATACTTTAAAATGTTTGTTTCTAATATATACCATGTACTCTAATACATATACACTGATACTTGCATTTGGGCTTGATCCTGCTTGTCCGCAAGAAAAGACAGTTTTTTGTAGCTTCTCTAGTTTTATTTTACTCAACTTTATATAAATAAAGAAATGTTTTTAAATTCTAATAGACATTTCAAGTACCAGGAGAAATTATCTGGAATAGGACAGGTGGAAAGATCAATCCTTTATCATTATTATTGCACATAAGTAATATCATGCTGGTACACATATAACAATGACATATTATGTATCTATAAAATTGGTATCTATGACATCAATACTTTAATATAGCCCCTCTTGATAACAATGAGTTAACGATTTTAGGCAGTAAACAGCACGATGTAAAATTAGGCACAAAAATTAATGTTTGTCTAAAGATTGACTTTCTAGAAAACTTATTTATCGTAATCTTTTTTAGAGGTATACAAATTCGTGAGAGAAAGTGCCTTAGCGGAGGGGCTAAATGTTTATTTGCATTGTAGAATGAATTAATCTATTCATATTTAAATCTGATGTAATCTTGAATGTAAGCTAAATGGCGTAAATAAAATCAATCAATTCTGGGAAAATGTTTTATTTAGAAATTAGAAAGAAATGTTTGATTACTGCAACAGGAACATCAAACCCATTTATCAATCTCTGTTGCGATCGGATTCTATTCGAAAACGACGAATCTCCTGAGAAATTAGGTTAATTTTAATTTGTTAATTTAAATAGATACCAATTGCAACAAAGGGAAGGAAATATTGGGTCTAGCACCGAAAGTTTTCTGTTATAGCAATACAACTTACAATAACTAATTTTATCGCTAAATATACAATATTTCCATACATACGCGTGTGTGAAGTGATCTGCAAATATACATACGAAATACAAAAATAATACATTTAGATTTTTATCTACTATGGTTTTTAGACTTAAGTTTTATTTGTCAATGACCTAGTATTATGAAAGCAAACAGCCGAAGGGTAAATATTTTCAGTCAGTATTGTACGCGAATCTCAATTTAGAATGACTAGCAACCATATAAAAACATTTTTTTATATATAACACTATATAATTAGATTGCTACAATATAATATATAATCATACCAGTATTTGTAACTAAAATATTCAGGATATTTTTGTGATTAAAACTTTTGAATTTATTAAAATTAACTTCTATTGAATTTTATAATCGTGAGCTAATTGTGTAAATTACATGTAATAATAATAACATAGTCAAGCATAGGTAGCTAAGCTACAGTTGATCTATCGATATAAAATACTTATCGACAGTAAAATACGATACTTTTAATATTAATGTTTAAATTCTAAAAAACATATTTATCTATGTTGTCTCCTTAACGAAATTCTTAAAACCATCAGCATATAGTATCACAATTTTAGACAATAACATATTTAATGGTGTTTTTTTTCTGTGAAACTCCACCAAACAGCGTTAAATATTTTGTAACTTATCGGCATGAATGAGAACTCTTTTATCCAATCGGATTCAATTTGAAAATTACAAAACTAATTAGGTACAATTTTTCTCAATTCACATACCCCACACAACCGATCTCTCACTAAAGGTAAAAAGACAATTAATCTGACTTGGTGTGCGGGAAAGGATATAACTATCGCTGTAAGCAGCGACCATCCATTTACCCAACTTGGTTGGGAGAACTTCGTTTTGATGCAGTGGCATTCCGACTGCATGTAACTATGTTGAAAACAGTATTCTCAACATGTTTCCTGCAGTTTTATGCTTCGGTAGGGAAACCACAGTTATTTCTACACCGATCGAGGCACACAATTCTTAATCTAGGGAATGACAAGATAACTTCACGATGTTTCCACTAGTACGTAGGTACTTTAGGAATAACTTTTGTCAGGCAAGGTTGTTGCGTAGAGAATATTTGACTTTTAAGACCTCCAAAGTTGTTTATTATAATTTTTTGAACTTTTTTTGGCGATATTATTTAAATCTCCGGCGAATGTGAAACGATTTGTTTCTTTTTGTTGGAAAGAGTAGAAAGACCACTATTATGGGAACAATAAGATCTAGCTGAACCCTTTTAAACAAAAAGATATGTATCTTTTTGGAGGACTACCCGCGATCGTAGCTAAAAGAAGCAACATTCGCCATTAATTGTGAACCTCTTTTCGAAAGTCTTTTTTTTTATGACAGATAGGTAAGCACTTGGCCGCTATCTCACCTGATGGAAAGTGACGATGCGGCCGAAGATGAAGCATGCTTACCTATCTTAGTTAAAATACAATATAGTCTGTTAAAATACAGAAACATCAAATCTTCGTAAGTACCATTACGTTACTATAGCCATTAATTTGTGACAGAACCTTACTCTAACTTAAAACTTACAATTTCTAATGTAACAAAATATAATCAACAGCCTTCTTAGGAATTATGTATTTAAGCTTAATATCTAACTCAAGTAAGACTTGAGAGCAACCTCTACATCGCATCATGGTCGTTGCGACACAGATGTCTTTTTCCAGCATGTGCGAAATTAAAAAGCGTATGAGTTTTTATACAAGGCGATGCAACTTATTCATTATATGTCATATCCTTGTAAAGCCCACCTTATTACAGTATAAAAAAACAAAATAACAACTGAAGTAAGCACTATGGGTGACCACTCAGATGTTGATTGCTCTGGGTCTAAACGACTATGTTTATTTAGTACTTTTTGTAGTACCGCGGGTCTTAGAAGGATATTATTGTCATTTTGAAAATAAGTAACCCGACCTTAACTAGCCAAATAAATAACACCCAAGTCAACAGCGCAAGAGGCAAGCTCTACTCATAATCAGCTTCTCAAATATCGCCCTCAGTACAGACCATAATAAGTACTTACGCTAAATTTAAGAACAATATAAATATTGCAAAAAACCGACGATAAAATCTACTAAGTGTTGTTTTAATTCAACGAATAACAATACCAAGAATGAATAGTAATAAGACATCGTATATATATACAACTCTTTAATGGACGTGTACTCTTTTCACGCCACATTCTATCTAAATATATAACAATAATAACTTATTACGTAGCAGATACGCTTTACGAAACTCCATATTACATCATTATCAACATACCGTTCATCAATATAACAATAACATTTTGAAGACACTCATTCGCTCTAGTTTTCGTCATAACTAAACAATTCAATGTATAGAACATGAACTACAAGGATCACTAAAACTTAGCTTGCAAAGATAATAGACAAATTCTCTTTGCAACCGACATTCGAATAAAGTGAACTAAAAAATAACATTCTATTATTGATTTTGCTTATATAATATTAGCCATGCTAGGCAGAACTATAGTATTCATTATATTATTGTTGTTTATTACCAAATGTTTGATTATGAACTATTGCGACTAACAAATATATTATATTATGTGATAACTAATTACGTATCGAGTATTCTTATAATAAGGTAAAGAGATTCTATCATAAAATGCAAGTTGCGCGGCAATGGACATCACTATTCGTAGCTATATATTTCAAATAGTATTAATAATAGCTACAGATAAATGTAACTTAAAATGCAAGAGTAAATATTAAAGTGACACATCAAGAAGGCGTTTCCTCGTGAACTAGGTGGCAAATCAGATTGGCGACCATGAGGCCAGGCCACGAGGAATCGTCCATAGAAAGTATGCAAACCCTGAAAAGTAACGCGTGATCGAACACATAACAAACTGATTAGTGAAGTGGATAGCGCTTAATTCAATTAATTAAAATACCTTAGAACGCGGTAATGCAATACATTAATCGAGTGTCACTTATAACTAATGTTGGGTAGCACCTCGGTCTGTAAGAGCTGTAAATCTGATCAGGTTGAAGTATGCCAGTTGTTGGTACAACATTTTGCGTGACGTTGGATTCTTCGTAGTAAATTCTTCGTGTAAAATAGTTTTGCATTTGCTAATATACAAACAATCGAGTATTATTCAAACAGCCATATAACCTGCTACTGTCTTAAAGTCACTTTAAAGTAGACCGGTGGTCAACATACGATAGCATTGTGCGTGACGTTGATATTTTCGTAGTTGGTGTAAAAAAGCTTAGCATTAGCTAATGATAGTATCATACAAACAGTTACATAACCTGTTATAGTCTAATAAAGTCTGTTCACAGAATATATATACACGATAACTTTTTGCGTGACGTTGGAATATCTCGCAGTTGGTGTAAAGAGGCTTAGTTGACGCTTAACAACGAATGAGTACCACACAAATAGCTGTTTCTTAACCAGTTATGCTCTGTTAAAGTCTGGTCACCTTGAAGTAGACCGTTTGTCAGGGGGCGACAAGTTTTTTCGTGACGTTGGAGTCGTCACTAACTGTGTATTCGCGCAACTCGATTAGGTCCAAAGCCGCTAGTTGGTGGGTCACGCTATAGTCGTCGTTGTCTACTATCTCGACTGTGATTTCATCGTAGTCGCGGGCACTGGAAATAAAACAATAATATGAGACAGTTATCATAATTCACATCACTCACAGAAATTCATAAATTCAAAATAGACTCTTTCAATCACTTGTCTCGGTCAATTAAGATTAATTACTTTTGAGAGACGAGACGAGCAAGTCGTTCGCCTGATGGTAAGCGTCACGCTTGCCGTTCAGTGCCATAGAGTTTTGAACTTATATAGGTCAAAATCCTGCGCGGCAGGGCATTGCGCTCGTTACCCTGAGATATTAGGTGTTAAATCTCTATCTTTTTTGTTCACGGCTAAGCCGCTGGATCTTTGATGTTTGTTAGAGATCAGTCAGAATATTAGGTACATTTTATCCTAGTTCATCGTCATTGGCAGTAACTGACTGTCTTTCTGTAGGTGCTACGTGGTAAGAGAATATCTCTTGGACGCAAACCGAAGATAATGAAATGCCCGTAGGCTTAGTTGGGTGCGCGTTCGCCTTTTAAGCAGGGGTTATCGAGTTCAATTTCCGATGGGAACCCAAGTTTTCTCACCAAGGAAATTTTGTGTTCCTGTGTCCGAGTGTGTGAAAGTTTCTGACACCCACGAAACAAGTCATCGAACTTAGTGTGGGCTGTGAGTTTGAAAGCATATAATCCTACTAATATTATAAATACGAAAGTGTTGTGTGTAAGTATGTTTGCTCCCTCTTCACGCTTTCACGGATTTGGATGAAATTTGGAATGTACATAGATTATACCTAGAATTAACACATAGGCTAATTTTTAACTTAATAATAGCGGGCGAAGCCGCGGCACACGGCTAGTATGTTTATAAGTAGTATGGCTTGGCGCACGTCTCGAGTCCTGTGACGTCACGTAGGGTGGGTATACTCACATGACGTGGCAGTGCACGGTCCGGTCCTGCACCATCTCCGCGAGCGCCCGCTTGGCGCGCGCCCAGTGCTGCGAGTCCTGTGACGTCACGTAGGGTGGGTATACTCACATGACGTGGCAGTGCACGGTCCGGTCCTGCACCATCTCCGCGAGCGCCCGCTTGGCGCGCGCCCAGTGCTGCGAGTCCTGTGACGTCACGTAGGGTGGGTATACTCACATGACGTGGCAGTGCACGGTCCGGTCCTGCACCATCTCCGCGAGCGCCCGCTTGGCGCGCGCCCAGTGCTGCGAGTCCTGTGACGTCACGTAGGGTGGGTATACTCACATGACGTGGCAGTGCACGGTCCGGTCCTGCACCATCTCCGCGAGCGCCCGCTTGGCGCGCGCCCAGTGCTGCGAGTCCTGTGACGTCACGTAGGGTGGGTATACTCACATGACGTGGCAGTGCACGGTCCGGTCCTGCACCATCTCCGCGAGCGCCCGCTTGGCGCGCGCCCAGTGCTGCGAGTCCTGTGACGTCACGTAGGGTGGGTATACTCACATGACGTGGCAGTGCACGGTCCGGTCCTGCACCATCTCCGCGAGCGCCCGCTTGGCGCGCGCCCAGTGCTGCGAGTCCTGTGACGTCACGTGCACGCCGGCCAGCACGCAGCGCACGGCCTGCGTCGGCAGCCCGGCGTAGCGCGGCTCCAGCACGCGGATCTGGTCCTCCTTCACCCACAGGATAGTGCCGTAGTCTACGTACATTACCTGGAGAGGAGTGGAAACAGTGACATCGACGCGTCCCTACTAGTACACAAAATCTGCTTTCTCTCAATATGGCTTGCCGAAAAAAAAAAGTGACCTATATAAGGTGTGAATACAAATATGAATAAGAATGTTGCAAAAAAGTTAGCAACAGAAGCTCGCGAGCCAGGTCTAATTCACCCAGACAAAAAAAATATAGCTTGCCTCCAATCGTTTCTCATACAATCTTACCATGTTTAGTTTCCTCGTAATGACAACTGGTTACGCGGAACTGAGGGGTAGGGAAATGTCATTCTGTACATAATAAAGAAAAACAAAAAAAAAAAGTGTTAACAGTTCGTGGGAAGTGGGATGAAATGGTATAATGTCCCACAGAATAATGCCGTAGTATACATATATCACCTGGAATAGTGTTGTGATTGCAAACACTAAGCGAAAGTACCGAGGATATATATTAAACCAGACGTAGACCGCCTGGAATGGAGTGAAGACAACATTGAAACACGAAACGGGCCATCTCCTATGTATAATAATGCCGTAGTGTACAAATCACCTGGAATGTTGTGGCGACAAACACTATGCGAAAATAGGGAGAATATACATTGAACCAGTGCCTGTCTCCTCTCACAGAACCTGCCTTTCCCCAAAGCATAATGCCGTAATCTACGTTCATCTGTAATGTTATTATAGAAATAAACACTAGTACTAAAGCTAGTAACTGTCGACACGTCCCTATTGATACAATATTCATCCTTTAACCACAACACAGTGCCGTAGTTAACTATCATCAAGTTGATAGTTGCTTGTTATTGGATATGCCGTGTGGGGCTGTCTTATGACTAGCAACTGAGAATCAAAGGGTTACCATAGCCTCAGAATACGGGTCAATTATTTTCAAAATACGGATAATGGAACTTGTATCTTACCTCTACGCTTTGGTCAGCGCGAGTGACGGTCAAAACTCGCGCACGATACCATCGATTGTCAGGAGGGTATAATGCCGCTACCATTTCACCCAAGGCTGGCGTCAACTAAAAAAAATAGAACGAGGTTAATGTGTATTATACAAGGTTACTTTGAGTTAGCGCTCCATACTTCGAAGGGGGTTCGGGTATCAACAATACAACATAAAAAAAAATTAAAAACTTTTTTTAATTTTTTTTTAATAATATTTGGATAATTAGTTTTAATCGTAGCTCGGCACTTTACAAAATTATCAAAATATAAATAAAAAAAAAAAAATTTTTTTATATATTAATTTTGTGTTGCATTGTCGATACCCTACCCCAGACGACCTACGAGTAATTCTGGACATAATAACGAAAAACAAAAAAAAAGTGTTAACAGTTCGTGGGAAGTGGGATGAAATGGTATAATGCCAAAAAGCATTATCCATACTTATAATATTATAAAGCTGAAGAGTTTGTTTGTTTGTTTGAACGCGCTTATCTCAGGAACCGCTGGTCCGATTTGAAAAATTCTTTCAGTGTCGGATAGTACAATTATCGAGGAAGGCTATAGGCTATATTTTATTTTTAATAAAATTAGGGATCTTTACTAAAAGTCCAATAATCACGCGGACAAAGTCGCGGGCACTGCTAGTTAAGTTATAAATTACCTGTAGTGGTTTATAGGTAGTAAGCGCTGCGGCGCTGTTCATGTCTCGAACTAGGCCTTCGAGTGTCGTTGGCGGCAGTACTATACCAAATTCTGGTACTTCATCTGTGGAAATTTAAATATTTTACTTTCTAGTATGTAAAACAATCAAATAGTATGTAAAATATAACTGTAATAAATAACGCATAAACGATAAGAGATCAAAATAAAAATTTTAAAATACACCCGACGACCTATGTCCGATGTTCCTGTTTCTGGGTGTGATGTGAATGTTTCCGGTACCCACGACACAAGTCATCGAACTTAATGTGGGGCTGTGAGTGTGAAAGCGTTTATGTTTATTATGTTTCAAGATGTATCATATCTCATCTTTTGCATTTATACCCACGACAGCGCAGTTGGGTTCACGTTCGCTTTCTACGCAACGTGTTCTCCCCAAGGGAAATTTGTGTCTCTGATTTTGGGTTATTGAATGTTTCCGGCACCCACGAGACACAAGTCATCGAACTGGCAATTTCACGATTGAATGAGTTTCATTCGATAGATTTATTCATCGATAAATATCCGTTTTTTATTAGCTTATTTAGTTTTGGCGTAATACCGTAAATAAATAGTAACAGTTTGAAAACTTTTAACTATTCATTATTTAGCCAACATTTTTATATATTTCTTGATTTTGGGATTTTATTCAATAATCTTAAAAATCTAAGTATGTCTCTTGTGACCTTGCCGTGGGGCTGTGACAATAGACAAGCATTTGACCACTATCTCACGTAATAAATGAAAAAAATGTGCCGCCGTGTTTCTTGCCAGGTTCTTCTCGAGATGGCCGTAATTTTGCAAATCTGGCAGTTTTTTTTTTTTTTTTTTTATTTGTGACAGGCTAGTGTTTGACCACTATCTCACCTGATGGTAAGCGACGATGTGATCGAAGCTGGTAAACACACTAGACCTGGAATACGCAGGCTCTCAAGGATAAATGCCGGAACACCGTATTTGGCTTGGCGGCAGACTTTCAACTTGATGGTGGTAAGCTACTTTGGTAGCAAGCCAGGCGAGCAACTCACAAAATGCTCTACTACCTCTCAAATGTCACCTGATTAGCACCACCCGGGGACCACGTGTAGGGAGTCAGACTTAAGGGGTATCCTCCTACGGACGTGGGTGACCCAGCCCCCAGCAGTAGAATATTTAACTTTCATGAGTGCCTCTTTGGGGACCATGTGAATAAACGAGTTAAAATTTGAATTTAATGGAAAGTAATGATGCATCCGAAGATATGACATGCTTGCCTAGAAGATACCTATTCACTCTTGATTTGAAGACTCCAGATTCATTGATGGATCGGGGATGACAGTAGTTGACAGTACTAACCTTTTTTCTTGTCATTTATGATGTTTACATATATGCGGTCGAAGTGGCAGACACATGTGACTAACACTTTAAGCCACGTCCCGGGGGCGGGAAGGGGTACGGACTTGCATTTACCGACCACCCCCACTCGGTCTAAAGTCCACCCATCTAAGAACAAACAAATATTCATTATATTAAATTTCAACTTATAAATAAATCTTTCCAATAAATAAGTAAATAATAAAAAGACGTGTGGCACTCGGGGACTGCCGCGGTTAAGATATTGCATAGCATTTTTTATCAACTTATGCAATTATAATTATTTATTTATTTTATTTATGCAGTATTTTTTTTCCAGCCACCTAGAGGCGAGTTGCTGAACTAAAGAGACAAGCGTGATATTTCAAAAAAGTCATTAAAAGTTCTGCTATTCATCGATAGATGGCAAAACTAAAAAGTATCACCGCTGTGCCGGTCGGAGTGGGGGGTGTTAGGTTATTTTCGTTACGGAATTTCTGGATTCGGTCTCTACGCCCAAGGCCCGCGATAGAAGCTATGCAATAGCTTAAAAGCGCATAAATAAAATAAATAAATAATTATAATTGAATAAGTTGATAAAAAATGCTATGCAATAGCTTTAACGCGGCAGTCCCCGAGTGCCACACGCCTTTTTTTAATAGTAATTCTGCTATTCGGGACGGAGACAAATATAATAAATAAAAAACCATGAAAATCGGTCCAGCAGTTCCCGAATTATAAGTGTTCGAACAAACCCGACTTTGTTTTATATAATAACTAGCCGTGCCCCGCGTCTTCGCCCGCGATTATCAAGCTAAAAAGTAGCCTATGTGTTAATCCTAGGTATAATCTATGTACATTCCAAATTTCATCCAATTCCGTTCAGCCGTTAAAGCGTGAAGAGGGAACAAACATACTTACACACTTACACACAAACTTTCGGATTTATAATATTATAGTAGGATATAAAGAAGATGACAAATGACTCCCCGACATTTCGGAGGTACTGCACGACTTTTTATGTATAAGACGCTTCATTTGCATGTGTGCAACTGACCACAACGATTTTGATACAAAACTTCCTCGGCAGCCATTAATTGTAAACAAATTCCCTCTTCTGTTGGTAAAACATACAGAACAGGGGTCACCTTCACGACGGGTCAGCTATCATCGTACTCACCTGGATGTTTCATGACGTGCCTCTTGGTACACCGGGAACCTTTGAAGCAGGTCTTGTCAGGGCCGCCCTTGTAGTGCTTGCATATGTCTGCTTCGTCACGATTGTGGTAGCCCTGGGAATCCAATGTGAAGATAAGCCTCAGAACAATGGCCTGGAATTCTGTTTCAAACATCCTACTAATATTATAAATCCTAAAGTTTGTGTGTAAGTGTGTTTGTTCCCTCTTCACGCTTTAGCAGCTCAACGGATTCGGATGAAATTTGGAATGTACATAGATTATACCTAGGATTAACACATAGGCTACTTTAAAACTTGATAATAGCGGGCGAAGCCGCGGGGCACGGGTAGTCTATAAAATGACGTTGTCGATTTTGCTTTATTTGCCATAACTTGTGATTCGAGTGTTAATGAGTACTAATGGTGGATTATTAACTGTTAATAGTTCGTGAACGTGCATGAGTGTAGGCAAATCATACTAAATTGAAAAACGTGATTTTCGCTAAAACTACAATAGAAAATGCAAGCTATGGCCGTATTATTTATTTTAATTTGTTTTGTTTATATTTTATTTTTAAGTATTAAAATAAGTTTATTATAACTGTTATTTTTTTTATATATTTGGTATTGTTTTGTCCTTAAAATCGTTAGGTCACGGCTATGGGTTACGACTGAAAATCAGTGACTATGGTTAGACCATCTAACCATAGTCTTCTTATTCTTCTTAGTTATGGCTTCGCAATCTTGTGCATTTAGCCAGTGTCAAGTGATAATATAATATTTCAAGTGTATTTCATAGTATAAGTCCTAGTCACAAGTCACAGTCAAAGTCAAGTAAGAGTCAAGGTCCAGTCATAGTAAATAGTCGTATGCCGAGACGTGACCTATATTCATAACACTCACAACATAACGTTTCTTTTTCTTTTACTTGTCCTATTTGTCTTTGTTTATATATAATTATATTTATGTGTTTTTTATTTATTCTGCTGTTTTACACAAACACAAGTTTTAGTGTAATGTTGTGGGTGTCATAAATAAATATATTTTCTTTCTTTTCTTAGGTTTCTACCACTTTATTAGAGTATGGCTTGCATAGCAGGATCATGACTCTTTTACTTGTCTTTGACTGTGACTGGTGAATAGGACTGATTTTATGAAATACCTAGCTAAATTGAGAACTATTTTTTAACATTGGCTAAATGCACATAGAATGTCAAGCCAAAACATTTAAAAAAATGGCCGATAATAACTAACACAGTACTGACGTACAGATCAGACTCTATACAGCCCCCACCATGCCAATCAAGAGAAGTAACATAATATAAACGCTTTCACACTAAAGCCCCACACTTAGTACAATGATTTGTGTCGTGGGTGCTGGAAACATTCACATCACACATCCAGAACCAGAAACACAAATTTCCCTAGGGGAGAAAACTTGTGTTTCCGCCGGGAATCGAACCCGATACCCCTGCTTAGAAGGCGGCCGCGTCTAAGCCTACGGGCAGTACTCACAGTGACGGCTTCCACAGGGTCTTCATACTCGGGATAGTCAAAGTCCATTTCACTTTCGCTTCTAAGTTCAGGAGGGCCGCTGACGGGCGAAGGGGTGCGTTCGAAAACGGGAGCGGAGCAACCTTCGTTATCTGACTCTGGAGGACACTTATCAACTGTAACAAGGGAAAATATATTCAAATCACTTTGTTAAAGTTTTACATTCTTCGTATCCATTTCGCTCCTGGCAGAGTGATCGTGGTCGCCATTCTGTATGTTGAGCACTTGCTTCACGATATCTCACCATCTGCTTTTAGATAGATGAATAATACTTTATTGATCCACTTTATAAGATGAGATAAAATAAAGGTAACGTAGGCGGCCTTATCACTAATAGCATTCTCTATTTTATTTGAGGTCATCCTCCGGAGCGAGGTTGCATACTGTGCGGAGCTAGGTTGTGCGCATTGTTGAGCGGCAACGAACTCCGTTACCCCGCTTCGAGTTAATATATATAAATGTTTAATTAAGCATGCAAATCCATGTTCATTAAAACGGAGTATAAATTCTATTAGTTAATATTGGAGCAGCTCTATTCCTCTCCGCTCCATTGAAAGAGCAGCCTTACGTGGGCAAAGCAGCGGGGCACAGGTTATATACTTACTAGGTATAGCCAAGCCACGTTGCACCAAGATGTCGTTCAAACTATCTCCAGAGGTTAGTGTTACGTATACGCCAATTGATTCTGAAGAACTGAAAAGTATACATAATTATGTGTAAGTAAGAATTGGATGGATTTTACTTATATTTGGAACTTTAGTAGACTCTATGCGTTTGTTTATTTACAGTCCAGAAATTTTTTGTACATATTTTGCGAATTGGAACATTGTGTGAATAAACGAAAGTGAACTATAACGGTTCACTCGAAGCGTTTTGCTTCTACGTTTGACATCCGTACTGCGAAGGAGTGGAATTTATTGCCTGCGTCTTTGTTCCCCGAATGGTATAATCTGGGACTCTTCCAAGTCACGCGTGAATAGGTATTTTCTAGGCAAGCATATTACATCTTCGGCCGCATCTTACCTTAACATCAGGTGAGATAGTGGTCAAATGCTTCCCTATCCAGCATAAAAAAAGAATCCTAAACATGATGGTCAACGATGGAGCACATTTGGTCAGAAGTTGCCTATTCACTCGCGACTTAAAGACTCCCAAGACTCCCATATTGTATTTATCAAGGAACACAGACTCAGGTAAGGAATTCCATTCTTTTACAGTTCGCATAATGAATGTGGAGGCAAAACGCTTCGTCCGCATTTGTGGAATATCTACCATATAGCGGTGTTGCTTAAGAGTCTGTCTCGATGTCCGATAATAAAATGGGGATGGGGGAATTAGATTGTTATTCCGATGCACACTCTCCGAAATGTATCCGATGAAATACCGAGTTTGGTCTCTAAAACACCACTAAGGAAAAAACATACATAAATAGTATATACATGTATAGTCTGATCAATACCTTTCTTTGCATAGCGCAATCAGGTAGACAGTAGATATCCATAACCAGGTTTAAGTAGATTCCTACGAGTACATATTGATACCATACTTCATCATAAGTTGATTTTAATAAGATTCAAAGGCGTGACAGAAGAAAAGCTAGTGCCAAATACTCACTTGTCGTCAACCAGAAATCTGCACGGCGCGCTCACGTATTCGTTCATGAAAGACTCGTATTTCTGCATCAGCTTTTTATTTTGGTAGCTCATCAGTTCCACCTGAAGAATACAACATAAACATAAAGGCTCTCACACTCACAACGCCGCAATAACAAAAAAATCCCGGTAGCGCGACTGTAATTTCTTCAAATACCTATTCTGCCGTCACGTCATAAGGAAAAGACGTAACTGCAGTTTTTGTCAAAATTGAGTTATATACATCATCGGAATCAGGAAAAATAGACGCATCTACTAGTATTTTTTTATTTTAAAATATTTAAACGCAACTTACTTATCTTGAGCTGCCCGTTGCCTAAGTTGAGTGAGCGCTCGCCTTCTAAGCATCGGGTTCGATTCCCGGCGGGAACACAAGTTTTCTCCCCATGGAAAATTTGTGTTTCTGGTTGTGATTGTGGGTGTGATGTGAATGTTTCCGGCACCCACGACACAAGTCATTGAACTTAGTGTGGGGCTGTGAGTGTGAAAGCGTTTATGTTTTGTGTTATTTTAATTATACTTACTATTGCTCTATATTACTAAATATTCAAACGCAACTTATCTTACTTCTACTTACTACATTACTTATATAACTCAATTTTGACAAAAATGACAGTTACGTCTTTTTTTTCTTAGGACGGCAGTATTTAGGTATAGATATGATTTTTTTAGCTACTATGGCCACTTTCACTATAAATGTTTGTATCAATAACGACCCAGTTACTCCGTGATCATGGTGCTTGCAACAGTACCGAAATATCGGAAACTAAAAACAAACGAAATAAATGGTAAATATGTCGGTATTGATATATACTACTATAAATGTTTATAGTACATCTATACCTAAATAGATATTCTCGCAGGCCACTTTCCCTCTTAATAACCCTCACAGGTATCAGGGGACATGAAATATCTATATAACTGACCCCCGCCAGGTGACAGTAGCGCGCGTACGGCGGCCGGTCGCAGAACTGCGGCGCGAGAGGCTGAAGCGACTCCATCGGCGCGCTACGAAGCTCCCCCGTGTCCACTAAGAAAAGGCCCACTTGCCCTGGATCTTTCTGAAAAGACATTGCGGCATTATAATAACGCAAGCAATAATGAAGCTAAAAAAAACCTACTTCTCTGCTTTCTCTTCGGGACCCTTGATCAGATTAAATAAATAAAGTACGCATTATTGAGAATAACCCAAAAACTACTGGTCAAATCTTGTTCAAATTTAAATGGGACCACATCGGACTGCATTCAGTTAAAAAACTCTTTAAGAGCGTTTATTCCATTTGTCTGTCCTTTCGCTCGCACAATGCGATATTTTAATATATACAAATATCCGGATGACCGAGCTTTGCTCGGTTTTTTGTTTTTGGTAGAATGTGTTTGAATTTGTAGCCTCAGAAAGCTCCATCTAGTGTCGAGTAGAAACAGTTTTTTTACATCGGTCATGGCGTAATAGATGGCGCTGATAGTTTCTTAATCTCAGTTTTTCAAATGCAGGTTGGGAACCGAGCATTTCTCGGACCTGGAACGTTGATAAATCGATTCCTTGGGCCGAAAAACCCCTAATCTGGAACTTTCATTAAAATCGTTGGAGCCGTTTATACAAGAATTGCTCATTTAAAGATATGACCTTGCAAGTCACTGATTTCCACCTCACTGCCATATTTTTACATAAAATTGAGTATATACCTATCACAGTGAATTTATCTGATACATCATTTTAAATGAATTTAAAAGATTTTTCCTCAAGGAAAATATGTGTTTCTGGTTCTTGTTGTGATAGTGTGTTTGATGACACCAGTCATCGCGCTTAGTGTGGGGCTGTGAGTGTGCATACGTTTTTTTAAGACGTTTATACGTTTATTAGATTATCTACGTGTGTTTTTTGAAAATGTTTTTAACTAATTAAATGGACATGGACTGGGCGTCTCAGTTCCAAAAAGTCGCTTCCCATTCTCATTGTAATTCGGATTGTAAGTGATGATGTGGTTGACGACGGTAAACAAGCTTAGTCTTAAAGTGCCGGACAAAGAATAACTTTGCCAAGTAAAATGTTAATTGAAATATAATATATAAAATAATGTATACAAACACTTGAGAGACCGTATTCCTCCTCCTTCAGTTAGCATGAAATAATAAAACTAATATATATTTATGTACTTAATACAGCTTTCATGGTAATGATAAGTTTTAGTGATAAAACTGAGCGTTGTGACACTTTACGTATGAAATAAAAATAAAATGATACTTTATAATAAATAAATGCACAAGATTTTTTTGAAATATCAAAAATTTTACTTCCCAAGGAAAATTTGTGTTTTTGGTTCTGGTTGTGAGTGTTTCCGACACCCAAGCGACAAGTCATCTTAGTGTGGGACTGTGAGTGTGAAAGCGTTTATGTTTTATGTTTACGTTAATATAATGACACTTTAAAGAAAACTATATACAATAGTGACATAAATGATAATTTAAACGCAAGTAAAGCTTAACAAAAACTGCACAGCTTATATTTTGTTTTTTGTAGATTTTCTCAAAAAACGCTAATCAATTTTTTTAAATTATATGGGACCTTTGGAGTTTGTTCTACCAATCAAAAAAGAATCATCTAAATCGATTTATAATTGGTGGAATGTGAGAAAACCGGGTCTTTTCGCGATTTTATTTTCAAAATAGCATTAGTCAAAATAATGCTATTTTGAAAATAAAAGCGCGAAAAGACCCGGTTTTCTCACATAAACATGATTGAAGTTCGCGAAAGTTTAAAAAATTCAATTGGTGGAATGATCGCGTAACATACGTAACATACATGTACAATAATTAATGAAATAAACAATTTTTACTTAACTTTTTTACTATAAAAAAATAGACAGTCGAATAACTCAAGTGCTCAAGCCCACTACCAATGGGTAGCGATCCCATCGTGCGGGCGGCATTGCCTCTCTGAATTGCAATGCTAATACGTAGAGCCAAATAAGTGCCAGCATTTTGATCACGCGTCGCCTCAACCAGGCTCTCTGATAGATTTTTGAAAATAGAATGAGCTGCCGGTCCCCACGGGCCCAGTGTCTCATCACCAAATACTAGGTTATACCCGTATTATCAAAATGTACATCATACCTCTTCCTCTGTCACATACAGTGCTCTGTAGTAGAACTTAGTTTCTTCATCGTAGTACGCACAGCAAGTGAGACTTCGAGCTTGTTCCATGGATAGCTTGGTTTTGTTGCTTTGGTAGTAATCAGTTATATCGTCCATGAATCTGGAATTAATTATTTATACATAATAATACATACAGCAACATTTAGATTATTTTTTAAATGTGTATTTTTTTATGTTATTACTTACTAGGTATTACCCTGCATGTGTTGCAATGCTACATAATTAATAAAGAATTTTACTTCTTTCACATTTATAGATGACTAGTACTTTAATATTATTACCTCCTTGTTATATTCTAGTTATAATCATTTTTAGTTAGATTTAATTTAGTCTTAACATAAACACTTTCACACTCACAGCCCCACACTAAGTTCGATGACTTGTATAGTGGGTGCCAGAAACATTCACATCACACACACAATCACACCTGGAACCACAAACTTGCCTTTGCAAGAAAACATATTCCCGGCCAGAATTGAACCTGATATCCGATGATTAGAAGGCAGATGCGTAGCCAACTAAGCCAATGGCCATAATATTAAAATAACGGACAAGTTATAATACAGTGAGAAACATTGTATTTACTTGTGGAGCTCGTTGCTGTCATCAGTGATGATCCAGAAGCAGGCTCCGGCGATTACGGTGATGACGCCAGAGTACTCGTGGTCTATCTCTAGAATGTTCTGCGCTGGCAAATTGCAAGCTTCCGAAGATGGCATTGCCTCTGCAGCAGAAAAAGTAAAAAATACAGTGAATACAACACTAATTAAAAATAAATAAATAATCTTATATATAGGTTATCTACCCTGCAACTTTTTATATTGAATAACATGGAACATATCTAGTGTAAAAAGATGGACTATATTATTGACAAGGATGAATGGAGGCAAACTGCACAAGAGCTTTCTAGCGACTACCATAATAACACCTAGGTTAATATAATTTTCCTGTGAATAGGCGAGCTTGCTCCATCATCAACCACATCGTCCCTTACAGGTGAGAAAATGTCTATCATGTATAAAAAAAGACCTTGGAATAGGACATAGGTTTAGTCCATGTGTTCTCTTCTTCTTTATTTATGTGGGTTATATGACTTACTACATGAGGAGCAGGCGAACATAAGCGGACTTGTCCATCCCCGACGATATTTTTTTTAATTTTTTTTGGCCTTTTTACGTTCACATCTTCTGGGTCCTAAAATATTTTCAATCAAACCGGTCCTTTCCTATTCAAAATAAATATTTAAAAAGGCGATTTCATACAGAAACGGGCTTGTCCTGTTTGCGCTTGAACAGAATTTTATTGCATTTTAATTTTCAATCAGAACCGGACGAAACTGCTGGGATTCATTTTCTAACAAAACCATACTTGTCCAATAAAATTGGTAAATAATTATAGGTTTAAGTATGGTATCCCTAAATAAAACGTTTTTTCATCTGCAGCAACATTACCGGCATTTAAAAATATCTAAGCATGAGGGTAGGAGTGAATTGTAACAGTAAGAAGTGTTATTTTTTGGTTGAAAATGAACGAAAATGAGGCTGCAGTCGGTGATATCAATGATGGTTCGCGTAAAAGACAACAAAAGGGACGAGCTTCTTCAAAAACCAGGAATACTAAGTAATTTCTTTATTTTCATGTATCAAATCTGTAAATTTACAAGTTTTAGGTAAAATTTTACGAATGTAATTTTTCATCGTTTTGTATTATTTTTGTTACAGGTACGCGGATCATGACCCTCTTGTATAAGTAAGTTAATAAGAATATGTCTGTGATCATAATAAAGGAAAATTTAAGTGCCAGACTTTGACGCGCAGAAGAAGAAAGATGTTGAGCAAATTTTGATCAAACAGTTTGGTGAAGATTGGTCCGACAATACTGAGTTTCAATGGTTTCAAACCAATATTTACAGTGTATCAGCTGCTAATACAGGAGCACAGAATGACGACGACATTAATAAGGATGACTAGGAATGTGATTGTTGCGAGCCGGATATGCAAGATGTATGGTTAATTTACTGATTATGTAAATAAATGTTTTTCTCATTAAAGAATTGAGTTTTTTTTTTACTTTTGCTTTTACCTTTTTAATCAAAACTTGACTTGTCCATTAGTTTTTCAATCAAAACTGGAGTTGTCCAGGCTTTTCAAACAAAACGAACATGTCCATAAAAGGAATAAAAAAAAAACAATAACTAGTCAGTATTTTGATGAACAAAAGACGCACGCATGTTTTAAATTTGATAAAGCTTTTATGTCCGAAATATTAGGGCTATATCTAGTCTATATCCGCTTAATTTAGTTTTTCACCTCTCCTGTAAAAAAGTAATAATGGGACAAGTCCGCTTATGTTCGCCTGCTCCTCACATATGACATGGTGTTTACTACCCACTGTGCCGTTAATCGTTTGTGGGAGAGAAATGTAATGTCAGATGTCAACAATTATTCTAGTCCCTTTCCTTATTGATGTGTGTTATACATACCTTCCAAACTGACAGCACCCATGTCTTCAGTCAGCGAGCACTGCACCTCCTTCGTTACCATTTCCGATTTCTTGCTTATCTCAGACTTCCGGCTCGGTACACTCTCCGACGATGAGGATGTGCTAGAAAAAGCTATCAACATTTGATCCTCCTTAGCCACTTTAACCCGTTTAGGTTTCTCTGGAGGGCACAGGTTGGAGCAAGCGCAGGATGTTGATGGAGCTGGTTCACTCAAAGCATCCATCAAGTTGTTTGTGTTGAAGGCGAATGCTGGAGGTAGAGATTGGACCATGTTGTCTTGCACTGGAGTGTATTCTGAGCAGCCAATGTCTTCTAGAAATGTAAAGACTTGTATAGTAAAATTTATTTTTGCTCATTCTATTCTAAGACTAAGTTAAAACATATGTTTAGTTCAGTAAACTAAATTAATTCTCCTACTATACTTGGATTACTGAAACATTTCAAAAATTCCCCAAGTATTTTTTTTTTTTTTTTGTAAATTTGTGTTTCTGGTTTTAGCTGTGATTGTGTGTGTGATGTGAATGTTACTGTCACCCACGACACAAGTCATCGAAATTAGTGTGGGGCTGTGAATGTTAAAATGTTTACGTTTTATTTTTTCTATCTTATACCTAGCTTAAGATAAAGTGTTTTTCAACACTAATATACCTAATAAAATAATGTGTGATATAATAAACATCATTCAACAACTCTAATGCATAGTAAGCAAGTTCATTCAATATTCTGTTAATTCATGCTGTAGGTTTGGCTATAATTCAAAGTAGGAGCAGAATTAATTATCTCCCCACCTCATTAAATTTCTTCTTTTTTTGACCAACCAATCTTCTTCATTATTAACTTACTTAAATTATATAGCATGCCTCACTGGAAGAAACCTATTCACTCTAGACTTCAGTAAAGTCAGGAAACTACAGATGCTGGCTATGAGTTCCACTCTTTTGCCATATGGATGATATACGGTTTGTTTTTTAATTCGTAGAGATGACAGCCCTGCGCCTTAAGGTACTGCGGACTGGTAGTGGTTGTGGTTGAATCTTACTATGGGATTCAGTTTGCAGTTAAGGTAATCCTTAATGCAAAATGGAAATGCCATAGGTTTCACATTATGAAAAAATGCCCTAACGCTATCTGAGTACTTCAATTTTGACTTACCAATTTGCCCAAGGGCTAGATTAAAGTCTGTGATAAGGTAAGTGTACTCGTCCAGTTTTTTCATAAAACTCAGGAAGCGCTCTTTTAATTCCGCTGGTTCGCAGTTGAGTTGTGTCACAAAACTGTGTGCCTGGAAACATTGTATATTGATTAATAAAAGCAGTAGGTATAATAGAAAGTTTTACTTCACAGCCCACTATGAATTCTTCTGCTCTGACACCACTTTCTTCAATGACAACACAGCGATAGCTTCTTGAACATGTTCTGCAAATGTTTCTGTATTGCGATGAAATTGGGAGAGGCAAACCCCCGTTTTAGAGGAATGTTCCAAAAGATAAAATTAAAAATTAAAATTATATTACCGTCCATAACATGATATGCAAATAATACGATAAAATAATTCAGTTACACAACACAAGTAAAAAAAAATTGAGTATGTTCCTACCTGCATTTTCAGTTTTTTGATGTCATTGATCGCGCGGTCACATTTATCATCAAATGTATGAATTCTACCTTCCATTTCCGTCCGCCGGTGCATCGTCAATGTGGCGAGGTCTACAAAGCTCCTGAAATGTATCAAGGTGTGAATAAAATCGGAGCAGCCGCGAAATAGAAAGGGATTTCGAAAGTTTTTTTGATACTTACATGTTGATGTTTTGAGCTTGGCCGAAGGTCACAAACTTGGTATCTTCCTGGGTATGGTCGATACGTAATGCTGAAGAAGCAAGTATTTTTCAGAACAGATTGTTCATACTTTTTAAGGGACTCATTTTCTAGATTTTATTTCTAAAAACACATTTATGTACTTGGTAAAAGCAGAAAGAAAAATGAATGAACGAACTTACACAGGTTCTACAGATAAATAATACTTCTATTTGAACGAACATCTTGTTCGATTGTGGTTTTTGTAATGTTATCATATCTGCAAGAACAACAATAATTATACATTTATGTTTGTAAGTTGAACAATAATATTTTTATTACAATTACAATAGGTATACCAAACAAAATTATTTTTTATTAATTTTCTACAGCTTCGTTAATAATTACAAATTGCTACCCAGCGCTAGGTGGCGCTGTTATCAAATCATAATAAAATGTCTTCTACTCAGCGCTAGATAGCGATAGTAATACTTAAAATATCTGATTAAGACTGGGGTCGGAGTTCACAACACAATTGAATGCTAACGGTTAAATTTCTTGATATAATATATATCCTGCTACACTAATGGTCAAACTCATATACATAGTGTTTGTATACTTTAAATCGGAACGCCGTTCTAATGTGTTAACTTACGCTCACATGAAATGGGGTGCGGTGGTGATAGATACCTACCTACAAATATTTCGAACCCCAAACCTGCTATCCTACCGAATCCTAATAATCTATCTTAGTAGATTTTTAAATCAATAAACTTTTATAGTGCAATATTATAAAATCAGTAAATCGGATAATGAAATTTTAGAGGATAAAATTAGGATTCCGAAACTTTGTTCCCGATGTACCTAATCTGATTCTGTTTATCGGGAACCGGTATATTTTCCCATTAATGTCCCGAGGTACCACCTATTTTTGGACCTTGACTTCGAAACTTGTATTTCCAAAGCGATGGCATTTCACACATATTTACACATAGATACATTTATAACATTAGTGTGATTTAGCCAGGTTAGTTCACAGGTGTGACCAGCATGAAATAGCTCAACTTGGTTAACAATAATTTTACTGCAATGGTTATATGGTTTTAATTATTGATCTAATATTTACGAAACCTTATTCGTTCGATCTATTTATGCATCAAGGTTGACGTTTGAAAATGGATTTAAAATATAAGAGGTTTTGGCGCGAAAATGTAAACAATCACGATACCGATTTTTTATTATTTTTCGAGTGTTAATGTGTAATAATGATGGATTATTAACCTTTAATCGTTTTTGAACGTTCAGAGCGTAGGCTAATCATACAAAGTTGAAAAACATGATTTTTGTTTTTATTCCAAAACTCTAATATAAGTTTTAGTAAATTTTCCATCATTTTAATAAGGCATGACTTGACTGTGACTACTGGATCATGATGACTATACTATTAGTTGACTTTGACTGTCACTAGTGACTAGAACTGGTATTAAAGTACTAGGCAACCCTTAACGTGAAAGAGGTGAAACATTTATTTCTTTACGTGGCATTGCAGCGCATGCCGGGTATGCAGTTTAGAAATATCATCACAAAGTTGTCAGTGCGTCTGGTAGAAGTAACTCCGGATTACTTATATCTCGTAGCGGATAAGCATTGCTATCATTGGCAATGCAGCTAGGACATTGCGTAACGCCAGTGGCTTGCTATTTTGTATATATATATTAATTTTGTCGATTTTGTTTTAAGAAAATAAAAAAAAACAAGGCGTGTCGTACAAACAAACGATAGAAGTGATACTTAAAAAAAAGTCATCACAGTGCTTCCCCACCACTTTTCGTCACACAAAATGTCGAGGATCAGAATTTCAAAGCCCTCAACTTACCCTCTAAAAATCTCTTTAAAAACCTACATAAGATTATTCTTCAAAAAATATTATTCCCTCTGCGCCGTGGGTCCTGGGTTCGATTCCCGGCAGGAGCACAAATTCCTTCCCAAGGGATATTTGTGCTTCTGGTTCTGGGTGTAATGTGTGTGTGATGTGAATGTTTCCGGCACCCACGATACAAGTCTTTGAACTTAGTGTGGTGCTGTGAGTGTGAATGCGTTTGTTTATTTGTTTTTGTTTGATTATTATACAGTTGATTCAATAGTATTTGGCATTTCCAGTGTACCGTTAATAGGAGTCAGTGGAGCATTTAGCAGGGAAACTAAAATTTGAACAACATTCAATAAGAAGTTATTAACAGCGATTTGCTTAATGACTTTATTTAAGCCTAGGTAGATTTTATCTGGTTATTTAATGCAATATGGTTTACTATAAAAGTAAATAATTTATATAATCAATAGGCACGGCTCTAATACTGAACCTTGAGGCATTCCCATTTTTTTGCAACGCTAAATGTTAAATAAAAACTTACCTTTTGTTGCATAGGAATAGGATATAATTATTATGCACCATCGAATGTAGAGTATACTCGATGGCACATACTTTTTTTTCTATTGGCTTGTATGCTTGTTTGCATGTATAGGTATGGGTAAATTACTATTATGTATTGTAATGTTGGCAAAATATTCGTTAATTTTAACTAAATTATATACTATGATTGTCATTTATACGAGAGGTCAAAAGAATTTGATTCGTTTCGTAAAAGTTTTTTTTGCATTGTAGGTAAGGGTTTGACGACTATATTATCTGATGGAACGATGCGGCTGAAGATGTAGCATTCTGGTTAAATTATACTTATCTATTGTCAACTAGAGTTATTTACCAGAGTAAAGTGAAGTATATAATATTAGTTGATATATACTTAAGTATACGTACAGATACTTCATAATGAATTAACACAGACTATAAATAAGACCGGTGGATTTAATCGAAACTTCCGTTCACACAACCTCAAGTCATCAAAGTTAACTTATTCAATCCGAGATAAAAAGGTATGTTTTATCAGCAAAAGTGAAACTTAACGTTCCCGGAGCAGTCATGTTCATTACCGGACGGGCCGCGAGTTACGCACTACGTTTCAATTAAAAAGGCCAGCGAACTAAACAAGGGCCACATAATAAATTCAGCGCGCCCGCTCTCCCACTAATTGGATTCTGAGGCTCGAGCAACCAATTAGAGCGAGAGAGATAGCATCCCGCTTGCGCGCGAAAAATACGAGCATGGGGGAGACAGAGCGAGCTCTATCCTATCCTTCTATGTAAGTACGAGAGAATTCGAGCAATTCGAAATTAGTAGTATTTATCGTTCAGTTAGCGCTTCTCATGGCTTCTCGTTCTCGTTCATTCGTTCATTCGTTCAGCTCGCGGGCGCCATCTAGCTGTTATTACTGTCACGAGCGGCGCGGCGCGTTTAAATAAGGTTTAACTCAATTTGAGGTAATACCTCGGGACATGTACTTACGTTGATCGATGTTAATAGCTTTTATTGATATATCCTAGGTGTTATTAGCTTACCAGAGGGGCTAGGCGGTAAATTGCACTAATATCTCCATTTGGCGCGCTCAATCGTGAGTCCTTCAAATTGCAGGCTGTTGGGTTTTGAGTTATTTGATAATTTCATAGGTGTTTCTACTATAATGTGCCCGTTTTCGTACTTAGTTACAGTGTGGTATGATAGATAGCTATAATAGCTTGGTAAGTGCATTTTAGACCGGAAGTTTTCTGCCATTTAAAGGTAACTAGGCAGCGCTTAGTAAGAACTTTCATAGGTACTTATTGTACACTTAGTCGTAGCTGGATGAATGAATATTGCTAACTACCTACTAATACGCTATTTAATTGTCAGATGAATATTATTAAAAAATACATGTACTGTTAAAAATAATAAGTAGACAACTACCGTACCTACTACACATGCTCCTAATGTCACAATATTTTTTTGTTTTACAAAACTGTGTGATACCGGCAAGCATATAATTATTATCTATTATTCTATACTAGCATACCTAACAATCACAACAATAACCAGAAACACTAGGCAAGCTTGATAGATTGCCTTGATTCTTTACCAGTACCGAAATAGTCCGCAGATGATGAAGATGAAGGCATAAATGCCTATATCCATCTACGATATGGAGTGCCAAGTAACACTCTAATATCGCCTATTAACGCAATCAAGTAATCAAGCGCAACATTTCTATTAGACATTAATCTAGAATGCTCTAACTATGTTTTAATTGCGGGCAGGAACAGCGGCCCATAATAATTACAGACGCCCGCAGTGACCGTGCTGCCTTTGTCTAGGATAGTTTAAACAGGGATAGGACTAGTCCGGTAACTGGCTCAGGGAAACTACACTAATAAGTACTATTTAAACAACTTTAAAAAGCAGGAGGTTCTCAATTAGACAATATGTTTTCAACCGACTTCAAAAAAGGAGGTTCTCAATTCGACTGTATGTTGTTTTTTTTGTTTGAATGTTACGCGATAATTCCGCCAATTATGAATCAAATTTGATGTTTTTTTTGGTTTGGTAGAGTAAGTACTGCTCTATATATTTTTTTCATATTGTATATTCTCGGTTTCAATATTCAAAAATGCATCGTTCATCTTACCATCCCTTTAAATATTTGTCATATTGTATGAGAAAGATGAGCCTATGCATGTCCGCCAGAGAACTCTGTGTGTTATGGGAAGACAGACAAAACTTCTTCGGCAAAGGATAAGTTATTAGGTAATTTTCAAGGTTTTATCCCCATTGAAAAAGCTCTAATGCTTGTCTTTCAGATTTCAGTGTGAACCCTATATAAACATTGACAGGTCGTAAGTAAAAAGAAATCCAAAAGAACTCCTCTAAAAAAATCTAAAATATATTATGGATTAATAGAGACCTCTTACACCAAGTCCTTGGTGAACACACATTAAATTAAATTTGTACACATCTTAATATTTTCTTGCTTCTCAAGTATAATAATTTCTCATTGCAGTAGCTTTTAAGTAATTTATAAGAACTTACGTAAAAATATCGAGTCAAACATTAACTTTTATTTTTCATTAGATTCGATTTTTAAATGATTTATTTCCAGTCTATATCTATTTGACGAAATTAAATATACCTCTGAGTTTGGCCGCGAAAGTGAAAAAATGGCGATCTTGATTTTTTGTATAATTTTCCAAAAACTGTGTTATTGAGTAATGTTGTATTGTTCGAGTGTTAATGTGTAATAATGGTGGATTATTAACCGTTAATAATTAGTAAACGAGCATAAGTGTAGGAAAATGATACCAAATTGAAAAACGCGATTTTCGCCTTTGCTCCAAAACTCCAATACTCTAGTGAAGTTTCTACCACTTTACTAGCGCATGACTTGACTATGACTGGACCTTGACTCTTTTACTTGCCTTTGATTTGTGACTAGGACTTTTAATATTAAATACATTTGAAATATATTATTACTTGACACTGGCTAAATGCAAAAGATTGCGAAGCCAAAATTAAAAGGAAAAAAAGACCTCTGAATATTACCAGCGACTAAGCCCCAGGTTAACGCTCCATTGCTTTATTTGTCGTAATATATACCGTTGTATTTAATGACGTTTGATTTTGATAGCTTTCAATCTCCCATTGTCATCTTCCGGTTAAACGGCCGTTATGTCGTTTTTTATATTCATATCCATGTGCTTTTTTATATATTTATAGTCTATAAAAAAGGACATGAATATCTAGTGATTTGCTCCGGCTTCGCCCGTGTGCAATTTCCGCTACCCATGCAGCGCCATCTGCCGGGCTGATTTGTGAATCTCAACCATCCAGGGCGCATACAAAAAAAACATTCAAATCGGTCCAGCCGTTTATATGGAGTTAGGTGACATACACACGTACAGTAGAATTATATATATATAGAAGAGAAGATAATAGTAACAAACCGGTGTTACAATTTCATTATTATAGACCCTGTAGGGCACTGCATTAATTAGAAGGGAGTTCCTGACTCCGTCTTCTGCCAGGTTTTATTTACAAATAATTCTTAACCAGAGGTTGATGAATTCAGACCTAAATGATAACCACAAATAATTATCTGCAACATGTCCCGTAACCCAGATCAACCCGACTTGTTTTTACTTGACTGCTATATTATGTCCGGCTAAGTAATGTGGAATAATAAAATTATTGTTATGTATTGTGTCGGAATATCAGGGTATCGTTTAATCTATCACATGAAAAATTAAGCATCCAGTTACTCACCGTAATCAAACGCATTCTTACCATTAGACTTCGTCAAGTTACTCTCCCGATCCAAACGTTCTCCCAAAGGGGCGTATTGACGCCTCCGCGGACGATACAATCCTGTACGAGTGATCGTAATTAGCCTCGGAATAATAATTATGCTTGGAATTAGCCCCCAAGTGATACCATTAACTACAAGCTAATAGCGGGTAACGTAACGCGTAACAATAACGTAACGTTAATGATAATTAGTTATGTTATTTGGATGACTGTTATAACAGTTTCATATTATGTATTTTCTGTTTGCGTTAGCTTTGTGTGACATAAAAACATAAACATAACATAAACGCTTTCACACTCACAGTTAATATTAATATAAAACATTTCTTGCCAGGTTCTTCTCGAGATGGCTGTAATTTTGCGAATCTGGCAGTAGAGTCATTAACTTTCATGAGTGCATCTTTGGGGCCGGTGTAAATAAACGATTTTGATTTTAAATGTTTTTAACTGATATCCAGCTCGAAGGACCACATGTAAACGTTGTGGAGGTGTGGAGTGGTCAGCGATTAGGATATCAGTTAAAAATACGTTTTGGCAAGAAAAAATTAAGTAGACTACTTTTAAAATTACAATAATAATAAAATCATAGATAAAAAAAAACATACAATATTTGACAACTGACTTTGACAGCTTGCAAGGCACGTCCTTTACACTTAATTCTTCTGAACGTGTGTATATGACTGAACTCCTAGAGGGCTGGACCAATTGTTTATGGCATTTTTTCGACCAGCGCCCGTGGTCCACCTACATTGTCCACCTGAATATACCAAGGGCAATTATTTCCCCCGTGGTTCACCTCAAGATAACTGGGTTCTTTACATGGTACACGTATGTATTTATTATTTGTGTGTGTTCAGGGGGATTCAAGAATAGTTTAAATTATTCAATTAGAATCTAATACCTTTAAACGAACAGTCCTTGTATATATTATAATCTGAATCTAAGAAACGGCTCGAACGATTTTCATGAAATTTAGTATGCAGGGTGTTTTGGGGGCGATAAATTTATCTAGCTAGGTTTCATTTTTAGAAAACTTCGTTTTAACAAGCAGTGCTCTGTCATCCAGGTACTAAATATTAATTCACGACATAAATAACTATGCGACAAAAATAATTTTCTGATGGAGGGAAGTAGATACTCCTGTCCATAAGAAAATGAGTGTCCGAGAAAATGTCTGAGTGACGTTAGTCTCTCGGATTTGGTAAAGTACTAGGCAATCATAAACTTGAAACAGGTAAAACAGTTTTTTTACGTAATAAACGAGGCACGAGGTATAATATATATTATATGTATATATACCTATACATACCTATTATATGTTTAAAAAAAATAGTACTATAGCTGCTATTACAACGTGGAAACGCGGCCAGTATTCTGGGCACTTTACCTTCGGCAAGCGGTTTACAAAACGTTTGAGTGTTATTTGTTTTATTTCCCTTTTTAGTCTTAAATTTGTATGTTATTTGTTTATCCCTACTAATATTATAAATGCGAAAGTAACTCTGTCTGTCTGTCGCGCTATCACGCTAAAAATACTAAACCGATTTAAATGAAATTTGGTACACAGATAGTCTAGTGCTTGGGAAAAAACATAGGCTTCTTTTTTTCCCGCGGCGCCGGAACTTCCGCGGGTAAAACCGCGGGGCGCAGCTAGTATACAATATATTTCATAACCTAATACATTTTGTTTAGTTATTGTTTAATGAATATGAGATCCCGTTGAACTCTTTTGTACGCAGTGCGATTGTAATGAAATATATTTTTTTACTAAATTAAGTAGGTTCATAATATAAGTATTTTTTTCTCCTGATATAATGAAGTACGTGGATGAACGAGCTTTTCTCGTTTAATCAACGTTTTCTAAAAATGAAACCTAGCTAGATCGATTTATTGCCCCTGCAACCCCCTGCGTAAGAACTAAATTTCATGAAAATTGTTGGAGCCCTTTCCGAAATTTAGATTGTCCCTAAATCATATTATAATCTAAATGTGAATGTAAGTTTGTCTGTTACGCTTTCACGCGAAAACTACCTAACCGATCATCATTAAACTTTGTACACATATTCTTGGAGGTATCAGAAGTAACATAGGATAAATTTTTTGTTACGAAAGATAAAAAAATATTTTAACGGCTTCAATGCGAGCAAAGACGCGGGTAAAAGCTAGTATATATATATATATATATATACAAGAATTGCTCGCTTAAAGGTATTATTAATAAAAGTACATACATTTTTCCGTTACGTCAATTTAAACTTAATAATAGTCTTATTTGATGAATCAAAGGAGCTTACTACAAGCCTCCAAGCTTATTTTCAGAGGTACTTACTTACCTACGAACGAGAGTAACCTAAGTGAAGTACTCAAGCCCATAATTTAGTTTAGTTTTAAAAGTATGCGCAAATGGATTACTTATAATTTTTCGCTTTTTCTTCGGAATATCAGATCTTGACAATTTTTATATGAGACAAACTTGACTCCTTACCCTTTAAAATAACAATATATGTAGTCGAAGTCAATTAAATACGCATTGTTAAAGACAACTCAAAAACAACGGGTCACATCTTGATCTAATTTAAATAAGACCACGTGAGAACCAGCTTTCAAATAAATAAGAATTATCAAAATCGGTTCTCCTAAAAAAAACTGAGGCACACATAAAGCATACAATCTAATTGAGAATCCTTCTTTTCTTGAAGTTTTTATTATTATTAATTTTGGCTTCGCAATCTTGTACATTTAGCCATTGTTAAGTTATAATATATTTCACGTGTATTTCGAGTTAAAAGTCCTATTCACAAGTCACAGTCAAAGTCAAGTAAGAGTCAGGTCTAGTCATAGTCAAGTCATGCTAGGAAAGTGGTAGAAACTTTACTAGAACTACTATTGGAGTTTCGGAGCGAAGGCGAAAATCACGTATTTTAACTTGGTATCATTTGCCTTATGCACATTTACTAAGTATTAACGGTTAATAATCCACCGTTATTACACATTAACACTCGAAGAAACACAGGTTTTGGAAAATTATTCAACATCAATAACGCCCTTTTTTCACTTTCGCGGTAAAGCTCTTGAAGTATGTTAAAAATAAATGAAAATTAAAGAAAACTAAAGAAGGTTGCATACTGGTCCATTGAAAATTAAGACTTTCAGAAACAATGGTGATAATAATAATAATAAAATTTATTTCCATATTTATACAGTTCTAATACATGGATTTCTAACTTCCACACTAGGCGGACCTGTGTTGTGGAAGGTAGCCTCTTTCGTTATACATGATAAAAGTCAAAGTAAGATAATAAAAAAAACAATAACACTTAATAAGTAGTTATTAACTATTAGAAAGCGCACAAACATCTGAATGATGACTTTCAAATCGACATCCTCACCGCAACTCCAAATGACAACCGCAAGCCTTCACAAGGGAGGAGCAAGCCTTTAATACATGTCAAACAGAGCGAGACAGCAACACATAGAAACAACACGCTAGACAAGGATAGATAGCTTCGCTTTATGGCTTCTGCGCAAGAGTACATTCCATTGTTTCTTTAAAGCAGTTAACGCCTATTCTAGCTATTATGAGGAGGGATGAGATGAGCGTAGTTTATGGATCTATTGTAGTATGAATATGGCTACTGGAAAAATGTGTTTATCACCTAACAGATCGTAAATGGTGGTTTTCGTTTGTATTGTTCCGTAACAAAGCATTCGATGGGATGTCGAGCATTGAATTGATGATGATAGAAACTGTCAATTTTAAATATCTTTTAGATATTGAGTGGAATTGGTATGACATGCTGAGAAAGTCATTTATTGATTTTGATAAGGGGTTTCTATTTACTTTTTTTTGGCTTCACAATCTTTGTGCATTTAGCCAGTGTAGAATGTTTTAAGTGTAGATTATATATTTCGTTAAGGAAGTTCTAGTCACAGTCAAAGTCAAGTGAAAAAGTCAATGTCCACTATCAGTTATTAGACTAGAATTTCTATTGGAATTTTTCTTTATTTTTCCTGATAGATAGGGACAATATGGGAGTCTTTAAGTCGCGAGTGAAAAGGGATCTTCTAGACAAACGTGCTCTATCGTCGACCGCATCATCGCTTACCATCAGGTGAGATAGTGGTCAAACGTTTGCCTAAACTAAATAATAATTTATTTCGACACATAGCGAAAATATAACATTAATATTAAAACACTTATGTACTTACAATTACTTATCATGCGATGCATGCCGAAATGGGTTTGCCATTTTTTTTTTGACTGTGATAGGCAAACATTTGACCACTATCTCACCTGATGTTAAGTGACGATGCGGTCGACGATGGAGCACGCTTGCCTAGAAAATATAAATATAAAAGTCAAGCACGAAACTCTACGCTGATTTTCAGGAAAACCTGCGGGTGATATATAGGCTATTCATGGCCATTATAATACTAAATGTAACCTAAAAATATTTTTGTTCAATATTTAGAAAGTAGAACCTAGCTCAAATCAATGAATATAGTTGAGTTCATCAAAGAGGCGCTGCAAAAATATGATCTTTAAAGTTCTTTATAAAAACACTCGCAAATCAAAGGACTTGACACAGATACAGTTTCAAAACATTTATAAAAGATAACTTTCATACCTTTATACGATGCATCATAATAAATACCTTTGTTAAACCGAAATAATCATATAATAAGTACAATTAAATCGACAAAGCCTTGATATCACTCCCATTTTATGACAATACAGACACAACACTTAACATAAACCTGACTTTGAGGAACTATATCACTATAAGTAAATTAATGGTTTGTTAGTGAAGCAACATAAACGCCGGGGATTTTGACTACGCTATGGTGATAAAATGTTAAGGATTGTACAGTCGGCTAGATAAATGGCTAAGCATTATGAGCTGTCAGTACGACAGGCTTTAAATTAATATGGGAACGAGCCGCAACGATTGACACTGGGAAGAATAAGGTGGGGTGGCTATGCGTGCCGTATGTCAAGGATTTTCATTTAGTTTGAAAATCTAGACCCTAAAAACAGGGTATCAGAATTACAAACATAAATTTCGGGTTTTTGCCGCGAAAGTGAAAAAAAGGCGTTGTTGATTTTGTATAAGTTTTTCGAGGTTATTGTGTAATAATGGTGGATTGTTAACCGTTAATACTTAGTAAACGTGCATAAGTGTAGGCAAATCATACAAAGTTGAAAAACGTGATTTTTGCCTTCGCTCCTAAACTCCAATAGAAGTTCGAGTAAAATTTCTACCACTTTACTAGGGCATGACTTGACTATGAATGGACCTTAACTGTTTTACTTGACTTTGACTGTGACTTGTGACTTGGACTTTTAATATGAAATACACTTGAAATATATTATTACTTGGCACTGGCTAAATGCACAAGATTGCAAAGCTAAAAACATAAATTTCAAATGAGAGGAATAATTGTGTACCTGGTCTACATACTGGAAGTCTGATCCGGGAAGTGCAGAGCCCATCAAAAGGACACATTAGAACTGAAAAAAAGTAAAAGCTGGCCATCCTATTAGCTAATCGTGATCATCCAACGAAAGAGAACAGTTCTCACGAGCGGTTACACAAATAACTTAATTCGACTTTAATGGTCGCATCGCGTGAAAGGAATTGATTTGACAGTGTTGTGACGAACGCCTTTTGGCGGTTTCAGGTGGAGTCAGGACTTCGTACAAGCTTAACTGAACTGCCCGATGGCTTAGTTGGGTGTGCATTTGCCTTCTGGTATCGGGTACCCCTGTTTAGAACACAAGGTTTCACCCCAAAGATCCTTATACAAAATAGGTTATTAGAATTAAAAAGTACGAATTGAGTACAGAAATCCAACGAATTTTACAAGCAACATAGAAAAATGTATTATTATGCTCTTTTTGATGACTTGCTGTCTACGGGCCAATTGCCTATATTTCCTAAACCTAAACTAAAAATATGTACAGCAAAGACCTAAATTACCTACAAGACATCTCGATTTCTTGTAGCTCGCTTATAGGTAACTCAAGTGCTCAAGCCCACTACCAGTGGGTAGCGTTCCCATCTCTTTCTTTGGTACAATATAAACATCCACCTTGTTTTAATGTGACGGTGACGAGCGCATGTGTTTTGTCGCGCAGGAGTTCGAATTATATAAGATCAAAACTCTGGATGGCAATGAACTGGGCAAGCGTGATGTACCATCAAGCGAGTGACTTGCTTGTCTCATCTCTCAAAGACAAAAATGTGAAGTCTACAGACCTAGTTCGGTAAATAGTATGCTACAAAACAAGTTCACATATCAAACTGGGCAGTTATAGTAAAAACCATCATTAGGGCTCCATCGCAGGTGCTGCAATTGTGGAGGCAGGCGTCAGATGATTAAAAACGCGTTAGCGCGTTCTTTGACGCGGACGGAGGTTTGATACAAGCATATCACTGTCAGACGTTTTTGTAATAAGTATAATAATAATGTCGATAACATAAGATAAGTTATTGGAATTGTATCAGAATTATTGTTGTACAAACTTATGGATTTGTTAGAAGGTTCTATTTATTTCGCTTTCACACTAACAGCCTCACACTAAGTTCGAAGACTTGTGTTGTTTTTGTCGGAAACATTCACATAACACAAACAAACAGAAACAGAAACGCAAATTTTCCTTGGGGAGAAAACTTGTGTTCCCGCGGGGAATCGAACCCGATAGCTGCTTAAAACGCGAACGGACTAAGCCAACGGGCAGTTAAAATTTTAGCTACTAACAAGATATTTATCAGCTTTGTCGTTATTTCGCATAATTTTTACAAGCTTTTATTTAGCTTCCCATTATCTGTCAGTCTGTTATCTAATCTTGGAAACTATTAGACCCACTTCCCAATGTCCGATAGGACTCAAATTTGGTATACTTATGTATCTTCCTGACGACCCAGTTGGCGCAGTGGACAGGTGTCCGCCCTTTGCGCCGTGGGTCCTGGGTTCGATTCCCGGCAGGAGCACAAATTCCTTCCCATGGGATATTTGTGCTTCTGGTTCTGGGTATAATGTGTGTGTGTGATGTGAATGTTTCCGGCACGCACGATACAAGGCTTTGAACTTAGTGTTGGGCTGTGAGTGTGAATGCGTTTGTTTTTTTTTATCTTCGATCTGTAGAGGAGAACAACCGGAAATCCGCCGGATATACCTACGAAAGCAATTTTGCCCAAACTGCAATAGAGACGCTTCGCTCGCGCTCCGTGCTCGCTCGGTCAATTATTGATCTTCATTACCAAAGCTATTTACGTTGTTACTTGCCAAAAGTGATATATTGACAGCTTGCGTACTCATTAAACTTTTCCCTGTCTATAAAAATATCTTCAGCTGCGTAACAAATATACTTTCACAAATATAAATTAATATATATATTTTTTTAATGTCATTCCTATTTTGTGTTCTTGTTATTTTAAGGTGTTCAATAAAGAATATATCTATCTATCTATCTATATAAGTAATATTTAAAGTAGAGCAAAAAAACCTTCCCTCGACTTTATGTATGAACAGCAACCTTAAGTAATTCTTGCAGTTTTTTTTTGTAATTTAAAACTTAAAGCCTTCTAATTGTTAGTATTATAATATCATCACACTATTTAAATTCTTCTAAAATCGACGCTCAAATAACTTTAATATAAGAATGGAGCTAATAATAACAATAGATAATTAAGATAAAAATAACCAATTATTTAATAAATCGGCCCGTACACTCCCAGTACTATTATTGCTAATGCCCTATTAGGATCATATGTTTACTTATAAAGTGTATTTTTGTAAACATTATTGCATTAAATGATTGAGAATTAAGTTTAATAAATAATAAATATTCACATTCTAAGCTGAGTTTTTGTTGACTCTACTTACTTCGCTTAAAATCCTTGGACCTCTGTGAGGATTAAATTGAGTACCTAAACAATTTTGACATAAAGTCTGGATCCCGATGAACATCATTTTGGACCCCATTCGGAAATAAGCATATAAATGTATGTACAGACTACTGATAGACATAGAACATACTAGCTCTCTTTTTTTTTATTACAGGCACTATACCTACGCACGTAAGCCCTATTATAATATAGTATAAAATTACTTGTTGTGTTTATAAAGATAAGGCTTAAAATAAATTCTCATCTCCCAAAAGCTTAGTTAAATTAAATACTACGCAATAAAATTAGGATAAAACTCACCGGTTCAAATTTTCAAATTTGGAACGCGCCGCCATCTTGCAAATGGCTACCATAAACGCGGTAATAGGATCTGCTCATTGGCCAGTAGCTAACTGAAACCAACCGTTAAATGCTGCCTCGTAATTATATCTAAACGTTTCTTTAATAGTTTTATTATTTTATTGCGTTATGCGATACGGTGTGGCTTTATAGTAAACGTTTTTTTTAACTGAATACTTCTTTAGCTGCGTTGTGCACTTTTTGGGTTGGGTAAAAAATGTTAAACTCGCGTCAGAACACGTGACCTGATCAAAAATTTGTAATACAGAAAATTCGTAAGACGAAGGAGAGGAAGTAATATCCTTCTCTCTTTCTACCGCGCGGCGAAAAATGGTCAAGTTTTCAATTCTGTCGGCACTCCCGGAGTGCAACCCGTTCATACTCTCTGTGGTCTGTTGTTTTTTCTTTTAATGACGTAGGTAACTATTTTTACCATTACACCATTGGAATTACGATCTAGTCCTAAGACTAATAAGTAATTTGATTTTGACCTTAACTGCTGAGTAGAGTAGTAAACTAACAACGTGATTTTCGCCTTCACTTCAAAACTTTAATACAAGTTCTAGTAAAGTTTCTACCACTTTACTAGGACATGATTTGACTATGAGTGGACCTTGACTCTTTTATACTTGACTTTGACTGTGACTTGTGACTAGGACTTTTAATCCTATTAATATTATGTTTGTTCCCTCTTCATGCTTTAACGGCTTGGAGTTCAGAGCGAAAACGAAAATGTCACGTATTCAACTTAGTCATTTGCCTTCACTCATGCACTGTCAAATAATAATAACGGTAAATAATCTACTTAGTATTATAAAACAAACAATGACGTGTTTTGTAAAATAATACAGAATCAACAACTTTATTTTTTGAATTTCGCGACAATATACGCATATATGTAGTTCTGGTTGACTTTTTTACTTTTACTATTAATGGTAAAACTGAACCATCGCCATATCAGCTGCAATGTTCCAAAAACGAACAGCTGAAAAGAATCCAAATCAATAGCCTCAATAGCCAACATAAACAACCAAACTATTCCAAATGTAAAAACGACAATAAATTATAACACTGGCCGCAAGCTCATTCCGACTTAAAAAGGTTGGAAAAAATGAAGCGTTCGAAATTTAATTTATTCAAAATTGAAACGTCACGGCACACAAAGGCGCGAAGCACAATAGCGGTCCGCGGCAAGAGTGTTAACACGAAAATTAAATGCTGATATCACAATTAATCAAGGCCCATATTAATAATTGGCTATTCACGACGCCGTGAGGTGTCAAATTATATTGCTCAATTAACCGCTCGAGGAATAGAATAGGGCGTGTTTGTTGCCGTGTTGTTTGGTGCGTTGTTGTTGATGTTTGCTGTTGTTATGTTGGTATCGTGATTGGGTTATTTTAGGCGGCAATTCAAGTAATTTATTTAAGTAAAACTTTTTGTACAATCCTGCTACTTATAGTTTGTGGACTCATTTAATCGGTCTGCTCATAGTGCTGACTGTGCAAGGCCTTACTTAAGTAAAAAAAAGTTAATAGTTTTTTTTATTCAATATTGGCAAATGTTTGACCACTATCTCACCTGATGGTAATCGACGATACGGTCGACGATGGAGCACGTTTGCCTAGAAGATGTATATTCACTCGTGTCTTAAAGACTTCCTGTAGATAGACAGACAGATTTTGTATTGACTCGGTTAAGGAGTTCCATTCCTTTGCGGTTCGCATAATAAATGTGGAAGCAAAACGCTTCGTCTGCATTTGTAGAATGTCAAATGAAATAGTATAGTGGTGTCGCTTAGGAATCTCTCTAGATGCACGATAATAGAATGGGGATGGGGGAATAGGATTGTGTAATTCCGTTGCAAACTCTCCGAAATGTATCCGATGGAATACCGAGAGACTCGCCATATTGTGACGATGCCCTAAGCTCTGAAGTTTTGCATCAGTCAACTTGTCGCTGCAAATAAGTCTCTTGGCTCAATAATGTCAAGAGCCTTAAGCTGATATTTAGCTGAACCGTCCCAAAGATGAGAACAGTGTTCCATACATGAACGAACCTGCGCTTGATACAGGTCAAGCCATTGTTCCGGAGTAAAGTATCGTCCTACCTTTGCAAGGATTCCCAGCTTATTTGCAGCTAGTTGGTATTTTTACTCAATATAAGTTAAAAAATGCTTCCAATAAAATGATGATTGAAACGCAAGCAAAGCTTAAAAAAACTGACTTCTCCGCTTATATTTTGATTTTGGCTTGATCGATTTCGATAACATTTATATGGGACCACCTCCGAAAGTATAATCTTCCAAATAAAAGAAAACATCAAAATCGTATCATAATTGGCGAAATTATCGCTTAATATACATACAAAAAAAAAATGCAATCGAATTGAGAACCTCATTTTTTGAAGTCGCTAAAAATATTTCGAAATAAATTCGTTTATTCACTTGGGCCCCAAAGAGGCACTCATGAAAGTTAATGACTTTACTGCCAGATTCGCAAAATTACAGCCATCTCGAGAAGAACCTGGCAAGAAACTCGGCGGTGGATTTTATTCATAATGTTTTTTTTATCGTAATTTTTCACTGATACATAATTATATTAACCTATGTGTATCTATATTATGTAGTCGCTAGAAAGCGCTTGTACAGTTTGTCTAAAATAGAATAGTGCTTCGATGAAATATATTTTGCAGAATAGAGTTTAGGTGAAACGTAGCACTGAAGAAACGGGCTTAGTCGTATCACACATTGTATCAATTGAATTAAATATCTAATGAATGTTCGATGAGTCGACACAGGAGAAATGTAACAAGTTGAAACATGTTTCGGATGCGTAGTGTTATTTTGCTAATGGGTATACAAAAGTATTTACATCATTCAAATTGGAAAGTTACTAGCTCAACTAGCCTCGTTTGCCATTAAAATACATAATCCATTTCTATTCACAGGTGCTCATATACATCTCACTAGACAAAATACCTAAACAACAATGTTGAAAACATACACAAGAATAATTTATTTCACCTGTTATTATGATTTCACAGTTATAATCTGTTACAGATCCCGGATTAAACGGAAAGTAGCAGTTCGCAAACAAAATAAGGTTTTAAAAGCTTAGCGAAACTGTACCACTGTAACTACTAAAATATTTTCCGCTTATAAATTTAAAAACATCACCGTTAATTCAAATAAGGATTTACATTAAATGTCAGTGAAATTGTTAATCCTTGACAATATTTATATTAACATTTACGGCCATTTCTACTTAACCTGGCCATATATCAATCGAAATCTCGTATAATAATGAAAACATAATTATACGTATTTGAAACTGTATCGCCGCTAAGTTCACAAACAAGGATTTATTCGTGCGAAAGTTTGGTTTAAATATTTATAGCATAAAATTTAGAAAAACAAACTCGTAAATCAGTATGTAGATCGCATTTAGGCAATAATTTAAGATCTAATATCAAAAGCTATATTTGTTTGTGCACAAGTGAAATTTTTACATCTTTCTTTTTTATTTATCGTAGATTTGTGATTATAATTTGCGCTTCATTCGAGATATGATAACCATTGTAGTTCTTTTTTTTCCTTAGTTTTGGCTTCGCAATCTTATGCATTTAGCCAGTGTCAAGTGATAATATATTTCAAGTGTATTTCATATTATAGGTCCTAGTCACAAGTCACAGTCAAAGTCAAGTAAAAGAGTCAAGGTCCAGTCGTAGTCAAGTCATGCCCTAGTAAAGTGGTAGAAACTTTACTAGAACTTCTATTGGAGTTTTGGAGCGAAGGTGAAAATCACGTTTTTCAACTTTGTATGATTTGCCTACACTTATGCACGTTCACTAAGTATTAACGGTTAATAATCCACCATTATTACACATTAACACTCGAAAAATCACAGGTTTTGGAAAATTTTACAAAATCAACAACGCCATTTTTTCACTTTCGCGGCAAAACTCAACCATTGTAGTTTCGCGTTACTACTCGCTTACTATAGTTAAATTTTTTTTTTAAAGTAATCAATAATAAAATTAAGCAATTCTTATTTTTTTTCAACTTTTTATGAAATTTGCTTCATATAACTAAAATGAATAGATACTTTTTACTATATTACTGCATTAGGTACATGTGCAACAATAATTTTACGTGTTCATACATACTATAATATCTGTAGATATAAGTAAGTCCGATATTTTTGTGAATAAACTTTTATTATTATTTATTATTATAACCATAGATTTGATTCCTTTTTACAAGCTTTTATTTAGCTTGCACTGTATGTATGTATGTATGTTCGGGTGGAAATTTGCTACTCAATTTTGAAGCAGATATCCTCAACCATTTGAGCTGAAATTTTTATTCACATTTTGTTTTGATGACAATGCATGGTTAGCTGTGTGACGTCATTCTAAGTCCAACATGGCAGAAAACTCAAAATTGCGGACAAGAAATTTTTAATGCACTCCTACAATATGGGTATCAATTGAAGCTGGGCTCGCTGAGAATAACTCGAAAAATAAAGTGACGTTACTTTTAATCCAATATAGCGGACTTCTAAAAGCTTGTTTTTAAAAAAGTAGATTATTATTTATCGAAAAAAAAACAGGGAATGTCGTATAGATACGCAATAGAAGTTAATTTTTTTATTACATTTTTATTACAAGGTTGCTGATCAGAATTTCAAAGGAAAATGGGAGGTCATAAAAAGTTTCATTTCAAAAAACAAAATAGATCTTATGTAGGCTCAAAAGAGACTTTTAGTAGTATCATGTCTGTTGTAATAGTGTTTTTTTCACGATCTCATCTCAAAGTTTCCTCAACAAGATCTAATAATAAAACCATGTCAAAAAAAACCTTAAAGCGAATAAATGAGGTGATATACCCAGAAAAAAAATTTAAGCAATATTTGCCAAGAGGCTCAGCAACTATAAATCTTCGTAAGTAGTTAAATATTAGCTATATTAAGGTGAATGATCTTATGTGTTAATTATTAAACGTAAGAATAGCTTTAAAAAACCCGACTTCACCGCTTTATCTTCGGGACTTTCATCAGATTAGATGTACTAAACACGCATTATTGACGATATTCAAGAACAACTGATCAGATCTTTATCAATTTAAATGGGACCAATTAGAAAGCAATATCTTAAAAAACAAAAACAAAAAATCAAAATCGGTTCACGTGGAACGAAGTTATGAGGTAACACAAAAAAATAAAAATACAGTCCACTTGAGTACCTCCTCCTTTTTTGTGAAGTCGGTAGAAAATATACCTATTTGAAAATATACGCTTACTTATATTCATATATTTTATTATCTCGCGGGACTTATACACAAAGCTGCGAACAAAAAGCTATAAATTAACAAAGTTAATATTCCTGTAAGGAGATTAACCAGGTACAATGTAAAGAGACTTAACAGTTTTAACGCCTTTCTAAACTAGAAAGCGGTTCACGGACAATAAAACGAAGATTTTAATAACAAGGCAATATGTTATTGAACTATACATATTTTAATCTACACAGATGTCTTGGGTTGGTCTTAACTTGGTTGTTAACTTTGTTTGTAGTGATGTAGTCAAATTAATTCATCTCTTATCGATAGAGTCGATAGAAAACCATGGTATAAGTGACGTTTGCACGTCTTAAATTTAACCGCATTAATCAGTTGCTTTATTTCTTGTTTTTTTCTGAAAACCACTATTAAAATCAAGATTGATGATAACATTATTTTAGTAGTGGTTTTCACACTATTCATTGATTTTATTTATATAGCATTAGCCATGCTAGGCAGAACTATAGTGATAAATTTAGAAAGGAAAAATTATCGCTTGAGGCGGGATTTGAACCCGCGGCCATAGGGTCTCATGCCCTATTGCTCTAACCGCTGAGCTACTCAAGCCCCGCCTGAAGCGACGAAATTAACCTTTCCTTATTATTAACGTCTTACGGGGACGTGTGACGCCATCTACCGAAACAGTTTATAGAAACTACTACGGCCAACGAGTCTAACATTGCAGTTAGCTCAACGTTGTGTTGATAACGTCTACCCAAATCAATTGATTTTATTTATATAGCATTAGCCATGCTAGGGTTCAAATCCCGCCTCAAGCGATAATTTTTCCTTTCTAAATTTATCACTATTCATTGAATTGAAAAGAGTACGAAGTTAAATAATTAAACGCAAGCAAAGCTAAGTAACCGACTTCACCGCTTATATTTTTGTTATGGTTTTACCAATTTCGATAAAACTTTTATGGGGCCACCTCTGAACCAAAAGAACATCAAAATCGATTCATAATTGGTGGAGATATCGCGTAACATACATACAGAAAAACATACAGTCGAATTGAGAACCTATTTTTAAGTCGGTTGAAAACAAAAATGCATGCACCAGATCTTCCTTCGACCTCGAAACTTTACCCAATAAGGCAAAAAATATTATTCTTATATTTATGTATAAGAGCCCCCAATTGATAATTATGAGGTATTACCTTCTGTATATTAAATTTATAATATAAATCCAAAAGTTAGATTCCCGGAACTAGAGTCATTCAGTTTCATGTGTGCATATTGGGCCCATGTGAATAAATAATTTTAACTTTGATTTTGATTAGTGTTTGTCTGTTGCACAATTTTCCGCCAAAACTTGTATAATAGTATTGTCCTTAGAGTAAAACGTATAGGCATTTTTCGTCATCAAAGTAGGCGAAGTTATTGGCACATCTTATGATCTATAAATACATGCAGTTAGTGCGTAGATATTTGTGTTTACCCAACTCGTGTACAACTTTTAGCTTATGATAAAAATAAGACTATATCGATATCGCTAATACACAAAAGTCTTGACACTATCACATCACTATAATGGGAATATGACCTTTAATTTATCACCGAAATATTTTTTGGATTAGTGTGGAAATTATTTCATTTGGTAATCGTTCGACTTTGGTATGAATTCTAGTAATGAGATCATTGTACTTTGTTGTCAGGCTATGTTTTAATATGGAAGTATTTGTGGATAGTTCAGGTATCCATGGAATAGTTATCTTATTTAGAATCTTATAAAAAGTAAATTGTTATCAGGTGAAAACTTGGATCACGTTGAAAGAAAGTTAAAGCCAACGAGTTTCAGTATTTACAAACGTGTAAAAAAAGCGTGGTTTTCTATTCAATAGGTATATTTTTAACGAACATATATATGCTAATATACTTAGGTAAAGCTTATAAATATAAGCTTATTATGAAGATATAAATAGAGAGTGAAGCTAGGTTTACCTAAAATTATTCCAGCTTTTTGGGTTCGAATAAAACTACAATTTACATTGTTATTACATACACATGTTTTATCGACACTAGCGGGATGAGATGGGGTAAGACCTATTACATAGGTATCGCCGGATCCACGCATTTTATTACATAAGACTATGCAAACGTTTAACCATAATCTTAACTGACAGAAAATGACAATGCTGTCGAAGATACAGCACGTTAGCTTAGTAAATATCTACTACTTCTACCGAACACACCCAAATTATACCCCTCGGGAAACACGGAAGACGTCAGAACGTTCCGTCATTTTGCTATAAATTTCATATAAGTTCATTTAGTGGAAATATGCTCACCTGTTATCTTATATACCGAGAGAGCAGCACGAGCGAAGCGTCTCCGTTTCATCTTGGGCAAAAATGTTTTTGTGTGTCCGACGGATGTCCGGCTGTTCTCCTTTACAGATCGCGTTTCTCAACCGTGAAACTTTGTGCGCAGGTTCAATAGTTATAAGCATTTTTTTTGTCGATTCAGTTTCTGGAAAAAAAAATATGACGGAGGTATGGGGGTTTGTAAAACGTAAAAACAACACATTTCAGCGATTTCTAGGAATACGCGAGGTCTTCTTGGCATTTTGCATTTAAGGTAGTACCTAGATCAAAAGGGTCTTAAGTAGTGTTGCCAGGTCCAGTTTATCAAAATTCGGGGCGGTAGGCAAATAAAATCGGGATTTGGGTTTCAAAATTGGTTTAACTAAAAGAACTGGTTTTTGTACACGTGTTTATTGTTTTTGTTGTCCACACAAAACAGGTGCAATCACAGAAGTACCATATTAATTGGTGGCTCCATAAAACTTATTTTATATTAATATAGGCTTGGCGCTAATAATTATGGCGCTTAGTTTAAATTGAAGTTTAATAAAATCTTTGTTCCCTGAACGGTATAATCTGGGGGACTCTTCAAGTCAAGAGTGAAAACGTATCTTCTAGGCAAGCATGCTACATCTTCGGCCGCAACATCACTTTCCAAAAGGTGAGATGGTGGTAAAATGCTTGACTATCGAGTATTAAAAAAAAAACGGGTTATTTGGCGTCCCGATTAAGTGTGGGTAAGTGTTCACAGACCCGTGAAAATCGGGACGTCCCGCGTAAATCGGGCGTCTGGCAACGCTAGTCTCAAGCCACTACACTATACATTTTTCTAAGGTATACAAATTATAAATAGAAACAAGGAAATCATGGCCTCAAATAACAAGAGATTCCATTAACATTATTAATAAACGTCTAATTATATTAGCAACGATTTCATTAAACAACTTTAATTAAAGTCATCGTGACTATTCAAAACTCAATAGTTTTTTTACATGACATGCGTTTATAGGTGTTAACGAAATTTCGACAAGAAAAAAAGGTGAAAGATATCGTTGACCATCTGGCCGATTGTTCCGTTATGATACCTTTTATAAGCTTATTATGTTTTTTGTAATGAGAAGTTAAATAACTTCTTTTTTGTCGGAGATCTTTATTTTGTCAGCTTTGATATTTTTTTATTGTATTTATGTTGTTTTATTGGAGAGTGGATTCAGTTATGATCTGACGATATAGTACCTAAAATTGTTTATTGGAAAGTAAAACTTTTGTTTGGACGGCAAAGTCACTGCTTTTAGACCTATTTTGTCCCTAGTTCTATCTCACAACGGATAAAAATTTTACAATAAAACTAATGTAGCTATAATATCCGTCATATTGCCGTAGTAGTCTGTACTTGAAAAACAAATACAAAGATCGAACAATTATTGTTATGAATAAAATAAATACCAATTAACCGCACAAAAATATCCCTATTAGGCAAAATGTAGACGCGATGTTTCAGTTCGGGGCGAACTACTGGTATTTTTACAATATATAAACCCATTTAATCAAAACTAAGACAATAACGGGTTAGTTATAGAAAATGCACCGCCGAGTTTCATGCCAGGTTCTTCTCGAGATGACTGTGTTGTTTCGAATTTGGTAGTAGAATCAACTTACATGAGTGTCACTTTGGGGCCCATATGAATAAACGATTTTGAATTTTGCTGGATTGAACCAGTACTAAAGTTAACAATATTAAAATTCTAGGCCCGAGTTTATTATACAGTTAAACGCTGTACAGGTGCCGTTAAACAATGTTTAGTGTGATGTCTTCGAGTCTATACTATTTTCTATACAAAAAAACACAAATAACACGCACTATCTTCAAACTTCAAGTGATTTAGATAACAATCGTGTCAACCTTACAGAAGCGAGTTATTTTATTGTAGGTGTTTAATCTAAGATTAGAAATATGTTTATAGCTCTATTGCGTGTTGGAAATCGGTGATTATCTTAAAGTCTTGGTTAGATTGATTGAATTTAACTAAAATACACAGACAGTGGCCTCGATTCTGATGTACACTCACTAAATTAAATTTAAACTATCCCTGTCTCTTACAAAATAAAACACAAGTCAGAGATAGCATGCATTTTAGTGCTGTCACGCTAGTTTATCAATTAAAATATGAACAGCAGAAGCAGAAAGGCGCTTGTTTTTAGTCAACACCAATACAACACATACTCGACTAAGTTTGCATAGACATCTAAGTTCTGACTAACTTGACAGCACAGCAGTATGCTATCTCTTGTGTTCCTATTTTGTAAAAGACAGCAATAGTTTAAATTTAATTTAGTGTGTGACATCTGAATCGAGGCCACTGTATACTTTATTATATAGGCTATTATTTTATTGAATTGGTATATGCTGTCTTTGGATAGTTTCGTTATTTAGTAATTGACCAAGTGAAGCAAGTTCACTAAGATAACTCGATTCTTCATTTTTACTTCCTTCAGTTTTTTGTTTAGCGAAGGAGTAGAACTCATTGCCTGCGTCTTTGTTCCCCGAACGGTATAATCTGGGAGTCTTCAAGTCTAGAGCGAATAGGTATCTTCTAGGCAAGTATGTCATATCTTCGGTCCCATCATCAGTTTCCATCAAAATCAAAATCAATCAAAATCAAAATCGTTTATTCACATGGGCCCCAAAGAGGCACTCATGAAAGTTAATGAATCTATTGCCAGATTCGCAAAATTACAGCCATCTCGAGAAGAACCTGGCAAGAAACTCGGCGGCGCATATTTTTTTCAATCATTTTTTTTTTTTAAACATTCTTAATCTCTAATACATAAGTTTCTTATCATCTGGTGAGATAGTATTCAAATGCTTGCATATTCCGCATAAAAATGGTCTGTCTGCCCGCAGACTGTCAGATGCCATTACTTTCTAAATCAATCAAGTTTATTAATTTAAATTCTCACATAATAAGAAAAGCTATGGCCCAAAGTTTAAAATGGTGGTTAAAATCATATAATAAAAAATGGACATGGGGTATTTTTTTTTCAGCGCGTGTGTCATTGGGAGTAACTTTAAAAGTAGAGTACGAATCCCTTGAAAAATAAATTTTCAATTACCTATACAATTTAAATTAACACAATTTGTACCATAACCTTGTATGTCCCTAGGTCTATATTAAAACGGCTATAATATATTGTTATACTAGCCGTGCCCCGCGGCTTCGCCCGCTATTATCAAGTTAAAAAGTAGCCTATGTGTTAATCCTAGGTATAATCTATGTACATTCCATATTTCATCTAAATCCGTTCAGCCGTTAAAGCGTGAAGAGGGAACAAACATACTTACACACTTACACACAAACTTTCGGATTTATAATATTAGTAGGATTTTCCCTTTTTTACAGACTTCCCAAAAAAGGAGGAGGTATTCAAGTCGAATGTATTTTTTTTTTGTTATTTGTCCTCATAACCCCTTTCCACGTGAACCGATTTCGAAAATTTATTTTTAATTTGAAAGACGTTGCTTTCCAATTGGTCCCATTTAAATTTGATCAAGATCTGATCAGTAGTTCTTGAAATATCGTCAATAATGCGTATTCTGTGGACTACATTGACGATGTTCTTGTTTTTAACCGACTTCAAAACCTCATAACTTCTTTCGTTTTGAACGGGTTTTGATGATTATTTTTTTATTTGAAAGCTGGTGCTTTTTATACGGTCCCATTGAAATTTGATCAAGATCTGATCAGTAGTTCTTGAAAATCGTCAATAATGCGTGTTTAGTACATCTAATCTGATCAAGGTTCCGAAGATAGAGCTGTGAAGTCGGATTTTCTAAGCTTTGCTTGCGTCTAATTATTTAGTACAGTGAAACTTGGTTAAATGGGACCTGGATAAATGAGAAACCTCTATTATTGAGAGTTACAATGAGGTCCCGGTACTTTTTCATTGAATAACCTCTATTAATGGGACTTTTCGAACCTGGTTAAATGAGATCTGATTTCTAGGATTTAATCGATGTTTACCTTTATAATTGGGACTCTGTAACTCAATTCCCTCTATAAATGAGACAAATTAACAGGTTGCGACAGGTTTTGACACTTTTGTTTACACATTAGAATGTCTTTCGCATACGCTTTGTTTGTCAGTACTATCTCAAGTTTTGACCTAAAAACAAGGGAGTAAAAGTGTACAAAATGCCCAAACGTAAATATCAAACTTGATGAAAAAAAAAAAAAAAATTCCACGTTATACATAATGTTTGTACATTCATACCTACATAATATATTAGATTCATTACACCAAAAATATGCATTTTTATTAACATTTCCACCTCTCCCTCTAAAAATGAAATAGCCGTACATTTCAACCTCTATAAGCAGGAGCCTCTGTAAATGAGACAACTATAATTTTAAACCTGCCTAATTGGAAAACTGGATTAATGGAAACACTCAATAAATGGTACAACATTCTTGGTCCCTTGAGATCCCAATTAACCAGGTTCCACTGTATTATAATTATTTGTACATAGTAGTTTTTAGTTGTAAATTCATTCTTAAAACGGCTATATTATCAAATTTGATACTTACCTACGTATAATACCAATTACATATATCCTGGACTTGAACAAGAAATACAACTACATTAACAGCTGTAATAAAACAAATGCTTTGGAGCAATTACCGTCAAAAGTTTTTTTAATAGGGTTTGTTGTTGTTACAAATGATTTTTTCAGTATTTTCTTTACTGAGATGTCGCCGCGAGGTATGTTTTGCCGAGAACTACTTGATGATTTGATAAAAATTACAATGTTATATAGCAAGACGCGCAATAAAGTTAGAAGATTTGTAAATCATAAAATTAAATTTATCATTTGCATACATTTTGGCCTTTGAATTGCCTGTTGCCATAGTTGGGTGAGCGTTCGCCTTCTAAGCAGTTCGGGTTGGATTCCCGGCGGGAACACAAGTTTTCTCCCCAACAAAAATTTGTGGTTCTGGTTCTGGGTGACTACACCCAGAACCAGAAGCATAGATTCAAAACATTCACATTACACACACATTAGTGTGTGTGATGTGAATGTTTCCGGCAACCACTATACAAGTCTTTGAACTTAGTGTAGGGCTGTGAGTGTGAATGCGTTTGTTGTTTTGTTGTTATGCGTGTGTGTGTGATGTGAATGTTTCCGTCACCCACGCCACTCATCTCTTAGAACTCATCACTCATCGAACTTAGTGTGGGGCTATGAGTGTGAAAGCGTTTATGTTAATGTTTATTTAAAAAAAAATATCATGCTAAGTACAAGAAGGTTAATACCTACAATATGCAAATACGTAACTTATCATCGCAAGCTCAGAGTTTTTTTATAGCTATCTGCTTAGTTTAAGTTTTCTGCTATATGGTTTTTTAATATAATATTAAAAACCGTGGGATAAAAAATATAGAGTTGCTCCACCAACTCTCTCGATAAAACGGTATATTTGACATAAATATTTATTTTGTTAATACTTTCTATATTACATTAAACTAAAAACGAAATTAAAATTAAACGAAAAAAATAATATAAACTATAATTAGATATAAATATGTACAAAACTTAATCCAAAAACTTATTTAAAACTTACTATTACTTTCTTCAATAGCTGTTGAAAAACATTGCAAACGAATAAATCTGAGTAAAGTGGAAATAATTAATTTTACGATATTAAATTTGTTTGATATTTTTTAAAGTTTTTACCTAACATCCAAAAAATTAGGTTCCTAATTCAACTGCATAAAATGAACGTTATAAAATATATAAAACTATATTTTATCAAATATCTGTGGCGTCAGTCATCAAAAAAAAAATATACCACGCATAGTAACACTGCCAATGATTTCAATTTTTTTGTTAGTAGTTAGTTTTAGAAAATAAAAGTACAATGTCAAATGAAAAACACTAAAAAAAAGTTCCTATGTACTAAATACTACACTAAATAAAGCCCATTTTTTAAATATAAGTTCAAAAATTCAGAGGCAATAATTTCCAATTATTGTATAAACTACCGACAAAAATCGTGTTATCCAATACGCTAGAGCTGGGACATTATTGGGAATATCGATAACGTAATTAATTGAATATTCAAAAGCCTCATTATGAATTTTAACGCGGTCGCTAATGAGCCCGAACACGTTACAATTTGTCTTCGTTATTCGACAACCACGCTTAGACACAGTGTTGCCAATCTAAATTGTAAATTTCCTGAAATTATTGAGGGTAGAATAATTAAGCCTATTTAAGGTAATTTACCTACCCCCTTTAAATATAAGTAACAGTGATTATATGATATAAATTTAACAGTGATTTGATGATGTTTTAGTAATTTTTTATTTGCTATATTTTAGTGTAATTTTTATGTAGTTATCTCAAGTAATTATAAATGTAACAATATTCGTATTACTACACTTAGAAATTTTATCAATTAATAAAAATTAGTAAATGTATGTGAATGTTTTACACTTTTTTAAGGAGTTTATGCAACGATATTATTTTTATTATCAATCATGTTATCAATCTCAGGTCCAAAGTCTATGACTACCTACTATCTGACCTGTTTGTAAGTGATGACGTGACACGCTATAGGCATAGAAAGTGTCTGGCTCTCAAGTACAGTTGCCGAAACCGCATGCTATTTTAAGCATAATATTGTTGTTACACAAGCGTAAAATTGTTGTTACAAAAAACGTCTGTCTTTTCCCCCTTAAATTGGGGAAATCTCTTACGATTGGCAACACGGCTTAGACGCGAAGCATTTAAATAAATTGAATAATGCACCATGATTTACTGTAAATTAACTGGAATGCGCCTGATTGGTGCTTTTTGTGGAGACGATTTTATCATCGACATTGGGAATATTTTAATTAATTAGATGGTTGTTAACGATGGAACCGTACTATTTTTTATCTCTGTGCTTAGTTTTGACCACGATCTGACTATGTCGTATCTAATTATCTTTTGGGCGATTTGGTAACCATTTCATAAACAATATATTGTGTATGAAATCAAGTCAAATGCTTGCCTATCGAGCAATAAAAAAAATTAAATATAATATATATATATACATATTTTCAGTATAAAAACTATCATGAGAGGTACTCATAGCTACGTTCTAAAATTTCGCAACAATGAAATTCCATTTTCTACTTCGATTTTTGGCTGTTTCATATGGTTCCTCCTAATGTTCTTTATTTTTAAACTAATAATGTATTGAGGCAAACAAAACAAAAAATAAGCTCAACTCGGTAGAGCTATTTTTGAGTTTTTGCGAGACTGTCGCACATAATTATAAGTATATCTAGGTATACCCGTTTCTAGTACTTTAATACCATAGTAAAAACATTTTGGATATTGTGCATAAGAATACAAAAAAAGCTATAAATTGGGGGGGCTGGACGATAAAAAATACTTTACAAAATATTCTCATACCTAATATACAAAAAAATCGGTTGAGCCATTTTGGACGAGTTCGACAACAGACAGCGTGAAACGAGATATTTATTATATTAGAAGTTTTTTTTGAGCAAATACTATGCATCCATATTCACTACGGGCCAATAGCCTATATTTTCTGAAACTAAACTAAAACTATGTAGAATATAAATACTTATTTAATTTATTTATTTAATTTAATTTATATTGAGGAAGACCAACAGCTTATAAATCTAACAATTTACAGGTTAAGCATAATACAACGAGCCAATTAAAGGTCCTCACGGTTAGAAAACATATAAATAATACAAATCAAGCTTATGAACAGCTAGGAACACAGTTAAACAAATAAATAGTTAGGTATAATGTAACTCTGTAAAATTATCTATATGGTTATACTTGTCTATATGGCTTAGTTATCAAAAAAGTCACTGCTCAACAGCCGTCTAGCCGACGCTATACTAGTATGTACTTATAGATATAAGATACTGTATCTATAGGCATACATCTGATGCCTATAGATACAGTATCTTTTAAGATTCGCCCTCACAATTCAGGGATATTCCTCCACAGTCCACTATACGGTATTTAAGTAACATAAATCATCACAAATTCGTTACAAATAAAACGTGTTATTTGTTTTGTTACATGACAACTATAATTTATAGTAACGTTTCAATAGATGTATTAATTTGAACCGATTAGAGCCGAGGACCGAGTTTTGGTCATGCGGTTGTAAATCTTGTCTCCTAGCGCTCGGTAATAAAATTTAAACCTCAGAATTAACATATTTAAATATTTTAACACATTATTGATTGTCATTTTATTTTATTTTAGATTTATGGCAACGTTATGCTCGCGAAATTATGGTTTTTGATAATGTGTTTAAGAATGATAGCTATGCGTAATCAGCGTAGGAGTAATGTAACTATATGAAACAATTAAGTTTTTTGTTTAACTATTTCGCACTCACATACCCACATACAGTTTAATGACTTATGTTGTGGGTGGCGGTAACATTCACATTACACACAAACAATCACAACCAGAAACGGAAACAAAATTTCCCTTGAGGAGAAAACAGAGATTCCCACTCTGAAATGGGTATCTCTTTGAATGCTGGACTAGTACTAGTCTCATGTTTCACACTAACATATAACACATTTTATAAACACTTTTTGATATAACATAGATATATAGGAAGAAGTGTAATAGATAGATAGTTAAATTCTTTATTTGCACACCAAAAAATAACACTTACAAAGAAATCTTAAATATACATGGGAGCACAAAGGGCGGTCTTATCGCTCAAAGCGATTTCTTCCAGACAACCAAAAACTATAATACATTATATACTTAAATAGCCTGGAGAATATTATTTAGCGTATCCGTATCCGCCGATCACATTTTACTATTCCGTAAATAAACAGCAAAAATAAGCTTTCATAAAAAACGCTTTAAAAACTATCCATAATTAATATACTTACATCTGTCAATATTTCTGGTTTTAGTGGAAATTACGGGCGAACATACTAAGGTCGTAACTTTAGAAAAAACGTTGGACGCTCGGGCGGCGCGCGAGAAAGGGCCGCATTAAATTATTATGATTTATGTGTTTTACCCGGGCCTCCTTAATTATATGTGAAGGTTTAACGAACAAAAACTAATGGTTGGTTATTCTCGGATTTCGAGAGTAAATGCAGAATGAGAGGAATTGTTTTTCACACCTTTTGCGCCGGCTTGGCGGAAGACTGGCCGCTTGATGGCTTCATATTTCAGTACAGAAGATAAGGTCATGCTAAAAAATTATCAAATCAAAGCGTTTGGTATAAAGATGACGATAATTTGATCTAGTGGTCGGTTGGAGAACGTTTTCTATACAAACAAACAAACGCATTCACACTCACCAAGTTCAAAGACTTATATCGTGGGTGCCGGAAACATTCACATGACACAGACATTACACCCAGAACCAGAAGCACAAATATCCCTTGGAAAGGAATTTGTGCTCCTGCCGGGAATCGAACCCAGGACCCACGGCGCAGAGGGTGGGCACCTGTCCACTGCGCCAACTGGGTCGTCAAATACAACAATCAATCTACGAAAAAGAAGTATGTGTTAATGAGTTAATTTCTCCATGCATGTTTTTACCATCTAACAACAAGACAAACTATCAAACGTCATCCATTTATAGTCGACAGTTCGCTCGAAGCGTTCCGCTTCTAAGTACATCATCCGTACAGCGAGGGAGTAGAACTCAATGCCTACATCTTTGTTCCCCTAACGGTATAATCTGGGAGTCTTCAAGTCTCGAGTGAATAGATATCTTCTAGGCAAGCATGTCACATCTTCGGCCGCTTCATCACTTTCCATCAGGTGAGATATTGGTCAAATGCTTGTCTATTCAGCATTAAAGTATGTGAGGTGTAAAAATGCCTAAATAAGTTTGATATAAGTGTATGTAAAGTGTGTGTACGTGTGTGGTAGCGTGTGCTTGTTCTTCACGGACTTTGGATGAAATTTTAAATGGACCTATATCAGGTTCAATTCATAGGCCAGTTTTAATCAAGGAAAAGTCCCATCATGGAAATATTGAATGGAACTACTGGGACCAAGCGAAAAGGTATGTGTGCTAATAATACATTTGTAGGTAATATTAGAAACTATAGCCGTACCCTGCGACTTTTCCCGCACTAATCAAGTCAAAATGTGTTATGTGTTAATTCTGGGTATAAGCACATTCAAAATTTTATACAAATCCGTTCAGGCGTTACAGCATGAAGTGAAAACAATCATAGTAGGTAGAGATTGTCTAAGCTGAAATGACGCGCCCCACCTTCGCATTTACGCACACAAGCGTGGTCGGATTTATCACCCGACTAGTCGACCGTCTTGTACACGTGCAGATCCATTGTTCACTGAACAATCGACGCTCCCATACAGATGAAGTGTCGTCATTAATATTTGCACTCACTCATCTAAATAAACTAATTAAGTAGTGGGGCGCGTCATTTCAGCTTGAACGAGCTCTACACTCTTGCATACAAACTTGCATAATACTAGCCGTGCCCCGTGGCATCGAATCAATAAGCATTTTCTTAGATACTGCGTCGGTTTTACATTTTATTTCTTAAAATTTTATAGTTTTCAATCTAACCAAATAATTTATTTAAAAATATAATTATTTCATCATAAGTGTTTCCACAACACCGTCGATCAGCATATTGATCGCTTCTTAATTATGTTAAAAACCTTAACGCTTGATTAAAAATAGCATAAGCGCGTGTTGGTTAAATCTGATTATCTGGTTCCGTAGGTATTTAGTAACAGTTTTATAATAATTTAGTAACAGGTCAAAGGAGCTCCTAAGTCCCTAAACCTGTAGTTTCGCCTGGTGGGTATGTAAAATAGATGGTCTTCATTTGCTTCAACTGCGTCAATAAAGCAAATAATTAAAACGCAAACAAAGCTTAAAAAACCGTCTTCCCCGCTTATATTTTGTTTTTTGTTGATTTTCTCGAAAAGCGCTTAATCAATTTTGATAAAATTTATATGGGACCTTTGAAGTATAATCTAACTAAAAAATAATCATCAAAATCAATTCATAATTGGTGGAATGATCGCGTAACAGACATATAAAAAAAACATACAGTCGAACTGAGAACCTCCTCCTTTTTTTAAGTTAGTTAAAAAAGTAGTAAATTTTCTCACATACCAATAAGTGCAAACAAATCAGCTCAATCGGTCGAGCTGTTCTCAAGTGATGATTATTCTTACGGTGGCAATAGATTTTTATTTATTTATATAAATTCATTAAAGATTAATGCTCAATATAATATATTTTAAAATAGTCTATTCACGCTGGACTTGGAGACACAGACCTAGGCAAAGAGATCGACTCATTTGCAGTAGGTATATTTATGTACACCTTTCCTACTATTTCTACTTTTGAATCCTCAAAACGGCGAAAATATTCAAACCTCGACAGAGGTTACATATTTGTGCCATTCGGAGTAGAAACGCTGGGTCCATGGGGACCAGGTACACTTGAAATTTATAAAGATTTGGCTGGGCGACTGAAAGAGTCGGCAAATAACAAAAATGCTGGATTGTATTTTGCTCAGCAATTACGGCTCGCTGTACAACGAGGTAACGCAGCCAGCATTTTTGGCACACTGCCGACCAATGACTATGTATCATTAGTCAAATTTGTATATTGATTAATTATATTGCATTTAAATTATGCCTTTATACTAAATCAATTATAGCCTGGCATATTATAAATCTTTTACACTACACATTATATTTTTTTGTATAAAGTAAGTTGTAGTCTTCTAGTATCCACTTTTTAATCCTTACTTTAAAGCTGCCAGTGGTAAGCATAATTTCAGGCAGTTTATTGTAAAATTAAGGTCTATTTTTTTATATATGATAGGCAACTATTTGATCTTTCTCACCTGGTGTTAAATGGCGATACGGTCGACGATGGAACACGATTGCCTAGAAAATACCTATTTACGCTGGACCTGAAGACATTTATTTATCTGGGAACACATAGTCAGGCAAAGAGTTCCACTCCTTTGCACTAGGTATTTTTATGTACATTATACACGCACCTTTCCGACTATCCCAACTTGTGAGTTGGGGACACAATCCTTGTACAATTTTTGTATGTAGCTACGGTACCCTAAACCGTTCTCCTTCATTTGCGGTCATTATTTCGGTCCGTACATTTGATTGAGTGATACATAAAACAACATGATGAAGACATCAAATTGAAAACCATCAACAGTCAAGCAATAATGTGGCTTTTATTACCCTGATATATTGCCTGTACAAATCGTGATTACTAGTGAAAATGTCGTTTCAACAAAACACTGTATTAAAAAATGAATAATGACTTCTTTGCCGACAGAGTCATTACGACGTGCGATCACCGAACGAGATTTCTATCTTTTAAATCCACATTCCTATTCCATTTGAAACCTTATGTATCATAAATTATGATCGCTTTTAGTGCAAGGTATGTTTTAAATAGTATCGTTCAATATTAAGTTTTAAAAACGCGTTGTCAAAGTCACTTTTCATTTGCATATGCGATGTAGTATACACAATTTCCACATGGCTGAGGCGTAGCGAATCAGATTGACAAGAAGGTTATTATTATCACATTTTACTTAGTACGTACGTGCATTTACATATAATCATTTTGTGTAATTTGTAGAAATGTGTAGATTGGTTTCCACCGCGGTGTGGTTTAGATTAGATCGTCAAGTTCTAACTGCAAATATGTACATACTACTAGTATGTATATACTTACTACTAGAATTAGTCGCCACGTTTGTCTACAGTCCGAAGACACGACTGACTATTTTTAATTTTATTTTACGAAATGATTATTTTTTTAAAACTGTTTCTTGGTGTCCTTTTTAACGCATCTGGCTTCAAAGCAAGGGTCGGGTTTTCGGGTTCGATTCACGGTGGCACCTCAAGGAGAATTTGTGTTTCTGGTTCTTGTGTGTGATGTAGTAATCCGGCACAAGTCTTCGAACTTAGAGTAGGGTCGTAAGTGTGAAGGCGTAAAAAAAAGAGAAGAATTATGAATATCGCTACTGGTGGTACCGTTTAGTAATCCCGTAGAGCAATCGGTTCGCATTAAATGCTGGCCAAACTAGCATTAAAAAATCATATTATGAATTGACGATTTGCATTTATTTGAGAATTTGACGATGGATGTAGAAAATATTATGCTAATAATATTTTCATATAAGATCGAGGACTAACATAATATAATGTGATTTTATTCGATATAGACTGTATAGACAGAGTTTTGGTTCACTGCGTTTTCCATTTGACGCCAAGAACCTTTTATGCTTTTTATTCGCATTTTATGCCATTTAAGTAGTTTAAAAGAAATGCTAAAACAACAGTACTAGTAATTGACTATACATTTCGGTAGCATGTTACATATCAATTATTTTAGCCGGTTTTTTCCGGTTTCTGTTATAAGGCGAGTTTCCCCCGACTCCTTTACATTTCGGATTTTCATGAGTCAGTCAATTATACAAATATACCTGTATGAAAAAAAAATCCAATATCAAATTGCAGATGATATATGAATGTTTCTGGCACCCATGATACAAGTTATCGAACGTAGTGTGGAACTGCGAGTGTGAAAGCGTTTATGTTTATAACAAATGTATATATTTTATATTAAACTAGCGACCTACCTCGGCTTCGCACGGGTGCAATTTTATTATTCCGGTTGATTTTTAAATAATTCACTATAAAAAATAGTCAAATCTGTCCAGCCGATCTAATTCTTTCATATAGGTTGCAATTGATTTTCATTTATATAGATTATATTATAAATTTAAAGCAAACCAATTTATAATAATAGAAACTGAAATATTTTAAATCTTTACCACTTATATGCCAAAAAATCTTAGAAGCTTACGGTGTTATGCAGTAAGGGTGTGCAGTAAGGTGGGTACCTTTGTTAGGATAAAGTACCATTAATACTTGTTGAACAAGTCATACTTTAAAAAGTTTTTTAAAATCAAGCTTTTCAAGTTGTATATAAAGAGGACTAAAAGTTATATAGCCAGAGAACTTGTCAAGACAAATCAAACGAGCCGAAACTCAATGGGGTTGCGTCGTTTCATTACAGTGTTCTTATGATTACGCTCCAGCTCCATCATTACACCCTGGTTACCATTGAAAGACAAGCTACTCGTCAAGACAATTCAAATGAGCCCAAACTCGATGAGGTTGTGTCGTTTCATTGTGAAGTTCCTTTGGCCACCTTTCAGCTCCATCATCAGATCAGCACCATGTCATCATAATATTGCATAGCTGTAATTTTGCGAATCTGGCAATAGAATCATTAACTTTCATGAGTGCATCTTTGGGGCCCATGTGAATAAACGATTTTGATTTTGATTGTCACGCGATTTGCACATGTATGCAAAATTTCACTCAATCTCAATCGGTAGCCGGGTAGTGGATCAAATTTAATATGCAAGATTTGATGACAAACATCGGGAAAGGCGAAACTAAATAAAAGCTTGTAAAAAGTAAACACATATGTCCTCTAAGTTTTACATTGAAAGAAAATTAGGATAGGAAATATGTTTATTTGTTGACACTTAACAACACAATAAAACGACATAAATAAAAAAGGATTGAACAAATAAATATTAAGTGCCGTTGACACAAATCTCCATAATTCTGGTCAATGGTCCTCTGGTCATCATCAACATTTTTTGCATTCTTCTCCTTATGAAATACATGTATTTTTTTGCATTATTGAAAATCTCCCTTTAGGAATTGCATATTCCAAACCATAGACAACAATGACTTCACAAACACGCCTCCGAGGCTCTTTTCATAAACAAAAAACTCACCTTTAACTCAATACATTGTAACGAAACCGCAGCAAATAATAGTTTCCGACTGTACATATAACTTATGGCCACATACTTCAGTCGAAACCAACAAAAAGTTTCATTTCAAGCTCCTTCAGCCAAGCTGTTACAAACTCTATTGCTTTTAAGATAGAGTTTAGGGGAAACTTTATGGAGGGTAGTTTTAAATTTGTTAAGTGAGTAAAGCAGCTGAAATAGCGACAGTGATGGCTCAATCAATGGCGAATGCTGTGGGTGTTTTAGACATGTCGTCGAGAAAACAATTTGTTTTACAATGTTCGTAGCCGCAGTGAATTGGAATGGGTACGGGATTTTTTATTAGCTTGCTTTCAGGGACATAATATATTTCTTTATTATAGTTATGGAGGTAGAGGTAAGGAGAATAAGCTCTGTATATGAAAAAGTGCTCATGCCCTTTTTACCACCTAACAACAAGACAAACTGTCAAACGTCATCCTTATATGGTTGACATACCTCTGGTTCGCTTGAAGCATTTTGCTACTACGTTTATCATCAGTGGAATTCATTGCCTGGGTCTTTGTTTCCTGAACGGTACAATCAGGGTGCCTTTAAGTTTAGAGTCAATAGGTATCTTCTAGGCAAGCATGTTACATCTTCGGCCGCGTCGTCACTTTCCATCAGGTGAGGTAGTGGTCAAATGTTTGTCTATCCAGCATCAAAAAAAGTGTGAATCAAAATGTATTAAATTAATAGCGAGATAGCGGTCAAATGCTTAACTATCTGGCACAGTATAATCTGGGAGTCTTCAAGTCAAGAGTGAATAAGTACCTTCTAGGCAAGCATGCTACATCTTCGGCCGCATCGTCGCTTACCATCAGGTGAGATTGTGGTCAAACCTTTTTGCCACATTGCGATTGCCTTTCGTACAGAAAAAAAAAAAAAACAAAATTAAATAGGGTGGCGTTAAATCAGCAGTTAAACAATATCATGCTGTTGCTTATATTATTGTTATTTGCTTTTATACAGAAATATAATTTACAATATTATTATTTGTATAAAAAGGGAGGTTACATATTTTAATAAGTAAAGAAAAAGTGTTGTGGTGTATCTCCGTGTGTGTGAGTGTATGTGTGTAAGTAAACACACTCTTTCTCTTACACAAGAGAAAGAGAGAGTGCATTTGTGTGAGACCTTTCTGTCCTCTGCAGCCAGGAGCGCAATTTTTCCATCCGAAGGGACATTTGTGTTTCTGCTTCTGTGTGTGATTAAATGTTTCCGGCATCCGCGATATAAGTATTTGAACTTACTGTGGGACTGTGAGTGTGAATGCGTTTGTTTGATGTTATTTTCTTGACGTGGCATTGCAATTCATGCTGGGTATAGCTAGTAATATATAAATATTCAATTGTCTTGAAAATTTCCTTAGTTCTTTGTACAAAGAACCTCTGTGAATAAAAAAAGTTTTAACATATAACCATGAAGTTTGTTACAAGCACAATCCCTCATCATCAGTGGAGCAAGGTGTTCGAGACAAAGTGAGTTATTTAATCTGTGCGGGTCGGTGCCAGTTCATTTCATCGCAGCGGGGCGCTCGCTCCATGACGCCTCGTTATTAGCACCTTCGGTTCAAAGCGAACCGCGGCGAGCAGTTCCCGCCTGGGCCAAGCCTTGTAGGCATAGAGAAGAGATAGTATACTCTATAAGCTAGATAACCAAAGAGTATAGATAGTATACTCTTTGGTTGTCCAGCTTTGGAAATAATTGTTAGATTTGTAGGGATTACTGTATAGTTTTTATACGAGTTGATTGTCAATTGGTGATTTTTGGGAGTTTTTTTTTCTTTCAATTTTGGCTTCGCAATCTTGTGCATTTAGCCAGTGTCAAGAATAATATGTTTCAAGTGTATTTCATATTAACTGGCCCCCCTTTTTGGGGCCAGTTAAGAGGGAGGATGGCACTTGGAGAGTCCGGAAGAACATGGAAATAGAAGATCTGGTGGCCGAGCCAAACATCATTGGCGAAACAAAAGGGCATAGACTTCGCTGGCTTGGACATTTAGAACGGATGGGAGAGGATCGTGCAGCAAAGCGAGCGTACCTGGGACGGCCAACCGGACGGCGACCTGTAGGGCGTCCCAGATACCGCTGGAAGGACGAAACAGAGAAGGACTTGCGTGAACTCCAAACCACCTCGTGGCAGGAAGTTGTACAAGACAGAGAGAAATGGCGTCTTCTGGTGTCGGAGGCCAAGACTCATTTTGGGTCACTGCGCCCCGATAAGTAAGTAAGTAAGTATTTCATATTGATAGTCCTAGTCACAAGTCACAGTCCAGGTAAAGTAAAAGAATCAAGGTCCAGTCCTAGTAAAGTCAAGCCCTAGTAAAAAGGTAGAAACTTTACTAGAATTTCTATTGGAGTTTTGGAGCGACCAAAAATGACGTTTTTAACTTTGTGTGACTTGCCTACACTTGTTCATGTTTATTAAGCATTAAATAAAAGTTAATAATCCACAATTATTACACATTAAAACTAGAAGAATCACAGGTTTTGGAGAATTATACAAAATCAACAACGTAATTTTTTCACTTTCGCGGCAAAAATCGTTTTTGGAAGTTCCATGATGAGTAAGGTCAGAAAACCGTTATGACAATTTCACTTTTTTTTAGTATTGTTTATTTCATTCTACACATATTATGTAGAAATAATTCGGCGTTTTAAAGTAAGCGATTTTGGTCCAACTGCAACGCGCAGCTTATTACGCTGGTTTGCTGGTTGGAACCATTATTTCTCAAAATACAGAGAGAGCCTGAATCATAAGTTCATTAAATTTTTAACTTATTTCATCGTGCATTTTACTCCTAAAGTTTTTAACACTTTGCAGCGTTATCATGGTCATAGAGAAACAAATATATTTAATCGTCACTTGCTTGCAAAAATACAGCAATGCTGTATACAAAACATAAACATAAACGCTTCCACACTTACAGCCTCTCACTAAGTTCTATAACTTAAATGACTAGAAAACATAAAAATCTCTTAGGGAGAAAACTTGTGTACCCACCGGGAATCGAACCCAGTACCCGCTACTTACAAGGCGAACGTGCATTCAAATACGCCAAGCAGTATACAAAATAATTAAAAAAGCTTACAACTAAGCAATTTTCGCGCGCATAATGGCAACACAGCTTTTCCATTCGCCAGCGAGGGGCGTCAGATTTCACAGCCGATAAGTTCTTTATTATCCTAGATGATTTTTTAAGCTGTGTATATACAATGCTCGTGTTTCGCATTAGCACTTCGTTTGATTGCGTGCAGGGAAATTGCATAGGACAAAAGGGCAATTTCGTGTGACACCTTGTGGGACGGTGGATGGGTTTGTCGGCGTTATTAGTGGCCAGTAACTCGGAGGTAGAAAATAATAATGAGGTTTAAGTTTTATAAGTACCTTGTGGGATAGTGGAAGGATTTGTCGGCGTTACTAGTGGCCAGTAACTCGGAGGCAAAAAAAGCAACGGGTTGCACTCCGGGAGTGCCGGCAGAAGTGAAAATTTAACGTTATGCATTTTAAAAATAACAATACCATCGTCACCATAGAAACGCGGTAGAAAGAGAGGGGGATATTACTTCCTCTCCTACGCTGCGCCGAACGATCTACTCTCCCTTCGTCTTACGAACTTTCGATCAGGTCACGTATCCTGACGCAAGTTTAACGTTGTTTACCCATCCCAAAATAAGGGCACAACGCCGCTAAAGAAGTTTTCACTTCAAAAAATACTAAAAAGGTTTAAGTTTTTTATGTTTTAAAAATTAATATGTCAGAGTGACGATTGCAGTGCTTTGCCGCGCAGGTGTTCGAATTATTTATGTTCAAAACTGATTTTTTTTTTATATTGTATAGGCAAGCATTTGACCACTATCTCACCTGATGGAAAGTGATGATGCGGCCGAAGGAATCTTTTACTTGACTTTGACTTGTAACTAGAACTTTTAATATGAAATACACTTGAAATATATAATTACTTGACACTAGTTAAATGCACAAGATTGTGAAGCCAAAATAAAAATAAGAACCATAGATTAGAAAGTCGCATTTAAAGAGTTTGCCGCGAAAAAGTATATTTTCCAATTTGGATTTCGTTACTGGCTGAAAAGAGTCCGAAAGAGCTCTTTTCACTTGGTTTCGGGATTTATCGGCAAAGTTCGGGGATCTCGTAACTTTGCACGGATGAAAATTGTCGGCGCGTTATTTACGGCCAACAATTTGATCTTATTTTATTTTTGCACAAAGTTCGATAGCAATGACAAATTGTTTCGATGATTGTGTTGTTTGTACCGAAAAATATTTTGCTACGTGAAATATAAATGTGTTAAATACTACATATCTTTATATATATATAATTCTACTGTACGTGTGTATATCATATCATATGTATAATACTATAACGAAATTTACTAACACAAATATTATATAATATTTATTGTGTAATATTTGTGATTATTTATTATCTGTCAACAAAACCTGGCAGTCCTCCTCTCTTCTAAGATTATTGCGGTGCCCCACAGGGTCTATATATAACTGTACTCATAAAAAACACCTGTAAATTACTATTATTATAGATTGCAATAAATAAATGAATATGAATGAATGAATGAATTAATGAATATCACTGAACTCCCCCTAAACGGCTGGACCGATTTGAATGGAATTTTTTGTATGCGTTTGGGTGGCGACCTGGATGGTTTGGATTCACAAATCAGCTCGGCAGATGGCGCTGCAGGGGTTGCACACGGGCGAAGCCGGGGTGAATCACTGGTTTAATATAAAATGGACATATTAATAATTTATAATAATCTTTAGTTTTGTGTGATGTTTTTGTAAATCTTATTAATCTTTGTGAATTAATTCTTTAGTAATCTACCTAGCTTGTGGAAAATGATTCGACCGATTAGAATATTTGGTTTTAATGGAACAGTTTAGGAAAAACGTAAATTGGGAAAATACTATATTCTAAGTGGTGCAAAGTTCATCTGATCATCTAGTTTAAGATGTAGTATAAATTTATAGAAATGACCACTATCTGTTGACTGATACACGTATGCGATGAACGTCTAAATTAAAAAAAAAATATAGTAGTACATAACTATTTATCTTCGATAGGCTAGCGTTTTAACTTAATTTAAGCATCATATAATTTTAATAGACTTGAAATGACAGATGATGCTTTTTTCTAAAAAGGGCTGTGGATGTCCTTTTTGACTTTTTGACAAGCCAAATAATAGCACATAGTATAATTATACGAGTCTAAAAAACTTATAACCGAATTCAATTGCAAATAAATCCTCATCAGATCTTGATCACATTCTAATGGGACCAACTAGAACTTATACCTTTTCGAACAAAACAATTATTTTTCAAACCGGTTAGTAAACGACGGAGTTCTGATGTAAAATACATAAAAAAAGATTCCGAAGTCTTGAGAACGTCCTCCTTTTTTGAAGACGGCAAATAATAGCTATGCTTGCTCCCTCAGATTTTGAAATCCATACAAATTTTAAACTGTAGTTCCATTTATGGAATTCCCGTACATTTTTAAGCATTTCGGCCCATATCGTATGATTTCAATATTAATTATACTAATTATGAACTATTCATTTCATTGCACTAATGAACAAGTCAGAGGAATTAGACAAATATATACTTAAGAAGTGTAAACGTCGTATATTTTGCCCATCATCGTACCTATAATGCAAAACAAACTAGCTTATGTAATTATTTGAGCAGCACTAGGGTCGTAATGGCGTCGCTTCCGGCGCGGCCGCCATTAGTGCCCATTTCCTACCGACTTCCGGTCGATCGCAGCGCTATAGGCGGAATTTTCCAGCAACCGAAGGCGTTAACTGCTTACGAGTTACAAGTCAATTACAAGACTTGGTTCGTACATAATTATGATTTTATCAGTTATTTACTGTAATTATGGCGAGAACTGAGTTTTATATTATGTTTTGTGCAGTAAATACATTATATGATGGTTATTACTTATGACTGGAGTGATTTGTAAAAGTATACGCTTAAAGTTAATTATGTAAGTTCCAAAAAAAAAATACAAATAGGATTAACCTTTGGTTATAATTAATTTAACTGTACCTAGATTTGTATTTGGACGCAGTTTTAGGTAAACCATGTTTTTATTATAATTTTTATTTTTTTATTACCTTGTTAGGTTTACATCATATTTCTTTAAGGGAAAAAAATATTTTCCCACCGAGAATCGGACCCTATGCCTGCTGCTTAGAAGGTGATCGCGCACCCAACTATGCCATCGCGTAGTTGAGTTTATATTTTTGATTTCATCCATTGTTAATTTATACAGATCATCCCTTCAGTGAGCAATCCGAGCCACTTCCGAGTGGCTCCGAGTGGCCAATATTTAGCCACTATTGACACGTGGCCCCTCCGTCACCACTTCCGCCACTTAGCGATATTTGTGATAACTCCATTAACAGCTTTGTGAGTACTGTAACATGAGTAGGCAGTTGGGTAGGAAAATTTATAAATAACTTGCTGTATTGCCCGGCTTCACTCGTATGTAGAAATATAAAACAGATAATTAAATGCAAGCAAAGCTTAAAATAATTTAACGCAAGCAAAGCTTAAAAAAAACCGACTTTGTCGCTTTATATTCGCAACTTTGAACAGATTAGATGTACCAAACACGCATTATTGAAGATATCTTTTTTTTTTTTTTTTGTGCCATGCTAGTTTTTGACCACTATCTCACCTGATGGTAAGTGACGATGTGGTCGAAGCTGGTAAACACACTAGACCTGAAATACGCAGGCTCTCAAGAACTACTGATCAGATCTTGATTAAATTTAAATGGGGGACCAATTGAAAAGCAAACTCTTAGAAAATTTTAGAAATCGGTTCACGTGGAACGAAGATATGAGAAAAAACACATTAAAAAAAATACAGTTGACTTGAATACAAGTATAAGTCGGTAGAAAACAGACGTCACCGCTTATATTTTTCTTGATTTTCGCAAAAAGCGCTAAATCAATTTCGATAAAAGTTATATGGGACTAACTCTAAATTATGATCTACCATACATACATACAAAAAAACATACAGTCGATTTTAGAACCTCCTCCTTTTTTGATGTCGATTGAAAACAAGCAATCAAATTGCTTTTTAGCACTTACTTTTTTATGGTTATTATATTTAGATATTGTTATTTCTGTTTGAAAACTCATCTTTATCAGAATAAATAGTAGTCTGTATAAAATAGTGCTTACTCTGTTAATGTAACTTAATATTAGTGAAAGATTTTCAGAATCGGAATATATTTCCTACATGCTAACTCATGACAACAAACAAGATAGATATTGTATCGACTAAATCTGTATACGATGAAATCATAGTGGCATTTACTCATGCTCGTCTGGCTTGCTATGCTGCACCGAAATATAGTAGTAGTTCACTACCCTCAAGAAAGAAAAATCTGTTGCCATAATCACTAAAAATTATGTTCCGGTAGCTATCCTTGAGAGCCAGTTATTCTAGTGTTTATCATCTACCACATCCACACTTACTATCAGGCGAGATAGTGGTCAAACGCTGTATCAGAGGTAAAAAGTAAAAATATGATTTTGTCCGGCAGACAATACAATACAATACAAATACTCTTTATTGCACACCAAGAAAAATAACAATATAGCAGTACAATCGGCAGCCTTATCGCTACGCAGCGATGGCTTCCAGGCAACCTTAGGATGGAGAGGATAGAAAAGTTACTAGAATAGTTATGGCGTAAATACATATGAATTAAATCACGCTACAGAAAATGTAAAAACGTATTAAGAGGAAACCAATACAAATACTTCCCCTAATAAAATCAGTAAAGCCAGAAAATCCCTATAGAAATCCCGTAAGTCAACATGTCCTTTTTTGTACCGTCGACAGAAATCGCGAATGCCTACTATTGCCCACCCCATCTAAATGATAATTCAAGGGTCTTCTTACAATAAAAATTATTGAGGCCTGTTTATTTTATTACACTTCGTATTGTGCCAGAATACTATACAATTTACCCCTAGAAAAATATAGCCCAGACAAAATCTTCAACTATGAACTTTAAGCTTCTAAAAACAAGGTTCACATTTTTTGCTCGATAGTTTTTACTAGTGTTGTGGTAAGTTTGTGTCGACCTGTCACACCCTGCTGTATTCGGTAAAAGGACAATGATTTCGCGCCTCTTACCCTTTGACCAATTCTGATTCGCCGCATTTACATTTTGTAAAGACAGGCTTTCTCGTTTCAGTTTATGGGTATCGAAATAAAATGTGGGCGGATTCTAGACAAGAAGGAATACGTATAGTACATATTCTATGTTTTTGGTGTAAAGTAATAAAAAATTTTTGAACTTTGCTTTTTTTTGTATGCAAAATAGATCTTCTTTTTTTTATATTTTGGCTTCGCAATCTTGTGCATTTAGCCAGTGTTAAGTAATAATACATATATTTCATATCAAAAGTTCTAGTCAAGGTCAAGTAAAAGAGTCAAGGTCTATTCATAGTCAAGTCATGCCTTAGTAAGATGGTAAAAACTTTACTAGAACTTCTATTGGAGTTTTGGAGCGAGAGCAAAAATCACGTTTTTCAAATTTGTATGATTTGCCTACACTTATGCATGTTTACTAAGTATTAAAGGTTAATAATCCACCATTATTACACATTAACACTCGAAGAATCACAGCTTTTGGAAAATTATACAAAATCAACATCTAAATTTTTTCACTTTCGCGGCAAAACTCATCATATATACTTCTTTGATAAAGCTTTTTAATCTGCGCGCGTACCAAAGAATATAAAGCCAGTTAGATATCATAAGGCTAATTTCCCTTCAACAAAATTCGAGGACGAGGTGAATGTTTGCTTCTTTTGATTGGCCGATGCGTGCTTTGTAATTAGGCGATACGCGCTTGTGATTGGCTAATGCTAAAGTTGCCAAATGAGGAACCAATCAAAAATACTGAATTGATGCTACAAAAGGCATGTTGTTTTCGTGAGAGGGGAAAGGTACTTGCAATCAACTGGTAATTTTATCTGTTTTTGGGTTTATATGAGTATGTGTGATCTCTCTTAATGTGTGTGAGTAACAATAATAATAATATTTTAAACGTAAGCAAAGCTTACAAATACCGACTTCACCGCTTATATTTTGGTTTTGGCTTAATCGATTTCGTTAAAATTTATATGGGATCACCTCTGAAGAGTAATTAACAAAAAAAAAAAAGAATTTTAAGAATCGGTCTACAAATGGGGGAGAAATCGGTGAACATACATAAAAAACATACAGACAAACATAGTACTCCCTCCTTTTTTTAAGTCGGTATAATTAATAATAATCATGATTGATCCTAAAAAACAACCACAACAGTAAACTACATAACACAGAAGATGTTCTAGTTTTGTTATTCATGACAAATATAATGCAAACATTAAATTTTAATCCCCGTTTCGTCAACGAGCATTAACGGCGAAATCCCCGCGAAGAAGCTATTCCCTTGAAACGCATTAGTTGCTGCGTGTTAGGGTTGGGGTGTGTGCATAGCCACAGGCGGTAGCGTTTTCAGTCATTTTGATCAGTTTAGTCGGATTATTCTCAGTAAGTGGGTGGTGCAATACCGCTATATGGTATACAATCCACAAATAATTTAAACGTAAGCAAAGCTTAAAAAAATAATTTTGAGAATCGGTCCACAAAGAGATAAATCGGTGAACATACATAAAAAAAATACATACAGTCAAACATAGTACATCCTCCTTTTTTGAAGTCAGTAAACGACAACGAAGCGTTTTGTTTTCATATTCATTACGTGAACTTCTAGCCAGAGTTTACGTTTCCTAATAAGTACCATCTGGGTCTTTTAATCGTGTGTGAATATGCATCTTTTAGGCAAATGTGCGCCATCGTTGCTCGCATCGTCGCTTAACATCGTCTTATGACCTACTGTACATGTGCCTAAGTAACCTAAGTAAATAAATAAATATTATTGTAGTAATAAACAACGAAAAAATGTTAAAACTTTAAAATGGACCGATCGCGCGATTTTTTTTCAATTGACTTGAGTGTATCGATGATATTGCGGTATGGTAGTGCACATGATCGGTAAAATGAGGTAAGTATAATGTGTAACTACCCACAATTGATCTTACTAAAGTTTTCGTTGTTTTTCGTGTGATAATGTTTTTTTCCTTAAAATATTAATGTAAAAGAAAAAGTTACACTAACTGTAGGTATCCATAAAAAATAAGTATAATACGAAAATTCTTAACGTATATTACATAGTGGTCGCAAATAAAAATTACTGATCGAAAGTGTCATGATTCGTTCTTTTGAATTGCCATAATTTAATATTTTAGCATTGCAACATTATACTTTGGTCTGGCAGCACCTTGATAGCTTGTGGTTGGCTGGCATTTGTGATTGGCTGGAGCCCAGCCAATCACATCAAACGCGTAATCAGACGTGACACCGGACCGGTGGGCCGAGGGAGGTGGAAAATGGAGCAAAGGATGGACAGTTCGCTGCCTACCATCGAATTGTACGGTCGTAATTTATGAAGAGAAGTGAAAGTAATAAACCAAGTGTACCGACATACAACCTGAGTTTGATTTATCGTGATAAATCAGAAGTGGGATAACTACCAAGGTATGAAAAACCGCCCACTTTTCGAATAATTCTAGTACATGATTTTATTTTGCAAAATACTGAAGGTTTTGTCAGCATATGTCGGTCGTGATAATACGAGACTACCCGATCGTGCTAATTTAATGAATAAATGTGTGATGCTAGTTTTTGAAATCGCTTGATCGAAGCAACGCTCCGACAGCGATATTTTGAATCTACCCTGCAAATAATTTAAAATAAAATGTTTTTTGATGAAGTAGTTACTTTACGATTTAGCTTAATGGCTTTCTATATTATTGTCATATGCATTCACAATATACTAATGATTCTGTTAGCATAGATCGGTCGGAATTATCCCGAGACTATCCGATCGTGCTAGCTTAATCACATAAAATGTACAGTGTCGGCGTTTGAAATCGTTTGATCGGGGCTACTCTCCGTTAACAGTATTTGAGACTACAGACACTGTGCTAATATTGTGAGGCAAATGATAAACTCCTCAAACCAATTGCTATACTTTGATGATAACATTAATGATGTAGTGTAATAGATTTTCTAAGAGTTGAATTTACAAAATGCCAAACATGTTGTTAGTATAGGTCGGTCGGAACTACTGCCGACATTATCCGATCGTACTAGCTTAATTAATGTGAGGTGGCTTTGATAATTGCTTCATGGAGGCAACTCTTCGATAGCGGTGTTAAAGCTTCCTACACTGTGCATACAATTACTGATCAAATGTTTTTATTTTTGTTTTTGAGCAATAGCCGTTCTATCATTTGCATTCACAAAATACTAAAGATTCTGTTAGTACAGGTCGGTCAGAAATATTCTGAGACTATCCGATCATGCCAACTTAGTCAATAAATGTGCGCTGTTGGTGATTGAAATCGTTTGATCAGGGCTACTCTCTGATACAGATGGTTAAAATTACCGACATCGTATTAACACATTGTGTAATGCAAATGATCAAAGAAATGTGATCAAAATTTTATTGTCTTGTTTCGAGTTAAATTGAATTTAGCATTTTGTCAGTTTGGTTATAGATATCTTCGGATTGCGGTAACAATCCTATGACAATTGCATCTGTAATCGTTTGTAGTTATCACCTTTTATTAAAATAACTAATTAAAGGTGTATACATAAATGCTAAGTGAACTATTAAGTGGACCATGTGTGTCTAGTGAACTGTTTATAAATGAATTAAAACAAATATCATTTATTTCGGACATAATCCATAGAGTTGTTAGTAACAAAATAACTTAATAACTGTTAGTAAAATTATAATTATTATTGGTTGCATCGTTATTACAATTATTAATCAATTTGAAATACAAAGAAATAAATATAGGTAGGTACACACTTACTAGTGGACCTACTTATTTTATTCTACCAGTGCCTACATTTACCCAATGTTTCTGAATTGGGCAGTCCAGACGAGATGCAATCATAAACAAAACACTGTTGGAGCTACCACGAAGACGAAAGAACATTGAGATTATAGTGGACCATGTGTGCCTAATGTAGGTCTGGGGCCATGTGTGATTAATGTAGGTCTGGGGCCATGTGTGCCTAATGTAGGTCTGGGGCCATGTGTGCCTAATGTAGGTCTGGGGCCATGTGTGCCTAATTTAGGTCTGGGGCCATGTGTGCCCAATGTAAGCCTGGGGGCTATGTGTGCCCAATGTATGTATGGGTTGCGTGTTAGAGTAGACAAAACAAAGTGACCAAGTGCGCCATTTTTTTGCCAATTAGGTGTCCATTTATGTTTATTATTAGTCAGCAGGAACTTCATTATTTTAGTCGTTCATTTATAGAACAGCAAAAGAATGGAACGCTTTGCCGTCGTCTGTGTTTCCCGAAAGGTACAATTTGGGTGTGTTCAAAAGTAAAGTGAATAGGTATTTACTAAGCAAGCGTGCTCCACCTTAGACTACATCGTCACTTTCCATCAGGTGTGATTGTGGTCAAACGTTCGCTTGGTCTGTAATAAAAAAAAAAAAAGTCACATAATTTATCAACATATTTTATCGGAACAGATTACATTTTTCAGTGAAGTTAAAGAAACCAGAAATATTTTTCATTTAAGTTTTATAAAACTGTCTTCGTACGATCATAACAATTAAATAACTAAATTCCATTCAGTGCTCATAATAGCAACAAGATAACTAATTATTTGTTATATTGCATCAGAGGTTATGGAGCGGCCTGTACCAGAAAGAAAACGAGTAGATGTTATATAATTACGTAACCATTCTATTTGATAAGCTATCACGTAGCTTCCCTGTGTAACTGCTGTATAGCAAACGTGTAATATTTTTGAAGTCTTAATATCTAACCAAAGAATCAATATAAAATAATAAAGTTAAGATTTTTTTATTACAGTATAGTCCGCGCGTGGCGATGAACATCTGTTTTACTTAATTTAACATCACTACTCTAGCAAAGGTCTTATACGAGTACCTTAATTATTCCTAAAAACGAATTATGTTATTAGTTCTTTGATGAAAATTTATTTAAGCACTAAATATTCCATTTCACCAATTTCAAGAACCAAAGAAAAGGTCGACATGTTATTCTTATGTTTAATGTTTGCTTTAGTTGCCGTTTCCATGATTGCTCTGGACAAAGTATTAAGGGAGAAGGTCGCGTAAGTGAAGGATGAGATTGGTCGACAGATGGTTATTATCACTTGTATAATCTTACGGGTACTGCTCGTTGGCTTATTTGGACGAGCGTTCGCCTTCTAAGATGGAGTTTCGGGTTCGACTCCCGGCGGAAACAAGATTTCTCCCAAAGGGAAATTTGTGTTTTTGGTTCTGGTTGTTATTGTTTATATGATGTGAATGTTCCCAGTACCCACGACACAAGTCATCAAGTTGTTTGATTGTTATCTTTATAGACTTGAATTAGAGAAAACCAGTCTGCATTTTAGTAGATAAATTGATTCATTGTGATGTAATTTAGAAATCAAGTTCTGACTTAACAAGTTCCATTTATTTGTCAGTTCATGTTGCTTACTTTTTCGTTACAATATCTTGCCAAGGATTTTGATAACACAACTAGACCACTTGCCAACCTCCTAAAATAAATATATATTGCAAACTGTCTGGTTAGTATAGAATTGATTGTCCAAAGCAACAATTGCCTTTCATCGTTCTAGTACGATCAACATCGTAAACCATGCTACATACAGACGCAAGAGCACTAATCGGTGGGGTACCTACCTACTTTTATAGTTAAAATTTCGGCTTAGTCTAGCGTGCTTTTGCCTTCTAAACAGGGGTATCGGTTTCTATTTTGGATTTTCGGTATTTCCGGCACCAAGTGACTCGAACTTAGTGTGTCTGCCTCCGCACTAAGTGAGTGCGAATTATTTTATGTATATTTGATAACATTAAAAGCATAGGCTCGCAGACGAGCAGCCTATAATAACATATTTATTTGAAATATGACGCGCTAGTTTATTTTTGATTAAAATGATTAGTTGCTGCAAAGCAAATGACTGACTCGTATGAAACAAGTTAAAATAAAGTATTTAACAGAAAAGATAATATCTGTTATAATAATAATCCACTGACTTGATTTTTTTAGTTATTATAATGGTAAATAATACGTAGTCATACGTACTAAACTCAAATCAAAAATCAAAATCGTTTATTCACATGGGCCCCAAAAGAGGCACTGATAGTGATATCTGATACAGAGCTATCAGATCACTATATACTAGTATATATATATATATATATATATATTACATTTATTTATCAAATCGAATAATTACTGACATCTTTGCCAGAGTTTTATGACACTTGCTTTGACTCTCAATTGATGAAAAACTTGACAACAAATATAAGAATTACGTTCTAATGAACCATACAATTGACCTGAGGATTTTTGTGTTTAATAAAACTGGTTAGTGTAATTGGTTATGAACCTGCTTCATAAACAACGGAGATCGGGTTCGATTCCCGGTGGGTGTACACAGGATTTCTCCGCAAGGAAAATGTATTTCTATTTCTTGGTGTGATTGTTTATTTATTGTTATTATATATTTGAGCATATTATAGCACATAAGTGTCAAAAATACGGTAAAGAAAATTGTATATCGTTCCATAAATAAATGTTCAATATTAACAGATCGTCGCTCTAGAGATCTGAACATTAGTATTGTATCTAACCGAAAAAAATATACAAAAAGGGTAGGTTTGCAACAACATATTATGGAATAGTTATACTATGCGGTTACGATTGTCGAGTACTTAATAAGCTCTTTTAATTTTCGCAACCATTTTGCATTATATCTGAGCACGGAACATAAACTTACAATCTTTTACCACATATTTCAATTTCCAGGATAGAAGATGCTCCTATCTATTTGGCTTATAAAGAGTGACCTTGTTGTAGGTAGCCTGAAGACTTTTGAAATCGGATATAAATATATGTAGACTACTCCTGTCAACATTGTATTAAATGTGACGATCATATTTATGGTATGTTGATAATATTCGTGTTCGTATATACAAAACGTATGTGTTTAAAAATTACGAGTATTAAATTATGACATTAATATTTAAGTTGTTTTGATGGTTTTTTTTTTGCATGCCGGTCTGATCTATTGTTATTTGCTCATCAACCTTGTCTGTACCACGTTTTGTGCGAACAAAAATGAATTTTGTCTTTTTGAAATTGACAAAAGTCCTCGATGATGATAGATGTCACATAAAATATATGTATATTTGAAAGAAATTATAATTATTTCATTAAAGTAGTTTACAGCAGCTAATTTGAATCTTTAGTGACCGATTGGTAAATTATAAATATCTACATAATCCACTGACTAGTTCTATCTGATGCACACTATAGCAATAAGGTCACCTGTAATTGCCAATATCTGTTATAGAATTATTATATTTACACATTTATGTAATCATAATATATTAATTCACAGTAAACATTTTTAGTGACTTATATAAATGTTGTTTAGTGTTACCTACGCATAATTGAGCATACCTGCCCTTTATGTTGACACCTTTGGACCTATTATTGTATTATTCAAAGTTGATACGTGTTGTAAACAGAGAAGTTCTGCACCTGGATAAACCATATTAGTTTTTAGGTGTCACAAATGTATAATGTAAATGTAATATTATAGTTTTTTATGAAATAAATGATAAATAAAATGTAAGCTTGATAATATTTGATATATTGATGGCATTGTGAAATTTTTACGATTCTTGCAGACATCTAAAGCCTAAAATTGTGACGCCTCGATCAGTACTTATATATTAGTTGATATTATTTAAAAGATATAAATATATAGACACCATTCAGATATTTTCAACATAACGGTTGCAGTTGTTATGGCTCTTTCTGCTCGTCATAGGCAATGCAGATATATTGTAATACCTACACGCTTACTTATGTTATTGCATTTTACTGAATCGTTATTTTTTATGTACATTAATTAAATAAAAACTGTGAGAAGCGCTCTATATAAGTAATCACGATATGCACAATATTAAAAAAAATATGTATATTAATTAATTCTTATGATCATTCATTCATATTGGTCAAAATTATATTTATCTATAATGCCACAGTTTTCACAATTTTTCAATAAGTGTCATATATAATAGCAGATTTATTATTTTCTTAGTTTCAAGTAATGCAGTAATAGGTTAATATATAATAATACAGTAGCATTATTATATATTAACCTATTTTTATTGATGTTCAAATTTCTGCATTGAAGTAATTGTAAACAAAAAAGTTGTTTATTTATGTTCATATTCATTTATTAATTTCTTCTACTGTAACGTTTGTATGTATGATACTGAAAGAGACAGAGTCCCACGACAAAGGACACTTCTTAGTGTGGCTTTAGTGCTCACCAGAAATAACATTATATATAATTGTAATATTGTCTAAATATTTAAGTGTCCATGAATAAAATAATTTATTATTATTATTTATTATTCAAAAATAAATTAAAAGCATTTCTCTCGTCACGATGAACTACTCGATGTTTTTATTTTTTTAAATTGTGGAATTGATTAAAGACAAAAAAATATATCATATATTTTGGATATACTTAGTTATTGTAACATTGTCAACATGTTTGATGTAATTTATAAAGTTTTACAAGTCATTTCGTAGATATTTGACGTTGTGTAATTAACGATTTAAACAGTATGTTAATTAATTATATAAATCACTTTTGGAATTTAAATTAATTGGCACATCAAAATGTTAGAATATGGCTACAGAGTTCTATGTTACAACTTAGGTTCTAACTGTAATACCTATATAATAATATAGGCCTACGTTTAAGTTAAATATAAAAACTATGTACCGAATGTCATGATTATACTTAAGTAATTCTAGCTTAAGCATACATTACAATGAGCAAATTGTATTGTATAATATACCGACTGCCATGATTATAAACCCTAGTGATACAATTTCTGTTTAAATGTAATATTTTAGTTAAAATTACTAATTATTTGTCAAGAATAGCTCAACCGGGAGGTTGCTTTATGTCGGATGGCCGAATGTCATGATTCGTTCTTTTGAATTGCCATAATTTAATATTTTAGCATTGCAACATTATACTTTGGTCTGGCAGCACCTTGATAGCTTGTGGTTGGCTGGCATTTGTGATTGGCTGGAGCCCAGCCAATCACATCAAACGCGTAATCAGACGTGACACCGGACCGGTGGGCCGAGGGAGGTGGAAAATGGAGCAAAGGATGGACAGTTCGCTGCCTACCATCGAATTGTACGGTCGTAATTTATGAAGAGAAGTGAAAGTAATAAACCAAGTGTACAGACATACAACCTGAGTTTGATTTATCGTGATAAAAGTTAATGTATATATCATTCCATTCAATATTTTTTAAGCTGCAACAAATAAGCTTATCTTCAAACGGAAGACTAGAACAGGGAATCGAACTCGTTACCTACTGCTTAGAAGGTACACACGCAACCAACGTGTATTCTGTAATTAGGCTATATTTTTGTCTGCTTGTACAGATAGATTTATGAATTATAATGTAATCCTGTCTTTTATACTTTTATATTTTAATACATATTATGTACTTTTGAAGTATTTTCATTTTCATTCAATTGTTGTATTTAAGGTATCATCCACCTTTTTGCACACATATTTTTTTGCAATAAATTTTATTCCTAATCTGATTTAACTTGGACCACGGACAGTTTTATATGAAACTAGCCGTTCCCCGCAATTTAGCCCGCTTTCATCAAGTTAAAAAGTAGCCTATGTGTTATTTTTAGGTAAATGCTATGTACATTCCAAATTCGTTCAGCCTTTGTGAACAGTGCGAAGAGAAAACAAACATACTTACACACAAACTTTATGATTTATAATATAATAGTCTGATTAGTGTGATGATGGCCCGTCTATACGTTAGTATGGTTCCACAGGTTAATTTGAAGTACTTTGAAGGCCAGCTTTCATGTTAATAATACTTCTGTCTACTATTTAATCTACGCGCGCGCCAAAGAATATAAAGCCAGTTGATAGCGCATGAGGCTTATTTCCCTTCAACAAAATTCACCGGCGGGGGAAGAGGACGAGTTAAATGTTTGCTTCTTTTGATGGACCGATGCGTGCTTTGTAATTAGGCGATACCTCACCCTCAAAATCGCTCCAACTCAAGCACCAAGTTTCACCCTAACAATCACAGAGCCAGGGATATAAACGCCTTTGGCCGGGGGACGCCAAATGGAAAGAGAATCAGCGCTGATAAATGATTTCGGAACAAATGTTATTTTGATCTTCGCGATACCGGCCGATTTGTTGTGGGGTGCGCGATTACAATTCGCTTCGTGTCGGCCTTTTACTGGCCTTTTTGATTGCATTGTATTGTGTATTGGCTGCTGAATAGGGGTTGTATAAGGGTGTTATGATTGACTGAATATCGACTACAAATTATTAAGTTTAGTTATAACTAGCCGTGCCTCGCGGCTTCGCCCGCTATGATCAAGTTAAAAAGTAGCCTATGTGTTAATCCTAGGTATAAGCTATGTATATTCCAAATTTCATTCAAATCCGTTCAGCGGTTAAAGCGTGAAGAGGTAACAAACGTACTTACACACTTGCACACGCACTTACAAACTTTCGAATTTATAATATTAGAAGGATAAAAAGTAGCCTATGTGTTAATCCTATGTATAAGTTACGTACATACCAAATTTCATCCAAATCCGTTCAGCGGTTAAAGCGTGAAGAGGGAACCAACGTATTTACACACTTGCACACACACTTACACACAAACTTTCGGATTTATAATATTAGTAGGATAAAAAGTAGCATATGTGTTAATCCTAGGTATAAGTTACGTACATGTATACCAAATTTCATCCAAATCCGTTTAGCGGTCAAAGCGTGAAGAGGGAACAAACATACTTACACACAAACTTTCGGATTTATAATATAAGTAGGATTTCTTCTATAGGCAACATATATTTATAGCGTCGTGTCTATAATACATTACCCTGTAATTTAGTGGTTGTAATGGTGTGTGTAATGTATGTGATTCCGGAACCCGTGATACTAAAATTCGAACTTAGCTTTACTAAAAAATAGGTAAATCCTTACTTAATATTATAAATGCGAAAGTAACTCTGTCTGTCTGTCTGTTACGCTTTCACGCTAAAACTACTGAACCGATTTAAACGAAATTTGGTACACAGATAGTGTAGAGCCTGAGAAAGGACATAGGCTACTTTTTAACCCCGAATTCTGGCTGGTCCGGGATTTACGCGGGCAAAGCCGTGGGGCGCAGCTAGTCATTGATAAAAACAAACCATTCTCGGCGTAAGACAATTAATTAAAATAATCGGACTTATTATGCATTATGGTGAGAGACGGGAGTTACGCTGAGTAACTGGATTTGTTCAAGATTTGTTTGTATCTAAATTATCCCTTTTTTTCTCTTCTGTTCATTATAATGTCGCTTTTAGTTTATTCTATATGTATATTTATTTTTAATATGATTAATGATATAAATATAATCATTTGTGTATATTTATTAGTATATATGTATTTAATGAACATATTTATGTAATTTTCTATTGAAATTTTTATCTAACATCCTACTTTCTTTTGTCTATACCTTATTGAAGAACGCCTACACCCCTCTTCTTGTCTACCATGTGTGGTTGACTGGTAGATAATGCCTCTAGCATTAAATCCACCTTTTTTACTTTTTGTGCAATAAAGAATTTAATAAATATTTTGTTAATACTTAATGTAATTTGCTTAATTGGTGGCTACATGTACCTATCACTTTATCCTGTATCAAGTTTTCATTGTAATGTAGGTATCTCTATTACACCTGGGGTACAAAAATAATTTTAACGCAAGCAAAGCTTTAGAAAACCGACTTCACCGCTTTATCTTCGGAACTCTTGATCAGAATAAATTAATTAAATACGCAATATTGAAAATAACTAAAAAAAACAGGTCAGATATTGATCAAATTGAAATGGGATAATATGGAAAGCACCAGCATTTAGATAAAAAAGATTTGTCAAAATCGGTTCACCTAGAGAGAAGTAATGATTTTTATTTTTTTTAATTATTTCATGACCATGGATGCATAGTCCTTCAGTCGAAATATTAAACAAATATTAACAATTTCTATTCTTCATAATAAAAGTCTTAGTCACAAGTCACAGTCAAAGTCAAGTAGTCAGTCGTAGTCAAGTCATGCCCTAGTAAAGTGGTAGAAACTTTACTAGAACTTCTATTGGAGTTTTGGAGCGAAGGTGAAAATCACGTTTTTCAACTTTGTATGATTTGCCTACACTTATGCACGTTCACTAAGTATTAACGGTTAATAATCCACCATTATTACACATTAACACTCGAAGTATCACAGGTTTTGGAAAATTTTACAAAATCAACAACGCCATTTTTTCACTTTCGCGGCAAAAACCCCAGAGAGAAGTAATGAGGCAATACACATAAAAAAATACAGTCGGATTGAGAACCTTCTTCTTTCAGTTTATAAACAATCCTAATTTTAAACACCGCTTGCAATAATTGACTATAACTACACGTTTCAAGAACTATTAACGGTTAAAAATCCACCATTATTACATATCAACACTCGAAGAAACACAAGTTTTGGAAAATAATACAAGCCTAAATCGTCATTTTTTCATTTACGCGCCAAAACTCAAAATGCATATTTGCGTCAATAGCTTGAAAATTCCAAATTTAAAATTTCCGTAAAATTAAAAATCCGTTCAAGGCCAAAAAATTAAAAATATTTATATTCTCAGTGGCCTGTTATAACTTTTTTAACAATAGGATGCGTTACTTTGGTTGGCGTCATGTAATCACAGCGTGAAATCACCGCCTCAGTTTGAAAAGATGTTTGTACCTTGAAAGGCGGACAAACCGACGGCTAATAAAATATTATTGACAATCGTCGGAGATATTTTATCACAATATAATGTAATGATTGGTGATGGCGAGATAAATAGTGTGATTGAATCGGACGGAACGATTAGTTTGGATTTGTTTGAAAGAGGTTGGAGTTTTAAGTCTGTGGATACGGTTTTTAAGCTATTGCATAGCTTCTATCGCGGGCCTTGAGCGTGGAGACCGAAGCCAGAAATTTCGTAACGAAAAAACCTAACGCCTCTAGCGACTTCACAAAAAGTTTTCGGATACGTTGAGATGCGAACTCCGTACTGATGCATTCGATTCAGTATCCAATGCCAATCGGCTACTGAGTCTTCTAACTATAACTTCGAAATAAGCGTATAGGTTTTGACGTTTACGTTTTTAAAGTAAACGTCAAGATCTATATGCTTATTTCGAAGTTATAGTTAGAAGACTCGGTAGCCGATTGGTATTGGATACTGAATCGTATGCATCAGTACGGAGTTCGCATCTCAACGTGACCGAAAACTTTTTTTGAAAAATTAAACTGAAAAATAAAAAATGCTATGCAATAGCTTTACCGCGGCAGTCCCCGAGTGCCACACGTCTTTTTTTTATAAAACGAATAGTGCTAATGTTAAAGTATCGTTAGGGAGTTTACCCGCGAAAGTGTAAAAATGGTGTAGTTGATTTTGTAAAATTTTCCAAAGACTGTGATTCTTTGAGTGTTAATGTGAAACAATGGTGCAAACTGTTATTTTTCTGTTTAAATTTTGTCTACGCAATTGGCCAGTGTCAAGTTATAACATCTTTCAAACGTTTTAAAAGTCCTTCCCAGTCACAAGTCGTAGTCAAAGTCAAGTAAAATAGTCAAGGTCCGGTAATAGTCAAGTCACTATTGGTGTTTTGGAGCGAAGGCGAAAATCACGTTTTTCAACTTTGTATAATTTGCCTACACTTATGCACGTTTATTAAGTATTAATAGTTAAAAATCTACTATTATTGCACATTAACATTCAAAGAATCACAGTTTTTGAAAAATTATAAAAAATCAACCACGCCATTTTTTCACTTTCGCGGCAAAAAAACCTCAAAATATGTTTTCAATGATCAATGCTACTGCAACAAATATTGCACGTGAAGTGCAAAACGCCGCCTCTCTCACCACAAACATCCGTCAACAACAACAATTTCCACTCCATCAACACTCCACAAATCGTTAGTTCATAATCTTAATTATAACCGTCCGATTCATTAAAGTCTTATAACAGTTTAGATTATCTTCGTACATCGCAGTCTGCTTAGCACCTCACGATTAACTCGGCGCGGCGCACAAAGCCCGTCGTAGCCGACATGAAAAAAAAAAAAAAAATAAAAAGAAGTTGGAGCATAATAAAGAGAGTTCGCTCCGTTTCAAGGTGTGAAGCTGTCACGAGCGAAATGATGACTCCATTATTATACGGCTAAATAAAAATGTTGTTCATCCCGCTGTGTTCGGCTGATGTGTTAATAAGTTCAACATGGTATGGTTATTGGATCACGAATGTGTAATTAATTAGGGTTGTACATTGTTGTGTTTTAGCCGGTTTTGAGAGGACAGCCTTTATTACAAACTTGGAACATTTAATAATCATTGTGTTCGCAATTGGAAATGTACTTGTATGCATGAGATTTAAATATTGGTTAAGTATTATATGGTTGAATCTTTATTGATATATACATTAGTCCAATAACATTACTTTAACCGACTTCAAAAAAGGAGGAGGTTCTAAATTCGTCTGTATTTTTTTTCATGTGCGTTACCTCAGAACTTTTTTCTTGGTGAACCGATATTGATTTTTTTTTATTTGAACGGTGGTGCTTCCCATTTAAATTTTATTAAGAATAATGCGTATTTAATTAATTTAATCTAAGATAAAATGTTGAAGTAGGGTTTTTAAGCTTAGCTTTTGGGTTTAAATTATTTATTAATTGCTTTTTAATTAGGAATTTCAATAAAAAAAGTGATAAATGGCAAAGCGCATGCTATTTGTATTTCGTTACGTTTTTGTAACATTTTTGATGTCAATAATTGTTTAACTATCCTTTACGGCAGCCATGATTGGTCATGAAAATCACAAAAAGAATGCCAAAATTGCCGCGTTCAAAATTGCTCGAACCTGGTGGTATTTTCAAATTCTTATTATGTATAAATGTACAGCTTTGATGGTACCGGCTATGTATAACGTAAACAATCGAATAAAAACATGAAAAAATACAAATGCATATTACCTATTAGGTGAAATAGGTTGGCAACCATGAAGCTTCGGAGAGTCTTTTAGAAATTGATGTAGTTAAGTATTTGGAGTACCTACAAGTACTTAGCCTATGCTTTGAACGTAATCAAAAACAAGATTTTTCAGTAAGGAAATATATGGAAAAAAATAAAACGAAATTCAGTTTTTGCTGATTTGACCTCCAGATCTGGGGCTTCACTTGTCGTCAGTTTTACATGCTTTGAATTAAGAACAGGCTGCGTTTCGGTCCGAGCACGATTTATGTAACAGGCAGCGTGCTAGCGTATGCTACAGCATATTATTAGCATAATAGAAAATATGGCGTAAATATACTTAGATTTTTAAGATTTATAGTAAAATTCACGAAGAGTAAGAAATATTTCTTATTAATTAATTTAAAAAAAATTTGCTTATTAACGAATAATAAACTATGTTTTCTAACTGTTATTGTTCTGTTTTCTCATATTTACGAGCTAATTACCTTTATTTCTTAAAACTAAATCAAAACTATATACCTATATCTATGAGTAGTATATAGCAAAAACTTACAGTACGTTTTTATTTGTGTTAAATTAACTTAAAATGGCATAACGTTCGACTAAAAAATCTATTGAGTGAAACTCTATAAAAATATTAAAACTGGCATAATGGAGGATAGAAAATAAAAATAAAAAATACAGCTATTTAACTAACATAGATTTAATTTATAATGTAACTTACCAACTATTCTACGGATTTATCCGAAATAATTTTTTTTTTATTTATTTAACGTGGCAACATTCTTGACACTTTTCTTTCGGCAAGCGGTTTACAAATTTGTATGTGTTATTTGTTTTATTTCCCTTTTTAGTCTTAAATTAGGAAAAAATATATACATTTCCAGAACGCACGCATTAAAGACCAAAGTCTTTAATGCGTGCGTTCTGCCAGTTATGGCCTACGGAGCCGAAACGTGGACACTGACAGTAGGACTAGTCCACAAATTTAAGGTTGCTCAGCGAGCTATGGAGAGAGCTATACTCGGCATTTCTCTGAAGGATCGAGTCCGGAACGAGATGATCCGACAGAGAACTAAAGTCGCCGACATAGCTCAAAGAATTAGCAAGCTGAAATGGCAGTGGGCTGGTCAGAAGGGTGGATAACCGCTGGAGTAGACGAATACTTGAGTGGAGACCGCGACTCGGCAAACGTAGCACAGGACGCCCGTTGGCCAGGTGGAGCGACGACCTGCGAAAGGAGGCCGGCAGAAACTGGATGAGAAGAGCCGAAGATCGGGTTCAGTGGCGTTCATTAGGAGAGGCCTATGTCCAGCAGTGGACAAAAATAGGCTGATGATGATGATGATATACATTTCAAAGTAACACATTAATAGGCTATGTGATCGACTCAGGATATCGCAAATTAAAGGTGGCGACTCGAACAAGTGGTCGAATATTTCGTAGTCGAGATGACTACCAATTTTTAGGGAGCTTGCTCTTAAGTTATTTTTTAATTCACTCGCGGCTCCACACGCCACGCATTCAGCTTTTAGCATATTATTAACTGCAATATCAGATTTGACACGAACAGAATAACTGTTTTAAAATTGTTTTACTTAATTATACACTGTTTAAGTGTTATGCTTGTGGATGAATTATGAAAATGTTAAATTTTTTAATCCCGCAAAAGAGGTACCATATAATAGTACCATACTAATAGTATATATGATATGGGTCCACGAATCTCTCAGGGAATTCTTTAAAGAGACAGGCATACTTACCATGCCTTCGCTTTACATCTTTGAAAACATTATGCATGTACGCAAAAATATTGGTAAATATAAATTAAGAAGCGACGCACACAATCTTAATACTAGATATAAGCATAAAATTACAGTGCGCGCATTTAGATTAAGCAAAACGAATAAATCTTTTATGGTAAATGGGGTTAGATGTTACAATAGAATTCCTAAAATTGTAACTGAATTACCACTGGGAAAGTTCAAATCTGTAATAAAACGGGCATTAATCAAGAAAGCTTACTATAAAACGATCGACTATATTAATGACAAGGATGCATGGGGGCAAACTGCACAAGCTCTTTCTAGCGACTACCATAATAACACCTAGGTTATTAAAATTATGTATTAGAGATCAAGAATGTTTTTTAAAAAAAAATATGAAAAAAAAATGCGCCGCCGAGTTTCTTGCCAGAATCTTCTCGAGATGGCTGTAATTTTGCGAATCTGGCAATTGAATCATTAACTTTCATGAGTGCCTCTTTGGGGCCCATGTGAATAAACGATTTTGATTTGATTTGATTGAGTATAAATAGTATCATGAGCTTGCTTGTTGAGAACCTAGAATAGGTTTTTTGTTGTTGTATCTATTGTCATTCGGTTTTTTTTTTAGATTCACTTCTTTTGGCGCGTCTGGGAAAAAATATTAGGATGAATTTTTACGATGCGCGCGCACACCGACACTGTGAAGTTGGATATTATTATCTTATATATAAAATTCTCGTGTCACAGTTTTCGTTGCCATACTCCTCCGAAACGGCTTGACCGATTTTGATGAAATTTTTTGTGCTTATCCGGTATCTATGAGAATCGGCCAACATCTATTTTTCATCATCATCATCATCACTCTTCATCATTATCAACGCGGGTGAAACCGCGGGGCGCAGTTAGTTTTTCTATAAATTTTGGCTTCGTAATCTTGTGCATTTAGCCAGTGTCAAGTAATAATATATTTCAAGTATATTCCATATTAAGATAGATTTGCCTTAACTTAAACACGTTGACTAAGTATTAACAGTTAATAATTCACCATAATTACACATGAACACTCGAAGAATCATAGGTATTGTGTACAGAAAATTGTACAAAATCAACAACGCCATTTTTCACTTACGCGGCAAAACTCTTGTGTGGCTTTTTTTTGTCTGTTGGTGCGTGTGTGTGTGCTATTAGACATAAAATAAACGCAACTTTTTTTTGCTTTTTCAGCCTACACTGTGCCCAATCTGCGAGTTAAACAACTTGATTCGGGTGCGAACAACATGGAAAATTCTAAAAGGCAAAACGCATGTTGTTATCTAAACTGATTCGTGACGTCACTTCACACACTTTTGATGTCAATGATTAGTCACCTTTCCTTAACGGTGATTGGATTGTGGATGTCACAAAAATAACGTTAAAATTGACAAAAAGACCTACCTATAATTATTTGTGGCAAAAAGTAAAACAAAATTAAAACTGACAAATTGATTTGTTTTATTTTACACTAGCCGTGCCCCGCGGCTTCGCCCGCTATTATCAAGTTAAAAAGTAGCCTATGTGTTAATCCTAGGTATAATCTATGTACATTCCAAATCCGTTTAGCCATTAAAGCGTGAGGGAACAAACCTACTTACACACTTAGGTACACACTTACAAACAAACTTTCGGATTTATAATATTAGTAGGATTTTTACCACAAACCGTCCTCAACTCAGCATAATGCTGGTTTAAAAAAAACCAGCGCTGGTCTACCGTTGGGAACGGCAGTTGACGTCGTGGGAATTGCTCGAACATGCTCGCATTTTTTTATTGAAATCGCTTTCACACTTGCAGCCCCACACTTCGATGACTTATGTCGTGGGTGCCGGAAACATTCACATTACACACACAATCACAACCAGAACCAGAAACACAAATTTTCCTTGGGGTTGAAACTTGTGTTCCCGCCGGGAATCGAACCCGATACTCCTGCTTAGAAGGCGAACGCCAGCCAACTAAGCCGACGAGCAGTTCGATAGGTGCTATAAATCTCAAAATGCTGTCATGGATACATAAATTATAAAATGGCTTGAGGTATAACTAGACACTATTAAATACAACTAACATTAAAATCTTAAATCATTAACTTATTGTCATAATGTCTATAAATAATAAAAGTTATATTATGTCCATTAGTTATAATATATTATATAACACCTTTATAAATATTACTAGTTGAGTGTAGCTAGCTTGACGACCCAGTTGGCGCAGGTCTCCGCCCTCTGCACCGTGGGTCCTGGGTTCGGTTCCCGTCAGGAGCACCAATTCGTTCCTAAGGGATATTTGTACTTCTGGTTTCTGGGTGTAATAAAACATAAACATAAACGCTTTCACACTCACAGCCCCACACTAAGTTCGATGACTTGTGTCGTAGGTGCCGGAAACATTCACATCACACGCACAATCACAACCAAAACCAGAAACACAAATTTTCCTTGGGGAGAAAACTTGTGTTCCCGCCGGAAATCGAACCCGATACCCCTGCTTAGAAGGCGAATATACACCCAACTAAGCTAACGACCAGTTTATATTATACTAGCTTTTGCGTGCGGCTTCGCTCGCGTTAAGAAGTACAACAAACTTTCATCCCCTATTTTATCCCCTTAGGGGTAGAATTAATCAAAATCCTTTCTTAGCGGATGTCTACGTCATAAAATCTACCTGCATGCCAAATTTCAGCCCGATCCGTCCAGTGGTTTGGGCTGTGCGTTGATAGATCACTATGTCAGTCAGTCAGTCAGTCACCTTTGAGTTATATATATTTAGAAGATTATAGAAATATTTTAAAACAATCTAAATTTCCGATAAAAACAAATTTTCTTAAATTGGATGTTAAAGTGATATACATCCAATTAATGCTAGCTTATATCTTGTTAAGTTTCACTTATCAGAATTTAATAATTTTCGCAGATAAATCAAACGAGCCGAGCCGAGGTCGACCACTCCCAAAATATCAGGTTGAACAACTTTGAATAGAGTTGTTAAATTTAATTCTAAATTAGAGGTGTAGGAAGATAGATTTGGGTTTACTTTTAAGTGGGTGAGTGTTAGTTATCATTTATAACGATATATGTTATTGTATGTAGGTAGGTACCTAAATCTATCTAATACCTTTAAACGAGCAATTCTTGTATATCCTACTAATATTATAAATCCGAAAGTTTGTGAGTGAGCAAGTGTGAAATTATGTTTGTTCCCTCTTTACGCTTTAACGGCTGAACGGATTTGGATGAAATTTGGAATGTACATAGATTATACCTAGGATTAACACATAGGCTACTTTTTAACTTGATAATAGCGGGCGAAGCAGCGGGGCACGGCTAGTATGTTTATACATAATCTAAATCTCGGAAACGGCTCCAACGATTTTAATGAAATTTAGTATACCTAGGAGTTTCGGGGCGATAAATCGATCTAGTTTTTATTTTTTTAAATCGAGCTAAGCTCGGTCATCCAGGTACTATATACTTAAATTTCTTAACCCAAATGTAAACGTATACATTAATATATATTATACAACCTGTAACAAAAAGGGGTAGTAATACTAGGTGGTGTGTATGTGTATCGTGCCAGAAATCGTCTGCCAGAAAACGAAATCGGACGATTATTTTTTCGTACTAAAATTATATTTTTAAAATACTTTTGACAACCCTACAGTTACATGTGCGGCAATCTGAGATATTTGTTTTGTACAAAAATTAAAAAAAATATTTGTAAAACCTACGATTACATCTGTGGCGTGACCCTGACCTTTGTTATGGCCACTACTGTCAGATATCTAGGTCCAAAGGCTATGTGGTGTAGAACGAGAGCTGATGAAATAGGGTTGCAAATGCATAATTTTTTAGACACTTTAATTCATCGTAACTCAATGTTAATGGTGCAGTCACGAATGCAGAAGTTCCTGTTAGACTCCATACATGTAGCTAGATGTGTGACTTGAGTATTACTACACCTTTCTGTTACACATTGTATATATTACTAGCGGGCCCAGCACTGAGCAGACATCGTCCCGCCTGGAAAAGCAACGCAACATTGACACTGACAGCAGCGCCAATGGGGTCCAATTTTATTTTCAAACTATCCAGGAACCTATAGAAATATACACACAAAATTTCATACAAATTGGTCCAGCCATTTAGGAGGAGTTAGGTGACAAACACGTACAGAAGAATTATTTATATATTATTAAGATATATAAATACAAATCTATAGCCGCGTGTGTAGAGTATTGGTTGTAAACGTGTCGATTGTATTTTTTTGTTGTGTTATAAGTTTTGGGTATTAATACTTTACAATAATATAGCTCATACATCAAAATAATACATAGGCATATAATTAATAAAGATATTGAGTAAATTGGCAAAAATATAACGATAAGTATAATTAACTCGGAAAAAACTTTATTAATTGGCGTGCGTTGCAAAAACTGTAAAGATAACACATATAATGGATTTTAATTTAACTAATTAATATCTACTGTCGTTGGCTTAGTTGAGTGGGCGTTTGATTTCTAAGTATATAGGGCTATCGGGTTCGATTCCCAGCAGGACCCGGCGGAAAATTTGAGTTTCTGTTTTTGGTTGTATTTTGAGTGTGTGATGTGAATGTTTCCGGCACCCACGACAAAAGTCATCGAACTTAGATAGATGGATAATACTTTATTGATCCACATTACAAAATGAGATAATACAAAGGTAACAAACAAGCTTATACGTAAAGTATCACAACAGGCGGCCTTATCACTAGCGATCTCTACCAGGCTAGACAAAGATTAGTGTAGGGCTGTGAGTGTGAAAGTGTTTTTGATTTTTATTTTCAAAGCGGACGAAGCTGTGGGCAAGAGCTACTTTCTAATATAAGAATATGCATATAGGGTAATGAGTCAGTTGAAACAAACAAACGCTTTCACACTCACAGACCGACACGGTGATTTATGTCGTGGTTGCCGGAAACATTCATATCACACACACAATCACAACCAGAACCAGAAACACAAATTTTCCTTGATGAGAAAACTTGTGTTCCCGCCGGGAATCGAACCCGATACCCCTTACTCAAGCTAACAGTCAGTACAAAATTCAAATATCAACCACATTTTTTCTAATAGTGACAACATTCAAATAGTACCCATATTTTTAGTTATTACATTATTAACACTCAATTCAATCGATGTTTCTCGATTCTCGTTTTATTTGATAGCATGTCATCACTATTTAGAAATATTTTATGGAGGTAAAACATATCGGTGGGAACGGATCTGTTTAAATATTTTAATTTGAAATGTTAAGTGATGAAGAGAAGTTAAAATTAAATGATTTCATGTTTTAAATGTTTGGGGTGAAGAAATGTATTTGTAGATGTGGAATGTATGATGGACGTTGTAAGTACAACATGATAACACTTCTTTAGATACGTTTTTATTAACAAATAAAAATTTTATCTCGTTTATAAATACTAACATTAGAAACTGATATACTCTGTAATGTCACAATAAAATAATATAGGGCTTTATATTTAAAGACTGCTTAGTAGCTAAGTAATGTTTACAAGTGACAATAAGGCTCACCTGCAACAGTCATACACACACACAAAATCACATAATCTTTAAAAATTGACGACCCAGTTGTCGCAGTGGACAAGTGTCCGCCTTCTGCGCCGTGGGTCCTGGGTTCGATTTCCGGCAGGAGCACAAATTCCTTCCCAAGGGATAGATAGATAGAAAATTCTATAATGCACAAACAGTATTGTAGGTACATAGGCGAACTTAATGCTACAAAGCATTTTCTTCCAGTTAACCTGAGTGTATCGAGCATATTTTGATAATAATATGGTAGTGCACATCTTTGGTAAAAAGTTGTTTTTATTTTACAATTAAAACTTTAATTTGTATATAGTATTACATAAAAAATAGTCTTATTTATGATACCAAAAAATACCAAAAAAAAAATATTTATACATACATTTTGATACATTTAACTACTCATATATACATACATATATTTTCTATATTGACATATATACATAAACATATTTATTAAATAAATATTTTAATTTTAATTGAATATAACTAAATATTGGATTCTGTTGCTCAATTTGGATATTGGGATATATTTGCTTCTGGTTCTGGGTGTAATGTATGTGTGATGTGAATGTTTCCGACATCCACGATACAAGTCTTTGAAATTAGTGTAGGGCTGTGAGTGTGAATGCGTTTGTTTGTTTGTTTTATTGATGTATATCGTCTTTCCCAAGCTATAATAATTCATTAGTATAATTAACACAGCTTAATACATTTAAAGATAAATATAGATATGTATTTTATTTGGGTGCGCGTTCGCCTTCTAAGCAAGGGTATCGGGTTCGATTCCCGGCGGGATAACAAGTTTCCTCCCCAAAAAAAAATGCGTTCCTGAATCTAGTTGTGATTGTGTGTATGTTGCCAGCACCCACGACACAAGTCGTCGAACTTAGTATGGGGCTGTGTTTCTGAAAGTGTATATTAAAAGTCAGGACAGACAGTGCTTAAGCTCAGTAATAGTGAGTGTGAGTGCAATTGTTTGTGTGTTTGTTTTGTAAAGATCAAAATGTAGCGTACTTTCCCGAGCGTTTATAAAAAACAAAATAGATAAGAAATAGACGCAATTTCAAAAGATAATAAAAAAAATTGTAATTGATACAAATTAATAATTAAACGCAAACAAAGCTTAAAAAAAACGACTACACCGCTTTAGCTTCGGAACCTTGATCAGATTTAATGTATTGCACACGCATTATTGACGATAACTCAAAAACTAGAGATCAGATCTTGATCAAATTTCAACGGGACCACATGAAAAGCGTCATCTATCAAATAAAAAATAATCATCAAAATCAGTTCCCAACGAAAGAAGTTATGAGGTATCTTTTGAAGTCGTTCAATGTAGTCAACAGAATACGCATTATTGACGATATCTCAAGAACTACTGATCAGATCTTGATCAAATTTAAATGGGACCAATTAGAAAGCAACATATTTCAAATAAAAAAAAATAAATTCGAAATCCGTTCACGTGGAAAAGAAATAGTCGCAATTTCAAAAGATAATAAAAAGAAATGGTAATTGATAGAAATTAAAACGTGCGTGATTCACAGATATGTAACATAGAAACTCAGACACATGGCTATAAATTACTTTTCAATTACTGAGTTACGTACAGCTAATTAACACGTTACCATCGGTTTGATTTAATTGCTTACTTCTTACTTACATGCTTCTTTATATCACGAATTCACGATACATTTGTAACGATAGAAAATTGTTTCTGCATTTTTTAATCTATAAGCTAAGTGCAGAATAATTTGAAGTCTCGTTGTAGTTTCCTGAAAATATATAATTGAAACGCAAGCAAAGCCTAAAAAAACCGACTTCACCGCTTTATCTTCGGAACCTTGATCAGATTCAACGTATTAAACACGCATTATTGACAATAACTCAAAAACTACTAATCAGATCTTGACCAAATTTAAATGGGACTACATGGAAAGCACCAGCTTTTAAATAAAAAAATAATCATCAAAGTCGGCCTCTTGAAGTCGATTAAAAACAAGAACATCGTCAATGTAGTCCACTGAATACGCAATATTGAGGATAACTCAAAAACTACTTGTCAATCTTGATCAAATTTAAATGGGACAAATTGGAAAGCAACATCTATAAAACAAAAAAAAATTCAAAATCGGTTCACGTGGAACGAAGTTATGAGATAAGACAAAAAAAATATAGTCAACTTGAGTACCTGCTCTTTTTTTGTGAAGTGAACCGACTTGATCGCTTATATTTCGGTTTTGGCTTAACCGATTTCGATGAAATTTATATGGGACGACTTCTGAAGTATACTCTACCAAACAAAAAAAAATCAAAATCGATTCATAAATGGCGGAGATATCGCGTAACATACATACAAAAAACATACAGTCGAATTGAGAACCTTCTTTAAAGTCAGTTGCAAAATGCATTGTATAGCATGGAATTTGTGGTGGTACAATCCGTTTGCTGAGTCCGCCTGGAGCAGTACACCACCGTTGCAAGACATTCAACAGCCTAGCAGAAGCGTACCAACATTACTGTCTTTAGGATTGAAGGGCAATGATTCCAGTGAAATCATAGGGCTTTAAAAGATTTTTTTTACGAACAAACAAACGCATTCACACTCACACCCCCACACTAAGTTGAAAGACTTGTATCGTGGGTGCCGGAAACATACACATCACACCCAGAACCAGAAGCACAAATATCCCAAGGCAAGGAATTTGTTCTCCTGCCGGGAATCGAAACCAAGACCCACGGCGCAGCGGGCGCGCACCTGTCCACTGCGCCAAATGGGACGTCGTATTTAACATCTAATATCTCAGGGTGATGAGCGCAGTGCTTTGCCGCGCAGGAGTTCGAGTTATAAAAGTTCAAAATTATTATTATTTTTAATTATTATTATTAGTTAGTTCTGAATAGTAATGGGCACGAGTGACGTTTACCATCAGGCAAGCAACTTGCTAGTCTTACAATGACATAAAAAATAATCTTTATGTAAATATGTATCTTCTAGGCATGCTACATCTTCGACCGCATCATCACTTTTCATCAAGTATTACTGGCAAATAATTGCAATAGCTTGTTAGAAGTGGGGCAGTGGTTTGTTACGTAAAAATATGCCTAAGTACATACATGTAGACAATAATTTATTCAAAAGGTATTACAAATTAAAAAAAAGTACTTATGACTATGTGTAAACTATTTTCCAGAATTTTGGTAAAGAAAAATTGGGGTTAGTTTTAATACTAAAAGCACATATATTTATATGCAGGTATAGAGTAAATTTAGTCTTATTTTGCTTTTCAAGGAACCCTAAAAAGTACATTGTATGTAAGTATAATTTATGTGATTTTGTTGTTAGAATAAATCAAGTTTTATTTTTGAAAATGTATGAATATTAAGTTATCTGAAATAAAAATATTAGTTAACGTTTTCACACTCAGTTATTTTAAGTGTCTAAAAATAATAACTTAAAATATGAATATAAATTCAATTAAACTACCACAGGTATACGGCTTAACTTTGATAATTTTAATTAATAATCACGCACGGTAATTATAATAATTATCTATAATTATTATATGCTGTGGTATTGTAATTTTGCAACGCCGACTAAGTTGATGCCAATCGGAACCCCGCCCCGGGATCGAGCACTGTGGTAACCGCAGAGGTACAATGAGGACAAAACATTAGAAAATGATCCATTGAAACATGATAAAAGAGAAATATCTAAGCGTAGGTAAATGTTGTCAAAAGTAGGTGAAAAATAAAGTGATAAACGCATTCACACTCACGCATTCACACTCACAGCCCCACACTAAGTTCAAAGACTTGTATCGTGGGTGCCGGAAACATTCACATCACACACACATTACACCCAGAACCAGAAACACAAATATTCCTTGGGAAGGAATTTGTGCTCCTGCCGGGAATCGAACCCAGGACCCACGGCGCAAAGGGCGGACACACGTCCACTACGCCAACTGGGTATCAAATTATCAAAAACCTGTTTTCACTGTATTTTTCATGTTGCTATGTTTGATAATGTTTTTTCTTTAAAGTTAACTTTTTAAATTACTTTTTTTATATTATGATTTTTCATTTAATTATTAATGTCTTACAAATAGATAAAAAAAAAATCTCACACTCTGCCAACACATTTACAAATTATGCGACGGATGACAGATGCCGTGAGTTTTACTCTATATTCCAGATATATGCAAATTTACATCCAGTAAATGTTTCTATTTCTCAAAATTTGTTCTTTAATTCTGTAGCCTATAATCTTGTTTTTTTTAATGGTAAATAGGCAAGCATTTGACCACTATCTCATCTGATGGAAAGTGATGATGCGAACGAAGATGTCATATGCTTGCCTAGAAGATACCTATTCACTCTTGACTTGGAGATTCCCAGATTATACCCCTCGGGGAATAATGACGCAGGCAATGAATTCCACTCCTTCGCTGTACGGATGATGAACGTAGAAGCAAAACGCTTCGAGCAAACTGGATTATTCTAAAGATAAGTTCGAACATAAATAGTCTACTCTACTGTTATATATTGTTGTTTGTTCGGAGGCGTTTGATGATATTGTTAGAGGTTATAAAAATCTATCAAGGGTTTATCAAAAATAAAGTATATCTATTGTATTGTATTATATTTGTGTTTATTGTATTGTGCTTAATATACTTAAAATCTAACAAACAGATGTTTCGAGCTATGTGTAAATCTAATTACCTTTACTTGTTTACCAGTATTTTTGTCGGTGCAAAAAATAAGATGAAATGTCAAGACTTTTTACAAACGCCAGAAGTGCTTATTTTTAATATAGGTACTTTATAAAATATTTCTAAATGTATGTAAATAAATATTTTATTGTGTAAACAGGACTCATGGAGGCAAACTGCACAAGCGCTTTCTTTCTTTCTTCTTTATTTAATACATTACATATTGATATAGATTAACCTAATTTTAATAAACTTTTATGAAAAAATACACTGACGCCGATAAAAAAAACATTTCTTATTATTTCCTTCCCCTGCACTGCAACCAGTCCACTGTGCGTGGCCAATTACATAAAAGCGTTTCATTTGCCGCGGAGTGTTATTGTGTGACCCCCGATAGGATCGCGGGTTCGATTCCGGTCCGGGGTATAAATCCTTTGAATATCGTGTCTTGGTAATAAAATGAATACTTATCTTGGTTATGCGGATTTTGTCGGGGTTTACACGATGTTGCCTTTACCACCCCCGACTTAAAATTTGTATGCGGTTTGTGGATTCTTCTGCCTATGCAATTTTTTTTATGCTTTATAGGCAAACATTTGACCACTATCTCACCTGATGAAAAAGTGAAGATGCGGCAGAAGATGTAGCATGCTTGCCTAGAAGATACCTATTCACTCTTGACTTGACGACTCCTAGATCATACCGTTCGGGAAACAAAGACGCGGGTGAGTTCCGCTCCTTCCCAGCATTTTTATTACGATCTAAATCTATTATATACTACTATATATTTTTTAAATCTCTGATAGTCTAGCGTTTGTCCACTATCTCACTTATTACCATCCGAGCTAATAATAAGCTAGTATATCAATGATAAAAATAGGCCGGCCAAGGGCGAGTCTGACTTGTGCACAGAGGGGTGCGCCTTTTAAGCAGTGGGCATATGGTTGGAATGAAATTTTTGTTTCTATTAGAAGCATGGGTGTAACTGTGTGTTAATGTGATGTAAATTTTTCCGACATCAATAATACTAGTCTTCGAACTTAGTCGGGATTGTAAGTGTGGAAGCGTTAGCAAAAAAGCATGTAAAAATTTATATGTACTACATAACTATTTAGTTTGTTATTTTAATTTGAGATTGAGAACAGTTCCTGCTTGACATTTTCAATATTGGGACTCTGGGCTCCAGTAAGCTATGCATACGTCCTTTTTAGCTACAGAACCTAGAAAAAGATATGAATAAATATTAAACGCTTTCACATTCACAGCCCCGCACCAAGTTCAATGACTTGAGCCGTGGGTGCCCGAAACATTCACAACACACACACACAATCACACCCAGAACTAGAAACACAAATTTTCCTTTGAGAGAAATTGTGTTCCCGCCGGGAAAAGAACCCGATACACCTGCTTGGAAGGCGATCGCGCACCGATTTAAATTTATCTTCAAATGTATTAAGCTGTATTAATTATACTAATTAATTATCATAGCTAGAGAAAAACGATAGAGAATACATCAATTTGTTTGAAGTGTATTTGATTTTGTGTGTGTAATAGTGTGTATGTCTGTTGAAGGTGAGCCTTAGTGTATAGCCACTAGTAGATTCTAAAGCATTAGTTCTACAAATAATACAAGAGTAAAAAGTAGCAATTTAACAGTAAGAAACCGATTACGAACCGACAAAGAAGCGTTAAGACGTCGTAGACGATAACATTTGGATGCAGACGTCACCGTAATACGTTCGTTATTGCGTTTGCTCGAGTTGTTTTGTAAACGTTTATTGCTTTAGCGAATTGAGCTCGGGTGATATAATTCGATTAACGTATTTTGCGAGTTTATTTAGAAATATAAAAATTACGTTTTGAAATTCAATACGGTTAAGGGATTGAAAGGCTATAAAGTCGATCAATATTCAAAATCGTGTATTTATCGCCCAAAAGAGGTGCTTATGAAAGTTAGTGACTATTGCCAGATTTGCAAAATTACAGCCATCTCGAGTAGAACCTGGCAAGAAACTCGGCGGCGCAATTTTTCATTTATTTTATTAAAACTCTCTTAAACACTAATACAGGAATTATATTGACCTAGGTCTATATGATGTATAGTCGTTAGAAAGCGCTTGTGCAGTTTGCCTCCATGCACCCTAGTCATTAATGTAGTCAAACGTTTTATAATAAGCTTTCTTAATTAATGCCCGTTTTATTACTGAATTGAACTTTCCCAGTGGTAAATCAGTTACAATTTTAGGAATTTATTGTAAAATTGAAACCCATTTGCCATAAAAGATTTATTCGTTTTGCTTAATGCTTAAACCGCTATTTTACACTTATATCTAGTACTAGCCGAGCCCCGCGGCTTTGCCCTCCATTATCAAATTAAAAAGTAGCCTATGTGTTAATCTTAGGTATAAGCTATGTACATTCTAAATGTCATCCAAATCCGTTCGAGGGAACAACTTACACTCACACTTACACACAAACTTTCGGATTTATAATATTAGTAGGATTTAGATTGTGTGCGTCGCTTCTTAATTTATAATTATGTATTAATATTTTTGCGAACATGCATAATATTTTCTAAGATGTAAAGCGAAGGAATGGTAAGTATGCCTGTTTCTTTAAAGAATTTCCTGAGAGATTCGCGCGGAACCCATATCATAGATTGATTTGGCTTATTTGAGAGCCCGTTCACCTTGCATGGGTATCGGGTTTGTTACCTGGCGGGAATAAAAGCTTTTTCCCTAAAAGGAAAATTTATTTTTTAGGTTCTGGTTGTGTGATGTGAATGTTTTCGTCAGCCATGATTCAAGTTATCAAACTCAGTGTGCGGTTGTGAGTATGAAAGCGTTTATGTTTATGTTACTCTTTCACAATCGCAGTCCCACACTAAGTTCAATGACAGTGTTATGGGCGCAAAATACCTAAAATTTTTCTCCCCGAGGAAAATTTTTGTTCCTAGATCTGGGTATGATTTATTTATTTATTTATTTAATTCTTTATTGCACAAAAAGTACAAAAGGTAGACTTAATGCTAGGGGCATCCTCTACCAGTCGTCCACACATGGTAGACGAGAAGAGTTCATGATAGTAGGCGTGCATCAAAATGGTATAGAGAGGGCAACAGACGAAAGAAAGTTAGATGATTATGTGTTTGATGTGAATATTTCCGGCAGCCACGACACAAGTCATCAAACTTAGTGTGTGGTTGTGAGTGTGCAAGCGTTATTAAAGCTTGAAATATTCTCTCACAGTGAACTCTTATCTTTCCCTCGCTCCCATCAATAAAACAATACGAAGGCGTCAAAGAGTAATGGCTCTCGATAAATTAAACAATTTCGCGGCTCTTTTCGATCCTTTCCCGCCATTCGGCAGTTTACAAATGGCGGGGTGGGAGAGATTGCCGATATGGGTCAAAATCACCAAGGTGGCAAATTCCAAATTCTGTTTTACGATGAATTTACCTAGCAGCTATTACTTTGATGATCAGCCTAAATGATCACTAAACTTATGTTTTAACAATATTTACGTTGGCAGAGCACAGAATTGATTACTACTCTTGTAATTTTATTTTTAAAGAGAGCTATCGTTAAAAATAATCATTCCGGGAACGTTTTTGCGAGGCTTATAATAACATTATAATATAACATAATTATTTATTTTTTACCTTGTTCAATAGCGGATATATGTAGTTTTTAAATAAAAATTAAAAAAATGTAATGAAATTGCCAATAAAGACGTTAAAAAGCAAAATATAGTGCAAATGGAGCTATTATGACTATTTCTTTGTCTAAATTATCTAAATATGAGAAATATCACTGTCTTATATATAAATTAACATGCTATAGGTATGAGAAGTTCGCCTTATATTAATATTATCAGGGATTTTTTTTAAATATCTAAAATAATAATGTATGGTCTGTGATTTTAGTGACGATCCCGGAAATGATGAGTTGTTCGTGGACTGATACGTGTGTTCCTTAAATCACGATATAGATAAAATTGAGGTTTATAAAATCATATAAGTAATGTTTTTGTATGTCGTACTTATTTATTCATTTTGGCATAAGGTTCTTAATTAACAAAAACGTAACTTAAATCACTTTACAGTCTTTTAATTGCTGTACACAGCCGATTAGAAATTCTTAATAATCATATTAAACTTTTATTATGATGGTTATAATCAAATCATCTAAACATTATACTTATTGTTTTGTAGTTAATATTAAATAAACTTTACTTCAAAAACAAGAACTCCTAATCATATTAATTGAACACAAGAATATAATATTATATAAAAAGAAACAAACTTTTGATTTTTTCATAAACATCAATATGAGTCTCAAAGTAATAATACTCTCTATTATTTTCTTTTTGAGCAATGGCGTTGGAATAATACTTATTATTTGCTCATTGTCGTAAGTAAGCCGAACTATTTTTTTTAACTTGCTTTTTCGGACGTTTTTTATTTTGTTCAGCCACATGAGACTCCATATTGCTAAAAAATATTAAACATATATTAAAAAATATGTTAGCACAACATACACTAAATTAATTAACCAATAGTTATAATAATAGGGTGCGTTTCTTTGAAAAAGTCATTTCAGGAACGCTCCGTAAAGTCCGGGAACGGTCCCGTAATGACCGATCCCGAAATGACTTTTTTAAATTATTGCGGCCTTTTTAGACGGCAGCCATCTTTGACATTATGTTCGGCTTTGTTATTGTAAAATATTTGGTGTTAGTATTTGCTATAAAACACTAAAAAACTTATTTTTCAATATTCCAAGTTGAAAAACGCATTCCCGGTATGATGACGTATTGATGTACGCTCTATAAATAATGAATTGAAAGACACTTACCACTTATTTTCAATTGTTTTTGGTGAAAACTCTCTCGACAACCGTTTGTTTACATTGTTCACATCACTGAACCGTAGACAAGTAAAGGTTGCGTTCAAAAACTGATTTTTTACTGAGAATCAAAATTGCGTTCACTAAAATGACGCTTACATTGCCGGACACAATATTTTGACTTGTTTTTCTTTTATTTCTTTTCTTTCTTTAATAATAACAATGATTAATTGATATTAGATAAAATTGAAGGCCATTAAGTAAGAATTTTTTTTCACTTTATTTTATTTTATGCATGTTTCCAAAGTTAGTTTCTCAAGATTGCTACATAGGACGCGTTCTCGAAATGATTTTTGTAGTTATTTCTTCAAATAATTATGAACGTGCTTTATTTTTTCATTATGAAATATTATGTACAGTTAATATGAACAGAGTTTAGTAATATTTACAATAACGATTTGCTTAAATAAACTAAATTTAGACATTTATTTGCTGGCAAAGCTAATTCTCCACCTTGGTGATTTTGACCCATATGCGCAGGCGCAGGCGGCAAGTGGATTCCACGTTTCTTAAACTATACCTACTGTAAAAATTAAGAGTATTTATGTTGTAGTATAATGATGTGGTGTAGTAAGATAATTTCTTTGTGATACAATAAAATTATCTTTATTGAAAATCAATACAAATGTTAGGAAATAACTAAATAAATTATTCTTAAATAGATTTCACAAAAAGCGATCTTTTCGCATAAAGTAATTTCTTCCAGACAACCTTAGCATGGAAAAAAATTAAAATTGGATTGCTTTTGGCGGAGGTAGGTGTACACTATAAGAAAAAAACATTTGTGATTTTAAAGACATTCTTCAAATTTAACAGCATTGCTCTAGTCGGTGTAAATTTGTTGAATCCAATTAATTGTGGATCGAAGTGGAATAAAAAGATGCGTGGATTTAATTTTTTGTCAATTTTGACTCCGCAATCTTTGTGCATTTAGCCAGTACAGACTCATTAATATTTTTCAAATATAATTGAGTATTCCATAAATATAGTTAATAATATAATTACTTATATAATATAATTACGCGGCAAACTGAGCACCACTGTTGCCATTTTCTACCGGCTTCACAAAAAAGGAGGAGGTGCTCAAGTCGACTATATGTCTTTTTTCTTTTTTTTTATATTTGTTACCGCATAACTTCTTTCCACTTAAACTGATATTGATTTTTTTTTGTTTGAAAGATGTTGCTTTCCCATTTAAATTTGATCAAAATCTGATCAGTAGTTCTTGTAATATCGTCAATAATGCGAGTTTAATACATCTAATCTGATCAAAGTTCCGAAGATAAAGCGTTGCAGTCGGTTTTTTTAAGCTTTGCTTGCGTTTAATTATGTTTTTTATAAATAAAACCTATTTCTATGACACTCGTCGAATTGAGACTAATTTATCGATATACTATACGTCACCATAGGTTCATTCGTTTGTATGCACATACATAGGTGAATACATACGATGCTAAAATCCAAATTTTTTATAGGTATTGCTTCACCGTTGCAAAGGTACATTTACGGGTTTTGTAGTACTTACACACTTTTTTTTTTGTAAAATGGCGTCACGCAAATAGCACAACTAGCTATAATTCTATCTGGGTGGCTTCTAGTCAATAGTGAATAGGTGCTATATCTTCGGCCGCATCTTCACTTTCCATCAGGTGAAATTGCGGCCAAATGCTATACCTATCATAAAAAAATTGGCTTTGTTAATAGAAATATAGAAAATGATATTCAAAGACCAAAATTATTTATCCCGTAAAAACTAACATCCAATATTTGTATAAAATATGCACCAGAATAAAAACATAAACTTAATAGAGGTATTGGGTCTCCATATAAAACCAATTTGTTCCAAATTATAGGGACCTGAGCAAACAATATAAAACCTAATCGATCAACAATAGCTTAGACATGTTATGCTGATATAGTGTAGCGTTAAAGGTCCAGTTAAATGTATTATATTACAAAAAAAATTGAAACGCATGTAAGCTTAAAAAACGACTTTATCGCTTATATTTCGGTTTTGGTGACCAATTTCGATAAAATTTATATGGGACCACCTCTGAAGTATACTCTACCAAACAAAAAACAACATCAAAATCGATTCAATAATTGGTGGAGATATCGTATAACATACATACAAAAAAAACATACAGTCGAATTGAGAACCTCCTTTTTTGAAGTCGGTTGAAAATAATCACATGTACCCACATGTGATTATTTTCAAGAAGAGAACAATCACTAGAAAAGGGACAGTTATGATGAAGTTAATTTTTTACTACCTGAATTTCTAGTATTTCAAAATTCTCTAGAGTTAGAGTTACTTTAAAGATTTCTACAATCCTGCGTGCAAAGATTTGTGTCCACCGGGAACCCGGTACCCGCAGCGTATAAACAAGACATGTATTTTTTTTCATGTTAAATAAGAAACTTAATATTGACCACTATCTCGCCTGATGGAAAGTGATGATACGGTCGAAGTTGCGACATGCTTGCCTAGAAGATACCTATTCACTCTTGATTTGAAGACTCCCAGATTATATCCCTCGGGGAACAGTGACTCAGGCAATGAGTTCCACTCCTTCGCTGTACGGATGATGAACGTAGAAGCAAACCACTTCGAGCGTACTGGAGGTATGTCAACCATAAATGGATGACGTTTGACAGTTTGTCCGGTTGTTAGATGGTAAAATGTGCATGTTTTTTTTTTTTTTTTTGAAACTCATTCACATTCACAGCACCACACTAAGTTCAAATTACTTGTATCGTGGTTGCCGGAAACATTCACATCACACACTTATTACACCCAGAACCAGAAGCACAAATATCCCTTGGGAAGGAATTAGTACCTACTCCTGCCGGGAATCGAACCCAGGACCCACGGCGCAGAGGGCAGACACTTGTCCACTGCGCCAACTGGGTGGAATTAACTCATGTAATGTCCATGTATCTAACTAAATCGTTCTCAAACCTAAATCTTCCGCTCATTTACATCGTCCTGAGACGTTTGACTATTTAGCATGCAAACCGACCGTCGCCCCGGGTGTATTATCAACTCAATAAACTTAGGTAATTTATAACAGCCCATAACAATGTGTGCTGTATCGGAACAGTCATTTCTCAAATACGCACCTCGCCTGTAGCGGTCGACGATTAAATAGCTTCGGCCGACGGACGGACTAGTGCTGTGCTGAAGAGATAAATAGTCGACTTATAATTTGTTCGTAGAAGTAGACGGAAGAATCGGGACCCAGAAGGGCTTTTCTGGTAATTTTAAAATAGTCAAATTCAAATTGGGATCTAGTATCGATCTCGTTATGTCACAAACGGTATTCTGTTAACCTACAAATTTCGGTGTTTCGAGCTAGCTAGATTGCATTGTGACTGAAACTTAGTTTAAGCAAAAACGGCAGATTCTAGATATAAATCGGGACTAACCACACTAATGCCTGCATTTCAAAGTGACTTTCCTCTTGTTTGTTATTATTATTTATCACAACTAAACTTCGTGACCAATTAGGAGTGTATTAAAATTGAATTGATTAAATTCGACACGCAGGAAAGGACATTTAAAATCGAAGAGATCACTTTTTTGTAAGTGCTGCTGCAAGACGAGCTAGGTATGTAACCACTTTATATACATAGGGAAGTTATAACAGCCCATAACATCTAGTCAATTTATAACAGCCCGTAACAATGTGGGTGTCCTATTCATTCGCATAATATTTTTAGTCCTTAAGTTGTTCTGCATTCATATCTTGTCATAATATTTTGTAGTCATAATATTAGATGCGCATATTTTTTTAAAGCTATACTTGTATGTTGTCATATCATTTGCTTGTAATAAATTAGGTTAGTTAGGTTGCTTGTGACCATAACGCACGAGCCGAGCGAGCGAAGCGAGCGTGCCGCGGCAGCGGCCGGCGAAATGTTAGAAACGAATTGGCCCCTGTTTACTAGTCTAGGCAGACAAAACTTACATATATCAAAAATTGTTAGGGCGTTTAAGGTTATTGCTTTTAAATATTAGTAATACTAACATTATGACAAGTGATATTAGGGGCAGTGATATTGTATGTTATGATGATTAGTAGTAACTAATATTAGTAGGCAAATTTTTATGCGATTAAATTTTAGGGCTAAAGATTTAGTCGAATCAATAGGGAACCAACAATGTGTGCTGTATCGGAACAGTTATTTCTCAAATACGCACCTCGCCTGTAGAGGTCGTCGATTAAATAGCTTCGACCGACGACGGACGGACTAGTGCTGTGCTGGAGAGATAAATCGAAGGAAGAATCGGAACCTAGATTCTAGATAGCAATATAAATCGGAACGAAACACACTAATGTTTAAATATCAAAGTGACTTTACTCGTGTCTGTTTTTATTTGATCACGATCAAACGTCGTCGTGACCAATTAGGATTGTATTGAAATAAGATTTATTAAATTTGACGCGTAGATAAAGGACATTTAATTTTGAAGCTTTATGTAATTGCTTCTGCATGTCACGGCTAGGTATGGAACACCTATATACGTAGGGAATTTATAACAGCCCATAAAATTTAGCCAATTTATAATAGCCCATAAGAATATTTGCTGTATTAAAACAGACATTTCTTAAAAAATATGCAACTTGCCTGTAGCGGTCAACAATTAAATAGCGACCAACGCTGATGACGATGGATGGTCTAATACTATGATAATAATGCCAAAGGACGGACAAATCTGGACGCGATGATGGAGATAAATTAAATTGGGACTAATCAGAATAGAAAGGAAAAAGAAAATGCATTTAATTGTCACAAAAATTAAACAACTCAAGCTAAAAATAACTTAAGAATAAAATAAATACAATTTAAATGCGAAAAAGGTTTAACTCAGCATTACGTCGAGTTAAAAAAATCGACAATGGTTTTCAGTTTCACCTTGCAAGTAGTACAAATTAGTGAATTAATTGCTTTTGTATGGACTGCATGGGCTAAACCACATAAAGGCATCCGACATGGCTTAAAGACTGTTGTCTTATGTCTTACAAACGGGACAGGCTTAACGTGCCTTCCGAAGGACGGTAACTAACACTCCCAAAACCGTGCCGAAAGTCTCAATTATGTATTATTATTCCGTCCCGATTAAGTTATCGGAATGTTCTGATTTATTCCCGTTACACTCCACATCACTAGTGGTTGAGAGAACAATGGCGGGCACGTAAAGTTATTAAATGATAAAATTTTCCAATGTTAAAATTGTTGAGATAGGCCCGTTTAAAACGGCTGCGATGTTTGAACCTTTAGGAAATTAAATTACATTATTTACTGATAGGAACGTGTTTACTGTAAAAATAATGTGGCTGATCAATAAATGAAATGGTGATATATGAGATCAAGACATAAAATATGCTGCTTCACACAGGATTGTTAAATACAAGCTGTCCTGTGGCTTTGCGTTCATCGTTCATCAGGATAAAAAAGTGTATCAAATGGATTATTCCAGGATCTACAATAGGACATATTATGCTACTTTTAGTAATTGTCCCCAGGTATATTGGACGAGATTTTATGTCATATAGAATCGCGCACTATCACTATTGTATAAAATCACACTCTAAACCCAAAATTCTAAACAAATGTAGATGTATCAAACTTGTGTCAAACATAAGTTTAGCGAATGCGTGGAACTAATAAGTTGTTAATAAATGGTATCAGCAAATGATAAAATTATAATTCAACTTGAAGTTACATGCGCAATACGCTGCGATTTTCGTTCGTTTTTCTTAATCCACGCGCGTCACCGTGCGCATTTACAAATTTGACGCCACCTTTTGAGCCACGTAGATGAGGCAAACAGAGGCGAAGCAGCATTCAGTATTGCAATGCCGACGGTTCTACATTTTCCCACCTTTTCGTAGTGAATGAAAATCCTTCCCAGGCCATTCATTACAGTCGAAGGCATAATATAATAACTCCAAATAAACGCAATACGATTTAATTTTAGGGAATTTCAAAGCAGACCACCGCATTCCCTTGTGTAAGACAGAACCGCGGCCATAAATGTCTAAGAACTTTGACTTAATCTACTTATTTTCTTAAGTACTTAAGAAATATATTTTTTTTAATAATAGAAATACGAAACCTAAATTAAATCTAACCAAACATAATTATAAATAACAAGAATAAATATGTACAAATATAATCTAATAGATCGCCTTCCCAACTTCCCAACGGATCATAGTATCAGATTTTCACATTAACCGATCATAACTGTCCCATCTGATCTCAAGATCAGTTGCAACTAAAATAAAGTAGGTACCCAAAATGTTCGCAGGGCGTCTGGTTTTGGCAACGTGGCCAAAATGTTGGCAAATATTTTGGACAGAAATAATAGAGTCATCTAATGTATTCAATAACACTTACACACAACTATTTTTTCATTTGCATCTGTCACTAAATGATGGAGGATAAATGTTATTTAGGTATTTCAGTTTTTATTTAAAGTTCTTTTGCACGTCTCATTCTGCTCCTTTTGACAAGCAATTCAATCCGTAATTCTACACCATTTCTTAATATTAATTTGATAATGATATAAATGTCTGCCATGTCGTGCGTATACAAATGATACCATCTACATCGGTACTTAGTGCGTAATCACGAGTGAGCAACTTGTGTAAAAAAGCAAACGAACCGTTGGACTCATTCTATAACTGTGTAACAGCTTTTAAACAGTTTAACGTGAATCCCGAAGAGAATAAAACTATATAAATCCTTAATGCTCATCGTCAGATCATTACACAAAATGAAGCAGTTAAACTCAACATCCAAGGCATTAAAACTTAATTAAATTACTTCCCAAATCAATTTATATCATCTGGGAAACGAAATTTAATTACAGAAGACGTGAAATGTCAAAAACGTATTTTAAAAAAGAAGTAAAAGATTCGGATACCTGAGATGATCGTCCCGCACCTTGTGGCAAATTGAAAAAGACGCGCTTGCTCTCCAGAGCTAATAATAAATTCCCAAATAATAATAATTCATAAATAATAATCGTGGAAGAAACAAAATAAAAATATACACGTCGAAATAATAAAGGATTCGGCCGAGAGTCGGTCGACACGGGTCGATTTTTGGGTATTAGAAGATGCCTGGGAAGTGTCAGATTTACATCAAACGAGTTCTTTAATTATATCTTGAACAAGGCAATAAATATGTGTTAACAAAGCTTAAATATTTCATTAACGTCAAATTTTGCGACTTCGAAATTAATACTGGTCTGCAGCCATCACTAGTTATAGCCCAAATTTAAGTCATGTTTTTAGGTTATGTGTTTTTGTATAAAGAAACGATGTAAGGCTAATAAAAGTTAACTAAAGAACCTAAGTAAGTAAAACATAATAATATGCGTGCGCATGGACTGTAAATAAGTAACTACGTAATCACAAATGTTTATATTCACTAGCAGAAAAGCTAGCTGGCTATTTACCCAAACGCAATGCTGGATTCATGTCTATTCCACATTACTTTTATCACCGAGAACAGGAGTTAGCAGGCTGTATACTATAATCAGGCATCGTAAAAGCACCTCGTGTGCGCCGACCCGCCGAACATAAAATTGTTTTTTTGAGGCACAGCTATAATTAGGCGATACGTTACGTTTTTGTTTGGCCCACATTTCTCGGTCCTCTAATTTTAGTGCGTTTTTGCCGCTCCTTTTGTATTCGTTAATATGATTACACCGTTCGGATGATGGCTTCATATACGTGTTTTAGATTATAACTTAATTTGCTCGGGTTACGTTATTTGTTTTTTTATTGTTGTCTGACTTCCTGAGAGTCTGTCGTGTGTTTTTTGCCGGCGGTCGTTAGGTAGAGGTGATTGAATGTGATGGTGGGCAAATTGTTGGGTGTGTAACTATACTCGTCACGTATTGAGTTTGCTTGTATGTGTTTTGAAATTTGAAATTGGATTGTAATCTAGTTGGTTTTTATGTAACGTTCTATCACGTTCGTGATACGATTCGTAGGCGTTTGGAGGTGTAAATTAATTTGTACGGCACGTTAGGCGAATGTCTTAATTAAGCAGCGATCAAGCTGCGATCGTGTGATAGTACAGCGCTGCAAGCGATTACTGATCTATCCATTTAACTGGTTCCGCGGAGAAATTTATTGTTATACGAAATATATACGGATTTATCAATTTGAGTTTTTTACCGACTTCCCAAAAAAGGAGGAGGTACTCAAGTCGACTGTATTTTTATTTATTTTTTTTATTTGCTTTACCACGTGTGCCGATTTCGAAATCTTTTTTTTAGTTTGAAAGATGTTGCTTTCTAATTGGTCCCATTCAAATTTGATCAAGATCTGATCAGTAGTTCTTGAAATATCGTCAATAATGCCTATTTTGTGACGAATAATGCGTACTTTGACGATGTTCTCGTTTACCCGACTTCAAAAGTTACCTTATAACTTCTTTCGTTGTGAGCCGATTTTGTTGATTCTTTTTTTATTTGAAAGCTGGTGCTTTTTATGTAGTCTCATTGAAATTTGGTCAAGGTTTGATCTCTAGTTTTTGAGTTATAGTCAATAATGCGTGTTTATACGTTAAATCTGATCAAGGTTCCGATGATAAAGCGGTGAAGACGGTTTTTTTAAGCTTTGCTTGCGTTTAATTATTAATTATGTATAGATAGATAGATATATATTAGATAACGCTTTATTGTTACACCTTACATAAATCACTTACAAAACATTTTAAAACTTAAATTTAAGTGTACAATCGGCGGTCATATCGTTCTTCCAGACAACCTTTGGATGGAGAAGATTTTAATAATTCGGTGAAACGGGGGTGCAAATACAAGTTATGAGAAAGTAAAATATATATTATAGATATGTATGTTAGATAGATAATATTTTATTGAACCACAATATAAGATGATATAAAACAAAGGTAAAAAACAAGCTTATACGTAAAGTATCACAACAGGCGGCCTTATCACTAATAGGTATTGTAGATAAAGTTTTTGTGGGACGACCTCTCAGTTTGGCTCTTACAGAAATAAGTGAATCAGTTCATAAACCTTAGCGTAATCTGGGAATAAACGGTAAATACACAAAGAATATTATATCATATACATACCTTCTTAAGGTAATAAATTATATGTCTCTGCATATAAAAACAAAGAAACGTTATCTGGTATAATAAATACATAAGTAGGTATACGTATATTGACAAACATGTAGAGATTGTCTAAGCTGAAATGACGCGCCCCACCTTCGCATTTACGCACACAAGCGTGGTCGGATTTATCACCCGACTAGTCGACCGTCTTGTACACGTGCAGATCCATTGTTCACTGAACAATCGACGCTCCCATACAGATGAAGTGTCGTCATTAATATTTGCACTCACATCTAAATAAACTAATTAAGTGGGGCGCGTCATTTCAGCTTGGACGAGCTCTACATACCTACAGCGTAAAATCAAGAGTCATGCTAAGTAGACAGTATAACCTATATCAAATTAATAATTTTAATTAATATTAATTACTAGTGCATAGCGGCTTCGCCCGCGTCAATAAAGTTAAAAATTCTGTGTTAAAAACTATCTACATTTATAGTTTTAAATGTCATCAAAATCAGTTTATTCGCTACGGAGATACGTGGTAACATTCGCATTTATAATATTAGTAGGATATTAATAAATACTTGTAACTTTGCGAATCTAGCAGTACAGTCAGTAACTTCAATGATCGCCTTTTTGGGGCCCATGTGAATAAACGATTTAAAATTGAATAATTTAATTTGAATTGATTAAAAGCAGCCTAAGTACACAATTTTAGAGTTAAATAAAAAAATATTAATATCACTAGTCCAAAAGCTATGCTATCAACTGTATCTAGATATATTTAAACCGAGAACGGCTTTTTAACGGCTCATTGGGTTTCATTAAAATTTTGTGAGTAAAAAATCTAGACCCAGGAAGCTATTTTCCGAGTAAAGCAGGCGTAGCCACAGGGCATAGCTAGCATAAACATTGTACTAAGTATTGCCATACGATTACTGGCATTTCATAATTTTCCTACACAAAATACCCTACGTTTCAAGTACCAAGCGGCTGCAAACGGGCAACACTTGCAACATCGCGAAGACTTGACAGCTAAATTGCTTAATTCGCCGCGCGACGTGCAAATTGCCGCAGCAACGCCGCGCGGCCGCCGCGCGATCACGCGACTGCGAGTGCCAAGTGTGACACCGCCCTTATTCACAAATCCTATCCTACTAATATTATGAATACAAAAGTTTAAGTGTGTGTGTGAATGTTTGTTACCACATATCTCCTTAACGATTAAACCGATTTTGATGAAATTTAGAATGTAGATAGTTTATGTCCCGGAATAACATAGGCTGCTTTTTAACTTTATTAACGCGGGCGAAGCCGCAAGGCACGGCTTGTTTATTAAAATGTCGCTTAAGCTGGAGTTAAATAATATCTTTGCGTTTTGTTATAAACTTTATAAAGGAAACGACGACTCAGTTGACGAAGTGGGCAACCTCTGCCTTTTACGCCGTAGGTCCGGGGTTCGATTCCCGGCAGAAGCAAAATTTTCCTTATTAAGAGATCTATTATATACCTATCCAATGGTATATTTACTAGTGATGTAAAGGTCATTTGTGCTTCTGGTTCTGGGTGTGATTGTGTGTGTGATATGTTAATGTTTCCGGTTCCGTGAAAACGTGACTCAGAATGTGTTTGTTTGTTTTGTTTATACACGAATTATAAATCCGAAAGTTACTCATTTTCTCTGTCCATCAGTTTGTTTGCTATACATATCGGCAAAACCACTGACTGGATCGATCTTGATGAAATTTTGTATGCTTGATTGTCGTGTGGACCAGTGAGTCTTAGTGTTAGAATTTTACAGGCCACCTGAAGGCATCCGACATGGCTTGACGACTGTCGTCTTATGACTAACAACCGGGACCGACAGCTTAAAGTGTTCTCCGAAGCACAGTAACAGTCAGTTAAAAACCCACTCAATTTGGCAGTTGTATAATTTAAATGACCCATTGAAAAGGATACAGAATAGGTTTACTAATTTCCACTTTCCACCTCCCGGCTCTACCATTAGACCTTCGTCAATAAGATCAATTATATACAATTAATGATTAAAACTGTATGGAATGCCTTATTTAATTTATTATAGGCATATAAATTAGTGCCTATTAACTTCCCAAATCAACTAAGTAAGTATTGTTCACCTATCTGAAATAATTAAGTGATGCGCGGTCGTTAAGACGTTGATTTTAAAGATAGAAATGCTGCGCTTAGAAATGCTGAGCTCTGCAAGTCGCAATTACGGTTGGCTCTCGATTAATCTTATTAATTGATGTTGTGTACGGCTTAAAACACGTCGAAAATGTCGACATACTTTGTAGTCAACTAGTTTCGGACAAATTTGTTGTCCTTCATCAGGATGAGTCAGACGCGCGATACGCAGAGGCGAGCCGCTCGAGCCTCGGCGCGTGACTGCGCACAATTATGTGTAATACTCACGATAGTTTTAATTTTCATAATCTTATTAAATTTGAAGTAACAAAATATACATAGCATAACATACAACAAATATTCTAATTATTACAAAAGAGGAATAAACCAAATAGCACTCAAACATTTTGTATACCGCTTGCCGAAGGAAAAGTGCCCAGAATACTGTCTACGTTTCCACGTTGAATAACGATGCTAAGTTTATGTGCTAAATAAGAGCCAGCATTCTTGTCAATCTATCGCCTCGATTAAAGGTTTGGATAAATATTAAAAAATGTCGTGTGGTCTCCAGGGATCCAAAGTAACCTAAACGGTAATTTTAAGTACTTCGATTTTTATGCAAAGCTTTTGTAAATATTCTACATGCTAGGCTAAACTGAAATAGTATGACCGTTTTCTACCGACTTCACAAAACAGGAGGAGGTACTCAATTCGACTGTTTTTTTTAATGTGTGGTACCTCATACCTTCTTTCACGTGAACCGATTTTGAAGATTTTTTGTTTGAAAGCTGGTGCTTTCCCATTGGTCCGGTTGAAGATAGTTTTTTTAAGCTTTGCTTGCGTTTAATTATTAGTAGACGATTTAGGATTGAATTACGATTCTAGCCTATATTCCTATACTAGTCAAATTAAAAAGTAATGTGTTAATCCTAGGTATAAGCTGTGTACATTCCCAATTTCATTCAAATCCGTTCATCCAATACTTACAACGTTAAGATAAAACAAACACACTCACACACAAACTTTCGGATTTATAATATAAGCGTGATAGATCCGCGAGTTAAAAAAGAACCACAAACGTGTTAATAAAGTGAGTATTCACGAATTAAGAATATTACTAGAGCTCTTACTCAACGTATCCTACACTTGGTGATTACTGGATCGTTCTCGGTGAATCTAAATCAATTTTATTGGCCCTTCGTAGTGCCGCGCACTTGTTAAGTAATTACGGTGAGACCAGTGTAGAGAGACCTGTGCTTCTAAGACAGATTGTGAATAAAAAAATTCGATAGGAATAATATAACTAATAGTAAAACACAAGCAAAGATTTTACCGCTTCATCTTCGGAACTTTGATCAGATTAGATGTACTAAACACGCATTATTGCCGATATTTCAAGAATTACTAATTAATAGTCCACCATTATTAAGCATTAACACTCGAAGAATCATAGGTTTAAGAAAATTATACAAAATCAACAACGCCATTTTTTTCACTTTCGCGGCAAAAACCATCGGCATCCATTCTTCAGTGGAGTACCTACTCGCGTTCGCGGCGACGTCAGCACGATCACTGTAATGCTGATAATGCATAGAGTATCGTTGAACACATCTCATTCTAAGGGCTATAGTATTGTAGGTTCGTACAATAGTCTAGGTTTTTTATTAAAAAAAAAAAGTACACCACGTGGAAGATAACTCCATAAAGTAGAGACAAAAAAAAAGACAAATAACATCGTCATGGATATCAAATAGAAGTTGAAGGAAATTATCATAATAATATGTAGAACATACTAGATTAACCCACCCTAGAATTTCTTACACTATTTATGGAATCGAATTGGGAATTTAAATCAAATCAACTCAAAGCATTTATTTCATAAAGTCATGCATATTATGATTAATTTAAAACATTACAAATAAAATTATATTACACACTGATAAAGTTAAAATAAAATTAGCATGTCAACTATTCTTTAAACCACCTGAACACACACTGAAAATTTCATCAAAATCGCTCCGGCTGTTTTGGAAGAGTTCAGTCATATACCTACCTATACACGTACAGATGAATAACATATATAATAATGTATATATATATAACGTAGGTTATTTTTGTTTTAATCTATAAGAAGCTTTTTGGTACCTACTAGTAGTTCAAAAACAAATACCTTGTTTTTGAACTGTTGTTTTGTTAATTTGATGCATCGATGTACATCTGGTTTACAACAACGACAGACAAACTTACCACACTTCTTTTTTGGTTTAGTTTTGCCGTAACAATATTATCAAGAACCCTGTTGAAGGTATCCCATTAAACTGGTCGCTACAAACGGGTCTGTATGATAATTTTTAAATCGGTCTGGAATGAAAAATTGATTCCGGTCTTCGACAGATACGCTTTTGATTATACGTTACCAACCATTAGATACAATTATTTTGGCTCGAAATTGGTGAGATTGTTTCCAACGGTGCTCTGTTATGGACGTGGTTGGTTATAAATATATAATGAAGACATTTTTTTCACTTTGATGTGTAAAAAATGCGTGTTGAAGATCAGATTGTGAAGACGAAGAAGTTGGTAGTGGAAAAGAAAATATGTTGTGCCAAACACGATCCTATATATTGTGGACAATCTTCATGTCTATAATTCTTCTGCACGTATGTGACTGAACTTCTCCAAATCCGGCTGAACCGATTTTGATGATTTTTTTTGTGTTTTTAGGTGGATTTAAGAATGGTTTAGATTCGACAATTCGAATTTTTTTTTAATTAATTAACGCCCGCTAGAGCTATGTAAATGATAACGTATTAGACTTATAAACACCATTCAATTAAAATGTGCCACTGCGGGGAATCGAACTCACGACCCACTCGCGCGGAAGAGAGAGACCTTTCCTCTGTGCTAACTAGATCGTCTCTTCTAACGAACAAAATCTTAAAACATTGTATCATATATAATTTATATTATGATTTTGATCAAAATAAAATAACATAAGTACTTACATATAAACACAAACAATTTCACACTCACAGCTTCACAAGTTCTAAGTGGTATCGTGAATGCCAGTAACATTCCGGAAGCACACGCAATCACACCCAGAACCAGAAGCGTAATTTTTTCCTTGGGGAGAAAACTTGTGTTCCCACCGAGAATCGAACCCGATATTCACTAGTTCCTACTACAACGGGCTGTTCATAAATGAATGAGCTGAAATTCTGATATTTAATTAGTTTAAAATTAGTCTAGTTGACGCCCTAAACTAACTATAGTTCAAAATCAAAACAGATTATTCACATGGGCTTGTAAGAAGCACTCATGAAAGATAATGACTCTACTGCCAGATTCGCAAAATTACAGCCATCTCGAGAAGAACCTGGCAAGAAACACGGCGGCACATTTTTCATTATTTTTTTAACACTCTTAAATGACTAATACAGGAGTTATATTAACCTAGGTATATATTATGTAGTCGCCAGAATGCGTAATATAATAATATATAATAATAAATATAGCTCGTCGATTCTACAGGAAACTTCTTTAAATGTGTAGACTCATTGGCGACAGTAAGCTAATCGAGTCCAGGTTGCAAAGTCTCGGTCACCGACGTAAGGTGGCAAGCTTATCGGTATTCTATCGCTTTCATTTTGGAGAGTGTGCACAGGAATTACATGAGTTAATTCCCCCATGCCCTTTTTACCATCTAACAACAAGACAAACTATCAAACGTCATCCATTTATGGTCGACATACCTTTAGTTCACTCAAAACGTTTTGCTTCTACGTTCATCATCCGTACAGCAAAGGAGTGGAACTCATTGCATGTGTCTTTGTTCCCCGAACGGTATAATCTGGGAATCTTCAAGTCTCGAGTGAATAGGTATTATCTAGGCAAGCATGTCATATACTTCGGCCACATCATTTCTTTCTATTAGGCAGTTATCCTTGAGAGCCTGCGTATTCCAGGTCTAGTGTGTTTACCAGCTTCGATCACATCGTCACTTACCATCAGGTGAGATAGTGGTCAAACACTAGCCTGTCACAAATAAAAAAAAAAGGTGAGTCAGTGGTCAAATGCTTGCCTATTCAACATAAAAAAACAAAATAGTGGCAAGTGAAATTGTTACCTTATCGTGTCCCGAATAAAATGCTGGTAATCATTTCATTATACACGGGCACATGTATCGTGCGGTGTTGCCATATCATACTTTCGACTAGAGTAACCAAACAAAAGCAACTTGATTATTTTTTTTGGTCAAAGAGACAAACTAAGTACCTAAGTACTGCTGATTCAAATTATAGCTTATACTTTAAAGCAAATAAAAAAAAATTGATCAAACAAATTAAAAATCGTCTATACCATCTATAACCTTTTTTATAGCTTAAATATTTATATTGTAAAACTAAGTCTTGGAATAAAAAAATATCAAAAACAGGATATATTTTCACTTAAAATTTATATATAATTTAATAATATTTGCATCTATTCATTTCGATTTACAGTTAAGGTTTTTTTAGGTTTTGTCAATTTCATATATTTTGCTATGAATTTCAGTTACACAATTTGTATGTTTTTTCAATGAAGACTGTTTGCATTTTACCGAAAAATGTGTTTTACCGAAAAATTTTACCACTGTAAGTATGTATGTATGTTTTTTTATTTACAAACAGCTTTAACGAGAATGGTCGCTAACCAACGTTATACCCTTAAAGACACTAAATGCTCATTTGATATAAAAAAAAAATATAAAAAAACTAATGATTTCCAAATATCTATTCATGATACCCTATTTAACACATTTCATTGACTTCATTTTTCATATTTATATTGATATAAATAAAACAAAGTCGGGTTAGTTACACCATATATAGGTAACTTAAGAACGGGTGGACCGATTTTAATGATCTTTGAATTCTTGAATTTATCTCCGCTCCGAATAGCATAATAACTATTAAAACATCAAAAAATGTCACAAAAATATTTTTATGAAAAAAAAAACATTTTCTCACACATTTTTCTCAGTGGATTGTTTTTTTTAATTTACGCAGGCGAAGCCGCGGGTACAACTATTTAATAATAATACGGCGTTTGGTGGTCGCCATATCGAATTTTGGTTACTGTTGTGTCTTTAATAACACTCGTAACATTGACTAATCCTACTAATATTATAAATCCGAAAGTTTGTGTGTAAGTATGTTTGTTCCCTCTTCACGCTTTAACGGCTCAACGGATGAAATTTGGAATGTACATAAATTATACCTAGGATTAACACATAGGCTACTTTTTAACTTGATAATAGCGGGCGAAGCCGCGGGGCACGGCTGGTTATTTATAAATCGACGTAACATTCATCAATATCAGCTCACACGTCTCTAGAACGCCACAAAGGAACAAACATCCTACTAAAGCGATTTTGATCAAATGTAGAATGGAGATTATTTAGGTTCCGGAATAACACATAGGCATATACTTTTTAAAGCGGGCGAAGCCGCGGGGCACAACTAGTAACATATATAAGTAGGATGATCAAAAACATTGGAATGTCCTTTGCTTCGCGCAGTTGGGTAAATAGTGAATAATGTGTTTCATATTATAATTTAATAATGTGTATCATGGTTACCCTAGCAGTTCGCGAAGAAAATAATGGGAAATGGCGAAAAATTGCTTCTTGTTAGCATGCTGCCGTGATCGCAGATATATGAAATATTTTGATATACTGCCGAGTTTTATTTAGGTACATTAAATTTAACAAATCGGCTATATTTAGGATTCACGGATATGGTAACTACTTTTAGTCATATGAGCTAGGTATTTTATATAAATAAAAATAAATTACCGCGTGACCGATTTGGCAGATTTTATTACAAGCTTATATTTAACTTGCAATGTATGTATATTTGTCCGGGTGGAATTTTGCAACTCAATTTTGAAGCACATATCTTCAACCGATTGAGCTGAAATTTTGTATTCACGTTTGGATGATAAAGCATGGTTAGCTGTGTGACGTCATTCTAAATCCAATATGGCGGAACACCCAAAATGGCTGACAAGTAATTTTTAATGCACTCCTACTACAAGAATAACTCAAAAATAAAGTGACGTCACTTAAATCCAATATGGCGGACTTGTCTATGTATGACTAAAAGCTTGCCTTTAAAAAAGTTTTAAACAAGTAGGTTGTATTGCGTTCGTAATAATTATCAGGGAGTTTTACCGCGAAAGTAAAAAATGGCGTTGTTGATTTTGTAGAATTTTCCAAAATCTGTGATTCTTCGAGTGTTAATGTGTAATAATGGTGGATTATTAAACGTTACTACTTAGTAAACGTGCATAAGTGTAGGCAAATCATACAATGTTGAAAAACGTAATTGTCGCCTTTGCTCCAAAACTCCAATAGAAGTTCTAGTAAAGATTTTACCACTTTACTAGGGCTTGGCTTGATTAAGACTGAACCTTGACTCTATTACTTGACGATGACTGTGACGTGTGACTAGAAATTTTATCACGAAAAACACTTGAAATACATCATGCACTAGACAGCAAAGCCAAAATTAAAAGGAAAAAAAATATCAGGAAAAGGTTTGCATGAATTATAATTTCCTACTTTTTAACTTAAATACCGTGGACAAAGCTGCGTGACACAATTACTAGTAATTTATATATAAAAAAAAATGGCACTTATAATTACAATTTTAAATTATATATTTTTTTTGTTTTTAAATTATATGGAGGCATGTTGTGGTCTACTAGTACTCAGGTTTTAGTTTCATACTATCGTTAGCTACCGTTGAAATAGCCTTAGAATTTTCTTTTCTAATAAGTAATACCTCCCATTTGACCCTTAACGTTTTTTATAGCCTGTTGGAGTAGCAAGCAGCGCATTACAAGATCGTGTCTGATAAGTTTCCAGTATAGCTTAAAATAATTTCCGACCGCTATAATTTCATGAAACATACGTTTTCCCGTATACATTTAATTTCCTGTAAGTTAATTAACTTTGTTCCTGCGTAGTTTTTAGTGAAGTCATTATTTTTATGGTTTTATGATGGTTTATTTGAGACGGAGGGTTTTTACACGACTCACTATATTTTATCAACTCGGTCGATATTATGGTATTGCGTCCTAGTATTTTCAAACGAGGCATAATAAAACTATTAGGTCCACAGCTCTGATGGACTTGACGTACTCAATTATAAATTATACTATTGGAGTTTTGCCGCAAAAGTGAAAAAATGGCTTTGTTAATTTTGGACTAATTTTCAAAACTAGTGATTCTTCGAGTGTTAATGTGTAATAATTGTGGATTATTAACCGTTAATATTTAAACGTGCATGAGTGTAGGCAAATCCTACACAGTTGAAAAACGCTATTTTCGCTTTCGCTCCAAAGCTCCAATAAAAGTTCTAGTAAAGTTTCTACCACTACGTATGACTTGTCTATGACTTGACTATGACTTGACTCTTTTACTTGACTTTGACTTTGACTGATATTATAAAATTAATTTGAAACATTTTTGATCGAGCGATTTGACTTGGGTCCTTTGCACATTGTTCTTCCGCCCCTTAATATATATTTTTTCATTTACCTATATAATGTCATTTTTGGCTTTGGGCCGTAGTTTTAAATATTCTATGAGAATTTGAAGTCATTCGCTAATATGGTTTAGATGCTAGATGCCTCTGACAGACGGACGGACGGACTAATTGCTGTACGACCTAAGTCAACTTAGAGATCTCGCTTCGCTCGATCAACAAAGGCGGGTTAGTTACACCGTTTATAACTCAAGAACGGTTGGACCTATTTTGATGAACGTCGATTTGTTGGATTTATATCCGCCCTGAATAGCAAAATATCTAAAACATCGGAAAATACACGAAAAATATATTTTTTAATATATTTTATATGGAACGGTACTGTAAAAATTTGTATCTCGAGAGAGGATTGACGATTATGTCATTTAAACAGTAAAGAGATAATTTAGTAATACTTTTAATAATATCGTTTTAATAATGCCATTTAAGTACTAGGCAAACATAAACGTGATAGAGGTAAAACACTTTTCCTTACGTGGCATTGCAATAATGCATGCCAGGTACAGCTAGTATCATATTATTATAAGTACCTGGAAGACCGAGCTTCGATTGGTTTTTTAAAAATGATGCCTAGCTAGATCGTTTATCGCCCCCGAAACCCCTGCACACTAAATTTTATTAAAAACGTTGTAGCCGTTTTTGAGACTCAGATTACATATATACAAGAATTGCTCGTTTAAAGGTATTTTTTTTTTTTTTATTTGTGACAGGCTAGTGTTTGACCACTATCTCACCTGATAAGTGACGATGTGATCGAAGCTGGTAAACACACTAGACCTGGAATACGCAGGCTCTCAAGGATAACTGCCGGAACACCGTATTTGGCTTGGCGGCAGACTTTCAACTTGATGGTGGTAAGCTACTTTGGTAGCAAGCCAGGCGAGCAACTCACAAAATGCTCTACCACCTCTCAAAAGATAGATAACAAAGATAAACATGCTATTAAAATGTCCAAACAAATGCTATCCGTTTCTAAATTGCATAACCCTACCAAGCAATCGCAACATAACCTTTTCAAGCAATGTTTAAGCTAGTGGTAAAACACTGGTAGCGTGTTCTACAATTGTCAAAGGCGTCAACACGATAGCACGCGACTTCAAATTGTTTTCCTTGGCTCATTTGAATTTTTAAACATACGGAGAGGATTACAGTATTGAAAGAAGGGTGAAACTGGCTGAAACTTTTTTTTTTCTTTTAATTTTGGCTTCGCAATCTTGTGTATTTAGCCAGTGTCAAGTAACAATATATTTCAAGTATATTTCGTGTTAAAAGTCCTAGTCACGAGTCACAGTCAAAGTCAAGTAAAAGAGTCAGTATTAACGGTTAATAATCCACCATTATTACACATTAACGCTCAAAGAATCACAGGTTTTGGAAAATTATACAAAATCAACAACGCCATTTTTTCACTTTCGCGGCAAAACTCCGGCTGAAACATTTGTTTCGTGATTAGGAACGAAATCACTAAACTATGGTTAAAAACTAAGCGGTCGTTTGAAAGGGAGCTGGCGATTATATATTGAAAAGCTGTCAAAGTCACTTGTCAAATATACGTCATCACATACAACGGTTAATGACAGTTAAAACTCAACCGGACAATTATTGGACCGTTAATTTATCTTGCAAAACTCCATGCAAAGTTTTTTTTTTCAGGATAGGCAATCATTTGACCACTATCTCACCTGATGGTAAGTGATGATGCGATCGACGATAGAGCATGTTTGCCTAGAAGTCTGCAATGCACTAAACATTTTTTCACGGTCATTTTTACTAATATCTATACACAACTACAACACAAAAATAATACCAGAAAAAATTTCCCCTTGTCTTAATAAACAAAACACCTTTGTAGGTATATGTAATAAGTACGGTATAAGTACTAAAATAATACTTATTCTACTTCATGCCAATAGATGCACTCATCCATCTAACGATAATTACATATTCAATCTTTCTTGAATTTCTTTGAGCAATAAATAATAATTATTCAAATACGTATACCAACCTAATTCTCACACGCATCTGCACCAAAAATAAAGTTATTAGAACCTCTATACGCGGTGATTTTTAAAGCGCGATCTATTGCCCAACTGTCTACTCAAGAGATAATAGTTTGATAGTACCTAACTCTTAACAAGTACCCACTTACATTATAGGATATACAGTTATGGTATACGTATAAATAAATATTATATTTCACAAGTGAAAAACATTATTATTATTATAGAAACATGTTATGCGTTCTCCTGATGGTAAGCTTAACGCCTACCTACAGTGTCACCCAAATCTTTATCCTACAAATATTATAAATCTGAAATTTTTGTGCAAATGTGTAAGTATGTTTGTTCCCTCCTCACGCTTTAACGGCTGAAAGGAATTGGATGAAATTTAGAATGTACATAAGCTATGTACATTCTCATATACCTAAGATTAACACATTGGCTACTTTTTAACTTGATTATAGCGGGTGATGTCGCGGGGCACGGCTAGTTTAACTATATTTCATTGTGACACTGCCCTGCGCTTCAATAAAGACTTAAAAACTTAAATTCCCGGTAATTTTGCCCATCTAATCGGTACGAGTACTGCTATTTAACTTTTCAGTATAGGGATGTTACCCTCACGCAGATTCGCAAAAAGTTCTTCAAACTAGATTCTAACTATAAATTTGACGCGTGGTCTGACTGGGCTTAGGATAACAAAAATGTAATTAGTACCTATGCAGAAAGCATTGTGTATTTCAAACAATTCTAACATCATAGTTCTGTCTGCTTCTCACAGTTGGTCTGCTATTTGCAGTAACAGGATAGTTGGACAAACATCGTCACGTGTAAAGGCCGTCATGCGGGCTATTCCACGGCATGCTAATGATCGCCCGAACATTGATACAAATCGGGCGCGCACCGACACGCGTTCCTAACGTAATCACTTAATTATTGGGCGACACCTTGCCTGCGTGCAGGGTTGTGCGACTTAAAGTTTCACTAGAGTTGCAGTGTATAGAGGAGTTGTAGAGTATTACGGTGTTATTGTTGACGATCCAGTTGGCACAGCCTTTGCTTTCTGCGCCGTGGGTTCTGGGTTCGAAGAACAGCAGGAGCACATTTTTCCGTGACATTTGTCCTTCTGGTTCTGGGTGTGATTGTGTTTAATGTAAAGGTTTTTGACATCCACGAATTAAGTCATCTAATAGTGCGGGGCCGTGATCGTGAAAGCGTTTATGTTTAGCTTCTAACTATTGTCTCCTGCGGTTTCACTTGTGATGGTCGTGATGGAAAAGGGTGGCAGCGGCATTGTATTATATATACTAAATCTTTACATTCTACGGCATGAGATCGATTCCCGGCAGAAACAAAACTTCCCTTTTCAAAGAATATTAGTGCTTCAAGTATTTTATACATTTACAACACACAATCAGTGTGTGTTGTAAATGTTAAAAATATTGTAAATCCTCCATAATAACCTCCAGTTCACTCGAAGCTATTCGCTTCAACGTTTATCATCCGTACGTCGAAGGAGTGGAACTCATCGCCCGCGTCTTTTTGTCCTGAACGGTCTCTGGGAGTCTTTGAGTCCAAAATGCATAGGTGTCTAGACTAGAATCTAATAGAATTATTTATTCGCCTTATAACAAAGATTGTTACACTGGGCAAGTCATACCGTTACAATTAATATCCAATAAATTCATAAGTACATCTTAAATAACAGTAGGATAAACTAATTTATATTTATAACCATTTTGACACTTAACTAAACATTTATAATAGTATAGTTTGTAAATAAATAAATGTCAAAAAATTTGTTAATTAATCCATAGTAAAAAAAAAGTAATTGCAGAAGCATGTAATTAATGAATTAATATTTTTAATTTAAAATATTTGTTTAAATATCTAATTATTAAGCTGTCTACTAGGTAAGCATGCTACATTTTTTTGTTAGACTTAGGTAGTGTAAGATAAGTGTAAATGTTTAATAGTAGAAGGTATTATAAATAAACATTCACATTTACCTATATATTGATGTTATTAATGACAAATCTATAGTTAATTGCATAATTAAATAGTTTCATGGCATAATTAAATAGTTTCATGAATGGGAGAAGACGCTGGTTCTCGAAACACAGTGTAAACTACATCGGGAACCAGAGGCTTCAGAATCTTTATTGTATCATCTAAATTTATGTCAAAAAACATTTGATTTGAAAAAAAACAAATATTGTCTAATTGATGACCTAGTTTCCATAAAGCAACTGTAGTCAGCCCTATCGCAACAGCTTCAGTGTAACCATACTACTTTTTATTATATCAATTTGTACCCATTGAAGGCACAATTTCGGCCTAATTCCTTTATAATTGCGGGATCGCCCTTACAGCTTTCCACGATGTGAACTTGCCCTTATCAGATCGAGAGACGCATTAGGAAAAACGAAAAGTAGCTTTTTAATGGCGCATTTGGGTGTGTACGCGCCTTAATGTTTCTATTTTTGTTTTAATGACGCTATTTGATTTCATTGCAGTTTGAATGTTTAATTGTGTTCTTTGACTTTTAAAAGGTTTTTGTCATTATTATACAATCAATTTAACTATGTATTATATAACCCTTAGAGTATCAAGTAGGCTATTGAGTTCGTCAGATTAAAGACGCCTTCACACTTACTTTTCCATACTAAGTTCGAAGACTTCTGTGTGCCGGAAACATTCACACACATAATCACACCCAGAACCAGAAACACAAAATTGCTTGGGGCGAAAATTTGTATTCCTACCGGGAATTGAACCCGACCCCCGCTGCTTAGAAAGTAAACACGCATCCAACTACGCCTTCTCGTGTAGTTAGTTAATTGCTGCTTATAATTTTTTTTTAATAATCAAGACATTTGTATTCTCTCTGTATTTGTACGCCTCTTTAGGCTAAACATGTAGAAATAAATATTTGTGTTTGTTATATATTTATATATTTTATATTCATCTATCATATATTTATATGATTTGTTTAATTACATTAATAATTATATGTATGTTTAAAATATTGCATGTATGTATAATGATCATTGCCGCACCACCGATCACTTTTTGTTAAACTTTTTTATCCTCTCCATCCTAAGGTTGCCTGGGAGAGATCGCTGCTTAGCGATAAGGCCGCCGATTGTACTGCTATATTGTTATTTTTTCTATTGTTAATTAATATTTTTTTGGTGTGCAATAAAGAGTATTTGTATTGTATTGTATCTGAATGCATTCTTCTGTATTGCATGTAACTACACATGTTTTACAAATAAAATTATCTCCATCTTTTACATGTATCTTTAACTTTATGTTTCTACAGTCACAACAAAGGACGATCCAGTTATCAAAATAAAATATATATATATATAATAGTTTATTTCAGGTTAAGACCTATAGGTACATTATACATTATCTAGTATACACATTAATAGGAATAATTAAGAGAAATTAATAATAATTATTATGAGATTCCTCACTCTGCAGCACTGACCTACCGGTAGCTTGGGCCTTGCCCCGCGCTGATGGCATACTAGGCTTAGGTTTTTTTACAGATTTTTTGGCAAAGCTACACGTTTACGAACGCATAGGCAAGCTACACGTTTACAAACGCATAGCTTTCCGACAACCGACAATCGGTGTCAATATCTCACTAACTATTAAGTCGTCTGTGACATTTTGCAACGAGATATACGCACACACGTACAATTGTATGCTTCAGCCATGGCTGGATGAGGTTTAATCCGTATTTCTTTTAAGTCCGTGTTTTTTAAATTAAAAATATGTATTTATGTAAACCAATAATGGATTCCACCCCTTTGTAGATCATCATCATCAAATAATTTGAAGACCAAAAGTAAAAAGATATGTATTTCCTTATAAATAAAAAATGTTGTTATTATACCATCTAATAACGGCTAACTGAAAACCTGCCATAGATTAAACAATAGTTAGTATCAGAACTCGCCGCAGATTAATTGCTAGTTACTAGAAAAGTTGCAGATTAGTCAGTAGTTATTGCTATTAGAATTGAATCATTTGGAAACCGACGCCTTCATTTGCATGCTCTGTAATTAGTTTAATTCGTGCCAGGGTACAGGCGGCTTCAGAAATTGCTGGTGTTTTGAAATGGTGCCTGCTTATCAGTTTCTTAGATGTTTTTAATTCTATAGAAAATTGTGTTAGGAGTTATAAACTTTGATGCTTTGCACTAAATAGATAGAATATACAGTTAAAAAAGCCTCAATGTTTTGGATAGTTCTTATGCAAAGACGGAACTTTAAGAAATAAATATAATAAATACTTTAAAAAGTATTTTAAAATCAAGCTTACACCAATCGTAGTCCTACTAATATTATAAGTGCGAAAGTTTGTGCGTGTGTTAATGTAAGTGTGTAAGTATATTTGTTCCCACTTCACGCTTTAACGGCTGAATGGATTTGGATGAAATTTGGAATGCAAATAGCTTATACCTAGGATTAACACATAGGCTACATTTTATCTTGATAACAGCGGGCAAAGCCGCGGGGCACGGTAAATAAAAAAGGACTAAAAAAGTTATATAACCAGAGAACTTGTCAAGACGAATCAAACGAGCTCAAACTCCATTGGTTTATCTTGTTTAGTTCAGAAGTTCCTATGGCCATCTTCCGTCTCCATAATCAGACCAGATCCGTGGTACCATATCATTGTATTGTCACCAAAGATACATAAGTACACCAAAATTGAGGACATCGGGAAGTGGGTCTTATTTAGCAAGATTTGATTATAGACCAACAAATAGACTAGGGGGCTGAGTCACCCACGTCCGTAGGAGGATACCCCTTAAGTCTGACTCCCTACACGTGGTCCCCGGATGGTGCTAATCAGGTGACATTTGAGAGGTGGTAGAGCATTTTGTGAGTTGCTCTCCTGGCTTGCTACCAAAGTAGCTTACCACCATCAAGTTGAAAGTCTGCCGCCAAGCCAAATACGGTGTTCCGGCAGTTATCCTTGAGAGCCTGCGTATTCCAGGTCTAGTGTGTTTACCAGCTTCGATCACATCGTCACTTACCATCAGGTGAGACAGTGGTCAAACACTAGCCTGTCACAAATAAAAAAAAAAAATAAAGACAAAGGGACAGGTAGGTAAATTTTATAAAAGGAATTATTATATACAAAAAAAAAAAAAAAAAAAAAAACGATTTAGCTGAAAATTGGTGGGGAGGTAGCTTAGAACTAGGAGACGGACATAGGATAATTTTTAGGAACGTAAATTTTTTTTGGGGTTTTGATGATATTTGGATACCTAACAGGGAACAACTAGTAGTCTTTTATATAAATATATATAACTCAAAGGTGACTGACTGACTGACTGACATAGTGATCTATCAACGCACAGCCCAAACCACTGGACGGATTGGGCTGAAATTTGGCATGCAGGTAGATGTTATGACGTAGGCATCTGCTAAGAAAGGATTTTGTTTAATTCTACCCCCAAGGGGAAAAATAGGGGATGAAAGTTTGTATGAAACTTTGTCAATTTTAAAATAATACTTCTTAACGCGAGCGAAGCCGCGAGCAAAAGCTAGTACTAAATAAAAGCTTGTAAAATAGTGATATCGACTGTACATAGACTACTTTTGAACATCTAATTTATATAGTGAATTAACAAATAAGCTCATTCATTTTTTTTTATGCTCTGCTGATTTAACAGGCCAGATTCTTACATTTAAAATAATCGTCTCTCGTAATTATACCATTACAAATACACAAATGCATAATTATATCGTGGATCATGGTTTGTTTCGTGAACACGAAGTACGAATGTAAATAGGTAGGTATGTTTTAAGCTATTAAATCTGGTAATTACAGGGAAGATTGTTATTGATCATAATTAAAATAAAAATTCCAGTAAAAAAAAAAAAACAGGCGACTTGACTCCTCCTTTTTTGGGAAGTCGGTAAAAATGTTAATAGAAATTATTTGTATTAGATTTTTTAAGTAAAACTTTTTTTTGGGTAGGCTTAAAATTTTGATCCGCAACCTTTTTGTGTGACGAAAAGTGGTGGGGGAAAGCACTGTGATGAATAATGAAAATGTTTCCCTTTAATACAAAAGTTTCAAATTTTATCATGTGTCTTTTCGACCTTTAAACCGGCAGTTATCCTTAAGAGCCTTCTTATTCCAGGTCTAGTGTGTTTACCAGCTTCGATCACATCGTCACTTACCATCAGGTGAGATAGTGGTCAAACACTAGCCTGTCACAAATAAAAAAAAAAAAAAATTCATGGATATATATATATATATATATCCATGAATTTTTTTTCGCTGATAGTTTCTTAAACCCGGTTTTTCAAATGCAGTTTCGGAACCGAGCGTTTCTCGGACCTGGAACGTTGATAAATCGATTCCTTGGGCCGAAAAACCCCTAATCTGTAACTTTCATGAAAATCGTTGGAGCCGTTTCCGAGATCCTGATTACACACATATATATATATACATATATATATATATATATATATATATTAAGAAACTATCAGCGCCATCTATTACGCCATGACTGATGTAAAAAACTGTTTCTACTCGACACTAGATGGAGCTTTCTGAGGTTACAAATTCAAACACATTCTACCAAAAACAAAAAACCGAGCAAAGCTCGGTCATCCAGATATTTTTATTTAATTGAGAACTAGACTACCATTACATTTCATCTAGAATTTCAAGATTAAATAAACGCTTTCACTCTCACAGACACTAAGTTCAAAGGCTAGTATCGTGGGTGTCAGGATCATTCACATCACAAGCACAAAATTACACCCAAACCAGAAACACAAATTTTCCTTGGGGAGAACGCTTCTGTTTCTTCCGGTAATCGAACCTTATACCCGTTGCTTAGAAGGCAGACGCACAACCAACTGCGCTTACAGGCAGTTCCGTAGAATCATTTACTTTCATGAGTGCCTCTTTGGGGCCCATGTGAATAAACGTTATTTATCTCTTTATACCCTGTAATTTACTCGAAACATTGCTTTTCAATAAAGTAACGTTTGCACGCTACTGCTAGGCAGCAGAATGGTTGGAAAAGGAACAGGAAGCTTACTGATCTCTGCGAAAAAAAATTACCACTAAAAATAAAAAATAATTTAAACACAACCAAAACCCGACTTCACCGCTTTATCTTCGGAAACCTTGATCAGATTAAATGAATTGAATACGCGTTATTGATGATAGCTAAAAAATTACTACTTAAATCTTGATCAAATTTAAACGAAACCACATGGGGGGGGGGGGGGGGGAGTACCAGCTTTCAAATAAAAAAAAAAACATCAAAATCGGTTCAACTAGAAAAAAGTTCTGAGATAATACACTTAAATAAAAACATAGTTAAATAAAGAACCTCCTCTTTTTTTGAAGTTGGCTAATTAAATATAACCAAATTAAATGTAACTTTGCACTAGTTGTAGGTTCACTATGACTACCACATACTTATAACAACACAACTTGTATGTGAGAATAAACACATTGAACCATCGTCCAGGTTTATATTGGACGATCTCTACTAGAGAGCTTATTTTCCACTTACCCAATCACTGTAATCCGTAGGTGAGCACATGACGAATGCATTGCAATTTCACTAACCACTGCATTAGGCTCGATATCCGTCACGACTCAAATAAATAGTGCGTAATAACTGACGATGATGCGAAGCACGAAGCACGTAGCAACTATTACTTTGTAGACCGCACTCTTTTTCTACCCGACGCAAAAAAGGGTAATTTGTTTATCAGCTTATGTATGTAATTGACTGTAATTTTGCGAATCTGGCAGTAGAATCATTAACTTTCATGAGTACCTTTTTGGGGCCCATGTGGATTTTGAATTTTGTATGATTGTTCCTTTGTTTGTCATTGGCACTTTAGAGACCAATTAGTGTGGGTCGATTTAACGTAATTTTCTTATTTATTCTTTTAACGATTTGTGCGTAATTTTCTTATTTATTCTTTAGCTTAGAATTTTCTATAAACTATTACAAAACTTTAAAAAAAAGATGTATGAATTCGGTAAAGTTCTCAAGTTATGGCGTGACCAAGCTAAATAGGAATTCAATTTTAGAACCACAAACACAAGTTTTCCTTGAGGAGAAAACTTGTGTTCCCACCGGGAATCGAACCCGTTACCCCTGCTTAGAAGGTGAACACTCACCCAACTTATATTATGAAATACCTATATAACCCTTGAAATATTTTATCACTTGACACTGGCTAAATGCACAAGATTGCGAAGCCAAAATTACAAGAAAAAAACCGATAGAATGCCAAGCTTCAAGTGCGTTATATCTAACAGATGAAGCGCCATCCGCCATTTTGTACATTATTCATAGGAAGATGGATGGCGTCGTGAAAGTTACGCTTATGAAAGCACGCCTTAATCAGGCTTAATAGTGCCTATATTACATCTTACGGCTTTATTAAGCCGTTCACTAGCTATACAATACTTATACCAATATACTATTGTATTTCCAAGTTAGTTTACCTTTTGTTATAGTTCGTTCGCACGCACTGTGTTACTCTAGCATTATCGAAAAGTAAACGTTAACTTTATTAGGTGATGTGCAGAGTTGTTTCTTTGTTGAAATAAGTTTAGTTTAAATTGACATGTAATTACTTTTGTTAGTTTTGACATCTTAGCATTAATTTTTAACTGTCAATACGACAGTAAATCGTAGCTTAAAGCTTTTGGGATTGTTTCCGAAAGACAACCGTTCTTTTTGGAGATCTTTGGGTATGCTTGGAGGCAATCTGCACAAGTGCTTTCTAGCAACTACATAATATAAATACATATCTGTATATATAAAAATCAATGCCACTTTTCGTTGTTATTTTATAACTCAAGAACGGGCTCACCTATCCAAACCAAATGTTTAGGCTTTGTTAGGACTATTTAGTAGATGGTTCATGTGAAGTTTGCACAAAATCGGTCGAGCGGTTCTTTATTTATGCCACCTGGGCGAAATCGGGGCGGATCGCTAGTAGGTTAATATAATTAAGTATTAGTGTTTAAGAATGATTAAAAAAATATTAAATAGCGCCGCCAAGTTTCTTGCCACGTTCTTCTCGAGATGAATGTAATTTTGCGAATTTGGCATCAGTCGTTAACTTTCATGATTACCTCTTTGGGGGCAATGTGCATAAACGATTTAGATTTTGATTGAGGCCTAAATCTACCAGTGGACTTCTTGTGGCTGAGATGATGATGATGATAAATAAAAAACAAGTCACTAGATACACTGTAGCTAACAAGCTTCTAGGGCTAAACCAAAGTCATAACTAATAACCAAAGTCATAACCAAAGTCATAACGTAGTCCGTTCTTAAAAGCTGAACGGCCCGCTGACGTAGTTTTTTTTTTTTTTTTTTTTTTTTATTTGTGACAGACTAGTGTTTGACCACTATCTCACCTGATGGTAAGTGACGATGTGATCGAAGCTGGTAAACACACTAGACCTGGAATACGCAGGTTGGCTACCTACCTGGATACCTGGATTAACGATGGGAGAATACATTTGCTTTTAAAAGAAAACAGTTTTTGGTGCTGGATGTGATTATTTGTGTATGATGTTAGTTTTTTCGGCACTTGCGGCCTTCTTCTTCGTATCGATTATTGGTACACTATTAAATTACGAATATTGGACCATAAAGAAGCTATATCTAATGCTATATCAGCACATTGAAACGGCTTATCCATTTGCATTGTTGGGGACAGGATGGGCAGCGACATTGTTTGTGCTGGGGCGCCGCAGTCACATTTCATCTCCAGGCTGAAGCTTCTCCGCTGGCAAAATTAGATCTATAAAGATCCATAGACTAGTCCTATAAAATTATAGATAGGAAATTCATTATTGCACACGATAAAAACTGATACATATGCTATCTTAATTAAGCTATAAAATAAATTTAGTTAATTAGCATTTTCTTCCAGCTAAACTTTTTGTATTACGGATTTGGTCGTTGTGCTTTATTATATTATAAGTAATTCAGTATATAGACAAATAATGATAGATATAATAACTAAATAAACTTATTAAATAAAAAAATATATTACATATTTTTCAAACGACTTTAAAAAGGATGTTCTCAATTCGACTGTATGTTTTTTATGAATGTATGTTACGCGATATCTCCGCCAATTATGAATCGATTTTGATAGTTTTTGTTCGGTAGAGTATACTTTAGAGGTGGTCCTATATACATTTTATCGAAATCGGTCAAGCCAAAACCGAAATATAAGCGATGAAGTCGGTTTTTTTAAAGCTTTGCGTGCGTTTCAATTATCATCTAATTCGTTTATTTGGTGTCGTGCTGTCAATGTGAAAGTGCTTAAAGTTTGCAAATAATTGAGTATCCTTTTCTAACTCTTGAACCCTCATCCAGCCATATCGCAGCTTTCATCAGAACACGACCCTATAGTTGTCTAAGTGCAGACCCTAGCTGTAGTTCCACCGGGCGTTATCAGCTGCCTGCTAGAAGTTATTACAGATTCGTCGCGGCAACCGGCGGACCTTTGCAGATTATTTACTTGGAAATATTGTATTTTCCTTGTATTGTTACATTACCGGGTTGGTTAATGTATGTTTTGGTACAATTTCCATTTATAATGGCGGATTATCAAGATAAGCTAACGCTCTATTGCTAAGTATCTCAGCTTAGTATCGATTGGCATTTGTAATGGAATGATGTTTGATTTGACAGCTATTTCAAACATGTAAACGATAATTGAAACGCGAGCAAAGCTTAAAAATCCGACTTCTTCGCTTACGTTTCGGTTTTGGCTTGACCGATTTTGATAAAGTGTATATGGGACCACCTATGATCTCTACCAACCAAAAAGTCTTCAAAATCGATTCATAATTGGCGGAGATATCACAAGACAAACATACAAATAAAAAAGTCTATTTAGTCGAATTGAGAACCTTTATGATCAGATGGGAACAACTGTTATGATCGGTTGATGTGAAAATCCGATACTATGATCCGTTGGGAGTTCTCAGTCCTTTGAAGTCGGTTGAAAATAATAAATAAGGTTTTGTTGCGAAAGTGAAAGAACGGCAATGTAGATTTTGTATTATTTTCTAAAACTTGTGATTATTCGAGCAATAATGGTGCATAACTAACTGTTGATAGTTATATGTAACATACAAAGTCGGAAAAGGGGCCTTAGGGGGAAAACATACACTCGAATTTAGATCCCCCTTTTTCGATTGAAAAGGAAAAATATCACATCTGGGTCATTTTAACATTTTTTGAAATCACATGTCACGGAGCATGTCCGAGTTGATCGCGTTATCCGGCTCTCCAATATCAAAGCTCTCCGCCGCCACCGCTGCAAATTTACCGGATAATTTAGCACATTTAAAATTATTATAGCATTCGTGGCTCGCCTCGGCATTAGTCATGGAACACGCATTGTAAACGTAACCGAAAATATTGGTTCCACATCAATGTTGTCGTCGTACGAAACTATTGCAGTGTACGCTTGGGGCAGTCATAATTCAAAATTCAATTTCAAAATCGTTTATTTACATGTGCCCCAAAGAGGCACTCATAAAAGTTAATCAATCTACCACAAGATTCGCGGAATTTCAGCCATGTCGAGAAGAACCTGGCAAGAATGTCGGCGACGCATTTTTTTCAAAGGTTCTTAAATGAAATACGTACAAGCATTATGTTATATCTATATTAACTAGGTATATCTATATTAAGTATGTAGTCGCCAGAAAGCACTTGTGCTGTAATTATCCTCCATGCATCCTTGTTGTTAATGTATTCATTCGTTTTATGGTAAGCTTTCTTAATGAACACCGCTATTTTATGCTTGTATTAAGATGCTAGTATTAAGATTGTGTGCGTCGCTTTTTATTTTATAATATTTATGAACTGCCCGTTGGCTTAGTTGGGTGGCGTTCGCCTTCTAAGCGGGGGTATCGGGTTCGAAACCCGGCGGGATCACAAGTTTTTCCTCATGGAAAAATTGTGTATCTGATTCTGGTTGTGATTGTGTGTGTGATGTGAATGTTTCCGGCACCCACGACACAAGTAAATTTAAACGCTTTCAAACTCACACCCCACACTAAATTCAATGACTTGTGTCGTGGGTGGCGGAAACATTGACATCACACACACAATTACAACCAGAACCAGAAACTAAATTTTCCTTGGGAAGAAAACTTGTGTTCCCGACAGGAATCGAACCCGATACCCCTGCTTAAAAGGCGAACGCTCAATCAACTAAGCCAACGGGCAGTTCAAGCCAATATCTCTGGGGTGACGAGCGCAATGCATTGCTCAGGATTTTTAACTATTTAAGTTTAACTCTAGTACGGAACTGTATAGCAAGCGTGACGCTTTAGTAAGCGTCACGTCTGATAGTTCAGACGAGCGTCTTGCGCGGCTTTCAACTGGCTTATAACTTACATAAATAAAGTCTCCTAATGTCTTTCCGAGATTTTTAAGGATTAAGCTTTAAATATGTACGATCAGGAGCACAGAAGTCTCCTCTCTCTCTGGCTAGACGAGGACTATCAAGTCAACATTTTACTAAGCAATTTAGAATAAAAATGCATATTATCACTCGTCAAGACTCATCAAGAAGTCGAAAAAATAATAATTAATACTTCCCACTAGTGTAGTTGATTGCGCGTCTACTTATTTGCAGCGGGTATCGGATTCGATTTGAATTTGTGTTTTGGTTCTAAGCATGATTATAAGTGTAATGTGAATGTATCCGAAACCCATGATACAATTCTTCAAACTTAGTGAGGGGCTGTGACTTTGAAAGATTTTTTTTTTCATTGCTGCCATTTAGTAGTCACTTACTATCAGGTTCAATAGTGATCGCTAGCTTATCAGATATAACACTTTAAAAAGTGTTTTAAAACCCAGCTTGTACCAGTTGTAAATAAATAATAAATTTAATTCTTAAAAAAAACTAAAAAACACTCTTTATTAATAAAAAAAAATATACAATTTTTGTTTTGTCATCGGTCCTCGATAAGTCCTCGGTAAGTTTATATGAAATCTGACGGTTTGAAGTGGGTCAAAATCAAGCCCAAAGGAGTTGGTCACAAACAAACACGTCAAAACGAGTCCAAACTCGATGGGTTTCTCTTGTCTAGTTCAGAAGTTCCTAAAGCCATCTTCCATCTCCATCAGACCAGCTCCATGGTACCATGTTATAATATTTACACCGAAGATTCATAAGTACACCTAATTTAAATCCAATCGGCCAACCAGAAATGGTTCTAATTTAGCTTGCAAGATTTGATTACGGACCGATATATAGAAAACTTGACAGGTCAAACTAAATAAAACCCTGAAAAAACTAGGAAAAAAATAACAAACCATGTGTTTTACGTGTTATATTTTGATTCAATAAATTACTCACATAACATACCTATTTACATCTTAAATTATGTTATATTACAGATAACCATGTATCGCATTCATCTATAAATATTAACTTACATATATATTTGTACCTAAGTATATTTGTTTCAGACTACAATATACATTAATTGTTATTCTAATTAATTTAATAGTATTATGCAGATTTGAGATTTGTATGGTAAGAAGCATGCATTGAATGAAGATAACAAATGTTTGTATATTTAAAATTAACAATCTGTGACGACATGTTTTATGAGAGATCGAAGCTTATTAGGTAAAATAGAAGAAATATATTGATAAATTTAGAAAGGTAAATTTGCTCTAACCCCCGAGCTACTCAAGCCCAGCCTCAAGCGATGAAATTATCCTTTCTTTATAACGTCTTACGGGGACGTGTGATGCCTCAAGCGATAATTTTTCCTTTCCAAATTTATCAATATAGGTCTGCCTACCATGTGTAATGCTATTATAAACAATATCAAAAGAAAAAATAGTTTGTAGTTACATTTTCCAACTACAGTTGAGGTATATCTGTACATTGAAGTTATTGTTGAAATAGCTTTTAATATATATCCAATAAAATTTATAAATATTAAAAAATAGTAGCTTAGATGAAATTGATAAGTGATTAATTGATGATTTCTTACTAAAGGAAATTATTATAAATAAAATTGACCAATTTTAATAAATTAATTTGAATGTTTATTTCATAAGTTTTATTTTTATAATCGGGTAGATATGTCGCCTAGCACCAAACAGTGTCTTGCAGCTGTCCTTGTTAAAATCTTTTGTTGACACAGTTGTTGATCTAAATTCTGATTCTGATTTCCGACTACCAGTCTCCGTTCTACGCCTATAGTGCTTAACATCCTCAATCACATCGTTACTTCCAAAAAAAATAATTTTCAGGCTTAATAAGAAACTGCCCGATGGCTTAATTGAGTGAGCGTCCGCCGTCTAAGCAGCGGCTAACGGGTTTGATTCTTTGTAGAAACAAAAGTTTTCAAGTTCCCAAGGGAAATTTGTGTTTCTGGTTCTGGGCGTGATTTTGTGTGAGATGTGAATGTGTGAATGTGTGCCCACGAAACAAGTCAAAAACTAAGTGTAGGGCTGTGAGTGTGAAAGCGTTTAATATTTGATGATTTCTGATAACATTAATTTTATCATTAATTCCTTTACGATAATTGGTAATTATTATTGTCCGTATATATGACGCAATCCATCATAACATTTGCGGTCGGGTTAAAGGGACAATTTCATACAAATCCATACAATTTCACGTGTCAGCGACTCTAGACAATACCACACAATGCCTCCATGACCAATCACAATATGTATTGTTACAAAAATCAACAGGAAAAATGAACTTTAATACCCAGACTCTATAAACTAAAGTTGTGTTTGTAAGAAAGTGTGGTGTGGTGTAAAAATGGCAGTACGCCGCCATTTTGTTTGGCTAATTGGCAGTCTTATCGGCGTTTTGCATTAAACGTTCATTAATTGTTATTGTTGTTATTTTATGACGCATTTTTTTATTTCTTATTCCATTTGGGTTCAAACTGGTATACAATAACAATACGACGAAGTTGACCCGAGAATACGGTTTGCTATTCGATTTATAACTAATAATAGTGATATTGATAATAGGCTTGATGCCTGAAAGAATCCATTTAGTCCGTCATTTGCATCATAAAATAATTGAAACGCAAGCAAAGCTTAAAAAACCGACTTCACCGCTTATATTTTGGTTTCGGTTTGATCGATTTCGATAAAATTTATATGGAATCTACCAAACAAAAAAAACATCAAAATCGATTCATAATTGGCGAAAACATCGCGTCAAATACAAACAACATACAATATAATTGAGAACCTCCTTTTTTGAAGTCGGTTGAAAATATTGAACCTGATTTTTTTCTTTTGTCAATGAAAAAAAAATGACGATAATATAGTGCGTTGAAATTCCGCGGGACGTCACGCCTCAGTACATTTTTTACTGAGGCGTTACGTCATGAGCCCCCCGAACTTTGACGACTTTGTTTCATAATCTTTGTCAATTTCTGTTACAATAAAATACATGACGTAATATATGTCCAATATTTATTATTATTAAAATCACACACACAATCACACCCAGAACCAGAAACCCCTCTTTTCCTTGGGGAGAAAGTTGTGTTTCTACCGATACCTGACGCTTAGTTGGCGACTAAGGCAACTAAGCAACAAACAAGCAGCTCCTATATATAAATATAACAGATATCTGTGATGATTTTGATTCGTTAATCAATGTGAAATTGTAATTCTGTTAAAGTTTAAGCCAACTACATGTATACGTTTCTAATAATAGAGCTCTGAAAGATTATAGATGGGTCAGATGAACAAAGAGATGGGAGATGGTAGTGTAGGCTGATTAAAGGGACTAATAGAAATTATAGTCTGCGTCTTTTTGTAATTGTGCCACATATCCGATATAACATTAATAATAATTATTATTATTATGACGCTTTAAAGATAATTGACTTCCTCTCTCAAATTAATATTTGCATGTCACTACTATGACCAAGTGTGTGAACTATTCAACATTCAACAAAATTAATTATTCAAAATCGTTAATTCACATAGGGTCCATGTGAAAGAGGCATTCATGAAAGTGGATGACTCTTCTGCCAGATTCGCAAAATTACAGCCAAAAAAAAGACGTAACTGACATTTTTGTCAAAATTGAGTTATATACCTACATCAGAAATGTCTTTACTATTTAGTATATGTTATGACCAAGGATGTTAAACCGTAGGTTTGTTTCCTATCTCGATGGTTATGACTTGTAGCAGATGCGTCTAAATTAAAATTAAGATATAGTAGCTTGCGTTTGAATATTAAAAAAAAATGGTGAATGCGTTTATTTTTCCTGATTCCGGTGAGTATAGCTCAATTTTGTCAAAAATGCAGATACGTCTGATTATTTTATGACGGCAGCATAAAAAAAAAGCGCGGGGTAGGAGTAGCCTTGTGCGCTTTGTATATCAAGGTCCCTTAAGCGCATAGATTTTACCTTCACAGTCCCCGGGGCGCGCGCCTCGTTTACATCATGTCCCTAAACCCTACATCTGTTTATAGATAGATAGATAGATGAACTCTTTATTGTACACCAATTAAAAAAGAAAATAACAGCAAACAATTACATTGAAAATAACTTAGGCTAGTACAACGGGCGGTCTTATCGCTTAAAGCGATCTTGGAAGAGATCGCTTTAAGCGACAACCTTTGGATGGAGAGAAGATAGCAAAATAATTTTGGGACTGTGGTGTACTACAGTTCTAAACAAATTATTTTTATACCAACACTTGGAACAAATAAATGCATTCGTTTTATTAGACACATTTCGTTTTAGGCAGCAACGCGAACGGGATATGTTTATGCGCGCGAAGCTTTACGCCTCCACATTTATTGCGCGAACCGCAAAGGAATGGAACTCCTTACCTGAGTCGGTGTTTCCTGATGAGTACAATATGAGAGTCTTCAAGTCGCGAGTGAATATGCAAGCTTGCTCCATCGTCGAACACATCAGGTGAGATGGTGGTCAAAAGTTTGGATATCATGAATAAATAAAAAAAAGGATTCTAAAATACACCTTTTGGGTACAGAATCCCGTTCGCGACATTTGAGTACGGAACCCTAGGAAGGTAAGTGTTTAATTGATGCAAATTTTTACTCGTAATACATCACTCAATGACAAATAACCGTAACCATATAAAAAAATGCACACATGGCATTTTATTTTAATATTTATGAAGAATAATAACAGTCAATTACTTATTTCACTATTATTCAGAGTGAATAAAAAAGACGCCTGTTATTTCCAACTATTAAGTACAACAAGGTGCAATAAAGTGTTATGATTACGTATGATAGATGTTTTTAGTTTGAATTGACATAGTTTTAATTTCTGATAATCTCTCAAATGAAACAGGTAGATATTTTTATCTTGAACAAAGTATTATATTATGTTTATTAATAATGAAAGGGAGGAAAATTTGTGTTTGATTCTGTTAGTGATTGTGTTATTGAAATGTTTCCGGCACTCACAACACAAGTCATCGAACTAAGAGAGGGGGCTGTGAGTGGAAAATCGACAACAAAACTACATGATTAATTCCTCCAGCTCCATCATTGGACAACAAGGCATACTAAAACAAGACATCCTTTCATGGTGGATATTCCTCAAATTAGAACCAAGTGTTTTGCCACAACTTTTATAATGCGAACTGCAAAGGGGTGGAATACCCTGCCTTCGTTCTTGTTTCCCGATAAGTATAACATAGGCCTCTTCAAGTCACAGGTACCTTCTAGGTAAGCATGTCTCACCGTCGACCGCATCGTCGCTTTTCATTAGGTGAGATGTCAATATTAGCCTATTGGTCATAAAAAAAATTATGTTTTGATCATATTTTTAGGACAGTTTAATAAATATATAACTGACAAGTGTTTTCTACATAGAGTTTATAAGCTAGCAAAAACATATGATCCGCAAGTTTCTCGACCGACGACAAAAGTAGCCTAAGTTAAACTGTTTTTATTAGCGTTAACTTTGTTTTCTCAATTAACGCCAGAGGACGACCAATTAAGTTAATAACATCTTCATTACAAGAAACTTTGTTATA